>CATKUP010000018.1:0-2546756 GCA_949786385.1 Onychomys leucogaster | reverse complement strand
TTTCTGGGCACACTCAGATTTCCTGCTGTATGAGAGACTCTAGAAAGCAAGAGCGTGCTTCTTGCTGTAAAGCAGAGTGTGATCCATGGGTGAGAACTATGCTGTGTGTTTCCCTTCAGAAATGGAGTTAAGTCCAAATCTCTGTGTCTTCCTACAAGCAAGACTTCATTTCAGGTAACGGCAGTCACTTTTCAGCTCAAACGAACTACATCGTTCTCTGAGCTCACACAATTCTCATCTTAACAGACAAGCATTGGATGTTAGCGGACCAGTGCTTTGTGTCAGTTTCAGAAACAGAATTGGACTAGATATGGTCCGTATGTGTAGGAAACACCGTTCTTTTGTTCTAGCACATTCACGTTTCCTGCTGTCTTAGAGTCTCTAGAAAGCAAGAGCGTGCTTCTTGTTCTAAAGCAGAGTGTGATCAATGGATGAGAACAAAGCTGTGTGTTTCACTTCAGAAATGGAGTTAAATCCCAGGCTCTGAGTCTTCCTACAAGCAAGACTTTGTTTCAGGTAAGGGCAGTCACTTCCCTGCTCAAATGAACTACATCGTTCACAAAGATCACACGTTTCTCATCTTAACTGGCAAGCATTGGATGTTAGAGGGTCAGTGCTTTGTATCAGTTTCAGAGGAAGAGTTGGACTACATTTGGTCTGTATGTGTAGGAAACTCCGTTCTATTATTCTGGGCACACTCAGATTTCCTGCTGTATTAGAGACTCTAGAAAGCAAGAGCATGCTTCTTGCTCTAAAGCAGAGTGTGATCCATGGATGAGAACTATGCTGTGTGTTTCCCTTCAGAAATGGAGTTAAATCCCAATCTCTTTGTCTTCCTACAAGCAAGACTTCGTTTCAGGTAAGGGCAGTCACTTTTCTGCTAAAACGAACTACATCGTTCACGAAGCTCACACGTTTCTCATCTTAACAGACAAGCATTGGATGTTAGAGGACCAGTGCTTTGTATCAGTTTCAGAAGCAGAGTTGAACTAGATATGGTCCGTATGTGTAGGAAACACCGTTCTTTTGTTCTCAGCACACACACGTTTCCTGCTGTCTTAGAGATTTTAGAAAGCAAGAGCGTGCTTCTCGCTCTAAAGCAGAGTGTGATCCATGGATGAGAACTATGCTGTGTGTTTCCCTTCAGAAATGGAGTTAAATCCCAGGCTCTGTGTCTTCCTACAAGCAAGACTTCGTTTCAGGTAAGGGCAGTCACTTTTCAGCTCAAACGATCTACATCGTTCACTGAGCTCACACATTTCTCATCTTAACAGACAAGCATTGGATGTTACATACCAGTGCTTTGTATCAGTTTAAGAAGGAGAGTTGGACTAGATATGGTCCGTATGTGTAGGAAACACCTTTCTTTTGTTCTCAGCACACTCACGTTTCCTGCTGTCTTAGAGAATCTAGAAAGCAAGAGCGTGCTTCTTGTTCTGAAGCAGAGTGTGATCAATGGATGATTACACTGCTGTGTGTTTCCCTTCAGAAATGGAGTTAAATCCCAGGCTCTGTGTCTTCCTACAAGCAAGACTTCGTTTCAGGTAAGGGCAGTCACTTTTCAGCTCAAACGAACTACATCGTTCACGGAGCTCAAACGTTTCTCGTCTTAACAGACAAGCATTGGATGTTAGAGGACCAGTGCTTTGTATCAGTTTCAGAAGCAGAGTTGAACTAGATATGGTCCGTATGTGTAGGAAACACCGTTCTTTTGTTCTCAGCACACACACGTTTCCTGCTGTCTTAGAGACTCTAGAAAGCAAGAGCTTGCTTCTTGTTCTAAACCAGAGTGTGATCAGTGGATGATTACACTGCTGTGTGTTTCACTTCTGAAATGGAGTTAAATCCCAGGCTCTGAGTCCTCCTACAAGCAAGACTTCGATTCAGGTAAGGGCAGTCACTTTTCTGCTCAAACGAACTACATTGTTTACGAAGCTCACACGTTTCTCATCTTAACTGACAAGCATTGGACGTTAGAGGGTCAGTGCTTTGTATCAGTTTCATAAGCAGATTTGGACTACATATGGTCTTTATGTGTAGGAAACACCGTTCTTTTGTTCTGGGCACACTCAGATTACCTGCTATATTAGATATTGTAAAAGCAAGAGCGTGCTTCTCGCTCTAAAGCAGAGTGTGATCCATGGATGAAAAAAATGCTGTGTGTTTCCCTTCAGAAATGGAGTTAAATCCCAGCCTCTGTGTCTTATTACAAGCAAGACTTCTTTTCAGGTAACGGCAGTCACTTTTCAGCTCAAACGAACTACATCGTTCACTGAGCTCACACATTTCTTCTTCTTAACAGACAAGCATTGGATGTTAGAGGACCAGTGCTTTGTTTCAGTTTAAAAAGGAGAGTTGGAAGAGATATGGTCCATATGTGTAGGAAACACCGTTGTTTTGTTCTCAGCACACTCACGTTTCATGCTGTCTTAGAGACTCTAGAAAGCAAGAGCGTGCTTCTTGTTCTAAAGCAGAGTGTGATCAATGGATGAGAACACTGCTGTGTGTTTCACTTCAGTAATGGAGTTAAATCCCAGGCTCTGAGTCTTCCAACAAGCAAGACTTACTTTCAGGTAAGGGCAGTCACTTTTCTGCTCAAAAGAACTACATCGTTCACGAACATCACACGTTTCTCATCTTAACAGACAAGCATTGGATGTTAGAGGACCAGTGCTTTTTTATCAGTTTCAGAAGAAGAGTTGGACTACATATGGTCCGTATGTGTAGGAAACTCCGTTCTTTTGTTCTGGGCACACTCATATTACCTGCTATGTTAGAGATTCTAAAAGCAAGAGCGTGCTTCTCGCTCTAAAGCAGAGTGTGATCCATGGATGAGAAGAATGCTGTGTGTTTCCCTTAAGAAATGGAGTTAAATCCCAGGCTCTGTGTCTTACTACAAGCAAGACTTCGTTTCAGGTAATGGCAGTCACTTTTCAGTTCAAAGGAACTACATCATTCACAAAGCTCACACGTTTCTCATCTTAACTGACAAGCAAAGGATGTTAGAGGACCAGTGCTTTGTATCAGTTTCAGAAGCAGAGTTGGACTAGATATGGTCCGTACGTGTAGGAAACACCGTTCTTTTGTTCTCAGCACACTTACGTTTCCTGCTGTCTTAGAGACTTTAGAAAGAAAGGGCGTGCTACTTGCTCTAAAGCAGAGTGTGATCCATGGATGAGACCTATGCTGTGTGTTTCATTTCAGAAATGGAGTTAAATCCCAGGCTCTGTGTCTTCCTACAAGCAAGACTTTGTTTCAGTTAAGGGCAGTCACTTTTCAGCTCAAACGAACTACATCGTTCACGGAGCTCACACGTTTCTCGTCTTAACAGACAAGCATTGGATGTTAAAGGACCAGTGCTTTGTATCAGTTTAAGAAGGAGAGTTGGACTAGATATGGTCCGTATGTGTAGGAAACACCTTTCATTTGTTCTCAGCACACTCACGTTTCCTGCTGTGTTAGAGACTCTAGAAAGCAAGAGCATGCGTCTCGCTCTAAAGCAGAGTGTGATCCATGGATGAGAAGAATGCTGTGTGTTTCCCTTAAGAAATGGAGTTAAATCCCAGGCTCTGTGTCTTACTACAAGCAAGACTTCGTTTCAGGTAATGGCAGTCACTTTTCAGTTCAAAGGAACTACATCATTCACAAAGCTCACACGTTTCTCATCTTAACTGACAAGCATAGGATGTTAGAGGACCAGTGCTTTGTATCAGTTTCAGAAGCAGAGTTGGACTAGATATGGTCCGTATGTGTAGGAATCACCGTTCTTTTGTTCTCAGCACACTCACGTTTCCTGCTGTCTTAGAGACTTTAGAAAGCAAGAGCGTGCTTCTCGCTCTAAAGCAGAGTGTGATCCATGGATGAGAACTATGCTGTGTGTTTCCCTTCAGAAATGGAGTTAAATCCCAGGCTCTGTGTCTTCCTACAAGCAAGACTTCGTTTCAGGTAAGGGCAGTCACTTTTCAGCTCAAACGAACTACATCGTTCACTGAGCTCACACATTTCTCATCTTAACAGACAAGCATTGGATGTTACATACCCGTGCTTTGTATCAGTTTAAGAAGCAGAGTTGGACTAGATATGGTCCGTATGTGTAGGAAACACAGTTCTTTTGTTTTTAGCAAAATCATGTTTCCTGCTGTCTTAGAGACTCTAGAAAGCAAGAGCTTGCGTCTTGTTCTAAAGAGGAGTATGATCAATGGATGAGAACACTGATGTGTGTTTCACTTCAGAAATGGAGTTAAATCCCAGGCTCTGAGTATTCCTACAAGAAAGACTTCGATTCAGGTAAGGGCAGTCACTTTTCAGTTCAAAGGAACTACATCATTCACAAAGCTCACACGTTTCTCATCTTAACTGACAAGCATAGGATGTTAGAGGACCAGTGCTTTGTATCAGTTTCAGAAGCAGAGTTGGACTAGATATGGTCCGTATGTGTAGGAAACACCGTTCTTTTGTTCTCAGCACACTTACGTTTCCTGCTGTCTTAGAGACTTTAGAAAGCAAGAGCGTGCTTCTCGCTCTAAAGCAGAGTGTGATCCATGGATGAGAACTATGCTGTGTGTTTACCTTCAGAAATGGAGTTAAATCCCAGGTTCTGTGTCTTCCTACAAGCAAGACTTCGTTTCAGGTAAGGGCAGTCACTTTTCAGCTCAAACGAACTACATCGTTCACTGAGCTCACACATTTCTCATCTTAACAGACAAGCATTGGATGTTTCATACCCGTGCTTTGTATCAGTTTAAGAAGGAGAGTTGGACTAGATATGGTCCGTATGTGTAGGAAACACCTTTCTTTTGTTCTCAGCACACTCACGTTTCCTGCTGTCTTAGAGAATCTAGAAAGCAAGAGCGTGCTTCTTGTTCTGAAGCAGAGTGTGATCAATGGATGATTACTCTGCTGTGTGTTTCCCTTCAGAAATGGAGTTAAATCCCAGGCCCTGTGTCTTACTACAAGCAAGACTTTGTTTCAGGTAAGGGCAGTCACTTTTCAGCTCAAACGAACTACATCGTTCACGAAGATCACACGTTTCTCATCTTAACTGACAAGCATTGGATGTTAGAGGACCAGTGCTTTGTATCAGTTTCAGAAGAAGAGTTGGACTAGATATGGTCCGTATGTGTAGGAAACACAGTTCTTTTGTTTTTAGCAAAATCATGTTTCCTGCTGTCTTAGAGACTCTAGAAAGCAAGAGCTTGCGTCTTGTTCTAAAGAGGAGTATGATCAATGGATGAGAACACTGATGTGTGTTTCACTTCAGAAATGGAGTTAAATCCCAGGCTCTGAGTATTCCTACAAGCAAGACTTCGTTTCAGGTAAGGGCAGTCACTTTTCTGCTCAAACGAACTACATCGTTCATGAAGCTCACACGTTTCCCATCTTAACTGTACAAGCATTGGATGTTAGAGGACCAGTGCTTTGTATCAATTTCAGAAGAAGAGTTGGACTACATATGGTCTGTATGTGTAGGAAACTCCGTTCTTTGTTCTGGGCACACTCAGATTTCCTGCTGTATGATAGACTCTAGAAAGCAAGAGCGTGCTTCTTGCTGTAAAGCAGAGTGTGATCCATGGGTGAGAACTATGCTGTGTGTTTCCCTTCATAAATGGAGTTAAATCCCAATCTTTGTGTCTTCCTACAAGCAAGACTTCTTTTCAGGTAACGGCAGTCACTTTTCAGCTCAAACGAACTACATCGTTCACTGAGCTCACACATTTCTTCTTCTTAACAGACAAGCATTGGATGTTAGAGGACCAGTGCTTTGTTTCAGTTTAAAAAGGAGAGTTGGAAGAGATATGGTCCATATGTGTAGGAAACACCGTTGTTTTGTTCTCAGCACACTCACGTTTCATGCTGTCTTAGAGACTCTAGAAAGCAAGAGCGTGCTTCTTGTTCTAAAGCAGAGTGTGATCAATGGATGAGAACACTGCTGTGTGTTTCACTTCAGAAATGGAGTTAAATCCCAGGCTCTGAGTCTTCCAACAAGCAAGACTTACTTTCAGGTAAGGGCAGTCACTTTTCTGCTCAAAAGAACTACATCGTTCACGAACATCACACGTTTCTCATCTTAACAGACAAGCATTGGATGTTAGAGGACCAGTGCTTTTTTATCAGTTTCAGAAGAAGAGTTGGACTACATATGGTCCGTATGTGTAGGAAACTCCGTTCTTTTGTTCTGGGCACACTCATATTACCTGCTATGTTAGAGATTCTAGAAGCAAGAGCGTGCTTCTCGCTCTAAAGCAGAGTGTGATCCATGGATGAGAAGAATGCTGTGTGTTTCCCTTAAGAAATGGAGTTAAATCCCAGGCTCTGTGTCTTACTACAAGCAAGACTTCGTTTCAGGGAATGGCAGTCACTTTTCAGTTCAAAGGAACTACATCATTCACAAAGCTCACACGTTTCTCATCTTAACTGACAAGCATAGGATGTTAGAGGACCAGTGCTTTGTATCAGTTTCAGAAGCAGAGTTGGACTAGATATGGTCCGTACGTGTAGGAAACACCGTTCTTTTGTTCTCAGCACACTTACGTTTCCTGCTGTCTTAGAGACTTTAGAAAGAAAGGGCGTGCTACTTGCTCTAAAGCAGAGTGTGATCCATGGATGAGACCTATGCTGTGTGTTTCATTTCAGAAATGGAGTTAAATCCCAGGCTCTGTGTCTTCCTACAAGCAAGACTTTGTTTCAGGTAAGGGCAGTCACTTTTCAGCTCAAACGAACTACATCGTTCACGGAGCTCACACGTTTCTCGTCTTAAGAGACAAGCATTGGATGTTAAAGGACCAGTGCTTTGTATCAGTTTAAGAAGGAGAGTTGGACTAGATATGGTCCGTATGTGTAGGAAACACCTTTCATTTGTTCTCAGCACACTCACGTTTCCTGCTGTGTTAGAGACTCTAGAAAGCAAGAGCATGCGTCTCGCTCTAAAGCAGAGTGTGATCCATGGATGAGAAGAATGCTGTGTGTTTCCCTTAAGAAATGGAGTTAAATCCCAGGCTCTGTGTCTTACTACAAGCAAGACTTCGTTTCAGGTAATGGCAGTCACTTTTCAGTTCAAAGGAACTACATCATTCACAAAGCTCACACGTTTCTCATCTTAACTGACAAGCATAGGATGTTAGAGGACCAGTGCTTTGTATCAGTTTCAGAAGCAGAGTTGGACTAGATATGGTCCGTATGTGTAGGAATCACCGTTCTTTTGTTCTCAGCACACTCACGTTTCCTGCTGTCTTAGAGACTTTAGAAAGCAAGAGCGTGCTTCTCGCTCTAAAGCAGAGTGTGATCCATGGATGAGAACTATGCTGTGTGTTTCTCTTCAGAAATGGAGTTAAATCCCAGGCTCTGTGTCTTCCTACAAGCAAGACTTCGTTTCAGGTAAGGGCAGTCACTTTTCAGCTCAAACGAACTACATCGTTCACTGAGCTCACACATTTCTCATCTTAACAGACAAGCATTGGATGTTACATACCCGTGCTTTGTATCAGTTTAAGAAGGAGAGTTGGACTAGATATGGTCCGTATGTGTAGGAAACACCTTTCTTTTGTTCTCAGCACACTCACGTTTCCTGCTGTCTTAGAGAATCTAGAAAGCAAGAGCGTGCTTCTTGTTCTGAAGCAGAGTGTACTCAATGGATGATTACTCTGCTGTGTGTTTCCCTTCAGAAATGGAGTTAAATCCCAGGCTCTGTGTCTTCCTACAAGCAAGACTTCGTTTCAGGTAAGGGCAGTCACTTTTCAGCTCAAACGAACTACATCGTTCACGGAGCTCACACGTTTCTCATCTTAACAGAGAAGCATTGGATGTTAGAGGACCAGTGCTTTGTATCAGTTTAAGAAGCAGAGTTGGACTAGATATGGTCCGTATGTGTAGGAAACACAGTTCTTTTGTTTTTAGCAAAATCATGTTTCCTGCTGTCTTAGAGACTCTAGAAAGCAAGAGCTTGCGTCTTGTTCTAAAGAGGAGTATGATCAATGGATGAGAACACTGATGTGTGTTTCACTTCAGAAATGGCGTTAAATCCCAGGCTCTGAGTATTCCTACAAGAAAGACTTCGTTTCAGGTAAGGGCAGTCACTTTTCTGCTCAAACGAACTACATCGTTCATGAAGCTCACACGTTTCCCATCTTAACTGTACAAGCATTGGATGTTAGAGGACCAGTGCTTTGTATCAATTTCAGAAGAAGAGTTGGACTACATATGGTCTGTATGTGTAGGAAACTCCGTTATTTTCTGGGCACACTCAGATTTCCTGCTGTATGAGAGACTCTAGAAAGCAAGAGCGTGCTTCTTGCTGTAAAGCAGAGTGTGATCCATGGGTGAGAACTATGCTGTGTGTTTCCCTTCAGAAATGGAGTTAAGTCCAAATCTCTGTGTCTTCCTACAAGCAAGACTTCATTTCAGGTAACGGCAGTCACTTTTCAGCTCAAACGAACTACATCGTTCTCTGAGCTCACACAATTCTCATCTTAACAGACAAGCATTGGATGTTAGCGGACCAGTGCTTTGTGTCAGTTTCAGAAACAGAATTGGACTAGATATGGTCCGTATGTGTAGGAAACACCGTTCTTTTGTTCTAGCACATTCACGTTTCCTGCTGTCTTAGAGTCTCTAGAAAGCAAGAGCGTGCTTCTTGTTCTAAAGCAGAGTGTGATCAATGGATGAGAACAAAGCTGTGTGTTTCACTTCAGAAATGGAGTTAAATCCCAGGCTCTGAGTCTTCCTACAAGCAAGACTTTGTTTCAGGTAAGGGCAGTCACTTCCCTGCTCAAATGAACTACATCGTTCACAAAGATCACACGTTTCTCATCTTAACTGGCAAGCATTGGATGTTAGAGGGTCAGTGCTTTGTATCAGTTTCAGAGGAAGAGTTGGACTACATTTGGTCTGTATGTGTAGGAAACTCCGTTCTATTATTCTGGGCACACTCAGATTTCCTCCTGTATTAGAGACTCTAGAAAGCAAGAGCATGCTTCTTGCTCTAAAGCAGAGTGTGATCCATGGATGAGAACTATGCTGTGTGTTTCCCTTCAGAAATGGAGTTAAATCCCAATCTCTTTGTCTTCCTACAAGCAAGACTTCGTTTCAGGTAAGGGCAGTCACTTTTCTGCTAAAACGAACTACATCGTTCACGAAGCTCACACGTTTCTCATCTTAACAGACAAGCATTGGATGTTAGAGGACCAGTGCTTTGTATCAGTTTCAGAAGCAGAGTTGAACTAGATATGGTCCGTATGTGTAGGAAACACCGTTCTTTTGTTCTCAGCACACACACGTTTCCTGCTGTCTTAGAGATTTTAGAAAGCAAGAGCGTGCTTCTCGCTCTAAAGCAGAGTGTGATCCATGGATGAGAACTATGCTGTGTGTTTCCCTTCAGAAATGGAGTTAAATCCCAGGCTCTGTGTCTTCCTACAAGCAAGACTTCGTTTCAGGTAAGGGCAGTCACTTTTCAGCTCAAACGATCTACATCGTTCACTGAGCTCACACATTTCTCATCTTAACAGACAAGCATTGGATGTTACATACCAGTGCTTTGTATCAGTTTAAGAAGGAGAGTTGGACTAGATATGGTCCGTATGTGTAGGAAACACCTTTCTTTTGTTCTCAGCACACTCACGTTTCCTGCTGTCTTAGAGAATCTAGAAAGCAAGAGCGTGCTTCTTGTTCTGAAGCAGAGTGTGATCAATGGATGATTACACTGCTGTGTGTTTCCCTTCAGAAATGGAGTTAAATCCCAGGCTCTGTGTCTTCCTACAAGCAAGACTTCGTTTCAGGTAAGGGCAGTCACTTTTCAGCTCAAACGAACTACATCGTTCACGGAGCTCAAACGTTTCTCGTCTTAACAGACAAGCATTGGATGTTAGAGGACCAGTGCTTTGTATCAGTTTCAGAAGCAGAGTTGAACTAGATATGGTCCGTATGTGTAGGAAACACCGTTCTTTTGTTCTCAGCACACACACGTTTCCTGCTGTCTTAGAGACTCTAGAAAGCAAGAGCTTGCTTCTTGTTCTAAACCAGAGTGTGATCAGTGGATGATTACACTGCTGTGTGTTTCACTTCTGAAATGGAGTTAAATCCCAGGCTCTGAGTCCTCCTACAAGCAAGACTTCGATTCAGGTAAGGACAGTCACTTTTCTGCTCAAACGAACTACATTGTTTACGAAGCTCACACGTTTCTCATCTTAACTGACAAGCATTGGATGTTAGAGGGTCAGTGCTTTGTATCAGTTTCATAAGCAGATTTGGACTACATATGGTCTTTATGTGTAGGAAACACCGTTCTTTTGTTCTGGGCACACTCAGATTACCTGCTATATTAGATATTGTAAAAGCAAGAGCGTGCTTCTCGCTCTAAAGCAGAGTGTGATCCATGGATGAAAAAAATGCTGTGTGTTTCCCTTCAGAAATGGAGTTAAATCCCAGCCTCTGTGTCTTATTACAAGCAAGACTTCTTTTCAGGTAACGGCAGTCACTTTTCAGCTCAAACGAACTACATCGTTCACTGAGCTCACACATTTCTTCTTCTTAACAGACAAGCATTGGATGTTAGAGGACCAGTGCTTTGTTTCAGTTTAAAAAGGAGAGTTGGAAGAGATATGGTCCATATGTGTAGGAAACACCGTTGTTTTGTTCTCAGCACACTCACGTTTCATGCTGTCTTAGAGACTCTAGAAAGCAAGAGCGTGCTTCTTGTTCTAAAGCAGAGTGTGATCAATGGATGAGAACACTGCTGTGTGTTTCACTTCAGTAATGGAGTTAAATCCCAGGCTCTGAGTCTTCCAACAAGCAAGACTTACTTTCAGGTAAGGGCAGTCACTTTTCTGCTCAAAAGAACTACATCGTTCACGAACATCACACGTTTCTCATCTTAACAGACAAGCATTGGATGTTAGAGGACCAGTGCTTTTTTATCAGTTTCAGAAGAAGAGTTGGACTACATATGGTCCGTATGTGTAGGAAACTCCGTTCTTTTGTTCTGGGCACACTCATATTACCTGCTATGTTAGAGATTCTAAAAGCAAGAGCGTGCTTCTCGCTCTAAAGCAGAGTGTGATCCATGGATGAGAAGAATGCTGTGTGTTTCCCTTAAGAAATGGAGTTAAATCCCAGGCTCTGTGTCTTACTACAAGCAAGACTTCGTTTCAGGTAATGGCAGTCACTTTTCAGTTCAAAGGAACTACATCATTCACAAAGCTCACACGTTTCTCATCTTAACTGACAAGCAAAGGATGTTAGAGGACCAGTGCTTTGTATCAGTTTCAGAAGCAGAGTTGGACTAGATATGGTCCGTACGTGTAGGAAACACCGTTCTTTTGTTCTCAGCACACTTACGTTTCCTGCTGTCTTAGAGACTTTAGAAAGAAAGGGCGTGCTACTTGCTCTAAAGCAGAGTGTGATCCATGGATGAGACCTATGCTGTGTGTTTCATTTCAGAAATGGAGTTAAATCCCAGGCTCTGTGTCTTCCTACAAGCAAGACTTTGTTTCAGGTAAGGGCAGTCACTTTTCAGCTCAAACGAACTACATCGTTCACGGAGCTCACACGTTTCTCGTCTTAACAGACAAGCATTGGATGTTAAAGGACCAGTGCTTTGTATCAGTTTAAGAAGGAGAGTTGGACTAGATATGGTCCGTATGTGTAGGAAACACCTTTCATTTGTTCTCAGCACACTCACGTTTCCTGCTGTGTTAGAGACTCTAGAAAGCAAGAGCATGCGTCTCGCTCTAAAGCAGAGTGTGATCCATGGATGAGAAGAATGCTGTGTGTTTCCCTTAAGAAATGGAGTTAAATCCCAGGCTCTGTGTCTTACTACAAGCAAGACTTCGTTTCAGGTAATGGCAGTCACTTTTCAGTTCAAAGGAACTACATCATTCACAAAGCTCACACGTTTCTCATCTTAACTGACAAGCATAGGATGTTAGAGGACCAGTGCTTTGTATCAGTTTCAGAAGCAGAGTTGGACTAGATATGGTCCGTATGTGTAGGAATCACCGTTCTTTTGTTCTCAGCACACTCACGTTTCCTGCTGTCTTAGAGACTTTAGAAAGCAAGAGCGTGCTTCTCGCTCTAAAGCAGAGTGTGATCCATGGATGAGAACTATGCTGTGTGTTTCCCTTCAGAAATGGAGTTAAATCCCAGGCTCTGTGTCTTCCTACAAGCAAGACTTCGTTTCAGGTAAGGGCAGTCACTTTTCAGCTCAAACGAACTACATCGTTCACTGAGCTCACACATTTCTCATCTTAACAGACAAGCATTGGATGTTACATACCCGTGCTTTGTATCAGTTTAAGAAGCAGAGTTGGACTAGATATGGTCCGTATGTGTAGGAAACACAGTTCTTTTGTTTTTAGCAAAATCATGTTTCCTGCTGTCTTAGAGACTCTAGAAAGCAAGAGCTTGCGTCTTGTTCTAAAGAGGAGTATGATCAATGGATGAGAACACTGATGTGTGTTTCACTTCAGAAATGGAGTTAAATCCCAGGCTCTGAGTATTCCTACAAGAAAGACTTCGTTTCAGGTAAGGGCAGTCACTTTTCTGCTCAAACGAACTACATCGTTCATGAAGCTCACACGTTTCCCATCTTAACTGTACAAGCATTGGATGTTAGAGGACCAGTGCTTTGTATCAATTTCAGAAGAAGAGTTGGACTACATATGGTCTGTATGTGTAGGAAACTCCGTTCTTTGTTCTGGGCACACTCAGATTTCCTGCTGTATGAGAGACTCTAGAAAGCAAGAGCGTGCTTCTTGCTGTAAAGCAGAGTGTGATCCATGGGTGAGAACTATGCTGTGTGTTTCCCTTCAGAAATAGAGTTA
This sequence comes from Onychomys leucogaster, assembly GCA_949786385.1. Taxonomy (NCBI): domain Eukaryota; kingdom Metazoa; phylum Chordata; class Mammalia; order Rodentia; family Cricetidae; genus Onychomys; species Onychomys leucogaster. The sequence continues at coordinate 2,533,944 of CATKUP010000018.1, read as the reverse complement.
AATCCCAATCTTTGTGTCTTCCTACAAGCAAGACTTCGTTTCAGGTAAAGGCATTCACTTTTCAGCTCAAACGAACTACATCGTTCAAGGAGCTCACACGTTTCTCATCTTAACTGTACAAGCATTGGATGTTAGAGGACCAGTGCTTTGTATCAGTTTAAGAAGGAGAGTTGGACTAGATATGGTCCGTATGTGTAGGAAACACCTTTCATTTGTTCTCAGCACACTCACGTTTCCTGCTGTGTTAGAGACTCTAGAAAGCAAGAGCATGCGTCTCGCTCTAAAGCAGAGTGTGATCCATGGATGAGAACTATGCTGTGTGTTTCCCTTCAGAAATGGAGTTAAGTCCAAATCTCTGTGTCTTCCTACAAGCAAGACTTTATTTCAGGTAACGGCAGTCACTTTTCAGCTCAAACGAACTACATCGTTCTCTGAGCTCACACATTTCTCATCTTAACAGACAAGCATTGGATGTTAGCGGACCAGTGCTTTGTGTCAGTTTCAGAAACAGAATTGGACTAGATATGGTCCGTATGTGTAGGAAACACCGTTCTTTTGTTCTAGCACATTCACGTTTCCTGCTGTCTTAGAGTCTCTAGAAAGCAAGAGCGTGCTTCTTGTTCTAAAGCAGAGTGTGATCAATGGATGAGAACAAAGCTGTGTGTTTCACTTCAGAAATGGAGTTAAATCCCAATCTTTGTGTCTTCCTACAAGCAAGACTTCGTTTCAGGTAACAGCAGTCACTTTTCAGCTCAAACGAACTACATCGTTCACTGAGCTCACACATTTCTCTTCTTAACAGACAAGCATTGGATGTTAGAGGACCAGTGCTTTGTTTCAGTTTAAGAAGGAGAGTTGGAAGAGATATGGTCCATATGTGTAGGAAACACCGTTGTTTTGTTCTCAGCACACTCACGTTTCCTGCTGTCTTAGAGACTCTAGAAAGCAAGAGCGTGCTTCTTGTTCTAAAGCAGAGTGTGATCAATGGATGAGAACACTGCTGTGTGTTTCACTTCAGAAATGGAGTTAAATCCCAGGCTCTGAATCTTCCTACAAACAAGACTTACTTTCAGGTAAGGGCAGTCACTTTTCTGCTCAAACGAACTACATCGTTCACGAACATCACACGTTTCTCATCTTACTGGCAAGCATTGGATGTTAGCGGGTCAGTGCTTTGTATCAGTTTCAGAATAAGAGTTGGACTAGATATGGTCAGTACGTGTAGGAAACTCCGTTCTATTGTTCTCAGCACACTCACGTTTCCTGCTGTGTTAGAGACTCCAGAAAGCAAGAGCGTGCTTCTCGCTCTAAAGCAGAGTGTGATCCATGGATGAGAAGAATGCTGTGTGTTTCCCTTCAGAAATGGAGTTAAATCCCAGGCTCTGTGTCTTACTACAAGCAAGACTTCGTTTCAGGTAATGGCAGTCACTTTTCAGTTCAAAGGAACTACATCATTCACAAAGCTCACACGTTTCTCATCTTAACTGACAAGCATAGAATGTTAGAGGAACAGTGCTTTGTATCAATTTCAGAAGCAGAGTTGGACTAGATATGGTCCGTACGTGTAGGAAACACCGTTCTTTTGTTCTCAGCACACTTACGTTTCCTGCTGTCTTACAGACTTTAGAAAGAAAGAGCGTGCTTCTTGCTCTAAAGCAGAGTGTGATCCATGGATGGGACCTATGCTGTGTGTTTCATTTCAGAAATGGAGTTAAATCCCAGGCTCTGTGTCTTCCTACAAGCAAGACTTTGTTTCAGGTAAGGGCAGTCACTTTTCAGCTCAAACGAACTACATCATTCACGGAGCTCACACGTTTCTCGTCTTAACAGACAAGCATTGGATGTTAGAGGACCAGTGCTTTGTATTAGTTTAAGAAGGAGAGTTGGACTAGATATGGTCCGTATGTGCAGGAAACAACTTTCATTTGTTCTCAGCACACTCACGTTTCCTGCTGTGTTAGAGACTCTAGAAAGCAAGAGCATGCGTCTCGCTCTAAAGCAGAGTGTGATCCATGGATGAGAACTATGCTGTGTGTTTCCCTTCAGAAATGGAGTTAAATCCCAATCTCTGTGTCTTCCTACAAGCAAGACTTCATTTCATGTAAGGGCAATCATTTTTCAGCTCAAACGAACTACATCGTTCACGAACCTCACACGTTTCTCATCTTAACAGACAAGCATTGGATGTTAGAGGACCAGTGCTTTGTATCAGTTTCAGAAGCAGAGTTGAACTAGATATGGTCCGTATGTGTAGGAAATACAGTTCTTTTGTTCTAAGCACACACACGTTTCCTGCTGTCTTAGAGACTCCAGAAAGCAAGAGCGTGCTTCTTGTTCTAAAGCAGAGTGTGATCAATGGATGATTACACTGCTGTGTGTTTCACTTCAGAAATGGAGTTAAATCCCAGGGTCTGAGTCTTCCTACAAGCAAGACTTCAATTCAGGTAAGGGCAGTCACTTTTCTGCTCAAACGAACTACATCGTTCACGAAGCTCACATGTTTCTCATCTTAACTGACAAGCATTGGATGTTAGACGGTAAGTGCTTTGTATCAGTTTCAGAAGAAGAGTTGGACTACATATGGTCTGTATGTGTAGGAAACTCACATTTGTTCTGGGCACACTCTGATTTCCTGCTGTATGGGAGACTCTAGAAGGCAAGAGCATGCTTCTTGCTGTAAAACAGAGTGTGATCCATGGGTGAGAACTATGCTGTGTGTTTCCCTTCAGAAATGGAGTTAAATCCCAATCTCTTTGTCTTCCTACTAGCAAGACTTCGTTTCAGGTAAGGGCAGTCACTTTTCAGCTCAAACGAACTTCATCGTTCACTGAGCTCACACATTTCTCTTCTTAACAGACAAGCATTGGATGTAAGAGGACTAGTTCTTTGTATCAGTTTAAGAAGCAGAGTTGGACTAGATATGGTCCGTATGTGTAGGAAACACAGTTCTTTTGTTCTCAGCACACTCACCTTTCCTGCTGTCTTAGAGTCTGTAGAAAGCAAGAGTGTGCTTCTTGTTCTAAAGCAGAGTGTGATCAATGGATGAGAACAAAGCTGTGTGTTTCACGTCAGAAATGGAGTTAAATCCCAGGCTCTGAGTCTTCCTACAAGCAAGACTTCGTTTCAGGTAAGGGCAGTCACTTTCCTGCTCAAATGAACTACATCGTTCACAAAGATCACACGTTTCTCATCTTAACTGACAAGCATTGGATGTTAGAGGACCAGTGCTTTGTATCAGTTTCAGAGGAAGAGTTGGACTACATTTGGTCCATATGTATAGGAAACTCCGTTCTTTTAATCTGGGCACACTCAGATTTCCTGCTGTATTAGAGACTCTAGAAAGCAAGAGCATGCTTCTTGCTCTAAAGCAGAGTGTGATCCATGGATGAGAACTATGCTGTGTGTTTCCATTCAGAAATGGAGTTAAATCCCAGGCTCTGTGTCTTCCTACAAGCAAGACTTCGTTTCAGGTAAGGGCAGTCACTTTTCTGCTCAAACGAACTACATCGTTCACGAAGCTCACACGTTTCTCATCTTAACAGACAAGCATTGGATGTTAGAGGACCAGTGCTTTGTATCAGTTTCAGAAGCAGAGTTGAACTAGATATGGTCCGTATGTGTAGGAAACACCGTTCTTTTGTTCTCAGCACACACACGTTTCCTGCTGTCTTAGAGACTCTAGAAAGCAAGAGCTTGCTTCTTGTTCTAAAGCAGAGTGTGATCAGTGGATGATTACACTGCTGTGTGTTTCACTTGAGAAATGGAGTTAAATCCCAGGCTCTGAGTCTTCCTACAAGCAAGACTTCGATTCAGGTAAGGGCAGTCACTTTTCTGCTCAAACGAACTACATTGTTCACGAAGCTCACACGTTTCTCATCTTACCTGACAAGCATTGGATATTAGAGGGTCAGTGCTTTGTATCAGTTTCATAAGCAGATTTGGACTACATATGGTCTGTATGTGTAGGAAACACCGTTCTTTTGTTCTGGGCACACTCAGATTACCTGCTATATTAGAGATTCTAAAAGCAAGAGCGTGCTTCTCGCTCTAAAGCAGAGTGTGATCCATGGATGAAAAAAATGCTGTGTGTTTCCCTTCAGAAATGGAGTTAAATCCCAGCCTCTGTGTCTTATTACAAGCAAGACTTCGTTTCAGGTAAGGGCAGTCACTTTTCAGTTCAAAGGAACTATATCATTCACAAAGCTCACACGTTTCTCATCTTAACTGACAAGCATAGGATGTTAGAGGACCAGTGCTTTGTATCAGTTTCAGAAGCAGAGTTGGACTAAATATGGTCCGTATGTGTAGGAAACACCGTTCTATTGTTCTCAGCACACTCACGTTTCCTGCTGTCTTAGAGACTTTAGAAAGCAAGAGCGTGCTTCTCTCTCTAAAGCAGAGTGTGATCCATGGATGAGAACTATGCTGTGTGTTTCCCTTCAGAAATGGAGTTAAATCCCAGGCTCTGTGTCTTTCTACAAGCAAGACTTCGTTTCAGGTAAGGGCAGTCACTTTTCAGCTCAAACGAACTACATCGTTCACTGAGCTCACACATTTCTCATCTTAACAGACAAGCATTGGATGTTACATACCAGCGCTTTGTATCAGTTTAAGAAGGACAGTTGGACTAGATATGGTCCGTATGTGTAGGAAACACCTTTCTTTTGTTCTCAGCACACTCACGTTTCCTGCTGTCTTAGAGAATCTTTAAAGCAAGAGCGTGCTTCTTGTTCTGAAGCAGAGTGTGATCAATGGATGATTACACTGCTGTGTGTTTCCCTTCAGAAATGGAGTTAAATCCCAGGCTCTGTGTCTTCCTACAAGCAAGACTTCGTTTCAGGTAAGGGCAGTCACTTTTCAGCTCAAAGGAACTACATCGTTCACGGAGCTCACACGTTTCTCATCTTAACAGAGAAGCATTGGATGTTAGAGGACCAGTGCTTTGTATCAGTTTAAGAAGCAGAGTTGGACTAGATATGGTCCGTATGTGTAGGAAACACAGTTCTTTTGTTTTTAACAAAATCATGTTTCCTGCAGTCTTAGAGACTCTAGAAAGCAAGAGCGTGCTTCTTGTTCTAAAGAGGAGTATGATCAATGGATGAGAACACTGATGTGTGTTTCACTTCAGAAATGGAGTTAAATCCCAGGCTCTGAGTATTCCTACAAGAAAGACTTCGTTTCAGGTAAGGGCAGACACTTTTCTGCTCAAACGAACTACATCGTTCATGAAGCTCACACGTTTCCCATCTTAACTGTACAAGCATTGGATGTTAGAGGACCAGTGCTTTGTATCAATTTCAGAAGAAGAGTTGGACTACATATGGTCTGTATGTGTAGGAAACTCCGTTCTTTGTTCTGGGCACACTCAGATTTCCTGCTGTATGAGAGACTCTAGAAAGCAAGTGCGTGCTTCTTGCTGTAAAGCAGAGTGTGATCCATGGGTGAGAACTATGCTGTGTGTTTCCCTTCAGAAATAGAGTTAAATCCCAATCTTTGTGTCTTCCTACAAGCAAGACTTCGTTTCAGGTAACGGCATTCACTTTTCAGCTCAAACGAACTACATCGTTCACGGAGCTCACACGTTTCTCATCTTAACAAACAAGCATTGGATGTTAGAGGACCAGTGCTTTGTATCAGTTTAAGAAGGAGAGTTGGACTAGATATGGCCCGTATGTGTAGGAAACACCTTTCTTTTGTTCTCAGCACACTCACTTTTCCTGCTGTGTTAGAGACTCTAGAAAGCAAGAGCGTGCGTCTCGCTCTAAAGCAGAGTGTGATCCATAGGTGAGAACTATGCTGTGTGTTTCCCTTCAGAAATGGAGTTAAATCCCAATCTCTTTGTCTTCCTACAAGCAAGACTTCGTTTCAGGTAACAGCAGTAACTTTTCAGCTCAAACGAACTACATCGTTCACTGAGCTCACACATTTCTCTTCTTAACAGACAAGCATTGGATGTAAGAGGACCAGTTCTTTGTATCAGTTTAAATAGCAGAGTTGGACTAGATATGGTCCGTATGTGTAGGAAACACAGTTCTTTTGTTCTCAGCACACTCACCTTTCCTGCTGTCTTAGAGACTCTAGAAAGCAAGAGCGTGCTTCTTGTTCTAAAGCAGAGTGTGATCAATGGATGAGAACAAAGCTGTGTGTTTCACTTCAGAAATGGAGTTAAATCCCAGGCTCTGAGTCTTCCTACAAGCAAGACTTCGTTTCAGGTAAGGGCAGTCACTTTCCTGCTCAAACGAACTACATCGTTCACAAAAATCACATGTTGCTCATCTTAACTGACAAGCATTGGATGTTAGAGGACCAGTGCTTTGTATCAGTTTCAGAAGAAGAGTTGGACTACATATGGTCTGTATGTGTAGGAAACTCCGTTCTTTGTTCTGGGCACACTCAGATTTCCTGCTGTATGATAGACTCCAGAAAGCAAGAGCGTGCTTCTTGCTGTAAAGCAGAGTGTGATCCATGGGTGAGAACTATGCTGTGTGTTTCCCTTCATAAATGGAGTTAAAACCCAATCTTTGTGTCTTCCTACAAGCAAGACTTCGTTTCAGGTAACGGCAGTCACTTTTCAGCTCAAACGAACTACATCGTTCACTGAGCTCACACATTTCTTCTTCTTAACAGACAAGCATTGGATGTTAGAGGACCAGTGCTTTGTTTCAGTTTAAAAAGGAGAGTTGGAATAGATATGGTCCATATGTGTAGGAAACACCGTTGTTTTGTTCTCAGCACACTCACGTTTCCTGCTGTCTTAGAGACTCTAGAAAGCAAGAGCGTGCTTCTTGTTCTAAAGCAGAGTGTGATCAATGGATGAGAACACTGCTGTGTGTTTCACTTCAGAAATGGAGTTAAATCCCAGGCTCTGAGTCTTCCAACAAGCAAGACTTACTTTCAGGTAAGGGCAGTCACTTTTCTGCTCAAAAGAACTACATCGTTCACGAACATCACACGTTTCTCATCTTAACAGACAAGCATTGGATGTTAGAGGACCAGTGCTTTTTTATCAGTTTCAGAAGAAGAGTTGGACTACATATGGTCCGTATGTGTAGGAAACTCCGTTCTTTTGTTCTGGGCACACTCAGATTACCTGCTATGTTAAAGATTCTAAAAGCAAGAGCGTGCTTCTCGCTCTAAAGCAGAGTGTGATCCATGGATGAGAAGAATGCTGTGTGTTTCCCTTAAGAAATGGAGTTAAATCCCAGGCTCTGTGTCTTACTACAAGCAAGACTTCGTTTCAGGTAATGGCAGTCACTTTTCAGTTCAAAGGAACTACATCATTCACAAAGCTCACACGTTTCTCATCTTAACTGACAAGCATAGGATGTTAGAGGACCAGTGCTTTGTATCAGTTTCAGAAGCAGAGTTGGACTAGATATGGTCCGTACGTGTAGGAAACACCGTTCTTTTGTTCTCAGCACACTTACGTTTCCTGCTGTCTTAGAGACTTTAGAAAGAAAGAGCGTGCTTCTTGCTCTAAAGCAGAGTGTGATCCATGGATGAGACCTATGCTGTGTGTTTCATTTCAGAAATGGAGTTAAATCCCAGGCTCTGTGTCTTCCTACAAGCAAGACTTTGATTCAGGTAAGGGCAGTCACTTTTCAGCTCAAGAGAACTACATCGTTCACGGAGCTCACACGTTTCTCGTCTTAACAGACAAGCATTGGATGTTAAAGGACCAGTGCTTTGTATCAGTTTAAGAAGGAGAGTTGGACTAGATATGGTCCGTATGTGTAGGAAACACCTTTCATTTGTTCTCAGCACACTCACGTTTCCTGCTGTGTTAGAGACTCTAGAAAGCAAGAGCATGCGTCTCGCTCTAAAGCAGAGTGTGATCCATGGATGAGAAGAATGCTGTGTGTTTCCCTTAAGTAATGGAGTTAAATCCCAGGCTCTGTGTCTTACTACAAGCAAGACTTCGTTTCAGGTAATGGCAGTCACTTTTCAGTTCAAAGGAACTACATCATTCACAAAGCTCACACGTTTCTCATCTTAACTGACAAGCATAGGATGTTAGAGGACCAGTGCTTTGTATCAGTTTCAGAAGCAGAGTTGGACTAGATATGGTCCGTATGTGTAGGAATCACCGTTCTTTTGTTCTCAGCACACTCACGTTTCCTGCTGTCTTAGAGACTTTAGAAAGCAAGAGCGTGCTTCTCGCTCTAAAGCAGAGTGTGATCCATGGATGAGAACTATGCTGTGTGTTTCCCTTCAGAAATGGAGTTAAATCCCAGGCTCTGTGTCTTCCTACAAGCAAGACTTCGTTTCAGGTAAGGGCAGTCACTTTTCAGCTCAAACGAACTACATCGTTCACTGAGCTCACACATTTCTCATCTTAACAGACAAGCATTGGATGTTACATACCCGTGCTTTGTATCAGTTTAAGAAGGAGAGTTGGACTAGATATGGTCCGTATGTGTAGGAAACACCTTTCTTTTGTTCTCAGCACACTCACTTTTCCTGCTGTCTTAGAGAATCTAGAAAGCAAGAGCGTGCTTCTTGTTCTGAAGCAGAGTGTACTCAATGGATGATTACTCTGCTGTGTGTTTCCCTTCAGAAATGGAGTTAAATCCCAGGCTCTGTGTCTTCCTACAAGCAAGACTTCGTTTCAGGTAAGGGCAGTCACTTTTCAGCTCAAACGAACTACATCGTTCACGGAGCTCACACGTTTCTCATCTTAACAGAGAAGCATTGGATGTTAGAGGACCAGTGCTTTGTATCAGTTTAAGAAGCAGAGTTGGACTAGATATGGTCCGTATGTGTAGGAAACACAGTTCTTTTGTTTTTAGCAAAATCATGTTTCCTGCTGTCTTAGAGACTCTAGAAAGCAAGAGCTTGCGTCTTGTTCTAAAGAGGAGTATGATCAATGGATGAGAACACTGATGTGTGTTTCACTTCAGAAATGGCGTTAAATCCCAGGCTCTGAGTATTCCTACAAGAAAGACTTCGTTTCAGGTAAGGGCAGTCACTTTTCTGCTCAAACGAACTACATCGTTCATGAAGCTCACACGTTTCCCATCTTAACTGTACAAGCATTGGATGTTAGAGGACCAGTGCTTTGTATCAATTTCAGAAGAAGAGTTGGACTACATATGGTCTGTATGTGTAGGAAACTCCGTTATTTTCTGGGCACACTCAGATTTCCTGCTGTATGAGAGACTCTAGAAAGCAAGAGCGTGCTTCTTGCTGTAAAGCAGAGTGTGATCCATGGGTGAGAACTATGCTGTGTGTTTCCCTTCAGAAATGGAGTTAAGTCCAAATCTCTGTGTCTTCCTACAAGCAAGACTTCATTTCAGGTAACGGCAGTCACTTTTCAGCTCAAACGAACTACATCGTTCTCTGAGCTCACACAATTCTCATCTTAACAGACAAGCATTGGATGTTAGCGGACCAGTGCTTTGTGTCAGTTTCAGAAACAGAATTGGACTAGATATGGTCCGTATGTGTAGGAAACACCGTTCTTTTGTTCTAGCACATTCACGTTTCCTGCTGTCTTAGAGTCTCTAGAAAGCAAGAGCGTGCTTCTTGTTCTAAAGCAGAGTGTGATCAATGGATGAGAACAAAGCTGTGTGTTTCACTTCAGAAATGGAGTTAAATCCCAGGCTCTGAGTCTTCCTACAAGCAAGACTTTGTTTCAGGTAAGGGCAGTCACTTCCCTGCTAAAAAGAACTACATCGTTCACAAAGATCACACGTTTCTCATCTTAACTGGCAAGCATTGGATGTTAGAGGGTCAGTGCTTTGTATCAGTTTCAGAGGAAGAGTTGGACTACATTTGGTCTGTATGTGTAGGAAACTCCGTTCTATTATTCTGGGCACACTCAGATTTCCTGCTGTATTAGAGACTCTAGAAAGCAAGAGCATGCTTCTTGCTCTAAAGCAGAGTGTGATCCATGGATGAGAACTATGCTGTGTGTTTCCCTTCAGAAATGGAGTTAAATCCCAATCTCTTTGTCTTCCTACAAGCAAGACTTCGTTTCAGGTAAGGGCAGTCACTTTTCTGCTAAAACGAACTACATCGTTCACGAAGCTCACACGTTTCTCATCTTAACAGACAAGCATTGGATGTTAGAGGACCAGTGCTTTGTATCAGTTTCAGAAGCAGAGTTGAACTAGATATGGTCCGTATGTGTAGGAAACACCGTTCTTTTGTTCTCAGCACACACACGTTTCCTGCTGTCTTAGAGATTTTAGAAAGCAAGAGCGTGCTTCTCGCTCTAAAGCAGAGTGTGATCCATGGATGAGAACTATGCTGTGTGTTTCCCTTCAGAAATGGAGTTAAATCCCAGGCTCTGTGTCTTCCTACAAGCAAGACTTCGTTTCAGGTAAGGGCAGTCACTTTTCAGCTCAAACGATCTACATCGTTCACTGAGCTCACACATTTCTCATCTTAACAGACAAGCATTGGATGTTACATACCAGTGCTTTGTATCAGTTTAAGAAGGAGAGTTGGACTAGATATGGTCCGTATGTGTAGGAAACACCTTTCTTTTGTTCTCAGCACACTCACGTTTCCTGCTGTCTTAGAGAATCTAGAAAGCAAGAGCGTGCTTCTTGTTCTGAAGCAGAGTGTGATCAATGGATGATTACACTGCTGTGTGTTTCCCTTCAGAAATGGAGTTAAATCCCAGGCTCTGTGTCTTCCTACAAGCAAGACTTCGTTTCAGGTAAGGGCAGTCACTTTTCAGCTCAAACGAACTACATCGTTCACGGAGCTCAAACGTTTCTCGTCTTAACAGACAAGCATTGGATGTTAGAGGACCAGTGCTTTGTATCAGTTTCAGAAGCAGAGTTGAACTAGATATGGTCCGTATGTGTAGGAAACACCGTTCTTTTGTTCTCAGCACACACACGTTTCCTGCTGTCTTAGAGACTCTAGAAAGCAAGAGCTTGCTTCTTGTTCTAAACCAGAGTGTGATCAGTGGATGATTACACTGCTGTGTGTTTCACTTCTGAAATGGAGTTAAATCCCAGGCTCTGAGTCCTCCTACAAGCAAGACTTCGATTCAGGTAAGGGCAGTCACTTTTCTGCTCAAACGAACTACATTGTTTACGAAGCTCACACGTTTCTCATCTTAACTGACAAGCATTGGATGTTAGAGGGTCAGTGCTTTGTATCAGTTTCATAAGCAGATTTGGACTACATATGGTCTTTATGTGTAGGAAACACCGTTCTTTTGTTCTGGGCACACTCAGATTACCTGCTATATTAGATATTGTAAAAGCAAGAGCGTGCTTCTCGCTCTAAAGCAGAGTGTGATCCATGGATGAAAAAAATGCTGTGTGTTTCCCTTCAGAAATGGAGTTAAATCCCAGCCTCTGTGTCTTATTACAAGCAAGACTTCTTTTCAGGTAACGGCAGTCACTTTTCAGCTCAAACGAACTACATCGTTCACTGAGCTCACACATTTCTTCTTCTTAACAGACAAGCATTGGATGTTAGAGGACCAGTGCTTTGTTTCAGTTTAAAAAGGAGAGTTGGAAGAGATATGGTCCATATGTGTAGGAAACACCGTTGTTTTGTTCTCAGCACACTCACGTTTCATGCTGTCTTAGAGACTCTAGAAAGCAAGAGCGTGCTTCTTGTTCTAAAGCAGAGTGTGATCAATGGATGAGAACACTGCTGTGTGTTTCACTTCAGTAATGGAGTTAAATCCCAGGCTCTGAGTCTTCCAACAAGCAAGACTTACTTTCAGGTAAGGGCAGTCACTTTTCTGCTCAAAAGAACTACATCGTTCACGAACATCACACGTTTCTCATCTTAACAGACAAGCATTGGATGTTAGAGGACCAGTGCTTTTTTATCAGTTTCAGAAGAAGAGTTGGACTACATATGGTCCGTATGTGTAGGAAACTCCGTTCTTTTGTTCTGGGCACACTCATATTACCTGCTATGTTAGAGATTCTAAAAGCAAGAGCGTGCTTCTCGCTCTAAAGCAGAGTGTGATCCATGGATGAGAAGAATGCTGTGTGTTTCCCTTAAGAAATGGAGTTAAATCCCAGGCTCTGTGTCTTACTACAAGCAAGACTTCGTTTCAGGTAATGGCAGTCACTTTTCAGTTCAAAGGAACTACATCATTCACAAAGCTCACACGTTTCTCATCTTAACTGACAAGCAAAGGATGTTAGAGGACCAGTGCTTTGTATCAGTTTCAGAAGCAGAGTTGGACTAGATATGGTCCGTACGTGTAGGAAACACCGTTCTTTTGTTCTCAGCACACTTACGTTTCCTGCTGTCTTAGAGACTTTAGAAAGAAAGGGCGTGCTACTTGCTCTAAAGCAGAGTGTGATCCATGGATGAGACCTATGCTGTGTGTTTCATTTCAGAAATGGAGTTAAATCCCAGGCTCTGTGTCTTCCTACAAGCAAGACTTTGTTTCAGGTAAGGGCAGTCACTTTTCAGCTCAAACGAACTACATCGTTCACGGAGCTCACACGTTTCTCGTCTTAACAGACAAGCATTGGATGTTAAAGGACCAGTGCTTTGTATCAGTTTAAGAAGGAGAGTTGGACTAGATATGGTCCGTATGTGTAGGAAACACCTTTCATTTGTTCTCAGCACACTCACGTTTCCTGCTGTGTTAGAGACTCTAGAAAGCAAGAGCATGCGTCTCGCTCTAAAGCAGAGTGTGATCCATGGATGAGAAGAATGCTGTGTGTTTCCCTTAAGAAATGGAGTTAAATCCCAGGCTCTGTGTCTTACTACAAGCAAGACTTCGTTTCAGGTAATGGCAGTCACTTTTCAGTTCAAAGGAACTACATCATTCACAAAGCTCACACGTTTCTCATCTTAACTGACAAGCATAGGATGTTAGAGGACCAGTGCTTTGTATCAGTTTCAGAAGCAGAGTTGGACTAGATATGGTCCGTATGTGTAGGAATCACCGTTCTTTTGTTCTCAGCACACTCACGTTTCCTGCTGTCTTAGAGACTTTAGAAAGCAAGAGCGTGCTTCTCGCTCTAAAGCAGAGTGTGATCCATGGATGAGAACTATGCTGTGTGTTTCCCTTCAGAAATGGAGTTAAATCCCAGGCTCTGTGTCTTCCTACAAGCAAGACTTCGTTTCAGGTAAGGGCAGTCACTTTTCAGCTCAAACGAACTACATCGTTCACTGAGCTCACACATTTCTCATCTTAACAGACAAGCATTGGATGTTACATACCCGTGCTTTGTATCAGTTTAAGAAGCAGAGTTGGACTAGATATGGTCCGTATGTGTAGGAAACACAGTTCTTTTGTTTTTAGCAAAATCATGTTTCCTGCTGTCTTAGAGTCTCTAGAAAGCAAGAGCTTGCGTCTTGTTCTAAAGAGGAGTATGATCAATGGATGAGAACACTGATGTGTGTTTCACTTCAGAAATGGAGTTAAATCCCAGGCTCTGAGTATTCCTACAAGAAAGACTTCGATTCAGGTAAGGGCAGTCACTTTTCAGTTCAAAGGAACTACATCATTCACAAAGCTCACACGTTTCTCATCTTAACTGACAAGCATAGGATGTTAGAGGACCAGTGCTTTGTATCAGTTTCAGAAGCAGAGTTGGACTAGATATGGTCCGTATGTGTAGGAAACACCGTTCTTTTGTTCTCAGCACACTTACGTTTCCTGCTGTCTTAGAGACTTTAGAAAGCAAGAGCGTGCTTCTCGCTCTAAAGCAGAGTGTGATCCATGGATGAGAACTATGCTGTGTGTTTACCTTCAGAAATGGAGTTAAATCCCAGGTTCTGTGTCTTCCTACAAGCAAGACTTCGTTTCAGGTAAGGGCAGTCACTTTTCAGCTCAAACGAACTACATCGTTCACTGAGCTCACACATTTCTCATCTTAACAGACAAGCATTGGATGTTTCATACCCGTGCTTTGTATCAGTTTAAGAAGGAGAGTTGGACTAGATATGGTCCGTATGTGTAGGAAACACCTTTCTTTTGTTCTCAGCACACTCACGTTTCCTGCTGTCTTAGAGAATCTAGAAAGCAAGAGCGTGCTTCTTGTTCTGAAGCAGAGTGTGATCAATGGATGATTACTCTGCTGTGTGTTTCCCTTCAGAAATGGAGTTAAATCCCAGGCTCTGTGTCTTACTACAAGCAAGACTTTGTTTCAGGTAAGGGCAGTCACTTTTCAGCTCAAACGAACTACATCGTTCACGAAGATCACACGTTTCTCATCTTAACTGACAAGCATTGGATGTTAGAGGACCAGTGCTTTGTATCAGTTTCAGAAGAAGAGTTGGACTAGATATGGTCCGTATGTGTAGGAAACACAGTTCTTTTGTTTTTAGCAAAATCATGTTTCCTGCTGTCTTAGAGACTCTAGAAAGCAAGAGCTTGCGTCTTGTTCTAAAGAGGAGTATGATCAATGGATGAGAACACTGATGTGTGTTTCACTTCAGAAATGGAGTTAAATCCCAGGCTCTGAGTATTCCTACAAGCAAGACTTCGTTTCAGGTAAGGGCAGTCACTTTTCTGCTCAAACGAACTACATCGTTCATGAAGCTCACACGTTTCCCATCTTAACTGTACAAGCATTGGATGTTAGAGGACCAGTGCTTTGTATCAATTTCAGAAGAAGAGTTGGACTACATATGGTCTGTATGTGTAGGAAACTCCGTTCTTTGTTCTGGGCACACTCAGATTTCCTGCTGTATGATAGACTCTAGAAAGCAAGAGCGTGCTTCTTGCTGTAAAGCAGAGTGTGATCCATGGGTGAGAACTATGCTGTGTGTTTCCCTTCATAAATGGAGTTAAATCCCAATCTTTGTGTCTTCCTACAAGCAAGACTTCTTTTCAGGTAACGGCAGTCACTTTTCAGCTCAAACGAACTACATCGTTCACTGAGCTCACACATTTCTTCTTCTTAACAGACAAGCATTGGATGTTAGAGGACCAGTGCTTTGTTTCAGTTTAAAAAGGAGAGTTGGAAGAGATATGGTCCATATGTGTAGGAAACACCGTTGTTTTGTTCTCAGCACACTCACGTTTCATGCTGTCTTAGAGACTCTAGAAAGCAAGAGCGTGCTTCTTGTTCTAAAGCAGAGTGTGATCAATGGATGAGAACACTGCTGTGTGTTTCACTTCAGAAATGGAGTTAAATCCCAGGCTCTGAGTCTTCCAACAAGCAAGACTTACTTTCAGGTAAGGGCAGTCACTTTTCTGCTCAAAAGAACTACATCGTTCACGAACATCACACGTTTCTCATCTTAACAGACAAGCATTGGATGTTAGAGGACCAGTGCTTTTTTATCAGTTTCAGAAGAAGAGTTGGACTACATATGGTCCGTATGTGTAGGAAACTCCGTTCTTTTGTTCTGGGCACACTCATATTACCTGCTATGTTAGAGATTCTAAAAGCAAGAGCGTGCTTCTCGCTCTAAAGCAGAGTGTGATCCATGGATGAGAAGAATGCTGTGTGTTTCCCTTAAGAAATGGAGTTAAATCCCAGGCTCTGTGTCTTACTACAAGCAAGACTTCGTTTCAGGTAATGGCAGTCACTTTTCAGTTCAAAGGAACTACATCATTCACAAAGCTCACACGTTTCTCATCTTAACTGACAAGCATAGGATGTTAGAGGACCAGTGCTTTGTATCAGTTTCAGAAGCAGAGTTGGACTAGATATGGTCCGTACGTGTAGGAAACACCGTTCTTTGGTTCTCAGCACACTTACGTTTCCTGCTGTCTTAGAGACTTTAGAAAGAAAGGGCGTGCTACTTGCTCTAAAGCAGAGTGTGATCCATGGATGAGACCTATGCTGTGTGTTTCATTTCAGAAATGGAGTTAAATCCCAGGCTCTGTGTCTTCCTACAAGCAAGACTTTGTTTCAGGTAAGGGCAGTCACTTTTCAGCTCAAACGAACTACATCGTTCACGGAGCTCACACGTTTCTCGTCTTAAGAGACAAGCATTGGATGTTAAAGGACCAGTGCTTTGTATCAGTTTAAGAAGGAGAGTTGGACTAGATATGGTCCGTATGTGTAGGAAACACCTTTCATTTGTTCTCAGCACACTCACGTTTCCTGCTGTGTTAGAGACTCTAGAAAGCAAGAGCATGCGTCTCGCTCTAAAGCAGAGTGTGATCCATGGATGAGAAGAATGCTGTGTGTTTCCCTTAAGAAATGGAGTTAAATCCCAGGCTCTGTGTCTTACTACAAGCAAGACTTCGTTTCAGGTAATGGCAGTCACTTTTCAGTTCAAAGGAACTACATCATTCACAAAGCTCACACGTTTCTCATCTTAACTGACAAGCATAGGATGTTAGAGGACCAGTGCTTTGTATCAGTTTCAGAAGCAGAGTTGGACTAGATATGGTCCGTACGTGTAGGAAACACCGTTCTTTTGTTCTCAGCACACTCACGTTTCCTGCTGTCTTAGAGACTTTAGAAAGCAAGAGCGTGCTTCTCGCTCTAAAGCAGAGTGTGATCCATGGATGAGAACTATGCTGTGTGTTTCTCTTCAGAAATGGAGTTAAATCCCAGGCTCTGTGTCTTCCTACAAGCAAGACTTCGTTTCAGGTAAGGGCAGTCACTTTTCAGCTCAAACGAACTACATCGTTCACTGAGCTCACACATTTCTCATCTTAACAGACAAGCATTGGATGTTACATACCCGTGCTTTGTATCAGTTTAAGAAGGAGAGTTGGACTAGATATGGTCCGTATGTGTAGGAAACACCTTTCTTTTGTTCTCAGCACACTCACGTTTCCTGCTGTCTTAGAGAATCTAGAAAGCAAGAGCGTGCTTCTTGTTCTGAAGCAGAGTGTACTCAATGGATGATTACTCTGCTGTGTGTTTCCCTTCAGAAATGGAGTTAAATCCCAGGCTCTGTGTCTTCCTACAAGCAAGACTTCGTTTCAGGTAAGGGCAGTCACTTTTCAGCTCAAACGAACTACATCGTTCACGGAGCTCACACGTTTCTCATCTTAACAGAGAAGCATTGGATGTTAGAGGACCAGTGCTTTGTATCAGTTTAAGAAGCAGAGTTGGACTAGATATGGTCCGTATGTGTAGGAAACACAGTTCTTTTGTTTTTAGCAAAATCATGTTTCCTGCTGTCTTAGAGACTCTAGAAAGCAAGAGCTTGCGTCTTGTTCTAAAGAGGAGTATGATCAATGGATGAGAACACTGATGTGTGTTTCACTTCAGAAATGGCGTTAAATCCCAGGCTCTGAGTATTCCTACAAGAAAGACTTCGTTTCAGGTAAGGGCAGTCACTTTTCTGCTCAAACGAACTACATCGTTCATGAAGCTCACACGTTTCCCATCTTAACTGTACAAGCATTGGATGTTAGAGGACCAGTGCTTTGTATCAATTTCAGAAGAAGAGTTGGACTACATATGGTCTGTATGTGTAGGAAACTCCGTTATTTTCTGGGCACACTCAGATTTCCTGCTGTATGAGAGACTCTAGAAAGCAAGAGCGTGCTTCTTGCTGTAAAGCAGAGTGTGATCCATGGGTGAGAACTATGCTGTGTGTTTCCCTTCAGAAATGGAGTTAAGTCCAAATCTCTGTGTCTTCCTACAAGCAAGACTTCATTTCAGGTAACGGCAGTCACTTTTCAGCTCAAACGAACTACATCGTTCTCTGAGCTCACACAATTCTCATCTTAACAGACAAGCATTGGATGTTAGCGGACCAGTGCTTTGTGTCAGTTTCAGAAACAGAATTGGACTAGATATGGTCCGTATGTGTAGGAAACACCGTTCTTTTGTTCTAGCACATTCACGTTTCCTGCTGTCTTAGAGTCTCTAGAAAGCAAGAGCGTGCTTCTTGTTCTAAAGCAGAGTGTGATCAATGGATGAGAACAAAGCTGTGTGTTTCACTTCAGAAATGGAGTTAAATCCCAGGCTCTGAGTCTTCCTACAAGCAAGACTTTGTTTCAGGTAAGGGCAGTCACTTCCCTGCTCAAATGAACTACATCGTTCACAAAGATCACACGTTTCTCATCTTAACTGGCAAGCATTGGATGTTAGAGGGTCAGTGCTTTGTATCAGTTTCAGAGGAAGAGTTGGACTACATTTGGTCTGTATGTGTAGGAAACTCCGTTCTATTATTCTGGGCACACTCAGATTTCCTGCTGTATTAGAGACTCTAGAAAGCAAGAGCATGCTTCTTGCTCTAAAGCAGAGTGTGATCCATGGATGAGAACTATGCTGTGTGTTTCCCTTCAGAAATGGAGTTAAATCCCAATCTCTTTGTCTTCCTACAAGCAAGACTTCGTTTCAGGTAAGGGCAGTCACTTTTCTGCTAAAACGAACTACATCGTTCACGAAGCTCACACGTTTCTCATCTTAACAGACAAGCATTGGATGTTAGAGGACCAGTGCTTTGTATCAGTTTCAGAAGCAGAGTTGAACTAGATATGGTCCGTATGTGTAGGAAACACCGTTCTTTTGTTCTCAGCACACACACGTTTCCTGCTGTCTTAGAGATTTTAGAAAGCAAGAGCGTGCTTCTCGCTCTAAAGCAGAGTGTGATCCATGGATGAGAACTATGCTGTGTGTTTCCCTTCAGAAATGGAGTTAAATCCCAGGCTCTGTGTCTTCCTACAAGCAAGACTTCGTTTCAGGTAAGGGCAGTCACTTTTCAGCTCAAACGATCTACATCGTTCACTGAGCTCACACATTTCTCATCTTAACAGACAAGCATTGGATGTTACATACCAGTGCTTTGTATCAGTTTAAGAAGGAGAGTTGGACTAGATATGGTCCGTATGTGTAGGAAACACCTTTCTTTTGTTCTCAGCACACTCACGTTTCCTGCTGTCTTAGAGAATCTAGAAAGCAAGAGCGTGCTTCTTGTTCTGAAGCAGAGTGTGATCAATGGATGATTACACTGCTGTGTGTTTCCCTTCAGAAATGGAGTTAAATCCCAGGCTCTGTGTCTTCCTACAAGCAAGACTTCGTTTCAGGTAAGGGCAGTCACTTTTCAGCTCAAACGAACTACATCGTTCACGGAGCTCAAACGTTTCTCGTCTTAACAGACAAGCATTGGATGTTAGAGGACCAGTGCTTTGTATCAGTTTCAGAAGCAGAGTTGAACTAGATATGGTCCGTATGTGTAGGAAACACCGTTCTTTTGTTCTCAGCACACACACGTTTCCTGCTGTCTTAGAGACTCTAGAAAGCAAGAGCTTGCTTCTTGTTCTAAACCAGAGTGTGATCAGTGGATGATTACACTGCTGTGTGTTTCACTTCTGAAATGGAGTTAAATCCCAGGCTCTGAGTCCTCCTACAAGCAAGACTTCGATTCAGGTAAGGGCAGTCACTTTTCTGCTCAAACGAACTACATTGTTTACGAAGCTCACACGTTTCTCATCTTAACTGACAAGCATTGGATGTTAGAGGGTCAGTGCTTTGTATCAGTTTCATAAGCAGATTTGGACTACATATGGTCTTTATGTGTAGGAAACACCGTTCTTTTGTTCTGGGCACACTCAGATTACCTGCTATATTAGATATTGTAAAAGCAAGAGCGTGCTTCTCGCTCTAAAGCAGAGTGTGATCCATGGATGAAAAAAATGCTGTGTGTTTCCCTTCAGAAATGGAGTTAAATCCCAGCCTCTGTGTCTTATTACAAGCAAGACTTCTTTTCAGGTAACGGCAGTCACTTTTCAGCTCAAACGAACTACATCGTTCACTGAGCTCACACATTTCTTCTTCTTAACAGACAAGCATTGGATGTTAGAGGACCAGTGCTTTGTTTCAGTTTAAAAAGGAGAGTTGGAAGAGATATGGTCCATATGTGTAGGAAACACCGTTGTTTTGTTCTCAGCACACTCACGTTTCATGCTGTCTTAGAGACTCTAGAAAGCAAGAGCGTGCTTCTTGTTCTAAAGCAGAGTGTGATCAATGGATGAGAACACTGCTGTGTGTTTCACTTCAGTAATGGAGTTAAATCCCAGGCTCTGAGTCTTCCAACAAGCAAGACTTACTTTCAGGTAAGGGCAGTCACTTTTCTGCTCAAAAGAACTACATCGTTCACGAACATCACACGTTTCTCATCTTAACAGACAAGCATTGGATGTTAGAGGACCAGTGCTTTTTTATCAGTTTCAGAAGAAGAGTTGGACTACATATGGTCCGTATGTGTAGGAAACTCCGTTCTTTTGTTCTGGGCACACTCATATTACCTGCTATGTTAGAGATTCTAAAAGCAAGAGCGTGCTTCTCGCTCTAAAGCAGAGTGTGATCCATGGATGAGAAGAATGCTGTGTGTTTCCCTTAAGAAATGGAGTTAAATCCCAGGCTCTGTGTCTTACTACAAGCAAGACTTCGTTTCAGGTAATGGCAGTCACTTTTCAGTTCAAAGGAACTACATCATTCACAAAGCTCACACGTTTCTCATCTTAACTGACAAGCAAAGGATGTTAGAGGACCAGTGCTTTGTATCAGTTTCAGAAGCAGAGTTGGACTAGATATGGTCCGTACGTGTAGGAAACACCGTTCTTTTGTTCTCAGCACACTTACGTTTCCTGCTGTCTTAGAGACTTTAGAAAGAAAGGGCGTGCTACTTGCTCTAAAGCAGAGTGTGATCCATGGATGAGACCTATGCTGTGTGTTTCATTTCAGAAATGGAGTTAAATCCCAGGCTCTGTGTCTTCCTACAAGCAAGACTTTGTTTCAGGTAAGGGCAGTCACTTTTCAGCTCAAACGAACTACATCGTTCACGGAGCTCACACGTTTCTCGTCTTAACAGACAAGCATTGGATGTTAAAGGACCAGTGCTTTGTATCAGTTTAAGAAGGAGAGTTGGACTAGATATGGTCCGTATGTGTAGGAAACACCTTTCATTTGTTCTCAGCACACTCACGTTTCCTGCTGTGTTAGAGACTCTAGAAAGCAAGAGCATGCGTCTCGCTCTAAAGCAGAGTGTGATCCATGGATGAGAAGAATGCTGTGTGTTTCCCTTAAGAAATGGAGTTAAATCCCAGGCTCTGTGTCTTACTACAAGCAAGACTTCGTTTCAGGTAATGGCAGTCACTTTTCAGTTCAAAGGAACTACATCATTCACAAAGCTCACACGTTTCTCATCTTAACTGACAAGCATAGGATGTTAGAGGACCAGTGCTTTGTATCAGTTTCAGAAGCAGAGTTGGACTAGATATGGTCCGTATGTGTAGGAATCACCGTTCTTTTGTTCTCAGCACACTCACGTTTCCTGCTGTCTTAGAGACTTTAGAAAGCAAGAGCGTGCTTCTCGCTCTAAAGCAGAGTGTGATCCATGGATGAGAACTATGCTGTGTGTTTCCCTTCAGAAATGGAGTTAAATCCCAGGCTCTGTGTCTTCCTACAAGCAAGACTTCGTTTCAGGTAAGGGCAGTCACTTTTCAGCTCAAACGAACTACATCGTTCACTGAGCTCACACATTTCTCATCTTAACAGACAAGCATTGGATGTTACATACCCGTGCTTTGTATCAGTTTAAGAAGCAGAGTTGGACTAGATATGGTCCGTATGTGTAGGAAACACAGTTCTTTTGTTTTTAGCAAAATCATGTTTCCTGCTGTCTTAGAGACTCTAGAAAGCAAGAGCTTGCGTCTTGTTCTAAAGAGGAGTATGATCAATGGATGAGAACACTGATGTGTGTTTCACTTCAGAAATGGAGTTAAATCCCAGGCTCTGAGTATTCCTACAAGAAAGACTTCGTTTCAGGTAAGGGCAGTCACTTTTCTGCTCAAACGAACTACATCGTTCATGAAGCTCACACGTTTCCCATCTTAACTGTACAAGCATTGGATGTTAGAGGACCAGTGCTTTGTATCAATTTCAGAAGAAGAGTTGGACTACATATGGTCTGTATGTGTAGGAAACTCCGTTCTTTGTTCTGGGCACACTCAGATTTCCTGCTGTATGAGAGACTCTAGAAAGCAAGAGCGTGCTTCTTGCTGTAAAGCAGAGTGTGATCCATGGGTGAGAACTATGCTGTGTGTTTCCCTTCAGAAATAGAGTTAAATCCCAGGCTCTGTGTCTTCCTACAAGCAAGACTTCGTTTCAGGTAAGGGCAGTCACTTTTCAGCTCAAACGAACTACATCGTTCACGGAGCTCAAACGTTTCTCGTCTTAACAGACAAGCATTGGATGTTAGAGGACCAGTGCTTTGTATCAGTTTCAGAAGCAGAGTTGAACTAGATATGGTCCGTATGTGTAGGAAACACCGTTCTTTTGTTCTCAGCACACACACGTTTCCTGCTGTCTTAGAGACTCTAGAAAGCAAGAGCTTGCTTCTTGTTCTAAACCAGAGTGTGATCAGTGGATGATTACACTGCTGTGTGTTTCACTTCTGAAATGGAGTTAAATCCCAGGCTCTGAGTCCTCCTACAAGCAAGACTTCGATTCAGGTAAGGGCAGTCACTTTTCTGCTCAAACGAACTACATTGTTTACGAAGCTCACACGTTTCTCATCTTAACTGACAAGCATTGGATGTTAGAGGGTCAGTGCTTTGTATCAGTTTCATAAGCAGATTTGGACTACATATGGTCTTTATGTGTAGGAAACACCGTTCTTTTGTTCTGGGCACACTCAGATTACCTGCTATATTAGATATTGTAAAAGCAAGAGCGTGCTTCTCGCTCTAAAGCAGAGTGTGATCCATGGATGAAAAAAATGCTGTGTGTTTCCCTTCAGAAATGGAGTTAAATCCCAGCCTCTGTGTCTTATTACAAGCAAGACTTCTTTTCAGGTAACGGCAGTCACTTTTCAGCTCAAACGAACTACATCGTTCACTGAGCTCACACATTTCTTCTTCTTAACAGACAAGCATTGGATGTTAGAGGACCAGTGCTTTGTTTCAGTTTAAAAAGGAGAGTTGGAAGAGATATGGTCCATATGTGTAGGAAACACCGTTGTTTTGTTCTCAGCACACTCACGTTTCATGCTGTCTTAGAGACTCTAGAAAGCAAGAGCGTGCTTCTTGTTCTAAAGCAGAGTGTGATCAATGGATGAGAACACTGCTGTGTGTTTCACTTCAGTAATGGAGTTAAATCCCAGGCTCTGAGTCTTCCAACAAGCAAGACTTACTTTCAGGTAAGGGCAGTCACTTTTCTGCTCAAAAGAACTACATCGTTCACGAACATCACACGTTTCTCATCTTAACAGACAAGCATTGGATGTTAGAGGACCAGTGCTTTTTTATCAGTTTCAGAAGAAGAGTTGGACTACATATGGTCCGTATGTGTAGGAAACTCCGTTCTTTTGTTCTGGGCACACTCATATTACCTGCTATGTTAGAGATTCTAAAAGCAAGAGCGTGCTTCTCGCTCTAAAGCAGAGTGTGATCCATGGATGAGAAGAATGCTGTGTGTTTCCCTTAAGAAATGGAGTTAAATCCCAGGCTCTGTGTCTTACTACAAGCAAGACTTCGTTTCAGGTAATGGCAGTCACTTTTCAGTTCAAAGGAACTACATCATTCACAAAGCTCACACGTTTCTCATCTTAACTGACAAGCAAAGGATGTTAGAGGACCAGTGCTTTGTATCAGTTTCAGAAGCAGAGTTGGACTAGATATGGTCCGTACGTGTAGGAAACACCGTTCTTTTGTTCTCAGCACACTTACGTTTCCTGCTGTCTTAGAGACTTTAGAAAGAAAGGGCGTGCTACTTGCTCTAAAGCAGAGTGTGATCCATGGATGAGACCTATGCTGTGTGTTTCATTTCAGAAATGGAGTTAAATCCCAGGCTCTGTGTCTTCCTACAAGCAAGACTTTGTTTCAGGTAAGGGCAGTCACTTTTCAGCTCAAACGAACTACATCGTTCACGGAGCTCACACGTTTCTCGTCTTAACAGACAAGCATTGGATGTTAAAGGACCAGTGCTTTGTATCAGTTTAAGAAGGAGAGTTGGACTAGATATGGTCCGTATGTGTAGGAAACACCTTTCATTTGTTCTCAGCACACTCACGTTTCCTGCTGTGTTAGAGACTCTAGAAAGCAAGAGCATGCGTCTCGCTCTAAAGCAGAGTGTGATCCATGGATGAGAAGAATGCTGTGTGTTTCCCTTAAGAAATGGAGTTAAATCCCAGGCTCTGTGTCTTACTACAAGCAAGACTTCGTTTCAGGTAATGGCAGTCACTTTTCAGTTCAAAGGAACTACATCATTCACAAAGCTCACACGTTTCTCATCTTAACTGACAAGCATAGGATGTTAGAGGACCAGTGCTTTGTATCAGTTTCAGAAGCAGAGTTGGACTAGATATGGTCCGTATGTGTAGGAATCACCGTTCTTTTGTTCTCAGCACACTCACGTTTCCTGCTGTCTTAGAGACTTTAGAAAGCAAGAGCGTGCTTCTCGCTCTAAAGCAGAGTGTGATCCATGGATGAGAACTATGCTGTGTGTTTCCCTTCAGAAATGGAGTTAAATCCCAGGCTCTGTGTCTTCCTACAAGCAAGACTTCGTTTCAGGTAAGGGCAGTCACTTTTCAGCTCAAACGAACTACATCGTTCACTGAGCTCACACATTTCTCATCTTAACAGACAAGCATTGGATGTTACATACCCGTGCTTTGTATCAGTTTAAGAAGCAGAGTTGGACTAGATATGGTCCGTATGTGTAGGAAACACAGTTCTTTTGTTTTTAGCAAAATCATGTTTCCTGCTGTCTTAGAGACTCTAGAAAGCAAGAGCTTGCGTCTTGTTCTAAAGAGGAGTATGATCAATGGATGAGAACACTGATGTGTGTTTCACTTCAGAAATGGAGTTAAATCCCAGGCTCTGAGTATTCCTACAAGAAAGACTTCGTTTCAGGTAAGGGCAGTCACTTTTCTGCTCAAACGAACTACATCGTTCATGAAGCTCACACGTTTCCCATCTTAACTGTACAAGCATTGGATGTTAGAGGACCAGTGCTTTGTATCAATTTCAGAAGAAGAGTTGGACTACATATGGTCTGTATGTGTAGGAAACTCCGTTCTTTGTTCTGGGCACACTCAGATTTCCTGCTGTATGAGAGACTCTAGAAAGCAAGAGCGTGCTTCTTGCTGTAAAGCAGAGTGTGATCCATGGGTGAGAACTATGCTGTGTGTTTCCCTTCAGAAATAGAGTTAAATCCCAATCTTTGTGTCTTCCTACAAGCAAGACTTCGTTTCAGGTAAAGGCATTCACTTTTCAGCTCAAACGAACTACATCGTTCAAGGAGCTCACACGTATCTCATCTTAACTGTACAAGCATTGGATGTTAGAGGACCAGTGCTTTGTATCAGTTTAAGAAGGAGAGTTGGACTAGATATGGTCCGTATGTGTAGGAAACACCTTTCATTTGTTCTCAGCACACTCACGTTTCCTGCTGTGTTAGAGACTCTAGAAAGCAAGAGCATGCGTCTCGCTCTAAAGCAGAGTGTGATCCATGGATGAGAACTATGCTGTGTGTTTCCCTTCAGAAATGGAGTTAAGTCCAAATCTCTGTGTCTTCCTACAAGCAAGACTTTATTTCAGGTAACGGCAGTCACTTTTCAGCTCAAACGAACTACATCGTTCTCTGAGCTCACACATTTCTCATCTTAACAGACAAGCATTGGATGTTAGCGGACCAGTGCTTTGTGTCAGTTTCAGAAACAGAATTGGACTAGATATGGTCCGTATGTGTAGGAAACACCGTTCTTTTGTTCTAGCACATTCACGTTTCCTGCTGTCTTAGAGTCTCTAGAAAGCAAGAGCGTGCTTCTTGTTCTAAAGCAGAGTGTGATCAATGGATGAGAACAAAGCTGTGTGTTTCACTTCAGAAATGGAGTTAAATCCCAATCTTTGTGTCTTCCTACAAGCAAGACTTCGTTTCAGGTAACAGCAGTCACTTTTCAGCTCAAACGAACTACATCGTTCACTGAGCTCACACATTTCTCTTCTTAACAGACAAGCATTGGATGTTAGAGGACCAGTGCTTTGTTTCAGTTTAAGAAGGAGAGTTGGAAGAGATATGGTCCATATGTGTAGGAAACACCGTTGTTTTGTTCTCAGCACACTCACGTTTCCTGCTGTCTTAGAGACTCTAGAAAGCAAGAGCGTGCTTCTTGTTCTAAAGCAGAGTGTGATCAATGGATGAGAACACTGCTGTGTGTTTCACTTCAGAAATGGAGTTAAATCCCAGGCTCTGAATCTTCCTACAAACAAGACTTACTTTCAGGTAAGGGCAGTCACTTTTCTGCTCAAACGAACTACATCGTTCACGAACATCACACGTTTCTCATCTTACTGGCAAGCATTGGATGTTAGCGGGTCAGTGCTTTGTATCAGTTTCAGAATAAGAGTTGGACTAGATATGGTCAGTACGTGTAGGAAACTCCGTTCTATTGTTCTCAGCACACTCACGTTTCCTGCTGTGTTAGAGACTCCAGAAAGCAAGAGCGTGCTTCTCGCTCTAAAGCAGAGTGTGATCCATGGATGAGAAGAATGCTGTGTGTTTCCCTTCAGAAATGGAGTTAAATCCCAGGCTCTGTGTCTTACTACAAGCAAGACTTCGTTTCAGGTAATGGCAGTCACTTTTCAGTTCAAAGGAACTACATCATTCACAAAGCTCACACGTTTCTCATCTTAACTGACAAGCATAGAATGTTAGAGGAACAGTGCTTTGTATCAATTTCAGAAGCAGAGTTGGACTAGATATGGTCCGTACGTGTAGGAAACACCGTTCTTTTGTTCTCAGCACACTTACGTTTCCTGCTGTCTTACAGACTTTAGAAAGAAAGAGCGTGCTTCTTGCTCTAAAGCAGAGTGTGATCCATGGATGGGACCTATGCTGTGTGTTTCATTTCAGAAATGGAGTTAAATCCCAGGCTCTGTGTCTTCCTACAAGCAAGACTTTGTTTCAGGTAAGGGCAGTCACTTTTCAGCTCAAACGAACTACATCATTCACGGAGCTCACACGTTTCTCGTCTTAACAGACAAGCATTGGATGTTAGAGGACCAGTGCTTTGTATTAGTTTAAGAAGGAGAGTTGGACTAGATATGGTCCGTATGTGCAGGAAACAACTTTCATTTGTTCTCAGCACACTCACGTTTCCTGCTGTGTTAGAGACTCTAGAAAGCAAGAGCATGCGTCTCGCTCTAAAGCAGAGTGTGATCCATGGATGAGAACTATGCTGTGTGTTTCCCTTCAGAAATGGAGTTAAATCCCAATCTCTGTGTCTTCCTACAAGCAAGACTTCATTTCATGTAAGGGCAATCATTTTTCAGCTCAAACGAACTACATCGTTCACGAACCTCACACGTTTCTCATCTTAACAGACAAGCATTGGATGTTAGAGGACCAGTGCTTTGTATCAGTTTCAGAAGCAGAGTTGAACTAGATATGGTCCGTATGTGTAGGAAATACAGTTCTTTTGTTCTAAGCACACACACGTTTCCTGCTGTCTTAGAGACTCCAGAAAGCAAGAGCGTGCTTCTTGTTCTAAAGCAGAGTGTGATCAATGGATGATTACACTGCTGTGTGTTTCACTTCAGAAATGGAGTTAAATCCCAGGGTCTGAGTCTTCCTACAAGCAAGACTTCAATTCAGGTAAGGGCAGTCACTTTTCTGCTCAAACGAACTACATCGTTCACGAAGCTCACATGTTTCTCATCTTAACTGACAAGCATTGGATGTTAGACGGTAAGTGCTTTGTATCAGTTTCAGAAGAAGAGTTGGACTACATATGGTCTGTATGTGTAGGAAACTCCGTTATTTGTTCTGGGCACACTCTGATTTCCTGCTGTATGGGAGACTCTAGAAGGCAAGAGCATGCTTCTTGCTGTAAAGCAGAGTGTGATCCATGGGTGAGAACTATGCTGTGTGTTTCCCTTCAGAAATGGAGTTAAATCCCAATCTCTTTGTCTTCCTACTAGCAAGACTTCGTTTCAGGTAAGGGCAGTCACTTTTCAGCTCAAACGAACTTCATCGTTCACTGAGCTCACACATTTCTCTTCTTAACAGACAAGCATTGGATGTAAGAGGACTAGTTCTTTGTATCAGTTTAAGAAGCAGAGTTGGACTAGATATGGTCCGTATGTGTAGGAAACACAGTTCTTTTGTTCTCAGCACACTCACCTTTCCTGCTGTCTTAGAGTCTGTAGAAAGCAAGAGTGTGCTTCTTGTTCTAAAGCAGAGTGTGATCAATGGATGAGAACAAAGCTGTGTGTTTCACGTCAGAAATGGAGTTAAATCCCAGGCTCTGAGTCTTCCTACAAGCAAGACTTCGTTTCAGGTAAGGGCAGTCACTTTCCTGCTCAAATGAACTACATCGTTCACAAAGATCACACGTTTCTCATCTTAACTGACAAGCATTGGATGTTAGAGGACCAGTGCTTTGTATCAGTTTCAGAGGAAGAGTTGGACTACATTTGGTCCATATGTATAGGAAACTCCGTTCTTTTAATCTGGGCACACTCAGATTTCCTGCTGTATTAGAGACTCTAGAAAGCAAGAGCATGCTTCTTGCTCTAAAGCAGAGTGTGATCCATGGATGAGAACTATGCTGTGTGTTTCCATTCAGAAATGGAGTTAAATCCCAGGCTCTGTGTCTTCCTACAAGCAAGACTTCGTTTCAGGTAAGGGCAGTCACTTTTCTGCTCAAACGAACTACATCGTTCACGAAGCTCACACGTTTCTCATCTTAACAGACAAGCATTGGATGTTAGAGGACCAGTGCTTTGTATCAGTTTCAGAAGCAGAGTTGAACTAGATATGGTCCGTATGTGTAGGAAACACCGTTCTTTTGTTCTCAGCACACACACGTTTCCTGCTGTCTTAGAGACTCTAGAAAGCAAGAGCTTGCTTCTTGTTCTAAAGCAGAGTGTGATCAGTGGATGATTACACTGCTGTGTGTTTCACTTGAGAAATGGAGTTAAATCCCAGGCTCTGAGTCTTCCTACAAGCAAGACTTCGATTCAGGTAAGGGCAGTCACTTTTCTGCTCAAACGAACTACATTGTTCACGAAGCTCACACGTTTCTCATCTTACCTGACAAGCATTGGATATTAGAGGGTCAGTGCTTTGTATCAGTTTCATAAGCAGATTTGGACTACATATGGTCTGTATGTGTAGGAAACACCGTTCTTTTGTTCTGGGCACACTCAGATTACCTGCTATATTAGAGATTCTAAAAGCAAGAGCGTGCTTCTCGCTCTAAAGCAGAGTGTGATCCATGGATGAAAAAAATGCTGTGTGTTTCCCTTCAGAAATGGAGTTAAATCCCAGCCTCTGTGTCTTATTACAAGCAAGACTTCGTTTCAGGTAAGGGCAGTCACTTTTCAGTTCAAAGGAACTATATCATTCACAAAGCTCACACGTTTCTCATCTTAACTGACAAGCATAGGATGTTAGAGGACCAGTGCTTTGTATCAGTTTCAGAAGCAGAGTTGGACTAAATATGGTCCGTATGTGTAGGAAACACCGTTCTATTGTTCTCAGCACACTCACGTTTCCTGCTGTCTTAGAGACTTTAGAAAGCAAGAGCGTGCTTCTCTCTCTAAAGCAGAGTGTGATCCATGGATGAGAACTATGCTGTGTGTTTCCCTTCAGAAATGGAGTTAAATCCCAGGCTCTGTGTCTTTCTACAAGCAAGACTTCGTTTCAGGTAAGGGCAGTCACTTTTCAGCTCAAACGAACTACATCGTTCACTGAGCTCACACATTTCTCATCTTAACAGACAAGCATTGGATGTTACATACCAGCGCTTTGTATCAGTTTAAGAAGGACAGTTGGACTAGATATGGTCCGTATGTGTAGGAAACACCTTTCTTTTGTTCTCAGCACACTCACGTTTCCTGCTGTCTTAGAGAATCTTTAAAGCAAGAGCGTGCTTCTTGTTCTGAAGCAGAGTGTGATCAATGGATGATTACACTGCTGTGTGTTTCCCTTCAGAAATGGAGTTAAATCCCAGGCTCTGTGTCTTCCTACAAGCAAGACTTCGTTTCAGGTAAGGGCAGTCACTTTTCAGCTCAAAGGAACTACATCGTTCACGGAGCTCACACGTTTCTCATCTTAACAGAGAAGCATTGGATGTTAGAGGACCAGTGCTTTGTATCAGTTTAAGAAGCAGAGTTGGACTAGATATGGTCCGTATGTGTAGGAAACACAGTTCTTTTGTTTTTAACAAAATCATGTTTCCTGCAGTCTTAGAGACTCTAGAAAGCAAGAGCGTGCTTCTTGTTCTAAAGAGGAGTATGATCAATGGATGAGAACACTGACGTGTGTTTCACTTCAGAAATGGAGTTAAATCCCAGGCTCTGAGTATTCCTACAAGAAAGACTTCGTTTCAGGTAAGGGCAGACACTTTTCTGCTCAAACGAACTACATCGTTCATGAAGCTCACACGTTTCCCATCTTAACTGTACAAGCATTGGATGTTAGAGGACCAGTGCTTTGTATCAATTTCAGAAGAAGAGTTGGACTACATATGGTCTGTATGTGTAGGAAACTCCGTTCTTTGTTCTGGGCACACTCAGATTTCCTGCTGTATGAGAGACTCTAGAAAGCAAGTGCGTGCTTCTTGCTGTAAAGCAGAGTGTGATCCATGGGTGAGAACTATGCTGTGTGTTTCCCTTCAGAAATAGAGTTAAATCCCAATCTTTGTGTCTTCCTACAAGCAAGACTTCGTTTCAGGTAACGGCATTCACTTTTCAGCTCAAACGAACTACATCGTTCACGGAGCTCACACGTTTCTCATCTTAACAAACAAGCATTGGATGTTAGAGGACCAGTGCTTTGTATCAGTTTAAGAAGGAGAGTTGGACTAGATATGGCCCGTATGTGTAGGAAACACCTTTCTTTTGTTCTCAGCACACTCACTTTTCCTGCTGTGTTAGAGACTCTAGAAAGCAAGAGCGTGCGTCTCGCTCTAAAGCAGAGTGTGATCCATAGGTGAGAACTATGCTGTGTGTTTCCCTTCAGAAATGGAGTTAAATCCCAATCTCTTTGTCTTCCTACAAGCAAGACTTCGTTTCAGGTAACAGCAGTCACTTTTCAGCTCAAACGAACTACATCGTTCACTGAGCTCACACATTTCTCTTCTTAACAGACAAGCATTGGATGTAAGAGGACCAGTTCTTTGTATCAGTTTAAATAGCAGAGTTGGACTAGATATGGTCCGTATGTGTAGGAAACACAGTTCTTTTGTTCTCAGCACACTCACCTTTCCTGCTGTCTTAGAGACTCTAGAAAGCAAGAGCGTGCTTCTTGTTCTAAAGCAGAGTGTGATCAATGGATGAGAACAAAGCTGTGTGTTTCACTTCAGAAATGGAGTTAAATCCCAGGCTCTGAGTCTTCCTACAAGCAAGACTTCGTTTCAGGTAAGGGCAGTCACTTTCCTGCTCAAACGAACTACATCGTTCACAAAAATCACATGTTGCTCATCTTAACTGACAAGCATTGGATGTTAGAGGACCAGTGCTTTGTATCAGTTTCAGAAGAAGAGTTGGACTACATATGGTCTGTATGTGTAGGAAACTCCGTTCTTTGTTCTGGGCACACTCAGATTTCCTGCTGTATGATAGACTCCAGAAAGCAAGAGCGTGCTTCTTGCTGTAAAGCAGAGTGTGATCCATGGGTGAGAACTATGCTGTGTGTTTCCCTTCATAAATGGAGTTAAAACCCAATCTTTGTGTCTTCCTACAAGCAAGACTTCGTTTCAGGTAACGGCAGTCACTTTTCAGCTCAAACGAACTACATCGTTCACTGAGCTCACACATTTCTTCTTCTTAACAGACAAGCATTGGATGTTAGAGGACCAGTGCTTTGTTTCAGTTTAAAAAGGAGAGTTGGAATAGATATGGTCCATATGTGTAGGAAACACCGTTGTTTTGTTCTCAGCACACTCACGTTTCCTGCTGTCTTAGAGACTCTAGAAAGCAAGAGCGTGCTTCTTGTTCTAAAGCAGAGTGTGATCAATGGATGAGAACACTGCTGTGTGTTTCACTTCAGAAATGGAGTTAAATCCCAGGCTCTGAGTCTTCCAACAAGCAAGACTTACTTTCAGGTAAGGGCAGTCACTTTTCTGCTCAAAAGAACTACATCGTTCACGAACATCACACGTTTCTCATCTTAACAGACAAGCATTGGATGTTAGAGGACCAGTGCTTTTTTATCAGTTTCAGAAGAAGAGTTGGACTACATATGGTCCGTATGTGTAGGAAACTCCGTTCTTTTGTTCTGGGCACACTCATATTACCTGCTATGTTAGAGATTCTAAAAGCAAGAGCGTGCTTCTCGCTCTAAAGCAGAGTGTGATCCATGGATGAGAAGAATGCTGTGTGTTTCCCTTAAGAAATGGAGTTAAATCCCAGGCTCTGTGTCTTACTACAAGCAAGACTTCGTTTCAGGTAATGGCAGTCACTTTTCAGTTCAAAGGAACTACATCATTCACAAAGCTCACACGTTTCTCATCTTAACTGACAAGCAAAGGATGTTAGAGGACCAGTGCTTTGTATCAGTTTCAGAAGCAGAGTTGGACTAGATATGGTCCGTACGTGTAGGAAACACCGTTCTTTTGTTCTCAGCACACTTACGTTTCCTGCTGTCTTAGAGACTTTAGAAAGAAAGGGCGTGCTACTTGCTCTAAAGCAGAGTGTGATCCATGGATGAGACCTATGCTGTGTGTTTCATTTCAGAAATGGAGTTAAATCCCAGGCTCTGTGTCTTCCTACAAGCAAGACTTTGTTTCAGGTAAGGGCAGTCACTTTTCAGCTCAAACGAACTACATCGTTCACGGAGCTCACACGTTTCTCGTCTTAACAGACAAGCATTGGATGTTAAAGGACCAGTGCTTTGTATCAGTTTAAGAAGGAGAGTTGGACTAGATATGGTCCGTATGTGTAGGAAACACCTTTCATTTGTTCTCAGCACACTCACGTTTCCTGCTGTGTTAGAGACTCTAGAAAGCAAGAGCATGCGTCTCGCTCTAAAGCAGAGTGTGATCCATGGATGAGAAGAATGCTGTGTGTTTCCCTTAAGAAATGGAGTTAAATCCCAGGCTCTGTGTCTTACTACAAGCAAGACTTCGTTTCAGGTAATGGCAGTCACTTTTCAGTTCAAAGGAACTACATCATTCACAAAGCTCACACGTTTCTCATCTTAACTGACAAGCATAGGATGTTAGAGGACCAGTGCTTTGTATCAGTTTCAGAAGCAGAGTTGGACTAGATATGGTCCGTATGTGTAGGAATCACCGTTCTTTTGTTCTCAGCACACTCACGTTTCCTGCTGTCTTAGAGACTTTAGAAAGCAAGAGCGTGCTTCTCGCTCTAAAGCAGAGTGTGATCCATGGATGAGAACTATGCTGTGTGTTTCCCTTCAGAAATGGAGTTAAATCCCAGGCTCTGTGTCTTCCTACAAGCAAGACTTCGTTTCAGGTAAGGGCAGTCACTTTTCAGCTCAAACGAACTACATCGTTCACTGAGCTCACACATTTCTCATCTTAACAGACAAGCATTGGATGTTACATACCCGTGCTTTGTATCAGTTTAAGAAGCAGAGTTGGACTAGATATGGTCCGTATGTGTAGGAAACACAGTTCTTTTGTTTTTAGCAAAATCATGTTTCCTGCTGTCTTAGAGACTCTAGAAAGCAAGAGCTTGCGTCTTGTTCTAAAGAGGAGTATGATCAATGGATGAGAACACTGATGTGTGTTTCACTTCAGAAATGGAGTTAAATCCCAGGCTCTGAGTATTCCTACAAGAAAGACTTCGTTTCAGGTAAGGGCAGTCACTTTTCTGCTCAAACGAACTACATCGTTCATGAAGCTCACACGTTTCCCATCTTAACTGTACAAGCATTGGATGTTAGAGGACCAGTGCTTTGTATCAATTTCAGAAGAAGAGTTGGACTACATATGGTCTGTATGTGTAGGAAACTCCGTTCTTTGTTCTGGGCACACTCAGATTTCCTGCTGTATGAGAGACTCTAGAAAGCAAGAGCGTGCTTCTTGCTGTAAAGCAGAGTGTGATCCATGGGTGAGAACTATGCTGTGTGTTTCCCTTCAGAAATAGAGTTAAATCCCAATCTTTGTGTCTTCCTACAAGCAAGACTTCGTTTCATGTAAAGGCATTCACTTTTCAGCTCAAACGAACTACATCGTTCAAGGAGCTCACACGTTTCTCATCTTAACTGTACAAGCATTGGATGTTAGAGGACCAGTGCTTTGTATCAGTTTAAGAAGGAGAGTTGGACTAGATATGGTCCGTATGTGTAGGAAACACCTTTCATTTGTTCTCAGCACACTCACGTTTCCTGCTGTGTTAGAGACTCTAGAAAGCAAGAGCATGCGTCTCGCTCTAAAGCAGAGTGTGATCCATGGATGAGAACTATGCTGTGTGTTTCCCTTCAGAAATGGAGTTAAGTCCAAATCTCTGTGTCTTCCTACAAGCAAGACTTTATTTCAGGTAACGGCAGTCACTTTTCAGCTCAAACGAACTACATCGTTCTCTGAGCTCACACATTTCTCATCATAACAGACAAGCATTGGATGTTAGCGGACCAGTGCTTTGTGTCAGTTTCAGAAACAGAATTGGACTAGATATGGTCCGTATGTGTAGGAAACACCGTTCTTTTGTTCTAGCACATTCACGTTTCCTGCTGTCTTAGAGTCTCTAGAAAGCAAGAGCGTGCTTCTTGTTCTAAAGCAGAGTGTGATCAATGGATGAGAACAAAGCTGTGTGTTTCACTTCAGAAATGGAGTTAAATCCCAATCTTTGTGTCTTCCTACAAGCAAGACTTCGTTTCAGGTAACAGCAGTCACTTTTCAGCTCAAACGAACTACATCGTTCACTGAGCTCACACATTTCTCTTCTTAACAGACAAGCATTGGATGTTAGAGGACCAGTGCTTTGTTTCAGTTTAAGAAGGAGAGTTGGAAGAGATATGGTCCATATGTGTAGGAAACACCGTTGTTTTGTTCTCAGCACACTCACGTTTCCTGCTGTCTTAGAGACTCTAGAAAGCAAGAGCGTGCTTCTCGTTCTAAAGCAGAGTGTGATCAATGGATGAGAACACTGCTGTGTGTTTCACTTCAGAAATGGAGTTAAATCCCAGGCTCTGAATCTTCCTACAAACAAGACTTACTTTCAGGTAAGGGCAGTCACTTTTCTGCTCAAACGAACTACATCGTTCACGAACATCACACGTTTCTCATCTTACTGGCAAGCATTGGATGTTAGCGGGTCAGTGCTTTGTATCAGTTTCAGAATAAGAGTTGGACTAGATATGGTCAGTACGTGTAGGAAACTCCGTTCTATTGTTCTCAGCACACTCACGTTTCCTGCTGTGTTAGAGACTCCAGAAAGCAAGAGCTTGCTTCTCGCTCTAAAGCAGAGTGTGATCCATGGATGAGAAGAATGCTGTGTGTTTCCCTTCAGAAATGGAGTTAAATCCCAGGCTCTGTGTCTTACTACAAGCAAGACTTCGTTTCAGGTAATGGCAGTCACTTTTCAGTTCAAAGGAACTACATCATTCACAAAGCTCACACGTTTCTCATCTTAACTGACAAGCATAGAATGTTAGAGGAACAGTGCTTTGTATCAATTTCAGAAGCAGAGTTGGACTAGATATGGTCCGTACGTGTAGGAAACACCGTTCTTTTGTTCTCAGCACACTTACGTTTCCTGCTGTCTTACAGACTTTAGAAAGAAAGAGCGTGCTTCTTGCTCTAAAGCAGAGTGTGATCCATGGATGGGACCTATGCTGTGTGTTTCATTTCAGAAATGGAGTTAAATCCCAGGCTCTGTGTCTTCCTACAAGCAAGACTTTGTTTCAGGTAAGGGCAGTCACTTTTCAGCTCAAACGAACTACATCATTCACGGAGCTCACACGTTTCTCGTCTTAACAGACAAGCATTGGATGTTAGAGGACCAGTGCTTTGTATTAGTTTAAGAAGGAGAGTTGGACTAGATATAGTCCGTATGTGCAGGAAACAACTTTCATTTGTTCTCAGCACACTCACGTTTCCTGCTGTGTTAGAGACTCTAGAAAGCAAGAGCATGCGTCTCGCTCTAAAGCAGAGTGTGATCCATGGATGAGAACTATGCTGTGTGTTTCCCTTCAGAAATGGAGTTAAATCCCAATCTCTGTGTCTTCCTACAAGCAAGACTTCATTTCATGTAAGGGCAATCATTTTTCAGCTCAAACGAACTACATCGTTCACGAACCTCACACGTTTCTCATCTTAACAGACAAGCATTGGATGTTAGAGGACCAGTGCTTTGTATCAGTTTCAGAAGCAGAGTTGAACTAGATATGGTCCGTATGTGTAGGAAATACAGTTCTTTTGTTCTAAGCACACACACGTTTCCTGCTGTCTTAGAGACTCCAGAAAGCAAGAGCGTGCTTCTTGTTCTAAAGCAGAGTGTGATCAATGGATGATTACACTGCTGTGTGTTTCACTTCAGAAATGGAGTTAAATCCCAGGGTCTGAGTCTTCCTACAAGCAAGACTTCAATTCAGGTAAGGGCAGTCACTTTTCTGCTCAAACGAACTACATCGTTCACGAAGCTCACATGTTTCTCATCTTAACTGACAAGCATTGGATGTTAGACGGTAAGTGCTTTGTATCAGTTTCAGAAGAAGAGTTGGACTACATATGGTCTGTATGTGTAGGAAACTCCGTTATTTGTTCTGGGCACACTCTGATTTCCTGCTGTATGGGAGACTCTAGAAGGCAAGAGCATGCTTCTTGCTGTAAAGCAGAGTGTGATCCATGGGTGAGAACTATGCTGTGTGTTTCCCTTCAGAAATGGAGTTAAATCCCAATCTCTTTGTCTTCCTACTAGCAAGACTTCGTTTCAGGTAAGGGCAGTCACTTTTCAGCTCAAACGAACTTCATCGTTCACTGAGCTCACACATTTCTCTTCTTAACAGACAAGCATTGGATGTAAGAGGACTAGTTCTTTGTATCAGTTTAAGAAGCAGAGTTGGACTAGATATGGTCCGTATGTGTAGGAAACACAGTTCTTTTGTTCTCAGCACACTCACCTTTCCTGCTGTCTTAGAGTCTGTAGAAAGCAAGAGTGTGCTTCTTGTTCTAAAGCAGAGTGTGATCAATGGATGAGAACAAAGCTGTGTGTTTCACGTCAGAAATGGAGTTAAATCCCAGGCTCTGAGTCTTCCTACAAGCAAGACTTCGTTTCAGGTAAGGGCAGTCACTTTCCTGCTCAAATGAACTACATCGTTCACAAAGATCACACGTTTCTCATCTTAACTGACAAGCATTGGATGTTAGAGGACCAGTGCTTTGTATCAGTTTCAGAGGAAGAGTTGGACTACATTTGGTCCATATGTATAGGAAACTCCGTTCTTTTAATCTGGGCACACTCAGATTTCCTGCTGTATTAGAGACTCTAGAAAGCAAGAGCATGCTTCTTGCTCTAAAGCAGAGTGTGATCCATGGATGAGAACTATGCTGTGTGTTTCCATTCAGAAATGGAGTTAAATCCCAGGCTCTGTGTCTTCCTACAAGCAAGACTTCGTTTCAGGTAAGGGCAGTCACTTTTCTGCTCAAACGAACTACATCGTTCACGAAGCTCACACGTTTCTCATCTTAACAGACAAGCATTGGATGTTAGAGGACCAGTGCTTTGTATCAGTTTCAGAAGCAGAGTTGAACTAGATATGGTCCGTATGTGTAGGAAACACCGTTCTTTTGTTCTCAGCACACACACGTTTCCTGCTGTCTTAGAGACTCTAGAAAGCAAGAGCTTGCTTCTTGTTCTAAAGCAGAGTGTGATCAGTGGATGATTACACTGCTGTGTGTTTCACTTGAGAAATGGAGTTAAATCCCAGGCTCTGAGTCTTCCTACAAGCAAGACTTCGATTCAGGTAAGGGCAGTCACTTTTCTGCTCAAACGAACTACATTGTTCACGAAGCTCACACGTTTCTCATCTTACCTGACAAGCATTGGATATTAGAGGGTCAGTGCTTTGTATCAGTTTCATAAGCAGATTTGGACTACATATGGTCTGTATGTGTAGGAAACACCGTTCTTTTGTTCTGGGCACACTCAGATTACCTGCTATATTAGAGATTCTAAAAGCAAGAGCGTGCTTCTCGCTCTAAAGCAGAGTGTGATCCATGGATGAAAAAAATGCTGTGTGTTTCCCTTCAGAAATGGAGTTAAATCCCAGCCTCTGTGTCTTATTACAAGCAAGACTTCGTTTCAGGTAAGGGCAGTCACTTTTCAGTTCAAAGGAACTATATCATTCACAAAGCTCACACGTTTCTCATCTTAACTGACAAGCATAGGATGTTAGAGGACCAGTGCTTTGTATCAGTTTCAGAAGCAGAGTTGGACTAAATATGGTCCGTATGTGTAGGAAACACCGTTCTATTGTTCTCAGCACACTCACGTTTCCTGCTGTCTTAGAGACTTTAGAAAGCAAGAGCGTGCTTCTCTCTCTAAAGCAGAGTGTGATCCATGGATGAGAACTATGCTGTGTGTTTCCCTTCAGAAATGGAGTTAAATCCCAGGCTCTGTGTCTTTCTACAAGCAAGACTTCGTTTCAGGTAAGGGCAGTCACTTTTCAGCTCAAACGAACTACATCGTTCACTGAGCTCACACATTTCTCATCTTAACAGACAAGCATTGGATGTTACATACCAGCGCTTTGTATCAGTTTAAGAAGGACAGTTGGACTAGATATGGTCCGTATGTGTAGGAAACACCTTTCTTTTGTTCTCAGCACACTCACGTTTCCTGCTGTCTTAGAGAATCTTTAAAGCAAGAGCGTGCTTCTTGTTCTGAAGCAGAGTGTGATTAATGGATGATTACACTGCTGTGTGTTTCCCTTCAGAAATGGAGTTAAATCCCAGGCTCTGTGTCTTCCTACAAGCAAGACTTCGTTTCAGGTAAGGGCAGTCACTTTTCAGCTCAAAGGAACTACATCGTTCACGGAGCTCACACGTTTCTCATCTTAACAGAGAAGCATTGGATGTTAGAGGACCAGTGCTTTGTATCAGTTTAAGAAGCAGAGTTGGACTAGATATGGTCCGTATGTGTAGGAAACACAGTTCTTTTGTTTTTAACAAAATCATGTTTCCTGCAGTCTTAGAGACTCTAGAAAGCAAGAGCGTGCTTCTTGTTCTAAAGAGGAGTATGATCAATGGATGAGAACACTGACGTGTGTTTCACTTCAGAAATGGAGTTAAATCCCAGGCTCTGAGTATTCCTACAAGAAAGACTTCGTTTCAGGTAAGGGCAGACACTTTTCTGCTCAAACGAACTACATCGTTCATGAAGCTCACACGTTTCCCATCTTAACTGTACAAGCATTGGATGTTAGAGGACCAGTGCTTTGTATCAATTTCAGAAGAAGAGTTGGACTACATATGGTCTGTATGTGTAGGAAACTCCGTTCTTTGTTCTGGGCACACTCAGATTTCCTGCTGTATGAGAGACTCTAGAAAGCAAGTGCGTGCTTCTTGCTGTAAAGCAGAGTGTGATCCATGGGTGAGAACTATGCTGTGTGTTTCCCTTCAGAAATAGAGTTAAATCCCAATCTTTGTGTCTTCCTACAAGCAAGACTTCGTTTCAGGTAACGGCATTCACTTTTCAGCTCAAACGAACTACATCGTTCACGGAGCTCACACGTTTCTCATCTTAACAAACAAGCATTGGATGTTAGAGGACCAGTGCTTTGTATCAGTTTAAGAAGGAGAGTTGGACTAGATATGGTCCGTATGTGTAGGAAACACCTTTCTTTTGTTCTCAGCACACTCACTTTTCCTGCTGTGTTAGAGACTCTAGAAAGCAAGAGCGTGCGTCTCGCTCTAAAGCAGAGTGTGATCCATAGGTGAGAACTATGCTGTGTGTTTCCCTTCAGAAATGGAGTTAAATCCCAATCTCTTTGTCTTCCTACAAGCAAGACTTCGTTTCAGGTAACAGCAGTCACTTTTCAGCTCAAACGAACTACATCGTTCACTGAGCTCACACATTTCTCTTCTTAACAGACAAGCATTGGATGTAAGAGGACCAGTTCTTTGTATCAGTTTAAATAGCAGAGTTGGACTAGATATGGTCCGTATGTGTAGGAAACACAGTTCTTTTGTTCTCAGCACACTCACCTTTCCTGCTGTCTTAGAGACTCTAGAAAGCAAGAGCGTGCTTCTTGTTCTAAAGCAGAGTGTGATCAATGGATGAGAACAAAGCTGTGTGTTTCACTTCAGAAATGGAGTTAAATCCCAGGCTCTGAGTCTTCCTACAAGCAAGACTTCGTTTCAGGTAAGGGCAGTCACTTTCCTGCTCAAACGAACTACATCGTTCACAAAAATCACATGTTGCTCATCTTAACTGACAAGCATTGGATGTTAGAGGACCAGTGCTTTGTATCAGTTTCAGAAGAAGAGTTGGACTACATATGGTCTGTATGTGTAGGAAACTCCGTTCTTTGTTCTGGGCACACTCAGATTTCCTGCTGTATGATAGACTCTAGAAAGCAAGAGCGTGCTTCTTGCTGTAAAGCAGAGTGTGATCCATGGGTGAGAACTATGCTGTGTGTTTCCCTTCATAAATGGAGTTAAAACCCAATCTTTGTGTCTTCCTACAAGCAAGACTTCGTTTCAGGTAACGGCAGTCACTTTTCAGCTCAAACGAACTACATCGTTCACTGAGCTCACACATTTCTTCTTCTTAACAGACAAGCATTGGATGTTAGAGGACCAGTGCTTTGTTTCAGTTTAAAAAGGAGAGTTGGAATAGATATGGTCCATATGTGTAGGAAACACCGTTGTTTTGTTCTCAGCACACTCACGTTTCCTGCTGTCTTAGAGACTCTAGAAAGCAAGAGCGTGCTTCTTGTTCTAAAGCAGAGTGTGATCAATGGATGAGAACACTGCTGTGTGTTTCACTTCAGAAATGGAGTTAAATCCCAGGCTCTGAGTCTTCCAACAAGCAAGACTTACTTTCAGGTAAGGGCAGTCACTTTTCTGCTCAAAAGATCTACATCGTTCACGAACATCACACGTTTCTCATCTTAACAGACAAGCATTGGATGTTAGAGGACCAGTGCTTTTTTATCAGTTTCAGAAGAAGAGTTGGACTACATATGGTCCGTATGTGTAGGAAACTCCGTTCTTTTGTTCTGGGCACACTCAGATTACCTGCTATGTTAAAGATTCTAAAAGCAAGAGCGTGCTTCTCGCTCTAAAGCAGAGTGTGATCCATGGATGAGAAGAATGCTGTGTGTTTCCCTTAAGAAATGGAGTTAAATCCCAGGCTCTGTGTCTTACTACAAGCAAGACTTCGTTTCAGGTAATGGCAGTCACTTTTCAGTTCAAAGGAACTACATCATTCACAAAG
Source organism: Onychomys leucogaster (assembly GCA_949786385.1). Taxonomy (NCBI): domain Eukaryota; kingdom Metazoa; phylum Chordata; class Mammalia; order Rodentia; family Cricetidae; genus Onychomys; species Onychomys leucogaster. The sequence goes on along the minus strand of CATKUP010000018.1, from coordinate 2,492,720 downwards.
CTCACACGTTTCTCATCTTAACTGACAAGCATAGGATGTTAGAGGACCAGTGCTTTGTATCAGTTTCAGAAGCAGAGTTGGACTAGATATGGTCCGTACGTGTAGGAAACACCGTTCTTTTGTTCTCAGCACACTTACGTTTCCTGCTGTCTTAGAGACTTTAGAAAGAAAGAGCGTGCTTCTTGCTCTAAAGCAGAGTGTGATCCATGGATGAGACCTATGCTGTGTGTTTCATTTCAGAAATGGAGTTAAATCCCAGGCTCTGTGTCTTCCTACAAGCAAGACTTTGATTCAGGTAAGGGCAGTCACTTTTCAGCTCAAGAGAACTACATCGTTCACGGAGCTCACACGTTTCTCGTCTTAACAGACAAGCATTGGATGTTAAAGGACCAGTGCTTTGTATCAGTTTAAGAAGGAGAGTTGGACTAGATATGGTCCGTATGTGTAGGAAACACCTTTCATTTGTTCTCAGCACACTCACGTTTCCTGCTGTGTTAGAGACTCTAGAAAGCAAGAGCATGCGTCTCGCTCTAAAGCAGAGTGTGATCCATGGATGAGAAGAATGCTGTGTGTTTCCCTTAAGTAATGGAGTTAAATCCCAGGCTCTGTGTCTTACTACAAGCAAGACTTCGTTTCAGGTAATGGCAGTCACTTTTCAGTTCAAAGGAACTACATCATTCACAAAGCTCACACGTTTCTCATCTTAACTGACAAGCATAGGATGTTAGAGGACCAGTGCTTTGTATCAGTTTCAGAAGCAGAGTTGGACTAGATATGGTCCGTATGTGTAGGAATCACCGTTCTTTTGTTCTCAGCACACTCACGTTTCCTGCTGTCTTAGAGACTTTAGAAAGCAAGAGCGTGCTTCTCGCTCTAAAGCAGAGTGTGATCCATGGATGAGAACTATGCTGTGTGTTTCCCTTCAGAAATGGAGTTAAATCCCAGGCTCTGTGTCTTCCTACAAGCAAGACTTCGTTTCAGGTAAGGGCAGTCACTTTTCAGCTCAAACGAACTACATCGTTCACTGAGCTCACACATTTCTCATCTTAACAGACAAGCATTGGATGTTACATACCCGTGCTTTGTATCAGTTTAAGAAGGAGAGTTGGACTAGATATGGTCCGTATGTGTAGGAAACACCTTTCTTTTGTTCTCAGCACACTCACTTTTCCTGCTGTCTTAGAGAATCTAGAAAGCAAGAGCGTGCTTCTTGTTCTGAAGCAGAGTGTGATCAATGGATGATTACTCTGCTGTGTGTTTCCCTTCAGAAATGGAGTTAAGTCCAAATCTCTGTGTCTTCCTACAAGGAAGACTTTATTTCAGGTAACGGCAGTCACTTTTCAGCTCAAACGAACTACATCGTTCTCTGAGCTCACACATTTCTCATCTTAACAGACAAGCATTGGATGTTAGCGGACCAGTGCTTTGTGTCAGTTTCAGAAACAGAATTGGACTAGATATGGTCCGTATGTGTAGGAAACACCGTTCTTTTGTTCTCAGCACACAAACGTTTCCTGCTGTCTTAGAGTCTCTAGAAAGCAAGAGCTTGCTTCTTGTTCTAAAGCAGAGTGTGATCAATGGATGAGAACAAAGCTGTGTGTTTCACTTCAGAAATGGAGTTAAATCCCAATCTTTGTGTCTTCCTACAAGCAAGACTTCGTTTCAGGTAACAGCAGTCACTTTTCAGCTCAGACGAACTACATCGTTCACTGAGCTCACACATTTCTCTTCTTAACAGACAAGCATTGGATGTTAGAGGACCAGTGCTTTGTTTCAGTTTAAGAAGGAGAGTTGGAAGAGATATGGTCCATATGTGTAGGAAACACCGTTGTTTTCTTCTCAGCACACTCACGTTTCCTGCTGTCTTAGAGACTCTAGAAAGCAAGAGCGTGCTTCTTGTTCTAAAGCAGAGTGTGATCAATGGATGAGAACACTGCTGTGTGTTTCACTTCAGAAATGGAGTTAAATCCCAGGCTCTGAATCTTCCTACAAACAAGACTTACTTTCAGGTAAGGGCAGTCACTTTTCTGCTCAAACGAACTACATCGTTCACGAACATCACACGTTTCTCATCTTACTGGCAAGCATTGGATGTTAGCGGGTCAGTGCTTTGTATCAGTTTCAGAATAAGAGTTGGACTAGATATGGTCAGTACGTGTAGGAAACTCCGTTCTATTGTTCTCAGCACACTCACGTTTCCTGCTGTGTTAGAGACTCCAGAAAGCAAGAGCGTGCTTCTTGTTCTAAAGCAGAGTGTGATCCATGGATGAGAAGAATGCTGTGTGTTTCCCTTCAGAAATGGAGTTAAATCCCAGGCTCTGTGTCTTACTACAAGCAAGACTTCGTTTCAGGTAATGGCAGTCACTTTTCAGTTCAAAGGAACTACATCATTCACAAAGCTCACACGTTTCTCATCTTAACTGACAAGCATAGAATGTTAGAGGAACAGTGCTTTGTATCAATTTCAGAAGCAGAGTTGGACTAGATATGGTCCGTACGTGTAGGAAACACCGTTCTTTTGTTCTCAGCACACTTACGTTTCCTGCTGTCTTACAGACTTTAGAAAGAAAGAGCGTGCTTCTTGCTCTAAAGCAGAGTGTGATCCATGGATGGGACCTATGCTGTGTGTTTCATTTCAGAAATGGAGTTAAATCCCAGGCTCTGTGTCTTCCTACAAGCAAGACTTTGTTTCAGGTAAGGGCAGTCACTTTTCAGCTCAAACGAACTACATCATTCACGGAGCTCACACGTTTCTCGTCTTAACAGACAAGCATTGGATGTTAGAGGACCAGTGCTTTGTATTAGTTTAAGAAGGAGAGTTGGACTAGATATGGTCCGTATGTGCAGGAAACAACTTTCATTTGTTCTCAGCACACTCACGTTTCCTGCTGTGTTAGAGACTCTAGAAAGCAAGAGCATGCGTCTCGCTCTAAAGCAGAGTGTGATCCATGGATGAGAACTATGCTGTGTGTTTCCCTTCAGAAATGGAGTTAAATCCCAGGCTCTGTGTCTTCCTACAAGCAAGACTTCATTTCATGTAAGGGCAATCATTTTTCAGCTCAAACGAACTACATCGTTCACGAAACTCACACGTTTCTCATCTTAACAGACAAGCATTGGATGTTAGAGGACCAGTGCTTTGTATCAGTTTCAGAAGCAGAGTTGAACTAGATATGGTCCGTATGTGTAGGAAATACAGTTCTTTTGTTCTAAGCACACACACGTTTCCTGCTGTCTTAGAGACTCCAGAAAGCAAGAGCGTGCTTCTTGTTCTAAAGCAGAGTGTGATCAATGGATGATTACACTGCTGTGTGTTTCACTTCAGAAATGGAGTTAAATCCCAGGCTCTGAGTCTTCCTACAAGCAAGACTTCGTTTCAGGTAAGGGCAGTCACTTTCCTGCTCAAATGAACTACATAGTTCACAAAGATCACACGTTTCTCATCTTAACTGACAAGCATTGGATGTTAGAGGACCAGTGCTTTGTATCAGTTTCAGAGGAAGAGTTGGACTACATTTGGTCCATATGTATAGGAAACTCCGTTCTTTTAATCTGGGCACACTCAGATTTCCTGCTGTATTAGAGACTCTAGAAAGCAAGAGCATGCTTCTTGCTCTAAAGCAGAGTGTGATCCATGCATGAGAACTATGCTGTGTGTTTCCATTCAGAAATGGAGTTAAATCCCAGGCTCTGTGTCTTCCTACAAGCAAGACTTCGTTTCAGGTAAGGGCAGTCACTTTTCTGCTCAAACGAACTACATCGTTCACGAAGCTCACACGTTTCTCATCTTAACAGACAAGCATTGGATGTTAGAGGACCAGTGCTTTGTATCAGTTTCAGAAGCAGAGTTGAACTAGATATGGTCCGTATGTGTAGGAAACACCGTTCTTTTGTTCTCAGCACACACACGTTTCCTGCTGTCTTAGAGACTCTAGAAAGCAAGAGCTTGCTTCTTGTTCTAAAGCAGAGTGTGATCAGTGGATGATTACACTGCTGTGTGTTTCACTTGAGAAATGGAGTTAAATCCCAGGCTCTGAGTCTTCCTACAAGCAAGACTTCGATTCAGGTAAGGGCAGTCACTTTTCTGCTCAAACGAACTACATTGTTCACGAAGCTCACACGTTTCTCATCTTACCTGACAAGCATTGGATATTAGAGGGTCAGTGCTTTGTATCAGTTTCATAAGCAGATTTGGACTACATATGGTCTGTATGTGTAGGAAACACCGTTCTTTTGTTCTGGGCACACTCAGATTACCTGCTATATTAGAGATTCTAAAAGCAAGAGCGTGCTTCTCGCTCTAAAGCAGAGTGTGATCCATGGATGAAAAAAATGCTGTGTGTTTCCCTTCAGAAATGGAGTTAAATCCCAGCCTCTGTGTCTTATTACAAGCAAGACTTCGTTTCAGGTAAGGGCAGTCACTTTTCAGTTCAAAGGAACTATATCATTCACAAAGCTCACACGTTTCTCATCTTAACTGACAAGCATAGGATGTTAGAGGACCAGTGCTTTGTATCAGTTTCAGAAGCAGAGTTGGACTAAATATGGTCCGTATGTGTAGGAAACACCGTTCTATTGTTCTCAGCACACTCACGTTTCCTGCTGTCTTAGAGACTTTAGAAAGCAAGAGCGTGCTTCTCTCTCTAAAGCAGAGTGTGATCCATGGATGAGAACTATGCTGTGTGTTTCCCTTCAGAAATGGAGTTAAATCCCAGGCTCTGTGTCTTTCTACAAGCAAGACTTCGTTTCAGGTAAGGGCAGTCACTTTTCAGCTCAAACGAACTACATCGTTCACTGAGCTCACACATTTCTCATCTTAACAGACAAGCATTGGATGTTACATACCAGCGCTTTGTATCAGTTTAAGAAGGACAGTTGGACTAGATATGGTCCGTATGTGTAGGAAACACCTTTCTTTTGTTCTCAGCACACTCACGTTTCCTGCTGTCTTAGAGAATCTTTAAAGCAAGAGCGTGCTTCTTGTTCTGAAGCAGAGTGTGATCAATGGATGATTACACTGCTGTGTGTTTCCCTTCAGAAATGGAGTTAAATCCCAGGCTCTGTGTCTTCCTACAAGCAAGACTTCGTTTCAGGTAAGGGCAGTCACTTTTCAGCTCAAAGGAACTACATCGTTCACGGAGCTCACACGTTTCTCATCTTAACAGAGAAGCATTGGATGTTAGAGGACCAGTGCTTTGTATCAGTTTAAGAAGCAGAGTTGGACTAGATATGGTCCGTATGTGTAGGAAACACAGTTCTTTTGTTTTTAACAAAATCATGTTTCCTGCAGTCTTAGAGACTCTAGAAAGCAAGAGCGTGCTTCTTGTTCTAAAGAGGAGTATGATCAATGGATGAGAACACTGACGTGTGTTTCACTTCAGAAATGGAGTTAAATCCCAGGCTCTGAGTATTCCTACAAGAAAGACTTCGTTTCAGGTAAGGGCAGACACTTTTCTGCTCAAACGAACTACATCGTTCATGAAGCTCACACGTTTCCCATCTTAACTGTACAAGCATTGGATGTTAGAGGACCAGTGCTTTGTATCAATTTCAGAAGAAGAGTTGGACTACATATGGTCTGTATGTGTAGGAAACTCCGTTCTTTGTTCTGGGCACACTCAGATTTCCTGCTGTATGAGAGACTCTAGAAAGCAAGTGCGTGCTTCTTGCTGTAAAGCAGAGTGTGATCCATGGGTGAGAACTATGCTGTGTGTTTCCCTTCAGAAATAGAGTTAAATCCCAATCTTTGTGTCTTCCTACAAGCAAGACTTCGTTTCAGGTAACGGCATTCACTTTTCAGCTCAAACGAACTACATCGTTCACGGAGCTCACACGTTTCTCATCTTAACAAACAAGCATTGGATGTTAGAGGACCAGTGCTTTGTATCAGTTTAAGAAGGAGAGTTGGACTAGATATGGTCCGTATGTGTAGGAAACACCTTTCTTTTGTTCTCAGCACACTCACTTTTCCTGCTGTGTTAGAGACTCTAGAAAGCAAGAGCGTGCGTCTCGCTCTAAAGCAGAGTGTGATCCATAGGTGAGAACTATGCTGTGTGTTTCCCTTCAGAAATGGAGTTAAATCCCAATCTCTTTGTCTTCCTACAAGCAAGACTTCGTTTCAGGTAACAGCAGTCACTTTTCAGCTCAAACGAACTACATCGTTCACTGAGCTCACACATTTCTCTTCTTAACAGACAAGCATTGGATGTAAGAGGACCAGTTCTTTGTATCAGTTTAAATAGCAGAGTTGGACTAGATATGGTCCGTATGTGTAGGAAACACAGTTCTTTTGTTCTCAGCACACTCACCTTTCCTGCTGTCTTAGAGACTCTAGAAAGCAAGAGCGTGCTTCTTGTTCTAAAGCAGAGTGTGATCAATGGATGAGAACAAAGCTGTGTGTTTCACTTCAGAAATGGAGTTAAATCCCAGGCTCTGAGTCTTCCTACAAGCAAGACTTCGTTTCAGGTAAGGGCAGTCACTTTCCTGCTCAAACGAACTACATCGTTCACAAAAATCACATGTTGCTCATCTTAACTGACAAGCATTGGATGTTAGAGGACCAGTGCTTTGTATCAGTTTCAGAAGAAGTGTTGGACTACATATGGTCTGTATGTGTAGGAAACTCCGTTCTTTGTTCTGGGCACACTCAGATTTCCTGCTGTATGATAGACTCTAGAAAGCAAGAGCGTGCTTCTTGCTGTAAAGCAGAGTGTGATCCATGGGTGAGAACTATGCTGTGTGTTTCCCTTCATAAATGGAGTTAAATCCCAATCTTTGTGTCTTCCTACAAGCAAGACTTCGTTTCAGGTAAGGGCAGTCACTTTTCAGCTCAAACGAACTACATCGTTCACTGAGCTCACTCATTTCTTCTTCTTAACAGACAAGCATTGGATGTTAGAGGACCAGTGCTTTGTTTCAGTTTAAAAAGGAGAGTTGGAAGAGATATGGTCCATATGTGTAGGAAACACCGTTGTTTTGTTCTCAGCACACTCACGTTTCCTGCTGTCTTAGAGACTCTAGAAAGCAAGAGCGTGCTTCTTGTTCTAAAGCAGAGTGTGATCAATGGATGAGAACACTGCTGTGTGTTTCACTTCAGAAATGGAGTTAAATCCCAGGCTCTGAGTCTTCCAACAAGCAAGACTTACTTTCAGGTAAGGGCAGTCACTTTTCTGCTCAAAAGAACTACATCGTTCACGAACATCACACGTTTCTCATCTTAACAGACAAGCATTGGATGTTAGAGGACCAGTGCTTTTTTATCAGTTTCAGAAGAAGAGTTGGACTACATATGGTCCGTATGTGTAGGAAACTCCGTTCTTTTGTTCTGGGCACACTCAGATTACCTGCTATGTTAAAGATTCTAAAAGCAAGAGCGTGCTTCTCGCTCTAAAGCAGAGTGTGATCCATGGATGAGAAGAATGCTGTGTGTTTCCCTTAAGAAATGGAGTTAAATCCCAGGCTCTGTGTCTTACTACAAGCAAGACTTCGTTTCAGGTAATGGCAGTCACTTTTCAGTTCAAAGGAACTACATCATTCACAAAGCTCACACGTTTCTCATCTTAACTGACAAGCATAGGATGTTAGAGGACCAGTGCTTTGTATCAGTTTCAGAAGCAGAGTTGGACTAGATATGGTCCGTACGTGTAGGAAACAAAGTTCTTTTGTTCTCAGCACACTTACGTTTCCTGCTGTCTTAGAGACTTTAGAAAGAAAGAGCGTGCTTCTTGCTCTAAAGCAGAGTGTGATCCATGGATGAGACCTATGCTGTGTGTTTCATTTCAGAAATAGAGTTAAATCCCAGGCTCTGAGTCTTCCTACAAGCAAGACTTCGTTTCAGGTAAGGGCAGTCACTTTTCCGCTCAAACGAACTACATCGTTCACGGAGCTCACACGTTTCTCGCCTTAACAGACACGCATTGGATGTTAGAGGACCAGTGCTTTGTATCAGTTTAAGAAGGAGAGTTGGACTAGATATGGTCCGTATGTGTAGGAAACCCCTTTCATTTGTTCTCAGCACACTCACGTTTCCTGCTGTGTTAGAGACTCTAGAAAGCAAGAGCATGCGTCTCGCTCTAAAGCAGAGTGTGATCCATGGATGAGAACTATGCTGTGTGTTTCCCTTCAGAAATGGAGTTAAATACCAATCTCTGTGTCTTCCTACAAGCAAGACTTCATTTCAGGTAACGGCAGTCTCTTTTCAGCTCATACGAACTCCATCGTTCTCTGAGCTCAGACATTTCTCATCTTAACAGACAAGCATTGGATGTTAGCGGACCAGTGCTTTGTGTCAGTTTCAGAAACAGAATTGGACTAGATATGGTCGGTATGTGTAGGAAACACCGTTCTTTTGTTCTAGCACATTCACGTCCTGCTGTCTTAGAGAATCCAGAAAGCAAGAGCGTGCTTCTTGTTCTAAAGCAGAGTGTGATCAATGGATGATTACATTGATGTGTTTCACTTCAGAAATGGAGTTAAATCCCAGGCTCTGAGTCTTCCTACAAGCAAGACTTCAATTCAGGTAATGGCAGTCATTTTATGCTCAAACGAACTACATCGTTCACGAAGATCACACGTTTCTCATCTTACCTGACAAGCATTGGATGTTAGAGGGTCAGTGCTTTGTATCAGTTTCAGAAGAAGAGTTGGACTACATGTGGTCTGTATGTGTAGGAAACTCCGTTCTTTGTTCTGGGCACACTCAGATTTCCTGCTGTATGAGAGACTCTAGAAAGCAAGAGCGTGCTTCTTGCTGTAAAGCAGAGTGTGATCCATTTGTGAGAACTATGCTGTGTGTTTCCCTTCAGAAATGGAGTTAAATCCCAATCTCTTTGTCTTCCTACAAGCAAGACTTCGTTTCAGGTAACGGCAGTCACTTTTCAGCTCAAACGAACTTCATCGTTCACTGAGCTCACACATTTCTCTTCTTAACAGACAAGCATTGGATGTAAGAGGACCAGTTCTTTGTATCAGTTTAAGAAGCAGTGTTGGACTAGATATGGTTCGTATGTGTAGGAAACACAGTTCTTTTGTTCTCAGCACACTCAACTTTCCTGCTGTCTTAGAGACTCTAGAAAGCAACAGCGTGCTTCTTGTTCTAAAGCAGAGTGTGATCAATAGATGAGAACAAAGCTGTGTGTTTCACTTCAGAAATGGCGTTAAATCCCAGGCTCTGAGTCTTCCTACAAGCAAGACTTCGTTTCAGGTAAGGGCAGTCACTTTCTTGCTCAAATGAACTACATCGTTCACAAAGATCACACGTTTCTCATCTTAAATGACAGGCATTGGATGTTAGAGGACCAGTGCTTTGTATCAGTTTCAGAGGAAGAGTTGGACTACATTTGGTCCATATGTGTAGGAAACTCCGTTCTTTTGTTCTGGGCACACTCAGATTACCTGCTATATTAGAGATTCTAAAAGCAAGAGCGTGCTTCTCGCTCTAAAGCAGAGTGTGATCCATGGATGAAAAAAATGCTGTGTGTTTCCCTTCAGAAATGGAGTTAAATCCCAGCCTCTGTGTCTTATTACAAGCAAGACTTCGTTTCAGGTAAGGGCAGTCACTTTTCAGTTCAAAGGAACTATATCATTCACAAAGCTCACACGTTTCTCATCTTAACTGACAAGCATAGGATGTTAGAGGACCAGTGCTTTGTATCAGTTTCAGAAGCAGAGTTGGACTAGATATGGTCCGTATGTGTAGGAAACACCGTTCTATTGTTCTCAGCACACTCACGTTTCCTGCTGTCTTAGAGAATCTTTAAAGCAAGAGCGTGCTTCTTGTTCTGAAGCAGAGTATGATCAATGGATGAGAACACTGCTGTGTGTTTCCCTTCAGAAATGGAGTTAAATCCCAGGCTCTGTGTCTTCCTACAAGCAAGACTTCGTTTCAGGTAAGGGCAGTCACTTTTCAGCTCAAAGGAACTACATCGTTCACGGAGCTCACACGTTTCTCATCTTAACAGAGAAGCATTGGATGTTAGAGGACCAGTGCTTTGTATCAGTTTAAGAAGCAGAGTTGGACTAGATCTGGTCCGTATGTGTAGGAAACACAGTTCTTTTGTTTTTAGCAAAATCATGTTTCCTGCTGTCTTAGAGACTCTAGAAAGCAAGAGCGTGCTTCTTGTTCTAAAGAGGAGTATGATCAATGGATGAGAACACTGACGTGTGTTTCACTTCAGAAATGGAGTTAAATCCCAGGCTCTGAGTATTCCTACAAGAAAGACTTCGTTTCAGGTAAGGGCAGTCACTTTTCTGCTCAAACGAACTACATCGTTCATGAAGCTCACACGTTTCCCATCTTAACTGTACAAGCATTGGATGTTAGAGGACCAGTGCTTTGTATCAGTTTCAGAGGAAGAGTTGGACTACATTTGGTCCATATGTGTAGGAAACTCCGTTCTATTATTCTGGGCACACTCAGATTTCCTGCTGTATTAGAGACTCTAGAAAGCAAGAGCATGCTTCTTGCTCTAAAGCAGAGTGTGATCCATGGATGAGAACTATGCTGTGTGTTTCCATTCAGAAATGGAGTTAAATCCCAGGCTCTGTGTCTTCCTACAATCAAGACTTCGTTTCAGGTAAGGGCAGTCACTTTTCTGCTCAAACGAACTACATCGTTCACGAAGCTCACACGTTTCTCATCTTAACAGACAAGCATTGGATGTTAGAGGACCAGTGCTTTGTATCAGTTTCAGAAGCAGAGTTGAACTAGATATGGTCCGTATGTGTGGGAAACACAGTTCTTTTGTTCTAAGCACACACACGTTTCAAGCTGTCTTAGAGACTCCAGAAAGCAAGAGCGTGCTTTAGGTTCTAAAGCAGAGTGTGATCAATGGATGATTACACTGCTGTGTGCTTCACTTCTGAAATGGAGTTAAATCCCAGGGTCTTAGTCTTCCTACAAGCAAGACTTCGATTCAGGTAAGGGCAGTCACTTTTCTGCTCAAACGAACTACATTGTTCACGAAGCTCACACGTTTCTCAACTTAACTGACAAGCATTGGATGTTAGACGGTAAGTGCTTTGTATCTGTTTCAGAAGAAGAGTTGGACTACATATGGTCTGTGTGTAGGAAACTCCGTTATTTGTTCTGGGCACACTCTGATTTCCTACTGTATGAGAGACTCTAGAAAGCAAGAGCATGCTTCTTGCTGTAAAGCAGAGTGTGATCCATGGGTGAGAACTATGCTGTGTGTTTCCCTTCAGAAATGGAGTTAAATCCCAATCTCTTTGTCTTCCTACAAGCAAGACTTCGTTTCAGGTAACGGCAGTCACTTTTCAGCTCAAACGAACTTCATCGTTCACTGAGCTCACACATTTCTCTTCTTAACAGACAAGCATTGGATGTAAGAGGACCAGTTCTTTGTATCAGTTTAAGAAGCAGTGTTGGACTAGATATGGTTCGTATGTGTAGGAAACACAGTTCTTTTGTTCTCAGCACACTCAACTTTCCTGCTGTCTTAGAGACTCTAGAAAGCAACAGCGTGCTTCTTGTTCTAAAGCAGAGTGTGATCAATAGATGAGAACAAAGCTGTGTGTTTCACTTCAGAAATGGAGTTAAATCCCAGGCTCTGAGTCTTCCTACAAGCAAGACTTCGTTTCAGGTAAGGGCAGTCACTTTCTTGCTCAAATGAACTACATCGTTCACAAAGATCACACGTTTCTCATCTTAACTGACAAGCATTGGATGTTAGAGGACCAGTGCTTTGTATCAGTTTCAGAGGAAGAGTTGGACTACATTTGGTCCATATGTGTAGGAAACTCCGTTCTTTTGTTCTGGGCACACTCAGATTACCTGCTATATTAGAGATTCTAAAAGCAAGAGCGTGCTTCTCTCTCTAAAGCAGAGTGTGATCCATGGATGAAAAAAATGCTGTGTGTTTCCCTTCAGAAATGGAGTTAAATCCCAGCCTCTGTGTCTTCCTACAAGCAAGACTTCGTTTCAGGTAAGGGCAGTCACTTATCAGCTCAAACGAACTACATCGTTCACTGAGCTCACACATTTCTCATCTTAACAGACAAGCATTGGATGTTACATACCAGCGCTTTGTATCAGTTTAAGATGGACAGTTGGACTAGATATGGTCCGTATGTGTAGGAAACACCTTTCTTTTGTTCTCAGCACACTCACGTTTCCTGCTGTCTTAGAGAATCTTTAAAGCAAGAGCGTGCTTCTTGTTCTGAAGCAGAGTATGATCAATGGATGAGAACACTGCTGTGTGTTTCCCTTCAGAAATGGAGTTAAATCCCAGGCTCTGTGTCTTCCTACAAGCAAGACTTCGTTTCAGGTAAGGGCAGTCACTTTTCAGCTCAAAGGAACTACATCGTTCACGGAGCTCACACGTTTCTCATCTTAACAGAGAAGCATTGGATGTTAGAGGACCAGTGCTTTGTATCAGTTTAAGAAGCAGAGTTGGACTAGATCTGGTCCGTATGTGTAGGAAACACAGTTCTTTTGTTTTTAGCAAAATCATGTTTCCTGCTGTCTTAGAGACTCTAGAAAGCAAGAGCGTGCTTCTTGTTCTAAAGAGGAGTATGATCAATGGATGAGAACACTGACGTGTGTTTCACTTCAGAAATGGAGTTAAATCCCAGGCTCTGAGTATTCCTACAAGAAAGACTTCGTTTCAGGTAAGGGCAGTCACTTTTCTGCTCAAACGAACTACATCGTTCATGAAGCTCACACGTTTCCCATCTTAACTGTACAAGCATTGGATGTTAGAGGACCAGTGCTTTGTATCAATTTCAGAAGAAGAGTTGGACTACATATGGTCTGTATGTGTAGGAAACTCCGTTCTTTGTTCTGGGCACACTCAGATTTCCTGCTGTATGAGAGACTCTAGAAAGCAAGTGCGTGCTTGTCGCTCTAAAGCAGAGTGTGATCCATAGGTGAGAACTATGCTGTGTGTTTCCCTTCAGAAATAGAGTTAAATCCCAATCTCTTTGTCTTCCTACAAGCAAGACTTCGTTTCAGGTAACGGCAGTCACTTTTCAGCTCAAACGAACTACATCGTTCACTGAGCTCACACATTTCTCTTCTTAACAGACAAGCATTGGATGTAAGAGGACCAGTTCTTTGTATCAGTTTAAGAAGCAGAGTTGGACTAGATATGGTCCGTATGTGTAGGAAACACAGTTCTTTTGTTCTCAGCACACTCACCTTTCCTGCTGTCTTAGAGACTCTAGAAAGCAAGAGCGTGCTTCTTGTTCTAAAGCAGAGTGTGATCAATGGATGAGAACAAAGCTGTGTGTTTCACTTCAGAAATGGAGTTAAATCCCAGGCTCTGAGTCTTCCTACAAGCAAGACTTCGTTTCAGGTAAGGGCAGTCACTTTCCTGCTCAAACGAACTACATCGTTCACAAAAATCACATGTTTCTCATCTTAACTGACAAGCATTGGATGTTAGAGGACCAGTGCTTTGTATCAGTTTCAGAAGAAGAGTTGGACTACATATGGTCTGTATGTGTAGGAAACTCCGTTCTTTGTTCTGGGCACACTCAGATTTCCTGCTGTATGATAGACTCTAGAAAGCAAGAGCGTGCTTCTTGCTGTAAAGCAGAGTGTGATCCATGGGTGAGAACTATGCTGTGTGTTTCCCTTCATAAATGGAGTTAAATCCCAATCTTTGTGTCTTCCTACAAGCAAGACTTCGTTTCAGGTAAGGGCAGTCACTTTTCAGCTCAAACGAACTACATCGTTCACTGAGCTCACACATTTCTTCTTCTTAACAGACAAGCATTGGATGTTAGAGGACCAGTGCTTTGTTTCAGTTTAAAAAGGAGAGTTGGAAGAGATATGGTCCATATGTGTAGGAAACACCGTTGGTTTGTTCTCAGCACACTCACGTTTCCTGCTGTCTTAGAGACTCTAGAAAGCAAGAGCGTGCTTCTTGTTCTAAAGCAGAGTGTGATCAATGGATGAGAACACTGCTGTGTGTTTCACTTCAGAAATGGAGTTAAATCCCAGGCTCTGAGTCTTCCAACAAGCAAGACTTACTTTCAGGTAAGGGCAGTCACTTTTCTGCTCAAAAGAACTACATCGTTCACGAACATCACATGTTTCTCATCTTAACAGACAAGCATTGGATGTTAGAGGACCAGTGCTTTCTTATCAGTTTCAGAAGAAGAGTTGGACTACATATGGTCCGTATGTGTAGGAAACTCCGTTCTTTTGTTCTGGGCACACTCAGATTACCTGCTATGTTAGAGATTCTAAAAGCAAGAGTGTGCTTCTCGCTCTAAAGCAGAGTGTGATCCATGGATGAGAACTATGCTGTGTGTTTCCCTTCAGAAATGGAGTTAAATCCCAGGCTCTGTGTCTTCCTACAAGCAAGACTTCGTTTCAGGTAAGGGCAGTCACTTTTCAGCTCAAACGAACTACATCGTTCACTGAGCTCACACATTTCTCATCTTAACAGACAAGCATTGGATGTTACATACCAGTGCTTTGTATCAGTTTAAGAAGGAGAGTTGGACTAGATATGGTCCGTATGTGTAGGAAAAACATTTCTTTTGTTCTCAGCACACTCACGTTTCCTGCTGTGTTAGAGACTCTAGAAAGCAAGAGCGTGCTTCTTGTTCTGAAGCAGTGTGTGATCAATGGATGATGACACTGCTGTGTTTTTCCCTTCAGAAATGGAGTTAAATCCCAGGCTCTGTGTCTTCCTACAAGCAAGACTTCGTTTCAGGTAAGGGCAGTCACTTTTCAGCTCAAATGAACTACATCGTTCACGGAGCTCACACGTTTCTCATCTTAACAGAGAAGCATTGGATGTTAGAGGACCAGTGCTTTGTATCAGTTTAAGAAGCAGAGTTGGACTAGATATGGTCCGTATGTGTTAGGAAACACAGTTCTTTTGTTCTCAGCAAAATCATGTTTCCTGCTGTCTTAGAGACTCTAGAAAGCAAGAGCGTGCTGCTTGTTCTAAAGAGGAGTATGTTCAATGGATGAGAACACTGCTGTGTGTTTCACTTCAGAAATGGAGTTAAATCCCAGGCTCTGAGTATTCCTACAAGAAAGACTTCGTTTCAGGTAAGGGCAGTCACTTTTCTGCTCAAACGAACTACATCGTTCATGAAGCTCACACGTTTCCCATCTTAACTGTACAAGCATTGGATGTTAGAGGACCAGTGCTTTGTATCAATTTCAGAAGAAGAGTTGGACTACATATGGTCTGTATGTGTAGGAAACTCCGTTCTTTGTTCTGGGCACACTCAGATTTCCTGCTGTATGAGAGACTCTAGAAAGCAAGAGCGTGCTTCTTGCTGTAAAGCAGAGTGTGATCCATGGGTGAGAACTATGCTGTGTGTTTCCCTTCAGAAATAGAGTTAAATCCCAATCTTTGTGTCTTCCTACAAACAAGACTTCGTTTCAGGTAACGGCAGTCACTTTTCAGTTCAAAGGAACTACATCATTCACAAAGCTCACACGTTTCTCATCTTAACTGACAAGAATATGATGTTAGAGGACCAGTGCTTTGTATCAGTTTCAGAAGCAGAGTTGGACTAGATATGGTCCGTACGTGTAGGAAACACCGTTCTTTTGTTCTCAGCACACTTACGTTTCCTGCTGTCTTAGAGACTTTAGAAAGAAAGAGCCGTCTTCTTGCTCTAAAGCAGAGTGTGATCCATGGATGAGACCTATGCTGTGTGTTTCATTTCAGAAATGGAGTTAAATCCCAGGCTCTGTGTCTTCCTACAAGCAAGACTTTGTTTCAGGTAAGGGCAGTCACTTTTCAGCTCAAACGAACTACATCGTTCACGAAGATCACACGTTTCTCATCTTACCTGACAAGCATTGGATGTTAGAGGGTCAGTGCTTTGTATCAGTTTCAGAAGAAGAGTTGGACTACATGTGGTCTGTATGTGTAGGAAACTCCGTTCTTTTGTTCTGGGCACACTCAAATTACCTGCTGTATTAGAGACTCTAGAAAGCAAGAGCGTGCTTCTCGGTCTGAAGCAGAGTCTGATCCATAGATGAGAATTATGCTGTGTGTTTCCATTCAGAAATGGAGTTATATCCCAGGCTCTGTGTCTTCCTACAATCAAGACTTCTTTTCGGGTAAGGGCAATCATTTTTCAGTTAAAACGAACTACATCGTTCACGAAGCTCACACGTTTCTCATCTTAACAGACAAGCATTGGATGTTAGAGGACCAGTGCTTTGTATCAGTTTCAGAAGCAGAGTTGAACTAGATATGGTCCGTATGTGTAGGAAACACAGTTCTTTTGTTCTAAGCACACACACGTTTCCTGCTGTCTTAGAGACTCCAGAAAGCAAGAGCGTGCTTCTTGTTCTAAAGCAGAGTGTGATCAATGGATGATTACACTGCTGTGTGTTTCACTTCAGAAATGGAGTTAAATCCCAGGGTCTGAGTCTTCCTACAAGCAAGACTTCGATTCAGGTAAGGGCAGTCACTTTTCTGCTCAAACGAACTACATCGTTCACGAAGCTCACACGTTTCTCATCTTAACTGACAAGCATTGGATGTTAGACGGTAAGTGCTTTGTATCAGTTTCAGAAGAAGAGTTGGACTACATATGGTTGTATGTGTAGGAAACTCCGTTATTTGTTCTGGGCACACTCTGATTTCCTGCTGTATGAGAGACTCTAGAAAGCAAGAGCATGCTTCTTGCTGTAAAGCAGACTGTGACCCATGGGTGAGAACTATGCTGTGTGTTTCCCTTCAGAAATGGAGTTAAATCCCAATCTCTTTGTCTTCCTACAAGCAAGACTTCGTTTCAGGTAACGGCAGTCACTTTTCAGCTCAAACGAACTTCATCGTTCACTGAGCTCACACATTTCTCTTCTTAACAGACAAGCATTGGAAGTAAGAGGACCAGTTCTTTGTATCAGTTTAAGAAGCAGAGTTGGACTAGATTGGTCCGTATGTGTAGGAAACACAGTTCTTTTGTTCTCAGCACACTCAACTTTCCTGCTGTCTTAGAGTCTCTAGAAAGCAAGAGCGTGCTTCTTGTTCTAAAGCAGAGTGGGATCAATGGATGAGAACACTGCTGTGTGTTTCCCTTCAGAAATGGACTTAAATCCCAGGCTCTGAGTCTTCCGACAAGCAAGACTTCGTTTCAGGTAAGGGCAGTCACTTTTCAGCTCAAACGAACTACATCGTTCACTGAGCTCACACGTTTCTCATCTTAACTGACAAGCATTGGATGTTAGAGGACCAGTGCTTTGTATCAGTTTCAGAGGAAGAGTTGGACTACATTTGGTCCATATGTGTACGAAACTCCGTTCTATTATTCTGGGCACACTCAGATTTCCTGCTGTATGATAGACTCTAGAAAGCAAGAGCGTGCTTCTTGCTGTAAAGCAGAGTGTGATCCATGGGTGAGAACTATGCTGTGTGTTTCCCTTCATAAATGGAGTTAAATCCCAATCTTTGTGTCCTCCTACAAGCAAGACTTCGTTTCAGGTAACGGCAGTCACTTTTCAGCTCAAACGAACTACATCGTTCACTGAGCTCACACATTTCTTCTTCTTAACAGACAAGCATTGGATGTTAGAGGACCAGTGCTTTGTTTCAGTTTAAAAAGGAGAGTTGGAAGAGATATGGTCCATATGTGTAGGAAACACCGTTGTTTTGTTCTCAGCACACTCACGTTTCCTGCTGTCTTAGAGACTCTAGAAAGCAAGAGCGTGCTTCTTGTTCTAAAGCAGAGTGTTATCAATGGATGAGAACACTGCTGTGTGTTTCACTTCAGAAATGGAGTTAAATCCCAGGCTCTGAGTCTTCCAACAAGCAAGACTTACTTTCAGGTAAGGGCAGTCACTTTTCTGCTCAAAAGAACTACATCGTTCACTAACATCACACGTTTCTCATCTTAACAGACAAGCATTGGATGTTAGAGGACCAGTGCTTTCTTATCAGTTTCAGAAGAAGAGTTGGACTACATATGGTCCGTATGTGTAGGAAACTCCGTTCTTTTGTTCTGGGCACACTCAGATTACCTGCTATGTTAGAGATTCTAAAAGCAAGAGCATGCTTCTCGCTCTAAAGCAGAGTGTGATCCATGGATTAGAAGAATACTGTGTGTTTCCCTTTAGAAATGGAGTTAAATCCCAGGCTCTGTGTCTTCCTACAATCAAGATTTCTTTTCAGGTAAGGGCAGTCATTTTTCAGTTCAAACGAACTACATCGTTCACGAAGCTCACACGTTTCTCATCTTAACAGACAAGCATTGGTTGTTAGAGGACCAGTGCTTTGTATCAGTTTCAGAAGCAGAGTTGAACTAGATATGGTCCGTATGTGTAGGAAACACAGTTCTTTTGTTCTAAGCACACACACGTTTCCTGCTTTCTTAGAGACTCTAGAAAGCAAGAGCTTGCTTCTTGTTCTAAAGCAGAGTGTGATCAGTGGATGATTACACTGCTGTGTGTTTCACTTCAGAAATGGAGTTTAATCCCAGGCTCTGAGTCTTCCTACAAGCAAGACTTTGATTCAGGTAAGGGCAGTCACTTTTGTGCTCAAACGAACTACATTGTTCACGAAGCTCACACGTTTCTCATCTTAACTGACAAGCATTGGATGTTAGAGGGTCAGTGCTTTGTATCAGTTTCATAAGCAGATTTGGACTACATATGGTCTGTATGTGTAGGAAACACCGTTCTTTTGTTCTAGGCACAGTCAGATTACCTGCTATATTAGAGATTGTAAAAGCAAGAGCGTGCTTCTCGCTCTAAAGCAGAGTGTGATCCATGGATGAGAACTATGCTGTGTGTTTCCCTTCAGAAATGGAGTTAAATCCCAGGCTCTGTGTCTTCCTACAAGCAAGACTTCGTTTCAGGTAAGGGCAGTCACTTTTCAGCTCAAACGAACTACATCGTTCACTGAGCTCACACATTTCTCATCTTAACAGACAAGCATTGGATGTTACATACCAGTGCTTTGTATCAGTTTAAGAAGGAGAGTTGGACTAGATATGGTCCGTATGGGTAGGAAACACATTTCTTTTGTTCTCAGCACACTCACGTTTCCTGCTGTGTTAGAGACTCTAGAAAGCAAGAGCGTGCTTCTTGTTCTGAAGCAGTGTGTGATCAATGGATGATGACACTGCTGTGTTTTTCCCTTCAGAAATGGAGTTAAATCCCAGGCTCTGTGTCTTCCTACAAGCAAGACTTCGTTTCAGGTAAGGGCAGTCACTTTTCAGCTCAAATGAACTACATCGTTCACGGAGCTCACACGTTTCTCATCTTAACAGAGAAGCATTGGATGTTAGAGGACCAGTGCTTTGTATCAGTTTCAGAAGCAGAGTTGAACTAGATATGGTCCGTATGTGTAGGAAACACAGTTCTTTTGTTCTAAGCACACACATGTTTCCTGCTGTCTTAGAGACTCTAGAAAGCAAGAGCTTGCTTCTTGTTCTAAAGCAGAGTGTGATCAGTGGATGATTACACTGCTGTGTGTTTCACTTCAGAAATGGAGTTAAATCCCAGGCTCTGAGTCTTCCTACAAGCAAGACTTTGATTCAGGTAAGGGCAGTCACTTTTCTGCTCAATCGAACTACATTGTTCACGAAGCTCACACATTTCTCATCTTAACTGACAAGCATTGGATGTTAGAGGGTCAGTGCTTTGTATCAGTTTCATAAGCAGATTTGGACTACATATGGTCTGTATGTGTAGGAAACACCGTTCTTTTGTTCTGGGCACAGTCAGATTACCTGCTATATTAGAGATTGTAAAAGCAAGAGCGTGCTTCTCGCTCTAAAGCAGAGTGTGATCCATGGATGAGAACTATGCTGTGTGTTTCCCTTCAGAAATGGAGTTAAATCCCAGGCTCTGTGTCTTCCTACAAGCAAGACTTCGTTTCAGGTAAGGGCAGTCACTTTTCAGCTCAAACGAACTACATCGTTCACTGAGCTCACACATTTCTCATCTTAAGAGACAAGCATTGGATGTTACATACCAGTGCTTTGTATCAGTTTAAGAAGGAGAGTTGGACTAGATATGGTCCGTATGTGTAGGAAACACATTTCTTTTGTTCTCAGCACACTCACGTTTCCTGCTGTGTTAGAGACTCTAGAAAGCAAGAGCGTGCTTCTTGTTCTGAAGCAGTGTGTGATCAATGGATGATGACACTGCTGTGTTTTTCCCTTCAGAAATGGAGTTAAATCCCAGGCTCTGTGTCTTCCTACAAGCAAGACTTCGTTTCAGGTAAGGGCCGTCACTTCTCAGCTCAAATGAACTACATCGTTCACGGAGCTCACACGTTTCTCATCTTAACAGAGAAGCATTGGATGTTAGAGGACCAGTGCTTTGTATCAGTTTAAGAAGCAGATTTGGACTAGATATGGTCCGTATGTGTTAGGAAACACAGTTCTTTTGTTCTCAGCAAAATCATGTTTCCTGCTGTCTTAGAGACTCTAGAAAGCAAGAGCTTGCTGCTTGTTCTAAAGAGGAGTATGTTCAATGGATGAGAACACTGCTGTGTGTTTCACTTCAGAAATGGAGTTAAATCCCAGGCTCTGAGTATTCCTACAAGAAAGACTTCGTTTCAGGTAAGGGCAGTCACTTTTCTGCTCAAACGAACTACATCGTTCATGAAGCTCACACGTTTCCCATCTTAACTGTACAAGCATTGGATGTTAGAGGACCAGTGCTTTGTATCAATTTCAGAAGAAGAGTTGGACTACATATGGTCTGTATGTGTAGGAAACTCCGTTCTTTGTTCTGGGCACACTCAGATTTCCTGCTGTATGAGAGACTCTAGAAAGCAAGAGCGTGCTTCTTGCTGTAAAGCAGAGTGTGATCCATGGGTGAGAACTATGCTGTGTGTTTCCCTTCAGAAATAGAGTTAAATCCCAATCTTTGTGTCTTCCTACAAAGAAGACTTCGATTCAGGTAAGGGCAGTCACTTTTCTGCTCAAACGAACTACATTGTTCACGAAGCTCACACGTTTCTCATCTTAACTGAGAAGCATTGGATGTTAGAGGGTCAGTGCTTTGTATCAGTTTCATAAGCAGATTTGGACTACATATGGTCTGTATGTGTAGGAAACACCGTTCTTTTGTTCTGGGCACAGTCAGATTACCTGCTATATTAGAGATTGTAAAAGCAAGAGCGTGCTTCTCGCTCTAAAGCAGAGTGTGATCCATGGATGAGAACTATGCTGTGTGTTTCCCTTCAGAAATGGAGTTAAATCCCAGGCTCTGTGTCTTCCTACAAGCAAGACTTCGTTTCAGGTAAGGGCAGTCACTTTTCAGCTCAAACGAACTACATCGTTCACTGAGCTCACACATTTCTCATCTTAACAGACAAGCATTGGATGTTACATACCAGTGCTTTGTATCAGTTTAAGAAGGAGAGTTGGACTAGATATGGTCCGTATGTGTAGGAAACACATTTCTTTTGTTCTCAGCACACTCACGTTTCCTGCTGTGTTAGAGACTCTAGAAAGCAAGAGCGTGCTTCTTGTTCTGAAGCAGTGTGTGATCAATGGATGATGACACTGCTGTGTTTTTCCCTTCAGAAATGGAGTTAAATCCCAGGCTCTGTGTCTTCCTACAAGCAAGACTTCGTTTCAGGTAAGGGCAGTCACTTTTCAGCTCAAATGAACTACATCGTTCACGGAGCTCACACGTTTCTCATCTTAACAGAGAAGCATTGGATATTAGAGGACCAGTGCTTTGTATCAGTTTAAGAAGCAGAGTTGGACTAGATATGGTCCGTATGTGTTAGGAAACACAGTTCTTTTGTTCTCAGCAAAATCATGTTTCCTGCTGTCTTAGAGACTCTAGAAAGCAAGAGCGTGCTGCTTGTTCTAAAGAGGAGTATGTTCAATGGATGAGAACACTGCTGTGTGTTTCACTTCAGAAATGGAGTTAAATCCCAGGCTCTGAGTATTCCTACAAGAAAGACTTCGTTTCAGGTAAGGGCAGTCACTTTTCTGCTCAAACGAACTACATCGTTCATGAAGCTCACACGTTTCCCATCTTAACTGTACAAGCATTGGATGTTAGAGGACCAGTGCTTTGTATCAATTTCAGAAGAAGAGTTGGACTACATATGGTCTGTATGTGTAGGAAACTCCGTTCTTTGTTCTGGGCACACTCAGATTTCCTGCTGTATGAGAGACTCTAGAAAGCAAGAGCGTGCTTCTTGCAGTAAAGCAGAGTGTGATCCATGGGTGAGAACTATGCTGTGTGTTTCCCTTCAGAAATAGAGTTAAATCCCAATCTTTGTGTCTTCCTACAAACAAGACTTCGTTTCAGGTAACGGCAGTCACTTTTCAGTTCAAAGGAACTGCATCATTCACAAAGCTCACACGTTTCTCATCTTAACTGACAAGAATATGATGTTAGAGGACCAGTGCTTTGTATCAGTTTCAGAAGCAGAGTTGGACTAGATATGGTCCGTACGTGTAGGAAACACCGTTCTTTTGTTCTCAGCACACTTACGTTTCCTGCTGTCTTAGAGAATTTAGAAAGAAAGAGCCGTCTTCTTGCTCTAAAGCAGAGTGTGATCCATGGATGAGACCTATGCTGTGTGTTTCATTTCAGAAATGGAGTTAAATCCCAGGCTCTGTGTCTTCCTACAAGCAAGACTTTGTTTCAGGTAAGGGCAGTCACTTTTCAGCTCAAACGAACTACATCGTTCACGAAGATCACACGTTTCTCATCTTACCTGACAAGCATTGGATGTTAGAGGGTCAGTGCTTTGTATCAGTTTCAGAAGAAGAGTTGGACTACATGTGGTCTGTATGTGTAGGAAACTCCGTTCTTTTGTTCTGGGCACACTCAAATTACCTGCTGTATTAGAGACTCTAGAAAGCAAGAGCGTGCTTCTCGGTCTAAAGCAGAGTCTGATCCATAGATGAGAATTATGCTGTGTGTTTCCATTCAGAAATGGAGTTAAATCCCAGGCTCTGTGTCTTCCTACAATCAAGACTTCTTTTCGGGTAAAGGCAATCATTTTTCAGTTAAAACGAACTACATCGTTCACGAAGCTCACACGTTTCTCATCTTAACAGACAAGCATTGGATGTTAGAGGACCAGTGCTTTGTATCAGTTTCAGAAGCAGAGTTGAACTAGATATGGTCCGTATGTGTAGGAAACACAGTTCTTTTGTTCTAAGCACACACACGTTTCCTGCTGTCTTAGAGACTCCAGAAAGCAAGAGCGTGCTTCTTGTTCTAAAGCAGAGTGTGATCAATGGATGATTACACTGCTGTGTGTTTCACTTCAGAAATGGAGTTAAATCCCAGGGTCTGAGTCTTCCTACAAGCAAGACTTCGATTCAGGTAAGGGCAGTCACTTTTCTGCTCAAACGAACTACATCGTTCACGAAGCTCACACGTTTCTCATCTTAACTGACAAGCATTGGATGTTAGACGGTAAGTGCTTTGTATCAGTTTCAGAAGAAGAGTTGGACTACATATGGTTGTATGTGTAGGAAACTCCGTTAATTGTTCTGGGCACACTCTGATTTCCTGCTGTATGAGAGACTCTAGAAAGCAAGAGCATGCTTCTTGCTGTAAAGCAGACTGTGACCCATGGGTGAGAACTATGCTGTGTGTTTCCCTTCAGAAATGGAGTTAAATCCCAATCTCTTTGTCTTCCTACAAGCAAGACTTCGTTTCAGGTAACGGCAGTCACTTTTCAGCTCAAACGAACTTCATCGTTCACTGAGCTCACACATTTCTCTTCTTAACAGACAAGCATTGGAAGTAAGAGGACCAGTTCTTTGTATCAGTTTAAGAAGCAGAGTTGGACTAGATATGGTCCGTATGTGTAGGAAACACAGTTCTTTTGTTCTCAGCACACTCAACTTTCCTGCTGTCTTAGAGTCTCTAGAAAGCAAGAGCGTGCTTCTTGTTCTAAAGCAGAGTGTGATCAATGGATGAGAACAAAGCTGTGTGTTTCACTTCAGAAATGGAGTTAAATCCCAGGCTCTGAGTCTTCCTACAAGCAAGACTTTGTTTCAGGTAAGGGCAGTCACTTTCCTGCTCAAATGAACTACATTGTTCACAAAGATCACACGTTTCTCATCTTAACTGACAAGCATTGGATGTTAGAGGACCAGTGCTTTGTATCAGTTTCAGAGGAAGAGTTGGACTACATTTGGTCCATATGTGTACGAAACTCCGTTCTATTATTCTGGGCACACTCAGATTTCCTGCTGTATTAGAGACTCTAGAAAGCAAGAGCATGCTTCTTGCTCTAAAGCAGAGTGTGATCCATGGATGAGAACTATGCTGTGTGTTTCCATTCAGAAATGGAGTTAAATCCCAGGCTCTGTGTCTTCCTACAAGCAAGACTTCGTTTCAGGTAAGGGCAGTCACTTTTCTGCTCAAACGAACTACATCGTTCACGAAGCTCACACGATTCTGATCTTAACAGACAAGCATTGGATGTTAGAGGACCAGTGCTTTGTATCAGTTTCAGAAGCAGAGTTGAACTAGATATGGTCCGTATGTGTAGGAAACACCGTTCTTTTGTTCTCAGCACAAACACGTTTCCTGCTGTCTTAGAGACTCTAGAAAGCAAGAGCTTGCTTCTTGTTCTAAAGCAGAGTGTGATCAGTGGATGATTACACTGCTGTGTGTTTCACTTCAGAAATGGAGTTAAATCCCAGGCTCTGAGTCTTCCTACAAGCAAGACTTTGACTCAGGTAAGGGCAGTCACTTTTCTGCTCAAACGAATTACATTGTTCACGAAGCTCACACGTTTCTCATCTTAACTGACAAGCATTGGATGTTAGAGGGTCAGTGCTTTGTATCAGTTTCATAAGCAGATTTGGACTACATATGGTCTGTATGTGTAGGAAATACCGTTCTTTTGTTCTGGGCACACTCAGATTACCTGCTATATTAGAGATTCTAAAAGCAAGAGCGTACTTCTCGCTCTAAAGCAGTGTGTGATCCATGGATGAAAAAAATGCTGTGTGTTTCCCTTCAGAAATGGAGTTAAATCCCAGCCTCAGTGTCTTATTACAAGCAAGACTTCGTTTCAGGTAAGGGCAGTCACTTTTCAGTTCAAAGGAACTACATCATTCACAAAGCTCACACGTTTCTCATCTTAACTGACAAGCATAGGATGTTAGAGGACCAGTGCTTTGTATCAGTTTCAGAAGCAGAGTTGGACTAGATATGGTCCGTATGTATAGGAAACACCGTTCTTTTGTTCTCAGCACACTCACGTTTCCTGCTGTCTTAGAGACTTTAGAAAGCAAGAGCGTGCTTCTTGCTCTGAAGCTGAGTGTGATCAATGGATGAGAACTCTGCTGTGTGTTTCCCTTCAGAAATGGAGTTAAATCCCAATCTCTGTGTCTTCCTACAAGCAAGACTTCATTTCAGGTAACGGCAGTCACTTTTCAGCTCAAACGAACTACATCGTTCTCTGAGCTCAGACATTTCTCATCTTAACAGACAAGCATTGGATGTTAGAGGACCAGTGCTTTGTGTCAGTTTCAGAAACAGAATTGTACTAGATATGGTCCGTATGTGTAGGAAACACCGTTCTTTTGTTCTAGCACATTCACGTATCCTGCTGTCTTAGAGAATCCAGAAAGCAAGAGCGTGCTTCTTGTTCTAAAGCAGAGTGTGATCAATGGATGATTACATTGCTGTGTTTCACTTCAGAAATGGAGTTAAATCCCAGGCTCTGAGTCTTCCTACAAGCAAGACTTCAATTCAGGTAATGGCAGTCATTTTATGCTCAAACAAACTACATCGTTCACGAAGATCACACGTTTCTCATCTTACCTGACAAGCATTGGATGTTAGAGTGTCAGTGCTTTGTATCAGTTTCAGAAGAAGAGTTGGACTACATGTGGTCTGTATGTGTAGGAAACTCCGTTCTTTTGTTCTGGGCACACTCAAATTACCTGCTGTATTAGAGACTCTAGAAAGCAAGAGCGTGCTTCTCGCTCTAAAGCAGAGTCTGATCCATAGATGAGAATTATGCTGTGTGTTTCCATTCAGAAATGGAGTTAAATCCCAGGCTCTGTGTCTTCCTACAATCAAGATTTCTTTTCAGGTAAGGGCAGTCATTTTTCAGTTCAAACGAACTACATCGTTCACGAAGCTCACACGTTTCTCATCTTAACAGACAAGCATTGGATGTTAGAGGACCAGTGCTTTGTATCATTTTCAGAAGCAGAGTTGAATTAGATATGGTCCGTATGTGTAGGAAACACAGTTCTTTTGTTCTAAGCACACACACGTTTCCTGCTGTCTTAGAGACTCTAGAAAGCAATCGCTTGCTTCTTGTTCTAAAGCAGAGTGTGATCAGTGGATGATTACACTGCTGTGTGTTTCACTTCAGAAATGGAGTTAAATCCCAGGCTCTGAGTCTTCCTACAAGCAAGACTTTGAGTCAGGTAAGGGCAGTCACTTTTCTGCTCAAACGAACTACATTGTTCACGAAGCTCACACGTTTCTCATCTTAACTGAGAAGCATTGGATGTTAGAGGGTCAGTGCTTTGTATCAGTTTCATAAGCAGATTTGGACTACATATGGTCTGTATGTGTAGGAAACACCGTTCTTTTTTTCTGGGCACAGTCAGATTACCTGCTATATTAGAGATTGTAAAAGGAAGAGCGTGCTTCTCGCTCTAAAGCAGAGTGTGATCCATGGATGAGAACTATGCTGTGTGTTTCCCTTCAGAAATGGAGTTAAATCCCAGGCTCTGTGTCTTCCTACAAGCAAGACTTCGTTTCAGGTAAGGGCAGTCACTTTTCAGCTCAAACGAACTACATCTTTCACTGAGCTCACACATTTCTCATCTTAACAGACAAGCATTGGATGTTACATACCAGTGCTTTGTATCAGTTTAAGAAGGAGAGTTGGACTAGATATGGTCCGTATGTGTAGGAAACACATTTCTTTTGTTCTCAGCACACTCACGTTTCCTGCCCTGTTAGAGACTCTAGAAAGCAAGAGCGTGCTTCTTGTTCTGAAGCAGTGTGTGATCAATGGATGATGACACTGCTGTGTTTTTCCCTTCAGAAATGGAGTTAAATCCCAGGCTCTGTGTCTTCCTACAAGCAAGACTTCGTTTCAGGTAAGGGCAGTCACTTTTCAGCTCAAATGAACTACATCGTTCACGGAGCTCACACGTTTCTCATCTTAACAGAGAAGCATTGGATGTTAGAGGACCAGTGCTTTGTATCAGTTTAAGAAGCAGAGTTGGACTAGATATGGTCCGTATGTGTTAGGAAACACAGTTCTTTTGTTCTCAGCAAAATCATGTTTCCTGCTGTCTTAGAGACTCTAGAAAGCAAGAGCGTGCTGCTTGTTCTAAAGAGGAGTATGTTCAATGAATGAGAACACTGCTGTGTGTTTCACTTCAGAAATGGAGTTAAATCCCAGGCTCTGAGTATTCCTACAAGAAAGACTTCGTTTCAGGTAAGGGCAGTCACTTTTCTGCTCAAACGAACTACATCGTTCATGAAGCTCACACGTTTCCCATCTTAACTGTACAAGCATTGGATGTTAGAGGACCAGTGCTTTGTATCAATTTCAGAAGAAGAGTTGGACTACATATGGTCTGTATGTGTAGGAAACTCCGTTCTTTGTTCTGGGCACACTCAGATTTCCTGCTGTATGAGAGACTCTAGAAAGCAAGAGCGTGCTTCTTGCTGTAAAGCAGAGTGTGATCCATGGGTGAGAACTATGCTGTGTGTTTCCCTTCAGAAATAGAGTTAAATCCCAATCTTTGTGTCTTCCTACAAACAAGACTTCGTTTCAGGTAACGGCAGTCACTTTTCAGTTCAAAGGAACTACATCATTCACAAAGCTCACACGTTTCTCATCTTAACTGACAAGAATAGGATGTTAGAGGACCAGTGCTTTGTATCAGTTTCAGAAGCAGAGTTGGACTAGATATGGTCCGTACGTTTAGGAAACACCGTTCTTTTGTTCTCAGCACACTTACGTTTCCTGCTGTCTTAGAGACTTTAGAAAGAAAGAGCCGTCTTCTTGCTCTAAAGCAGAGTGTGATCCATGGATGAGACCTATGCTGTGTGTTTCATTTCAGAAATGGATTTAAATCCCAGGCTCTGTGTCTTCCTACAAGCAAGACTTTGTTTCAGGTAAGGGCAGTCACTTTTCAGCTCAAACGAACTACATCGTTCACGAAGATCACACGTTTCTCATCTTACCTGACAAGCATTGGATGTTAGAGGGTCAGTGCTTTGTATCAGTTTCAGAAGAAGAGTTGGACTACATGTGGTCTGTATGTGTAGGAAACTCCGTTCTTTTGTTCTGGGCACACTCTGATTTCCTGCTGTATGAGAGACTCTAGAAAGCAAGAGCATGCTTCTCGCTCTAAAGCAGAGTGTGATCCATGGATGAGAACTACGCTGTGTGTTTCCCTTCAGAAATGGAGTTAAATCCCAGGCTCTGTGTCTTCCTACAAGCAAGACTTCGTTTCAGGTAAGGGCAGTCACTTTTCAGCTCAAATGAACTACATCTTTCACGGAGCTCACACGTTTCTCATCTTAACAGAGAAGCATTGGATGTTAGAGGACCAGTGCTTTGTATCAGTTTAAGAAGCAGAGTTGGACTAGATATGGTCCGTATGTGTAGGAAACACAGTTCTTTTGTTCTCAGCACACTCAACTTTCCTGCTGTCTTAGAGTCTCTAGAAAGCAAGAGCGTGCTTCTTGTTCTAAAGCAGAGTGTGATCAATGGATGAGAACAAAGCTGTGTGTTTCACTTCAGAAATGGAGTTAAATCCCAGGCTCTGAGGCTTCCTACAAGCAAGACTTTGTTTCAGGTAAGGGCAGTCACTTTCCTGCTCAAATGAACTACATCGTTCACAAAGATCACACGTTTCTCATCTTAACTGACAAGCATTGGATGTTAGAGGACCAGTGCTTTGTATCAGTTTCAGAGGAAGAGTTGGACTACATTTGGTCCATATGTGTAGGAAACTCCGTTCTATTATTCTGGGCACACTCAGATTTC
Source organism: Onychomys leucogaster (assembly GCA_949786385.1). Classification (NCBI taxonomy): domain Eukaryota; kingdom Metazoa; phylum Chordata; class Mammalia; order Rodentia; family Cricetidae; genus Onychomys; species Onychomys leucogaster. The sequence goes on along the minus strand of CATKUP010000018.1, from coordinate 2,463,795 downwards.
CTGCTGTATTAGAGACTCTAGAAAGCAAGAGCATGCTACTTGCTCTAAAGCAGAGTGTGATCCATGGATGAGAACTATGCTGTGTGTTTCCATTCAGAAATGGAGTTAAATCCCAGGCTCTGTGTCTTCCTACAAGCAAGACTTCGTTTCAGGTAAGGGCAGTCACTTTTCTGCTCAAACGAACTACATCGTTCACGAAGCTCACACGTTTCTCATCTTAACAGACAAGCATTGGATGTTAGAGGACCAGTGCTTTGTATCAGTTTCAGAAGCAGAGTTGAACTAGATATGGTCCGTATGTGTAGGAAACACCGTTCTTTTGTTCTCAGCACAAACACGTTTCCTGCTGTCTTAGAGACTCTAGAAAGCAAGAGCTTGCTTCTTGTTCTAAAGCAGAGTGTGATCAGTGGATGATTACACTGCTGTGTGTTTCACTTCAGAAATGGAGTTAAATCCCAGGCTCTGAGTCTTCCTACAAGCAAGACTTTGACTCAGGTAAGGGCAGTCACTTTTCTGCTCAAACGAACTACATTGTTCACGAAGCTCACACGTTTCTCATCTTAACTGACAAGCATTGGATGTTAGAGGGTCAGTGCTTTGTATCAGTTTCATAAGCAGATTTGGACTACATATGGTCTGTATGTGTAGGAAATACCGCTCTTTTGTTCTGGGCACACTCAGATTACCTGCTATATTAGAGATTCTAAAAGCAAGAGCGTACTTCTCGCTCTAAAGCAGAGTGTGATCCATGGATGAAAAAAATGCTGTGTGTTTCCCTTCAGAAATGGAGTTAAATCCCAGCCTCTGTGTCTTATTACAAGCAAGACTTCGTTTCAGGTAAGGGCAGTCACTTTTCAGTTCAAAGGAACTACATCATTCACAAAGCTCACACGTTTCTCATCTTAACTGACAAGCATAGGATGTTAGAGGACCAGTGCTTTGTATCAGTTTCAGAAGCAGAGTTGGACTAGATATGGTCCGTATGTATAGGAAACACCGTTCTTTTGTTCTCAGCACACTCACGTTTCCTGCTGTCTTAGAGACTTTAGAAAGCAAGAGCGTGCTTCTCGCTCTAAAGCAGAGTGTGATCCATGGATGAGAACTACGCTGTGTGTTTCCCTTCAGAAATGGAGTTAAATCCCAGGCTCTGTGTCTTCCTACAAGCAAGACTTCGTTTCAGGTAAGGGCAGTCACTTTTCAGCTCAAACGAACTACATCGTTCACTGAGCTCACACATTTCTCATCTTAACAGACAAGCATTGGATGTTACATACCAGTGCTTTGTTTCAGTTTAAGAAGGAGAGTTGGACTAGATATGGTCCGTATGTGTAGGAAACACCTTTCTTTTGTTCTCAGCACACTCACGTTTCCTGCTGTCTTAGAGAATCTAGAAAGCAAGAGCGTGCTTCTTGTTCTGAAGCAGAGTGTGATCAATGGATGATTACACTGCTGTGTGTTTCCCTTCAGAAATGGAGTTAAATCCCAGGCTCTGTGTCTTCCTACAAGCAAGACTTCGTTTCAGGTAAGGGCAGTCACTTTTCAGCTCAAATGAACTACATCGTTCACGGAGCTCACACGTTTCTCATCTTAACAGAGAAGCATTGGATGTTAGAGGACCAGTGCTTTGTATCAGTTTAAGAAGCAGAGTTGGACTAGATATGGTCCGTATGTGTAGGAAACACAGTTCTTTTGTTCTCAGCAAAATCATGTTTCCTGCTGTCTTAGAGACTCTAGAAAGCAAGAGCGTGCTGCTTGTTCTAAAGAGGAGTATGATCATTGGATGAGAACACTGCTGTGTGTTTCACTTCAGAAATGGAGTTAAATCCCAGGCTCTGAGTATTCCTACAAGAAAGACTTCGTTTCAGGTAAAGGCAGTCACTTTTCTGCTCAAACGAACTACATCGTTCATGAAGCTCACACGTTTCCCATCTTAACTGTACAAGCATTGGATGTTAGAGGACCAGTGCTTTGTATCAATTTCAGAGGAAGAGTTGGACTACATATGGTCTGTATGTGTAGGAAACTCCATTCTTTGTTCTGGGCACACTCAGATTTCCTGCTGTATGAGAGACTCTAGAAAGCAAGAGCAAGCTTCTTGCTGTAAAGCAGAGTGTGATCCATGGGTGAGAACTATGCTGTGTGTTTCCCTTCAGAAATAGAGTTAAATCCCAATCTTTGTGTCTTCCTACAAGCAAGACTTCGTTTCAGGTAACGGCAGTCACTTTTCAGTTCAAAGGAACTACATCATTCACAAAGCTCACACGTTTCTCATCTTAACTGACAAGAATAGGATGTTAGAGGACCAGTGCTTTGTATCAGTTTCAGAAGCAGAGTTGGACTAGATATGGTCCGTACGTGTAGGAAACACCGTTCTTTTGTTCTCAGCACACTTACGTTTCCTGCTGTCTTAGAGACTTTAGAAAGAAAGAGCGTGCTTCTTGCTCTAAAGCAGAGTGTGATCCATGGATGAGACCTATGCTGTGTGTTTCATTTCAGAAATGGAGTTAAATCCCAGGCTCTGTGTCTTCCTACAAGCAAGACTTTGTTTCAGGTAAGGGCAGTCACTTTTCAGCTAAACGAACTACATCGTTCACGGAGCTCACACGTTTCTCGTCTTAACAGACAAGCATTGGATGTTAGAGGACTAGTGCTTTGTATCAGTTTAAGAAGAAGAGTTGGACTAGATATGGTCCGTATGTGTAGGAAACACCTTTCATTTGTTCTCAGCACACTCACGTTTCCTGCTGTGTTAGAGACTCTAGAAAGCAAGAGCATGCGTCTCGCTCTAAAGCAGAGTGTGATCCATGGATGAGAACTATGCTGTGTGTTTCCCTTCAGAAATGGAGTTAAATCCCAATCTCTGTGTCTTCCTACAAGCAAGACTTCATTTCAGGTAACGGCAGTCACTTTTCAGCTCAAACGAACTACATCTTTCTCTGAGCTCACACATTTCTCATCTTAACAGACAAGCATTGGATGTTAGCAGACCAGTGCTTTGTGTCAGTTTCAGAAACAGAATTGGACTAGATATGGTCCGTTTATGTAGGAAACACCGTTCTTTTGTTCTAGCACATTCACGTTTCCTGCTGTCTTAGAGAATCCAGAAAGCAAGAGCGTGCTTCTTGTTCTAAAGCAGAGTGTGATCAATGGATGATTACATTGCTGTGTGTTTCACTTCAGAAATGGAGTTAAATCCCAAACTCTGAGTCTTCCTACAAGCAAGACTTCATTTCAGGTAATGGCAGTCATTTTATGCTCAAACGAACTACATCGTTCTCTGAGCTCACACATTTCTCATCTTAACAGACAAGCATTGGATGTTAGAGGACCAGTGCTTTGTATCAGTTTCAGAAGCAGAGTTGAACTAGATATGGTCCGTATGTGTAGGAAACACAGTTCTTTTGTTCTAAGCACACACACGTTTCCTGCTGTCTTAGAGACTCCAGAAAGCAAGAGCGTGCTTCTTGTTCTAAAGCAGAGTGTGATCACTGGATGATTACACTGCTGTGTGTTTCACTTCAGAAATGGAGTTAAATCCCAGGGTCTGAGTCTTCCTACAAGCAAGACTTCGATTCAGGTAAGGGCAGTCACTTTTCTGCTCAAACGAACTACATCGTTCAGGAAGCTCACACGTTTCTCATCTTAACTGACAAGCATTGGATGTTAGACGGTAAGTGCTTTGTATCAGTTTCAGAAGAAGAGTTGGACTACATATGGTTGTATGTGTAGGAAACTCCGTTATTTGTTCTGGGCACACTCTGATTTCCTGCTGTATGAGAGACTCTAGAAAGCAAGAGCATGCTTCTTGCTGTAAAGCAGAGTGTGATCCATGGGTGAGAACTATGCTGTGTGTTTCCCTTCAGAAATGGAGTTAAATCCCAATCTCTTTGTCTACCTACAAGCAAGACTTCGTTTCAGGTAACGGCAGTCACTTTTCAGCTCAAACGAACTTCATCGTTCACTGAGCTCACACATTTCTGTTCTTAACAGACAAGCATTGGATGTTAGAGGGTCAGTGCTTTGTATCAGTTTCAGAAGCACATTTGGACTACATATGGTCTGTATGTGTAGGAAATACCGTTCTTTTTTTCTGGGCACTCTCAGATTACCTGCTATATTAGAGATTCTAAAAGCAAGAGCGTGCTTCTCGCTCTAAAGCAGAGTGTGATCCATGGATGAAAAAAATCTGTGTGTTTCCCTTCAGAAATGGAGTTAAATCCCAGCCTCTGTGTCTTATTACAAGCAAGACTTCGTTTCAGGTAAGGGCAGTCACTTTTCAGTTCAAAGGAACTACATCATTCACAAAGCCCACACGTTTCTCATCTTAACTGACAAGCATAGGATGTTAAAGGACCGGTGCTTTGTATCAGTTTCAGAAGCAGAGTTGGACTAGATATGGTCCGTATGTGTAGGAAACACCGTTCTTTTGTTCTCAGCACACTCACGTTTCCTGCTGTCTTAGAGAATCTAGAAAGCAAGAGCGTGCTTCTTGTTCTGAAGCAGAGTGTGATCAATGGATGATTACACTGCTGTGTGTTTCACTTCAGAAATGGAGTTAAAGCCCAATCTCTGTGTCTTCCTACAAGCAAGACTTCGTTTCAGGTAAGGGCAGTCACTTTTCAGCTCAAACGAACTACATCGTTCTCGGAGCTCACACGTTTCTCATCTTAACAGAGAAGCATTGGATGTTAGAGGACCAGTGCTTTGTATCAGTTTAAGAAGCAGAGTTGGACTAGATATGGTCCGTATGTGTAGGAAACACCGTTCTTTTTTTCTCAGCCAAATCACGTTTCTTGCTCTCTTAGAGTCTCTAGAAAGCAAGAGCGTGCTTCTTGTTCTAAAGAGGAGTATGATCAATGGATGAGAACACTGCTGTGTGTTTCACTTCAGAAATGGAGTTAAATCCCAGGCTCTGAGTATTCCTACAAGAAAGATTTCGTTTCAGGTAAGGGCAGTCACTTTTCTGCTCAAATGAACTACATCGTTCATGAAGCTCACACGTTTCCCATCTTAACTGTACAAGCATTGGATGTTGGAGGACCAGTGCTTTGTATCAGTTTCAGAAGAAGAGTTGGACTACATATGCTCTGTATGTGTAGGAAAATCCGTTCTTTGTTCTGGGCACACTCAGATTTCCTGCTGTATGAGAGACTCTAGAAATTAGATCGTGCTTCTTGCTGTAAAGCAGAGTGTGATCCATGGGTGAGAACTATGCTGTGTGTTTCCCTTCAGAAATGGAGTTAAATCCCAATCTTTGTGTCTTCCTACAAGCAAGACTTCGTTTCAGGTAACGGCAGTCACTTTTCAGCTCAAACGAACTACATCATTCACTGAGCTCACACATTTCTCTTCTTAACAGACAAGCATTGGATGTTAGAGGACCAGTGCTTTGTTTCAGTTTAAGAAGGAGAGTTGGACTAGATATGGTCCATAAGTGTAGGAAACACCGTTCTTTTGTTCTCAGCACACTCACGTTTCCTGCTGTCTTAGAGAATCTAGAAAGCAAGAGTGTGCTTCTTGTTCTAAAGCAGAGTGTGATCAATGGATGAGAACTCTGCTGTGTGTTTCAATTCAGAAATGGAGTTAAATCCCAGGCTCTGTGTCTTCCTACAAGCAAGACTTCGTTTCAGGTAAGGGCAGTCACTTTCCTGCTCAAACGAACTACATCGTTCACAAAGATCACACGATTCTCATCTTAACTGACAAGCATTGGATGTTAGAGGACCAGTGCTTTGTATTAGTTTCAGAGGAAGAGTTGGACTACATTTGGTCCATATGTGTAGGAAACTCCGTTCTTTTATTCTGGGCACACTCAGATTTCCTGCTGTATTAGAGACTCTAGAAAGCAAGTGCATGCTTCTTGCTCTAAAGCAGAGTGTGATCCATGGATGAGAACTATGCTGTGTGTTTCCATTCAGAAATGGAGTTAAATCCCAGGCTCTGTGTCTTGCTACAAGCAAGACTTCGTTTCAGGTAAGTGCAGTCACTTTTCTGCTCAAACGAACTACATTGTTCACGAACATCACACGTTTCTCATCTTAACAGACAAGCATTGGATGTTAGAGGACCAGTGCTTTTTTATCAGTTTCAGAAGCAGATTTGGACTACATATGGTCTGTATGTGTAGGAATCACCGTTCTTTTGTTCTGGACACACTCAGATTACCTGCTATATTAGAGATTCTAAAAGCAAGAGCGTGCTTCTCACTCTAAAGCAGAGTGTGATCCATGTATGAGAAAAATGCTGTGTGTTTCCCTTCAGAAATGGAGTTAAAGCCCAGGCTCTGTGTCTTACTACAAGCAAGACTGCGTTTCAGGTAAGGGCAGTCACTTTTCAGTTCAAAGGAACTACATTATTCACAAAGCTCACACGTTTCTCATCTTAACAGACAAGCATTGGATGTTAGAGGACCAGTGCTTTGTATCAGTTTAAGAAGCAGAGTTGGACTAGATATGGTCCGTATGTGTAGGAAACACAGTTCTTTTGTTCTCAGCAAAATCACGTTTCCTGCTGTCTTAGAGACTCTAGAAGGCAAGAGCTTGCTTCTTTTTCTAAAGCAGAGTAAGATCAATGGATGAGAACACTGCTGTGTGTTTCACTTCAGAAATGGAGTTAAATCTCAGGCTCTGAGTCTTCCTACAAGCAAGACTTCGTTTAAGGTAAGGGCAGTCACTTTTCTGCTCAAAAGAACTACATCGTTCATGAAGCTCACACCTTTCCCATCTTAACTGTACAAGCATTGGATGTTAGAGGACCAGTGCTTTGGATCAGTTTCAGAAGAAGAGTTGGACTACATATGGTCCGTATGTATAGGAAACTCTGTTCTTTGTTCTGGGCACACTCAGATTTCCTGCCGTATTAGGGACTCTAGAAAGCAAGAGCATGCTTCTTGCTGAAAAGCAGAGTGTGATCCATGGGTGAGAACTATGCTGTGTGTTTCCCTTCAGAAATGGAGTTAAATCCCATGTTCTGATTCTTCCTACAAGCAAGACTTCGTTTCAGGTAACGGCAGTCACTTTTCTGCTCAAACGATCTACATCGTTCATGAAGATCACACGTTTCTCATCTTAACAGACAAATATTGGATGTTAGAGGACCAGTGCTTTGTATCAGTTTCAGAAGAAGAGTTTGACTAGATATGGTCCGTATGTGTAGGAAACACCGTTCTTTTGTTCTCAGCACACTCACGTTTATTGCTGTGTTATAGACTTTAGAAAGCAAGAGCATGCTTCTCGCTCTAAAGCAGAGTGTGATCCATGGATCAGAACTATGCTGTGTGTTTCCCTTCAGAAATGGAGTTAAATCCCAATCTCTGTGTCTTCCTACAAGCAAGACTTCATTTCAGGTAACGGCAGTCACTTTTGAGCTCAAACGACCTACATCGTTCTCTGAACTCACACATTTCTCATCTTAACAGACAAGCATTGGATGTTAGCGGACCAGTGCTTTGTGTCAGTTTCAGAAACAGAATTGGACTAGATATGGTCCGTATGTGTAGGAAACACCGTTCTTTTGTTCTAGAACACACACGTTTCCTGCTGTCTTTGAGACTCTAGAAAGCAAGAGCGTGCTTCTTGTTCTAAAGCATAGTGTGATCAATGGATGATTACACTGCTGTGTGTTTCACTTCAGAAATGGAGTTAAATTCCAGGCTCTGAATCTTCCTACAAGGAAGACTTTGATTCAGGTAAGGGCAGTCACTTTTCTGCTCAAACGAACTACATCGTTCACAAAGCTCACACGTTTCTCATCTTAACTGACAAGCATTGGATGTTAGAGGGTCAGTGCTTTGTATCAGTTTCAGAAGCAGAGTTTGACTAGATATGGTCCGTATGTGTAGGAAACACCCTTCTTTTGTTATCAGCAAAATCACATTTCCTGCTGTCTTAGAGACTCTAGAAAGCAAGAGCATGCTTCTTGTTCTAAAGCAGAGTATGATCAATGGATGAGAACACTGCTGTGTGTTTCACTTTAGAAATGGAGTTAAATCCCAGGCTCTGAGTCTTCCTACAAGCAAGACTTCGTTTAAGGTAAGGGCAGTCACTTTTCTGCTCAAACGAATTATATCGTTCATGAAGCTCACACGTTTCCCATCTTAACAGACAAGCATTGGATGTTAGAGGACCAGTGATTTGTATCAGTTTCAGAAGAAGATTTGGACTAGATATGGTCCATATGTGTAGGAAACTCCGTTCTTTTGTTCTCAGCACACTCACGTTTCCTGCTGTGTTAGAGACTCCAGAAAGCAAGAGCGTGCTTCTCGCTCTAAAGCAGAGTGTGATCCATGGATGAGAACTATGCTGTGTGTTTCCCTTCAGAAATGGAATTAAATCCCAGACTACGTGTCTTCCTACAAACAAGACTTCGTTTAAGGAAAGGGCAGTCACTTTTCTTCTCAAACGAACTACATTGTTCATGAAGCTCACACGTTTCCCATCTTAACTGACAAGCATTGGATGTTAGAGGACCAGTGCTTTGTAACAGTTTCAGAAGAAGAGTTGGACTAGATATGGTCCGTATGTGTAGGAAACTCCGTTCTTTTTTTATGGGCACACTCAGATTTCCTGCTTTCTTAGAGACTCTATAAAGCAAGAGCATGCATCTTGCTCTAAAGCAGAGTGTGATCCATGGATGAGAACTATGCTGTTTGTTTCCATTCAGAAATGGAGTTAAATCCCAGGCTCTGTGTCTTCCTAAAAGCAAGACTTCGTTTCAGGTAACGGCAGTCACTTTTCAGCTCAAACGAACTACATCGTTCACTGAGCACACACATTTCTCTTCTTAAAAGACAAGCATTGGATGTTAGAGGTCCAGTGCTTTGTATCAGTTTAAGAAGCAGAGTTGGACTAGATATGGTCCGTATGTGTAGGAAACACCGTTCTTTTGTTCTCAGCACACTCATGTTTCCTACTGTCTTAGAGACTCTAGGAAGAAAGAGCGTGCTTCTTGTTCTAAAGCAGAGTGTGATCAATGGATGAGAACACTGCTGTATGTTTCTCTTCAGAAATGGAGTTAAATCCCAAGCTCTGAGTCTTCCTACAAGCAAGACTTCATTTCAGGTAAGGGCAGTCACTTTTCTGCTCAAACGAACTACATAGTTCACAAAGCACACGTTTCTCATCTTAACTGACAAGCATTGGATGTTAGAGGACCAGGGCATTGTATCAGTTTCAGAAGCACATTTGGACTACATATGGTCCGTATGTGTAGGAAACACCGTTCTTTTGTTCTGGGCACACTCAGATTACCTGCTGTATTAGAGACTCTAGAAAGCAAGAGCGTGCTTCTCTCTCTAAAACAGAGTGTGATCCATGGATTAGAACTCTGCTGTGTGTTTCCGTTCAGAGATGGAGTTAAATCCCAGGTCTGTGTCTTACTACAAGCAAGACTTCGTTTCAGGTAAGGGCAGTCACTTTTCAGTTCAAAAGAACTACATCATTCACAAAACTCACACGTTTCTCATCTTAACTGACAAGCATAGGATGTTAGAGGACCAGTGCTTTCTATCAGTTTCAGAAGCAGAGTTGGACTAGATATGGTCCGTATGTGTAGGAAACAGAGTTCTTTTGTTCTCAGCACACTTACGTTTCCTGCTGTCTTAGAGACTTTAGAAAGCAAGAGCGTGCTTCTCGCTCTAAAGCAGAGTGTGATCCATGGATGAGAACTATGCTGTGTGTTTCCCTTCAGAAATGGAGTTAAATCCCAGGCTCTGTGTCTTCCTACAAGCAAGACTTCGTTTCAATTAAGGGCAGTCACTTTTCAGCTCAAACGAACTACATCATTCACGAAGCTCACACGTTTCTCATCTTAACAGACAAGCATTGGATCTTAGAGGACCAGTGTTTTGTATCAGTTTAAGAAGCAGAGTTGGACTAGATATTGTCCGTATGTGTAGGAAACACCCTTCTTTTTTTCTCAGCAAAATCATGTTTCCTGCTGTCTTAGAGTCTCTAGAAAGCAAGAGCGTGCTTCTTACTCTAAAGCAGAGTATGATCAATGGATGAGAACACTGCTGTGTGTTTCCATTCAGAAATGGAGTTAAATCCCAGGCTCTGAGTATTCCTACAAGAAAGACTTCGTTTCAGGTAAAGGCAGTCACTTTTCTGCTCAAACGATCTACATTGTTCATGAAGCTCACACGTTTCCCATCTTAACTGTACAAGCATTGGATGTTAGAGGACCAGTGCTTTGTATCAATTTCAGAGGAAGAGTTGGACTACATATGGTCTGTATGTGTAGGAAACTCCATTCTTTGTTCTGGGCACACTCAGATTTCCTGCTGTATGAGAGACTCTAGAAAGCAAGAGCAAGCTTCTTGCTGTAAAGCAGAGTGTGATCCATGGGTGAGAACTATGCTGTGTGTTTCCCTTCAGAAATAGAGTTAAATCCCAATCTTTGTGTCTTCCTACAAGCAAGACTTCGTTTCAGGTAACGGCAGTCACTTTTCAGTTCAAAGGAACTACATCATTCACAAAGCTCACACGTTTCTCATCTTAACTGACAAGAATAGGATGTTAGAGGACCAGTGCTTTGTATCAGTTTCAGAAGCAGAGTTGGACTAGATATGGTCCGTACGTGTAGGAAACACCGTTCTTTTGTTCTCAGCACACTTACGTTTCCTGCTGTCTTAGAGACTTTAGAAAGAAAGAGCGTGCTTCTTGCTCTAAAGCAGAGTGTGATCCATGGATGAGACCTATGCTGTGTGTTTCATTTCAGAAATGGAGTTAAACCCCAGGCTATGTGTCTTCCTACAAGCAAGACTTTGTTTCAGGTAAGGGCAGTCACTTTTCAGCTAAACGAACTACATCGTTCACGGAGCTCACACGTTTCTCGTCTTAACAGACAAGCATTGGATGTTAGAGGACTAGTGCTTTGTATCAGTTTAAGAAGAAGAGTTGGACTAGATATGGTCCGTATGTGTAGGAAACACCTTTCATTTGTTCTCAGCACACTCACGTTTCCTGCTGTGTTAGAGACTCTAGAAAGCAAGAGCATGCGTCTCGCTCTAAAGCAGAGTGTGATCCATGGATGAGAACTATGCTGTGTGTTTCCCTTCAGAAATGGAGTTAAATCCCAATCTCTGTGTCTTCCTACAAGCAAGACTTCATTTCAGGTAACGGCAGTCACTTTTCAGCTCAAACGAACTACATCGTCCTCTGAGCTCACACATTTCTCATCTTAACAGACAAGCATTGGATGTTAGCAGACCAGTGCTTTGTGTCAGTTTCAGAAACAGAATTGGACTAGATATGGTCCGTTTATGTAGGAAACACCGTTCTTTTGTTCTAGCACATTCACGTTTCCTGCTGTCTTAGAGAATCCAGAAAGCAAGAGCGTGCTTCTTGTTCTAAAGCAGAGTGTGATCAATGGATGATTACATTGCTGTGTGTTTCACTTCAGAAATGGAGTTAAATCCCAGGCTCTGAGTCTTCCTACAAGCAAGACTTCATTTCAGGTAATGGCAGTCATTTTATGCTCAAACGAACTACATCGTTCACGAAGATCACACGTTTCTCATCTTACCTGACAAGCATTGGATGTTAGAGGGTCAGTGCTTTGTATCAGTTTCAGAAGAAGAGTTGGACTACATGTGGTCTGTATGTGTAGGAAACTCCGTTCTTTTGTTCTGGGCACACTCAAATTACCTGCTGTATTAGAGACTCTAGAAAGCAAGAGCGTGCTTCTCTCTCTAAAACAGAGTGTGATCCATGGATTAGAACTCTGCTGTGTGTTTCCGTTCAGAGATGGAGTTAAATCCCAGGTCTGTGTCTTACTACAAGCAAGACTTCGTTTCAGGTAAGGGCAGTCACTTTTCAGTTCAAAAGAACTACATCATTCACAAAACTCACACGTTTCTCATCTTAACTGACAAGCATAGGATGTTAGAGGACCAGTGCTTTCTATCAGTTTCAGAAGCAGAGTTGGACTAGATATGGTCCGTATGTGTAGGAAACAGAGTTCTTTTGTTCTCAGCACACTTACGTTTCCTGCTGTCTTAGAGACTTTAGAAAGCAAGAGCGTGCTTCTCGCTCTAAAGCAGAGTGTGATCCATGGATGAGAACTATGCTGTGTGTTTCCCTTCAGAAATGGAGTTAAATCCCAGGCTCTGTGTCTTCCTACAAGCAAGACTTCGTTTCAATTAAGGGCAGTCACTTTTCAGCTCAAACGAACTACATCATTCACGAAGCTCACACGTTTCTCATCTTAACAGACAAGCATTGGATCTTAGAGGACCAGTGTTTTGTATCAGTTTAAGAAGCAGAGTTGGACTAGATATTGTCCGTATGTGTAGGAAACACCCTTCTTTTTTTCTCAGCAAAATCATGTTTCCTGCTGTCTTAGAGTCTCTAGAAAGCAAGAGCGTGCTTCTTACTCTAAAGCAGAGTATGATCAATGGATGAGAACACTGCTGTGTGTTTCCATTCAGAAATGGAGTTAAATCCCAGGCTCTGAGTATTCCTACAAGAAAGACTTCGTTTCAGGTAAAGGCAGTCACTTTTCTGCTCAAACGAACTACATTGTTCATGAAGCTCACACGTTTCCCATCTTAACTGTACAAGCATTGGATGTTAGAGGACCAGTGCTTTGTATCAATTTCAGAGGAAGAGTTGGACTACATATGGTCTGTATGTGTAGGAAACTCCATTCTTTGTTCTGGGCACACTCAGATTTCCTGCTGTATGAGAGACTCTAGAAAGCAAGAGCAAGCTTCTTGCTGTAAAGCAGAGTGTGATCCATGGGTGAGAACTATGCTGTGTGTTTCCCTTCAGAAATAGAGTTAAATCCCAATCTTTGTGTCTTCCTACAAGCAAGACTTCGTTTCAGGTAACGGCAGTCACTTTTCAGTTCAAAGGAACTACATCATTCACAAAGCTCACACGTTTCTCATCTTAACTGACAAGAATAGGATGTTAGAGGACCAGTGCTTTGTATCAGTTTCAGAAGCAGAGTTGGACTAGATATGGTCCGTACGTGTAGGAAACACCGTTCTTTTGTTCTCAGCACACTTACGTTTCCTGCTGTCTTAGAGACTTTAGAAAGAAAGAGCGTGCTTCTTGCTCTAAAGCAGAGTGTGATCCATGGATGAGACCTATGCTGTGTGTTTCATTTCAGAAATGGAGTTAAATCCCAGGCTCTGTGTCTTCCTACAAGCAAGACTTTGTTTCAGGTAAGGGCAGTCACTTTTCAGCTAAACGAACTACATCGTTCACGGAGCTCACACGTTTCTCGTCTTAACAGACAAGCATTGGATGTTAGAGGACTAGTGCTTTGTATCAGTTTAAGAAGAAGAGTTGGACTAGATATGGTCCGTATGTGTAGGAAACACCTTTCATTTGTTCTCAGCACACTCACGTTTCCTGCTGTGTTAGAGACTCTAGAAAGCAAGAGCATGCGTCTCGCTCTAAAGCAGAGTGTGATCCATGGATGAGAACTATGCTGTGTGTTTCCCTTCAGAAATGGAGTTAAATCCCAATCTCTGTGTCTTCCTACAAGCAAGACTTCATTTTAGGTAACGGCAGTCACTTTTCAGCTCAAACGAACTACATCGTTCTCTGAGCTCACACATTTCTCATCTTAACAGACAAGCATTGGATGTTAGCAGACCAGTGCTTTGTGTCAGTTTCAGAAACAGAATTGGACTAGATATGGTCCGTTTATGTAGGAAACACCGTTCTTTTGTTCTAGCACATTCACGTTTCCTGCTGTCTTAGAGAATCCAGAAAGCAAGAGCGTGCTTCTTGTTCTAAAGCAGAGTGTGATCACTGGATGATTACACTGCTGTGTGTTTCACTTCAGAAATGGAGTTAAATCCCAGGGTCTGAGTCTTCCTTCAAGCAAGACTTCGATTCAGGTAAGGGCAGTCACTTTTCTGCTCAAACGAACTACATCGTTCAGGAAGCTCACACGTTTCTCATCTTAACTGACAAGCATTGGATGTTAGACGGTAAGTGCTTTGTATCAGTTTCAGAAGAAGAGTTGGACTACATATGGTTGTATGTGTAGGAAACTCCGTTATTTGTTCTGGGCACACTCTGATTTCCTGCTGTATGAGAGACGCTAGAAAGCAAGAGCATGCTTCTTGCTGTAAAGCAGAGTGTGATCCATGGGTGAGAACTATGCTGTGTGTTTCCCTTCAGAAATGGAGTTAAATCCCAATCTCTTTGTCTTCCTACAAGCAAGACTTCGTTTCAGGTAATGGCAGTCACTTTTCAGCTCAAACGAACTTCATCGTTCACTGAGCTCACACATTTCTCTTCTTAACAGACAAGCATTGGATGTTAGAGGATCAGTGCTTTGTATCAGTTTCAGAAGCACATTTGGACTACATATGGTCTGTATGTGTAGGAAATACCGTTCTTTTTTTCTGGGCACTCTCAGATTACCTGCTATATTAGAGATTCTAAAAGCAAGAGCGTGCTTCTCGCTCTAAAGCAGAGTGTGATCCATGGATGAAAAAAATCTGTGTGTTTCCCTTCAGAAATGGAGTTAAATCCCAGCCTCTGTGTCTTATTACAAGCAAGACTTCGTTTCAGGTAAGGGCAGTCACTTTTCAGTTCAAAGGAACTACATCATTCACAAAGCCCACACGTTTCTCATCTTAACTGACAAGCATAGGATGTTAGAGGACCGGTGCTTTGTATCAGTTTCAGAAGCAGAGTTGGACTAGATATGGTCCGTATGTGTAGGAAACACCGTTCTTTTGTTCTCAGCACACTCACGTTTCCTGCTGTCTTAGAGAATCTAGAAAGCAAGAGCGTGCTTCTTGTTCTGAAGCAGAGTGTGATCAATGGATGATTACACTGCTGTGTGTTTCACTTCAGAAATGGAGTTAAAGCCCAATCTCTGTGTCTTCCTACAAGCAAGACTTCGTTTCAGGTAAGGGCAGTCACTTTTCAGCTCAAACGAACTACATCGTTCTCGGAGCTCACACGTTTCTCATCTTAACAGAGAAGCATTGGATGTTAGAGGACCAGTGCTTTGTATCAGTTTAAGAAGCAGAGTTGGACTAGATATGGTCCGTATGTGTAGGAAACACCGTTCTTTTTTTCTCAGCCAAATCACGTTTCTTGCTCTCTTAGAGTCTCTAGAAAGCAAGAGCGTGCTTCTTGTTCTAAAGAGGAGTATGATCAATGGATGAGAACACTGCTGTGTGTTTCACTTCAGAAATGGAGTTAAATCCCAGGCTCTGAGTATTCCTACAAGAAAGATTTCGTTTCAGGTAAGGGCAGTCACTTTTCTGCTCAAATGAACTACATCGTTCATGAAGCTCACACGTTTCCCATCTTAACTGTACAAGCATTGGATGTTGGAGGACCAGTGCTTTGTATCAGTTTCAGAAGAAGAGTTGGACTACATATGCTCTGTATGTGTAGGAAAATCCGTTCTTTGTTCTGGGCACACTCAGATTTCCTGCTGTATGAGAGACTCTAGAAATTAGATCGTGCTTCTTGCTGTAAAGCAGAGTGTGATCCATGGGTGAGAACTATGCTGTGTGTTTCCCTTCAGAAATGGAGTTAAATCCCAATCTTTGTGTCTTCCTACAAGCAAGACTTCGTTTCAGGTAAGGGCAGTCACTTTTCAGCTCAAACGAACTACATCATTCACTGAGCTCACACATTTCTCTTCTTAACAGACAAGCATTGGATGTTAGAGGACCAGTGCTTTGTTTCAGTTTAAGAAGGAGAGTTGGACTAGATATGGTCCATATGTGTAGGAAACACCGTTCTTTTGTTCTCAGCACACTCACGTTTCCTGCTGTCTTAGAGAATCTAGAAAGCAAGAGTGTGCTTCTTGTTCTAAAGCAGAGTGTGATCAATGGATGAGAACTCTGCTGTGTGTTTCAATTCAGAAATGGAGTTAAATCCCAGGCTCTGTGTCTTCCTACAAGCAAGACTTCGTTTCAGGTAAGGGCAGTCACTTTCCTGCTCAAACGAACTACATCGTTCACAAAGATCACACGATTCTCATCTTAACTGACAAGCATTGGATGTTAGAGGACCAGTGCTTTGTATTAGTTTCAGAGGAAGAGTTGGACTACATTTGGTCCATATGTGTAGGAAACTCCGTTCTTTTATTCTGGGCACACTCAGATTTCCTGCTGTATTAGAGACTCTAGAAAGCAAGTGCATGCTTCTTGCTCTAAAGCAGAGTGTGATCCATGGATGAGAACTATGCTGTGTGTTTCCATTCAGAAATGGAGTTAAATCCCAGGCTCTGTGTCTTGCTACAAGCAAGACTTCGTTTCAGGTAAGTGCAGTCACTTTTCTGCTCAAACGAACTACATTGTTCACGAACCTCACACGTTTCTCATCTTAACAGACAAGCATTGGATGTTAGAGGACCAGTGCTTTTTTATCAGTTTCAGAAGAAGAGTTGGACTACATATGGTCCGTATGTGTAGGAAACTCCGTTCTTTTGTTCTGGGCACACTTAGATTACATGCTATATTAGAGATTCTAAAAGCAGGAGCGTGCTTCTCGCTCTAAAGCAGAGTGTGATCCATGGATGAGAAAAATGCTGTGTGTTTTCCTTCAGAAATGGAGTTAAATCCCAGGCTCTGTGTCTTACTACAAGCAAGACTTCGTTTCAGGTAAGGGCAGTCACTTTTCAGTTCAAAGGAACTACATCATTCACAAAGCTCACACGTTTCTCATCTTAACTGACAAGCATTGGATGTTAGAGGACCAGTGATTTGTATCAGTTTCAGAAGAAGAGTTGGACTAGATATGGTCCGTATGTGTAGGAAACACCGTTCTTTTGTTCTCAGCACACTCACGTTTCCTGCTGTCTTAGAGACTCCAGAAAGCAAGAGCGTGCTTCTCGCTCTAAAGCAGAGTGTGATCCATGGATGAGAACTATGCTGTGTGTTTCCCTTCAGAAATGGAATTAAATCCCAGATTATGTGTCTTCCTACAAACAAGACTTCGTTTAAGGAAAGGGCAGTCACTTTTCTGCTCAAACGAACTACATTGTTCATGAAGCTCACACGTTTCCCATCTTAACAAACAAGCATTGGATGTTAGAGGACCAGTGCTTTGTATCAGTTTCAGAAGAAGAGTTGGACTACATATGGTCCGTATGTGTAGGAAACTCCTTTCTTTTGTTCTGGGCACACTCAGATTTCCTGCTGTCTTAGAGACTCTATAAAGCAAGAGCATGCATCTTGCTCTAAAGCAGAGTGTGATCCATGGATGAGAACTATGCTGTTTTTTTCCATTCAGAAATGGAGTTAAATCCCAGGCTCTGTGTCTTCCTACAAGCAAGACTTCGTTTCAGGTAAGGGCAATCACTTTTCAGCTCAAACGAACTACATCGTTCACGGAGCTCACACGTTTCTCGTATTAACAGACAAGCATTGGATGTTAGAGGACCAGTGCTTTGTATCAGTTTAAGATGCAGAGTTTGACTAGATATTGTCCGTATGTATAGGAAACACCCTTCTTTGTTCTCAGCAAAATCATGTTTCCTGCTGTCTTAGAGACTCTAGAAAGCAAGAGCATGCTTCTTGTTCTAAAGCAGAGTATGATCAATGGATGAGAACACTGCTGTCTGTTTCACTTCAGAAATGGAGTTAAATCCCAGGCTCTGAGTCCTCCTACAATCAAGACTTCGTTTAAGGTAAGGGCAGTCACTTTTCTGCTCAAATGAATTACATCGTTCATGAAGCTCACTCGTTTTCCATCTTAAATGACAAGCATTGGATGTTAGACGACCAGTGATTTGTATCAGTTTCAGAAGAAGAGTTGGACTAGATATGGTCCGTAAGTGTAGGAAACACCGTTCTTTTGTTCTCAGCACACTCACGTTTCCTGCTGTCTTAGAGAATCTAGAAAGCAAGAGCGTGCTTCTTGTTCTGAAGCAGAGTGTGATCAATGGATGATTACACTGCTGTGTGTTTCACTTCAGAAATGGAGTTAAAGCCCAATCTCTGTGTCTTCCTACAAGCAAGACTTCGTTTCAGGTAAGGGCAGTCACTTTTCAGCTCAAACGAACTACATCGTTCTCGGAGCTCACACGTTTCTCATCTTAACAGAGAAGCATTGGATGTTAGAGGACCAGTGCTTTGTATCAGTTTAAGAAGCAGAGTTGGACTAGATATGGTCCGTATGTGTAGGAAACACCGTTCTTTTTTTCTCAGCCAAATCACGTTTCTTGCTCTCTTAGAGTCTCTAGAAAGCAAGAGCGTGCTTCTTGTTCTAAAGAGGAGTATGATCAATGGATGAGAACACTGCTGTGTGTTTCACTTCAGAAATGGAGTTAAATCCCAGGCTCTGAGTATTCCTACAAGAAAGATTTCGTTTCAGGTAAGGGCAGTCACTTTTCTGCTCAAATGAACTACATCGTTCATGAAGCTCACACGTTTCCCATCTTAACTGTACAAGCATTGGATGTTGGAGGACCAGTGCTTTGTATCAGTTTCAGAAGAAGAGTTGGACTACATATGCTCTGTATGTGTAGGAAAATCCGTTCTTTGTTCTGGGCACACTCAGATTTCCTGCTGTATGAGAGACTCTAGAAATTAGATCGTGCTTCTTGCTGTAAAGCAGAGTGTGATCCATGGGTGAGAACTATGCTGTGTGTTTCCCTTCAGAAATGGAGTTAAATCCCAATCTTTGTGTCTTCCTACAAGCAAGACTTCGTTTCAGGTAAGGGCAGTCACTTTTCAGCTCAAACGAACTACATCATTCACTGAGCTCACACATTTCTCTTCTTAACAGACAAGCATTGGATGTTAGAGGACCAGTGCTTTGTTTCAGTTTAAGAAGGAGAGTTGGACTAGATATGGTCCATATGTGTAGGAAACACCGTTCTTTTGTTCTCAGCACACTCACGTTTCCTGCTGTCTTAGAGAATCTAGAAAGCAAGAGTGTGCTTCTTGTTCTAAAGCAGAGTGTGATCAATGGATGAGAACTCTGCTGTGTGTTTCAATTCAGAAATGGAGTTAAATCCCAGGCTCTGTGTCTTCCTACAAGCAAGACTTCGTTTCAGGTAAGGGCAGTCACTTTCCTGCTCAAACGAACTACATCGTTCACAAAGATCACACGATTCTCATCTTAACTGACAAGCATTGGATGTTAGAGGACCAGTGCTTTGTATTAGTTTCAGAGGAAGAGTTGGACTACATTTGGTCCATATGTGTAGGAAACTCCGTTCTTTTATTCTGGGCACACTCAGATTTCCTGCTGTATTAGAGACTCTAGAAAGCAAGTGCATGCTTCTTGCTCTAAAGCAGAGTGTGATCCATGGATGAGAACTATGCTGTGTGTTTCCATTCAGAAATGGAGTTAAATCCCAGGCTCTGTGTCTTGCTACAAGCAAGACTTCGTTTCAGGTAAGTGCAGTCACTTTTCTGCTCAAACGAACTACATTGTTCACGAACCTCACACGTTTCTCATCTTAACAGACAAGCATTGGATGTTAGAGGACCAGTGCTTTTTTATCAGTTTCAGAAGAAGAGTTGGACTACATATGGTCCGTATGTGTAGGAAACTCCGTTCTTTTGTTCTGGGCACACTTAGATTACATGCTATATTAGAGATTCTAAAAGCAGGAGCGTGCTTCTCGCTCTAAAGCAGAGTGTGATCCATGGATGAGAAAAATGCTGTGTGTTTTCCTTCAGAAATGGAGTTAAATCCCAGGCTCTGTGTCTTACTACAAGCAAGACTTCGTTTCAGGTAAGGGCAGTCACTTTTCAGTTCAAAGGAACTACATCATTCACAAAGCTCACACGTTTCTCATCTTAACTGACAAGCATTGGATGTTAGAGGACCAGTGATTTGTATCAGTTTCAGAAGAAGAGTTGGACTAGATATGGTCCGTATGTGTAGGAAACACCGTTCTTTTGTTCTCAGCACACTCACGTTTCCTGCTGTCTTAGAGACTCCAGAAAGCAAGAGCGTGCTTCTCGCTCTAAAGCAGAGTGTGATCCATGGATGAGAACTATGCTGTGTGTTTCCCTTCAGAAATGGAATTAAATCCCAGATTATGTGTCTTCCTACAAACAAGACTTCGTTTAAGGAAAGGGCAGTCACTTTTCTGCTCAAACGAACTACATTGTTCATGAAGCTCACACGTTTCCCATCTTAACAAACAAGCATTGGATGTTAGAGGACCAGTGCTTTGTATCAGTTTCAGAAGAAGAGTTGGACTACATATGGTCCGTATGTGTAGGAAACTCCTTTCTTTTGTTCTGGGCACACTCAGATTTCCTGCTGTCTTAGAGACTCTATAAAGCAAGAGCATGCATCTTGCTCTAAAGCAGAGTGTGATCCATGGATGAGAACTATGCTGTTTTTTTCCATTCAGAAATGGAGTTAAATCCCAGGCTCTGTGTCTTCCTACAAGCAAGACTTCGTTTCAGGTAAGGGCAATCACTTTTCAGCTCAAACGAACTACATCGTTCACGGAGCTCACACGTTTCTCGTATTAACAGACAAGCATTGGATGTTAGAGGACCAGTGCTTTGTATCAGTTTAAGATGCAGAGTTTGACTAGATATTGTCCGTATGTATAGGAAACACCCTTCTTTGTTCTCAGCAAAATCATGTTTCCTGCTGTCTTAGAGACTCTAGAAAGCAAGAGCATGCTTCTTGTTCTAAAGCAGAGTATGATCAATGGATGAGAACACTGCTGTCTGTTTCACTTCAGAAATGGAGTTAAATCCCAGGCTCTGAGTCCTCCTACAATCAAGACTTCGTTTAAGGTAAGGGCAGTCACTTTTCTGCTCAAATGAATTACATCGTTCATGAAGCTCACTCGTTTTCCATCTTAAATGACAAGCATTGGATGTTAGACGACCAGTGATTTGTATCAGTTTCAGAAGAAGAGTTGGACTAGATATGGTCCGTAAGTGTAGGAAACACCGTTCTTTTGTTCTCAGCACACTCATGTTTCCTGCTGTGTTAGAGACTCCAGAAAGCAAGAGCGTGCTTCTCGCTCAAAAAGCAGAGTGTGATCCATGGATGAGAACTATGCTGTGTGTTTCCCTTCAGAAATGGAATTAAATGCCAGACTATGTGTCTTCCTACAAACAAGACTTCGTTTAAGGAAAGGGCAGTCACTTTTCTGCTCAAACGAACTACATCGTTCATGAAGCTCACACGTTTCCCATCTTAACTGACAAGCATTGGATGTTAGAGGACCAGTGCTTTGTATCAGTTTCAGAAGAAGAGTTGGACTACATATGGTCCGTATGTGTAGGAAACACCGTTCTTTTGTTCTGGACACACTCAGATTACCTGCTATATTAGAGATTCTAAAAGCAACAGCGTGCTTCTCACTCTAAAGCAGAGTGTGATCCATGGATGAGAAAAATGCTGTGTGTTTCCCTTCAGAAATGGAGTAAAAGCCCAGGCTCTGTGTCTTACTACAAGCAAGACTTCGTTTCAGGTAAGGGCAGTCACTTTTCAGTTCAAAAGAACTACATCATTCACAAAGCTCAGACGTTTCTCATCTTAACTGACAAGCATAGGATGTTAGAGGACCAGTGCTTTGTATCAGTTTAAGAAGCAGAGTTGGACTATATAATGTCTGTATATGTAGGAAACACCGTTCTTTTGTTCTCAGCAAAATCACGTTTCCTGCTGTCTTAGAGACTCTAGAAAGCAAGAGCGTGCTTCTTGTTCTAAAGCAGAGTGTGATCAATGGATGAGAACACTGCTGTGTGTTTCACTTCAAAAATGGAGTTAAATCCCAGGCTCTGAGTCTTCCTACAAGCAAGACTTCGATTCAGGTAAGGGCAGTCACTTTTCTGCTCAAACAAACTACATCGTTCACGAATCTCACAGGTTTCTCATCTTAAAGGACAAGCATTGGATGTTGGAGGGTCAGTGCTTTGTATCAGTTTCAGAAGCAGATTTGGACTACATATGGTCTGTATGTGTAGGAAACACCGTTCTTTTGTTCTGGGCACACTCAGATTACCTGCTATATTAGAGATTCTAAAAGCAAGAGCGTGCTTCTCACTCTAAAGCGGAGTGTGATCCATGGATGAGAAAAATGCTGTGTGTTTCCCTTCAGAAATGGAGTTAAAGCCCAGGCTCTGTGTCTTACTACAAGCAAGACTGCGTTTCAGGTAAGGGCAGTCACTTTTCAGTTCAAAGGAACTACATTATTCACAAAGCTCACACGTTTCTCATCTTAACAGACAAGCATTGGATGTTAGAGGACCAGTGCTTTGTATCAGTTTAAGAAGCAGAGTTGGACTAGATATGGTCCGTATGTGTAGGAAACACAGTTCTTTTGTTCTCAGCAAAATCACGTTTCCTGCTGTCTTAGAGACTCTAGAAGGCAAGAGCTTGCTTCTTTTTCTAAAGCAGAGTAAGATCAATGGATGAGAACACTGCTGTGTGTTTCACTTCAGAAATGGAGTTAAATCTCAGGCTCTGAGTCTTCCTACAAGCAAGACTTCGTTTAAGGTAAGGGCAGTCACTTTTCTGCTCAAAAGAACTACATCGTTCATGAAGCTCACACCTTTCCCATCTTAACTGTACAAGCAATGGATGTTAGAGGACCAGTGCTTTGGATCAGTTTCAGAAGAAGAGTTGGACTACATATGGTCCGTATGTATAGGAAACTCTGTTCTTTGTTCTGGGCACACTCAGATTTCCTGCCGTATTAGGGATTCTAGAAAGCAAGAGCATGCTTCTTGCTGAAAAGCAGAGTGTGATCCATGGGTGAGAACTATGCTGTGTGTTTCCCTTCAGAAATGGAGTTAAATCCCATGTTCTGATTCTTCCTACAAGCAAGACTTCGTTTCAGGTAACGGCAGTCACTTTTCTGCTCAAACGATCTACATCGTTCATGAAGATCACACGTTTCTCATCTTAACAGACAAATATTGGATGTTAGAGGACCAGTGCTTTGTATCAGTTTCAGAAGAAGAGTTTGACTAGATATGGTCCGTATGTGTAGGAAACACCGTTCTTTTGTTCTCAGCACACTCACGTTTATTGCTGTGTTATAGACTTTAGAAAGCAAGAGCATGCTTCTCGCTCTAAAGCAGAGTGTGATCCATGGATCAGAACTATGCTGTGTGTTTCCCTTCAGAAATGGAGTTAAATCCCAATCTCTGTGTCTTCCTACAAGCAAGACTTCATTTCAGGTAACGGCAGTCACTTTTGAGCTCAAACGACCTACATCGTTCTCTGAACTCACACATTTCTCATCTTAACAGACAAGCATTGGATGTTAGCGGACCAGTGCTTTGTGTCAGTTTCAGAAACAGAATTGGACTAGATATGGTCCGTATGTGTAGGAAACACCGTTCTTTTGTTCTAGAACACACACGTTTCCTGCTGTCTTTGAGACTCTAGAAAGCAAGAGCGTGCTTCTTGTTCTAAAGCATAGTGTGATCAATGGATGATTACACTGCTGTGTGTTTCACTTCAGAAATGGAGTTAAATTCCAGGCTCTGAATCTTCCTACAAGGAAGACTTTGATTCAGGTAAGGGCAGTCACTTTTCTGCTCAAACGAACTACATCGTTCACAAAGCTCACACGTTTCTCATCTTAACTGACAAGCATTGGATGTTAGAGGGTCAGTGCTTTGTATCAGTTTCAGAAGCAGAGTTTGACTAGATATGGTCCGTATGTGTAGGAAAAACCCTTCTTTTGTTATCAGCAAAATCACATTTCCTGCTGTCTTAGAGACTCTAGAAAGCAAGAGCATGCTTCTTGTTCTAAAGCAGAGTATGATCAATGGATGAGAACACTGCTGTGTGTTTCACTTTAGAAATGGAGTTAAATCCCAGGCTCTGTGTCTTACTACAAGCAAGACTTCGTTTCAGGTAAGGGCAGTCACTTTTCAGTTCAAAGGAACTACATCATTCACAAAGCTCACACGTTTCTCATCTTAACTGACAAGCATTGGATGTTAGAGGACCAGTGATTTGTATCAGTTTCAGAAGAAGAGTTGGACTAGATATGGTCCGTATGTGTAGGAAACACCGTTCTTTTGTTCTCAGCACACTCACGTTTCCTGCTGTGTTAGAGACTCCAGAAAGCAAGAGCGTGCTTCTCGCTCTAAAGCAGAGTGTGATCCATGGATGAGAACTATGCTGTGTGTTTCCCTTCAGAAATGGAATTAAATCCCAGACTACGTGTCTTCCTACAAACAAGACTTCGTTTAAGGAAAGGGCAGTCACTTTTCTTCTCAAACGAACTACATTGTTCATGAAGCTCACACGTTTCCCATCTTAACTGACAAGCATTGGATGTTAGAGGACCAGTGCTTTGTAACAGTTTCAGAAGAAGAGTTGGACTAGATATGGTCCGTATGTGTAGGAAACTCCGTTCTTTTTTTATGGGCACACTCAGATTTCCTGCTTTCTTAGAGACTCTATAAAGCAAGAGCATGCATCTTGCTCTAAAGCAGAGTGTGATCCATGGATGAGAACTATGCTGTTTGTTTCCATTCAGAAATGGAGTTAAATCCCAGGCTCTGTGTCTTCCTAAAAGCAAGACTTCGTTTCAGGTAACGGCAGTCACTTTTCAGCTCAAACGAACTACATCGTTCACTGAGCACACACATTTCTCTTCTTAAAAGACAAGCATTGGATGTTAGAGGTCCAGTGCTTTGTATCAGTTTAAGAAGCAGAGTTGGACTAGATATGGTCCGTATGTGTAGGAAACACCGTTCTTTTGTTCTCAGCACACTCATGTTTCCTACTGTCTTAGAGACTCTAGGAAGAAAGAGCGTGCTTCTTGTTCTAAAGCAGAGTGTGATCAATGGATGAGAACACTGCTGTATGTTTCTCTTCAGAAATGGAGTTAAATCCCAAGCTCTGAGTCTTCCTACAAGCAAGACTTCATTTCAGGTAAGGGCAGTCACTTTTCTGCTCAAACGAACTACATAGTTCACAAAGCACACGTTTCTCCTCTTAACTGACAAGCATTGGATGTTAGAGGACCAGGGCATTGTATCAGTTTCAGAAGCACATTTGGACTACATATGGTCCGTATGTGTAGGAAACACCGTTCTTTTGTTCTGGGCACACTCAGATTACCTGCTGTATTAGAGACTCTAGAAAGCAAGAGCGTGCTTCTCTCTCTAAAACAGAGTGTGATCCATGGATTAGAACTCTGCTGTGTGTTTCCGTTCAGAGATGGAGTTAAATCCCAGGTCTGTGTCTTACTACAAGCAAGACTTCGTTTCAGGTAAGGGCAGTCACTTTTCAGTTCAAAAGAACTACATCATTCACAAAACTCACACGTTTCTCATCTTAACTGACAAGCATAGGATGTTAGAGGACCAGTGCTTTCTATCAGTTTCAGAAGCAGAGTTGGACTAGATATGGTCCGTATGTGTAGGAAACAGAGTTCTTTTGTTCTCAGCACACTTACGTTTCCTGCTGTCTTAGAGACTTTAGAAAGCAAGAGCGTGCTTCTCGCTCTAAAGCAGAGTGTGATCCATGGATGAGAACTATGCTGTGTGTTTCCCTTCAGAAATGGAGTTAAATCCCAGGCTCTGTGTCTTCCTACAAGCAAGAATTCGTTTCAATTAAGGGCAGTCACTTTTCAGCTCAAACGAACTACATCATTCACGAAGCTCACACGTTTCTCATCTTAACAGACAAGCATTGGATCTTAGAGGACCAGTGTTTTGTATCAGTTTAAGAAGCAGAGTTGGACTAGATATTGTCCGTATGTGTAGGAAACACCCTTCTTTTTTTCTCAGCAAAATCATGTTTCCTGCTGTCTTAGAGTCTCTAGAAAGCAAGAGCGTGCTTCTTACTCTAAAGCAGAGTATGATCAATGGATGAGAACACTGCTGTGTGTTTCCATTCAGAAATGGAGTTAAATCCCAGGCTCTGAGTATTCCTACAAGAAAGACTTCGTTTCAGGTAAAGGCAGTCACTTTTCTGCTCAAACGAACTACATTGTTCATGAAGCTCACACGTTTCCCATCTTAACTGTACAAGCATTGGATGTTAGAGGACCAGTGCTTTGTATCAATTTCAGAGGAAGAGTTGGACTACATATGGTCTGTATGTGTAGGAAACTCCATTCTTTGTTCTGGGCACACTCAGATTTCCTGCTGTATGAGAGACTCTAGAAAGCAAGAGCAAGCTTCTTGCTGTAAAGCAGAGTGTGATCCATGGGTGAGAACTATGCTGTGTGTTTCCCTTCAGAAATAGAGTTAAATCCCAATCTTTGTGTCTTCCTACAAGCAAGACTTCCTTTCAGGTAACGGCAGTCACTTTTCAGTTCAAAGGAACTACATCATTCACAAAGCTCACACGTTTCTCATCTTAACTGACAAGAATAGGATGTTAGAGGACCAGTGCTTTGTATCAGTTTCAGAAGCAGAGTTGGACTAGATATGGTCCGTACGTGTAGGAAACACCGTTCTTTTGTTCTCAGCACACTTACGTTTCCTGCTGTCTTAGAGACTTTAGAAAGAAAGAGCGTGCTTCTTGCTCTAAAGCAGAGTGTGATCCATGGATGAGACCTATGCTGTGTGTTTCATTTCAGAAATGGAGTTAAATCCCAGGCTCTGTGTCTTCCTACAAGCAAGACTTTGTTTCAGGTAAGGGCAGTCACTTTTCAGCTAAACGAACTACATCGTTCACGGAGCTCACACGTTTCTCGTCTTAACAGACAAGCATTGGATGTTAGAGGACTAGTGCTTTGTATCAGTTTAAGAAGAAGAGTTGGACTAGATATGGTCCGTATGTGTAGGAAACACCTTTCATTTGTTCTCAGCACACTCACGTTTCCTGCTGTGTTAGAGACTCTAGAAAGCAAGAGCATGCGTCTCGCTCTAAAGCAGAGTGTGATCCATGGATGAGAACTATGCTGTGTGTTTCCCTTCAGAAATGGAGTTAAATCCCAATCTCTGTGTCTTCCTACAAGCAAGACTTCATTTCAGGTAACGGCAGTCACTTTTCAGCTCAAACGAACTACATCGTTCTCTGAGCTCACACATTTCTCATCTTAACAGACAAGCATTGGATGTTAGCAGACCAGTGCTTTGTGTCAGTTTCAGAAACAGAATTGGACTAGATATGGTCCGTTTATGTAGGAAACACCGTTCTTTTGTTCTAGCACATTCACGTTTCCTGCTGTCTTAGAGAATCCAGAAAGCAAGAGCGTGCTTCTTGTTCTAAAGCAGAGTGTGATCAATGGATGATTACATTGCTGTGTGTTTCACTTCAGAAATGGAGTTAAATCCCAGGCTCTGAGTCTTCCTACAAGCAAGACTTCATTTCAGGTAATGGCAGTCATTTTATGCTCAAACGAACTACATCGTTCACGAAGATCACACGTTTCTCATCTTACCTGACAAGCATTGGATGTTAGAGGGTCAGTGCTTTGTATCAGTTTCAGAAGAAGAGTTGGACTACATGTGGTCTGTATGTGTAGGAAACTCCGTTCTTTTGTTCTGGGCACACTCAAATTACCTGCTGTATTAGAGACTCTAGAAAGCAAGAGCGTGCTTCTCGCTCTAAAGCAGAGTCTGATCCATAGATGAGAATTATGCTGTGTGTTTCCATTTAGAAATGTAGTTAAAGCCCCGGCTCTGTGTCTTCCTACAATCAAGACTTCTTTTCAGGTAAGGGCAGTCATTTTTCAGTTCAAACGAACTACATCGTTCACGAAGCTCACACGTTTCTCATCTTAACAGACAAGCATTGGATGTTAGAGGACCAGTGCTTTGTATCAGTTTCAGAAGCAGAGTTGAACTAGATATGGTCCGTATGTGTAGGAAACACAGTTCTTTTGTTCTAAGCACACACACGTTTCCTGCTGTCTTAGAGACTCCAGAAAGCAAGAGCGTGCTTCTTGTTCTAAAGCAGAGTGTGATCACTGGATGATTACACTGCTGTGTGTTTCACTTCAGAAATGGAGTTAAATCCCAGGGTCTGAGTCTTCCTACAAGCAAGACTTCGATTCAGGTAAGGGCAGTCACTTTTCTGCTCAAACGAACTACATCGTTCAGGAAGCTCACACGTTTCTCATCTTAACTGACAAGCATTGGATGTTAGACGGTAAGTGCTTTGTATCAGTTTCAGAAGAAGAGTTGGACTACATATGGTTGTATGTGTAGGAAACTCCGTTATTTGTTCTGGGCACACTCTGATTTCCTGCTGTATGAGAGACTCTAGAAAGCAAGAGCATGCTTCTTGCTGTAAAGCAGAGTGTGATCCATGGGTGAGAACTATGCTGTGTGTTTCCCTTCAGAAATGGAGTTAAATCCCAATCTCTTTGTCTTCCTACAAGCAAGACTTCGTTTCAGGTAATGGCAGTCACTTTTCAGCTCAAACGAACTTCATCGTTCACTGAGCTCACACATTTCTCTTCTTAACAGACAAGCATTGGATGTTAGAGGATCAGTGCTTTGTATCAGTTTCAGAAGCACATTTGGACTACATATGGTCTGTATGTGTAGGAAATACCGTTCTTTTTTTCTGGGCACTCTCAGATTACCTGCTATATTAGAGATTCTAAAAGCAAGAGCGTGCTTCTCGCTCTAAAGCAGAGTGTGATCCATGGATGAAAAAAATCTGTGTGTTTCCCTTCAGAAATGGAGTTAAATCCCAGCCTCTGTGTCTTATTACAAGCAAGACTTCGTTTCAGGTAAGGGCAGTCACTTTTCAGTTCAAAGGAACTACATCATTCACAAAGCCCACACGTTTCTCATCTTAACTGACAAGCATAGGATGTTAGAGGACCGGTGCTTTGTATCAGTTTCAGAAGCAGAGTTGGACTAGATATGGTCCGTATGTGTAGGAAACACCGTTCTTTTGTTCTCAGCACACTCACGTTTCCTGCTGTCTTAGAGAATCTAGAAAGCAAGAGCGTGCTTCTTGTTCTGAAGCAGAGTGTGATCAATGGATGATTACACTGCTGTGTGTTTCACTTCAGAAATGGAGTTAAAGCCCAATCTCTGTGTCTTCCTACAAGCAAGACTTCGTTTCAGGTAAGGGCAGTCACTTTTCAGCTCAAACGAACTACATCGTTCTCGGAGCTCACACGTTTCTCATCTTAACAGAGAAGCATTGGATGTTAGAGGACCAGTGCTTTGTATCAGTTTAAGAAGCAGAGTTGGACTAGATATGGTCCGTATGTGTAGGAAACACCGTTCTTTTTTTCTCAGCCAAATCACGTTTCTTGCTCTCTTAGAGTCTCTAGAAAGCAAGAGCGTGCTTCTTGTTCTAAAGAGGAGTATGATCAATGGATGAGAACACTGCTGTGTGTTTCACTTCAGAAATGGAGTTAAATCCCAGGCTCTGAGTATTCCTACAAGAAAGATTTCGTTTCAGGTAAGGGCAGTCACTTTTCTGCTCAAATGAACTACATCGTTCATGAAGCTCACACGTTTCCCATCTTAACTGTACAAGCATTGGATGTTGGAGGACCAGTGCTTTGTATCAGTTTCAGAAGAAGAGTTGGACTACATATGCTCTGTATGTGTAGGAAAATCCGTTCTTTGTTCTGGGCACACTCAGATTTCCTGCTGTATGAGAGACTCTAGAAATTAGATCGTGCTTCTTGCTGTAAAGCAGAGTGTGATCCATGGGTGAGAACTATGCTGTGTGTTTCCCTTCAGAAATGGAGTTAAATCCCAATCTTTGTGTCTTCCTACAAGCAAGACTTCGTTTCAGGTAACGGCAGTCACTTTTCAGCTCAAACGAACTACATCATTCACTGAGCTCACACATTTCTCTTCTTAACAGACAAGCATTGGATGTTAGAGGACCAGTGCTTTGTTTCAGTTTAAGAAGGAGAGTTGGACTAGATATGGTCCATATGTGTAGGAAACACCGTTCTTTTGTTCTCAGCACACTCACGTTTCCTGCTGTCTTAGAGAATCTAGAAAGCAAGAGTGTGCTTCTTGTTCTAAAGCAGAGTGTGATCAATGGATGAGAACTCTGCTGTGTGTTTCAATTCAGAAATGGAGTTAAATCCCAGGCTCTGTGTCTTCCTACAAGCAAGACTTCGTTTCAGGTAAGGGCAGTCACTTTCCTGCTCAAACGAACTACATCGTTCACAAAGATCACACGATTCTCATCTTAACTGACAAGCATTGGATGTTAGAGGACCAGTGCTTTGTATTAGTTTCAGAGGAAGAGTTGGACTACATTTGGTCCATATGTGTAGGAAACTCCGTTCTTTTATTCTGGGCACACTCAGATTTCCTGCTGTATTAGAGACTCTAGAAAGCAAGTGCATGCTTCTTGCTCTAAAGCAGAGTGTGATCCATGGATGAGAACTATGCTGTGTGTTTCCATTCAGAAATGGAGTTAAATCCCAGGCTCTGTGTCTTGCTACAAGCAAGACTTCGTTTCAGGTAAGTGCAGTCACTTTTCTGCTCAAACGAACTACATTGTTCACGAACCTCACACGTTTCTCATCTTAACAGACAAGCATTGGATGTTAGAGGACCAGTGCTTTTTTATCAGTTTCAGAAGAAGAGTTGGACTACATATGGTCCGTATGTGTAGGAAACTCCGTTCTTTTGTTCTGGGCACACTTAGATTACATGCTATATTAGAGATTCTAAAAGCAGGAGCGTGCTTCTCGCTCTAAAGCAGAGTGTGATCCATGGATGAGAAAAATGCTGTGTGTTTTCCTTCAGAAATGGAGTTAAATCCCAGGCTCTGTGTCTTACTACAAGCAAGACTTCGTTTCAGGTAAGGGCAGTCACTTTTCAGTTCAAAGGAACTACATCATTCACAAAGCTCACACGTTTCTCATCTTAACTGACAAGCATTGGATGTTAGAGGACCAGTGATTTGTATCAGTTTCAGAAGAAGAGTTGGACTAGATATGGTCCGTATGTGTAGGAAACACCGTTCTTTTGTTCTCAGCACACTCACGTTTCCTGCTGTCTTAGAGACTCCAGAAAGCAAGAGCGTGCTTCTCACTCTAAAGCAGAGTGTGATCCATGGATGAGAACTATGCTGTGTGTTTCCCTTCAGAAATGGAATTAAATCCCAGATTATGTGTCTTCCTACAAACAAGACTTCGTTTAAGGAAAGGGCAGTCACTTTTCTGCTCAAACGAACTACATTGTTCATGAAGCTCACACGTTTCCCATCTTAACAAACAAGCATTGGATGTTAGAGGACCAGTGCTTTGTATCAGTTTCAGAAGAAGAGTTGGACTACATATGGTCCGTATGTGTAGGAAACTCCTTTCTTTTGTTCTGGGCACACTCAGATTTCCTGCTGTCTTAGAGACTCTATAAAGCAAGAGCATGCATCTTGCTCTAAAGCAGAGTGTGATCCATGGATGAGAACTATGCTGTTTTTTTCCATTCAGAAATGGAGTTAAATCCCAGGCTCTGTGTCTTCCTACAAGCAAGACTTCGTTTCAGGTAAGGGCAGTCACTTTTCAGCTCAAACGAACTACATCGTTCACGGAGCTCACACGTTTCTCGTATTAACAGACAAGCATTGGATGTTAGAGGACCAGTGCTTTGTATCAGTTTAAGATGCAGAGTTTGACTAGATATTGTCCGTATGTATAGGAAACACCCTTCTTTGTTCTCAGCAAAATCATGTTTCCTGCTGTCTTAGAGACTCTAGAAAGCAAGAGCATGCTTCTTGTTCTAAAGCAGAGTATGATCAATGGATGAGAACACTGCTGTCTGTTTCACTTCAGAAATGGAGTTAAATCCCAGGCTCTGAGTCCTCCTACAAGCAAGACTTCGTTTAAGGTAAGGGCAGTCACTTTTCTGCTCAAATGAATTACATCGTTCATGAAGCTCACTCGTTTTCCATCTTAACTGACAAGCATTGGATGTTAGACGACCAGTGATTTGTATCAGTTTCAGAAGAAGAGTTGGACTAGATATGGTCCGTATGTGTAGGAAACACCGTTCTTTTGTTCTCAGCACACTCATGTTTCCTGCTGTGTTAGAGACTCCAGAAAGCAAGAGCGTGCTTCTCGCTCAAAAAGCAGAGTGTGATCCATGGATGAGAACTATGCTGTGTGTTTCCCTTCAGAAATGGAATTAAATGCCAGACTATGTGTCTTCCTACAAACAAGACTTCGTTTAAGGAAAGGGCAGTCACTTTTCTGCTCAAACGAACTACATCGTTCATGAAGCTCACACGTTTCCCATCTTAACTGACAAGCATTGGATGTTAGAGGACCAGTGCTTTGTATCAGTTTCAGAAGAAGAGTTGGACTACATATGGTCTGTATGTGTAGGAAACACCGTTCTTTTGTTCTGGACACACTCAGATTACCTGCTATATTAGAGATTCTAAAAGCAACAGCGTGCTTCTCACTCTAAAGCAGAGTGTGATCCATGGATGAGAAAAATGCTGTGTGTTTCCCTTCAGAAATGGAGTTAAAGCCCAGGCTCTGTGTCTTACTACAAGCAAGACTTCGTTTCAGGTAAGGGCAGTCACTTTTCAGTTCAAAAGAACTACATCATTCACAAAGCTCAGACGTTTCTCATCTTAACTGACAAGCATAGGATGTTAGAGGACCAGTGCTTTGTATCAGTTTAAGAAGCAGAGTTGGACTATATAATGTCTGTATATGTAGGAAACACTGTTCTTTTGTTCTCAGCAAAATCACGTTTCCTGCTGTCTTAGAGACTCTAGAAAGCAAGAGCGTGCTTCTTGTTCTAAAGCAGAGTGTGATCAATGGATGAGAACACTGCTGTGTGTTTCACTTCAAAAATGGAGTTAAATCCCAGGCTCTGAGTCTTCCTACAAGCAAGACTTCGATTCAGGTAAGGGCAGTCACTTTTCTGCTCAAACAAACTACATCGTTCACGAAGCTCACAGGTTTCTCATCTTAAAGGACAAGCATTGGATGTTGGAGGGTCAGTGCTTTGTATCAGTTTCAGAAGCAGATTTGGACTACATATGGTCTGTATGTGTAGGAAACACCGTTCTTTTGTTCTGGACACACTCAGATTACCTGCTATATTAGAGATTCTAAAAGCAAGAGCGTGCTTCTCACTCTAAAGCAGAGTGTGATCCATGGATGAGAAAAATGCTGTGTGTTTCCCTTCAGAAATGGAGTTAAAGCCCAGGCTCTGTGTCTTACTACAAGCAAGACTGCGTTTCAGGTAAGGGCAGTCACTTTTCAGTTCAAAGGAACTACATTATTCACAAAGCTCACACGTTTCTCATCTTAACAGACAAGCATTGGATGTTAGAGGACCAGTGCTTTGTATCAGTTTAAGAAGCAGAGTTGGACTAGATATGGTCCGTATGTGTAGGAAACACAGTTCTTTTGTTCTCAGCAAAATCACGTTTCCTGCTGTCTTAGAGACTCTAGAAGGCAAGAGCTTGCTTCTTTTTCTAAAGCAGAGTAAGATCAATGGATGAGAACACTGCTGTGTGTTTCACTTCAGAAATGGAGTTAAATCTCAGGCTCTGAGTCTTCCTACAAGCAAGACTTCGTTTAAGGTAAGGGCAGTCACTTTTCTGCTCAAAAGAACTACATCGTTCATGAAGCTCACACCTTTCCCATCTTAACTGTACAAGCATTGGATGTTAGAGGACCAGTGCTTTGGATCAGTTTCAGAAGAAGAGTTGGACTACATATGGTCCGTATGTATAGGAAACTCTGTTCTTTGTTCTGGGCACACTCAGATTTCCTGCCGTATTAGGGACTCTAGAAAGCAAGAGCATGCTTCTTGCTGAAAAGCAGAGTGTGATCCATGGGTGAGAACTATGCTGTGTGTTTCCCTTCAGAAATGGAGTTAAATCCCATGTTCTGATTCTTCCTACAAGCAAGACTTCGTTTCAGGTAACGGCAGTCACTTTTCTGCTCAAACGATCTACATCGTTCATGAAGATCACACGTTTCTCATCTTAACAGACAAATATTGGATGTTAGAGGACCAGTGCTTTGTATCAGTTTCAGAGAAGAGTTTGACTAGATATGGTCCGTATGTGTAGGAAACACCGTTCTTTTGTTCTCAGCACACTCACGTTTATTGCTCTGTTATAGACTTTAGAAAGCAAGAGCATGCTTCTCGCTCTAAAGCAGAGTGTGATCCATGGATCAGAACTATGCTGTGTGTTTCCCTTCAGAAATGGAGTTAAATCCCAATCTCTGTGTCTTCCTACAAGCAAGACTTCATTTCAGGTAACGGCAGTCACTTTTGAGCTCAAACGACCTACATCGTTCTCTGAACTCACACATTTCTCATCTTAACAGACAAGCATTGGATGTTAGCGGACCAGTGCTTTGTGTCAGTTTCAGAAACAGAATTGGACTAGATATGGTCCGTATGTGTAGGAAACTCCGTTCTTTTGTTCTCAGCACACTCACGTTTCCTGCTGTGTTAGAGACTCCAGAAAGCAAGAGCGTGCTTCTCGCTCTAAAGCAGAGTGTGATCCATGGATGAGAACTATGCTGTGTGTTTCCCTTCAGAAATGAAATTAAATCCCAGACTACGTGTCTTCCTACAAACAAGACTTCGTTTAAGGAAAGGGCAGTCACTTTTCTTCTCAAACGAACTACATTGTTCATGAAGCTCACACGTTTCCCATCTTAACTGACAAGCATTGGATGTTAGAGGACCAGTGCTTTGTAACAGTTTCAGAAGAAGAGTTGGACTAGATATGGTCCGTATGTGTAGGAAACTCCGTTCTTTTTTTATGGGCACACTCAGATTTCCTGCTTTCTTAGAGACTCTATAAAGCAAGAGCATGCATCTTGCTCTAAAGCAGAGTGTGATCCATGGATGAGAACTATGCTGTTTGTTTCCATTCAGAAATGGAGTTAAATCCCAGGCTCTGTGTCTTCCTAAAAGCAAGACTTCGTTTCAGGTAACGGCAGTCACTTTTCAGCTCAAACGAACTACATCGTTCACTGAGCACACACATTTCTCTTCTTAAAAGACAAGCATTGGATGTTAGAGGTCCAGTGCTTTGTATCAGTTTAAGAAGCAGAGTTGGACTAGATATGGTCCGTATGTGTAGGAAACACCGTTCTTTTGTTCTCAGCACACTCATGTTTCCTACTGTCTTAGAGACTCTAGGAAGAAAGAGCATGCTTCTTGTTCTAAAGCAGAGTGTGATCAATGGATGAGAACACTGCTGTATGTTTCTCTTCAGAAATGGAGTTAAATCCCAAGCTCTGAGTCTTCCTACAAGCAAGACTTCATTTCAGGTAAGGGCAGTCACTTTTCTGCTCAAACGAACTACATAGTTCACAAAGCACACGTTTCTCATCTTAACTGACAAGCATTGGATGTTAGAGGACCAGTGCATTGTATCAGTTTCAGAAGCACATTTGGACTACATATGGTCCATATGTGTAGGAAACACCGTTCTTTTGTTCTGGGCACACTCAGATTACCTGCTGTATTAGAGACTCTAGAAAGCAAGAGCGTGCTTCTCTCTCTAAAACAGAGTGTGATCCATGGATTAGAACTCTGCTGTGTGTTTCCGTTCAGAGATGGAGTTAAATCCCAGGCTCTGTGTCTTACTACAAGCAAGACTTCGTTTCAGGTAAGGGCAGTCACTTTTCAGTTCAAAAGAACTACATCATTCACAAAACTCACACGTTTCTCATCTTAACTGACAAGCCTAGGATGTTAGAGGACCAGTGCTTTCTATCAGTTTCAGAAGCAGAGTTGGACTAGATATGGTCCGTATGTGTAGGAAACTGAGTTCTTTTGTTCTCAGCACACTTACGTTTCCTGCTGTCTTAGAGACTTTAGAAAGCAAGAGCGTGCTTCTCGCTCTAAAGCAGAGTGTGATCCATGGATGAGAACTATGCTGTGTGTTTCCCTTCAGAAATGGAGTTAAATCCCAGGCTCTGTGTCTTCCTACAAGCAAGACTTCGTTTCAATTAAGGGCAGTCACTTTTCAGCTCAAACGAACTACATCGTTCACGAAGCTCACACGTTTCTCATCTTAACAGACAAGCATTGGATCTTAGAGGACCAGTGTTTTGTATCAGTTTAAGAAGCAGAGTTGGACTAGATATTGTCCGTATGTGTAGGAAACACCCTTCTTTTTTTCTCAGCAAAATCATGTTTCCTGCTGTCTTAGAGTCTCTAGAAAGCAAGAGCGTGCTTCTTACTCTAAAGCAGAGTATGATCAATGGATGAGAACACTGCTGTGTGTTTCCATTCAGAAATGGAGTTAAATCCCAGGCTCTGGGTCTTCCTACAAGCAAGACTTCTTTTAAGGTAAGGGCAGTCACTTTTCTGCTCAAACGACTACATCGTTCACGAAGCTCACACGTTTCTCATCTTAACAGACAAGCATTGGATGTTAGAGGACCAGTGCTTTTTTATCAGTTTCAGAAGAAGAGTTGGACTACATATGGTCCGTATGTGTAGGAAACTCCGTTCTTTTGTTCTGGGCACACTTAGATTACATGCTATATTAGAGATTCTAAAAGCAGGAGCGTGCTTCTCGCTCTAAAGCAGAGTGTGATCCATGGATGAGAAAAATGCTGTGTGTTTTCCTTCAGAAATGGAGTTAAATCCCAGGCTCTGTGTCTTACTACAAGCAAGACTTCGTTTCAGGTAAGGGCAGTCACTTTTCAGTTCAAAGGAACTACATCATTCACAAAGCTCACACGTTTCTCATCTTAACTGACAAGCATTGGATGTTAGAGGACCAGTGATTTGTATCAGTTTCAGAAGAAGAGTTGGACTAGATATGGTCCGTATGTGTAGGAAACACCGTTCTTTTGTTCTCAGCACACTCACGTTTCCTGCTGTCTTAGAGACTCCAGAAAGCAAGAGCGTGCTTCTCGCTCTAAAGCAGAGTGTGATCCATGGATGAGAACTATGCTGTGTGTTTCCCTTCAGAAATGGAATTAAATCCCAGATTATGTGTCTTCCTACAAACAAGACTTCGTTTAAGGAAAGGGCAGTCACTTTTCTGCTCAAACGAACTACATTGTTCATGAAGCTCACACGTTTCCCATCTTAACAAACAAGCATTGGATGTTAGAGGACCAGTGCTTTGTATCAGTTTCAGAAGAAGAGTTGGACTACATATGGTCCGTATGTGTAGGAAACTCCTTTCTTTTGTTCTGGGCACACTCAGATTTCCTGCTGTCTTAGAGACTCTATAAAGCAAGAGCATGCATCTTGCTCTAAAGCAGAGTGTGATCCATGGATGAGAACTATGCTGTTTTTTTCCATTCAGAAATGGAGTTAAATCCCAGGCTCTGTGTCTTCCTACAAGCAAGACTTTGTTTCAGGTAAGGGCAGTCACTTTTCAGCTCAAACGAACTACATCGTTCACGGAGCTCACACGTTTCTCGTATTAACAGACAAGCATTGGATGTTAGAGGACCAGTGCTTTGTATCAGTTTAAGATGCAGAGTTTGACTAGATATTGTCCGTATGTATAGGAAACACCCTTCTTTGTTCTCAGCAAAATCATGTTTCCTGCTGTCTTAGAGACTCTAGAAAGCAAGAGCATGCTTCTTGTTCTAAAGCAGAGTATGATCAATGGATGAGAACACTGCTGTCTGTTTCACTTCAGAAATGGAGTTAAATCCCAGGCTCTGAGTCCTCCTACAAGCAAGACTTCGTTTAAGGTAAGGGCAGTCACTTTTCTGCTCAAATGAATTACATCGTTCATGAAGCTCACTCGTTTTCCATCTTAACTGACAAGCATTGGATGTTAGACGACCAGTGATTTGTATCAGTTTCAGAAGAAGAGTTGGACTAGATATGGTCCGTATGTGTAGGAAACACCGTTCTTTTGTTCTCAGCACACTCATGTTTCCTGCTGTGTTAGAGACTCCAGAAAGCAAGAGCGTGCTTCTCGCTCAAAAAGCAGAGTGTGATCCATGGATGAGAACTATGCTGTGTGTTTCCCTTCAGAAATGGAATTAAATGCCAGACTATGTGTCTTCCTACAAACAAGACTTCGTTTAAGGAAAGGGCAGTCACTTTTCTGCTCAAACGAACTACATCGTTCATGAAGCTCACACGTTTCCCATCTTAACTGACAAGCATTGGATGTTAGAGGACCAGTGCTTTGTATCAGTTTCAGAAGAAGAGTTGGACTACATATGGTCTGTATGTGTAGGAAACACCGTTCTTTTGTTCTGGACACACTCAGATTACCTGCTATATTAGAGATTCTAAAAGCAACAGCGTGCTTCTCACTCTAAAGCAGAGTGTGATCCATGGATGAGAAAAATGCTGTGTGTTTCCCTTCAGAAATGGAGTTAAAGCCCAGGCTCTGTGTCTTACTACAAGCAAGACTTCGTTTCAGGTAAGGGCAGTCACTTTTCAGTTCAAAAGAACTACATCATTCACAAAGCTCAGACGTTTCTCATCTTAACTGACAAGCATAGGATGTTAGAGGACCAGTGCTTTGTATCAGTTTAAGAAGCAGAGTTGGACTATATAATGTCTGTATATGTAGGAAACACTGTTCTTTTGTTCTCAGCAAAATCACGTTTCCTGCTGTCTTAGAGACTCTAGAAAGCAAGAGCGTGCTTCTTGTTCTAAAGCAGAGTGTGATCAATGGATGAGAACACTGCTGTGTGTTTCACTTCAAAAATGGAGTTAAATCCCAGGCTCTGAGTCTTCCTACAAGCAAAACTTCGATTCAGGTAAGGGCAGTCACTTTTCTGCTCAAACAAACTACATCGTTCACGAAGCTCACAGGTTTCTCATCTTAAAGGACAAGCATTGGATGTTGGAGGGTCAGTGCTTTGTATCAGTTTCAGAAGCAGATTTGGACTACATATGGTCTGTATGTGTAGGAAACACCGTTCTTTTGTTCTGGACACACTCAGATTACCTGCTATATTAGAGATTCTAAAAGCAAGAGCGTGCTTCTCACTCTAAAGCAGAGTGTGATCCATGGATGAGAAAAATGCTGTGTGTTTCCCTTCAGAAATGGAGTTAAAGCCCAGGCTCTGTGTCTTACTACAAGCAAGACTGCGTTTCAGGTAAGGGCAGTCACTTTTCAGTTCAAAGGAACTACATTATTCACAAAGCTCACACGTTTCTCATCTTAACAGACAAGCATTGGATGTTAGAGGACCAGTGCTTTGTATCAGTTTAAGAAGCAGAGTTGGACTAGATATGGTCCGTATGTGTAGGAAACACAGTTCTTTTGTTCTCAGCAAAATCACGTTTCCTGCTGTCTTAGAGACTCTAGAAGGCAAGAGCTTGCTTCTTTTTCTAAAGCAGAGTAAGATCAATGGATGAGAACACTGCTGTGTGTTTCACTTCAGAAATGGAGTTAAATCTCAGGCTCTGAGTCTTCCTACAAGCAAGACTTCGTTTAAGGTAAGGGCAGTCACTTTTCTGCTCAAAAGAACTACATCGTTCATGAAGCTCACACCTTTCCCATCTTAACTGTACAAGCAATGGATGTTAGAGGACCAGTGCTTTGGATCAGTTTCAGAAGAAGAGTTGGACTACATATGGTCCGTATGTATAGGAAACTCTGTTCTTTGTTCTGGGCACACTCAGATTTCCTGCCGTATTAGGGACTCTAGAAAGCAAGAGCATGCTTCTTGCTGAAAAGCAGAGTGTGATCCATGGGTGAGAACTATGCTGTGTGTTTCCCTTCAGAAATGGAGTTAAATCCCATGTTCTGATTCTTCCTACAAGCAAGACTTCGTTTCAGGTAACGGCAGTCACTTTTCTGCTCAAACGATCTACATCGTTCATGAAGATCACACGTTTCTCATCTTAACAGACAAATATTGGATGTTAGAGGACCAGTGCTTTGTATCAGTTTCAGAGAAGAGTTTGACTAGATATGGTCCGTATGTGTAGGAAACACCGTTCTTTTGTTCTCAGCACACTCACGTTTATTGCTGTGTTATAGACTTTAGAAAGCAAGAGCATGCTTCTCGCTCTAAAGCAGAGTGTGATCCATGGATCAGAACTATGCTGTGTGTTTCCCTTCAGAAATGGAGTTAAATCCCAATCTCTGTGTCTTCCTACAAGCAAGACTTCATTTCAGGTAACGGCAGTCACTTTTGAGCTCAAACGACCTACATCGTTCTCTGAACTCACACATTTCTCATCTTAACAGACAAGCATTGGATGTTAGCGGACCAGTGCTTTGTGTCAGTTTCAGAAACAGAATTGGACTAGATATGGTCCGTATGTGTAGGAAACACCGTTCTTTTGTTCTAGAACACACACGTTTCCTGCTGTCTTTGAGACTCTAGAAAGCAAGAGCGTGCTTCTTGTTCTAAAGCATAGTGTGATCAATGGATGATTACACTGCTGTGTGTTTCACTTCAGAAATGGAGTTAAATTCCAGGCTCTGAATCTTCCTACAAGGAAGACTTTGATTCAGGTAAGGGCAGTCACTTTTCTGCTCAAACGAACTACATCGTTCACAAAGCTCACACGTTTCTCATCTTAACTGACAAGCATTGGATGTTAGAGGGTCAGTGCTTTGTATCAGTTTCAGAAGCAGAGTTTGACTAGATATGGTCCGTATGTGTAGGAAACACCCTTCTTTTGTTATCAGCAAAATCACATTTCCTGCTGTCTTAGAGACTCTAGAAAGCAAGAGCATGCTTCTTGTTCTAAAGCAGAGTATGATCAATGGATGAGAACACTGCTGTGTGTTTCACTTCAGAAATGGAGTTAAATCCCAGGCTCTGAGTCTTCCTACAAGCAAGACTTCGTTTAAGGTAAGGGCAGTCACTTTTCTGCTCAAACGAATTATATCGTTCATGAAGCTCACACGTTTCCCATCTTAACAGACAAGCATTGGATGTTAGAGGACCAGTGATTTGTATCAGTTTCAGAAGAAGAGTTGGACTAGATATGGTCCGTATGTGTAGGAAACTCCGTTCTTTTGTTCTCAGCACACTCACGTTTCCTGCTGTGTTAGAGACTCCAGAAAGCAAGAGCGTGCTTCTCGCTCTAAAGCAGAGTGTGATCCATGGATGAGAACTATGCTGTGTGTTTCCCTTCAGAAATGGAATTAAATCCCAGACTACGTGTCTTCCTACAAACAAGACTTCGTTTAAGGAAAGGGCAGTCACTTTTCTTCTCAAACGAACTACATTGTTCATGAAGCTCACACGTTTCCCATCTTAACTGACAAGCATTGGATGTTAGAGGACCAGTGCTTTGTAACAGTTTCAGAAGAAGAGTTGGACTAGATATGGTCCGTATGTGTAGGAAACTCCGTTCTTTTTTTATGGGCACACTCAGATTTCCTGCTTTCTTAGAGACTCTATAAAGCAAGAGCATGCATCTTGCTCTAAAGCAGAGTGTGATCCATGGATGAGAACTATGCTGTTTGTTTCCATTCAGAAATGGAGTTAAATCCCAGGCTCTGTGTCTTCCTAAAAGCAAGACTTCGTTTCAGGTAACGGCAGTCACTTTTCAGCTCAAACGAACTACATCGTTCACTGAGCACACACATTTCTCTTCTTAAAAGACAAGCATTGGATGTTAGAGGTCCAGTGCTTTGTATCAGTTTAAGAAGCAGAGTTGGACTAGATATGGTCCGTATGTGTAGGAAACACCGTTCTTTTGTTCTCAGCACACTCATGTTTCCTACTGTCTTAGAGACTCTAGGAAGAAAGAGCGTGCTTCTTGTTCTAAAGCAGAGTGTGATCAATGGATGAGAACACTGCTGTATGTTTCTCTTCAGAAATGGAGTTAAATCCCAAGCTCTGAGTCTTCCTACAAGCAAGACTTCATTTCAGGTAAGGGCAGTCACTTTTCTGCTCAAACGAACTACATAGTTCACAAAGCACACGTTTCTCATCTTAACTGACAAGCATTGGATGTTAGAGGACCAGTGCATTGTATCAGTTTCAGAAGCACATTTGGACTACATATGGTCCATATGTGTAGGAAACACCGTTCTTTTGTTCTGGGCACACTCAGATTACCTGCTGTATTAGAGACTCTAGAAAGCAAGAGCGTGCTTCTCTCTCTAAAACAGAGTGTGATCCATGGATTAGAACTCTGCTGTGTGTTTCCATTCAGAGATGGAGTTAAATCCCAGGCTCTGTGTCTTACTACAAGCAAGACTTCGTTTCAGGTAAGGGCAGTCACTTTTCAGTTCAAAAGAACTACATCATTCACAAAACTCACACGTTTCTCATCTTAACTGACAAGCCTAGGATGTTAGAGGACCAGTGCTTTCTATCAGTTTCAGAAGCAGAGTTGGACTAGATATGGTCCGTATGTGTAGGAAACTGAGTTCTTTTGTTCTCAGCACACTTACGTTTCCTGCTGTCTTAGAGACTTTAGAAAGCAAGAGCGTGCTTCTCGCTCTAAAGCAGAGTGTGATCCATGGATGAGAACTATGCTGTGTGTTTCCCTTCAGAAATGGAGTTAAATCCCAGGCTCTGTGTCTTCCTACAAGCAAGACTTCGTTTCAATTAAGGGCAGTCACTTTTCAGCTCAAACGAACTACATCGTTCACGAAGCTCACACGTTTCTCATCTTAACAGACAAGCATTGGATCTTAGAGGACCAGTGTTTTGTATCAGTTTAAGAAGCAGAGTTGGACTAGATATTGTCCGTATGTGTAGGAAACACCCTTCTTTTTTTCTCAGCAAAATCATGTTTCCTGCTGTCTTAGAGTCTCTAGAAAGCAAGAGCGTGCTTCTTACTCTAAAGCAGAGTATGATCAATGGATGAGAACACTGCTGTGTGTTTCCATTCAGAAATGGAGTTAAATCCCAGGCTCTGGGTCTTCCTACAAGCAAGACTTCTTTTAAGGTAAGGGCAGTCACTTTTCTGCTCAAACGACTACATCGTTCACGAAGCTCACACGTTTCTCATCTTAACTGACAAGCATTGGATGTTAGAGGACCAGTGCTTTGTATCAGTTTCAGAAGAAGAGTTGGACTAGATATGGTCCGTATGTGTAGGATATACCATTCTTTTGTTCTCAGCACACTCACGTTTCCTGATGTCTTAGAGACGTTAGAAAGCAAGAGCGTGCTTCTTGTTCTAAGGCAGAGTGTGATCCATGGATGAGAACTATGCTGTGTGTTTCGCTTCAGAAATGGAGTTAAATCCCAGGCTCTGTGTCTTCCTACAAGCAAGACTTCGTTTTAGGTAACGGCAGTCACTTTTCAGCTCAAACGAACTACATCGTTAACGGAGCTCACACGTTTCTCATCTTAACAGACAAGCATTGTTTGTTAGAGGACCAGTGCTTTGTATCAGTTTAAGAAGCAGAGTTGGACTGGATATGGTCCTTATATGTAGGAAACACCGTTCTTTTGTTCTCAGCAAAATCACGTTTCCTGCTGTCTGAGAGACTCTAGAAAGCAAGAGCATGCTGCTAGTTCTAAAGCATAGTGTGATCAATGGATGAGAACACTACTGTGTGTTTCACTTCAGAAATGGAGTTAAATCCCAGGCTCTCAGTCTTCCTACAAGCAAGACTTCGATTCAGGTAAGGGCAGTCTCTTTTCTGCTCAAACGAACTACATCGTTCACGAAGCTCACAGGTTTCTCATCTTAACTGACAAGCATTGAATGTTAGAGGGTCAGTGCTTTGTATCAATTTCAGAAGCAGATTTTGACTACATATGGTCTGTATGTGTAGGAAACACCTTTCTTTTGTTCTCAGAACACTCACGTTTCCTTCTGTGTTAGAGACTCTAGAAAGCAAGAGCGTGCTTCTCGCTCTAAAGCAGAGTGTGATCCATGGATGAGAACTATGCTGTTGTTTCCCTTCAGAAATGGAGTTAAATCACAGGCTCTGAGTCTTCCTACAAGGAAGACTTCGATTCAGGTAAGGGCAGTCACTTTTCTGCTCAAACGAACTACATCGTTCACGAAGCTCACACATTTCTCATCTTAACTGGCAAGCATTGGATGTTAGAGGGTCACTGCTTTCTATCAGTTTCAGAAGCAGAGTTGGACTAGATATGGTCCGTATGTGTAGGAAACACCCTTCTTTTGTTCTCAGCACACTTACGTTTCCGGCTGTCTTAGAGACTTTAGAAAGCAAGAGCGTGCTTCTCGCTCTAAAGCAGAGTGTGATCCATGGTTGAGAACTATGCTGTTTGTTTCCCTTCAGAAATGGTGTTAAATCCCAGGCTCTGTGTGTTCCTACAAGCAAGACTTCGTTTCAATTAAGGGCAGTCACTTTTCAGCTCAAACGAACTACATCGTTCACGGAGCTCACACGTTTCTCATCTTAACAGAAAAGCATTGGACGTTAGAGGACCAGTGCTTTGTATCAGTTTAAGAAGCAGAGTTGGACTATATATTGTCCGTATGTATAGGAAACACCCTTCTTTGT
The DNA here is from genome assembly GCA_949786385.1 of Onychomys leucogaster. Taxonomy (NCBI): domain Eukaryota; kingdom Metazoa; phylum Chordata; class Mammalia; order Rodentia; family Cricetidae; genus Onychomys; species Onychomys leucogaster. The sequence goes on along the minus strand of CATKUP010000018.1, from coordinate 2,419,624 downwards.
TCTCAGCAAAATCACATTTCCTGCTGTCTTAGAGACTCTAGAAAGCAAGAGCATTCTTCTTGTTCTAAAACAGAGTATGATCAATGGATGAGAACACTGCTTTGTGTTTCACTTCAGAAATGGAGTTAAATCCCAGGCTCTGTGTCTTACTACAAGCAAGACTTCGTTTAAGGTAAGGGCAGTCACTTATCTGCTCAAACGAATTACATCCTTCATGAAGCTCACACGTTTCCCATCTTAACTGACAAGCATTGGATGGTAGAGGACCAGTGATTTGTATCAGTTTCAGAAGAAGAGTTGGACTAGATATGGTCCGTATGTGTAGGAAACACCGTTCTTTTGTTCTCAGCACACTCACGTTTCCTGCTGTGTTAGAGACTCCAGAAAGCAAGAGCGTGCTTCTCGCTCTAAAGCAGAGTGTGATCCATGGATGAGAACTATGCTGTGTGTTTCCCTTCAGAAATGGAATTAAATCCCAGACTATGTGTCTTCCTACAAACAAGACTTCGTTTAAGGAAAGGGCAGTCACTTTTCTGCTCAAACGAAGTACATCGTTCATGAAGCTCACACATTTCCCATCTTAACTGACAAGCATTGGATGTTAGAGGACCAGTGCTTTTTATCAGTTTCAGAAGAAGAGTTGGACTACATATGGTTCGTATGTGTAGGAAACTCCGTTCTTTTGTTCTGGGCACACTCAGATTTCCTGCTGTCTTAGAGACTCTATAAAGCAAGAGCATGCTTCTTGCTCTAAAGCAGAGTGTGATCCATGGATGAGAACTATGCTGTTTGTTTCCATTCAGAAATGGAGTTAAATCCCAGGTTCTGTGTCTTCCTACAAGCAAGACTTCGTTTCAGGTAAGGGCAGTCACTTTCAGCTCAAACGAACTACATCGTTCACGAAGATCACACGTTTCTCATCTTAACAGACAAGCATTGGATGTTAGAGGACCAGTGCTTTGTATCAGTTTCAGAAGCAGAGTTGAACTAGATATGGTCCATATGTGTAGGAAACTCCGTTTTTTTTTATGGGCACACTCAGATTTCCTGCTTTCTTAGAGAATCTATAAAGCAAGAGCATGCATCTTGCTCTAAAGCAGAGTGTGATCCATGGATGAGAACTATGCTGTTTGTTTCCATTCAGAAATGGAGTTAAATCCCAGGCTCTGTGTCTTCCTACAATCGTTTCAGGTAAGGGCAGTCACTTTTCAGCTCAAACGAACTACATCGTTCACGGAGCTCACACGTTTCTCGCCTTAACAGACAAGCATTGGATGTTAGAGGACCAGTGCTTTGTATCAGTTTAAGAAAGAGAGTTGGACTAGATATGGTCCGTATGTGTAGGAAACACCGTTCTTTTGTTCTCAGCACACTCACGTTTCCTGCTGTGTTAGAGACTCTAGAATGCAAGAGCGTGCTTCTTGCTCTAAAGCAGAGTGTGATCCATGGATGAGAACTATGCTGTGTGTTTCCCTTCAGAAATGGAGTTAAATCCCAAGCTCTGAGTCTTCCTACAAGCAAGACTTCATTTCAGGGAAGGGCAGTCACTTTTCTGCTCAAACGAACTACATAGTTCACGAAGCACACGTTTCTCATCTTAACTGACAATCATTGGATGTTAGAGGACCAGTGCATTGTATCAGTTTCAGAAGCACATTTGGACTACATATGGTCCGTATGTGTAGGAAACACCGTTCTTTTGTTCTGGGCACACTCAGATTACCTGCTGTATTAGAGACTCTAGAAAGCAAGAGCGTGCTTCTCACTCTAAACAGAGTGTGATCCATGGATTAGAACTCTGCTGTGTGTTTCCGTTCAGAGATGGAGATAATTCCCAGGCTCTGTGTCTTACTACAAGCAAGACTTCGTTTCAGGTAAGGGCAGTCACTTTTCAGTTCAAAAGAACTACATCATTCACAAAACTCACACGTTTCTCATCTTAACTGACAAGCATAGGATGTTAGAGGACCAGTGCTTTCTATCAGTTTCAGAAGCAGAGTTGGACTAGATATGGTCCGTATGTGTAGGAAACAGAGTTCTTTTGTTCTCAGCACACTTACGTTTCCTGCTGTCTTAGAGACTTTAGAAAGCAAGAGCGTGCTTCTCGCTCTAAAGCAGAGTGTGATCCATGGATGAGAACTATGCTGTGTGTTTCCCTTCAGAAATGGAGTTAAATCCCAGGCTCTGTGTCTTCCTACAAGCAAGACTTCGTTTCAATTAAGGGCAGTCACTTTTCAGCTCAAACGAACTACATCGTTCACGAAGCTCACACGTTTCTCATCTTAACAGACAAGCATTGGATCTTAGAGGACCAGTGTTTTGTATCAGTTTAAGAAGCAGAGTTGGACTAGATATTGTCCGTATGTGTAGGAAACACCCTTCTTTTTTTCTCAGCAAAATCACGTTTCCTGCTGTCTTAGAGTCTCTAGAAAGCAAGAGCGTGCTTCTTATTCTAAAGCAGAGTATGATCAATGGATGGGATCACTGCTGTGTGTTTCCATTCAGAAATGGAGTTAAATCCCAGGCTCTGAGTCTTCCTACAAGCAAGACTTCTTTTAAGGTAAGGGCAGTCACTTTTCTGCTCAAACGACTACATCGTTCACGAAGCTCACACGTTTCTCATCTTAACTGACAAGCATTGGACGTTAGAGGACCAGTGCTTTGTATCAGTTTCAGAAGAAGAGTTGGAATAGATATGGTCCGTATGTGTAGGATACACCGTTCTTTTGTTCTCAGCACACTCACGTTTCCTGATGTCTTAGAGACTTTAGAAAGCAAGAGGGTGCTTCTCGCTCTAAGGCAGAGTGTGATCCATGGATGAGAACTATGCTGTGTGTTTCGCTTCAGAAATGGAGTTAAATCCCAGGCTCTGTGTCTTCCTACAAGCAAGACTTCGTTTCAGGTAACGGCAGTCACTTTTCAGCTCAAACGAACTACATCGTTCACGGAGCTCACACGTTTCTCATCTTAACAGACAAGCATTGTTTGTTAGAGGACCAGTGCTTTGTATCAGTTTAAGAAGCAGAGTTGGACTGGATATGGTCCTTATATGTAGGAAACACCGTTCTTTTGTTCTCAGCAAAATCACGTTTCCTGCTGTCTGAGAGACTCTAGAAAGCAAGAGCATGCTGCTAGTTCTAAAGCATAGTGTGATCAATGGATGAGAACACTACTGTGTGTTTCACTTCAGAAATGGAGTTAAATCCCAGGCTCTCAGTCTTCCTACAAGCAAGACTTCGATTCAGGTAAGGGCAGTCTCTTTTCTGCTCAAACGAACTACATCGTTCACGAAGCTCACAGGTTTCTCATCTTAACTGACAAGCATTGAATGTTAGAGGGTCAGTGCTTTGTATCAATTTCAGAAGCAGATTTTGACTACATATGGTCTGTATGTGTAGGAAACACCTTTCTTTTGTTCTCAGAACACTCACGTTTCCTTCTGTGTTAGAGACTCTAGAAAGCAAGAGCGTGCTTCTCGCTCTAAAGCAGAGTGTGATCCATGGATGAGAACTATGCTGTTGTTTCCCTTCAGAAATGGAGTTAAATCACAGTCTCTGAGTCTTCCTACAAGGAAGACTTCGATTCAGGTAAGGGCAGTCACTTTTCTGCTCAAACGAACTACATCGTTCACGAAGCTCACACATTTCTCATCTTAACTGACAAGCATTGGATGTTAGAGGGTCACTGCTTTCTATCAGTTTCAGAAGCAGAGATGGACTAGATATGGTCCGTATGTGTAGGAAACACTCTTCTTTTGTTCTCAGCACACTTACGTTTCCTGCTGTCTTAGAGACTTTAGAAAGCAAGAGCGTGCTTCTCGCTCTAAAGCAGAGTGTGATCCATGGTTGAGAACTATGCTGTTTGTTTCCCTTCAGAAATGGAGTTAAATCCCAGGCTCTGTGTGTTCCTACAAGCAAGACTTCGTTTCAATTAAGGGCAGTCACTTTTCAGCTCAAACGAACTACATCGTTCACGGAGCTCACACGTTTCTCATCTTAACAGAAAAGCATTGGATGTTAGAGGACCAGTGCTTTGTATCAGTTTAAGAAGCAGAGTTGGACTATATATTGTCCGTATGTATAGGAAACACCCTTCTTTGTTCTCAGCAAAATCACATTTCCTGCTGTCTTAGAGACTCTAGAAAGCAAGAGCATTCTTCTTGTTCTAAAGCAGAGTATGATCAATGGATGAGAACACTGCTTTGTGTTTCACTTCAGAAATGGAGTTAAATCCCAGGCTCTGTGTCTTACTACAAGCAGGACTTCGTTTAAGGTAAGGGCAGTCACTTATCTGCTCAAACGAATTACATCCTTCATGAAGCTCACACGTTTCCCATCTTAACTGACAAGCATTGGATGGTAGAGGACCAGTGATTTGTATCAGTTTCAGAAGAAGAGTTGGACTAGATATGGTCCGTATGTGTAGGAAACACCGTCCTTTTTTTCTCAGCACACTCACGTTTCCTGCTGTGTTAGAGACTCCAGAAAGCAAGAGCGTGCTTCTCGCTCTAAAGCAGAGTGTGATCCATGGATGAGAACTATGCTGTGTGTTTCCCTTCAGAAATGGAATTAAATTCCAGACTATGTGTCTTCCTACAAACAAGACTTCGTTTAAGGAAAGGGCAGTCACTTTTCTGCTCAAACGAAGTACATCGTATATGAAGCTCACACATTTCCCATATTAACTGACAAGCATTGGATGTTAGAGGACCAGTGCTTTTTATCAGTTTCAGAAGAAGAGTTGGACTACATATGGTCCGTATGTGTAGGAAACTCCGTTCTTTTGTTCTGGGCACACTCAGATTTCCTGCTGTCTTAGAGACTCTATAAAGCAAGAGCATGCTTCTTGCTCTAAAGCAGAGTGTGATCCATGGATGAGAACTATGCTGTTTGTTTCCATTCAGAAATGGAGTTAAATCCCAGGCTCTGTGTCTTCCTACAAGCAAGACTTCGTTTCAGGTAAGGGCAGTCACTTTCAGCTCAAACGAACTACATCGTTCACGGAGCTCACACGTTTCTCATCTTAACAGACAAGCATTGTTTGTTTGAGGACCAGTGCTTTGTATCAGTTTAAGAAGCAGAGTTGGACTGGATATGGTCCTTATATGTAGGAAACACCGTTCTCTTGTTCTCAGCAAAATCACGTTTCCTGCTGTCTGAGAGACTCTAGAAAGCAAGAGCATGCTGCTTGTTCTAAAGCATAGTGTGATCCATGGATGAGAACACTACTGTGTGTTTCACTTCAGAAATGGAGTTAAATCCCAGGCTCTCAGTCTTCCTACAAGCAAGACTTCGATTCAGGTAAGGGCAGTCTCTTTTCTGCTCAAACGAACTACATCGTTCACGAAGCTCACAGGTTTCTCATCTTAACTGACAAGCATTGAATGTTAGAGGGTCAGTGCTTTGTATCAATTTCAGAAGCAGATTTGGACTACATATGGTCTGTATGTGTAGGAAACACCTTTCTTTTGTTCTCAGAACACTCACGTTTCCTTCTGTGTTAGAGACTCTAGAAAGCAAGAGCGTGCTTCTCGCTCTAAAGCAGAGTGTGATCCATGGATGAGAACTATGCTGTGTGTTTCCCTTCACAAATGGAGTTAAATCACAGGCTCTGAGTCTTCCTACAAGGAAGACTTCGATTCAGGTAAGGGCAGTCACTTTTCTGCTCAAACGAACTACATCGTTCACGAAGCTCACACATTTCTCATCTTAACTGACAAGCATTGGATGTTAGACGGTCACTGCTTTCTATCAGTTTCAGAAGCAGAGTTGGACTAGATATGGTCCGTATGTGTAGGAAACACCCTTCTTTTGTTCTCAGCACACTTACGTTTCCTGCTGTCTTAGAGACTTTAGAAAGCAAGAGCGTGCTTCTCGCTCTAAAGCAGTGTGTGATCCATGGTTGAGAACTATGCTGTTTGTTTCCCTTCAGAAATGGAGTTAAATCCCAGGCTCTGTGTGTTCCTACAAGCAAGACTTCGTTTCAATTAAGGGCAGTCACTTTTCAGCTCAAACGAACTACATCGTTCACGGAGCTCACACGTTTCTCATCTTAACAGAAAAGCATTGGATGTTAGAGGACCAGTGCTTTGTATCAGTTTAAGAAGCAGAGTTGGACTATATATTGTCCGTATGTATAGGAAACACCCTTCTTTGTTCTCAGCAAAATCACATTTCCTGCTGTCTTAGAGACTCTAGAAAGCAAGAGCACTCTTCTTGTTCTAAAGCAGAGTATGATCAATGGATGAGAACACTGCTTTGTGTTTCACTTCAGAAATGGAGTTAAATCCCAGGCTCTGTGTCTTACTACAAGCAAGACTTCGTTTAAGGTAAGGGCAGTCACTTATCTGCTCAAACGAATTACATCCTTCATGAAGCTCACACGTTTCCCATCTTAACTGACAAGCATTGGATGGTAGAGGACCAGTGATTTGTATCAGTTTCAGAAGAAGAGTTGGACTAGATATGGTCCGTATATGTAGGAAACACCGTTCTTTTTTTCTCAGCACACTCACGTTTCCTGCTGTGTTAGAGACTCCAGAAAGCAAGAGCGTGCTTCTCGCTCTAAAGCAGAATGTGATCCATGGATGAGAACTATGCTGTGTGTTTCCCTTCAGAAATGGAATTAAATCCCAGACTATGTGTCTTCCTACAAACAAGACTTCGTTTAAGGAAAGGGCAGTCACTTTTCTGCTCAAACGAAGTACATCGTTCATGAAGCTCACACATTTCCCATCTTAACTGACAAGCATTGGATGTTAGAGGACCAGTGCTTTTTATCAGTTTCAGAAGAAGTGTTGGACTACATATGGTCCGTATGTGTAGGAAACTCCGTTCTTTTGTTGTGGGCACACTCAGATTTCCTGCTGTCTTAGAGACTCTATAAAGCAAGAGCATGCTTCTTGCTCTAAAGCAGAGTGTGATCCATGGATGAGAACTATGCTGTTTGTTTCCATTCAGAAATGGAGTTAAATCCCAGGCTCTGTGTCTTCCTACAAGCAAGACTTCGTTTCAGGTAAGGGCAGTCACTTTCAGCTCAAACGAACTACAACGTTCACAGAGCTCACACGTTTCTCATCTTAACAGACAAGCATTGTTTGTTAGAGGACCAGTGCTTTGTATCAGTTTAAGAAGCAGAGTTGGACTGGATATGGTCCTTATATGTAGGAAACACCGTTCTTTTGTTCTCAGCAAAATCACGTTTCCTGCTGTCTGAGAGACTCTAGAAAGCAAGAGCATGCTGCTTGTTCTAAAGCATAGTGTGATCAATGGATGAGAACACTACTGTGTGTTTCACTTCAGAAATGGAGTTAAATCCCAGGCTCTCAGTCTTCCTACAAGCAAGACTTCGATTCAGGTAAGGGCAGTCTCTTTTCTGCTCAAACGAACTACATAGTTCACGAAGCACACGTTTCTCATCTTAACTGACAAGCATTGGATGTTAGAGGAGCAGTGCATTGTATCAGTTTCAGAAGCACATTTGGACTACATATGGTCCGTATGTGTAGGAAACACCGTTCTTTTGTTCTGGGCACACTCAGATTACCTGCTGTATTAGAGACTCTAGAAAGCAAGAGCGTGCTTCTCTCTCTAAAACAGAGTGTGATCCAAGGATTAGAACTCTGCTGTGTGTTTCCCTTCAGAAATGGAGTTAAATCCCAGGATCTGTGTCTTCCTACAAGCAAGACTTCGTTTCAATTAAGGGCAGTCACTTTTCAGCTCAAACGAACTACATCGTTCACGAAGCTCACACGTTTCTCATCTTAACAGACAAGCATTGGATCTTAGAGGACCAGTGCTTTGTATCAGTTTAAGAAGCAGAGTTGAACTAGATATGGTCCGTATGTGTAGGAAACACAGTTCTTTTGTTCTCAGCACACTTACGTTTCCTGCTGTCTTAGAGACTTTAGAAAGCAAGAGCGTGCTTCTCGCTCTAAAGCAGAGTGTGATCCATGGATGAGAACTATGTTGTGTGTTTCCCTTCAGAAATGGAGTTAAATCCCAGGCTCTGTGTCTTCCTACAAGCAAGACTTCGTTTCAATTAAGGGCAGTCACTTTTCAGCTCAAACGAACTACATCCTTCACGAAGCTCACACGTTTCTCATCTTAACTGACAAGCATTGGATGTAAGAGGGTCACTGCTTTGTATCAGTTTCAGAAGCAGAGTTGGACTAGATATGGTCCGTATGTGTAGGAAACACCGTTCTTTTGTTCTCAGCACACTCACGTTTCCTGCTGTGTTAGAGACTCTAGAAAGCAAGAGCGTGCTTCTCGCTCTAAAGCAGAGTGTGATCCATGGATGAGAACTATGCTGTGTGTTTCCCTTCAGAAATGGAGTTAAATCCCAATCTCTGTGTCTTCCTAAAAGCAAGACTTCGTTTCAGGTAATGGCAGTCACTTTTCAGCTCAAACAAACTACATCGTTCAATGAGCTCACACATTTCTCTTCTTAAAAGACAAGCATTGGATGTTAGAGGACCAGTGCTTTGTATCAGTTTAAGAAGGAGAGTTGGACTAGATATGGTCCGTATGTGTAGGAAACACTGTTCTTTTGTTCTCAGCACACTCATGTTTCCTACTGTCTTAGAGACTCTAGGAAGAAAGAGCGTGCTTCTTGTTCTAAAGCAGAGTGTGATCAATGGATGAGAACACTGCTGTATGTTTCACTTCAGAAATGGAGTTAAATCCCAAGCTCTGAGTCTTCCTACAAGCAAAACTTCATTTCAGGTAAGGGCAGTCACTTTTCTGCTCAAACGAACTACATAGTTCACGAAGCACACGTTTCTCATCTTAACTGACAAGCATTGGATGTTAGAGGACCAGTGCATTGTATCAGTTTCAGAAGCACATTTGGACTACATATGGTCCGTATATGTAGGAAACACCGTTCTTTTGTTCTCAGAACACTCACGTTTCCTTCTGTGTTAGAGACTCTAGAAAGAAAGAGCGTGCTTCTCGCTCTAAAGCAGAGTGTGATCCATGGATGAGTACTATGCTGTGTGTTTCCCTTCAGAAATGGAGTTAAATCACAGGCTCTGAGTCTTCCTACAAGGAAGACTTCGATTCAGGTAATGGCAGTCACTTTTATGCTCAAACGAACTACATCGTTCACGAAGCTCACACATTTCCCATCATAACTGACAAGCATTGGATGTTAGAGGGTCACTGCTTTGTATCAGTTTCAGAAGCAGAGTTGGACTAGATATGGTCCGTATGTGTAGGAAACACCCTTCTTTTGTTCTCAGCACACTTACGTTTCCTGCTGTCTTAGAGACTTTAGAAAGCAAGAGCGTGCTTCTCGCTCTAAAGCAGAGTGTGATCCATGGTTGAGAACTATGCTGTTGTTTCCCTTCAGAAATGGAGTTAAATCACAGTCTCTGAGTCTTCCTACAAGGAAGACTTCGATTCAGGTAAGGGCAGTCACTTTTCTGCTCAAACGAACTACATCGTTCACGAAGCTCACACATTTCTCATCTTAACTGACAAGCATTGGATGTTAGAGGGTCACTGCTTTCTATCAGTTTCAGAAGCAGAGATGGACTAGATATGGTCCGTATGTGTAGGAAACAGTCTTCTTTTGTTCTCAGCACACTTACGTTTCCTGCTGTCTTAGAGACTTTAGAAAGCAAGAGCGTGCTTCTCGCTCTAAAGCAGAGTGTGATCCATGGTTGAGAACTATGCTGTTTGTTTCCCTTCAGAAATGGAGTTAAATCCCAGGCTCTGTGTGTTCCTACAAGCAAGACTTCGTTTCAATTAAGGGCAGTCACTTTTCAGCTCAAACGAACTACATCGTTCACGGAGCTCACACGTTTCTCATCTTAACAGAAAAGCATTGGATGTTAGAGGACCAGTGCTTTGTATCAGTTTAAGAAGCAGAGTTGGACTATATATTGTCCGTATGTATAGGAAACACCCTTCTTTGTTCTCAGCAAAATCACATTTCCTGCTGTCTTAGAGACTCTAGAAAGCAAGAGCATTCTTCTTGTTCTAAAGCAGAGTATGATCAATGGATGAGAACACTGCTTTGTGTTTCACTTCAGAAATGGAGTTAAATCCCAGGCTCTGTGTCTTACTACAAGCAAGACTTCGTTTAAGGTAAGGGCAGTCACTTATCTGCTCAAACGAATTACATCCTTCATGAAGCTCACACGTTTCCCATCTTAACTGACAAGCATTGGATGGTAGAGGACCAGTGATTTGTATCAGTTTCAGAAGAAGAGTTGGACTAGATATGGTCCGTATGTGTAGGAAACACCGTTCTTTTTTTCTCAGCACACTCACGTTTCCTGCTGTGTTAGAGACTCCAGAAAGCAAGAGCGTGCTTCTCGCTCTAAAGCAGAGTGTGATCCATGGATGAGAACTATGCTGTGTGTTTCCCTTCAGAAATGGAATTAAATCCCAGACAATGTGTCTTCCTACAAACAAGACTTCGTTTAAGGAAAGGGCAGTCACTTTTCTGCTCAAACGAAGTACATCGTATATGAAGCTCACACATTTCCCATCTTAACTGACAAGCATTGGATGTTAGAGGACCAGTGCTTTTTATCAGTTTCAGAAGAAGAGTTGGACTACATATGGTCCGTATGTGTAGGAAACTCCGTTCTTTTGTTCTGGGCACACTCAGATTTCCTGCTGTCTTAGAGACTCTATAAAGCAAGAGCATGCTTCTTGCTCTAAAGCAGAGTGTGATCCATGGATGAGAACTATGCTGTTTGTTTCCATTCAGAAATGGAGTTAAATCCCAGGCTCTGTGTCTTCCTACAAGCAAGACTTCGTTTCAGGTAAGGGCAGTCACTTTCAGCTCAAACGAACTACATCGTTCACGGAGCTCACACGTTTCTCATCTTAACAGACAAGCATTGTTTGTTTGAGGACCAGTGCTTTGTATCAGTTTAAGAAGCAGAGTTGGACTGGATATGGTCCTTATATGTAGGAAACACCGTTCTCTTGTTCTCAGCAAAATCACGTTTCCTGCTGTCTGAGAGACTCTAGAAAGCAAGAGCATGCTGCTTGTTCTAAAGCATAGTGTGATCCATGGATGAGAACACTACTGTGTGTTTCACTTCAGAAATGGAGTTAAATCCCAGGCTCTCAGTCTTCCTACAAGCAAGACTTCGATTCAGGTAAGGGCAGTCTCTTTTCTGCTCAAACGAACTACATCGTTCACGAAGCTCACAGGTTTCTCATCTTAACTGACAAGCATTGAATGTTAGAGGGTCAGTGCTTTGTATCAATTTCAGAAGCAGATTTGGACTACATATGGTCTGTATGTGTAGGAAACACCTTTCTTTTGTTCTCAGAACACTCACGTTTCCTTCTGTGTTAGAGACTCTAGAAAGCAAGAGCGTGCTTCTCGCTCTAAAGCAGAGTGTGATCCATGGATGAGAACTATGCTGTGTGTTTCCCTTCACAAATGGAGTTAAATCACAGGCTCTGAGTCTTCCTACAAGGAAGACTTCGATTCAGGTAAGGGCAGTCACTTTTCTGCTCAAACGAACTACATCGTTCACGAAGCTCACACATTTCTCATCTTAACTGACAAGCATTGGATGTTAGACGGTCACTGCTTTCTATCAGTTTCAGAAGCAGAGTTGGACTAGATATGGTCCGTATGTGTAGGAAACACCCTTCTTTTGTTCTCAGCACACTTACGTTTCCTGCTGTCTTAGAGACTTTAGAAAGCAAGAGCATGCTTCTCGCTCTAAAGCAGAGTGTGATCCATGGTTGAGAACTATGCTGTTTGTTTCCCTTCAGAAATGGAGTTAAATCCCAGGCTCTGTGTGTTCCTACAAGCAAGACTTCGTTTCAATTAAGGGCAGTCACTTTTCAGCTCAAACGAACTACATCGTTCACGGAGCTCACACGTTTCTCATCTTAACAGAAAAGCATTGGATGTTAGAGGACCAGTGCTTTGTATCAGTTTAAGAAGCAGAGTTGGACTATATATTGTCCGTATGTATAGGAAACACCCTTCTTTGTTCTCAGCAAAATCACATTTCCTGCTGTCTTAGAGACTCTAGAAAGCAAGAGCATTCTTCTTGTTCTAAAGCAGAGTATGATCAATGGATGAGAACACTGCTTTGTGTTTCACTTCAGAAATGGAGTTAAATCCCAGGCTCTGTGTCTTACTACAAGCAAGACTTCGTTTAAAGTAAGGGCAGTCACTTATCTGCTCAAACGAATTACATCCTTCATGAAGCTCACACGTTTCCCATCTTAACTGACAAGCATTGGATGGTAGAGGACCAGTGATTTGTATCAGTTTCAGAAGAAGAGTTGGACTAGATATGGTCCGTATATGTAGGAAACACCGTTCTTTTTTTCTCAGCACACTCACGTTTCCTGCTGTGTTAGAGACTCCAGAAAGCAAGAGCGTGCTTCTCGCTCTAAAGCAGAATGTGATCCATGGATGAGAACTATGCTGTGTGTTTCCCTTCAGAAATGGAATTAAATCCCAGACTATGTGTCTTCCTACAAACAAGACTTCGTTTAAGGAAAGGGCAGTCACTTTTCTGCTCAAACGAAGTACATCGTTCATGAAGCTCACACATTTCCCATCTTAACTGACAAGCATTGGATGTTAGAGGACCAGTGCTTTTTATCAGTTTCAGAAGAAGTGTTGGACTACATATGGTCCGTATGTGTAGGAAACTCCGTTCTTTTGTTGTGGGCACACTCAGATTTCCTGCTGTCTTAGAGACTCTATAAAGCAAGAGCATGCTTCTTGCTCTAAAGCAGAGTGTGATCCATGGATGAGAACTATGCTGTTTGTTTCCATTCAGAAATGGAGTTAAATCCCAGGCTCTGTGTCTTCCTACAAGCAAGACTTCGTTTCAGGTAAGGGCAGTCACTTTCAGCTCAAACGAACTACAACGTTCACGGAGCTCACACGTTTCTCATCTTAACAGACAAGCATTGTTTGTTAGAGGACCAGTGCTTTGTATCAGTTTAAGAAGCAGAGTTGGACTGGATATGGTCCTTATATGTAGGAAACACCGTTCTTTTGTTCTCAGCAAAATCACGTTTCCTGCTGTCTGAGAGACTCTAGAAAGCAAGAGCATGCTGCTTGTTCTAAAGCATAGTGTGATCAATGGATGAGAACACTACTGTGTGTTTCACTTCAGAAATGGAGTTAAATCCCAGGCTCTCAGTCTTCCTACAAGCAAGACTTCGATTCAGGTAAGGGCAGTCTCTTTTCTGCTCAAACGAACTACATAGTTCACGAAGCACACGTTTCTCATCTTAACTGACAAGCATTGGATGTTAGAGGAGCAGTGCATTGTATCAGTTTCAGAAGCACATTTGGACTACATATGGTCCGTATGTGTAGGAAACACCGTTCTTTTGTTCTGGGCACACTCAGATTACCTGCTGTATTAGAGACTCTAGAAAGCAAGAGCGTGCTTCTCTCTCTAAAACAGAGTGTGATCCAAGGATTAGAACTCTGCTGTGTGTTTCCCTTCAGAAATGGAGTTAAATCCCAGGATCTGTGTCTTCCTACAAGCAAGACTTCGTTTCAATTAAGGGCAGTCACTTTTCAGCTCAAACGAACTACATCGTTCACGAAGCTCACACGTTTCTCATCTTAACAGACAAGCATTGGATCTTAGAGGACCAGTGCTTTGTATCAGTTTAAGAAGCAGAGTTGAACTAGATATGGTCCGTATGTGTAGGAAACACAGTTCTTTTGTTCTCAGCACACTTACGTTTCCTGCTGTCTTAGAGACTTTAGAAAGCAAGAGCGTGCTTCTCGCTCTAAAGCAGAGTGTGATCCATGGATGAGAACTATGTTGTGTGTTTCCCTTCAGAAATGGAGTTAAATCCCAGGCTCTGTGTCTTCCTACAAGCAAGACTTCGTTTCAATTAAGGGCAGTCACTTTTCAGCTCAAACGAACTACATCCTTCACGAAGCTCACACGTTTCTCATCTTAACTGACAAGCTTTGGATGTAAGAGGGTCACTGCTTTGTATCAGTTTCAGAAGCAGAGTTGGTCTAGATATGGTCCGTATGTGTAGGAAACACCGTTCTTTTGTTCTCAGCACACTCACGTTTCCTGCTGTGTTAGAGACTCTAGAAAGCAAGAGCGTGCTTCTCGCTCTAAAGCAGAGTGTGATCCATGGATGAGAACTATGCTGTGTGTTTCCCTTCAGAAATGGAGTTAAATCCCAATCTCTGTGTCTTCCTAAAAGCAAGACTTCGTTTCAGGTAATGGCAGTCACTTTTCAGCTCAAACGAACTACATCGTTCAATGAGCTCACACATTTCTCTTCTTAAAAGACAAGCATTGGATGTTAGAGGACCAGTGCTTTGTATCAGTTTAAGAAGGAGAGTTGGACTAGATATGGTCCGTATGTGTAGGAAACACTGTTCTTTTGTTCTCAGCACACTCATGTTTCCTACTGTCTTAGAGACTCTAGGAAGAAAGAGCGTGCTTCTTGTTCTAAAGCAGAGTGTGATCAATGGATGAGAACACTGCTGTATGTTTCACTTCAGAAATGGAGTTAAATCCCAAGCTCTGAGTCTTCCTACAAGCAAAACTTCATTTCAGGTAAGGGCAGTCACTTTTCTGCTCAAACGAACTACATAGTTCACGAAGCACACGTTTCTCATCTTAACTGACAAGCATTGGATGTTAGAGGACCAGTGCATTGTATCAGTTTCAGAAGCACATTTGGACTACATATGGTCCGTATATGTAGGAAACACCGTTCTTTTGTTCTCAGAACACTCACGTTTCCTTCTGTGTTAGAGACTCTAGAAAGAAAGAGCGTGCTTCTCGCTCTAAAGCAGAGTGTGATCCATGGATGAGTACTATGCTGTGTGTTTCCCTTCAGAAATGGAGTTAAATCACAGGCTCTGAGTCTTCCTACAAGGAAGACTTCGATTCAGGTAATGGCAGTCACTTTTATGCTCAAACGAACTACATCGTTCACGAAGCTCACACATTTCCCATCATAACTGACAAGCATTGGATGTTAGAGGGTCACTGCTTTGTATCAGTTTCAGAAGCAGAGTTGGACTAGATATGGTCCGTATGTGTAGGAAACACCCTTCTTTTGTTCTCAGCACACTTACGTTTCCTGCTGTCTTAGAGACTTTAGAAAGCAAGAGCGTGCTTCTCGCTCTAAAGCAGAGTGTGATCCATGGTTGAGAACTATGCTGTTTGTTTCCCTTCAGAAATGGAGTTAAATCCCAGGTTCTCTGTGTTTCTACAAGCAAGACTTCGTTTCAATTAAGGGCAGTCACTTTTCAGCTCAAACGAACTACATCGTTCAAGGAGCTCACACGTTTCTCTTCTTAACAGAAAGGCATTGGATGTTAGAGGACCAGTGCTTTGTATCAGTTTAAGAAGCAGAGTTGGACTATATATTGTCCGTATGTATAGGAAACACCCTTCTTTGTTCTCTGCAAAATCACATTTCCTGCTCTATTAGAGACTCTAGAAAGCAAGAGCGTGCTTCTTATTCTAAAGCAGAGTATGATCAATGCATGAGAACACTGCTGTGTGTTTCCATTCAGAAATGGAGTTAAATCCCAGGCTCTGAGTCTTCCTACAAGCAAGACTTCTTTTAAGGTAAGGGCAGTCACTTTTCTGCTCAAACGACTACATCGTTCACGAAGCTCACACGTTTCTCATCTTAACTGACAAGCATTGGATGTTAGAGGGTCAGTGCTTTGTATCAGTTTCAGAAGCACATTTGGACTACATATGGTCTGTATGTGTAGGAAATACCGTTCTTTTTTTCTGGGCACTCTCAGATTACCTGCTATATTAGAGATTCTAAAAGCAAGAGCGTGCTTCTCGCTCTAAAGCAGAGTGTGATCCATGGATGAAAAAAATCTGTGTGTTTCCCTTCAGAAATGGAGTTAAATCCCAGCCTCTGTGTCTTATTACAAGCAAGACTTCGTTTCAGGTAAGGGCAGTCACTTTTCAGTTCAAAGGAACTACATCATTCACAAAGCCCACACGTTTCTCATCTTAACTGACAAGCATAGGATGTTAGAGGACCGGTGCTTTGTATCAGTTTCAGAAGCAGAGTTGGACTAGATATGGTCCGTATGTGTTGGAAACACCGTTCTTTTGTTCTCAGCACACTCACGTTTCCTGCTGTCTTAGAGAATCTAGAAAGCAAGAGCGTGCTTCTTGTTCTGAAGCAGAGTGTGATCAATGGATGATTACACTGCTGTGTGTTTCACTTCAGAAATGGAGTTAAAGCCCAATCTCTGTGTCTTCCTACAAACAAGACTTCGTTTCAGGTAAGGGCAGTCACTTTTCAGCTCAAACGAACTACATCGTTCTCGGAGCTCACACGTTTCTCATCTTAACAGAGAAGCATTGGATGTTAGAGGACCAGTGCTTTGTATCAGTTTAAGAAGCAGAGTTGGACTAGATATGGTCCGTATGTGTAGGAAACACCGTTCTTTTTTTCTCAGCCAAATCACGTTTCTTGCTCTCTTAGAGTCTCTAGAAAGCAAGAGCGTGCTTCTTGTTCTAAAGAGGAGTATGATCAATGGATGAGAACACTGCTGTGTGTTTCACTTCAGAAATGGAGTTAAATCCCAGGCTCTGAGTATTCCTACAAGAAAGATTTCGTTTCAGGTAAGGGCAGTCACTTTTCTGCTCAAATGAACTACATCGTTCATGAAGATCACACGTTTCCCATCTTAACTGTACAAGCATTGGATGTTGGAGGACCAGTGCTTTGTATCAGTTTCAGAAGAGTTGGACTACATATGCTCTGTATGTGTAGGAAAATCCGTTCTTTGTTCTGGGCACACTCAGATTTCCTGCTGTATGAGAGACTCTAGAAATTAGATCGTGCTTCTTGCTGTAAAGCAGAGTGTGATCCATGGGTGAGAACTATGCTGTGTGTTTCCCTTCAGAAATGGAGTTAAATCCCAATCTTTGTGTCTTCCTACAAGCAAGACTTCGTTTCAGGTAACGGCAGTCACTTTTCAGCTCAAACGAACTACATCATTCACTGAGCTCACTCATTTCTCTTCTGAACAGACAAGCATTGGATGTTAGAGGACCAGTGCTTTGTATCAGTTTCAGAAGCAGCGTTGGACTAGATATGGTCCATATGTGTAGGAAACACCGTTCTTTTGTTCTCAGCACACTCACGTTTCCTGCTGTCTTAGAGACTTTAGAAAGCAAGAGCGTGCTTCTCGCTCTAAAGCAGAGTTTGATCCATGGGTGAGAACTATGCTGTGTGTTTCCCTTCAGAAATGGAGTTAAATCCCAATCTCTTTGTCTTCCTACAAGCAAGACTTCGTTTCAGGTAATGGCAGTCACTTTTCAGCTCAAACGAACTTCATCGTTCACTGAGCTCACACATTTCTCTTCTTAACAGACAAGCATTGGATGTTAGAGGGTCAGTGCTTTGTATCAGTTTCAGAAGCACATTTGGACTACATATGGTCTGTATGTGTAGGAAATACCGTTCTTTTTTTCTGGGCACTCTCAGATTACCTGCTATATTAGAGATTCTAAAAGCAAGAGCGTGCTTCTCGCTCTAAAGCAGAGTGTGATCCATGGATGAAAAAAATCTGTGTGTTTCCCTTCAGAAATGGAGTTAAATCCCAGCCTCTGTGTCTTATTACAAGCAAGACTTCGTTTCAGGTAAGGGCAGTCACTTTTCAGTTCAAAGGAACTACATCATTCACAAAGCCCACACGTTTCTCATCTTAACTGACAAGCATAGGATGTTAGAGGACCGGTGCTTTGTATCAGTTTCAGAAGCAGAGTTGGACTAGATATGGTCCGTATGTGTTGGAAACACCGTTCTTTTGTTCTCAGCACACTCACGTTTCCTGCTGTCTTAGAGAATCTAGAAAGCAAGAGCGTGCTTCTTGTTCTGAAGCAGAGTGTGATCAATGGATGATTACACTGCTGTGTGTTTCACTTCAGAAATGGAGTTAAAGCCCAATCTCTGTGTCTTCCTACAAACAAGACTTCGTTTCAGGTAAGGGCAGTCACTTTTCAGCTCAAACGAACTACATCGTTCTCGGAGCTCACACGTTTCTCATCTTAACAGAGAAGCATTGGATGTTAGAGGACCAGTGCTTTGTATCAGTTTAAGAAGCAGAGTTGGACTAGATATGGTCCGTATGTGTAGGAAACACCGTTCTTTTTTTCTCAGCCAAATCACGTTTCTTGCTCTCTTAGAGTCTCTAGAAAGCAAGAGCGTGCTTCTTGTTCTAAAGAGGAGTATGATCAATGGATGAGAACACTGCTGTGTGTTTCACTTCAGAAATGGAGTTAAATCCCAGGCTCTGAGTATTCCTACAAGAAAGATTTCGTTTCAGGTAAGGGCAGTCACTTTTCTGCTCAAATGAACTACATCGTTCATGAAGCTCACACGTTTCCCATCTTAACTGTACAAGCATTGGATGTTGGAGGACCAGTGCTTTGTATCAGTTTCAGAAGAAGAGTTGGACTACATATGCTCTGTATGTGTAGGAAAATCCGTTCTTTGTTCTGGGCACACTCAGATTTCCTGCTGTATGAGAGACTCTAGAAATTAGATCGTGCTTCTTGCTGTAAAGCAGAGTGTGATCCATGGGTGAGAACTATGCTGTGTGTTTCCCTTCAGAAATGGAGTTAAATCCCAATCTTTGTGTCTTCCTACAAGCAAGACTTCGTTTCAGGTAACGGCAGTCACTTTTCAGCTCAAACGAACTACATCATTCACTGAGCTCACACATTTCTCTTCTTAACAGACAAGCATTGGATGTTAGAGGACCAGTGCTTTGTTTCAGTTTAAGAAGGAGAGTTGGACTAGATATGGTCCATAAGTGTAGGAAACACCGTTCTTTTGTTCTCAGCACACTCACGTTTCCTGCTGTCTTAGAGAATCTAGAAAGCAAGAGTGTGCTTCTTGTTCTAAAGCAGAGTGTGATCAATGGATGAGAACTCTGCTGTGTGTTTCAATTCAGAAATGGAGTTAAATCCCAGGCTCTGTGTCTTCCTACAAGCAAGACTTCGTTTCAGGTAAGGGCAGTCACTTTCCTGCTCAAACGAACTACATAGTTCACAAAGATCACACGATTCTCATCTTAACTGACAAGCATTGGATGTTAGAGGACCAGTGCTTTGTATTAGTTTCAGAGGAAGAGTTGGACTACATTTGGTCCATATGTGTAGGAAACTCCGTTCTTTTATTCTGGGCACACTCAGATTTCCTGCTGTATTAGAGACTCTAGAAAGCAAGTGCATGCTTCTTGCTCTAAAGCAGAGTGTGATCCATGGATGAGAACTATGCTGTGTGTTTCCATTCAGAAATGGAGTTAAATCCCAGGCTCTGTGTCTTGCTACAAGCAAGACTTCGTTTCAGGTAAGTGCAGTCACTTTTCTGCTCAAACGAACTACATTGTTCACGAACCTCACACGTTTCTCATCTTAACAGACAAGCATTGGATGTTAGAGGACCAGTGCTTTTTTATCAGTTTCAGAAGAAGAGTTGGACTACATATGGTCCGTATGTGTAGGAAACTCCGTTCTTTTGTTCTGGGCACACTTAGATTACATGCTATATTAGAGATTCTAAAAGCAGGAGCGTGCTTCTCGCTCTAAAGCAGAGTGTGATCCATGGATGAGAAAAATGCTGTGTGTTTTCCTTCAGAAATGGAGTTAAATCCCGGGCTCTGTGTCTTACTACAAGCAAGACTTCGTTTCAGGTAAGGGCAGTCACTTTTCAGTTCAAAGGACCTACATCATTCACAAATCTCACACGTTTCTCATCTTAACTGACAAGCATTGGATGTTAGAGGACCAGTGATTTGTATCAGTTTCAGAAGAAGAGTTGGACTAGATATGGTCCGTATGTGTAGGAAACACCGTTCTTTTGTTCTCAGCACACTCACGTTTCCTGCTGTCTTAGAGACTCCAGAAAGCAAGAGCGTGCTTCTCGCTCTAAAGCAGAGTGTGATCCATGGATGAGAACTATGCTGTGTGTTTCCCTTCAGAAATGGAATTAAATCCCAGATTATGTGTCTTCCTACAAACAAGACTTCGTTTAAGGAAAGGGCAGTCACTTTTCTGCTCAAACGAACTACATTGTTCATGAAGCTCACACGTTTCCCATCTTAACAAACAAGCATTGGATGTTAGAGGACCAGTGCTTTGTATCAGTTTCAGAAGAAGAGTTGGACTACATATGGTCCGTATGTGTAGGAAACTCCTTTCTTTTGTTCTGGGCACACTCAGATTTCCTGCTGTCTTAGAGACTCTATAAAGCAAGAGCATGCATCTTGCTCTAAAGCAGAGTGTGATCCATGGATGAGAACTATGCTGTTTTTTTCCATTCAGAAATGGAGTTAAATCCCAGGCTCTGTGTCTTCCTACAAGCAAGACTTCGTTTCAGGTAAGGGCAGTCAGTTTTCAGCTCAAACGAACTACATCGTTCACGGAGCTCACACGTTTCTCGTATTAACAGACAAGCATTGGATGTTAGAGGACCAGTGCTTTGTATCAGTTTAAGATGCAGAGTTTGACTAGATATTGTCCGTATGTATAGGAAACACCCTTCTTTGTTCTCAGCAAAATCATGTTTCCTGCTGTCTTAGAGACTCTAGAAAGCAAGAGCATGCTTCTTGTTCTAAAGCAGAGTATGATCAATGGATGAGAACACTGCTGTCTGTTTCACTTCAGAAATGGAGTTAAATCCCAGGCTCTGAGTCCTCCTACAAGCAAGACTTCGTTTAAGGTAAGGGCAGTCACTTTTCTGCTCAAATGAATTACATCGTTCATGAAGCTCACTCGTTTTCCATCTTAAATGACAAGCATTGGATGTTAGACGACCAGTGATTTGTATCAGTTTCAGAAGAAGAGTTGGACTAGATATGGTCCGTAAGTGTAGGAAACACCGTTCTTTTGTTCTCAGCACACTCATGTTTCCTGCTGTGTTAGAGACTCCAGAAAGCAAGAGCGTGCTTCTCGCTCAAAAAGCAGAGTGTGATCCATGGATGAGAACTATGCTGTGTGTTTCCCTTCAGAAATGGAATTAAATGCCAGACTATGTGTCTTCCTACAAACAAGACTTCGTTTAAGGAAAGGGCAGTCACTTTTCTGCTCAAACGAACTACATCGTTCATGAAGCTCACACGTTTCCCATCTTAACTGACAAGCATTGGATGTTAGAGGACCAGTGCTTTGTATCAGTTTCAGAAGAAGAGTTGGACTACATATGGTCTGTATGTGTAGGAAACACCGTTCTTTTGTTCTGGACACACTCAGATTACCTGCTATATTAGAGATTCTAAAAGCAACAGCGTGCTTCTCACTCTAAAGCAGAGTGTGATCCATGGATGAGAAAAATGCTGTGTGTTTCCCTTCAGAAATGGAGTTAAAGCCCAGGCTCTGTGTCTTACTACAAGCAAGACTTCGTTTCAGGTAAGGGCAGTCACTTTTCAGTTCAAAAGAACTACATCATTCACAAAGCTCAGACGTTTCTCATCTTAACTGACAAGCATAGGATGTTAGAGGACCAGTGCTTTGTATCAGTTTAAGAAGCAGAGTTGGTCTATATAATGTCTGTATATGTAGGAAACACCGTTCTTTTGTTCTCAGCAAAATCACGTTTCCTGCTGTCTTAGAGACTCTAGAAAGCAAGAGCGTGCTTCTTGTTCTAAAGCAGAGTGTGATCAATGGATGAGAACACTGCTGTGTGTTTCACTTCAAAAATGGAGTTAAATCCCAGGCTCTGAGTCTTCCTACAAGCAAGACTTCGATTCAGGTAAGGGCAGTCACTTTTCTGCTCAAACAAACTACATCGTTCACGAAGCTCACAGGTTTCTCATCTTAAAGGACAAGCATTGGATGTTGGAGGGTCAGTGCTTTGTATCAGTTTCAGAAGCAGATTTGGACTACATATGGTCTGTATGTGTAGGAAACACCGTTCTTTTGTTCTGGACACACTCAGATTACCTGCTATATTAGAGATTCTAAAAGCAAGAGCGTACTTCTCACTCTAAAGCAGAGTGTGATCCATGGATGAGAAAAATGCTGTGTGTTTCCCTTCAGAAATGGAGTTAAAGCCCAGGCTCTGTGTCTTACTACAAGCAAGACTGCGTTTCAGGTAAGGGCAGTCACTTTTCAGTTCAAAGGAACTACATTATTCACAAAGCTCACACGTTTCTCATCTTAACAGACAAGCATTGGATGTTAGAGGACCAGTGCTTTGTATCAGTTTAAGAAGCAGAGTTGGACTAGATATGGTCCGTATGTGTAGGAAACACAGTTCTTTTGTTCTCAGCAAAATCACGTTTCCTGCTGTCTTAGAGACTCTAGAAGGCAAGAGCTTGCTTCTTTTTCTAAAGCAGAGTAAGATCAATGGATGAGAACACTGCTGTGTGTTTCACTTCAGAAATGGAGTTAAATCTCAGGCTCTGAGTCTTCCTATAAGCAAGACTTCGTTTAAGGTAAGGGCAGTCACTTTTCTGCTCAAAAGAACTACATCGTTCATGAAGCTCACACCTTTCCCATCTTAACTGTACAAGCATTGGATGTTAGAGGACCAGTGCTTTGGATCAGTTTCAGAAGAAGAGTTGGACTACATATGGTCCGTATGTATAGGAAACTCTGTTCTTTGTTCTGGGCACACTCAGATTTCCTGCCGTATTAGGGACTCTAGAAAGCAAGAGCATGCTTCTTGCTGAAAAGCAGAGTGTGATCCATGGGTGAGAACTATGCTGTGTGTTTCCCTTCAGAAATGGAGTTAATTCCCATGTTCTGATTCTTCCTACAAGCAACACTTCGTTTCAGGTAACGGCAGTCACTTTTCTGCTCAAACGATCTACATCGTTCATGAAGATCACACGTTTCTCATCTTAACAGACAAATATTGGATGTTAGAGGACCAGTGCTTTGTATCAGTTTCAGAAGAAGAGTTTGACTAGATATGGTCCGTATGTGTAGGAAACACCGTTCTTTTGTTCTCAGCACACTCACGTTTATTGCTGTGTTATAGACTTTAGAAAGCAAGAGCATGCTTCTCGCTCTAAAGCAGAGTGTGATCCATGGATCAGAACTATGCTGTGTGTTTCCCTTCAGAAATGGAGTTAAATCCCAATCTCTGTGTCTTCCTACAAGCAAGACTTCATTTCAGGTAACGGCAGTCACTTTTGAGCTCAAACGACCTACATCGTTCTCTGAACTCACGCATTTCTCATCTTAACAGACAAGCATTGGATGTTAGCGGACCAGTGCTTTGTGTCAGTTTCAGAAACAGAATTGGACTAGATATGGTCCGTATGTGTAGGAAACACCGTTCTTTTGTTCTAGAACACACACGTTTCCTGCTGTCTTTGAGACTCTAGAAAGCAAGAGCGTGCTTCTTGTTCTAAAGCATAGTGTGATCAATGGATGATTACACTGCTGTGTGTTTCACTTCAGAAATGGAGTTAAATTCCAGGCTCTGAATCTTCCTACAAGGAAGACTTTGATTCAGGTAAGGGCAGTTACTTTTCTGCTCAAACGAACTACATCGTTCACAAAGCTCACACGTTTCTCATCTTAACTGACAAGCATTGGATGTTAGAGGGTCAGTGCTTTGTATCAGTTTCAGAAGCAGAGTTTGACTAGATATGGTCCGTATGTGTAGGAAACACCCTTCTTTTGTTATCAGCAAAATCACATTTCCTGCTGTCTTAGAGACTCTAGAAAGCAAGAGAGTGCTTCTTGTTCTAAAGCAGAGTATGATCAATGGATGAGAACACTGCTGTGTGTTTCACTTCAGAAATGGAGTTAAATCCCAGGCTCTGAGTCTTCCTACAAGCAAGACTTCGTTTAAGGTAAGGGCAGTCACTTTTCTGCTCAAACGAATTATATCGTTCATGAAGCTCACACGTTTCCCATCTTAACAGACAAGCATTGGATGTTAGAGGACCAGTGATTTGTATCAGTTTCAGAAGAAGAGTTGGACTAGATATGGTCCGTATGTGTAGGAAACTCCGTTCTTTTGTTCTCAGCACACTCACGTTTCCTGCTGTGTTAGAGACTCCAGAAAGCAAGAGCGTGCTTCTCGCTCTAAAGCAGAGTGTGATCCATGGATGAGAACTATGCTGTGTGTTTCCCTTCAGAAATGGAATTAAATCCCAGACTACGTGTCTTCCTACAAACAAGACTCCGTTTAAGGAAAGGGCAGTCACTTTTCTTCTCAAACGAACTACATTGTTCATGAAGCTCACACGTTTCCCATCTTAACTGACAAGCATTGGATGTTAGAGGACCAGTGCTTTGTAACAGTTTCAGAAGAAGAGTTGGACTAGATATGGTCCGTATGTGTAGGAAACTCCGTTCTTTTTTTATGGGCACACTCAGATTTCCTGCTTTCTTAGAGACTCTATAAAGCAAGAGCATGCATCTTGCTCTAAAGCAGAGTGTGATCCATGGATGAGAACTATGCTGTGTGTTTCGCTTCAGAAATGGAGTTAAATCCCAGGCTCTGTGTCTTCCTACAAGCAAGACTTCGATTCAGGTAAGGGCAGTCTCTTTTCTGCTCAAACGAACTACATCGTTCACGAAGCTCACAGGTTTCTCATCTTAACTGACAAGCATTGAATGTTAGAGGGTCAGTGCTTTGTATCAATTTCAGAAGCAGATTTTGACTACATATGGTCTGTATGTGTAGGAAACACCTTTCTTTTGTTCTCAGAACACTCACGTTTCCTTCTGTGTTAGAGACTCTAGAAAGCAAGAGCATGCTTTTCGCTCTAAAGCAGAGTGTGATCCATGGATGAGAACTATGCTGTTGTTTCCCTTCAGAAATGGAGTTAAATCACAGGCTCTGAGTCTTCCTACAAGGAAGACTTCGATTCAGGTAAGGGCAGTCACTTTTTTGCTCAAACGAACTACATCGTTCACGAAGCTCACACATTTCTCATCTTAACTGGCAAGCATTGGATGTTAGAGGGTCACTGCTTTCTATCAGTTTCAGAAGCAGAGTTGGACTAGATATGGTCCGTATGTGTAGGAAACACCCTTCTTTTGTTCTCAGCACACTTACGTTTCCGGCTGTCTTAGAGACTTTAGAAAGCAAGAGCGTGCTTCTCGCTCTAAAGCAGAGTGTGATCCATGGTTGAGAACTATGCTGTTTGTTTCCCTTCAGAAATGGTGTTAAATCCCAGGCTCTGTGTGTTCCTACAAGCAAGACTTCGTTTCAATTAAGGGCAGTCACTTTTCAGCTCAAACGAACTACATCGTTCACGGAGCTCACACGTTTCTCATCTTAACAGAAAAGCATTGGACGTTAGAGGACCAGTGCTTTGTATCAGTTTAAGAAGCAGAGTTGGACTATATATTGTCCGTATGTATAGGAAACACCCTTCTTTGTTCTCAGCAAAATCACATTTCCTGCTGTCTTAGAGACTCTAGAAAGCAAGAGCATTCTTCTTGTTCTAAAACAGAGTATGATCAATGGATGAGAACACTGCTTTGTGTTTCACTTCAGAAATGGAGTTAAATCCCAGGCTCTGTGTCTTACTACAAGCAAGACTTCGTTTAAGGTAAGGGCAGTCACTTATCTGCTCAAACGAATTACATCCTTCATGAAGCTCACACGTTTCCCATCTTAACTGACAAGCATTGGATGGTAGAGGACCAGTGATTTGTATCAGTTTCAGAAGAAGAGTTGGACTAGATATGGTCCGTATGTGTAGGAAACACCGTTCTTTTGTTCTCAGCACACTCACGTTTCCTGCTGTGTTAGAGACTCCAGAAAGCAAGAGCGTGCTTCTCGCTCTAAAGCAGAGTGTGATCCATGGATGAGAACTATGCTGTGTGTTTCCCTTCAGAAATGGAATTAAATCCCAGA
The DNA here is from genome assembly GCA_949786385.1 of Onychomys leucogaster. Classification (NCBI taxonomy): domain Eukaryota; kingdom Metazoa; phylum Chordata; class Mammalia; order Rodentia; family Cricetidae; genus Onychomys; species Onychomys leucogaster. The sequence continues at coordinate 2,393,810 of CATKUP010000018.1, read as the reverse complement.
CTATGTGTCTTCCTACAAACAAGACTTCGTTTAAGGAAAGGGCAGTCACTTTTCTGCTCAAACGAAGTACATCGTTCATGAAGCTCACACATTTCCCATCTTAACTGACAAGCATTGGATGTTAGAGGACCAGTGCTTTTTATCAGTTTCAGAAGAAGAGTTGGACTACATATGGTCCGTATGTGTAGGAAACTCCGTTCTTTTGTTCTGGGCACACTCAGATTTCCTGCTGTCTTAGAGACTCTATAAAGCAAGAGCATGCTTCTTGCTCTAAAGCAGAGTGTGATCCATGGATGAGAACTATGCTGTTTGTTTCCATTCAGAAATGGAGTTAAATCCCAGGCTCTGTGTCTTCCTACAAGCAAGACTTCGTTTCAGGTAAGGGCAGTCACTTTCAGCTCAAACGAACTACATCGTTCACGAAGATCACAAGTTTCTCATCTTAACAGACAAGCATTGGATGTTAGAGGACCAGTGCTTTGTATCAGTTTCAGAAGCAGAGTTGAACTAGATATGGTCCATATGTGTAGGAAACTCCGTTTTTTTTTATGGGCACACTCAGATTTCCTGCTTTCTTAGAGAATCTATAAAGCAAGAGCATGCATCTTGCTCTAAAGCAGAGTGTGATCCATGGATGAGAACTATGCTGTTTGTTTCCATTCAGAAATGGAGTTAAATCCCAGGCTCTGTGTCTTCCTACAATCGTTTCAGGTAAGGGCAGTCACTTTTCAGCTCAAACGAACTACATCGTTCACGGAGCTCACACGTTTCTCGCCTTAACAGACAAGCATTGGATGTTAGAGGACCAGTGCTTTGTATCAGTTTAAGAAAGAGAGTTGGACTAGATATGGTCCGTATGTGTAGGAAACACCGTTCTTTTGTTCTCAGCACACTCATGTTTCCTGCTGTGTTAGAGACTCTAGAATGCAAGAGCGTGCTTCTTGCTCTAAAGCAGAGTGTGATCCATGGATGAGAACTATGCTGTGTGTTTCCCTTCAGAAATGGAGTTAAATCCCAAGCTCTGAGTCTTCCTACAAGCAAGACTTCATTTCAGGGAAGGGCAGTCACTTTTCTGCTCAAACGAACTACATAGTTCACGAAGCACACGTTTCTCATCTTAACTGACAAGCATTGGATGTTAGAGGACCAGTGCATTGTATCAGTTTCAGAAGCACATTTGGACTACATATGGTCCGTATGTGTAGGAAACACCGTTCTTTTGTTCTGGGCACACTCAGATTACCTGCTGTATTAGAGACTCTAGAAAGCAAGAGCGTGCTTCTCACTCTAAACAGAGTGTGATCCATGGATTAGAACTCTGCTGTGTGTTTCCGTTCAGAGATGGAGATAATTCCCAGGCTCTGTGTCTTACTACAAGCAAGACTTCGTTTCAGGTAAGGGCAGTCACTTTTCAGTTCAAAAGAACTACATCATTCACAAAACTCACACGTTTCTCATCTTAACTGACAAGCATAGGATGTTAGAGGACCAGTGCTTTCTATCAGTTTCAGAAGCAGAGTTGGACTAGATATGGTCCGTATGTGTAGGAAACAGAGTTCTTTTGTTCTCAGCACACTTACGTTTCCTGCTGTCTTAGAGACTTTAGAAAGCAAGAGCGTGCTTCTCGCTCTAAAGCAGAGTGTGATCCATGGATGAGAACTATGCTGTGTGTTTCCCTTCAGAAATGGAGTTAAATCCCAGGCTCTGTGTCTTCCTACAAGCAAGACTTCGTTTCAATTAAGGGCAGTCACTTTTCAGCTCAAACGAACTACATCGTTCACGAAGCTCACACGTTTCTCATCTTAACAGACAAGCATTGGATCTTAGAGGACCAGTGTTTTGTATCAGTTTAAGAAGCAGAGTTGGACTAGATATTGTCCGTATGTGTAGGAAACACCCTTCTTTTTTTCTCAGCAAAATCACGTTTCCTGCTGTCTTAGAGTCTCTAGAAAGCAAGAGCGTGCTTCTTATTCTAAAGCAGAGTATGATCAATGGATGGGATCACTGCTGTGTGTTTCCATTCAGAAATGGAGTTAAATCCCAGGCTCTGAGTCTTCCTACAAGCAAGACTTCTTTTAAGGTAAGGGCAGTCACTTTTCTGCTCAAACGACTACATCGTTCACGAAGCTCACACGTTTCTCATCTTAACTGACAAGCATTGGATGTTAGAGGACCAGTGCTTTGTATCAGTTTCAGAAGAAGAGTTGGAATAGATATGGTCCGTATGTGTAGGATACACCGTTCTTTTGTTCTCAGCACACTCACGTTTCCTGATGTCTTAGAGACTTTAGAAAGCAAGAGGGTGCTTCTTGCTCTAAGGCAGAGTGTGATCCATGGATGAGAACTATGCTGTGTGTTTCGCTTCAGAAATGGAGTTAAATCCCAGGCTCTGTGTCTTCCTACAAGCAAGACTTCGTTTCAGGTAACGGCAGTCACTTTTCAGCTCAAAAGAACTACATCGTTCACGGAGCTCACACGTTTCTCATCTTAACAGACAAGCATTGTTTGTTAGAGGACCAGTGCTTTGTATCAGTTTAAGAAGCAGAGTTGGACTGGATATGGTCCTTATATGTAGGAAACACCGTTCTTTTGTTCTCAGCAAAATCACGTTTCCTGCTGTCTGAGACACTCTAGAAAGCAAGAGCATGCTGCTTGTTCTAAAGCATAGTGTGATCAATGGATGAGAACACTACTGTGTGTTTCACTTCAGAAATGGAGTTAAATCCCAGGCTCTCAGTCTTCCTACAAGCAAGACTTCGATTCAGGTAAGGGCAGTCTCTTTTCTGCTCAAACGAACTACATCGTTCACGAAGCTCACAGGTTTCTCATCTTAACTGACAAGCATTGAATGTTAGAGGGTCAGTGCTTTGTATCAATTTCAGAAGCAGATTTTGACTACATATGGTCTGTATGTGTAGGAAACACCTTTCTTTTGTTCTCAGAACACTCACGTTTCCTTCTGTGTTAGAGACTCTAGAAAGCAAGAGCGTGCTTCTCGCTCTAAAGCAGAGTGTGATCCATGGATGAGAACTATGCTGTTGTTTCCCTTCAGAAATGGAGTTAAATCACAGGCTCTGAGTCTTCCTACAAGGAAGACTTCGATTCAGGTAAGGGCAGTCACTTTTCTGCTCAAACGAACTACATCGTTCACGAAGCTCACACATTTCTCATCTTAACTGACAAGCATTGGATGTTAGAGGGTCACTGCTTTCTATCAGTTTCAGAAGCAGAGATGGACTAGATATGGTCCGTATGTGTAGGAAACACCCTTCTTTTGTTCTCAGCACACTTACGTTTCCTGCTGTCTTAGAGACTTTAGAAAGCAAGAGCGTGCTTCTCGCTCTAAAGCAGAGTGTGATCCATGGTTGAGAACTATGCTGTTTGTTTCCCTTCAGAAATGGAGTTAAATCCCAGGCTCTGTGTGTTCCTACAAGCAAGACTTCGTTTCAATTAAGGGCAGTCACTTTTCAGCTCAAACGAACTACATCGTTCACGGAGCTCACACGTTTCTCATCTTAACAGAAAAGCATTGGATGTTAGAGGACCAGTGCTTTGTATCAGTTTAAGAAGCAGAGTTGGACTATATATTGTCCGTATGTATAGGAAACACCCTTCTTTGTTCTCAGCAAAATCACATTTCCTGCTGTCTTAGAGACTCTAGAAAGCAAGAGCATTCTTCTTGTTCTAAAGCAGAGTATGATCAATGGATGAGAACACTGCTTTGTGTTTCACTTCAGAAATGGAGTTAAATCCCAGGCTCTGTGTCTTACTACAAGCAAGACTTCGTTTAAGGTAAGGGCAGTCACTTATCTGCTCAAACGAATTACATCCTTCATGAAGCTCACACGTTTCCCATCTTAACTGACAAGCATTGGATGTTAGAGGACCAGTGATTTGTATCAGTTTCAGAAGAAGAGTTGGACTAGATATGGTCCGTATGTGTAGGAAACACCGTTCTTTTTTTCTCAGCACACTCACGTTTCCCGCTGTGTTAGAGACTCCAGAAAGCAAGAGCGTGCTTCTCGCTCTAAAGCAGAGTGTGATCCATGGATGAGAACTATGCTGTGTGTTTCCCTTCAGAAATGGAATTAAATCCCAGACTATGTGTCTTCCTACAAACAAGACTTCGTTTAAGGAAAGGGCAGTCACTTTTCTGCTCAAACGTAGTACATCGTATATGAAGCTCACACATTTCCCATCTTAACTGACAAGCATTGGATGTTAGAGGACCAGTGCTTTTTATCAGTTTCAGAAGAAGAGTTGGACTACATATGGTCCGTATGTGTAGGAAACTCCGTTCTTTTGTTCTGGGCACACTCAGATTTCCTGCTGTCTTAGAGACTCTATAAAGCAAGAGCATGCTTCTTGCTCTAAAGCAGAGTGTGATCCATGGATGAGAACTATGCTGTTTGTTTCCATTCAGAAATGGAGTTAAATCCCAGGCTCTGTGTCTTCCTACAAGCAAGACTTCGTTTCAGGTAAGGGCAGTTACTTTCAGCTCAAACGAACTACATCGTTCACGGAGCTCACACGTTTCTCATCTTAACAGACAAGCATTGTTTGTTTGAGGACCAGTGCTTTGTATCAGTTTAAGAAGCAGAGTTGGACTGGATATGGTCCTTATATGTAGGAAACACCGTTCTTTTGTTCTCAGCAAAATCACGTTTCCTGCTGTCTGAGAGACTCTAGAAAGCAAGAGCATGCTGCTTGTTCTAAAGCATAGTGTGATCAATGGATGAGAACACTACTGTGTGTTTCACTTCAGAAATGGAGTTAAATCCCAGGCTCTCAGTCTTCCTACAAGCAAGACTTCGATTCAGGTAAGGGCAGTCTCTTTTCTGCTCAAACGAACTACATCGTTCACGAAGCTCACAGGTTTCTCATCTTAACTGACAAGCATTGAATGTTAGAGGGTCAGTGCTTTGTATCAATTTCAGAAGCAGATTTTGACTACATATGGTCTGTATGTGTAGGAAACACCTTTCTTTTGTTCTCAGAACACTCACGTTTCCTTCTGTGTTAGAGACTCTAGAAAGCAAGAGCGTGCTTCTCGCTCTAAAGCAGAGTGTGATCCATGGATGAGAACTATGCTGTGTGTTTCCCTTCACAAATGGAGTTAAATCACAGGCTCTGAGTCTTCCTACAAGGAAGACTTCGATTCAGGTAAGGGCAGTCACTTTTCTGCTCAAAAAAACTACATCGTTCACGAAGCTCACACATTTCTCATCTTAACTGACAAGCATTGGATGTTAGAGGGTCACTGCTTTCTATCAGTTTCAGAAGCAGAGTTGGACTAGATATGGTCCGTATGTGTAGGAAACACCCTTCTTTTGTTCTCAGCACACTTACGTTTCCTGCTGTCTTAGAGACTTTAGAAAGCAAGAGCGTGCTTCTCGCTCTAAAGCAGAGTGTGATCCATGGTTGAGAACTATGCTGTTTGTTTCCCTTCAGAAATGGAGTTAAATCCCATGCTCTGTGTGTTCCTACAAGCAAGACTTCGTTTCAATTAAGGGCAGTCACTTTTCAGCTCAAACGAACTACATCGTTCACGGAGCTCACACGTTTCTCATCTTAACAGAAAAGCATTGGATGTTAGAGGACCAGTGCTTTGTATCAGTTTAAGAAGCAGAGTTGGACTATATATTGTCCGTATGTATAGGAAACACCCTTCTTTGTTCTCAGCAAAATCACATTTCCTGCTGTCTTAGAGACTCTAGAAAGCAAGAGCATTCTTCTTGTTCTAAAGCAGTGTATGATCAATGGATGAGAACACTGCTTTGTGTTTCACTTCAGAAATGGAGTTAAATCCCAGGCTCTGTGTCTTACTACAAGCAAGACTTCGTTTAAGGTAAGGGCAGTCACTTATCTGCTCAAACGAATTACATCCTTCATGAAGCTCACACGTTTCCCATCTTAACTGACAAGCATTGGATGGTAGAGGACCAGTGATTTGTATCAGTTTCAGAAGAAGAGTTGGACTAGATATGGTCCGTATGTGTAGGAAACACCGTTCTTTTTTTCTCAGCACACTCACGTTTCCTGCTGTGTTACAGACTCCAGAAAGCAAGAGCGTGCTTCTCGCTCTAAAGCAGAATGTGATCCATGGATGAGAACTATGCTGTGTGTTTCCCTTCAGAAATGGAATTAAATCCCAGACTATGTGTCTTCCTACAAACAAGACTTCGTTTAAGGAAAGGGCAGTCACTTTTCTGCTCAAACGAAGTACATCGTTCATGAAGCTCACACATTTCCCATCTTAACTGACAAGCATTGGATGTTAGAGGACCAGTGCTTTTTATCAGTTTCAGAAGAAGTGTTGGACTACATATGGTCCGTATGTGTAGGAAACTCCGTTCTTTTGTTGTGGGCACACTCAGATTTCCTGCTGTCTTAGAGACTCTATAAAGCAAGAGCATGCTTCTTGCTCTAAAGCAGAGTGTGATCCATGGATGAGAACTATGCTGTTTGTTTCCATTCAGAAATGGAGTTAAATCCCAGGCTCTGTGTCTTCCTACAAGCAAGACTTCGTTTCAGGTAAGGGCAGTCACTTTCAGCTCAAACGAACTACAACGTTCACGGAGCTCACACGTTTCTCATCTTAACAGACAAGCATTGTTTGTTAGAGGACCAGTGCTTTGTATCAGTTTAAGAAGCAGAGTTGGACTGGATATGGTCCTTATATGTAGGAAACACCGTTCTTTTGTTCTCATCAAAATCACGTTTCCTGCTGTCTGAGAGACTCTAGAAAGCAAGAGCATGCTGCTTGTTCTAAAGCATAGTGTGATCAATGGATGAGAACACTACTGTGTGTTTCACTTCAGAAATGGAGTTAAATCCCAGGCTCTCAGTCTTCCTACAAGCAAGACTTCGATTCAGGTAAGGGCAGTCTCTTTTCTGCTCAAACGAACTACATAGTTCACGAAGCACACGTTTCTCATCTTAACTGACAAGCATTGGATGTTAGAGGAGCAGTGCATTGTATCAGTTTCAGAAGCACATTTGGACTACATATGGTCCGTATGTGTAGGAAACACCGTTCTTTTGTTCTGGGCACACTCAGATTACCTGCTGTATTAGAGACTCTAGAAAGCAAGAGCGTGCTTCTCTCTCTAAAACAGAGTGTGATCCAAGGATTAGAACTCTGCTGTGTGTTTCCCTTCAGAAATGGAGTTAAATCCCAGGATCTGTGTCTTCCTACAAGCAAGACTTCGTTTCAATTAAGGGCAGTCACTTTTCAGCTCAAACGAACTACATCATTCACGAAGCTCACACGTTTCTCATCTTAACAGACAAGCATTGGATCTTAGAGGACCAGTGCTTTGTATCAGTTTAAGAAGCAGAGTTGAACTAGATATGGTCCGTATGTGTAGGAAACACAGTTCTTTTGTTCTCAGCACACTTACGTTTCCTGCTGTCTTAGAGACTTTAGAAAGCAAGAGCGTGCTTCTCGCTCTAAAGCAGAGTGTGATCCATGGATGAGAACTATGCTGTGTGTTTCCCTTCAGAAATGGAGTTAAATCCCAGGCTCTGTGTCTTCCTACAAGCAAGACTTCGTTTCAATTAAGGGCAGTCACTTTTCAGCTCAAACGAACTACATCCTTCACGAAGCTCACACGTTTCTCATCTTAACTGACAAGCATTGGATGTAAGAGGGTCACTGCTTTGTATCAGTTTCAGAAGCAGAGTTGGACTAGATATGGTCCGTATGTGTAGGAAACACCGTTCTTTTGTTCTCAGCACACTCACGTTTCCTGCTGTGTTAGAGACTCTAGAAAGCAAGAGCGTGCTTCTCGCTCTAAAGCAGAGTGTGATCCATGGATGAGAACTATGCTGTGTGTTTCCCTTCAGAAATGGAGTTAAATCCCAATCTCTGTGTCTTCCTAAAAGCAAGACTTCGTTTCAGGTAATGGCAGTCACTTTTCAGCTCAAACGAACTACATCGTTCAATGAGCTCACACATTTCTCTTCTTAAAAGACAAGCATTGGATGTTAGAGGACCAGTGCTTTGTATCAGTTTAAGAAGGAGAGTTGGACTAGATATGGTCCGTATGTGTAGGAAACACTGTTCTTTTGTTCTCAGCACACTCATGTTTCCTACTGTCTTAGAGACTCTAGGAAGAAAGAGCGTGCTTCTTGTTCTAAAGCAGAGTGTGATCAATGGATGAGAACACTGCTGTATGTTTCACTTCAGAAATGGAGTTAAATCCCAAGCTCTGAGTCTTCCTACAAGCAAAACTTCATTTCAGGTAAGGGCAGTCACTTTTCTGCTCAAACGAACTACATAGTTCACGAAGCACACGTTTCTCATCTTAACTGACAAGCATTGGATGTTAGAGGACCAGTGCATTGTATCAGTTTCAGAAGCACATTTGGACTACATATGGTCCGTATATGTAGGAAACACCGTTCTTTTGTTCTGGGCACACTCAGATTACCTGCTGTATTAGAGACTCTAGAAAGCAAGAGTGTGCTTCTCTCTCTAAAACAGAGTGTGATCCATGGATTAGAACTCTGCTGTGTGTTTCTGTTCATAGATGGAGTTAAATCCCAGGCTCTGTGTCTTACTACAAGCAAGACTTCGTTTCAGGTAAGGGCAGTCACTTTTCAGTTCAAAAGAACTACATCATTCACAAAACTCACACGTTTCTCATCTTAACTGACAAGTATAGGATGTTAGAGGACCAGTGCTTTGTATCAGTTTCAGAAGCAGAGTTGGACTAGATATGGTCCGTATGTGTAGGAAACACAGTTCTTTTGTTCTCAGCACACTTAAGTTTCCTGCTGTCTTAGAGACTTTAGAAAGCAAGAGCGTGCTTCTCGCTCTAAAGCAGAATGTGATCCATGGATGAGAACTATGCTGTGTGTTTCCCTTCAGAAATGGAGTTAAATCCCAGGCTCTGTGTCTTCCTACAAGCAAGACATCGTTTCAATTAAGGGCAGTCACTTTTCAGCTCAAACGAACTACATCATTCACGAAGCTCACAGGTTTCTCATCTTAACAGACAAGCATTGGATCTTAGAGTTCCAGTGCTTTGTATCAGTTTAAGAAGCAGAGTTGGACTAGATATTGTCCGTATGTGTAGGATACACCGTTCTTTTGTTCTCAGCACACTCACGTTTCCTGATGTCTTAGAGACTCTAGAAAGCAAGAGCGTACTTCTTGCTCTAAAGCAGAGTGTGATCAATGGATGATTACACTGCTGTGTGTTTCACTTCAGAAATGGAGTTAAATCCCAGGCTCTGTGTCTTCCTACAAGCAAGACTTCGTTTCAGGTAAGGGCAGTCACTTTTCAGCTCAAACGAACTACATCGTTCACTGAGCTCACACATTTCTCTTCTTAACAGACAAGCATTGGATGTTAGAGGACCAGTGCTTTGTATCAGTTTAAGAAGCAGAGTTGGACTAGATATGGTCCGTATATGTAGGATACACCGTTCTCTTGTTCTCAGAACACTCACGTTTCCTGCTGTGTTAGAGACTCCAGAAAGCAAGAGCGTGCTTCTCGCTCTAAAGCAGAGTGTGATCCATGGATGAGAACTATGCTGTGTGTTTCCCTTCAGAAATGGAGTTAAATCCCAGACTCTGTGTCTTCCTACAAATAAGACTTCGTTTAAGGTAAGGGCAGTCACTTTTCTGCTCAAACGAACTACATCGTTCATGAAGCTCACACTTTTCCCATCTTAACTGACAAGCATTGGATGTTAGAGGACCAGTGCTTTGTATCAATTTCAGAAGCAGCATTGGACTAGATATGGTCCGTATGTGTAGGAAACACCGTTCTTTTGTTCTCAGCACACTCACGTTTCCTGCTGTCTTAGAGACTTTAGAAAGCAAGAACGTGCTTCTCGCTCTAAAGCAGAGTGTGTTCCATGGATGAGAACTATGCTGTTTGTTTCCCTTCAGAAATGGAGTTAAATCCCAGACTCTGTGTCTTACTACAAGCAAGACTTCGTTTCAGGTAAAGGCAGTCACTTTTCAGCTCAAACGAACTACATCGTTCACGGAGCTCACACGATTCTCATCTTAACAGACAAGCATTGGATGTTAGAGGACCAGTGCTTTGTATCAGTTTAAGAAGCAGAGTTGGACTAGATATGGTCCGTATGTGTAGGAAACACCGTTCTTTTGTTCTCAGCAAAATCACGTTTCCTGCTGTCTTAGAGAATCTAGAAAGCAAGAGCGTGCTTCTTGTTCTAAAGCAGAGTATGATCCATGGATGAGAACACTGCTGTGTGTTTCCCTTCAGAAATGGAGTTAAATCCCAAGCTCTGAGTCTTCCTACAAGCAAGACTTCGTTTCAGGTAACGGCAGTCACTTTTCAGCTCAAACGAACTACATCGTTCAATGAGCTCACACATTTCTCATCTTAACAGACAAGCATTGGATGTTAGAGGACCAGTGCTTTGTATCAGTTTAAGAAGGAGAGTTGGACGTGATATGGTCCGTATGTGTAGGAAACACCTTTCTTTTGTTCTCAGCACACTCACGTTTCCTGCTGTCATAGAGACTCTAGAAAGCAAGAGCGTACTTCTTTCTCTAAAGCAGAGTGTGATCAATTGATGTTTACACTGCTGTGTGTTTCACTTCAGAAATGGAGTTAAATCCCAGGCTGTGTGTCTGAAACAAACAAGACTTCGTTTCAGGTAAGGGCAGTCAGTTTTCATCTCAAACGAACTACATCATTCACGGAGCTCACACGTTTCTCATCTTAACAGACAAGCTTTGGATGTTAGAAGTCCAGTGATTTGTATCAGTTTCAGAAGAAGAGTTGGACTTGATATGGTCCAAATGTGTAGGAAACACCGTTCTTTGTTCTCAGCACACTCACGTTTCCTGCTGTGTTAGAGACTCCAGAAAGCAAGAGCGTGCTTCTCGCTCTAAAGCAGAGTGTGATCACTGGATGAGAACTATGCTGTGTGTTTCCCTTCATAAATAGAGTTATATCTCAATCTCTGTGTCTTCCTACAAGCAAGACTTCATTTCAGGTAAGGGCAGTCACTTTTCAGCTCAAACGAACTACATCGTATATGGAGCTCACACTTTTCTCATCTTAACAGACAAGCATTGTATGTTAGAGGACCAGTGCATTGTATCAGTTTCAGAAGCAGATTTGGACTAGATATGGTCCGTATGTGTAGGAAACACCGTTCTTTTGTTCTGGTCACAATCAGAGTTCCTGCTGTATTAGAGACACTAGAAAGCAAGAGCATGCTTCTTGCTCTAAAGCAGAGTGTGATCCATGGATGAGAACTATGCTGTGTGTTTCCATTCAGAAATGGAGTTAAATCCCAGGCTCTGTGTCTTCCTACAAGCAAGACTTCATTTCAGGTAAGGGCAGTCACTTTTCTGCTCAAACGAACTACATCGTTCACGAAGCTCACACGTTTCTCTTCCTAACAGACAAGCATTGGATGTTAGAGGACCAGTGCTTTGTATCAGTTTCAAAGCAGAGTTGAACTAGATATGGTCTGTATGTGTAGGAAACACCGTTCTTTTGTTCTCCGCACACACGTTTCCTGCTGTCTTAGAGACTCTAGAAAGCAAGAGCGTGCTTCTAGTTCTAAAGCAGAGTGTGATCAATGGATGATTACACTGCTGTGTGTTTCACTTCAGAAATGGAGTTAAATCCCAGGCTCTGAGTTTTCCTACAAGCAAGACTTCGATTCAGGTAAGGGCAGTCAATTTTCTGCTCAAACGAACTACATCATTCACGAAGCTCACACTTTTCTCATCTTAACTGACAAGCATTGGATGTTAGAGGGTCAGTGCTTTGTATCAGTTTCAGAAGCAGATTTGGACTACATATGGTCCGTATGTGTAGGAAACACCGATCTTTTGTTCTCAGCACACTCATGTTTCCTGCTGTCTTAGAGACTCTAAAAGCAAGAGCGTGCTTCTCGCTCTAAAGCAGAGTGTGATCCATGGGTGAGAACTATGCTGTGTGTTTCCCTTCAGAAATGGAGTTAACTCCCAGGCTCTGAGTCTTCCTACACTCAAGAATTCGTTTCAGGTAAGGGCAGTCACTTTTCTGCTCAAACGAACTACATGTTTCACGAAGATCACAAGTTTCTCATCTTAACTGATAAGCATTGGATGTTAGAGGACCAGTGCATTGTATCAGATTCAGAAGCAGATTTGGACTACATATGTTCCATATGTGTAGGATACACCGTTCTTTTGTTCTCAGCACACTCAGATTACCTGCTGTTTTAGAGACTCTAGAAAGCAAGAGCGTGCTTCTTGCACTATAGCAGAGTGTGATCCATGGATGAGAACTATGCTGTGTGTTTCCATTCAGAAATGGAGTTAAATCCCAGGCTCTTTGTCTTCCTACAAGCAAGACTTCATTTCAGGTAAGGGCAGTCACTTTTCAGCTCAAAAGAACTACATCGTTCACGAAGCTCACACGTTTCTCATCTTAACAGTCAAGCATTGGATGTTAGAGGACCAGTGCTTTGTATCAGTTTCAAAGCAGAGTTGAACTAGATATGGTCTGTATGTGTAGGAAACACCGTTCTTTGTTCTCAGCACACACACGTTTCCTGCTGTCTTAGAGACACTAGAAAGCAAGAGCATGCTTTTGTTCTAAAGCAGAGTGTGATCAATGGATGATTACACTGCTGTGTGTTTCACTTCAGAAATGGAGTTAAATCCCAGGCTCTGAGTTTTCCTACAAGCAAGACTTCGATTCAGGTAAGGGCAGTCAATTTTCTGCTCAAACGAACTACATAATTCACGAAGCTCACACTTTTCTCATCTTAACTGACAAGCATTGGATGTTAGAGGGTCAGTGCTTTGTATCAGTTTCAGAAGCAGATTTGGACTACATATGGTCCGTATGTGTAGGAAACACCGATCTTTTGTTCTCACCACACTCATGTTTCCTGCTGTCTTAGAGACTCTAAAAGCAAGAGCGTGCTTCTCGCTCTAAAGCAGAGTGAGATCCATGGGTGAGAACTATGCTGTGTGTTTCCCTTCAGAAATGGAGTTAACTCCCAGGCTCTGTGTCTTCCTACAAGCAAGAATTCGTTTCAGGTAACGGCAGTCACTTTTCATCTCAAACGAACTACATCGTTCACTGAGCTCACACATTTCTCATCTTAACAGACAAGCATTGGATGTTAGAGGACAAGTGCTTTGTATCAGTTTCAGAAGCAGAGTTGAACTAGATATGGTCTGTATGTGTAGGAAACACCGTTCTTTTGTTCTCAGCACACACACTTTTCCTGCTGTCTTAGAGACTCTAGAAAGCATGAGTGTGATTCTTGTTCTAAAGCAGAGTGCGATCAATGGATGAGAACACTGCTGTGTGTTTCACTTCAGAAATGGTGTTAAATCCCAGGCTCTGAGTCTTCCTACAAGCAAGACTTCGTTTCAGGTAAGGGCAGTCACTTTTCTGCTCAAACGAACTACATGTTTCACGAAGATCACACGTTTCTCATCTTAACTGATAAGCATTGGATGTTAGAGGACCAGTGCATTGTATCAGATTCAGAAGCAGATTTGGACTACATATGTTCCGTATGTGTAGGATACACCGTTCTTTTGTACTCAGCACACTCAGATTACATGCTGTTTTAGAGACTCTAGAAAGGAAGAGAGTGATTTTTGCACTATAGCAGAGTGTGATCCATGGATGAGAAAAATGCTGTGTGTTTCCTTTCAGAAATGGAGTTAAATCCCAGGCTCTGTGTCTTACTACAAGCAAGACTTCGTTTCAGGTAAGGGCAGTCACTTTACAGTTCAAAAGAACTACATCATTCACAAATTTCACATGTTTCTCATCTTAACTGACAAGCATAGGATATTAGAGGACCAGTGCTTTAGATCAGTTTCAGAAGCAGCGTTGGTCTAGATATGGTCCGTATGTGTAGGAAACACCGTTCTTTTGTTCTCAGCACACTCACGTTTCCTGCTGTCTTAGAGACTTTAGAAAGCAAGAGCGTGCTTCTCGCTCAAAAGCAGAGTGTGTTCCATGGATGAGAACTATGCTGTGTGTTTCCCTTCATAAATGGAGTTAAATCTCAATCTCTGTGTCTTCCTACAAGCAAGACTTCGTTTCAGGTAAGGGCAGTCACTTTTCAGCTCAAACGAACTACATCGTTCATTGAGCTCACTCATTTCTCTTCTTAACATACAAGCATTGGATGTTAGAGGACCAGTGCTTTGTATCAGTTTAAGAAGGAGAGTTGGAATACATATGGTCCGTATGTGTAGGAAACACACTTCTTTTGTTCTCAGCAAAATCACGTTACCTGCTGTCTTAGAGACTCTAGAAAGCAAGAGCGTGCTTCTTGTTCTAAAGCAGACTATGATCAATTGATGAGAACACTGCTGTGTGTTTCACTTCAGAAATGGAGTTAAATCCCAGGCTCTGAGTCTTCCTACAAGCAAAACTTCGTTTAAGGTAAGGGCAGTCACTTTTCTGCTCAAACGAACTACATCGTTCATGTTGCTCACTCGTTTCCCATCTTAACTGACAAGCATTGGATGTTAGAGGACCAGTGCTTTGTATCAGTTTCAGAAGAAGAGTTGGACTACATATGGTCCGTATGTGTAGGAAACACCGTTCTTTTGTTCTCAGCGCAATCACGTTTCCTGCTGTCTTAGAGACTTTAGAAAGCAAGAGCGTGCTTCTCGCTCTAAAGCAGAGTGTGATCCATGGAAGAGAACTATGCTGTGTGTTTCCATTCAGAAATGGAGTTAAATCCCAGGCTCTGTGTCTTCCTACAAGCAAGACTTCGTTTCAGGTAAGGGCAGTCACTTTTCAGCTCAAACGAACTTCATCGTTCACGAAGTTCACACGTTTCTCATCTTAAATGACAAGCAATGGATGTTGGAGGGTCAGTGCTTTGTATCAGTTTCAGAAGCAGATTTGGACTACATATGGTCTGTATGTGTAGGAAACACCGTTCTTTTGTTCTGGGCACACTCAAATTACCTGCTATAATAGAGACTCTAAAAGCAAGAGCATGCTTCTCGCTCTAAAGCAGAGTGTGATCCATGGATGAGAAAAATGCTGTGTGTTTCCCTTCAGAAATGGAGTTAAAACCCAGGCTCTGTGTCTTCCTACAAGCAAGACTTCGTTTCAGGTAAGGGCAGTCACTTTTCAGCTCAAACGAACTACTTCGTTCACGGAACTCACACGTTTCTCATCTTAACAGACAAGCATTGGATGTTAGAGGACCAGTGCTTTGTATCAGTTTAAGAAGCAGAGTTGGACTAGATATGGTCCGTATGTGTAAGAAATACAGTTCTTTTGTTCTCAGCAAAATCACGTTTACGTCTGTCTTAGAGACTCTAGAAAGCAAGAGCGTGATTCTTGTTCTAAAGCAGAGTATGATCAATTGATGAGAATACTGCTGTGTGTTTCACTTCAGAAATGGAGTTAAATCCCAGGCTCTGAGTCTTCCTACAAGCAAGACTTCGTTTAATGTAAGGGCAGTCACTTTCCTGCTCAAACGAACTACATCGTTCATGAAGCTCACACGTTTCCCATCTTAACTGACAAAGATTGGATGTTAGAGGACCAGTGCTTTGTATCAGTTTCAGAAGAAGAGTTGGACTACATATGGTCCATATGTGTAGGAAACGCCGTTCTTTGTTCTGGGCACACTCAGATTTCCTGCTGTATTAGAGACTCTAGAAAGCAAGAGCGTGCTTCTCGCTCTAAAGCAGAGTGTGATCCATGGATGAGAACTATGCGGTGTGTTTCCCTTCAGAAATGGAGTTAAATCCCAATCTCTGTGTCTTCCTACAAGCAAGACTTCGTTTCAGTTAAGGGCAGTCACTTTTCTGCTCAAACGAACTACATCGTTCATGAAGCTCACACGTTTCCAATCTTAACTGACAAGCATTGGATGTTAGAGGACCAGTGCTTTGTATCAGTTTCAGAAGCAGTTTTGGACTACATATGGTCCGTATGTGTAGGAAACACAGTTCTTTTGTTCTCAGCAAAATCACGTTTCCTGCTGTCTTAGAGACCCTAGAAAGCAAGAGCGTGCTTCTTGTTCTAAAGCAGAGTATGATCAATTGATGAGAACACTGCTGTGTGTTTCACTTCAGAAATGGAGTTAAATCCCAGGCTCTGAGTCTTCCTACAAGCAAGACTTCATTTAAGGTAAGGGCAGTCACTTTTCTGCTCAAACGAACTACATCGTTCATGAAGCTCACACGTTTCCCATCTTAACTGACAAGCATTGGATGTTAGAGGACCAGTGCTTTGTATCAGTTTCAGAAGAAGAGTTGAACTAGATATGGTCCGTATGTGTAGGAAACACCGTTCTTTTGTTCTCAGCACACAAACGTTTCCTGCTGTCTTAGAGACTCTAGAAAGGAAGAGTGTGCTTCTTGTTCTAAAGCAGGATGTGATCAATGGATTAGAACAAAGCTGTGTGTTTCACTTCAGAAATGGAGTTAAATCCCAGGCTCTGAGTCTTCCTACAAGCATGATTTCGTTTAAGGTAAGGGCAGTCACTTTTCTGCTCAAAGGAACTACATCGTTCATGAAGCTCACACGTTTCCCATCTTAACTGCCAAGCATTGGATGTTAGAGGACCAGTGCTTTGTATCAGTTTCAGAAGCAGATTTGGACTACATATGGTCCGTATGTGTAGGAAACTCCGTTCTTTGTTCTGGGCACACTCACGTTTCCTGCTCTCATAGAGACTCTAGAAAGCAAGAGAGTGCTTCTTATTCTAAAGCAGAGTGTGATCAATCGATGAGAACAAAGCTGTGTGTTTCACTTCAGAAATGGTGTTAAATCCCAGGCTCTGAGTCTTCCTACAAGCAAGACTTCATTTCAGGTAAGGGCAGTCACTTTTCTGCTCAAACGAACTACATCGTTCACGAAGATCACACGTTTCTTATCTTAACTGACAAGCATTGGATGTTAGAGGACCAGTGCTTTGTATCAGTTTCAGAAGAAGAGTTGGACTAGATATGGTCCTTATGTGCAGGAAACTCCGTTCTTTGTTCTGGGCACACTCAGATTTCCTGCTGTATTAGAGACTCTAGAAAGCAAGAGCGAGCTTCTCGCTCTAAAGCAGAGTGTGATCCCTGGATGAGAACTATGCTGTGTGTTTCCCTTCAGAAATGGAGTTAAATCCCAATCTCTGTGTCTTCCTACAAGCAAGACTTCGTTTCAGGTAACGGCAGTCACTTTTCAGCTCAAACGAACTACATCGTTCACTGAGCTCACACATTTCTCTTCTTAACAGACAAGCATTGGATGTTAGAGGACCAGTGCTTTGTATCTGTTTAAGAAGGAGAGTTGGACTAGATAAGGTCTGTATGTGTAGGAAACACTTTTCTTTGTTCTCAGCACACTCACGTTTCCTGCTCTCATAGAGACTCTAGAAAGCAAGAGAGTGCTTCTTGTTCTAAAGCAGAGTGTGATCAATGGATGAGAACAAAGCTGTGTGTTTCACTTCAGAAATGGAGTTAAATCCCAGGCTCTGAGTCTTCCTACAAGCAAGAGTTCGTTTCAGGTAAGGGCAGTCACTTTTCAGCTCAAACGAACTATATCGTTCAAGAAGCTAGCACGTTTCTTATCTTCACAGACAAGCATTGGATGTTAGAGGACCAGTGCTTTGTATCAGTTTCAGAAGCAGAGTTGAACTAGATATGTTCCGTATGTGTAGGAAACACCGTTCTTTTGTTCTCATCACACAAACGTTTCCTGCTGTCTTAGAGACTCTAGAAAGGAAGAGCGTGCTTCTTGTTCTAAAGCAGAGTGTGATCAATGGATGATTACAATGCTGTGTGTTTCACTTCAGAATTGGAGTTAAATCCCAGGCTCTGATTCTTCCTACAAGCAAGACTTCGATTCAGGTACGGGCAGTCACTTTTCTGCTCAAACGAACTACATCGTTCACGGAGCTCACACGTTTCTCATCTTAACAGACAAGCATTGGATGTTAGAGGACCAGTGCTTTGTATCAGTTTAAGAAGCAGAGTTGGACTAGATATGGTCCGTATGTGTAAGAAACACAGTTCTTTTGTTCTCAGCAAAATCACGTTTCCTGCTGTCTTAGAGCCTCTAGAAAGCAAGAGCGTGATTCTTGTTCTAAAGCAGAGTATGATCAATTGATGAGAATACTGCTGTGTGTTTCACTTCAGAAATGGAGTTAAATCCCAGGCTCTGAGTCTTCCTACAAGCAAGACTTCGTTTAATGTAAGGGCAGTCACTTTCCTGCTCAAACGAACTACATCGTTCATGAAGCTCACACGTTTCCCATCTTAACTGACAAAGATTGGATGTTAGAGGACCAGTGCTTTGTATCAGTTTCAGAAGAAGAGTTGGACTACATATGGTCCATATGTGTAGGAAACGCCGTTCTTTGTTCTGGGCACACTCAGATTTCCTGCTGTATTAGAGACTCTAGAAAGCAAGAGCGTGCTTCTCGCTCTAAATCAGAGTGTGATCCATGGATGAGAACTATGCTGTGTGTTTCCCTTCAGAAATGGAGTTAAATCCCAATCTCTGTGTCTTCCTACAAGCAAGAGTTCGTTTCAGGTAAGGGCAGTCACTTTTCTGCTCAAACGAACTACATCGTTCATGAAGCTCACACGTTTCCAATCTTAACTGACAAGCATTGGATGTTAGAGGACCAGTGCTTTGTATCAGTTTCAGAAGCAGTTTTGGACTACATATGGTCCGTATGTGTAGGAAGCACAGTTCTTTTGTTCTCAGCAAAATCACGCTTCCTGCTGTCTTAGAGACTCTAGAAAGCAAGAGCGTGCTTCTTGTTCTAAAGCAGAGTATGATCACTTGATGAGAACACTGCTGTGTGTTTCACTTCAGAAATGGAGTTAAATGCCAGGCTCTGAGTCTTCCTACAAGCAAGACTTCATTTAAGGTAAGGGCAGTCACTTTTCTGCTCAAACGAACTACATCGTTCATGAAGCTCACACGTTTCCCATCTTAACTGACAAGCATTGGATGTTAGAGGACCAGTGCTTTGTATCAGTTTCAGAAGAAGAGTTGAACTAGATATGGTCCGTATGTGTAGGAAACACCGTTCTTTTGTTCTCAGCACACAAACGTTTCCTGCTGTCTTAGAGACTCTAGAAAGGAAGAGCGTGCTTCTTGTTCTAAAGCAGAGTGTGATCAATGGATTAGAACAAAGCTGTGTGTTTCACTTCAGAAATGGAGTTAAATCCCAGGCTCTGAGTCTTCCTACAAGCATGATTTCGTTTAAGGTAAGGGCAGTCACTTTTCTGCTCAAAGGAACTACATCGTTCATGAAGCTCACACGTTTCCCATCTTAACTGACAAGCATTGATGTTAGAGGACCAGTGCTTTGTATCAGTTTCAGAAGCAGATTTGGACTACATATGGTCCGTATGTGTAGGAAACTCCGTTCTTTGTTCTGGGCACACTCACGTTTCCTGCTCTCATAGAGACTCTAGAAAGCAAGAGAGTGCTTCTTGTTCTAAAGCAGAGTGTGATCAATCGATGAGAACAAAGCTGTGTGTTTCACTTCAGAAATGGTGTTAAATCCCAGGCTCTGAGTCTTCCTACAAGCAAGACTTCATTTCAGGTAAGGGCAGTCACTTTTCTGCTCAAACGAACTACATCGTTCACGAAGATCACACGTTTCTTATCTTAACTGACAAGCATTGGATGTTAGAGGACCAGTGCTTTGTATCAGTTTCAGAAGAAGAGTTGGACTAGATATGGTCCTTATGTGCAGGAAACTCCATTCTTTGTTCTGGGCACACTCAGATTTCCTGCTGTATTAGAGACTCTAGAAAGCAAGAGCGAGCTTCTCGCTCTAAAGCAGAGTGTGATCCCTGGATGAGAACTATGCTGTGTGTTTCCCTTCAGAAATGGAGTTAAATCCCAATCTCTGTGTCTTCCTACAAGCAAGACTTCGTTTCAGGTAACGGCAGTCACTTTTCAGCTCAAACGAACTACATCGTTCACTGAGCTCACACATTTCTCTTCTTAACAGACAAGCATTGGATGTTAGAGGACAGGTGCTTTGTATCTGTTTAAGAAGGAGAGTTGGACTAGATAAGGTCTGTATGTGTAGGAAACACTTTTGTTTGTTCTCAGCACACTCACGTTTCCTGCTCTCATAGAGACTCTAGAAAGCAAGAGAGTGCTTCTTGTTCTAAAGCAGAGTGTGATCAATGGATGAGAACAAAGCTGTGTGTTTCACTTCAGAAATGGAGTTAAATCCCAGGCTCTGAGTCTTCCTACAAGCAAGAGTTCGTTTCAGGTAAGGGCAGTCACTTTTCAGCTCAAACGAACTATATCGTTCACGAAGCTAGCACGTTTCTTATCTTCACAGACAAGCATTGGATGTTAGAGGACCAGTGCTTTGTATCAGTTTCAGAAGCAGAGTTGAACTAGATATGTTCCGTATGTGTAGGAAACACCGTTCTTTTGTTCTCATCACACAAACGTTTCCTGCTGTCTTAGAGACTCTAGAAAGGAAGAGCGTGCTTCTTGTTCTAAAGCAGAGTGTGATCAATGGATGATTACAATGCTGTGTGTTTCACTTCAGAATTGGAGTTAAATCCCAGGCTCTGATTCTTCCTACAAGCAAGACTTCGATTCAGGTACGGGCAGTCACTTTTCTGCTCAAACGAACTACATCGTTCATGAAGCTCACAAGTTTCCCATCTTAACTGACAAGCATTGGATGTTAGAGGACCAGTGCTTTGTATCAGTTTCAGAAGCAGTTTTGGACTACATATGGTCTGTATGTGTAGGAAACACCGTTCTTTTGTTCTGGGCACACTCAGATTTCCTGCTGTATTAGAGACTCTAGAAAGCAAGAGCGTGCTTCTCGCTCTAAAGCAGAGTGTGATCCATGGATGAGAACTATGCTGTGTGTTTCCCTGCAGAAATGGAGTTAAATCCCATTCTCTGTGTCTTCCTACAAGCAAGACTTCGTTTCAGGTAACGGCAGTCACTTTTCAGCTCAAACGAACTACATCGTTCACTGAGCTCACACATTTCTCTTCTTAACAGACAAGCATTGGATGTTAGAGGACCAGTGCTTTGTATCTGTTTAAGAAGGAGAGTTGGACTAGATATGGTCCTTATTGTAGGAAACACATTTCTTTTGTTCTCAGCACACTCACGTTTCCTGCTCTCATAGAGACTCTAGAAAGCAAGAGAGTGCTTCTTGTTCTAAAGCAGAGTGTGATCAATTGATTAGAACAAAGCTGTGTGTTTCACTTCAGAAATGGAGTTAAATCCCAGGCTCTAAGTCTTCCTACAAGCGAGAGTTCGTTTCAGGTAAGGGCAGTCACTTTTCAGCTCAAACGAACTATATCGTTCACGAAGCTAGCACGTTTCTTATCTTCACAGACAAGCATTGGATGTTAGAGGACCAGTGCTTTGTATCAGTTTCACTAGCAGATTTGAACTAGATATGTTCCGTATGTGTAGGAAACACCGTTCTTTTGTTCTCATCACACAAACGTTTCCTGCTGTCTTAGAGACTCTAGAAAGGAAGAGCGTGCTTCTTGTTCTAAAGCAGAGTGTGATCAATGGATGATTACAATGCTGTGTGTTTCACTTCAGAATTGTAGTTAAATCCCAGGCTCTGAGTCTTCCTACAAGCAAGACTTCGATTCAGGTACGGGCAGTCACTTTTCTGCTCAAACGACCTACATCGCTCACGGAGCTCACACGTTTCTCATCTTAATTGACAAGCAATGGATGTTAGAGGGTCAGTGCTTTGTATCAGTTTCAGAAGCAGATTTGGACTACATATGGTCTGTATGTGTAGGAAACACCGTTCTTTTGTTCTGGGCACACTCAGATTTCCTGCTGTATTAGAGACTCTAGAAAGCAAGAGCGTGCCTCTCGCTCTAAAGCAGAGTGTGATCCATGGATGAGAACTATGCTGTGTGTTTCCCTTCAGAAATGGAGTTAAATCCCAATCTCTGTGTCTTCCTACAAGCAAGACTTCGTTTCAGGTAAGGGCAGTCACTTTTCTGCTCAAATGAACTACATCGTTCATGAAGCTCACACGTTTCCCATCGTAACTGACAAGCATTGGATGTTAGAGGACCAGTGCTTTGTATCAGTTTCAGAAGCAGTTTTGGACTACATATGGTCTGTATGTGTAGGAAACACAGTTCTTTTGTTCTCAGCAAAATCACGTTTCCTGCTGTCTTAGAGACTCTAGAAAGCAAGAGCATGCTTCTTGTTCTAAAGCAGAGTATGATCAATGGATGATTACACTGCTGTGTGTTTCACATCAGAAGTGGAGTTAAATCCCAGGCTCTGAGTCTTCCTAGAAGCAAGAGTTCGTTTAAGGTAAGGGCAGTCACTTTTCTGCTCAAACGAACTACATCATTCATGAAGCTCACACGTTTCCCATCTTAACTGACAAGCATTGGATGTTAGAGGACCAGTGCTTTGTATCAGTTTCAGAAGCAGTTTTGGACTACATATGGTCCGTATGTGTAGGAAACTCCGTTCTTTGTTCTGGGCACACTCACGTTTCCTGCTCTCATAGAGACTCTAGAAAGCAAGAGAGTGCTTCTTGTTCTAAAGCAGAGTGTGATCAATCGATGAGAACAAAGCTGTGTGTTTCACTTCAGAAATGGAGTTAAATCCCAGGCTCTGAGTCTTCCTACAAGCAAGACTTCGTTTAAGGTAAGGGCAGTCACTTTTCTGCTCAAACGAACTACATCGTTCATGAAGCTCACACGTTTCCCATCTTAACTGACAAGCATTGGATGTTAGAGGACCAGTGCTTTGTATCAGTTTCAGAAGAAGAGTTGAACTAGATATGGTCCGTATGTGTAGGAAACACCGTTCTTTTGTTCTCAGCACACACACGTTTCCTGCTGTCTTAGAGACTCTAGAAAGGAAGAGCGTGCTTCTTGTTCTAAAGCAGAGTGTGATCAATGGATTAGAACAAAGCTGTGTGTTTCACTTCAGAAATGGAGTTAAATCCCAGGCTCTGAGTCTTCCTACAAGCATGATTTCGTTTAAGGTAAGGGCAGTCACTTTTCTGCTCAAAGGAACTACATCGTTCATGAAGCTCACACGTTTCCCATCTTAACTGACAAGCATTGGATGTTAGAGGACCAGTGCTTTGTATCAGTTTCAGAAGCAGATTTGGACTACATATGGTATGTATGTGTAGGAAACTCCGTTCTTTGTTCTGGGCACACTCACGTTTCCTGCTCTCATAGAGACTCTAGAAAGCAAGAGAGTGCTTCTTGTTCTAAAGCAGAGTGTGATCAATCGATGAGAACAAAGCTGTGTGTTTCACTTCAGAAATGGTGTTAAATCCCAGGCTCTGAGTCTTCCTACAAGCAAGACTTCATTTCAGGTAAGGGCAGTCACTTTTCTGCTCAAACGAACTACATCGTTCACGAAGATCACACGTTTCTTATCTTAACTGACAAGCATTGGATGTTAGAGGACCAGTGCTTTGTATCAGTTTCAGAAGAAGAGTTGGACTAGATATGGTCCTTATGTGCAGGAAACTCCGTTCTTTGTTCTGGGCACACTCAGATTTCCTGCTGTATTAGAGACTCTAGAAAGCAAGAGCGAGCTTCTCGCTCTAAAGCAGAGTGTGATCCCTGGATGAGAACTATGCTGTGTGTTTCCCTTCAGAAATGGAGTTAAATCCCAATCTCTGTGTCTTCCTACAAGCAAGACTTCGTTTCAGGTAACGGCAGTCACTTTTCAGCTCAAACGAACTACATCGTTCACTGAGCTCACACATTTCTCTTCTTAACAGACAAGCATTGGATGTTAGAGGACAGGTGCTTTGTATCTGTTTAAGAAGGAGAGTTGGACTAGATAAGGTCTGTATGTGTAGGAAACACTTTTGTTTGTTCTCAGCACACTCACGTTTCCTGCTCTCATAGAGACTCTAGAAAGCAAGAGAGTGCTTCTTGTTCTAAAGCAGAGTGTGATCAATGGATGAGAACAAAGCTGTGTGTTTCACTTCAGAAATGGAGTTAAATCCCAGGCTCTGAGTCTTCCTACAAGCAAGAGTTCGTTTCAGGTAAGGGCAGTCACTTTTCAGCTCAAACGAACTATATCGTTCACGAAGCTAGCACGTTTCTTATCTTCACAGACAAGCATTGGATGTTAGAGGACCAGTGCTTTGTATCAGTTTCAGAAGCAGAGTTGAACTAGATATGTTCCGTATGTGTAGGAAACACCGTTCTTTTGTTCTCATCACACAAACGTTTCCTGCTGTCTTAGAGACTCTAGAAAGGAAGAGCGTGCTTCTTGTTCTAAAGCAGAGTGTGATCAATGGATGATTACAATGCTGTGTGTTTCACTTCAGAATTGGAGTTAAATCCCAGGCTCTGATTCTTCCTACAAGCAAGACTTCGATTCAGGTACGGGCAGTCACTTTTCTGCTCAAACGAACTACATCGTTCACGGAGCTCACACGTTTCTCATCTTAAATGACAAGCAATGGATGTTAGATGGTCAGTGCTTTGTATCAGTTTCAGAAGCAGATTTGGACTACATATGGTCTGTATGTGTAGGAAACACCGTTCTTTTGTTCTGGGCACACTCAGATTTCCTGCTGTATTAGAGACTCTAGAAAGCAAGAGCGTGCTTCTCGCTCTAAAGCAGAGTGTGTTCCATGGATGAGAACTATGCTGTGTGTTTCCCTGCAGAAATGGAGTTAAATCCCATTCTCTGTGTCTTCCTACAAGCAAGACTTCGTTTCAGGTAACGGCAGTCACTTTTCAGCTCAAACGAACTACATCGTTCACTGAGCTCACACATTTCTCTTCTTAACAGACAAGCATTGGATGTTAGAGGACCAGTGCTTTGTATCTGTTTAAGAAGGAGAGTTGGACTAGATATGGTCCTTATTGTAGGAAACACATTTCTTTTGTTCTCAGCACACTCACGTTTCCTGCTCTCATAGAGACTCTAGAAAGCAAGAGAGTGCTTCTTGTTCTAAAGCAGAGTGTGATCAATTGATTAGAACAAAGCTGTGTGTTTCACTTCAGAAATGGAGTTAAATCCCAGGCTCTAAGTCTTCCTACAAGCGAGAGTTCGTTTCAGGTAAGGGCAGTCACTTTTCAGCTCAAACGAACTATATCGTTCACGAAGCTAGCACGTTTCTTATCTTCACAGACAAGCATTGGATGTTAGAGGACCAGTGCTTTGTATCAGTTTCACTAGCAGAGTTGAACTAGATATGTTCCGTATGTGTAGGAAACACCGTTCTTTTGTTCTCATCACACAAACGTTTCCTGCTGTCTTAGAGACTCTAGAAAGGAAGAGCGTGCTTCTTGTTCTAAAGCAGAGTGTGATCAATGGATGATTACAATGCTGTGTGTTTCACTTCAGAATTGGAGTTAAATCCCAGGCTCTGAGTCTTCCTACAAGCAAGACTTCGATTCAGGTACGGGCAGTCACTTTTCTGCTCAAACGACCTACATCGCTCACGGAGCTCACACGTTTCTCATCTTAATTGACAAGCAATGGATGTTAGAGGGTCAGTGCTTTGTATCAGTTTCAGAAGCAGATTTGGACTACATATGGTCTGTATGTGTAGGAAACACCGTTCTTTTGTTCTGGGCACACTCAGATTTCCTGCTGTATTAGAGACTCTAGAAAGCAAGAGCGTGCCTCTCGCTCTAAAGCAGAGTGTGATCCATGGATGAGAACTATGCTGTGTGTTTCCCTTCAGAAATGGAGTTAAATCCCAATCTCTGTGTCTTCCTACAAGCAAGACTTCGTTTCAGGTAAGGGCAGTCACTTTTCTGCTCAAATGAACTACATCGTTCATGAAGCTCACACGTTTCCCATCGTAACTGACAAGCATTGGATGTTAGAGGACCAGTGCTTTGTATCAGTTTCAGAAGCAGTTTTGGACTACATATGGTCTGTATGTGTAGGAAACACAGTTCTTTTGTTCTCAGCAAAATCACGTTTCCTGCTGTCTTAGAGACTCTAGAAAGCAAGAGCATGCTTCTTGTTCTAAAGCAGAGTATGATCAATGGTTGATTACACTGCTGTGTGTTTCACATCAGAAGTGGAGTTAAATCCCAGGCTCTGAGTCTTCCTAGAAGCAAGAGTTCGTTTAAGGTAAGGGCAGTCACTTTTCTGCTCAAACGAACTACATCATTCATGAAGCTCACACGTTTCCCATCTTAACTGACAAGCATTGGATGTTAGAGGACCAGTGCTTTGTATCAGTTTCAGAAGAAGAGTTGAACTAGATATGGTCCGTATGTGTAGGAAACACCGTTCTTTTGTTCTCAGCACACAAACGTTTCCTGCTGTCTTAGAGACTCTAGAAAGGAAGAGCGTGCTTCTTGTTCTAAAGCAGAGTGTGATCAATGGATTAGAACAAAGCTGTGTGTTTCACTTCAGAAATGGAGTTAAATCCCAGGCTCTGAGTCTTCCTACAAGCATGATTTCGTTTAAGGTAAGGGCAGTCACTTTTCTGCTCAAAGGAACTACATCGTTCATGAAGCTCACACGTTTCCCATCTTAACTGACAAGCATTGGATGTTAGAGGACCAGTGCTTTGTATCAGTTTCAGAAGCAGATTTGGACTACATATGGTATGTATGTGTAGGAAACTCCGTTCTTTGTTCTGGGCACACTCACGTTTCCTGCTCTCATAGAGACTCTAGAAAGCAAGAGAGTGCTTCTTGTTCTAAAGCAGAGTGTGATCAATCGATGAGAACAAAGCTGTGTGTTTCACTTCAGAAATGGTGTTAAATCCCAGGCTCTGAGTCTTCCTACAAGCAAGACTTCATTTCAGGTAAGGGCAGTCACTTTTCTGCTCAAACGAACTACATCGTTCACGAAGATCACACGTTTCTTATCTTAACTGACAAGCATTGGATGTTAGAGGACCAGTGCTTTGTATCAGTTTCAGAAGAAGAGTTGGACTAGATATGGTCCTTATGTGCAGGAAACTCCGTTCTTTGTTCTGGGCACACTCAGATTTCCTGCTGTATTAGAGACTCTAGAAAGCAAGAGCGAGCTTCTCGCTCTAAAGCAGAGTGTGATCCCTGGATGAGAACTATGCTGTGTGTTTCCCTTCAGAAATGGAGTTAAATCCCAATCTCTGTGTCTTCCTACAAGCAAGACTTCGTTTCAGGTAACGGCAGTCACTTTTCAGCTCAAAAGAACTACATCGTTCACTGAGCTCACACATTTCTCTTCTTAACAGACAAGCATTGGATGTTAGAGGACCAGTGCTTTGTATCTGTTTAAGAAGGAGAGTTGGACTAGATATGGTCCGTATGTGTAGGAAACACTTTTGTTCTCAGCACACTCACGTTTCCTGCTCTCATAGAGACTCTAGAAAGCAAGAGAGTGCTTCTTGTTCTAAAGCAGAGTGTGATCAATGGATGAGAACAAAGCTGTGTGTTTCACTTCAGAAATGGAGTTAAATCCCAGGCTCTGAGTCTTCCTACAAGCAATAGTTCGTTTCAGGTAAGGACAGTCACTTTTCAGCTCAAACGAACTATATCGTTCACGAAGCTAGCACGTTTCTTATCTTCACAGACAAGCATTGG
Source organism: Onychomys leucogaster (assembly GCA_949786385.1). Classification (NCBI taxonomy): domain Eukaryota; kingdom Metazoa; phylum Chordata; class Mammalia; order Rodentia; family Cricetidae; genus Onychomys; species Onychomys leucogaster. Next base: position 2,366,308 of record CATKUP010000018.1, on the reverse strand, counting down.
ATGTTAGAGGACCAGTGCTTTGTATCAGTTTCAGAAGCAGAGTTGAACTAGATATGGTCCGTATGTGTAGGAAACACCGTTCTTTTGTTCTCAGCACACAAATGTTTCCTGCTGTCTTAGAGACTCTAGAAAGGAAGAGCGTGCTTCTTGTTCTAAAGCAGAGTGTGATCAATGGATGATTACACTGCTGTGTGTTTCACGTCAGAATTGGAGTTAAATCCCAGGCTCTGAGTCTTCCTACAAGCAAGAGTTCGTTTAAGGTAAGGGCAGTCACTTTTCTGCTCAAACGAACTACACCGTTCATGAAGCTCACAAGTTTCCCATCTTAACTGACAAGCATTGGATGTTAGAGGACCAGTGCTTTGTATCAGTTTCAGAAGCAGTTTTGGACTACATATGGTCCGTATGTGTAGGAAACTCCGTTCTTTGTTCTGGGCACACTCACGTTTCCTGCTCTCATAGAGACTCTAGAAAGCAAGAGAGTGCTTCTTGTTCTAAAGCAGAGTGTGATCAATCGATGAGAACAAAGCTGTGTGTTTCACTTCAGAAATGGAGTTAAATCCCAGGCTCTGAGTCTTCCTACAAGCAAGACTTCGTTTAAGGTAAGGGCAGTCACTTTTCTGCTCAAACGAACTACATCGTTCACTGAGCTCACACATTTCTCTTCTTAACAGACAAGCATTGGATGTTAGAGGACCAGTGCTTTGTATCTGTTTAAGAAGGAGAGTTGGACTAGATATGGTCCGTATGTGTAGGAAACACTTTTCTTTTGTTCTCAGCACACTCACGTTTCCTGCTCTCATAGAGACTCTAGAAAGCAAGAGAGTGCTTCTTGTTCTAAAGCAGAGTGTGATCAATGGATGAGAACAAAGCTGTGTGTTTCACTTCAGAAATGGAGTTAAATCCCAGGCTCTGAGTCTTCCTACAAGCAATAGTTCGTTTCAGGTAAGGGCAGTCACTTTTCAGCTCAAACGAACTATATCGTTCACGAAGCTAGCACGTTTCTTATCTTCACAGACAAGCATTGGATGTTAGAGGACCAGTGCTTTGTATCAGTTTCAGAAGCAGAGTTGAACTAGATATGGTCCGTATGTGTAGGAAACACCGTTCTTTTGTTCTCAGCACACAAATGTTTCCTGCTGTCTTAGAGACTCTAGAAAGGAAGAGCGTGCTTCTTGTTCTAAAGCAGAGTGTGATCAATGGATGATTACACTGCTGTGTGTTTCACGTCAGAATTGGAGTTAAATCCCAGGCTCTGAGTCTTCCTACAAGCAAGAGTTCGTTTAAGGTAAGGGCAGTCACTTTTCTGCTCAAACGAACTACATCGTTCATGAAGCTCACAAGTTTCCCATCTTAACTGACAAGCATTGGATGTTAGAGGACCAGTGCTTTGTATCAGTTTCAGAAGCAGTTTTGGACTACATATGGTCCGTATGTGTAGGAAACTCCGTTCTTTGTTCTGGGCACACTCACGTTTCCTGCTCTCATAGAGACTCTAGAAAGCAAGAGAGTGCTTCTTGTTCTAAAGCAGAGTGTGATCAATCGATGAGAACAAAGCTGTGTGTTTCACTTCAGAAATGGAGTTAAATCCCAGGCTCTGAGTCTTCCTACAATCAAGACTTCGTTTAAGGTAAGGGCAGTCACTTTTCTGCTCAAACGAACTACATCGTTCATGAAGCTCACACGTTTCCCATCTTAACTGACAAGTATTGGATGTTAGAGGACCCGTGCTTTGTATCAGTTTCAGAAGAAGAGTTGGACTACATATGGTCCGTATGTGCAGGAAACTCCGTTCTTTGTTCTGGGCACACTCAGATTTCCTGCTGTATTAGAGACTCTAGAAAGCAAGAGCGTGCTTCTCGCTCTAAAGCAGAGTGTGATCCATGGATGAGAACTATGCTGTGTGTTTCCCTTCAGAAATGGAGTTAAATCCCAATCTCTGTGTCTTCCTATAAGCAAGACTTCGTTTCAGGTAACGGCAGTCACTTTTCAGCTCAAACGAACTACATCGTTCACTGAGCTCACACATTTATCTTCTTAACAGACAAGCATTGGATGTTAGAGGACCAGTGCTTTGTATCTGTTTAAGAAGGAGAGTTGGACTAGATATGGTCCGTATGTGTAGGAAACACTTTTCTTTTGTTCTCAGCACACTCACGTTTCCTGCTGTCATAGAGACTCTAGAAAGCAAGAGAGTGCTTCTTGTTCTAAAGCAGAGTGTGATCAATGGATGAGAACAAAGCTGTGTGTTTCACTTCAGAAAAGGAGTTAAATCCCAGGCTCTGAGTCTTCCTAGAAGCAAGAGTTCGTTTCAGGTAAGGGCAGTCACTTTTCAGCTCAAACGAACTACATCGTTCACGAAGCTAGCACGTTTCTTATCTTCACAGACAGGCATTGGATGTTAGAGGACCAGTGCTTTGTATCAGTTTCAGAAGCAGAGTTGAACTAGATATGGTCCGTATGTGTAGGAAACACCGTTCTTTTGTTCTCATCACACAAACGTTTCCTGCTGTCTTAGAGACTCTAGAAAGGAAGAGCGTGCTTCTTGTTCTAAAGCAGAGTGTGATCAATGGATGATTACACTGCTGTGTGTTTCAATTCAGAATTGGAGTTAAATCCCAGGCTCTGAGTCTTCCTACAAGCAAGACTTCGATTCAGGTACAGGCAGTCACTTTTCTGCTCAAACGAACTACATCGTTCATGGAGCTCACACGTTTCTCATCTTAAATGACAAGCAATGGATGTTAGAGGGTCAGTGCTTTGTATCAGTTTCAGAAGCAGATTTGGACTACATATGGTCTGTAGGTGTAGGAAACACCGTTCTTTTGTTCTGGGCACACTCAGATTTCCTGCTGTATTAAAGACTCTAGAGAGCAAGAGTGTGCCTCTCGCTCTAAAGCAGAGGGTGATCCATGGATGAGAAAAATGCTATGTGTTCCCTTCAGAAATGGAGTTAAATCCCAGGCTCTGTGTCTTCCTACAAGCAAGACTTTGTTTCAGGTAAGGGCAGTCACTTTTCAGCTCAAACGAACTACATCGTTCACGGAGTTCACACGTTTCTCATCTTAACAGACAAGCATTGGATGTTAGAGGACCAGTGCTTTGTATCAGTTTAAGAAGCGGAGTTGGACTAGATAAGGTCCGTATGTGTAGGAAACACAGTTCTTTTGTTCTCAGCAAAATCACGTTTCCTGCTGTCTTAGAGACTCTAGAAAGCAAGAGCGTGCTTCTTGTTCTAAAGCAGAGTATGATCAGTTGATGAGAACACTGCTGTGTGTTTCACTTCAGAAATGGAGTTAAATCGCAGGCTCTGATTCTTCCTACAAGCAAGACTTCGTTTAAGGTAAGGGCAGTCACTTTTCTGCTCAAACGAACTACATCGTTCATGAAGCTCACACGTTTCCCATCTTAACTGACAAGCATTGGATGTTAGAGGACCAGTGCTTTGTATCAGTTTCAGAAGAAGAGTTGGACTATATATGGTCCAAATGTGTAGGAAACTCCGTTCTTTGTTCTGGGCACACTCAGATTTCCTGCTGTATTAGAGACTCTAGAAAGCAAGAGCATGCTTCTCGCTCTAAAGCAGAGTGTGATCCATGGATGAGAACTATGCTGTGTGTTTCCCTTCAGAAATGGAGTTAAATCCCAGGCTCTGAGTCTTCCTACAAGCAAGACTTCGTTTCAGGTAACGGCAGTCACTTTTCAGCTCAAACGAACTACATCGTTCACTGAGCTCACACATTTCTCTTCTTAACAGACAAGCATTGGATGTTAGAGGACCAGTGCTTTGTATCTGTTTAAGAAGGAGAGTTGAACTAGATATGGTCCGTATGTGTAGGAAACACCGTTCTTTTGTTCTCAGCACACAAACGTTTCCTGCTCTCTTAGAGACTCTAGAAAGGAAGAGCGTGCTACTTGTTCTAAAGCAGAGTGTGATCAATCGATGAGAACAAAGCTGTGTGTTTCACTTCAGAAATGGTGTTAAATCCCAGGCTCTGAGTCTTCCTACAAGCAAGACTTCATTTCAGGTAAGGGCAGTCACTTTTCAGCTCAAACGAACTACATCGTTCACTGAGCTGACACATTTCTCTTCTTAACAGACAAGCACTGGATGATAGAGTACCAGTATTTTGTATCAGTTTAAGAAGGAGAGTTGGACTAGATATGGTCCGTATGTGTAGGAAACACAGTTATTTTGTTCTCAGCCAAATCACGTTTCCTGCTGTGTTAGAGACTCTAGAAAGCAAGAGCGTGCTTATTGTTCTAAAGCAGAGTGTGATCAATGGATGAGAACACTGCTGTGTGTTTCCCTTCAGAAATGGAGTTAAATCCCAGGCTCTGAGTCTTACTACAAGCAAGAGTTCGTTTCAGGTAAGGGCAGTCACTTTTCAGCTCAAATGAACTACATCGTTCACGAAGCTTACACGTTTCTTATCTTCACAGACAAGCATTGGATGTTAGAGGACCAGTGCTTTGTATCAGTTTCAGAAGCACAGTTGAACTAGATATGGTCCGTATGTGCAGGAAACACCGTTCTTTTGTTCTCAGCACACAAACGTTTCCTGCTGTCTTAGAGACTCTAGAAAGGAAGAGCGTGCTTCTTGTTCTAAAGCAGAGTGTGATCAATGGATTAGAACAAAGCTGTGTGTTTCACTTCAGAAATGGAGTTAAAACCCAGGCTCTGAGTCTTCCTACAAGCAAGATTTCCTTTAAGGTAAGGGCAGTCACTTTTCTGCTCAAAGGAACTACATCGTTCATGAAGCTCACACGTTTCCCATCTTAACTGACAAGCATTGGATGTTAGAGGACCAGTGCTTTGTATCAGTTTCAGAAGCAGATTTGGACTACATATGGTCCGTATGTGTAGGAAACTCCGTTCTTTGTTCTGGGCACACTCACGTTTCCTGCTCTCATAGAGACTCTAGAAAGCAAGAGAGTGCTTCTTGTTCTAAAGCAGAGTGTGATCAATCGATGAGAACAAAGCTGTGTGTTTCACTTCAGAAATGGTGTTAAATCCCAGGCTCTGAGTCTTCCTACAAGCAAGACTTCATTTCAGGTAAGGGCAGTCACTTTTCTGCTCAAACGAACTACATCGTTCACGAAGATCACACGTTTCTTATCTTAACTGACAAGCATTGGATGTTAGAGGACCAGTGCTTTGTATCAGTTTCAGAAGAAGAGTTGGACTAGATATGGTCCTTATGTGCAGGAAACTCCGTTCTTTGTTCTGGGCACACTCAGATTTCCTGCTGTATTAGAGACTCTAGAAAGCAAGAGCGAGCTTCTCGCTCTAAAGCAGAGTGTGATCCCTGGATGAGAACTATGCTGTGTGTTTCCCTTCAGAAATGGAGTTAAATCCCAATCTCTGTGTCTTCCTACAAGCAAGACTTCGTTTCAGGTAACGGCAGTCACTTTTCAGCTCAAACGAACTACATCGTTCACTGAGCTCACACATTTCTCTTCTTAACAGACAAGCATTGGATGTTAGAGGACCAGTGCTTTGTATCTGTTTAAGAAGGAGAGTTGGACTAGATATGGTCCGTATGTGTAGGAAACACTTTTCTTTTGTTCTCAGCACACTCACGTTTCCTGCTCTCATAGAGACTCTAGAAAGCAAGAGAGTGCTTCTTGTTCTAAAGCAGAGTGTGATCAATGGATGAGAACAAAGCTGTGTGTTTCACTTCAGAAATGGAGTTAAATCCCAGGCTCTGAGTCTTCCTACAAGCAATAGTTCGTTTCAGGTAAGGGCAGTCACTTTTCAGCTCAAACGAACTATATCGTTCACGAAGCTAGCACGTTTCTTATCTTCACAGACAAGCATTGGATGTTAGAGGACCAGTGCTTTGTATCAGTTTCAGAAGCAGAGTTGAACTAGATATGGTCCGTATGTGTAGGAAACACCGTTCTTTTGTTCTCAGCACACAAATGTTTCCTGCTGTCTTAGAGACTCTAGAAAGGAAGAGCGTGCTTCTTGTTCTAAAGCAGAGTGTGATCAATGGATGATTACACTGCTGTGTGTTTCACGTCAGAATTGGAGTTAAATCCCAGGCTCTGAGTCTTCCTACAAGCAAGAGTTCGTTTAAGGTAAGGGCAGTCACTTTTCTGCTCAAACGAACTACATCGTTCATGAAGCTCACAAGTTTCCCATCTTAACTGACAAGCATTGGATGTTAGAGGACCAGTGCTTTGTATCAGTTTCAGAAGCAGTTTTGGACTACATATGGTCCGTATGTGTAGGAAACTCCGTTCTTTGTTCTGGGCACACTCACGTTTCCTGCTCTCATAGAGACTCTAGAAAGCAAGAGAGTGCTTCTTGTTCTAAAGCAGAGTGTGATCAATCGATGAGAACAAAGCTGTGTGTTTCACTTCAGAAATGGAGTTAAATCCCAGGCTCTGAGTCTTCCTACAATCAAGACTTCGTTTAAGGTAAGGGCAGTCACTTTTCTGCTCAAACGAACTACATCGTTCATGAAGCTCACACGTTTCCCATCTTAACTGACAAGTATTGGATGTTAGAGGACCCGTGCTTTGTATCAGTTTCAGAAGAAGAGTTGGACTACATATGGTCCGTATGTGCAGGAAACTCCGTTCTTTGTTCTGGGCACACTCAGATTTCCTGCTGTATTAGAGACTCTAGAAAGCAAGAGCGTGCTTCTCGCTCTAAAGCAGAGTGTGATCCATGGATGAGAACTATGCTGTGTGTTTCCCTTCAGAAATGGAGTTAAATCCCAATCTCTGTGTCTTCCTATAAGCAAGACTTCGTTTCAGGTAACGGCAGTCACTTTTCAGCTCAAACGAACTACATCGTTCACTGAGCTCACACATTTCTCTTCTTAACAGACAAGCATTGGATGTTAGAGGACCAGTGCTTTGTATCTGTTTAAGAAGGAGAGTTGGACTAGATATGGTCCGTATGTGTAGGAAACACTTTTCTTTTGTTCTCAGCACACTCACGTTTCCTGCTCTCATAGAGACTCTAGAAAGCAAGAGAGTGCTTCTTGTTCTAAAGCAGAGTGTGATCAATGGATGAGAACAAAGCTGTGTGTTTCACTTCAGAAAAGGAGTTAAATCCCAGGCTCTGAGTCTTCCTAGAAGCAAGAGTTCGTTTCAGGTAAGGGCAGTCACTTTTCAGCTCAAACGAACTACATCGTTCACGAAGCTAGCACGTTTCTTATCTTCACAGACAGGCATTGGATGTTAGAGGACCAGTGCTTTGTATCAGTTTCAGAAGCAGAGTTGAACTAGATATGGTCCGTATGTGTAGGAAACACCGTTCTTTTGTTCTCATCACACAAACGTTTCCTGCTGTCTTAGAGACTCTAGAAAGGAAGAGCGTGCTTCTTGTTCTAAAGCAGAGTGTGATCAATGGATGATTACACTGCTGTGTGTTTCAATTCAGAATTGGAGTTAAATCCCAGGCTCTGAGTCTTCCTACAAGCAAGACTTCGATTCAGGTACAGGCAGTCACTTTTCTGCTCAAACGAACTACATCGTTCATGGAGCTCACACGTTTCTCATCTTAAATGACAAGCAATGGATGTTAGAGGGTCAGTGCTTTGTATCAGTTTCAGAAGCAGATTTGGACTACATATGGTCTGTAGGTGTAGGAAACACCGTTCTTTTGTTCTGGGCACACTCAGATTTCCTGCTGTATTAAAGACTCTAGAGAGCAAGAGTGTGCCTCTCGCTCTAAAGCAGAGGGTGATCCATGGATGAGAAAAATGCTATGTGTTCCCTTCAGAAATGGAGTTAAATCCCAGGCTCTGTGTCTTCCTACAAGCAAGACTTTGTTTCAGGTAAGGGCAGTCACTTTTCAGCTCAAACCAACTACATCGTTCACGGAGTTCACACGTTTCTCATCTTAACAGACAAGCATTGGATGTTAGAGGACCAGTGCTTTGTATCAGTTTAAGAAGCGGAGTTGGACTAGATAAGGTCCGTATGTGTAGGAAACACAGTTCTTTTGTTCTCAGCAAAATCACGTTTCCTGCTGTCTTAGAGACTCTAGAAAGCAAGAGCGTGCTTCTTGTTCTAAAGCAGAGTATGATCAGTTGATGAGAACACTGCTGTGTGTTTCACTTCAGAAATGGAGTTAAATCGCAGGCTCTGATTCTTCCTACAAGCAAGACTTCGTTTAAGGTAAGGGCAGTCACTTTTCTGCTCAAACGAACTACATCGTTCATGAAGCTCACACGTTTCCCATCTTAACTGACAAGCATTGGATGTTAGAGGACCAGTGCTTTGTATCAGTTTCAGAAGAAGAGTTGGACTATATATGGTCCAAATGTGTAGGAAACTCCGTTCTTTGTTCTGGGCACACTCAGATTTCCTGCTGTATTAGAGACTCTAGAAAGCAAGAGCATGCTTCTCGCTCTAAAGCAGAGTGTGATCCATGGATGAGAACTATGCTGTGTGTTTCCCTTCAGAAATGGAGTTAAATCCCAGGCTCTGAGTCTTCCTACAAGCAAGACTTCGTTTCAGGTAACGGCAGTCACTTTTCAGCTCAAACGAACTACATCGTTCACTGAGCTCACACATTTCTCTTCTTAACAGACAAGCATTGGATGTTAGAGGACCAGTGCTTTGTATCTGTTTAAGAAGGAGAGTTGAACTAGATATGGTCCGTATGTGTAGGAAACACCGTTCTTTTGTTCTCAGCACACAAACGTTTCCTGCTCTCTTAGAGACTCTAGAAAGGAAGAGCGTGCTACTTGTTCTAAAGCAGAGTGTGATCAATCGATGAGAACAAAGCTGTGTGTTTCACTTCAGAAATGGTGTTAAATCCCAGGCTCTGAGTCTTCCTACAAGCAAGACTTCATTTCAGGTAAGGGCAGTCACTTTTCAGCTCAAACGAACTACATCGTTCACTGAGCTGACACATTTCTCTTCTTAACAGACAAGCACTGGATGATAGAGTACCAGTATTTTGTATCAGTTTAAGAAGGAGAGTTGGACTAGATATGGTCCGTATGTGTAGGAAACACAGTTATTTTGTTCTCAGCCAAATCACGTTTCCTGCTGTGTTAGAGACTCTAGAAAGCAAGAGCGTGCTTATTGTTCTAAAGCAGAGTGTGATCAATGGATGAGAACACTGCTGTGTGTTTCCCTTCAGAAATGGAGTTAAATCCCAGGCTCTGAGTCTTCCTACAAGCAAGAGTTCGTTTCAGGTAAGGGCAGTCACTTTTCAGCTCAAATGAACTACATCGTTCACGAAGCTTACACGTTTCTTATCTTCACAGACAAGCATTGGATGTTAGAGGACCAGTGCTTTGTATCAGTTTCAGAAGCAGAGTTGAACTAGATATGGTCCGTATGTGCAGGAAACACCGTTCTTTTGTTCTCAGCACACAAACGTTTCCTGCTGTCTTAGAGACTCTAGAAAGGAAGAGCGTGCTTCTTGTTCTAAAGCAGAGTGTGATCAATGGATTAGAACAAAGCTGTGTGTTTCACTTCAGAAATGGAGTTAAAACCCAGGCTCTGAGTCTTCCTACAAGCAAGATTTCCTTTAAGGTAAGGGCAGTCACTTTTCTGCTCAAAGGAACTACATTGTTCATGAAGCACACACGTTTCCCATCTTAACTGACAAGCATTGGATGTTAGAGGACCAGTGCTTTGTATCAGTTTCAGAAGCAGATTTGGACTACATATGGTCCGTATGTGTAGGAAACTCCGCTCTTTGTTCTGGGCACACTCACGTTTCCTGCACTCATAGAGACTCCAGAAAGCAAGAGAGTGCTTCTTGTTCTAAAGCAGAGTGTGATCAATCGATGAGAACAAAGCTGTGTGTTTCACTTCAGAAATGGTGTTAAATCCCAGGCTCTGAGTCTTCCTACAAGCAAGACTTCATTTCAGGTAAGGGCAGTCACTTTTCTGCTCAAACGAACTACATCGTTCACGAAGATCACACGTTTCTTATCTTAACTGACAAGCATTGGATGTTAGAGGACCAGTGCTTTGTATCAGTTTCAGAAGAAGAGTTGGACTAGATATGGTCCGTATATGTAAGAAACACAGTTCTTTTGTTCTCAGCACACTCACGTTTCCTGCTGTCTTAGAGACTCTAGAAAGCAAGAGCGTGCATCTCGCTCTAAATCAGAGTGTGTTCCATGGATGAGAACTATGCTGTGTGTTTCCCTTCAGAAATGGTGTTAAATCCCAATCTCTGTGTCTTCCTACAAGCAAGACTTTGTTTCAGGTAACGGCAGTCACTTTTCAGCTCAAACGAACTACATCGTTCACTGAGCTCACACATTTCTCTTCTTAACAGACAAGCACTGGATGATAGAGGACCAGTATTTTGTATCAGTTTAAGAAGGAGAGTTGGACTAGATATGGTCCGTATGTGTAGGAAACACAGTTCTTTTGTTCTCAGCCAAATCACGTTTCCTGCTGTCTTAGAGACTCTAGAAAGCAAGAGCGTGCTTATTGTTCTAAAGCAGAGTGTGATCAATGGATGAGAACACTGCTGTGTGTTTCACTTCAGAAATGGAGTTAAATCCCAGGCTCTGAGTCTTCCTACAAGCAAAACTTTGTTTCAGGAAAGGGCAGTCACTTTTCTGCTCAAATGAACTACATGGTTCATGAAGCTCTCACGTTTCCCATCTTAACTGACAAGCATTGGATGTTAGAGGACCAGTGCTTTGTGTCAGTTTCAGAAGCAGAGTTGAACTAGATATGGTCCGTATGTGTAGGAAACACCGTTCTTTTGTTCTCATCACACAAACGTTTCCTGCTGTCTTAGAGACTCTAGAAAGGAAGAGCGTGCTTCTTGTTCTAAAGCAGAGTGTGATCAATGGATGATTACACTGCTGTGTGTTTCACTTCAGAATTGGAGTTAAATCCCAGGCTATGTGTCTTCCTACAAGCAAGACTTCGATTCAGGTACGGGCAGTCACTTTTCTGCTCAAACGAACTACATCGTTCACGAAGATCACACGTTTCTCATCTTAAATGACAAGCAATGGATGTTGGAGGGTCAGTGCTTTGTATCAGTTTCAGAAGCAGATTTGGACTACATATGGTCTGTATGTGTAGGAAACACCGTTCTTTTGTTCTGGGCACACTCAGATTACCTGCTATATTAGAGACTCTAAAAGCAAGAGCATGCTTCTCGCTCTAAAGCAGAGGGTGATCCATGGATGAGAAAAATGCTATGTGTTCCCTTCAGAAATGGAGTTAAATCCCAGGCTCTGTGTCTTCCTACAAGCAAGACTTCGTTTCAGGTAAGGGCAGTCACTTTTCAGCTCAAACGAACTACATCGTTCACGAAGATCACACGTTTCTCATCTTAAATGACAAGCAATGGATGTTGGAGGGTCAGTGCTTTGTATCAGTTTCAGAAGCAGATTTGGACTACATATGGTCTGTAGGTGTAGGAAACACCGTTCTTTTGTTCTGGGCACACTCAGATTTCCTGCTGTATTAAAGACTCTAGAGAGCAAGAGTGTGCCTCTCGCTCTAAAGCAGAGGGTGATCCATGGATGAGAACTATGCTGTGTGTTTCCCTTCAGAAATGGAGTTAAATCCCAGGCTCTGAGTCTTCCTACAAGCAAGACTTCGTTTCAGGTAACGGCAGTCACTTTTCAGCTCAAACGAACTACATCGTTCACGGAGTTCACACGTTTCTCATCTTAACAGACAAGCACTGGATGATAGAGGACCAGTGCTTTGTATCAGTTTAAGAAGCGGAGTTGGACTAGATAAGGTCCGTATGTGTAGGAAACACAGTTCTTTTGTTCTCAGCAAAATCACGTTTCCTGCTGTCTTAGAGACTCTAGAAAGCAAGAGCGTGCTTCTTGTTCTAAAGCAGAGTATGATCAGTTGATGAGAACACTGCTGTGTGTTTCACTTCAGAAATGGAGTTAAATCCCAGGCTCTGATTCTTCCTACAAGCAAGACTTCGTTTAAGGTAAGGGCAGTCACTTTTCTGCTCAAACGAACTACATCGTTCATGAAGCTCACACGTTTCCCATCTTAAATGACAAGCATTGGATGTTAGAGGACCAGTGCTTTGTATCAGTTTCAGAAGAAGAGTTGGACTATATATGGTCCAAATGTGTAGGAAACTCCGTTCTTTGTTCTGGGCACACTCAGATTTCCTGCTGTATTAGAGACTCTAGAAAGCAAGAGCATGCTTCTCGCTCTAAAGCAGAGTGTGATCCATGGATGAGAACTATGCTGTGTGTTTCCCTTCAGAAATGGAGTTAAATCCCAGGCTCTGAGTCTTCCTACAAGCAAGACTTCGTTTCAGGTAACGGCAGTCACTTTTCAGCTCAAACGAACTACATCGTTCACTGAGCTCACACATTTCTCTTCTTAACAGACAAGCATTGGATGTTAGAGGACCAGTGCTTTGTATCTGTTTAAGAAGGAGAGTTGAACTAGATATGGTCCGTATGTGTAGGAAACACCGTTCTTTTGTTCTCAGCACACAAACGTTTCCTGCTCTCTTAGAGACTCTAGAAAGGAAGAGCGTGCTACTTGTTCTAAAGCAGAGTGTGATCAATCGATGAGAACAAAGCTGTGTGTTTCACTTCAGAAATGGTGTTAAATCCCAGGCTCTGAGTCTTCCTACAAGCAAGACTTCATTTCAGGTAAGGGCAGTCACTTTTCAGCTCAAACGAACTACATCGTTCACTGAGCTGACACATTTCTCTTCTTAACAGACAAGCACTGGATGATAGAGTACCAGTATTTTGTATCAGTTTAAGAAGGAGAGTTGGACTAGATATGGTCCGTATGTGTAGGAAACACAGTTATTTTGTTCTCAGCCAAATCACGTTTCCTGCTGTGTTAGAGACTCTAGAAAGCAAGAGCGTGCTTATTGTTCTAAAGCAGAGTGTGATCAATGGATGAGAACACTGCTGTGTGTTTCCCTTCAGAAATGGAGTTAAATCCCAGGCTCTGAGTCTTCCTACAAGCAAGAGTTCGTTTCAGGTAAGGGCAGTCACTTTTCAGCTCAAATGAACTACATCGTTCACGAAGCTTACACGTTTCTTATCTTCACAGACAAGCATTGGATGTTAGAGGACCAGTGCTTTGTATCAGTTTCAGAAGCAGAGTTGAACTAGATATGGTCCGTATGTGCAGGAAACACCGTTCTTTTGTTCTCAGCACACAAACGTTTCCTGCTGTCTTAGAGACTCTAGAAAGGAAGAGCGTGCTTCTTGTTCTAAAGCAGAGTGTGATCAATGGATTAGAACAAAGCTGTGTGTTTCACTTCAGAAATGGAGTTAAAACCCAGGCTCTGAGTCTTCCTACAAGCAAGATTTCCTTTAAGGTAAGGGCAGTCACTTTTCTGCTCAAAGGAACTACATCGTTCATGAAGCTCACACGTTTCCCATCTTAACTGACAAGCATTGGATGTTAGAGGACCAGTGCTTTGTATCAGTTTCAGAAGCAGATTTGGACTACATATGGTCCGTATGTGTAGGAAACTCCGCTCTTTGTTCTGGGCACACTCACGTTTCCTGCTCTCATAGAGACTCCAGAAAGCAAGAGAGTGCTTCTTGTTCTAAAGCAGAGTGTGATCAATCGATGAGAACAAAGCTGTGTGTTTCACTTCAGAAATGGTGTTAAATCCCAGGCTCTGAGTCTTCCTACAAGCAAGACTTCATTTCAGGTAAGGGCAGTCACTTTTCTGCTCAAACGAACTACATCGTTCACGAAGATCACACGTTTCTTATCTTAACTGACAAGCATTGGATGTTAGAGGACCAGTGCTTTGTATCAGTTTCAGAAGAAGAGTTGGACTAGATATGGTCCGTATATGTAGGAAACACAGTTCTTTTGTTCTCAGCACACTCACGTTTCCTGCTGTCTTAGAGACTCTAGAAAGCAAGAGCGTGCATCTCGCTCTAAATCAGAGTGTGTTCCATGGATGAGAACTATGCTGTGTGTTTCCCTTCAGAAATGGTGTTAAATCCCAATCTCTGTGTCTTCCTACAAGCAAGACTTTGTTTCAGGTAACGGCAGTCACTTTTCAGCTCAAACGAACTACATCGTTCACTGAGCTCACACATTTCTCTTCTTAACAGACAAGCACTGGATGATAGGGGACCAGTATTTTGTATCAGTTTAAGAAGGAGAGTTGGACTAGATATGGTCCGTATGTGTAGGAAACACAGTTCTTTTGTTCTCAGCCAAATCACGTTTCCTGCTGTCTTAGAGACTCTAGAAAGCAAGAGCGTGCTTATTGTTCTAAAGCAGAGTGTGATCAATGGATGAGAACACTGCTGTGTGTTTCACTTCAGAAATGGAGTTAAATCCCAGGCTCTGAGTCTTCCTACAAGCAAAACTTTGTTTCAGGTAAGGGCAGTCACTTTTCTGCTCAAACGAACTACATGGTTCATGAAGCTCTCACGTTTCCCATCTTAACTGACAAGCATTGGATGTTAGAGGACCAGTGCTTTGTATCAGTTTCAGAAGCAGAGTTGAACTAGATATGGTCCGTATGTGTAGGAAACACCGTTCTTTTGTTCTCATCAAACAAACGTTTCCTGCTGTCTTAGAGACTCTAGAAAGGAAGAGCGTGCTTCTTGTTCTAAAGCAGAGTGTGATCAATGGATGATTACACTGCTGTGTGTTTCACTTCAGAATTGGAGTTAAATCCCAGGCTATGTGTCTTCCTACAAGCAAGACTTCGATTCAGGTACGGGCAGTCACTTTTCTGCTCAAACGAACTACATCGTTCACGAAGATCACACGTTTCTCATCTTAAATGACAAGCAATGGATGTTGGAGGGTCAGTGCTTTGTATCAGTTTCAGAAGCAGATTTGGACTACATATGGTCTGTATGTGTAGGAAACACCGTTCTTTTGTTCTGGGCACACTCAGATTACCTGCTATATTAGAGACTAAAAGCAAGAGCATGCTTCTCGCTCTAAAGCAGAGGGTGATCCATGGATGAGAAAAATGCTATGTGTTCCCTTCAGAAATGGAGTTAAATCCCAGGCTCTGTGTCTTCCTACAAGCAAGACTTCGTTTCAGGTAAGGGCAGTCACTTTTCAGCTCAAACGAACTACATCGTTCACGAAGATCACACGTTTCTCATCTTAAATGACAAGCAATGGATGTTGGAGGGTCAGTGCTTTGTATCAGTTTCAGAAGCAGATTTGGACTACATATGGTCTGTAGGTGTAGGAAACACCGTTCTTTTGTTCTGGGCACACTCAGATTTCCTGCTGTATTAAAGACTCTAGAGAGCAAGAGTGTGCCTCTCGCTCTAAAGCAGAGGGTGATCCATGGATGAGAAAAATGCTATGTGTTCCCTTCAGAAATGGAGTTAAATCCCAGGCTCTGTGTCTTCCTACAAGCAAGACTTTGTTTCAGGTAAGGGCAGTCACTTTTCAGCTCAAACGAACTACATCGTTCACGGAGTTCACACGTTTCTCATCTTAACAGACAAGCATTGGATGTTAGAGGACCAGTGCTTTGTATCAGTTTAAGAAGCGGAGTTGGACTAGATAAGGTCCGTATGTGTAGGAAACACAGTTCTTTTGTTCTCAGCAAAATCACGTTTCCTGCTGTCTTAGAGACTCTAGAAAGCAAGAGCGTGCTTCTTGTTCTAAAGCAGAGTATGATCAGTTGATGAGAACACTGCTGTGTGTTTCACTTCAGAAATGGAGTTAAATCCCAGGCTCTGATTCTTCCTACAAGCAAGACTTCGTTTAAGGTAAGGGCAGTCACTTTTCTGCTCAAACGAACTACATCGTTCATGAAGCTCACACGTTTCCCATCTTAACTGACAAGCATTGGATGTTAGAGGACCAGTGCTTTGTATCAGTTTCAGAAGAAGAGTTGGACTATATATGGTCCAAATGTGTAGGAAACTCTGTTCTTTGTTCTGGGCACACTCAGATTTCCTGCTGTATTAGAGACTCTAGAAAGCAAGAGCATGCTTCTCGCTCTAAAGCAGAGTGTGATCCATGGATGAGAACTATGCTGTGTGTTTCCCTTCAGAAATGGAGTTAAATCCCAGGCTCTGATTCTTCCTACAAGGAAGACTTCGTTTCAGGTAACGGCAGTCACTTTTCAGCTCAAACGAACTACATCGTTCACTGAGCTCACACATTTCTCTTCTTAACAGACAAGCATTGGATGTTAGAGGACCAGTGCTTTGTATCTGTTTAAGAAGGAGAGTTGAACTAGATATGGTCCGTATGTGTAGGAAACACCGTTCTTTTGTTCTCAGTACACAAACGTTTCCTGCTCTCTTAGAGACTCTAGAAAGGAAGAGCGTGCTACTTGTTCTAAAGCAGAGTGTGATCAATCGATGAGAACAAAGCTGTGTGTTTCACTTCAGAAATGGTGTTAAATCCCAGGCTCTGAGTCTTCCTACAAGCAAGACTTCATTTCAGGTAAGGGCAGTCACTTTTCAGCTCAAACGAACTACATCGTTCACTGAGCTGACACATTTCTCTTCTTAACAGACAAGCACTGGATGATAGAGTACCAGTATTTTGTATCAGTTTAAGAAGGAGAGTTGGACTAGATATGGTCCGTATGTGTAGGAAACACAGTTCTTTTGTTCTCAGCCAAATCACGTTTCCTGCTGTGTTAGAGACTCTAGAAAGCAAGAGCGTGCTTATTGTTCTAAAGCAGAGTGTGATCAATGGATGAGAACACTGCTGTGTGTTTCCCTTCAGAAATGGAGTTAAATCCCAGGCTCTGAGTCTTCCTACAAGCAAGAGTTCGTTTCAGGAAAGGGCAGTCACTTTTCAGCTCAAATGAACTACATCGTTCACGAAGCTTACACGTTTCTTATCTTCACAGACAAGCATTGGATGTTAGAGGACCAGTGCTTTGTATCAGTTTCAGAAGCAGAGTTGAACTAGATATGGTCCGTATGTGCAGGAAACACCGTTCTTTTGTTCTCAGCACACAAACGTTTCCTGCTGTCTTAGAGACTCTAGAAAGGAAGAGCGTGCTTCTTGTTCTAAAGCAGAGTGTGATCAATGGATTAGAACAAAGCTGTGTGTTTCACTTCAGAAATGGAGTTAAAACCCAGGCTCTGAGTCTTCCTACAAGCAAGATTTCCTTTAAGGTAAGGGCAGTCACTTTTCAGCTCAAACGAACTACATCGTTCACTGAGCTCACACATTTCTCTTCTTAACAGACAAGCATTGGATGTTAGAGGACCAGTGCTTTGTATCTGTTTAAGAAGGAGAGTTGAACTAGATATGGTCCGTATGTGTAGGAAACACCGTTCTTTTGTTCTCAGCACACAAACGTTTCCTGCTCTCTTAGAGACTCTAGAAAGGAAGAGCGTGCTACTTGTTCTAAAGCAGAGTGTGATCAATCGATGAGAACAAAGCTGTGTGTTTCACTTCAGAAATGGTGTTAAATCCCAGGCTCTGAGTCTTCCTACAAGCAAGACTTCATTTCAGGTAAGGGCAGTCACTTTTCAGCTCAAACGAACTACATCGTTCACTGAGCTGACACATTTCTCTTCTTAACAGACAAGCACTGGATGATAGAGTACCAGTATTTTGTATCAGTTTAAGAAGGAGAGTTGGACTAGATATGGTCCGTATGTGTAGGAAACACAGTTCTTTTGTTCTCAGCCAAATCACGTTTCCTGCTGTGTTAGAGACTCTAGAAAGCAAGAGCGTGCTTATTGTTCTAAAGCAGAGTGTGATCAATGGATGAGAACACTGCTGTGTGTTTCCCTTCAGAAATGGAGTTAAATCCCAGGCTCTGAGTCTTCCTACAAGCAAGAGTTCGTTTCAGGTAAGGGCAGTCACTTTTCAGCTCAAATGAACTACATCGTTCACGAAGCTTACACGTTTCTTATCTTCACAGACAAGCATTGGATGTTAGAGGACCAGTGCTTTGTATCAGTTTCAGAAGCAGAGTTGAACTAGATATGGTCCGTATGTGCAGGAAACACCGTTCTTTTGTTCTCAGCACACAAACGTTTCCTGCTGTCTTAGAGACTCTAGAAAGGAAGAGCGTGCTTCTTGTTCTAAAGCAGAGTGTGATCAATGGATTAGAACAAAGCTGTGTGTTTCACTTCAGAAATGGAGTTAAAACCCAGGCTCTGAGTCTTCCTACAAGCAAGATTACCTTTAAGGTAAGGGCAGTCACTTTTCTGCTCAAAGGAACTACATCGTTCATGAAGCTCACACGTTTCCCATCTTAACTGACAAGCATTGGATGTTAGAGGACCAGTACTTTGTATCAGTTTCAGAAGCAGATTTGGACTACATATGGTCCGTATGTGTAGGAAACTCCGCTCTTTGTTCTGGGCACACTCACGTTTCCTGCTCTCATAGAGACTCCAGAAAGCAAGAGAGTGCTTCTTGTTCTAAAGCAGAGTGTGATCAATCGATGAGAACAAAGCTGTGTGTTTCACTTCAGAAATGGTGTTAAATCCCAGGCTCTGAGTCTTCCTACAAGCAAGACTTCATTTCAGGTAAGGGCAGTCACTTTTCTGCTCAAACGAACTACATCGTACACGAAGATCACACGTTTCTTATCTTAACTGACAAGCATTGGATGTTAGAGGACCAGTGCTTTGTATCAGTTTCAGAAGAAGAGTTGGACTAGATATGGTCCGTATATGTAGGAAACACAGTTCTTTTGTTCTCAGCACACTCACGTTTCCTGCTGTCTTAGAGACTCTAGAAAGCAAGAGCGTGCATCTCGCTCTAAATCAGAGTGTGTTCCATGGATGAGAACTATGCTGTGTGTTTCCCTTCAGAAATGGTGTTAAATCCCAATCTCTGTGTCTTCCTACAAGCAAGACTTTGTTTCAGGTAACGGCAGTCACTTTTCAGCTCAAACGAACTACTTCGTTCACTGAGCTCACACATTTCTCTTCTTAACAGACAAGCACTGGATGATAGGGGACCAGTATTTTGTATCAGTTTAAGAAGGAGAGTTGGACTAGATATGGTCCGTATGTGTAGGAAACACAGTTCTTTTGTTCTCAGCCAAATCACGTTTCCTGCTGTCTTAGAGACTCTAGAAAGCAAGAGCGTGCTTATTGTTCTAAAGCAGAGTGTGATCAATGGATGAGAACACTGCTGTGTGTTTCACTTCAGAAATGGAGTTAAATCCCAGGCTCTGAGTCTTCCTACAAGCAAAACTTTGTTTCAGGTAAGGGCAGTCACTTTTCTGCTCAAACGAACTACATGGTTCATGAAGCTCTCACGTTTCCCATCTTAACTGACAAGCATTGGATGTTAGAGGACCAGTGCTTTGTATCAGTTTCAGAAGCAGAGTTGAACTAGATATGGTCCGTATGTGTAGGAAACACCGTTCTTTTGTTCTCATCAAACAAACGTTTCCTGCTGTCTTAGAGACTCTAGAAAGGAAGAGCGTGCTTCTTGTTCTAAAGCAGAGTGTGATCAATGGATGATTACACTGCTGTGTGTTTCACTTCAGAATTGGAGTTAAATCCCAGGCTATGTGTCTTCCTACAAGCAAGACTTCGATTCAGGTACGGGCAGTCACTTTTCTGCTCAAACGAACTACATCGTTCACGAAGATCACACGTTTCTCATCTTAAATGACAAGCAATGGATGTTGGAGGGTCAGTGCTTTGTATCAGTTTCAGAAGCAGATTTGGACTACATATGGTCTGTATATGTAGGAAACACCGTTCTTTTGTTCTGGGCACACTCAGATTACCTGCTATATTAGAGACTCTAAAAGCAAGAGCATGCTTCTCGCTCTAAAGCAGAGGGTGATCCATGGATGAGAAAAATGCTATGTGTTCCCTTCAGAAATGGAGTTAAATCCCAGGCTCTGTGTCTTCCTACAAGCAAGACTTCGTTTCAGGTAAGGGCAGTCACTTTTCAGCTCAAACGAACTACATCGTTCACGGAGCTCACACATTTCTCATCTTAACAGACAAGCATTGGATGTTAGAGGACCAGTGCTTTGTATCAGTTTAAGAAGCGGAGTTGGACTAGGTATGGTCCCTATGTGTAGGAAACACAGTTCTTTTGTTCTCAGCAAAATCACGTTTCCTGCTGTCTTAGAGACTCTAGAAAGGAAGAGCGTGCTTCTTGTTCTAAAGCAGAGTATGATCAATTGATGAGAACACTGCTGAGTGTTTCACTTCAGAAATGGAGTTAAATCCCAGGCTCTGAGTCTTCCTACAAGCAAGACTTCGTTTAAGGTAAGGGCAGTCACTTTTCTGCTCAAACGAACTACATGGTTCATGAAGCTCTCACGTTTCCCATCTTAACTGACAAGCATTGGATGTTAGAGGACCAGTGCTTTGTATCAGTTTCAGAAGAAGAGTTGGACTACATATGGTCCTTATGTGTAGGAAACTCCGTTCTTTGTTCTGGGCACACTCAGATTTCCTGCTGTATTAGAGACTCTAGAAAGCAAGAGCGAGCTTCGCGCTCTAAAGCAGAGTGTGATCCCTGGATGAGAACTATGCTGTGTGTTTCCCTTCAGAAATGGAGTTAAATCCCAATCTCTGTGTCTTCCTACAAGCAAGACTTCGTTTCAGGTAACGGCAGTCACTTTTCAGCTCAAACGAACTACATCGTTCACTGAGCTCACACATTTCTCTTCTTAACAGACAAGCATTGGATGTTAGAGGACCAGTGCTTTGTATCTGTTTAAGAAGGAGTGTTGGACTAGATATGGTCCGTATGTGTAGGAAACACTTTTCTTTTGTTCTCAGCACAGTCACGTTTCCTGCTCTCATAGAGACTCTAGAAAGCAAGAGAGTGCTTCTTGTTCTAAAGCAGAGTGTGATCAATGGATGAGAACAAAGCTGTGTGTTTCACTTCAGAAATGGAGTTAAATCCCAGGCTCTGAGTCTTCCTACAAGCAAGAGTTCGTTTAAGGTAAGGGCAGTCACTTTTCAGCTCAAACGAACTATATCGTTCACGAAGCTAGCACGTTTCTTATCTTCACAGACAAGCATTGGATGTTAGAGGACCAGTGCTTTGTATCAGTTTCAGAAGCAGAGTTGAACTAGATATGGTCCGTATGTGTAGGAAACACCGTTCTTTTGTTCTCATCACACAAACGTTTCCTGCTGTCTTAGAGACTCTAGAAAGGAAGAGCGTGCTTCTTGTTCTAAAGCAGAGTGTGATCAATGGATGATTACACTGCTGTGTGTTTCACTTCAGAATTGGAGTTAAATCCCAGGCTATGAGTCTTCCTACAAGCAAGACTTCGATTCAGGTACGGGCAGTCACTTTTCTGCTCAAACGAACTACATCGTTCACGAAGATCACACGTTTCTCATCTTAAATGACAAGCAATGGATGTTGGAGGGTCAGTGCTTTGTATCAGTTTCAGAAGCAGATTTGGACTACATATGGTCTGTATGTGTAGGAAACACCGTTCTTTTGTTCTGGGCACACTCAGATTACCTGCTATATTAGAGACTCTAAAAGCAAGAGCATGCTTCTCGCTCTAAAGCAGAGGGTGATCCATGGATGAGAAAAATGCTATGTGTTCCCTTCAGAAATGGAGTTAAATCCCAGGCTCTGTGTCTTCCTACAAGCAAGACTTCGTTTCAGGTAAGGGCAGTCACTTTTCAGCTCAAACGAACTACTTCGTTCACGGAGCTCACACGTTTCTCATCTTAACAGACAAGCATTGGATGTTAGAGGACCAGTGCTTTGTATCAGTTTAAGAAGCGGAGTTGGACTAGATATGGTCCGTATGTGTAGGAAACACAGTTCTTTTGTTCTCAGCAAAATCACGTTTCCTGCTGTCTTAGAGACTCTAGAAAGCAAGAGCGTGCTTCTTGTTCTAAAGCAGAGTATGATCAATTGATGAGAACACTGCTGAGTGTTTCACTTCAGAAATGGAGTTAAATCCCAGGCTCTGAGTCTTCCTACAAGCAAGACTTCGTTTAAGGTAAGGGCAGTCACTTTTCTGCTCAAACGAACTACATCGATCATGAAGCCTAAACACGTTTCGCATCTTAACTGACAAGCATTGGATGTTAGAGGACCAGTGCTTTGTATCAGTATCAGAAGAAGAGTTGGACTATATATGGTCCGTATGTGTAGGAAACTCCGTTCTTTTTTCTGGGCACACTCAGATTTCCTGCTGTATTAGAGACTCTAGAAAGCAAGAGCATGCTTCTCGCTCTAAAGCAGAGTGTGATCCATGGATGAGAACTATGCTGTGTGTTTCCCTTCAGAAATGGAGTTAAATCCCAGGCTCTGAGTCTTCCTACAAGCAAGACTTCGTTTCAGGTAACGGCAGTCACTTTTCAGCTCAAACGAACTACATCGTTCACTGAGCTCACACATTTCTCTTCTTAACAGACAAGCATTGGATTTTAGAGGACCAGTGCTTTGTATCTGTTTAAGAAGGAGAGTTGGACTAGATATGGTCCGTATGTGTAGGAAACACTTTTCTTTTGTTCTCAGCACACTCACGTTGCCTGCTGTCATAGAGACTCTGGAAAGCAAGAGAGTGCTTCTTGTTCTAAAGCACAGTGTGATCAATGGATGAGAACAAAGCTGTGTGTTTCACTTCAGAAATGGAGTTAAATCCCAGGCTCTGAGTCTTCCTACAAGCAAGAATTCGTTTAAGGTAAGGGCAGTCACTTTTCTGCTCAAACGAACTACATCGTTCACGAAGCTCACACGTTTCTTATCTTCACAGACAAGCATTGGATGTTAGAGGACCTGTGCTTTGTATCAGTTTCAGAAGCAGAGTTGAACTAGATATGGTCCGTATGTGTAGGAAACACCGTTCTTTTGTTCTCAGCACACAAACCTTTCCTGCTGTCTTAGAGACTCTAGAAAGGAAGAGCGTGCTTCTTGTTCTAAAGCAGAGTGTGATCAATGGATTAGAACAAAGCTGTGTGTTTCACTTCAGAAATGGAGTTACATCCCAGGCTCTGAGTCTTCCTACAAGCAAGATTTCGTTTAAGGTAAGGGCAGTCACTTTTCTGCTTAAAGGAACTACATCGTTCATGAAGCTCACACGTTTCCCATCTTAACTGACAAGCATTGGATGTTAGAGGACCAGTGCTTTGTATCAGTTTCAGAAGCATATTTGGACTACATATGGTCCGTATGTGTAGGAAACTCCGTTCTTTGTTCTGGGAACACTCACGTTTCCTGCTCTCATAGAGACTCTAGAAAGCAAGAGAGTGCTTCTTGTTCTAAAGCAGAGTGTGATCAATCGATGAGAACAAAGCTGTGTGTTTCACTTCAGAAATGGTGTTAAATCCCATGCTCTGAGTCTTCCTACAAGCAAGACTTCATTTCAGGTAAAGGCAGTCACTTTTCTGCTCAAAGGAACTACATCGTTCACGAAGATCACACGTTTCTTATCTTAACTGACAAGCATTGGATGTTAGAGGACCAGTGCTTTGTATCAGTTTCAGAAGAAGAGTTGGACTAGATATGGTCCGTATATGTAGGAAACACCGTTCTTTTGTTCTCAGCACTCTCACGTTTCCTGCTCTCTTAGAGACTCTAGAAAGCAAGAGCGTGCATCTCGCTCTAAAGCAGAGTGTGTTCCATGGATGAGAACGATGCTGTGTGTTTCCCTTCAGAAATGGAGTTAAATCCCAATCTCTGTGTCTTCCTACAAGCAAGACTTTGTTTCAGGTAACGGCAGTCACTTTTCAGCTCAAACGAACTACATCGTTCACTGAACTCACACATTTCTCTTCTTAACAGACAAGCACTGGATGATAGAGGACCAGTATTTTGTATTAGTTTAAGAAGGAGAGTTGGACTAGATATGGTCCGTATGTGTAGGAAACACAGTTCTTTTGTTCTCAGCCAAATCACGTTTCCTGCTGTCTTAGAGACTCTAGAAAGCAAGAGCGTGCTTATTGTTCTAAAGCAGAGTGTGATCAATGGATGAGAACACTGCTGTGTGTTTCCCTTCAGAAATGGAGTTAAATCCCAGGCTCTGAGTCTTCCTACAAGCAAAACTTTGTTTCAGGTAAGGGCAGTCACTTTTCTGCTCAAACGAACTACATGGTTCATGAAGCTCTCACGTTTCCCATCTTAACTGACAAGCATTGGATGTTAGAGGACCAGTGCTTTGTATCAGTTTCAGAAGAAGAGTTGGACTACATATGGTCCTTATGTGTAGGAAACTCCGTTCTTTGTTCTGGGCACACTCAGATTTCCTGCTGTATTAGAGACTCTAGAAAGCAAGAGCGAGCTTCTCGCTCTAAAGCAGAGTGTGATCCCTGGATGAGAACTATGCTGTGTGTTTCCCTTCAGAAATGGAGTTAAATCCCAATCTCTGTGTCTTCCTACAAGCAAGACTTCGTTTCAGGTAACGGCAGTCACTTTTCAGCTCAAACGAACTACATCGTTCACTGAGCTCAAACATTTCTCTTCTTAACAGACAAGCATTGGATGTTAGAGGACCAGTGCTTTGTATCTGTTTAAGAAGGAGTGTTGGACTAGATATGGTCCGTATGTGTAGGAAACACTTTTCTTTTGTTCTCAGCACACTCACGTTTCCTGCTCTCATAGAGACTCTAGAAAGCAAGAGAGTGCTTCTTGTTCTAAAGCAGAGTGTGATCAATGGATGAGAACAAAGCTGTGTGTTTCACTTCAGAAATGGAGTTAAATCCCAGGCTCTGAGTCTTCCTACAAGCAAGAGTTCGTTTAAGGTAAGGGCAGTCACTTTTCAGCTCAAACGAACTACATCGTTCATGAAGCTCACACGTTTCCCATCTTAACTGACAAGCATTGGATGTTAGAGGACCAGTGGTTTGTATCAGTTTCAGAAGAAGAGTTGGACTATATATGGTCCAAATGTGTAGGAAACTCCGTTCTTTGTTCTGGGCACACTCAGATTTCCTGCTGTATTAGAGACTCTAGAAAGGAAGAGCGTGCTTCTTGTTCTAAAGCAGAGTGTGATCAATGGATGATTACACTGCTGTGTGTTTCACTTCAGAATTGGAGTTAAATCCCAGACTATGAGTCTTCCTACAAGCAAGACTTCGATTCAGGTACGGGCAGTCACTTTTCTGCTCAAACGAACTACATCGTTCACGAAGATCACACGTTTCTCATCTTAAATGACAAGCAATGGATGTTGGAGGGTCAGTGCTTTGTATCAGTTTCAGAAGCAGATTTGGACTACATATGGTCTGTATGTGTAGGAAACACCGTTCTTTTGTTCTGGGCACACTCAGATTACCTGCTATATTAGAGACTCTAAAAGCAAGAGCATGCTTCTCGCTCTAAAGCAGAGGGTGATCCATGGATGAGAAAAATGCTATGTGTTCCCTTCAGAAATGGAGTTAAATCCCAGGCTCTGTGTCTTCCTACAAGCAAGACTTCATTTCAGGTAAGGGCAGTCACTTTTCAGCTCAAACGAACTACATCGTTCACGGAGCTCACACGTTTCTCATCTTAACAGACAAGCATTGGATGTTAGAGGACCAGTGCTTTGTATCATTTTATGAAGCGGAGTTGGACTAGATATGGTCCGTATGTGTAGGAAACACAGTTCTTTTGTTCTCAGCAAAATCACGTTTCCTGCTGTCTTAGAGACTCTAGAAAGCAAGAGCGTGCTTCTTGTTCTAAAGCAGAGTATGATCAATTGATGAGAACACTGCTGAGTGTTTCACTTCAGAAATGGAGTTAAATCCCAGGCTCTGAGTCTTCCTACAAGCAAGACTTCGTTTAAGGTAAGGGCAGTCACTTTTCTGCTCAAACGAACTACATCGATCATGAAGCCTAAACACGTATCGCATCTTAACTGACAAGCATTGGATGTTAGAGGACCAGTGCTTTGTATCAGTATCAGAAGAAGAGTTGGACTATATATGGTCCGTATGTGTAGGAAACTCCGTTCTTTTTTCTGGGCACACTCACATTTCCTGCTGTATTAGAGACCCTAGAAAGCAAGAGCATGCTTCTCGCTCTAAAGCAGAGTGTGATCCATGGATGAGAACTATGCTGTGTGTTTCCCTTCAGAAATGGAGTTAAATCCCAGGCTCTGAGTCTTCCTACAAGCAAGACTTCCTTTCAGGTAACGGCAGTCACTTTTCAGCTCAAACGAACTACATCGTTCACTGAGCTCACACGTTTCCCATCTTAACAGACAAGCATTGGATTTTAGAGGACCAGTGCTTTGTATCTGTTTAAGAAGGAGAGTTGGACTAGATATGGTCCGTATGTGTAGGAAACACTTTTCTTTTGTTCTCAGCACACTCACGTTGCCTGCTGTCATAGAGACTCTGGAAAGCAAGAGAGTGCTTCTTGTTCTAAAGCACAGTGTGATCAATGGATGAGAACAAAGCTGTGTGTTTCACTTCAGAAATGGAGTTAAATCCCAGGCTCTGAGTCTTCCTACAAGCAAGAATTCGTTTAAGGTAAGGGCAGTCACTTTTCTGCTCAAACGAACTACATCGTTCACGAAGCTCACACGTTTCTTATCTTCACAGACAAGCATTGGATGTTAGAGGACCTGTGCTTTGTATCAGTTTCAGAAGCAGAGTTGAACTAGATATGGTCCGTATGTGTAGGAAACACCGTTCTTTTGTTCTCAGCACACAAACCTTTCCTGCTGTCTTAGAGACTCTAGAAAGGAAGAGCGTGCTTCTTGTTCTAAAGCAGAGTGTGATCAATGGATTAGAACAAAGCTGTGTGTTTCACTTCAGAAATGGAGTTACATCCCAGGCTCTGAGTCTTCCTACAAGCAAGATTTCGTTTAAGGTAAGGGCAGTCACTTTTCTGCTCAAAGGAACTACATCGTTCATGAAGCTCACACGTTTCCCATCTTAACTGACAAGCATTGGATGTTAGAGGACCAGTGCTTTGTATCAGTTTCAGAAGCATATTTGGACTACATATGGTCCGTATGTGTAGGAAACTCCGTTCTTTGTTCTGGGCACACTCACGTTTCCTGCTCTCATAGAGACTCTAGAAAGCAAGAGAGTGCTTCTTGTTCTAAAGCAGAGTGTGATCAATCGATGAGAACAAAGCTGTGTGTTTCACTTCAGAAATGGTGTTAAATCCCATGCTCTGAGTCTTCCTACAAGCAAGACTTCATTTCAGGTAAAGGAAGTCACTTTTCTGCTCAAACGAACTACATCGTTCACGAATTTCACGTTTCTTATCTTAACTGACAAGCATTGGATGTTAGAGGACCAGTGCTTTGTATCAGTTTCAGAAGAAGAGTTGGACTAGATATGGTCCGTATATGTAGGAAACACCGTTCTTTTGTTCTCAGCACTCTCACGTTTCCTGCTCTCTTAGAGACTCTAGAAAGCAAGAGCGTGCATCTCGCTCTAAAGCAGAGTGTGTTCCATGGATGAGAACGATGCTGTGTGTTTCCCTTCAGAAATGGAGTTAAATCCCAATCTCTGTGTCTTCCTACAAGCAAGACTTTGTTTCAGGTAACGGCAGTCACTTTTCAGCTCAAACGAACTACATCGTTCACTGAGCTCACACATTTCTCTTCTTAACAGACAAGCACTGGATGATAGAGGACCAGTATTTTGTATTAGTTTAAGAAGGAGAGTTGGACTAGATATGGTCCGTATGTGTAGGAAACACAGTTCTTTTGTTCTCAGCCAAATCACGTTTCCTGCTGTCTTAGAGACTCTAGAAAGCAAGAGCGTGCTTATTGTTCTAAAGCAGAGTGTGATCAATGGATGAGAACACTGCTGTGTGTTTCCCTTCAGAAATGGAGTTAAATCCCAGGCTCTGAGTCTTCCTACAAGCAAAACTTTGTTTCAGGTAAGGGCAGTCACTTTTCTGCTCAAACGAACTACATGGTTCATGAAGCTCTCACGTTTCCCATCTTAACTGACAAGCATTGGATGTTAGAGGACCAGTGCTTTGTATCAGTTTCAGAAGAAGAGTTGGACTACATATGGTCCTTATGTGTAGGAAACTCCGTTCTTTGTTCTGGGCACACTCAGATTTCCTGCTGTATTAGAGACTCTAGAAAGCAAGAGCGAGCTTCTCGCTCTAAAGCAGATTGTGATCCCTGGATGAGAACTATGCTGTGTGTTTCCCTTCAGAAATGGAGTTAAATCCCAATCTCTGTGTCTTCCTACAAGCAAGACTTCGTTTCAGGTAACGGCAGTCACTTTTCAGCTCAAACGAACTACATCGTTCACTGAGCTCACACATTTCTCTTCTTAACAGACAAGCATTGGATGTTAGAGGACCAGTGCTTTGTATCTGTTTAAGAAGGAGTGTTGGACTAGATATGGTCCGTATGTGTAGGAAACACTTTTCTTTTGTTCTCAGCACACTCACGTTTCCTGCTCTCATAGAGACTCTAGAAAGCAAGAGAGTGCTTCTTGTTCTAAAGCAGAGTGTGATCAATGGATGAGAACAAAGCTGTGTGTTTCACTTCAGAAATGGAGTTAAATCCCAGGCTCTGAGTCTTCCTACAAGCAAGAGTTCGTTTAAGGTAAGGGCAGTCACTTTTCAGCTCAAACGAACTATATCGTTCACGAAGCTAGCACGTTTCTTATCTTCACAGACAAGCATTGGATGTTAGAGGACCAGTGCTTTGTATCAGTTTCAGAAGCAGAGTTGAACTAGATATGGTCCGTATGTGTAGGAAACACCGTTCTTTTGTTCTCATCACACAAACGTTTCCTGCTGTCTTAGAGACTCTAGAAAAGAAGAGCGTGCTTCTTGTTCTAAAGCAGAGTGTGATCAATGGATGATTACACTGCTGTGTGTTTCACTTCAGAATTGGAGTTAAATCCCAGGCTATGAGTCTCCCTACAAGCAAGACTTCGATTCAGGTACGGGCAGTCACTTTTCTGCTCAAACGAACTACATCGTTCACGAAGATCACACGTTTCTCATCTTAAATGACAAGCAATGGATGTTGGAGGGTCAGTGCTTTGTATCAGTTTCAGAAGCAGATTTGGACTACATATGGTCTGTATGTGTAGGAAACACCGTTCTTTTGTTCTGGGCACACTCAGATTACCTGCTATATTAGAGACTCTAAAAGCAAGAGCATGCTTCTCGCTCTAAAGCAGAGGGTGATCCATGGATGAGAAAAATGCTATGTGTTCCCTTCAGAAATGGAGTTAAATCCCAGGCTCTGTGTCTTCCTACAAGCAAGACTTCGTTTCAGGTAACGGCAGTCACTTTTCAGCTCAAACGAACTACATCGTTCACGGAGCTCACACGTTTCTCATCTTAACAGACAAGCATTGGATGTTAGAGGACCAGTGCTTTGTATCAGTTTAAGAAGCGGAGTTGGACTAGATATGGTCCGTATGTGTAGGAAACACAGTTCTTTTGTTCTCAGCAAAATCACGTTTCCTGCTGTCTTAGAGACTCTAGAAAGCAAGAGCGTGCTTCTTGTTCTAAAGCAGAGTATGATCAATTGATGAGAACACTGCTGAGTGTTTCAATTCAGAAATGGAGTTAAATCCCAGGCTCTGAGTCTTCCTACAAGCAAGACTTCGTTTAAGGTAAGGGCAGTCACTTTTCTGCTCAAACGAACTACATCGATCATGAAGCCTAAACACGTTTCGCATCTTAACTGACAAGCATTGGATGTTAGAGGACCAGTGCTTTGTATCAGTTTCAGAAGAAGAGTTGGACTATATATGGTCCGTATGTGTAGGAAACTCCGTTCTTTTTTCTGGGCACACTCAGATTTCCTGCTGTATTAGAGACTCTAGAAAGCAAGAGCATGCTTCTCGCTCTAAAGCAGACTGTGATCCATGGATGAGAACTATGCTGTGTGTTTCCCTTCAGAAATGGAGTTAAATCCCAGGCTCTGAGTCTTCCTACAAGCAAGATTTCATTTAAGGTAAGGGCAGTCACTTTTCTGCTCAAAGGAACTACATCGTTCATGAAGCTCACACGTTTCCCATCTTAACTGACAAGCATTGGATGTTAGAGGACCAGTGCTTTGTATCAGTTTCATAAGCAGATTTGGACTACATATGGTCCGTATGTGTAGGAAACTCCGTTCTTTGTTCTGGGCACACTCACGTTTCCTGCTCTCATAGAGACTCCAGAAAGCAAGAGAGTGCTTCTTGTTCTAAAGCAGAGTGTGATCAATCGATGAGAACAAAGCTGTGTGTTTCACTTCAGAAATGGTGTTAAATCCCAGGCTCTGAGTCTTCCTACAAGCAAGACTTCATTTCAGGTAAAGGAAGTCACTTTTCTGCTCAAACGAACTACATCGTTCACGAATTTCACGTTTCTTATCTTAACTGACAAGCATTGGATGTTAGAGGACCAGTGCTTTGTATCAGTTTCAGAAGAAGAGTTGGACTAGATATGGTCCGTATATGTAGGAAACACCGTTCTTTTGTTCTCAGCACTCTCACGTTTCCTGCTCTCTTAGAGACTCTAGAAAGCAAGAGCGTGCATCTCGCTCTAAAGCAGAGTGTGTTCCATGGATGAGAACGATGCTGTGTGTTTCCCTTCAGAAATGGAGTTAAATCCCAATCTCTGTGTCTTCCTACAAGCAAGACTTTGTTTCAGGTAACGGCAGTCACTTTTCAGCTCAAACGAACTACATCGTTCACTGAGCTCACACATTTCTCTTCTTAACAGACAAGCACTGGATGATAGAGGACCAGTATTTTGTATTAGTTTAAGAAGGAGAGTTGGACTAGATATGGTCCGTATGTGTAGGAAACACAGTTCTTTTGTTCTCAGCCAAATCACGTTTCCTGCTGTCTTAGAGACTCTAGAAAGCAAGAGCGTGCTTATTGTTCTAAAGCAGAGTGTGATCAATGGATGAGAACACTGCTGTGTGTTTCCCTTCAGAAATGGAGTTAAATCCCAGGCTCTGAGTCTTCCTACAAGCAAAACTTTGTTTCAGGTAAGGGCAGTCACTTTTCTGCTCAAACGAACTACATGGTTCATGAAGCTCTCACGTTTCCCATCTTAACTGACAAGCATTGGATGTTAGAGGACCAGTGCTTTGTATCAGTTTCAGAAGAAGAGTTGGACTACATATGGTCCTTATGTGTAGGAAACTCCGTTCTTTGTTCTGGGCACACTCAGATTTCCTGCTGTATTAGAGACTCTAGAAAGCAAGAGCGAGCTTCTCGCTCTAAAGCAGATTGTGATCCCTGGATGAGAACTATGCTGTGTGTTTCCCTTCAGAAATGGAGTTAAATCCCAATCTCTGTGTCTTCCTACAAGCAAGACTTCGTTTCAGGTAACGGCAGTCACTTTTCAGCTCAAACGAACTACATCGTTCACTGAGCTCACACATTTCTCTTCTTAACAGACAAGCATTGGATGTTAGAGGACCAGTGCTTTGTATCTGTTTAAGAAGGAGTGTTGGACTAGATATGGTCCGTATGTGTAGGAAACACTTTTCTTTTGTTCTCAGCACACTCACGTTTCCTGCTCTCATAGAGACTCTAGAAAGCAAGAGAGTGCTTCTTGTTCTAAAGCAGAGTGTGATCAATGGATGAGAACAAAGCTGTGTGTTTCACTTCAGAAATGGAGTTAAATCCCAGGCTCTGAGTCTTCCTACAAGCAAGAGTTCGTTTAAGGTAAGGGCAGTCACTTTTCAGCTCAAACGAACTATATCGTTCACGAAGCTAGCACGTTTCTTATCTTCACAGACAAGCATTGGATGTTAGAGGACCAGTGCTTTGTATCAGTTTCAGAAGCAGAGTTGAACTAGATATGGTCCGTATGTGTAGGAAACACCGTTCTTTTGTTCTCATCACACAAACGTTTCCTGCTGTCTTAGAGACTCTAGAAAAGAAGAGCGTGCTTCTTGTTCTAAAGCAGAGTGTGATCAATGGATGATTACACTGCTGTGTGTTTCACTTCAGAATTGGAGTTAAATCCCAGGCTATGAGTCTCCCTACAAGCAAGACTTCGATTCAGGTACGGGCAGTCACTTTTCTGCTCAAACGAACTACATCGTTCACGAAGATCACACGTTTCTCATCTTAAATGACAAGCAATGGATGTTGGAGGGTCAGTGCTTTGTATCAGTTTCAGAAGCAGATTTGGACTACATATGGTCTGTATGTGTAGGAAACACCGTTCTTTTGTTCTGGGCACACTCAGATTACCTGCTATATTAGAGACTCTAAAAGCAAGAGCATGCTTCTCGCTCTAAAGCAGAGGGTGATCCATGGATGAGAAAAATGCTATGTGTTCCCTTCAGAAATGGAGTTAAATCCCAGGCTCTGTGTCTTCCTACAAGCAAGACTTCGTTTCAGGTAACGGCAGTCACTTTTCAGCTCAAACGAACTACATCGTTCACGGAGCTCACACGTTTCTCATCTTAACAGACAAGCATTGGATGTTAGAGGACCAGTGCTTTGTATCATTTTATGAAGCGGAGTTGGACTAGATATGGTCCGTATGTGTAGGAAACACAGTTCTTTTGTTCTCAGCAAAATCACGTTTCCTGCTGTCTTAGAGACTCTAGAAAGCAAGAGCGTGCTTCTTGTTCTAAAGCAGAGTATGATCAATTGATGAGAACACTGCTGAGTGTTTCACTTCAGAAATGGAGTTAAATCCCAGGCTCTGAGTCTTCCTACAAGCAAGACTTCGTTTAAGGTAAGGGCAGTCACTTTTCTGCTCAAACGAACTACATCGATCATGAAGCCTAAACACGTATCGCATCTTAACTGACAAGCATTGGATGTTAGAGGACCAGTGCTTTGTATCAGTATCAGAAGAAGAGTTGGACTATATATGGTCCGTATGTGTAGGAAACTCCGTTCTTTTTTCTGGGCACACTCACATTTCCTGCTGTATTAGAGACCCTAGAAAGCAAGAGCATGCTTCTCGCTCTAAAGCAGAGTGTGATCCATGGATGAGAACTATGCTGTGTGTTTCCCTTCAGAAATGGAGTTAAATCCCAGGCTCTGAGTCTTCCTACAAGCAAGACTTCCTTTCAGGTAACGGCAGTCACTTTTCAGCTCAAACGAACTACATCGTTCACTGAGCTCACACGTTTCCCATCTTAACAGACAAGCATTGGATTTTAGAGGACCAGTGCTTTGTATCTGTTTAAGAAGGAGAGTTGGACTAGATATGGTCCGTATGTGTAGGAAACACTTTTCTTTTGTTCTCAGCACACTCACGTTGCCTGCTGTCATAGAGACTCTGGAAAGCAAGAGAGTGCTTCTTGTTCTAAAGCACAGTGTGATCAATGGATGAGAACAAAGCTGTGTGTTTCACTTCAGAAATGGAGTTAAATCCCAGGCTCTGAGTCTTCCTACAAGCAAGAATTCGTTTAAGGTAAGGGCAGTCACTTTTCTGCTCAAACGAACTACATCGTTCACGAAGCTCACACGTTTCTTATCTTCACAGACAAGCATTGGATGTTAGAGGACCTGTGCTTTGTATCAGTTTCAGAAGCAGAGTTGAACTAGATATGGTCCGTATGTGTAGGAAACACCGTTCTTTTGTTCTCAGCACACAAACCTTTCCTGCTGTCTTAGAGACTCTAGAAAGGAAGAGCGTGCTTCTTGTTCTAAAGCAGAGTGTGATCAATGGATTAGAACAAAGCTGTGTGTTTCACTTCAGAAATGGAGTTACATCCCAGGCTCTGAGTCTTCCTACAAGCAAGATTTCGTTTAAGGTAAGGGCAGTCACTTTTCTGCTCAAAGGAACTACATCGTTCATGAAGCTCACACGTTTCCCATCTTAACTGACAAGCATTGGATGTTAGAGGACCAGTGCTTTGTATCAGTTTCAGAAGCATATTTGGACTACATATGGTCCGTATGTGTAGGAAACTCCGTTCTTTGTTCTGGGCACACTCACGTTTCCTGCTCTCATAGAGACTCTAGAAAGCAAGAGAGTGCTTCTTGTTCTAAAGCAGAGTGTGATCAATCGATGAGAACAAAGCTGTGTGTTTCACTTCAGAAATGGTGTTAAATCCCATGCTCTGAGTCTTCCTACAAGCAAGACTTCATTTCAGGTAAAGGAAGTCACTTTTCTGCTCAAACGAACTACATCGTTCACGAATTTCACGTTTCTTATCTTAACTGACAAGCATTGGATGTTAGAGGACCAGTGCTTTGTATCAGTTTCAGAAGAAGAGTTGGACTAGATATGGTCCGTATATGTAGGAAACACCGTTCTTTTGTTCTCAGCACTCTCACGTTTCCTGCTCTCTTAGAGACTCTAGAAAGCAAGAGCGTGCATCTCGCTCTAAAGCAGAGTGTGTTCCATGGATGAGAACGATGCTGTGTGTTTCCCTTCAGAAATGGAGTTAAATCCCAATCTCTGTGTCTTCCTACAAGCAAGACTTTGTTTCAGGTAACGGCAGTCACTTTTCAGCTCAAACGAACTACATCGTTCACTGAGCTCACACATTTCTCTTCTTAACAGACAAGCACTGGATGATAGAGGACCAGTATTTTGTATTAGTTTAAGAAGGAGAGTTGGACTAGATATGGTCCGTATGTGTAGGAAACACAGTTCTTTTGTTCTCAGCCAAATCACGTTTCCTGCTGTCTTAGAGACTCTAGAAAGCAAGAGCGTGCTTATTGTTCTAAAGCAGAGTGTGATCAATGGATGAGAACACTGCTGTGTGTTTCCCTTCAGAAATGGAGTTAAATCCCAGGCTCTGAGTCTTCCTACAAGCAAAACTTTGTTTCAGGTAAGGGCAGTCACTTTTCTGCTCAAACGAACTACATGGTTCATGAAGCTCTCACGTTTCCCATCTTAACTGACAAGCATTGGATGTTAGAGGACCAGTGCTTTGTATCAGTTTCAGAAGAAGAGTTGGACTACATATGGTCCTTATGTGTAGGAAACTCCGTTCTTTGTTCTGGGCACACTCAGATTTCCTGCTGTATTAGAGACTCTAG
Organism: Onychomys leucogaster; assembly: GCA_949786385.1. Lineage (NCBI taxonomy): Eukaryota > Metazoa > Chordata > Mammalia > Rodentia > Cricetidae > Onychomys > Onychomys leucogaster. The sequence goes on along the minus strand of CATKUP010000018.1, from coordinate 2,331,581 downwards.
AAAGCAAGAGCGAGCTTCTCGCTCTAAAGCAGATTGTGATCCCTGGATGAGAACTATGCTGTGTGTTTCCCTTCAGAAATGGAGTTAAATCCCAATCTCTGTGTCTTCCTACAAGCAAGACTTCGTTTCAGGTAACGGCAGTCACTTTTCAGCTCAAACGAACTACATCGTTCACTGAGCTCACACATTTCTCTTCTTAACAGACAAGCATTGGATGTTAGAGGACCAGTGCTTTGTATCTGTTTAAGAAGGAGTGTTGGACTAGATATGGTCCGTATGTGTAGGAAACACTTTTCTTTTGTTCTCAGCACACTCACGTTTCCTGCTCTCATAGAGACTCTAGAAAGCAAGAGAGTGCTTCTTGTTCTAAAGCAGAGTGTGATCAATGGATGAGAACAAAGCTGTGTGTTTCACTTCAGAAATGGAGTTAAATCCCAGGCTCTGAGTCTTCCTACAAGCAAGAGTTCGTTTAAGGTAAGGGCAGTCACTTTTCAGCTCAAACGAACTATATCGTTCACGAAGCTAGCACGTTTCTTATCTTCACAGACAAGCATTGGATGTTAGAGGACCAGTGCTTTGTATCAGTTTCAGAAGCAGAGTTGAACTAGATATGGTCCGTATGTGTAGGAAACACCGTTCTTTTGTTCTCATCACACAAACGTTTCCTGCTGTCTTAGAGACTCTAGAAAAGAAGAGCGTGCTTCTTGTTCTAAAGCAGAGTGTGATCAATGGATGATTACACTGCTGTGTGTTTCACTTCAGAATTGGAGTTAAATCCCAGGCTATGAGTCTCCCTACAAGCAAGACTTCGATTCAGGTACGGGCAGTCACTTTTCTGCTCAAACGAACTACATCGTTCACGAAGATCACACGTTTCTCATCTTAAATGACAAGCAATGGATGTTGGAGGGTCAGTGCTTTGTATCAGTTTCAGAAGCAGATTTGGACTACATATGGTCTGTATGTGTAGGAAACACCGTTCTTTTGTTCTGGGCACACTCAGATTACCTGCTATATTAGAGACTCTAAAAGCAAGAGCATGCTTCTCGCTCTAAAGCAGAGGGTGATCCATGGATGAGAAAAATGCTATGTGTTCCCTTCAGAAATGGAGTTAAATCCCAGGCTCTGTGTCTTCCTACAAGCAAGACTTCGTTTCAGGTAACGGCAGTCACTTTTCAGCTCAAACGAACTACATCGTTCACGGAGCTCACACGTTTCTCATCTTAACAGACAAGCATTGGATGTTAGAGGACCAGTGCTTTGTATCAGTTTAAGAAGCGGAGTTGGACTAGATATGGTCCGTATGTGTAGGAAACACAGTTCTTTTGTTCTCAGCAAAATCACGTTTCCTGCTGTCTTAGAGACTCTAGAAAGCAAGAGCGTGCTTCTTGTTCTAAAGCAGAGTATGATCAATTGATGAGAACACTGCTGAGTGTTTCAATTCAGAAATGGAGTTAAATCCCAGGCTCTGAGTCTTCCTACAAGCAAGACTTCGTTTAAGGTAAGGGCAGTCACTTTTCTGCTCAAACGAACTACATCGATCATGAAGCCTAAACACGTTTCGCATCTTAACTGACAAGCATTGGATGTTAGAGGACCAGTGCTTTGTATCAGTTTCAGAAGAAGAGTTGGACTATATATGGTCCGTATGTGTAGGAAACTCCGTTCTTTTTTCTGGGCACACTCAGATTTCCTGCTGTATTAGAGACTCTAGAAAGCAAGAGCATGCTTCTCGCTCTAAAGCAGACTGTGATCCATGGATGAGAACTATGCTGTGTGTTTCCCTTCAGAAATGGAGTTAAATCCCAGGCTCTGAGTCTTCCTACAAGCAAGATTTCATTTAAGGTAAGGGCAGTCACTTTTCTGCTCAAAGGAACTACATCGTTCATGAAGCTCACACGTTTCCCATCTTAACTGACAAGCATTGGATGTTAGAGGACCAGTGCTTTGTATCAGTTTCATAAGCAGATTTGGACTACATATGGTCCGTATGTGTAGGAAACTCCGTTCTTTGTTCTGGGCACACTCACGTTTCCTGCTCTCATAGAGACTCCAGAAAGCAAGAGAGTGCTTCTTGTTCTAAAGCAGAGTGTGATCAATCGATGAGAACAAAGCTGTGTGTTTCACTTCAGAAATGGTGTTAAATCCCAGGCTCTGAGTCTTCCTACAAGCAAGACTTCATTTCAGGTAAAGGAAGTCACTTTTCTGCTCAAACGAACTACATCGTTCACGAATTTCACGTTTCTTATCTTAACTGACAAGCATTGGATGTTAGAGGACCAGTGCTTTGTATCAGTTTCAGAAGAAGAGTTGGACTAGATATGGTCCGTATATGTAGGAAACACCGTTCTTTTGTTCTCAGCACTCTCACGTTTCCTGCTCTCTTAGAGACTCTAGAAAGCAAGAGCGTGCATCTCGCTCTAAAGCAGAGTGTGTTCCATGGATGAGAACGATGCTGTGTGTTTCCCTTCAGAAATGGAGTTAAATCCCAATCTCTGTGTCTTCCTACAAGCAAGACTTTGTTTCAGGTAACGGCAGTCACTTTTCAGCTCAAACGAACTACATCGTTCACTGAGCTCACACATTTCTCTTCTTAACAGACAAGCACTGGATGATAGAGGACCAGTATTTTGTATTAGTTTAAGAAGGAGAGTTGGACTAGATATGGTCCGTATGTGTAGGAAACACAGTTCTTTTGTTCTCAGCCAAATCACGTTTCCTGCTGTCTTAGAGACTCTAGAAAGCAAGAGCGTGCTTATTGTTCTAAAGCAGAGTGTGATCAATGGATGAGAACACTGCTGTGTGTTTCCCTTCAGAAATGGAGTTAAATCCCAGGCTCTGAGTCTTCCTACAAGCAAAACTTTGTTTCAGGTAAGGGCAGTCACTTTTCTGCTCAAACGAACTACATGGTTCATGAAGCTCTCACGTTTCCCATCTTAACTGACAAGCATTGGATGTTAGAGGACCAGTGCTTTGTATCAGTTTCAGAAGAAGAGTTGGACTACATATGGTCCTTATGTGTAGGAAACTCCGTTCTTTGTTCTGGGCACACTCAGATTTCCTGCTGTATTAGAGACTCTAGAAAGCAAGAGCGAGCTTCTCGCTCTAAAGCAGATTGTGATCCCTGGATGAGAACTATGCTGTGTGTTTCCCTTCAGAAATGGAGTTAAATCCCAATCTCTGTGTCTTCCTACAAGCAAGACTTCGTTTCAGGTAACGGCAGTCACTTTTCAGCTCAAACGAACTACATCGTTCACTGAGCTCACACATTTCTCTTCTTAACAGACAAGCATTGGATGTTAGAGGACCAGTGCTTTGTATCTGTTTAAGAAGGAGTGTTGGACTAGATATGGTCCGTATGTGTAGGAAACACTTTTCTTTTGTTCTCAGCACACTCACGTTTCCTGCTCTCATAGAGACTCTAGAAAGCAAGAGAGTGCTTCTTGTTCTAAAGCAGAGTGTGATCAATGGATGAGAACAAAGCTGTGTGTTTCACTTCAGAAATGGAGTTAAATCCCAGGCTCTGAGTCTTCCTACAAGCAAGAGTTCGTTTAAGGTAAGGGCAGTCACTTTTCAGCTCAAACGAACTATATCGTTCACGAAGCTAGCACGTTTCTTATCTTCACAGACAAGCATTGGATGTTAGAGGACCAGTGCTTTGTATCAGTTTCAGAAGCAGAGTTGAACTAGATATGGTCCGTATGTGTAGGAAACACCGTTCTTTTGTTCTCATCACACAAACGTTTCCTGCTGTCTTAGAGACTCTAGAAAAGAAGAGCGTGCTTCTTGTTCTAAAGCAGAGTGTGATCAATGGATGATTACACTGCTGTGTGTTTCACTTCAGAATTGGAGTTAAATCCCAGGCTATGAGTCTCCCTACAAGCAAGACTTCGATTCAGGTACGGGCAGTCACTTTTCTGCTCAAACGAACTACATCGTTCACGAAGATCACACGTTTCTCATCTTAAATGACAAGCAATGGATGTTGGAGGGTCAGTGCTTTGTATCAGTTTCAGAAGCAGATTTGGACTACATATGGTCTGTATGTGTAGGAAACACCGTTCTTTTGTTCTGGGCACACTCAGATTACCTGCTATATTAGAGACTCTAAAAGCAAGAGCATGCTTCTCGCTCTAAAGCAGAGGGTGATCCATGGATGAGAAAAATGCTATGTGTTCCCTTCAGAAATGGAGTTAAATCCCAGGCTCTGTGTCTTCCTACAAGCAAGACTTCGTTTCAGGTAAGGGCAGTCACTTTTCAGCTCAAACGAACTACATCGTTCACGGAGCTCACACGTTTCTCATCTTAACAGACAAGCATTGGATGTTAGAGGACCAGTGCTTTGTATCAGTTTAAGAAGCGGAGTTGGACTAGATATGGTCCGTATGTGTAGGAAACACAGTTCTTTTGTTCTCAGCAAAATCACGTTTCCTGCTGTCTTAGAGACTCTAGAAAGCAAGAGCGTGCTTCTTGTTCTAAAGCAGAGTATGATCAATTGATGAGAACACTGCTGAGTGTTTCAATTCAGAAATGGAGTTAAATCCCAGGCTCTGAGTCTTCCTACAAGCAAGACTTCGTTTAAGGTAAGGGCAGTCACTTTTCTGCTCAAACGAACTACATCGATCATGAAGCCTAAACACGTTTCGCATCTTAACTGACAAGCATTGGATGTTAGAGGACCAGTGCTTTGTATCAGTTTCAGAAGAAGAGTTGGACTATATATGGTCCGTATGTGTAGGAAACTCCGTTCTTTTTTCTGGGCACACTCAGATTTCCTGCTGTATTAGAGACTCTAGAAAGCAAGAGCATGCTTCTCGCTCTAAAGCAGACTGTGATCCATGGATGAGAACTATGCTGTGTGTTTCCCTTCAGAAATGGAGTTAAATCCCAGGCTCTGAGTCTTCCTACAAGCAAGATTTCATTTAAGGTAAGGGCAGTCACTTTTCTGCTCAAAGGAACTACATCGTTCATGAAGCTCACACGTTTCCCATCTTAACTGACAAGCATTGGATGTTAGAGGACCAGTGCTTTGTATCAGTTTCATAAGCAGATTTGGACTACATATGGTCCGTATGTGTAGGAAACTCCGTTCTTTGTTCTGGGCACACTCACGTTTCCTGCTCTCATAGAGACTCCAGAAAGCAAGAGAGTGCTTCTTGTTCTAAAGCAGAGTGTGATCAATCGATGAGAACAAAGCTGTGTGTTTCACTTCAGAAATGGTGTTAAATCCCAGGCTCTGAGTCTTCCTACAAGCAAGACTTCATTTCAGGTAAGGGCAGTCACTTTTCTGCTCAAACGAACTACATCGTTCACGAAGATCACACGTTTGTTATCTTAACTGACAAGCATTGGATGTTAGAGGACCAGTGCTTTGTATCAGTTTCAGAAGAAGAGTTGGACTAGATGTGGTCCGTATATGTAGGAAACACCGTTCTTTTGTTCTCAGCACACTCACGTTTCCTGCTGTCTTAGAGACTCTAGAAAGCAAGAGCGTGCATCTCGCTCTAAAGCAGAGTGTGTTCCATGGATGAGAACGATGCTGTGTGTTTCCCTTCAGAAATGGAGTTAAATCCCAATCTCTGTGTCTTCCTACAAGCAAGACTTCGTTTCAGGTAACGGCAGTCACTTCTGAGCTCAAACGAACTACATCGTTCACTGAGCTCACACATTTCTCTTCTTAACAGACAAGCACTGGATGATAGAGGACCAGTATTTTGTATCAGTTTAAGAAGGAGAGTTGGACTAGATATGGTCCGTATGTGTAGGAAACACAGTTCTTTTGTTCTCAGCCAAATCACGTTTCCTGCTGTCTTAGAGACTCTAGAAAGCAAGAGTGTGCTTATTGTTCTAAAGCAGAGTGTGATCAATGGATGAGAACACTGCTGTGTGTTTCACTTCAGAAATGGAGTTAAATCTCAGACTCTGTGTCTTCCTACAAGCAAGACTTCGTTTAATGTAAGGGCAGTCACTTTTCTGCTCAAAAGAACTACATGGTTCATGAAGCTCTCACGTTTCCCATCTTAACTGACAAGCATTTGATGTTAGAGGACCAGTGCTTTGTATCAGTTTCAGAAGAAGAGTTGGACTACATATGGTCCTTATGTGTAGGAAACTCCGTTCTTTGTTCTGGGCACACTCAGATTTCCTGCTGTATTAGAGACTCTAGAAAGCAAGAGCGAGCTTCTCGCTCTAAAGCAGAGTGTGATCCCTGGATGAGAACTATGCTGTGTGTTTCCCTTCAGAAATGGAGTTAAATCCCAATCTCTGTGGCTTCCTACAAGCAAGACTTCGTTTCAGGTAACGGCAGTCACTTTTCAGCTCAAACGAACTACATCGTTCACTGAGCTCACACATTTCTCTTCTTAACAGACAAGCATTGGATGTTAGAGGACCAGTGCTTTGTATCTGTTTAAGAAGGAGAGTTGGACTAGATATGGTCCATATGTGTAGGAAACACTTTTCATTTCTTCTCAGCACACTCACATTTCCTGCTCTCATAGAGACTCTAGAAAGCAAGAGAGTGCTTCTTGTTCTAAAGCAGAGTGTGATCAATGGATGAGAACAAAGCTGTGTGTTTCACTTCAGAAATGGAGTTAAATCCCAGGCTCTGAGTCTTCCTACAAGCAAGAGTTCGTTTCAGGTAAGGGCAGTCACTTTTCAGCTCAAACGAACTATATCGTTCACGAAGCTAGCACGCTTCTTATCTTCACAGACAAGCATTGGATGTTAGAGGACCAGTGCTTTGTATCAGTTTCAGAAGCAGAGTTGAACTAGTTATGGTCCGTATGTGTAGGAAACACCGTTCTTTTGTTCTCATCACACAAACGTTTCCTGCTGTCTTAGAGACTCTAGAAAGGAAGAGCGTGCTTCTTGTTCTAAAGCAGAGTGTGATCAATGGATGATTACACTGCTGTGTGTTTCACTTCAGAATTGGAGTTAAATCCCAGGCTCTGAGTCTTCCTACAAGCAAGACTTCGATTCAGGTACGGGCAGTCACTTTTCTGCTCAAACGAACAACATACTTCACGGAGCTCACACGATTCTCATCTTAAATGACAAGCAATGGATGTTAGAGGACCAGTGCTTTGTATCAGTTTCAGAAGCAGATTTGGACTACATATGGTCTGTATGTGTAGGAAACACCGTTCTTTTGTTCTCAGCACACTCAGATTTCCTGCTGTATTAAAGACTCTAGAAACCAAGAGTCTGCCTCTCGCTCTAAAGCAGAGTATGATCCATGGATGAGAACTATGCTGTGTGTTTCCCTTCAGAAATGGTGTTAATTCCCAATCTCTGTGTCTTCCTACAAGCAAGACTTCGTTTCAGGTAACGGCAGTCACTTTTCAGCTCAAACGAACTACATCGTTCACTGAGCTCACACATTTCTCTTCTTAACAGACAAGCACTGGATGATAGAGGACCAGTATTTTGTATAAGTTTAAGAAGGAGAGTTGGACTAGATATGGTCCGTATGTGTAGGAAACACAGTTCTTTTGATCTCAGCCAAATCACGTTCCTGCTGTCTTAGAGACTCTAGAAAGCAAGAGCGTGCTTATTGTTCTAAAGCAGAGTGTGATCAATGGATGAGAACACTGCTGTGTGTTTCCCTTCAGAAATGGAGTTAAATCCCAGGCTCTGAGTCTTCCTACAAGCAAGACTTCGTTTCAGGTAAGGGCAGTCACTTTTCAGCTCAAATGAACTACATCTTTCACGAAGCTCACACGTTTCTTATCTTCACAGACAAGCATTGGATGTTAGGGCCAGTGCTTTGTATCAGTTTCAGAAGCAGAGTTGAACTAGATATGGTCCGTATGTGTAGGAAACACCGTTCTTTTGTTCTCAGCACACAAACGTTTCCTGCTGTCTTAGAGACTCTAGAAAGGAAGAGCGTGCTTCTTGTTCTAAAGCAGAGTGTGATCAATGGATTAGAACAAAGCTGTGTGTTTCACTTTAGAAATGGAGTTAAATCCCATGCTCTAAGTCTTCCTACAAGCAAGATTTCCTTTAAGGTAAGGGCAGTCACTTTTCTGCTCAAAGGAACTACATCGTTCATGAAGCTCACACGTTTCCCATCTTAACTGACAAGCATTGGATGTTAGAGGACCAGTGCTTTGTATCAGTTTCAGAAGCAGATTTGGACTACATATGGTCCGTATGTGTAGGAAACTCCGTTCTTTGTTCTGGGCACACTCACGTTTCCTGCTCTCATAGAGACTCTAGAAAGCAAGAGAGTGCTTCTTGTTCTAAAGCAGAGTGTGATCAATCGATGAGAACAAAGCTGTGTGTTTCACTTCAGAAATGGTGTTAAATCCCAGGCTCTGAGTCTTTCTACAAGCAAGACTTCATTTCAGGTAAGGGCAGTCACTTTTCTGCTCAAACGAACTACATCGTTCACGAAGATCACACGTTTCTTATCTTAACTGACAAGCATTGGATGTTAGAGGACCAGTGCTTTGTATCAGTTTCAGAAGCAGAGTTCGACTAGATCTGGTCCGTATATGTAGGAAACACCGTTCTTTTGTTCTCAGCACACTCACGTTTCCTGCTGTCTTAGAGACTCTAGAAAGCAAGAGCGTGCATCTCGCTCTAAAGCAGAGTGTGTTCCATGGATGAGAACTATGCTGTGTGTTTCCCTTCAGAAATGGAGTTAAATCCCAATCTCTGTGTCTTCCTACAAGCAAGACTTCGTTTCAGGTAACAGCAGTCACTTTTCAGCTCAAACGAACTACATCGTTCACTGAGCTCACACATTTCTCTTCTTAACAGACAAGCAATGGATGATAGAGGACCAGTATTTTGTATCAGTTTAAGAAGGAGAGTTGGACTAGATATGGTCCGTATGTATAGGAAACACAGTTCTTTTGTTCTCAGCCAAATCACGTTTCCTGCTGTCTTAGAGACTCTAGAAAGCAAGAGCGTGCTTATTGTTCTAAAGCAGAGTGTGATCAATGGATGAGAACACTGCTGTGTGTTTCACTTCAGAAATGGAGTTAAATCCCAGGCTCTGAGTCTTCCTACAAGCAAGACTTCATTTCAGGTAAGGGCAGTCACTTTTCAGCTCAAACGAACTACATGGTTCATGAAGCTCTCACGTTTCCCATCTTAACTGACAAGCATTGGATGTTAGAGGACCAGTGCTTTGTATCAGTTTCAGAAGAAGAGTTGGACTACATATGGTCCTTATGTGTAGGAAACTCCGTTCTTTGTTCTGGGCACACTCAGATTTCCTGCTGTATTAGAGACTCTAGAAAGCAAGAGCGAGCTTCTCGCTCTAAAGCAGAGTGTGATCCCTGGATGAGAACTATGCTGTGTGTTTCCCTTCAGAAATGGAGTTAAATCCCAATCTCTGTGTCTTCCTACAAGCAAGACTTCGTTTCAGGTAACGGCAGTCACTTTTCAGCTCAAACGAACTACATCGTTCACTGAGCTCACACATTTCTCTTCTTAACAGACAAGCATTGGATGTTAGAGGACCAGTGCTTTGTATCTGTTCAAGAAGGAGAGTTGGACTAGATATGGTCCGTATGTGTAGGAAACACTTTTCTTTTGTTCTCAGGACACTCACGTTTCCTGCTCTCATAGAGACTCTAGAAAGCAAGAGAGTGCTTCTTGTTCTAAAGCAGAGTGTGATCAATGGATGAGAACAAAGCTGTGTGTTTCACTTCAGAAATGGAGTTAAATCCCAGGCTCTGAGTCTTCCTACAAGCAAGAGTTCGTTTCAGGTAAGGGCAGTCACTTTTCAGCTCAAACGAACTATATCGTTCACGAAGCTAGCACCTTTCTTATCTTCACAGACAAGCATTGGATGTTAGAGGACCAGTGCTTTGTATCAGTTTCAGAAGCAGAGTTGAACTAGATATGGTCCGTATGTGTAGGAAACACCGTTCTTTTGTTCTCATCACACAAACGTTTCCTGCTGTCTTAGAGACTCTAGAAAGGAAGAGCGTGCTTCTTGTTCTAAAGCAGAGTGTGATCAATGGATGATTACACTGCTGTGTGTTTCACTTCAGAATTGGAGTTAAGTCCCAGGCTCTGAGTCTTCCTACAAGCAAGACTTTGATTCTGGTACGGGCAGTCACTTTTCTGCTCAAATGAACAACATCGTTCACGGAGCTCACACGATTCTCATCTTAAATGACAAGCAATGGATGTTAGAGGACCAGTGCTTTGTATCAGTTTCAGAAGCAGATTTGGACTACATATGGTCTGTATGTGTAGGAAACACCGTTCTTTTGTTCTGGGCACACTCAGATTTCTTGCTGTATTAAAGACTCTAGAAACCAAGAGTGTTCCTCTCGCTCTAAAGCAGAGTGTGATCCATGGATGAGAACTATGCTGTGTGTTTCCCTTCAGAAATGGTGTTAAATCCCAATCTCTGTGTCTTCCTACAAGCAAGAATTCGTTTCAGGTAACGGCAGTCACTTTTCAGCTCAAACGAACTACATCGTTCACTGAGCTCACACATTTCTCTTCTTAACAGACAAGCACTGGATGATAGAGGACCAGTATTTTGTATCAGTTTAAGAAGGAGAGTTGGACTAGATATGGTCCGTATGTGTAGGAAACACAGTTCTTTTGTTCCCAGCCAAATCACGTTTCCTGCTGTCTTAGAGACTCTAGAAAGCAAGAGCGTGCTTATTGTTCTAAAGCAGAGTGTGATCAATGGATGAGAACACTGCTGTGTGTTTCCCTTCAGAAATGGAGTTAAATCCCAGGCTCTAAGTCTTCCTACAAGCAAGACTTCGTTTCAGGTAAGGGCAGTCACTTTTCAGCTCAAATGAACTACATCTTTCACGAAGCTCACACGTTTCTTATCTTCATAGACAAGCATTGGATGTTAGGGCCAGTGCTTTGTATCAGTTTCAGAAGTAGAGTTGAACTTGAAATGGTCCGTATGTGTAGGAAACACCGTTCTTTTGTTCTCAGCACACAAACGTTTCCTGCTGTCTTAGAGACTCTAGAAAGGAAGAGCGTGCTTCTTGTTCTAAAGCAGAGTGTGATCAATGGATTAGAACAAAGCTGTGTGTTTCACTTCAGAAATGGAGTTAAATCCCATGCTCTGAGTCTTCCTACTAGCAAGATTTCGTTTCAGGTAACGGCAGTCACTTTTCAGCTCAAACGAACTACATCGTTCACTGAGCTCACACATTTCTCTTCTTAACAGACAAGCACTGGATGATAGAGGACCAGTATTTTGTATCAGTTTAAGAAGGAGAGTTGGACTAGATATGGTCCGTATGTGTAGGAAACACAGTTCTTTTGTTCTCAGCCAAATCACGTTTCCTGCTGTCTTAGAGACTCTAGAAAGCAAGAGCGTGCTTATTGTTCTAAAGCAGAGTGTGATCAATGGATGAGAACACTGCTGTGTGTTTCCCTTCAGAAATGGAGTTAAATCCCAGGCTCTGAGTCTTCCTACAAGCAAGACTTCATTTCAGGTAAGGGCAGTCACTTTTCAGCTCAAATGAACTACATCTTTCACGAAGCTCACACGTTTCTTATCTTCATAGACAAGCATTGGATGTTAGGGCCAGTGCTTTGTATCAGTTTCAGAAGCAGAGTTGAACTAGATATGTTCCGTATGTGTAGGAAACACCGTTCTTTTGTTCTCAGCACACAAACGTTTCCTGCTGTCTTAGAGACTCTAGAAAGGAAGAGCGTGCTTCTTGTTCTAAAGCAGAGTGTGATCAATGGATTAGAACAAAGCTGTGTGTTTCACTTCAGAAATGGAGTTAAATCCCAGGCTCTGAGTCTTCCTACAAGCAAGATTTCGTTTAAGGTAAGGGCAGTCACTTTTCTGCTCAAAGGAACTACATCGTTCATGAAGCTCACACGTTTCCCATCTTAACTGACAAGCATTGGATGTTAGAGGACCAGTGCTTTGTATCAGTTTCAGAAGCAGATTTGGACTACATATGGTCCGTATGTGTAGGAAACTCCGTTCTTTGTTCTGGGCACACTCACGTTTCCTGCTCTCATAGAGACTCTAGAAAGCAAGAGAGTGCTTCTTGTTCTAAAGCAGAGTGTGATCAATCGATGAGAACAAAGCTGTGTGTTTCACTTCAGAAATGGTGTTAAATCCCAGGCTCTGAGTCTTCCTACAAGCAAGACTTCATTTCAGGTAAGGGCAGTCACTTTTCTGCTCAAACGAACTACATCGTTCACGAAGATCACACGTTTCTTATCTTAACTGACAAGCATTGGATGTTAGAGGACCAGTGCTTTGTATCAGTTTCAGAAGAAGAGTTGGACTAGATATGGTCCGTATATGTAGGAAACACCGTTCTTTTGTTCTCAGCACACTCAGATTTCCTGCTGTCTTAGAGACTCTAGAAAGGAAGAGCGTGCATCTCGCTCTAAAGCAGAGTGTGTTCCATGGATGAGAACTATGCTGTGTGTTTCCCTTCAGAAATGGAGTTAAATCCCAGGCTCTGAGTCTTCCTACAAGCAAGACTTCGTTTCAGGTAAGGGCAGTCACTTTTCAGCTCAAACGAAGTACATCGTTCACAAAGCTAACACATTTCTCTTCTTAACAGACAAGCACTGGATGATAGAGGACCAGTATTTTGTATAAGTTTAAGAAGGAGAGTTGGACTAGATATGGTCCGTATGTGTAGGAAACACAGTTCTTTTGTTCTCAGCCAAATCACGTTTCCTGCTGTCTTAGAGACTCTAGAAAGCAAGAGCGTGCTTATTGTTCTAAAGCAGAGTGTGATCAATGGATGAGAACACTGCTGTGTGTTTCCCTTCAGAAATGGAGTTAAATCCCAGGCTCTGAGTCTTCCTACAAGCAAGACTTCGTTTCAGGTAAGGGCAGTCACTTTTCAGCTCAAATGAACTACATCTTTCACGAAGCTCACACGTTTCTTATCTTCACAGACAAGCATTGGATGTTAGGGCCAGTGCTTTGTATCAGTTTCAGAAGCAGAGTTGAACTAGATATGGTCCGTATGTGTAGGAAACACCGTTCTTTTGTTCTCAGCACACAAACGTTTCCTGCTGTCTTAGAGACTCTAGAAAGGAAGAGCGTGCTTCTTGTTCTAAAGCAGAGTGTGATCAATGGATTAGAACAAAGCTGTGTGTTTCACTTTAGAAATGGAGTTAAATCCCATGCTCTAAGTCTTCCTACAAGCAAGATTTCCTTTAAGGTAAGGGCAGTCACTTTTCTGCTCAAAGGAACTACATCGTTCATGAAGCTCACACGTTTCCCATCTTAACTGACAAGCATTGGATGTTAGAGGACCAGTGCTTTGTATCAGTTTCAGAAGCAGATTTGGACTACATATGGTCCGTATGTGTAGGAAACTCCGTTCTTTGTTCTGGGCACACTCACGTTTCCTGCTCTCATAGAGACTCTAGAAAGCAAGAGAGTGCTTCTTGTTCTAAAGCAGAGTGTGATCAATCGATGAGAACAAAGCTGTGTGTTTCACTTCAGAAATGGTGTTAAATCCCAGGCTCTGAGTCTTTCTACAAGCAAGACTTCATTTCAGGTAAGGGCAGTCACTTTTCTGCTCAAACGAACTACATCGTTCACGAAGATCACACGTTTCTTATCTTAACTGACAAGCATTGGATGTTAGAGGACCAGTGCTTTGTATCAGTTTCAGAAGCAGAGTTCGACTAGATATGGTCCGTATATGTAGGAAACACCGTTCTTTTGTTCTCAGCACACTCACGTTTCCTGCTGTCTTAGAGACTCTAGAAAGCAAGAGCGTGCATCTCGCTCTAAAGCAGAGTGTGTTCCATGGATGAGAACTATGCTGTGTGTTTCCCTTCAGAAATGGAGTTAAATCCCAATCTCTGTGTCTTCCTACAAGCAAGACTTTGTTTCAGGTAACGGCAGTCACTTTTCAGCTCAAACGAACTACAACGTTCACTGAGCTCACACATTTCTCTTCTTAACAGACAAGCAATGGATGATAGAGGACCAGTATTTTGTATCAGTTTAAGAAGGAGAGTTGGACTAGATATGGTCCGTATGTATAGGAAACACAGTTCTTTTGTTCTCAGCCAAATCACGTTTCCTGCTGTCTTAGAGACTCTAGAAAGCAAGAGCGTGCTTATTGTTCTAAAGCAGAGTGTGATGAATGGATGAGAACACTGCTGTGTGTTTCACTTCAGAAATGGAGTTAAATCCCAGGCTCTGAGTCTTCCTACAAGCAAGAGTTCGTTTCAGGTAAGGGCAGTCACTTTTCAGCTCAAACGAACTATATCGTTCACGAAGCTAGCACGTTTCTTATCTTCACAGACAAGCATTGGATGTTAGAGGACCAGTGCTTTGTATCAGTTTCAGAAGCAGAGTTGAACTAGATATGGTCCGTATGTGTAGGAAACACCGTTCTTTTGTTCTCATCACACAAACGTTTCTTGCTGTCTTAGAGACTCTAGAAAAGAAGAGCGTGCTTCTTGTTCTAAAGCAGAGTGTGATCAATGGATGATTACACTGCTGTGTGTTTCACTTCAGAATTGGAGTTAAATCCCAGGCTCTGAGTCTTCCTACAAGCAAGACTTTGATTCAGGTATGGGCAGTCACTTTTCTGCTCAAATGAACAACATCGTTCACGGAGCTCACACGATTCTCATCTTAAATGACAAGCAATGGATGTTAGAGGACCAGTGCTTTGTATCAGTTTCAGAAGCAGATTTGGACTACATATGGTCTGTATGTGTAGGAAACACCGTTCTTTTGTTCTGGGCACACTCAGATTTCTTGCTGTATTAAAGACTCTAGAAACCAAGAGTGTTCCTCTCGCTCTAAAGCAGAGTGTGATCCATGGATGAGAACTATGCTGTGTGTTTCCCTTCAGAAATGGTGTTAAATCCCAATCTCTGTGTCTTCCTACAAGCAAGAATTCGTTTCAGGTAACGGCAGTCACTTTTCAGCTCAAACGAACTACATCGTTCACTGAGCTCACACATTTCTCTTCTTAACAGACAAGCACTGGATGATAGAGGACCAGTATTTTGTATCAGTTTAAGAAGGAGAGTTGGACTAGATATGGTCCATATGTGTAGGAAACACAGTTCTTTTGTTCTCAGCCAAATCACGTTTCCTGCTGTCTTAGAGACTCTAGAAAGCAAGAGCGTGCTTATTGTTCTAAAGCAGAGTGTGATCAATGGATGAGAACACTGCTGTGTGTTTCCCTTCAGAAATGGAGTTAAATCCCAGGCTCTGAGTCTTCCTACAAGCAAGACTTCATTTCAGGTAAGGGCAGTCACTTTTCAGCTCAAATGAACTACATCTTTCACGAAGCTCACACGTTTCTTATCTTCATAGACAAGCATTGGATGTTAGGGCCAGTGCTTTGTATCAGTTTCAGAAGCAGAGTTGAACTAGATATGGTCCGTATGTGTAGGAAACACCGTTCTTTTGTTCTCAGCACACAAACGTTTCCTGCTGTCTTAGAGACTCTAGAAAGGAAGAGCGTGCTTCTTGTTCTAAAGCAGAGTGTGATCAATGGATTAGAACAAAGCTGTGTGTTTCACTTCAGAAATGGAGTTAAATCCCAGGCTCTGAGTCTTCCTACAAGCAAGATTTCATTTAAGGTAAGGGCAGTCACTTTTCTGCTCAAAGGAACTACATCGTTCATGAAGCTCACACGTTTCCCATCTTAACTGACAAGCATTGGATGTTAGAGGACCAGTGCTTTGTATCAGTTTCAGAAGCAGATTTGGACTACATATGGTCCGTATGTGTAGGAAACTCCGTTCTTTGTTCTGGGCACACTCACGTTTCCTGCTCTCATAGAGACTCTAGAAAGCAAGAGAGTGCTTCTTGTTCTAAAGCAGAGTGTGATCAATCGATGAGAACAAAGCTGTGTGTTTCACTTCAGAAATGGTGTTAAATCCCAGGCTCTGAGTCTTCCTACAAGCAAGACTTCATTTCAGGTAAGGGCAGTCACTTTTCTGCTCAAACGAACTACATCGTTCACGAAGATCACACGTTTCTTATCTTAACTGACAAGCATTGGATGTTAGAGGACCAGTGCTTTGTATCAGTTTCAGAAGAAGAGTTGGACTAGATATGGTCCGTATATGTACGAAACACCGTTCTTTTGTTCTCAGCACACTCACGTTTCCTGCTGTCTTAGAGACTCTAGAAAGCAAGAGCGTGCATCTCGCTCTAAAGCAGAGTGTGTTCCATGGATGAGAACTATGCTGTGTGTTTCCCTTCAGAAATGGAGTTAAATCCCAGGCTCTGAGTCTTCCTACAAGCAAGAGTTCGTTTCAGGTAAGGGCAGTCACTTTTCAGCTCAAATGAACTATATCGTTCACGAAGCTAGCACGTTTCTTATCTTCACAGACAAGCATTGGATGTTAGAGGACCAGTGCTTTGTATCAGTTTCCGAAGCAGAGTTGAACTAGATATGGTCCGTATGTGTAGGAAACACCGTTCTTTTGTTCTCATCACACAAACGTTTCCTGCTGTCTTAGAGACTCTAGAAAGGAAGAGCGTGCTTCTTGTTCTAAAGCAGAGTGTGATCAATGGATGAGAACACTGCTGTGTGTTTCACTTCAGATATGGAGTTAAATCCCAGGCTCTGAGTCTTCCTACAAGCAAGACTTCGTTTCAGGTAAGGGCAGTCACTTTTCCGCTCAAACGAACTACATCATTCACGAAGATCACACGTTTCTCAACTTCACAGACAAGCATTGGATGTTAGAGGACCAGTGCTTTGTGTCAGTTTCAGAAACAGTATTGGACTAGATATGGTCCGTATGTGTAGGAAACACAGTACTTTTGTTCTCAGCATAATCACGTTTCCTGCTGTCTTAGAGACTCTAGAAAGCAAGAGCGTGCTTATTGTTCTAAAGCAGAGTGTGATCAATGGATGATTACACTGTTGTGTGTTTCACTTCAGAATTGGAGTTAAATCCCAGGCTGTGAGTCTTCCTAAAAGCAAGACTTCGATTCAGATACGGGCAGTCACTTTTCTGCTCAAACGAACAACATCGTTCACGGAGCTCACACGTTTCTCATCTTAAATGACAAGCAATGGATGTTAGAGGGTCAGTGCTTTGTATCAGTTTCAGAAGCAGATTTGGACTACATATGGTCTGTATGTGTAGGAAACACCGTTCTTTTGTCCTGGGCACACTCAGATTTCCTGCTGTATTAAAGACTCTAGAAAGCAAGAGTGTGCCTCTCGCTCTAAAGCAGAGTGTGATCCATGGATGAGAAAAATGCTGTGTGTTTCCCTTCAGAAATGGAGTTAAATCCCAGGCTCTGTGTCTTCCTACAAGCAAGACTTCGTTTCAGGTAAGGGCAGTCACTTTTCAGCTCAAAGGAACTACTTTGTTCACGGAGCTCACACGTTTCTCATCTTAACAGACAAGCATTGGATGTTAGAGGACCAGTACTTTGTAGCAGTTTAAAAAGAAGAGTTGGACTAGATATGGTCCGTATGTGTAGGAAACGCCGTTCTTTGTTCTAGGCACACTCAGATTTCCTGCTGTATTAGAGACTCTAGAAAGCAAGAGCATGCTTCTCGCTCTAAAGCAGAGTGTGATCCATGGATGAGAACTATGCTGTGTGTTTCCCTTCAGAAATGGAGTTAAATCCCAATCTCTGTGTCTTCCTACAAGCAAGACTTCGTTTCAGGTAACGGCAGTCACTTTTCAGCTCAAACGAACTACATCGTTCACTGAGCTCAAATATTTCTCTTCTTAACAGACAAGCATTGGATGTTAGAGGACCAGTGCTTTGTATCTGTTTAAGAAGCAGAGTGGGACTAGATATGGTCCGTATGTGTAGAAAACACTTTTCTTTTGTTGTCAGCACACTCACGTTTCCTGCTCTCATAGAGACTCTAGAAAGCAAGAGAGTGCTTCTTGTTCTAAAGCAGAGTGTGATCAATGGATGAGAACAAAGCTGTGTGTTTCACTTCAGAAATGGAGTTAAATCCCAGGCTCTGAGTCTTCCTACAAGCAAGACGTCGTTTAAGGTAAGGGCAGTCACTTTTCTGCTCAAACGAAGTACATCGTTCATGAAGCTCACACGTTTCCCATCTTAACTGACAAGCATTGGATGTTAGAGGACCAGTGCTTTGTATCAGTTTCAGAAGAGGAGTTGGACTACATATGGTCCATATGTGTAGGAAACTCCGTTCTTTGTTCTGGGCACACTCAGATTTCCTGCTGTATTAGAGACTCTGGAAAGCAAGAGCGTGCTTCTCGCTCTAAAGCACAGTGTGATCCATGGATGAGAACTATGCTGTGTGTTTCCCTTCAGAAATGGAGTTAAATCCCAATCTCTGTGTCTTCCTACAAGCAAGACTTTGTTTCAGGTAACGGCAGTCACTTTTCAGCTCAAAAGAACTACATCGTTCACTGAGCTCACACATTTCTCTTCTTAACAGACAAGCATTGGATATTAGAGGACCAGTGCTTTGTATCAGTTTAAGAAGGTGAGTTGGACTAGATATGGTCCCTATGTGTAGGAAACACCTTTCTTTTGTTCTCAGCACACTCACGTTTCCTGCTGTCATAGAGACTCTAGAAAGCAAGAGAGTGCTTCTTGTTCTAAAGCAGAGTGTGATCAATCGATGAGAACAAAGCTGAGTGTTTCACTTCAGAAATGGAGTTAAATCCCAGGCTCTGAGTCTTCTTACAAGCAAGACTTCGTTTCTGGTAAGGGCAGTCACTTTTCTGCTCAAACGAACTACATCGTTCACGAAGATCACACGTTTCTTATCTTAACTGTCAAGCATTGGATGTTAGTGGACCAGTGCTTTGTATCAGTTTCAGAAGAAGACTTTGACTAGATATGGTCCGTATATGTAGGAAACACCATTCTTTTGTTCTCAGCACATTCACGTTTCCTGCTGTGTTAGAGACTCTAGAAAGCAAGAGCGTGCTTCTCGCTCTAAAGCAGAGTGTGATCCATGGATGAGAACTATGCTGTGTGTTTCCCTTCAGAAATGGAGTTAAATCCCAATCTCTGTGTCTTCCTACAAGCAAGACTTCGTTTCAGGTAACGGCAGTCACTTTTCAGCTCAAACGAACTACATCGTTCACTGAGCTCAAATATTTCTCTTCTTAACAGACAAGCATTGGATGTTAGAGGACCAGTGCTTTGTATCTGTTTAAGAAGGAGAGTGGGACTAGATATGGTCCGTATGTGTAGAAAACACTTTTCTTTTGTTCTCAGCACACTCACGTTTCCTGCTCTCATAGAGACTCTAGAAAGCAAGAGAGTGCTTCTTGTTCTAAAGCAAAGTGTGATCAATGGATGAGAACACTGCTGTGTGTTTCCCTTCAGAAATGGAGTTAAATCCCAGGCTCTGAGTCTTCCTACAAGCAAGACTTCGTTTCAGGTAAGGGCAGTCACTTTTCAGCTCAGATGAACTACATCTTTCACGAAGCTCACACGTTTCTTATCTTCATAGACAAGCATTGGATGTTAGGGCCAGTGCTTTGTATCAGTTTCAGAAGTAGAGTTGAACTTGATATGGTCCGTATGTGTAGGAAACACCGTTCTTTTGTTCTCAGCACACAAACGTTTCCTGCTGTCTTAGAGACTCTAGAAAGGAAGAGCGTGCTTCTTGTTCTAAAGCAGAGTGTGATCAATGGATTAGAACAAAGCTGTGTGTTTCACTTCAGAAATGGAGTTAAATCCCAGGCTCTGAGTCTTCCTACAAGCAAGATTTCGTTTAAGGTAAGGGCAGTCACTTTTCTGCTCAAAGGAACTACATCGTTCATGAAGCTCACACGTTTCCCATCTTAACTGACAAGCATTGGATGTTAGAGGACCAGTGCTTTGTATCAGTTTCAGAAGCAGATTTGGACTACATATGGTCCGTATGTGTAGGAAACTCCGTTCTTTGTTCTGGGCACACTCACGTTTCCTGCTCTCATAGAGACTCTAGAAAGCAAGAGAGTGCTTCTTGTTCTAAAGCAGAGTGTGATCAATCGATGAGAACAAAGCTGTGTGTTTCACTTCAGAAATGGTGTTAAATCCCAGGCTCTGAGTCTTCCTACAAGCAAGACTTCATTTCAGGTAAGGGCAGTCACTTTTCTGCTCAAATGATCTACATCGTTCATGAAGATCACACGTTTCTTATCTTAACTGACAAGCATTGGATGTTAGAGGACCAGTGCTTTGTATCAGTTTCAGAAGAAGAGTTGGACTAGATATGGTCCGTATATGTAGGAAACACCGTTCTTTTGTTCTCAGCACACTCACGTTTCCTGCTGTCTTAGAGACTCTAGAAAGCAAGAGCGTGCATCTCGCTCTAAAGCAGAGTGTGTTCCATGGATGAGAACTATGCTGTGTGTTTCCCTTCAGAAATGGAGTTAAATCCCAGGCTCTGAGTCTTCCTACAAGCATAGTTCGTTTCAGGTAAGGGCAGTCACTTTTCAGCTCAAATGAACTATATCGTTCACGAAGCTAGCACGTTTCTTATCTTCACAGACAAGCATTGGATGTTAGAGGACCAGTGCTTTGTATCAGTTTCCGAAGCAGAGTTGAACTAGATATGGTCCGTATGTGTAGGAAACACCGTTCTTTTGTTCTCATCACACAAACGTTTCCTGCTGTCTTAGAGACTCTAGAAAGGAAGAGCGTGCTTCTTGTTCTAAAGCAGAGTGTGATCAATGGATGAGAACACTGCTGTGTGTTTCACTTCAGATATGGAGTTAAATCCCAGGCTCTGAGTCTTCCTACAAGCAAGACTTCGTTTCAGGTAAGGGCAGTCACTTTTCCGCTCAAACGAACTACATCATTCACGAAGATCACACGTTTCTCAACTTCACAGACAAGCATTGGATGTTAGAGGACCAGTGCTTTGTGTCAGTTTCAGAAACAGTATTGGACTAGATATGGTCCGTATGTGTAGGAAACACAGTACTTTTGTTCTCAGCATAATCACGTTTCCTGCTGTCTTAGAGACTCTAGAAAGCAAGAGCGTGCTTATTGTTCTAAAGCAGAGTGTGATCAATGGATGATTACACTGTTGTGTGTTTCACTTCAGAATTGGAGTTAAATCCCAGGCTGTGAGTCTTCCTAAAAGCAAGACTTCGATTCAGATACGGGCAGTCACTTTTCTGCTCAAACGAACAACATCGTTCACGGAGCTCACACGTTTCTCATCTTAAATGACAAGCAATGGATGTTAGAGGGTCAGTGCTTTGTATCAGTTTCAGAAGCAGATTTGGACTACATATGGTCTGTATGTGTAGGAAACACCGTTCTTTTGTCCTGGGCACACTCAGATTTCCTGCTGTATTAAAGACTCTAGAAAGCAAGAGTGTGCCTCTCGCTCTAAAGCAGAGTGTGATCCATGGATGAGAAAAATGCTGTGTGTTTCCCTTCAGAAATGGAGTTAAATCCCAGGCTCTGTGTCTTCCTACAAGCAAGACTTCGTTTCAGGTAAGGGCAGTCACTTTTCAGCTCAAAGGAACTACTTCGTTCACGGAGCTCACACGTTTCTCATCTTAACAGACAAGCATTGGATGTTAGAGGACCAGTACTTTGTAGCAGTTTAAAAAGAAGAGTTGGACTAGATATGGTCCGTATGTGTAGGAAACGCCGTTCTTTGTTCTAGGCACACTCAGATTTCCTGCTGTATTAGAGACTCTAGAAAGCAAGAGAATGCTTCTCGCTCTAAAGCAGAGTGTGATCCATGGATGAGAACTATGCTGTGTGTTTCCCTTCAGAAATGGAGTTAAATCCCAATCTCTGTGTCTTCCTACAAGCAAGACTTCGTTTCAGGTAACGGCAGTCACTTTTCAGCTCAAACGAACTACATCGTTCACTGAGCTCAAATATTTCTCTTCTTAACAGACAAGCATTGGATGTTAGAGGACCAGTGCTTTGTATCTGTTTAAGAAGCAGAGTGGGACTAGATATGGTCCGTATGTGTAGAAAACACTTTTCTTTTGTTGTCAGCACACTCACGTTTCCTGCTCTCATAGAGACTCTAGAAAGCAAGAGAGTGCTTCTTGTTCTAAAGCAGAGTGTGATCAATGGATGAGAACAAAGCTGTGTGTTTCACTTCAGAAATGGAGTTAAATCCCAGGCTCTGAGTCTTCCTACAAGCAAGACGTCGTTTAAGGTAAGGGCAGTCACTTTTCTGCTCAAACGAACTACATCATTCATGAAGCTCACACGTTTCCCATCTTAACTGACAAGCATTGGATGTTAGAGGACCAGTGCTTTGTATCAGTTTCAGAAGAGGAGTTGGACTACATATGGTCCATATGTGTAGGAAACTCCGTTCTTTGTTCTGGGCACACTCAGATTTCCTGCTGTATTAGAGACTCTGGAAAGCAAGAGCGTGCTTCTCGCTCTAAAGCACAGTGTGATCCATGGATGAGAACTATGCTGTGTGTTTCCCTTCCGAAATGGAGTTAAATCCCAATCTCTGTGTCTTCCTACAAGCAAGACTTTGTTTCAGGTAACGGCAGTCACTTTTCAGCTCAAAAGAACTACATCGTTCACTGAGCTCACACATTTCTCTTCTTAACAGACAAGCATTGGATATTAGAGGACCAGTGCTTTGTATCACTTTAAGAAGGTGAGTTGGACTAGATATGGTCCCTATGTGTAGGAAACACCTTTCTTTTGTTCTCAGCACACTCACGTTTCCTGCTGTCATAGAGACTCTAGAAAGCAAGAGAGTGCTTCTTGTTCTAAAGCAGAGTGTGATCAATCGATGAGAACAAAGCTGAGTGTTTCACTTCAGAAATGGAGTTAAATCCCAGGCTCTGAGTCTTCTTACAAGCAAGACTTCGTTTCTGGTAAGGGCAGTCACTTTTCTGCTCAAACGAACTACATCGTTCACGAAGATCACACGTTTCTTATCTTAACTGTCAAGCATTGGATGTTAGTGGACCAGTGCTTTGTATCAGTTTCAGAAGAAGACTTTGACTAGATATGGTCCGTATATGTAGGAAACACCTTTCTTTTGTTCTCAGCACATTCACGTTTCCTGCTGTGTTAGAGACTCTAGAAAGCAAGAGCGTGCTTCTCACTCTAAAGCAGAGTGTGATCCATGGATGAGAACTATGCTGTGTGTTTCCCTTCAGAAATGGAGTTAAATCCCAATCTCTGTGTCTTCCTACAAGCAAGACTTCGTTTCAGGTAACGGCAGTCACTTTTCAGCTCAAACGAACTACATCGTTCACTGAGCTCAAATATTTCTCTTCTTAACAGACAAGCATTGGATGTTAGAGGACCAGTGCTTTGTATCTGTTTAAGAAGGAGAGTGGGACTAGATATGGTCCGTATGTGTAGAAAACACTTTTCTTTTGTTCTCAGCACACTCACGTTTCCTGCTCTCATAGAGACTCTAGAAAGCAAGAGAGTGCTTCTTGTTCTAAAGCAAAGTGTGATCAATGGATGAGAACAAAGCTGTGTGTTTCACTTCAGAAATGGAGTTAAATCCCAGGCTCTGAGTCTTCCTACAAGCAAGACGTCGTTTAAGGTAAGGGCAGTCACTTTTCTGCTCAAACGAACTACATCGTTCATGAAGCTCACACGTTTCCCATCTTAACTGACAAGCATTGGATGTTAGAGGACCAGTGCTTTGTATCAGTTTCAGAAGAGGAGTTGGACTACATATGGTCCATATGTGTAGGAAACTCCGTTCTTTGTTCTGGGCACACTCAGATTTCCTGCTGTATTAGAGACTCTGGAAAGCAAGAGCGTGCTTCTCGCTCTAAAGCACAGTGTGATCCATGGATGAGAACTATGCTGTGTGTTTCCCTTCCGAAATGGAGTTAAATCCCAATCTCTGTGTCTTCCTACAAGCAAGACTTTGTTTCAGGTAACGGCAGTCACTTTTCAGCTCAAAAGAACTACATCGTTCACTGAGCTCACACATTTCTCTTCTTAACAGACAAGCATTGGATATTAGAGGACCAGTGCTTTGTATCACTTTAAGAAGGTGAGTTGGACTAGATATGGTCCCTATGTGTAGGAAACACCTTTCTTTTGTTCTCAGCACACTCACGTTTCCTGCTGTCATAGAGACTCTAGAAAGCAAGAGAGTGCTTCTTGTTCTAAAGCAGAGTGTGATCAATCGATGAGAACAAAGCTGAGTGTTTCACTTCAGAAATGGAGTTAAATCCCAGGCTCTGAGTCTTCTTACAAGCAAGACTTCGTTTCTGGTAAGGGCAGTCACTTTTCTGCTCAAACGAACTACATCGTTCACGAAGATCACACGTTTCTTATCTTAACTGTCAAGCATTGGATGTTAGTGGACCAGTGCTTTGTATCAGTTTCAGAAGAAGACTTTGACTAGATATGGTCCGTATATGTAGGAAACACCTTTCTTTTGTTCTCAGCACATTCACGTTTCCTGCTGTGTTAGAGACTCTAGAAAGCAAGAGCGTGCTTCTCACTCTAAAGCAGAGTGTGATCCATGGATGAGAACTATGCTGTGTGTTTCCCTTCAGAAATGGAGTTAAATCCCAATCTCTGTGTCTTCCTACAAGCAAGACTTCGTTTCAGGTAACGGCAGTCACTTTTCAGCTCAAACGAACTACATCGTTCACTGAGCTCAAATATTTCTCTTCTTAACAGACAAGCATTGGATGTTAGAGGACCAGTGCTTTGTATCTGTTTAAGAAGGAGAGTGGGACTAGATATGGTCCGTATGTGTAGAAAACACTTTTCTTTTGTTCTCAGCACACTCACGTTTCCTGCTCTCATAGAGACTCTAGAAAGCAAGAGAGTGCTTCTTGTTCTAAAGCAAAGTGTGATCAATGGATGAGAACAAAGCTGTGTGTTTCACTTCAGAAATGGAGTTAAATCCCAGGCTCTGAGTCTTCCTACAAGCAAGACGTCGTTTAAGGTAAGGGCAGTCACTTTTCTGCTCAAACGAACTACATCGTTCATGAAGCTCACACGTTTCCCATCTTAACTGACAAGCATTGGATGTTAGAGGACCAGTGCTTTGTATCAGTTTCAGAAGAGGAGTTGGACTACATATGGTCCATATGTGTAGGAAACTCCGTTCTTTGTTCTGGGCACACTCAGATTTCCTGCTGTATTAGAGACTCTGGAAAGCAAGAGCGTGCTTCTCGCTCTAAAGCACAGTGTGATCCATGGATGAGAACTATGCTGTGTGTTTCCCTTCAGAAATGGAGTTAAATCCCAATCTCTGTGTCTTCCTACAAGCAAGACTTTGTTTCAGGTAACGGCAGTCACTTTTCAGCTCAAAAGAACTACATCGTTCACTGAGCTTACACATTTCTCTTCTTAACAGACAAGCATTGGATATTAGAGGACCAGTGCTTTGTATCAGTTTAAGAGGGAGAGTTGGACTAGATATGGTCCGTATGTGTAGGAAACACCTTTCTTTTGTTCTCAGCACACTCACGTTTCCTGCTGTCTTAGAGACTCTAGAAAGCAAGAGCGTGCTTCTTGTTCTAAAGCAGAGTGTGATCAATGGATGAGAACACTGCTGTGTGTTTCACTTCAGATATGGAGTTAAATCCCAGGCTCTGAGTCTTCCTACAAGCAAGACTTCGTTTCAGGTAAGGGCAGTCACTTTTCTGCTCAAACGAACTACATCATTCACGAAGATCACACGTTTCTCATCTTAACAGACAAGCATTGGATGTTAGAGGACCAGTGCTTTGTGTCAGTTTCAGAAACAGAATTGGACTAGATATGGTCCGTAAGTGTAGGAAACACAGTTCTTTTGTTCTCAGCATAATCACGTTTCCTGCTGTCTTAGAGACTCTAGAAAGCAAGAGCGTGCTTATTGTTCTAAAGCAGAGTTTGATCAATCGATGAGAACACTGCTGTGTGTTTCACTTCAGAAATGGAGTGAAATCCCAGGCTCTGAGTTTTCCTACAAGCAAGACTTCGTTTCAGGTAAGGGCAGTCACTTTTCTGCTCAAACGAACTACATGGTTCATGAAGCGCACATGTTTCCCATCTTAACTGACAAGCATTGGATGTTAGAGGACCAGTGCTTTGTATCAGTTTCAGAAGAAGAGTTGGACTACATATGGTCCGTATGTGTAGGAAACTCTGTTCTTTGTACTGGGCACACTCAGATTTCCTGCTGTATTAGAGACTCTTGAAAGCAAGAGCGTGCTTCTCGCTCTAAAGCAGAGTGTGATCCATGGATGAGAACTATGCTGTGTGTTTCCCTTCAGAGATGGAGTTAAATCCCAGGCCCTGTGTCTTCCTACTAGCAAGACTTCGTTTCAGGTAACGGCAGTCACTTTTCAGCTCAAACGAACTACATCGTTCACTGAGCTCACACATTTCTCTTCTTAACAGAAAAGCATTGGATGTTAGAGGACCAGTGCTTTGTATCTGTTTAAGAAGGAGAGTTGGACTAGATATGGTCCGTATGTGTAGGAAACATTTTTCTTTTGTTCTCAGCACACTCAAGTTTCCTGCTGTCATAGAGACTCTAGAAAGCAAGAGAGTGCTTCTTGTTCTAAAGCAGAGTGTGATCAATGGATGAGAACAAAGCTGTGTGTTTCACTTCAGAAATGGAGTTAAATCCCATGCTCTGAGTCTTCCTACAAGCAAGACGTCGTTTAAGGTAAGGGCAGTCACTTTTCTGCTCAAACGATCTACATCGTTCATGAAGCTCACACGTTTCCCATCTTAACTGACAAGCATTGGATGTTAGAGGACCAGTGCTTTCTATCAGTTTCAGAAGAAGAGTTGGACTCCATATGGTCCGTATGTGTAGGAAACTCCGTTCTTTGTTCTGGGCACACTCAGATTTCCTGCTGTATTAGAGACACTGGAAAGCAAGAGCGTGCTTCTCGCTCTAAAGCACAGTGTGATCCATGGATGAGAACTATGCTGTGTGTTTCCCTTCAGAAATGGAGTTAAATCTCAATCTCTGTGTCTTCCTACAAGCAAGACTTTGTTTCAGGTAACGGCAGTCACTTTTCAGCTCAAAAGAACTACATCGTTCACTGAGCTCACACATTTCTCTTCTTAACAGACAAGCATTGGATATTAGAGGACCAGTGCTTTGTATCAGTTTAAGAAGGAGAGTTGGACTAGATATGGTCCCTATGTGTAGGAAACACCTTTCTTTTGTTCTCAGCACACTCACGTTTCCTGCTGTCATAGAGACTCTAGAAAGCAAGAGAGTGCTTCTTGTTCTAAAGCAGAGTGTGATCAATCGATGAGAACAAAGCTGAGTGTTTCACTTCAGAAATGGAGTTAAATCCCAGGCTCTGAGTCTTCTTACAAGCAAGACTTCGTTTCTGGTAAGGGCAGTCACTTTTCTGCTCAAACGAACTACATCGTTCACGAAGATCACACGTTTCTTATCTTAACTGTCAAGCATTGGATGTTAGTGGACCAGTGCTTTGTATCAGTTTCAGAAGAAGACTTTGACTAGATATGGTCCGTATATGTAGGAAACACCTTTCTTTTGTTCTCAGCACATTCACGTTTCCTGCTGTGTTAGAGACTCTAGAAAGCAAGAGCGTGCTTCTCGCTCTAAAGCAGAGTGTGATCCATGGATGAGAACTATGCTGTGTGTTTCCCTTCAGAAATGGAGTTAAATCCCAATCTCTGTGTCTTCCTACAAGCAAGACTTCGTTTCAGGTAACGGCAGTCACTTTTCAGCTCAAACGAACTACATCGTTCACTGAGCTCAAATATTTCTCTTCTTAACAGACAAGCATTGGATGTTAGAGGACCAGTGCTTTGTATCTGTTTAAGAAGGAGAGTGGGACTAGATATGGTCTGTATGTGTAGAAAACACTTTTCTTTTGTTCTCAGCACACTCACGTTTCCTGCTCTCATAGAGACTCTAGAAAGCAAGAGAGTGCTTCTTGTTCTAAAGCAAAGTGTGATCAATGGATGAGAACAAAGCTGTGTGTTTCACTTCAGAAATGGAGTTAAATCCCAGGCTCTGAGTCTTCCTACAAGCAAGACGTCGTTTAAGGTAAGGGCAGTCACTTTTCTGCTCAAACGAACTACATCGTTCATGAAGCTCACACGTTTCCCATCTTAACTGACAAGCATTGGATGTTAGAGGACCAGTGCTTTGTATCAGTTTCAGAAGAGGAGTTGGACTACATATGGTCCATATGTGTAGGAAACTCCGTTCTTTGTTCTGGGCACACTCAGATTTCCTGCTGTATTAGAGACTCTGGAAAGCAAGAGCGTGCTTCTCGCTCTAAAGCACAGTGTGATCCATGGATGAGAACTATGCTGTGTGTTTCCCTTCAGAAATGGAGTTAAATCCCAATCTCTGTGTCTTCCTACAAGCAAGACTTTGTTTCAGGTAACGGCAGTCACTTTTCAGCTCAAAAGAACTACATCGTTCACTGAGCTTACACATTTCTCTTCTTAACAGACAAGCATTGGATATTAGAGACCAGTGCTTTGTATCAGTTTAAGAGGGAGAGTTGGACTAGATATGGTCCGTATGTGTAGGAAACACCTTTCTTTTGTTCTCAGCACACTCACGTTTCCTGCTGTCTTAGAGACTCTAGAAAGCAAGAGCGTGCTTCTTGTTCTAAAGCAGAGTGTGGTCAATGGATGAGAACACTGCTGTGTGTTTCACTTCAGATATGGAGTTAAATCCCAGGCTCTGAGTCTTCCTACAAGCAAGACTTCGTTTCAGGTAAGGGCAGTCTCTTTTCTGCTCAAACGAACTACATCATTCACGAAGATCACACGTTTCTCATCTTAACAGACAAGCATTGGATGTTAGAGGACCAGTGCTTTGTGTCAGTTTCAGAAACAGAATTGGACTAGATATGGTCCGTAAGTGTAGGAAACACAGTTCTTTTGTTCTCAGCATAATCACGTTTCCTGCTGTCTTAGAGACTCTAGAAAGCAAGAGCGTGCTTATTGTTCTAAAGCAGAGTGTGATCAATCGATGAGAACACTGCTGTGTGTTTCACTTCAGAAATGGAGTGAAATCCCAGGCTCTGAGTTTTCCTACAAGCAAGACTTCGTTTCAGGTAAGGGCAGTCACTTTTCTGCTCAAACGAACTACATGGTTCATGAAGCGCACATGTTTCCCATCTTAACTGACAAGCATTGGATGTTAGAGGACCAGTGCTTTGTATCAGTTTCAGAAGAAGAGTTGGACTACATATGGTCCGTATGTGTAGGAAACTCTGTTCTTTGTAGTGGGCACACTCAGATTTCCTGCTGTATTAGAGACTCTTGAAAGCAAGAGCGTGCTTCTCGCTCTAAAGCAGAGTGTGATCCATGGATGAGAACTATGCTGTGTGTTTCCCTTCAGAGATGGAGTTAAATCCCAGGCCCTGTGTCTTCCTACTAGCAAGACTTCGTTTCAGGTAACGGCAGTCACTTTTCAGCTCAAACGAACTACATCGTTCACTGAGCTCACACATTTCTCTTCTTAACAGAAAAGCATTGGATGTTAGAGGACCAGTGCTTTGTATCTGTTTAAGAAGGAGAGTTGGACTAGATATGGTCCGTATGTGTAGGAAACATTTTTCTTTTGTTCTCAGCACACTCAAGTTTCCTGCTGTCATAGAGACTCTAGAAAGCAAGAGAGTGCTTCTTGTTCTAAAGCAGAGTGTGATCAATGGATGAGAACAAAGCTGTGTGTTTCACTTCAGAAATGGAGTTAAATCCCATGCTCTGAGTCTTCCTACAAGCAAGACGTCGTTTAAGGTAAGGGCAGTCACTTTTCTGCTCAAACGATCTACATCGTTCATGAAGCTCACACGTTTCCCATCTTAACTGACAAGCATTGGATGTTAGAGGACCAGTGCTTTCTATCAGTTTCAGAAGAAGAGTTGGACTCCATATGGTCCGTATGTGTAGGAAACTCCGTTCTTTGTTCTGGGCACACTCAGATTTCCTGCTGTATTAGAGACTCTGGAAAGCAAGAGCGTGCTTCTCGCTCTAAAGCACAGTGTGATCCATGGATGAGAACTATGCTGTGTGTTTCCCTTCAGAAATGGAGTTAAATCTCAATCTCTGTGTCTTCCTACAAGCAAGACTTTGTTTCAGGTAACGGCAGTCACTTTTCAGCTCAAAAGAACTACATCGTTCACTGAGCTCACACATTTCTCTTCTTAACAGACAAGCATTGGATATTAGAGGACCAGTGCTTTGTATCAGTTTAAGAAGGAGAGTTGGACTAGATATGGTCCCTATGTGTAGGAAACACCTTTCTTTTGTTCTCAGCACACTCACGTTTCCTGCTGTCATAGAGACTCTAGAAAGCAAGAGAGTGCTTCTTGTTCTAAAGCAGAGTGTGATCAATCGATGAGAACAAAGCTGAGTGTTTCACTTCAGAAATGGAGTTAAATCCCAGGCTCTGAGTCTTCTTACAAGCAAGACTTCGTTTCTGGTAAGGGCAGTCACTTTTCTGCTCAAACGAACTACATCGTTCACGAGGATCACACGTTTCTTATCTTAACTGTCAAGCATTGGATGTTAGTGGACCAGTGCTTTGTATCAGTTTCAGAAGAAGACTTTGACTAGATATGGTCCGTATATGTAGGAAACACCTTTCTTTTGTTCTCAGCACATTCACGTTTCCTGCTGTGTTAGAGACTCTAGAAAGCAAGAGCGTGCTTCTCGCTCTAAAGCAGAGTGTGATCCATGGATGAGAACTATGCTGTGTGTTTCCCTTCAGAAATGGAGTTAAATCCCAATCTCTGTGTCTTCCTACAAGCAAGACTTCGTTTCAGGTAACGGCAGTCACTTTTCAGCTCAAACGAACTACATCGTTCACTGAGCTCAAATATTTCTCTTCTTAACAGACAAGCATTGGATGTTAGAGGACCAGTACTTTGTATCTGTTTAAGAAGGAGAGTGGGACTAGATATGGTCTGTATGTGTAGAAAACACTTTTCTTTTGTTCTCAGCACACTCACGTTTCCTGCTCTCATAGAGACTCTAGAAAGCAAGAGAGTGCTTCTTGTTCTAAAGCAAAGTGTGATCAATGGATGAGAACAAAGCTGTGTGTTTCACTTCAGAAATGGAGTTAAATCCCAGGCTCTGAGTCTTCCTACAAGCAAGACGTCGTTTAAGGTAAGGGCAGTCACTTTTCTGCTCAAACGAACTACATCCTTCATGAAGCTCACACGTTTCCCATCTTAACTGACAAGCATTGGATGTTAGAGGACCAGTGCTTTGTATCAGTTTCAGAAGAGGAGTTGGACTACATATGGTCCATATGTGTGGGAAACTCCGTTCTTTGTTCTGGGCACACTCAGATTTCCTGCTGTATTAGAGACTCTGGAAAGCAAGAGCGTGCTTCTCGCTCTAAAGCACAGTGTGATCCATGGATGAGAACTATGCTGTGTGTTTCCCTTCCGAAATGGAGTTAAATCCCAATCTCTGTGTCTTCCTACAAGCAAGACTTTGTTTCAGGTAACGGCAGTCACTTTTCAGCTCAAACGAACTACATCGTTCACTGAGCTCACACATTTCTCTTCTTAACAGAAAAGCATTGGATGTTAGAGGACCAGTGCTTTGTATCTGTTTAAGAAGGAGAGTTGGACTAGATATGGTCCGTATGTGTAGGAAACATTTTTCTTTTGTTCTCAGCACACTCAAGTTTCCTGCTGTCATAGAGACTCTAGAAAGCAAGAGAGTGCTTCTTGTTCTAAAGCAGAGTGTGATCAATGGATGAGAACAAAGCTGTGTGTTTCACTTCAGAAATGGAGTTAAATCCCAATCTCTGTGTCTTCCTACAAGCAAGAATTTGTTTCAGGTAACGGCAGTCACTTTTCAGCTCAAAAGAACTACATCGTTCACTGTGCTTACACATTTCTCTTCTTAACAGACAAGCATTGGATATTAGAGACCAGTGCTTTGTATCAGTTTAAGAGGGAGAGTTGGACTAGATATGGTCCGTATGTGTAGGAAACACCTTTCTTTTGTTCTCAGCACACTCACGTTTCCTGCTGTCTTAGAGACTCTAGAAAGCAAGAGCGTGCTTCTTGTTCTAAAGCAGAGTGTGATCAATGGATGAGAACACTGCTGTGTGTTTCACTTCAGATATGGAGTTAAATCCCAGGCTCTGAGTCTTCCTACAAGCAAGACTTCGTTTCAGGTAAGGGCAGTCTCTTTTCTGCTCAAACGAACTACATCATTCACGAAGATCACACGTTTCTCATCTTAACAGACAAGCATTGGATGTTAGAGGACCAGTGCTTTGTGTCAGTTTCAGAAACAGAATTGGACTAGATATGGTCCGTAAGTGTAGGAAACACAGTTCTTTTGTTCTCAGCATAATCACGTTTCCTGCTGTCTTAGAGACTCTAGAAAGCAAGAGCGTGCTTATTGTTCTAAAGCAGAGTGTGATCAATCGATGAGAACACTGCTGTGTGTTTCACTTCAGAAATGGAGTGAAATCCCAGGCTCTGAGTTTTCCTACAAGCAAGACTTCGTTTCAGGTAAGGGCAGTCACTTTTCTGCTCAAACGAACTACATGGTTCATGAAGCGCACATGTTTCCCATCTTAACTGACAAGCATTGGATGTTAGAGGACCAGTGCTTTGTATCAGTTTCAGAAGAAGAGTTGGACTACATATGGTCCGTATGTGTAGGAAACTCTGTTCTTTGTACTGGGCACACTCAGATTTCCTGCTGTATTAGAGACTCTGGAAAGCAAGAGCGTGCTTCTCACTCTAAAGCACAGTGTGATCCATGGATGAGAACTATGCTGTGTGTTTCCCTTCAGAGATGGAGTTAAATCCCAGGCCCTGTGTCTTCCTACAAGCAAGACTTCGTTTCAGGTAACGGCAGTCACTTTTCAGCTCAAACGAACTACATCATTCACTGAGCTCACACATTTCTCTTCTTAACAGAAAAGCATTGGATGTTAGAGGACCAGTGCTTTGTATCTGTTTAAGAAGGAGAGTTGGACTAGATATGGTCCGTATGTGTAGGAAACATTTTTCTTTTGTTCTCAGCACACTCAAGTTTCCTGCTGTCATAGAGACTCTAGAAAGCAAGAGAGTGCTTCTTGTTCTAAAGCAGAGTGTGATCAATGGATGAGAACAAAGCTGTGTGTTTCACTTCAGAAATGGAGTTAAATCCCAATCTCTGTGTCTTCCTACAAGCAAGAATTTGTTTCAGGTAACGGCAGTCACTTTTCTGCTCAAACGATCTACATCGTTCATGAAGCTCACACGTTTCCCATCTTAACTGACAAGCATTGGATGTTAGAGGACCAGTGCTTTGTATCAGTT
The DNA here is from genome assembly GCA_949786385.1 of Onychomys leucogaster. Classification (NCBI taxonomy): domain Eukaryota; kingdom Metazoa; phylum Chordata; class Mammalia; order Rodentia; family Cricetidae; genus Onychomys; species Onychomys leucogaster. Next base: position 2,298,452 of record CATKUP010000018.1, on the reverse strand, counting down.
TCAGAAGAAGAGTTGGACTCCATATGGTCCGTATGTGTAGGAAACTCCGTTCTTTGTTCTGGGCACACTCAGATTTCCTGCTGTATTAGAGACTCTGGAAAGCAAGAGCGTGCTTCTCGCTCTAAAGCAGAATGTGATCCATGGATGAGAACTATGCTGTGTGTTTCCCTTCAGAAATGGAGTTAAATCCCAATCTCTGTGTCTTCCTACAAGCAAGAGTTCGTTTCAGGTAAGGGCAGTCACTTTTCAGCTCAAACGAACTATATCGTTCACGAAGCTAGCACGTTTCTTATCTTCACAGACAAGCATTGGATGTTAGAGGACCAGTGCTTTGTAACAGTTTCAGAAGCAGAGTTGAACTAGATATGGTCCGTATGTGTAGGAAACACCGTTCTTTTGTTCTCATCACACAAACGTTTCCTGCTGTCTTAGAGACTCTAGAAAGGAAGAGCGTGCTTCTTGTTCTAAAGCAGAGTGTGATCAATGGATGATTACACTGCTGTGTGTTTCACTTCAGAATTGGAGTTAAATCCCAGGCTCTGAGTCTTCCTAAAAGCAAGACTTCGATTCAGATACGAGCAGTCACTTTTCTGCTCAAACGAACAACATCGTTCACGGAGCTCACACGTTTCTCATCTTAAATGACAAGCAATGGATTTTAGAGGGTCAGTGCTTTGTATCAGTTTCAGAAGCAGATTTGGACTACATATGGTCTGTATGTGTAGGAAACACCGTTCTTTTGTCCTGGGCACACTCAGATTTCCTGCTGTATTAAAGACTCTAGAAAGCAAGAGTGTGCCTCTCGCTCTAAAGCAGAGTGTGATCCATGGATGAGAAAAATGCTGTGTGTTTCCCTTCAGAAATGGAGTTAAATCCCAGGCTCTGTGTCTTCCTACAAGCAAGACTTCGTTTCAGGTAAGGGCAGTCACTTTTCAGCTCAAACGAACTACTTCGTTCACGGAGCTCACACGTTTCTCATCTTAACAGACAAGCATTGGATATTAGAGGACCAGTGCTTTGTATCAGTTTAAGAAGCAGAGTTGCACTAGATATGGTCTGTATGTGTAGGAAACGCCGTTCTTTGTTCTGGGCACACTCAGATTTCCTGCTGTATTAGAGACTCTAGAAAGCAAGAGCGTGCTTCTCGCTCTAAAGCAGAGTGTGATCCATGGATGAGAACTATGCTGTGTGTTTCCCTTCAGAAATGGAGTTAAATCCCAATCTCTGTGTCTTCCTACAAGCAAGACTTCGTTTCAGGTAACGGCAGTCACTTTTCAGCTCAAACGAACTACATCGTTCACTGAGCTCAAATATTTCTCTTCTTAACAGACAAGCATTGGATGTTAGAGGACCAGTGCTTTGTATCTGTTTAAGAAGGAGAGTGGGACTAGATATGGTCCGTATGTGTAGAAAACACTTTTCTTTTGTTCTCAGCACACTCACGTTTCCTGCTCTCATAGAGACTCTAGAAAGCAAGAGAGTGCTTCTTGTTCTACAGCAGAGTGTGATCAATGGATGAGAACAAAGCTGTGTGTTTCACTTCAGAAATGGAGTCAAATCCCAGGCTCTGAGTCTTCCTACAAGCAAGACGTCGTTTAAGGTAAGGGCAGTCACTTTTCTGCTCAAACGAACTACATCCTTCATGAAGCTCACACGTTTCCCATCTTAACTGACAAGCATTGGATGTTAGAGGACCAGTGCTTTGTATCAGTTTCAGAAGAGGAGTTGGACTACATATGGTCCATATGTGTAGGAAACTCCGTTCTTTGTTTTGGGCACACTCAGATTTCCTGCTGTATTAGAGACTCTGGAAAGCAAGAGCGTGCTTCTCGCTCTAAAGCACAGTGTGATCCATGGATGAGAACTATGCTGTGTGTTTCCCTTCAGAAATGGAGTTAAATCCCAATCTCTGTGTCTTCCTACAAGCAAGACTTTGTTTCAGGTAACGGCAGTCACTTTTCAGCTCAAACGAACTACATCGTTCACTGAGCTCACACATTTCTCTTCTTAACAGAAAAGCATTGGATGTTAGAGGACCAGTGCTTTGTATCTGTTTAAGAAGGAGAGTTGGACTAGATATGGTCCGTATGTGTAGGAAACATTTTTCTTTTGTTCTCAGCACACTCAAGTTTCCTGCTGTCATAGAGACTCTAGAAAGCAAGAGAGTGCTTCTTGTTCTAAAGCAGAGTGTGATCAATGGATGAGAACAAAGCTGTGTGTTTCACTTCAGAAATGGAGTTAAATCCCATGCTCTGAGTCTTCCTACAAGCAAGACGTCGTTTAAGGTAAGGGCAGTCACTTTTCTGCACAAACGATCTACATCGTTCATGAAGCTCACACGTTTCCCATCTTAACTGACAAGCATTGGATGTTAGAGGACCAGTGCTTTCTATCAGTTTCAGAAGAAGAGTTGGACTCCATATGGTCCGTATGTGTAGGAAACTCCGTTCTTTGTTCTGGGCACACTCAGATTTCCTGCTGTATTAGAGACTCTGGAAAGCAAGAGCGTGCTTCTCGCTCTAAAGCACAGTGTGATCCATGGATGAGAACTATGCTGTGTGTTTCCCTTCAGAAATGGAGTTAAATCTCAATCTCTGTGTCTTCCTACAAGCAAGACTTTGTTTCAGGTAACGGCAGTCACTTTTCAGCTCAAAAGAACTACATCGTTCACTGAGCTCACACATTTCTCTTCTTAACAGACAAGCATTGGATATTAGAGGACCAGTGCTTTGTATCAGTTTAAGAAGGAGAGTTGGACTAGATATGGTCCCTATGTGTAGGAAACACCTTTCTTTTGTTCTCAGCACACTCACGTTTCCTGCTGTCATAGAGACTCTAGAAAGCAAGAGAGTGCTTCTTGTTCTAAAGCAGAGTGTGATCAATCGATGAGAACAAAGCTGAGTGTTTCACTTCAGAAATGGAGTTAAATCCCAGGCTCTGAGTCTTCTTACAAGCAAGACTTCGTTTCTGGTAAGGGCAGTCACTTTTCTGCTCAAACGAACTACATCGTTCACGAAGATCACACGTTTCTTATCTTAACTGTCAAGCATTGGATGTTAGTGGACCAGTGCTTTGTATCAGTTTCAGAAGAAGACTTTGACTAGATATGGTCCGTATATGTAGGAAACACCTTTCTTTTGTTCTCAGCACATTCACGTTTCCTGCTGTGTTAGAGACTCTAGAAAGCAAGAGCGTGCTTCTCGCTCTAAAGCAGAGTGTGATCCATGGATGAGAACTATGCTGTGTGTTTCCCTTCAGAAATGGAGTTAAATCCCAATCTCTGTGTCTTCCTACAAGCAAGACTTCGTTTCAGGTAACGGCAGTCACTTTTCAGCTCAAACGAACTACATCGTTCACTGAGCTCAAATATTTCTCTTCTTAACAGACAAGCATTGGATGTTAGAGGACCAGTGCTTTGTATCTGTTTAAGAAGGAGAGTGGGACTAGATATGGTCTGTATGTGTAGAAAACACTTTTCTTTTGTTCTCAGCACACTCACGTTTCCTGCTCTCATAGAGACTCTAGAAAGCAAGAGAGTGCTTCTTGTTCTAAAGCAAAGTGTGATCAATGGATGAGAACAAAGCTGTGTGTTTCACTTCAGAAATGGAGTTAAATCCCAGGCTCTGAGTCTTCCTACAAGCAAGACGTCGTTTAAGGTAAGGGCAGTCACTTTTCTGCTCAAACGAACTACATCGTTCATGAAGCTCACACGTTTCCCATCTTAACTGACAAGCATTGGATGTTAGAGTACCAGTGCTTTGTATCAGTTTCAGAAGAGGAGTTGGACTACATATGGTCCATATGTGTAGGAAACTCCGTTCTTTGTTCTGGGCACACTCAGATTTCCTGCTGTATTAGAGACTCTGGAAAGCAAGAGCGTGCTTCTCGCTCTAAAGCACAGTGTGATCCATGGATGAGAACTATGCTGTGTGTTTCCCTTCAGAAATGGAGTTAAATCCCAATCTCTGTGTCTTCCTACAAGCAAGACTTTGTTTCAGGTAACGGCAGTCACTTTTCAGCTCAAAAGAACTACATCGTTCACTGAGCTTACACATTTCTCTTCTTAACAGACAAGCATTGGATATTAGAGGACCAGTGCTTTGTATCAGTTTAAGAGGGAGAGTTGGACTAGATATGGTCCGTATGTGTAGGAAACACCTTTCTTTTGTTCTCAGCACACTCACGTTTCCTGCTGTCTTAGAGACTCTAGAAAGCAAGAGCGTGCTTCTTGTTCTAAAGCAGAGTGTGATCAATGGATGAGAACACTGCTGTGTGTTTCACTTCAGATATGGAGTTAAATCCCAGGCTCTGAGTCTTCCTACAAGCAAGACTTCGTTTCAGGTAAGGGCAGTCTCTTTTCTGCTCAAACGAACTACATCATTCACGAAGATCACACGTTTCTCATCTTAACAGACAAGCATTGGATGTTAGAGGACCAGTGCTTTGTGTCAGTTTCAGAAACAGAATTGGACTAGATATGGTCCGTAAGTGTAGGAAACACAGTTCTTTTGTTCTCAGCATAATCACGTTTCCTGCTGTCTTAGAGACTCTAGAAAGCAAGAGCATGCTTATTGTTCTAAAGCAGAGTGTGATCAATCGATGAGAACACTGCTGTGTGTTTCACTTCAGAAATGGAGTGAAATCCCAGGCTCTGAGTTTTCCTACAAGCAAGACTTCGTTTCAGGTAAGGGCAGTCACTTTTCTGCTCAAACGAACTACATGGTTCATGAAGCGCACATGTTTCCCATCTTAACTGACAAGCATTGGATGTTAGAGGACCAGTGCTTTGTATCAGTTTCAGAAGAAGAGTTGGACTACATATGGTCCGTATGTGTAGGAAACTCTGTTCTTTGTACTGGGCACACTCAGATTTCCTGCTGTATTAGAGACTCTTGAAAGCAAGAGCGTGCTTCTCGCTCTAAAGCAGAGTGTGATCCATGGATGAGAACTATGCTGTGTGTTTCCCTTCAGAGATGGAGTTAAATCCCAGGCCCTGTGTCTTCCTACAAGCAAGACTTCGTTTCAGGTAACGGCAGTCACTTTTCAGCTCAAACGAACTACATCATTCACTGAGCTCACACATTTCTCTTCTTAACAGAAAAGCATTGGATGTTAGAGGACCAGTGCTTTGTATCTATTTAAGAAGGAGAGTTGGACTAGATATGGTCCGTATGTGTAGGAAACATTTTTCTTTTGTTCTCAGCACACTCAAGTTTCCTGCTGTCATAGAGACTCTAGAAAGCAAGAGAGTGCTTCTTGTTCTAAAGCAGAGTGTGATCAATGGATGAGAACAAAGCTGTGTGTTTCACTTCAGAAATGGAGTTAAATCCCAATCTCTGTGTCTTCCTACAAGCAAGAATTTGTTTCAGGTAACGGCAGTCACTTTTCTGCTCAAACGATCTACATCGTTCATGAAGCTCACACGTTTCCCATCTTAACTGACAAGCATTGGATGTTAGAGGACCAGTGCTTTGTATCAGTTTCAGAAGAAGAGTTGGACTCCATATGGTCCGTATGTGTAGGAAACTCCGTTCTTTGTTCTGGGCACACTCAGATTTCCTGCTGTATTAGAGACTCTGGAAAGCAAGAGCGTGCTTCTCGCTCTAAAGCAGAATGTGATCCATGGATGAGAACTATGCTGTGTGTTTCCCTTCAGAAATGGAGTTAAATCCCAATCTCTGTGTCTTCCTACAAGCAAGAGTTCGTTTCAGGTAAGGGCAGTCACTTTTCAGCTCAAACGAACTATATCGTTCACGAAGCTAGCACGTTTCTTATCTACACAGACAAGCATTGGATGTTAGAGGACCAGTGCTTTGTAACAGTTTCAGAAGCAGAGTTGAACTAGATATGGTCCGTATGTGTAGGAAACACCGTTCTTTTGTTCTCATCACACAAACGTTTCCTGCTGTCTTAGAGACTCTAGAAAGGAAGAGCGTGCTTCTTGTTCTAAAGCAGAGTGTGATCAATGGATGATTACACTGCTGTGTGTTTCACTTCAGAATTGGAGTTAAATCCCAGGCTCTGAGTCTTCCTAAAAGCAAGACTTCGATTCAGATACGAGCAGTCACTTTTCTGCTCAAACGAACAACATCGTTCACGGAGCTCACACGTTTCTCATCTTAAATGACAAGCAATGGATTTTAGAGGGTCAGTGCTTTGTATCAGTTTCAGAAGCAGATTTGGACTACATATGGTCTGTATGTGTAGGAAACACCGTTCTATTGTCCTGGGCACACTCAGATTTCCTGCTGTATTAGAGACTCTAGAAAGCAAGAGCGTGCTTCTCGCTCTAAAGCAGAGTGTGATCCATGGATGAGAACTATGCTGTGTGTTTCCCTTCAGAAATGGAGTTAAATCCCAATCTCTGTGTCTTCCTACAAGCAAGACTTCGTTTCAGGTAACGGCAGTCACTTTTCAGCTCAAACGAACTACATCGTTCACTGAGCTCAAATATTTCTCTTCTTAACAGACAAGCATTGGATGTTAGAGGACCAGTGCTTTGTATCTGTTTAAGAAGGAGAGTGGGACTAGATATGGTCCGTATGTGTAGAAAACACTTTTCTTTTGTTCTCAGCACACTCACGTTTCCTGCTCTCATAGAGACTCTAGAAAGCAAGAGAGTGCTTCTTGTTCTAAAGCAGAGTGTGATCAATGGATGAGAACAAAGCTGTGTGTTTCACTTCAGAAATGGAGTTAAATCCCAGGCTCTGAGTCTTCCTACAAGCAAGACGTCGTTTAAGGTAAGGGCAGTCACTTTTCTGCTCAAACGAACTACATCCTTCATGAAGCTCACACGTTTCCCATCTTAACTGACAAGCATTGGATGTTAGAGGACCAGTGCTTTGTATCAGTTTCAGAAGAGGAGTTGGACTACATATGGTCCATATGTGTAGGAAACTCCGTTCTTTGTTCTGGGCACACTCAGATTTCCTGCTGTATTAGAGACTCTGGAAAGCAAGAGCGTGCTTCTCGCTCTAAAGCACAGTGTGATCCATGGATGAGAACTATGCTGTGTGTTTCCCTTCAGAAATGGAGTTAAATCCCAATCTCTGTGTCTTCCTACAAGCAAGACTTTGTTTCAGGTAACGGCAGTCACTTTTCAGCTCAAACGAACTACATCGTTCACTGAGCTCACACATTTCTCTTCTTAACAGAAAAGCATTGGATGTTAGAGGACCAGTGCTTTGTATCTGTTTAAGAAGGAGAGTTGGACTAGATATGGTCCGTATGTGTAGGAAACATTTTTCTTTTGTTCTCAGCACACTCAAGTTTCCTGCTGTCATAGAGACTCTAGAAAGCAAGAGAGTGCTTCTTGTTCTAAAGCAGAGTGTGATCAATGGATGAGAACAAAGCTGTGTGTTTCACTTCAGAAATGGCGTTAAATCCCATGCTCTGAGTCTTCCTACAAGCAAGACGTCGTTTAAGGTAAGGGCAGTCACTTTTCTGCTCAAACGATCTACATCGTTCATGAAGCTCACACGTTTCCCATCTTAACTGACAAGCATTGGATGTTAGAGGACCAGTGCTTTCTATCAGTTTCAGAAGAAGAGTTGGACTCCATATGGTCCGTATGTGTAGGAAACTCCGTTCTTTGTTCTGGGCACACTCAGATTTCCTGCTGTATTAGAGACTCTGGAAAGCAAGAGCGTGCTTCTCGCTCTAAAGCACAGTGTGATCCATGGATGAGAACTATGCTGTGTGTTTCCCTTCAGAAATGGAGTTAAATCTCAATCTCTGTGTCTTCCTACAAGCAAGACTTTGTTTCAGGTAACGGCAGTCACTTTTCAGCTCAAAAGAACTACATCGTTCACTGAGCTCACACATTTCTCTTCTTAACAGACAAGCATTGGATATTAGAGGACCAGTGCTTTGTATCAGTTTAAGAAGGAGAGTTGGACTAGATATGGTCCCTATGTGTAGGAAACACCTTTCTTTTGTTCTCAGCACACTCACGTTTCCTGCTGTCATAGAGACTCTAGAAAGCAAGAGAGTGCTTCTTGTTCTAAAGCAGAGTGTGATCAATCGATGAGAACAAAGCTGAGTGTTTCACTTAAGAAATGGAGTTAAATCCCAGGCTCTGAGTCTTCTTACAAGCAAGACTTCGTTTCTGGTAAGGGCAGTCACTTTTCTGCTCAAACGAACTACATCGTTCACGAAGATCACACGTTTCTTATCTTAACTGTCAAGCATTGGATGTTAGTGGACCAGTGCTTTGTATCAGTTTCAGAAGAAGACTTTGACTAGATATGGTCCGTATATGTAGGAAACACCTTTCTTTTGTTCTCAGCACATTCACGTTTCCTGCTGTGTTAGAGACTCTAGAAAGCAAGAGCGTGCTTCTCGCTCTAAAGCAGAGTGTGATCCATGGATGAGAACTATGCTGTGTGTTTCCCTTCAGAAATGGAGTTAAATCCCAATCTCTGTGTCTTCCTACAAGCAAGACTTCGTTTCAGGTAACGGCAGTCACTTTTCAGCTCAAACGAACTACATCGTTCACTGAGCTCAAATATTTCTCTTCTTAACAGACAAGCGTTGGATGTTAGAGGACCAGTGCTTTGTATCTGTTTAAGAAGGAGAGTGGGACTAGATATGGTCTGTATGTGTAGAAAACACTTTTCTTTTGTTCTCAGCACACTCACGTTTCCTGCTCTCATAGAGACTCTAGAAAGCAAGAGAGTGCTTCTTGTTCTAAAGCAAAGTGTGATCAATGGATGAGAACAAAGCTGTGTGTTTCACTTCAGAAATGGAGTTAAATCCCAGGCTCTGAGTCTTCCTACAAGCAAGACGTCGTTTAAGGTAAGGGCAGTCACTTTTCTGCTCAAACGAACTACATCCTTCATGAAGCTCACACGTTTCCCATCTTAACTGACAAGCATTGGATGTTAGAGGACCAGTGCTTTGTATCAGTTTCAGAAGAGGAGTTGGACTACATATGGTCCATATGTGCAGGAAACTCCGTTCTTTGTTCTGGGCACACTCAGATTTCCTGCTGTATTAGAGACTCTGGAAAGCAAGAGCGTGCTTCTCGCTCTAAAGCACAGTGTGATCCATGGATGAGAACTATGCTGTGTGTTTCCCTTCAGAAATGGAGTTAAATCCCAATCTCTGTGTCTTCCTACAAGCAAGACTTTGTTTCAGGTAACGGCAGTCACTTTTCAGCTCAAAAGAACTACATCGTTCACTGTGCTTACACATTTCTCTTCTTAACAGACAAGCATTGGATATTAGAGACCAGTGCTTTGTATCAGTTTAAGAGGGAGAGTTGGACTAGATATGGTCCGTATGTGTAGGAAACACCTTTCTTTTGTTCTCAGCACACTCACGTTTCCTGCTGTCTTAGAGACTCTAGAAAGCAAGAGCGTGCTTCTTGTTCTAAAGCAGAGTGTGATCAATGGATGAGAACACTGCTGTGTGTTTCACTTCAGATATGGAGTTAAATCCCAGGCTCTGAGTCTTCCTACAAGCAAGACTTCGTTTCAGGTAAGGGCAGTCTCTTTTCTGCTCAAACGAACTACATCATTCACGAAGATCACACGTTTCTCATCTTAACAGACAAGCATTGGATGTTAGAGGACCAGTGCTTTGTGTCAGTTTCAGAAACAGAATTGGACTAGATATGGTCCGTAAGTGTAGGAAACACAGTTCTTTTGTTCTCAGCATAATCACGTTTCCTGCTGTCTTAGAGACTCTAGAAAGCAAGAGCGTGCTTATTGTTCTAAAGCAGAGTTTGATCAATCAATGAGAACACTGCTGTGTGTTTCACTTCAGAAATGGAGTGAAATCCCAGGCTCTGAGTTTTCCTACAAGCAAGACTTCGTTTCAGGTAAGGGCAGTCACTTTTCTGCTCAAACGAACTACATGGTTCATGAAGCGCACATGTTTCCCATATTAACTGACAAGCATTGGATGTTAGAGGACCAGTGCTTTGTATCAGTTTCAGAAGAAGAGTTGGACTACATATGGTCCGTATGTGTAGGAAACTCTGTTCTTTGTACTGGGCACACTCAGATTTCCTGCTGTATTAGAGACTCTGGAAAGCAAGAGCGTGCTTCTCGCTCTAAAGCAGAGTGTGATCCATGGATGAGAACTATGCTGTGTGTTTCCCTTCAGAGATGGAGTTAAATCCCAGGCCCTGTGTCTTCCTACAAGCAAGACTTCGTTTCAGGTAACGGCAGTCACTTTTCAGCTCAAACGAACTACATCATTCACTGAGCTCACACATTTCTCTTCTTAACAGAAAAGCATTGGATGTTAGAGGACCAGTGCTTTGTATCTGTTTAAGAAGGAGAGTTGGACTAGATATGGTCCGTATGTGTAGGAAACATTTTTCTTTTGTTCTCAGCACACTCAAGTTTCCTGCTGTCATAGAGACTCTAGAAAGCAAGAGAGTGCTTCTTGTTCTAAAGCAGAGTGTGATCAATGGATGAGAACAAAGCTGTGTGTTTCACTTCAGAAATGGAGTTAAATCCCAATCTCTGTGTCTTCCTACAAGCAAGAATTTGTTTCAGGTAACGGCAGTCACTTTTCTGCTCAAACGATCTACATCGTTCATGAAGCTCACACGTTTCCCATCTTAACTGACAAGCATTGGATGTTAGAGGACCAGTGCTTTGTATCAGTTTCAGAAGAAGAGTTGGACTCCATATGGTCCGTATGTGTAGGAAACTCCGTTCTTTGTTCTGGGCACACTCAGATTTCCTGCTGTATTAGAGACTCTGGAAAGCAAGAGCGTGCTTCTCGCTCTAAAGCAGAATGTGATCCATGGATGAGAACTATGCTGTGTGTTTCCCTTCAGAAATGGAGTTAAATCCCAATCTCTGTGTCTTCCTACAAGCAAGAGTTCGTTTCAGGTAAGGGCAGTCACTTTTCAGCTCAAACGAACTATATCGTTCACGAAGCTAGCACGTTTCTTATCTACACAGACAAGCATTGGATGTTAGAGGACCAGTGCTTTGTAACAGTTTCAGAAGCAGAGTTGAACTAGATATGGTCCGTATGTGTAGGAAACACCGTTCTTTTGTTCTCATCACACAAACGTTTCCTGCTGTCTTAGAGACTCTAGAAAGGAAGAGCGTGCTTCTTGTTCTAAAGCAGAGTGTGATCAATGGATGATTACACTGCTGTGTGTTTCACTTCAGAATTGGAGTTAAATCCCAGGCTCTGAGTCTTCCTAAAAGCAAGACTTCGATTCAGATACGAGCAGTCACTTTTCTGCTCAAACGAACAACATCGTTCACGGAGCTCACACGTTTCTCATCTTAAATGACAAGCAATGGATTTTAGAGGGTCAGTGCTTTGTATCAGTTTCAGAAGCAGATTTGGACTACATATGGTCTGTATGTGTAGGAAACACCGTTCTTTTGTCCTGGGCACACTCAGATTTCCTGCTGTATTAAAGACTCTAGAAAGCAAGAGTGTGCCTCTCGCTCTAAAGCAGAGTGTGATCCATGGATGAGAAAAATGCTGTGTGTTTCCCTTCAGAAATGGAGTTAAATCCCAGGCTCTGAGTCTTCCTACAAGCAAGACTTCGTTTCAGGTAAGGGCAGTCACTTTTCAGCTCAAACGAACTACTTCGTTCACGGAGCTCACACGTTTCTCATCTTAACAGACAAGCATTGGATATTAGAGGACCAGTGCTTTGTATCAGTTTAAGAAGCAGAGTTGCACTAGATATGGTCCGTATGTGTAGGAAACGCCGTTCTTTGTTCTGGGCACACTCAGATTTCCTGCTGTATTAGAGACTCTAGAAAGCAAGAGCGTGCTTCTCGCTCTAAAGCAGAGTGTGATCCATGGATGAGAACTATGCTGTGTGTTTCCCTTCAGAAATGGAGTTAAATCCCAATCTCTGTGTCTTCCTACAAGCAAGACTTCGTTTCAGGTAACGGCAGTCACTTTTCAGCTCAAACGAACTACATCGTTCACTGAGCTCAAATATTTCTCTTCTTAACAGACAAGCATTGGATGTTAGAGGACCAGTGCTTTGTATCTGTTTAAGAAGGAGAGTGGGACTAGATATGGTCCGTATGTGTAGAAAACACTTTTCTTTTGTTCTCAGCACACTCACGTTTCCTGCTCTCATAGAGACTCTAGAAAGCAAGAGAGTGCTTCTTGTTCTAAAGCAGAGTGTGATCAATGGAAGAGAACAAAGCTGTGTGTTTCACTTCAGAAATGGAGTTAAATCCCAGGCTCTGAGTCTTCCTACAAGCAAGACGTCGTTTAAGGTAAGGGCAGTCACTTTTCTGCTCAAACGAACTACATCCTTCATGAAGCTCACACGTTTCCCATCTTAACTGACAAGCATTGGATGTTAGAGGACCAGTGCTTTGTATCAGTTTCAGAAGAGGAGTTGGACTACATATGGTCCATATGTGTAGGAAACTCCGTTCTTTGTTCTGGGCACACTCAGATTTCCTGCTGTATTAGAGACTCTGGAAAGCAAGAGCGTGCTTCTCGCTCTAAAGCACAGTGTGATCCATGGATGAGAACTATGCTGTGTGTTTCCCTTCAGAAATGGAGTTAAATCCCAATCTCTGTGTCTTCCTACAAGCAAGACTTTGTTTCAGGTAACGGCAGTCACTTTTCAGCTCAAAAGAACTACATCGTTCACTGAGCTCACACATTTCTCTTCTTAACAGACAAGCATTGGATATTAGAGGACCAGTGCTTTGTATCAGTTTAAGAAGCAGAGTTGCACTAGATATGGTCCGTATGTGTAGGAAACGCCGTTCTTTGTTCTGGGCACACTCAGATTTCCTGCTGTATTAGAGACTCTAGAAAGCAAGAGCGTGCTTCTCGCTCTAAAGCAGAGTGTGATCCATGGATGAGAACTATGCTGTGTGTTTCCCTTCAGAAATGGAGTTAAATCCCAATCTCTGTGTCTTCCTACAAGCAAGACTTCGTTTCAGGTAACGGCAGTCACTTTTCAGCTCAAACGAACTACATCGTTCACTGAGCTCAAATATTTCTCTTCTTAACAGACAAGCATTGGATGTTAGAGGACCAGTGCTTTGTATCTGTTTAAGAAGGAGAGTGGGACTAGATATGGTCCGTATGTGTAGAAAACACTTTTCTTTTGTTCTCAGCACACTCACGTTTCCTGCTCTCATAGAGACTCTAGAAAGCAAGAGAGTGCTTCTTGTTCTAAAGCAGAGTGTGATCAATGGATGAGAACAAAGCTGTGTGTTTCACTTCAGAAATGGAGTTAAATCCCAGGCTCTGAGTCTTCCTACAAGCAAGACGTCGTTTAAGGTAAGGGCAGTCACTTTTCTGCTCAAACGAACTACATCCTTCATGAAGCTCACACGTTTCCCATCTTAACTGACAAGCATTGGATGTTAGAGGACCAGTGCTTTGTATCAGTTTCAGAAGAGGAGTTGGACTACATATGGTCCATATGTGTAGGAAACTCCGTTCTTTGTTCTGGGCACACTCAGATTTCCTGATGTATTAGAGACTCTGGAAAGCAAGAGCGTGCTTCTCGCTCTAAAGCACAGTGTGATCCATGGATGAGAACTATGCTGTGTGTTTCCCTTCAGAAATGGAGTTAAATCCCAATCTCTGTGTCTTCCTACAAGCAAGACTTTGTTTCAGGTAACGGCAGTCACTTTTCAGCTCAAAAGAACTACATCGTTCACTGAGCTCACACATTTCTCTTCTTAACAGACAAGCATTGGATATTAGAGGACCAGTGCTTTGTATCAGTTTAAGAAGCAGAGTTGCACTAGATATGGTCCGTATGTGTAGGAAACGCCGTTCTTTGTTCTGGGCACACTCAGATTTCCTGCTGTATTAGAGACTCTAGAAAGCAAGAGCGTGCTTCTCGCTCTAAAGCAGAGTGTGATCCATGGATGAGAACTATGCTGTGTGTTTCCCTTCAGAAATGGAGTTAAATCCCAATCTCTGTGTCTTCCTACAAGCAAGACTTCGTTTCAGGTAACGGCAGTCACTTTTCAGCTCAAACGAACTACATCGTTCACTGAGCTCAAATATTTCTCTTCTTAACAGACAAGCATTGGATGTTAGAGGACCAGTGCTTTGTATCTGTTTAAGAAGGAGAGTGGGACTAGATATGGTCCGTATGTGTAGAAAACACTTTTCTTTTGTTCTCAGCACACTCACGTTTCCTGCTCTCATAGAGACTCTAGAAAGCAAGAGAGTGCTTCTTGTTCTAAAGCAGAGTGTGATCAATGGATGAGAACAAAGCTGTGTGTTTCACTTCAGAAATGGAGTTAAATCCCAGGCTCTGAGTCTTCCTACAAGCAAGACGTCGTTTAAGGTAAGGGCAGTCACTTTTCTGCTCAAACGAACTACATCCTTCATGAAGCTCACACGTTTCCCATCTTAACTGACAAGCATTGGATGTTAGAGGACCAGTGCTTTGTATCAGTTTCAGAAGAGGAGTTGGACTACATATGGTCCATATGTGTAGGAAACTCTGTTCTTTGTTCTGGGCACACTCAGATTTCCTGCTGTATTAGAGACTCTGGAAAGCAAGAGCGTGCTTCTCGCTCTAAAGCACAGTGTGATCCATGGATGAGAACTATGCTGTGTGTTTCCCTTCAGAAATGGAGTTAAATCCCAATCTCTGTGTCTTCCTACAAGCAAGACTTCGTTTCAGGTAACGGCAGTCACTTTTCAGCTCAAACGAACTACATCGTTCACTGAGCTCACACATTTCTCTTCTTAACAGAAAAGCATTGGATGTTAGAGGACCAGTGCTTTGTATCTGTTTAAGAAGGAGAGTTGGACTAGATATGGTCCGTATGTGTAGGAAACATTTTTCTTTTGTTCTCAGCACACTCAAGTTTCCTGCTGTCATAGAGACTCTAGAAAGCAAGAGAGTGCTTCTTGTTCTAAAGCAGAGTGTGATCAATGGATGAGAACAAAGCTGTGTGTTTCACTTCAGAAATGGAGTTAAATCCCATGCTCTGAGTCTTCCTACAAGCAAGACGTCGTTTAAGGTAAGGGCAGTCACTTTTCTGCTCAAACGATCTACATCGTTCATGAAGCTCACACGTTTCCCATCTTAACTGACAAGCATTGGATGTTAGAGGACCAGTGCTTTCTATCAGTTTCAGAAGAAGAGTTGGACTCCATATGGTCCGTATGTGTAGGAAACTCCGTTCTTTGTTCTGGGCACACTCAGATTTCCTGCTGTATTAGAGACTCTGGAAAGCAAGAGCGTGCTTCTCGCTCTAAAGCACAGTGTGATCCATGGATGAGAACTATGCTGTGTGTTTCCCTTCAGAAATGGAGTTAAATCTCAATCTCTGTGTCTTCCTACAAGCAAGACTTTGTTTCAGGTAACGGCAGTCACTTTTCAGCTCAAAAGAACTACATCGTTCACTGAGCTCACACATTTCTCTTCTTAACAGACAAGCATTGGATATTAGAGGACCAGTGCTTTGTATCAGTTTAAGAAGGAGACTTGGACTAGATATGGTCCCTATGTGTAGGAAACACCTTTCTTTTGTTCTCAGCACACTCACGTTTCCTGCTGTCATAGAGACTCTAGAAAGCAAGAGAGTGCTTCTTGTTCTAAAGCAGAGTGTGATCAATCGATGAGAACAAAGCTGAGTGTTTCACTTCAGAAATGGAGTTAAATCCCAGGCTCTGAGTCTTCTTACAAGCAAGACTTCGTTTCTGGTAAGGGCAGTCACTTTTCTGCTCAAACGAACTACATCGTTCACGAAGATCACACGTTTCTTATCTTAACTGTCAAGCATTGGATGTTAGTGGACCAGTGCTTTGTATCAGTTTCAGAAGAAGACTTTGACTAGATATGGTCCGTATATGTAGGAAACACCTTTCTTTTGTTCTCAGCACATTCACGTTTCCTGCTGTGTTAGAGACTCTAGAAAGCAAGAGCGTGCTTCTCGCTCTAAGCAGAGTGTGATCCATGGATGAGAACTATGCTGTGTGTTTCCCTTCAGAAATGGAGTTAAATCCCAATCTCTGTGTCTTCCTACAAGCAAGACTTCGTTTCAGGTAACGGCAGTCACTTTTCAGCTCAAACGAACTACATCGTTCACTGAGCTCAAATATTTCTCTTCTTAACAGACAAGCATTGGATGTTAGAGGACCAGTGCTTTGTATCTGTTTAAGAAGGAGAGTGGGACTAGATATGGTCTGTATGTGTAGAAAACACTTTTCTTTTGTTCTCAGCACACTCACGTTTCCTGCTCTCATAGAGACTCTAGAAAGCAAGAGAGTGCTTCTTGTTCTAAAGCAAAGTGTGATCAATGGATGAGAACAAAGCTGTGTGTTTCACTTCAGAAATGGAGTTAAATCCCAGGCTCTGAGTCTTCCTTCAAGCAAGACGTCGTTTAAGGTAAGGGCAGTCACTTTTCTGCTCAAACGAACTACATCGTTCATGAAGCTCACACGTTTCCCATCTTAACTGACAAGCATTGGATGTTAGAGGACCAGTGCTTTGTATCAGTTTCAGAAGAGGAGTTGGACTACATATGGTCCATATGTGTAGGAAACTCCGTTCTTTGTTCTGGGCACACTCAGATTTCCTGCTGTATTAGAGACTCTGGAAAGCAAGAGCGTGCTTCTCGCTCTAAAGCACAGTGTGATCCATGGATGAGAACTATGCTGTGTGTTTCCCTTCAGAAATGGAGTTAAATCCCAATCTCTGTGTCTTCCTACAAGCAAGACTTTGTTTCAGGTAACGGCAGTCACTTTTCAGCTCAAAAGAACTACATCGTTCACTGAGCTTACACATTTCTCTTCTTAACAGACAAGCATTGGATATTAGAGACCAGTGCTTTGTATCAGTTTAAGAGGGAGAGTTGGACTAGATATGGTCCGTATGTGTAGGAAACACCTTTCTTTTGTTCTCAGCACACTCACGTTTCCTGCTGTCTTAGAGACTCTAGAAAGCAAGAGCGTGCTTCTTTTTCTAAAGCAGAGTGTGATCAATGGATGAGAACACTGCTGTGTGTTTCACTTCAGATATGGAGTTAAATCCCAGCCTCTGAGTCTTCCTACAAGCAAGACTTCGTTTCAGGTAAGGGCAGTCTCTTTTCTGCTCAAACGAACTACATCATTCACGAAGATCACACGTTTCTCATCTTAACAGACAAGCATTGGATGTTAGAGGACCAGTGCTTTGTGTCAGTTTCAGAAACAGAATTGGACTAGATATGGTCCGTAAGTGTAGGAAACACAGTTCTTTTGTTCTCAGCATAATCACGTTTCCTGCTGTCTTAGAGACTCTAGAAAGCAAGAGCGTGCTTATTGTTCTAAAGCAGAGTGTGATCAATCGATGAGAACACTGCTGTGTGTTTCACTTCAGAAATGGAGTGAAATCCCAGGCTCTGAGTTTTCCTACAAGCAAGACTTCGTTTCAGGTAAGGGCAGTCACTTTTCTGCTCAAACGAACTACATGGTTCATGAAGCGCACATGTTTCCCATCTTAACTGACAAGCATTGGATGTTAGAGGACCAGTGCTTTGTATCAGTTTCAGAAGAAGAGTTGGACTACATATGGTCCGTATGTGTAGGAAACTCTGTTCTTTGTACTGGGCACACTCAGATTTCCTGCTGTATTAGAGACTCTTGAGAGCAAGAGCGTGCTTCTCGCTCTAAAGCAGAGTGTGATCCATGGATGAGAACTATGCTGTGTGTTTCCCTTCAGAGATGGAGTTAAATCCCAGGCCCTGTGTCTTCCTACAAGCAAGACTTCGTTTCAGGTAACGGCAGTCACTTTTCAGCTCAAACGAACTACATCATTCACTGAGCTCACACATTTCTCTTCTTAACAGAAAAGCATTGGATGTTAGAGGACCAGTGCTTTGTATCTGTTTAAGAAGGAGAGTTGGACTAGATATGGTCCGTATGTGTAGGAAACATTTTTCTTTTGTTCTCAGCACACTCAAGTTTCCTGCTGTCATAGAGACTCTAGAAAGCAAGAGAGTGCTTCTTGTTCTAAAGCAGAGTGTGATCAATGGATGAGAACAAAGCTGTGTGTTTCACTTCAGAAATGGAGTTAAATCCCAATCTCTGTGTCTTCCTACAAGCAAGAATTTGTTTCAGGTAACGGCAGTCACTTTTCTGCTCAAACGATCTACATCGTTCATGAAGCTCACACGTTTCCCATCTTAACTGACAAGCATTGGATGTTAGAGGACCAGTGCTTTGTATCAGTTTCAGAAGAAGAGTTGGACTCCATATGGTCCGTATGTGTAGGAAACTCCGTTCTTTGTTCTGGGCACACTCAGATTTCCTGCTGTATTAGAGACTCTGGAAAGCAAGAGCGTGCTTCTCGCTCTAAAGCAGAATGTGATCCATGGATGAGAACTATGCTGTGTGTTTCCCTTCAGAAATGGAGTTAAATCCCAATCTCTGTGTCTTCCTACAAGCAAGAGTTCGTTTCAGGTAAGGGCAGTCACTTTTCAGCTCAAACGAACTATATCGTTCACGAAGCTAGCACGTTTCTTATCTTCACAGACAAGCATTGGATGTTAGAGGACCAGTGCTTTGTAACAGTTTCAGAAGCAGAGTTGAACTAGATATGGTCCGTATGTGTAGGAAACACCGTTCTTTTGTTCTCATCACACAAACGTTTCCTGCTGTCTTAGAGACTCTAGAAAGGAAGAGCGTGCTTCTTGTTCTAAAGCAGAGTGTGATCAATGGATGATTACACTGCTGTGTGTTTCACTTCAGAATTGGAGTTAAATCCCAGGCTCTGAGTCTTCCTAAAAGCAAGACTTCGATTCAGATACGAGCAGTCACTTTTCTGCTCAAACGAACAACATCGTTCACGGAGCTCACACGTTTCTCATCTTAAATGACAAGCAATGGATTTTAGAGGGTCAGTGCTTTGTATCAGTTTCAGAAGCAGATTTGGACTACATATGGTCTGTATGTGTAGGAAACACCGTTCTTTTGTCCTGGGCACACTCAGATTTCCTGCTGTATTAAAGACTCTAGAAAGCAAGAGTGTGCCTCTCGCTCTAAAGCAGAGTGTGATCCATGGATGAGAAAAATGCTGTGTGTTTCCCTTCAGAAATGGAGTTAAATCCCAGGCTCTGTGTCTTCCTACAAGCAAGACTTCGTTTCAGGTAAGGGCAGTCACTTTTCAGCTCAAACGAACTACTTCGTTCACGGAGCTCACACGTTTCTCATCTTAACAGACAAGCATTGGATATTAGAGGACCAGTGCTTTGTATCAGTTTCAGAAGCAGAGTTGCACTAGATATGGTCCGTATGTGTAGGAAACGCCGTTCTTTGTTCTGGGCACACTCAGATTTCCTGCTGTATTAGAGACTCTAGAAAGCAAGAGCATGCTTCTCGCTCTAAAGCAGAGTGTGATCCATGGATGAGAACTATGCTGTGTGTTTCCCTTCAGAAATGGAGTTAAATCCCAATCTCTGTGTCTTCCTACAAGCAAGACTTCGTTTCAGGTAACGGCAGTCACTTTTCAGCTCAAACGAACTACATCGTTCACTGAGCTCAAATATTTCTCTTCTTAACAGACAAGCATTGGATGTTAGAGGACCAGTGCTTTGTATCTGTTTAAGAAGGAGAGTGGGACTAGATATGGTCCGTATGTGTAGAAAACACTTTTCTTTTGTTCTCAGCACACTCACGTTTCCTGCTCTCATAGAGACTCTAGAAAGCAAGAGAGTGCTTCTTGTTCTAAAGCAGAGTGTGATCAATGGATGAGAACAAAGCTGTGTGTTTCACTTCAGAAATGGAGTTAAATCCCAGGCTCTGAGTCTTCCTACAAGCAAGACGTCGTTTAAGGTAAGGGCAGTCACTTTTCTGCTCAAACGAACTACATCCTTCATGAAGCTCACACGTTTCCCATCTTAACTGACAAGCATTGGATGTTAGAGGACCAGTGCTTTGTATCAGTTTCAGAAGAGGAGTTGGACTACATATGGTCCATATGTGTAGGAAACTCCGTTCTTTGTTCTGGGCACACTCAGATTTCCTGCTGTATTAGAGACTCTGGAAAGCAAGAGCATGCTTCTCGCTCTAAAGCACAGTGTGATCCATGGATGAGAACTATGCTGTGTGTTTCCCTTCAGAAATGCAGTTAAATCCCAATCTCTGTGTCTTCCTACAAGCAAGACTTTGTTTCAGGTAACGGCAGTCACTTTTCAGCTCAAAAGAACTACATCGTTCACTGAGCTCACACATTTCTCTTCTTAACAGACAAGCATTGGATATTAGAGGACCAGGCTTTGTATCAGTTTAAGAAGCAGAGTTGCACTAGATATGGTCCGTATGTGTAGGAAACGCCGTTCTTTGTTCTGGGCACACTCAGATTTCCTGCTGTATTAGAGACTCTAGAAAGCAAGAGCGTGCTTCTCGCTCTAAAGCAGAGTGTGATCCATGGATGAGAACTATGCTGTGTGTTTCCCTTCAGAAATGGAGTTAAATCCCAATCTCTGTGTCTTCCTACAAGCAAGACTTCGTTTCAGGTAACGGCAGTCACTTTTCAGCTCAAACGAACTACATCGTTCACTGAGCTCAAATATTTCTCTTCTTAACAGACAAGCATTGGATGTTAGAGGACCAGTGCTTTTTATCTGTTTAAGAAGGAGAGTGGGACTAGATATGGTCCGTATGTGTAGAAAACACTTTTCTTTTGTTCTCAGCACACTCACGTTTCCTACTCTCATAGAGACTCTAGAAAGCAAGAGAGTGCTTCTTGTTCTAAAGCAGAGTGTGATCAATGGATGAGAACAAAGCTGTGTGTTTCACTTCAGAAATGGAGTTAAATCCCAGGCTCTGAGTCTTCCTACAAGCAAGACGTCGTTTAAGGTAAGGGCAGTCACTTTTCTGCTCAAACGAACTACATCCTTCATGAAGCTCACACGTTTCCCATCTTAACTGACAAGCATTGGATGTTAGAGGACCAGTGCTTTGTATCAGTTTCAGAAGAGGAGTTGGACTACATATGGTCCATATGTGTAGGAAACTCCGTTCTTTGTTCTGGGCACACTCAGATTTCCTGCTGTATTAGAGACTCTGGAAAGCAAGAGCGTGCTTCTCGCTCTAAAGCACAGTGTGATCCATGGATGAGAACTATGCTGTGTGTTTCCCTTCAGAAATGGAGTTAAATCCCAATCTCTGTGTCTTCCTACAAGCAAGACTTTGTTTCAGGTAACGGCAGTCACTTTTCAGCTCAAAAGAACTACATCGTTCACTGAGCTCACACATTTCTCTTCTTAACAGACAAGCATTGGATATTAGAGGACCAGTGCTTTGTATCAGTTTAAGAAGGAGAGTTGGACTAGATATGGTCCGTATGTGTAGGAAACACCTTTCTTTTGTTCTCAGCACACTCACGTTTCCTGCTCTCATAGAGACTCTAGAAAGCAAGAGAGTGCTTCTTGTTCTAAAGCAGAGTGTGATCAATCGATGAGAACAAAGCTGAGTGTTTCACTTCAGAAATGGAGTTAAATCCCAGGCTCTGAGTCTTCTTACAAGCAAGACTTCGTTTCTGGTAAGGGCAGTCACTTTTCTGCTCAAACGAACTACATCGTTCACGAAGATCACACGTTTCTTATCTTAACTGTCAAGCATTGGATGTTAGTGGACCAGTGCTTTGTATCAGTTTCAGAAGAAGACTTTGACTAGATATGGTCCGTATATGTAGGAAACACCTTTCTATTGTTCTCAGCACATTCACGTTTCCTGCTGTGTTAGAGACTCTAGAAAGCAAGAGCGTGCTGCTCGCTCTAAAGCAGAGTGTGATCCATGGATGAGAACTATGCTGTGTGTTTCCCTTCAGAAATGGAGTTAAATCCCAATCTCTGTGTCTTCCTACAAGCAAGACTTTGTTTCAGGTAACGGCAGTCACTTTTCAGTTCAAACGAACTACATCATTCACTGAGCTCACACAATTCTCTTCTTAACAGACAAGCACTGGATGTTACAGGACCAGTGTTTTGTATCAGTTTAAGAAGGAGAGTTGGACTAGATATGGTCCGTAAGTGTAGGAAACACCGTTCATTTGTTCTCAGCACACTCAAGTTTCCTGCTGTCTTAGAGACTCTAGAAAGCAAGAGCGTGCTTCTTGTTATAAAGCAGAGTGTGATCAATGGATGAGAACACTGCTGTGTATTTCACTTCAGATATGGAGTTAAATCCCAGGCTCTGAGTCTTCCTACAAGCAAGACTTCGTTTCAGGTAAGGGCAGTCACTTTTCCGCTCAAAAGAACTACATCATTCACGAAGATCACACGTTTCTCATCTTCACAGACAAGCATTGGATGTTAGAGGACCAGTGCTTTGTGTCAGTTTCAGAAACAGTATTGGACTAGATATGGTCCGTATGTGTAGGAAACACAGTACTTTTGTTCTCACCATAATCACGTTTCCTGCTGTCTTAGAGACTCTAGAAAGCAAGAGCGTGCTTATTGTTCTAAAGCAGAGTGTGATCAATCGATGAGAACACTGCTGTGTGTTTCACTTCAGAAATGGAGTGAAATCCCAGGCTCTGAGTTTTCCTACAAGCAAGACTTCGTTTCAGGTAAGGGCAGTCACTTTTCTGCTCAAACGAACTACATGGTTCATGAAGCGCACATGTTTCCCATCTTAACTGACAAGCATTGGATGTTAGAGGACCAGTGCTTTGTATCAGTTTCAGAAGAAGAGTTGGACTAGATATGGTCCGTATATGTAGGAAACACCTTTCTTTTGTTCTCAGCACATTCACGTTTCCTGCTGTGTTAGAGACTCTAGAAAGCAAGAGCGTGCTTCTCGCTCTAAAGCAGAGTGTGATCCATGGATGAGAACTATGCTGTGTGTTTCCCTTCAGAAATGGAGTTAAATCCCAATCTCTGTGTCTTCCTACAAGCAAGACTTCGTTTCAGGTAACGGCAGTCACTTTTCAGCTCAAACGAACTACATCGTTCACTGAGCTCAAATATTTCTCTTCTTAACAGACAAGCATTGGATGTTAGAGCACCAGTGCTTTGTATCTGTTTAAGAAGGAGAGTGGGACTAGATATGGTCTGTATGTATAGAAAACACTTTTCTTTTGTTCTCAGCACACTCACGTTTCCTGCTCTCATAGAGACTCTAGAAAGCAAGAGAGTGCTTCTTGTTCTAAAGCAAAGTGTGATCAATGGATGAGAACAAAGCAGTGTGTTTCACTTCAGAAATGGAGTTAAATCCCAGGCTCTGAGTCTTCCTACAAGCAAGACGTCGTTTAAGGTAAGGGCAGTCACTTTTCTGCTCAAACGAACTACATCGTTCATGAAGCTCACACGTTTCCCATCTTAACTGACAAGCATTGGATGTTAGAGGACCAGTGCTTTGTATCAGTTTCAGAAGAGGAGTTGGAATACATATGGTCCATATGTGTAGGAAACTCCGTTCTTTGTTCTGGGCACACTCAGATTTCCTGCTGTATTAGAGACTCTGGAAAGCAAGAGCGTGCTTCTCGCTCTAAAGCACAGTGTGATCCATGGATGAGAACTATGCTGTGTGTTTCCCTTCAGAAATGGAGTTAAATCCCAATCTCTGTGTCTTCCTACAAGCAAGACTTTGTTTCAGGTAACGGCAGTCACTTTTCAGCTCAAAAGAACTACATCGTTCACTGAGCTCACACATTTCTCTTCTTAACAGACAAGCATTGGATATTAGAGGACCAGTGCTTTGTATCAGTTTAAGAAGCAGAGTTGCACTAGATATGGTCCGTATGTGTAGGAAACGCCGTTCTTTGTTCTGGGCACACTCAGATTTCCTGCTGTATTAGAGACTCTAGAAAGCAAGAGCGTGCTTCTCGCTCTAAAGCAGAGTGTGATCCATGGATGAGAACTATGCTGTGTGTTTCCCTTCAGAAATGGAGTTAAATCCCAATCTCTGTGTCTTCCTACAAGCAAGACTTCGTTTCAGGTAACGGCAGTCACTTTTCAGCTCAAACGAACTACATCGTTCACTGAGCTCAAATATTTCTCTTCTTAACAGACAAGCATTGGATGTTAGAGGACCAGTGCTTTGTATCTGTTTAAGAAGGAGAGTGGGACTAGATATGGTCCGTATGTGTAGGAAACACCTTTCTTTTGTTCTCAGCACACTCACGTTTCCTGCTGTCTTAGAGACTCTAGAAAGCAAGAGCGTGCTTCTTGTTCTAAAGCAGAGTGTGATCAATGGATGAGAACACTGCTGTGTGTTTCACTTCAGATATGGAGTTAAATCCCAGGCTCTGAGTCTTCCTACAAGCAAGACTTCGTTTCAGGTAAGGGCAGTCTCTTTTCTGCTCAAACGAACTACATCATTCACGAAGATCACACGTTTCTCATCTTAACAGACAAGCATTGGATGTTAGAGGACCAGTGCTTTGTGTCAGTTTCAGAAACAGAATTGGACTAGATATGGTCCGTAAGTGTAGGAAACACAGTTCTTTTGTTCTCAGCATAATCACGTTTCCTGCTGTCTTAGAGACTCTAGAAAGCAAGAGCGTGCTTATTGTTCTAAAGCAGAGTGTGATCAATCGATGAGAACACTGCTGTGTGTTTCACTTCAGAAATGGAGTGAAATCCCAGGCTCTGAGTTTTCCTACAAGCAAGACTTCGTTTCAGGTAAGGGCAGTCACTTTTCTGCTCAAACGAACTACATGGTTCATGAAGCGCACATGTTTCCCATCTTAACTGACAAGCATTGGATGTTAGAGGACCAGTGCTTTGTATCAGTTTCAGAAGAAGAGTTGGACTACATATGGTCCGTATGTGTAGGAAACTCTGTTCTTTGTACTGGGCACACTCAGATTTCCTGCTGTATTAGAGACTCTTGAGAGCAAGAGCGTGCTTCTCGCTCTAAAGCAGAGTGTGATCCATGGATGAGAACTATGCTGTGTGTTTCCCTTCAGAGATGGAGTTAAATCCCAGGCCCTGTGTCTTCCTACAAGCAAGACTTCGTTTCAGGTAACGGCAGTCACTTTTCAGCTCAAACGAACTACATCGTTCACTGAGCTCACACATTTCTCTTCTTAACAGAAAAGCATTGGATGTTAGAGGACCAGTGCTTTGTATCTGTTTAAGAAGGAGAGTTGGACTAGATATGGTCCGTATGTGTAGGAAACATTTTTCTTTTGTTCTCAGCACACTCAAGTTTCCTGCTGTCATAGAGACTCTAGAAAGCAAGAGAGTGCTTCTTGTTCTAAAGCAGAGTGTGATCAATGGATGAGAACAAAGCTGTGTGTTTCACTTCAGAAATGGAGTTAAATCCCAATCTCTGTGTCTTCCTACAAGCAAGAATTTGTTTCAGGTAACGGCAGTCACTTTTCTGCTCAAACGATCTACATCGTTCATGAAGCTCACACGTTTCCCATCTTAACTGACAAGCATTGGATGTTAGAGGACCAGTGCTTTGTATCAGTTTCAGAAGAAGAGTTGGACTCCATATGGTCCGTATGTGTAGGAAACTCCGTTCTTTTTTCTGGGCACACTCAGATTTCCTGCTGTATTAGAGACTCTGGAAAGCAAGAGCGTGCTTCTCGCTCTAAAGCAGAATGTGATCCATGGATGAGAACTATGCTGTGTGTTTCCCTTCAGAAATGGAGTTAAATCCCAATCTCTGTGTCTTCCTACAAGCAAGAGTTCGTTTCAGGTAAGGGCAGTCACTTTTCAGCTCAATCGAACTATATCGTTCACGAAGCTAGCACGTTTCTTATCTTCACAGACAAGCATTGGATGTTAGAGGACCAGTGCTTTGTAACAGTTTCAGAAGCAGAGTTGAACTAGATATGGTCTGTATGTGTAGGAAACACCGTTCTTTTGTTCTCATCACACAAACGTTTCCTGCTGTCTTAGAGACTCTAGAAAGGAAGAGCGTGCTTCTTGTTCTAAAGCAGAGTGTGATCAATGGATGACTACACTGCTGTGTGTTTCACTTCAGAATTGGAGTTAAATCCCAGGCTCTGAGTCTTCCTAAAAGCAAGACTTCGATTCAGATACGAGCAGTCACTTTTCTGCTCAAAGGAACAACATCGTTCACGGAGCTCACACGTTTCTCATCTTAAATGACAAGCAATGGATTTTAGAGGGTCAGTGCTTTGTATCAGTTTCAGAAGCAGATTTGGACTACATATGGTCTGTATGTGTAGGAAACACCGTTCTTTTGTCCTGGGCACACTCAGATTTCCTGCTGTATTAAAGACTCTAGAAAGCAAGAGTGTGCCTCTCGCTCTAAAGCAGAGTGTGATCCATGGATGAGAAAAATGCTGTGTGTTTCCCTTCAGAAATGGAGTTAAATCCCAGGCTCTGTGTCTTCCTACAAGCAAGACTTCGTTTCAGGTAAGGGCAGTCACTTTTCAGCTCAAACGAACTACATCGTTCACGGAGCTCACACGTTTCTCATCTTAACAGACAAGCATTGGATATTAGAGGACCAGTGCTTTGTATCAGTTTAAGAAGCAGAGTTGGACTATATATGGTCCGTATGTGTAGGAAACGCCGTTCTTTGTTCTGGGCACACTCAGATTTCCTGCTGTATTAGAGACTCTAGAAAGCAAGAGCGTGCTTCTCGCTCTAAAGCAGAGTGTGATCCATGGATGAGAACTATGCTGTGTGTTTCCCTTCAGAAATGGAGTTAAATCCCAATCTCTGTGTCTTCCTACAAGCAAGACTTCGTTTCAGGTAACGGCAGTCACTTTTCAGCTCAAACGAACTACATCGTTCACTGAGCTCAAATATTTCTCTTCTTAACAGACAAGCATTGGATGTTAGAGGACCAGTGCTTTGTATCTGTTTAAGAAGGAGAGTGGGACTAGATATGGTCCGTATGTGTAGAAAACACTTTTCTTTTGTTCTCAGCACACTCACGTTTCCTGCTCTCATAGAGACTCTAGAAAGCAAGAGAGTGCTTCTTGTTCTAAAGCAGAGTGTGATCAATGGATGAGAACAAAGCTGTGTGTTTCACTTCAGAAATGGAGTTAAATCCCAGGCTCTGAGTCTTCCTACAAGCAAGACGTCGTTTAAGGTAAGGGCAGTCACTTTTCTGCTCAAACGAACTACATCCTTCATGAAGCTCACACGTTTCCCATCTTAACTGACAAGCATTGGATGTTAGAGGACCAGTGCTTTGTATCAGTTTCAGAAGAGGAGTTGGACTACATATGGTCCATATGTGTAGGAAACTCCGTTCTTTGTTCTGGGCACACTCAGATTTCCTGCTGTATTAGAGACTCTGGAAAGCAAGAGCGTGCTTCTCGCTCTAAAGCACAGTGTGATCCATGGATGAGAACTATGCTGTGTGTTTCCCTTCAGAAATGCAGTTAAATCCCAATCTCTGTGTCTTCCTACAAGCAAGACTTTGTTTCAGGTAACGGCAGTCACTTTTCAGCTCAAAAGAACTACATCGTTCACTGAGCTCACACATTTGTCTTCTTAACAGACAAGCATTGGATATTAGAGGACCAGTGCTTTGTATCAGTTTAAGAAGGAGAGTTGGACTAGATATGGTCTGTATGTGTAGGAAACACCTTTCTTTTGTTCTCAGCACACTCACGTTTCCTGCTGTCTTAGAGACTCTAGAAAGCAAGAGCGTGCTTCTTGTTCTAAAGCAGAGTGTGATCAATGGATGAGAACACTGCTGTGTGTTTCACTTCATTTATGGAGTTAAATCCCAGGCTCTGAGTCTTCCTACAAGCAAGACTTCGTTTCAGGTAAGGGCAGTCACTTTTCTGCTCAAACGAACTACATCATTCACGAAGATCACACGTTTCTCATCTTAACAGACAAGCATTGGATGTTAGAGGACCAGTGCTTTGTGTCAGTTTCAGAAACAGAATTGGACTAGATATGGTCCGTAAGTGTAGGAAACACAGTTCTTTTGTTCTCAGCACACTCACGTTTCCTGCTGTCTTAGAGACTCTAGAAAGCAAGAGCGTGCTTATTGTTCTAAAGCAGAGTGTGATCAATCGATGAGAACACTGCTGTGTGTTTCACTTCAGAAATGGAGTGAAATCCCAGGCTCTGAGTTTTCCTACAAGCAAGACTTCGTTTCAGGTAAGGGCAGTCACTTTTCTGCTCAAACGAACTACATGGTTCATGAAGCGCACATGTTTCCCATCTTAACTGACAAGCATTGGATGTTAGAGGACCAGTGCTTTGTATCAGTTTCAGAAGAAGAGTTGGACTACATATGGTCCGTATGTGTAGGAAACTCTGTTCTTTGTACTGGGCACACTCAGATTTCCTGCTGTATTAGAGACTCTTGAAAGCAAGAGCGTGCTTCTCGCTCTAAAGCAGAGTGTGATCCATGGATGAGAACTATGCTGTGTGTTTCCCTTCAGAGATGGAGTTAAATCCCAGGCCCTGTGTCTTCCTACAAGCAAGACTTCGTTTCAGGTAACGGCAGTCACTTTTCAGCTCAAACGAACTACATCGTTCACTGAGCTCACACATTTCTCTTCTTAACAGAAAAGCATTGGATGTTAGAGGACCAGTGCTTTGTATCTGTTTAAGAAGGAGAGTTGGACTAGATATGGTCCGTATGTGTAGGAAACATTTTTCTTTTGTTCTCAGCACACTCAAGTTTCCTGCTGTCATAGAGACTCTAGAAAGCAAGAGAGTGCTTCTTGTTCTAAAGCAGAGTGTGATCAATGGATGAGAACAAAGCTGTGTGTTTCACTTCAGAAATGGAGTTAAATCCCATGCTCTGAGTCTTCCTACAAGAAAGACGTCGTTTAAGGTAAGGGCAGTCACTTTTCTGCTCAAACGATCTACATCGTTCATGAAGCTCACACGTTTCCCATCTTAACTGACAAGCATTGGATGTTAGAGGACCAGTGCTTTGTATCAGTTTCAGAAGAAGAGTTGGACTCCATATGGTCCGTATGTGTAGGAAACTCCGTTCTTTGTTCTGGGCACACTCAGATTTCCTGCTGTATTAGAGACTCTGGAAAGCAAGAGCGTGCTTCTCGCTCTAAAGCAGAGTGTGATCCATGGATGAGAACTATGCTGTGTGTTTCCCTTCAGAAATGGAGTTAAATCCCAATCTCTGTGTCTTCCTACAAGCAAGACATTGTTTCAGGTAACGGCAGTCACTTTCAGCTCAAACGAACTACATCGTTCACTGAGCTCACACATTTCTCTTCTTAACAGACAAGCATTGGATATTAGAGGACCAGTGCTTTGTATCAGTTTAAGAGGGAGAGTTGGACTAGATATGGTCCGTATGTGTAGGAAACACCTTTCTTTTGTTCTCAGCACACTCACGTTTCCTGCTGTCATAGAGACTCTAGAAAGCAAGAGAGTGCTTCTTGTTCTAAAGCAGAGTGTGATCAATCAATGAGAACAAAGCTGCGTGTTTCACTTCAGAAATGGAGTTAAATCCCAGGCTCTGAGTCTTCCTACAAGCAAGACTTCGTTTCAGGTAAGGGCAGTCACTTTTCTGCTCAAACGAACTACATCGTTCACGAAGATCACACGTTTCTTAT
Organism: Onychomys leucogaster; assembly: GCA_949786385.1. Classification (NCBI taxonomy): domain Eukaryota; kingdom Metazoa; phylum Chordata; class Mammalia; order Rodentia; family Cricetidae; genus Onychomys; species Onychomys leucogaster. The sequence goes on along the minus strand of CATKUP010000018.1, from coordinate 2,269,042 downwards.
CTTAACTGTCAAGTATTGGATGTTAGAGGACCAGTGCTTTGTATCAGTTTCAGAAGAAGAGTTGGACTCCATATGGTCCATATGTGTAGGAAACTCCGTTCTTTGTTCTGGGCACACTCAGATTTCCTGCTGTATTAGAGACTCTGGAAAGCAAGAGCGTGCTTCTCGCTCTAAAGCACAGTGTGATCCATGGATGAGAACTATGCTGTGTGTTTTCCTTCAGAAATGGAGTTAAATCCCAATCTCTGTGTCTTCCTACAAGCAAGACTTTGTTTCAGGTAACGGCAGTCACTTTTCAGCTCAAAGGAACTACATCGTTCACTGAACTCACACATTTCTCTTCTTAACAGACAAGCATTGGATATTAGAGGACCAGTGCTTTGTGTCACTTTCAGAAACAGAATTGGACTAGATATGGTCAGTATGTTTAGGAAACACCATTCTTTTGTTCTCAGCGCACTCACGTTTCCTGTTGTCATAGAGACTTTAGCAAGCAAGAGCGTGCTTTTCACTCTAAAGCAGAGTGTGATCCATGGATGAGAACTATGCTGTGTGTTTCCCTTCAGAAATGGAGTTAAATCCCAATCTCTGTGTCTTCCTACAAGCAAGACTTCGTTTCAGGTAAGGACAGTCACTGTTCTGCTCAAACGAACTACATCGTTCATGAAGCTCACACGTTTCCCATCTTAACTGACAAGCATTGGATGTTAGAGGACCAATGCTTTGTATCAGTTTCAGAAGAAGAGTTGGACTACATATGGTCCTTATGTGTAGGAAACTCCGTTCTTTGTTCTGGGCACACTCAGATTTCCTGCTGTATTAGAGACTCTAGAAAGCAAGAGCGAGCTTCTCGCTCTAAAGCAGAGTGTGATCCCTGGATGAGAACTATGCTGTGTGTTTACCTTCAGAAATGGAGTTAAATCCCAATCTCTGTGTCTTCCTACAAGCAACACTTCGTTTCAGGTAACGGCAGTCACTTTTCAGCTCAAACGAACTACATCGTTCACTGAGCTCAAATATTTCTCTTCTTAACAGACAAGCATTGGATGTTAGAGGACCAGTGCTTTGTATCTGTTTAAGAAGGAGAGTTGGACTAGATATGGTCCGTATGTGTAGGAAACACCTTTCTTTTGTTCTCAGCACACTAACGTTTCCTGCTGTCATAGAGACTCTAGAAAGCAAGAGCATGCTTCTTGTTCTAAAGCAGAGTGTGATCAATGGATGAGAACACTGCTGTGTGTTTCACTTCAGATATGGAGTTAAATCCCAGGCTCTGAGTCTTCCTACAAGCAAGACTTCGTTTCAGGTAAGGGCAGTCACTTTTCTGCTCAAACGAACTACATCGTTCATGAAGCTCACACCTTTCCCATCTTAACTGACAAGCATTGGATGTTAGAGGACCAGTGCTTTGTATCAGTTTCAGAAGAAGAGTTGGACTACATATGGTCCATATGTGTAGGAAACTCCGTTCTTTGTTCTGGGCACACTCAGATTTCCTGCTGTATTAGAGACTCAGGAAAGCAAGAGCGTGCTTCTCGCTCTAAAGCAGAGTGTGATCCATGGATGAGAACTATGCTGTGTGTTTCCCTTAAGAAATGGAGTTAAATCACAATCTCTGTGTCTTCCTACAAGCAAGACATTGTTTCAGGTAACGGCAGTCACTTTTCAGCTCAAACGAACTACATCGTTCACTGAGCTCACACATTTCTCTTCTTAAAGACAAGCATTGGATATTAGAGGACCAGTGCTTTGTATCAGTTTAAGAAGGAGAGTTGGACTAGATATGGTCCATAGGTGTAGGATACCCCTTTCTTTTGTTCTCAGCACACTCACATTTCCTGCTGTCATAGAGACTCTAGAAAGCAAGAGAGTGCTTCTTGTTCTAAAGCAGAGTGTGATCAATCGATGAGAACAAAGCTGAGTGTTTCACTTCAGAAATGGAGTTAAATCCCAGGCTCTGAGTCTTCCTACAAGCAAGACTTCGTTTCAGGTAAGGGCAGTCACTTTTCTGCTCAAAGGAACTACATCATTCACGAAGATCACACGTTTCTTATCTTAACTGTCAAGCATTGGATGTTAGAGGACCAGTGCTTTGTATCAGTTTCAGAAGAAGAGTTGGACTAGATATGGTCCGTATATGTAGGAAACACCTTTCTTTTGTTCTCAGCACATTCACGTTTCCTGCTGTGTTAGAGACTCTAGAAAGCAAGAGCGTGCTTCTCGCTCTAAAGCAGAGTGTGATCCATGGATGAGAACTATGCTGTGTGTTTCCCTTCAGAAATGGAGTTAAATCCCAATCTCTGTATCTTCCTACAAGCAAGACTTCGTTTCAGGTAACGGCAGTCACTTTTCAGCTCAAACGAACTACATCATTCACTGAGCTCACACATTTCTCTTCTTAACAGACAAGCACTGGATGTTAGAGGACCAGTGTTTTGTATCAGTTTAAGAAGGAGCGTTGGACTACATATGCTCCGTATGTGTAGGAAACACCTTTTATTTGTTCTCAGCACACTCACGTTTCCTGCTGTCATATAGACTCTAGAAAGCAAGAGCGTGCTTCTTTTTCTAAAGCAGAGTGTGATCAATCGATGAGAACAAAGCTGTGTGTTTCACTTCAGAAATGGAGTTAAATCCCAGGCTCTGAGTCTTCCTACAAGCAAGACTTCGTTTCAGGTAAGCGCAGTCACTTTTCTGCTCAAACGAACTACATCGTTCACGAAGATCACACGTTTCTCCTCTTAACAGACAAGCATTGGATGTTAGAGGACCAGTGCTTTGTGTCAGTTTCAGAAACAGAATTGGACTAGATATGGTCCTTACGTTTAGGAAACACCGTTCTTTTTTTCTCAGCGCACTCACGTTTCCTGCTGTCTTAGAGACTTTAGCAAGCAAGAGCGTGCTTCTCGCTCTAAAGCAGAGTGTGATCCATGGATGAGAACTATGCTGTGTGTTTCCCTTCAGAAATGGAGTTAAATCCCAGACTCTGTGTCTTCCTACAAGCAAGACTTCGTTTAATGTAGGGCAGTAACTTTTCTGCTCAAACGAACTACATCGTTCATGAAGTTCACACGTTTCCCATCTTAACTGACAAGCATTGGATGTTAGAGGACCAGTGCTTTGTATCACTTTCAGAAGAAGAGTTGGACTACATATGGTCTGTATGTGTAGGAAAGTCCGTTCTTTTGTTCTGGGCACACTCATATTTCCTGCTGTATTAGAGACTCTAGAAAGCAAGAGCATGTTTCTTGCTCTAAAGCAGAGTGTGATCCATGGATGAGAACTATGCTGTGTGTTTCCATTCAGAAATGGAGTTAAATCCCAGGCTCTGTGTCTTCCTACAAGCAAGACATCGTTTCAAGTAACGGCAGTCACTTTTCAGCTCAAACGAACTACATCGTTCACAGAGCTCACACATTTCTCTTCTTAACAGACAAGCATTGGATATTAGAGGACCAGTGCTTTGTATCAGTTTAAGAAGGAGAGTTGGACTAGATATGTTCCGTATGTGTAGGAAAGCCCTTTCTTTTGTTCTCAGCGCACTCACGTTTCCTGCTGTCATAGAGACTCTAGAAAGCAAGAGAGTGCTTCTTGTTCTAAAGCAGAGTGTGATCAATCAATGAGAACAAAGCTGTGTGTTTCACTTCAGAAATGGAGTTAAATCCCAGGCTCTGAGTCTTCCTACAAGCAAGACTTCGTTTCAGGTAAGGGCAGTCACTTTTCTGCTCAAACGAACTACATCGTTCGCGAAGATCACACGTTTCTTATCTTAACTGTCAAGCATTGGATGTTAGAGGACCAGTGCTTTGTATCAGTTTCAGAAGAAGAGTTGGACTAGATAAGGTCCGTATATGTAGAAAACACCTTTCTTTTGTTCTCAGCACATTCACTTTTCCTGCTCTGTTAGAGACTCTAGAAAGCAAGAGCGTGCTTCTCGCTCTAAAGCAGAGTGTGATCCATGGATGAGAACTATGCTGTGTGTTTCCCTTCAGAAATGGAGTTAAATCCCAATCTCTGTGTCTTCCTACAAGCAAGACTTCGTTTCAGGTAACAGCAGTCACTTTTCAGCTCAAACGAACTACATCGTTCACTGAGCTCACACATTTCTCTTCTTAACAGACAAGCACTGGATGTTACAGGACCAGTGTTTTGTATCAGTTTCAGAAGCAGAGTTGGACAAGATATGGTCTGTATGTGTAGGAAACACCGTTCATTTGTTCTCAGCACACTCAAGTTTCCTGCTGTCTTAGAGACTGTAGAAAGCAAGAGCGTGCTTCTTGTTCTAAAGCAGAGTGTGATCAATGGATGAGAACAAAGCTGTGTGTTTCACTTCAGAAATGGAGTTAAATCCCAGGCTCTGAGTCTTCCTACAAGCAAGACTTCGTTTCAGGTAAGGGCAGTCACTTTTCTGCTCAAACGAACTACATCGTTCACGGAGCTCACACGTTTCTCGTCTTAACAGACAAGCATTGGATGTTAGAGGACCAGTGCTTCGTGTCAGTTTCAGAAACAGAATTGGACTAGATATGGTCCGTATGTTTAGGAAACACCGTTCTTTTGTTCTCAGCACACACACGTTTCCTGCTGTCTTAGAGATTCTAGAAAGCAAGAGCGTGCTTCTTGTTCTAAAGCAGAGTGTGATCAATGGATGATTACACTGCTGTGTGTTTCACTTCAGAAATGGAGTTAAATCCCAGGCTCTGTGTCTTCCTACAAGCAAGACTTCCTTTCAGGTAAGGGCAGTCACTTTTCTGCTCAAACGAACTACATCGTTCACGAAGCTCACACGTTTCTCATCTTAACAGACAAGCATTGGATGTTAGAGGACCAGTGCTTTGTATCAGTTTAAGAAGCAGAGTTGGACTAGATATGGTCCGTATGTGTAGGAAACACCGTTCTTTTGTTCTTAGCAAAATCACGTTTCCTGCTGTGTTAGAGAATCTAGAAAGCAAGAGCGTGTTTCTCGCTCTAAAGGAGAGTGTGATCCATGGATGAGAACTATGCTGTGTGTTTCCCTTCAGAAATGGAGTTAAATCCCAATCTCTGTATCTTCCTACAAGCAAGACTTCGTGTCAGGTAACGGCAGTCACTTTTCAGCTCAAACGAACTACATCGTTCACTGAGCTCACACATTTCTCTTCTTAACAGACAAGCATTGGATGTTAGAGGACCAGTGTTTTGTATCAGTTTAAGAAGGAGAGTTGGACTAGATATGGTCCGTATGTGTCGGAAACACCGTTCATTTGTTCTCAGCACACTCAAGTTTCCTGCTGTCTTAGAGACTCTAGAAAGCAAGAGCATTCTTCTTGTTCTAAAGCAGAGTGTGATCAATGGATGAGCACACTGCTGTGTGTTTCACTTCAGAAATGGAGTTAAATCCCAGGATCTGAGTCTTCCTACAAGCAAGACTTCGTTTCAGGTAAGGGCAGTCACTTTTCTGCTCAAACGAACTACATCGTTCACGAAGATCACACGTTTCTCATCTTAACAGACAAGCATTGGATGTTAGAGGACCAGTGCTTCGTGTCACTTTCAGAAACAGAATTGGACTAGATATGGTCGGTATGTTTAGGAAACACCATTCTTTTGTTCTCAGCGCACTCACGTTTCCTGCTGTCTTAGAGACGTTAGCAAGCAAGAGCGTGCTTCTCGCTCTAAAGCAGAGTGTGATCCATGGATGAGAACTATGCTGTGTGTTTCCCTTCAGAAATGGAGTTAAATCCAAGACTCTGTGTCTTCCTTCAAGCAAGACTTCGTTTAAGGTAAGGGCAGTCACTTTTCTGCTCAAACGATCTACATCGTTCATGAAGCTCACACGTTTCCCATCTTAACTGACAAGCATTGGATGTTAGAGGACCAGTGCTTTGTATCACTTTCAGAAGAAGAGTTGGACTACATATGGTCCGTATGTGTAGGAAAGTCCGTTCTTTTGTTCTGGGCACACTCAGATTTCCTGCTGTATTAGAGACTCTAGAAAGCAAGAGCATGCTTCTTGCTCTAAAGCAGAGTGTGATCCATGGATGAGAACTATGCTGTGTGTTTCCATTCAGAAATGGAGTTAAATCCCAGACTCTGTGTCTTCCTACACACAAGACTTTGTTTCAGATAAGGGCAGTCACTTTTCTGCTCAAACGAACTACATCGTTCACGAAGATCACACGTTTCTCATCTTAACAGACAAGCATTGGATGTTAGAGGACCAGTGCTTCGTGTCACTTTCAGACACAGAATTGGACTAGATATGGTCCGTATGTGTAGGAAACACCGTTCTTTTGTTCTGGGCACACTCAGATTTCCTGCTGTATTAGAGACTCTAGAAAGCAAGAGCATGCTTCTTGCTCTAAAGCAGAGTGTGATCCATGGATGAGAACTATGCTGTGTGTTTCCATTCAGAAATGGAGTTAAATCCCAGACTCTGTGTCTTCCTACACACAAGACTTCGTTTCAGGTAAGGGCAGTCACTTTTCAGCTCAAAGGAACTACATCGTTCACGAAGCTCACACGTTTCTCATCTTAACGGACAAGCATTGGATGTTAGAGGACCAATGCTTTGTATCAGTTTCTGAAGCAGAGTTGAACTAGATATGGTCCATATGTGTAGGAAACACCGTTCTTTTGTTCTCAGCACACACACGTTTCCTGATGTCTTAGAGACTCTAGAAAGCAAGAGCGTGCTTCTTGTTCTAAAGCAGAGTGTGATCAATGGATGAGCACACTGCTGTGTGTTTCACTTCAGAAATGTAGTTAAATCCCAGGATCTGAGTCTTCCTACAAGCAAGACTTCGTTTCAGGTAAGGGCAGTCACTTTTCTCCTCAAACGAACGACATCGTTCACGAAGATCACACGTTTCTCATCTTAACAGACAAGCATTGGATGTTAGAGGACCAGTGCTTCGTGTCAGTTTCAGAAACAGAATTGGACTAGATATGGTCTGTATGTTTAGGAAACACCGTTCTTTTGTTCTCAGCGCACTCACGTTTCCTGCTGTCTTAGAGACTTTAGCAAGCAGGAGCGTGCTTCTCGCTCTAAAGCAGAGTGTGATCCATGGATGAGAACTATGCTGTGTGTTTCACTTCAGAAATGGAGTTAAATCCCAGACTCTGTGTCTTCCTACAAGCAAGACTTCGTTTAAGGTAAGGGCAGTCACTTTTCTGCTCAAAGGAACTACATCGTTCATGAAGCTGACACGTTTCCCATCTTAACTGACAAGCATTGGATGTTAGAGGACCAGTGCTTTGTATCAGTTTCAGAAGAAGAGGTGGACTACATATGGTCCGTATGTGTAGGAAACTCCGTTCTTTTGTTCTGGGCACACTCAGATTTCCTGCTGTATTAGAGACTCTAGAAAGCAAGAGCATGCTTCTTGCTCTAAAGCACAGTGTGATCCATGGATGAGAACTATGCTGTGTGTTTCCCTTCAGAAATGGAGTTAAATCCCAATCTCTGTATCTTCCTACAAGCAAGACTTCGTTTCAGGTAACGGCAGTCACTTTTCAGCTCAAACGAACTACATCGTTCACTGAGCTCACACATTTCTCTTCTTAACAGACAAGCACTGGATGTTACAGGACCAGTGTTTTGTATCAGTTTAAGAAGGAGAGTGGGACTAGATATGGTCCGTATGTGTAGGAAACACCCTTCATTTGTTCTCAGCACACTCAAGTTTCCTGCTGTCTTAGAGACTCTAGAAAGCAAGAGCGTGCTTCTTGTTCTAAAGCAGAGTGTGATCAATGGATGAGAACAAAGCTGTGTGTTTCACTTCAGAAATGGAGTTAAATCCCAGGCTCTGTGTCTTCCTACAAGCAAGACTTCGTTTCAGGTAAGGGCAGTCACTTTTCAGCTCAAACGAACTACATCGTTCACAGAGCTCACACATTTCTCTTCTTAACAGACAAGCATTGGATATTAGAGGACCAGTGCTTTGTATCAGTTTAAGAAGGAGAGTTGGACTAGATATGTTCCGTATGTGTAGGAAAGCCCTTTCTTTTGTTCTCAGCGCACTCACGTTTCCTGCTGTCATAGAGACTCTAGAAAGCAAGAGAGTGCTTCTTGTTCTAAAGCAGAGTGTGATCAATGGATGATTACACTGCTGTGTGTTTCACTTCAGAAATGGAGTTAAATCCCAGGCTCTGTGTCTTCCTACAAGCAAGACTTCCTTTCAGGTAAGGGCAGTCACTTTTCTGCTCAAACGAACTACATCGTTCACGAAGCTCACACGTTTCTCATCTTAACAGACAAGCATTGGATGTTAGAGGACCAGTGCTTTGTATCAGTTTAAGAAGCAGAGTTGGACTAGATATGGTCTGTATGTGTAGGAAACACCGTTCTTTTGTTCTTAGCAAAATCACGTTTCCTGCTGTGTTAGAGAATCTAGAAAGCAAGAGCGTGCTTCTCGCTCTAAAGGAGAGTGTGATCCATGGATGAGAACTATGCTGTGTGTTTCCCTTCAGAAATGGAGTTAAATCCCAATCTCTGTATCTTCCTACAAGCAAGACTTCGTGTCAGGTAACGGCAGTCACTTTTCAGCTCAAACGAACTACATCGTTCACTGAGCTCACACATTTCTCTTCTTAACAGACAAGCATTGGATGTTAGAGGACCAGTGTTTTGTATCAGTTTAAGAAGGAGAGTTGGACTAGATATGGTCCGTATGTGTCGGAAACACCGTTCATTTGTTCTCAGCACACTCAAGTTTCCTGCTGTCTTAGAGACTCTAGAAAGCAAGAGCGTTCTTCTTGTTCTAAAGCAGAGTGTGATCAATGGATGAGCACACTGCTGTGTGTTTCACTTCAGAAATGGAGTTAAATCCCAGGATCTGAGTCTTCCTACAAGCAAGACTTCGTTTCAGGTAAGGGCAGTCACTTTTCTGCTCAAACGAACTACATCGTTCACGAAGATCACACGTTTCTCATCTTAACAGACAAGCATTGGATGTTAGAGGACCAGTGCTTCGTGTCACTTTCAGAAACAGAATTGGACTAGATATGGTCCATATGTTTAGGAAACACCGTTCTTTTGTTCTCAGCGCACTCACGTTTCCTGCTGTCTTAGAGACGTTAGCAAGCAAGAGCGTGCTTCTCGCTCTAAAGCAGAGTGTGATCCATGGATGAGAACTATGCTGTGTGTTTCCCTTCAGAAATGGAGTTAAATCCAAGACTCTGTGTCTTCCTTCAAGCAAGACTTCGTTTAAGGTAAGGGCAGTCACTTTTCTGCTCAAACGATCTACATCGTTCATGAAGCTCACACGTTTCCCATCTTAACTGACAAGCATTGGATGTTAGAGGACCAGTGCTTTGTATCACTTTCAGAAGCAGAGTTGAACTAGATATGGTCCGTATGTGTAGGAAACACCGTTCTTTTGTTCTCAGCACACACACGTTTCCTGATGTCTTAGAGACTCTAGAAAGCAAGAGCGTGCTTCTTGTTCTAAAGCAGAGTGTGATCAATGGATGAGCACACTGCTGTGTGTTTCACTTCAGAAATGGAGTTAAATCCCAGGATCTGAGTCTTCCTACAATCAAGACTTCGTTTCAGGTAAGGGCAGTCACTTTTCTCCTCAAACGAACGACATCGTTCAGGAAGATCACACGTTTCTCATCTTAACAGACAAGCATTGGATGTTAGAGGACCAGTGCTTCGTGTCAGTTTCAGAAACAGAATTGGACTAGATATGGTCCGTATGTTTAGGAAACACCGTTCTTTTGTTCTCAGCGCACTCACGTTTCCTGCTGTCTTAGAGACTTTAGCAAGCAAGAGCGTGCTTCTCGCTCTAAAGCAGAGTGTGATCCATGGATGAGAACTATGCTGTGTGTTTCCCTTCAGAAATGGAGTTAAATCCCAGACTGTGTCTTCCTACAAGCAAGACTTCCTTTCAGGTAAGGGCAGTCACTTTTCTGCTCAAACGAACTACATCGTTCACGAAGCTCACACGTTTCTCATCTTAACAGACAAGCATTGGATGTTAGAGGACCAGTGCTTTGTATCAGTTTAAGAAGCAGAGTTGGACTAGATATGGTCCGTATGTGTAGGAAACACCTTTCTTTTGTTCTTAGCAAAATCACGTTTCCTGCTGTGTTAGAGAATCTAGAAAGCAAGAGCGTGCTTCTCGCTCTAAAGGAGAGTGTGATCCATGGATGAGAACTATGCTGTGTGTTTCCCTTCAGAAATGGAGTTAAATCCCAATCTCTGTATCTTCCTACAAGCAAGACTTCGTGTCAGGTAACGGCAGTCACTTTTCAGCTCAAACGAACTACATCGTTCACTGAGCTCACACATTTCTCTTCTTAACAGACAAACATTGGATGTTAGAGGACCAGTGTTTTGTATCAGTTTAAGAAGGAGAGTTGGACTAGATATGGTCCGTATGTGTCGGAAACACCGTTCATTTGTTCTCAGCACACTCAAGTTTCCTGCTGTCTTAGAGACTCTAGAAAGCAAGAGCGGTCTTCTTGTTCTAAAGCAGAGTGTGATCAATGGATGAGCACACTGCTGTGTGTTTCACTTCAGAAATGGAGTTAAATCCCAGGATCTGAGTCTTCCTACAAGCAAGACTTCGTTTCAGGTAAGGGCAGTCACTTTTCTGCTCAAACGAACTACATCGTTCACGAAGATCACACGTTTCTCATCTTAACAGACAAGCATTGGATGTTAGAGGACCAGTGCTTCGTGTCACTTTCAGACACAGAATTGGACTAGATATGGTCCGTATGTGTAGGAAACACCGTTCTTTTGTTCTGGGCACACTCAGATTTCCTGCTGTATTAGAGACTCTAGAAAGCAAGAGCATGCTTCTTGCTCTAAAGCAGAGTGTGATCCATGGATGAGAACTATGCTGTGTGTTTCCATTCAGAAATGGAGTTAAATCCCAGACTCTGTGTCTTCCTACACACAAGACTTCGTTTCAGGTAAGGGCAGTCACTTTTCTGCTCAAAGGAACTACATCGTTCACGAAGCTCACACGTTTCTCATCTTAACAGACAAGCATTGGATGTTAGAGGACCAGTGCTTTGTATCAGTTTCAGAAGCAGAGTTGAACTAGATATGGTCCGTATGTGTAGGAAACACCGTTCTTTTGTTCTCAGCACACACAAGTTTCCTGATGTCTTAGAGACTCTAGAAAGCAAGAGCGTGCTTCTTGTTCTAAAGCAGAGTGTGATCAATGGATGAGCACACTGCTGTGTGTTTCACTTCAGAAATGGAGTTAAATCCCAGACTCTGTGTCTTCCTACAAGCAAGACTTCGTTTAAGGTAAGGGCAGTCACTTTTCTGCTCAAAGGAACTACATCGTTCATGAAGCTGACACGTTTCCCATCTTAACTGACAAGCATTGGATGTTAGAGGACCAGTGCTTTGTATCAGTTTCAGAAGAAGAGGTGGACTACATATGGTCCGTATGTGTAGGAAACTCCGTTCTTTTGTTCTGGGCACACTCAGATTTCCTGCTGTATTAGAGACTCTAGAAAGCAAGAGCATGCTTCTTGCTCTAAAGCACAGTGTGATCCATGGATGAGAACTATGCTGTGTGTTTCCCTTCAGAAATGGAGTTAAATCCCAATCTCTGTATCTTCCTACAAGCAAGACTTCGTTTCAGGTAACGGCAGTCACTTTTCAGCTCAAACGAACTACATCGTTCACTGAGCTCACACATTTCTCTTCTTAACAGACAAGCACTGGATGTTACAGGACCAGTGTTTTGTATCAGTTTAAGAAGGAGAGTGGGACTAGATATGGTCCGTATGTGTAGGAAACACCCTTCATTTGTTCTCAGCACACTCAAGTTTCCTGCTGTCTTAGAGACTCTAGAAAGCAAGAGCGTGCTTCTTGTTCTAAAGCAGAGTGTGATCAATGGATGAGAACAAAGCTGTGTGTTTCACTTCAGAAATGGAGTTAAATCCCAGGCTCTGTGTCTTCCTACAAGCAAGACTTCGTTTCAGGTAAGGGCAGTCACTTTTCAGCTCAAACGAACTACATCGTTCACAGAGCTCACACATTTCTCTTCTTAACAGACAAGCATTGGATATTAGAGGACCAGTGCTTTGTATCAGTTTAAGAAGGAGAGTTGGACTAGATATGTTCCGTATGTGTAGGAAAGCCCTTTCTTTTGTTCTCAGCGCACTCACGTTTCCTGCTGTCATAGAGACTCTAGAAAGCAAGAGAGTGCTTCTTGTTCTAAAGCAGAGTGTGATCAATGGATGATTACACTGCTGTGTGTTTCACTTCAGAAATGGAGTTAAATCCCAGGCTCTGTGTCTTCCTACAAGCAAGACTTCCTTTCAGGTAAGGGCAGTCACTTTTCTGCTCAAACGAACTACATCGTTCACGAAGCTCACACGTTTCTCATCTTAACAGACAAGCATTGGATGTTAGAGGACCAGTGCTTTGTATCAGTTTAAGAAGCAGAGTTGGACTAGATATGGTCCGTATGTGTAGGAAACACCGTTCTTTTGTTCTTAGCAAAATCACGTTTCCTGCTGTGTTAGAGAATCTAGAAAGCAAGAGCGTGCTTCTCGCTCTAAAGGAGAGTGTGATCCATGGATGAGAACTATGCTGTGTGTTTCCCTTCAGAAATGGAGTTAAATCCCAATCTCTGTATCTTCCTACAAGCAAGACTTCGTGTCAGGTAACGGCAGTCACTTTTCAGCTCAAACGAACTACATCGTTCACTGAGCTCACACATTTCTCTTCTTAACAGACAAGCATTGGATGTTAGAGGACCAGTGTTTTGTATCAGTTTAAGAAGGAGAGTTGGACTAGATATGGTCCGTATGTGTCGGAAACACCGTTCATTTGTTCTCAGCACACTCAAGTTTCCTGCTGTCTTAGAGACTCTAGAAAGCAAGAGCGTTCTTCTTGTTCTAAAGCAGAGTGTGATCAATGGATGAGCACACTGCTGTGTGTTTCACTTCAGAAATGGAGTTAAATCCCAGGATCTGAGTCTTCCTACAAGCAAGACTTCGTTTCAGGTAAGGGCAGTCACTTTTCTGCTCAAACGAACTACATCGTTCACGAAGATCACACGTTTCTCATCTTAACAGACAAGCATTGGATGTTAGAGGACCAGTGCTTCGTGTCACTTTCAGAAACAGAATTGGACTAGATATGGTCCATATGTTTAGGAAACACCGTTCTTTTGTTCTCAGCGCACTCACGTTTCCTGCTGTCTTAGAGACGTTAGCAAGCAAGAGCGTGCTTCTCGCTCTAAAGCAGAGTGTGATCCATGGATGAGAACTATGCTGTGTGTTTCCCTTCAGAAATGGAGTTAAATCCAAGACTCTGTGTCTTCCTTCAAGCAAGACTTCGTTTAAGGTAAGGGCAGTCACTTTTCTGCTCAAACGATCTACATCGTTCATGAAGCTCACACGTTTCCCATCTTAACTGACAAGCATTGGATGTTAGAGGACCAGTGCTTTGTATCACTTTCAGAAGCAGAGTTGAACTAGATATGGTCCGTATGTGTAGGAAACACCGTTCTTTTGTTCTCAGCACACACACGTTTCCTGATGTCTTAGAGACTCTAGAAAGCAAGAGCGTGCTTCTTGTTCTAAAGCAGAGTGTGATCAATGGATGAGCACACTGCTGTGTGTTTCACTTCAGAAATGGAGTTAAATCCCAGGATCTGAGTCTTCCTACAATCAAGACTTCGTTTCAGGTAAGGGCAGTCACTTTTCTCCTCAAACGAACGACATCGTTCAGGAAGATCACACGTTTCTCATCTTAACAGACAAGCATTGGATGTTAGAGGACCAGTGCTTCGTGTCAGTTTCAGAAACAGAATTGGACTAGATATGGTCCGTATGTTTAGGAAACACCGTTCTTTTGTTCTCAGCGCACTCACGTTTCCTGCTGTCTTAGAGACTTTAGCAAGCAAGAGCGTGCTTCTCGCTCTAAAGCAGAGTGTGATCCATGGATGAGAACTATGCTGTGTGTTTCCCTTCAGAAATGGAGTTAAATCCCAGACTGTGTCTTCCTACAAGCAAGACTTCCTTTCAGGTAAGGGCAGTCACTTTTCTGCTCAAACGAACTACATCGTTCACGAAGCTCACACGTTTCTCATCTTAACAGACAAGCATTGGATGTTAGAGGACCAGTGCTTTGTATCAGTTTAAGAAGCAGAGTTGGACTAGATATGGTCCGTATGTGTAGGAAACACCTTTCTTTTGTTCTTAGCAAAATCACGTTTCCTGCTGTGTTAGAGAATCTAGAAAGCAAGAGCGTGCTTCTCGCTCTAAAGGAGAGTGTGATCCATGGATGAGAACTATGCTGTGTGTTTCCCTTCAGAAATGGAGTTAAATCCCAATCTCTGTATCTTCCTACAAGCAAGACTTCGTGTCAGGTAACGGCAGTCACTTTTCAGCTCAAACGAACTACATCGTTCACTGAGCTCACACATTTCTCTTCTTAACAGACAAACATTGGATGTTAGAGGACCAGTGTTTTGTATCAGTTTAAGAAGGAGAGTTGGACTAGATATGGTCCGTATGTGTCGGAAACACCGTTCATTTGTTCTCAGCACACTCAAGTTTCCTGCTGTCTTAGAGACTCTAGAAAGCAAGAGCGGTCTTCTTGTTCTAAAGCAGAGTGTGATCAATGGATGAGCACACTGCTGTGTGTTTCACTTCAGAAATGGAGTTAAATCCCAGGATCTGAGTCTTCCTACAAGCAAGACTTCGTTTCAGGTAAGGGCAGTCACTTTTCTGCTCAAACGAACTACATCGTTCACGAAGATCACACGTTTCTCATCTTAACAGACAAGCATTGGATGTTAGAGGACCAGTGCTTCGTGTCACTTTCAGACACAGAATTGGACTAGATATGGTCCGTATGTGTAGGAAACACCGTTCTTTTGTTCTGGGCACACTCAGATTTCCTGCTGTATTAGAGACTCTAGAAAGCAAGAGCATGCTTCTTGCTCTAAAGCAGAGTGTGATCCATGGATGAGAACTATGCTGTGTGTTTCCATTCAGAAATGGAGTTAAATCCCAGACTCTGTGTCTTCCTACACACAAGACTTCGTTTCAGGTAAGGGCAGTCACTTTTCTGCTCAAAGGAACTACATCGTTCACGAAGCTCACACGTTTCTCATCTTAACAGACAAGCATTGGATGTTAGAGGACCAGTGCTTTGTATCAGTTTCAGAAGCAGAGTTGAACTAGATATGGTCCGTATGTGTAGGAAACACCGTTCTTTTGTTCTCAGCACACACAAGTTTCCTGATGTCTTAGAGACTCTAGAAAGCAAGAGCGTGCTTCTTGTTCTAAAGCAGAGTGTGATCAATGGATGAGCACACTGCTGTGTGTTTCACTTCAGAAATGGAGTTAAATCCCAGACTCTGTGTCTTCCTACAAGCAAGACTTCGTTTAAGGTAAGGGCAGTCACTTTTCTGCTCAAAGGAACTACATCGTTCATGAAGCTGACACGTTTCCCATCTTAACTGACAAGCATTGGATGTTAGAGGACCAGTGCTTTGTATCAGTTTCAGAAGAAGAGGTGGACTACATATGGTCCGTATGTGTAGGAAACTCCGTTCTTTTGTTCTGGGCACACTCAGATTTCCTGCTGTATTAGAGACTCTAGAAAGCAAGAGCATGCTTCTTGCTCTAAAGCACAGTGTGATCCATGGATGAGAACTATGCTGTGTGTTTCCCTTCAGAAATGGAGTTAAATCCCAATCTCTGTATCTTCCTACAAGCAAGACTTCGTTTCAGGTAACGGCAGTCACTTTTCAGCTCAAACGAACTACATCGTTCACTGAGCTCACACATTTCTCTTCTTAACAGACAAGCACTGGATGTTACAGGACCAGTGTTTTGTATCAGTTTAAGAAGGAGAGTGGGACTAGATATGGTCCGTATGTGTAGGAAACACCCTTCATTTGTTCTCAGCACACTCAAGTTTCCTGCTGTCTTAGAGACTCTAGAAAGCAAGAGCGTGCTTCTTGTTCTAAAGCAGAGTGTGATCAATGGATGAGAACAAAGCTGTGTGTTTCACTTCAGAAATGGAGTTAAATCCCAGGCTCTGTGTCTTCCTACAAGCAAGACTTCGTTTCAGGTAAGGGCAGTCACTTTTCAGCTCAAACGAACTACATCGTTCACAGAGCTCACACATTTCTCTTCTTAACAGACAAGCATTGGATATTAGAGGACCAGTGCTTTGTATCAGTTTAAGAAGGAGAGTTGGACTAGATATGTTCCGTATGTGTAGGAAAGCCCTTTCTTTTGTTCTCAGCGCACTCACGTTTCCTGCTGTCATAGAGACTCTAGAAAGCAAGAGAGTGCTTCTTGTTCTAAAGCAGAGTGTGATCAATGGATGATTACACTGCTGTGTGTTTCACTTCAGAAATGGAGTTAAATCCCAGGCTCTGTGTCTTCCTACAAGCAAGACTTCCTTTCAGGTAAGGGCAGTCACTTTTCTGCTCAAACGAACTACATCGTTCACGAAGCTCACACGTTTCTCATCTTAACAGACAAGCATTGGATGTTAGAGGACCAGTGCTTTGTATCAGTTTAAGAAGCAGAGTTGGACTAGATATGGTCCGTATGTGTAGGAAACACCGTTCTTTTGTTCTTAGCAAAATCACGTTTCCTGCTGTGTTAGAGAATCTAGAAAGCAAGAGCGTGCTTCTCGCTCTAAAGGAGAGTGTGATCCATGGATGAGAACTATGCTGTGTGTTTCCCTTCAGAAATGGAGTTAAATCCCAATCTCTGTATCTTCCTACAAGCAAGACTTCGTGTCAGGTAACGGCAGTCACTTTTCAGCTCAAACGAACTACATCGTTCACTGAGCTCACACATTTCTCTTCTTAACAGACAAGCATTGGATGTTAGAGGACCAGTGTTTTGTATCAGTTTAAGAAGGAGAGTTGGACTAGATATGGTCCGTATGTGTCGGAAACACCGTTCATTTGTTCTCAGCACACTCAAGTTTCCTGCTGTCTTAGAGACTCTAGAAAGCAAGAGCGTTCTTCTTGTTCTAAAGCAGAGTGTGATCAATGGATGAGCACACTGCTGTGTGTTTCACTTCAGAAATGGAGTTAAATCCCAGGATCTGAGTCTTCCTACAAGCAAGACTTCGTTTCAGGTAAGGGCAGTCACTTTTCTGCTCAAACGAACTACATCGTTCACGAAGATCACACGTTTCTCATCTTAACAGACAAGCATTGGATGTTAGAGGACCAGTGCTTCGTGTCACTTTCAGAAACAGAATTGGACTAGATATGGTCCATATGTTTAGGAAACACCGTTCTTTTGTTCTCAGCGCACTCACGTTTCCTGCTGTCTTAGAGACGTTAGCAAGCAAGAGCGTGCTTCTCGCTCTAAAGCAGAGTGTGATCCATGGATGAGAACTATGCTGTGTGTTTCCCTTCAGAAATGGAGTTAAATCCAAGACTCTGTGTCTTCCTTCAAGCAAGACTTCGTTTAAGGTAAGGGCAGTCACTTTTCTGCTCAAACGATCTACATCGTTCATGAAGCTCACACGTTTCCCATCTTAACTGACAAGCATTGGATGTTAGAGGACCAGTGCTTTGTATCACTTTCAGAAGCAGAGTTGAACTAGATATGGTCCGTATGTGTAGGAAACACCGTTCTTTTGTTCTCAGCACACACACGTTTCCTGATGTCTTAGAGACTCTAGAAAGCAAGAGCGTGCTTCTTGTTCTAAAGCAGAGTGTGATCAATGGATGAGCACACTGCTGTGTGTTTCACTTCAGAAATGGAGTTAAATCCCAGGATCTGAGTCTTCCTACAATCAAGACTTCGTTTCAGGTAAGGGCAGTCACTTTTCTCCTCAAACGAACGACATCGTTCAGGAAGATCACACGTTTCTCATCTTAACAGACAAGCATTGGATGTTAGAGGACCAGTGCTTCGTGTCAGTTTCAGAAACAGAATTGGACTAGATATGGTCCGTATGTTTAGGAAACACCGTTCTTTTGTTCTCAGCGCACTCACGTTTCCTGCTGTCTTAGAGACTTTAGCAAGCAAGAGCGTGCTTCTCGCTCTAAAGCAGAGTGTGATCCATGGATGAGAACTATGCTGTGTGTTTCCCTTCAGAAATGGAGTTAAATCCCAGACTGTGTCTTCCTACAAGCAAGACTTCCTTTCAGGTAAGGGCAGTCACTTTTCTGCTCAAACGAACTACATCGTTCACGAAGCTCACACGTTTCTCATCTTAACAGACAAGCATTGGATGTTAGAGGACCAGTGCTTTGTATCAGTTTAAGAAGCAGAGTTGGACTAGATATGGTCCGTATGTGTAGGAAACACCTTTCTTTTGTTCTTAGCAAAATCACGTTTCCTGCTGTGTTAGAGAATCTAGAAAGCAAGAGCGTGCTTCTCGCTCTAAAGGAGAGTGTGATCCATGGATGAGAACTATGCTGTGTGTTTCCCTTCAGAAATGGAGTTAAATCCCAATCTCTGTATCTTCCTACAAGCAAGACTTCGTGTCAGGTAACGGCAGTCACTTTTCAGCTCAAACGAACTACATCGTTCACTGAGCTCACACATTTCTCTTCTTAACAGACAAACATTGGATGTTAGAGGACCAGTGTTTTGTATCAGTTTAAGAAGGAGAGTTGGACTAGATATGGTCCGTATGTGTCGGAAACACCGTTCATTTGTTCTCAGCACACTCAAGTTTCCTGCTGTCTTAGAGACTCTAGAAAGCAAGAGCGGTCTTCTTGTTCTAAAGCAGAGTGTGATCAATGGATGAGCACACTGCTGTGTGTTTCACTTCAGAAATGGAGTTAAATCCCAGGATCTGAGTCTTCCTACAAGCAAGACTTCGTTTCAGGTAAGGGCAGTCACTTTTCTGCTCAAACGAACTACATCGTTCACGAAGATCACACGTTTCTCATCTTAACAGACAAGCATTGGATGTTAGAGGACCAGTGCTTCGTGTCACTTTCAGACACAGAATTGGACTAGATATGGTCCGTATGTGTAGGAAACACCGTTCTTTTGTTCTGGGCACACTCAGATTTCCTGCTGTATTAGAGACTCTAGAAAGCAAGAGCATGCTTCTTGCTCTAAAGCAGAGTGTGATCCATGGATGAGAACTATGCTGTGTGTTTCCATTCAGAAATGGAGTTAAATCCCAGACTCTGTGTCTTCCTACACACAAGACTTCGTTTCAGGTAAGGGCAGTCACTTTTCTGCTCAAAGGAACTACATCGTTCACGAAGCTCACACGTTTCTCATCTTAACAGACAAGCATTGGATGTTAGAGGACCAGTGCTTTGTATCAGTTTCAGAAGCAGAGTTGAACTAGATATGGTCCGTATGTGTAGGAAACACCGTTCTTTTGTTCTCAGCACACACACGTTTCCTGATGTCTTAGAGACTCTAGAAAGCAAGAGCGTGCTTCTTGTTCTAAAGCAGAGTGTGATCAATGGATGAGCACACTGCTGTGTGTTTCACTTCAGAAATGGAGTTAAATCCCAGGATCTGAGTCTTCCTACAAGCAAGACTTCGTTTCAGGTAAGGGCAGTCACTTTTCTCCTCAAATGAACGACATCGTTCACGAAGATCACACGTTTCTCATCTTAACAGACAAGCATTGGATGTTAGAGGACCAGTGCTTTGTATCAGTTTCAGAAGAAGAGTTGGACTACATATGGTCCGTGTGTGTAGGAAAGTCCGTTCTTTTGTTCTGGGCACACTCAGATTTCCTGCTGTATTAGAGACTCTGGAAAGCAAGAGCGTGCTTCTCGCTCTAAAGCAGAGTGTGATCCATGGATGAGAACTATGCTGTGTGTTTCCCTTCAGAAATGGAGTTAAATCCCAATCGCTGTGTCTTCCTACAAGCAAGACTTTGTTTCAGGTAACGGCAGTCACTTTTCAGCTCAAAGGAACTACATCGTTCACTGAGCTCACACATTTCTCTTCTTAACAGACAAGCATTGGATATTAGAGGACCAGTGCTTTGTGTCAGTTTCAGAAACAGAATTGGACTAGATGTGGTCAGTATGTTTAGGAAACAACATTCTTTTGTTCTCAGCGCACTCACGTTTCCTGCTGTCTTAGAGACTTTAGCAAGCAAGACCATGCTTTTCACTCTAAAGCAGAGTGTGATCCATGGATGAGAACTATGCTGTGTGTTTCCCTTCAGAAATGGAGTTAAATCCCAGACTCTGTGTCTTCCTACAAGCAAGACTTCGTTTAAGGTAAGGGCAGTCACTTTTCTGCTCAAACGAACTACATCGTTCATGAAGCTCACACGTTTCCCATCTTAACTGACAAGCATTGGATGTTAGAGGACCAGTGCTTTGTATCACTTTCAGAAGAAGAGTTGGACTACATATGGTCCGTATGTGTAGGAAAGTCTGTTCTTTTGTTCTGGCCACACTCAGATTTCCTGCTGTATTAGAGACTCTAGAAAGCAAGAGCATGCTTCTTGCTCTAAAGCAGAGTGTGATCCATGGATGAGAACTATGCTGTGTGTTTCCATTCAGAAATGGAGTTAAATCCCAGACTCTGTGTCTTCCTATAAGCAAGACTTCGTTTCAGGAAAGGGCAGTCACTTTTCAGCTCAAACGAACTATATCGTTCACGAAGCTCACACGTTTCTCATCTTAACAGACAAGCATTGGATGTTAGAGTACCAGTGCTTTGTATCCGTTTCAGAAGCAGAGTTTTACCAATATGGTCCGTATGTGTAGAAAACACCGTTCTTTTGTTCTCAGCACACACACGTTTCCTGCTGTCTTAGAGACTCTAGAAAGCAAGAGCGTGCTTCTTGTTCTAAAGCAGAGTGTGATCAATGGATGATTACACTGCTGTGTGTTTCACTTCAGAAATGGAGTTAAATCCCAGGCTCTGTGTCTTCCTACAAGCAAGACTTCGTTTCAGGTAAGTGCAGTCACTTTTCAGCTCAAAGGAACTACATCGTACACGAAGCTCACACGTTTCTCATCTTAACAGACAAGCATTGGATGTTAGAGGACCAGTGCTTTGTATCAGTTTAAGAAGCAGAGTTGGACTAGATATGGTCCGTATGTGTAGGAAACACCGTTCTTTTGTTCTCAGCAAAATCACGTTTCCTGCTGTGTTAGAGACTCTAGAAAGCAAGAGCATGCTTCTTGCTCTAAAGCAGAGTGTGATCCATGGATGAGAACTATGCTGTGTGTTTCCATTCAGAAATGGAGTTAAATCCCAGGCTCTGTGTCTTCCTACAAGCAAGACTTCGTTTCAGGTAAGTGCAGTCACTTTTCATCTCAAAGGAACTACATCGTACACGAAGCTCACACGTTTCTCATCTTAACAGACAAACATTGGATGTTAGAGGACCAGTGCTTTGTATCAGTTTAAGAAGGAGAGTTGGACTAGATATGGTCCGTATGTGTAGGAAACACCATTTATTTGTTCTCAGCACACTCACGTTTCCTGCTGTCATAGAGACTCTAGAAAGCAAGAGAGTGCTTCTTGTTCTAAAGCGGAGTGTGATCAATCAATGAGAACAAAGCTGTGTGTTTCACTTCAGAAATGGAGTTAAATCCCAGGCTCTGAGTCTTCCTACCAGCAAGACTTCGTTTCAGGTAAGGGCAGTCACTTTTCTGCTCAAACGAACTACATTGTTCAAGAAGATCACACGTTTCTTATCTTAACTGACAAGCATTGGATGTTAAAGGACCAGTGCTTTGTATCAGTTTCAGAAGACGAGTTGGACTAGATATGGTCCGTATATGTAGGAAACACCGTTCTTTTGTTCTCACCACACTCACGTTTCCTGCTGTGTTAGAGACTCTAGAAAGCAAGAGCGTGCTTCTCGCTCTAAAGCAGAGTGTGATCAATGGATGAGAACAAAGCTGTGTGTTTCACTTCAGAAATGGAGTTAAATCCCAGGCTCTGAGTCTTCCACAAGCAAGACTTCGTTTCAGTTAAGGGCAGTCACTTTTCTGCTCAAACGAACTACATCGTTCAGGAAGATCACACGTTTCTCCTCTTAACAGACAAGCATTGGATGTTAGAGGACCAGTGCTTTGTGTCAGTTTCAGAAACAGAATTGGACTAGATATGGTACTTACGTTTAGGAAACACCATTCTTTTGTTCTCAGCGCACTCACGTTTCCTGCTGTCTTAGAGACTTTAGCAAGCAAGAGCGTGCTTCTCGCTCTAAAGCAGAGTGTGATCCATGGATGAGAACTATGCTGTGTGTTTCCCTTCAGAAATGGAGTTAAATCCCAGACTCTGTGTCTTCCTACAAGCAAGACTTCGTTTAATGTAAGGGCAGTCACTTTTCAGTTCAAACGAACTACATCGTTCATGAAGCTCACACGTTTCCCATCTTAACTGACAAGCATTGGATGTTAGAGGACCAGTGCTTTGTATCAGTTTCAGAAGAAGAGTTGGACTACATATGGTCCGTATGTGTAGGAAAGTCCGTTCTTTTGTTCTGGGCACACTCAGATTTCCTGCTGTATTAGAGACTCTAGAAAGCAAGAGCATGTTTCTTGCTCTAAAGCAGAGTGTGATCCATGGATGAGAACTATGCTGTGTGTTTCCATTCAGAAATGGAGTTAAATCCCAGGCTCTGTGTCTTCCTACAAGCAAGCCTTCGTTTCAGGTAAGGGCAGTCACTTTTCAGCTCAAACGAACTACATCGTTCACGGAGCTCACATGTTTCTCATCTTAACAGACAAGCATTGGATGTTAGAGGACCAGTGCTTTGTATCAGTTTAAGAAGCAGAGTTGGACTAGATATGGTCCGTATGTGTAGGAAACAGCGTTCTTTTGATCTCAGCAAAATCATGTTTCCTGCTGTGTTAGAGACTCTAGAAAGCAAGAGCGTGCTTCTCCCTCTAAAGCAGAGTGTGATCCATGGATGAGAACTATGCTGTGTGTTTCCCTTCAGAAATGGAGTTAAATCCCAGACTCTGTGTCATCCTACAAGCAAGACTTCGTTTCAGGTAAGGGCAGTCACTTTTCTGCTCAAAAGAACTACATCGTTCACAAAGATCACACGTTTCTTATCTTAACTGACAAGCATTGGATGTTAAAGGACCAGTGCTTTGTATCAGTTTCAGAAGACGAGTTGGACTAGATATGGTCCGTATATGTAGGAAACACCGTTCTTTTGTTCTCACCACACTCACGTTTCCTGCTGTGTTAGAGACTCTAGAAAGCAAGAGCGTGCTTCTCGCTCTAAAGCAGAGTGTGATCAATGGATGAGAACAAAGCTGTGTGTTTCACTTCAGAAATGGAGTTAAATCCCAGGCTCTGAGTCTTCCACAAGCAAGACTTCGTTTCAGGTAAGGGCAGTCACTTTTCTGCTCAAACGAACTACATCGTTCACGAAGATCACACGTTTCTCCTCTTAACACACAAGCAATGGATGTTAGAGGACCAGTGCTTTGTGTCAGTTTCAGAAACAGAATTGGACTAGATATGGTCCTTACGTTTAGGAAACACCATTCTTTTGTTCTCAGCGCACTCACGTTTCCTGCTGTCTTAGAGACTCTAGAAAGCAAGAGCGTGCTTCTCCCTCTAAAGCAGAGTGTGATCCATGGATGAGAACTATGCTGTGTGTTTCCCTTCAGAAATGGAGTTAAATCCCAGACTCTGTGTCATCCTACAAGCAAGACTTTGTTTAAGGTAAGGGCAGTCACTTTTCTGCTCAAACAAACTACATCGTTCATGAAGCTCACACGTTTCCCATCTTAACTGACAAGCATTGGATGTTAGAGTACCAGTGCTTTGTATCAGTTTCAGAAGAAGAGTTGGACTACATATGGTCCGTATGTGTAGGAAAGTCCGTTCTTTTGTTCTGGGCACACTCAGATTTCCTGCTGTATTAGAGACTCTAGAAAGCAAGAGCATGCTTCTTGCTCTAAAGCAGAGTGTGATCCATGGATGAGAACTATGCTGTGTGTTTCCATTCAGAAATGGAGTTAAATCCCAGGCTCTGTGTCTTCCTACAAGCAAGACTTCGTTTCAGGTAAGTGCAGTCACTTTTCTGCTCAAAGGAACTACATCGTTCACGAAGCTCACATGTTTCTCATCTTAACAGACAAGCATTGGATGTTAGAGGAAGAGTGCTTTGTATCAGTATAAGAAGCAGAGTTGGACTAGATATGGTCCGTATGTGTAGGAAACACCATTCTTTTGTTCTCAGCAAAATCACGTTTCCTGCTGTGTTAGAGACTCTAGAAAGGAAGAGATTGCTTCTCGCTCTAAAGCAGAATGTGATCCATGGATGAGAACTATGCTCTGTGTTTCCCTTCAGAAATGGAGTTAAATCCCAGGCTCTGAGTCTTCCTACAAGCAAGACTTCGTTTCCGGTAAGGGCAGTCACTTTTCTGCTCAAAAGAACTACATCGTTCACGAAGATCACACGTTTCTCATCTTAACAGACAAGCATTGGATGTTAGAGGACCAGTGCTTCGTGTCAGTTTCAGAAACAGAATTGGACTAGATATGGTCCGTATGTGTAGGAAACACTTTTCTTTTGTTCTCAGCACACTCACGTTTCCTGCTGTCATAGAGACTCTAGAAAGCAAGAGAGTGCTTCTTGTTCTAAAGCAGAGTGTGATCAATCGATGAGAACAATGCTGTGTGTTTCACTTCAGCAATGGAGTTAAATCCCAGGCTCTGAGTCTTCCTACAAGCAAGACGTCCTTTAAGGTAAGGGCAGTCACTTTTCTGCTCAAACGAACTACATCGTTCATGAAGCTCACACGTTTCCCATCTTAACTGACAAGCATTGGATGTTACAGGACCAGTTCTTTGTATCAGTTTCAGAAGAAGAGTTGGACTACATATGGTCCGTATGTGTAGGAAACTCCGTTCTTTGTTCTGGGCACACTCAGATTTCCTGCTGTATTAGAGACTCTGGAAAGCAAGAGCGTGCTTCTCGCTCTAAAGCAGAGTGTGATCCATGGATGAGAACTATGCTGTGTGTTTCCCTTCAGAAATGGAGTTAAATCCCAATCTCTGTGTCTTCCTACAAGCAAGACTTTGTTTCAGGTAACAGCAGTCACTTTTCAGCTCAAAGGAACTACATCGTTCACTGAGCTCACACATTTCTCTTCTTAAGAGACAAGCATTGGATATTAGAGGACCAGTGCTTTGTGTCAGTTTCAGAAACAGAATTGGACTAGACATGGTCAGTATGTTTAGGAAACACCATTCTTTTGTTCTCAGCGCACTCACGTTTCCTGCTGTCTTAGAGACTTTAGCAAGCGAGAGCGTGCTTTTCACTCTAAAGCAGAGTGTGATCCATGGATGAGAACTATGCTGTGTGTTTCCCTTCAGAAATGGAGTTAAATCCCAGACTCTGTGTCTTCCTACAAGCAAGACTTCGTTTAAGGTAAGGGCAGTCACTTTTCTGCTCAAACGAACTACATCGTTCATGAAGCTCACACGTTTCCCATCTTAACTGACAAGCATTGGATGTTAGAGGACCAGTGCTTTGTATCACTTTCAGAAGAAGAGTTGGACTACATATGGTCCGTATGTGTAGGAAAGTCTGTTCTTTTGTTCTGGCCACACTCAGATTTCCTGCTGTATAAGAGACTCTAGAAAGCAAGAGCATGCTTCTTGCTCTAAAGCAGAGTGTGATCCATGGATGAGAACTATGCTGTGTGTTTCCATTCAGAAATGGAGTTAAATCCCAGACTCTGTGTCTTCCTATAAGCAAGACTTCGTTTCAGGTAAGGGCAGTCACTTTTCAGCTCAAACGAACTACATCGTTCACGAGCTCACACGTTTCTCATCTTAACAGACAAGCATTGGATGTTAGAGTACCAGTGCTTTGTATCAGTTTCAGAAGCAGAGTTGAACCAATATGGTCCATATGTGTAGGAAACACCGTTCTTTTGTTCTCAGCACACACACGTTTCCTGCTGTCTTAGAGACTCTAGAAAGCAAGAGCGTGCTTCTTGTTCTAAAGCAGAGTGTGATCAATGGATGATTACACTGCTGTGTGTTTCACTTCAGAAATGGAGTTAAATCCCAGGCTCTGTGTCTTCCTACAAGCAAGACTTCGTTTCAGGTAAGTGCAGTCACTTTTCAGCTCAAACGAACTACATCGTTCACGGAGCTCACATGTTTCTCATCTTAACAGACAAGCATTGGATGTTAGAGGACCAGTGCTGTGTATCAGTTTAAGAAGCAGAGTTGGACTAGATATGGTCCGTATGTGTAGGAAACACCGTTCTTTTGTTCTCAGCAAAATCATGTTTCCTGCTGTGTTAGAGACTCTAGAAAGCAAGAGCGTGCTTCTCGCTCTAAAGCAGAGTGTGATCCATGGATGAGAACTATGCTGTGTGTTTCCCTTCAGAAATGGAGTTAAATCCCAGACTCTGTGTCTTCCTACAAGCAAGACTTCGTTTAAGGTAAGGGCAGTCACTTTTCTGCTCAAACGAACTACAGCGTTCATGAAGCTCACACGTTTCCCATCTTAACTGACAAGCATTGGATGTTAGAGGACCAGTGCTTTGTATCAGTTTCAGAAGAAGAGTTGGACTACATATGGTCCGTATGTGTAGGAAAGTCCGTTCTTTTGTTCTGGGCACACTCAGATTTCCTGCTGTATTAGAGACTCTAGAAAGCAAGAGCATGCTTCTTGCTCTAAAGCAGAGTGTGATCCATGGATGAGAACTATGCTGTGTGTTTCCATTCAGAAATGGAGTTAAATCCCAGGCTCTGTGTCTTCCTACAAGCAAGACTTCCTTTCAGGTAAGTGCAGTCACTTTTCAGCTCAAAGGAACTACATCGTACACGAAGATCACACGTTTCTCATCTTAACAGACAAGCATTGGATGTTAGAGGACCAGTGCTTTGTATCAGTTTAAGAAGCAGAGTTGGACTAGATATGGTCCGTATGTGTAGGAAACACCGTTCTTTTGTTCTCAGCAAAATCACGTTTCCTGCTGTGTTAGAGACTCTAGAAAGCAAGAGCATGCTTCTTGCTCTAAAGCAGAGTGTGATCCATGGATGAGAACTATGCTGTGTGTTTCCATTCAGAAATGGAGTTAAATCCAAGGCTCTGTGTCTTCCTACAAGCAAGACTTCGTTTCAGGTAAGTGCAGTCACTTTTCAGCTCAAAGGAACTACATCGTACACGAAGCTCACACGTTTCTCATCTTAACAGACAAGCATTGGATGTTAGAGGACCAGTGCTTTGTATCAGTTTAAGAAGGAGAGTTGGACTAGATATGGTCCGTATGTGTAGGAAACACCATTTATTTGTTCTCAGCACACTCACGTTTCCTGCTGTCATAGAGACTCTAGAAAGCAAGAGAGTGCTTCTTGTTCTAAAGCAGAGTGTGATCAATCAATGAGAACAAAGCTGTGTGTTTCACTTCAGAAATGGAGTTAAATCCCAGGCTCTGAGTCTTCCTACCAGCAAGACTTCGTTTCAGGTAAGGGCAGTCACTTTTCTGCTCAAACGAACTACATTGTTCAAGAAGATCACACGTTTCTTATCTTAACTGACAAGCATTGGATGTTAAAGGACCAGTGCTTTGTATCAGTTTCAGAAGACGAGTTGGACTAGATATGGTCCGTATATGTAGGAAACACCGTTCTTTTGTTCTCACCACACTCACGTTTCCTGCTGTGTTAGAGACTCTAGAAAGCAAGAGCGTGCTTCTCCCTCTAAAGCAGAGTGTGATCCATGGATGAGAACTATGCTGTGTGTTTCCCTTCAGAAATGGAGTTAAATCCCAGACTCTGTGTCATCCTACAAGCAAGACTTCGTTTAAGGTAAGGGCAGTCACTTTTCTGCTCAAACGAACTACATCGTTCATGAAGCTCACACGTTTCCCATCTTAACTGACAAGCATTGGATGTTAGAGGACCAGTGCTTTGTATCAGTTTCAGAAGAAGAGTTGGACTACATATGGTCCGTATGTGTAGGAAAGTCCGTTCTTTTGTTCTGGGCACACTCAGATTTCCTGCTGTATTAGAGACTCTAGAAAGCAAGAGCATGCTTCTTGCTCTAAAGCAGAGTGTGATCCATGGATGAGAACTATGCTGTGTGTTTCCCTTCAGAAATGGAGTTAAATCCCAGACTCTGTGTCTTCCTACAAGCAAGACTTCGTTTAATGTAAGGCCAGTCACTTTTCAGCTCAAACGAACTACATCGTTCATGAAGCTCACACGTTTCCCATCTTAACTGACAAGCATTGGATGTTAGAGTACCAGTGCTTGTATCAGTTTCAGAAGAAGAGTTGGACTAGATATGGTCCGTATGTGTAGGAAACACCGTTCTTTTGTTCTCAGCAAAATCATGTTTCCTGCTGTGTTAGAGACTCTAGAAAGCAAGAGCGTGCTTCTCCCTCTAAAGCAGAGTGTGATCCATGGATGAGAACTATGCTGTGTGTTTCCATTCAGAAATGGAGTTAAATCCCAGGCTCTGTGTCTTCCTACAAGCAAGACTTCGTTTCAGGTAAGTGCAGTCACTTTTCTGCTCAAAGGAACTACATCGTTCACGAAGCTCACACGTTTCTCATCTTAACAGACAAGCATTGGATGTTAGAGGAAGAGTGCTTTGTATCAGTATAAGAAGCAGAGTTGGACTAGATATGGTCCGTATGTGTAGGAAACACCATTCTTTTGTTCTCAGCAAAATCACGTTTCCTGCTGTGTTAGAGACTCTAGAAAGGAAGAGATTGCTTCTCGCTCTAAAGCAGAATGTGATCCATGGATGAGAACTATGCTCTGTGTTTCCCTTCAGAAATGGAGTTAAATCCCAGGCTCTGAGTCTTCCTACAAGCAAGACTTCGTTTCAGGTAAGGGCAGTCACTTTTCTGCTCAAAAGAACTACATCGTTCACGAAGATCACACGTTTCTCATCTTAACAGACAAGCATTGGATGTTAGAGGACCAGTGCTTCGTGTCAGTTTCAGAAACAGAATTGGACTAGATATGGTCCGTATGTGTAGGAAACACTTTTCTTTTGTTCTCAGCACACTCACGTTTCCTGCTGTCATAGAGACTCTAGAAAGCAAGAGAGTGCTTCTTGTTCTAAAGCAGAGTGTGATCAATCGATGAGAACAATGCTGTGTGTTTCACTTCAGCAATGGAGTTAAATCCCAGGCTCTGAGTCTTCCTACAAGCAAGACGTCCTTTAAGGTAAGGGCAGTCACTTTTCTGCTCAAACGAACTACATCGTTCATGAAGCTCACACGTTTCCCATGTTAACTGACAAGCATTGGATGTTAGAGGACCAGTTCTTTGTATCAGTTTCAGAAGAAGAGTTGGACTACATATGGCCCGTATGTGTAGGAAACTCCGTTCTTTGTTCTGGGCACACTCAGATTTCCTGCTGTATTAGAGACTCTGGAAAGCAAGAGCGTGCTTCTCGCTCTAAAGCAGAGTGTGATCCATGGATGAGAACTATGCTGTGTGTTTCCCTTCAGAAATGGAGTTAAATCCCAATCTCTGTGTCTTCCTACAAGCAAGACTTTGTTTCAGGTAACAGCAGTCACTGTTCAGCTCAAAGGAACTACATCGTTCACTGAGCTCACACATTTCTCTTCTTAAGAGACAAGCATTAGATATTAGAGGACCAGTGCTTTGTGTCAGTTTCAGAAACAGAATTGGACTAGATATGGTCAGTATGTTTAGGAAACACCATTCTTTTGTTCTCAGCGCACTCACGTTTCCTGCTGTCTTAGAGACTTTAGCAAGCGAGAGCGTGCTTTTCACTCTAAAGCAGAGTGTGATCCATGGATGAGAACTATGCTGTGTGTTTCACTTCCGAAATGGAGATAAATCCCAGGCTCTGAGTCTTCCTACAAGCAAGACTTCATTTCAGGTAAGGGCAGTCACTTTTCTGCTCAAACGAACTACAACGTTCACGAAGCTCACACGTTTCTTATCTTAACTGTCAAGCATTGGATGTTAGAGGACCAGTGCTTTGTATCAGTTTCAGAAGAAGAGTTGGACTAGATATGGTCCGTATATGTAGGAAACACCTTTCTTTTGTTCTCAGCACATTCACTTTTCCTGCTCTGTTAGAGACTCTAGAAAGCAAGAGCGTGCTTCTCGCTCTAAAGCAGAGTGTGATCCATGGATGAGAACTATGCTGTGTGTTTCCCTTCAGAAATGGAGTTAAATCCCAATCTCTGTGTCTTCCTACAAGCAAGACTTCGTTTCAGGTAACAGCAGTCACTTTTCAGCTCAAACGAACTACATCGTTCATGAGCTCACACATTTCTCTTCTTAACAGACAAGCACTGGATGTTACAGGACCAGTGTTTTGTATCAGTTTAAGAAGGAGAGTTGGACTAGATATGGTCCGTAAGTGTAGGAAACACCGTTCATTTGTTCTCACCACACTCACGTTTCCTGCTGTGTTAGAGACTCTAGAAAGCAAGAGCGTGCTTCTCGCTCTAAAGCAGAGTGTGATCAATGGATGAGAACTATGCTGTGTGTTTCACTTCAGAAATGGAGTTAAATCCCAGGCTCTGAGTCTTCCAAAAGCAAGACTTCGTTTCAGGTAAGGGCAGTCACTTTTCTGCTCAAACGAACTACATCGTTCACGAAGATCACACGTTTCTCCTCTTAACAGACAAGCAATGGATGTTAGAGGACCAGTGCTTTGTGTCAGTTTCAGAAACAGAATTGGACTAGATATGGTCCTTACGTTTAGGAAACACCATTCTTTTGTTCTCAGTGCACTCACGTTTCCTGCTGTCTTAGAGACTTTAGCAAGCAAGAGCGTGCTTCTCGCTCTAAAGCAGAGTGTGATCCATGGATGAGAACTATGCTGTGTGTTTCCCTTCAGAAATGGAGTTAAATCCCAGACTCTGTGTCTTCCTTCAAGCAAGACTTCGTTTAATGTAAGGGCAGTCACTTTTCAGCTCAAACGAACTACATCGTTCATGAAGCTCACACGTTTCCCATCTTAACTGACAAGCATTGGATGTTAGAGGACCAGTGCTTTGTATCAGTTTCAGAAGAAGAGTTGGACTAGATATGGTCCGTATGTGTAGGAAACACCGTTCTTTTGTTCTCAGCAAAATCATGTTTCCTGCTGTGTTAGAGACTCTAGAAAGCAAGAGCGTGCTTCTCCCTCTAAAGCAGAGTGTGATCCATGGATGAGAACTATGCTGTGTGTTTCCATTCAGAAATGGAGTTAAATCCCAGGCTCTGTGTCTTCCTACAAGCAAGACTTCGTTTCAGGTAAGTGCAGTCACTTTTCTGCTCAAAGGAATTACATCGTTCACGAAGCTCACACGTTTCTCATCTTAACAGACAAGCATTGGATGTTAGAGGAAGAGTGCTTTGTATCAGTATAAGAAGCAGAGTTGGACTAGATATGGTCCGTATGTGTAGGAAACACCATTCTTTTGTTCTCAGCAAAATCACGTTTCCTGCTGTGTTAGAGACTCTAGAAAGGAAGAGATTGCTTCTCGCTCTAAAGCAGAATGTGATCCATGGATGAGAACTATGCTCTGTGTTTCCCTTCAGAAATGGAGTTAAATCGCAGGCTCTGAGTCTTCCTACAAGCAAGACTTCGTTTCAGGTAAGGGCAGTCACTTTTCTGCTCAAAAGAACTACATCGTTCACGAAGATCACACGTTTCTCATCTTAACAGACAAGCATTGGATGTTAGAGGACCAGTGCTTCGTGTCAGTTTCAGAAACAGAATTGGACTAGATATGGTCCGTATGTGTAGGAAACACTTTTCTTTTGTTCTCAGCACACTCACGTTTCCTGCTGTCATAGAGACTCTAGAAAGCAAGAGAGTGCTTCTTGTTCTAAAGCAGAGTGTGATCAATCGATGAGAACAATGCTGTGTGTTTCACTTCAGCAATGGAGTTAAATCCCAGGCTCTGAGTCTTCCTACAAGCAAGACATCCTTTAAGGTAAGGGCAGTCACTTTTCTGCTCAAACGAACTACATCGTTCATGAAGCTCACACGTTTCCCATCTTAACTGACAAGCATTGGATGTTAGAGGACCAGTTCTTTGTATCAGTTTCAGAAGAAGAGTTGGACTACATATGGTCCGTATGTGTAGGAAACTCCGTTCTTTGTTCTGGGCACACTCAGATTTCCTGTTGTATTAGAGACTCTGGAAAGCAAGAGAGTGCTTCTTGTTCTAAAGCAGAGTGTGATCAATCAATGAGAACAAAGCTGTGTGTTTCACTTCCGAAATGGAGATAAATCCCAGGCTCTGAGTCTTCCTACAAGCAAGACTTCATTTCAGGTAAGGGCAGTCACTTTTCTGCTCAAACGAACTACATCGTTCACGAAGCTCACACGTTTCTTATCTTAACTGTCAAGCATTGGATGTTAGAGGACCAGTGCTTTGTATCAGTTTCAGAAGAAGAGTTGGACTAGATATGGTCCGTATATGTAGGAAACACCTTTCTTTTGTTCTCAGCACATTCACTTTTCCTGCTCTGTTAGAGACTCTAGAAAGCAAGAGCGTGCTTCTCGCTCTAAAGCAGAGTGTGATCCATGGATGAGAACTATGCTGTGTGTTTCCCTTCAGAAATGGAGTTAAATCCCAATCTCTGTGTCTTCCTACAAGCAAGACTTCGTTTCAGGTAACAGCAGTCACTTTTCAGCTCAAACGAACTACATCGTTCACTGAGCTCACACATTTCTCTTCTTAACAGACAAGCACTGGATGTTACAGGACCAGTGTTTTGTATCAGTTTAAGAAGGAGAGTTGGACTAGATATGGTCCGTAAGTGTAGGAAACAGCGTTCATTTGTTCTCAGCACACTCAAGTTTCCTGCTGTCTTAGAGACTCTAGAAAGCAAGAGCGTGCTTCTTGTTCTAAAGCAGAGTGTGATCAATGGATGAGAACTATGCTGTGTGTTTCCCTTCAGAAATGGAGTTAAATCCCAGACTCTGTGTCTTCCTACAAGCAAGACTTCGTTTAAGGTAAGGGCAGTCACTTTTCTGCTCAAACGAACTACATCGTTCATGAAGCTCACACGTTTCCCATCTTAACTGACAAGCATTGGATGTTAGAGGACCAGTGCTTTGTATCAGTTTCAGAAGAAGAGTTGGACTACATATGGTCCGTATGTGTAGGAAACTCCGTTCTTTGTTCTGGGCACACTCAGATTTCCTGTTGTATTAGAGACTCTGGAAAGCAAGAGAGTGCTTCTTGTTCTAAAGCAGAGTGTGATCAATCAATGAGAACAAAGCTGTGTGTTTCACTTCCGAAATGGAGATAAATCCCAGGCTCTGAGTCTTCCTACAAGCAAGACTTCATTTCAGGTAAGGGCAGTCACTTTTCTGCTCAAACGAACTACATCGTTCACGAAGCTCACACGTTTCTTATCTTAACTGTCAAGCATTGGATGTTAGAGGACCAGTGCTTTGTATCAGTTTCAGAAGAAGAGTTGGACTAGATATGGTCCGTATATGTAGGAAACACCTTTCTTTTGTTCTCAGCACATTCACTTTTCCTGCTCTGTTAGAGACTCTAGAAAGCAAGAGCGTGCTTCTCGCTCTAAAGCAGAGTGTGATCCATGGATGAGAACTATGCTGTGTGTTTCCCTTCAGAAATGGAGTTAAATCCCAATCTCTGTGTCTTCCTACAAGCAAGACTTCGTTTCAGGTAACAGCAGTCACTTTTCAGCTCAAACGAACTACATCGTTCACTGAGCTCACACATTTCTCTTCTTAACAGACAAGCACTGGATGTTACAGGACCAGTGTTTTGTATCAGTTTAAGAAGGAGAGTTGGACTAGATATGGTCCGTAAGTGTAGGAAACAGCGTTCATTTGTTCTCAGCACACTCAAGTTTCCTGCTGTCTTAGAGACTCTAGAAAGCAAGAGCGTGCTTCTTGTTCTAAAGCAGAGTGTGATCAATGGATGAGAACTATGCTGTGTGTTTCCCTTCAGAAATGGAGTTAAATCCCAGACTCTGTGTCTTCCTACAAGCAAGACTTCGTTTAAGGTAAGGGCAGTCACTTTTCTGCTCAAACGAACTACATCGTTCATGAAGCTCACACGTTTCCCATCTTAACTGACAAGCATTGGATGTTAGAGGACCAGTGCTTTGTATCACTTTCAGAAGAAGAGTTGGACTACATATGGTCCGTATGTGTAGGAAAGTCCGTTCTTTTGTTCTGGGCACACTCAGATTTCCTGCTGTATTAGAGACTCTAGAAAGCAAGAGCATGCTTCTTGCTCTAAAGCAGAGTGTGATCCATGGATGAGAACTATGCTGTGTGTTTCCATTCAGAAATGGAGTTAAATCCCAGGCTCTGTGTCTTCCTACAAGCAAGACTTCATTTCAGGTAAGTGCAGTCACTTTTCAGCTCAAAGGAACTACATCGTTCACGAAGCTCACACGTTTCTCATCTTAACAGACAAGCATTGGATGTTAGAGGACCAGTGCTTTGTATCAGTTTAAGAAGGAGAGTTGGACTAGATATGGTCCGTATGTGTAGGAAACACCATTTATTTGTTCTCAGCACACTCACGTTTCCTGCTGTCATAGAGACTCTAGAAAGCAAGAGAGTGCTTCTTGTTCTAAAGCAGAGTGTGATCAATCAATGAGAACAAAGCTGTGTGTTTCACTTCAGAAATGGAGTTAAATCCCAGGCTCTGAGTCTTCCTACCAGCAAGACTTCGTTTCAGGTAAGGGCAGTCACTTTTCTGCTCAAACGAACTACATTGTTCAAGAAGATCACACGTTTCTTATCTTAACTGACAAGCATTGGATGTTAAAGGACCAGTGCTTTGTATCACTTTCAGAAGACGAGTTGGACTAGATATGGTCCGTATATGTAGGAAACACCGTTCTTTTGTTCTCACCACACTCACGTTTCCTGCTGTGTTAGAGACTCTAGAAAGCAAGAGCGTGCTTCTCGCTCTAAACCAGAGTGTGATCAATGGATGAGAACAAAGCTGTGTGTTTCACTTCAGAAATGGAGTTAAATCCCAGGCTCTGAGTCTTCCACAAGCAAGACTTCGTTTCAGGTAAGGGCAGTCACTTTTCTGCTCAAACGAACTACATCGTTCACGAAGATCACACGTTTCTCCTCTTAACAGAAAGCATTGGATGTTAGAGGACCAGTGCTTTGTGTCAGTTTCAGAAACAGAATTGGACTAGATATGGTCCTTACGTTTAGGAAACATCATTCTTTTGTTCTGGGCACACTCAGATTTCCTGCTCTATTAGAGACTCTAGAAAGCAAGAGCATGTTTCTTGCTCTAAAGCAGAGTGTGATCCATGGATGAGAACTATGCTGTGTGTTTCCATTCAGAAATGGAGTTAAATCCCAGGCTCTGTGTCTTCCTACAAGCAAGACTTCGTTTCAGGTAAGGGCAGTCACTTTTCAGCTCAAACGAACTACATCGTTCACGGAGCTCACATGTTTCTCATCTTAACAGACAAGCATTGGATGTTAGAGGACCAGTGCTTTGTATCAGTTTAAGAAGCAGAGTTGGACTAGATATGGTCCGTATGTGTAGGAAACACCGTTCTTTTGTTCTCAGCAAATTCATGTTTCCTGCTGTGTTAGAGAATCTAGAAAGCAAGAGCGTGCTTCTCCCTCTAAAGCAGAGTGTGATCCATGGATGAGAACTATGCTGTGTGTTTCCCTTCAGAAATGGAGTTAAATCCCAGACTCTGTGTCATCCTACAAGCAAGACTTCGTTTAAGGTAAGGGCAGTCACTTTTCTGCTCAAACGAACTACATCGTTCATGAAGCTCACACATTTCCCATCTTAACTGACAAGCATTGGATGTTAGAGGACCAGTGCTTTGTATCAGTTTCAGAAGAAGAGTTGGACTACATATGGTCCGTATGTGTAGGAAAGTCCGTTCTTTTGTTCTGGGCACACTCAGATTTCCTGCTGTATTAGAGACTCTAGAAAGCAAGAGCATGCTTCTTGCTCTAAAGCAGAGTGTGATCCATGGATGAGAACTATGCTGTGTGTTTCCATTCAGAAATGGAGTTAAATCCCAGGCTCTGTGTCTTCCTACAAGCAAGACTTCGTTTCAGGTAAGTGCAGTCACTTTTTTGCTCAAAGGAACTACATCGTTCACGAAGCTCACACGTTTCTCATCTTAACAGACAAGCATTGGATGTTAGAGGAAGAGTTCTTTGTATCAGTATAAGAAGCAGAGTTGGACTAGATATGGTCCGTATGTGTAGGAAACACCATTCTTTTGTTCTCAGCAAAATCACGTTTCCTGCTGTTTTAGAGACTCTAGAAAGGAAGAGATTGCTTCTCGCTCTAAAGCAGAATGTGATCCATGGATGAGAACTATGCTCTGTGTTTCCCTTCAGAAATGGAGTTAAATCCCAGGCTCTGAGTCTTCCTACAAGCAAGACTTCGTTTCAGGTAAGGGCAGTCACTTTTCTGCTCAAAAGAACTACATCGTTCACGAAGATCACACGTTTCTTATCTTAACTGACAAGCATTGGATGTTAAAGGACCAGTGCTTTGTATCAGTTTCAGAAGACAAGTTGGACTAGATATGGTCCGTATATGTAGGAAACACCGTTCTTTTGTTCTCACCACACTCACGTTTTCTGCTGTGTTAGAGACTCTAGAAAGCAAGAGCGTGCTTCTCGCTCTAAAGCAGAGTGTGATCAATGGATGAGAACAAAGCTGTGTGTTTCACTTCAGAAATGGAGTTAAATCCCAGGCTCTGAGTCTTCCACAAGCAAGACTTCGTTTCAGGTAAGGGCAGTCACTTTTCTGCTCAAACGAACTACATCGTTCACGAAGATCACACGTTTCTCCTCTTAACAGACAAGCAATGGATGTTAGAGGACCAGTGCTTTGTGTCAGTTTCAGGAACAGAATTGGACTAGATATGGTCCTTACGTTTAGGAAACACCATTCTTTTGTTCTCAGCGCACTCACGTTTCCTGCTGTCTTAGAGACTTTAGCAAGCAAGAGGGTGCTTCTCGCTCTAAAGCAGAGTGTGATCCATGGATGAGAACTATGCTGTGTGTTTCCCTTCAGAAATGGAGTTAAATCCCAGACTCTGTGTCATCCTACAAGCAAGACTTCGTTTAAGGTAAGGGCAGTCACTTTTCTGCTCAAACGAACTACATCGTTCATGAAGCTCACACGTTTCCCATCTTAACTGACAAGCATTGGATGTTAGAGGACCAGTGCTTTGTATCAGTTTCAGAAGAAGAGTTGGACTACATATGGTCCGTATGTGTAGGAAAGTCCGTTCTTTTGTTCTGGGCACACTCAGATTTCCTGCTGTATTAGAGACTCTAGAAAGCAAGAGCATGCTTCTTGCTCTAAAGCAGAGTGTGATCCATGGATGAGAACTATGCTGTGTGTTTCCATTCAGAAATGGAGTTAAATCCCAGGCTCTGTGTCTTCCTACAAGCAAGACTTCGTTTCAGGTAAGTGCAGTCACTTTTCTGCTCAAAGGAACTACATCGTTCACGAAGCTCACACGTTTCTCATCTTAACAGACAAGCATTGGATGTTAGAGGAAGAGTGCTTTGTATCAGTATAAGAAGCAGAGTTGGACTAGATATGGTCCGTATGTGTAGGAAACACCATTCTTTTGTTCTCAGCAAAATCACGTTTCCTGCTGTTTTAGAGACTCTAGAAAGGAAGAGATTGCTTCTCGCTCTAAAGCAGAATGTGATCCATGGATGAGAACTATGCTCTGTGTTTCCCTTCAGAAATGGAGTTAAATCCCAGGCTCTGAGTCTTCCTACAAGCAAGACTTCGTTTCAGGTAAGGGCAGTCACTTTTCTGCTCAAAAGAACTACATCGTTCACGAAGATCACACGTTTCTTATCTTAACTGACAAGCATTGGATGTTAAAGGACCAGTGCTTTGTATCAGTTTCAGAAGACAAGTTGGACTAGATATGGTCCGTATATGTAGGAAACACCGTTCTTTTGTTCTCACCACACTCACGTTTTCTGCTGTGTTAGAGACTCTAGAAAGCAAGAGCGTGCTTCTCGCTCTAAAGCAGAGTGTGATCAATGGATGAGAACAAAGCTGTGTGTTTCACTTCAGAAATGGAGTTAAATCCCAGGCTCTGAGTCTTCCACAAGCAAGACTTCGTTTCAGGTAAGGGCAGTCACTTTTCTGCTCAAACGAACTACATCGTTCACGAAGATCACACGTTTCTCCTCTTAACAGACAAGCAATGGATGTTAGAGGACCAGTGCTTTGTGTCAGTTTCAGAAACAGAATTGGACTAGATATGGTCCTTACGTTTAGGAAACACCATTCTTTTGTTCTCAGCGCACTCACGTTTCCTGCTGTCTTAGAGACTTTAGCAAGCAAGAGGGTGCTTCTCGCTCTAAAGCAGAGTGTGATCCATGGATGAGAACTATGCTGTGTGTTTCCCTTCAGAAATGGAGTTAAATCCCAGACTCTGTGTCTTCCTACAAGCAAGACTTCGTTTAATGTAAGGGCAGTCACTTTTCAGCTCAAACGAACTACATCGTTCATGAAGCTCACACGTTTCCCATCTTAACTGACAAGCATTGGATGTTAGAGGACCAGTGCTTTGTATCAGTTTCAGAAGAAGAGTTGGACTAGATATGGTCCGTATGTGTAGGAAACACCGTTCTTTTGTTCTCAGCAAAATCATGTTTCCTGCTGTGTTAGAGACTCTAGAAAGCAAGAGCGTGCTTCTCCCTCTAAAGCAGAGTGTGATCCATGGATGAGAACTATGCTGTGTGTTTCCATTCAGAAATGGAGTTAAATCCCAGGCTCTGTGTCTTCCTACAAGCAAGACTTCGTTTCAGGTAACTGCAGTCACTTTTCTGCTCAAAGGAACTACATCGTTCACGAAGCTCACACGTTTCTCATCTTAACAGACAAGCATTGGATGTTAGAGGAAGAGTGCTTTGTATCAGTATAAGAAGCAGAGTTGGACTAGATATGGTCCGTATGTGTAGGAAACACCATTCTTTTGTTCTCAGCAAAATCACGTTTCCTGCTGTGTTAGAGACTCTAGAAAGGAAGAGATTGCTTCTCGCTCTAAAGCAGAATGTGATCCATGGATGAGAACTATGCTCTGTGTTTCCCTTCAGAAATGGAGTTAAATCCCAGGCTCTGAGTCTTCCTACAAGCAAGACTTCGTTTCAGGTAAGGGCAGTCATTTTTCTGCTCAAAAGAACTACATCGTTCACGAAGATCACACGTTTCTCATCTTAACAGACAAGCATTGGATGTTAGAGGACCAGTGCTTCGTGTCAGTTTCAGAAACAGAATTGGACTAGATATGGTCCGTATGTGTAGGAAACACTTTTCTTTTGTTCTCAGCACACTCACGTTTCCTGCTGTCATAGAGACTCTAGAAAGCAAGAGAGTGCTTCTTGTTCTAAAGCAGAGTGTGATCAATCGATGAGAACAATGCTGTGTGTTTCACTTCAGCAATGGAGTTAAATCCCAGGCTCTGAGTCTTCCTACAAGCAAGACGTCCTTTAAGGTAAGGGCAGTCACTTTTCTGCTCAAACGAACTACATCGTTCATGAAGCTCACACGTTTCCCATCTTAACTGACAAGCATTGGATGTTAGAGGACCAGTTCTTTGTATCAGTTTCAGAAGAAGAGTTGAACTACATATGGTCCGTATGTGTAGGAAACTCCGTTCTTTGTTCTGGGCACACTCAGATTTCCTGCTGTATTAGAGACTCTGGAAAGCAAGAGCGTGCTTCTTGCTCTAAAGCAGAGTGTGATCCATGGATGAGAACTATGCTGTGTGTTTCCCTTCAGAAATGGAGTTAAATCCCAATCTCTGTGTCTTCCTACAAGCAAGACTTTGTTTCAGGTAACAGCAGTCACTTTTCAGCTCAAAGGAACTACATCGTTCACTGAGCTCACACATTTCTCTTCTTAAGAGACAAGCATTGGATATTAGAGGACCAGTGCTTTGTGTCAGTTTCAGAAACAGAATTGGACTAGATATGGTCAGTATGTTTAGGAAACACCATTCTTTTGTTCTCAGCGCACTCACGTTTCCTGCTGTCTTAGAGACTTTAGCAAGCGAGAGCGTGCTTTCACTCTAAAGCAGAGTGTGATCCATGGATGAGAACTATGCTGTGTGTTTCCCTTCAGAAATGGAGTTAAATCCCAGACTCTGTGTCTTCCTACAAGCAAGACTTCGTTTAAGGTAAGGGCAGTCACTTTTCTGCTCAAACGAACTACATCGTTCATGAAGCTCACACGTTTCCCATCTTAACTGACAAGCATTGGATGTTAGAGGACCAGTGCTTTGTATCAGTTTCAGAAGCAGAGTTGAACTAATTATGGGCCGAATGTGTAGGAAACACCGTTCTTTTGTTCTCAGCACAAACACGTTTCCTGCTGTCTTAGAGACTCTAGAAAGCAAGAGCGTGCTTCTCGCTCTAAAGCAGAGTGTGATCCATGGATGAGAACTATGCTGTGTGTTTCCATTCAGAAATGGAGTTAAATCCCAGGCTCTGTGTATTCCTACAAGCAAGACTTCGTTTCAGGTAAGTGCAGTCACTTTTCTGCTCAAAGGAATTACATCGTTCACGAAGCTCACACGTTTCTCATCTTAACAGACAAGCATTGGATGTTAGAGGAAGAGTGCTTTGTATCAGTATAAGAAGCAGAGTTGGACTAGATATGGTCCGTATGTGTAGGAAACACCATTCTTTTGTTCTCAGCAAAATCACGTTTCCTGCTGTGTTAGAGACTCTAGAAAGGAAGAGATTGCTTCTCGCTCTAAAGCAGAATGTGATCCATGGATGAGAACTATGCTCTGTGTTTCCCTTCAGAAATGGAGTTAAATCCCAGGCTCTGAGTCTTCCTACAAGCAAGACTTCGTTTCAGGTAAGGGCAGTCACTTTTCTGCTCAAAAGAACTACATCGTTCACGAAGATCACACGTTTCTCATCTTAACAGACAAGCATTGGATGTTAGAGGACCAGTGCTTCGTGTCAGTTTCAGAAACAGAATTGGACTAGATATGGTCCGTATGTGTAGGAAACACTTTTCTTTTGTTCTCAGCACACTCACGTTTCCTGCTGTCATAGAGACTCTAGAAAGCAAGAGAGTGCTTCTTGTTCTAAAGCAGAGTGTGATCAATCGATGAGAACAATGCTGTGTGTTTCACTTCAGCAATGGAGTTAAATCCCAGGCTCTGAGTCTTCCTACAAGCAAGACATCCTTTAAAGTAAGGGCAGTCACTTTTCTGCTCAAACGAACTACATCGTTCATGAAGCTCACACGTTTCCCATCTTAACTGACAAGCATTGGATGTTAGAGGACCAGTTCTTTGTATCAGTTTCAGAAGAAGAGTTGGACTACATATGGTCCGTATGTGTAGGAAACTCCGTTCTTTGTTCTGGGCACACTCAGATTTCCTGCTGTATTAGAGACTCTGGAAAGCAAGAGCATGCTTCTCGCTCTAAAGCAGAGTGTGATCCATGGATGAGAACTATGCTGTGTGTTTCCCTTCAGAAATGGAGTTAAATCCCAATCTCTGTGTCTTCCTACAAGCAAGACTTTGTTTCAGGTAACAGCAGTCACTTTTCAGCTCAAAGGAACTACATCGTTCACTGAGCTCACACATTTCTCTTCTTAAGAGACAAGCATTGGATATTAGAGGACCAGTGCTTTGTGTCAGTTTCAGAAACAGAATTGGACTAGATATGGTCAGTATGTTTAGGAAACACCATTCTTTTGTTCTCAGCGCACTCACGTTTCCTGCTGTCTTAGAGACTTTAGCAAGCGAGAGCGTGCTTTTCACTCTAAAGCAGAGTGTGATCCATGGATGAGAACTATGCTGTGTGTTTCCCTTCAGAAATGGAGTTAAATCCCAGACTCTGTGTCTTCCTACAAGCAAGACTTCGTTTAAGGTAAGGGCAGTCACTTTTCTGCTCAAACGAACTACATCGTTCATGAAGCTCACACGTTTCCCATCTTAACTGACAAGCATTGGATGTTAGAGGACCAGTGCTTTGTATCAGTTTCAGAAGCAGAGTTGAACTAATTATGGGCCGAATGTGTAGGAAACACCGTTCTTTTGTTCTCAGCACAAACACGTTTCCTGCTGTCTTAGAGACTCTAGAAAGCAAGAGCGTGCTTCTCGCTCTAAAGCAGAGTGTGATCCATGGATGAGAACTATGCTGTGTGTTTCCCTTCAGAAATGGAGTTAAATCCCAATCTCTGTGTCTTCCTACAAGCAAGACTTTGTTTCAGGTAACGGCAGTTACTTTTCAGCTCAAACGAACTATATCGTTCACTGAGCTCACACATTTCTCTTCTTAACAGACAAGCATTGGATATTAGAGGACCAGTGCTTTGTATCAGTTTAAGAAGGAGAGTTGGACTAGATATGGTCCGTATGTGTAGGAAACCCCTTTCTTTTGGTCTCAGCACACTCATGTTTCCTGCTGTCATAGAGACTCTAGAAAGCAAGAGAGTGCTTCTTGTTCTAAAGCAGAGTGTGATCAATCAATGAGAACAAAGCTGTGTGTTTCCCTTCAGAAATGGAGTTAAATCCCAGACTCTGTGTCTTCCTACAAGCAAGACTTCGTTTAAGGTACGGGCAGTCACTTTTCTGCTCAAACGAACTACATCGTTCATGAAGCTCACACGTTTCCCATCTTAACTGACAAGCATTGGATGTTAGAGGACCAGTGCTTTGTATCAATTTCAGAAGAAGAGTTGGACTACATATGGTCCGTATGTGTAGGAAAGTCCGTTCTTTTGTTCTGGGCACACTCAGATTTCCTGCTGTATTAGAGACTCTAGAAAGCAAGAGCATGCTTCTTGCTCTAAAGCAGAGTGTGATCCATGGATGAGAACTATGCTGTGTGTTTCCATTCAGAAATGGAGTTAAATCCCAGGCTCTGTGTTCCTACAAGCAAGACTTCATTTCAGGTAAGTGCAGTCACTTTTCAGCTCAAAGGAACTACATCGTTCACGAAGCTCACACGTTTCTCACCTTAACAGACAAGCATTGGATGTTAGAGGACCAGTGCTTTGTATCAGTATAAGAAGCAGAGTTGGACTAGATATGGTCCGTATATGTAGGA
The DNA here is from genome assembly GCA_949786385.1 of Onychomys leucogaster. Lineage (NCBI taxonomy): Eukaryota > Metazoa > Chordata > Mammalia > Rodentia > Cricetidae > Onychomys > Onychomys leucogaster. The sequence continues at coordinate 2,226,108 of CATKUP010000018.1, read as the reverse complement.
AACACCGTTCTTTTGTTCTCAGCAAAATCACGTTTCCTGCTGTGTTAGAGACTCTAGAAAGGAAGAGATTGCTTCTCGCTCTAAAGCAGAGTGTGATCCATGGATGAGAACTATGCTGTGTGTTTCCCTTCAGAAATGGAGTTAAATCCCAATCTCTGTGTCTTCCCACAAGCAAGACTTCGTTTCAGGTAACGGCAGTCACTTTTCAGTTCAAACGAACTACATCGTTCACGAAGCTCACACGTTTCTCATCTTAACAGACAAGCATTGGATGTTAGAGGACCAGTGCTTCGTGTCAGTTTCAGAAACAGAATTGGACTAGATATGGTCCGTATGTGTAGGAAACACTTTTCTTTTGTTCTCAGCACACTCACGTTTCCTGCTGTCATAGAGTCTCTAGAAAGCAAGAGAGTGCTTCTTGTTCTAAAGCAGAGTGTGATCAATCGATGAGAACAAAGCTGTGTGTTTCACTTCAGCAATGGAGTTAAATCCCAGGCTCTGAGTCTTCCTACAAGCAAGACGTCCTTTAAGGTAAGGGCAGTCACTTTTCTGCTCAAACGAACTACATCGTTCATGAAGCTCACACGTTTCCCATCTTAACTGACAAGCATTGGATGTTAGAGGACCAGTTCTTTGTATCACTTTCAGAAGAAGAGTTGGACTACATATGGTCCGTATGTGTAGGAAAGTCCGTTCTTTTATTCTGGGCACACTCAGATTTCCTGCTGTATTAGAGACTCTAGAATGCAAGAGCATGATTCTTGCTCTAAAGCATAGAGTGATCCATGGATGAGATCTATGCTGTGTGTTTCCATTCAGAAATGGAGTTAAATCCCAGGCTCTGTGTCTTCCTACAAGCAAGACTTCGTTTCAGGTAAGTGCTGTCACTTTTCAGCTCAAAGGAACTACATCGTTCACGAAGCTCACACGTTTCTCATCTTAACAGACAAGCATTGGATGTTAGAGGACCAGTGCTTTGTATCAGTTTAAGAAGCAGAGTTGGACTAGATATGGTCCGTATGTGTAGGAAACACCTTTTATTTGTTCTCAGCACACTCACGTTTCCTGGTGTCATAGAGACTCTAGAAAGCAAGAGAGTGCTTCTTGTTCTAAAGCAGAGTGTGATCAATCGATGAGAACAAAGCTGTGTGTTTCACTTCAGAAATGGAGTTAAATCCCAGGCTCTGAGTTTTCCTACAAGAAAGACTTCGTTTCAGGTAAGGGCAGTCACTTTTCAGCTCAAACGAACTACATCGTTCACGAAGATCACACGTTTCTTATCTTAACTGACAAGCATTGGATGTTAAAGGACCAGTGCTTTGTATCAGTTTCAGAAGAAGAGTTGGACTAGATATGGTCCGTATATGTAGGAAACACCGTTCTTTTGTTCTCAGCACACTCACGTTTACTGCTGTGTTAGAGACTCTAGAAAGCAAGAGCGTGCTTCTCGCTCTAAAGCAGAGTGTGATCAATAGATGAGAAAAAAGCTGTGTGTTTCACTTCAGAAATGGAGTTAAATCCCAGGCTCTGAGTCTTCCACAAGTAAGACTTCGTTTCAGGAAAGAGCAGTCACTTTTCTGCTCAAATGAACTACATCGTTCACGAAGATCACACGTTTCTCATCTTAACAGACAAGCATTGGATGTTAGAGGACCAGTGCTTTGTGTCAGTTTCAGAAACAGAATTGGACTAGATATGGTCCTTATGTTTAGGAAACACCGTTCTTTTGTTCTCAGCGCACTCACGTTTCCTGCTGTCTTAGAGACTTTAGCAAGCAAGAGCGTGCTTCTCGCTCTAAAGCAGAGTGTGACCCATGGATGAGAACTATGCTGTGTGTTTCCCTTCAGAAATGGAGTTAAATCCCAGACTCTCTGTCTTCCTACAAGCAAGACTTCGTTTAATGTAAGGGCAGTCACTTTTCTGCTCAAACGAACTACATCGTTCATGAAGCTCACACGTTTCCCATCTTAACTGACAAGCATTGGATGTTACAGGACCAGTGCTTTGTATCAGTTTCAGAAGAAGAGTTGGACTACATATGGTCCGTATGTGTAGGAAAGTCCGTTCTTTTGTTCTGGGCACACTCAGATTTCCTGCTCTATTAGAGACTCTAGAAAGCAAGAGCATGTTTCTTGCTCTAAAGCAGAGTGTGATCCATGGATGAGAACTATGCTGTGTGTTTCCATTCAGAAATGGAGTTAAATCCCAGGCTCTGTGTCTTCCTACAAGCAAGACTTCGTTTCAGGTAAGGGCAGTCACTTTTCAGCTCAAAGGAACTACATCGTTCACGAAGCTCACACGTTTCTCATATTAACAGACAAGCATTGGATGTTAGAGGACCAGTGCTTTGTATCAGTTTAAGAAGCAGAGTTGGACTAGATATGGTCCGTATGTGTAGGAAACACCGTTCTTTTGTTCTCAGCAAAATCACGTTTCCTGCTGTGTTAGAGACTCTAGAAAGGAAGAGATTGCTTCTCGCTCTAAAGCAGAGTGTGATCAATGGATGAGAAAAAAGCTGTGTGTTTCACTTCAGAAATGGAGTTAAATCCCAGGCTCTGAGTCTTCCACAAGCAAGACTTCGTTTCAGGAAAGAGCGGTCACTTTTCTGCTCAAATGAACTACATCGTTTACGAAGATCACACGTTTCTCATCTTAACAGACAAGCATTGGATGTTAGAGGACCAGTGCTTTGTGTCAGTTTCAGAAACAGAATTGGACTAGATATGGTCCTTATGTTTAGGAAACACCGTTCTTTTGTTCTCAGCACACTCACGTTTCCTGCTGTCTTAGAGACTTTAGCAAGCAAGAGCGTGCTTCTCACTCTAAAGCAGAGTGTGACCCATGGATGAGAACTATGCTGTGTGTTTCCCTTCAGAAATGGATTTAAATCCCAGACTCTGTGTCTTCCTACAAGCAAGACTTCGTTTAATGTAAGGGCAGTCACTTTTCTGCTCAAACGAACGACATCGTTCATGAAGCTCACACGTTTCCCATCTTAACTGACAAGCATTGGATGTTACAGGACCAGTGCTTTGTATCAGTTTCAGAAGAAGAGTTGGACTACATATGGTCCGTATGTGTAGGAAAGTCCGTTCTTTTGTTCTGGGCACACTCAGATTTCCTGCTCTATTAGAGACTCTAAAAAGCAAGAGCATGTTTCTTGCTCTAAAGCAGAGTGTGATCCATGGATGAGAACTATGCTGTGTGTTTCCATTCAGAAATGGAGTTAAATCCCAGGCTCTGTGTCTTCCTACAAGCAAGACTTCGTTTCAGGTAAGGGCAGTCACTTTTCAGCTCAAAGGAACTACATCGTTCACGAAGCTCACACGTTTCTCATATTAACAGACAAGCATTGGATGTTAGAGGACCAGTGCTTTGTATCAGTTTAAGAAGCAGAGTTGGACTAGATATGGTCCGTATGTGTAGGAAACACCGTTCTTTTGTTCTCAGCAAAATCACGTTTCCTGATGTGTTAGAGACTCTAGAAAGGAAGAGATTGCTTCTCGCTCTAAAGCAGAGTGTGATCCATGGATGAGAACGATGCTGTGTGTTTCCCTTCAGAAATGGAGTTAAATCCCTATCTCTGTGTCTTCCTACAAGGAAGACTTTGTTTCAGGTAATGGCAGTCACTTTTCAGTTCAAACGAACTACATCGTTCACTGAGCTCACACATTTCTCTTCTTAACAGACAAGCATTGGATATTAGAGGACCAGTGCTTTGTATCAGTTTAAGAAGGAGAGTTGGACTAGATATGGTCCGTATGTGTAGGAAACACCTTTTATTTGTTCTCAGCACACTCATGTTTCCTGCTGTCATTGAGACTCTAGAAAGCAAGAGAGTGCTTCTTGTTCTAAAGCAGAGTGTGATCAATCTATGAGAACAAAGCTGTGTGTTTCACTTCAGAAATGGAGTTAAATCCCAGGCTCTGAGTCTTCCTACAAGCAAGACTTCGTTTCAGGTAAGGGCAGTCACTTTTCTGCTCAAAAGAACTACATCGTTCACGAAGATCACACGTTTCTCATCTTAACAGACAAGCATTGGATGTTAGAGGACCAGTGGTTCGTGTCAGTTTCAGAAACAGAATTGGACTAGATATGGTCCGTATGTGTAGGAAACACTTTTCTTTTGTTCTCAGCACACTCACGTTTCCTGCTGTCATAGAGTCTCTAGAAAGCAAGAGAGTGCTTCTTGTTCTAAAGCAGAGTGTGATCAATCGATGAGAACAAAGCTGTGTGTTTCACTTCAGCAATGGAGTTAAATCCCAGGCTCTGAGTCTTCCTACAAGCAAGACGTCCTTTAAGGTAAGGGCAGTCACTTTTCTGCTCAAACGAACTACATCGTTCATGAAGCTCACACGTTTCCCATCTTAACTGACAAGCATTGGATGTTAGAGGACCAGTTCTTTGTATCACTTTCAGAAGAAGAGTTGGACTACACATGGTCCGTATGTGTAGGAAAGTCCGTTCATTTGTTCTGGGCACACTCAGATTTCCTGCTGTATTAGAGACTCTAGAAAGCAAGAGCATGCTTCTTGCTCTAAAGCAGAGTGTGATCCATGGATGAGAACTATGCTGTGTGTTTCCATTCAGAAATGGAGTTAAATCCCAGACTCTGTGTCTTCCTACAAGCAAGACTTCGTTTCAGGTAAGGGCAGTCACTTTTCAGCTCAAACGAACTACATCGTTCATGAAGCTCACACGTTTCTCATCTTAGCAGACAAGCATTGGATGTTAGAGGACCAGTGCTTTGTGTCAGTTTCAGAAGCAGAGTTGAACTAGATATGGTCCGTATGTGTAGGAAACACCGTTCTTTGTTCTCAGCACACACACATTTCCTGCTGTCTTAGAGACTCTAGAAAGCAAGAGCGTGCTTCTTGTTCTAAAGCAAAGTGTGATCAATGGATGATTACACTGCTGTGTGTTTCACTTCAGAAATGGAGTTAAATCCCAGGATCTGTGTCTTCCTACAAGCAAGACTTCGTTTCAGGTAACGGCAGTCACTTTTCAGCTCAAACGAACTACATCATTCACGGAGCTCACATGTTTCTCATCTTAACAGACAAGCATTGGATGTTAGAGGACCAGTGCTTTGTATCAGTTTAAGAAGCAGAGTTGGACTAGATATGGTCCTTATGTGTAGGAAACACCGTTCTTTTGTTCTCAGCAAAATCATGTTTCCTGCTGTGTTAGAGACTCTAGAAAGCAAGAGCGTGCTTCTCGCTCTAAAGCAGAGTGTGATCCATGAATGAGAACTATGCTTTGTGTTTCCCTTCAGAAATGGAGTTAAATCCCAGACTCTGTGTCGTCCTACAAGCAAGACTTCGTTTAAGGTAAGGGCAGTCACTTTTCTGCTCAAACGAACTACATCGTTCATGAAGCTCACTCGTTTCCCATCTTAACTGACAAGCATTGGATGTTAGAGGACCAGTGCTTTGTATCACTTTCAGAAGAAGAGTTGGACTACATATGGTCCGTATGTGTAGGAAAGTCCGTTCTTTTATTCTGGGCACACTCAGATTTCCTGCTGTATTAGAGACTCTAGAATGCAAGAGCATGATTCTTGCTCTAAAGCAGAGTGTGATCCATGGATGAGATCTATGCTGTGTGTTTCCATTCAGAAATGGAGTTAAATCCCAGGCTCTGTGTCTTCCTACAAGCAAGACTTCGTTTCAGGTAAGTGCAGTCACTTTTCAACTCAAAGGAACTACATCGTTCACGAAGCTCACACGTTTCTCATCTTAACAGACAAGCATTGGATGTTAGAGGACCAGTGCTTTGTATCAGTTTAAGAAGCAGAGTTGGACTAGATATGGTCCATATGTGTAGGAAACACCTTTTATTTGTTCTCAGCACACTCACGTTTCCTGGTGTCATAGAGACTCTAGAAAGCAATAGAGTGCTTCTTGTTCTAAAGCAGAGTGTGATCAATCAATGAGAACTATGCTGTGTGTTTCCATTCAGAAATGGAGTTAAATCCCAGGCTCTGTGTCTTCCTACAAGCAAGACTTCGTTTCAGGTAAGGGCAGTCACTTTTCAGCTCAAAGGAACTACATCGTTCACGAAGCTCACACGTTTCTCATATTAACAGACAAGCATTGGATGTTAGAGGACCAGTGCTTTGTATCAGTTTAAGAAGCAGAGTTGGACTAGATATGGTCCGTATGTGTAGGAAACACCGTTCTTTTGTTCTCAGCCAAATCACGTTTCCTGCTGTGTTAGAGACTCTAGAAAGGAAGAGATTGCTTCTCGCTCTAAAGCAGAGTGTGATCAATGGATGAGAAAAAAGCTGTGTGTTTCACTTCAGAAATGGAGTTAAATCCCAGGCTCTGAGTCTTCCACAAGCAAGACTTCGTTTCAGGAAAGAGCGGTCACTTTTCTGCTCAAATGAACTACATCGTTCACGAAGATCACACGTTTCTCATCTTAACAGACAAGCATTGGATGTTAGAGGACCAGTGCTTTGTGTCAGTTTCAGAAACAGAATTGGACTAGATATGGTCCTTATGTTTAGGAAACACCGTTCTTTTGTTCTCAGCGCACTCACGTTTCTTGCTGTCTTAGAGACTTTAGCAAGCAAGAGCGTGCTTCTCGCTCTAAAGCAGAGTGTGATCCATGGATGAGAACTATGCTGTGTGTTTCCCTTCAGAAATGGAGTTAAATCCCAGACTCTGTGTCTTCCTACAAGCAAGACTTCGTTTCAGGAAAGAGCGGTCACTTTTCTGCTCAAATGAACTACATCGTTCACGAAGATCAAACGTTTCTCATCTTAACTGACAAGCATTGGATGTTAGAGGACCAGTGCTTTGTGTCAGTTTCAGAAACAGAATTGGACTAGATATGGTCCTTATGTTTAGGAAACACCGTTCTTTTGTTCTCAGCGCACTCACGTTTCCTGCTGTCTTAGAGACTTTAGCAAGCAAGAGCGTGCTTCTCGCTCTAAAGCAGAGTGTGACCCATGGATGAGAACTATGCTGTGTGTTTCCCTTCAGAAATGGATTTAAATCCCAGACTCTGTGTCTTCCTACAAGCAAGACTTCGTTTAATGTAAGGGCAGTCACTTTTCTGCTCAAATGAACTACATCGTTCACGAAGATCAAACGTTTCTCATCTTAACTGACAAGCATTGGATGTTAGAGGACCAGTGCTTTGTATCAGTTTAAGAAGCAGAGTTGGACTAGATATGGTCCGTATGTGTAGGAAACACCGTTCTTTTGTTCTCAGCAAAATCACGTTTCCTGCTGTGTTAGAGACTCTAGAAAGGAAGAGATTGCTTCTCGCTCTAAAGCAGAGTGTGATCCATGGATGAGAACGATGCTGTGTGTTTCCCTTCAGAAATGGAGTTAAATCCCTATCTCTGTGTCTTCCTACAAGGAAGACTTTGTTTCAGGTAATGGCAGTCACTTTTCAGTTCAAACGAACTACATCGTTCACTGAGCTCACACATTTCTCTTCTTAACAGACAAGCATTGGATATTAGAGGACCAGTGCTTTGTATCAGTTTAAGAAGGAGAGTTGGACTAGATATGGTCCGTATGTGTAGGAAACACCTTTTATTTGTTCTCAGCACACTCATGTTTCCTGCTGTCATTGAGACTCTAGAAAGCAAGAGAGTGCTTCTTGTTCTAAAGCAGAGTGTGATCAATCTATGAGAACAAAGCTGTGTGTTTCACTTCAGAAATGGAGTTAAATCCCAGGCTCTGAGTCTTCCTACAAGCAAGACTTCGTTTCAGGTAAGGGCAGTCACTTTTCTGCTCAAAAGAACTACATCGTTCACGAAGATCACACGTTTCTCATCTTAACAGACAAGCATTGGATGTTAGAGGACCAGTGGTTCGTGTCAGTTTCAGAAACAGAATTGGACTAGATATGGTCCGTATGTGTAGGAAACACTTTTCTTTTGTTCTCAGCACACTCACGTTTCCTGCTGTCATAGAGTCTCTAGAAAGCAAGAGAGTGCTTCTTGTTCTAAAGCAGAGTGTGATCAATCGATGAGAACAAAGCTGTGTGTTTCACTTCAGCAATGGAGTTAAATCCCAGGCTCTGAGTCTTCCTACAAGCAAGACGTCCTTTAAGGTAAGGGCAGTCACTTTTCTGCTCAAACGAACTACATCGTTCATGAAGCTCACACGTTTCCCATCTTAACTGACAAGCATTGGATGTTAGAGGACCAGTTCTTTGTATCACTTTCAGAAGAAGAGTTGGACTACACATGGTCCGTATGTGTAGGAAAGTCCGTTCATTTGTTCTGGGCACACTCAGATTTCCTGCTGTATTAGAGACTCTAGAAAGCAAGAGCATGCTTCTTGCTCTAAAGCAGAGTGTGATCCATGGATGAGAACTATGCTGTGTGTTTCCATTCAGAAATGGAGTTAAATCCCAGACTCTGTGTCTTCCTACAAGCAAGACTTCGTTTCAGGTAAGGGCAGTCACTTTTCAGCTCAAACGAACTACATCGTTCATGAAGCTCACACGTTTCTCATCTTAGCAGACAAGCATTGGATGTTAGAGGACCAGTGCTTTGTGTCAGTTTCAGAAGCAGAGTTGAACTAGATATGGTCCGTATGTGTAGGAAACACCGTTCTTTGTTCTCAGCACACACACATTTCCTGCTGTCTTAGAGACTCTAGAAAGCAAGAGCGTGCTTCTTGTTCTAAAGCAAAGTGTGATCAATGGATGATTACACTGCTGTGTGTTTCACTTCAGAAATGGAGTTAAATCCCAGGATCTGTGTCTTCCTACAAGCAAGACTTCGTTTCAGGTAACGGCAGTCACTTTTCAGCTCAAACGAACTACATCATTCACGGAGCTCACATGTTTCTCATCTTAACAGACAAGCATTGGATGTTAGAGGACCAGTGCTTTGTATCAGTTTAAGAAGCAGAGTTGGACTAGATATGGTCCTTATGTGTAGGAAACACCGTTCTTTTGTTCTCAGCAAAATCATGTTTCCTGCTGTGTTAGAGACTCTAGAAAGCAAGAGCGTGCTTCTCGCTCTAAAGCAGAGTGTGATCCATGAATGAGAACTATGCTTTGTGTTTCCCTTCAGAAATGGAGTTAAATCCCAGACTCTGTGTCGTCCTACAAGCAAGACTTCGTTTAAGGTAAGGGCAGTCACTTTTCTGCTCAAACGAACTACATCGTTCATGAAGCTCACTCGTTTCCCATCTTAACTGACAAGCATTGGATGTTAGAGGACCAGTGCTTTGTATCACTTTCAGAAGAAGAGTTGGACTACATATGGTCCGTATGTGTAGGAAAGTCCGTTCTTTTATTCTGGGCACACTCAGATTTCCTGCTGTATTAGAGACTCTAGAATGCAAGAGCATGATTCTTGCTCTAAAGCAGAGTGTGATCCATGGATGAGATCTATGCTGTGTGTTTCCATTCAGAAATGGAGTTAAATCCCAGGCTCTGTGTCTTCCTACAAGCAAGACTTCGTTTCAGGTAAGTGCAGTCACTTTTCAACTCAAAGGAACTACATCGTTCACGAAGCTCACACGTTTCTCATCTTAACAGACAAGCATTGGATGTTAGAGGACCAGTGCTTTGTATCAGTTTAAGAAGCAGAGTTGGACTAGATATGGTCCATATGTGTAGGAAACACCTTTTATTTGTTCTCAGCACACTCACGTTTCCTGGTGTCATAGAGACTCTAGAAAGCAATAGAGTGCTTCTTGTTCTAAAGCAGAGTGTGATCAATCAATGAGAACTATGCTGTGTGTTTCCATTCAGAAATGGAGTTAAATCCCAGGCTCTGTGTCTTCCTACAAGCAAGACTTCGTTTCAGGTAAGGGCAGTCACTTTTCAGCTCAAAGGAACTACATCGTTCACGAAGCTCACACGTTTCTCATATTAACAGACAAGCATTGGATGTTAGAGGACCAGTGCTTTGTATCAGTTTAAGAAGCAGAGTTGGACTAGATATGGTCCGTATGTGTAGGAAACACCGTTCTTTTGTTCTCAGCCAAATCACGTTTCCTGCTGTGTTAGAGACTCTAGAAAGGAAGAGATTGCTTCTCGCTCTAAAGCAGAGTGTGATCAATGGATGAGAAAAAAGCTGTGTGTTTCACTTCAGAAATGGAGTTAAATCCCAGGCTCTGAGTCTTCCACAAGCAAGACTTCGTTTCAGGAAAGAGCGGTCACTTTTCTGCTCAAATGAACTACATCGTTCACGAAGATCACACGTTTCTCATCTTAACAGACAAGCATTGGATGTTAGAGGACCAGTGCTTTGTGTCAGTTTCAGAAACAGAATTGGACTAGATATGGTCCTTATGTTTAGGAAACACCGTTCTTTTGTTCTCAGCGCACTCACGTTTCTTGCTGTCTTAGAGACTTTAGCAAGCAAGAGCGTGCTTCTCGCTCTAAAGCAGAGTGTGATCCATGGATGAGAACTATGCTGTGTGTTTCCCTTCAGAAATGGAGTTAAATCCCAGACTCTGTGTCTTCCTACAAGCAAGACTTCGTTTCAGGAAAGAGCGGTCACTTTTCTGCTCAAATGAACTACATCGTTCACGAAGATCAAACGTTTCTCATCTTAACTGACAAGCATTGGATGTTAGAGGACCAGTGCTTTGTGTCAGTTTCAGAAACAGAATTGGACTAGATATGGTCCTTATGTTTAGGAAACACCGTTCTTTTGTTCTCAGCGCACTCACGTTTCCTGCTGTCTTAGAGACTTTAGCAAGCAAGAGCGTGCTTCTCGCTCTAAAGCAGAGTGTGACCCATGGATGAGAACTATGCTGTGTGTTTCCCTTCAGAAATGGATTTAAATCCCAGACTCTGTGTCTTCCTACAAGCAAGACTTCGTTTAATGTAAGGGCAGTCACTTTTCTGCTCAAATGAACTACATCGTTCACGAAGATCAAACGTTTCTCATCTTAACTGACAAGCATTGGATGTTAGAGGACCAGTGCTTTGTATCAGTTTAAGAAGCAGAGTTGGACTAGATATGGTCCGTATGTGTAGGAAACACCGTTCTTTTGTTCTCAGCAAAATCACGTTTCCTGCTGTGTTAGAGACTCTAGAAAGGAAGAGATTGCTTCTCGCTCTAAAGCAGAGTGTGATCCATGGATGAGAACTATGCTGTGTGTTTCCCTTCAGAAATGGAGTTAAATCCCAGACTCTGTGTCTTCCTACAAGCAAGACTTCGTTTAATGTAAGGGCAGTCACTTTTCTGCTCAAACGAACTACATCGTTCATGAAGCTCACACGTTTCCCATCTTAACTGACAAGCATTGGATGTTAGAGGACCAGTGCTTTGTATCAGTTTCAGAAGAAGGGTTGGACTACATATGGTCCGTATGTGTAGGAAAGTCCGTTCTTTTGTTCTGGGCACACTCAGATTTCCTGCCTTATTAGAGACTCTAGAAATCAAGAGCATGTTTCTTGCTCTAAAGCAGAGTGTGATCCATGGATGAGAACTATGCTGTGTGTTTCCATTCAGAAATGGAGTTAAATCCCAGGCTCTGTGTCCTCCTACAAGCAAGACTTCGTTTCAGCTAAGTGCAGTCACTTTTCAGCTCAAACGAACTACATCGTTCACGAAGCTCACACGTTTTTCATCTTAACAGACAAGCATTGGATGTTAGAGGACCAGTGCTTTGTATCAGTTTCAGAAGCAGAGTTGAACTAGGTATGGTCCGAATGTGTAGGAAACACCGTTCTTTTGTTCTCAGCACAAACACGTTTCCTGCTGTCTTAGAGACTCTAGAAAGCAAGAGCGTGCTTCTTGTTCTAAAGCAGAGTATGATCAATGGATGATTACACTGCTGTGTGTTTCACTTCAGAAATGGAGTTAAATCCCAGGCTCTGAGTCTTCCTACAAGCAAGACTTCGTTTCAGGTAAGAGCAGTCACTTTTCTGCTCAAACGAACTACACTGTTCACGAAGATCACACGTTTCTTATCTTAACTGACAAGCATTGGATGTTAAAGGACCAGTGGTTTGTATCAGTTTCAGAAGAAGAGTTGGACTAGATATGGTCCGTATATGTAGGAAACACCGTTCTTTTGTTCTCAGCACACTCACGTTTCCTGCTGTGTTAGAGACTCTAGAAAGCAAGAGCGTGCTTCACGCTCTAAAGCAGAGTGTGATCCATGGATGAGAACTATGCTGTGTGTTTCCCTTCAGAAATGGAGTTAAATCCCAATCTCTGTGTCTTCGTACAAGCAAGACTTTGTTTCAGGTAACGGCAGGCACTTTTCAGCTCAAACGAACTACATCGTTCACTGAGCTCACACATTTCTCTTCTTAACAGACAAGCATTGGATATTGGAGGACCAGTGCTTTGTATCAGTTTAAGAAGGAGAGTTGGAATAGATATGGTCCGTATGTGTAGGAAACCCCTTTCTTTTGGTCTCAGCACACTCACGTTTCCTGCTCTCATAGAGACTCTAGAAAGCAAGAGAGTGCTTCTTGTTCTAAAGCAGAGTGTGATCAATCAGTGAGAGAAAGCTGTGTGTTTCACTTGCGAAATGGAGATAAATCCCAGGCTCTGAGTCTTCCTACAAGCAAGACTTCGTTTCAGGTAAGGGCAGTCACTTTTCTGCTCAAACGAACTACATCGTTCACGAAGATCACACGTTTCTTATCTTAACTGACAAGCATTGGATGTTAAAGGTCCAGTGCTTTGTGTCAGTTTCAGAAACTGAATTGGACTAGATATGGTCCTTACGTTTAGGAAACACCGTTCTTTTGTTCTGGGCACACTCAGATTTCCTGCTGTATTAGAGACTCTAGAAAGCAAGAGCATGTTTCTTGCTCTAAAGCAGAGTGTGATCCATGGATGAGAACTATGCTGTGTGTTTCCATTCAGAAATGGAGTTAAATCCCAGGCTCTCTGTCTTCCTACAAGCAAGACTTCGTTTCAGGTAAGTGCAGTCACTTTTCAGCTCAAACGAACTACATCGTACACGGAGCTCACATGTTTCTCATCTTAACAGACAAGCATTGGATGTTAGAGGACCAGTGCTTTGTATCAGTTTAAGAAGCAGAGTTGGACTAGATATGGTCCGTATGTGTAGGAAACACCGTTCTTTTGTTCTCAGCTAAATCATGATTCCTGCTGTGTTAGAGACTCTAGAAAGCAAGAGCATGCTTCTCGCTCTAAAGCAGAGTGTGATCCATGGATGAGAACTATGCTGTGTGTTTCCCTTCAGAAATGGAGTTAAATCCCAGACTCTCTGTCTTCCTACAAGCAAGACTTCGTTTAAGGTAAGGGCAGTCACTTTTCTGCTCAAACGAACTACATCGTTCATGAAGCTCACTCGTTTCCCATCTTAACTGACAAGCATTGGATGTTAGAGGACCAGTGCTTTGTATCAGTTTCAGAAGAAGAGTTGGACTACATATGGTCCGTGTGTGTAGGAAAGTCCGTTCTTTTGTTCTGGGCACACTCAGATTTCCTGCTGTATTAGAGACTCTAGAAAGCAAGAGCATGCTTCTTGCTCTAAAGTAGAGTGTGATCCATGGATGAGAACTATGCTGTGTGTTTCCATTCAGAAATGGAGTTAAAGCCCAGGCTCTGTGTCTTCCTACAAGCAAGACTTCGTTTCAGGTAAGTGCAGTCACTTTTCAGCTCAAAGGAACTACATCGTTCACGGATCTCACACGTTTCTCATATTAACAGACAAGCATTGGATGTTAGAGGACCAGTGCTTTGTATCAGTTTAAGAAGCAGAGTTGGACTAGATATGGTCCGTATGTGTAGGAAACCCCGTTCTTTTGTTCTCAGCAAAATCACGTTTCCTGATGTGTTAGAGACTCTAGAAAGGAAGAGATTGCTTCTCGCTCTAAAGCAGAGTGTGATCCATGGATGAGAACTATGCTGTGTGTTTCCCTTCAGATATGGAGTTAAATCCCAATCTCTGTGTCTTCCTACAAGCAAGACTTTGTTTCAGGTAACGGCAGTCACTTTTCAGTTCAAACGAACTACATCGTTCACTGAGCTCACACATTTCTCTTCTTAACAGACAAGCATTGGATATTAGAGGACCAGTGCTTTCTATCAGTTTAAGAAGGAGAGTTGGACTAGATATGGTCCGTATGTGTAGGAAACACCTTTCTTCTGTTCTCAGCACACTCACGTTTCCTGCTGTCATAGAGACTCTAGAAAGCAAGAGAGTGCTTCTTGTTCTAAAGCAGAGTGTGATCAATCGATGAGAACAAAGCTGTGTGTTTCCCTTCAGAAATGGAGTTAAATCCCAGGCTCTGAGTCTTCCTACAAGCAAGACTTCGTTTCAGGTAAGGGCTGTCACTTTTCTGCTCAAACGAACTACATCGTTCACGAAGATCACACGTTTCTTATCTTAACTGACAAGCCTTGGATGTTAAAGGACCAGTGCTTTGTATCAGTTTCAGAAGAAGAGTTGGACTAGATATGGTCCGTATATGTAGGAAACACCGTTCTTTTGTTCTCAGCACACTCACGTTTCCTGCTGTGTTAGAGACTCTAGAAAGCAAGAGCGTGCTTCTCGCTCTAAAGCAGAGTGTGATCCATGGATGAGAACTATGCTGTGTGTTTCCCTTCAGAAATGGAGTTAAATCCCAACCTCTGTGTCTTCCTACAAGCAAGACTTCGTTTCAGGTAACAGCAGTCACTTTTCAGCTCAAACGAACTACATCGTTCACTGAGCTCACACATTTCTCTTCTTAACAGACAAGCACTGGATGTTACAGGACCAGTGTTTTGTATCAGTTTAAGAAGGAGAGTTGGACTAGATATGGTCCTTATGTGTAGGAAACACCGTTCATTTGTTCTCAGCACACTCAAGTTTCCTGCTGTCTTAGAGACTCTAGAAAGCAAGAGCGTGCTTCTTGTTCTAAAGCAGAGTGTGATCAATGGATGAGAACAAAGCTGTGTGTTTCACTTCAGAAATGGAGTTAAATCCCAGGCTCTGAGTCTTCCTACAAGCAAGACTTCGTTTCAGGTAAGGGCAGTCACTTTTCTGCTCAAACGAACTACATCGTTCACGAAGATCACACGTTTCTCATCTTAACAGACAAGCATTGGATCTTATAAGACCAGTGCTTTGTGTCAGTTTCAGAAACAGAATTGGACTAGATATGGTCCGTATGTTTAGGAAACACCGTTCTTTTGTTCTCAGTGCACTCACGTTTCCTGCTGTCTTAGAGACTTTAGCAAGCAAGAGCGTGCTTCTCGCTCTAAAGCAGAGTGTGATCCATGGATGAGAACTATGCTGTGTGTTTCCCTTCAGAAATGGAGTTAAATCCCAGACTCTGTGTCTTCCTACAAGCAAGACTTCGTTTAAGGTAAGGGCAGTCACTTTTCTGCTCAAATGATCTACATCGTTCATGAAGCTCTCACGTTTCCCATCTTAACTGACAAGCATTGGATGTTAGAGGACCAGTGCTTTGTATCAATTTCAGAAGAAGAGTTGGACTACATATGGTCCGTATGTGTAGGAAAGTCCGTTCTATGTTCTGGGCACACTCAGATTTCCTGCTGTATTAGAGACTCTAGAAAGCAAGAGCATGTTTCTTGCTCTAAAGCAGAGTGTGATCCATGGATGAGAACTATGCTGTGTGTTTCCATTCAGAAATGGAGTTAAATCCCAGGCTCTGTTTCTTCCTACAAGCAAGACTTCGTTTCAGGTAAGTGCAGTCACTTTTCAGCTCAAACGAACTACATCGTTCACGAAGCTCACAAGTTTTTCATCTTAACAGACAAGCATTGGATGTTAGAGGACCAGTGCTTTGTATCAGTTTCAGAAGCAGAGTTGAACTAGATATGGTCCGAATGTGTAGGAAACACCGTTCTTTTGTTCTCAGCACAAACACGTTTCCTGCTGTCTTAGAGAATCTAGAAAGCAAGAGCGTGCTTCTTGTTCTAAAGCAGAGTATGATCAATGGATGATTACACTGCTGTGTGTTTCACTTCAGAAATGGAGTTAAATCCCAGGCTCTGTGTCTTCCTACAAGCAAGACTTCCTTTCAGGTAAGGGCAGTCACTTTTCAGATCAAACGAACTACATCGTTCACTGAGCTCACACATTTCTCTTCTTAACAGACAAGCATTGGATGTTAGAGGACCAGTGCTTTGTATCAGTTTAAGAAGCAGAGTTGGACTAGATATGGTCCGTATGTGTAGGAAACACCGTTCTTTTGTTCTTAGCAAAATCATGTTTCCTGCTGTGTTAGAGACTCTAGAAAGCAAGAGCGTGCTTCTCGCTCTAAAGCAGAGTGTGATCCATGGATGAGAACTATGCTGTGTGTTTCCCTTCAGAAATGGAGTTAAATCCCAGACTCTGTGTCTTCCTACAAGCAAGACTTCGTTTCAGGTAAGGGCAGTCACTTTTCTGCTCAAACGAACTACATCGTTCATGAAGCTCACACGTTTCCCATCTTAACTGACAAGCATTGGATGTTAGAGGACCAGTGCTTTGTATCAGTTTCAGAAGAAGAGTTGGACTACATGTGGTCCGTATGTGTAGGAAAGTCCATTCTTTTGTTCTGGGCACACTCAGATTTCCTGCTGTAATAGAGACTCTAGAAAGCAAGAGCATGCTTCTTGCTCTAAAGCAGAGTGTGATCCATGGATGAGAACTATGCTGTGTGTTTCCATTCAGAAATGGAGTTAAAGCCCAGGCTCTGTGTCTTCCTACAAGCAAGACTTCGTTTCAGGTAAGTGCAGTCACTTTTCAGCTCAAAGGAACTACATCGTTCACGAAGCTCACACGTTTCTCATATTAACAGACAAGCATTGGATGTTAGAGGACCAGTGCTTTGTATCAGTTTAAGAAGCAGAGTTGGACTAGATATGGTCCGTATGTGTAGGAAACACCGTTCTTTTGTTCTCAGCAAAATCACGTTTCCTGCTGTGTTAGAGACTCTAGAAAGGAAGAGATTGCTTCTCGCTCTAAAGCAGAGTGTGATCCATGGATGAGAACTATGCTGTGTGTTTCCCTTCAGATATGGAGTTAAATCCCAATCTCTGTGTCTTCCTACAAGCAAGACTTTGTTTCAGGTAACGGCAGTCACTTTTCAGTTCAAACGAACTACATCGTTCACTGAGCTCACACATTTCTCTTCTTAACAGACAAGCATTGGATATTAGAGGACCAGTGCTTTGTATCAGTTTAAGAAGGAGAGTTGGACTAGATATGGTCCGTATGTGCTGGAAACACCTTTTATTTGTTCTCAGCACATCCACGTTTCCTGCTGTCATAGAGACTCTAGAAAGCAAGAGAGTGCTTCTTGTTCTAAAGCAGAGTGTGATCAATCGATGAGAACAAAGCTGTGTGTTTCACTTCAGAAATGGAGTTAAATCCCAGGCTCTGAGTCTTCCTACAAGCAAGACTTCGTTTCAGGTAAGGGCAGTCACTTTTCTGCTCAAACGAACTACATCGTTCACGAAGATCACACGTTTCTTATCTTAACTGACAAGCATTGGATGTTAAAGGTCCAGTGCTTTGTGTCAGTTACAGAAACTGAATTGGACTAGATATGGTCCTTACGTTTAGGAAACACCGTTCTTTTGTTCTCAGCGCACTCATGTTTCCTGCTGTCTTAGAGACTTTAGCAAGCAAGAGCGTGCTTCTCGCTCTAAAGCAGAGTGTGATCCATGGATGAGAACTATGCTGTGTTTTTCCCTTCAGAAATGGTGTTAAATCCCAGACTCTGTGTCTTCCTACAAGCAAGACTTCGTTTAATGTAAGTGCAGTCACTTTTCACCTCAAACGAACTACATCGTTCACGAAGCTCACACGTTTTTCATCTTAACAGACAAGCATTGGATGTTAGAGGACCAGTGCTTTGTATCAGTTTCAGGAGCAGAGTTGAACTAGATATGGTCCGAATGTGTAGGAAACACCCTTCTTTTGTTCTCAGCACAAACACGTTACCTGCTGTCTTAGAGACTCTAGAAAGCAAGAGCGTGCTTCTTGTTCTAAAGCAGAGTATGATCAATGGATGATCACACTGCTGTGTGTTTTACTTCAGAAATGGAGTTAAATCCCAGGCTCTGTGTCTTCCTACAAGCAAGACTTCGTTTCAGGTAAGGACAGTCAATTTTCAGATCAAACGAACTACATCGTTTACTGAGCTCACACATTTCTCTTCTTAACAGAAAAGCATTGGATATTAGAGGACCAGTGCTTTGTATCAGTTTAAGAAGGAGAGTTGGACTAGATATGGTCCGTATGTGTAGGAAACCCCTTTCTTTTGTTCTCAGCACACTCACCTTTCCTGCTGTCATAGAGACTCTAGAAAGCAAGAGAGTGCTTCTTGTTCTAAAGCAGAGTGTGATCAATCGATGAGAACAAAGCTGTGTGTTTCCCTTCAGAAATGGAGTTAAATCCCAGGCTCTGAATCTTCCTACAAGCAAGACTTCGTTTCAGGTAAGGGCAGTCACTTTTCTGCTCAAACGAACTACATCATTCACGAAGATCACACGTTTCTTATCTTAACTGACAAGCCTTGGATGTTAAAGTACCAGTGCTTTGTATCAGTTTCAGAAGAAGAGTTGGACTAGATATGGTCCGTATATGTAGGAAACACCGTTCTTTTGTTCTCAGCACACTCACGTTTCCTGCTTTTTTAGAGACTCTAGAAAGCAAGTGCGTGCTTCTCGCTCTAAAGCAGAGTGTGATCCATGGATGAGAACTATGCTGTGTGTTTCCCTTCAGAAATGGAGTTAAATCCCAATCTCTGTGTCTTCCTACAAGCAAGACTTCGTTTCAGGTAAGGGCAGTCACTTTTCAGCTCAAACGAACTACATCGTTCACTGAGCTCACACATTTCTCTTCTTAACAGACAAGCACTGGATGTTACAGGACCAGTGTTTTGTATCAGTTTAAGAGGGAGAGTTGGACTAGATATGGTCCGCATGTGTAGGAAACACCAGTCATTTGTTCTCAGCACACTCAATTTTCCTGCTGTCTTAGAGACTCTAGAAAGCAAGAGAGTGCTTCTTGTTCTAAAGCAGAGTGTGATCAATGGATGAGAACAAAGCTATGTGTTTCACTTCAGAAATGGAGTTAAATCCCAGGCTCTGAGTCTTCCTACAAGCAAGACTTCGTTTCAGGTAAGGGCAGTCACTTTTCTGCTCAAACGAACTACATCGTTCACGAAGATCACACGTTTCTCATCTTAACAGACAAGCATTGGATGTTAGAGGACCAGTGCTTTGTGTCATTTTCAGAAACAGAATTGGACTAGATATGGTCCGTATGTTTAGGAAACACCGTTCTTTTGTTCTCAGTGCACTCACGTTTCCTGCTGTCTTAGAGACTTTAGCAAGCAAGAGCGTGCTTCTCGCTCTAAAGCAGAGTGTGATCCATGGATGAGAACTATGCTGTGTGTTTCCCTTCAGAAATGGAGTTAAATCCCAGACTCTGTGTCTTCCTACAAGCAAGACTTCGTTTAAGGTAAGGGCAGTCACTTTTCTGCTCAAACGATCTACATCGTTCATGAAGCTCACACGTTTCCCATCTTAACTGACAAGCATTGGATGTTAGAGGACCGGTGCTTTGTATCAATTTCAGAAGAAGAGTGGGACTACATATGGTCCGTATGTGTAGGAAAGTCCGTTCTTTTGTTCTGGGCACACTCAGATTTCCTGCTGTATTAGAGACTCTAGAAAGCAAGAGCATGTTTCTTGCTCTAAAGCAGAGTGTGATCCATGGATGAGAACTATGCTGTGTGTTTCCATTCAGAAATGGAGTTAAATCCCAGGCTCTGTGTCTTCCTACAAGCAAGACTTCGTTTCAGGTAAGTGCAGTCACTTTTCAGCTCAAACGAACTACATCGTTCACGAAGCTCACACGTTTTTCATCTTAACAGACAAGCATTGGATGTTAGAGGACCAGTGCTTTGTATCAGTTTAAGAAGCAGAGTTGGACTAGATATGGTCCGTATGTGTAGGAAACACCGTTCTTAGCAAAATCACGTTTCCTGCTGTGTTAGAGAATCTAGAAAGCAAGAGCGTGCTTCTCGCTCTAAGCAGAGTGTGATCCATGGATGAGAACTATGCTGTGTGTTTCCCTTCAGAAATGGAGTTAAATCCCAATCTCTGTATCTTCCTACAAGCAAGACTTCGTTTCAGGTAACGGCAGTCACTTTTCAGCTCAAACGAACTACATCGTTCACTGAGCTCACACATTTCTCTTCTTAACAGACAAGCATTGGATGTTAGAGGACCAGTGTTTTGTATCAGTTTAAGAAGGAGAGTTGGACTAGATATGGTCCGTATGTGTAGGAAACACCGTTCATTTGTTCTCAGCACACTCAAGTTTCCTGCTGTCTTAGAGACTCTAGAAAGCAAGAGCGTGCTTCTTGTTCTAAAGCAGAGTGTGATCAATGGTTGAGCACACTGCTGTGTGTTTCACTTCAGAAATGGAGTTAAATCTCAGGATCTGAGTCTTCCTACAAGCAAGAATTCGTTTCAGGTAAGGGCAGTCACTTTTCTGCTCAAACGAACTACATCGTTCACGAAGATCACACGTTTCTGATCTTAACAGACAAGCATTGGATGTTAGAGGACCAGTGCTTTGTGTCAGTTTCAGAAACAGAATTGGACTAGATATGGTCCTTACGTTTAGGAAACACCGTTCTTTTGTTCTCAGCGCACTCACTTTTCCTGCTGTCTTAGAGACTTTAGCAAGCAAGAGCGTGCTTCTCGCTCTAAAGCAGAGTGTGATCCATGGATGAGAACTATGCTGTGTGTTTCCCTTCAGAAATGGAGTTAAATCCCAGACTCTGTGTCTTCCTACAAGCAAGACTTCGTTTAATGTAAGGGCAGTCACTTTTCTGCTCAAACGAACTACATCTTTCATGAAGCTCACACGTTTCCCATCTTAACTGACAAGCATTGGATGTTAGAGGACCAGTGCTTTGTATCAGTTTCAGAAGAAGAGTTGGACTACATATGGTCCGTATGTATAGGAAAGTCCATTCTTTTGTTCTGGGCACACTCAGATTTCCTGCTGTATTAGAGACTCTAGAAAGCAAGAGCATGTTTCTTGCTCTAAAGCAGAGTGTGATCCATGGATGAGAACTATGCTGTGTGTTTCCATTCAGAAATGGAGTTAAATCCCAGGCTCTGTGTCTTCCTACAAGCAAGACTTCGTTTCAGGTAAGTGCAGTCACTTTTCAGCTCAAACGAACTACATCGTTCACGGAGCTCACATGTTTCTCATCTTAACAGACAAGCATTGGATGTTAGAGGACCAGTGCTATGTATCAGTTTAAGAAGCAGATTTGGACGAGATATGGTCTGTATGTGTAGGAAACACCGTTCTTTTGTTCTCAGCAAAATCATGTTTCCTGCTGTGTTAGAGACTCTAGAAAGCAAGAGCGTGCTTCTCGCTCTAAAGCAGAGTGTGATCCATGGATGAGAACTATGCTGTGTGTTTCCCGTCAGAAATGGAGTTAAATCCCAGACTCTGTGTCTTCCTACAAGCAAGACTTCGTTTCAGGTAAGGGCAGTCACTTTTCTGGTCAAACGAACTACATCGTTCATGAAGCTCACACGTTTCCCATCTTAACTGACAAGCATTGGATGTTAGAGGACCAGTGCTTTGTATCAGTTTCAGAAGAAGAGTTGGACTACATATGGTCCGTATGTGTAGGAAAGTCCGTTCTTTTGTTCTGGGCACACTCAGATTTCCTTCTATATTAGAGACTCTAGAAAGCAAGAGCATGCTTCTTGCTCTAAAGCAGAGTGTGATCCATGGATGAGAACTATGCTGTGTGTTTCCATTCAGAAATGGAGTTAAATCCCAGGCTCTGTGTCTTCCTACAAGCAAGACTTCGTTTCAGGTAAGTGCAGTCACTTTTCAGCTCAAAAGAACTACATCGTTCACGAAGCTCACACGTTTCTCATCTTAACAGACAAGCATTGGATGTTAGAGGACCAGTGCTTTGTATCAGTTTAAGAAGCAGAGTTGGACTAGATATGGTCCGTATGTGTAGGAAACACCGTTCTTTTGTTCTCAGCAAAATCACTTTTCCTGCTGTGTTAGAGACTCTAGTAAGGAAGAGATTGCTTCTCGCTCTAAAGCAGAGTGTGATCCATGGATGAGAACTATGCTGTGTGTTTCCCTTCAGAAATGGAGTTAAATCCCAATCTCTGTGTCTTCCTACAAGCAAGACTTTGTTTCAGGTAACGGCAGTCACTTTTCAGTTCAAACGAACTACATCGTTCACTGAGCTCACACATTTCCCCTCTTAACAGACAAGCATTGGATATTAGAGGACCAGTGCTTTGTATCAGTTTAAGAAGGAGAGTTGGACTAGATATGGTCCGTATGTGTAGGAAACACCTTTTATTTGTTCTCAGCACACTCACGTTACCTGCTGTCATAGAGACTCTAGAAAGCAAGAGAGTGCTTCTTGTTCTAAAGCAGAGTGTGATCAATCGATGAGAACAAAGCTGTGTGTTTCACTTCAGAAATGTAGTTAAATCCCAGGCTCTGAGTCTTCCTACCAGGAAGACTTCGTTTCAGGTAAGGGCAGTCACTTTTCTGCTCAAACGAACTACATCGTTCACGAAGATCACACGTTTCTTATCTTAACTGACAAGCATTGGATGTTAAAGGACCAGTGCTTTGTATCAGTTTCAGAAGAAGAGTTGGACTAGATATGGTCCGTATATGTAGGAAACACCGTTCTTTTGTTCTCAGCGCACTCACGTTTCCTGCTGTCTTAGAGACTTTAGCAAGCAAGAGCGTGCTTCTCGCTCTAAAGCAGAGTGTGATCCATGGATGTGAACTATGCTGTGTGTTTCCCTTCAGAATTGGAGTTAAATCCCAGACTCTGTGTCTTCCTACAAGCAAGACTTCGTTTAATGTAAGGGCAGTCACTTTTCTGCTCAAACGAACTACATAGTTCATGAAGCTCACACGTTTCCCATCTTAACTGACAAGCATTGGATGTTAGAGGACCAGTGCTTTGTATCAGTTTCAGAAGAAGAGTTGGACTACATATGGTCCGTATGTATAGGAAAGTCCATTCTTTTGTTCTGGGCACACTCAGATTTCCTGCTGTATTAGAGACTCTAGAAAGCAAGAGCATGTTTCTTGCTCTAAAGCAGAGTGTGATCCATGGATGAGAACTATGCTGTGTGTTTCCATTCAGAAATGGAGTTAAATCCCAGGCTCTGTGTCTTCCTACAAGCAAGACTTCGTTTCAGGTAAGTGCAGTCACTTTTCAGCTCAAACGAACTACATCGTTCACGGAGCTCACATGTTTCTCATCTTAACAGACAAGCATTGGATGTTAGAGGACCAGTGCTTTGTATCAGTTTAAGAAGCAGAGTTGGACGAGATATGGTCTGTATGTGTAGGAAACACCGTTCTTTTGTTCTCAGCAAAATCATGTTTCCTGCTGTGTTAGAGACTCTAGAAAGCAAGAGCGTGCTTCTCGCTCTAAAGCAGAGTGTGATCCATGGATGAGAACTATGCTGTGTGTTTCCCGTCAGAAATGGAGTTAAATCCCAGACTCTGTGTCTTCCTACAAGCAAGACTTCGTTTCAGGTAAGGGCAGTCACTTTTCTGGTCAAACGAACTACATCGTTCATGAAGCTCACACGTTTCCCATCTTAACTGACAAGCATTGGATGTTAGAGGACCAGTGCTTTGTATCAGTTTCAGAAGAAGAGTTGGACTACATATGGTCCGTATGTGTAGGAAAGTCCGTTCTTTTGTTCTGGGCACACTCAGATTTCCTTCTATATTAGAGACTCTAGAAAGCAAGAGCATGCTTCTTGCTCTAAAGCAGAGTGTGATCCATGGATGAGAACTATGCTGTGTGTTTCCATTCAGAAATGGAGTTAAATCCCAGGCTCTGTGTCTTCCTACAAGCAAGACTTCGTTTCAGGTAAGTGCAGTCACTTTTCAGCTCAAAAGAACTACATCGTTCACGAAGCTCACACGTTTCTCATCTTAACAGACAAGCATTGGATGTTAGAGGACCAGTGCTTTGTATCAGTTTAAGAAGCAGAGTTGGACTAGATATGGTCCGTATGTGTAGGAAACACCGTTCTTTTGTTCTCAGCAAAATCACGTTTCCTGCTGTGTTAGAGACTCTAGTAAGGAAGAGATTGCTTCTCGCTCTAAAGCAGAGTGTGATCCATGGATGAGAACTATGCTGTGTGTTTCCCTTCAGAAATGGAGTTAAATCCCAATCTCTGTGTCTTCCTACAAGCAAGACTTTGTTTCAGGTAACGGCAGTCACTTTTCAGTTCAAACGAACTACATCGTTCACTGAGCTCACACATTTCCCCTCTTAACAGACAAGCATTGGATATTAGAGGACCAGTGCTTTGTATCAGTTTAAGAAGGAGAGTTGGACTAGATATGGTCCGTATGTGTAGGAAACACCTTTTATTTGTTCTCAGCACACTCACGTTACCTGCTGTCATAGAGACTCTAGAAAGCAAGAGAGTGCTTCTTGTTCTAAAGCAGAGTGTGATCAATCGATGAGAACAAAGCTGTGTGTTTCACTTCAGAAATGTAGTTAAATCCCAGGCTCTGAGTCTTCCTACCAGGAAGACTTCGTTTCAGGTAAGGGCAGTCACTTTTCTGCTCAAACGAACTACATCGTTCACGAAGATCACACGTTTCTTATCTTAACTGACAAGCATTGGATGTTAAAGGACCAGTGCTTTGTATCAGTTTCAGAAGAAGAGTTGGACTAGATATGGTCCGTATATGTAGGAAACACCGTTCTTTTGTTCTCAGCGCACTCACGTTTCCTGCTGTCTTAGAGACTTTAGCAAGCAAGAGCGTGCTTCTCGCTCTAAAGCAGAGTGTGATCCATGGATGTGAACTATGCTGTGTGTTTCCCTTCAGAATTGGAGTTAAATCCCAGACTCTGTGTCTTCCTACAAGCAAGACTTCGTTTAATGTAAGGGCAGTCACTTTTCTGCTCAAACGAACTACATAGTTCATGAAGCTCACACGTTTCCCATCTTAACTGACAAGCATTGGATGTTAGAGGACCAGTGCTTTGTATCACTTTCAGAAGAAGAGTTGGACTACATATGGTCCGTATGTGTAGGAAAGTCCGTTCTTTTGTTCTGGGCACACTCAGATTTCCTGCTGTATTACAGACTCTAGAAAGCAAGAGCATGTTTCTTGCTCTAAAGCAGAGTGTGATCCATGGATGAGAACTATGCTGTGTGTTTCCATTCAGAAATGGAGTTAAATCCCAGGCTCTGTGTCTTCCTACAAGCAAGACTTCGTTTCAGGTAAGTGCAATCACTTTTCAGCTCAAACGAACTACATCGTTCACGAAGCTCACACGTTTTTTATCTTAACAGACAAGCATTGGATGTTAGAGGACCAGTGCTTTGTATCAGTTTCAGAAGCAGAGTTGAACTAGATATGGTCCGAATGTGTAGGAAACACCGTACTTTTGTTCTCAGCACAATCACGTTTCCTGCTGTCTTAGAGACTCTAGAAAGCAAGAGCGTGCTTCTTGTTCTAAAGCAGAGTATGATCAATGGATGATTACACTGCTGTGTGTTTCACTTCAGAAATGGAGTTAAATCCCAGGCTCTGTGTCTTCCTACAAGCAAGACTTCGTTTCAGGTAACGGCAGTCACTTTTCAGCTCAAACGAACTACATCGTTCACTGAGCTCACACATTTCTCTTCTTAACAGACAAGCATTGGATGTTAGAGGACCAGTGTTTTGTATCAGTTTAAGAAGGAGAGTTGGACTAGATATGGTCCGTATGTGTAGGAAAAACCGTTCATTTGTTCTCAGCACACTCATGTTTCCTGCTGTCTTAGAGACTCTAGAAAGCAAGAGCGTGCTTCTTGTTCTAAAGCAGAGTGTGATCAATGGATGAGCACACTGCTGTGTGTTTCACTTCAGAAATGGAGTTAAATCTCAGGATCTGAGTCTTCCTACAAGCAAGAATTCGTTTCAGGTAAGGGCAGTCACTTTTCTGCTCAAACGAACTACATCGTTCACGAAGATCACACGTTTCTGATCTTAACAGACAAGCATTGGATGTTAGAGGACCAGTGCTTTGTGTCAGTTTCAGAAACAGAATTGGACTAGATATGGTCCTTACGTTTAGGAAACACCGTTCTTTTGTTCTCAGCGCACTCACTTTTCCTGCTGTCTTAGAGACTTTAGCAAGCAAGAGCGTGCTTCTCGCTCTAAAGCAGAGTGTGATCCATGGATGAGAACTATGCTGTGTGTTTCCCTTCAGAAATGGAGTTAAATCCCAGACTCTGTGTCTTCCTACAAGCAAGACTTCGTTTAATGTAAGGGCAGTCACTTTTCTGCTCAAACGAACTACATCTTTCATGAAGCTCACACGTTTCCCATCTTAACTGACAAGCATTGGATGTTAGAGGACCAGTGCTTTGTATCAGTTTCAGAAGAAGAGTTGGACTACATATGGTCCGTATGTATAGGAAAGTCCATTCTTTTGTTCTGGGCACACTCAGATTTCCTGCTGTATTAGAGACTCTAGAAAGCAAGAGCATGTTTCTTGCTCTAAAGCAGAGTTTGATTCATGGATGAGAACTATGCTGTGTGTTTCCATTCAGAAATGGAGTTAAATCCCAGGCTCTGTGTCTTCCTACAAGCAAGACTTCGTTTCAGGTAAGTGCAGTCACTTTTCAGCTCAAACGAACTACATCGTTCACGGAGCTCACATTTTTCTCATCTTAACAGACAAGCATTGGATGTTAGAGGACCAGTGCTTTGTATCAGTTTAAGAAGCAGAGTTGGACTAGATATGGTCCGTATGTGTAGGAAACACCGTTCTTTTGTTCTCAGCAAAATCATGTTTCCTGCTGTGTTAGAGACTCTGGAAAGCAAGAGCGTGCTTCTCGCTCTAAAGCAGAGTGTGATCCATGGATGAGAACTATGCTGTGTGTTTACCTTCAGAAATGGAGTTAAATCCCAGACTCTGTGTCTTCCTACAAGCAAGACTTCGTTTAATGTAAGGGCAGTCACTTTTCTGCTCAAACGAACTACATCTTTCATGAAGCTCACACGTTTCCCATCTTAACTGACAAGCATTGGATGTTAGAGGACCAGTGCTTTGTATCAGTTTCAGAAGCAGAGTTGGACTAGATATGGTCCGTATGTGTAGGAAACACCGTTCTTTTGTTCTCAGCAAAATCACGTTTCCTGCTGTGTTAGAGACTCTAGTAAGGAAGAGATTGCTTCTCGCTCTAAAGCAGAGTGGGATCCATGGATGAGAACTATGCTGTGTGTTTCCCTTCAGAAATGGAGTTAAATCCCAATCTCTGTGTCTTCCTACAAGCAAGACTTTGTTTCAGGTAACGGCAGTCACTTTTCAGTTCAAACGAACTACATCGTTCACTGAGCTCACACATTTCTCTTCTTAACAGACAAGCATTGGATATTAGAGGACCAGTGCTTTGTATCAGTTTAAGAAGGAGAGTTGGACTAGATATGGCCGTATGTGTAGGAAACACCTTTTATTTGTTCTCAGCACACTCACGTTACCTGCTGTCATAGAGACTCTAGAAAGCAAGAGAGTGCTTCTTGTTCTAAAGCAGAGTGTGATCAATCAATGAGAACAAAGCTGTGTGTTTCACTTCAGAAATGTAGTTAAATCCCAGGCTCTGAGTCTTCCTACCAGCAAGACTTCATTTCAGGTAAGGGCAGTCACTTTTCTGCTCAAACGAACTACATCGTTCACGAAGATCACACGTTTCTTATCTTAACTGACAAGCATTGGATGTTAAAGGACCAGTGCTTTGTATCAGTTTCAGAAGAAGAGTTGGACTAGATATGGTCCGTATATGTAGGAAACACCGTTCTTTTGTTCTCAGCGCACTCACGTTTCCTGCTGTCTTAGAGACTTTAGCAAGCGAGAGCGTGCTTCTCGCTCTAAAGCAGATTGTGATCCATGGATGAGAACTATGCTGTGTGTTTCCATTCAGAAATGGAGTTAAATCCCAGGCTCTGTGTCTTCCTACAAGCAAGACTTCGTTTCAGGTAAGTGCAATCACTTTTCAGCTCAAACGAACTACATCGTTCACGAAGCTCACACGTTTTTCATCTTAACAGACAAGCATTGGATGTTAGAGGACCAGTGCTTTGTATCAGTTTCAGAAGAAGAGTTGGACTAGATATGGTCCGTATATGTAGGAAACACCGTTCTTTTGTTCTCAGCACACTCACGTTTCCTGCTGTGTTAGAGACTCTAGTAAGGAAGAGATTGCTTCTCGCTCTAAAGCAGAGTGGGATCCATGGATGAGAACTATGCTGTGTGTTTCCCTTCAGAAATGGAGTTAAATCCCAATCTCTGTGTCTTCCTACAAGCAAGACTTTGTTTCAGGTAACGGCAGTCACTTTTCAGTTCAAACGAACTACATCGTTCACTGAGCTCACACATTTCTCTTCTTAACAGACAAGCATTGGATATTAGAGGACCAGTGCTTTGTATCAGTTTAAGAAGGAGAGTTGGACTAGATATGGCCGTATGTGTAGGAAACACCTTTTATTTGTTCTCAGCACACTCACGTTACCTGCTGTCATAGAGACTCTAGAAAGCAAGAGAGTGCTTCTTGTTCTAAAGCAGAGTGTGATCAATCAATGAGAACAAAGCTGTGTGTTTCACTTCAGAAATGTAGTTAAATCCCAGGCTCTGAGTCTTCCTACCAGCAAGACTTCATTTCAGGTAAGGGCAGTCACTTTTCTGCTCAAACGAACTACATCGTTCACGAAGATCACACGTTTCTTATCTTAACTGACAAGCATTGGATGTTAAAGGACCAGTGCTTTGTATCAGTTTCAGAAGAAGAGTTGGACTAGATATGGTCCGTATATGTAGGAAACACCGTTCTTTTGTTCTCAGCGCACTCACGTTTCCTGCTGTCTTAGAGACTTTAGCAAGCGAGAGCGTGCTTCTCGCTCTAAAGCAGATTGTGATCCATGGATGTGAACTATGCTGTGTGTTTCCCTTCAGAAATGGAGTTAAATCCCAGACTCTGTGTCTTCCTACAAGCAAGACTTCGTTTAATGTAAGGGCAGTCACTTTTCTGCTCAAACGAACTACATTGTTCATGAAGCTCACACGTTTCCCATCTTAACTGACAAGCATTGGATGTTAGAGGACCAGTGCTTTGTATCACTTTCAGAAGAAGAGTTGGACTACATATGGTCTGTATGTGTAGGAAAGTCCGTTCTTTTGTTCTGGGCACACTCAGATTTCCTGCTGTATTACAGACTCTAGAAAGCAAGAGCATGTTTCTTGCTCTAAAGCAGAGTGTGATCCATGGATGAGAACTATGCTGTGTGTTTCCATTCAGAAATGGAGTTAAAGCCCAGGCTCTGTGTCTTCCTACAAGCAAGACTTCGTTTCAGGTAAGTGCAATCACTTTTCAGCTCAAACGAACTACATCGTTCACGAAGCTCACACGTTTTTCATCTTAACACACAAGCATTGGATGTTAGAGGTCCAGTGCTTTGTATCAGTTTCAGAAGCAGAGTTGAACTAGATATGGTCCGAATGTGTAGGAAACACCGTACTTTTGTTCTCAGCACAAACACGTTTCCTGCTGTCTTAGAGAATCTAGAAAGCAAGAGCGTGCTTCTTGTTCTAAAGCAGAGTATGATCAATGGATGATTACACTGCTGTGTGTTTCACTTCAGAAATGGAGTTAAATCCCAGGCTCTGTGTCTTCCTACAAGCAAGACTTCCTGTCAGGTAAGGGCAGTCACTTTTCAGATCAAACGACCTACATCGTTCACTGAGCTCACACATTTCTCTTCTTAACAGACAAGCATTGGATATTAGAGGACCAGTGCTTTGTATCAGTTTAAGAAGCAGAGTTGGACTAGATATGGTCCGTATGTGTAGGAAACACCGTTCTTTTGTTCTCAGCAAAATCATGTTTCCTGCTGTGTTAGAGACTCTGGAAAGCAAGAGCGTGCTTCTCGCTCTAAAGCAGAGTGTGATCCATGGATGAGAACTATGCTGTGTGTTTACCTTCAGAAATGGAGTTAAATCCCAGACTCTGTGTCTTCCTACAAGCAAGACTTCGTTTAATGTAAGGGCAGTCACTTTTCTGCTCAAACGAACTACATCTTTCATGAAGCTCACACGTTTCCCATCTTAACTGACAAGCATTGGATGTTAGAGGACCAGTGCTTTGTATCAGTTTCAGAAGCAGAGTTGGACTAGATATGGTCCGTATGTGTAGGAAACACCGTTCTTTTGTTCTCAGCAAAATCACGTTTCCTGCTGTGTTAGAGACTCTAGTAAGGAAGAGATTGCTTCTCGCTCTAAAGCAGAGTGGGATCCATGGATGAGAACTATGCTGTGTGTTTCCCTTCAGAAATGGAGTTAAATCCCAATCTCTGTGTCTTCCTACAAGCAAGACTTTGTTTCAGGTAACGGCAGTCACTTTTCAGTTCAAACGAACTACATCGTTCACTGAGCTCACACATTTCTCTTCTTAACAGACAAGCATTGGATATTAGAGGACCAGTGCTTTGTATCAGTTTAAGAAGGAGAGTTGGACTAGATATGGCCGTATGTGTAGGAAACACCTTTTATTTGTTCTCAGCACACTCACGTTACCTGCTGTCATAGAGACTCTAGAAAGCAAGAGAGTGCTTCTTGTTCTAAAGCAGAGTGTGATCAATCAATGAGAACAAAGCTGTGTGTTTCACTTCAGAAATGTAGTTAAATCCCAGGCTCTGAGTCTTCCTACCAGCAAGACTTCATTTCAGGTAAGGGCAGTCACTTTTCTGCTCAAACGAACTACATCGTTCACGAAGATCACACGTTTCTTATCTTAACTGACAAGCATTGGATGTTAAAGGACCAGTGCTTTGTATCAGTTTCAGAAGAAGAGTTGGACTAGATATGGTCCGTATATGTAGGAAACACCGTTCTTTTGTTCTCAGCGCACTCACGTTTCCTGCTGTCTTAGAGACTTTAGCAAGCGAGAGCGTGCTTCTCGCTCTAAAGCAGATTGTGATCCATGGATGAGAACTATGCTGTGTGTTTCCATTCAGAAATGGAGTTAAATCCCAGGCTCTGTGTCTTCCTACAAGCAAGACTTCGTTTCAGGTAAGTGCAATCACTTTTCAGCTCAAACGAACTACATCGTTCACGAAGCTCACACGTTTTTCATCTTAACAGACAAGCATTGGATGTTAGAGGACCAGTGCTTTGTATCAGTTTCAGAAGAAGAGTTGGACTAGATATGGTCCGTATATGTAGGAAACACCGTTCTTTTGTTCTCAGCACACTCACGTTTCCTGCTGTGTTAGAGACTCTAGTAAGGAAGAGATTGCTTCTCGCTCTAAAGCAGAGTGGGATCCATGGATGAGAACTATGCTGTGTGTTTCCCTTCAGAAATGGAGTTAAATCCCAATCTCTGTGTCTTCCTACAAGCAAGACTTTGTTTCAGGTAACGGCAGTCACTTTTCAGTTCAAACGAACTACATCGTTCACTGAGCTCACACATTTCTCTTCTTAACAGACAAGCATTGGATATTAGAGGACCAGTGCTTTGTATCAGTTTAAGAAGGAGAGTTGGACTAGATATGGCCGTATGTGTAGGAAACACCTTTTATTTGTTCTCAGCACACTCACGTTACCTGCTGTCATAGAGACTCTAGAAAGCAAGAGAGTGCTTCTTGTTCTAAAGCAGAGTGTGATCAATCAATGAGAACAAAGCTGTGTGTTTCACTTCAGAAATGTAGTTAAATCCCAGGCTCTGAGTCTTCCTACCAGCAAGACTTCATTTCAGGTAAGGGCAGTCACTTTTCTGCTCAAACGAACTACATCGTTCACGAAGATCACACGTTTCTTATCTTAACTGACAAGCATTGGATGTTAAAGGACCAGTGCTTTGTATCAGTTTCAGAAGAAGAGTTGGACTAGATATGGTCCGTATATGTAGGAAACACCGTTCTTTTGTTCTCAGCGCACTCACGTTTCCTGCTGTCTTAGAGACTTTAGCAAGCGAGAGCGTGCTTCTCGCTCTAAAGCAGATTGTGATCCATGGATGTGAACTATGCTGTGTGTTTCCCTTCAGAAATGGAGTTAAATCCCAGACTCTGTGTCTTCCTACAAGCAAGACTTCGTTTAATGTAAGGGCAGTCACTTTTCTGCTCAAACGAACTACATTGTTCATGAAGCTCACACGTTTCCCATCTTAACTGACAAGCATTGGATGTTAGAGGACCAGTGCTTTGTATCACTTTCAGAAGAAGAGTTGGACTACATATGGTCTGTATGTGTAGGAAAGTCCGTTCTTTTGTTCTGGGCACACTCAGATTTCCTGCTGTATTACAGACTCTAGAAAGCAAGAGCATGTTTCTTGCTCTAAAGCAGAGTGTGATCCATGGATGAGAACTATGCTGTGTGTTTCCATTCAGAAATGGAGTTAAAGCCCAGGCTCTGTGTCTTCCTACAAGCAAGACTTCGTTTCAGGTAAGTGCAATCACTTTTCAGCTCAAACGAACTACATCGTTCACGAAGCTCACACGTTTTTCATCTTAACACACAAGCATTGGATGTTAGAGGTCCAGTGCTTTGTATCAGTTTCAGAAGCAGAGTTGAACTAGATATGGTCCGAATGTGTAGGAAACACCGTACTTTTGTTCTCAGCACAAACACGTTTCCTGCTGTCTTAGAGAATCTAGAAAGCAAGAGCGTGCTTCTTGTTCTAAAGCAGAGTATGATCAATGGATGATTACACTGCTGTGTGTTTCACTTCAGAAATGGAGTTAAATCCCAGGCTCTGTGTCTTCCTACAAGCAAGACTTCCTGTCAGGTAAGGGCAGTCACTTTTCAGATCAAACGACCTACATCGTTCACTGAGCTCACACATTTCTCTTCTTAACAGACAAGCATTGGATATTAGAGGACCAGTGCTTTGTATCAGTTTAAGAAGGAGAGTTGGACTAGATATGGTCCGTATGTGTAGGAAACACCTTTCTTTGTTCTCAGCACACTCACGTTTCCTGCTGTCATAGAGACTCTAGAAAGCAAGAGAGTGCTTCTTGTTCTAAAGCAGAGTGTGATAAATCGATGAGAACAAAGCTGTGTGTTTCACTTCAGAAATGGAGTTAAATCCCAGGCTCTGAGTCTTCCTACAGGCAAGACTTCGTTTCAGGTAAGGGGAGTCACTTTTCTGCTCAAACGAACTACATCGTTCACAAAGATCACACGTTTCTTATCTTAACTGACAAGCATTGGATGTTAAAGGACCAGTGCTTTGTATCAGTTTCAGAAGAAGAGTTGGACTGGATATGGTCCGTATATGTAGGAAACACCGTTCTTTTTTTCTCAGCAAACTCATGTTTCCTGCTGTGTTAGAGACTCTAGAAAGCAAGAGCGTGCTTCTCGCTCTAAAGCAGAGTGTGATCCATGGATGAGAACTATGCTGTGTGTTTCCCTTCAGAAATGGAGTTAAATCCCAATCTCTGTGTCTTCCTACAAGCAAGACTTTGTTTCAGGTAACGGCAGTCACTTTTCAGCTCAAACGAACTACATAGTTCACTGAGCTCACACATTTCTCTTCTTAACAGACAAGCATTGGATATTAGAGGACCAGTGCTTTGTATCAGTTTAAGAAGGAGAGTTGGACTAGATATGGTCCGTATGTGTAGGAAACCCCTTTCTTTTGTTGTCAGCACACTCAAGTTTCCTGCTGTCTTGGAGATTTTAGAAAGCAAGAGCGTGCTTCTTGTTCTAAAGCAGAGTGTGATCAATGGATGAGCACACTGCTGTGTGTTTCACTTCAGAAATGGAGTTAAATCCCAGGATCTGAGTCTTCCTACAAGCAAGACTTCCTTTTAGGTAAGGGAAGTCACTTTTCAGATCAAACGAACTACATCGTTCACTGAGCTCACACATTTCTCTTCTTAACAGACAAGCATTGGATATTAGAGGACCAGTGCTTTGTATCAGTTTAAGAAGGAGAGTTGGACTAGATATGGTCCGTATGTGTAGGAAACACCTTTCTTTTGTTCTCAGCACACTCACGTTTCCTGCTGTCATAGAGACTCTAGAAAGCAAGAGAGTGCTTCTTGTTCTAAAGCAGAGTGTGATCAATCGATGAGAACAAAGCTGTGTGTTTCACTTCAGAAATGGAGTTAAATCCCAGGCTCTGAGTCTTCCTACAAGCAAGACTTCGTTTCATGTAAGGGCAGTCACTTTTCTGCTCAAACGAACTACATCGTTCACGAAGATCACACGTTTCTTATCTTAACTGACAAGCATTGGATGTTAAAGGACCAGTGATCTGTATCAGTTTCAGAAGAAGAGTTGGACTAGATATGGTCCGTATATGTAGGAAACACCGTTCTTTGTTCTCAGCACACTCACATTTCCTGCTGTGTTAGAGACTCTAGAAAGCAAGAGCGTGCTTCTGGCTCTAAAGCAGAGTGTGATCCATGGATGAGAACTATGCTGTGTGTTTCCCTTCAGAAATGGGGTTAAATCCCAATCTCTGTGTCTTCCTACAAGCAAGACTTCGTTTCAGGTAATGGCAGTCACTTTTCAGCTCAAACGAACTACATCGTTCACTGAGCTCACACATTTCTCTTCTTAACAGACAAGCATTGGATGTTAGAGGACCAGTGCTTCGTGTCAGTTTCAGAAACAGAATTGGACTAGATATGGTCTGTATGTTTAGGAAACACCGTTCTTTTGTTCTCAGCGCACTCACGTTTCCTGCTGTCTTAGAGACGTTAGCAAGCAAGAGCGTGCTTCTCGCTCTAAAGCAGAGTGAGATCCATGGATGAGAACTATGCTGTGTGATTCCCTTCAGAAATGGAGTTAAATCCCAATCTCTGTGTCTTCCTACAAGCAAGACTTTGTTTCAGGTAACGGCAGTCACTTTTCTGCTCAAATGAACTACATCGTTCACAAAGATCACACGTTTCTTATCTTAACTGTCAAGCATTGGATGTTAGAGGAAAAGTGCTTTGTATCAGTTTCAGAAGAAGAGTTGGACTAGATATGGTCCGTATATGTAGGAAACACCTTTCTTTTCTCCTCAGCACATTCACTTTTCCTGCACTGTTAGAGACTATAGAAAGCAATAGCATGCTTCTTGCTCTAAAGCAGAGTGTGATCCATGGCTGAGAACTATGCTGTGTGTTTCCATTCAGAAATGGAGTTAAATCCCAGGCTCTGTGTCTTCCTACAAGCAAGACTTCGTTTCAGGTAAGGGCAGTCACTTTTCAGCTCAAACGAACTTCATCGTTCACGAAGCTCACACGTTTCTCATCTTAACAGACAAGCATTGGATGTTAGAGGAACAGTGCTTTGTATCAGTTTCAGAAGCAGAGTTGAACAAGATATGGTCCGTATGTGTAGGAAACACCGTTCTTTGTTCTCAGCACACACACGTTTCCTGCTGTCTCAGAGACTCTAGAAAGCAAGAGCGTGCTTCTTGTTCTAAAGCAGAGTGTGATCAATGGATGATTACACTGCTGTGTGTTTCACTTCAGAAATGGAGTTAAATCCCAGGCTCTGTGTCTTCCTACAAGCAAGACTTCCTTTTAGGTATGGGCAGTCACTTTTCAGATCAAACGAACTACATCGTTCACTGAGCTCACACATTTCTCTTCTTAACAGACAAGCATTGGATATTAGAGGACCAGTGCTTTGTATCAGTTTAAGAAGGAGAGTTGGACTAGATATGGTCCGTATGTGTAGGAAACACCTTTCTTTTGTTCTCAGCACACTCACGTTTCCTGCTGTCATAGAGACTCTAGAAAGCAAGAGAGTGCTTCTTGTTCTAAAGCAGAGTGTGATCAATCGATGAGAACA
Organism: Onychomys leucogaster; assembly: GCA_949786385.1. Classification (NCBI taxonomy): domain Eukaryota; kingdom Metazoa; phylum Chordata; class Mammalia; order Rodentia; family Cricetidae; genus Onychomys; species Onychomys leucogaster. The sequence goes on along the minus strand of CATKUP010000018.1, from coordinate 2,190,348 downwards.
AAGCTGTGTGTTTCACTTCAGAAATGGAGTTAAATCCCAGGCTCTGAGTCTTCCTACAAGCAAGACTTCGTTTCATGTAAGGGCAGTCACTTTTCTGCTCAAACGAACTACATCGTTCACGAAGATCACACGTTTCTTATCTTAACTGACAAGCATTGGATGTTAAAGGACCAGTGCTCTGTATCAGTTTCAGAAGAAGAGTTGGACTAGATATGGTCCGTATATGTAGGAAACACCGTTCTTTTGTTCTCAGCACACTCACGTTTCCTGCTGTGTTAGAGACTCTAGAAAGCAAGAGCGTGCTTCTCGCTCTAAAGCAGAGTGTGATCCATGGATGAGAACTATGCTGTGTGTTTCCCTTCAGAAATGGAGTTAAATCCCAATCTCTGTGTCTTCCTACAAGCAAGACTTCATTTCAGGTAACGGCAGTCACTTTTCAGCTCAAACGAACTACATCGTTCACGAAGATCACACGTTTCTCATCTTAACAGACAAGCATTGGATGTTAGAGGACCAGTGCTTTGTGTCAGTTTCAGAAACAGAATTGGACTAGATATGGTCAGTATGTTTAGGAAACACCGTTCTTTTGTTCTTAGCAAAATCACGTTTCCTGGTGTGTTAGAGAATCTAGAAAGCAAGAGCGTGCTTCTCGCTCTAAAGCAGAGTGTGATCCATGGATGAGAACTATGCTGTGTGTTTCCCTTCAGAAATGGAGTTAAATCCCAATCTTTGTATCTTCGTACAAGCAAGACTTCGTTTCAGGTAACGGCAGTCACTTTTCAGCTCAAACGAACTACATCGTTCACTGAGCTCACACATTTCTCTTCTTAACAGACAAGCATTGGATGTTAGAGGACCAGTGTTTTGTATCAGTTTAAGAAGGAGAGTTGGACTAGATATGGTCCGTATGTGTAGGAAACACCGTTCATTTGTTCTAAGCACACTCACGTTTCCTGCTGTCTTAGAGACGTTAGCAAGCAAGAGCGTGCTTCTCGCTCTAAAGCAGAGTGTGAACCATGGATGAGAACTATGCTGTGTGTTTCCCTTCAGAAATGGAGTTAAATCCCAATCTCTGTGTCTTCCTACAAGCAAGAATTTGTTTCAGGTAACGGCAGTCACTTTTCTGCTCAAACGAACTACATCGTTCACGAAGATCACACGTTTCTTATCTTAACTGTCAAGCATTGGATGTTAGAGGACCAGTGCTTTGTATCAGTTTCAGAAGAAGAGTTGGACTAGATATGGTCCGTATATGTAGGAAACTCCTTTCTTTTGTCCTCAGCACATTCACATTTCCTGCTCTGTTAGAGACTCTAGAAAGCAAGAGCATGCTTCTTGCTCTAAAGCAGAGTGTGATCCATGGATGAGAACTATGGTGTGTTTCCATTCATAAATGGAGTTAAATCCCAGGCTCTGTGTCTTCCTACAAGCAAGACTTCGTTTCAGGTAAGGGCAGTCACTTTTCAGCTCAAACGAACTACATCGCTCACGAAGCTCACACGTTTCTCATCTTAACAGACAAGCATTGGATGTTAGAGGAACAGTGCTTTGTATCAGTTTCAGAAGCAGAGTTGAACAAGATATGGTCTGTATGTGTAGGAAACACCGTTCTTTGTTCTCAGGACACACATGTTTCCTGCTGTCTCAGAGACTCTAGAAAGCAAGAGCGTGCTTCTTGTTCTAAAGCAGAGTGTGATCAATGGATGATTACACTGCTGTGTGTTTCACTTCAGAAATGGAGTTAAATCCCAGGCTCTGTATCTTCCTACAAGCAAGACTTCCTTTCAGGTAAGGGCAGTCACTTTTCTGCTCAAACGAACTACATCGTTCACGAAGATCACACGTTTCTTATCTTAACTGACAAGCATTGGATGTTAAAGGACCAGTGCTTTGTATCAGTTTAAGAAGCAGAGTTGGACTAGATATGGACCGTATGTGTAGGAAACACCATTCATTTGTTCTCAGCACACTCAAGTTTCCTGCTGTCTTAGAGACTCTAGAAAGCAAGAGCGTGCTTCTTGTTCTAAAGCAGAGTGTGATCAATGGATGAGAACAAAGCTGTGTGTTTCACTTCAGAAATGGAGTTAAATCCCAGGCTCTGAGTCTTCCTACAAGCAAGACTTCGTTTCAGGTAAGGGCAGTCACTTTTCTGCTCAAAAGAACTACATCGTTCACGAAGATCACACGTTTCTCATCTTAACAGACAAGCATTGGATGTTAGAGGACCAGTGCTTTGTGTCAGTTTCAGAAACAGAATTGGACTAGATATGGTCAGTATGTTTAGGAAACACCGTTCTTTTGTTCTTAGCAAAATCACATTTCCTGCTGTGTTAGAGAATCTAGAAAGCAAGTGCGTGCTTCTCGCTCTAAAGCAGAGTGTGATCCATGGATGAGAACTATGCTGTGTGTTTCCCTTCCGAAATGGAGTTAAATCCCAATCTTTGTATCTTCCTACAAGCAAGACTTCGTTTCAGGTAACGGCAGTCACTTTTCAGCTCAAACGAACTACATCGTTCACTGAGCTCACACATTTCTCTTCTTAACAGACAAGCATTGGAAGTTAGAGGACCAGTGTTTTGTATCAGTTTAAGAAGGAGAGTTGGACTAGATATGGGCAGTATGTGTAGGAAACACCGTTCATTTGTTCTCAGCACACTCAAGTTTCCTGCTGTCTTAGAGACTCTAGAAAGCAAGAGCGTGCTTCTTGTTCTAAAGCAGAATGTGATCAATGGATGAGCAAACTGCTGTGTGTTTCACTTCAGAAATGGAGTTAAATCCCAGGATCTGAGTCTTCCTACAAGCAAGACTTCGTTTCAGGTAAGGGCAGTCACTTTTCTGCTCTAAAGAACTACATCGTTCACGAAGATCACACGTTTCTCATCTTAAAAGACAAGCATTGGATGTTAGAGGACCAGTGCTTCGTGTCAGTTTCAGAAACAGAATTGGACTAGATATGGTCCGTATGTTTAGGAAACACCGTTCTTTTGTTCTCAGCGCACTCACGTTTCCTGCTGTCTTAGAGACGTTAGCAAGCAAGAGCGTGCTTCTCGATCTAAAGCAGAGTGTGAACCATGGATGAGAACTATGCTGTGTGTTTCCCTTCAGAAATGGAGTTAAATCCCAATCTCTGTGTCTTCCTACAAGCAAGACTTTGTTTCAGGTAACGGCAGTCACTTTTCAGCTCAAACGAACTACATAGTTCACTGAGCTCACACATTTCTCTTCTTAACAGACAAGCATTGGATATTAGAGGACCAGTGCTTTGTATCAGTTTCAGAAGAAGAGTTGGACTAGATATGGTCCGTATATGTAGGAAACACCGTTCTTTTGTTCTCAGCACACTCACGTTTCCTGCTGTGTTAGAGACTCTAGAAAGCAAGAGCGTGCTTCTCGCTCTAAAGCAGAGTGTGATCCATGGATGAGAACTATGCTGTGTGTTTCCCTTCAGAAATGGAGTTAAATCCCAATCTCTGTGTCTTCCTACAAGCAAGACTTCATTTCAGGTAACGGCAGTCACTTTTCAGCTCAAACGAACTACATCGTTCACGAAGATCACACGTTTCTCATCTTAACAGACAAGCATTGGATGTTAGAGGACCAGTGCTTTGTGTCAGTTTCAGAAACAGAATTGGACTAGATATGGTCAGTATGTTTAGGAAACACCGTTCTTTTGTTCTTAGCAAAATCACGTTTCCTGGTGTGTTAGAGAATCTAGAAAGCAAGAGCGTGCTTCTCGCTCTAAAGCAGAGTGTGATCCATGGATGAGAACTATGCTGTGTGTTTCCCTTCAGAAATGGAGTTAAATCCCAATCTTTGTATCTTCCTACAAGCAAGACTTCGTTTCAGGTAACGGCAGTCACTTTTCAGCTCAAACGAACTACATCGTTCACTGAGCTCACACATTTCTCTTCTTAACAGACAAGCATTGGATGTTAGAGGACCAGTGTTTTGTATCAGTTTAAGAAGGAGAGTTGGACTAGATATGGTCCGTATGTGTAGGAAACACCGTTCATTTGTTCTAAGCACACTCACGTTTCCTGCTGTCTTAGAGACGTTAGCAAGCAAGAGCGTGCTTCTCGCTCTAAAGGAGAGTGTGAACCATGGATGAGAACTATGCTGTGTGTTTCCCTTCAGAAATGGAGTTAAATCCCAATCTCTGTGTCTTCCTACAAGCAAGACTTTGTTTCAGGTAACGGCAGTCACTTTTCTGCTCAAAAGAACTACATCGTTCACGAAGATCACACGTTTCTTATCTTAAATGTCAAGCATTGGATGTTAGAGGACCAGTGCTTTGTATCAGTTTCAGAAGAAGAGTTGGACTAGATATGGTCCGTATATGTAGGAAACTCCTTTCTTTTGTCCTCAGCACATTCACATTTCCTGCTCTGTTAGAGACTCTAGAAAGCAAGAGCATGCTTCTTGCTCTAAAGCAGAGTGTGATCCATGGATGAGAACTATGGTGTGTTTCCATTCATAAATGGAGTTAAATCCCAGGCTCTGTGTCTTCCTACAAGCAAGACTTCGTTTCAGGTAAGGGCAGTCACTTTTCAGCTCAAACGAACTACATCGCTCACGAAGCTCACACGTTTCTCATCTTAACAGACAAGCATTGGATGTTAGAGGAACAGTGCTTTGTATCAGTTTCAGAAGCAGAGTTGAGCAAGATATGGTCCGTATGTGTAGGAAACACCGTTCTTTGTTCTCAGCACACACACGTTTCCTGCTGTCTCAGAGACTCTAGAAAGCAAGAGCGTGCTTCTTGTTCTAAAGCAGAGTGTGATCAATGGATGATTACACTGCTGTGTGTTTCACTTCAGAAATGGAGTTAAATCCCAGGCTCTGTGTCTTCCTACAAGCAAGACTTCCTTTTAGGTATGGGCAGTCACTTTTCAGATCAAACGAACTACATCGTTCACTGAGCTCACACATTTCTCTTCTTAACAGACAAGCATTGGATATTAGAGGACCAGTGCTTTGTATCAGTTTAAGAAGGAGAGTTGGACTAGATATGGTCCGTATGTGTAGGAAACACCTTTCTTTTGTTCTCAGCACACTCACGTTTCCTGCTGTCATAGAGACTCTAGAAAGCAAGAGAGTGCTTCTTGTTCTAAAGCAGAGTGTGATCAATCGATGAGAACAAAGCTGTGTGTTTCACTTCAGAAATGGAGTTAAATCCCAGGCTCTGAGTCTTCCTACAAGCAAGACTTCGTTTCATGTAAGGGCAGTCACTTTTCTGCTCAAACGAACTACATCGTTCACGAAGATCACACGTTTCTTATCTTAACTGACAAGCATTGGATGTTAAAGGACCAGTGCTCTGTATCAGTTTCAGAAGAAGAGTTGGACTAGATATGGTCCGTATATGTAGGAAACACCGTTCTTTTGTTCTCAGCACACTCACGTTTCCTGCTGTGTTAGAGACTCTAGAAAGCAAGAGCGTGCTTCTCGCTCTAAAGCAGAGTGTGATCCATGGATGAGAACTATGCTGTGTGTTTCCCTTCAGAAATGGAGTTAAATCCCAATCTCTGTGTCTTCCTACAAGCAAGACTTCATTTCAGGTAACGGCAGTCACTTTTCAGCTCAAACGAACTACATCGTTCACGAAGATCACACGTTTCTCATCTTAACAGACAAGCATTGGATGTTAGAGGACCAGTGCTTTGTGTCAGTTTCAGAAACAGAATTGGACTAGATATGGTCAGTATGTTTAGGAAACACCGTTCTTTTGTTCTTAGCAAAATCACGTTTCCTGGTGTGTTAGAGAATCTAGAAAGCAAGAGCGTGCTTCTCGCTCTAAAGCAGAGTGTGATCCATGGATGAGAACTATGCTGTGTGTTTCCCTTCAGAAATGGAGTTAAATCCCAATCTTTGTATCTTCCTACAAGCAAGACTTCGTTTCAGGTAACGGCAGTCACTTTTCAGCTCAAACGAACTACATCGTTCACTGAGCTCACACATTTCTCTTCTTAACAGACAAGCATTGGATGTTAGAGGACCAGTGTTTTGTATCAGTTTAAGAAGGAGAGTTGGACTAGATATGGTCCGTATGTGTAGGAAACACCGTTCATTTGTTCTAAGCACACTCACGTTTCCTGCTGTCTTAGAGACGTTAGCAAGCAAGAGCGTGCTTCTCGCTCTAAAGGAGAGTGTGAACCATGGATGAGAACTATGCTGTGTGTTTCCCTTCAGAAATGGAGTTAAATCCCAATCTCTGTGTCTTCCTACAAGCAAGACTTTGTTTCAGGTAACGGCAGTCACTTTTCTGCTCAAAAGAACTACATCGTTCACGAAGATCACACGTTTCTTATCTTAAATGTCAAGCATTGGATGTTAGAGGACCAGTGCTTTGTATCAGTTTCAGAAGAAGAGTTGGACTAGATATGGTCCGTATATGTAGGAAACTCCTTTCTTTTGTCCTCAGCACATTCACATTTCCTGCTCTGTTAGAGACTCTAGAAAGCAAGAGCATGCTTCTTGCTCTAAAGCAGAGTGTGATCCATGGATGAGAACTATGGTGTGTTTCCATTCATAAATGGAGTTAAATCCCAGGCTCTGTGTCTTCCTACAAGCAAGACTTCGTTTCAGGTAAGGGCAGTCACTTTTCAGCTCAAACGAACTACATCGCTCACGAAGCTCACACGTTTCTCATCTTAACAGACAAGCATTGGATGTTAGAGGAACAGTGCTTTGTATCAGTTTCAGAAGCAGAGTTGAGCAAGATATGGTCCGTATGTGTAGGAAACACCGTTCTTTGTTCTCAGCACACACACGTTTCCTGCTGTCTCAGAGACTCTAGAAAGCAAGAGCGTGCTTCTTGTTCTAAAGCAGAGTGTGATCAATGGATGATTACACTGCTGTGTGTTTCACTTCAGAAATGGAGTTAAATCCCAGGCTCTGTGTCTTCCTACAAGCAAGACTTCCTTTTAGGTATGGGCAGTCACTTTTCAGATCAAACGAACTACATCGTTCACTGAGCTCACACATTTCTCTTCTTAACAGACAAGCATTGGATATTAGAGGACCAGTGCTTTGTATCAGTTTAAGAAGGAGAGTTGGACTAGATATGGTCCGTATGTGTAGGAAACACCTTTCTTTTGTTCTCAGCACACTCACGTTTCCTGCTGTCATAGAGACTCTAGAAAGCAAGAGAGTGCTTCTTGTTCTAAAGCAGAGTGTGATCAATCGATGAGAACAAAGCTGTGTGTTTCACTTCAGAAATGGAGTTAAATCCCAGGCTCTGAGTCTTCCTACAAGCAAGACTTCGTTTCATGTAAGGGCAGTCACTTTTCTGCTCAAACGAACTACATCGTTCACGAAGATCACACGTTTCTTATCTTAACTGACAAGCATTGGATGTTAAAGGACCAGTGCTCTGTATCAGTTTCAGAAGAAGAGTTGGACTAGATATGGTCCGTATATGTAGGAAACACCGTTCTTTTGTTCTCAGCACACTCACGTTTCCTGCTGTGTTAGAGACTCTAGAAAGCAAGAGCGTGCTTCTCGCTCTAAAGCAGAGTGTGATCCATGGATGAGAACTATGCTGTGTGTTTCCCTTCAGAAATGGAGTTAAATCCCAATCTCTGTGTCTTCCTACAAGCAAGACTTCATTTCAGGTAACGGCAGTCACTTTTCAGCTCAAACGAACTACATCGTTCACGAAGATCACACGTTTCTCATCTTAACAGACAAGCATTGGATGTTAGAGGACCAGTGCTTTGTGTCAGTTTCAGAAACAGAATTGGACTAGATATGGTCAGTATGTTTAGGAAACACCGTTCTTTTGTTCTTAGCAAAATCACGTTTCCTGGTGTGTTAGAGAATCTAGAAAGCAAGAGCGTGCTTCTCGCTCTAAAGCAGAGTGTGATCCATGGATGAGAACTATGCTGTGTGTTTCCCTTCAGAAATGGAGTTAAATCCCAATCTTTGTATCTTCCTACAAGCAAGACTTCGTTTCAGGTAACGGCAGTCACTTTTCAGCTCAAACGAACTACATCGTTCACTGAGCTCACACATTTCTCTTCTTAACAGACAAGCATTGGATGTTAGAGGACCAGTGTTTTGTATCAGTTTAAGAAGGAGAGTTGGACTAGATATGGTCCGTATGTGTAGGAAACACCGTTCATTTGTTCTAAGCACACTCACGTTTCCTGCTGTCTTAGAGACGTTAGCAAGCAAGAGCGTGCTTCTCGCTCTAAAGGAGAGTGTGAACCATGGATGAGAACTATGCTGTGTGTTTCCCTTCAGAAATGGAGTTAAATCCCAATCTCTGTGTCTTCCTACAAGCAAGACTTTGTTTCAGGTAACGGCAGTCACTTTTCTGCTCAAAAGAACTACATCGTTCACGAAGATCACACGTTTCTTATCTTAAATGTCAAGCATTGGATGTTAGAGGACCAGTGCTTTGTATCAGTTTCAGAAGAAGAGTTGGACTATATATGGTCCGTATATGTAGGAAACTCCTTTCTTTTGTCCTCAGCACATTCACATTTCCTGCTCTGTTAGAGACTCTAGAAAGCAAGAGCATGCTTCTTGCTCTAAAGCAGAGTGTGATCCATGGATGAGAACTATGGTGTGTTTCCATTCATAAATGGAGTTAAATCCCAGGCTCTGTGTCTTCCTACAAGCAAGACTTCGTTTCAGGTAAGGGCAGTCACTTTTCAGCTCAAACGAACTACATCGCTCACGAAGCTCACACGTTTCTCATCTTAACAGACAAGCATTGGATGTTAGAGGAACAGTGCTTTGTATCAGTTTCAGAAGCAGAGTTGAGCAAGATATGGTCCGTATGTGTAGGAAACACCGTTCTTTGTTCTCAGCACACACACGTTTCCTGCTGTCTCAGAGACTCTAGAAAGCAAGAGCGTGCTTCTTGTTCTAAAGCAGAGTGTGATCAATGGATGATTACACTGCTGTGTGTTTCACTTCAGAAATGGAGTTAAATCCCAGGCTCTGTGTCTTCCTACAAGCAACACTTCGTTTCAGGTAAGGGCAGTCACTTTTCTGCTCAAACGAACTACATCGTTCACGAAGATCACACGGTTCTTATCTTAACTGACAAGCATTGGATGTTAAAGGACCAGTGCTTTGTATCAGTTTAAGAAGCAGAGTTGGACTAGATATGGACCGTATGTGTAGGAAACACAGTTCTTTTGTTCTCAGCACACTCAAGTTTCCTGCTGTCTTAGAGACTCTAGAAAGCAAGAGCGTGCTTCTTGTTCTAAAGCAGAGTGTGATCAATGGATGAGAACAAAGCTGTGTGTTTCACTTCAGAAATGGAGTTAAATCCCAGGCTCTGAGTCTTCCTACAAGCAAGACTTCGTTTCAGGTAAGGGCAGTCACTTTTCTGCTCAAACGAACTACATCGTTCACGAAGATCACACGTTTCTCATCTTAACAGACAAGCATTGGATGTTAGAGGACCAGTGCTTTGTGTCAGTTTCAGAAACAGAATTGGACTAGATATGGTCAGTATGTTTAGGAAACACCGTTCTTTTGTTCTTAGCAAAATCACGTTTCCTGGTGTGTTAGAGAATCTAGAAAGCAAGAGCGTGCTTCTCGCTCTAAAGCAGAGTGTGATCCATGGATGAGAACTATGCTGTGTGTTTCCCTTCAGAAATGGAGTTAAATCCCAATCTTTGTATCTTCCTACAAGCAAGACTTCGTTTCAGGTAACGGCAGTCACTTTTCAGCTCAAACGAACTACATCGTTCACTGAGCTCACACATTTCTCTTCTTAACAGACAAGCATTGGATGTTAGAGGACCAGTGTTTTGTATCAGTTTAAGAAGGAGAGTTGGACTAGATATGGTCCGTATGTGTAGGAAACACCGTTCATTTGTTCTCAGCACACTCACGTTTCCTGCTGTCTTAGAGACGTTAGCAAGCAAGAGCGTGCTTCTCGCTCTAAAGCAGAGTGTGAACCATGGATGAGAACTATGCTGTGTGTTTCCCTTCAGAAATGGAGTTAAATCCCAATCTCTGTGTCTTCCTACAAGCAAGACTTTGTTTCAGGTAACGGCAGTCACTTTTCTGCTCAAACGAACTACATCGTTCACGAAGATCACACGTTTCTTATCTTAACTGTCAAGCATTGGATGTTAGAGGACCAGTGCTTTGTATCAGTTTCAGAAGAAGAGTTGGACTAGATATGGTCCGTATATGTAGGAAACACCTTTCTTTTGTCCTCAGCACATTCACATTTTCTGCTCTGTTAGAGACTCTAGAAAGCAAGAGCATGCTTCTTGCTCTAATGCAGAGTGTGATCCATGGATGAGAACTATCGTGTGTTTCCATTCATAAATGGAGTTAAATCCCAGGCTCTGTGTCTTCCTACAAGCAAGACTTCGTTTCAGGTAAGGGCAGTCACTTTTCAGCTCAAACGAACTACATCGCTCACAAAGCTCACACGTTTCTCATCTTAACAGACAAGCATTGGATGTTAGAGGAACAGTGCTTTGTATCAGTTTCAGAAGCAGAGTTGAACAATATATGGTCTGTATGTGTAGGAAACACCGTTCTTTGTTCTCAGGACACACACGTTTCCTGCTGTCTCAGAGACTCTAGAAAGCAAGAGCGTGCTTCTTGTTCTAAAGCAGAGTGTGATCAATGGATGATTACACTGCTGTGTGTTTCACTTCAGAAATGGAGTTAAATCCCAGGCTCTGTGTCTTCCTACAAGCAAGACTTCCTTTCAGGTAAGGGCAGTCACTTTTCTGCTCAAACGAACTACATCGTTCACGAAGATCACACGTTTCTTAACTTAACTGACAAGCATTGGATGTTAAAGGACCAGTGCTTTGTATCAGTTTAAGAAGCAGAGTTGGACTAGATATGGACCGTATGTGTAGGAAACACCGTTCTTTTGTTCTCAGCAAAATCACGTTTCCTGCTGTGTTAGAGACTCTAGAAAGCAAGAGCGTGCTTCTCGCTCTAAAGCAGAGTGTGATCCATGGATGAGAACTATGCTGTGTTTCCCTTCAGAAATGGAGTTAAATCCCAATCTCTGTGTCTTCCTACAAGCAAGAATTCGTTTCAGGTAACGGCAGTCACTTTTCAGCTCAAACGAACTACATCGTTCACTGAGCTCACACATTTGTCTTCTTAACAGACAAGCATTGGATGTTAGAGGACCAGTGTTTTGTATCAGTTTAAGAAGGAGAGTTGGACTAGATATGGTCCTTATGTGTAGGAAACACCGTTCATTTGTTCTCAGCACACTCAAGTTTCCTGCTGTCTTAGAGAATCTAGAAAGCAAGAGTATGCTTCTTGTTCTGAAGCAGAGTGTGATCAATGGATGAGAAAACTGCTGTGTGTTTCACTTCAGAAATGGAGTTAAATCCCAGGCTCTGAGTCTTCCTACAAGCAAGACTTCGTTTCAGGTAAGGGCAGTCACTTTTCTGCTCAAAAGAACTACATCGTTCACAAAGATCACACGTTTCTCATCTTAACAGACAAGCATTGGATGTTAGAGGACCAGTGCTTCGTGTCAGTTTCAGAAACAGAATTAGACTAGATATGGTCCATATGTTTAGGAAACACCGTTCTTTTGTTCTCAGCAAAATCACGTTTCCTGCTGTCTTAGAGACGTTAGCAAGCAAGAGCGTGCTTCTCGCTCTAAAGCAGAGTGTGATCCATGGATGAGAACTATGCTGTGTGTTTCCCTTCAGAAATGGAGTTAAATCCCAGACTCTGTGTCTTCCTACAAGCAAGACTTCGTTTAAGGTAAGGGCAGTTACTTTTCTGCTCAAACGAACTACATCATTCATGAAGCTGACACGTTTCCCATCTTAACTGACAAGCATTGGATGTTAGAGGACCAGAGCTATGTATCAGTTTCAGAAGAAGATGTGGACTACATATGGTCCGTATGTTTAGGAAACTCCGTTCTTTTGTTATGCTCACACTCTGATTTCCTGCTGTGTTAGAGAATCTAGAACACAAGAGCATGCTACATGCTCTAAAGCAGAGGGTGATCCATGGATGAGAACTATGCTGTGTGTTTCCATTCAGTAATGGAGTTAAATCCCAGGCTCTGTGTCTTCCTACAAGCAAGACTTCGTTTAAGGTAAGGGCAATCACTTTTCAGCTCAAACGAACTACATTGTTCACGAAGCTCACACGTTTCTCATCTTAACAGACAAGCATTGGATGTTAGAGGACCAGTGCTTTGTATCAGTTTCAGAAGCAGAGTTGAACTAGATATGGTCCGTATGTGTAGAAAACACCGTTCTTTTTTTCTCAGCACACACACGTTTCCTGCTGTCTTAGAGACTCTAGAAAGCAAGAGTGTGCTTCTTGTCCTAAAGCAGAGTGTGATCAATGGATGATTACACTGCTGTGTGTTTCACTTCAGAAATGGAGTTAAATCCCAGGCTCTGAGTCTTCCTAGAAGCAAGTCTTCGATTCAGGTAAGGGCAGTCACTTTTCTGCTCAAACGAACTACATCTTTCACGAAGCTCACACGTTTCTCATCTTAAATGACAAGCAATGCATGTTAGAGGGTCAGTGCTTTGTATCAGTTTCAGAACCAGATTTGGACTGCATATGGTATGTATGTGTAGGAAACACCGTTCTTTTGTTCTGGGCACACTCTGATTACCTGCTATATTAGAGACTCTAAAAGCAAGAGCGTGCTTCTCGCTCTAAAGCAGAGTGTGTCCATGGATGAGAAAAATGCTGTGTGTTTCCCTTCAGAAATGGAGTTAAATCCCAGGCTCTGTGTCTTACTACAAACAAGACTTCGTTTCAGGTAAGGGCAATCACTTTTCAGCTCAAACGATCTACATCGTTCACAGAGCTCACACATTTCTCTTCTTAACTGTAAAGCATAGGATGTTAGAGGACCAGTGCTTTGTATCAGTTTCAGAAGCAGAGTTGGACTAGATATGGTCTGTATGTGTAGGAAACACCGTTCTTTTGTTCTCAGCACACTCATGTTTCCTGCTGTCTTAGAGACTTTAGAAAGCAAGAGCATGCTTCTCGCTCTAAAGTAGAGTGTGATCCATGGATGAGAACTATGCTGTGTGTTTTCCTTCAGAAATGGAGTTCAATCCCAGGCTCTGTGTCTTACTACAAGCAAGACTTCGTTTCAGGTAAGGGCAGTCACTTTTCAGTTCAAAGGAACTACAACTTTCACAAAGCTCACACGTTTCTCATCTTAACTGACAAGCATAGGATGTAAGAGGACCAGTGCTTTGTATCAATTTCAGAAGCAGATTTGGACTAGATATGGTCCGTATGTGTAGGAAACACAGTTCTTTTGTTCTCTGCACACTCATGTTTCCTGCTGTCTTAGAGACTTTAGAAAGCAAGAGCGTGCTTCTCGCTCTAAAGCAGAGTATGATCCATGGATGAGAACTATGCTGTGTGTTTCCCTTCAGAAATGGAGTTAAATCCCAGGCTCTGTGTCTTACTACAAGCAAGACTTCGTTTCAGGTAAGGGCAGTCACTTTTCAGTTCAAAGGAACTACATCTTTCACAAAGCTCACACGTTTCTCCTCTTAACTGACAAGCATAGGATGTAAGAGGACCAATGCTTTGTATCAGTTTCAGAAGCAGATTTGGACTAGATATGGTCCGTATGTGTAGGAAACACGGTTCTTTTGTTCTCAGCACACTCACGTTTCCTGCTGTCTTAGAGACTTTAGAAAGCAAGAGCGTGCTTCTCGCTCTAAAGCACTGTGTGGTCAATGGATGAGAACTATGCTGTGTGTTTCCCTTCAGAAATGGAGTTAAATCCCAGGCTCTGTGTCTTCCTACATACAAGACTTCCTTTCAGGTAAGGGCAGTCACTTTTCTGCTCAAACGAACTACATCGTTCAAGAAGCTCACACGTTTCTCATCTTAAATGACAAGCAATGCATGTTAGAGGGTCAGTGCTTTGTATCAGTTTCAGAACGAGATTTGGACTACATATGGTATGTATGTGTAGGAAAACTCCGTTCTTTTATTCTGGGCACACTCTGATTACCTGCTATATTAGAGACTCTAAAAGCAAGAGCGTGCTTCTCGCTCTAAAGCAGAGTGTGTCCATGGATGAGAAAAATGCTGTGTGTTTCCCTTCAGAAATGGAGTTATATCCCAGGCTCTGTGTCTTACTACAAGCAAGACTTCGTTTCAGGCAAGGGCAGTCACTTTTCAGCTCAAACGAACTACATCGTTCACGGAGCTCACACATTTCTCTTCTTAATTGTAAAGCATGGGATGTTAGAGGACCAGTGCTTTGTATCAGTTTCAGAAGCAGATTTGGACTACATATGGTCTGTATGTGTAGGAAACACCGTTCTTTTGTTCTCAGCACACACACGTTTCCTGCTGTCTTAGAGAAACTAGAAAGCAAGAGCGTGCTTCTTGTTCTAAAGCAGAGTGTCATCAATGGATGATTACACTGCTGTGTGTTTCACTTCAGAAATGGTGTTAAATCCAAGGCTCTGAGTCTTCCTAAAAGCAAGACTTTGATTCAATAAGGGCAGTCACTTTTCTGCTCAAACGAACTACATCTTTCACGAAGCTCACACGTTTCTCATCTTAAATGGCAAGAAATGCATGTTAGAGGGTCAGTGCTTTGTATCAGTTTCAGAACGAGATTTGGACTATATGTGGTATGGAAACACCGTTCTTTTATCCTGGGCACACTCTGATTACCTGCTATATTAGAGACTCTAAAAGCAAGAGCGTGCTTCTCGCTCTAAAACAGAGTGTGATCCATGGATGAGAACTATGCTGTGTGTTTCCCTTCAGAAATGGAGTTAAATCCCAGGCTCTGTGTCTTCCTACAAACAAGACTTCCTCTCAGGTAAGGGCAGTCACTTTTCTGCTCAAACGAACTACATCGTTCACGAAGATCACACGTTTCTCATCTTAACTTGACAAGCATTGGTTGTTAGAGGACCAGTGCTTTGTATCAGTTTCAGAAGCAGATTTAGACAACATATGGTCCGTATGTGTAGGAAACACCGTTCTTTTATTCTGGGCACACTCTGATTACCTGCTGTATTAGAGAATCTAGAAAGCAAGAGCGTGCTTCTCGCTCTAAAGCAGAGTGTGATCCATGGATGAGAACTCTGCTGTGTGTTTCCATTCAGAAATGGAGTTAAATCCCAGGCTCTGTGTCTTCCTACAAAAAAGACTTCATTTCAGGTAAGGGCAGTCACTTTTCAGTTCAAAGGAACTACATCATTCTCAAAGCTCACACGTTTCTCATCTTAACTGACAAGCATTGGATGTTAGAGGACCAGTGCTTTGTGTCAGTTTCAGAAACAGAGTTGGACTAGATATGGTCGGTATGTGTAGGAAACACCGTTCATTTGTTCTCAGCGCACTCACGTTTCCTGCTGTCTTAGAGACTTTAGAAAGCAAGAGTGTGCTTCTCGCTCTAAAGCAGAGTGTGATCCATGGATGAGAACTATGCTGTGTGTTTCCCTTCAGAAATGGATTTAAATCCCAGATTCTGTGTCTTCCTACAAGCAAGACTTCGTTTAAGGTAAGGGCAGTCACTTTTCTGCTCAAACGAACTACATCGTTCACGAAGATCACACGTTTCTCATCTTAACTGACAAGCATTGGATGTTAGAGGACCAGTGCATTGTATCAGTTTCAGAAGCAGATTTGGACAACATATGGTCTGTATGTGTAGGAAACACCGTTCTTTTGTTCTGGGCACACTCAGATTACCTGCTGTATTAGAGAATCTAGAAAGCAAGAGCGTGCTTCTCGCTCTAAAGCAGAGTGTGTCCATGGATGAGAAAAATGCTGTGTGTTTCCCTTCAGAAATGGAATTAAATCCCAAGCTCTGTGTCTTACTACAAACAAGACTTCGTTTCAGGTAAGGGCAATCACTTTTCAGCTCAAACGATCTACATCGTTCACAGAGCTCACACATTTCTCTTCTTAACTGTAAAGCATAGGATGTTAGAGGACCAGTGCTTTGTATCAGTTTCAGAAGCAGAGTTGGACTAGATATGGTCTGTATGTGTAGGAAACACAGTTCTTTTGTTCTCAGCACACTCATGTTTCCTGCTGTCTTAGAGACTTTACAAAGCAAGAGCATGCTTCTCGCTCTAAAGTAGAGTGTGATCCATGGATGAGAACTATGCTGTGTGTTTTCCTTCAGAAATGGAGTTCAATCCCAGGCTCTGTGTCTTACTACAAGCAAGACTTCGTTTCAGGTAAGGGCAGTCACTTTTCAGTTCAAAGGAACTACAACTTTCACAAAGCTCACACGTTTCTCATCTTAACTGACAAGCATAGGATGTAAGAGGACCAGTGCTTTGTATCAATTTCAGAAGCAGATTTGGACTAGATATGGTCCGTATGTGTAGGAAACACAGTTCTTTTGTTCTCTGCACACTCATGTTTCCTGCTGTCTTAGAGACTTTAGAAAGCAAGAGCGTGCTTCTCGCTCTAAAGCAGAGTATGATCCATGGATGAGAACTATGCTGTGTGTTTCCCTTCAGAAATGGAGTTAAATCCCAGGCTCTGTGTCTTACTACAAGCAAGACTTCGTTTCAGGTAAGGGCAGTCACTTTTCAGTTCAAAGGAACTACATCTTTCACAAAGCTCACACGTTTCTCCTCTTAACTGACAAGCATAGGATGTAAGAGGACCAATGCTTTGTATCAGTTTCAGAAGCAGATTTGGACTAGATATGGTCCGTATGTGTAGGAAACACGGTTCTTTTGTTCTCAGCACACTCACGTTTCCTGCTGTCTTAGAGACTTTAGAAAGCAAGAGCGTGCTTCTCGCTCTAAAGCACTGTGTGGTCAATGGATGAGAACTATGCTGTGTGTTTCCCTTCAGAAATGGAGTTAAATCCCAGGCTCTGTGTCTTCCTACATACAAGACTTCCTTTCAGGTAAGGGCAGTCACTTTTCTGCTCAAACGAACTACATCGTTCAAGAAGCTCACACGTTTCTCATCTTAAATGACAAGCAATGCATGTTAGAGGGTCAGTGCTTTGTATCAGTTTCAGAACGAGATTTGGACTACATATGGTATGTATGTGTAGGAAAACTCCGTTCTTTTATTCTGGGCACACTCTGATTACCTGCTATATTAGAGACTCTAAAAGCAAGAGCGTGCTTCTCGCTCTAAAGCAGAGTGTGTCCATGGATGAGAAAAATGCTGTGTGTTTCCCTTCAGAAATGGAGTTATATCCCAGGCTCTGTGTCTTACTACAAGCAAGACTTCGTTTCAGGCAAGGGCAGTCACTTTTCAGCTCAAACGAACTACATCGTTCACGGAGCTCACACATTTCTCTTCTTAATTGTAAAGCATGGGATGTTAGAGGACCAGTGCTTTGTATCAGTTTCAGAAGCAGATTTGGACTACATATGGTCTGTATGTGTAGGAAACACCGTTCTTTTGTTCTCAGCACACACACGTTTCCTGCTGTCTTAGAGAAACTAGAAAGCAAGAGCGTGCTTCTTGTTCTAAAGCAGAGTGTCATCAATGGATGATTACACTGCTGTGTGTTTCACTTCAGAAATGGTGTTAAATCCAAGGCTCTGAGTCTTCCTAAAAGCAAGACTTTGATTCAATAAGGGCAGTCACTTTTCTGCTCAAACGAACTACATCTTTCACGAAGCTCACACGTTTCTCATCTTAAATGGCAAGAAATGCATGTTAGAGGGTCAGTGCTTTGTATCAGTTTCAGAACGAGATTTGGACTATATGTGGTATGGAAACACCGTTCTTTTATCCTGGGCACACTCTGATTACCTGCTATATTAGAGACTCTAAAAGCAAGAGCGTGCTTCTCGCTCTAAAACAGAGTGTGATCCATGGATGAGAACTATGCTGTGTGTTTCCCTTCAGAAATGGAGTTAAATCCCAGGCTCTGTGTCTTCCTACAAACAAGACTTCCTCTCAGGTAAGGGCAGTCACTTTTCTGCTCAAACGAACTACATCGTTCACGAAGATCACACGTTTCTCATCTTAACTTGACAAGCATTGGTTGTTAGAGGACCAGTGCTTTGTATCAGTTTCAGAAGCAGATTTAGACAACATATGGTCCGTATGTGTAGGAAACACCGTTCTTTTATTCTGGGCACACTCTGATTACCTGCTGTATTAGAGAATCTAGAAAGCAAGAGCGTGCTTCTCGCTCTAAAGCAGAGTGTGATCCATGGATGAGAACTCTGCTGTGTGTTTCCATTCAGAAATGGAGTTAAATCCCAGGCTCTGTGTCTTCCTACAAAAAAGACTTCATTTCAGGTAAGGGCAGTCACTTTTCAGTTCAAAGGAACTACATCATTCTCAAAGCTCACACGTTTCTCATCTTAACTGACAAGCATTGGATGTTAGAGGACCAGTGCTTTGTGTCAGTTTCAGAAACAGAGTTGGACTAGATATGGTCCGTATGTGTAGGAAACACCGTTCATTTGTTCTCAGCGCACTCACGTTTCCTGCTGTCTTAGAGACTTTAGAAAGCAAGAGTGTGCTTCTCGCTCTAAAGCAGAGTGTGATCCATGGATGAGAACTATGCTGTGTGTTTCCCTTCAGAAATGGATTTAAATCCCAGATTCTGTGTCTTCCTACAAGCAAGACTTCGTTTAAGGTAAGGGCAGTCACTTTTCTGCTCAAACGAACTACATCGTTCACGAAGATCACACGTTTCTCATCTTAACTGACAAGCATTGGATGTTAGAGGACCAGTGCATTGTATCAGTTTCAGAAGCAGATTTGGACAACATATGGTCTGTATGTGTAGGAAACACCGTTCTTTTGTTCTGGGCACACTCAGATTACCTGCTGTATTAGAGAATCTAGAAAGCAAGAGCGTGCTTCTCGCTCTAAAGCAGAGTGTGATCCATGGATGAGAACTCTGCTGTGTGTTTCCCTTCAGAGATGGAGTTAAATCCCAGGCTCTGTGTCTTACTACAAGCAAGACTTCGTTACAGGTAAGGGCAGTCACTTTTCAGTTCAAAGGAACTACATCGTTCACGAAGCTCACACGTTTCTCATCTTAACAGACAAGCATTGGATGTTAGAGGACCAGTGCTTTGTATCAGTTTCAGAAGCAGAGTTGAACTAGATATGGTCCGTATGTGTAGGAAACACCGTTCATTTGTTCTCAGCGCACTCACGTTTCCTGCTGTCTTAGAGACTTTAGAAAGCAAGAGCATGCTTCTCGCTCTAAAGCAGAGTGTGATCCATGGATGAGAACTATTCTGTGTGTTTCCCTTCAGAAATGGAGTTAAATCCCAGATTCTGTGTTTTCCTACAAGCAAGACTTCGTTTCAGGTAAGGGCAGTCACTTTTCAGCTCAAACGAACTACATCGTTCACGAAGCTCACACGTTTCTCATCTTAACAGACAAGCATTGGATGTTAGAGGACCAGTGCTTTGTATCAGTTTCAGAAGCAGAGTTGAACTAGATATGGTCTGTATGTGTAGGAAACACCGTTCTTTTGTTCTCAGCACACACACGTTTCCTGCTGTCTTAGAGACTCTAGAAAGCAAGAGCGTGCTTCTTGTCCTAAAGCAGAGTGTGATCAATGGATGGTTACACTGCTGTGTGTTTCACTTCAGAAATGGAGTTATATCCCAGGCCCTGACTCTTCCTACAAGCAGGACTTCGATTCAGGTAAGGGCAGTCACTTTTCTGCTCTAACGAACTACATCGTTCACGAAGCTCACACGTTTCTCATCTTAACTGACAAGCATTGGATGTTAGAAGGATCAGTGCTTTGTATCAGTTTCAGAAGCAGATTTGGACTACATATGGTCTGTATGTGTAGGAAACACCGTTCTTTTGTTCTGGGCACACTCAGATTACCTGCTGTATTAGAGAATCTAGAAAGCAAGAGCGTGCTTCTCGCTCTATAGCAGAGTGTGATCCATGGATGAGAACTCTGCTGTGTGTTTCCCTTCAGAGATGGAGTTAAATCCCAGGCTCTGTGTCTTACTACAAGCAAGACTTCGTTACATGTAAGGGCAGTCACTTTTCAGTTCAAAGGAACTACATCATTCTCAAAGCTCACACGTTTCTCATCTTAACTGACAAGCATTGGATGTTAGAGGACCAGTGCTTTGTGTCAGTTTCGGAAACAGAGTTGGACTAGATATGGGCCGTATGTGTAGGAAACACCGTTCATTTGTTCTCAGCGCACTCACGTTTCCTGCTGTCTTAGAGACTTTAGAAAGCAAGAGCGTGCTTCTCGCTCAAAGCAGAGTGTGATCCATGGATGAGAACTATGCTTTGTGTTTCCCTTCAGAAATGGAGTTTAATCCCAGATATTGTGTCTTCCTACAAGCAAGACTTCGTTTAAGGTAAGGGCAGTCAATTTTCAGCTCAAACGAACTACATCGTTCACGAAGCTCACACGTTTCTCATCTTAACAGACAAGCATTGGATGTTAGAGGACCAGTGCTTTGTATCAGTTTCAGAAGCAGAGTTGAACTAGATATGGCCCGTATGTGTAGGAAACACCGTTCTTTTGTTCTCAGCACACACACGTTTCCTGCTGTCTTAGAGACTCTAGAAAGCAAGAGCGTGCTTCTTGTCCTAAAGCAGAGTGTGATCAATGGATGATTACACTGCTGTGTGTTTCACTTCAGAAATGGAGTTATATCCCAGGCTCTGAGTCTTCCTACAAGCAAGACTTCGATTCAGGTAAGGGCAGTCACTTTTCTGCTCAAACGAACTACATCGTTCACGAAGCTCACACGTTTCTCATCTTAACTGACAAGCATTGGATGTTAGAAGGGTCAGTGCTTTGTATCAGTTTCAGAAGCAGATTTGGACTACATATGGTCTGTATGTGTAGGAAACACCGTTCTTTTGTTCTGGGCACACTCAGATTACCTGCTGTATTAGAGAATCTAGAAAGCAAGAGCGTGCTTCTTGTTCTAAAGCAGAGTGTGGTCAATGGATGATTACACTGCTGTGTGTTTCCCTTCAGAAATGGATTTAAATCCCAGATTCTGTGTCTTCCTACAAGAAAGACTTCGTTTAAGGTAAGGGCAGACACTTGTCTGCTCAAACGAACTACATCGTTCACGAAGATCACACGTTTCTCATCTTAACTGACAAGCATTGGATAATAGAGGACCAGTGCATTGTATCAGTTTCAGAAGCAGATTTGGACAACATATAGTCTGTATGTGTAGGAAACCCCGTTCTTTTGTTCTGGGCACACTCAGATTACCTGCTGTATTAGAGAATCTAGAAAGCAAGAGCGTGCTTCTCGCTCTAAAGCAGAGTGTGATCCATGGATGAGAACTCTGCTGTGTGTTTCCCTTTAGAGATGGAGTTGAATCCCAGGCTCTGTGTCTTACTACAAGCAAGACTTCGTTTAAGGTAAGGGCAGTCACTTTTCAGTTCAAAGGAACTACATCGTTCACGAAGCTCACACGTTTCTCATCTTAACAGACAAGCATTGTTTGTTAGAGGACCAGTGCTTTGTATCAGTTTCAGAAGCAGAGTTGAACTAGATATGGCCCGTATGTGTAGGAAACACCGTTCTTTTGTTCTCAGCACACACACGTTTCCTGCTGTCTTAGAGACTCTAGAAAGCAAGAGCGTGCTTCTTGTCCTAAAGCAGAGTGTGATCAATGGATGATTACACTGCTGTGTGTTTCACTTCAGAAATGGAGTTATATCCCAGGCTCTGAGTCTTCCTACAAGCAAGACTTCGATTCAGGTAAGGGCAGTCACTTTTCTGCTCAAACGAACTACATCGTTCACGAAGCTCACACGTTTCTCATCTTAACTGACAAGCATTGGATGTTAGAAGGGTCAGTGCTTTGTATCAGTTTCAGAAGCAGATTTGGACTACATATGGTCTGTATGTGTAGGAAACACCGTTCTTTTGTTCTGGGCACACTCAGATTACCTGCTGTATTAGAGAATCTAGAAAGCAAGAGCGTGCTTCTTGTTCTAAAGCAGAGTGTGGTCAATGGATGATTACACTGCTGTGTGTTTCCCTTCAGAAATGGATTTAAATCCCAGATTCTGTGTCTTCCTACAAGAAAGACTTCGTTTAAGGTAAGGGCAGACACTTCTCTGCTCAAACGAACTACATCATTCACGAAGATCACACGTTTCTCATCTTAACTGACAAGCATTGGATAATAGAGGACCAGTGCATTGTATCAGTTTCAGAAGCAGATTTGGACAACATATAGTCTGTATGTGTAGGAAACCCCGTTCTTTTGTTCTGGGCACACTCAGATTACCTGCTGTATTAGAGAATCTAGAAAGCAAGAGCGTGCTTCTCGCTCTAAAGCAGAGTGTGATCCATGGATGAGAACTCTGCTGTGTGTTTCCCTTTAGAGATGGAGTTGAATCCCAGGCTCTGTGTCTTACTACAAGCAAGACTTCGTTACAGGTAAGGGCAGTCACTTTTCAGTTCAAAGGAACTACATCGTTCACGAAGCTCACACGTTTCTCATCTTAACAGACAAGCATTGGTTGTTAGAGGACCAGTGCTTTGTATCAGTTTCAGAAGCAGAGTTGAACTAGATATGGTCCGTATGTGTAGGAAACACCGTTCTTTTGTTCTCAGCACACACACGTTTCCTGCTGTCTTAGAGACTCTAGAAAGCAAGAGCGTGCTTCTTGTCCTAAAGCAGAGTGTGATCAATGGATGATTACACTGCTGTGTGTTTCACTTCAGAAATGGAGTTATATCCCAGGCTCTGAGTCTTCCTACAAGCAAGACTTCGATTCAGGTAAGGGCAGTCACTTTTCTGCTCAAACGAACTACATCGTTCACGAAGCTCACACATTTCTCATCTTAACTGACAAGCATTGGATGTTAGAAGGGTCAGTGCTTTGTATCAGTTTCAGAAGCAGATTTGGACTACATATGGTCTGTATGTGTAGGAAACACCGTTCTTTTGTTCTGGGCACACTCAGATTACGTGCTATATTAGAGACTCCAAAAGCAAGAGCGTGCTTCTCGCTCTAAAGCAGAGTGTGTCCATGGATGAGAAAAATGCTGTGTGTTTCCCTTCAGAAATGGAGTTAAATCCCAGGCTCTGTGTCTTACTACAAACAAGACTTCGTTTCAGGTAAGGGCAGTCACTTTTCAGCTCAAACGAACTACATCATTCACGGAGATCACTCATTTCTCTTCTTAACTGTAAAGCATGGGATGTTAGAGGACCAGTGCTTTGTATCAGTTTCAGAAGCAGAGTTGGACTAGATATGGTCCGTATGTGTAGGAAACACCGTTCTTTTGTTCTCAGCACACTCATTTTTCCTGCTGTCTTAGAGACTTTAGAAAGCAAGAGCGTGCTTCTCGCTCTAAAGCAGAGTGTGATCCATGGATGAGAACTATGCTGTGTGTTTCCCTTCAGAAATGGAGTTAAATCCCAGGCTCTGTGTCTTACTACAAGCAAGACTTCGTTTCAGGTAAGGGCAGTCACTTTTCAGTTCAAAGGAACTACAACTTTCACAAAGCTCACACGTTTCTCATCTTTACTGACAAGCATAGGATGTAAGAGGACCAGTGCTTTGTATCAGTTTCAGAAGCAGATTTTGACTAGATATGGTCCGTATGTATAGGAAACACCGTTCTTTTGTTCTCAGCACACTCATGTTTCCTGCTGTCTTAGAGACTTTAGAAAGCAAAAGCGTGCTTCTCGCTCTAAAGCACAGTGTGATCCATGGATGAGAACTATGCTGTGTGTTTCCCTTCAGAAATGGATTTAAATCCCAGATTCTGTTTCTTCCTACAAGCAAGACTTCGTTTAAGGTAAGGGCAGTCACTTGTCTGCTCAAACGAACTACATCGTTCACGAGGATCACACGTTTCTCATCTTAACTGACAAGCATTGGATGTTAGAGGACCAGTGCTTTGTATCAGTTTCAGAAGCAGATTTGGACTAGATATGGTCCGTATGTGTAGGAAACACGGTTCTTTTGTTCTCAGCACACTCACGTTTCCTGCTGTCTTAGAGACTTTAGAAAGCAAGAGCGTGCTTCTCGCTCTAAAGCACTGTGTGGTCAATGGATGAGAACTATGCTGTGTGTTTCCCTTCAGAAATGGAGTTAAATCCCAGGCTCTGTGTCTTCCTACATACAAGACTTCCTTTCAGGTAAGGGCAGTCACTTTTCTGCTCAAACGAACTACATCGTTCAAGAAGCTCACACGTTTCTCATCTTAAATGACAAGCAATGCATGTTAGAGGGTCAGTGCTTTGTATCAGTTTCAGAACGAGATTTGGACTACATATGGTATGTATGTGTAGGAAAACTCCGTTCTTTTATTCTGGGCACACTCTGATTACCTGCTATATTAGAGACTCTAAAAGCAAGAGCGTGCTTCTCGCTCTAAAGCAGAGTGTGTCCATGGATGAGAAAAATGCTGTGTGTTTCCCTTCAGAAATGGAGTTATATCCCAGGCTCTGTGTCTTACTACAAGCAAGACTTCGTTTCAGGCAAGGGCAGTCACTTTTCAGCTCAAACGAACTACATCGTTCACGGAGCTCACACATTTCTCTTCTTAATTGTAAAGCATGGGATGTTAGAGGACCAGTGCTTTGTATCAGTTTCAGAAGCAGATTTGGACTACATATGGTCTGTATGTGTAGGAAACACCGTTCTTTTGTTCTCAGCACACACACGTTTCCTGCTGTCTTAGAGAAACTAGAAAGCAAGAGCGTGCTTCTTGTTCTAAAGCAGAGTGTCATCAATGGATGATTACACTGCTGTGTGTTTCACTTCAGAAATGGTGTTAAATCCAAGGCTCTGAGTCTTCCTAAAAGCAAGACTTTGATTCAATAAGGGCAGTCACTTTTCTGCTCAAACGAACTACATCTTTCAAGAAGCTCACACGTTTCTCATCTTAAATGGCAAGAAATGCATGTTAGAGGGTCAGTGCTTTGTATCAGTTTCAGAACGAGATTTGGACTATATGTGGTATGGAAACACCGTTCTTTTATCCTGGGCACACTCTGATTACCTGCTATATTAGAGACTCTAAAAGCAAGAGCGTGCTTCTCGCTCTAAAACAGAGTGTGATCCATGGATGAGAACTATGCTGTGTGTTTCCCTTCAGAAATGGAGTTAAATCCCGGGCTCTGTGTCTTCCTACAAACAAGACTTCCTCTCAGGTAAGGGCAGTCACTTTTCTGCTCAAACGAACTACATCGTTCACGAAGATCACACGTTTCTCATCTTAACTTGACAAGCATTGGTTGTTAGAGGACCAGTGCTTTGTATCAGTTTCAGAAGCAGATTTAGACAACATATGGTCCGTATGTGTAGGAAACACCGTTCTTTTATTCTGGGCACACTCTGATTACCTGCTGTATTAGAGAATCTAGAAAGCAAGAGCGTGCTTCTCGCTCTAAAGCAGAGTGTGATCCATGGATGAGAACTCTGCTGTGTGTTTCCATTCAGAAATGGAGTTAAATCCCAGGCTCTGTGTCTTCCTACAAAAAAGACTTCATTTCAGGTAAGGGCAGTCACTTTTCAGTTCAAAGGAACTACATCATTCTCAAAGCTCACACGTTTCTCATCTTAACTGACAAGCATTGGATGTTAGAGGACCAGTGCTTTGTGTCAGTTTCAGAAACAGAGTTGGACTAGATATGGTCCGTATGTGTAGGAAACACCGTTCATTTGTTCTCAGCGCACTCACGTTTCCTGCTGTCTTAGAGACTTTAGAAAGCAAGAGTGTGCTTCTCGCTCTAAAGCAGAGTGTGATCCATGGATGAGAACTATGCTGTGTGTTTCCCTTCAGAAATGGATTTAAATCCCAGATTCTGTGTCTTCCTACAAGCAAGACTTCGTTTAAGGTAAGGGCAGTCACTTTTCTGCTCAAACGAACTACATCGTTCACGAAGATCACACGTTTCTCATCTTAACTGACAAGCATTGGATGTTAGAGGACCAGTGCATTGTATCAGTTTCAGAAGCAGATTTGGACAACATATGGTCTGTATGTGTAGGAAACACCGTTCTTTTGTTCTGGGCACACTCAGATTACCTGCTGTATTAGAGAATCTAGAAAGCAAGAGCGTGCTTCTCGCTCTAAAGCAGAGTGTGATCCATGGATGAGAACTCTGCTGTGTGTTTCCCTTCAGAGATGGAGTTAAATCCCAGGCTCTGTGTCTTACTACAAGCAAGACTTCGTTACAGGTAAGGGCAGTCACTTTTCAGTTCAAAGGAACTACATCGTTCACGAAGCTCACACGTTTCTCATCTTAACAGACAAGCATTGGATGTTAGAGGACCAGTGCTTTGTATCAGTTTCAGAAGCAGAGTTGAACTAGATATGGTCCGTATGTGTAGGAAACACCGTTCATTTGTTCTCAGCGCACTCACGTTTCCTGCTGTCTTAGAGACTTTAGAAAGCAAGAGCATGCTTCTCGCTCTAAAGCAGAGTGTGATCCATGGATGAGAACTATTCTGTGTGTTTCCCTTCAGAAATGGAGTTAAATCCCAGATTCTGTGTTTTCCTACAAGCAAGACTTCGTTTCAGGTAAGGGCAGTCACTTTTCAGCTCAAACGAACTACATCGTTCACGAAGCTCACACGTTTCTCATCTTAACAGACAAGCATTGGATGTTAGAGGACCAGTGCTTTGTATCAGTTTCAGAAGCAGAGTTGAACTAGATATGGTCTGTATGTGTAGGAAACACCGTTCTTTTGTTCTCAGCACACACACGTTTCCTGCTGTCTTAGAGACTCTAGAAAGCAAGAGCGTGCTTCTTGTCCTAAAGCAGAGTGTGATCAATGGATGGTTACACTGCTGTGTGTTTCACTTCAGAAATGGAGTTATATCCCAGGCCCTGACTCTTCCTACAAGCAGGACTTCGATTCAGGTAAGGGCAGTCACTTTTCTGCTCTAACGAACTACATCGTTCACGAAGCTTACACGTTTCTCATCTTAACTGACAAGCATTGGATGTTAGAAGGATCAGTGCTTTGTATCAGTTTCAGAAGCAGATTTGGACTACATATGGTCTGTATGTGTAGGAAACACCGTTCTTTTGTTCTGGGCACACTCAGATTACCTGCTGTATTAGAGAATCTAGAAAGCAAGAGCGTGCTTCTCGCTCTATAGCAGAGTGTGATCCATGGATGAGAACTCTGCTGTGTGTTTCCCTTCAGAGATGGAGTTAAATCCCAGGCTCTGTGTCTTACTACAAGCAAGACTTCGTTACAGGTAAGGGCAGTCACTTTTCAGTTCAAAGGAACTACATCATTCTCAAAGCTCACACGTTTCTCATCTTAACTGACAAGCATTGGATGTTAGAGGACCAGTGCTTTGTGTCAGTTTCGGAAACAGAGTTGGACTAGATATGGGCCGTATGTGTAGGAAACACCGTTCATTTGTTCTCAGCGCACTCACGTTTCCTGCTGTCTTAGAGACTTTAGAAAGCAAGAGCGTGCTTCTCGCTCAAAGCAGAGTGTGATCCATGGATGAGAACTATGCTTTGTGTTTCCCTTCAGAAATGGAGTTTAATCCCAGATATTGTGTCTTCCTACAAGCAAGACTTCGTTTAAGGTAAGGGCAGTCAATTTTCAGCTCAAACGAACTACATCGTTCACGAAGCTCACACGTTTCTCATCTTAACAGACAAGCATTGGATGTTAGAGGACCAGTGCTTTGTATCAGTTTCAGAAGCAGAGTTGAACTAGATATGGCCCGTATGTGTAGGAAACACCGTTCTTTTGTTCTCAGCACACACACGTTTCCTGCTGTCTTAGAGACTCTAGAAAGCAAGAGCGTGCTTCTTGTCCTAAAGCAGAGTGTGATCAATGGATGATTACACTGCTGTGTGTTTCACTTCAGAAATGGAGTTATATCCCAGGCTCTGAGTCTTCCTACAAGCAAGACTTCGATTCAGGTAAGGGCAGTCACTTTTCTGCTCAAACGAACTACATCGTTCACGAAGCTCACACGTTTCTCATCTTAACTGACAAGCATTGGATGTTAGAAGGGTCAGTGCTTTGTATCAGTTTCAGAAGCAGATTTGGACTACATATGGTCTGTATGTGTAGGAAACACCGTTCTTTTGTTCTGGGCACACTCAGATTACCTGCTGTATTAGAGAATCTAGAAAGCAAGAGCGTGCTTCTTGTTCTAAAGCAGAGTGTGGTCAATGGATGATTACACTGCTGTGTGTTTCCCTTCAGAAATGGATTTAAATCCCAGATTCTGTGTCTTCCTACAAGAAAGACTTCGTTTAAGGTAAGGGCAGACACTTGTCTGCTCAAACGAACTACATCGTTCACGAAGATCACACGTTTCTCATCTTAACTGACAAGCATTGGATAATAGAGGACCAGTGCATTGTATCAGTTTCAGAAGCAGATTTGGACAACATATAGTCTGTATGTGTAGGAAACCCCGTTCTTTTGTTCTGGGCACACTCAGATTACCTGCTGTATTAGAGAATCTAGAAAGCAAGAGCGTGCTTCTCGCTCTAAAGCAGAGTGTGATCCATGGATGAGAACTCTGCTGTGTGTTTCCCTTTAGAGATGGAGTTGAATCCCAGGCTCTGTGTCTTACTACAAGCAAGACTTCGTTTAAGGTAAGGGCAGTCACTTTTCAGTTCAAAGGAACTACATCGTTCACGAAGCTCACACGTTTCTCATCTTAACAGACAAGCATTGTTTGTTAGAGGACCAGTGCTTTGTATCAGTTTCAGAAGCAGAGTTGAACTAGATATGGCCCGTATGTGTAGGAAACACCGTTCTTTTGTTCTCAGCACACACACGTTTCCTGCTGTCTTAGAGACTCTAGAAAGCAAGAGCGTGCTTCTTGTCCTAAAGCAGAGTGTGATCAATGGATGATTACACTGCTGTGTGTTTCACTTCAGAAATGGAGTTATATCCCAGGCTCTGAGTCTTCCTACAAGCAAGACTTCGATTCAGGTAAGGGCAGTCACTTTTCTGCTCAAACGAACTACATCGTTCACGAAGCTCACACGTTTCTCATCTTAACTGACAAGCATTGGATGTTAGAAGGGTCAGTGCTTTGTATCAGTTTCAGAAGCAGATTTGGACTACATATGGTCTGTATGTGTAGGAAACACCGTTCTTTTGTTCTGGGCACACTCAGATTACCTGCTGTATTAGAGAATCTAGAAAGCAAGAGCGTGCTTCTTGTTCTAAAGCAGAGTGTGGTCAATGGATGATTACACTGCTGTGTGTTTCCCTTCAGAAATGGATTTAAATCCCAGATTCTGTGTCTTCCTACAAGAAAGACTTCGTTTAAGGTAAGGGCAGACACTTCTCTGCTCAAACGAACTACATCATTCACGAAGATCACACGTTTCTCATCTTAACTGACAAGCATTGGATAATAGAGGACCAGTGCATTGTATCAGTTTCAGAAGCAGATTTGGACAACATATAGTCTGTATGTGTAGGAAACCCCGTTCTTTTGTTCTGGGCACACTCAGATTACCTGCTGTATTAGAGAATCTAGAAAGCAAGAGCGTGCTTCTCGCTCTAAAGCAGAGTGTGATCCATGGATGAGAACTCTGCTGTGTGTTTCCCTTTAGAGATGGAGTTGAATCCCAGGCTCTGTGTCTTACTACAAGCAAGACTTCGTTACAGGTAAGGGCAGTCACTTTTCAGTTCAAAGGAACTACATCGTTCACGAAGCTCACACGTTTCTCATCTTAACAGACAAGCATTGGTTGTTAGAGGACCAGTGCTTTGTATCAGTTTCAGAAGCAGAGTTGAACTAGATATGGTCCGTATGTGTAGGAAACACCGTTCTTTTGTTCTCAGCACACACACGTTTCCTGCTGTCTTAGAGACTCTAGAAAGCAAGAGCGTGCTTCTTGTCCTAAAGCAGAGTGTGATCAATGGATGATTACACTGCTGTGTGTTTCACTTCAGAAATGGAGTTATATCCCAGGCTCTGAGTCTTCCTACAAGCAAGACTTCGATTCAGGTAAGGGCAGTCACTTTTCTGCTCAAACGAACTACATCGTTCACGAAGCTCACACATTTCTCATCTTAACTGACAAGCATTGGATGTTAGAAGGGTCAGTGCTTTGTATCAGTTTCAGAAGCAGATTTGGACTACATATGGTCTGTATGTGTAGGAAACACCGTTCTTTTGTTCTGGGCACACTCAGATTACGTGCTATATTAGAGACTCCAAAAGCAAGAGCGTGCTTCTCGCTCTAAAGCAGAGTGTGTCCATGGATGAGAAAAATGCTGTGTGTTTCCCTTCAGAAATGGAGTTAAATCCCAGGCTCTGTGTCTTACTACAAACAAGACTTCGTTTCAGGTAAGGGCAGTCACTTTTCAGCTCAAACGAACTACATCATTCACGGAGATCACTCATTTCTCTTCTTAACTGTAAAGCATGGGATGTTAGAGGACCAGTGCTTTGTATCAGTTTCAGAAGCAGAGTTGGACTAGATATGGTCCGTATGTGTAGGAAACACCGTTCTTTTGTTCTCAGCACACTCATTTTTCCTGCTGTCTTAGAGACTTTAGAAAGCAAGAGCGTGCTTCTCGCTCTAAAGCAGAGTGTGATCCATGGATGAGAACTATGCTGTGTGTTTCCCTTCAGAAATGGAGTTAAATCCCAGGCTCTGTGTCTTACTACAAGCAAGACTTCGTTTCAGGTAAGGGCAGTCACTTTTCAGTTCAAAGGAACTACAACTTTCACAAAGCTCACACGTTTCTCATCTTTACTGACAAGCATAGGATGTAAGAGGACCAGTGCTTTGTATCAGTTTCAGAAGCAGATTTTGACTAGATATGGTCCGTATGTATAGGAAACACCGTTCTTTTGTTCTCAGCACACTCATGTTTCCTGCTGTCTTAGAGACTTTAGAAAGCAAAAGCGTGCTTCTCGCTCTAAAGCACAGTGTGATCCATGGATGAGAACTATGCTGTGTGTTTCCCTTCAGAAATGGATTTAAATCCCAGATTCTGTTTCTTCCTACAAGCAAGACTTCGTTTAAGGTAAGGGCAGTCACTTGTCTGCTCAAACGAACTACATCGTTCACGAGGATCACACGTTTCTCATCTTAACTGACAAGCATTGGATGTTAGAGGACCAGTGCATTGTATCAGTTTCAGAAGCAGATTTGGACAACATATGGTCCGTATGTGTAGGAAACACCGTTCTTTTGTTCTGGGCACACTCAGATTACCTGCTGTATTAGAGAATCTAGAAAGCAAGAGCGTGCTTCTCGCTCTAAAGCAGAGTGTGATCCATGGATGAGAACTCTGCTGTGTGTTTCCCTTCAGAAATGGATTTAAATCCCAGATTCTGTTTCTTCCTACAAGCAAGACTTCGTTTCAGGTAAGGGCAGTCACTTTTCTGCTCAAACGAACTACATCGTTCACGAAGATCACATGTTTCTCATCTTAACAGACAAGCATTGGATGTTAGAGGACCAGTGCTTTGTGTCAGTTTCAGAAACAGAATTGGACTAGATATGGTCAGTATGTTTAGGAAACACCGTTCTTTGTTCTTAGCAAAATCACGTTTCCTGCTGTGTTAGAGAATCTAGAAAGCAAGAGCGTGCTTCTCGCTCTAAAGCAGAGTGTGATCCATGGATGAGAACTCTGCTGTGTGTTTCCCTTCAGAGATGGAGTTAAATCCCAGGCTCTGTGTCTTACTACAAGCAAGACTTCGTTACAGGTAAGGGCAGTCACTTTTCAGTTCAAAGGAACTACATCATTCTCAAAGCTCACACCTTTCTCATCTTAACTGACAAGCATTGGATGTTAGAGGACCAGTGCTTTGTGTCAGTTTCAGAAACAGAGTTGGACTAGATATGGTCCGTATGTGTAGGAAACACCGTTCATTTGTTCTCAGCGCACTCACGTTTCCTGCTGTCTTAGAGACTTTAGAAAGCAAGAGCGTGCTTCTCGCTCTATAGCAGAGTTTGATCCTTGGATGAGAACTATGCTGTGTGTTTCCCTTCAGAAATGGAGTTAAATCCCAGATTCTGTGTCTTCCTACAAGCAAGACTTCGTTTAAGGTAAGGGCAGTCACTTTTCAGCTCAAACGAACTACATCGTTCACGAAGCTCACATGTTTCTCATCTTAACAGACAAGCATTGGATGTTAGAGGACCAGTGCTTTGTATCAGTTTCAGAAGCAGATTTGGACTACATATGGTCTGTATGTGTAGGAAACACCGTTCTTTTGTTCTCAGCACACACACGTTTCCTGCTGTCTTAGAGAATCTAGAAAGCAAGAGCGTGCTTCTAGTTCTAAAGCAGAGTGTCATCAATGGATGATTACACTGCTGTGTGTTTCAGTTCAGAAATGGTGTTAAATCCAAGGCTCTGAGTCTTCCTACAAGCAAGACTTCCATTCAGGTAAGGGCAGTCACTTTTCTGCTCAAACGAACTACATCTTTCAAGAAGCTCACACGTTTCTCATCTTAAATGACAAGCAATGCATGTTAGAGGGTCAGTGCTTTGTATCAGTTTCAGAACCAGATTTGGACTACATATGGTATGTATGTGTAGGAAACACCGTTCTTTTGTTCTGGGCACACTCTGATTACCTGCTATATTAGAGACTCTAAAAGCAAGAGCGTGCTTCTCGCTCTAAAGCAGAGTGTGTCCATGGATGAGAAAAATGCTGTGTGTTTCCCTTCAGAAATGGAGTTAAATCCCAGGCTCTGTGTCTTACTACAAACAAGACTTCGTTTCAGGTAAGGGCAGTCACTTTTCAGCTCAAACGAACTACATCGTTCACGGAGCTCACACATATCTCTTCTTAACTGTAAAGCATGGGATGTTAGAGGACCAGTGCTTTGTATCAGTTTCAGAAGCAGAGTTGGACTAGATATGGTCCGTATGTGTAGGAAACACCGTTCTTTTGTTCTCAGCACACTCATGTTTCCTGCTGTCTTAGAGACTTTAGAAAGCAAAAGCGTGCTTCTCGCTCTAAAGCACAGTGTCATCCATGGATGAGAACTATGCTGTGTGTTTCCCTTCAGAAATGGAGTTAAATCCCAGGCTCTGTGTCTTCCTACAAGCAAGACTTCGTTTCAGGTAAGAGCAGTCACTTTTCAGTTCAAAGGAACTACATCGTTCACGAAGCTCACACGTTTCTCATCTTAACAGACAAGCATTGGTTGTTAGAGGACCAGTGCTTTGTATCAGTTTCAGAAGCAGAGTTGAACTAGATATGGTCCGTATGTGTAGGAAACACCGTTCTTTTGTTCTCAGCACACACACGTTTCCTGCTGTCTTAGAGACTCTAGAAAGCAAGAGCGTGCTTCTTGTCCTAAAGCAGAGTGTGATCAATGGATGATTACACTGCTGTGTGTTTCACTTCAGAAATGGAGTTATATCCCAGGCTCTGAGTCTTCCTACAAGCAAGACTTCGATTCAGGTAAGGGCAGTCACTTTTCTGCTCAAACGAACTACATCGTTCACGAAGCTCACACATTTCTCATCTTAACTGACAAGCATTGGATGTTAGAAGGGTCAGTGCTTTGTATCAGTTTCAGAAGCAGATTTGGACTACATATGGTCTGTATGTGTAGGAAACACCGTTCTTTTGTTCTGGGCACACTCAGATTACGTGCTATATTAGAGACTCCAAAAGCAAGAGCGTGCTTCTCGCTCTAAAGCAGAGTGTGTCCATGGATGAGAAAAATGCTGTGTGTTTCCCTTCAGAAATGGAGTTAAATCCCAGGCTCTGTGTCTTACTACAAACAAGACTTCGTTTCAGGTAAGGGCAGTCACTTTTCAGCTCAAACGAACTACATCATTCACGGAGATCACTCATTTCTCTTCTTAACTGTAAAGCATGGGATGTTAGAGGACCAGTGCTTTGTATCAGTTTCAGAAGCAGAGTTGGACTAGATATGGTCCGTATGTGTAGGAAACACCGTTCTTTTGTTCTCAGCACACTCATTTTTCCTGCTGTCTTAGAGACTTTAGAAAGCAAGAGCGTGCTTCTCGCTCTAAAGCAGAGTGTGATCCATGGATGAGAACTATGCTGTGTGTTTCCCTTCAGAAATGGAGTTAAATCCCAGGCTCTGTGTCTTACTACAAGCAAGACTTCGTTTCAGGTAAGGGCAGTCACTTTTCAGTTCAAAGGAACTACAACTTTCACAAAGCTCACACGTTTCTCATCTTTACTGACAAGCATAGGATGTAAGAGGACCAGTGCTTTGTATCAGTTTCAGAAGCAGATTTTGACTAGATATGGTCCGTATGTGTAGGAAACACCGTTCTTTTGTTCTCAGCACACTCATGTTTCCTGCTGTCTTAGAGACTTTAGAAAGCAAAAGCGTGCTTCTCGCTCTAAAGCACAGTGTGATCCATGGATGAGAACTATGCTGTGTGTTTCCCTTCAGAAATGGATTTAAATCCCAGATTCTGTTTCTTCCTACAAGCAAGACTTCGTTTAAGGTAAGGGCAGTCACTTGTCTGCTCAAACGAACTACATCGTTCACGAGGATCACACGTTTCTCATCTTAACTGACAAGCATTGGATGTTAGAGGACCAGTGCATTGTATCAGTTTCAGAAGCAGATTTGGACAACATATGGTCCGTATGTGTAGGAAACACCGTTCTTTTGTTCTGGGCACACTCAGATTACCTGCTGTATTAGAGAATCTAGAAAGCAAGAGCGTGCTTCTCGCTCTAAAGCAGAGTGTGATCCATGGATGAGAACTCTGCTGTGTGTTTCCCTTCAGAAATGGATTTAAATCCCAGATTCTGTTTCTTCCTACAAGCAAGACTTCGTTTCAGGTAAGGGCAGTCACTTTTCTGCTCAAACGAACTACATCGTTCACGAAGATCACATGTTTCTCATCTTAACAGACAAGCATTGGATGTTAGAGGACTAGTGCTTTGTGTCAGTTTCAGAAACAGAATTGGACTAGATATGGTCAGTATGTTTAGGAAACACCGTTCTTTGTTCTTAGCAAAATCACGTTTCC
The DNA here is from genome assembly GCA_949786385.1 of Onychomys leucogaster. NCBI lineage: Eukaryota > Metazoa > Chordata > Mammalia > Rodentia > Cricetidae > Onychomys > Onychomys leucogaster. The sequence goes on along the minus strand of CATKUP010000018.1, from coordinate 2,155,493 downwards.
TGCTGTGTTAGAGAATCTAGAAAGCAAGAGCGTGCTTCTCGCTCTAAAGCAGAGTGTGATCCATGGATGAGAACTCTGCTGTGTGTTTCCCTTCAGAGATGGAGTTAAATCCCAGGCTCTGTGTCTTACTACAAGCAAGACTTCGTTACAGGTAAGGGCAGTCACTTTTCAGTTCAAAGGAACTACATCATTCTCAAAGCTCACACCTTTCTCATCTTAACTGACAAGCATTGGATGTTAGAGGACCAGTGCTTTGTGTCAGTTTCAGAAACAGAGTTGGACTAGATATGGTCCGTATGTGTAGGAAACACCGTTCATTTGTTCTCAGCGCACTCACGTTTCCTGCTGTCTTAGAGACTTTAGAAAGCAAGAGCGTGCTTCTCGCTCTATAGCAGAGTTTGATCCTTGGATGAGAACTATGCTGTGTGTTTCCCTTCAGAAATGGAGTTAAATCCCAGATTCTGTGTCTTCCTACAAGCAAGACTTCGTTTAAGGTAAGGGCAGTCACTTTTCAGCTCAAACGAACTACATCGTTCACGAAGCTCACATGTTTCTCATCTTAACAGACAAGCATTGGATGTTAGAGGACCAGTGCTTTGTATCAGTTTCAGAAGCAGATTTGGACTACATATGGTCTGTATGTGTAGGAAACACCGTTCTTTTGTTCTCAGCACACACACGTTTCCTGCTGTCTTAGAGAATCTAGAAAGCAAGAGCGTGCTTCTAGTTCTAAAGCAGAGTGTCATCAATGGATGATTACACTGCTGTGTGTTTCAGTTCAGAAATGGTGTTAAATCCAAGGCTCTGAGTCTTCCTACAAGCAAGACTTCCATTCAGGTAAGGGCAGTCACTTTTCTGCTCAAAGGAACTACATCTTTCAAGAAGCTCACACGTTTCTCATCTTAAATGACAAGCAATGCATGTTAGAGGGTCAGTGCTTTGTATCAGTTTCAGAACCAGATTTGGACTACATATGGTATGTATGTGTAGGAAACACCGTTCTTTTGTTCTGGGCACACTCTGATTACCTGCTATATTAGAGACTCTAAAAGCAAGAGCGTGCTTCTCGCTCTAAAGCAGAGTGTGTCCATGGATGAGAAAAATGCTGTGTGTTTCCCTTCAGAAATGGAGTTAAATCCCAGGCTCTGTGTCTTACTACAAACAAGACTTCGTTTCAGGTAAGGGCAGTCACTTTTCAGCTCAAACGAACTACATCGTTCACGGAGCTCACACATATCTCTTCTTAACTGTAAAGCATGGGATGTTAGAGGACCAGTGCTTTGTATCAGTTTCAGAAGCAGAGTTGGACTAGATATGGTCTGTATGTGTAGGAAACACCGTTCTTTTGTTCTCAGCACACTCATGTTTCCTGCTGTCTTAGAGACTTTAGAAAGCAAAAGCGTGCTTCTCGCTCTAAAGCACAGTGTCATCCATGGATGAGAACTATGCTGTGTGTTTCCCTTCAGAAATGGAGTTAAATCCCAGGCTCTGTGTCTTCCTACAAGCAAGACTTCGTTTCAGGTAAGAGCAGTCACTTTTCAGCTCAAACGAACTACATCGTTCACGAAACTAACACATTTTTCTTCTTAACAGACAAGCATTGGATGTTTGAGTTCCAGTGCTTTGTATCAGTTTAAGAAGCAGAGTTGGACTAGATATGGTCCGTATGTGTAGGAAACACCATTCTTTTGTCCTCAGCACACTCACGTTTCCTGCTGTCTTAGAGACTCTAGAAAGCAAGAGCGTGCTTCTTGTTCTAAAGCAGAGTGTGATCAATGGATGAGAACACTGCTGTGTGTTTCACTTCAGAAATGGAGTTAAATCCCAGGCTCTGAGTCTTCCTACAAGCAAGACTTTGATTCAGGTAAGGGCAGTCACTTTTCTGCTCAAACGAACTACATCGTTCACGAAGATCACACGTTTCTCATCTTAACTGACAAGCATTGGATGTTAGAGGACCAGTGAATTGTATCAGTTTCAGAAGCAGATTTGGACAACATATGGTCCATATGTGTAGGAAACACCGTTCTTTTGTTCTGGGCACCCTCAGATTACCTGCTGTATTAGAGAATCTAGAAAGCAAGAGCGTGCTTCTCGCTCTAAAGCAGAGTGTGATCCATGGATGAGAACTCTGCTGTGTGTTTCCCTTCAGAGATGGAGTTAAATCCCAGGCTCTGTGTCTTACTACAAGCAAGACTTCGTTACAGGTAAGGGCAGTCACTTTTCAGTTCAAAGGAACTACATCATTCTCAAAGCACACACGTTTCTCATCTTAACTGACAAGCATTGGTTGTTAGAGGACCAGTGCTTTGTATCAGTTTCAGAAGCAGAGTTGAACTAGATATGGCCCGTATGTGTAGGAAACACCGTTCTTTTGTTCTCAGCACACACACGTTTCCTGCTGTCTTAGAGACTCTAGAAAGCAAGAGCGTGCTTCTTGTTCTAAAGCAGAGTGTGGTCAATGGATGATTACACTGCTGTGTGTTTCCCTTCAGAAATGGATTTAAATCCCAGATTCTGTGTCTTCCTACAAGAAAGACTTCGTTTAAGGTAAGGGCAGACACTTGTCTGCTCAAACGAACTACATCATTCACGAAGATCACACGTTTCTCATCTTAACTGACAAGCATTGGATAATAGAGGACCAGTGCATTGTATCAGTTTCAGAAGCAGATTTGGACAACATATAGTCTGTATGTGTAGGAAACCCCGTTCTTTTGTTCTGGGCACACTCAGATTACCTGCAGTATTAGAGAATCTAGAACGCAAGAGCGTGCTTCTCGCTCTAAAGCAGAGTGTGATCCATGGATGAGAACTCTGCTGTGTGTTTCCCTTTAGAGATGGAGTTGAATCCCAGGCTCTGTGTCTTACTACAAGCAAGACTTCGTTACAGGTAAGGGCAGTCACTTTTCAGTTCAAAGGAACTACATCGTTCACGAAGCTCACACGTTTCTCATCTTAACAGACAAGCATTGGTTGTTAGAGGACCAGTGCTTTGTATCAGTTTCAGAAGCAGAGTTGAACTAGATATGGTCCGTATGTGTAGGAAACACCGTTCTTTTGTTCTCAGCACACACACGTTTCCTGCTGTCTTAGAGACTCTAGAAAGCAAGAGCGTGCTTCTTGTCCTAAAGCAGAGTGTGATCAATGGATGATTACACTGCTGTGTGTTTCACTTCAGAAATGGAGTTATATCCCAGGCTCTGAGTCTTCCTACAAGCAAGACTTCGATTCAGGTAAGGGCAGTCACTTTTCTGCTCAAACGAACTACATCGTTCACGAAGCTCACACATTTCTCATCTTAACTGACAAGCATTGGATGTTAGAAGGGTCAGTGCTTTGTATCAGTTTCAGAAGCAGATTTGGACTACATATGGTCTGTATGTGTAGGAAACACCGTTCTTTTGTTCTGGGCACACTCAGATTACGTGCTATATTAGAGACTCCAAAAGCAAGAGCGTGCTTCTCGCTCTAAAGCAGAGTGTGTCCATGGATGAGAAAAATGCTGTGTGTTTCCCTTCAGAAATGGAGTTAAATCCCAGGCTCTGTGTCTTACTACAAACAAGACTTCGTTTCAGGTAAGGGCAGTCACTTTTCAGCTCAAACGAACTACATCATTCACGGAGATCACTCATTTCTCTTCTTAACTGTAAAGCATGGGATGTTAGAGGACCAGTGCTTTGTATCAGTTTCAGAAGCAGAGTTGGACTAGATATGGTCCGTATGTGTAGGAAACACCGTTCTTTTGTTCTCAGCACACTCATGTTTCCTGCTGTCTTAGAGACTTTAGAAAGCAAGAGCGTGCTTCTCGCTCTAAAGCAGAGTGTGATCCATGGATGAGAACTATGCTGTGTGTTTCCCTTCAGAAATGGAGTTAAATCCCAGGCTCTGTGTCTTACTACAAGCAAGACTTCGTTTCAGGTAAGGGCAGTCACTTTTCAGTTCAAAGGAACTACAACTTTCACAAAGCTCACACGTTTCTCATCTTTACTGACAAGCATAGGATGTAAGAGGACCAGTGCTTTGTATCAGTTTCAGATGCAGATTTTGACTAGATATGGTCCGTATGTGTAGGAAACACCGTTCTTTTGTTCTCAGCACACTCATGTTTCCTGCTGTCTTAGAGACTTTAGAAAGCAAAAGCGTGCTTCTCGCTCTAAAGCACAGTGTGATCCATGGATGAGAACTATGCTGTGTGTTTCCCTTCAGAAATGGATTTAAATCCCAGATTCTGTTTCTTCCTACAAGCAAGACTTCGTTTAAGGTAAGGGCAGTCACTTGTCTGCTCAAACGAACTACATCGTTCACGAGGATCACACGTTTCTCATCTTAACTGACAAGCATTGGATGTTAGAGGACCAGTGCATTGTATCAGTTTCAGAAGCAGATTTGGACAACATATGGTCCGTATGTGTAGGAAACACCGTTCTTTTGTTCTGGGCACACTCAGATTACCTGCTGTATTAGAGAATCTAGAAAGCAAGAGCGTGCTTCTCGCTCTAAAGTAGAGTGTGATCCATGGATGAGAACTCTGCTGTGTGTTTCCCTTCAGAAATGGATTTAAATCCCAGATTCTGTTTCTTCCTACAAGCAAGACTTCGTTTCAGGTAAGGGCAGTCACTTTTCTGCTCAAACGAACTACATCGTTCACGAAGATCACATGTTTCTCATCTTAACAGACAAGCATTGGATGTTAGAGGACCAGTGCTTTGTGTCAGTTTCAGAAACAGAATTGGACTAGATATGGTCAGTATGTTTAGGAAACACCGTTCTTTGTTCTTAGCAAAATCACGTTTCCTGCTGTGTTAGAGAATCTAGAAAGCAAGAGCGTGCTTCTCGCTCTAAAGCAGAGTGTGATCCATGGATGAGAACTCTGCTGTGTGTTTCCCTTCAGAGATGGAGTTAAATCCCAGGCTCTGTGTCTTACTACAAGCAAGACTTCGTTACAGGTAAGGGCAGTCACTTTTCAGTTCAAAGGAACTACATCATTCTCAAAGCTCACACCTTTCTCATCTTAACTGACAAGCATTGGATGTTAGAGGACCAGTGCTTTGTGTCAGTTTCAGAAACAGAGTTGGACTAGATATGGTCCGTATGTGTAGGAAACACCGTTCATTTGTTCTCAGCGCACTCACGTTTCCTGCTGTCTTAGAGACTTTAGAAAGCAAGAGCGTGCTTCTCGCTCTATAGCAGAGTTTGATCCATGGATGAGAACTATGCTGTGTGTTTCCCTTCAGAAATGGAGTTAAATCCCAGATTCTGTGTCTTCCTACAAGCAAGACTTCGTTTAAGGTAAGGGCAGTCACTTTTCAGCTCAAACGAACTACATCGTTCACGAAGCTCACATGTTTCTCATCTTAACAGACAAGCATTGGATGTTAGAGGACCAGTGCTTTGTATCAGTTTCAGAAGCAGATTTGGACTACATATGGTCTGTATGTGTAGGAAACACCGTTCTTTTGTTCTCAGCACACACACGTTTCCTGCTGTCTTAGAGAATCTAGAAAGCAAGAGCGTGCTTCTAGTTCTAAAGCAGAGTGTCATCAATGGATGATTACACTGCTGTGTGTTTCAGTTCAGAAATGGTGTTAAATCCAAGGCTCTGAGTCTTCCTACAAGCAAGACTTCCATTCAGGTAAGGGCAGTCACTTTTCTGCTCAAACGAACTACATCTTTCAAGAAGCTCACACGTTTCTCATCTTAAATGACAAGCAATGCATGTTAGAGGGTCAGTGCTTTGTATCAGTTTCAGAACCAGATTTGGACTACATATGGTATGTATGTGTAGGAAACACCGTTCTTTTGTTCTGGGCACACTCTGATTACCTGCTATATTAGAGACTCTAAAAGCAAGAGCGTGCTTCTCGCTCTAAAGCAGAGTGTGTCCATGGATGAGAAAAATGCTGTGTGTTTCCCTTCAGAAATGGAGTTAAATCCCAGGCTCTGTGTCTTACTACAAACAAGACTTCGTTTCAGGTAAGGGCAGTCACTTTTCAGCTCAAACGAACTACATCGTTCACGGAGCTCACACATATCTCTTCTTAACTGTAAAGCATGGGATGTTAGAGGACCAGTGCTTTGTATCAGTTTCAGAAGCAGAGTTGGACTAGATATGGTCCGTATGTGTAGGAAACACCGTTCTTTTGTTCTCAGCACACTCATGTTTCCTGCTGTCTTAGAGACTTTAGAAAGCAAAAGCGTGCTTCTCGCTCTAAAGCACAGTGTCATCCATGGATGAGAACTATGCTGTGTGTTTCCCTTCAGAAATGGAGTTAAATCCCAGGCTCTGTGTCTTCCTACAAGCAAGACTTCGTTTCAGGTAAGAGCAGTCACTTTTCAGCTCAAACGAACTACATCGTTCACGAAACTAACACATTTTTCTTCTTAACAGACAAGCATTGGATGTTTGAGTTCCAGTGCTTTGTATCAGTTTAAGAAGCAGAGTTGGACTAGATATGGTCCGTATGTGTAGGAAACACCATTCTTTTGTCCTCAGCACACTCACGTTTCCTGCTGTCTTAGAGACTCTAGAAAGCAAGAGCGTGCTTCTTGTTCTAAAGCAGAGTGTGATCAATGGATGAGAACACTGCTGTGTGTTTCACTTCAGAAATGGAGTTAAATCCCAGGCTCTGAGTCTTCCTACAAGCAAGACTTTGATTCAGGTAAGGGCAGTCACTTTTCTGCTCAAACGAACTACATCGTTCACGAAGATCACACGTTTCTCATCTTAACTGACAAGCATTGGATGTTAGAGGACCAGTGAATTGTATCAGTTTCAGAAGCAGATTTGGACAACATATGGTCCGTATGTGTAGGAAACACCGTTCTTTTGTTCTGGGCACCCTCAGATTACCTGCTGTATTAGAGAATCTAGAAAGCAAGAGCGTGCTTCTCGCTCTAAAGCAGAGTGTGATCCATGGATGAGAACTCTGCTGTGTGTTTCCCTTCAGAGATGGAGTTAAATCCCAGGCTCTGTGTCTTACTACAAGCAAGACTTCGTTACAGGTAAGGGCAGTCACTTTTCAGTTCAAAGGAACTACATCATTCTCAAAGCACACACGTTTCTCATCTTAACTGACAAGCATTGGATGTTAGAGGACCAGTGCTTTGTGTCAGTTTCAGAAACAGAGTTTGACTAGATATGGTCCGTATGTGAGGGAAACACCGTTCCTTTGTTCTCAGCGCACTCACGTTTCCTGCTGTCTTAGAGAATTTAGAAAGCAAGAGCGTGCTTCTCGCTCTAAAGCAGAGTGTGATCCATGGATGAGAACTATGCTGTGTGTTTCTCTTCAGAAATGGAGTTAAATCCCAGATTCTGTGTCTTCCTACAAGCAAGACTTCGTTTACGGTAAGGGCAGTCACTTTTCAGCTCAAACGAACTACATCGTTCACGAAGCTCACACGTTTCTCATCCTAACAGACAAGCATTGGATGTTAGAGGACCAGTGCTTTGTATCAGTTTCAGAAGCAGAGTTGAACTATATATTGTCCGTATGTGTATTAAACACCGTTCATTTGTTCTCAGCACACACACGTTTCCTGCTGTCTTAGAGACTCTAGAAAGCAAGAGCGTGCTTCTTGTCCTAAAGCAGAGTGTGATCAATGGATGATTACACTGCTGTGTGTTTCACTTCTGAAATGGAGTTATATCCCAGGCTCTGAGTCTTCCTACAAGCAAGACTCGATTCAGGTAAGGGCAGTCACTTTTCTGCTCAAACGAACTACATCGTTCACGAAGCTCACACGTTTCTCATCTTAACTGACAAGCATTGGATGTTACAAGGGTCAGTGCTTTGTATCAGTTTCAGAACCAGATTTGGACTACATATGGTATGTATGTGTAGGAAACACCGTTCTTTTGTTCTGGGCACACTCTGATTACCTGCTATATTAGAGACTCTAAAAGCAAGAGCGTGCTTCTCGCTCTAAAGCAGAGTGTGTCCATGGATGAGAAAAATGCTGTGTGTTTCCCTTCAGAAATGGAGTTAAATCCCAGGCTCTGTGTCTTACTACAAACAAGACTTCGTTTCAGGTAAGGGCAGTCACTTTTCAGTTCAAAGGAACTACAACTTTCACAAAGCTCACACGTTTCTCATCTTTACTGACAAGCATAGGATGTAAGAGGACCAGTGCTTTGTATCAGTTTCAGAAGCAGATTTGGACTAGATATGGTCCGTATGTGTAGGAAACACCGTTCTTTTGTTCTCAGCACACTCATGTTTCCTGCTGTCTTAGAGACTTTAGAAAGCAAAAGCGTGCTTCTCGCTCTAAAGCACAGTGTGATCCATGGATGATTACTATGCTGTGTGTTTCCCTTCAGAAATGGATTTAAATCCCAGATTCTGTGTCTTCCTACAAGCAAGACTTCGTTTAAGGTAAGGGCAGTCACTTGTCTGCTCAAACGAACTACATCGTTCACGAAGATCACACGTTTCTCATATTAACTGACAAGCATTGGATGTTAGAGGACCAGTGCATTGTATCAGTTTCAGAAGCAGATTTGGACAACATATGGTCTGTATGTGTAGGAAACACCGTTCTTTTGTTCTGGGCACACTCAGATTACCTGCTGTATTAGAGAATCTAGAAAGCAAGAGCGTGCTTCTCGCTCTAAAGCAGAGTGTGATCCATGGATGAGAACTCTGCTGTGTGTTTCCCTTCAGAGATGGAGTTAAATCCCAGGCTCTGTGTCTTACTACAAGCAAGACTTCGTTACAGGTAAGGGCAGTCACTTTTCAGTTCAAAGGAACTACATCATTCTCAAAGCTCACACGTTTCTCATCTTAACTGACAAGCATTGGATGTTAGAGGACCAGTGCTTTGTGTCAGTTTCAGAAACAGAGTTGGACTAGATATGGTCCGTATGTGTAGGAAACACCGTTCATTTGTTCTCAGCGCACTCACGTTTCCTGCTGTCTTAGAGACTTTAGAAAGCAAGAGCGTGCTTCTCGCTCTATAGCAGAGTTTGATCCATGGATGAGAACTATGCTGTGTGTTTCCCTTCGGAAATGGAGTTAAATCCCAGATTCTGTGTCTTCCTACAAGCAAGACTTCGTTTAAGGTAAGGGCAGTCACTTTTCAGCTCAAACGAACTACATCGTTCACGAAGCTCACACGTTTCTCATCTTAACAGACAAGCATTGGATGTTAGAGGACCAGTGCTTTGTATCAGTTTCAGAAGCAGAGTTGAACTAGATATGGTCCCTATGTTTAGGAAACACCGTTCTTTTGTTCTCAGCACACACACGTTTCCTGCTCTCTTAGAGACTCTAGAAAGCAAGAGCGTGCTTCTTGTCCTAAAGCAGAGTGTGATCAATGGATGATTACACTGCTGTGTGTTTCACTTCTGAAATGGAGTTATATCCCAGGCTCTGAGTCTTCCTACAAGCAAGACTTCGATTCAGGTAAGGGCAGTCACTTTTCTGCTCAAACGAACTACATCGTTCACGAAGCTCACACGTTTCTCATCTTAATTGACAAGCATTGGATGTTAGAAGGGTCAGTGCTTTGTATCAGTTTCAGAAGCAGATTTGGACTACATATGGTCTGTATGTGTAGGAAACACCGTTCTTTTGTTCTCAGCACACACACGTTTCCTGCTGTCTTAGAGAATCTAGAAAGCAAGAGCGTGCTTCTAGTTCTAAAGCAGAGTGTCATCAATGGATGATTACACTGCTGTGTGTTTCAGTTCAGAAATGGTGTTAAATCCAAGGCTCTGAGTCTTCCTACAAGCAAGACTTCCATTCAGGTAAGGGCAGTCACTTTTCTGCTCAAACGAACTACATCTTTCAAGAAGCTCACACGTTTCTCATCTTAAATGACAAGCAATGCATGTTAGAGGGTCAGTGCTTTGTATCAGTTTAAGAACCAGATTTGGAATACATATGGTATGTATGTGTAGGAAACACCGTTCTTTTGTTCTGGGCACACTCTGATTACCTGCTATATTAGAGACTCTAAAAGCAAGAGCGTGCTTCTCGCTCTAAAGCAGAGTGTGTCCATGGATGAGAAAAATGCTGTGTGTTTCCCTTCAGAAATGGAGTTAAATCCCAGGCTCTGTGTCTTACTACAAACAAGACTTCGTTTCAGGTAAGGGCAGTCACTTTTCAGCTCAAACGAACTACATCATTCACGGAGCTCACACATTTCTCTTCTTAAATGTAAAGCATGGGATGTTAGAGGACCAGTGCTTTGTATCAGTTTCAGAAGCAGAGTTGGACTAGATATGGTCCGTATGTGTAGGAAACACCGTTCTTTTGTTCTCAGCACGCTCATGTTTCCTGCTGTCTTAGAGACTTTAGAAAGCAAGTGCGTGCTTCTCGCTCTAAAGCAGAGTGTGATCCATGGATGAGAACTATGCTGTGTGTTTCCCTTCAGAAATGGAGTTAAATCCCAGGCTCTGTGTCTTACTACAAGCAAGACTTCGTTTCAGGTAAGGGCAGTCACTTTTCAGTTCAAAGGAACTACAACTTTCACAAAGCTCACACGTTTCTCATCTTTACTGACAAGCATAGGATGTAAGAGGACCAGTGCTTTGTATCAGTTTCAGAAGCAGATTTGGACTAGATATGGTCCGTATGTGTAGGAAACACCGTTCTTTTGTTCTCAGCACACTCACGTTTCCTGCTGTCTTAGAGACTCTAGAAAGCAAGAGCGTGCTTCTTGTTCTAAAGCAGAGTGTGATCAATGGATGAGAACACTGCTGTGTGTTTCTCTTCAGAAATGGAGTTAAATCCCAGGCTCTAAGTCTTCCTACAAGCAAGACTTTGATTCAGGTAAGGGCAGTCACTTTTCTGCTCAAACGAACTACATCGTTCACGAAGATCACACGTTTCTCATCTTAACTGACAAGCATTGGATGTTAGAGGACCAGTGAATTGTATCAGTTTCAGAAGCAGATTTGGACAACATATGGTCCGTATGTGTAGGAAACACCGTTCTTTTGTTCTGGGCACACTCAGATTACCTGCTGTATTAGAGAATCTAGAAAGCAAGAGCGTGCTTCTCGCTCTAAAGCAGAGTGTGATCCATGGATGAGAACTCTGCTGTGTGTTTCCCTTCAGAGATGGAGTTAAATCCCAGGATCTGTGTCTTACTACAAGCAAGACTTCGTTACAGGTAAGGGCAGTCACTTTTCGGTTCAAAGGAACTACATCATTCTCAAAGCTCACACGTTTCTCATCTTAACTGACAAGCATTGGATGTTAGAGGACCAGTGCTTTGTTTCAGTTTCAGAAACAGAGTTGGACTAGATATGGTCCGTATGTGTAGGAAACACCGTTCATTTGTTCTCAGCGCACTCACGTTTCCTGCTGTCTTAGAGACTTTAGAAAACAAGAGCGTGCTTCTCGCTCTAAAGCAGAGTGTGATCCATGGATGAGAACTATGCTGTGTGTTTCCCTTCAGAAATGGAGTTAAATCCCAGATTCTGTGTCTTCCTACAAGCAAGACTTCGTTTAAGGTAAGGGCAGTCACTTTTCAGCTCAAACGAACTACATCGTTCACGAAGCTCACACGTTTCTCATCTTAACAGACAAGCATTGGATGTTAGAGGACCAGTGCTTTGTATCAGTTTCAGAAGCAGAGTTGAACTAGATATGGTCTGTATGTGTAGGAAACACCGTTCTTTTGTTCTCAGCACACACACGTTTCCTGCTGTCTTAGAGACTCTAGAAAGCAAGAGCGTGCTTCTTGTCCTAAAGCAGAGTGTGATCAATGGATGATTACACTGCTGTGTGTTTCACTTCAGAAATGGAGTTATATCCCAGGCTCTGAGTCTTCCTACAAGCAAGACTTCGATTCAGGTAAGGGCAGTCACTTTTCTGCTCAAACGAACTACATCGTTCACGAAGCTCACACGTTTCTCATCTTAACTGACAAGCATTGGATGTTAGAAGGGTCAGTGCTTTGTATCAGTTTCAGAAGCAGATTTGGACTACATATGGTCTGTATGTGTAGGAAACACCGTTCTTTTGTTCTCAGCACACACACGTTTCCTGCTGTCTTAGAGAATCTAGAAAGCAAGAGCGTGCTTCTAGTTCTAAAGCAGAGTGTCATCAATGGATGATTACACTGCTGTGTGTTTCAGTTCAGAAATGGTGTTAAATCCAAGGCTCTGAGTCTTCCTACAAGCAAGACTTCCATTCAGGTAAGGGCAGTCACTTTTCTGCTCAAAGGAACTACATCTTTCAAGAAGCTCACACGTTTCTCATCTTAAATGACAAGCAATGCATGTTAGAGGGTCAGTGCTTTGTATCAGTTTCAGAACCAGATTTGGACTACATATGGTATGTATGTGTAGGAAACACCGTTCTTTTGTTCTGGGCACACTCTGATTACCTGCTATATTAGAGACTCTAAAAGCAAGAGCGTGCTTCTCGCTCTAAAGCAGAGTGTGTCCATGGATGAGAAAAATGCTGTGTGTTTCCCTTCAGAAATGGAGTTAAATCCCAGGCTCTGTGTCTTACTACAAACAAGACTTCGTTTCAGGTAAGGGCAGTCACTTTTCAGCTCAAACGAACTACATCATTCACGGAGCTCACACATTTCTCTTCTTAAATGTAAAGCATGGGATGTTAGAGGACCAGTGCTTTGTATCAGTTTCAGAAGCAGAGTTGGACTAGATATGGTCCGTATGTGTAGGAAACACCGTTCTTTTTTTCTCAGCACGCTCATGTTTCCTGCTGTCTTAGAGACTTTAGAAAGCAAGAGCGTGCTTCTCGCTCTAAAGCAGAGTGTGATCCATGGATGAGAACTATGCTGTGTGTTTCCCTTCAGAAATGGAGTTAAATCCCAGGCTCTGTGTCTTACTACAAGCAAGACTTCGTTTCAGGTAAGGGCAGTCACTTTTCAGTTCAAAGGAACTACAACTTTCACAAAGCTCACACGTTTCTCATCTTTACTGACAAGCATAGGATGTAAGAGGACCAGTGCTTTGTATCAGTTTCAGAAGCAGATTTGGACTAGATATGGTCCGTATGTGTAGGAAACACCGTTCTTTTGTTCTCAGCACACTCATGTTTCCTGCTGTCTTAGAGACTTTAGAAAGCAAAAGCGTGCTTCTCGCTCTAAAGCACAGTGTCATCCATGGATGAGAACTATGCTGTGTGTTTCCCTTCAGAAATGGAGTTAAATCCCAGGCTCTGTGTCTTCCTACAAGCAAGACTTCGTTTCAGGTAAGAGCAGTCACTTTTCAGCTCAAACGAACTACATCGTTCACGAAACTAACACATTTTTCTTCTTAACAGACAAGCATTGGATGTTTGAGTTCCAGTGCTTTGTATCAGTTTAAGAAGCAGAGTTGGACTAGATATGGTCCGTATGTGTAGGAAACACCATTCTTTTGTTCTCAGCACACTCACGTTTCCTGCTGTCTTAGAGACTCTAGAAAGCAAGAGCGTGCTTCTTGTTCTAAAGCAGAGTGTGATCAATGGATGAGAACACTGCTGTGTGTTTCTCTTCAGAAATGGAGTTAAATCCCAGGCTCTAAGTCTTCCTACAAGCAAGACTTTGATTCAGGTAAGGGCAGTCACTTTTCTGCTCAAACGAACTACATCGTTCACGAATATCACACGTTTCTCATCTTAACTGACAAGCATTGGATGTTAGAGGACCAGTGAATTGTATCAGTTTCAGAAGCAGATTTGGACAACATATGGTCCGTATGTGTAGGAAACACCGTTCTTTTGTTCTGGGCACACTCAGATTACCTGCTGTATTAGAGAATCTAGAAAGCAAGAGCGTGCTTCTCGCTCTAAAGCAGAGTGTGATCCATGGATGAGAACTCTGCTGTGTGTTTCCCTTCAGAGATGGAGTTAAATCCCAGGCTCTGTGTCTTACTACAAGCAAGACTTCGTTACAGGTAAGGGCAGTCACTTTTCGGTTCAAAGGAACTACATCATTCTCAAAGCTCACACGTTTCTCATCTTAACTGACAAGCATTGGATGTTAGAGGACCAGTGCTTTGTTTCAGTTTCAGAAACAGAGTTGGACTAGATATGGTCCGTATGTGTAGGAAACACCGTTCATTTGTTCTCAGCGCACTCACGTTTCCTGCTGTCTTAGAGACTTTAGAAAACAAGAGCGTGCTTCTCGCTCTAAAGCAGAGTGTGATCCATGGATGAGAACTATGCTGTGTGTTTCCCTTCAGAAATGGAGTTAAATCCCAGATTCTGTGTCTTCCTACAAGCAAGACTTCGTTTAAGGTAAGGGCAGTCACTTTTCAGCTCAAACGAACTACATCGTTCACGAAGCTCACACGTTTCTCATCTTAACAGACAAGCATTGGATGTTAGAGGACCAGTGCTTTGTATCAGTTTCAGAAGCAGAGTTGAACTAGATATGGTCTGTATGTGTAGGAAACACCGTTCTTTTGTTCTCAGCACACACACGTTTCCTGCTGTCTTAGAGACTCTAGAAAGCAAGAGCGTGCTTCTTGTCCTAAAGTAGAGTGTGATCAATGGATGATTACACTGCTGTGTGTTTCACTTCAGAAATGGAGTTATATCCCAGGCTCTGAGTCTTCCTACAAGCAAGACTTCGATTCAGGTAAGGGCAGTCACTTTTCTGCTCAAACGAACTACATCGTTCACGAAGCTCACACGTTTCTCATCTTAACTGACAAGCATTGGATGTTAGAAGGGTCAGTGCTTTGTATCAGTTTCAGAAGCAGATTTGGACTACATATGGTCTGTATGTGTAGGAAACACCGTTCTTTTGTTCTCAGCACACACACGTTTCCTGCTGTCTTAGAGAATCTAGAAAGCAAGAGCGTGCTTCTAGTTCTAAAGCAGAGTGTCATCAATGGATGATTACACTGCTGTGTGTTTCAGTTCAGAAATGGTGTTAAATCCAAGGCTCTGAGTCTTCCTACAAGCAAGACTTCCATTCAGGTAAGGGCAGTCACTTTTCTGCTCAAAGGAACTACATCTTTCAAGAAGCTCACACGTTTCTCATCTTAAATGACAAGCAATGCATGTTAGAGGGTCAGTGCTTTGTATCAGTTTCAGAACCAGATTTGGACTACATATGGTATGTATGTGTAGGAAACACCGTTCTTTTGTTCTGGGCACACTCTGATTATGTGCTATATTAGAGACTCTAAAAGCAAGATTGTGCTTCTCGCTCTAAAGCAGAGTGTGTCCATGGATGAGAAAAATGCTGTGTGTTTCCCTTCAGAAATGGAGTTAAATCCCAGGCTCTGTGTCTTACTACAAACAAGACTTAGTTTCAGGTAAGGGGAGTCACTTTTCTGCTCAAACGAACTACATCGTTCACGGAGCTCACACATTTCTCTTCTTAACTGTAAAGCATTGGATGTTAGAGGACCAGTGCTTTGTATCAGTTTCAGAAGCAGATTTGGACTAGATATGGTCCGTATGTGTAGGAAACACCGTTCTTTTGTTCTCAGCACACTCATGTTTCCTGCTGTCTTAGAGACTTTAGAAAGCAAAAGCGTGCTTCTCGCTCTAAAGCACAGTGTCATCCATGGATGAGAACTATGCTGTGTGTTTCCCTTCAGAAATGGAGTTAAATCCCAGGCTCTGTGTCTTCCTACAAGCCATACTTCGTTTCAGGTAAGAGCAGTCACATTTCAGCTCAAACGAACTACATCGTTCACGAAACTAACACATTTTTCTTCTTAACAGACAAGCATTGGATGTTTGAGTTCCAGTGCTTTGTATCAGTTTAAGAAGCAGAGTTGGACTAGATATGGTCCGTATGTGTAGGAAACACCATTCTTTTGTTCTCAGCACACTCACGTTTCCTGTTGTCTTAGAGAATCTAGAAAGCAAGAGCGTGCTTCTTGTTCTAAAGCAGAGTGTGATCAATGGATGAGAACACTGCTGTGTGTTTCACTTCAGAAATGGAGTTAAATCCCAGGCTCTGAGTCTTCCTACAAGCAAGACTTTGATTCAGGTAAGGGCAGTCACTTTTCTGCTCAAACGAACTACATCGTTCACGAAGATCACACGTTTCTCATCTTAACTGACAAGCATTGGATGTTAGAGGACCAGTGCATTGTATCAGTTTCAGAAGCAGATTTGGACAACATATGGTCCGTATGTGTAGGAAACACCGTTCTTTTGTTCTGGGCACACTCAGATTACCTGCTGTATTAGAGAATCTAGAAAGCAAGAGCGTGCTTCTCGC
Organism: Onychomys leucogaster; assembly: GCA_949786385.1. Classification (NCBI taxonomy): domain Eukaryota; kingdom Metazoa; phylum Chordata; class Mammalia; order Rodentia; family Cricetidae; genus Onychomys; species Onychomys leucogaster. The sequence continues at coordinate 2,139,341 of CATKUP010000018.1, read as the reverse complement.
TCTAAAGCAGAGTGTGATCCATGGATGAGAACTCTGCTGTGTGTTTCCCTTCAGAGATGGAGTTAAATCCCAGGCTCTGTGTCTTACTACAAGAAAGACTTCGTTACAGGTAAGGGCAGTCACTTTTCGGTTCAAAGGAACTACATCATTCTCAAAGCTCACACGTTTCTCATCTTAACTGACAAGCATTGGATGTTAGAGGACCAGTGCTTTGTGTCAGTTTCAGAAACAGAGTTGGACTAGATATGGTCCGTATGTGTAGGAAACACCGTTCATTTGTTCTCAGCACACTCACGTTTCCTGCTGTCTTAGAGACTTTAGAAAGCAAGAGCGTGCTTCTCGCTCTAAAGCAGAGTGTGATCCATGGATGAGAACTATGCTGTGTGTTTCCCTTCAGAAATGGAGTTAAATCCCAGATTCTGTGTCTTCCTACAAGCAAGACTTCGATTCAGGTAAGGGCAGTCACTTTTCAGCTCAAACGAACTACATCGTTCACGAAGCTCACACGTTTCTCATCTTAACAGACAAGCATTGGATGTTAGAGGACCAGTGCTTTGTATCAGTTTCAGAAGCAGATTTGGACTACATATGGTCTGTATGTGTAGGAAACACCGTTCTTTTGTTCTCAGCACACACACGTTTCCTGCTGTCTTAGAGAATCTAGAAAGCAAGAGCGTGCTTCTAGTTCTAAAGCAGAGTGTCATCAATGGATGATTACACTGCTGTGTGTTTCAGTTCAGAAATGGTGTTAAATCCAAGGCTCTGAGTCTTCCTACAAGCAAGACTTCCATTCAGGTAAGGGCAGTCACTTTTCTGCTCAAAGAACTACATCTTTCAAGAAGCTCACACGTTTCTCATCTTAAATGACAAGCAATGCATGTTAGAGGGTCAGTGCTTTGTATCAGTTTCAGAACCAGATTTGGACTACATATGGTATGTATGTGTAGGAAACACCGTTCTTTTGTTCTGGGCACACTCTGATTACCTGCTATATTAGAGACTCTAAAAGCAAGAGCGTGCTTCTCGCTCTAAAGCAGAGTGTGTCCATGGATGAGAAAAATGCTGTGTGTTTCCCTTCAGAAATGGAGTTAAATCCCAGGCTCTGTGTCTTACTACAAACAAGACTTCGTTTCAGGTAAGGGCAGTCACTTTTCAGCTCAAACGAACTACATCGTTCACGGAGCTCACACATTTCTCTTCTTAACTGTAAAGCATGGGATGTTAGAGGACCAGTGCTTTGTATCAGTTTCAGAAGCAGAGTTGGAGTAGATATGGTCCTTATGTGTAGGAAACACCGTTCTTTTGTTCTCAGCACACTCATGTTTCCTGCTGTCTTAGAGACTTTAGAAAGCAAGAGCGTGCTTCTTGCTCTAAAGCAGAGTGTGATCCATGGATGAGAACTATGCTGTGTGTTTCCCTTCAGAAATGGAGTTAAATCCCAGGCTCTGTGTCTTACTACAAGCAAGACTTCGTTTCAGGTAAGGGCAGTCACTTTTCAGTTCAAAGGAACTACAACTTTCACAAAGCTCACACGTTTCTCATCTTTACTGACAAGCATAGGATGTAAGAGGACCAGTGCTTTGTATCAGTTTCAGAAGCAGATTTGGACTAGATATGGTCCGTATGTGTAGGAAACACCGTTCTTTTGTTCTCAGCACACTCATGTTTCCTGCTGTCTTAGAGACTTTAGAAAGCAAAAGCGTGCTTCTCGCTCTAAAGCACAGTGTGATCCATGGATGAGAACTATGCTGTGTGTTTCCCTTCAGAAATGGAGTTAAATCCCAGGCTCTGTGTCTTCCTACAAGCAAGACTTCGTTTCAGGTAAGGGCAGTCACTTTTCAGCTCAAACTAACTACATCGTTCACGAAACTCACACATTTTTCTTCTTAACAGACAAGCATTGGATGTTTGAATTCCAGTGCTTTGTATCAGTTTAAGAAGCAGAGTTGGACTAGATATGGTCCGTATGTGTAGGAAACACCATTCTTTTGTTCTCAGCACACTCACGTTTCCTGCTGTCTTAGAGACTCTAGAAAGCAAGAGCGTGCTTCTTGTTCTAAAGCAGAGTGTGATCAATGGATGAGAACACTGCTGTGTGTTTCACTTCAGAAATGGAGTTATATCCCAGGCTCTGAGTCTTCCTACAAGCAAGACTTCGATTCAGGTAAGGGCAGTCACTTTTCTGCTCAAACGAACTACATCGTTCACGAAGCTCACACGTTTCTCGTCTTAACTGACAAGCATAATATGTTAGAGGACCAGTGTTTTGTATCAGTTTCAGAAGCAGAGTTGGACTAGATATGGTCCGTATGTGTAGGAAACACCGTTCATTTGTTCTCAGCGCACTCACGTTTCCTGCAGTCTTAGAGACTTTAGAAAGCAAGAGCGTGCTTCTCGCTCTAAAGCAGAGTGTGATCCATGGATCAGCACTATGCTGTGTGTTTCACTTCAGAAATGGAGTTATATCCCAGGCTCTGAGTCCTCCTACAAGCAAGACTTCGATTCAGGTAAGGGCAGTCACTTTTCTGCTCAAACGAACTACATCGTTCACGAAGTTCACACGTTTCTCATCTTAACTGACAAGCATTGGATGTTAGAAGGGTCAGTGCTTTGTATCAGTTTCAGAAGCAGATTTGGACTACATATGGTCAGTATGTGTAGGAAACACCGTTCTTTTGTTCTCAGCACACACACGTTTCCTGCTGTCTTAGAGAAACTAGAAAGCAAGAGCGTGCTTCTTGTTCTAAAGCAGAGTGTCATCAATGGATGATTACACTGCTGTGTGTTTCACTTCAGAAATGGTGTTAAATCCAAGGCTCTGAGTCTTCCCTCAAGCAAGACTTTGATTCAAGTAAGGGCAGTCACTTTTCTGCTCAAACGAACTACATCTTTCACGAAGCTCACACGTTTCTCATCTTAAATGGCAAGAAATGCATGTTAGAGGGTCAGTGCTTTGTATCAGTTTCAGAACGAGATTTGGACTACATGTGGTATGTATGTGTAGGAAACACCGTTCTTTTATTCTGGGCACACTCTGATTACCTGCTATATTAGAGACTCTAAAAGCAAGAGCGTGCTTCTCGCTCTAAAGCAGAGTGTGATCCATGGATGAGAACTATGCTGTGTGTTTCCCTTCAGAAATGGAGTTAAATCCCAGGCTATGTGTCTTCCTACAAACAAGACTTCCTTTCTGATGAGGGCAGTCACTTTTCTGCTCAAACGAAGTACATCGTTCACGAAGATCACACGTTTCTCATCTTAACAGACAAGCATTGGATGTTAGAGGACCAGTGCTTTGTATCAGTTTCAGAAGCAGATTTGGACAACATATGGTCCGTATGTGTTGGAAACACCGTTCTTTTGTTCTGGGCACACTCAGATTACCTGCTGTATTAGAGAATCTAGAAAGCAAGAGCGTGCTTCTCGCTCTAAAGCAGAGTGTGATCCATGGATGAGAACTCTGCTGTGTGTTTCCCTTCAGAGATGGAGTTAAATCCCAGGCTCTGTGTCTTACTACAAGCAAGACTTCGTTACAGGTAAGGGCAGTCACTTTTCAGTTCAAAGGAACTACATCATTCTCAAAGCTCACACGTTTCTCATCTTAAGTGACAAGCATTGGATGTTAGAGGACCAGTGCTTTGTGTCAGTTTCAGAAACAGAGTTGGACTAGATATGGTCCGTATGTGTAGGAAACACCGTTCATTTGTTCTCAGCACACTAACGTTTCCTGCTGTCTTAGAGACGTTAGAAAGCAAGAGCGTGCTTCTCGCTCTAAAGCAGAGTGTGATCCATGGATGAGAACTATGCTGTGTGTTTCCCTTCAGAAATGGAGTTAAATCCCAGATTCTGTGTCTTCCTACAAGCAAGACTTCGTTTAAGGTAAGGGCAGTCACTTTTCAGCTCAAAAGAACTACATCGTTCACGAGGCTCACACGTTTCTCATCTTAACAGACAAGCATTGAATATTAGAGGACCAGTGCTTTGTATCAGTTTCAGAAGCAGAGTTGAACTAGATATGGTCCGTATGTGTAGGAAACACTGTTCTTTTGTTCTCAGCACACACACGTTTCCTGCTGTCTTAGAGACTCTAGAAAGCAAGAGCGTGCTTCTTGTCATAAAGCAGAGTGGGATCAATGGATGATTACACTGCTGTGTGTTTCACTTCAGAAATGGAGTTATATCCCAGGCTCTGAGTCTTCCTACAAGCAAGACTTCGATTCAGGTAAGGACAGTCACTTTTCTGCTCAAACGAACTACATCGTTCACGAAGCTCACACGTTTCTCATCTTAACTGACAAGCATTGGATGTTAGAATGGTCAGTGCTTTGTATCAGTTTCAGAAGCAGATTTGGACTACATATGGTCTGTATGTGTAGGAAACACCGTTCTTTTGTTCTCAGCACACACACGTTTCCTGCTGTCTTAGAGATACTAGAAAGCAAGAGCATGCTTCTTGTTCTAAAGCAGAGAGTCATCAATGGATGATTACACTGCTGTGTGTTTCATTTCAGAAATGGTGTTAAATCCAAGGCTCTGAATCTTCCTACAAGCAAGACTTTGATTCAAGTAAGGGCAGTCACATTTCTGCTCAAACGAACTACATCTTTCACGAAGCTCACACGTTTCTCATCTTAAATGACAAGCAATGCATGTTAGAGGGTCAGTGCTTTGTATCAGTTTCAGAACGAGATTTGGACTACATATGGTATGTATGTGTAGGAAACACCGTTCTTTTATTCTGGGCACACTCTGATTACCTGCTATATTAGAGACTCTAAAAGCAAGAGCGTGCTTCTCGCTCTAAAGGAGAGTGTGTCCATGGATGAGAAAAATGCTGTGTGTTTCCCTTCAGAAATGGAGTTAAATCCCAGGCTCTGTGTCTTCTTACAAGCAAGACTTCGTTTCAGGTAAGGGCAGTCACTTTTCAGTTCAAAGGAACTACAACATTCACAAAGCTCACACGTTTCTCGTCTTAACTGACAAGCATAATATGTTAGAGGACCAGTGTTTTGTATCAGTTTCAGAAGCAGAGTTGGACTAGATATGGTCCGTATGTGTAGGAAACACCGTTCTTTTGTTCTCAGCACACTCATGTTTCCTGCTCTCTTAGAGACTTTAGAAAGCAAGAGCATGCTTCTCGCTCTAAAGCAGAGTGTGATCCATGGATGAGAACTATGCTGTGTGTTTCACTTCAGAAATGGTGTTAAATCCAAGGCTCTGAGTCTTCCTACAAGCAAGACTTTGATTCAAGTAAGGGCAGTCACTTTTCTGCTCAAACGAACTACATCTTTCACGAAGCTCACACGTTTCTCATCTTAAATGACAAGCAATGCATGTTAGAGGGTCAGTGCTTTGTATCAGTTTCAGAACCAGATTTGGATTACATATGGTATGTATGTGTAGGAAACACCGTTCTTTTGTTCTGGGCACACTCTGATTACCTGCTATATTAGAGACTCTAAAAGCAAGAGCGTGCTTCTCGCTCTAAAGCAGAGTGTGTCCATGGATGAGAAAAATGCTGTGTGTTTCCCTTCAGAAATGGAGTTAAATCCCAGGCTCTGTGTCTTACTACAAGCAAGACTTCGTTTCACGTAAGGGCAGTCACTTTTCAGTTCAAGGGAATTACAACATTCAAAAAGCTCACACGTTGCTCATCTTAACTGACAAGCATAGGATGTTAGAGGACCAGTGCTTTGTATCAGTTTCAGAAGCAGAGTTGGACTAGGTATGGTCCTTATGTGTAGGAAACACCGTTCTTTTGTTCTCAGCACACTCATGTTTCCTGCTGTCTTAGAGACTTTAGAAAGCAAGAGCATGCTTCTCGCTCTAATGCAGTGTGTGATCCATGGATGAGAACTATGCTGTGTGTTTCCCTTCAGAAATGGCGTTAAATCCCAGGCTCTGTGTCTTCCTACAAACAAGACTTCGTTTCAGGTAAGGGCAGTCACTTTTCTGCTCAAACGAACTACATCTTTCACGAAGCTCACACGTTTCTCATCTTAACAGACAAGCATTGGATGTTCGAGGACCAGTGCATTGTATCAGTTTCTGAAGCAGATTTGGACAACATATGGTCCGTGTGTGTAGGAAACACCGTTCTTTTGTTCTGGGCACACTCATATTACCTGCTGTATTAGAAAATCTAGAAAGCAAGAGCGTGCTTCTCGCTCTAATGCAGAGTGTGATCCATGGATGAGAACTCTGCTGTGTGTTTCCCTTCAGAGATGGAGTTAAATCCCAGGCTCTGTGTCTTACTACAAGCAAGACGTCGTTACAGTAAGGGCAGTCACTTTTCAGTTCAAAGGAACTACATCATTCTCAAAGCTCACACGTTTCCCATCTTAACTGACAAGCATTGGATGTTAGAGGACCAGTGCTTTGTGTCATTTTCAGAAACAGAGTTGGACTAGATATGGTCCGTATGTGTAGGAAACACCGTTCATTTGTTCTCAGCGCACTCACGTTTCCTTCTGTCTTAGAGACTTTAGAAAGCAAGAGCGTGCTTCTCGCTCTAAAGCAGAGTGTGATCCATGGATGAGAACTATGCTGTGTGTTTCTCTTCAGAAATGGAGTTAAATCCCAGGCTCTGTGTCTTACTACAAGCAAGACTTCGTTAGAGGTAAGGGCAGTCACTTTTCAGTTCAAAGGAACTACATCATTCTCAAAGCTCACACGTTTCTCATCTTAACTGACAAGCATTGGATGTTAGAGGACCAGTGCTTTGTGTCAGTTTCAGAAACAGAGTTGGACTAGACATGGTCCGTATGTGTAGGAAACACCGTTCATTTGTTCTCAGCGCACTCACGTTTCCTGCTGTCTTAGAGACTTTAGAAAGCAAGAGCATGCTTCTCGCTCTAAAGCAGAGTGTGATCCATGGATGAGAACTATGCTGTGTGTTTCACTTCAGAAATGGTGTTAAATCCAAGGCTCTGAGTCTTCCTACAAGCAAGACTTTGATTCAAGTAAGGGCAGTCACTTTTCTGCTCAAACGAACTACATCTTTCACGAAGCTCACACGTTTCTCATCTTAAATGACAAGCAATGCATGTTAGAGGACCAGTCCATTGTATCAGTTTCTGAAGCAGATTTGGACAACATATGGTCCGTATGTGTAGGAAACACCATTCTCTTGTTCTGGGCACACTCAGATTACCTGCTGTATTAGAGAATCTAGAAAGCAAGAGCGTGCTTCTCGCTCTAAAGCAGAGTGTGATCCATGGATGAGAACTCTGCTGTGTGTTTCCCTTCAGAGATGGAGTTAAATCCCAGGCTCTGTGTCTTACTACAAGCAAGACTTCGTTACAGGTAAGGGCAGTCACTTTTCAGTTCAAAGGAACTACATCATTCTCAAAGCTCACACGTTTCTCATCTTAACTGACAAGCATTGGATGTTAGAGGACCAGTGCTTTGTGTCAGTTTCAGAAACAGAGTTGGACTAGATATGGTCTGTATGTGTAGGAAACACCGTTCATTTGTTCTCAGCGCACTCACGTTTCCTGCTGTCTTAGAGACTTTAGAAAGCAAGAGCGTGCTTCTCGCTCTAAAGCAGAGTGTGATCCATGGATGAGAACTATGCTGTGTGTTTCTCTTCAGAAATGGAGTTAAATCCCAGGCTCTGTGTCTTCCTACAAGCAAGACTTCGTTTAAGGTAAGGGCAGTCACCTTTCAGCTCAAATGAACTACATCGTTCACGAAGCTCACACGTTTCTCATCTTAACAGAAGGATTGGATGTTAGAGGACCAGTGCTTTGTATCAGTTTCAGAAGCAGAGTTGAACTAGATATGGTCTGTATGTGTAGGAAACACCGTTCTTTTGTTCTCAGCACACACACGTTTCCTGCTGTCTTAGAGATACTAGAACAAGAGCATGCTTCTTGTTCTAAACAGAGTGTCATCAATGGATGATTACACTACTGTATGTTTCACTTCAGAAATGGTGTTAAATCAAAGGCTCTGAATCTTCCTACAAGCAAGACTTTGATTCAAGTAAGGGCAGTCACTTTTCTGCTCAAACGAACTACATCTTTCACGAAGCTCACACGTTTCTCATCTTAAATGACAAGCAATGCATGTTAGAGGGTCAGTGCTTTGTATCAGTTTCAGAACGAGATTTGGACTACATATGGTATGTATGTGTAGGAAACACCGTTCTTTTATTCTGGGCACACTCTGATTACCTGCTATATTAGAGACTCTAAAAGCAAGAGCGTGCTTCTCGCTCTAAAGCAGAGTGTGATCCATGGATGAGAACTATGCTGTGTGTTTCCCTTCAGAAATGGAGTTAAATCCCAGGCTCTGTGTCTTCCTACAAACAAGACTTCCTTTCAGGTAAGGGCAGTCACTTTTCTGCTCAAACGAACTACATCATTCACGAAGATCACACGTTTCTCATCTTAACAGACAAGCATTGGATGTTAGAGGACCAGTGCTTTGTATCAGTTTCAGAAGCAGATTTGGACAACATATGGTCCGTATGTGTAGGAAACACCGTTCTCTTGTTCTGGGCACACTAAGATTACCTGCTGTATTAGAGAATCTAGAAAGCAAGAGCGTGCTTCTCGCTCTAAAGCAGAGTGTGATCCATGGATGAGAACTCTGCTGTGTGTTTCCCTTCAGAGATGGAGTTAAATCCCAGGCTCTGTGTCTTACTACAAGCAAGAATTCGTTACAGGTAAGGGCAGTCACTTTTCAGTTCAAAGGAACTACATCATTCTCAAAGCTCACACGTTTCTCATCTTAACTGACAAGCATTGGATGTTAGAGGACCAGTGCTTTGTGTCAGTTTCAGAAACAGAGTTGGACTAGATATGGTCCGTATGTGTAGGAAACACTGTTCTTTTGTTCTCAGCACACACACGTTTCCTGCTGTCTTAGAGACTCTAGAAAGCAAGAGCGTGCTTCTTGTCCTAAAGCAGAGTTTGATCAATGGATGATTACACTGCAGTGTGTTTCACTTCAGAAATGGAGTTATATCCCAGGCTCTGAGTCTTCCTACAAGCAAGACTTCGATTCAGGTAAGGGCAGTCACTTTTCTGCTCAAACGAACTACATCGTTCACGAAGCTCACACGTTTCTCATCTTAACTGACAAGCATTGGATGTTAGAAGGGTCAGTGCTTTGTATCAGTTTCAGAAGCAGATTTGGACTACATATGGTCTGTATGTGTAGGAAACACCGTTCTTTTGTTCTCAGCACACACACGTTTCCTGCTGTCTTAGAGATACTAGAAAGCAAGAGCATGCTTCTTGTTCTAAAGCAGAGTGTCATCAATGGATGATTACACTGCTGTATGTTTCACTTCAGAAATGGTGTTAAATCAAAGGCTCTGAATCTTCCTACAAGCAAGCCTTTGATTCAAGTAAGGGCAGTTGCTTTTCTGCTCAAACGAACTACATCTTTCACGAAGCTCACACGTTTCTCATCTTAAATGACAAGCAATGCATGTTAGAGGGTCAGTGCTTTGTATCAGTTTCAGAACGAGATTTGGACTACATATGGTATGTATGTGTAGGAAACACCATTCTTTTATTCTGGGCACACTCTGATTACCTGCTATATTAGAGACTCTAAAAGCAAGAGCGTGCTTCTCGCTCTAAAGCAGAGTGTGTCCATGGATGAGAAAATTGCTGTGTGCTTTTCTTCAGAAATGGAGTGAAATCCCAGGCTCTGTGTCTTACTACAAGCAAGACTTCGTTTCAGGTAAGGGCAGTCACTTTTCAGTTCAAAGGAACTACAACATTCACAAAGCTCACCCGTTTCTCATCTTAACTGACAAGCATAGGATGTTAGAGGACCAGTGCTTTGTATCAGTTTCAGAAGCAGAGTTGGACTAGATATGGTCCGTATGTGTAGGAAACACCGTTCTTTTGTTCTCAGCACACTCATGTTTCCTGCTGTCTTAGAGACTTTAGAAAGCAAGAGCGTGCTTCTCGCTCTAAAGCAGAGTGTGATCCATGGATGAGAACTATGCTGTGTGTTTCCCTTCAGAAATGGAGTTAAATCCCAGGCTCTGTGTCTTCCTACAAACAAGACTTCATTTCAGGTAAGGGCAGTCACTTTTCAGTTCAAAGGAACTACATCATTCTCAAAGCTCACACGTTTCTCATCTTAACTGACAAGCATTGGATGTTAGAGGACCAGTGCTTTGTGTCAGTTTCAGAAACAGAGTTGGACTAGATGTGGTCCGTATGTGTAGGAAACCTCGTTCATTTGTTCTCAGCGCACTCACGTTTCCTGCTGTCTTAGAGACTTTAGAAAGCAAGAGCGTGCTTCTCGCTCTAAAGCAGAGTGTGATCCATGGATGAGAACTATGCTGTGTGTTTCCCTTCAGAAATGGATTTAAATCCCAGATTCTGTGTCTTCCTACAAGCAAGACTTCGTTTAAGGTAAGGGCAGTCACTTTTCAGCTCAAAGGAACTACATCGTTCACGAAGCTCACACGTTTCTCATCTTAACAGACAAGCATTGGATGTTAGAGGACCAGTGCTTTGTATCAGTTTCAGAAGCAGAGTTGAACTAGATATGGTCCGTATGTGTAGGAAACACTGTTCTTTTGTTCTCAGCACACACACGTTTCCTGCTGTCTTAGAGAAACTAGAAAGCAAGAGCGTGCTTCTTGTTCTAAAGCAGAGTGACATCAATGGATGATTACACTGCTGTGTGTTTCACTTCAGAAATGGTGTTAAATCCAAGGCTCTGAATCTTCCTACAAGCAAGACTTTGATTCAAGTAAGGGCAGTAACTTTTCTGCTCAAACGAACTACATCTTTCACGAAGCTCGCACGTTTCTCATCTTAAATGACAAGCAATGCATGTTAGAGGGTCAATGCTTTGTATCAGTTTCAGAACCAGATTTGGACTACATATGGTATGTATGTGTAGGAAACACCGTTCTTCTATTCTGGGCACACTCTGATTACCTGATATATTAGAGACTCTAAAAGCAAGAGCGTGCTTCTCGCTCTAAAGCAGAGTGTGTCCATGGATGAGAAAAATGCTGTGTGTTTCCCTTCAGAAATGGAGTTAAATCAAAGGCTCTGTGTCTTCCTACAAGCAAGACTTCGTTTCCGGTAAGGGCAGTCACTTTTCAGTTCAAAGGAACTACAACATTAACAAAGCTCACACGTTTCTCATCTTAACTGACAAGCATAGGATGTTTGAGGACCAGTGCTTTGTATCAGTTTCAGAAGCAGAGTTGGACTAGATATGGTCCACATGTGTAGGAAACACCGTTCTTTTCTTCTCAGCACACTCATGTTTCCTGCTGTCTTAGAGACTTTAGAAAGCAAGAGCGTGCTTCTCGCTCTAAAGCAGAGTGTGATCCATGGATGAGAACTATGCTGTGTGTTTCCCTTCAAATGGAGTTAAATCCCAGGCTCTGTGTCTTCCTACAAACAAGACTTCATTTAAGGTAAGGGCAGTCATTTTTCTGCTCAAACGAACTACATCATTCTCGAAGATCACACGTTTCTCATCTTAACTGACAAGCATTGGATGTTAGAGGACCAGTGCATTGTATCAGTTTCAGAAGCAGATTTGGACAACATATTGTCCGTATGTTTAGGAAACACCGTTCTTCTATTCTGGGCACACTCTGATTACCTGATATATTAGAGACTCTAAAAGCAAGAGCGTGCTTCTCGCTCTAAAGCAGAGTGTGATCCATGGATGAGAACTATGCTGTGTGTTTCCCTTCAGAAATGGAGTTAAATCCCAGGCTCTGTGTCTTCCTACAAACAAGACTTCATTTCAGGTAAGGGCAGTCACTTTTCAGTTCAAAGGAACTACATCATTCTCAAAGCTCACACGTTTCTCATCTTAACTGACAAGCATTGGATGTTAGAGGACCAGTGCTTTGTGTCAGTTTCAGAAACAGAGTTGGACTAGATATGGTCCGTATGTGTAGGAAACACCGTTCATTTGTTCTCAGCGCACTCACGTTTCCTGCTGTCTTAGAGACTTTAGAAAGCAAGAGCGTGCTTCTCGCTCTAAAGCAGAGTGTGATCCATGGATGAGAACTATGCTGTGTGTTTCCCTTCAGAAATGGATTTAAATCCCAGATTCTGTGTCTTCCTACAAGCAAGACTTCGTTTAAGGTAAGGGCAGTCACTTTTCAGCTCAAAGGAACTACATCGTTCACGAAGCTCACACGTTTCTCATCTTAACAGACAAGCATTGGATGTTAGAGGACCAGTGCTTTGTATCAGTTTCAGAAGCAGAGTTGAACTAGATATGGTCCGTATGTGTAGGAAACACTGTTCTTTTGTTCTCAGCACACACACGTTTCCTGCTGTCTTAGAGAAACTAGAAAGCAAGAGCGTGCTTCTTGTTCTAAAGCAGAGTGACATCAATGGATGATTACACTGCTGTGTGTTTCACTTCAGAAATGGTGTTAAATCCAAGGCTCTGAATCTTCCTACAAGCAAGACTTTGATTCAAGTAAGGGCAGTAACTTTTCTGCTCAAACGAACTACATCTTTCACGAAGCTCGCACGTTTCTCATCTTAAATGACAAGCAATGCATGTTAGAGGGTCAATGCTTTGTATCAGTTTCAGAACCAGATTTGGACTACATATGGTATGTATGTGTAGGAAACACCGTTCTTCTATTCTGGGCACACTCTGATTACCTGATATATTAGAGACTCTAAAAGCAAGAGCGTGCTTCTCGCTCTAAAGCAGAGTGTGTCCATGGATGAGAAAAATGCTGTGTGTTTCCCTTCAGAAATGGAGTTAAATCCCAGGCTCTGTGTCTTCCTACAAACAAGACTTCATTTCAGGTAAGGGCAGTCACTTTTCAGTTCAAAGGAACTACATCATTCTCAAAGCTCACACGTTTCTCATCTTAACTGACAAGCATTGGATGTTAGAGGACCAGTGCTTTGTGTCAGTTTCAGAAACAGAGTTGGACTAGATATGGTCCGTATGTGTAGGAAACACCGTTCATTTGTTCTCTGCGCACTCACGTTTCCTGCTGTCTTAGAGACTTTAGAAAGCAAGAGCGTGCTTCTCGCTCTAAAGCAGAGTGTGTTCCATGGATGAGAACTATGCTGTGTGTTTCCCTTCAGAAATGGATTTAAATCCCAGATTCTGTGTCTTCCTACAAGCAAGACTTCGTTTAAGGTAAGGGCAGTCACTTTTCAGCTGAAAGGAACTACATCTTTCACGAAGCTCACACGTTTCTCATCTTAACAGACAAGCATTGGATGTTAGAGGACCAGTGCTTTGTATCAGTTTCAGAAGCAGAGTTGAACTAGATATGGTCCGTATGTGTAGGAAACACTGTTCTTTTGTTCTCAGCACACACACGTTTCCTGCTGTCTTAGAGAAACTAGAAAGCAAGAGCGTGCTTCTTGTTCTAAAGCAGAGTGACATCAATGGATGATTACACTGCTGTGTGTTTCACTTCAGAAATGGTGTTAAATCCAAGGCTCTGAATCTTCCTACAAGCAAGACTTTGATTCAAGTAAGGGCAGTAACTTTTCTGCTCAAACGAACTACATCTTTCACGAAGCTCGCACGTTTCTCATCTTAAATGACAAGCAATGCATGTTAGAGGGTCAATGCTTTGTATCAGTTTCAGAACCAGATTTGGACTACATATGGTATGTATGTGTAGGAAACACCGTTCTTCTATTCTGGGCACACTCTGATTACCTGATATATTAGAGACTCTAAAAGCAAGAGCGTGCTTCTCGCTCTAAAGCAGAGTGTGTCCATGGATGAGAAAAATGCTGTGTGTTTCCCTTCAGAAATGGAGTTAAATCAAAGGCTCTGTGTCTTACTACAAGCAAGACTTCGTTTCAGGTAAGGGCAGTCACTTTTCAGTTCAAAGGAACTACAACATTCACAAAGCTCACACGTTTCTCATCTTAACTGACAAGCATAGAATGTTAGAGGACCAGTGCTTTGTATCAGTTTCAGAAGCAGAGTTGGACTAGATATGGTCCACATGTGTAGGAAACACCGTTCTTTTCTTCTCAGCACACTCATGTTTCCTGCTGTCTTAGAGACTTTAGAAAGCAAGAGCGTGCTTCTCGCTCTAAAGCAGAGTGTGATCCATGGATGAGAACTATGCTGTGTGTTTCCCTTCAAATGGAGTTAAATCCCAGGCTCTGTGTCTTCCTACAAACAAGACTTCATTTAAGGTAAGGGCAGTCACTTTTCTGCTCAAACGAACTACATCATTCTCGAAGATCACACGTTTCTCATCTTAACTGACAAGCATTGGATGTTAGAGGACCAGTGCATTGTATCAGTTTCAGAAACAGAGTTGGACTAGATATGGTACGTATGTGTAGGAAACACCGTTCATTTGTTCTCAGCGCACTCACGTTTCCTTCTGTCTTAGAGACTTTAGAAAGCAAGAGCGTACTTCTCGCTCTAAAGCAGAGTGTGATCCATGGATGAGAACTATGCTGTGTGTTTCGCTTCAGAAATGGAGTTAAATCCCAGGCTCTGTATCTTACTACAAGCAAGACTTTGTTAGAGGTAAGGGCAGTCACTTTTCAGTTCAAAGGAACTACATCATTCTCAAAGCTCACACGTTTCTCATCTTAACTGACAAGCATTGGATGTTAGAGGACCAGTGCTTTGTCTCAGTTTCAGAAACAGAGTTGGACTAGATATGGTCCATATGTGTAGGAAACACCGTTCATTTGTTCTCAGCGCACTCACGTTTCCTGCTGTCTTAGAGACTTTAGAAAGCAAGAGCATGCTTCTCGCTCTAAAGCAGAGTGTGATCCATGGATGAGAACTATGCTGTGTGTTTCACTTCAGAAATGGTGTTAAATCCAAGGCTCTGAGTCTTCCTACAAGCAAGACTTCGATTCAAGTAAGGGCAGTCACTTTTCTGCTCAAACGAACTACATCTTTCACGAAGCTCACACGTTTCTCCTCTTAAATGACAAGCAATGCATGTTAGAGGGTCAGTGCTTTGTATCAGTTTCAGAACCAGATTTGGACTACATATGGTATATATGTGTAGGAAACACCGTTCTTTTGTTCTGGGCTCACTCTGATTACCTGCTATATTAGAGACTCTTAAAGCAAGAGCGTGCTTCTCGCTCTAAAGCAGAGTGTGTCCATGGATGAGAAAAATGCTGTGTGTTTCCCTTCAGAAATGGAGTTAAATCCCAGGCTCTGTGTCTTACTACAAGCAAGACTTCGTTTCAGCTAAGGGCAGACACTTTTCATTTCAAGGGAATTACAACATTCAAAAAGCTCACACGTTGCTCATCTTAACTGACAAGCATAGGATGTTAGAGGACCAGTGCTTTGTATCAGTTTCAGAAGCAGAGTTGGACTAGGTATGGTCCTTATGTGTAGGAAACACCGTTCTTTTGTTCTCAGCACACTCATGTTTCCTGCTGTCTTAGAGACTTTAGAAAGCAAGAGCATGCTTCTCGCTCTAAAGCAGTGTGTGATCCATGGATGAGAACTATGCTGTGTGTTTCCCTTCAGAAATGGAGTTAAATCCCAGGCTCTGTGTCTTCCTACAAACAAGACTTCGTTTCAGGTAAGGGCAGTCACTTTTCTGCTCAAACGAACTACATCCTTCCCGAAGCTCACACGTTTCTCATCTTAACAGACAAGCATTGGATGTTAGAGGACCAGTGCATTGTATCAGTTTCTGAAGCAGATTTGGACAACATATGGTCCGTATGTGTAGGAAACACCGTTCTTTTGTTCTGGGCACACTCATATTACCTGCTGTATTAGAAAATCTAGAAAGCAAGAGCGTACTTCTCGCTCTAAAGCAGAGTGTGATCCATGGATGAGAACTCTGCTGTGTGTTTCGCTTCAGAGATGGAGTTAAATCCCAGACTCTGTGTCTTCCTACAAGCAAGACTTCGTTTCAGGTAAGGGCAGTCACTTTTCAGTTCAAAGGAACTACAACATTCACAAAGCTCACAAGTGTCTCATCTTAACTGACAAGCATAGGATGTTAGAGGACCAGTGCTTTGTATCTGTTTCAGAAGCAGAGTTGGACTAGATATGGTCTGTATGTGTAGGAAACACCGTTCTTTTGTTCTCAGCACACTCATGTTTCCTGCTGTCTTAGAGACTTTAGAAAGCAAGAGCGTGCTTCTCGCTCTAAAGCAGAGTGTGATCCATGGATGAGAACTATGCTGTGTGTTTCCCTTCAGAAATGGAGTTAAATCCCAGGCTCTGTGTCTTCCTACAAACAAGACTTCATTTCAGGTAAGGGCAGTCACTTTTCAGTTCAAAGGAACTACATCATTCTCAAAGCTCACACGTTTCTCATCTTAACTGACAAGCATTGGATGATAGAGGACCAGTGCTTTGTGTCAGTTTCAGAAACAGAGTTGGACTAGATATGGTCCGTATGTGTAGGAAACACCGTTCATTTGTTCTCTGCGCACTCACGTTTCCTGCTGTCTTAGAGACTTTAGAAAGCAAGAGCGTGCTTCTCGCTCTAAAGCAGAGTGTGATCCATGGATGAGAACTATGCTATGTGTTTCCCTTCAGAAATGGATTTAAATCCCAGATTCTGTGTCTTCCTACAAGCAAGACTTCGTTTAAGGTAAGGGCAGTCACTTTTCAGCTCAAAGGAACTACATCGTTCACGAAGCTCACATGTTTCTCATCTTAACAGACAAGCATTGGATGTTAGAGGACCAGTGCTTTGTATCAGTTTCAGAAGCAGAGTTGAACTAGATATGGTCCGTATGTGTAGGAAACACTGTTCTTTTGTTCTCAGCACACACACGTTTCCTGGTGTCTTAGAGAAACTAGAAAGCAAGAGCGTGCTTCTTGTTCTAAAGCAGAGTGACATCAATGGATGATTACACTGCTGTGTGTTTCACTTCAGAAATGGTGTTAAATCCAAGGCTCTGAATCTTCCTACAAGCAAGACTTTGATTCAAGTAAGGGCAGTAACTTTTCTGCTCAAACGAACTACATCTTTCACGAAGCTCGCACGTTTCTCATCTTAAATGACAAGCAATGCATGTTAGAGGGTCAATGCTTTGTATCAGTTTCAGAACCAGATTTGGACTACATATGGTATGTATGTGTAGGAAACACCGTTCTTCTATTCTGGGCACACTCTGATTACCTGATATATTAGAGACTCTAAAAGCAAGAGCGTGCTTCTCGCTCTAAAGCAGAGTGTGTCCATGGATGAGAAAAATGCTGTGTGTTTCCCTTCAGAAATGGAGTTAAATCAAAGGCTCTGTGTCTTACTACAAGCAAGACTTCGTTTCAGGTAAGGGCAGTCACTTTTCAGTTCAAAGGAACTACAACATTCACAAAGCTCACACGTTTCTCATCTTAACTGACAAGCATAGGATGTTAGAGGACCAGTGCTTTGTATCAGTTTCAGAAGCAGAGTTGGACTAGATATGGTCCACATGTGTAGGAAACACCGTTCTTTTCTTCTCAGCACACTCATGTTTCCTGCTGTCTTAGAGACTTTAGAAAGCAAGAGCGTGCTTCTCGCTCTAAAGCAGAGTGTGATCCATGGATGAGAACTATGCTGTGTGTTTCCCTTCAAATGGAGTTAAATCCCAGGCTCTGTGTCTTCCTACAAACAAGACTTCATTTAAGGTAAGGGCAGTCACTTTTCTGCTCAAATGAACTACATCATTCTCGAAGATCACACGTTTCTCATCTTAACTGACAAGCATTGGATGTAAGAGGACCAGTGCATTGTATCAGTTTCAGAAGCAGATTTGGACAACATATGGTCCGTATGTTTAGGAAACACCGTTCTTTTGTTCTGGGCACACTCAGATTACCTGCTGTATTAGAAAATCTAGAAAGCAAGAGCGTGCTTCTCGCTCTAAAGCAGAGTGTGATCCATGGATGAGAACTATGCTGTGTGTTTCCCTTCAAATGGAGTTAAATCCCAGGCTCTGTGTCTTCCTACAAACAAGACTTCATTTAAGGTAAGGGCAGTCACTTTTCTGCTCAAACGAACTACATCATTCTCGAAGATCACACGTTTCTCATCTTAACTGACAAGCATTGGATGTAAGAGGACCAGTGCATTGTATCAGTTTCAGAAGCAGATTTGGACAACATATGGTCCGTATGTTTAGGAAACACCGTTCTTTTGTTCTGGGCACACTCAGATTACCTGCTGTATTAGAAAATCTAGAAAGCAAGAGCGTGCTTCTCGCTCTAAAGCAGAGTGTGATCCATGGATGAGAACTCTGCTGTGTGTTTCCCTTCAGAGATGGAGTTAAATCCCAGGCTCTGTGTCTTACTACAAGCAAGACTTCGTTAGAGGTAAGGGCAGTCACTTTTCAGTTCAAAGGAACTACATCATTCTCAAAGCTCACACGTTTCTCATCTTAACTGACAAGCATTGGATGTTAGAGGACCAGTGCTTTGTGTCAGTTTCAGAAACAGAGTTGGACTAGATATGGTCCGTATGTGTAGGAAAAACCGTTCATTTGTTCTCAGCGCACTCATGTTTCCTTCTGTCTTAGAGACTTTAGAAAGCAAGAGCGTGCTTCTCGCTCTAAAGCAGAGTGTGATCCATGGATGAGAACTATGCTGTGTGTTTCGCTTCAGAAATGGAGTTAAATCCCAGGCTCTGTGTCTTACTACAAGCAAGACTTCGTTAGAGGTAAGGGCAGTCACTTTTCAGTTCAAAGGAACTACATCATTCTCAAAGCTCACACGTTTCTCATCTTAACTGACAAGCATTGGATGTTAGAGGACCAGTGCTTTGTGTCAGTTTCAGAAACAGAGTTGGACTAGATATGGTCCGTATGTGTAGGAAACACCGTTCATTTGTTCTCAGCGCACTCACGTTTCCTGCTGTCTTAGAGACTTTAGAAAGCAAGAGCATGCTTCTCGCTCTAAAGCAGAGTGTGATCCATGGATGAGAACTATGCTGTGTGTTTCACTTCAGAAATGGTGTTAAATCCAAGGCTCTGAGTCTTCCTACAAGCAAGACTTTGATTCAAGTAAGGGCAGTCACTTTTCTGCTCAAACGAACTACATCGTTCACGAAGCTCACACGTTTCTCATCTTAACTGACAAGCATTGGATGTTAGAGGGTCAGTGCTTTGTATCAGTTTCAGAACCAGATTTGGACTACATATGGTATGTATGTGTAGGAAACACCGTTCTTTTGTTCTGGGCTCACTCTGATTACCTGCTATATTAGAGACTCTTAAAGCAAGAGCGTGCTTCTCGCTCTAAAGCAGAGTGTGTCCATGGATGAGAAAAATGCTGTGTGTTTCCCTTCAGAAATGGAGTTAAATCCCAGGCTCTGTGTCTTACTACAAGCAAGACTTCGTTTCAGCTAAGGGCAGACACTTTTCATTTCAAGGGAATTACAACATTCAAAAAGCTCACACGTTGCTCATCTTAACTGACAAGCATAGGATGTTAGAGGACCAGTGCTTTGTATCAGTTTCAGAAGCAGAGTTGCACTAGGTATGGTCCTTATGTGTAGGAAACACCGTTCTTTTGTTCTCAGCACACTCATGTTTCCTGCTGTCTTAGAGACTTTAGAAAGCAAGAGCGTGCTTCTCGCTCTAAAGCAGTGTGTGATCCATGGATGAGAACTATGCTGTGTGTTTCCCTTCAGAAATGGAGTTAAATCCCAGGCTCTGTGTCTTCCTACAAACAAGACTTCGTTTCAGGTAAGGGCATTCACTTTTCTGCTCAAACGAACTACATCCTTCCCGAAGCTCACACGTTTCTCATCTTAACAGACAAGCATTGGATGTTAGAGGACCAGTGCATTGTATCAGTTTCTGAAGCAGATTTGGACAACATATGGTCCGTATGTGTAGGAAACAACATTCTTTTGTTCTGGGCACACACATATTACCTGCTGTATTAGAAAATCTAGAAAGCAAGAGCGTACTTCTCGCTCTAAAGCAGAGTGTGATCCATGGATGAGAACTCTGCTGTGTGTTTCCCTTCAGAGATGGAGTTAAATCCCAGGCTCTGTGTCTTACTACAAGCAAGACTTCGTTAGAGGTAAGGGCAGTCACTTTTCAGTTCAAAGGAACTACATCATTTTCAAAGCTCACACGTTTCTCATCTTAACTGACAAGCATTGGATGTTAGAGGACCAGTGCTTTGTGTCAGTTTCAGAAACAGAGTTGGACTAGATATGGTCCGTATGTGTAGGAAACACCGTTCATTTGTTCTCAGCGCACTCACGTTTCCTTCTGTCTTAGAGACTTTAGAAAGCAAGAGCGTGCTTCTCGCTCTAAAGCAGAGTGTGATCCATGGATGAGAACTATGCTGTGTGTTTCGCTTCAGAAATGGAGTTAAATCCCAGACTCTGTGTCTTCCTACAAGCAAGAATTCGTTTCAGGTAAGGGCAGTCACTTTTCAGTTCAAAGGAACTACAACATTCACAAAGCTCACAAGTGTCTCATCTTAACTGACAAGCATAGGATGTTAGAGGACCAGTGCTTTGTATCTGTTTCAGAAGCAGAGTTGGACTAGATATGGTCTGTATGTGTAGGAAACACCGTTCTTTTGTTCTCAGCACACTCATGTTTCCTGCTGTCTTAGAGACTTTAGAAAGCAAGAGCGTGCTTCTCGCTCTAAAGCAGAGTGTGATCCATGGATGAGAACTATGCTGTGTGTTTCCCTTCAGAAATGGAGTTAAATCCCAGGCTCTGTGTCTTCCTACAAACAAGACTTCATTTCAGGTAAGGGCAGTCACTTTTCAGTTCAAAGGAACTACATCATTCTCAAAGCTCACACGTTTCTCATCTTAACTGACAAGCATTGGATGTTAGAGGACCAGTGCTTTGTGTCAGTTTCAGAAACAGAGTTGGACTAGATATGGTCCGTATGTGTAGGAAACACCGTTCATTTGTTCTCAGCGCACTCACGTTTCCTGCTGTCTTAGAGACTTTAGAAAGCAAGAGCGTGCTTCTCGCTCTAAAGCAGAGTGTGATCCATGGATGAGAACTATGCTCTGTGTTTCCCTTCAGAAATGGATTTAAATCCCAGATTCTGTGTCTTCCTACAAGCAAGACTTCGTTTAAGGTAAGGGCAGTCACTTTTCAGCTCAAATGAACTACATCGTTCACGAAGCTCACACGTTTCTCATCTTAACAGACAAGCATTGGATGTTAGAGGACCAGTGCTTTGTATCAGTTTCAGAAGCAGAGTTGAACTAGATATGGTCCGTATGTGTAGGAAACACTGTTCTTTTGTTCTCAGCACACACACGTTTCCTGCTGTCTTAGAGAAACTAGAAAGCAAGAGCGTGCTTCTTGTTCTAAAGCAGAGTGACATCAATGGATGATTACACTGCTGTGTGTTTCACTTCAGAAATGGTGTTAAATCCAAGGCTCTGAGTCTTCCTACAAGCAAGACTTTGATTCAAGTAAGGGCAGTAACTTTTCTGCTCAAACGAACTACATCTTTTACGAAGCTCACACGTTTCTCATCTTAAATGACAAGCAATGCATGTTAGAGGGTCAGTGCTTTGTATCAGTTTCAGAACCAGATTTGGACTACATATGGTATGTATGTGTAGGAAACACCGTTCTTCTATTCTGGGCACACTCTGATTACCTGCTATATTAGAGACTCTAAAAGCAAGAGCGTGCTTCTCGCTCTAAAGCAGAGTGTGTCCATGGATGAGAAAAATGCTGTGTGTTTCCCTTCAGAAATGGAGTTAAATCAAAGGCTCTGTGTCTTACTACAAGCAAGACTTCGTTTCAGGTAAGGGCAGTCACTTTTCAGTTCAAAGGAACTACAACATTCACAAAGCTCACACGTTTCTCATCTTAACTGAGAAGCATAGGATGTTAGAGGACCAGTGCTTTGTATCAGTTTCAGAAGCAGAGTTGGACTAGATATGGTCCATATGTGTAGGAAACACCGTTCTTTTGTTCTCAGCACACTCATGTTTCCTGCTGTCTTAGAGACTTTAGAAAGCAAGAGCGTGCTTCTCGCTCTAAAGCAGAGTGTGATCCATGGATGAGAACTATGCTGTGTGTTTCCCTTCAAATGGAGTTAAATCCCAGGCTCTGTGTCTTCCTACAAACAAGACTTCATTTAAGGTAAGGGCAGTCACTTTTCTGCTCAAACGAACTACATCATTCTCGAAGATCACACGTTTCTCATCTTAACTGACAAGCATTGGATGTTAGAGGACCAGTGCATTGTATCAGTTTCAGAAGCAGATTTGGACAACATATGGTCCGTATGTGTAGGAAACACCGTTCTTTTGTTCTGGGCACACTCAGATTACCTGCTGTATTAGAGAATCTAGAAAGCAAGAGCGTGCTTCTCGCTCTAAAGCAGAGTGTGATCCATGGATGAGAACTCTGCTGTGTGTTTCCCTTCAGAGATGGA
This sequence comes from Onychomys leucogaster, assembly GCA_949786385.1. Classification (NCBI taxonomy): domain Eukaryota; kingdom Metazoa; phylum Chordata; class Mammalia; order Rodentia; family Cricetidae; genus Onychomys; species Onychomys leucogaster. The sequence continues at coordinate 2,117,024 of CATKUP010000018.1, read as the reverse complement.
GTTAAATCCCAGGCTCTGTGTCTTACTACAAGCAAGACTGCGTTAGAGGTAAGGGCAGTCACTTTTCAGTTCAAAGGAACTACATCATTCTCAAAGCTCACACGTTTCTCATCTTAACTGACAAGCATTGGATGTTAGAGGACCAGTGCTTTGTGTCAGTTTCAGAAACAGAGTTGGACTAGATATGGTCCGTATTTGTAGGAAACACCGTTCATTTGTTCTCAGCGCACTCACGTTTCCTGCTGTCTTAGAGACTTTAGAAAGCAAGAGCATGCTTCTCGCTCTAAAGCAGAGTGTGATCCATGGATGAGAACTATGCTGTGTGTTTCCCTTCAGAAATGGATTTAAATCCCAGATTCTGTGTCTTCCTACAAGGAAGACTTCGTTTAAGGTAAGGGCAGTCACTTTTCAGCTCAAATGAACTACATCGTTCACGAAGCTCACACGTTTCTCATCTTAACAGACAAGCATTGGATGTTAGAGGACCAGTGCTTTGTATCAGTTTCAGAAGCAGAGTTGAACTAGATATGGTCCGTATGTGTAGGAAACACTGTTCTTTTGTTCTGAGCACACACACGTTTCCTGCTGTCTTAGAGAAACTAGAAAGCAAGAGCGTGCTTCTTGTTCTAAAGCAGAGTGACATCAATGGATGATTACACTGCTGTGTGTTTCACTTCAGAAATGGTGTTAAATCCAAGGCTCTGAGTCTTCCTACAAGCAAGACTTTGATTCAAGTAAGGGCAGTAACTTTTCTGCTCAAACGAACTACATCTTTTACGAAGCTCACACGTTTCTCATCTTAAATGACAAGCAATGCATGTTAGAGGGTCAGTGCTTTGTATCAGTTTCAGAACCAGATTTGGACTACATATGGTATGTATGTGTAGGAAACACCGTTCTTCTATTCTGGGCACACTCTGATTACCTGCTATATTAGAGACTCTAAAAGCAAGAGCGTGCTTCTCGCTCTAAAGCAGAGTGTGTCCATGGATGAGAAAAATGCTGTGTGTTTCCCTTCAGAAATGGAGTTAAATCAAAGGCTCTGTGTCTTACTACAAGCAAGACTTCGTTTCAGGTAAGGGCAGACACTTTTCATTTCAAGGGAATTACAACATTCAAAAAGCTCACACGTTGCTCATCTTAACTGACAAGCATAGGATGTTAGAGGACCAGTGCTTTGTATCAGTTTCAGAAGCAGAGTTGCACTAGGTATGGTCCTTATGTGTAGGAAACACCGTTCTTTTGTTCTCAGCACACTCATGTTTCCTGCTGTCTTAGAGACTTTAGAAAGCAAGAGCGTGCTTCTCGCTCTAAAGCAGTGTGTGATCCATGGATGAGAACTATGCTGTGTGTTTCCCTTCAGAAATGGAGTTAAATCCCAGGCTCTGTGTCTTCCTACAAACAAGACTTCGTTTCAGGTAAGGGCAGTCACTTTTCTGCTCAAACGAACTACATCCTTCCCGAAGCTCACACGTTTCTCATCTTAACAGACAAGCATTGGATGTTAGAGGACCAGTGCATTGTATCAGTTTCTGAAGCAGATTTGGACAACAAATGGTCCGTATGTGTAGGAAACACCGTTCTTTTGTTCTGGGCACACTCATATTACCTGCTGTATTAGAAAATCTAGAAAGCAAGAGCGTACTTCTCGCTCTAAAGCAGAGTGTGATCCATGGATGAGAACTCTGCTGTGTGTTTCCCTTCAGAGATGGAGTTAAATCCCAGGCTCTGTGTCTTACTACAAGCAAGACTTCGTTAGAGGTAAGGGCAGTCACTTTTCAGCTCAAACGAACTACATCGTTCACGAAGCTCACACGTTTCTCATCTTAACAGACAAGCATTGGATGTTAGAGGACCAGTGCTTTGTATCAGTTTCAGAAGGAGAGTTGAACTAGATATGGTCCGTATGTGTAGGAAACACCGTTCTTTTGTTCTCAGCACACACACGTTTCCTGCTGTCTTAGAGACTCTAGAAAGCAGGAGCGTGCTTCTTGTCCTAAAGCAGAGTGTGATCAATGGATGATTACACTGCTGTGTGTTTCACTTCAGAAATGGAGTTAAATCCCAGGCTCTGAGTCTTCCTACAAGCTAGACTTCGATTCAGGTAAGGGCAGTCACTTTTCTGCTCAAACGAACTACATCGTTCACGAAGCTCACACGTTTCTCATCTTAACTGACAAGCATTGGATGTTAGAAGGGTCAGTGCTTTGTATCAGTTTCAGAAGCAGATTTCGACTACATATGGTCTGTATGTGTAGGAAACACCGTTCTTTTGATCTCAGCACACACATGTTTCCTGCTGTCTTAGAGAATCTAGAAAGAAAGAGCGTGCTTCTTGTTCTAAAGCAGAGTGTCATCAATGGATGATTACACTGCTGTGTGTTTCACTTCAGAAATGGTGTTAAATCCAAGGCTCTGAGTCTTCCTACAAGCAAGACTTTGATTCAAGTAAGGGCAGTCACTTTTCTGCTCAAACGAACTACATCTTTCACGAAGCTCACAGGTTTCTCATCTTAAATGACAAGCAATGCATGTTAGAGGGCCAGTGCTTTGTATCAGTTTCAGAACCAGATTTGGACTACATATGGTATGTATGTGTAGGAAACACCGTTCTTTTGTTCTGGGCACACTCTGATTACCTGCTATATTAGAGACTCTAAAAGCAAGAGCGTGCTTCTCGCTCTAAAGCAGAGTGTGTCCATGGATGAGAAAAATGCTGTGTGTTTCCCTTCAGAAATGGAGTTAAATCCCAGGCTCTGTGTCTTACTACAAGCAAGACTTCGTTTCAGGTAAGGGCAGACACTTTTCATTTCAAGGGAATTACAACATTCAAAAAGCTCACACGTTGCTCATCTTAACTGACAAGCATAGGATGTTAGAGGACCAGTGCTTTGTATCAGTTTCAGAAGCAGAGTTGCACTAGGTATGGTCCTTATGTGTAGGAAACACCGTTCTTTTGTTCTCAGCACACTCATGTTTCCTGCTGTCTTAGAGACTTTAGAAAGCAAGAGCGTGCTTCTCGCTCTAAAGCAGTGTGTGATCCATGGATGAGAACTATGCTGTGTGTTTCCCTTCAGAAATGGAGTTAAATCCCAGGCTCTGTGTCTTCCTAAAAACAAGACTTCGTTTCAGGTAAGGGCAGTCACTTTTCTGCTCAAACGAACTACATCCTTCCCGAAGCTCACACGTTTCTCATCTTAACAGACAAGCATTGGATGTTAGAGGACCAGTGCATTGTATCAGTTTCTGAAGCAGATTTGGACAACATATGGTCCGTATGTGTAGGAAACACCGTTCTTTTGTTCTGGGCACACTCATATTACCTGCTGTATTAGAAAATCTAGAAAGCAAGAGCGTACTTCTCGCTCTAAAGCAGAGTGTGATCCATGGATGAGAACTCTGCTGTGTGTTTCCCTTCAGAGATGGAGTTAAATCCCAGGCTCTGTGTCTTACTACAAGCAAGACTTCATTAGAGGTAAGGGCAGTCACTTTTCAGCTCAAACGAACTACATCGTTCACGAAGCTCACACGTTTCTCATCTTAACAGACAAGCATTGGATGTTAGAGGACCAGTGCTTTGTATCAGTTTCAGAAGGAGAGTTGAACTAGATATGGTCCGTATGTGTAGGAAACACCGTTCTTTTGTTCTCAGCACACACACGTTTCCTGCTGTCTTAGAGACTCTAGAAAGCAGGAGCGTGCTTCTTGTCCTAAAGCAGAGTGTGATCAATGGATGATTACACTGCTGTGTGTTTCACTTCAGAAATGGAGTTAAATCCCAGGCTCTGAGTCTTCCTACAAGCTAGACTTCGATTCAGGTAAGGGCAGTCACTTTTCTGCTCAAACGAACTACATCGTTCACGAAGCTCACACGTTTCTCATCTTAACTGACAAGCATTGGATGTTAGAAGGGTCAGTGCTTTGTATCAGTTTCAGAAGCAGATTTCGACTACATATGGTCTGTATGTGTAGGAAACACCGTTCTTTTGATCTCAGCACACACACGTTTCCTGCTGTCTTAGAGAATCTAGAAAGAAAGAGCGTGCTTCTTGTTCTAAAGCAGAGTGTCATCAATGGATGATTACACTGCTGTGTGTTTCACTTCAGAAATGGTGTTAAATCCAAGGCTCTGAGTCTTCCTACAAGCAAGACTTTGATTCAAGTAAGGGCAGTCACTTTTCTGCTCAAACGAACTACATCTTTCACGAAGCTCACAGGTTTCTCATCTTAAATGACAAGCAATGCATGTTAGAGGGCCAGTGCTTTGTATCAGTTTCAGAACCAGATTTGGACTACATATGGTATGTATGTGTAGGAAACACCGATCTTTTGTTCTGGGCACACTCTGATTACCTGCTATATTAGAGACTCTAAAAGCAAGAGCGTGCTTCTCGCTCTAAAGCAGAGTGTGTCCATGGATGAGAAAAATGCTGTGTGTTTCCCTTCAGAAATGGAGTTAAATCCCAGGCTCTGTGTCTTCCTACAAGCAAGACTTCGTTACAGGTAAGGGCAGTCACTTTTCAGTTCAAAGGAACTACATCATTCTCAAAGCTCACACGTTTCTCATCTTAACTGACAAGCATTGGATGTTAGAGGACCAGTGCTTTGTGTCAGTTTCAGAAACAGAGTTGGACTAGATATGGTCCGTATGTGTAGGAAACACCGTTCATTTGTTCTCAGCGCACTCACCTTTCCTTCTGTCTTAGAGACTTTAGAAAGCAAGAGCGTGCTTCTCGCTCTAAAGCAGAGTGTGATCCATGGATGAGAACTCTGCTGTGTGTTTCCCTTCAGAGATGGAGTTAAATCCCAGGCTCTGTGTCTTCCTACAAGCAAGACTTCGTTACAGGTAAGGGCAGTCACTTTTCAGTTCAAAGGAACTACATCATTCTCAAAGCTCACACGTTTCTCATCTTAACTGACAAGCATTGGATGTTAGAGGACCAGTGCTTTGTGTCAGTTTCAGAAACAGAGTTGGACTAGATATGGTCCGTATGTGTAGGAAACACCGTTCATTTGTTCTCAGCGCACTCACGTTTCCTTCTGTCTTAGAGACTTTAGAAAGCAAGAGCGTGCTTCTCGCTCTAAAGCAGAGTGTGATCCATGGATGAGAACTATGCTGTGTGTTTCGTTTCAGAAATGGAGTTAAATCCCAGACTCTGTGTCTTCCTACTAGCAAGACTTCGTTTCAGGTAAGGGCAGTCACTTTTCAGTTCAAAGGAACTACAACATTCACAAAGCTCACACGTGTCTCATCTTAACTGACAAGCATAGGATGTTAGAGGACCAGTGCTTTGTATCTGTTTGAGAAGCAGAGTTGGACTAGATATGGTCCGTATGTGTAGGAAACACCGTTCTTTTGTTCTCAGCACACTCACGTTTCCTGCTGTCTTAGAGACTCTAGAAAGCAAGAGCGTGCTTCTTGTTCTAAAGCAGAGTGTGATCAATGGATGAGAACACTGCTGTGTGTTTCACTTCAGAAATGGAGTTAAATCCCAGGCTCTGAGTCTTCCTACAAGCAAGACTTCGTTTCAGGTAAGGGCATTCACTTTTCTGCTCAAACGAACTACATCGTTCACGAAGATCACACGTTTCTCATCTTGACTGACAAGCATTGGATGTTAGAGGAACAGTGCATTGTATCAGATTCAGAAGCAGATTTAGACTACATGTGTTCTGTATGTGTAGGAAACACCGTTCTTTTGTTCTGGGCACACTCAAATTACCTGCTGTTTTAGAGACTCTGGAAAGGAACAGCGTGCTACTCGCTCTAAAGCAGAGTGTGATCCATGGATGAGAACTCTGCTGTGCGTTTCCATTATGAGATGGAGTTAAATCCCAGGCTCTGTGTCTTACTACAAGCAAGACTTCGTTACAGGTAAGGGCAGTCACTTTTCAGTTCAAAGGAACTACATCATTCTCAAAGCTCACACGTTTCTCATCTTAACTGACAAGCATTGGATGTTAGAGGACCAGTGCTTTGTGTCAGTTTCAGAAACAGAGTTGGACTAGATATGGTCCGTATGTGTAGGAAACACCGTTCGTTTGTTCTCAGCACACTCACGTTTCCTGCTGTCTTAGAGACTCTAGAAAGCAAGAGGGTGATTCTTGTTCTAAAGAAGAGTGCGATCAATGGATGAGAACACTGCTGTGTGTTTCACTTCAGAAATGGTGTTAAATCCCAGGCTCTGAGTCTTCCTACAAGCAAGACTTCGTTTCAGGTAATGGCAGTCACTTTTCTGCTCAAACGAACTACATCGTTCACGAAGATCACACGTTTCTCATCTTAACTGACAAGCATTGGATGTTAGAGGAGTAGTGCATTGTATCAGATTCAGAAGCAGATTTGGACTACATATGGTCCGTATGTGTAGGAAACACCATTCTTTTTTTCTGGTCACACTCAGATTACCTGCTGTTTTAGAGTCTCTAGAAAGCAAGAGCGTGCTTCTCACTCTAAAGCAGAGTGTGATCCATTGATGAGAACTCTGCTGCGTGTTTCCCATCAGAGATGGAGTTAAATCCCAGGCTCTGTGTCTTACTACATGCAAGAATTCGTTACAGGTAAGGGCAATCACTTTTCAGCTCAAACGAACTACATCGTTCACGAAGCTCACACGTTTCTCATCTTCACAGAAAAGCGTTGGATGTTAGAGGACCAGTGCTTTGTATCAGTTTCAGAAGCAGAGTTGAACTAGATATGGTCCGTATCTGTAGGAAACACTGTTATTTTGTTCTCAGCACATAAACGTTTCCTGCTGTCTTTGAGAATCTAGAAAGCAAGAGCGTGCTTCTTGTTCCAAAGCAGAGTGTGATCAATGGATGATTATGCTGCAGTGTGTTTCACTTCAGACTTGGAGTTAAATCCCAGGCTCTGAGTCTTCCTACAAGCAAGACTTCGATTCAGGTAAGGGCAGTCACTTTACTGCTCAAACGAACTACATCGTTCACGAAGCTCACACGTTTCTCATCTTAAATGACAAGCAATGGATGTTAGAGGACCAGTGCTTTGTATCAGTTTAAGAAGCAGAGTTGGACTAGATATGGTGCGTATATGTAGGAAAGACCGTTCTTTTGTTCTCAGCAAAATCACGTTTCCTGCTGTCTTAGAGACTCTAGAAAGCAAGAGCGTGCTTCTTGTTCTAAAGCAGAGTATGATCAATGGATGAGAACACTGCTGTGTGTTTCACTTCAGAAATGGAGTTAAATCCCAGGCTCTGAGTCTTCCTACACGCAAGACTTCGTTTAAGGTAAGGGCAGTCACTTTTCTGCTCAAACGAATTACATCGTTCATGAAGCTCACACGTTTCCCATCTTAACTGACAAGCATTGGATGTTAGAGAACCAGTGCTTTGTATCAGTTTCAGAAGTAGTGTTGGTCTACATATGGTCCGTATGTGTAGGAAACTCCGTTCTTTTGTTATGATCACACTCTGATTTCCTGCTGTGTTAGAGACTCTAGAACGCAAGAACATGCTACTTGCTCTAAAGCAGAGTGAGATCCATGGATGAGAACTATGCTGTGTGTTTCCATTCAGTAATTGAGTTAAATCCCAGGCTCTGTGTCTCCCTACAAGCAAGACTTTGTTTCAGGTAAGGGCAGTCACTTGTCAGCTCAAACGAACTACATCGTTCACGAAGCTCACACGTTTCTCTTCTTAACAGACAAGCATTGGATGTTAGAGGACCAGTGCTTTGTATCAGTTTCAGAAGAAGAGTTGAACTAGATATGGTCCGTATGTGTAGGAAACACTGTTCTTTTGTTCTGAGCACACACACGTTTCCTGCTGTCTTAGAGAAACTAGAAAGCAAGAGCGTGCTTCTTGTTCTAAAGCAGAGTGACATCAATGGATGATTACACTGCTGTGTGTTTCACTTCAGAAATGGTGTTAAATCCAAGGCTCTGAGTCTTCCTACAAGCAAGACTTTGATTCAAGTAAGGGCAGTAACTTTTCTGCTCAAACGAACTACATCTTTTACGAAGCTCACACGTTTCTCATCTTAAATGACAAGCAATGCATGTTAGAGGGTCAGTGCTTTGTATCAGTTTCAGAACCAGATTTGGACTACATATGGTATGTATGTGTAGGAAACACCGTTCTTCTATTCTGGGCACACTCTGATTACCTGCTATATTAGAGACTCTAAAAGCAAGAGCGTGCTTCTCGCTCTAAAGCAGAGTGTGTCCATGGATGAGAAAAATGCTGTGTGTTTCCCTTCAGAAATGGAGTTAAATCAAAGGCTCTGTGTCTTACTACAAGCAAGACTTCGTTTCAGGTAAGGGCAGTCACTTTTCAGTTCAAAGGAGCTACAACATTCACAAAGCTCACACGTTTCTCATCTTAACTGACAAGCATAGGATGTTAGAGGACCAGTGCTTTGTATCAGTTTCAGAAGAAGAGTTGGACTAGATATGGTCCATATGTGTAGGAAACACCGTTCTTTTGTTCTCAGCACACTCATGTTTCCTGCTGTCTTAGAGACTTTAGAAAGCAAGAGCGTGCTTCTCGCTCTAAAGCAGAGTGTGATCCATGGATGAGAACTATGCTGTGTGTTTCCCTTCAAATGGAGTTAAATCCCAGGCTCTGTGTCTTCCTACAAACAAGACTTCATTTAAGGTAAGGGCAGTCACTTTTCTGCTCAAACGAACTACATCATTCTCGAAGATCACACGTTTCTCATCTTAACTGACAAGCATTGGATGTTAGAGGACCAGTGCATTGTATCAGTTTCAGAAGCAGATTTGGACAACATATGGTCCGTATGTGTAGGAAACACCGTTCTTTTGTTCTGGGCACACTGAGATTACCTGCTGTATTAGAGAATCTAGAAAGCAAGAGCGTGCTTCTCGCTCTAAAGCAGAGTGTGATCCATGGATGAGAACTCTGCTGTGTGTTTCCCTTCAGAGATGGAGTTAAATCCCAGGCTCTGTGTCTTACTACAAGCAAGACTGCGTTAGAGGTAAGGGCAGTCACTTTTCAGTTCAAAGGAACTACATCATTCTCAAAGCTCACACGTTTCTCATCTTAACTGACAAGCATTGGATGTTAGAGGACCAGTGCTTTGTGTCAGTTTCAGAAACAGAGTTGGACTAGATATGGTCCGTATTTGTAGGAAACACCGTTCATTTGTTCTCAGCGCACTCACGTTTCCTGCTGTCTTAGAGACTTTAGAAAGCAAGAGCATGCTTCTCGCTCTAAAGCAGAGTGTGATCCATGGATGAGAACTATGCTGTGTGTTTCACTTCAGAAATGGTGTTAAATCCAAGGCTCTGAGTCTTTCTACAAGCAAGACTTTGATTCAAGTAAGGGCAGTCACTTTTCTGCTCAAACGAACTACATCTTTCACGAAGCTCACACGTTTCTCATCTTAAATGACAAGCAATGCATGTTAGAGGGTCAGTGCTTTGTATCAGTTTCAGAACCAGATTTGGACTACATATGGTATGTATGTGTAGGAAACACCGTTCTTTTGTTCTGGGCACACTCTGATTACCTGCTATATTAGAGACTCTAAAAGCAAGAGCGTGCTTCTCGCTCTAAAGCAGAGTGTGTCCATGGATGAGAAAAATGCTGTGTGTTTCCCTTCAGAAATGGAGTTAAATCCCAGGCTCTGTGTCTTACTACAAGCAAGACTTCGTTTCAGGTAAGGGCAGACACTTTTCATTTCAAGGGAATTACAACATTCAAAAAGCTCACACGTTGCTCATCTTAACTGACAAGCATAGGATGTTAGAGGACCAGTGCTTTGTATCAGTTTCAGAAGCAGAGTTGCACTAGGTATGGTCCTTATGTGTAGGAAACACCGTTCTTTTGTTCTCAGCACACTCATGTTTCCTGCTGTCTTAGAGACTTTAGAAAGCAAGTGCGTGCTTCTCGCTCTAAAGCAGTGTGTGATCCATGGATGAGAACTATGCTGTGTGTTTCCCTTCAGAAATGGAGTTAAATCCCAGGCTCTGTGTCTTCCTACAAACAAGACTTCGTTTCAGGTAAGGGCAGTCACTTTTCTGCTCAAACGAACTACATCCTTCCCGAAGCTCACACGTTTCTCATCTTAACAGACAAGCATTGGATGTTAGAGGACCAGTGCATTGTATCAGTTTCTGAAGCAGATTTGGACAACATATGGTCCGTATGTGTAGGAAACACCGTTCTTTTGTTCTGGGCACACTCATATTACCTGCTGTATTAGAAAATCTAGAAAGCAAGAGCGTACTTCTCGCTCTAAAGCAGAGTGTGATCCATGGATGAGAACTCTGCTGTGTGTTTCCCTTCAGAGATGGAGTTAAATCCCAGGCTCTGTGTCTTACTACAAGCAAGACTTCGTTAGAGGTAAGGGCAGTCACTTTTCAGCTCAAACGAACTACATCGTTCACGAAGCTCACACGTTTCTCATCTTAACAGACAAGCATTGGATGTTAGAGGACCAGTGCTTTGTATCAGTTTCAGAAGGAGAGTTGAACTAGATATGGTCCGTATGTGTAGGAAACACCGTTCTTTTGTTCTCAGCACACACACACGTTTCCTGCTGTCTTAGAGACTCTAGAAAGCAGGAGCGTGCTTCTTGTCCTAAAGCAGAGTGTGATCAATGGATGATTACACTGCTGTGTGTTTCACTTCAGAAATGGAGTTAAATCCCAGGCTCTGAGTCTTCCTACAAGCTAGACTTCGATTCAGGTAAGGGCAGTCACTTTTCTGCTCAAACGAACTACATCGTTCACGAAGCTCACACGTTTCTCATCTTAACTGACAAGCATTGGATGTTAGAAGGGTCAGTGCTTTGTATCAGTTTCAGAAGCAGATTTCGACTACATATGGTCTGTATGTGTAGGAAACACCGTTCTTTTGATCTCAGCACACACACGTTTCCTGCTGTCTTAGAGAATCTAGAAAGAAAGAGCGTGCTTCTTGTTCTAAAGCAGAGTGACATCAATGGATGATTACACTGCTGTGTGTTTCACTTCAGAAATGGTGTTAAATCCAAGGCTCTGAGTCTTCCTACAAGCAAGACTTTGATTCAAGTAAGGGCAGTCACTTTTCTGCTCAAACGAACTACATCTTTCACGAAGCTCACAGGTTTCTCATCTTAAATGACAAGCAATGCATGTTAGAGGGCCAGTGCTTTGTATCAGTTTCAGAACCAGATTTGGACTACATATGGTATGTATGTGTAGGAAACACCGTTCTTTTGTTCTGGGCACACTCTGATTACCTGCTATATTAGAGACTCTAAAAGCAAGAGCGTGCTTCTCACTCTAAAGCAGAGTGTGTCCATGGATGAGAAAAATGCTGTGTGTTTCCCTTCAGAAATGGAGTTAAATCCCAGGCTCTGTGTCTTACTACAAGCAAGACTTCATTTCAGGTAAGGGCAGTCACTTTTCAGTTCAAAGGAATTACAACATTCACAAAGCTCACACGTTGCTCATCTTAACTGACAAGCATAGGATGTTAGAGGACCAGTGCTTTGTATCAGTTTCAGAAGCAGAGTTGGACTAGGTATGGTCCGTATGTGTACGAAACACCGTTCTTTGTTCTCAGCACACTCATGTTTCCTGCTGTATTAGAAAATCTAGAAAGCAAGAGTGTGCTTCTCGCTCTAAAGCAGAGTGTGATCCATGGATGAGAACTCTGCTGTGTGTTTCCCTTCAGAGATGGAGTTAAATCCCAGGCTCTGTGTCTTCCTACAAGCAAGACTTCGTTACAGGTAAGGGCAGTCACTTTTCAGTTCAAAGGAACTACATCATTCTCAAAGCTCACACGTTTCTCATCTTAACTGACAAGCATTGGATGTTAGAGGACCAGTGCTTTGTGTCAGTTTCAGAAACAGAGTTGGACTAGATATGGTCCGTATGTGTAGGAAACACCGTTCATTTGTTCTCAGCGCACTCACGTTTCCTTCTGTCTTAGAGACTTTAGAAAGCAAGAGCGTGCTTCTCGCTCTAAAGCAGAGTGTGATCCATGGATGAGAACTATGCTGTGTGTTTCGTTTCAGAAATGGAGTTAAATCCCAGACTCTGTGTCTTCCTACTAGCAAGACTTCGTTTCAGGTAAGGGCAGTCACATTTCAGTTCAAAGGAACTACAACATTCACAAAGCTCACACGTGTCTCATCTTAACTGACAAGCATAGGATGTTAGAGGACCAGTGCTTTGTATCTGTTTGAGAAGCAGAGTTGGACTAGATATGGTCCGTATGTGTAGGAAACACCGTTCTTTGTTCTCAGCACACTCACGTTTCCTGCTGTCTTAGAGACTCTAGAAAGCAAGAGCGTGATTCTTGTTCTAAAGCAGAGTGTGATCAATGGATGAGAACACTGCTGTGTGTTTCACTTCAGAAATGGAGTTAAATCCCAGGCTCTGAGTCTTCCTACAAGCAAGACTTCGTTTCAGGTAAGGGCATTCACTTTTCTGCTCAAACGAACTACATCGTTCACGAAGATCACACGTTTCTCATCTTGACTGACAAGCATTGGATGTTAGAGGAACAGTGCATTGTATCAGATTCAGAAGCAGATTTAGACTACATGTGTTCTGTATGTGTAGGAAACACCGTTCTTTTGTTCTGGGCACACTCAGATTACCTGCTGTTTTAGAGACTCTGGAAAGGAACAGCGTGCTACTCCCTCTAAAGCAGAGTGTGATCCATGGATGAGAACTCTGCTGTGCGTTTCCCTTATGAGATGGAGTTAAATCCCAGGCTCTGTGTCTTACTACAAGCAAGACTTCGTTACAGGTAAGGGCAGTCACTTTTCAGTTCAAAGGAACTACATCATTCTCAACGCTCACACGTTTCTCATCTTAACTGACAAGCATTGGATGTTAGAGGACCAGTGCTTTGTGTCAGTTTCAGAAACAGAGTTGGACTAGATATGGTCCGTATGTGTAGGAAACACCGTTCGTTTGTTCTCAGCACACTCACGTTTCCTGCTGTCTTAGAGACTCTAGAAAGCAAGAGGGTGATTCTTGTTCTAAAGAAGAGTGCGATCAATGGATGAGAACACTGCTGTGTGTTTCACTTCAGAAATGGTGTTAAATCCCAGGCTCTGAGTCTTCCTACAATCAAGACTTCGTTTCAGGTAATGGCAGTCACTTTTCTGCTCAAACGAACTACATCGTTCACGAAGATCACACGTTTCTCATCTTAACTGACAAGCATTGGATGTTAGAGGAGTAGTGCATTGTATCAGATTCAGAAGCAGATTTGGACTACATATGGTCCATATGTGTAGGAAACACCGTTCTTTTTTTCTGGTCACACTCAGATTACCTGCTGTTTTAGAGTCTCTAGAAAGCAAGAGCGTGCTTCTCACTCTAAAGCAGAGTGTGATCCATTGATGAGAACTCTGCTGCGTGTTTCCCATCAGAGATGGAGTTAAATCCCAGGCTCTGTGTCTTACTACATGCAAGACTTCGTTACAGGTAAGGGCAGTCACTTTTCAGCTCAAATGAACTACATCGTTCACGAAGCTCACACGTTTCTCATCTTCACAGAAAAGCGTTGGATGTTAGAGGACCAGTGCTTTGTATCAGTTTCAGAAGCAGAGTTGAACTAGATATGGTCCGTATCTGTAGGAAACACTGTTATTTTGTTCTCAGCACATAAACGTTTCCTGCTGTCTTTGAGAATCTAGAAAGCAAGAGCGTGCTTCTTGTTCCAAAGCAGAGTGTGATCAATGGATGATTACGCTGCAGTGTGTTTCACTTCAGAATTGGAGTTAAATCCCAGGCTCTGAGTCTTCCTACAAGCAAGACTTCGATTCAGGTAAGGGCAGTCACTTTACTGCTCAAACGAACTACATCGTTCACGAAGCTCACACGTTTCTCATCTTAAATGACAAGCAATGGATGTTAGAGGACCAGTGCTTTGTATCAGTTTAAGAAGCAGAGTTGGACTAGATATGGTGCGTATATGTAGGAAACACCGTTCTTTTGTTCTCAGCAAAATCACGTTTCCTGCTGTCTTAGAGACTCTAGAAAGCAAGAGCGTGCTTCTTGTTCTAAAGCAGAGTATGATCAATGGATGAGAACACTGCTGTGTGTTTCACTTCAGAAATGGAGTTAAATCCCAGGCTCTGAGTCTTCCTACACGCAAGACTTCGTTTAAGGTAAGGGCAGTCACTTTTCTGCTCAAACGAATTACATCGTTCATGAAGCTCACACGTTTCCCATCTTAACTGACAAGCATTGGATGTTAGAGAACCAGTGCTTTGTATCAGTTTCAGAAGTAGTGTTGGTCTACATATGGTCCGTATGTGTAGGAAACTCCGTTCTTTTGTTATGATCACACTCTGATTTCCTGCTGTGTTAGAGACTCTAGAACGCAAGAACATGCTACTTGCTCTAAAGCAGAGTGAGATCCATGGATGACAACTATGCTGTGTGTTTCCATTCAGTAATTGAGTTAAATCCCAGGCTCTGTGTCTCCCTACAAGCAAGACTTTGTTTCAGGTAAGGGCAGTCACTTTTCAGCTCAAACGAACTACATCGTTCACGAAGCTCACACGTTTCTCTTCTTAACAGACTAGCATTGGATGTTAGAGGACCAGTGCTTTGTATCAGTTTCAGAAGAAGAGTTGGACTAGATATGGTCCGTATGTGTAGGAAACACCGTTCTTTGTTCTCAGCACACTCACGTTTCCTGGTGTTTTAGAGACTCCAGAAAGCAAGAGCGTGCTTCTCGCTCTAAAGCAGAGTGTGATCCATGGATGATAACTATGCTGTGTGTTTCCCTTCATAAATGGAGTTAAATCTCAATCTCTGTGTCTTCCTATATGCAAGACTTCGTTTCAGGTAACGGCAGTCACTTCTCAGCTCAAACGAACTACATCGTTCACTGAGCTCACATATTTCTCTTCTTAACAGACAAGCATTGGATGTTAGAGCACCAGTGCTGTGTATCAGTTTAAGAAGGAGAGTTGGACTAGATATGGTCCGTATGTGTAGGAAACACCGTTCATTTGTTCTAAGCACACTCAAGTTTCCTGCTGTCTTAGAGACTCTAGAAAGCAAGAGCGTGATTCTTGTTCTAAAGCAGAGTGCGATCAATGGATGAGAACACTGCTGTGTGTTTCACTTCAGAAATGGGGTTAAATCCCAGGCTCTGAGTCTTCCTACAAGCAAGACTTCGTTTCAGGTAAGGGCAGTCACTTTTCTGCTCAAATGAACTACATCGTTCACGAAGATCACACGTTTCTCATCTTAACTGACAAGAATTGGTTGTTAGAGGAACAGTGTATTGTATCAGTTTCAGAACCAGATTTGGACTACATATGGTATGTATGTGTACGAAACTCCGTTCTTTTGTTCTGGGCACACTCAGATTACCTGCTATATTAGAGACTCTAAAAGCAAGAGTGTGCTTCTCGTTCTAAAGCAGAGTGTGTCCATGGATGAGAAAAATGCTGTGTGTTTCCCTTCAGAAATGGAGTTAAATCCCAGGCTCTGTGTCTTACTACAAGCAAGACTTCATTTCAGGTAAGGGCAGTCACTTTTCAGTTCAAAGGAACTACAACATTCACAAAGCTCACACGTTTCTCATCTTAACTGACAGGCATAGGATGTTAGAGGACAAGTGCTTTGTGTCAGTTTCAGAAGCAGAGTTGGACTAGATATGGTCCGTATGTGTAGGAAACACCATTCTTTTGTTCTCAGCACACTCAAGTTTCCTGCTGTCTTACAGACTTTAGAAAGCAAGAGCGTGCTTCTCACTCTAAAGCAGAGTGTGATCCATGGATGAGAACTATGCTGTGTGTTTCCCTTCAGAAATGGAGTTAAATCCCAGGCTCTGTGTCTTCCTACAAGCAAGACTTCGTTTCAGGTAAGGGCAGTCACTTTTCAGCTCAAACGAACTACATCGTTCACGGAGCCCACACATTTCTCTCCTTAACAGACAAGCATTGGATGTTTGAGGACCAGTGCTTTGTATCACTTTAAGAAGCAGAGTTGGACTAGATATGGTCCGTATGTGTAGGAAACACCATTCTTTTGTTCTCAGCACACTCACGTTTCCTGCTGTCTTAGAGACTCTAGAAAGCAAGAGCGTGCTTCTTGTTCTAAAGCAGAGTGTGATCAATGGATGAGAACACTGCTGTGTGTTTCACTTCAGAAATGGAGTTAAATCCCAGGCTCTGAGTCTTCCTA
Source organism: Onychomys leucogaster (assembly GCA_949786385.1). Taxonomy (NCBI): domain Eukaryota; kingdom Metazoa; phylum Chordata; class Mammalia; order Rodentia; family Cricetidae; genus Onychomys; species Onychomys leucogaster. The sequence continues at coordinate 2,100,889 of CATKUP010000018.1, read as the reverse complement.
CAAGCAAGACTTCGTTTCAGGTAAGGGCAGTCACTTTTCTGCTCAAACGAACTACATCGTTCACGAAGATCACACGTTTCTCATCTTAACTGACAAGCATTGGATGTTAGAGGACCAGTGCATTGTATCACTGTCAGAAGCAGATTTGGACAACATATGGTCCGTATGTGTAGGAAACACCGTACTTTAGTTCTGGGCACACTCAGATTACCTGCTGTATTAGAGAATCTAGAGCAAGAGCGTGCTTCTCGCTCTAAAGCAGAGTGTGATCCATGGATGAGAACTCTGCTGTGTGTTTCCATTCAGAGATGGAGTTAAATCCCAGGCTCTGTGTCTTACTACAAGCAAGACTTCTTTACAGGTAAGGGCAGTCACTTTTCAGTTCAACGGAACTACATCATTCTCAAAGCTCACACGTTTATCATATTAACTGACAAGCATTGGATGTTAGAGGACCAGTGCTTTGAGTCAGTTTCAGAAACAGAGTTGGACTAGATATGGTCCGTATGTGTAGGAAACACCGTTCATTTGTTCCTAGCGCACTCACGTTTCCTGCTGTCTTAGAGACTCTAGAAAGCAAGAGCATGCTTCTTGTTCTAAAGCAGAGTGTGATCAATGGATGATTACACTGCTGTGTGTTTCACTTCAGAAATGGAGTTAAATCCCAGGCTCTGCGTCTTCCTACAAGCAAGACTTCAATTCAGGTAAGGGCAGTCACTTTTCTGCTCAAACGAATTACATTGTTCACGAAGCTCACATGTTTCTCATCTTAACTGACAAGCATTGGATGTTAGAAGGGTCAGTGCTTTGTATCAGTTTCAGAAGCAGATTTGGACTACATATGGTCTGTAAGTGTAGGAAACACCTTCCTTTTGTTCTCAGCACACACACGTTTCCTGGTGTCTTAGAGAATCTAGAAAGCAAGAGCGTGCTTCTTGTTCTAAAGCAGAGTGTGATCAATGGATGATTACACTGCTGTGTGTTTCACTTCAGAATTGGAGTTAAATCCAAGGCTCTTAGTCTTCCTAAAAGCAAGACTTCGATTCAGGTAAGGGAAGTCACTTTTCAGCTCAAACGAACTACATCGTTCACAGAGCCCACACATTTCTCTCCTTAACAGACAAGCATTGGATGTTTGAGGACCAGTGCTTTGTATCACTTTAAGAAGCAGAGTTGGACTAGATATGGTCTGTATGTGTAGGAAACACCATTCTTTTGTTCTCAGCACACTCACGTTTCCTGCTGTCTTAGAGACTCTAGAAAGCAAGAGCGTGCTTCTTGTTCTAAAGCAGAGTGTGATCAATGGATGAGAACACTGCTGTGTGTTTCACTTCAGAAATGGAGTTAAATCCCAGGCTCTGAGTCTTCCTACAAGCAAGACTTCGTTTCAGGTAAGGGCAGTCACTTTTCTGCTCAAACGAACTACATCGTTCACGAATATCACACGTTTCTCATCTTAACTGACAAGCATTGAATGTTAGAGGACCAGTGCATTTTATCAGTTTCAGAAGCAGATTTGGACAACATATGGTCCGTATGTGTAGGAAACACCGTTCTTTTGTTCTGGGCACACTCAGATTACCTGCTGTATTAGAGAATCTAAAAAGCAAGAGCGTGCTTCTCGCTCTAAAGCAGAGTGTGATCCATGGATGAGAACTCTGCTGTGTGTTTCCCTTCAGAGATGGAGTTAAATCCCAGGCTCTGTGTCTTATTACAAGCAAGACTTCATGACAGGTAAGGTCAGTCACTTTTCAGTTCAAAGGAACTACATCATTCTCAAAGCTCACACGTTTCTCATCTTAACTGACAAGCATTGGATGTTAGAGGACCAGTGCTTTGTGTCAGTTTCAGAAACAGAGTTGGACTAGATATGGTCCGTATGTGTAGGAAACACCGTTCATTTGTTCTCAGCGCAATCACGTTTCCTGCTGTCATAGAGACTTTAGAAAGCAAGAGCGTGCTTCTCCCTCTAAAGCAGAGTGTGATCCATGGATGAGAACTATGCTGTGTGTTTCCCTTCAGAAATGGAGTTAAATCCCAGCCTCTGTGTTTTCCTACAAGCAAGACTTCATTTAAGGTAAGGGCAGTCACTTTTCTGCTCAAATGAACTACATCTTTCACGAAGCTCACAGGTTTCTCATCTTAAATGACAAGCAATGGATGTTTGAGGGTCAGTGCTTTGTATCAGTTTCAGAACCAGATTTGGACTACATATGGTACGTATATGTAGGAAACACCGTTCTTTTGTTCTGGGCACACTCAGATTACCTGCTATCTTAGAGACTCTAAAAGCAAGAGCGTGCTTCTCGCTCTAAAGCAGAGTGTGTCCATGGATGAGAAAAATGCTGTGTGTTTCCCTTCAGAAATGGAGTTAAATCCCAGGCTCTGTGTCTTACTACAAGCAAGATTTCGTTTCAGGTAAGGGCAGTCACTTTTCAGTTCAAAGGAACTACAACATTCACAAAGCTCACACGTTTCTCCTCTTAACTGACAAGCATAGGATGTTAGAGGACAGGTGCTTTGTATCAGTTTCAGAAGCAGAGTTGGACTAGATATGGTCCGTATGTGTAGGAAACACCGTTCTTTTGTTCTCAGCACACTCACGTTTCCTGCTGTCTTAGAGACTTTAGAAAGCAAGAGCGTGCTTCTCGCTCTAAAGCAGAGTGTGATCCATGGATGAGAACTATGCTGTGTGTTTCCCTTCAGAAATGGAGTTAAATCCCAGGCTCTGTGTCTTCCCACAAGCAAGACTTCGTTTCAGGTAAGGGCAGTCACTTTGCAGCTCAAAAGAACTACATCGTTCACGGAGCTCCCACATTTCTCTTCTTAACAGACAAGCATTGGATGTTTGAGGAACAGTGCTTTGTATCAGTTTAAGAAGCAGAGTTGGACTAGATATGGTCCGTATGTGTAGGAAACACCATTCTTTTCTTTTCAGCACACTCACGTTTCCTGCTGTATTAGAGACTCTAGGAAGCAAGAGCGTGCTTCTTGTTCTAAAGCAGAGTGTGATCAATGGATGATTACACTGCTGTGGGTTTCACTTCAGAAATGGAGTTAAATCCCAGACTCTGTGTCTTCCTACAAGCAAGACTTCGTTTAAGGTAAGGACAGTCACTTCTCAGCTCAAACGAACTACATCGTTCAGGAAGCTCACACGTTTCTCATTTTAACAGACAAGCATTGGATGTTAGAGGACCAGTGCTTTGTATCAGTTTCAGAAGCAGAGTTGAACTAGATATGGTCTGTATGTGTAGGAAACAGCGTTCTTTTGTTCTCAGCACACACACGTTTCCTGCTCTCTTAGAGACTGTAGAAAGCAAGAGCGTGCTTCTTGTTCTAAAGCAGAGTGTGATAAATGGATGATTACACTGCTGTGTGTTTCACTTCAGAAATGGAGTTAAATCCCAGGCTCTGCGTCTTCCTACAAGCAAGACTTCAATTCAGGTAAGGGCAGTCACTTTTCTGCTCAAACGAACTACATTGTTCACGAAGCTCACATGTTTCTCATCTTAACTGACAAGCATTGGATGTTAGAAGGGTCAGTGCTTTGTATCAGTTTCAGAAGCAGATTTGGACTACATATGGTCTGTAAGTGTAGGAAACACCTTCCTTTTGTTCTCAGCACACACACGTTTCCTGGTGTCTTAGAGAATCTAGAAAGCAAGAGCGTGCTTCTTGTTCTAAAGCAGAGTGTGATCAATGGATGATTACACTGCTGTGTGTTTCACTTCAGAATTGGAGTTAAATCCAAGGCTCTTAGTCTTCCTAAAAGCAAGACTTCGATTCAGGTAAGGGCAGTCACTTTTCAGCTCAAACGAACTACATCGTTCACAGAGCCCACACATTTCTCTCCTTAACAGACAAGCATTGGATGTTTGAGGACCAGTGCTTTGTATCACTTTAAGAAGCAGAGTTGGACTAGATATGGTCTGTATGTGTAGGAAACACCATTCTTTTGTTCTCAGCACACTCACGTTTCCTGCTGTCTTAGAGACTCTAGAAAGCAAGAGCGTGCTTCTTGTTCTAAAGCAGAGTGTGATCAATGGATGAGAACACTGCTGTGTGTTTCACTTCAGAAATGGAGTTAAATCCCAGGCTCTGAGTCTTCCTACACGCAAGACTTCGTTTAAGGTAAGGGCAGTCACTTTTCTGCTCAAACGAATTACATCGTTCATGAAGCTCACACGTTTCCCATCTTAACTGACAAGCATTGGATGTTAGAGAACCAGTGCTTTGTATCAGTTTCAGAAGTAGTGTTGGTCTACATATGGTCCGTATGTGTAGGAAACTCCGTTCTTTTGTTATGATCACACTCTGATTTCCTGCTGTGTTAGAGACTCTAGAACGCAAGAACATGCTACTTGCTCTAAAGCAGAGTGAGATCCATGGATGACAACTATGCTGTGTGTTTCCATTCAGTAATTGAGTTAAATCCCAGGCTCTGTGTCTCCCTACAAGCAAGACTTTGTTTCAGGTAAGGGCAGTCACTTTTCAGCTCAAACGAACTACATCATTCACGAAGCTCACACGTTTCTCTTCTTAACAGACAAGCATTGGATGTTAGAGGACCAGTGCTTTGTATCAGTTTCAGAAGAAGAGTTGGACTAGATATGGTCCGTATGTGTAGGAAACACCGTTCTTTGTTCTCAGCACACTCACGTTTCCTGGTGTTTTAGAGACTCCAGAAAGCAAGAGCGTGCTTCTCGCTCTAAAGCAGAGTGTGATCCATGGATGATAACTATGCTGTGTGTTTCCCTTCATAAAGGGAGTTAAATCTCAATCTCTGTGTCTTCCTATAAGCAAGACTTCGTTTCAGGTAACGGCAGTCACTTCTCAGCTCAAACGAACTACATCGTTCACTGAGCTCACATATTTCTCTTCTTAACAGACAAGCATTGGATGTTAGAGCACCAGTGCTGTGTATCAGTTTAAGAAGGAGAGTTGGACTAGATATGGTCAGTATGTGTAGGAAACACCGTTCATTTGTTCTAAGCACACTCAAGTTTCCTGCTGTCTTAGAGACTCTAGAAAGCAAGAGCGTGATTCTTGTTCTAAAGCAGAGTGCGATCAATGGATGAGAACACTGCTGTGTGTTTCACTTCAGAAATGGTGTTAAATCCCAGGCTCTGAGTCTTCCTACAAGCAAGACTTCGTTTCAGGTAAGGGCAGTCACTTTTCTGCTCAAATGAACTACATCGTTCACGAAGATCACACGTTTCTCATCTTAACTGACAAGAATTGGTTGTTAGAGGAACAGTGTATTGTATCAGTTTCAGAACCAGATTTGGACTACATATGGTATGTATGTGTACGAAACTCCGTTCTTTTGTTCTGGGCACACTCAGATTACCTGATATATTAGAGACTCTAAAAGCAAGAGTGTGCTTCTTGTTCTAAAGCAGAGTGTGTCCATGGATGAGAAAAATGCTGTGTGTTTCCCTTCAGAAATGGAGTTAAATCCCAGGCTCTGTGTCTTACTACAAGCAAGACTTCATTTCAGGTAAGGGCAGTCACTTTTCAGTTCAAAGGAACTACAACATTCACAAAGCTCACACGTTTCTCATCTTAACTGACAGGCATAGGATGTTAGAGGACAAGTGCTTTGTGTCAGTTTCAGAAGCAGAGTTGGACTAGATATGGTCCGTATGTGTAGGAAACACCGTTCTTTTGTTCTCAGCACACTCAAGTTTCCTGCTGTCTTACAGACTTTAGAAAGCAAGAGCGTGCTTCTCACTCTAAAGCAGAGTGTGATCCATGGATGAGAACTATGCTGTGTGTTTCCCTTCAGAAATGGAGTTAAATCCCAGGCTCTGTGTCTTCCTACAAGCAAGACTTCGTTTCAGGTAAGGGCAGTCACTTTTCAGCTCAAACGAACTACATCGTTCACAGAGCCCACACATTTCTCTCCTTAACAGACAAGCATTGGATGTTTGAGGACCAGTGCTTTGTATCACTTTAAGAAGCAGAGTTGGACTAGATATGGTCCGTATGTGTAGGAAACACCATTCTTTTGTTCTCAGCACACTCACGTTTCCTGCTGTCTTAGAGACTCTAGAAAGCAAGAGCGTGCTTCTTGTTCTAAAGCAGAGTGTGATCAATGGATGAGAACACTGCTGTGTGTTTCACTTCAGAAATGGAGTTAAATCCCAGGCTCTGAGTCTTCCCACAAGCAAGACTTCGTTTCAGGTAAGGGCAGTCACTTTTCTGCTCAAACGAACTACATCGTTCACGAAGATCACACGTTTCTCATCTTAACTGACAAGCATTGGATGTTAGAAGACCAGTGCATTGTATCACTGTCAGAAGCAGATTTGGACAACATATGGTCCGTATGTGTAGGAAACACCGTACTTTAGTTCTGGGCACACTCAGATTACCTGCTGTATTAGAGAATCTAGAGCAAGAGCGTGCTTCTCGCTCTAAAGCAGAGTGTGATCCATGGATGAGAACTCTGCTGTGTGTTTCCATTCAGAGATGGAGTTAAATCCCAGGCTCTGTGTCTTACTACAAGCAAGACTTCTTTACAGGTAAGGGCAGTCACTTTTCAGTTCAACGGAACTACATCATTCTCAAAGCTCACACGTTTATCATATTAACTGACAAGCATTGGATGTTAGAGGACCAGTGCTTTGAGTCAGTTTCAGAAACAGAGTTGGACTAGATATGGTCCGTATGTGTAGGAAACACCGTTCATTTGTTCCTAGCGCACTCACGTTTCCTGCTGTCTTAGAGACTCTAGAAAGCAAGAGCGTGCTTCTTGTTCTAAAGCAGAGTGTGATCAATGGATGATTACACTGCTGTGTGTTTCACTTCAGAAATGGAGTTAAATCCCAGGCTCTGCGTCTTCCTACAAGCAAGACTTCAATTCAGGTAAGGGCAGTCACTTTTCTGCTCAAACGAACTACATTGTTCACGAAGCTCACATGTTTCTCATCTTAACTGACAAGCATTGGATGTTAGAAGGGTCAGTGCTTTGTATCAGTTTCAGAAGCAGATTTGGACTACATATGGTCTGTAAGTGTAGGAAACACCTTCCTTTTGTTCTCAGCACACACATGTTTCCTGGTGTCTTAGAGAATCTAGAAAGCAAGAGCGTGCTTCTTGTTCTAAAGCAGAGTGTGATCAATGGATGATTACACTGCTGTGTGTTTCACTTCAGAATTGGAGTTAAATCCAAGGCTCTTAGTCTTCCTAAAAGCAAGACTTCGATTCAGGTAAGGGCAGTCACTTTTCAGCTCAAACAAACTACATCGTTCACAGAGCCCACACATTTCTCTCCTTAACAGACAAGCATTGGATGTTTGAGGACCAGTGCTTTGTATCACTTTAAGAAGCAGAGTTGGACTAGATATGGTCTGTATGTGTAGGAAACACCATTCTTTTGTTCTCAGCACACTCACGTTTCCTGCTGTCTTAGAGACTCTAGAAAGCAAGAGCGTGCTTCTTGTTCTAAAGCAGAGTGTGATCAATGGATGAGAACACTGCTGTGTGTTTCACTTCAGAAATGGAGTTAAATCCCAGGCTCTGAGTCTTCCTACAAGCAAGACTTCGTTTCAGGTAAGGGCAGTCACTTTTCTGCTCAAACGAACTACATCGTTCACGAAGATCACACGTTTCTCATCTTAACTGACAAGCATTGAATGTTAGAGGACCAGTGCATTTTATCAGTTTCAGAAGCAGATTTGGACAACATATGGTCCGTATGTGTAGGAAACACCGTTCTTTTGTTCTGGGCACACTCAGATTACCTGCTGTATTAGAGAATCTAAAAAGCAAGAGCGTGCTTCTCGCTCTAAAGCAGAGTGTGATCCATGGATGAGAACTCTGCTGTGTGTTTCCATTCAGAGATGGAGTTAAATCCCAGGCTCTGTGTCTTACTACAAGCAAGACTTCTTTACAGGTAAGGGCAGTCACTTTTCAGTTCAACGGAACTACATCATTCTCAAAGCTCACACGTTTATCATATTAACTGACAAGCATTGGATGTTAGAGGACCAGTGCTTTGAGTCAGTTTCAGAAACAGAGTTGGACTAGATATGGTCCGTATGTGTAGGAAACACCGTTCATTTGTTCCTAGCGCACTCACGTTTCCTGCTGTCTTAGAGACTCTAGAAAGCAAGAGCGTGCTTCTTGTTCTAAAGCAGAGTGTGATCAATGGATGATTACACTGCTGTGTGTTTCACTTCAGAAATGGAGTTAAATCCCAGGCTCTGCGTCTTCCTACAAGCAAGACTTCAATTCAGGTAAGGGCAGTCACTTTTCTGCTCAAACGAACTACATTGTTCACGAAGCTCACATGTTTCTCATCTTAACTGACAAGCATTGGATGTTAGAAGGGTCAGTGCTTTGTATCAGTTTCAGAAGCAGATTTGGACTACATATGGTCTGTAAGTGTAGGAAACACCTTCCTTTTGTTCTCAGCACACACACGTTTCCTGGTGTCTTAGAGAATCTAGAAAGCAAGAGCGTGCTTCTTGTTCTAAAGCAGAGTGTGATCAATGGATGATTACACTGCTGTGTGTTTCACTTCAGAATTGGAGTTAAATCCAAGGCTCTTAGTCTTCCTAAAAGCAAGACTTCGATTCAGGTAAGGGCAGTCACTTTTCAGCTCAAACGAACTACATCGTTCACAGAGCCCACACATTTCTCTCCTTAACAGACAAGCATTGGATGTTTGAGGACCAGTGCTTTGTATCACTTTAAGAAGCAGAGTTGGACTAGATATGGTCTGTATGTGTAGGAAACACCATTCTTTTGTTCTCAGCACACTCACGTTTCCTGCTGTCTTAGAGACTCTAGAAAGCAAGAGCGTGCTTCTTGTTCTAAAGCAGAGTGTGATCAATGGATGAGAACACTGCTGTGTGTTTCACTTCAGAAATGGAGTTAAATCCCAGGCTCTGAGTCTTCCTACACGCAAGACTTCGTTTAAGGTAAGGGCAGTCACTTTTCTGCTCAAACGAATTACATCGTTCATGAAGCTCACACGTTTCCCATCTTAACTGACAAGCATTGGATGTTAGAGAACCAGTGCTTTGTATCAGTTTCAGAAGTAGTGTTGGTCTACATATGGTCCGTATGTGTAGGAAACTCCGTTCTTTTGTTATGATCACACTCTGATTTCCTGCTGTGTTAGAGACTCTAGAACGCAAGAACATGCTACTTGCTCTAAAGCAGAGTGAGATCCATGGATGACAACTATGCTGTGTGTTTCCATTCAGTAATTGAGTTAAATCCCAGGCTCTGTGTCTCCCTACAAGCAAGACTTTGTTTCAGGTAAGGGCAGTCACTTTTCAGCTCAAACGAACTACATCATTCACGAAGCTCACACGTTTCTCTTCTTAACAGACAAGCATTGGATGTTAGAGGACCAGTGCTTTGTATCAGTTTCAGAAGAAGAGTTGGACTAGATATGGTCCGTATGTGTAGGAAACACCGTTCTTTGTTCTCAGCACACTCACGTTTCCTGGTGTTTTAGAGACTCCAGAAAGCAAGAGCGTGCTTCTCGCTCTAAAGCAGAGTGTGATCCATGGATGATAACTATGCTGTGTGTTTCCCTTCATAAAGGGAGTTAAATCTCAATCTCTGTGTCTTCCTATAAGCAAGACTTCGTTTCAGGTAACGGCAGTCACTTCTCAGCTCAAACGAACTACATCGTTCACTGAGCTCACATATTTCTCTTCTTAACAGACAAGCATTGGATGTTAGAGCACCAGTGCTGTGTATCAGTTTAAGAAGGAGAGTTGGACTAGATATGGTCAGTATGTGTAGGAAACACCGTTCATTTGTTCTAAGCACACTCAAGTTTCCTGCTGTCTTAGAGACTCTAGAAAGCAAGAGCGTGATTCTTGTTCTAAAGCAGAGTGCGATCAATGGATGAGAACACTGCTGTGTGTTTCACTTCAGAAATGGTGTTAAATCCCAGGCTCTGAGTCTTCCTACAAGCAAGACTTCGTTTCAGGTAAGGGCAGTCACTTTTCTGCTCAAATGAACTACATCGTTCACGAAGATCACACGTTTCTCATCTTAACTGACAAGAATTGGTTGTTAGAGGAACAGTGTATTGTATCAGTTTCAGAACCAGATTTGGACTACATATGGTATGTATGTGTACGAAACTCCGTTCTTTTGTTCTGGGCACACTCAGATTACCTGATATATTAGAGACTCTAAAAGCAAGAGTGTGCTTCTTGTTCTAAAGCAGAGTGTGTCCATGGATGAGAAAAATGCTGTGTGTTTCCCTTCAGAAATGGAGTTAAATCCCAGGCTCTGTGTCTTACTACAAGCAAGACTTCATTTCAGGTAAGGGCAGTCACTTTTCAGTTCAAAGGAACTACAACATTCACAAAGCTCACACGTTTCTCATCTTAACTGACAGGCATAGGATGTTAGAGGACAAGTGCTTTGTGTCAGTTTCAGAAGCAGAGTTGGACTAGATATGGTCCGTATGTGTAGGAAACACCGTTCTTTTGTTCTCAGCACACTCAAGTTTCCTGCTGTCTTACAGACTTTAGAAAGCAAGAGCGTGCTTCTCACTCTAAAGCAGAGTGTGATCCATGGATGAGAACTATGCTGTGTGTTTCCCTTCAGAAATGGAGTTAAATCCCAGGCTCTGTGTCTTCCTACAAGCAAGACTTCGTTTCAGGTAAGGGCAGTCACTTTTCAGCTCAAACGAACTACATCGTTCACAGAGCCCACACATTTCTCTCCTTAACAGACAAGCATTGGATGTTTGAGGACCAGTGCTTTGTATCACTTTAAGAAGCAGAGTTGGACTAGATATGGTCCGTATGTGTAGGAAACACCATTCTTTTGTTCTCAGCACACTCACGTTTCCTGCTGTCTTAGAGACTCTAGAAAGCAAGAGCGTGCTTCTTGTTCTAAAGCAGAGTGTGATCAATGGATGAGAACACTGCTGTGTGTTTCACTTCAGAAATGGAGTTAAATCCCAGGCTCTGAGTCTTCCCACAAGCAAGACTTCGTTTCAGGTAAGGGCAGTCACTTTTCTGCTCAAACGAACTACATCGTTCACGAAGATCACACGTTTCTCATCTTAACTGACAAGCATTGGATGTTAGAAGACCAGTGCATTGTATCACTGTCAGAAGCAGATTTGGACAACATATGGTCCGTATGTGTAGGAAACACCGTACTTTAGTTCTGGGCACACTCAGATTACCTGCTGTATTAGAGAATCTAGAGCAAGAGCGTGCTTCTCGCTCTAAAGCAGAGTGTGATCCATGGATGAGAACTCTGCTGTGTGTTTCCATTCAGAGATGGAGTTAAATCCCAGGCTCTGTGTCTTACTACAAGCAAGACTTCTTTACAGGTAAGGGCAGTCACTTTTCAGTTCAACGGAACTACATCATTCTCAAAGCTCACACGTTTATCATATTAACTGACAAGCATTGGATGTTAGAGGACCAGTGCTTTGAGTCAGTTTCAGAAACAGAGTTGGACTAGATATGGTCCGTATGTGTAGGAAACACCGTTCATTTGTTCCTAGCGCACTCACGTTTCCTGCTGTCTTAGAGACTCTAGAAAGCAAGAGCGTGCTTCTTGTTCTAAAGCAGAGTGTGATCAATGGATGATTACACTGCTGTGTGTTTCACTTCAGAAATGGAGTTAAATCCCAGGCTCTGCGTCTTCCTACAAGCAAGACTTCAATTCAGGTAAGGGCAGTCACTTTTCTGCTCAAACGAACTACATTGTTCACGAAGCTCACATGTTTCTCATCTTAACTGACAAGCATTGGATGTTAGAAGGGTCAGTGCTTTGTATCAGTTTCAGAAGCAGATTTGGACTACATATGGTCTGTAAGTGTAGGAAACACCTTCCTTTTGTTCTCAGCACACACATGTTTCCTGGTGTCTTAGAGAATCTAGAAAGCAAGAGCGTGCTTCTTGTTCTAAAGCAGAGTGTGATCAATGGATGATTACACTGCTGTGTGTTTCACTTCAGAATTGGAGTTAAATCCAAGGCTCTTAGTCTTCCTAAAAGCAAGACTTCGATTCAGGTAAGGGCAGTCACTTTTCAGCTCAAACAAACTACATCGTTCACAGAGCCCACACATTTCTCTCCTTAACAGACAAGCATTGGATGTTTGAGGACCAGTGCTTTGTATCACTTTAAGAAGCAGAGTTGGACTAGATATGGTCTGTATGTGTAGGAAACACCATTCTTTTGTTCTCAGCACACTCACGTTTCCTGCTGTCTTAGAGACTCTAGAAAGCAAGAGCGTGCTTCTTGTTCTAAAGCAGAGTGTGATCAATGGATGAGAACACTGCTGTGTGTTTCACTTCAGAAATGGAGTTAAATCCCAGGCTCTGAGTCTTCCTACAAGCAAGACTTCGTTTCAGGTAAGGGCAGTCACTTTTCTGCTCAAACGAACTACATCGTTCACGAAGATCACACGTTTCTCATCTTAACTGACAAGCATTGAATGTTAGAGGACCAGTGCATTTTATCAGTTTCAGAAGCAGATTTGGACAACATATGGTCCGTATGTGTAGGAAACACCGTTCTTTTGTTCTGGGCACACTCAGATTACCTGCTGTATTAGAGAATCTAAAAAGCAAGAGCGTGCTTCTCGCTCTAAAGCAGAGTGTGATCCATGGATGAGAACTCTGCTGTGTGTTTCCATTCAGAGATGGAGTTAAATCCCAGGCTCTGTGTCTTACTACAAGCAAGACTTCTTTACAGGTAAGGGCAGTCACTTTTCAGTTCAACGGAACTACATCATTCTCAAAGCTCACACGTTTATCATATTAACTGACAAGCATTGGATGTTAGAGGACCAGTGCTTTGAGTCAGTTTCAGAAACAGAGTTGGACTAGATATGGTCCGTATGTGTAGGAAACACCGTTCATTTGTTCCTAGCGCACTCACGTTTCCTGCTGTCTTAGAGACTCTAGAAAGCAAGAGCGTGCTTCTTGTTCTAAAGCAGAGTGTGATCAATGGATGATTACACTGCTGTGTGTTTCACTTCAGAAATGGAGTTAAATCCCAGGCTCTGCGTCTTCCTACAAGCAAGACTTCAATTCAGGTAAGGGCAGTCACTTTTCTGCTCAAACGAACTACATTGTTCACGAAGCTCACATGTTTCTCATCTTAACTGACAAGCATTGGATGTTAGAAGGGTCAGTGCTTTGTATCAGTTTCAGAAGCAGATTTGGACTACATATGGTCTGTAAGTGTAGGAAACACCTTCCTTTTGTTCTCAGCACACACACGTTTCCTGGTGTCTTAGAGAATCTAGAAAGCAAGAGCGTGCTTCTTGTTCTAAAGCAGAGTGTGATCAATGGATGATTACACTGCTGTGTGTTTCACTTCAGAATTGGAGTTAAATCCAAGGCTCTTAGTCTTCCTAAAAGCAAGACTTCGATTCAGGTAAGGGCAGTCACTTTTCAGCTCAAACAAACTACATCGTTCACAGAGCCCACACATTTCTCTCCTTAACAGACAAGCATTGGATGTTTGAGGACCAGTGCTTTGTATCACTTTAAGAAGCAGAGTTGGACTAGATATGGTCTGTATGTGTAGGAAACACCATTCTTTTGTTCTCAGCACACTCACGTTTCCTGCTGTCTTAGAGACTCTAGAAAGCAAGAGCGTGCTTCTTGTTCTAAAGCAGAGTGTGATCAATGGATGAGAACACTGCTGTGTGTTTCACTTCAGAAATGGAGTTAAATCCCAGGCTCTGAGTCTTCCTACAAGCAAGACTTCGTTTCAGGTAAGGGCAGTCACTTTTCTGCTCAAACGAACTACATCGTTCACGAAGATCACACGTTTCTCATCTTAACTGACAAGCATTGAATGTTAGAGGACCAGTGCATTTTATCAGTTTCAGAAGCAGATTTGGACAACATATGGTCCGTATGTGTAGGAAACAACGTTCTTTTGTTCTGGGAACACTCAGATTACCTGCTGTATTAGAGAATCTAAAAAGCAAGAGCGTGCTTCTCGCTCTAAAGCAGAGTGTGATCCATGGATGAGAACTCTGCTGTGTGTTTCCCTTCAGAGATGGAGTTAAATCCCAGGCTCTGTGTCTTATTACAAGCAAGACTTCATGACAGGTAAGGTCAGTCACTTTTCAGTTCAAAGGAACTACATCATTCTCAAAGCTCACACGTTTCTCATATTAACTGACAAGCATTGGATGTTAGAGGACCAGTGCTTTGTGTCAGTTTCAGAAACAGAGTTGGACTAGATATGGTCCGTATGTGTAGGAAACACCGTTCATTTGTTCTCAGCGCAATCACGTTTCCTGCTGTCATAGAGACTTTAGAAAGCAAGAGCGTGCTTCTCCCTCTAAAGCAGAGTGTGATCCATGGATGAGAACTATGCTGAGTGTTTCCCTTCAGAAATGGAGTTAAATCCCAGCCTCTGTGTCTTCCTACAAGCAAGACTTCGTTTAAGGTAAGGGCAGTCACTTTTCTGCTCAAATGAACTACATCTTTCACGAAGCTCACAGGTTTCTCATCTTAAATGACAAGCAATGGATGTTTGAGGGTCAGTGCTTTGTATCAGTTTCAGAACCAGATTTGGACTACATATGGTACGTATGTGTAGGAAACACCGTTCTTTTGTTCTGGGCACACTCAGATTACCTGCTATCTTAGAGACTCTAAAAGCAAGAGCGTGCTTCTCGCTCTAAAGCAGAGTGTGTCCATGGATGAGAAAAATGCTGTGTGTTTCCCTTCAGAAATGGAGTTAAATCCCAGGCTCTGTGTCTTACTACAAGCAAGATTTCGTTTCAGGTAAGGGCAGTCACTTTTCAGTTCAAAGGAACTACAACATTCACAAAGCTCACACGTTTCTCCTCTTAACTGACAAGCATAGGATGTTAGAGGACAGGTGCTTTGTATCAGTTTCAGAAGCAGAGTTGGACTAGATATGGTCCGTATGTGTAGGAAACACCGTTCTTTTGTTCTCAGCACACTCACGTTTCCTGCTGTCTTAGAGACTTTAGAAAGCAAGAGCGTGCTTCTCGCTCTAAAGCAGAGTGTGATCCATGGATGAGAACTATGCTGTGTGTTTCCCTTCAGAAATGGAGTTAAATCCCAGGCTCTGTGTCTTCCCACAAGCAAGACTTCGTTTCAGGTAAGGGCAGTCACTTTGCAGCTCAAAAGAACTACATCGTTCACGGAGCTCCCACATTTCTCTTCTTAACAGACAAGCATTGGATGTTTGAGGAACAGTGCTTTGTATCAGTTTAAGAAGCAGAGTTGGACTAGATATGGTCCGTATGTGTAGGAAACACCATTCTTTTCTTTTCAGCACACTCACGTTTCCTGCTGTATTAGAGACTCTAGGAAGCAAGAGCGTGCTTCTTGTTCTAAAGCAGAGTGTGATCAATGGATGATTACACTGCTGTGGGTTTCACTTCAGAAATGGAGTTAAATCCCAGACTCTGTGTCTTCCTACAAGCAAGACTTCGTTTAAGGTAAGGACAGTCACTTCTCAGCTCAAACGAACTACATCGTTCAGGAAGCTCACACGTTTCTCATTTTAACAGACAAGCATTGGATGTTAGAGGACCAGTGCTTTGTATCAGTTTCAGAAGCAGAGTTGAACTAGATATGGTCTGTATGTGTAGGAAACAGCGTTCTTTTGTTCTCAGCACACACACGTTTCCTGCTCTCTTAGAGACTCTAGAAAGCAAGAGCGTGCTTCTTGTTCTAAAGCAGAGTGTGATAAATGGATGATTACACTGCTGTGTGTTTCACTTCAGAAATGGAGTTAAATCCCAGGCTCTGCGTCTTCCTACAAGCAAGACTTCAATTCAGGTAAGGGCAGTCACTTTTCTGCTCAAACGAACTACATTGTTCACGAAGCTCACATGTTTCTCATCTTAACTGACAAGCATTGGATGTTAGAAGGGTCAGTGCTTTGTATCAGTTTCAGAAGCAGATTTGGACTACATATGGTCTGTAAGTGTAGGAAACACCTTCCTTTTGTTCTCAGCACACACACGTTTCCTGGTGTCTTAGAGAATCTAGAAAGCAAGAGCGTGCTTCTTGTTCTAAAGCAGAGTGTGATCAATGGATGATTACACTGCTGTGTGTTTCACTTCAGAATTGGAGTTAAATCCAAGGCTCTTAGTCTTCCTAAAAGCAAGACTTCGATTCAGGTAAGGGCAGTCACTTTTCAGCTCAAACGAACTACATCGTTCACAGAGCCCACACATTTCTCTCCTTAACAGACAAGCATTGGATGTTTGAGGACCAGTGCTTTGTATCACTTTAAGAAGCAGAGTTGGACTAGATATGGTCTGTATGTGTAGGAAACACCATTCTTTTGTTCTCAGCACACTCACGTTTCCTGCTGTCTTAGAGACTCTAGAAAGCAAGAGCGTGCTTCTTGTTCTAAAGCAGAGTGTGATCAATGGATGAGAACACTGCTGTGTGTTTCACTTCAGAAATGGAGTTAAATCCCAGGCTCTGAGTCTTCCTACAAGCAAGACTTCGTTTCAGGTAAGGGCAGTCACTTTTCTGCTCAAACGAACTACATCGTTCACGAATATCACACGTTTCTCATCTTAACTGACAAGCATTGAATGTTAGAGGACCAGTGCATTTTATCAGTTTCAGAAGCAGATTTGGACCACATATGGTCCGTATGTGTAGGAAACACCGTTCTTTTGTTCTGGGCACACTCAGATTACCTGCTGTATTAGAGAATCTAAAAAGCAAGAGCGTGCTTCTCGCTCTAAAGCAGAGTGTGATCCATGGATGAGAACTCTGCTGTGTGTTTCCCTTCAGAGATGGAGTTAAATCCCAGGCTCTGTGTCTTATTACAAGCAAGACTTCATGACAGGTAAGGTCAGTCACTTTTCAGTTCAAAGGAACTACATCATTCTCAAAGCTCACACGTTTCTCATATTAACTGACAAGCATTGGATGTTAGAGGACCAGTGCTTTGTGTCAGTTTCAGAAACAGAGTTGGACTAGATATGGTCCGTATGTGTAGGAAACACCGTTCATTTGTTCTCAGCGCACTCACGTTTCCTGCTGTCATAGAGACTTTAGAAAGCAAGAGCGTGCTTCTCCCTCTAAAGCAGAGTGTGATCCATGGATGAGAACTATGCTGTGTGTTTCCCTTCAGAAATGGAGTTAAATCCCAGCCTCTGTGTCTTCCTACAAGCAAGACTTCGTTTAAGGTAAGGGCAGTCACTTTTCTACTCAAATGAACTACATCTTTCACGAAGCTCACAGGTTTCTCATCTTAAATGACAAGCAATGGATGTTTGAGGGTCAGTGCTTTGTATCAGTTTCAGAACCAGATTTGGACTACATATGGTACGTATGTGTAGGAAACACCGTTCTTTTGTTCTGGGCACACTCAGATTACCTGGTATCTTAGAGACTCTAAAAGCAAGAGCGTGCTTCTCGCTCTAAAGCAGAGTGTGTCCATGGATGAGAAAAATGCTGTGTGTTTCCCTTCAGAAATGGAGTTAAATCCCAGGCTCTGTGTCTTACTACAAGCAAGATTTCGTTTCAGGTAAGGGCAGTCACTTTTCAGTTCAAAGGAACTACAACATTCACAAAGCTCACACGTTTCTCCTCTTAACTGACAAGCATAGGATGTTAGAGGACAGGTGCTTTGTATCAGTTTCAGAAGCAGAGTTGGACTAGATATGGTCCGTATGTGTAGGAAACACCGTTCTTTTGTTCTCAGCACACTCACGTTTCCTGCTGTCTTAGAGACTTTAGAAAGCAAGAGCGTGCTTCTCGCTCTAAAGCAGAGTGTGATCCATGGATGAGAACTATGCTGTGTGTTTCCCTTCAGAAATGGAGTTAAATCCCAGGCTCTGTGTCTTCCCACAAGCAAGACTTCGTTTCAGGTAAGGGCAGTCACTTTGCAGCTCAAAAGAACTACATCGTTCACGGAGCTCCCACATTTCTCTTCTTAACAGACAAGCATTGGATGTTTGAGGAACAGTGCTTTGTATCAGTTTAAGAAGCAGAGTTGGACTAGATATGGTCCGTATGTGTAGGAAACACCATTCTTTTCTTTTCAGCACACTCACGTTTCCTGCTGTATTAGAGACTCTAGGAAGCAAGAGCGTGCTTCTTGTTCTAAAGCAGAGTGTGATCAATGGATGATTACACTGCTGTGGGTTTCACTTCAGAAATGGAGTTAAATCCCAGACTCTGTGTCTTCCTACAAGCAAGACTTCGTTTAAGGTAAGGACAGTCACTTCTCAGCTCAAACGAACTACATCGTTCACGAAGCTCACACGTTTCTCATCTTAACAGACAAGCATTGGATGTTAGAGGACCAGTGCTTTGTATCAGTTTCAGAAGCAGAGTTGAACTAGATATGGTCTGTATGTGTAGGAAACAGCGTTCTTTTGTTCTCAGCACACACACGTTTCCTGCTGTCTTAGAGACTCTAGAAAGCAAGAGCGTGCTTCTTGTTCTAAAGCAGAGTGTGATAAATGGATGATTACACTGCTGTGTGTTTCACTTCAGAAATGGAGTTAAATCCCAGGCTCTGCGTCTTCCTACAAGCAAGACTTCAATTCAGGTAAGGGCAGTCACTTTTCTGCTCAAATGAACTACATTGTTCACGAAGCTCACATGTTTCTCATCTTAACTGACAAGCATTGGATGTTAGAGGACCAGTGCTTTGTATCAGTTTCAGAAGCAGAGTTGAACTAGATATGGTCCGTATGTGTAGGAAACACTGTTCTTTTGTTCTCAGCACACACACGTTTCCTGCTGTCTTAGAGAAACTAGAAAGCAAGAGCGTGCTTCTTGTTCTAAAGCAGAGTGACATCAATGGATGATTACACTGCTGTGTGTTTCACTTCAGAAATGGTGTTAAATCCAAGGCTCTGAATCTTCCTACAAGCAAGACTTTGATTCAAGTAAGGGCAGTAACTTTTCTGCTCAAACGAACTACATCTTTCACGAAGCTCGCACGTTTCTCATCTAAAATGACAAGCAATGCATGTTAGAGGGTCAATGCTTTGTATCAGTTTCAGAACCAGATTTGGACTACATATGGTATGTATGTGTAGGAAACACCGTTCTTCTATTCTGGGCACACTCTGATTACCTGATATATTAGAGACTCTAAAAGCAAGAGCGTGCTTCTCGCTCTAAAGCAGAGTGTGTCCATGGATGAGAAAAATGCTGTGTGTTTCCCTTCAGAAATGGAGTTAAATCAAAGGCTCTGTGTCTTACTACAAGCAAGACTTCGTTTCAGGTAAGGGCAGTCACTTTTCAGTTCAAAGGAACTACAACATTCACAAAGCTCACACGTTTCTCATCTTAACTGACAAGCATAGGATGTTAGAGGACCAGTGCTTTGTATCAGTTTCAGAAGCAGAGTTGGACTAGATATGGTCCACATGTGTAGGAAACACCGTTCTTTTCTTCTCAGCACACTCATGTTTCCTGCTGTCTTAGAGACTTTAGAAAGCAAGAGCGTGCTTCTCGCTCTAAAGCAGAGTGTGATCCATGGATGAGAACTATGCTATGTGTTTCCCTTCAAATGGAGTTTAATCCCAGGCTCTGTGTCTTCCTACAAACAAGACTTCATTTAAGGTAAGGGCAGTCACTTTTCTGCTCAAACGAACTACATCATTCTCGAAGATCACACGTTTCTCATCTTAACTGACAAGCATTGGATGTTAGAGGACCAGTGCATTGTATCAGTTTCAGAAGCAGATTTGGACAACATATGGTCCGTATGTGTAGGAAACACCGTTCTTTTGTTCTGGGCACACTCAGATTACCTGCTGTATTAGAGAATCTAAAAAGCAAGAGCGTGCTTCTCGCTCTAAAGCAGAGTGTGATCCATGGATGAGAACTCTGCTGTGTGTTTCCCTTCAGAGATGGAGTTAAATCCCAGGCTCTGTGTCTTATTACAAGCAAGACTTCATGACAGGTAAGGTCAGTCACCTTTCAGTTCAAAGGAACTACATCATTCTCAAAGCTCACACGTTTCTCATATTAACTGACAAGCATTGGATGTTAGAGGACCAGTGCTTTGTGTCAGTTTCAGAAACAGAGTTGGACTAGATATGGTCCGTATGTGTAGGAAACACCGTTCATTTGTTCTCAGCGCAATCACGTTTCCTGCTGTCATAGAGACTTTAGAAAGCAAGAGCGTGCTTCTCCCTCTAAAGCAGAGTGTGATCCATGGATGAGAACTATGCTGTGTGTTTCCCTTCAGAAATGGAGTTAAATCCCAGCCTCTGTGTCTTCCTACAAGCAAGACTTCGTTTAATGTAAGGGCAGTCACTTTTCTACTCAAATGAACTACATCTTTCACGAAGCTCACAGGTTTCTCATCTTAAATGACAAGCAATGGATGTTTGAGGGTCAGTGCTTTGTATCAGTTTCAGAACCAGATTTGGACTACATATGGTACGTATGTGTAGGAAACACCGTTCTTTTGTTCTGGGCACACTCAGATTACCTGCTGTATTAGAAAATCTAGAAAGCAAGAGCGTGCTTCTCGCTCTAAAGCAGAGTGTGATCCATGGATGAGAACTCTGCTGTGTGTTTCCCTTCAGAGATGGAGTTAAATCCCAGGCTCTGTGTCTTACTACAAGCAAGACTTCGTTAGAGGTAAGGGCAGTCACTTTTCAGTTCAAAGGAACTACATCATTCTCTAAGCTCACACGTTTCTCATCTTAACTGACAAGCATTGGATGTTAGAGGACCAGTGCTTTGTGTCAGTTTCAGAAACAGAGTTGGACTAGATATGGTCCGTATGTGTAGGAAACACCGTTCATTTGTTCTCAGCGCACTCACGTTTCCTTCTGTCTTAGAGACTTTAGAAAGCAAGAGCGTGCTTCTCGCTCTAAAGCAGAGTGTGTCCATGGATGAGAAAATTGCTGTGTGCTTTCCTTCAGAAATGGAGTTAAATCCCAGGCTCTGTGTCTTACTACAAGCAAGACTTCGTTTAAGGTAAGGGCAGTCACTTTTCAGCTCAAAGGAACTACATCGTTCACGAAGCTCACACGTTTCTCATCTTAACAGACAAGCATTGGATGTTAGAGGACCAGTGCTTTGTATCAGTTTCAGAAGCAGAGTTGAACTAGATATGGTCCGTATGTGTAGGAAACACTGTTCTTTTGTTCTCAGCACACACATGTTTCCTGCTGTCTTAGAGAAACTAGAAAGCAAGAGCGTGCTTCTTGTTCTAAAGCAGAGTGACATCAATGGATGATTACACTGCTGTGTGTTTCACATCAGAAATGGTGTTAAATCCAAGGCTCTGAATCTTCCTACAAGCAAGACTTTGATTCAAGTAAGGGCAGTAACTTTTCTGCTCAAACGAACTACATCATTCTCGAAGATCACACGTTTCTCATCTTAACTGACAAGCATTGGATGTTAGAGGAACAGTGCATTGTATCAGTTTCTGAAGCAGATTTGGACAACATATGGTCCGTATGTGTAGGAAACACCGTTCTTTTGTTCTGGGCACACTCATATTACCTGCTGTATTAGAAAATCTAGAAAGCAAGAGCGTACTTCTCGCTCTAAAGCAGAGTGTGATCCATGGATGAGAACTCTGCTGTGTGTTTCCCTTCAGAGATGGAGTTAAATCCCAGGCTCTGTGTCTTACTACAAGCAAGACTTCGTTAGAGGTAAGGGCAGTCACTTTTCAGTTCAAAGGAACTACATCATTCTCAAAGCTCACACGTTTCTCATCTTAACTGACAAGCATTGGATGTTAGAGGACCAGTGCATTGTGTCAGTTTCAGAAACAGAGTTGGACTAGATATGGTCCGTATGTGTAGGAAACACCGTTCATTTGTTCTCAGCGCACTCACGTTTCCTGCTGTCTTAGAGACTTTAGAAAGCAAGAGCATGCTTCTCGCTCTAAAGCAGAGTGTGATCCATGGATGAGAACTATGCTGTGTGTTTCACTTCAGAAATGGTGTTAAATCCAAGGCTCTGAGTCTTCCTACAAGCAAGACTTTGATTCAAGTAAGGGCAGTCACTTTTCTGCTCAAACGAACTACATCTTTCACGAAGCTCACACGTTTCTCCTCTTAAATGACAAGCAATGCATGTTAGAGGGTCAGTGCTTTGTATCAGTTTCAGAACCAGATTTGGACTACATATGGTATGTATGTGTAGGAAACACCGTTCTTTTGTTCTGGGCTCACTCTGATTACCTGCTATATTAGAGACTCTTAAAGCAAGAGCGTGCTTCTCGCTCTAAAGCAGAGTGTGTCCATGGATGAGAAAAATGCTGTGTGTTTCCCTTCAGAAATGGAGTTAAATCCCAGGCTCTGTGTCTTACTACAAGCAAGACTTCGTTTCAGGTAAGGGCAGACACTTTTCATTTCAAGGGAATTACAACATTCAAAAAGCTCACACGTTGCTCATCTTAACTGACAAGCATAGGATGTTAGAGGACCAGTGCTTTGTATCAGTTTCAGAAGCAGAGTTGGACTAGGTATGGTCCTTATGTGTAGGAAACACCGTTCTTTTGTTCTCAGCACACTCATGTTTCCTGCTGTCTTAGAGACTTTAGAAAGCAAGAGCGTGCTTCTCGCTCTAAAGCAGTGTGTGATCCATGGATGAGAACTATGCTGTGTGTTTCCCTTCAGAAATGGAGTTAAATCCCAGGCTCTGTGTCTTCCTACAAACAAGACTTCGTTTCAGGTAAGGGCAGTCACTTTTCTGCTCAAACGAACTACATCCTTCCCGAAGCTCACACGTTTCTCATCTTAACAGACAAGCATTGGATGTTAGAGGACCAGTGAATTGTATCAGTTTCTGAAGCAGATTTGGACAACATATGGTCCGTATGTGTAGGAAACACCGTTCTTTTGTTCTGGGCACACTCATATTACCTGCTGTATTAGAAAATCTAGAAAGCAAGAGCGTACTTCTCGCTCTAAAGCAGAGTGTGATCCATGGATGAGAACTCTGCTTTGTGTTTCCCTTCAGAGATGGAGTTAAATCCCAGGCTCTGTGTCTTACTACAAGCAAGACTTCGTTAGAGGTAAGGGCAGTCACTTTTCAGTTCAAAGGAACTACATCATTTTCAAAGCTCACACGTTTCTCATCTTAACTGACAAGCATTGGATGTTAGAGGACCAGTGCTTTGTGTCAGTTTCAGAAACAGAGTTGGACTAGATATGGTCCGTATGTGTAGGAAACACCGTTCATTTGTTCTCAGCGCACTCACGTTTCCTTCTGTCTTAGAGACTTTAGAAAGCAAGAGCGTGCTTCTCGCTCTAAAGCAGAGTGTGATCCATGGATGAGAACTATGCTGTGTGTTTCGCTTAAGAAATGGAGTTAAATCCCAGACTCTGTGTCTTCCTACAAGCAAGACTTCGTTTCAGGTAAGGGCAGTCACTTTTCAGTTCAAAGGAACTACAACATTCACAAAGCTCACAAGTGTCTCATCTTAACTGACAAGCATAGGATGTTAGAGGACCAGTGCTTTGTATCTGTTTTAGATGCAGAGTTGGACTAGATATGGTCTGTATGTGTAGGAAACACCGTTCTTTTGTTCTCAGCACACTCACGTTTCCTGCTGTCTTAGAGACTCTAGAAAGCAAGATTGTGCTTCTTGTTCTAAAGCAGAGTGTGATCAATGGATGAGAACACTGCTGTGTGTTTCACTTCAGAAATGGAGTTAAATCCCAGGCTCTGAGTCTTCCTACAAGCAAGACTTCGTTTCAGGTAAGGGCATTCACTTTTCTGCTCAAACGAACTACATCGTTCACGAAGATCACACGTTTCTCATCTTGACTGACAAGCATTGGATGTTAGAGGAACAGTGCATTGTATCAGATTCAGAAGCAGATTTGGACAACATATGGTCCGTATGTGTAGGAAACACCGTTCTTTTGTTCTGGGCACACTCAGATTACCTGCTGTATTAGAGAATCTAGAAAGCAAGTGCGTGCTTCTCGCTCTAAAGCAGAGTGTGATCCATAGATGAGAACTCTGCTGTGTGTTTCCCTTCAGAGATGGAGTTAAATCCCAGGCTCTGTGTCTTACTACAAGCAAGACTTCGTTACAGGTAAGGGCAGTCACTTTTCAGTTCAAAGGAACTACATCGTTCACGAAGCTCACACGTTTCTCATCTTAACTGACAAGCATTGGATGTTAGAAGGGTCAGTGCTTTGTATCAGTTTCAGAAGCAGATTTGGACTACATATGGTCTGTATGTGTAGGAAACACCGTTCTTTTGTTCTCAGCACACACACGTTTCCTGCTGTCTTAGAGAAACTAGAAAGCAAGAGCGTGCTTCTTGTTCTAAAGCAGAGTGTCATCAATGGATGATTACACTGCTGTGTGTTTCACTTCAGAAATGGTGTTAAATCCAAGGCTCTGAGTCTTCCTACAAGCAAGACTTTGATTCAAGTAAGGGCAGTCACTTTTCTGCTCAAACGAACTACATCTTTCACGAAGCTCACACGTTTCTCATCTTAAATGGCAAGAAATGCATGTTAGAGGGTCAGTGCTTTGTATCAGTTTCAGAACGAGATTTGGACTACATGTGGTATGTATGTGTAGGAAACTCCGTTCTTTTATTCTGGGCACACTCTGATTACCTGCTATATTAGAGACTCTAAAAGCAAGAGCGTGCTTCTCGCTCTAAAGCAGAGTGTGATCCATGGATGAGAACTATGCTGTGTGTTTCCCTTCAGAAATGGAGTTAAATCCCAGGCTCTGTGTCTTCCTACAAACAAGATTTCCTTTCAGGTAAGGGCAGTCACTTTTCTGCTCAAACGAACTACATCGTTCACGAAGATCACACGTTTCTCATCTTAACAGACAAGCATTGGATGTTAGAGGACCAGTGCATTGTATCAGTTTCAGAAGCAGATTTGGACAACATATGGTCCGTATGTGTAGGAAACACCGTTCTCTTGTTCTGGGCACACTCAGATTACCTGCTGTATTAGAGAATCTAGAAAGCAAGAGCGTGCTTCTCGCTCTAAAGCAGAGTGTGATCCATGGATGAGAACTCTGCTGTGTGTTTCCCTTCAGAGATGGAGTTAAATCCCAGGCTCTGTGTCTTCCTACAAGCAAGACTTCGTTTAAGGTAAGGGCAGTCACTTTTCAGCTCAAATGAACTACATCGTTCACGAAGCTCACACGTTTCTCATCTTAACAGACAGCATTGGATGTTAGAGGACCAGTGCTTTGTATCAGTTTCAGAAGCAGAGTTGAACTAGATATGGTCCGTATGTGTCGGAAACACTGTTCTTTTGTTCTCAGCACACACACGTTTCCTGCTGTCTTAGAGACTCTAGAAAGAAAGAGCGTGCTTCTTGTCCTAAAGCAGAGTGTGATCAATGGATGATTACACTGCTGTGTGTTTCCCTTCAGAAATGGAGTTAAATCCCAGGCTCTGAGTCTTCCTACAAGCAAGACTTCGATTCAGGTAAGGGCAGTCACTTTTCCGCTCAAACGAACTACATCGTTCACGAAGCTCACACGTTTCTCATCTTTACTGACAAGCATTGGATGTTAGAAGGTTCAGTGCTTTGTATCAGTTTCAGAAGCAGATTTGGACTACATATGGTCTGTATGTGTAGGAAACACCGTTCTTTTGTTCTCAGCACACACACGTTACCTGCTGTCTTAGAGATACTAGAAAGCAAGAGCATGCTTCTTGTTCTAAAGCAGAGTGTCATCAATGGATGTTTACAATGCTGTATGTTTCACTTCAGAAATGGTGTTAAATCAAAGGCTCTGAATCTTCCTACAAGCAAGACTTTGATTCAAGTAAGGGCAGTCACTTTTCTGCTCAAACGAACTACATCTTTCACGAAGCTCACACGTTTCTCATCTTAAATGACAAGCAATGCATGTTAGAGGGTCAGTGCTTTGTATCAGTTTCAGAACGAGATTGGGACTACATATGGTATGTATGTGTAGGAAACACCGTTCTTTTATTCTGGGCACACTCTGATTACCTGCTATATTAGAGATTCTAAAAGCAAGAGCGTGCTTCTCGCTCTAAAGCAGAGTGTGTCCATGGATGAGAAAATTGCTGTGTGTTTTCCTTCAGAAATGGAGTTAAATCCCAGGCTCTGTGTCTTACTACAAGCAAGACTTCGTTTCAGGTAAGGGCAGTCACTTTTCAGTTCAAAGGAACTACAACATTCACAAAGCTCACACGTTTCTCATCTTAACTGAAAGCATAGGATGTTAGAGGACCAGTGCTTTGTATCAGTTTCAGAAGCAGAGTTGGACTAGATATGGTCCGTATGTGTAGGAAACACCGTTCTTTTGTTCTCAGCACACTCATGTTTCCTGCTGTCTTAGAGACTTTAGAAAGCAAGAGCGTGCTTCTCGCTCTAAAGCAGAGTGTGATCCATGGATGAGAACTATGCTGTGTGTTTCCCTTCATAAATGGAGTTAAATCCCAGGCTCTGTGTCTTCCTACAAACAAGACTTCATTTCAGGTAATGGCAGTCACTTTTCAGTTCAAAGGAACTACATCATTCTCAAAGCTCACACGTTTCTCATCTTAACTGACAAGCATTGGATGTTAGAGGACCAGTGCTTTGTGTCAGTTTCAGAAACAGAGTTGGATTAGATATGGTCTGTATGTGTAGGAAACACCGTACATTTGTTCTCAGCGCACTCACGTTTCCTGCTGTCTTAGAGACTTTAGAAAGCAAGAGCGTGCTTCTCGCTCTAAAGCAGAGTGTGATCCATGGATGAGAACTATGGTGTGTGTTTCCCTTCAGAAATGGATTTAAATCCCAGATTCTGTGTCTTCCTACAAGGAAGACTTCGTTTAAGGTAAGGGCAGTCACTTTTCAGCTCAAATGAACTACATCGTTCACGAAGCTCACACGTTTCTCATCTTAACAGACAAGCATTGGATGTTAGAGGACCAGTGCTTTGTATCAGTTTCAGAAGCAGAGTTGAACTAGATATGGTCCGTATGTGTAGGAAACACTGTTCTTTTGTTCTGAGCACACACACGTTTCCTGCTGTCTTAGAGATACTAGAAAGCAAGAGCGTGCTTCTTGTTCTAAAGCAGAGTGACATCAATGGATGATTACACTGCTGTGTGTTTCACTTCAGAAATGGTGTTATATCCAAGGCTCTGAGTCTTCCTACAAGCAAGACTTTGATTCAAGTAAGGGCAGTAACTTTTCTGATCAAACGAACTACATCTTTTACGAAGCTCACACGTTTCTCATCTTAAATGACAAGCAATGCATGTTAGAGGGTCAGTGCTTTGTATCAGTTTCAGAACCAGATTTGGACTACATATGGTATGTATGTGTAGGAAACACCGTTCTTCTATTCTGGGCACACTCTGATTACCTGCTATATTAGAGACTCTAAAAGCAAGAGCGTGCTTCTCGCTCTAAAGCAGAGTGTGTCCATGGATGAGAAAAATGCTGTGTGTTTCCCTTCAGAAATGGAGTTAAATCAAAGGCTCTGTGTCTTACTACAAGCAAGACTTCGTTTCAGGTAAGGGCAGTCACTTTTCAGTTCAAAGGAACTACAACATTCACAAAGCTCACACGTTTCTCATCTTAACTGACAAGCATAGGATGTTAGAGGACCAGTGCTTTGTATCAGTTTCAGAAGCAGAGTTGGACTAGATATGGTCCATATGTGTAGGAAACGCCGTTCTTTTGTTCTCAGCACACTCATGTTTCCTGCTGTCTTAGAGACTTTAGAAAGCAAGAGCGTGCTTCTCGCTCTAAAGCAGAGTGTGATCCATGGATGAGAACTATGCTGTGTGTTTCCCTTCAAATGGAGTTAAATCCCAGGCTCTGTGTCTTCCTACAAACAAGACTTAATTTAAGGTAAGGGCAGTCACTTTTCTGCTCAAACGAACTACATCATTCTCGAAGATCACACGTTTCTCATCTTAACTGACAAGCATTGGATGTTAGAGGACCAGTGCATTGTATCAGTTTCAGAAGTAGATTTGGACAACATATGGTCCGTATGTGTAGGAAACACCGTTCTTTTGTTCTGGCCACACTCAGATTACCTGCTGTATTAGAGAATCTAGAAAGCAAGAGCGTGCTTCTCGCTCTAAAGCAGAGTGTGATCCATGGATGAGAACTCTGCTGTGTGTTTCCCTTCAGAGATGGAGTTAAATCCCAGGCTCTGTGTCTTACTACAAGCAAGACTTCGTTAGAGGTAAGGGCAGTCACTTTTCAGTTCAAAGGAACTACATCATTCTCAAAGCTCACACGTTTCTCATCTTAACTGACAAGCATTGGATGTTAGAGGACCAGTGCTTTGTGTCAGTTTCAGAAGCAGATTTGGACTACATATGGTCTGTATGTGTAGGAAACACCGTTCTTTTGTTCTCAGCACACACACGTTTCCTGCTGTCTTAGAGAAACTAGAAAGCAAGAGCGTGCTTCTTGTTCTAAAGCAGAGTGTCATCAATGGATGATTACACTGCTGTGTGTTTCACTTCAGAAATGGTGTTAAATCCAAGGCTCTGAGTCTTCCTACAAGCAAGACTTTGATTCAAGTAAGGGCAGTCACTTTTCTGCTCAAACGAACTACATCTTTCACGAAGCTCACACGTTTCTCATCTTAAATGGCAAGAAATGCATGTTAGAGGGTCAGTGCTTTGTATCAGTTTCAGAACGAGATTTGGACTACATGTGGTATGTATGTGTAGGAAACTCCGTTCTTTTATTCTGGGCACACTCTGATTACCTGCTATATTAGAGACTCTAAAAGCAAGAGCGTGCTTCTCGCTCTAAAGCAGAGTGTGATCCATGGATGAGAACTATGCTGTGTGTTTCCCTTCAGAAATGGAGTTAAATCCCAGGCTCTGTGTCTTCCTACAAACAAGATTTCCTTTCAGGTAAGGGCAGTCACTTTTCTGCTCAAACGAACTACATCGTTCACGAAGATCACACGTTTCTCATCTTAACAGACAAGCATTGGATGTTAGAGGACCAGTGCATTGTATCAGTTTCAGAAGCAGATTTGGACAACATATGGTCCGTATGTGTAGGAAACACCGTTCTCTTGTTCTGGGCACACTCAGATTACCTGCTGTATTAGAGAATCTAGAAAGCAAGAGCGTGCTTCTCGCTCTAAAGCAGAGTGTGATCCATGGATGAGAACTCTGCTGTGTGTTTCCCTTCAGAGATGGAGTTAAATCCCAGGCTCTGTGTCTTCCTACAAGCAAGACTTCGTTTAAGGTAAGGGCAGTCACTTTTCAGCTCAAATGAACTACATCGTTCACGAAGCTCACACGTTTCTCATCTTAACAGACAGCATTGGATGTTAGAGGACCAGTGCTTTGTATCAGTTTCAGAAGCAGAGTTGAACTAGATATGGTCCGTATGTGTAGGAAACACTGTTCTTTTGTTCTCAGCACACACACGTTTCCTGCTGTCTTAGAGACTCTAGAAAGCAAGAGCGTGCTTCTTGTCCTAAAGCAGAGTGTGATCAATGGATGATTACACTGCTGTGTGTTTCCCTTCAGAAATGGAGTTAAATCCCAGGCTCTGAGTCTTCCTACAAGCAAGACTTCGATTCAGGTAAGGGCAGTCACTTTTCCGCTCAAACGAACTACATCGTTCACGAAGCTCACACGTTTCTCATCTTTACTGACAAGCATTGGATGTTAGAAGGTTCAGTGCTTTGTATCAGTTTCAGAAGCAGATTTGGACTACATATGGTCTGTATGTGTAGGAAACACCGTTCTTTTGTTCTCAGCACACACACGTTACCTGCTGTCTTAGAGATACTAGAAAGCAAGAGCATGCTTCTTGTTCTAAAGCAGAGTGTCATCAATGGATGTTTACAATGCTGTATGTTTCACTTCAGAAATGGTGTTAAATCAAAGGCTCTGAATCTTCCTACAAGCAAGACTTTGATTCAAGTAAGGGCAGTCACTTTTCTGCTCAAACGAACTACATCTTTCACGAAGCTCACACGTTTCTCATCTTAAATGACAAGCAATGCATGTTAGAGGGTCAGTGCTTTGTATCAGTTTCAGAACGAGATTGGGACTACATATGGTATGTATGTGTAGGAAACACCGTTCTTTTATTCTGGGCACACTCTGATTACCTGCTATATTAGAGATTCTAAAAGCAAGAGCGTGCTTCTCGCTCTAAAGCAGAGTGTGTCCATGGATGAGAAAATTGCTGTGTGTTTTCCTTCAGAAATGGAGTTAAATCCCAGGCTCTGTGTCTTACTACAAGCAAGACTTCGTTTCAGGTAAGGGCAGTCACTTTTCAGTTCAAAGGAACTACAACATTCACAAAGCTCACACGTTTCTCATCTTAACTGAAAGCATAGGATGTTAGAGGACCAGTGCTTTGTATCAGTTTCAGAAGCAGAGTTGGACTAGATATGGTCCGTATGTGTAGGAAACACCGTTCTTTTGTTCTCAGCACACTCATGTTTCCTGCTGTCTTAGAGACTTTAGAAAGCAAGAGCGTGCTTCTCGCTCTAAAGCAGAGTGTGATCCATGGATGAGAACTATGCTGTGTGTTTCCCTTCATAAATGGAGTTAAATCCCAGGCTCTGTGTCTTCCTACAAACAAGACTTCATTTCAGGTAAGGGCAGTCACTTTTCAGTTCAAAGGAACTACATCATTCTCAAAGCTCACACGTTTCTCATCTTAACTGACAAGCATTGGATGTTAGAGGACCAGTGCTTTGTGTCAGTTTCAGAAACAGAGTTGGACTAGATATGGTCTGTATGTGTAGGAAACACCGTACATTTGTTCTCAGCGCACTCACGTTTCCTGCTGTCTTAGAGACTTTAGAAAGCAAGAGCGTGCTTCTCGCTCTAAAGCAGAGTGTGATCCATGGATGAGAACTATGCTGTGTGTTTCCCTTCAGAAATGGATTTAAATCCCAGATTCTGTGTCTTCCTACAAGGAAGACTTCGTTTAAGGTAAGGGCAGTCACTTTTCAGCTCAAATGAACTACATCGTTCACGAAGCTCACACGTTTCTCATCTTAACAGACAAGCATTGGATGTTAGAGGACCAGTGCTTTGTATCAGTTTCAGAAGCAGAGTTGAACTAGATATGGTCCGTATGTGTAGGAAACACTGTTCTTTTGTTCTGAGCACACACACGTTTCCTGCTGTCTTAGAGAAACTAGAAAGCAAGTGCGTGCTTCTTGTTCTAAAGCAGAGTGACATCAATGGATGATTACACTGCTGTGTGTTTCACTTCAGAAATGGTGTTATATCCAAGGCTCTGAGTCTTCCTACAAGCAAGACTTTGATTCAAGTAAGGGCAGTAACTTTTCTGATCAAACGAACTACATCTTTTACGAAGCTCACACGTTTCTCATCTTAAATGACAAGCAATGCATGTTAGAGGGTCAGTGCTTTGTATCAGTTTCAGAACCAGATTTGGACTACATATGGTATGTATGTGTAGGAAACACCGTTCTTCTATTCTGGGCACACTCTGATTACCTGCTATATTAGAGACTCTAAAAGCAAGAGCGTGCTTCTCGCTCTAAAGCAGAGTGTGTCCATGGATGAGAAAAATGCTGTGTGTTTCCCTTCAGAAATGGAGTTAAATCAAAGGCTCTGTGTCTTACTACAAGCAAGACTTCGTTTCAGGTAAGGGCAGTCACTTTTCAGTTCAAAGGAACTACAACATTCACAAAGCTCACACGTTTCTCATCTTAACTGACAAGCATAGGATGTTAGAGGACCAGTGCTTTGTATCAGTTTCAGAAGCAGAGTTGGACTAGATATGGTCCATATGTGTAGGAAACGCCGTTCTTTTGTTCTCAGCACACTCATGTTTCCTGCTGTCTTAGAGACTTTAGAAAGCAAGAGCGTGCTTCTCGCTCTAAAGCAGAGTGTGATCCATGGATGAGAACTATGCTGTGTGTTTCCCTTCAAATGGAGTTAAATCCCAGGCTCTGTGTCTTCCTACAAACAAGACTTAATTTAAGGTAAGGGCAGTCACTTTTCTGCTCAAACGAACTACATCATTCTCGAAGATCACACGTTTCTCATCTTAACTGACAAGCATTGGATGTTAGAGGACCAGTGCATTGTATCAGTTTCAGAAGTAGATTTGGACAACATATGGTCCGTATGTGTAGGAAACACCGTTCTTTTGTTCTGGGCACACTCAGATTACCTGCTGTATTAGAGAATCTAGAAAGCAAGAGCGTGCTTCTCGCTCTAAAGCAGAGTGTGATCCATGGATGAGAACTCTGCTGTGTGTTTCCCTTCAGAGATGGAGTTAAATCCCAGGCTCTGTGTCTTACTACAAGCAAGACTTCGTTAGAGGTAAGGGCAGTCACTTTTCAGTTCAAAGGAACTACATCATTCTCAAAGCTCACACGTTTCTCATCTTAACTGACAAGCATTGGATGTTAGAGGACCAGTGCTTTGTGTCAGTTTCAGAAACAGAGTTGGACTAGATATGGTCCGTATTTGTAGGAAACACCGTTCATTTGTTCTCAGCGCACTCACGTTTCCTGCTGTCTTAGAGACTTTAGAAAGCAAGAGCATGCTTCTCGCTCTAAAGCAGAGTGTGATCCATGGATGAGAACTATGCTGTGTGTTTCACTTCAGAAATGGTGTTAAATCCAAGGCTCTGAGTCTTTCTACAAGCAAGACTTTGATTCAAGTAAGGGCAGTCACTTTTCTGCTCAAACGAACTACATCTTTCACGAAGCTCACACGTTTCTCATCTTAAATGACAAGCAATGCATGTTAGAGGGTCAGTGCTTTGTATCAGTTTCAGAACCAGATTTGGACTACATATGGTATGTATGTGTAGGAAACACCGTTCTTTTGTTCTGGGCACACTCTGATTACCTGCTATATTAGAGACTCTAAAAGCAAGAGCGTGCTTCTCGCTCTAAAGCAGAGTGTGTCCATGGATGAGAAAAATGCTGTGTGTTTCCCTTCAGAAATGGAGTTAAATCCCAGGCTCTGTGTCTTACTACAAGCAAGACTTCGTTTCAGGTAAGGGCAGACACTTTTCATTTCAAGGGAATTACAACATTCAAAAAGCTCACACGTTGCTCATCTTAACTGACAAGCATAGGATGTTAGAGGACCAGTGCTTTGTATCAGTTTCAGAAGCAGAGTTGCACTAGGTATGGTCCTTATGTGTAGGAAACACCGTTCTTTTGTTCTCAGCACACTCATGTTTCCTGCTGTCTTAGAGACTTTAGAAAGCAAGAGCGTGCTTCTCGCTCTAAAGCAGTGTGTGATCCATGGATGAGAACTATGCTGTGTGTTTCCCTTCATAAATGGAGTTAAATCCCAGGCTCTGTGTCTTCCTACAAACAAGACTTCGTTTCAGGTAAGGGCAGTCACTTTTCTGCTCAAACGAACTACATCCTTTCCGAAGCTCACACGTTTCTCATCTTAACAGACAAGCATTGGATGTTAGAGGACCAGTGCATTGTATCAGTTTCTGAAGCAGATTTGGACAACATATGGTCCGTATGTGTAGGAAACACCGTTCTTTTGTTCTGGGCACACTCATATTACCTGCTGTATTAGAGAATCTAGAAAGCAAGAGCGTACTTCTCGCTCTAAAGCAGAGTGTGATCCATGGATGAGAACTCTGCTGTGTGTTTCCCTTCAGAGATGGAGTTAAATAACAGGCTCTGTGTCTGACTACAAGCAAGACTTCGTTAGAGGTAAGGGCAGTCACTTTTCAGTTCAAAGTTACTACATCATTCTCAAAGCTCACACGTTTCTCATCTTAACTGACAAGCATTGGATGTTAGAAGGGTCAGTGCTTTGTATCAGTTTCAGAAGCAGATTTGGACTACATATGGTCTGTATGTGTAGGAAACACCGTTCTTTTGTTCTCAGCACACACACGTTTCCTGCTGTCTTAGAGAAACTAGAAAGCAAGACCGTGCTTCTTGTTCTAAAGCAGAGTGTCAACAATGGATGATTACACTGCTGTGTGTTTCACTTCAGAAATGGTGTTAAATCCAAGGCTCTGACTCTTCCTACAAGCAAGACTTTGATTCAAGTAAGGGCAGTCACTTTTCTGCTCAAACGAACTACATCTTTCACGAAGCTCACACGTTTCTCATCTTAAATGGGAAGAAATGCATGTTAGAGGGTCAGTGCTTTGTATCAGTTTCAGAAGCAGATTTGGACAACATATGGTCCGTATGTGTAGGAAACACCGTTCTCTTGTTCTGGGCACACTCAGATTACCTGCTGTATTAGAGAATCTAGAAAACAAGAGCGTGCTTCTCGCTCTAAAGCAGAGTGTGATCCATGGATGAGAACTATGCTGTGTGTTTCCCTTCAGAAATGGAGTTAAATCCCAGATTCTGTGTCTTCCTACAAGCAAGACTTCGTTTAAGGTAAGGGCAGTCACTTTTCAGCTCAAATGAACTACATCGTTCACGAAGCTCACACGTTTCTCATCTTAACAGACAAGCATTGGATGTTAGAGGACCAGTGCTTTGTATCAGTTTCAGAAGCAGAGTTGAACTAGATATGGTCCGTATGTGTAGGAAACACTGTTCTTTTGTTCTGAGCACACACACGTTTCCTGCTGTCTTAGAGAAACTAGAAAGCAAGAGCGTGCTTCTTGTTCTAAAGCAGAGTGACATCAATGGATGATTACACTGCTGTGTGTTTCACTTCAGAAATGGTGTTATATCCAAGGCTCTGAGTCTTCCTACATGCAAGACTTTGATTCAAGTAAGGGCAGTAACTTTTCTGATCAAACGAACTACATCTTTTACGAAGCTCACACGTTTCTCATCTTAAATGACAAGCAATGCATGTTAGAGGGACAGTGCTTTGTATCAGTTTCAGAACCAGATTTGGACTACATATGGTATGTATGTGTAGGAAACACCGTTCTTCTATTCTGGGCACACTCTGATTACCTGCTATATTAGAGACTCTAAAAGCAAGAGCGTGCTTCTCGCTCTAAAGCAGAGTGTGTCCATGGATGAGAAAAATGCTGTGTGTTTCCCTTCAGAAATGGAGTTAAATCAAAGGCTCTGTGTCTTACTACAAGCAAGACTTCGTTTCAGGTAAGGGCAGTCACTTTTCAGTTCAAAGGAACTACAACATTCACAAAGCTCACACGTTTCTCATCTTAACTGACAAGCATAGGATGTTAGAGGACCAGTGCTTTGTATCAGTTTCAGAAGCAGAGTTGGACTAGATATGGTCCATATGTGTAGGAAACGCCGTTCTTTTGTTCTCAGCACACTCATGTTTCCTGCTGTCTTAGAGACTTTAGAAAGCAAGAGCGTGCTTCTCGCTCTAAAGCAGAGTGTGATCCATGGATGAGAACTATGCTGTGTGTTTCCCTTCAAATGGAGTTAAATCCCAGGCTCTGTGTCTTCCTACAAACAAGACTTAATTTAAGGTAAGGGCAGTCACTTTTCTGCTCAAACGAACTACATCATTCTCGAAGATCACACGTTTCTCATCTTAACTGACAAGCATTGGATGTTAGAGGACCAGTGCATTGTATCAGTTTCAGAAGCAGATTTGGACAACATATGGTCCGTATGTGTAGGAAACACCGTTCTTTTGTTCTGGGCACACTCAGATTACCTGCTGTATTAGAGAATCTAGAAAGCAAGAGCGTGCTTCTCGCTCTAAAGCAGAGTGTGATCCATGGATGAGAACTCTGCTGTGTGTTTCCCTTCAGAGATGGAGTTAAATCCCAGGCTCTGTGTCTTACTACAAGCAAGACTTCGTGAGAGGTAAGGGCAGTCACTTTTCAGTTCAAAGGAACTACATCATTCTCAAAGCTCACACGTTTCTCATCTTAACTGACAAGCATTGGATGTTAGAGGACCAGTGCTTTGTGTCAGTTTCAGAAACAGAGTTGGACTAGATATGGTCCGTATTTGTAGGAAACACCGTTCATTTGTTCTCAGCGCACTCACGTTTCCTGCTGTCTTAGAGACTTTAGAAAGCAAGAGCATGCTTCTCGCTCTAAAGCAGAGTGTGATCCATGGATGAGAACTATGCTGTGTGTTTCACTTCAGAAATGGTGTTAAATCCAAGGCTCTGAGTCTTTCTACAAGCAAGACTTTGATTCAAGTAAGGGCAGTCACTTTTCTGCTCAAACGAACTACATCTTTCACGAAGCTCACACGTTTCTCATCTTAAATGACAAGCAATGCATGTTAGAGGGTCAGTGCTTTGTATCAGTTTCAGAACCAGATTTGGACTACATATGGTATGTATGTGTAGGAAAAACCGTTCTTTTGTTCTGGGCACACTCTGATTACCTGCTATATTAGAGACTCTAAAAGCAAGAGCGTGCTTCTCGCTCTAAAGCAGAGTGTGTCCATGGATGAGAAAAATGCTGTGTGTTTCCCTTCAGAAATGGAGTTAAATCCCAGGCTCTGTGTCTTACTATAAGCAAGACTTCGTTTCAGGTAAGGGCAGACACTTTTCATTTCAAGGGAATTACAACATTCAAAAAGCTCACACGTTGCTCATCTTAACTGACAAGCATAGGATGTTAGAGGACCAGTGCTTTGTATCAGTTTCAGAAGCAGAGTTGCACTAGGTATGGTCCTTATGTGTAGGAAACACCGTTCTTTTGTTCTCAGCACACTCATGTTTCCTGCTGTCTTAGAGACTTTAGAAAGCAAGAGCGTGCTTCTCGCTCTAAAGCAGTGTGTGATCCATGGATGAGAACTATGCTGTGTGTTTCCCTTCATAAATGGAGTTAAATCCCAGGCTCTGTGTCTTCCTACAAACAAGACTTCGTTTCAGGTAAGGGCAGTCACTTTTCTGCTCAAACGAACTACATCCTTTCCGAAGCTCACACGTTTCTCATCTTAACAGACAAGCATTGGATGTTAGAGGACCAGTGCATTGTATCAGTTTCTGAAGCAGATTTGGACAACATATGGTCCGTATGTGTAGGAAACACCGTTCTTTTGTTCTGGGCACACTCATATTACCTGCTGTATTAGAGAATCTAGAAAGCAAGAGCGTACTTCTCGCTCTAAAGCAGAGTGTGATCCATGGATGAGAACTCTGCTGTGTGTTTCCCTTCAGAGATGGAGTTAAATCCCAGGCTCTGTGTCTGACTACAAGCAAGACTTCGTTAGAGGTAAGGGCAGTCACTTTTCAGTTCAAAGGAACTACATCATTCTCAAAGCTCACACGTTTCTCATCTTAACTGACAAGCATTGGATGTTAGAAGGGTCAGTGCTTTGTATCAGTTTCAGAAGCAGATTTGGACTACATATGGTCTGTATGTGTAGGAAACACCGTTCTTTTGTTCTCAGCACACACACGTTTCCTGCTGTCTTAGAGAAACTAGAAAGCAAGACCGTGCTTCTTGTTCTAAAGCAGAGTGTCATCAATGGATGATTACACTGCTGTGTGTTTCACTTCAGAAATGGTGTTAAATCCAAGGCTCTGACTCTTCCTACAAGCAAGACTTTGATTCAAGTAAGGGCAGTCACTTTTCTGCTCAAACGAACTACATCTTTCACGAAGCTCACACGTTTCTCATCTTAAATGGCAAGAAATGCATGTTAGAGGGTCAGTGCTTTGTATCAGTTTCAGAAGCAGATTTGGACAACATATGGTCCGTATGTGTAGGAAACACCGTTCTCTTGTTCTGGGCACACTCAGATTACCTGCTGTATTAGAGAATCTAGAAAGCAAGAGCGTGCTTCTTGCTCTAAAGCAGAGTGTGATCCATGGATGAGAACTATGCTGTGTGTTTCCCTTCAGAAATGGAGTTAAATCCCAGATTCTGTGTCTTCCTACAAGCAAGACTTCGTTTAAGGTAAGGGCAGTCACTTTTCAGCTCAAATGAACTACATCGTTCACGAAGCTCACACGTTTCTCATCTTAACAGACAGCATTGGATGTTAGAGGACCAGTGCTTTGTATCAGTTTCAGAAGCAGAGTTGAACTAGATATGGTCCGTATGTGTAGGAAACACTGTTCTTTTGTTCTCAGCACACACACGTTTCCTGCTGTCTTAGAGACTCTAGAAAGCAAGAGCGTGCTTCTTGTCCTAAAGCAGAGTGTGATCAATGGATGATTACACTGCTGTGTGTTTCCCTTCAGAAATGGAGTTAAATCCCAGGCTCTGAGTCTTCCTACAAGCAAGACTTCGATTCAGGTAAGGGCAGTCACTTTTCCGCTCAAACGAACTACATCGTTCACGAAGCTCACACGTTTCTCATCTTTACTGACAAGCATTGGATGTTAGAAGGGTCAGTGCTTTGTATCAGTTTCAGAAGCAGATTTGGACTACATATGGTCTGTATGTGTAGGAAACACCGTTCTTTTGTTCTCAGCACACACACGTTACCTGCTGTCTTAGAGATACTAGAAAGCAAGAGCATGCTTCTTGTTCTAAAGCAGAGTGTCATCAATGGATGTTTACAATGCTGTATGTTTCACTTCAGAAATGGTGTTAAATCAAAGGCTCTGAATCTTCCTACAAGCAAGACTTTGATTCAAGTAAGGGCAGTCACTTTTCTGCTCAAACGAACTACATCTTTCACGAAGCTCACACGTTTCTCATCTTAAATGACAAGCAATGCATGTTAGAGGGTCAGTGCTTTGTATCAGTTTCAGAACGAGATTTGGACTACATATGGTATGTATGTGTAGGAAACACCGTTCTTTTATTCTGGGCACACTCTGATTACCTGCTATATTAGAGATTCTAAAAGCAAGAGCGTGCTTCTCGCTCTAAAGCAGAGTGTGTCCATGGATGAGAAAATTGCTGTGTGTTTTCCTTCAGAAATGGAGTTAAATCCCAGGCTCTGTGTCTTACTACAAGCAAGACTTCGTTTCAGGTAAGGGCAGTCACTTTTCAGTTCAAAGGAACTACAACATTCACAAAGCTCACACGTTTCTCATCTTAACTGAAAGCATAGGATGTTAGAGGACCAGTGCTTTGTATCAGTTTCAGAAGCAGAGTTGGACTAGATATGGTCCGTATGTGTAGGAAACACCGTTCTTTTGTTCTCAGCACACTCATGTTTCCTGCTGTCTTAGAGACTTTAGAAAGCAAGAGCGTGCTTCTCGCTCTAAAGCAGAGTGTGATCCATGGATGAGAACTATGCTGTGTGTTTCCCTTCAGAAATGGAGTTAAATCCCAGGCTCTGTGTCTTCCTACAAACAAGACTTCATTTCAGGTAAGGGCAGTCACTTTTCAGTTCAAAGGAACTACATCATTCTCAAAGCTCACACGTTTCTCATCTTAACTGACAAGCATTGGATGTTAGAGGACCAGTGCTTTGTGTCAGTTTCAGAAACAGAGTTGGACTAGATATGGTACGTATGTGTAGGAAACACCGTTCATTTGTTCTCAGCGCACTCACGTTTCCTGCTGTCTTAGAGACTTTAGAAAGCAAGAGCGTGCTTCTCGCTCTAAAGCAGAGTGTGATCCATGGATGAGAACTATGCTGTGTGTTTCCCTTCAGAAATGGATTTAAATCCCAGATTCTGTGTCTTCCTACAAGCAAGACTTCGTTTAAGGTAAGGGCAGTCACTTTTCAGCTCAAATGAACTACATCGTTCACGAAGCTCACACGTTTCTCATCTTAACAGACAAGCATTGGATGTTAGAGGACCAGTGCTTTGTATCAGTTTCAGAAGCAGAGTTGAACTAGATATGGTCCGTATGTGTAGGAAACACTGTTCTTTTGTTCTGAGCACACACACGTTTCCTGCTGTCTTAGAGAAACTAGAAAGCAAGAGCGTGCTTCTTGTTCTAAAGCAGAGTGACATCAATGGATGATTACACTGCTGTGTGTTTCACTTCAGAAATGGTGTTAAATCCAAGGCTCTGAGTCTTCCTACAAGCAAGACTTTGATTCAAGTAAGGGCAGTAACTTTTCTGCTCAAACGAACTACATCTTTCACGAAGCCACACGTTTCTCATCTTAAATGACAAGCAATGCATGTTAGAGGGTCAGTGCTTTGTATCAGTTTCAGAACCAGATTTGGACTACATATGGTATGTATGTGTAGGAAACACCGTTCTTCTATTCTGGGCACACTCTGATTACCTGCTATATTAGAGACTCTAAAAGCAAGAGCGTGATTCTCGCTCTAAAGCAGAGTGTGTCCATGGATGAGAAAAATGCTGTGTGTTTCCCTTCAGAAATGGAGTTAAATCAAAGGCTCTGTGTCTTACTACAAGCAAGACTTCGTTTCAGGTAAGGGCAGTCACTTTTCAGTTCAAAGGAACTACAACATTCACAAAGCTCACACATTTCTCATCTTAACTGACAAGCATAGGATGTTAGAGGACCAGTGCTTTGTATCAGTTTCAGAAGCAGAGTTGGACTAGATATGGTCCATATGTGTAGGAAACACCGTTCTTTTGTTCTCAGCACACTCATGTTTCCTGCTGTCTTAGAGACTTTAGAAAGCAAGAGCGTGCTTCTCGCTCTAAAGCAGAGTGTGATCCATGGATGAGAACTATGCTGTGTGTTTCCCTTCAAATGGAGTTAAATCCCAGGCTCTGTGTCTTCCTACAAACAAGACTTCATTTAAGGTAAGGGCAGTCACTTTTCTGCTCAAACGAACTACATCATTCTCGAAGATCACACGTTTCTCATCTTAACTGACAAGCATTGGATGTTAGAGGACCAGTGCATTGTATCAGTTTCAGAAGCAGATTTGGACAACATATGGTCCGTATGTGTAGGAAACACCGTTCTTTTGTTCTGGGCACACTCAGATTACCTGCTGTATTAGAGAATCTAGAAAGCAAGAGCGTGCTTCTCGCTCTAAAGCAGAGTGTGATCCATGGATGAGAACTCTGCTGTGTGTTTCCCTTCAGAGATGGAGTTAAATCCCAGGCTCTGTGTCTTACTACAAGCAAGACTTCGTTAGAGGTAAGGGCAGTCACTTTTCAGTTCAAAGGAACTACATCATTCTCAAAGCTCACACGTTTCTCATCTTAACTGACAAGCATTGGATGTTAGAGGACCAGTGCTTTGTGTCAGTTTCAGAAACAGAGTTGGACTAGATATGGTCCGTATTTGTAGGAAACACCGTTCATTTGTTCTCAGCGCACTCACGTTTCCTGCTGTCTTAGAGACTTTAGAAAGCAAGAGCATGCTTCTCGCTCTAAAGCAGAGTGTGATCCATGGATGAGAACTATGCTGTGTGTTTCACTTCAGAAATGGTGTTAAATCCAAGGCTCTGAGTCTTTCTACAAGCAAGACTTTGATTCAAGTAAGGGCAGTCACTTTTCTGCTCAAACGAACTACATCTTTCACGAAGCTCACACGTTTCTCATCTTAAATGACAAGCAATGCATGTTAGAGGGTCAGTGCTTTGTATCAGTTTCAGAACCAGATTTGGACTACATATGGTATGTATGTGTAGGAAACACCGTTCTTTTGTTCTGGGCACACTCTGATTACCTGCTATATTAGAGACTCTAAAAGCAAGAGCGTGCTTCTCGCTCTAAAGCAGAGTGTGTCCATGGATGAGAAAAATGCTGTGTGTTTCCCTTCAGAAATGGAGTTAAATCCCAGGCTCTGTGTCTTACTACAAGCAAGACTTCGTTAGAGGTAAGGGCAGTCACTTTTCAGCTCAAACGAACTACATCGTTCACGAAGCTCACACGTTTCTCATCTTAACAGACAATCATTGGATGTTAGAGGACCAGTGCTTTGTATCAGTTTCAGAAGGAGAGTTGAACTAGATATGGTCCGTATGTGTAGGAAACACCGTTCTTTTGTTCTCAGCACACACACGTTTCCTGCTGTCTTAGAGACTCTAGAAAGCAGGAGCGTGCTTCTTGTCCTAAAGCAGAGTGTGATCAATGGATGATTACACTGCTGTGTGTTTCACTTCAGAAATGGAGTTAAATCCCAGGCTCTGAGTCTTCCTACAAGCTAGACTTCGATTCAGGTAAGGGCAGTCACTTTTCTGCTCAAACGAACTACATCGTTCACGAAGCTCACACGTTTCTCATCTTAACTGACAAGCATTGGATGTTAGAAGGGTCAGTGCTTTGTATCAGTTTCAGAAGCAGATTTCGACTACATATGGTCTGTATGTGTAGGAAACACCGTTCTTTTGATCTCAGCACACACACGTTTCCTGCTGTCTTAGAGAATCTAGAAAGAAAGAGCGTGCTTCTTGTTCTAAAGCAGAGTGGCATCAATGGATGATTACACTGCTGTGTGTTTCACTTCAGAAATGGTGTTAAATCCAAGGCTCTGAGTCTTCCTACAAGCAAGACTTTGATTCAAGTAAGGGCAGTAACTTTTCTGCTCAAACGAACTACATCTTTCACGAAGCCACACGTTTCTCATCTTTAATGACAAGCAATGCATGTTAGAGGGTCAGTGCTTTGTATCAGTTTCAGAACCAGATTTGGACTACATATGGTATGTATGTGTAGGAAACACCGTTCTTCTATTCTGGGCACACTCTGATTACCTGCTATAATAGAGACTCTAAAAGCAAGAGCGTGCTTCTCGCTCTAAAGCAGAGTGTGTCCATGGATGAGAAAAATGCTGTGTGTTTCCCTTCAGAAATGGAGTTAAATCAAAGGCTCTGTGTCTTACTACAAGCAAGACTTCGTTTCAGGTAAGGGCAGTCACTTTTCAGTTCAAAGGAACTACAACATTCACAAAGCTCACACATTTCTCATCTTAACTGACAAGCATAGGATGTTAGAGGACCAGTGCTTTGTATCAGTTTCAGAAGCAGAGTTGGACTAGATATGGTCCATATGTGTAGGAAACACCGTTCTTTTGTTCTCAGCACACTCATGTTTCCTGCTGTCTTAGAGACTTTAGAAAGCAAGAGCGTGCTTCTCGCTCTAAAGCAGAGTGTGATCCATGGATGAGAACTATGCTGTGTGTTTCCCTTCAAATGGAGTTAAATCCCAGGCTCTGTGTCTTCCTACAAACAAGACTTCGTTTCAGGTAAGGGCAGTCACTTTTCTGCTCAAACGAACTACATCCTTC
The DNA here is from genome assembly GCA_949786385.1 of Onychomys leucogaster. Lineage (NCBI taxonomy): Eukaryota > Metazoa > Chordata > Mammalia > Rodentia > Cricetidae > Onychomys > Onychomys leucogaster. The sequence continues at coordinate 2,058,005 of CATKUP010000018.1, read as the reverse complement.
CCGAAGCTCACACGTTTCTCATCTTAACAGACAAGCATTGGATGTTAGAGGACCAGTGCATTGTACCAGTTTCTGAAGCAGATTTGGACAACATATGGTCCGTATGTGTAGGAAACACCGTTCTTTTGTTCTGGGCACACTCATATTACCTGCTGTATTAGAAAATCTAGAAAGCAAGAGCGTACTTCTCGCTCTAAAGCAGAGTGTGATCCATGGATGAGAACTCTGCTGTGTGTTTCCCTTCAGAGATGGAGTTAAATCCCAGGCTCTGTGTCTTACTACAAGCAAGACTTCGTTAGAGGTAAGGGCAGTCACTTTTCAGCTCAAACGAACTACATCGTTCACGAAGCTCACACGTTTCTCATCTTAACAGACAAGCATTGGATGTTAGAGGACCAGTGCTTTGTATCAGTTTCAGAAGGAGAGTTGAACTAGATATGGTCCGTATGTGTAGGAAACACCGTTCTTTTGTTCTCAGCACACACACGTTTCCTGCTGTCTTAGAGACTCTAGAAAGCAGGAGCGTGCTTCTTGTCCTAAAGCAGAGTGTGATCAATGGATGATTACACTGCTGTGTGTTTCACTTCAGAAATGGAGTTAAATCCCAGGCTCTGAGTCTTCCTACAAGCTAGACTTCGATTCAGGTAAGGGCAGTCACTTTTCTGCTCAAACGAACTACATCGTTCACGAAGCTCACACGTTTCTCATCTTAACTGACAAGCATTGGATGTTAGAAGGGTCAGTGCTTTGTATCAGTTTCAGAAGCAGATTTCGACTACATATGGTCTGTATGTGTAGGAAACACCGTTCTTTTGATCTCAGCACACACACGTTTCCTGCTGTCTTAGAGAATCTAGAAAGAAAGAGCGTGCTTCTTGTTCTAAAGCAGAGTGACATCAATGGATGATTACACTGCTGTGTGTTTCACTTCAGAAATGGTGTTAAATCCAAGGCTCTGAGTCTTCCTACAAGCAAGACTTTGATTCAAGTAAGGGCAGTAACTTTTCTGCTCAAACGAACTACATCTTTCACGAAGCCACACGTTTCTCATCTTAAATGACAAGCAATGCATGTTAGAGGGTCAGTGCTTTGTATCAGTTTCAGAACCAGATTTGGACTACATATGGTATGTATGTGTAGGAAACACCGTTCTTCTATTCTGGGCACACTCTGATTACCTGCTATAATAGAGACTCTAAAAGCAAGAGCGTGCTTCTCGCTCTAAAGCAGAGTGTGTCCATGGATGAGAAAAATGCTGTGTGTTTCCCTTCAGAAATGGAGTTAAATCAAAGGCTCTGTGTCTTACTACAAGCAAGACTTCGTTTCAGGTAAGGGCAGTCACTTTTCAGTTCAAAGGAACTACAACATTCACAAAGCTCACACATTTCTCATCTTAACTGACAAGCATAGGATGTTAGAGGACCAGTGCTTTGTATCAGTTTCAGAAGCAGAGTTGGACTAGATATGGTCCATATGTGTAGGAAACACCGTTCTTTTGTTCTCAGCACACTCATGTTTCCTGCTGTCTTAGAGACTTTAGAAAGCAAGAGCGTGCTTCTCGCTCTAAAGCAGAGTGTGATCCATGGATGAGAACTATGCTGTGTGTTTCCCTTCAAATGGAGTTAAATCCCAGGCTCTGTGTCTTCCTACAAACAAGACTTCATTTAAGGTAAGGGCAGTCCCTTTTCTGCTCAAACGAACTACATCATTCTCGAAGATCACACGTTTCTCATCTTAACTGACAAGCATTGGATGTTAGAGGACCAGTGCATTGTATCAGTTTCAGAAGCAGATTTGGACAACATATGGTCCGTATGTGTAGGAAACACCGTTCTTTTGTTCTGGGCACACTCAGATTACCTGCTGTATTAGAGAATCTAGAAAGCAAGAGCGTGCTTCTCGCTCTAAAGCAGAGTGTGATCCATGGATGAGAACTCTGCTGTGTGTTTCCCTTCAGAGATGGAGTTAAATCCCAGGCTCTGTGTCTTACTACAAGCAAGACTTCGTGAGAGGTAAGGGCAGTCACTTTTCAGTTCAAAGGAACTACATCATTCTCAAAGCTCACACGTTTCTCATCTTAACTGACAAGCATTGGATGTTAGAGGACCAGTGCTTTGTGTCAGTTTCAGAAACAGAGTTGGACTAGATATGGTCCGTATTTGTAGGAAACACCGTTCATTTGTTCTCAGCGCACTCACGTTTCCTGCTGTCTTAGAGACTTTAGAAAGCAAGAGCATGCTTCTCGCTCTAAAGCAGAGTGTGATCCATGGATGAGAACTATGCTGTGTGTTTCACTTCAGAAATGGTGTTAAATCCAAGGCTCTGAATCTTTCTACAAGCAAGACTTTGATTCAAGTAAGGGCAGTCACTTTTCTGCTCAAACGAACTACATCTTTCACTAAGCTCACACGTTTCTCATCTTAAATGACAAGCAATGCATGTTAGAGGGTCAGTGCTTTGTATCAGTTTCAGAACCAGATTTGGACTACATATGGTATGTATGTGTAGGAAACACCGTTCTTTTGTTCTGGGCACACTCTGATTACCTGCTATATTAGAGACTCTAAAAGCAAGAGCGTGCTTCTCGCTCTAAAGCAGAGTGTGTCCATGGATGAGAAAAATGCTGTGTGTTTCCCTTCAGAAATGGAGTTAAATCCCAGGCTCTGTGTCTTACTACAAGCAAGACTTCGTTTCAGGTAAGGGCAGACACTTTTCATTTCAAGGGAATTACAACATTCAAAAAGCTCACACGTTGCTCATCTTAACTGACAAGCATAGGATGTTAGAGGACCAGTGCTTTGTATCAGTTTCAGAAGCAGAGTTGCACTAGGTATGGTCCTTATGTGTAGGAAACACCGTTCTTTTGTTCTCAGCACACTCATGTTTCCTGCTGTCTTAGAGACTTTAGAAAGCAAGAGCGTGCTTCTCGCTCTAAAGCAGTGTGTGATCCATGGATGAGAACTATGCTGTGTGTTTCCCTTCAGAAATGGAGTTAAATCCCAGGCTCTGTGTCTTCCTACAAACAAGACTTCGTTTCAGGTAAGGGCAGTCACTTTTCTGCTCAAACGAACTACATCCTTCCCGAAGCTCACACGTTTCTCATCTTAACAGACAAGCATTGGATGTTAGAGGACCAGTGCATTGTATCAGTTTCTGAAGCAGATTTGGACAACATATGGTCCGTATGTGTAGGAAACACCGTTCTTTTGTTCTGGGCACACTCATATTACCTGCTGTATTAGAAAATCTAGAAAGCAAGAGCGTACTTCTTGCTCTAAAGCAGAGTGTGATCCATGGATGAGAACTCTGCTGTGTGTTTCCCTTCAGAGATGGAGTTAAATCCCAGGCTCTGTGTCTTACTACAAGCAAGTCTTCGTTAGAGGTAAGGGCAGTCACTTTTCAGCTCAAACGAACTACATCGTTCACGAAGCTCACACGTTTCTCATCTTAACTGACAAGCATAGGATGTTAGAGGACCAGTGCTTTGTATCTGTTTCAGAAGCAGAGTTGGACTAGATATGGTCCGTATGTGTAGGAAACACCGTTCTTTTGTTCTCAGCACACTCACGTTTCCTGCTGTCTTAGAGACTCTAGAAAGCAAGAGCGTGCTTCTTGTTCTAAAGCAGAGTGTGATCAATGGATGAGAACACTGCTGTGTGTTTCACTTCAGAAATGGTGTTAAATCCCAGGCTCTGAGTCTTCCTACAAGCAAGACTTCGTTTCAGGTAATGGCAGTCACTTTTCTGCTCAAACGAACTACATCGTTCACGAAGATCACACGTTTCTCATCTTAACTGACAAGCATTGGATGTTAGAGGAGTAGTGCATTGTATCAGATTCAGAAGCAGATTTGGACTACATATGGTCTGTATGTGTAGGAAACACCGTTCTTTTTTTCTGGTCACACTCAGATTACATGCTGTTTTAGAGTCTCTAGAAAGCAAGAGCGTGCTTCTCACTCTAAAGCAGAGTGTGATCCATTGATGAGAACTCTGCTGCGTGTTTCCCATCAGAGATGGAGTTAAATCCCAGGCTCTGTGTCTTACTACATGCAAGACTTCGTTACAGGTAAGGGCAGTCACTTTTCAGCTCAAACGAACTACATCGTTCACGAAGCTCACACGTTTCTCATCTTCACAGAAAAGCGTTGGATGTTAGAGGACCAGTGCTTTGTATCAGTTTCAGAAGCAGAGTTGAACTAGATATGGTCCGTATCTGTAGGAAACACTGTTATTTTGTTCTCAGCACATAAATGTTTCCTGCTGTCTTTGAGAATCTAGAAAGCAAGAGCGTGCTTCTTGTTCCAAAGCAGAGTGTGATCAATGGATGATTACGCTGCAGTGTGTTTCACTTCAGAATTGGAGTTAAATCCCAGGCTCTGAGTCTTCCTACAAGCAAGACTTCGATTCAGGTAAGGGCAGTCACTTTACTGCTCAAACGAACTACATCGTTCACGAAGCTCACACGTTTCTCATCTTAAATGACAAGCAATGGATGTTAGAGGACCAGTGCTTTGTATCAGTTTAAGAAGCAGAGTTGGACTAGATATGGTGTGTATATGTAGGAAACACCGTTCTTTTGTTCTCAGCAATATCACGTTTCCTGCTGTCTTAGAGACTCTAGAAAGCAAGAGCGTGCTTCTTGTTCTAAAGCAGAGTATGATCAATGGATGAGAACACTGCTGTGTGTTTCACTTCAGAAATGGAGTTAAATCCCAGGCTCTGAGTCTTCCTACACGCAAGACTTCGTTTAAGGTAAGGGCAGTCACTTTTCTGCTCAAACGAATTACATCGTTCATGAAGCTCACACGTTTCCCATCTTAACTGACAAGCATTGGATGTTAGAGAACCAGTGCTTTGTATCAGTTTCAGAAGTAGTGTTGGTCTACATATGGTCCGTATGTGTAGGAAACTCCGTTCTTTTGTTATGATCACACTCTGATTTCCTGCTGTGTTAGAGACTCTAGAACGCAAGAACATGCTACTTGCTCTATAGCAGAGTGAGATCCATGGATGAGAACTATGCTGTGTGTTTCCATTCAGTAATTGAGTTAAATCCCAGGCTCTGTGTCTCCCTACAAGCAAGACTTTGTTTCAGGTAAGGGCAGTCACTTTTCAGCTCAAACGAACTACATCGTTCACGAAGCTCACACGTTTCTCTTCTTAACAGACAAGCATTGGATGTTAGAGGACCAGTGGTTTGTATCAGTTTCAGAAGCAGAGTTGGACTAGATATGGTCCGTATGTGTAGGAAACACCGTTCTTTGTTCTCAGCACACTCACGTTTCCTGCTGTTTTAGAGACTCCAGAAAGCAAGAGCGTGCTTCTCGCTCTAAAGCAGAGTGTGATCCATGGATGATAACTATGCTGTGTGTTTCCCTTCATAAATGGAGTTAAATCTCAATCTCTGTGTCTTCCTATAAGCAAGACTTCGTTTCAGGTAACGGCAGTCACTTCTCAGCTCAAACGAACTACATCGTTCACTGAGCTCACATATTTCTCTTCTTAACAGACAAGCATTGGATGTTAGAGCACCAGTGCTTTGTATCAGTTTAAGAAGGAGAGTTGGACTAGATATGGTCCGTATGTGTAGGAAACACCGTTCATTTGTTCTAAGCACACTCAAGTTTCCTGCTGTCTTAGAGACTCTAGAAAGCAAGAGCGTGATTCTTGTTCTAAAGCAGAGTGCGATCAATGGATGAGAACACTGCTGTGTGTTTCACTTCAGAAATGGTGTTAAATCCCAGGCTCTGAGTCTTCCTACAAGCAAGACTTCGTTTCAGGTAAGGGCAGTCACTTTTCTGCTCAAATGAACTACATCGTTCACGAAGATCACACGTTTCTCATCTTAACTGACAAGAATTGGTTGTTAGAGGAACAGTGTATTGTATCAGTTTCAGAACCAGATTTGGACTACATATGGTATGTATGTGTAGGAAACACCGTTCTTTTGTTCTGGGCACACTCAGATTACCTGCTATATTAGAGACTCTAAAAGCAAGAGTGTGCTTCTCGTTCTAAAGCAGAGTGTGTCCATGGATGAGAAAAATGCTGTGTGTTTCCCTTCAGAAATGGAGTTAAATCCCAGGCTCTGTGTCTTACTACAAGCAAGACTTCATTTCAGGTAAGGGCAGTCACTTTTCAGTTCAAAGGAACTACAACATTCACAAAGCTCACACGTTTCTCATCTTAACTGACAGGCATAGGATGTTAGAGGACAAGTGCTTTGTGTCAGTTTCAGAAGCAGAGTTGGACTAGATATGGTCCTTATGTGTAGGAAACACCGTTCTTTTGTTCTCAGCACACTCAAGTTTCCTGCTGTCTTACAGACTTTAGAAAGCAAGAGCGTGCTTCTCACTCTAAAGCAGAGTGTGATCCATGGATGAGAACTATGCTGTGTGTTTCCCTTCAGAAATGGAGTTAAATCCCAGGCTCTGTGTCTTCCTACAAGCAAGACTTCGTTTCAGGTAAGGGCAGTCACTTTTCAGCTCAAACGAACTACATCGTTCACAGAGCCCACACATTTCTCTCCTTAACAGACAAGCATTGGATGTTTGAGGACCAGTGCTTTGTATCACTTTAAGAAGCAGAGTTGGACTAGATATGGTCCGTATGTGTATGAAACACCATTCTTTTGTTCTCAGCACACTCACGTTTCCTGCTGTCTTAGAGACTCTAGAAAGCAAGAGCGTGCTTCTTGTTCTAAAGCAGAGTGTGATCAATGGATGAGAACACTGCTGTGTGTTTCACTTCAGAAATGGAGTTAAATCCCAGGCTCTGAGTCTTCCTACAAGCAAGACTTCGTTTCAGGTAAGGGCAGTCACTTTTCTGCTCAAACGAACTACATCGTTCACGAAGATCACACGTTTCTCATCTTAACTGACAAGCATTGGATGTTAGAGGACCAGTGCATTGTATCACTGTCAGAAGCAGATTTGGACAACATATGGTCCGTATGTGTAGGAAACACCGTACTTTAGTTCTGGGCACACTCAGATTACCTGCTGTATTAGAGAATCTAGAGCAAGAGCGTGCTTCTCACTCTAAAGCAGAGTGTGATCCATGGATGAGAACTCTGCTGTGTGTTTCCATTCAGAGATGGAGTTAAATCCCAGGCTCTGTGTCTTACTACAAGCAAGACTTCTTTACAGGTAAGGGCAGTCACTTTTCAGTTCAACGGAACTACATCATTCTCAAAGCTCACACGTTTATCATATTAACTGACAAGCATTGGATGTTAGAGGACCAGTGCTTTGAGTCAGTTTCAGAAACAGAGTTGGACTAGATATGGTCCATATGTGTAGGAAACACCGTTCATTTGTTCCTAGCGCACTCACGTTTCCTGCTGTCTTAGAGACTCTAGAAAGCAAGAGCGTGCTTCTTGTTCTAAAGCAGAGTGTGATCAATGGATGATTACACTGCTGTGGGTTTCACTTCAGAAATGGAGTTAAATCCCAGACTCTGTGTCTTCCTACAAGCAAGACTTCGTTTAAGGTAAGGACAGTCACTTCTCAGCTCAAACGAACTACATCGTTCACGAAGCTCACACGTTTCTCATCTTAACAGACAAGCATTGGATGTTAGAGGACCAGTGCTTTGTATCAGTTTCAGAAGCAGAGTTTAACTAGATATGGTCTGTATGTGTAGGAAAAACCGTTCTTTTGTTCTGGGCACACTCAGATTACCTGCTATCTTAGAGACTCTAAAAGCAAGAGCGTGCTTCTCGCTCTAAAGCAGAGTGTGTCCATGGATGAGAAAAATGCTGTGTGTTTCCCTTCAGAAATGGAGTTAAATCCCAGGCTCTGTGTCTTACTACAAGCAAGATTTCGTTTCAGGTAAGGGCAGTCACTTTTCAGTTCAAAGGAACTACAACATTCACAAAGCTCACACGTTTCTCCTCTTAACTGACAAGCATAGGATGTTAGAGGACAGGTGCTTTGTATCAGTTTCAGAAGCAGAGTTGGACTAGATATGGTCCGTATGTGTAGGAAACACCGTTCTTTTGTTCTCAGCACACTCACGTTTCCTGCTGTCTTAGAGACTTTAGAAAGCAAGAGCGTGCTTCTCGCTCTAAAGCAGAGTGTGATCCATGGATGAGAACTATGCTGTGTGTTTCCCTTCAGAAATGGAGTTAAATCCCAGGCTCTGTGTCTTCCCACAAGCAAGACTTCGTTTCAGGTAAGGGCAGTCACTTTGCAGCTCAAAAGAACTACATCGTTCACGGAGCTCCCACATTTCTCTTCTTAACAGACAAGCATTGGATGTTTGAGGAACAGTGCTTTGTATCAGTTTAAGAAGCAGAGTTGGACTAGATATGGTCCGTATGTGTAGGAAACACCATTCTTTTCTTTTCAGCACACTCACGTTTCCTGCTGTATTAGAGACTCTAGGAAGCAAGAGCGTGCTTCTTGTTCTAAAGCAGAGTGTGATCAATGGATGATTACACTGCTGTGGGTTTCACTTCAGAAATGGAGTTAAATCCCAGACTCTGTGTCTTCCTACAAGCAAGACTTCGTTTAAGGTAAGGACAGTCACTTCTCAGCTCAAACGAACTACATCGTTCACGAAGCTCACACGTTTCTCATCTTAACAGACAAGCATTGGATGTTAGAGGACCAGTGCTTTGTATCAGTTTCAGAAGCAGAGTTGAACTAGATATGGTCTTTATGTGTAGGAAACAGCGTTCTTTTGTTCTCAGCACACACACGTTTCCTGCTGTCTTAGAGACTCTAGAAAGCAAGAGCGTGCTTCTTGTTCTAAAGCAGAGTGTGATAAATGGATGATTACACTGCTGTGTGTTTCACTTCAGAAATGGAGTTAAATCCCAGGCTCTGCGTCTTCCTACAAGCAAGACTTCAATTCAGGTAAGGGCAGTCACTTTTCTGCTCAAACGAACTACATTGTTCACGAAGCTCACATGTTTCTCATCTTAACTGACAAGCATTGGATGTTAGAAGGGTCAGTGCTTTGTATCAGTTTCAGAAGCAGATTTGGACTACATATGGTCTGTAAGTGTAGGAAACACCTTCCTTTTGTTCTCAGCACACACACGTTTCCTGGTGTCTTAGAGAATCTAGAAAGCAAGAGCGTGCTTCTTGTTCTAAAGCAGAGTGTGATCAATGGATGATTACACTGCTGTGTGTTTCACTTCAGAAATGGAGTTAAATCCAAGGCTCTAAGTCTTCCTAAAAGCAAGACTTCGATTCAGGTAAGGGCAGTCACTTTTCTGCTCAAACGAACTACATCGTTCACGAAGATCACACGTTTCTCATCTTAACTGACAAGCATTGGATGTTAGAAGGGTCAGTGCTTTGTATCAGTTTCAGAAGCAAATTTCGACTACATATGGTCTGTAAGTGTAGGAAACACCGTTCTTTTGTTCTCTGCACACACACATTTCCTGCTGTCTTAGAGAATCTAGAAAGCAAGAGCGTGCTTCTTGTTCTAAAGCAGAGTGTGATCAATGGATGATTACACTGCTGTGTGTTTCACTTCAGAAATGGTCTTAAATCCCAGGCTCTGAGTCTTCCTACAAGAAAGACTTTGATTCAGGTAAGGGCAGTCACTTTTCTGCTCAAACGAACTACATCTTTCACGAAGCTCACACGATTCTCATCTTAAATGACAAGCAATGGATGTTAGAGGGTCAGTGCTTTGTATCAGTTTCAGAACCAGATTTGGACTACATATGGTATGTATGTGTAGGAAACACCGTTCTGTTGTTCTGGGCACACTCAGATAACCTGCTATATTAGAGACTCTAAAAGCAAGAGCGTGCTTCTCGCTCTAAAGCAGAGTGTGTCCATGGATGAGAGGACATGTGGTTTGTTGCAGTTTCAGAAGCAGATTTGAACTAGATATGGTCCGTATGTGTAGGAAACACATTTCTTTTGTTCTGAGCACACTCACTTTTTCTGCAGTGTTAGAGATTCTAGAAAGCAAGGGCGTGCTTCTTGCTCTAAACCAGAGTGTGTTTCATGGATGAGAACTGAGCTGTGTGTTTCCCTCCAGAAAAGGTGTTAAATCTCAGGCTCTGTGTCTTCCTACATGCAAGACTTCGTTTCAGGTAAACGCAGTCACTTTTCAGCTCAAAGGAACTACATAGTTCATGAAGCTCACACGTTTCTCATCTTAACTGACAAACATTGGATGTTAGAGGACCACTGCTTTGTATCAGTTTCAGACGCAGAGTTGGACTAGATATGGTCCATATGTGTAGGAAACACCGTTCTTTTGTTTTAGTACACTTACGTTTCTTCTTGTCATAGAGACTCTAGAAATCAGGAGCGTGCTTCTCGCTCTAAAGCAGAGTGTGATCCATGGATGAGAACTATGCTGTGTGTTTCCCTTCAGAAATGGAGTTAAATCCCAGGCTCTGTGTCTTCCCACAAGCAAGACTTCGTTTCAGTTAAGGGCAGTCACTTTGCAGCTCAAAAGAACTACATCGTTCACGGAGCTCCCACATTTCTCTTCTTAACAGACAAGCATTGGATGTTTGAGGAACAGTGCTTTGTATCAGTTTAAGAAGCAGAGTTGGACTAGATATGGTCCGTATGTGTAGGAAACACCATTCTTTTCTTTTCAGCACACTCACGTTTCCTGCTGTATTAGAGACTCTAGGAAGCAAGAGCGTGCTTCTTGTTCTAAAGCAGAGTGTGATCAATGGATGATTACACTGCTGTGGGTTTCACTTCAGAAATGGAGTTAAATCCCAGACTCTGTGTCTTCCTACAAGCAAGACTTCGTTTAAGGTAAGGACAGTCACTTCTCAGCTCAAACGAACTACATCGTTCACGAAGCTCACACGTTTCTCATCTTAACAGACAAGCATTGGATGTTAGAGGACCAGTGCTTTGTATCAGTTTCAGAAGCAGAGTTGAACTAGATATGGTCTGTATGTGTAGGAAACAGCGTTCTTTTGTTCTCAGCACACACACGTTTCCTGCTGTCTTAGAGACTCTAGAAAGCAAGAGCGTGCTTCTTGTTCTAAAGCAGAGTGTGATAAATGGATGATTACACTGCTGTGTGTTTCACTTCAGAAATGGAGTTAAATCCCAGGCTCTGCGTCTTCCTACAAGCAAGACTTCAATTCAGGTAAGGGCAGTCACTTTTCTGCTCAAACGAACTACATTGTTCACGAAGCTCACATGTTTCTCATCTTAACTGACAAGCATTGGATGTTAGAAGGGTCAGTGCTTTGTATCAGTTTCAGAAGCAGATTTGGACTACATATGGTCTGTAAGTGTAGGAAACACCTTCCTTTTGTTCTCAGCACACACATGTTTCCTGGTGTCTTAGAGAATCTAGAAAGCAAGAGCGTGCTTCTTGTTCTAAAGCAGAGTGTGATCAATGGATGATTACACTGCTGTGTGTTTCACTTCAGAAATGGAGTTAAATCCAAGGCTCTAAGTCTTCCTAAAAGCAAGACTTCGATTCAGGTAAGGGCAGTCACTTTTCTGCTCAAACGAACTACATCGTTCACGAAGATCACACGTTTCTCATCTTAACTGACAAGCATTGGATGTTAGAAGGGTCAGTGCTTTGTATCAGTTTCAGAAGCAAATTTCGACTACATATGGTCTGTAAGTGTAGGAAACACCGTTCTTTTGTTCTCTGCACACACACATTTCCTGCTGTCTTAGAGAATCTAGAAAGCAAGAGCGTGCTTCTTGTTCTAAAGCAGAGTGTGATCAATGGATGATTACACTGCTGTGTGTTTCACTTCAGAAATGGTCTTAAATCCCAGGCTCTGAGTCTTCCTACAAGAAAGACTTTGATTCAGGTAAGGGCAGTCACTTTTCTGCTCAAACGAACTACATCTTTCACGAAGCTCACACGATTCTCATCTTAAATGACAAGCAATGGATGTTAGAGGGTCAGTGCTTTGTATCAGTTTCAGAACCAGATTTGGACTACATATGGTATGTATGTGTAGGAAACACCGTTCTGTTGTTCTGGGCACACTCAGATAACCTGCTATATTAGAGACTCTAAAAGCAAGAGCGTGCTTCTCGCTCTAAAGCAGAGTGTGTCCATGGATGAGAGGACATGTGGTTTGTTGCAGTTTCAGAAGCAGATTTGAACTAGATATGGTCCGTATGTGTAGGAAACACATTTCTTTTGTTCTGAGCACACTCACTTTTTCTGCAGTGTTAGAGATTCTAGAAAGCAAGGGCGTGCTTCTTGCTCTAAACCAGAGTGTGTTTCATGGATGAGAACTGAGCTGTGTGTTTCCCTCCAGAAAAGGTGTTAAATCTCAGGCTCTGTGTCTTCCTACATGCAAGACTTCGTTTCAGGTAAACGCAGTCACTTTTCAGCTCAAAGGAACTACATAGTTCATGAAGCTCACACGTTTCTCATCTTAACTGACAAACATTGGATGTTAGAGGACCACTGCTTTGTATCAGTTTCAGACGCAGAGTTGGACTAGATATGGTCCATATGTGTAGGAAACACCGTTCTTTTGTTTTAGTACACTTACGTTTCTTCTTGTCTTAGAGACTCTAGAAATCAGGAGCGTGCTTCTTGCTCTAAAGCAGAGTGTGATCCATGGATCAGAACTCTGCTGTGTGTTTCCCTTCAGAAATGGGGTTAAATCCCAGGCTCTGTGTCTTCCTACAAGCAAGACTTCGTTTCAGTTAAGGGCAGTCACTTTTCAGCTCAAAGGAACTACATCGTTCACGAATATCACACGTTTCTCATCTTAACTGACAAGCATTGAATGTTAGAGGACCAGTGCATTTTATCAGTTTCAGAAGCAGATTTGGACAACATATGGTCCGTATGTGTAGGAAACACCGTTCTTTTGTTCTGGGCACACTCTGATTACCTGCTGTATTAGAGAATCTAAAAAGCAAGAGCGTGTTTCTCGCTCTAAAGCAGAGTGTGATCCATGGATGAGAACTCTGCTGTGTGTTTCCCTTCAGAGATGGAGTTAAATCCCAGGCTCTGTGTCTTATTACAAGCAAGACTTCATGACAGGTAAGGTCAGTCACTTTTCAGTTCAAAGGAACTACATCATTCTCAAAGCTCACACGTTTCTCATATTAACTGACAAGCATTGGATGTTAGAGGACCAGTGCTTTGTGTCAGTTTCAGAAACAGAGTTGGACTAGATATGGTCCGTATGTGTAGGAAACACCGTTCATTTGTTCTCAGCGCAATCACGTTTCCTGCTGTCATAGAGACTTTAGAAAGCAAGAGCGTGCTTCTCCCTCTAAAGCAGAGTGTGATCCATGGATGAGAACTATGCTGTGTGTTTCCCTTCAGAAATGGAGTTAAATCCCAGCCTCTGTGTCTTCCTACAAGCAAGACTTCGTTTAAGGTAAGGGCAGTCACTTTTCTGCTCAAATGAACTACATCTTTCACGAAGCTCACAGGTTTCTCATCTTAAATGACAAGCAATGGATGTTTGAGGGTCAGTGCTTTGTATCAGTTTCAGAACCAGATTTGGACTACATATGGTACGTATGTGTAGGAAACACCGTTCTTTTGTTCTGGGCACACTCAGATTAGCTGCTATCTTAGAGACTCTAAAAGCAAGAGCGTGCTTCTCGCTCTAAAGCAGAGTGTGTCCATGGATGAGAAAAATGCTGTGTGTTTCCCTTCAGAAATGGAGTTAAATCCCAGGCTCTGTGTCTTACTACAAGCAAGATTTCGTTTCAGGTAAGGGCAGTCACTTTTCAGTTCAAAGGAACTACAACATTCACAAAGCTCACACGTTTCTCCTCTTAACTGACAAGCATAGGATGTTAGAGGACAGGTGCTTTGTATCAGTTTCAGAAGCAGAGTTGGACTAGATATGGTCCGTATGTGTAGGAAACACCGTTCTTTTGTTCTCAGCACACTCACGTTTCCTGCTGTCTTAGAGACTTTAGAAAGCAAGAGCGTGCTTCTCGCTCTAAAGCAGAGTGTGATCCATGGATGAGAACTATGCTGTGTGTTTCCCTTCAGAAATGGAGTTAAATCCCAGGCTCTGTGTCTTCCCACAAGCAAGACTTCGTTTCAGGTAAGGGCAGTCACTTTGCAGCTCAAAAGAACTACATCGTTCACGGAGCTCCCACATTTCTCTTCTTAACAGACAAGCATTGGATGTTTGAGGAACAGTGCTTTGTATCAGTTTAAGAAGCAGAGTTGGACTAGATATGGTCCGTATGTGTAGGAAACACCATTCTTTTCTTTTCAGCACACTCACGTTTCCTGCTGTATTAGAGACTCTAGGAAGCAAGAGCGTGCTTCTTGTTCTAAAGCAGAGTGTGATCAATGGATGATTACACTGCTGTGGGTTTCACTTCAGAAATGGAGTTAAATCCCAGACTCTGTGTCTTCCTACAAGCAAGACTTCGTTTAAGGTAAGGACAGTCACTTCTCAGCTCAAACGAACTACATCGTTCACGAAGCTCACACGTTTCTCATCTTAACAGACAAGCATTGGATGTTAGAGGACCAGTGCTTTGTATCAGTTTCAGAAGCAGAGTTGAACTAGATATGGTCTGTATGTGTAGGAAACAGCGTTCTTTTGTTCTCAGCACACACACGTTTCCTGCTGTCTTAGAGACTCTAGAAAGCAAGAGCGTGCTTCTTGTTCTAAAGCAGAGTGTGATAAATGGATGATTACACTGCTGTGTGTTTCACTTCAGAAATGGAGTTAAATCCCAGGCTCTGCGTCTTCCTACAAGCAAGACTTCAATTCAGGTAAGGGCAGTCACTTTTCTGCTCAAATGAACTACATTGTTCACGAAGCTCACATGTTTCTCATCTTAACTGACAAGCATTGGATGTTAGAAGGGTCAGTGCTTTGTATCAGTTTCAGAAGCAGATTTGGACTACATATGGTATGTAAGTGTAGGAAACACCTTCCTTTTGTTCTCAGCACACACACGTTTCCTGGTGTCTTAGAGAATCTAGAAAGCAAGAGCGTGCTTCTTGTTCTAAAGCAGAGTGTGATTAATGGATGATTACACTGCTGTGTGTTTCACTTCAGAAATGGAGTTAAATCCAAGGCTCTAAGTCTTCCTAAAAGCAAGACTTCGATTCAGGTAAGGGCAGTCACTTTTCTGCTCAAACGAACTACATCGTTCACGAAGATCACACGTTTCTCATCTTAACTGACAAGCATTGGATGTTAGAAGGGTCAGTGCTTTGTATCAGTTTCAGAAG
Organism: Onychomys leucogaster; assembly: GCA_949786385.1. Taxonomy (NCBI): domain Eukaryota; kingdom Metazoa; phylum Chordata; class Mammalia; order Rodentia; family Cricetidae; genus Onychomys; species Onychomys leucogaster. The sequence goes on along the minus strand of CATKUP010000018.1, from coordinate 2,042,847 downwards.
CAGATTTCGACTACATATGGTCTGTAAGTGTAGGAAACACCGTTCTTTTGTTCTCAGCACACACACATTTCCTGCTGTCTTAGAGAATCTAGAAAGCAAGAGCGTGCTTCTTGTTCTAAAGCAGAGTGTGATCAATGGATGATTACACTGCTGTGTGTTTCACTTCAGAAATGGTCTTAAATCCCAGGCTCTGAGTCTTCCTACAAGAAAGACTTTGATTCAGGTAAGGGCAGTCACTTTTCTGCTCAAACGAACTACATCTTTCACGAAGCTCACACGATTCTCATCTTAAATGACAAGCAATGGATGTTAGAGGGTCAGTGCTTTGTATCAGTTTCAGAACCAGATTTGGACTACATATGGTATGTATGTGTAGGAAACACCGTTCTGTTGTTCTGGGCACACTCAGATTACCTGCTATATTAGAGACTCTAAAAGCAAGAGCGTGCTTCTCGCTCTAAAGCAGAGTGTGTCCATGGATGAGAGGACATGTGGTTTGTTGCAGTTTCAGAAGCAGATTTGAACTAGATATGGTCCGTATGTGTAGGAAACACATTTCTTTTGTTCTGAGCACACTCACTTTTTCTGCAGTGTTAGAGATTCTAGAAAGCAAGGGCGTGCTTCTTGCTCTAAACCAGAGTGTGTTTCATGGATGAGAACTGAGCTGTGTGTTTCCCTCCAGAAAAGGTGTTAAATCTCAGGCTCTGTGTCTTCCTACATGCAAGACTTCGTTTCAGGTAAACGCAGTCACTTTTCAGCTCAAAGGAACTACATAGTTCATGAAGCTCACACGTTTCTCATCTTAACTGACAAACATTGGATGTTAGAGGACCACTGCTTTGTATCAGTTTCAGACGCAGAGTTGGACTAGATATGGTCCATATGTGTAGGAAACACCGTTCTTTTGTTTTAGTACACTTACGTTTCTTCTTGTCTTAGAGACTCTAGAAATCAGGAGCGTGCTTCTTGCTCTAAAGCAGAGTGTGATCCATGGATCAGAACTCTGCTGTGTGTTTCCCTTCAGAAATGGGGTTAAATCCCAGGCTCTGTGTCTTCCTACAAGCAAGACTTCGTTTCAGTTAAGGGCAGTCACTTTTCAGCTCAAAGGAACTACATCGTTCACGAAGCTAACAAGTTTCCCATCTTAAGTGACAAGCACTGGATGTTAGAGGACCAGTGCTTTGTATCAGTTTTAGAAGCAGAGTTGGACTAGATATGGTCCGTATGTGTAGGAAACACCGTTCTTTCATTCTCATCACACTCACGTTTAATGCTGTCTTAGAGACTCTAGAGAGCTAGAGCATGCTTCTTGCTCTAAAGCAGAGTGTGATGCATGGATGAGAACTTTGCTGTTTGTTTCCCTTCAGAAAAGGAGTTAAATCCCAGGCTGAGTCTTCCTACAAGCAAGACTTCGTTTCAGGTAAAGGCAGTTAATTTATACCTCAAACGAACTACATCGTTCCTGAAGCTCACACAATTCTCATCTAAATTGACAAGCATTGGATGTTAGAGGACCTGTGGTTTTTTTCAGTTACAGAAGCAGAGATGAAGTAGATATGGTCCGTATGTGTAGGAAATTCCGTTCTTTTGTTCTGAGCAAACTCAAGTTTCCTGCTGTATTAGAGACTCTAGAAAGCTAGAGCATGCTGTTTGCTCTAAAGCAGAGTGTGATCCATGGATGAGAACTCTGCTTTGTGGTTCCCTTCAGAAATGGAGTTAAATCCCAGACTGAGTCTTCCTACAAGCAAGACTTTGTTTCAGGTAAGGGCAGTTAATTTATACCTCAAACGAACTACCTCGTTCACGAAGCTCACATGTTTCTCATCTAAACTCACAAGCATAGGATGTTAGAGGACCAGTGCTTTGTATCAGTTTTAGAAGCAGAGTTGGACTAGATATGGTCCGTATGTGTAGGAAACACCGTCCTTTTGTTCTGAGCACACTCAAGTTTCCTGCTGTATTAGAGACTCTGGAAAGCAAGAGCACGCTTCTTGCTCTAAACCAGAGTGTGATCCATGGATGAGAACTCTGCTGTGTGTTTCACTTCAGAAATGGAGTTAAATCCCAGGCTGAGTCTTCCTACAAGCAAGACTTCGTTTCAGTTAAGGGCAGTCACTTTTCAGCTCAAAGGAACTACATCGTTCACGAAGCTAACAAGTTTCCCATCTTAAGTGACAAGCACTGGATGTTAGAGGACCAGTGCTTTGTATCAGTTTTAGCAGCAGAGTTGGACTAGATATGGTCCGTATGTGTAGGAAACACCGTTCTTTTGTTCTCAGCACACTCAAGTTTCCTTCTGTATTAGAGACTCTAGAAAGCAAGTGCGTCCTCCTTGCTCTAAAGCAGAGTGTGATCTATGGATGAGAACTCTGCTGTGTGTTTCACTTCAGAAATGGAGTTAAATCCCAGGCTCAGTCTTCCTACAAGCAAGACTTCGTTTTTTTGGTAAGGGCAGGTAATTTATACCTCAAAATAACTACATCGTTCACAAAGCTCACACGTTTCTCATCTATACTGACAAGCATTGGATGTTAGAGGTCCTGTGGTTTGTTTCAGTTACAGAAGCAAAGATGAAGTAGATATGGTCCGTATGTGTAGGAAATTCCGTTCTTTTGTTCTGAGCAAACTCAAGTTTCCTGCTGTATTCGAGACTCTAAAGCTAGAGCGTGATTCTTCCTCTAAAGCAGAGTGTGATCCTTGGATGAGAACTCTGCTGTGTGTTTCAATTCAAAAATGGAGTTAAATCCCAGGCTGAGTCTTCCTACAAGCAAGACTTCGTTTTTTTGGTAAGGGCAGTTAATTTATACTTCAAACTAACTACATCGTTCACGAAGCTCACACGTTTCTCATCTATAATGACAAGCATTGGATGTTAGAGTACATGTGGTTTGTTTCAGTTACAGAAGCAGAGATGAAGTAGATATGGTCCGTATGTGTAGGAAATTCCGTTCTTTTGTTCGAAGCAAACTCAAGTTTCCTGCTGTATTAGAGACTCTAGAAAGCTAGAGCATGCTTCTTGCTCTAAAGCAGAGTGTGATCCTTGGATGAGAACAATGCTGTGTGTTTCCCTTCAGAAATGGGGATAAATCCCAGGCTCTGTGTTTTCCTACAAGCAAGTATTCTTTTCAGGTAAGGGCAGTCACTTTTCATCTCAAACGAAGTACATCGTTCACAAATCTAACAAGTTTCCCATCTTAACTGACAAGCATTTTATGTTAGAGGACCAGTGCTTTGTATCAGTTTCAGAAGCAGAGTTGGACTAGATATGGTCTGTATGTGTAGGAAACACAGTTCGGTTGTTCACAGCACACTCACAATTCCTGCTGTCTTAGAGACTCTAGAAAGCAAGAGCTTTCTTCTTGCTCTAAAGCAGAGAGTGATAAAAGTATGAGAACTCTGCTGTGTGTTTCGCTTCATAAATGAAGTTCAATCCCAGGCTCTGTGTCTTCCTACAAGCAAGAATTCGTTTCAGGTAAGGGAAGTCACTTTTCAGCTCAAACGAACTACATAATTCACGAATCTCAACGTTTCTCATCTAAACTGACAAACATTGGATGTTAGAGGACCACTGCTTTGTATCAGTTTCAGACGCAGAGCTGGACTAGATATGGTCCATATGTGTAGGAAACACCGTTCTTTTGTTCTTAGCACACTCACGTTTCCTCCTGTCTTAGAGACTCTAGAAAGCAATAGCGTGCTTCTTGCTCTAAAGCAGAGGGTGATCAATGGATGAGAACTCTGCTGTGTGTTTCACTTCAGAAATGGAGTTAAATCCCAGGCTCTGAGTCTTCATACAAGCAAGACTTCATTTCAGGAAAGGGCAGTTACTTTTCAGCTCAAACGCACAACATCGTTCACGAAACTCACACGTTTCTCATCTTAACTGACAAACATTGGATGTTAGAGGACCACTGCTTTGTATCAGTTTCAGATGCAGAGTTGGACAATATATGGTCCATATGTGTAGGAAACACCGTTCTTTTGTTCTCAGCACACTCAGGTTTCCTGCTGTCTTAGAGACTCTAGAAAGAAGAGCGTGCTTCTTGCTCTAAAGCAGAGTGTGATGAATGGATGAGAACTATGCTGTGTGTTTCCCCTCAGAAATGGAGTTAAATCCCAGGCTCTGTGTCTTCCTACAAGCAAGACTTCGTTTCAGATAAGTGCAGTCACTTTTCAGCTCAAACGAACTACATCATTCACGAAGCTCACATGATTCTCATCTTAACTGACAAGCATTGGATGTTAGAGGACCTGTGGTGTATTTCAGTTTCAGAAGCAGTGTTGAACTAGATATGGTCCGTATGTGTTGGATCCACTTTTCTTTTTTTCTGAGCACACTCCATTTTCCTGCTGAATTAGAGACTCTTGAAATCAAGAGCGTGATTCTTGATCTAAAGCTGAGTGTGATCCATGGATGATAACTGTGCTGTGTGTTTCCCTTCAGAAATGGAGTTAAATCCCAGGCACTGTGTCTTCCTACATGCAAGACTTCATTTCAGGTAAGGGCATTCACTCTTCAGCTAAAACGAACTACATCGTTCACTAAGCTAACACGTTTCTCATCCTAACTGACAAGCATTGGGTGTTGGAGGACATGTGGTTTGTTGCAGTTTCAGAAGCAGATTTGAACTAGATATGGTAAGTAAGTGTAGGAAACACCTTTCTTTTGTTCTGAGCACACTCACTTTTTCTGCAGTGTTAGAGATTCTAGAAAGCAAGGGCGTGCTTCTTGCTCTAAACCAGAGTGTGTTTCATGGATGAGAACTGAGCTGTGTGTTTCCCTCCAGAAAAGGTGTTAAATCTCAGGCTCTGTGTCTTCCTACATGCAAGACTTCGTTTCAGGTAAACGCAGTCACTTTTCAGCTCAAAGGAACTACATAGTTCATGAAGCTCACACGTTTCTCATCTTAACTGACAAACATTGGATGTTAGAGGACCACTGCTTTGTATCAGTTTCAGACGCAGAGTTGGACTAGATATGGTCCATATGTGTAGGAAACACCGTTCTTTTGTTTTAGTACACTTACGTTTCTTCTTGTCTTAGAGACTCTAGAAATCAGGAGCGTGCTTCTTGCTCTAAAGCAGAGTGTGATCCATGGATCAGAACTCTGCTGTGTGTTTCCCTTCAGAAATGGGGTTAAATCCCAGGCTCTGTGTCTTCCTACAAGCAAGACTTCGTTTCAGTTAAGGGCAGTCACTTTTCAGCTCAAAGGAACTACATCGTTCACGAAGCTAACAAGTTTCCCATCTTAAGTGACAAGCACTGGATGTTAGAGGACCAGTGCTTTGTATCAGTTTTAGAAGCAGAGTTGGACTAGATATGGTCCGTATGTGTAGGAAACACCGTTCTTTCATTCTCATCACACTCACGTTTAATGCTGTCTTAGAGACTCTAGAGAGCTAGAGCATGCTTCTTGCTCTAAAGCAGAGTGTGATGCATGGATGAGAACTTTGCTGTTTGTTTCCCTTCAGAAAAGGAGTTAAATCCCAGGCTGAGTCTTCCTACAAGCAAGACTTCGTTTCAGGTAAAGGCAGTTAATTTATACCTCAAACGAACTACATCGTTCCTGAAGCTCACACAATTCTCATCTAAATTGACAAGCATTGGATGTTAGAGGACCTGTGGTTTTTTTCAGTTACAGAAGCAGAGATGAAGTAGATATGGTCCGTATGTGTAGGAAATTCCGTTCTTTTGTTCTGAGCAAACTCAAGTTTCCTGCTGTATTAGAGACTCTAGAAAGCTAGAGCATGCTGTTTGCTCTAAAGCAGAGTGTGATCCATGGATGAGAACTCTGCTTTGTGGTTCCCTTCAGAAATGGAGTTAAATCCCAGACTGAGTCTTCCTACAAGCAAGACTTTGTTTCAGGTAAGGGCAGTTAATTTATACCTCAAACGAACTACCTCGTTCACGAAGCTCACATGTTTCTCATCTAAACTCACAAGCATTGGATGTTAGAGGACCAGTGCTTTGTATCAGTTTTAGAAGCAGAGTTGGACTAGATATGGTCCGTATGTGTAGGAAACACCGTCCTTTTGTTCTGAGCACACTCAAGTTTCCTGCTGTATTAGAGACTCTGGAAAGCAAGAGCACGCTTCTTGCTCTAAACCAGAGTGTGATCCATGGATGAGAACTCTGCTGTGTGCTTCCCTTCAGAAATGGAGTTAAATCCCAGTCTCTGTGTCTTCCTACAAGCACGACTTTGTTTCAGGTTAGGGCAGTCACTTTTTAGCTCAAACAAACTACATAGTTCACGAACCTAACAAGATTCCCATCTTAAGTTACAAGCATCAGATGTTAGAGGACCAGTGCTGTGTATCAGTTTCAGAAGCAGAGTTGGAGTAGATATGGTCTGTATGTGTAGGAAACACCGTCCATTTATTCTCAACACACTCAAGTTTCCTGCTGTATTAGAGACTCTAGAAAGCTAGAGCGTGCTTCTTGCTCTAAAGCAGAGTGTGATGCATGGATGAGAACTTTGCTGTGTGTTTCCCTTCAGAAATGGAGTTAAATCCCAGGCTCTGTGTCTTCCTACAAGAAAGACTTCGTTTCAGGTAAGGGCAGTTAATTTATACCTCAAACTAACTACATCGTTCACGAAGCTCACACATTTCTCATCTAAACTGACAAGCATTGGATGTTAGAGGACCTGTGGTTTGTTTCATTTACAGAAGCAGAGATGAAGTAGATATGGTCCCTATGTGTAGGAAATTCCGTTCTTTTGTTCTGAGCAAACTCAAGTTTCCTGCTGTATTAGAGACTCTAGAAAGCTAGAGCGTGCTTCTTGCTTAAAGCAGAGTGTGATCCTTGGATGAGAACTCTGCTGTGTGTTTCACTTCAGAAATTGAGTTAAATCCCAGGCTGAGTCTTCCTACAAGCAAGAGTTCGTTTTTTTGGTAAGGGCGGGTAATTTATACCTCAAACTATCTACATCGTTCACAGAGCTCACGCATTTCTCATCTATAATGAAAAGCATTGGATGTTAGAAGTCCTGTGGTTTTTTTTAGTTACAGAAGCAGAGATGAAGTAGATATGGTCCGTATGTGTAGGAAATTCCGTTCTTTTGTTCTGAGCAAACTCAAGTTTCCTGCTGCAATCGAGATTCTGAAGCCAGAGCGTGATTCTTGCTCTAAAGCAGAATGTGATCCTTGGATGAGAACTCTGCTGTGTGTTTCAATTCAGAAATGGAGTTCAATCCCAGGCTGAGTCTTCCTACAAGCAAGACTTCATTTCAGGTAAGGGCAGTTAATTTATACCTCAAACGAACTACATCGTTCCTGAAGCTCACACGATTCTCATCAAAACTGACAAGCATTGGATATTATAGGCCCTGTGGTTTGTTTCAGTTACAGAAGCAGAGATGAAATAGATATGGTCCGTATGTGTAGGAAATTCTGTTCTTTTGTTCTGAGCAAACTCAAGTTTCCTGCTGTATTAGAGACTCTAGAAAGCTAGGGCATGCTGTTTGCTCTAAAGCAGAGTGTGATCCATGGATGAGAACTCTGCTTTGTGGTTCCCTTCAGAAATGGAGTTAAATCCCAGACTGAGTCTTCCTACAAGCAAGACTTTGTTTCAGGTAAGGGCAGTTAATTTATACCTCAAACGAACTACCTCGTTCACGAAGCTCACATGTTTCTCATCTAAACTCACAAGCATTGGATGTTAGAGGACCAGTGCTTTGTATCAGTTTTAGAAGCAGAGTTGGACTAGATATGGTCCGTATGTGTAGGAAACACCGTCCTTTTGTTCTGAGCACACTCAAGTTTCCTGCTGTATTAGAGACTCTGGAAAGCAAGAGCACGCTTCTTGCTCTAAACCAGAGTGTGATCCATGGATGAGAACTCTGCTGTGTGTTTCACTTCAGAAATGGAGTTAAATCCCAGGCTGAGTCTTCCTACAAGCAAGACTTCGTTTCAGTTAAGGGCAGTCACTTTTCAGCTCAAAGGAACTACATCGTTCACGAAGCTAACAAGTTTCCCATCTTAAGTGACAAGCACTGGATGTTAGAGGACCAGTGCTTTGTATCAGTTTTAGCAGCAGAGTTGGACTAGATATGGTCCGTATGTGTAGGAAACACCGTTCTTTTGTTCTCAGCACACTCAAGTTTCCTTCTGTATTAGAGACTCTAGAAAGCAAGTGCGTCCTCCTTGCTCTAAAGCAGAGTGTGATCTATGGATGAGAACTCTGCTGTGTGTTTCACTTCAGAAATGGAGTTAAATCCCAGGCTCAGTCTTCCTACAAGCAAGACTTCGTTTTTTTGGTAAGGGCAGGTAATTTATACCTCAAAATAACTACATCGTTCACAAAGCTCACACGTTTCTCATCTATACTGACAAGCATTGGATGTTAGAGGTCCTGTGGTTTGTTTCAGTTACAGAAGCAAAGATGAAGTAGATATGGTCCGTATGTGTAGGAAATTCCGTTCTTTTGTTCTGAGCAAACTCAAGTTTCCTGCTGTATTCGAGACTCTAAAGCTAGAGCGTGATTCTTCCTCTAAAGCAGAGTGTGATCCTTGGATGAGAACTCTGCTGTGTGTTTCAATTCAGAAATGGAGTTAAATCCCAGGCTGAGTCTTCCTACAAGCAAGACTTCGTTTTTTTGGTAAGGGCAGTTAATTTATACTTCAAACTAACTACATCGTTCACGAAGCTCACACGTTTCTCATCTATAATGACAAGCATTGGATGTTAGAGTACATGTGGTTTGTTTCAGTTACAGAAGCAGAGATGAAGTAGATATGGTCCGTATGTGTAGGAAATTCCGTTCTTTTGTTCGAAGCAAACTCAAGTTTCCTGCTGTATTAGAGACTCTAGAAAGCTAGAGCATGCTTCTTGCTCTAAAGCAGAGTGTGATCCTTGGATGAGAACAATGCTGTGTGTTTCCCTTCAGAAATGGGGATAAATCCCAGGCTCTGTGTTTTCCTACAAGCAAGTATTCTTTTCAGGTAAGGGCAGTCACTTTTCATCTCAAACAAAGTACATCGTTCACAAATCTAACAAGTTTCCCATCTTAACTGACAAGCATTTTATGTTAGAGGACCAGTGCTTTGTATCAGTTTCAGAAGCAGAGTTGGACTAGATATGGTCCGTATGTGTAGGAAACACCGTTCTTTTGTTCTCAGCACACTCACGTTTCCTGCTGTCTTAGAGACTTTAGAAAGCAAGAGCGTGCTTCTCGCTCTAAAGCAGAGTGTGATCCATGGATGAGAACTATGCTGTGTGTTTCCCTTCAGAAATGGAGTTAAATCCCAGGCTCTGTGTCTTCCCACAAGCAAGACTTCGTTTCAGGTAAGGGCAGTCTCTTTGCAGCTCAAAAGAACTACATCGTTCACGGAGCTCCCACATTTCTCTTCTTAACAGACAAGCATTGGATGTTTGAGGAACAGTGCTTTGTATCAGTTTAAGAAGCAGAGTTGGACTAGATATGGTCCGTATGTGTAGGAAACACCATTCTTTTCTTTTCAGCACACTCACGTTTCCTGCTGTATTAGAGACTCTAGGAAGCAAGAGCGTGCTTCTTGTTCTAAAGCAGAGTGTGATCAATGGATGATTACACTGCTGTGGGTTTCACTTCAGAAATGGAGTTAAATCCCAGACTCTGTGTCTTCCTACAAGCAAGACTTCATTTAAGGTAAGGACAGTCACTTCTCAGCTCAAACGAACTACATCGTTCACGAAGCTCACACGTTTCTCATCTTAACAGACAAGCATTGGATGTTAGAGGACCAGTGCTTTGTATCAGTTTCAGAAGCAGAGTTGAACTAGATATGGTCTTTATGTGTAGGAAACAGCGTTCTTTTGTTCTCAGCACACACACGTTTCCTGCTGTCTTAGAGACTCTAGAAAGCAAGAGCGTGCTTCTTGTTCTAAAGCAGAGTGTGATAAATGGATGATTACACTGCTGTGTGTTTCACTTCAGAAATGGAGTTAAATCCCAGGCTCTGCGTCTTCCTACAAGCAAGACTTCAATTCAGGTAAGGGCAGTCACTTTTCTGCTCAAATGAACTACATTGTTCACGAAGCTCACATGTTTCTCATCTTAACTGACAAGCATTGGATGTTAGAAGGGTCAGTGCTTTGTATCAGTTTCAGAAGCAGATTTGGACTACATATGGTCTGTAAGTGTAGGAAACACCTTCCTTTTGTTCTCAGCACACACACGTTTCCTGGTGTCTTAGAGAATCTAGAAAGCAAGAGCGTGCTTCTTGTTCTAAAGCAGAGTGTGATCAATGGATGATTACACTGCTGTGTGTTTCACTTCAGAAATGGAGTTAAATCCAAGGCTCTAAGTCTTCCTAAAAGCAAGACTTCGATTCAGGTAAGGGCAGTCACTTTTCTGCTCAAACGAACTACATCGTTCACGAAGATCACACGTTTCTCATCTTAACTGACAAGCATTGGATGTTAGAAGGGTCAGTGCTTTGTATCAGTTTCAGAAGCAAATTTCGACTACATATGGTCTGTAAGTGTAGGAAACACCGTTCTTTTGTTCTCTGCACACACACATTTCCTGCTGTCTTAGAGAATCTAGAAAGCAAGAGCGTGCTTCTTGTTCTAAAGCAGAGTGTGATCAATGGATGATTACACTGCTGTGTGTTTCACTTCAGAAATGGTCTTAAATCCCAGGCTCTGAGTCTTCCTACAAGAAAGACTTTGATTCAGGTAAGGGCAGTCACTTTTCTGCTCAAACGAACTACATCTTTCACGAAGCTCACACGATTCTCATCTTAAATGACAAGCAATGGATGTTAGAGGGTCAGTGCTTTGTATCAGTTTCAGAACCAGATTTGGACTACATATGGTATGTATGTGTAGGAAACACCGTTCTGTTGTTCTGGGCACACTCAGATAACCTGCTATATTAGAGACTCTAAAAGCAAGAGCGTGCTTCTCGCTCTAAAGCAGAGTGTGTCCATGGATGAGAGGACATGTGGTTTGTTGCAGTTTCAGAAGCAGATTTGAACTAGATATGGTCCGTATGTGTAGGAAACACATTTCTTTTGTTCTGAGCACACTCACTTTTTCTGCAGTGTTAGAGATTCTAGAAAGCAAGGGCGTGCTTCTTGCTCTAAACCAGAGTGTGTTTCATGGATGAGAACTGAGCTGTGTGTTTCCCTCCAGAAAAGGTGTTAAATCTCAGGCTCTGTGTCTTCCTACATGCAAGACTTCGTTTCAGGTAAACGCAGTCACTTTTCAGCTCAAAGGAACTACATAGTTCATGAAGCTCACACGTTTCTCATCTTAACTGACAAACATTGGATGTTAGAGGACCACTGCTTTGTATCAGTTTCAGACGCAGAGTTGGACTAGATATGGTCCATATGTGTAGGAAACACCGTTCTTTTGTTTTAGTACACTTACGTTTCTTCTTGTCTTAGAGACTCTAGAAATCAGGAGCGTGCTTCTCGCTCTAAAGCAGAGTGTGATCCATGGATGAGAACTATGCTGTGTGTTTCCCTTCAGAAATGGAGTTAAATCCCAGGCTCTGTGTCTTCCCACAAGCAAGACTTCGTTTCAGGTAAGGGCAGTCACTTTGCAGCTCAAAAGAACTACATCGTTCACGGAGCTCCCACATTTCTCTTCTTAACAGACAAGCATTGGATGTTTGAGGAACAGTGCTTTGTATCAGTTTAAGAAGCAGAGTTGGACTAGATATGGTCCGTATGTGTAGGAAACACCATTCTTTTCTTTTCAGCACACTCACGTTTCCTGCTGTATTAGAGACTCTAGGAAGCAAGAGCGTGCTTCTTGTTCTAAAGCAGAGTGTGATCAATGGATGATTACACTGCTGTGGGTTTCACTTCAGAAATGGAGTTAAATCCCAGACTCTGTGTCTTCCTACAAGCAAGACTTCGTTTAAGGTAAGGACAGTCACTTCTCAGCTCAAACGAACTACATCGTTCACGAAGCTCACACGTTTCTCATCTTAACAGACAAGCATTGGATGTTAGAGGACCAGTGCTTTGTATCAGTTTCAGAAGCAGAGTTGAACTAGATATGGTCTGTATGTGTAGGAAACAGCGTTCTTTTGTTCTCAGCACACACACGTTTCCTGCTGTCTTAGAGACTCTAGAAAGCAAGAGCGTGCTTCTTGTTCTAAAGCAGAGTGTGATAAATGGATGATTACACTGCTGTGTGTTTCACTTCAGAAATGGAGTTAAATCCCAGGCTCTGCGTCTTCCTACAAGCAAGACTTCAATTCAGGTAAGGGCAGTCACTTTTCTGCTCAAACGAACTACATTGTTCACGAAGCTCACATGTTTCTCATCTTAACTGACAAGCATTGGATGTTAGAAGGGTCAGTGCTTTGTATCAGTTTCAGAAGCAGATTTGGACTACATATGGTCTGTAAGTGTAGGAAACACCTTCCTTTTGTTCTCAGCACACACATGTTTCCTGGTGTCTTAGAGAATCTAGAAAGCAAGAGCGTGCTTCTTGTTCTAAAGCAGAGTGTGATCAATGGATGATTACACTGCTGTGTGTTTCACTTCAGAAATGGAGTTAAATCCAAGGCTCTAAGTCTTCCTAAAAGCAAGACTTCGATTCAGGTAAGGGCAGTCACTTTTCTGCTCAAACGAACTACATCGTTCACGAAGATCACACGTTTCTCATCTTAACTGACAAGCATTGGATGTTAGAAGGGTCAGTGCTTTGTATCAGTTTCAGAAGCAAATTTCGACTACATATGGTCTGTAAGTGTAGGAAACACCGTTCTTTTGTTCTCTGCACACACACATTTCCTGCTGTCTTAGAGAATCTAGAAAGCAAGAGCGTGCTTCTTGTTCTAAAGCAGAGTGTGATCAATGGATGATTACACTGCTGTGTGTTTCACTTCAGAAATGGTCTTAAATCCCAGGCTCTGAGTCTTCCTACAAGAAAGACTTTGATTCAGGTAAGGGCAGTCACTTTTCTGCTCAAACGAACTACATCTTTCACGAAGCTCACACGATTCTCATCTTAAATGACAAGCAATGGATGTTAGAGGGTCAGTGCTTTGTATCAGTTTCAGAACCAGATTTGGACTACATATGGTATGTATGTGTAGGAAACACCGTTCTGTTGTTCTGGGCACACTCAGATTACCTGCTATATTAGAGACTCTAAAAGCAAGAGCGTGCTTCTCGCTCTAAAGCAGAGTGTGTCCATGGATGAGAGGACATGTGGTTTGTTGCAGTTTCAGAAGCAGATTTGAACTAGATATGGTCCGTATGTGTAGGAAACACATTTCTTTTGTTCTGAGCACACTCACTTTTTCTGCAGTGTTAGAGATTCTAGAAAGCAAGGGCGTGCTTCTTGCTCTAAACCAGAGTGTGTTTCATGGATGAGAACTGAGCTGTGTGTTTCCCTCCAGAAAAGGTGTTAAATCTCAGGCTCTGTGTCTTCCTACATGCAAGACTTCGTTTCAGGTAAACGCAGTCACTTTTCAGCTCAAAGGAACTACATAGTTCATGAAGCTCACACGTTTCTCATCTTAACTGACAAACATTGGATGTTAGAGGACCACTGCTTTGTATCAGTTTCAGACGCAGAGTTGGACTAGATATGGTCCATATGTGTAGGAAACACCGTTCTTTTGTTTTAGTACACTTACGTTTCTTCTTGTCTTAGAGACTCTAGAAATCAGGAGCGTGCTTCTTGCTCTAAAGCAGAGTGTGATCCATGGATCAGAACTCTGCTGTGTGTTTCCCTTCAGAAATGGGGTTAAATCCCAGGCTCTGTGTCTTCCTACAAGCAAGACTTCGTTTCAGTTAAGGGCAGTCACTTTTCAGCTCAAAGGAACTACATCGTTCACGAATATCACACGTTTCTCATCTTAACTGACAAGCATTGAATGTTAGAGGACCAGTGCATTTTATCAGTTTCAGAAGCAGATTTGGACAACATATGGTCCGTATGTGTAGGAAACACCGTTCTTTTGTTCTGGGCACACTCAGATTACCTGCTGTATTAGAGAATCTAAAAAGCAAGAGCGTGCTTCTCGCTCTAAATCAGAGTGTGATCCATGGATGAGAACTCTGCTGTGTGTTTCCCTTCAGAGATGGAGTTAAATCCCAGGCTCTGTGTCTTATTACAAGCAAGACTTCATGACAGGTAAGGTCAGTCACTTTTCAGTTCAAAGGAACTACATCATTCTCAAAGCTCACACGTTTCTCATATTAACTGACAAGCATTGGATGTTAGAGGACCAGTGCTTTGTGTCAGTTTCAGAAACAGAGTTGGACTAGATATGGTCCGTATGTGTAGGAAACACCGTTCATTTGTTCTCAGCGCAATCACGTTTCCTGCTGTCATAGAGACTTTAGAAAGCAAGAGCGTGCTTCTCCCTCTAAAGCAGAGTGTGATCCATGGATGAGAACTATGCTGTGTGTTTCCCTTCAGAAATGGAGTTAAATCCCAGCCTCTGTGTCTTCCTACAAGCAAGACTTCGTTTAAGGTAAGGGCAGTCACTTTTCTGCTCAAATGAACTACATCTTTCACGAAGCTCACAGGTTTCTCATCTTAAATGACAAGCAATGGATGTTTGAGGGTCAGTGCTTTGTATCAGTTTCAGAACCAGATTTCGACTACATATGGTCTGTAAGTGTAGGAAACACCGTTCTTTTGTTCTCAGCACACACACATTTCCTGCTGTCTTAGAGAATCTAGAAAGCAAGAGCGTGCTTCTTGTTCTAAAGCAGAGTGTGATCAATGGATGATTACACTGCTGTGTGTTTCACTTCAGAAATGGTCTTAAATCCCAGGCTCTGAGTCTTCCTACAAGAAAGACTTTGATTCAGGTAAGGGCAGTCACTTTTCTGCTCAAACGAACTACATCTTTCACGAAGCTCACACGATTCTCATCTTAAATGACAAGCAATGGATGTTAGAGGGTCAGTGCTTTGTATCAGTTTCAGAACCAGATTTGGACTACATATGGTATGTATGTGTAGGAAACACCGTTCTGTTGTTCTGGGCACACTCAGATTACCTGCTATATTAGAGACTCTAAAAGCAAGAGCGTGCTTCTCGCTCTAAAGCAGAGTGTGTCCATGGATGAGAGGACATGTGGTTTGTTGCAGTTTCAGAAGCAGATTTGAACTAGATATGGTCCGTATGTGTAGGAAACACATTTCTTTTGTTCTGAGCACACTCACTTTTTCTGCAGTGTTAGAGATTCTAGAAAGCAAGGGCGTGCTTCTTGCTCTAAACCAGAGTGTGTTTCATGGATGAGAACTGAGCTGTGTGTTTCCCTCCAGAAAAGGTGTTAAATCTCAGGCTCTGTGTCTTCCTACATGCAAGACTTCGTTTCAGGTAAACGCAGTCACTTTTCAGCTCAAAGGAACTACATAGTTCATGAAGCTCACACGTTTCTCATCTTAACTGACAAACATTGGATGTTAGAGGACCACTGCTTTGTATCAGTTTCAGACGCAGAGTTGGACTAGATATGGTCCATATGTGTAGGAAACACCGTTCTTTTGTTTTAGTACACTTACGTTTCTTCTTGTCTTAGAGACTCTAGAAATCAGGAGCGTGCTTCTTGCTCTAAAGCAGAGTGTGATCCATGGATCAGAACTCTGCTGTGTGTTTCCCTTCAGAAATGGGGTTAAATCCCAGGCTCTGTGTCTTCCTACAAGCAAGACTTCGTTTCAGTTAAGGGCAGTCACTTTTCAGCTCAAAGGAACTACATCGTTCACGAAGCTAACAAGTTTCCCATCTTAAGTGACAAGCACTGGATGTTAGAGGACCAGTGCTTTGTATCAGTTTTAGAAGCAGAGTTGGACTAGATATGGTCCGTATGTGTAGGAAACACCGTTCTTTCATTCTCATCACACTCACGTTTAATGCTGTCTTAGAGACTCTAGAGAGCTAGAGCATGCTTCTTGCTCTAAAGCAGAGTGTGATGCATGGATGAGAACTTTGCTGTTTGTTTCCCTTCAGAAAAGGAGTTAAATCCCAGGCTGAGTCTTCCTACAAGCAAGACTTCGTTTCAGGTAAAGGCAGTTAATTTATACCTCAAACGAACTACATCGTTCCTGAAGCTCACACAATTCTCATCTAAATTGACAAGCATTGGATGTTAGAGGACCTGTGGTTTTTTTCAGTTACAGAAGCAGAGATGAAGTAGATATGGTCCGTATGTGTAGGAAATTCCGTTCTTTTGTTCTGAGCAAACTCAAGTTTCCTGCTGTATTAGAGACTCTAGAAAGCTAGAGCATGCTGTTTGCTCTAAAGCAGAGTGTGATCCATGGATGAGAACTCTGCTTTGTGGTTCCCTTCAGAAATGGAGTTAAATCCCAGACTGAGTCTTCCTACAAGCAAGACTTTGTTTCAGGTAAGGGCAGTTAATTTATACCTCAAACGAACTACCTCGTTCACGAAGCTCACATGTTTCTCATCTAAACTCACAAGCATTGGATGTTAGAGGACCAGTGCTTTGTATCAGTTTTAGAAGCAGAGTTGGACTAGATATGGTCCGTATGTGTAGGAAACACCGTCCTTTTGTTCTGAGCACACTCAAGTTTCCTGCTGTATTAGAGACTCTGGAAAGCAAGAGCACGCTTCTTGCTCTAAACCAGAGTGTGATCCATGGATGAGAACTCTGCTGTGTGTTTCACTTCAGAAATGGAGTTAAATCCCAGGCTGAGTCTTCCTACAAGCAAGACTTCGTTTCAGTTAAGGGCAGTCACTTTTCAGCTCAAAGGAACTACATCGTTCACGAAGCTAACAAGTTTCCCATCTTAAGTGACAAGCACTGGATGTTAGAGGACCAGTGCTTTGTATCAGTTTTAGCAGCAGAGTTGGACTAGATATGGTCCGTATGTGTAGGAAACACCGTTCTTTTGTTCTCAGCACACTCAAGTTTCCTTCTGTATTAGAGACTCTAGAAAGCAAGTGCGTCCTCCTTGCTCTAAAGCAGAGTGTGATCTATGGATGAGAACTCTGCTGTGTGTTTCACTTCAGAAATGGAGTTAAATCCCAGGCTCAGTCTTCCTACAAGCAAGACTTCGTTTTTTTGGTAAGGGCAGGTAATTTATACCTCAAAATAACTACATCGTTCACAAAGCTCACACGTTTCTCATCTATACTGACAAGCATTGGATGTTAGAGGTCCTGTGGTTTGTTTCAGTTACAGAAGCAAAGATGAAGTAGATATGGTCCGTATGTGTAGGAAATTCCGTTCTTTTGTTCTGAGCAAACTCAAGTTTCCTGCTGTATTCGAGACTCTAAAGCTAGAGCGTGATTCTTCCTCTAAAGCAGAGTGTGATCCTTGGATGAGAACTCTGCTGTGTGTTTCAATTCAGAAATGGAGTTAAATCCCAGGCTGAGTCTTCCTACAAGCAAGACTTCGTTTTTTTGGTAAGGGCAGTTAATTTATACTTCAAACTAACTACATCGTTCACGAAGCTCACACGTTTCTCATCTATAATGACAAGCATTGGATGTTAGAGTACATGTGGTTTGTTTCAGTTACAGAAGCAGAGATGAAGTAGATATGGTCCGTATGTGTAGGAAATTCCGTTCTTTTGTTCGAAGCAAACTCAAGTTTCCTGCTGTATTAGAGACTCTAGAAAGCTAGAGCATGCTTCTTGCTCTAAAGCAGAGTGTGATCCTTGGATGAGAACAATGCTGTGTGTTTCCCTTCAGAAATGGGGATAAATCCCAGGCTCTGTGTTTTCCTACAAGCAAGTATTCTTTTCAGGTAAGGGCAGTCACTTTTCATCTCAAACGAAGTACATCGTTCACAAATCTAACAAGTTTCCCATCTTAACTGACAAGCATTTTATGTTAGAGGACCAGTGCTTTGTATCAGTTTCAGAAGCAGAGTTGGACTAGATATGGTCTGTATGTGTAGGAAACACAGTTCGGTTGTTCACAGCACACTCACAATTCCTGCTGTCTTAGAGACTCTAGAAAGCAAGAGCTTTCTTCTTGCTCTAAAGCAGAGAGTGATAAAAGTATGAGAACTCTGCTGTGTGTTTCGCTTCATAAATGAAGTTCAATCCCAGGCTCTGTGTCTTCCTACAAGCAAGAATTCGTTTCAGGTAAGGGAAGTCACTTTTCAGCTCAAACGAACTACATAATTCACGAATCTCAACGTTTCTCATCTAAACTGACAAACATTGGATGTTAGAGGACCACTGCTTTGTATCAGTTTCAGACGCAGAGCTGGACTAGATATGGTCCATATGTGTAGGAAACACCGTTCTTTTGTTCTTAGCACACTCACGTTTCCTCCTGTCTTAGAGACTCTAGAAAGCAATAGCGTGCTTCTTGCTCTAAAGCAGAGTGTGATCAATGGATGAGAACTCTGCTGTGTGTTTCACTTCAGAAATGGAGTTAAATCCCAGGCTCTGAGTCTTCATACAAGCAAGACTTCATTTCAGGAAAGGGCAGTTACTTTTCAGCTCAAACGCACAACATCGTTCACGAAACTCACACGTTTCTCATCTTAACTGACAAACATTGGATGTTAGAGGACCACTGCTTTGTATCAGTTTCAGATGCAGAGTTGGACAATATATGGTCCATATGTGTAGGAAACACCGTTCTTTTGTTCTCAGCACACTCAGGTTTCCTGCTGTCTTAGAGACTCTAGAAAGAAGAGCGTGCTTCTTGCTCTAAAGCAGAGTGTGATGAATGGATGAGAACTATGCTGTGTGTTTCCCCTCAGAAATGGAGTTAAATCCCAGGCTCTGTGTCTTCCTACAAGCAAGACTTCGTTTCAGATAAGTGCAGTCACTTTTCAGCTCAAACGAACTACATCATTCACGAAGCTCACATGATTCTCATCTTAACTGACAAGCATTGGATGTTAGAGGACCTGTGGTGTATTTCAGTTTCAGAAGCAGTGTTGAACTAGATATGGTCCGTATGTGTTGGATCCACTTTTCTTTTTTTCTGAGCACACTCCATTTTCCTGCTGAATTAGAGACTCTTGAAATCAAGAGCGTGATTCTTGATCTAAAGCTGAGTGTGATCCATGGATGATAACTGTGCTGTGGGTTTCCCTTCAGAAATGGAGTTAAATCCCAGGCACTGTGTCTTCCTACAAGCAAGACTTCATTTCAGGTAAGGGCATTCACTCTTCAGCTAAAACGAACTACATCGTTCACTAAGCTAACACGTTTCTCATCCTAACTGACAAGCATTGGGTGTTGGAGGACATGTGGTTTGTTGCAGTTTCAGAAGCAGATTTGAACTAGATATGGTAAGTAAGTGTAGGAAACACCTTTCTTTTGTTCTGAGCACACTCACTTTTTCTGCAGTGTTAGAGATTCTAGAAAGCAAGGGCGTGCTTCTTGCTCTAAACCAGAGTGTGTTTCATGGATGAGAACTGAGCTGTGTGTTTCCCTCCAGAAAAGGTGTTAAATCTCAGGCTCTGTGTCTTCCTACATGCAAGACTTCGTTTCAGGTAAACGCAGTCACTTTTCAGCTCAAAGGAACTACATAGTTCATGAAGCTCACACGTTTCTCATCTTAACTGACAAACATTGGATGTTAGAGGACCACTGCTTTGTATCAGTTTCAGACGCAGAGTTGGACTAGATATGGTCCATATGTGTAGGAAACACCGTTCTTTTGTTTTAGTACACTTACGTTTCTTCTTGTCTTAGAGACTCTAGAAATCAGGAGCGTGCTTCTTGCTCTAAAGCAGAGTGTGATCCATGGATCAGAACTCTGCTGTGTGTTTCCCTTCAGAAATGGGGTTAAATCCCAGGCTCTGTGTCTTCCTACAAGCAAGACTTCGTTTCAGTTAAGGGCAGTCACTTTTCAGCTCAAAGGAACTACATCGTTCACGAAGCTAACAAGTTTCCCATCTTAAGTGACAAGCACTGGATGTTAGAGGACCAGTGCTTTGTATCAGTTTTAGAAGCAGAGTTGGACTAGATATGGTCCGTATGTGTAGGAAACACCGTTCTTTCATTCTCATCACACTCACGTTTAATGCTGTCTTAGAGACTCTAGAGAGCTAGAGCATGCTTCTTGCTCTAAAGCAGAGTGTGATGCATGGATGAGAACTTTGCTGTTTGTTTCCCTTCAGAAAAGGAGTTAAATCCCAGGCTGAGTCTTCCTACAAGCAAGACTTCGTTTCAGGTAAAGGCAGTTAATTTATACCTCAAACGAACTACATCGTTCCTGAAGCTCACACAATTCTCATCTAAATTGACAAGCATTGGATGTTAGAGGACCTGTGGTTTTTTTCAGTTACAGAAGCAGAGATGAAGTAGATATGGTCCGTATGTGTAGGAAATTCCGTTCTTTTGTTCTGAGCAAACTCAAGTTTCCTGCTGTATTAGAGACTCTAGAAAGCTAGAGCATGCTGTTTGCTCTAAAGCAGAGTGTGATCCATGGATGAGAACTCTGCTTTGTGGTTCCCTTCAGAAATGGAGTTAAATCCCAGACTGAGTCTTCCTACAAGCAAGACTTTGTTTCAGGTAAGGGCAGTTAATTTATACCTCAAACGAACTACCTCGTTCACGAAGCTCACATGTTTCTCATCTAAACTCACAAGCATTGGATGTTAGAGGACCAGTGCTTTGTATCAGTTTTAGAAGCAGAGTTGGACTAGATATGGTCCGTATGTGTAGGAAACACCGTCCTTTTGTTCTGAGCACACTCAAGTTTCCTGCTGTATTAGAGACTCTGGAAAGCAAGAGCACGCTTCTTGCTCTAAACCAGAGTGTGATCCATGGATGAGAACTCTGCTGTGTGCTTCCCTTCAGAAATGGAGTTAAATCCCAGTCTCTGTGTCTTCCTACAAGCACGACTTTGTTTCAGGTTAGGGCAGTCACTTTTTAGCTCAAACAAACTACATAGTTCACGAACCTAACAAGATTCCCATCTTAAGTTACAAGCATCAGATGTTAGAGGACCAGTGCTGTGTATCAGTTTCAGAAGCAGAGTTGGAGTAGATATGGTCTGTATGTGTAGGAAACACCGTCCATTTATTCTCAACACACTCAAGTTTCCTGCTGTATTAGAGACTCTAGAAAGCTAGAGCGTGCTCCTTGCTCTAAAGCAGAGTGTGATGCATGGATGAGAACTTTGCTGTGTGTTTCCCTTCAGAAATGGAGTTAAATCCCAGGCTCTGTGTCTTCCTACAAGAAAGACTTCGTTTCAGGTAAGGGCAGTTAATTTATACCTCAAACTAACTACATCGTTCACGAAGCTCACACATTTCTCATCTAAACTGACAAGCATTGGATGTTAGAGGACCTGTGGTTTGTTTCATTTACAGAAGCAGAGATGAAGTAAATATGGTCCCTATGTGTAGGAAATTCCGTTCTTTTGTTCTGAGCAAACTCAAGTTTCCTGCTGTATTAGAGACTCTAGAAAGCTAGAGCGTGCTTCTTGCTTAAAGCAGAGTGTGATCCTTGGATGAGAACTCTGCTGTGTGTTTCACTTCAGAAATGGAGTTAAATCCCAGGCTGCGTCTTCCTACAAGCAAGACTTCGTTTCAGTTAAGGGCAGTCACTTTTCAGCTCAAAGGAACTACATTGTTCACGAAGCTAACAAGTTGCCCATCTTAAGTGACAAGCACTGGATGTTAGAGGACCAGTGCTCTGTATCAGTTTTAGCAGCAGAGTTGGACTAGATATGGTCCGTATGTGTAGGAAACACCGTTCTTTTGTTCTCAGCACACTCAAGTTTCCTTCTGTAATAGAGACTCTAGAAAGCAAGTGCGTCCTCCTTGCTCTAAAGCAGAGTGTGATCTAGGGATGAGAACTCTGCTGTGTGTTTCACTTCAGAAATTGAGTTAAATCCCAGGCTGAGTCTTCCTACAAGCAAGAGTTCGTTTTTTTGGTAAGGGCGGGTAATTTATACCTCAAACTATCTACATCGTTCACAGAGCTCACGCATTTCTCATCTATAATGAAAAGCATTGGATGTTAGAAGTCCTGTGGTTTTTTTTAGTTACAGAAGCAGAGATGAAGTAGATATGGTCCGTATGTGTAGGAAATTCCGTTCTTTTGTTCTGAGCAAACTCAAGTTTCCTGCTGCAATCGAGATTCTAAAGCCAGAGCGTGATTCTTGCTCTAAAGCAGAATGTGATCCTTGGATGAGAACTCTGCTGTGTGTTTCAATTCAGAAATGGAGTTCAATCCCAGGCTGAGTCTTCCTACAAGCAAGACTTCATTTCAGGTAAGGGCAGTTAATTTATACCTCAAACGAACTACATCATTCCTGAAGCTCACACGATTCTCATCAAAACTGACAAGCATTGGATATTATAGGCCCTGTGGTTTGTTTCAGTTACAGAAGCAGAGATGAAATAGATATGGTCCGTATGTGTAGGAAATTCTGTTCTTTTGTTCTGAGCAAACTCAAGTTTCCTGCTGTATTAGAGACTCTAGAAAGCTAGGGCATGCTGTTTGCTCTAAAGCAGAGTGTGATCCATGGATGAGAACTCTGCTTTGTGGTTCCCTTCAGAAATGGAGTTAAATCCCAGACTGAGTCTTCCTACAAGCAAGACTTTGTTTCAGGTAAGGGCAGTTAATTTATACCTCAAACGAACTACCTCGTTCACGAAGCTCACATGTTTCTCATCTAAACTCACAAGCATTGGATGTTAGAGGACCAGTGCTTTGTATCAGTTTTAGAAGCAGAGTTGGACTAGATATGGTCCGTATGTGTAGGAAACACCGTCCTTTTGTTCTGAGCACACTCAAGTTTCCTGCTGTATTAGAGACTCTGGAAAGCAAGAGCACGCTTCTTGCTCTAAACCAGAGTGTGATCCATGGATGAGAACTCTGCTGTGTGTTTCACTTCAGAAATGGAGTTAAATCCAAGGCTGAGTCTTCCTACAAGCAAGACTTCGTTTCAGTTAAGGGCAGTCACTTTTCAGCTCAAAGGAACTACATCGTTCACGAAGCTAACAAGTTTCCCATCTTAAGTGACAAGCACTGGATGTTAGAGGACCAGTGCTTTGTATCAGTTTTAGCAGCAGAGTTGGACTAGATATGGTCCGTATGTGTAGGAAACACCGTTCTTTTGTTCTCAGCACACTCAAGTTTCCTTCTGTATTAGAGACTCTAGAAAGCAAGTGCGTCCTCCTTGCTCTAAAGCAGAGTGTGATCTATGGATGAGAACTCTGCTGTGTGTTTCACTTCAGAAATGGAGTTAAATCCCAGGCTCAGTCTTCCTACAAGCAAGACTTCGTTTTTTTGGTAAGGGCAGGTAATTTATACCTCAAAATAACTACATCATTCACAAAGCTCACACGTTTCTCATCTATACTGACAAGCATTGGATGTTAGAGGTCCTGTGGTTTGTTTCAGTTACAGAAGCAAAGATGAAGTAGATATGGTCCGTATGTGTAGGAAATTCCGTTCTTTTGTTCTGAGCAAACTCAAGTTTCCTGCTGTATTCGAGACTCTAAAGCTAGAGCGTGATTCTTCCTCTAAAGCAGAGTGTGATCCTTGGATGAGAACTCTGCTGTGTGTTTCAATTCAGAAATGGAGTTAAATCCCAGGCTGAGTCTTCCTACAAGCAAGACTTCGTTTTTTTGGTAAGGGCAGTTAATTTATACTTCAAACTAACTACATCATTCACGAAGCTCACACATTTCTCATCTATAATGACAAGCATTGGATGTTAGAGTACATGTGGTTTGTTTCAGTTACAGAAGCAGAGATGAAGTAGATATGGTCCGTATGTGTAGGAAATTCCGTTCTTTTGTTCGAAGCAAACTCAAGTTTCCTGCTGTATTAGAGACTCTAGAAAGCTAGAGCATGCTTCTTGCTCTAAAGCAGAGTGTGATCCTTGGATGAGAACAATGCTGTGTGTTTCCCTTCAGAAATGGGTATAAATCCCAGGCTCTGTGTTTTCCTACAAGCAAGTATTCTTTTCAGGTAAGGGCAGTCACTTTTCATCTCAAACAAAGTACATCGTTCACAAATCTAACAAGTTTCCCATCTTAACTGACAAGCATTTTATGTTAGAGGACCAGTGCTTTGTATCAGTTTCAGAAGCAGAGTTGGACTAGATATGGTCCGTATGTGTAGGAAACACCGTTCTTTTGTTCTCAGCACACTCACGTTTCCTGCTGTCTTAGAGACTTTAGAAAGCAAGAGCGTGCTTCTCGCTCTAAAGCAGAGTGTGATCCATGGATGAGAACTATGCTGTGTGTTTCCCTTCAGAAATGGAGTTAAATCCCAGGCTCTGTGTCTTCCCACAAGCAAGACTTCGTTTCAGGTAAGGGCAGTCACTTTGCAGCTCAAAAGAACTACATCGTTCACGGAGCTCCCACATTTCTCTTCTTAACAGACAAGCATTGGATGTTTGAGGAACAGTGCTTTGTATCAGTTTAAGAAGCAGAGTTGGACTAGATATGGTCCGTATGTGTAGGAAACACCATTCTTTTCTTTTCAGCACACTCACGTTTCCTGCTGTATTAGAGACTCTAGGAAGCAAGAGCGTGCTTCTTGTTCTAAAGCAGAGTGTGATCAATGGATGATTACACTGCTGTGGGTTTCACTTCAGAAATGGAGTTAAATCCCAGACTCTGTGTCTTCCTACAAGCAAGACTTCGTTTAAGGTAAGGACAGTCACTTCTCAGCTCAAACGAACTACATCGTTCACGAAGCTCACACGTTTCTCATCTTAACAGACAAGCATTGGATGTTAGAGGACCAGTGCTTTGTATCAGTTTCAGAAGCAGAGTTGAACTAGATATGGTCTGTATGTGTAGGAAACAGCGTTCTTTTGTTCTCAGCACACACACGTTTCCTGCTGTCTTAGAGACTCTAGAAAGCAAGAGCGTGCTTCTTGTTCTAAAGCAGAGTGTGATAAATGGATGATTACACTGCTGTGTGTTTCACTTCAGAAATGGAGTTAAATCCCAGGCTCTGCGTCTTCCTACAAGCAAGACTTCAATTCAGGTAAGGGCAGTCACTTTTCTGCTCAAATGAACTACATTGTTCACGAAGCTCACATGTTTCTCATCTTAACTGACAAGCATTGGATGTTAGAAGGGTCAGTGCTTTGTATCAGTTTCAGAAGCAGATTTGGACTACATATGGTATGTAAGTGTAGGAAACACCTTCCTTTTGTTCTCAGCACACACACGTTTCCTGGTGTCTTAGAGAATCTAGAAAGCAAGAGCGTGCTTCTTGTTCTAAAGCAGAGTGTGATTAATGGATGATTACACTGCTGTGTGTTTCACTTCAGAAATGGAGTTAAATCCAAGGCTCTAAGTCTTCCTAAAAGCAAGACTTCGATTCAGGTAAGGGCAGTCACTTTTCTGCTCAAACGAACTACATCGTTCACGAAGATCACACGTTTCTCATCTTAACTGACAAGCATTGGATGTTAGAAGGGTCAGTGCTTTGTATCAGTTTCAGAAGCAGATTTCGACTACATATGGTCTGTAAGTGTAGGAAACACCGTTCTTTTGTTCTCAGCACACACACATTTCCTGCTGTCTTAGAGAATCTAGAAAGCAAGAGCGTGCTTCTTGTTCTAAAGCAGAGTGTGATCAATGGATGATTACACTGCTGTGTGTTTCACTTCAGAAATGGTCTTAAATCCCAGGCTCTGAGTCTTCCTACAAGAAAGACTTTGATTCAGGTAAGGGCAGTCACTTTTCTGCTCAAACGAACTACATCTTTCACGAAGCTCACACGATTCTCATCTTAAATGACAAGCAATGGATGTTAGAGGGTCAGTGCTTTGTATCAGTTTCAGAACCAGATTTGGACTACATATGGTATGTATGTGTAGGAAACACCGTTCTGTTGTTCTGGGCACACTCAGATTACCTGCTATATTAGAGACTCTAAAAGCAAGAGCGTGCTTCTCGCTCTAAAGCAGAGTGTGTCCATGGATGAGAGGACATGTGGTTTGTTGCAGTTTCAGAAGCAGATTTGAACTAGATATGGTCCGTATGTGTAGGAAACACATTTCTTTTGTTCTGAGCACACTCACTTTTTCTGCAGTGTTAGAGATTCTAGAAAGCAAGGGCGTGCTTCTTGCTCTAAACCAGAGTGTGTTTCATGGATGAGAACTGAGCTGTGTGTTTCCCTCCAGAAAAGGTGTTAAATCTCAGGCTCTGTGTCTTCCTACATGCAAGACTTCGTTTCAGGTAAACGCAGTCACTTTTCAGCTCAAAGGAACTACATAGTTCATGAAGCTCACACGTTTCTCATCTTAACTGACAAACATTGGATGTTAGAGGACCACTGCTTTGTATCAGTTTCAGACGCAGAGTTGGACTAGATATGGTCCATATGTGTAGGAAACACCGTTCTTTTGTTTTAGTACACTTACGTTTCTTCTTGTCTTAGAGACTCTAGAAATCAGGAGCGTGCTTCTTGCTCTAAAGCAGAGTGTGATCCATGGATCAGAACTCTGCTGTGTGTTTCCCTTCAGAAATGGGGTTAAATCCCAGGCTCTGTGTCTTCCTACAAGCAAGACTTCGTTTCAGGTAAGGGCAGTCACTTTTCTGCTCAAACGAACTACATTGTTCACGAAGCTCACATGTTTCTCATCTTAACTGACAAGCATTGGATGTTAGAAGGGTCAGTGCTTTGTATCAGTTTCAGAAGCAGATTTGGACTACATATGGTCTGTAAGTGTAGGAAACACCTTCCTTTTGTTCTCAGCACACACACGTTTCCTGGTGTCTTAGAGAATCTAGAAAGCAAGAGCGTGCTTCTTGTTCTAAAGCAGAGTGTGATCAATGGATGATTACACTGCTGTGTGTTTCACTTCAGAAATGGAGTTAAATCCAAGGCTCTAAGTCTTCCTAAAAGCAAGACTTCGATTCAGGTAAGGGCAGTCACTTTTCTGCTCAAACGAACTACATCTTTCACGAAGCTCACACGATTCTCATCTTAAATGACAAGCAATGGATGTTAGAGGGTCAGTGCTTTGTATCAGTTTCAGAACCAGATTTGGACTACATATGGTATGTATGTGTAGGAAACACCGTTCTGTTGTTCTGGGCACACTCAGATAACCTGCTATATTAGAGACTCTAAAAGCAAGAGCGTGCTTCTCGCTCTAAAGCAGAGTGTGTCCATGGATGAGAGGACATGTGGTTTGTTGCAGTTTCAGAAGCAGATTTGAACTAGATATGGTCCGTATGTGTAGGAAACACATTTCTTTTGTTCTGAGCACACTCACTATTTCTGCAGTGTTAGAGATTCTAGAAAGCAAGGGCGTGCTTCTTGCTCTAAACCAGAGTGTGTTTCATGGATGAGAACTGAGCTGTGTGTTTCCCTCCAGAAAAGGTGTTAAATCTCAGGCTCTGTGTCTTCCTACATGCAAGACTTCGTTTCAGGTAAACGCAGTCACTTTTCAGCTCAAAGGAACTACATAGTTCATGAAGCTCACACGTTTCTCATCTTAACTGACAAACATTGGATGTTAGAGGACCACTGCTTTGTATCAGTTTCAGACGCAGAGTTGGACTAGATATGGTCCATATGTGTAGGAAACACCGTTCTTTTGTTTTAGTACACTTACGTTTCTTCTTGTCTTAGAGACTCTAGAAATCAGGAGCGTGCTTCTCGCTCTAAAGCAGAGTGTGATCCATGGATGAGAACTATGCTGTGTGTTTCCCTTCAGAAATGGAGTTAAATCCCAGGCTCTGTGTCTTCCCACAAGCAAGACTTCGTTTCAGGTAAGGGCAGTCACTTTGCAGCTCAAAAGAACTACATCGTTCACGGAGCTCCCACATTTCTCTTCTTAACAGACAAGCATTGGATGTTTGAGGAACAGTGCTTTGTATCAGTTTAAGAAGCAGAGTTGGACTAGATATGGTCTGTATGTGTAGGAAACACCATTCTTTTCTTTTCAGCACACTCACGTTTCCTGCTGTATTAGAGACTCTAGGAAGCAAGAGCGTGCTTCTTGTTCTAAAGCAGAGTGTGATCAATGGATGATTACACTGCTGTGGGTTTCACTTCAGAAATGGAGTTAAATCCCAGACTCTGTGTCTTCCTACAAGCAAGACTTCGTTTAAGGTAAGGACAGTCACTTCTCAGCTCAAACGAACTACATCGTTCACGAAGCTCACACGTTTCTCATCTTAACAGACAAGCATTGGATGTTAGAGGACCAGTGCTTTGTATCAGTTTCAGAAGCAGAGTTGAACTAGATATGGTCTGTATGTGTAGGAAACAGCGTTCTTTTGTTCTCAGCACACACACGTTTCCTGCTGTCTTAGAGACTCTAGAAAGCAAGAGCGTGCTTCTTGTTCTAAAGCAGAGTGTGATAAATGGATGATTACACTGCTGTGTGTTTCACTTCAGAAATGGAGTTAAATCCCAGGCTCTGCGTCTTCCTACAAGCAAGACTTCAATTCAGGTAAGGGCAGTCACTTTTCTGCTCAAACGAACTACATTGTTCACGAAGCTCACATGTTTCTCATCTTAACTGACAAGCATTGGATGTTAGAAGGGTCAGTGCTTTGTATCAGTTTCAGAAGCAGATTTGGACTACATATGGTCTGTAAGTGTAGGAAACACCTTCCTTTTGTTCTCAGCACACACATGTTTCCTGGTGTCTTAGAGAATCTAGAAAGCAAGAGCGTGCTTCTTGTTCTAAAGCAGAGTGTGATCAATGGATGATTACACTGCTGTGTGTTTCACTTCAGAAATGGAGTTAAATCCAAGGCTCTAAGTCTTCCTAAAAGCAAGACTTCGATTCAGGTAAGGGCAGTCACTTTTCTGCTCAAACGAACTACATCGTTCACGAAGATCACACGTTTCTCATCTTAACTGACAAGCATTGGATGTTAGAAGGGTCAGTGCTTTGTATCAGTTTCAGAAGCAAATTTCGACTACATATGGTCTGTAAGTGTAGGAAACACCGTTCTTTTGTTCTCTGCACACACACATTTCCTGCTGTCTTAGAGAATCTAGAAAGCAAGAGCGTGCTTCTTGTTCTAAAGCAGAGTGTGATCAATGGATGATTACACTGCTGTGTGTTTCACTTCAGAAATGGTCTTAAATCCCAGGCTCTGAGTCTTCCTACAAGAAAGACTTTGATTCAGGTAAGGGCAGTCACTTTTCTGCTCAAACGAACTACATCTTTCACGAAGCTCACACGATTCTCATCTTAAATGACAAGCAATGGATGTTAGAGGGTCAGTGCTTTGTATCAGTTTCAGAACCAGATTTGGACTACATATGGTATGTATGTGTAGGAAACACCGTTCTGTTGTTCTGGGCACACTCAGATTACCTGCTATATTAGAGACTCTAAAAGCAAGAGCGTGCTTCTCGCTCTAAAGCAGAGTGTGTCCATGGATGAGAGGACATGTGGTTTGTTGCAGTTTCAGAAGCAGATTTGAACTAGATATGGTCCGTATGTGTAGGAAACACATTTCTTTTGTTCTGAGCACACTCACTTTTTCTGCAGTGTTAGAGATTCTAGAAAGCAAGGGCGTGCTTCTTGCTCTAAACCAGAGTGTGTTTCATGGATGAGAACTGAGCTGTGTGTTTCCCTCCAGAAAAGGTGTTAAATCTCAGGCTCTGTGTCTTCCTACATGCAAGACTTTGTTTCAGGTAAACGCAGTCACTTTTCAGCTCAAAGGAACTACATAGTTCATGAAGCTCACACGTTTCTCATCTTAACTGACAAACATTGGATGTTAGAGGACCACTGCTTTGTATCAGTTTCAGACGCAGAGTTGGACTAGATATGGTCCATATGTGTAGGAAACACCGTTCTTTTGTTTTAGTACACTTACGTTTCTTCTTGTCTTAGAGACTCTAGAAATCAGGAGCGTGCTTCTTGCTCTAAAGCAGAGTGTGATCCATGGATCAGAACTCTGCTGTGTGTTTCCCTTCAGAAATGGGGTTAAATCCCAGGCTCTGTGTCTTCCTACAAGCAAGACTTCGTTTCAGTTAAGGGCAGTCACTTTTCAGCTCAAAGGAACTACATCGTTCACGAATATCACACGTTTCTCATCTTAACTGACAAGCATTGAATGTTAGAGGACCAGTGCATTTTATCAGTTTCAGAAGCAGATTTGGACAACATATGGTCCGTATGTGTAGGAAACACCGTTCTTTTGTTCTGGGCACACTCAGATTACCTGCTGTATTAGAGAATCTAAAAAGCAAGAGCGTGCTTCTCGCTCTAAATCAGAGTGTGATCCATGGATGAGAACTCTGCTGTGTGTTTCCCTTCAGAGATGGAGTTAAATCCCAGGCTCTGTGTCTTATTACAAGCAAGACTTCATGACAGGTAAGGTCAGTCACTTTTCAGTTCAAAGGAACTACATCATTCTCAAAGCTCACACGTTTCTCATATTAACTGACAAGCATTGGATGTTAGAGGACCAGTGCTTTGTGTCAGTTTCAGAAACAGAGTTGGACTAGATATGGTCCGTATGTGTAGGAAACACCGTTCATTTGTTCTCAGCGCAATCACGTTTCCTGCTGTCATAGAGACTTTAGAAAGCAAGAGCGTGCTTCTCCCTCTAAAGCAGAGTGTGATCCATGGATGAGAACTATGCTGTGTGTTTCCCTTCAGAAATGGAGTTAAATCCCAGCCTCTGTGTCTTCCTACAAGCAAGACTTCGTTTAAGGTAAGGGCAGTCACTTTTCTGCTCAAATGAACTACATCTTTCACGAAGCTCACAGGTTTCTCATCTTAAATGACAAGCAATGGATGTTTGAGGGTCAGTGCTTTGTATCAGTTTCAGAACCAGATTTCGACTACATATGGTCTGTAAGTGTAGGAAACACCGTTCTTTTGTTCTCAGCACACACACATTTCCTGCTGTCTTAGAGAATCTAGAAAGCAAGAGCGTGCTTCTTGTTCTAAAGCAGAGTGTGATCAATGGATGATTACACTGCTGTGTGTTTCACTTCAGAAATGGTCTTAAATCCCAGGCTCTGAGTCTTCCTACAAGAAAGACTTTGATTCAGGTAAGGGCAGTCACTTTTCTGCTCAAACGAACTACATCTTTCACGAAGCTCACACGATTCTCATCTTAAATGACAAGCAATGGATGTTAGAGGGTCAGTGCTTTGTATCAGTTTCAGAACCAGATTTGGACTACATATGGTATGTATGTGTAGGAAACACCGTTCTGTTGTTCTGGGCACACTCAGATTACCTGCTATATTAGAGACTCTAAAAGCAAGAGCGTGCTTCTCGCTCTAAAGCAGAGTGTGTCCATGGATGAGAGGACATGTGGTTTGTTGCAGTTTCAGAAGCAGATTTGAACTAGATATGGTCCGTATGTGTAGGAAACACATTTCTTTTGTTCTGAGCACACTCACTTTTTCTGCAGTGTTAGAGATTCTAGAAAGCAAGGGCGTGCTTCTTGCTCTAAACCAGAGTGTGTTTCATGGATGAGAACTGAGCTGTGTGTTTCCCTCCAGAAAAGGTGTTAAATCTCAGGCTCTGTGTCTTCCTACATGCAAGACTTCGTTTCAGGTAAACGCAGTCACTTTTCAGCTCAAAGGAACTACATAGTTCATGAAGCTCACACGTTTCTCATCTTAACTGACAAACATTGGATGTTAGAGGACCACTGCTTTGTATCAGTTTCAGACGCAGAGTTGGACTAGATATGGTCCATATGTGTAGGAAACACCGTTCTTTTGTTTTAGTACACTTACGTTTCTTCTTGTCTTAGAGACTCTAGAAATCAGGAGCGTGCTTCTTGCTCTAAAGCAGAGTGTGATCCATGGATCAGAACTCTGCTGTGTGTTTCCCTTCAGAAATGGGGTTAAATCCCAGGCTCTGTGTCTTCCTACAAGCAAGACTTCGTTTCAGTTAAGGGCAGTCACTTTTCAGCTCAAAGGAACTACATCGTTCACGAAGCTAACAAGTTTCCCATCTTAAGTGACAAGCACTGGATGTTAGAGGACCAGTGCTTTGTATCAGTTTTAGAAGCAGAGTTGGACTAGATATGGTCCGTATGTGTAGGAAACACCGTTCTTTCATTCTCATCACACTCACGTTTAATGCTGTCTTAGAGACTCTAGAGAGCTAGAGCATGCTTCTTGCTCTAAAGCAGAGTGTGATGCATGGATGAGAACTTTGCTGTTTGTTTCCCTTCAGAAAAGGAGTTAAATCCCAGGCTGAGTCTTCCTACAAGCAAGACTTCGTTTCAGGTAAAGGCAGTTAATTTATACCTCAAACGAACTACATCGTTCCTGAAGCTCACACAATTCTCATCTAAATTGACAAGCATTGGATGTTAGAGGACCTGTGGTTTTTTTCAGTTACAGAAGCAGAGATGAAGTAGATATGGTCCGTATGTGTAGGAAATTCCGTTCTTTTGTTCTGAGCAAACTCAAGTTTCCTGCTGTATTAGAGACTCTAGAAAGCTAGAGCATGCTGTTTGCTCTAAAGCAGAGTGTGATCCATGGATGAGAACTCTGCTTTGTGGTTCCCTTCAGAAATGGAGTTAAATCCCAGACTGAGTCTTCCTACAAGCAAGACTTTGTTTCAGGTAAGGGCAGTTAATTTATACCTCAAACGAACTACCTCGTTCACGAAGCTCACATGTTTCTCATCTAAACTCACAAGCATTGGATGTTAGAGGACCAGTGCTTTGTATCAGTTTTAGAAGCAGAGTTGGACTAGATATGGTCCGTATGTGTAGGAAACACCGTCCTTTTGTTCTGAGCACACTCAAGTTTCCTGCTGTATTAGAGACTCTGGAAAGCAAGAGCACGCTTCTTGCTCTAAACCAGAGTGTGATCCATGGATGAGAACTCTGCTGTGTGTTTCACTTCAGAAATGGAGTTAAATCCCAGGCTGAGTCTTCCTACAAGCAAGACTTCGTTTCAGTTAAGGGCAGTCACTTTTCAGCTCAAAGGAACTACATCGTTCACGAAGCTAACAAGTTTCCCATCTTAAGTGACAAGCACTGGATGTTAGAGGACCAGTGCTTTGTATCAGTTTTAGCAGCAGAGTTGGACTAGATATGGTCCGTATGTGTAGGAAACACCGTTCTTTTGTTCTCAGCACACTCAAGTTTCCTTCTGTATTAGAGACTCTAGAAAGCAAGTGCGTCCTCCTTGCTCTAAAGCAGAGTGTGATCTATGGATGAGAACTCTGCTGTGTGTTTCACTTCAGAAATGGAGTTAAATCCCAGGCTCAGTCTTCCTACAAGCAAGACTTCGTTTTTTTGGTAAGGGCAGGTAATTTATACCTCAAAATAACTACATCGTTCACAAAGCTCACACGTTTCTCATCTATACTGACAAGCATTGGATGTTAGAGGTCCTGTGGTTTGTTTCAGTTACAGAAGCAAAGATGAAGTAGATATGGTCCGTATGTGTAGGAAATTCCGTTCTTTTGTTCTGAGCAAACTCAAGTTTCCTGCTGTATTCGAGACTCTAAAGCTAGAGCGTGATTCTTCCTCTAAAGCAGAGTGTGATCCTTGGATGAGAACTCTGCTGTGTGTTTCAATTCAGAAATGGAGTTAAATCCCAGGCTGAGTCTTCCTACAAGCAAGACTTCGTTTTTTTGGTAAGGGCAGTTAATTTATACTTCAAACTAACTACATCGTTCACGAAGCTCACACGTTTCTCATCTATAATGACAAGCATTGGATGTTAGAGTACATGTGGTTTGTTTCAGTTACAGAAGCAGAGATGAAGTAGATATGGTCCGTATGTGTAGGAAATTCCGTTCTTTTGTTCGAAGCAAACTCAAGTTTCCTGCTGTATTAGAGACTCTAGAAAGCTAGAGCATGCTTCTTGCTCTAAAGCAGAGTGTGATCCTTGGATGAGAACAATGCTGTGTGTTTCCCTTCAGAAATGGGGATAAATCCCAGGCTCTGTGTTTTCCTACAAGCAAGTATTCTTTTCAGGTAAGGGCAGTCACTTTTCATCTCAAACGAAGTACATCGTTCACAAATCTAACAAGTTTCCCATCTTAACTGACAAGCATTTTATGTTAGAGGACCAGTGCTTTGTATCAGTTTCAGAAGCAGAGTTGGACTAGATATGGTCTGTATGTGTAGGAAACACAGTTCGGTTGTTCACAGCACACTCACAATTCCTGCTGTCTTAGAGACTCTAGAAAGCAAGAGCTTTCTTCTTGCTCTAAAGCAGAGAGTGATAAAAGTATGAGAACTCTGCTGTGTGTTTCGCTTCATAAATGAAGTTCAATCCCAGGCTCTGTGTCTTCCTACAAGCAAGAATTCGTTTCAGGTAAGGGAAGTCACTTTTCAGCTCAAACGAACTACATAATTCACGAATCTCAACGTTTCTCATCTAAACTGACAAACATTGGATGTTAGAGGACCACTGCTTTGTATCAGTTTCAGACGCAGAGCTGGACTAGATATGGTCCATATGTGTAGGAAACACCGTTCTTTTGTTCTTAGCACACTCACGTTTCCTCCTGTCTTAGAGACTCTAGAAAGCAATAGCGTGCTTCTTGCTCTAAAGCAGAGTGTGATCAATGGATGAGAACTCTGCTGTGTGTTTCACTTCAGAAATGGAGTTAAATCCCAGGCTCTGAGTCTTCATACAAGCAAGACTTCATTTCAGGAAAGGGCAGTTACTTTTCAGCTCAAACGCACAACATCGTTCACGAAACTCACACGTTTCTCATCTTAACTGACAAACATTGGATGTTAGAGGACCACTGCTTTGTATCAGTTTCAGATGCAGAGTTGGACAATATATGGTCCATATGTGTAGGAAACACCGTTCTTTTGTTCTCAGCACACTCAGGTTTCCTGCTGTCTTAGAGACTCTAGAAAGAAGAGCGTGCTTCTTGCTCTAAAGCAGAGTGTGATGAATGGATGAGAACTATGCTGTGTGTTTCCCCTCAGAAATGGAGTTAAATCCCAGGCTCTGTGTCTTCCTACAAGCAAGACTTCGTTTCAGATAAGTGCAGTCACTTTTCAGCTCAAACGAACTACATCATTCACGAAGCTCACATGATTCTCATCTTAACTGACAAGCATTGGATGTTAGAGGACCTGTGGTGTATTTCAGTTTCAGAAGCAGTGTTGAACTAGATATGGTCCGTATGTGTTGGATCCACTTTTCTTTTTTTCTGAGCACACTCCATTTTCCTGCTGAATTAGAGACTCTTGAAATCAAGAGCGTGATTCTTGATCTAAAGCTGAGTGTGATCCATGGATGATAACTGTGCTGTGGGTTTCCCTTCAGAAATGGAGTTAAATCCCAGGCACTGTGTCTTCCTACAAGCAAGACTTCATTTCAGGTAAGGGCATTCACTCTTCAGCTAAAACGAACTACATCGTTCACTAAGCTAACACGTTTCTCATCCTAACTGACAAGCATTGGGTGTTGGAGGACATGTGGTTTGTTGCAGTTTCAGAAGCAGATTTGAACTAGATATGGTAAGTAAGTGTAGGAAACACCTTTCTTTTGTTCTGAGCACACTCACTTTTTCTGCAGTGTTAGAGATTCTAGAAAGCAAGGGCGTGCTTCTTGCTCTAAACCAGAGTGTGTTTCATGGATGAGAACTGAGCTGTGTGTTTCCCTCCAGAAAAGGTGTTAAATCTCAGGCTCTGTGTCTTCCTACATGCAAGACTTCGTTTCAGGTAAACGCAGTCACTTTTCAGCTCAAAGGAACTACATAGTTCATGAAGCTCACACGTTTCTCATCTTAACTGACAAACATTGGATGTTAGAGGACCACTGCTTTGTATCAGTTTCAGACGCAGAGTTGGACTAGATATGGTCCATATGTGTAGGAAACACCGTTCTTTTGTTTTAGTACACTTACGTTTCTTCTTGTCTTAGAGACTCTAGAAATCAGGAGCGTGCTTCTTGCTCTAAAGCAGAGTGTGATCCATGGATCAGAACTCTGCTGTGTGTTTCCCTTCAGAAATGGGGTTAAATCCCAGGCTCTGTGTCTTCCTACAAGCAAGACTTCGTTTCAGTTAAGGGCAGTCACTTTTCAGCTCAAAGGAACTACATCGTTCACGAAGCTAACAAGTTTCCCATCTTAAGTGACAAGCACTGGATGTTAGAGGACCAGTGCTTTGTATCAGTTTTAGAAGCAGAGTTGGACTAGATATGGTCCGTATGTGTAGGAAACACCGTTCTTTCATTCTCATCACACTCACGTTTAATGCTGTCTTAGAGACTCTAGAGAGCTAGAGCATGCTTCTTGCTCTAAAGCAGAGTGTGATGCATGGATGAGAACTTTGCTGTTTGTTTCCCTTCAGAAAAGGAGTTAAATCCCAGGCTGAGTCTTCCTACAAGCAAGACTTCGTTTCAGGTAAAGGCAGTTAATTTATACCTCAAACGAACTACATCGTTCCTGAAGCTCACACAATTCTCATCTAAATTGACAAGCATTGGATGTTAGAGGACCTGTGGTTTTTTTCAGTTACAGAAGCAGAGATGAAGTAGATATGGTCCGTATGTGTAGGAAATTCCGTTCTTTTGTTCTGAGCAAACTCAAGTTTCCTGCTGTATTAGAGACTCTAGAAAGCTAGAGCATGCTGTTTGCTCTAAAGCAGAGTGTGATCCATGGATGAGAACTCTGCTTTGTGGTTCCCTTCAGAAATGGAGTTAAATCCCAGACTGAGTCTTCCTACAAGCAAGACTTTGTTTCAGGTAAGGGCAGTTAATTTATACCTCAAACGAACTACCTCGTTCACGAAGCTCACATGTTTCTCATCTAAACTCACAAGCATTGGATGTTAGAGGACCAGTGCTTTGTATCAGTTTTAGAAGCAGAGTTGGACTAGATATGGTCCGTATGTGTAGGAAACACCGTCCTTTTGTTCTGAGCACACTCAAGTTTCCTGCTGTATTAGAGACTCTGGAAAGCAAGAGCACGCTTCTTGCTCTAAACCAGAGTGTGATCCATGGATGAGAACTCTGCTGTGTGTTTCACTTCAGAAATGGAGTTAAATCCCAGGCTGAGTCTTCCTACAAGCAAGACTTCGTTTCAGTTAAGGGCAGTCACTTTTCAGCTCAAAGGAACTACATCGTTCACGAAGCTAACAAGTTTCCCATCTTA
Organism: Onychomys leucogaster; assembly: GCA_949786385.1. NCBI lineage: Eukaryota > Metazoa > Chordata > Mammalia > Rodentia > Cricetidae > Onychomys > Onychomys leucogaster. The sequence continues at coordinate 2,005,929 of CATKUP010000018.1, read as the reverse complement.
AGTGACAAGCACTGGATGTTAGAGGACCAGTGCTTTGTATCAGTTTTAGCAGCAGAGTTGGACTAGATATGGTCCGTATGTGTAGGAAACACCGTTCTTTTGTTCTCAGCACACTCAAGTTTCCTTCTGTATTAGAGACTCTAGAAAGCAAGTGCGTCCTCCTTGCTCTAAAGCAGAGTGTGATCTATGGATGAGAACTCTGCTGTGTGTTTCACTTCAGAAATGGAGTTAAATCCCAGGCTCAGTCTTCCTACAAGCAAGACTTCGTTTTTTTGGTAAGGGCAGGTAATTTATACCTCAAAATAACTACATCGTTCACAAAGCTCACACGTTTCTCATCTATACTGACAAGCATTGGATGTTAGAGGTCCTGTGGTTTGTTTCAGTTACAGAAGCAAAGATGAAGTAGATATGGTCCGTATGTGTAGGAAATTCCGTTCTTTTGTTCTGAGCAAACTCAAGTTTCCTGCTGTATTCGAGACTCTAAAGCTAGAGCGTGATTCTTCCTCTAAAGCAGAGTGTGATCCTTGGATGAGAACTCTGCTGTGTGTTTCAATTCAGAAATGGAGTTAAATCCCAGGCTGAGTCTTCCTACAAGCAAGACTTCGTTTTTTTGGTAAGGGCAGTTAATTTATACTTCAAACTAACTACATCGTTCACGAAGCTCACACGTTTCTCATCTATAATGACAAGCATTGGATGTTAGAGTACATGTGGTTTGTTTCAGTTACAGAAGCAGAGATGAAGTAGATATGGTCCGTATGTGTAGGAAATTCCGTTCTTTTGTTCGAAGCAAACTCAAGTTTCCTGCTGTATTAGAGACTCTAGAAAGCTAGAGCATGCTTCTTGCTCTAAAGCAGAGTGTGATCCTTGGATGAGAACAATGCTGTGTGTTTCCCTTCAGAAATGGGGATAAATCCCAGGCTCTGTGTTTTCCTACAAGCAAGTATTCTTTTCAGGTAAGGGCAGTCACTTTTCATCTCAAACGAAGTACATCGTTCACAAATCTAACAAGTTTCCCATCTTAACTGACAAGCATTTTATGTTAGAGGACCAGTGCTTTGTATCAGTTTCAGAAGCAGAGTTGGACTAGATATGGTCTGTATGTGTAGGAAACACAGTTCGGTTGTTCACAGCACACTCACAATTCCTGCTGTCTTAGAGACTCTAGAAAGCAAGAGCTTTCTTCTTGCTCTAAAGCAGAGAGTGATAAAAGTATGAGAACTCTGCTGTGTGTTTCGCTTCATAAATGAAGTTCAATCCCAGGCTCTGTGTCTTCCTACAAGCAAGAATTCGTTTCAGGTAAGGGAAGTCACTTTTCAGCTCAAACGAACTACATAATTCACGAATCTCAACGTTTCTCATCTAAACTGACAAACATTGGATGTTAGAGGACCACTGCTTTGTATCAGTTTCAGACGCAGAGCTGGACTAGATATGGTCCATATGTGTAGGAAACACCGTTCTTTTGTTCTTAGCACACTCACGTTTCCTCCTGTCTTAGAGACTCTAGAAAGCAATAGCGTGCTTCTTGCTCTAAAGCAGAGTGTGATCAATGGATGAGAACTCTGCTGTGTGTTTCACTTCAGAAATGGAGTTAAATCCCAGGCTCTGAGTCTTCATACAAGCAAGACTTCATTTCAGGAAAGGGCAGTTACTTTTCAGCTCAAACGCACAACATCGTTCACGAAACTCACACGTTTCTCATCTTAACTGACAAACATTGGATGTTAGAGGACCACTGCTTTGTATCAGTTTCAGATGCAGAGTTGGACAATATATGGTCCATATGTGTAGGAAACACCGTTCTTTTGTTCTCAGCACACTCAGGTTTCCTGCTGTCTTAGAGACTCTAGAAAGAAGAGCGTGCTTCTTGCTCTAAAGCAGAGTGTGATGAATGGATGAGAACTATGCTGTGTGTTTCCCCTCAGAAATGGAGTTAAATCCCAGGCTCTGTGTCTTCCTACAAGCAAGACTTCGTTTCAGATAAGTGCAGTCACTTTTCAGCTCAAACGAACTACATCATTCACGAAGCTCACATGATTCTCATCTTAACTGACAAGCATTGGATGTTAGAGGACCTGTGGTGTATTTCAGTTTCAGAAGCAGTGTTGAACTAGATATGGTCCGTATGTGTTGGATCCACTTTTCTTTTTTTCTGAGCACACTCCATTTTCCTGCTGAATTAGAGACTCTTGAAATCAAGAGCGTGATTCTTGATCTAAAGCTGAGTGTGATCCATGGATGATAACTGTGCTGTGGGTTTCCCTTCAGAAATGGAGTTAAATCCCAGGCACTGTGTCTTCCTACAAGCAAGACTTCATTTCAGGTAAGGGCATTCACTCTTCAGCTAAAACGAACTACATCGTTCACTAAGCTAACACGTTTCTCATCCTAACTGACAAGCATTGGGTGTTGGAGGACATGTGGTTTGTTGCAGTTTCAGAAGCAGATTTGAACTAGATATGGTAAGTAAGTGTAGGAAACACCTTTCTTTTGTTCTGAGCACACTCACTTTTTCTGCAGTGTTAGAGATTCTAGAAAGCAAGGGCGTGCTTCTTGCTCTAAACCAGAGTGTGTTTCATGGATGAGAACTGAGCTGTGTGTTTCCCTCCAGAAAAGGTGTTAAATCTCAGGCTCTGTGTCTTCCTACATGCAAGACTTCGTTTCAGGTAAACGCAGTCACTTTTCAGCTCAAAGGAACTACATAGTTCATGAAGCTCACACGTTTCTCATCTTAACTGACAAACATTGGATGTTAGAGGACCACTGCTTTGTATCAGTTTCAGACGCAGAGTTGGACTAGATATGGTCCATATGTGTAGGAAACACCGTTCTTTTGTTTTAGTACACTTACGTTTCTTCTTGTCTTAGAGACTCTAGAAATCAGGAGCGTGCTTCTTGCTCTAAAGCAGAGTGTGATCCATGGATCAGAACTCTGCTGTGTGTTTCCCTTCAGAAATGGGGTTAAATCCCAGGCTCTGTGTCTTCCTACAAGCAAGACTTCGTTTCAGTTAAGGGCAGTCACTTTTCAGCTCAAAGGAACTACATCGTTCACGAAGCTAACAAGTTTCCCATCTTAAGTGACAAGCACTGGATGTTAGAGGACCAGTGCTTTGTATCAGTTTTAGAAGCAGAGTTGGACTAGATATGGTCCGTATGTGTAGGAAACACCGTTCTTTCATTCTCATCACACTCACGTTTAATGCTGTCTTAGAGACTCTAGAGAGCTAGAGCATGCTTCTTGCTCTAAAGCAGAGTGTGATGCATGGATGAGAACTTTGCTGTTTGTTTCCCTTCAGAAAAGGAGTTAAATCCCAGGCTGAGTCTTCCTACAAGCAAGACTTCGTTTCAGGTAAAGGCAGTTAATTTATACCTCAAACGAACTACATCGTTCCTGAAGCTCACACAATTCTCATCTAAATTGACAAGCATTGGATGTTAGAGGACCTGTGGTTTTTTTCAGTTACAGAAGCAGAGATGAAGTAGATATGGTCCGTATGTGTAGGAAATTCCGTTCTTTTGTTCTGAGCAAACTCAAGTTTCCTGCTGTATTAGAGACTCTAGAAAGCTAGAGCATGCTGTTTGCTCTAAAGCAGAGTGTGATCCATGGATGAGAACTCTGCTTTGTGGTTCCCTTCAGAAATGGAGTTAAATCCCAGACTGAGTCTTCCTACAAGCAAGACTTTGTTTCAGGTAAGGGCAGTTAATTTATACCTCAAACGAACTACCTCGTTCACGAAGCTCACATGTTTCTCATCTAAACTCACAAGCATTGGATGTTAGAGGACCAGTGCTTTGTATCAGTTTTAGAAGCAGAGTTGGACTAGATATGGTCCGTATGTGTAGGAAACACCGTCCTTTTGTTCTGAGCACACTCAAGTTTCCTGCTGTATTAGAGACTCTGGAAAGCAAGAGCACGCTTCTTGCTCTAAACCAGAGTGTGATCCATGGATGAGAACTCTGCTGTGTGCTTCCCTTCAGAAATGGAGTTAAATCCCAGTCTCTGTGTCTTCCTACAAGCACGACTTTGTTTCAGGTTAGGGCAGTCACTTTTTAGCTCAAACAAACTACATAGTTCACGAACCTAACAAGATTCCCATCTTAAGTTACAAGCATCAGATGTTAGAGGACCAGTGCTGTGTATCAGTTTCAGAAGCAGAGTTGGAGTAGATATGGTCTGTATGTGTAGGAAACACCGTCCATTTATTCTCAACACACTCAAGTTTCCTGCTGTATTAGAGACTCTAGAAAGCTAGAGCGTGCTCCTTGCTCTAAAGCAGAGTGTGATGCATGGATGAGAACTTTGCTGTGTGTTTCCCTTCAGAAATGGAGTTAAATCCCAGGCTCTGTGTCTTCCTACAAGAAAGACTTCGTTTCAGGTAAGGGCAGTTAATTTATACCTCAAACTAACTACATCGTTCACGAAGCTCACACATTTCTCATCTAAACTGACAAGCATTGGATGTTAGAGGACCTGTGGTTTGTTTCATTTACAGAAGCAGAGATGAAGTAAATATGGTCCCTATGTGTAGGAAATTCCGTTCTTTTGTTCTGAGCAAACTCAAGTTTCCTGCTGTATTAGAGACTCTAGAAAGCTAGAGCGTGCTTCTTGCTTAAAGCAGAGTGTGATCCTTGGATGAGAACTCTGCTGTGTGTTTCACTTCAGAAATGGAGTTAAATCCCAGGCTGCGTCTTCCTACAAGCAAGACTTCGTTTCAGTTAAGGGCAGTCACTTTTCAGCTCAAAGGAACTACATTGTTCACGAAGCTAACAAGTTGCCCATCTTAAGTGACAAGCACTGGATGTTAGAGGACCAGTGCTCTGTATCAGTTTTAGCAGCAGAGTTGGACTAGATATGGTCCGTATGTGTAGGAAACACCGTTCTTTTGTTCTCAGCACACTCAAGTTTCCTTCTGTAATAGAGACTCTAGAAAGCAAGTGCGTCCTCCTTGCTCTAAAGCAGAGTGTGATCTAGGGATGAGAACTCTGCTGTGTGTTTCACTTCAGAAATTGAGTTAAATCCCAGGCTGAGTCTTCCTACAAGCAAGAGTTCGTTTTTTTGGTAAGGGCGGGTAATTTATACCTCAAACTATCTACATCGTTCACAGAGCTCACGCATTTCTCATCTATAATGAAAAGCATTGGATGTTAGAAGTCCTGTGGTTTTTTTTAGTTACAGAAGCAGAGATGAAGTAGATATGGTCCGTATGTGTAGGAAATTCCGTTCTTTTGTTCTGAGCAAACTCAAGTTTCCTGCTGCAATCGAGATTCTAAAGCCAGAGCGTGATTCTTGCTCTAAAGCAGAATGTGATCCTTGGATGAGAACTCTGCTGTGTGTTTCAATTCAGAAATGGAGTTCAATCCCAGGCTGAGTCTTCCTACAAGCAAGACTTCATTTCAGGTAAGGGCAGTTAATTTATACCTCAAACGAACTACATCGTTCCTGAAGCTCACACGATTCTCATCAAAACTGACAAGCATTGGATATTATAGGCCCTGTGGTTTGTTTCAGTTACAGAAGCAGAGATGAAATAGATATGGTCCGTATGTGTAGGAAATTCTGTTCTTTTGTTCTGAGCAAACTCAAGTTTCCTGCTGTATTAGAGACTCTAGAAAGCTAGGGCATGCTGTTTGCTCTAAAGCAGAGTGTGATCCATGGATGAGAACTCTGCTTTGTGGTTCCCTTCAGAAATGGAGTTAAATCCCAGACTGAGTCTTCCTACAAGCAAGACTTTGTTTCAGGTAAGGGCAGTTAATTTATACCTCAAACGAACTACCTCGTTCACGAAGCTCACATGTTTCTCATCTAAACTCACAAGCATTGGATGTTAGAGGACCAGTGCTTTGTATCAGTTTTAGAAGCAGAGTTGGACTAGATATGGTCCGTATGTGTAGGAAACACCGTCCTTTTGTTCTGAGCACACTCAAGTTTCCTGCTGTATTAGAGACTCTGGAAAGCAAGAGCACGCTTCTTGCTCTAAACCAGAGTGTGATCCATGGATGAGAACTCTGCTGTGTGTTTCACTTCAGAAATGGAGTTAAATCCAAGGCTGAGTCTTCCTACAAGCAAGACTTCGTTTCAGTTAAGGGCAGTCACTTTTCAGCTCAAAGGAACTACATCGTTCACGAAGCTAACAAGTTTCCCATCTTAAGTGACAAGCACTGGATGTTAGAGGACCAGTGCTTTGTATCAGTTTTAGCAGCAGAGTTGGACTAGATATGGTCCGTATGTGTAGGAAACACCGTTCTTTTGTTCTCAGCACACTCAAGTTTCCTTCTGTATTAGAGACTCTAGAAAGCAAGTGCGTCCTCCTTGCTCTAAAGCAGAGTGTGATCTATGGATGAGAACTCTGCTGTGTGTTTCACTTCAGAAATGGAGTTAAATCCCAGGCTCAGTCTTCCTACAAGCAAGACTTCGTTTTTTTGGTAAGGGCAGGTAATTTATACCTCAAAATAACTACATCATTCACAAAGCTCACACGTTTCTCATCTATACTGACAAGCATTGGATGTTAGAGGTCCTGTGGTTTGTTTCAGTTACAGAAGCAAAGATGAAGTAGATATGGTCCGTATGTGTAGGAAATTCCGTTCTTTTGTTCTGAGCAAACTCAAGTTTCCTGCTGTATTCGAGACTCTAAAGCTAGAGCGTGATTCTTCCTCTAAAGCAGAGTGTGATCCTTGGATGAGAACTCTGCTGTGTGTTTCAATTCAGAAATGGAGTTAAATCCCAGGCTGAGTCTTCCTACAAGCAAGACTTCGTTTTTTTGGTAAGGGCAGTTAATTTATACTTCAAACTAACTACATCATTCACGAAGCTCACACATTTCTCATCTATAATGACAAGCATTGGATGTTAGAGTACATGTGGTTTGTTTCAGTTACAGAAGCAGAGATGAAGTAGATATGGTCCGTATGTGTAGGAAATTCCGTTCTTTTGTTCGAAGCAAACTCAAGTTTCCTGCTGTATTAGAGACTCTAGAAAGCTAGAGCATGCTTCTTGCTCTAAAGCAGAGTGTGATCCTTGGATGAGAACAATGCTGTGTGTTTCCCTTCAGAAATGGGTATAAATCCCAGGCTCTGTGTTTTCCTACAAGCAAGTATTCTTTTCAGGTAAGGGCAGTCACTTTTCATCTCAAACAAAGTACATCGTTCACAAATCTAACAAGTTTCCCATCTTAACTGACAAGCATTTTATGTTAGAGGACCAGTGCTTTGTATCAGTTTCAGAAGCAGAGTTGGACTAGATATGGTCCGTATGTGTAGGAAACACCGTTCTTTTGTTCTCAGCACACTCACGTTTCCTGCTGTCTTAGAGACTTTAGAAAGCAAGAGCGTGCTTCTCGCTCTAAAGCAGAGTGTGATCCATGGATGAGAACTATGCTGTGTGTTTCCCTTCAGAAATGGAGTTAAATCCCAGGCTCTGTGTCTTCCCACAAGCAAGACTTCGTTTCAGGTAAGGGCAGTCACTTTGCAGCTCAAAAGAACTACATCGTTCACGGAGCTCCCACATTTCTCTTCTTAACAGACAAGCATTGGATGTTTGAGGAACAGTGCTTTGTATCAGTTTAAGAAGCAGAGTTGGACTAGATATGGTCCGTATGTGTAGGAAACACCATTCTTTTCTTTTCAGCACACTCACGTTTCCTGCTGTATTAGAGACTCTAGGAAGCAAGAGCGTGCTTCTTGTTCTAAAGCAGAGTGTGATCAATGGATGATTACACTGCTGTGGGTTTCACTTCAGAAATGGAGTTAAATCCCAGACTCTGTGTCTTCCTACAAGCAAGACTTCGTTTAAGGTAAGGACAGTCACTTCTCAGCTCAAACGAACTACATCGTTCACGAAGCTCACACGTTTCTCATCTTAACAGACAAGCATTGGATGTTAGAGGACCAGTGCTTTGTATCAGTTTCAGAAGCAGAGTTGAACTAGATATGGTCTGTATGTGTAGGAAACAGCGTTCTTTTGTTCTCAGCACACACACGTTTCCTGCTGTCTTAGAGACTCTAGAAAGCAAGAGCGTGCTTCTTGTTCTAAAGCAGAGTGTGATAAATGGATGATTACACTGCTGTGTGTTTCACTTCAGAAATGGAGTTAAATCCCAGGCTCTGCGTCTTCCTACAAGCAAGACTTCAATTCAGGTAAGGGCAGTCACTTTTCTGCTCAAATGAACTACATTGTTCACGAAGCTCACATGTTTCTCATCTTAACTGACAAGCATTGGATGTTAGAAGGGTCAGTGCTTTGTATCAGTTTCAGAAGCAGATTTGGACTACATATGGTATGTAAGTGTAGGAAACACCTTCCTTTTGTTCTCAGCACACACACGTTTCCTGGTGTCTTAGAGAATCTAGAAAGCAAGAGCGTGCTTCTTGTTCTAAAGCAGAGTGTGATTAATGGATGATTACACTGCTGTGTGTTTCACTTCAGAAATGGAGTTAAATCCAAGGCTCTAAGTCTTCCTAAAAGCAAGACTTCGATTCAGGTAAGGGCAGTCACTTTTCTGCTCAAACGAACTACATCGTTCACGAAGATCACACGTTTCTCATCTTAACTGACAAGCATTGGATGTTAGAAGGGTCAGTGCTTTGTATCAGTTTCAGAAGCAGATTTCGACTACATATGGTCTGTAAGTGTAGGAAACACCGTTCTTTTGTTCTCAGCACACACACATTTCCTGCTGTCTTAGAGAATCTAGAAAGCAAGAGCGTGCTTCTTGTTCTAAAGCAGAGTGTGATCAATGGATGATTACACTGCTGTGTGTTTCACTTCAGAAATGGTCTTAAATCCCAGGCTCTGAGTCTTCCTACAAGAAAGACTTTGATTCAGGTAAGGGCAGTCACTTTTCTGCTCAAACGAACTACATCTTTCACGAAGCTCACACGATTCTCATCTTAAATGACAAGCAATGGATGTTAGAGGGTCAGTGCTTTGTATCAGTTTCAGAACCAGATTTGGACTACATATGGTATGTATGTGTAGGAAACACCGTTCTGTTGTTCTGGGCACACTCAGATTACCTGCTATATTAGAGACTCTAAAAGCAAGAGCGTGCTTCTCGCTCTAAAGCAGAGTGTGTCCATGGATGAGAGGACATGTGGTTTGTTGCAGTTTCAGAAGCAGATTTGAACTAGATATGGTCCGTATGTGTAGGAAACACATTTCTTTTGTTCTGAGCACACTCACTTTTTCTGCAGTGTTAGAGATTCTAGAAAGCAAGGGCGTGCTTCTTGCTCTAAACCAGAGTGTGTTTCATGGATGAGAACTGAGCTGTGTGTTTCCCTCCAGAAAAGGTGTTAAATCTCAGGCTCTGTGTCTTCCTACATGCAAGACTTCGTTTCAGGTAAACGCAGTCACTTTTCAGCTCAAAGGAACTACATAGTTCATGAAGCTCACACGTTTCTCATCTTAACTGACAAACATTGGATGTTAGAGGACCACTGCTTTGTATCAGTTTCAGACGCAGAGTTGGACTAGATATGGTCCATATGTGTAGGAAACACCGTTCTTTTGTTTTAGTACACTTACGTTTCTTCTTGTCTTAGAGACTCTAGAAATCAGGAGCGTGCTTCTTGCTCTAAAGCAGAGTGTGATCCATGGATCAGAACTCTGCTGTGTGTTTCCCTTCAGAAATGGGGTTAAATCCCAGGCTCTGTGTCTTCCTACAAGCAAGACTTCGTTTCAGGTAAGGGCAGTCACTTTTCTGCTCAAACGAACTACATTGTTCACGAAGCTCACATGTTTCTCATCTTAACTGACAAGCATTGGATGTTAGAAGGGTCAGTGCTTTGTATCAGTTTCAGAAGCAGATTTGGACTACATATGGTCTGTAAGTGTAGGAAACACCTTCCTTTTGTTCTCAGCACACACACGTTTCCTGGTGTCTTAGAGAATCTAGAAAGCAAGAGCGTGCTTCTTGTTCTAAAGCAGAGTGTGATCAATGGATGATTACACTGCTGTGTGTTTCACTTCAGAAATGGAGTTAAATCCAAGGCTCTAAGTCTTCCTAAAAGCAAGACTTCGATTCAGGTAAGGGCAGTCACTTTTCTGCTCAAACGAACTACATCGTTCACGAAGATCACACGTTTCTCATCTTAACTGACAAGCATTGGATGTTAGAAGGGTCAGTGCTTTGTATCAGTTTCAGAAGCAAATTTCGACTACATATGGTCTGTAAGTGTAGGAAACACCGTTCTTTTGTTCTCTGCACACACACATTTCCTGCTGTCTTAGAGAATCTAGAAAGCAAGAGCGTGCTTCTTGTTCTAAAGCAGAGTGTGATCAATGGATGATTACACTGCTGTGTGTTTCACTTCAGAAATGGTCTTAAATCCCAGGCTCTGAGTCTTCCTACAAGAAAGACTTTGATTCAGGTAAGGGCAGTCACTTTTCAGCTCAAAGGAACTACATCGTTCACGAAGCTAACAAGTTTCCCATCTTAAGTGACAAGCACTGGATGTTAGAGGACCAGTGCTTTGTATCAGTTTTAGAAGCAGAGTTGGACTAGATATGGTCCGTATGTGTAGGAAACACCGTTCTTTCATTCTCATCACACTCACGTTTAATGCTGTCTTAGAGACTCTAGAGAGCTAGAGCATGCTTCTTGCTCTAAAGCAGAGTGTGATGCATGGATGAGAACTTTGCTGTTTGTTTCCCTTCAGAAAAGGAGTTAAATCCCAGGCTGAGTCTTCCTACAAGCAAGACTTCGTTTCAGGTAAAGGCAGTTAATTTATACCTCAAACGAACTACATCGTTCCTGAAGCTCACACAATTCTCATCTAAATTGACAAGCATTGGATGTTAGAGGACCTGTGGTTTTTTTCAGTTACAGAAGCAGAGATGAAGTAGATATGGTCCGTATGTGTAGGAAATTCCGTTCTTTTGTTCTGAGCAAACTCAAGTTTCCTGCTGTATTAGAGACTCTAGAAAGCTAGAGCATGCTGTTTGCTCTAAAGCAGAGTGTGATCCATGGATGAGAACTCTGCTTTGTGGTTCCCTTCAGAAATGGAGTTAAATCCCAGACTGAGTCTTCCTACAAGCAAGACTTTGTTTCAGGTAAGGGCTGTTAATTTATACCTCAAACGAACTACCTCGTTCACGAAGCTCACATGTTTCTCATCTAAACTCACAAGCATTGGATGTTAGAGGACCAGTGCTTTGTATCAGTTTTAGAAGCAGAGTTGGACTAGATATGGTCCGTATGTGTAGGAAACACCGTCCTTTTGTTCTGAGCACACTCAAGTTTCCTGCTGTATTAGAGACTCTGGAAAGCAAGAGCACGCTTCTTGCTCTAAACCAGAGTGTGATCCATGGATGAGAACTCTGCTGTGTGTTTCACTTCAGAAATGGAGTTAAATCCCAGGCTGAGTCTTCCTGCAAGCAAGACTTAGTTTCAGTTAAGGGCAGTCACTTTTCAGCTCAAAGGAACTACATCGTTCACGAAGCTAACAAGTTTCCCATCTTAAGTGACAAGCACTGGATGTTAGAGGACCAGTGCTTTGTATCAGTTTTAGCAGCAGAGTTGGACTAGATATGGTCCGTATGTGTAGGAAACACCGTTCTTTTGTTCTCAGCACACTCAAGTTTCCTTCTGTATTAGAGACTCTAGAAAGCAAGTGCGTCCTCCTTGCTCTAAAGCAGAGTGTGATCTATGGATGAGAACTCTGCTGTGTGTTTCACTTCAGAAATGGAGTTAAATCCCAGGCTCAGTCTTCCTACAAGCAAGACTTCGTTTTTTTGGTAAGGGCAGGTAATTTATACCTCAAAATAACTACATCGTTCACAAAGCTCACACGTTTCTCATCTATACTGACAAGCATTGGATGTTAGAGGTCCTGTGGTTTGTTTCAGTTACAGAAGCAGAGATGAAGTAGATATGGTCCGTATGTGTAGGAAATTCCGTTCTTTTGTTCGAAGCAAACTCATGTTTCCTGCTGTATTAGAGACTCTAGAAAGCTAGAGCATGCTTCTTGCTCTAAAGCAGAGTGTGATCCTTGGATGAGAACAATGCTGTGTGTTTCCCTTCAGAAATGGGGATAAATCCCAGGCTCTGTGTTTTCCTACAAGCAAGTATTCTTTTCAGGTAAGGGCAGTCACTTTTCATCTCAAACGAAGTACATCGTTCACAAATCTAACAAGTTTCCCATCTTAACTGACAAGCATTTTATGTTAGAGGACCAGTGCTTTGTATCAGTTTCAGAAGCAGAGTTGGACTAGATATGGTCTGTATGTGTAGGAAACACAGTTCGGTTGTTCACAGCACACTCACAATTCCTGCTGTCTTAGAGACTCTGGAAAGCAAGAGCTTTCTTCTTGCTCTAAAGCAGAGAGTGATAAAAGTATGAGAACTCTGCTGTGTGTTTCGCTTCATAAATGAAGTTCAATCCCAGGCTCTGTGTCTTCCTACAAGCAAGACTTCATTTCAGGAAAGGGCAGTTACTTTTCAGCTCAAACGCACAACATCGTTCACGAAACTCACACGTTTCTCATCTTAACTGACAAACATTGGATGTTAGAGGACCACTGCTTTGTATCAGTTTCAGATGCAGAGTTGGACAATATATGGTCCATATGTGTAGGAAACACCGTTCTTTTGTTCTCAGCACACTCAGGTTTCCTGCTGTCTTAGAGACTCTAGAAAGAAGAGCGTGCTTCTTGCTCTAAAGCAGAGTGTGATGAATGGATGAGAACTATGCTGTGTGTTTCCCCTCAGAAATGGAGTTAAATCCCAGGCTCTGTGTCTTCCTACAAGCAAGACTTCGTTTCAGATAAGTGCAGTCACTTTTCAGCTCAAACGAACTACATCATTCACGAAGCTCACATGATTCTCATCTTAACTGACAAGCATTGGATGTTAGAGGACCTGTGGTGTATTTCAGTTTCAGAAGCAGTGTTGAACTAGATATGGTCCGTATGTGTTGGATCCACTTTTCTTTTTTTCTGAGCACACTCCATTTTCCTGCTGAATTAGAGACTCTTGAAATCAAGAGCGTGATTCTTGATCTAAAGCTGAGTGTGATCCATGGATGATAACTGTGCTGTGGGTTTCCCTTCAGAAATGGAGTTAAATCCCAGGCACTGTGTCTTCCTACAAGCAAGACTTCATTTCAGGTAAGGGCATTCACTCTTCAGCTAAAACGAACTACATCGTTCACTAAGCTAACACGTTTCTCATCCTAACTGACAAGCATTGGGTGTTGGAGGACATGTGGTTTGTTGCAGTTTCAGAAGCAGATTTGAACTAGATATGGTAAGTAAGTGTAGGAAACACCTTTCTTTTGTTCTGAGCACACTCACTTTTTCTGCAGTGTTAGAGATTCTAGAAAGCAAGGGCGTGCTTCTTGCTCTAAACCAGAGTGTGTTTCATGGATGAGAACTGAGCTGTGTGTTTCCCTCCAGAAAAGGTGTTAAATCTCAGGCTCTGTGTCTTCCTACATGCAAGACTTCGTTTCAGGTAAACGCAGTCACTTTTCAGCTCAAAGGAACTACATAGTTCATGAAGCTCACACGTTTCTCATCTTAACTGACAAACATTGGATGTTAGAGGACCACTGCTTTGTATCAGTTTCAGACGCAGAGTTGGACTAGATATGGTCCATATGTGTAGGAAACACCGTTCTTTTGTTTTAGTACACTTACGTTTCTTCTTGTCTTAGAGACTCTAGAAATCAGGAGCGTGCTTCTTGCTCTAAAGCAGAGTGTGATCCATGGATCAGAACTCTGCTGTGTGTTTCCCTTCAGAAATGGGGTTAAATCCCAGGCTCTGTGTCTTCCTACAAGCAAGACTTCGTTTCAGTTAAGGGCAGTCACTTTTCAGCTCAAAGGAACTACATCGTTCACGAAGCTAACAAGTTTCCCATCTTAAGTGACAAGCACTGGATGTTAGAGGACCAGTGCTTTGTATCAGTTTTAGAAGCAGAGTTGGACTAGATATGGTCCGTATGTGTAGGAAACACCGTTCTTTCATTCTCATCACACTCACGTTTAATGCTGTCTTAGAGACTCTAGAGAGCTAGAGCATGCTTCTTGCTCTAAAGCAGAGTGTGATGCATGGATGAGAACTTTGCTGTTTGTTTCCCTTCAGAAAAGGAGTTAAATCCCAGGCTGAGTCTTCCTACAAGCAAGACTTCGTTTCAGGTAAAGGCAGTTAATTTATACCTCAAACGAACTACATCATTCCTGAAGCTCACACAATTCTCATCTAAATTGACAAGCATTGGATGTTAGAGGACCTGTGGTTTTCTTCAGTTACAGAAGCAGAGATGAAGTAGATATGGTCCGTATGTGTAGGAAATTCCGTTCTTTTGTTCTGAGCAAACTCAAGTTTCCTGCTGTATTAGAGACTCTAGAAAGCTAGAGCATGCTGTTTGCTCTAAAGCAGAGTGTGATCCATGGATGAGAACTCTGCTTTGTGGTTCCCTTCAGAAATGGAGTTAAATCCCAGACTGAGTCTTCCTACAAGCAAGACTTTGTTTCAGGTAAGGGCAGTTAATTTATACCTCAAACGAACTACCTCGTTCACGAAGCTCACATGTTTCTCATCTAAACTCACAAGCATTGGATGTTAGAGGACCAGTGCTTTGTATCAGTTTTAGAAGCAGAGTTGGACTAGATATGGTCCGTATGTGTAGGAAACACCGTCCTTTTGTTCTGAGCACACTCAAGTTTCCTGCTGTATTAGAGACTCTGGAAAGCAAGAGCACGCTTCTTGCTCTAAACCAGAGTGTGATCCATGGATGAGAACTCTGCTGTGTGCTTCCCTTCAGAAATGGAGTTAAATCCCAGTCTCTGTGTCTTCCTACAAGCACGACTTTGTTTCAGGTTAGGGCAGTCACTTTTTAGCTCAAACAAACTACATAGTTCACGAACCTAACAAGATTCCCATCTTAAGTTACAAGCATCAGATGTTAGAGGACCAGTGCTGTGTATCAGTTTCAGAAGCAGAGTTGGAGTAGATATGGTCTGTATGTGTAGGAAACACCGTCCATTTATTCTCAACACACTCAAGTTTCCTGCTGTATTAGAGACTCTAGAAAGCTAGAGCGTGCTTCTTGCTCTAAAGCAGAGTGTGATGCATGGATGAGAACTTTGCTGTGTGTTTCCCTTCAGAAATGGAGTTAAATCCCAGGCTCTGTGTCTTCCTACAAGAAAGACTTCGTTTCAGGTAAGGGCAGTTAATTTATACCTCAAACTAACTACATCGTTCACGAAGCTCACACATTTCTCATCTAAACTGACAAGCATTGGATGTTAGAGGACCTGTGGTTTGTTTCATTTACAGAAGCAGAGATGAAGTAGATATGGTCCCTATGTGTAGGAAATTCCGTTCTTTTGTTCTGAGCAAACTCAAGTTTCCTGCTGTATTAGAGACTCTAGAAAGCTAGAGCGTGCTTCTTGCTTAAAGCAGAGTGTGATCCTTGGATGAGAACTCTGCTGTGTGTTTCACTTCAGAAATGGAGTTAAATCCCAGGCTGAGTCTTCCTACAAGCAAGACTTCGTTTCAGTTAAGGGCAGTCACTTTTCAGCTCAAAGGAACTACATTGTTCACGAAGCTAACAAGTTGCCCATCTTAAGTGACAAGCACTGGATGTTAGAGGACCAGTGCTCTGTATCAGTTTTAGCAGCAGAGTTGGACTAGATATGGTCCGTATGTGTAGGAAACACCGTTCTTTTGTTCTCAGCACACTCAAGTTTCCTTCTGTAATAGAGACTCTAGAAAGCAAGTGCGTCCTCCTTGCTCTAAAGCAGAGTGTGATCTAGGGATGAGAACTCTGCTGTGTGTTTCACTTCAGAAATTGAGTTAAATCCCAGGCTGAGTCTTCCTACAAGCAAGAGTTCGTTTTTTTGGTAAGGGCGGGTAATTTATACCTCAAACTATCTACATCGTTCACAGAGCTCACGCATTTCTCATCTATAATGAAAAGCATTGGATGTTAGAAGTCCTGTGGTTTTTTTTAGTTACAGAAGCAGAGATGAAGTAGATATGGTCCGTATGTGTAGGAAATTCCGTTCTTTTGTTCTGAGCAAACTCAAGTTTCCTGCTGCAATCGAGATTCTAAAGCCAGAGCGTGATTCTTGCTCTAAAGCAGAATGTGATCCTTGGATGAGAACTCTGCTGTGTGTTTCAATTCAGAAATGGAGTTCAATCCCAGGCTGAGTCTTCCTACAAGCAAGACTTCATTTCAGGTAAGGGCAGTTAATTTATACCTCAAACGAACTACATCGTTCCTGAAGCTCACACGATTCTCATCAAAACTGACAAGCATTGGATATTATAGGCCCTGTGGTTTGTTTCAGTTACAGAAGCAGAGATGAAATAGATATGGTCCGTATGTGTAGGAAATTCTGTTCTTTTGTTCTGAGCAAACTCAAGTTTCCTGCTGTATTAGAGACTCTAGAAAGCTAGAGCGTGCTTCTTGCTCTAAAGCAGAGTGTGATCCTTGGATGAGAACTCTGCTGTGTGTTTCCCTTCAGAAATGGAGTTAAATTCCAGGCTCTTTGTCTTCCTACATGCAAGACTTCGTTTCAGGTAAGGGCAGTCACTTTTTAGCGCAAAGGAACTACATCGTTCACTAAGCTCACATGTTTCTCATCTTAACTGACAACCATCGGATGTTAGAGGACCAGTGGTTTGTATCAGTTTCAGAAGCAGAGTTGGACTAGATATGGTCCGTAAGTGTAGGAAACACCATTCTTTGGTTCTCAGCACACTCACGTCTCCTGCTGTCTTAGAGACTCTAGAAAGCTAGAGCGTGGTTCTTGCTCTAAAGCTGAGGGTGATCAATGGAGGAGAACTCTGCTGTCTGTTTCCCTTCAGAAATGGAATTAAATCCAAGGCTCTGAGTCTTCCTACAAGGAAGACTTCGTTTCAAGAAGGGGCAGTTACTTTACAGCCCAAATGAACTACATCATCCACCCCGATCAAACGTTTATCATCTTAACTGACAAGCATTGGATGTTAGAGGACCTGTGGTTTGTTTCAGTTTCAGAAGCAGAGTTGAACTAGATATGGTCCGTATGTGTAGGAAACACCATTCTTTTGTTCTGAGCACACTCACGTTTCCTGCTGTATTAGAGGTTCTGGAAAGCAAGAGCGTGCTTCTTGCTCTAAAGCAGAGTGTGATCTATGGATGGGAACTCTGCTGTGTGTTTCACTTCAAAAATGGAGTTATATCCCAGGCTGAGTCTTCCTACAAGCAATACTTCGTTTCAGGTAAGGGCAGTTAATTTATACCTCAAACTAACTACATCGTTCACGAAGCTCACACATTTCTCATCTAAACTGACAAGCATTGGATGTTAGAGGACCTGTGGTTTGTTTCATTTACAGAAGCAGAGATGAAGTAGATATGGTCCCTATGTGTAGGAAATTCCGTTCTTTTGTTCTGAGCAAACTCAAGTTTCCTGCTGTATTAGAGACTCTAGAAAGCTAGAGCGTGCTTCTTGCTTAAAGCAGAGTGTGATCCTTGGATGAGAACTCTGCTGTGTGTTTCACTTCAGAAATGGAGTTAAATCCCAGGCTGAGTCTTCCTACAAGCAAGACTTCGTTTCAGTTAAGGGCAGTCACTTTTCAGCTCAAAGGAACTACATCGTTCACGAAGCTAACAAGTTTCCCATCTTAAGTGACAAGCACTGGATGTTAGAGGACCAGTGCTTTGTATCAGTTTTAGCAGCAGAGTTGGACTAGATATGGTCCGTATGTGTAGGAAACACCGTTCTTTTGTTCTCAGCACACTCAAGTTTCCTTCTGTATTAGAGACTCTAGAAAGCAAGTGCGTCCTCCTTGCTCTAAAGCAGAGTGTGATCTATGGATGAGAACTCTGCTGTGTGTTTCACTTCAGAAATGGAGTTAAATCCCAGGCTCAGTCTTCCTACAAGCAAGACTTCGTTTTTTTGGTAAGGGCAGGTAATTTATACCTCAAAATAACTACATCGTTCACAAAGCTCACACGTTTCTCATCTATACTGACAAGCATTGGATGTTAGAGGTCCTGTGGTTTGTTTCAGTTACAGAAGCAAAGATGAAGTAGATATGGTCCGTATGTGTAGGAAATTCCGTTCTTTTGTTCTGAGCAAACTCAAGTTTCCTGCTGTATTCGAGACTCTAAAGCTAGAGCGTGATTCTTCCTCTAAAGCAGAGTGTGATCCTTGGATGAGAACTCTGCTGTGTGTTTCAATTCAGAAATGGAGTTAAATCCCAGGCTGAGTCTTCCTACAAGCAAGACTTCGTTTTTTTGGTAAGGGCAGTTAATTTATACTTCAAACTAACTACATCGTTCACGAAGCTCACACGTTTCTCATCTATAATGACAAGCATTGGATGTTAGAGTACATGTGGTTTGTTTCAGTTACAGAAGCAGAGATGAAGTAGATATGGTCCGTATGTGTAGGAAATTCCGTTCTTTTGTTCGAAGCAAACTCAAGTTTCCTGCTGTATTAGAGACTCTAGAAAGCTAGAGCATGCTTCTTGCTCTAAAGCAGAGTGTGATCCTTGGATGAGAACAATGCTGTGTGTTTCCCTTCAGAAATGGGGATAAATCCCAGGCTCTGTGTCTTCCTACAAGCAAGTATTCTTTTCAGGTAAGGGCAGTCACTTTTCATCTCAAACGAAGTACATCGTTCACAAATCTAACAAGTTTCCCATCTTAACTGACAAGCATTTTATGTTAGAGGACCAGTGCTTTGTATCAGTTTCAGAAGCAGAGTTGGACTAGATATGGTCCGTATGTGTAGGAAACACCGTTCTTTTGTTCTGAGCACACTCACGTTTCCTGCTGTATTAGAGGCTCTAGAAAGCAAGAGCGTGCTTCTTGCTCTAAAGCAGAGTGTGATGCATGGATGAGAACTATGCTGTGTGTTTCCCTTCAGAAATGGTGTTAAATCCCAGGCTCTGTGTCTTCCTACAAGCAAGACTTTGTTTCAGTTAAGGGCAGTCACTTTTCAGCTCAAAGGAACTACATCGTTCACGAAGCTAACAAGTTTCCCATCTTAAGTGACAAGCATTGGATGTTATAGGACCAGTGCTTTGTATCAGTTTCAGAGGCAGAGTTGGACTAGAAATGGTCCGTATGTGTAGGAAACTCCATTCTTTTATTCTGAGCACACTCACGTTTCCTGATGTATTAGAGACTCTGGAAAGCAAGAGCGTGATTCTTGCTCTAAAGCTGAGTGTGATCCTTGGATGAGAACTCTGCTGTGTGTTTCCCTTCAGAAATGGGTTTAAATCCCAGGCTGAGTCTTCCTACAAGCAATACTTCGTTTCAGGTAAGGGCAGTTAATTTATACCTCAAACCAACTACATCGTTCACCAAGCTCACACGTTTCTCATCTAAACTGAAAAGCATTGGATGTTAGAGGACCTGTGGTTTGTTTCAGTTACAGAAGCAGAGATGAAGTAGATATGGTCCATATGTGTAGGAAATTCCGTTCTTTTCTTCTGAGCAAACTCAAGTTCCCTGCTGTATGAGAGACTCTAGAAAGCTAGAGGGTGATTCTTGCTCTAAAGCAGAGTGTGATCCTTGGATGAGAACTCTGCTGTGTGTTTCATTTCAGAAATGGAGTTAAATCCCAGGCTGAGTCTTCCTACAAGCAAGACTTCATTTCAGGTAAGGGCAGATAATTTATACCTCAAACGAACTACATCGTTCACGAAGCTCACACGTTTCTCATCTATAATGACAAGCATTGGATGTTATATGCCCTGTGGTTTGTTTCAGTTACAGAAGCAGAGATGAAGTAGATATGGTCCCTATGTGTAGGAAATTCCGTTCTTTTGTTCTGAGCAAATTCAAGTTTCCTGCTGTATTAGAGACTCTAGAAAGCTAGAGCGTGCTTCTTGCTCTAATGCAGAGTGTGATCCTTGGATGACAACTCTGCTGTGTGTTTCCCTTCAGAAATGTGGATAAATCCCAGGCTCTGTGTCTTCCTACAAGCAAGTATTCTTTTCAGGTAAGGGCAGTCACTTTTCATCTCAAATGAAGTACATCGTTCACAAAGCTAACAAGTTTCCCATCTTAACTGACAAGCATTTTATGTTAGAGGACCAGTGCTTTGTATCAGTTTCAGAAGCAGAGTTCGACTAGATATGGTCCGTATGTGTAGGAAACACCGTTCTTTTGTTCTGAACACACTCAAGTTTCCTGCTGTATTAGAGACTCTAGAAAGCAAGTGCGTGCTTCTTGCTCTAAAGCAGAGTGTGATGCATGGATGAGAACTATGCTGTGTGTTTCCCTTCAGAAATGGAGTTAAATCCCAGGCTCTGTGTCTTCCTACAAGCAAGACTTCGTTTTTTTGGTAAGGGCAGTTAATTTATACCTCAAACGAACTACATCCTTCACGAAGCTCACACGTTTCCCATCTTAAGTGACAAGCATTGGATGTTAGAGAACCAGTGCTTTGTATCAGTTTTAGAAGCAGAGTTGGACTAGATATGGTCCGTATGTGTAGGAAACACCGTTCTTTTGTTCTTAGCACACTCAAGTTTCCTTCTGTATTAGAGACTCTAGAAAGCAAGAGCGTCCTTCTTGCTCTAAAGCAGAGTGTGATCGATGGATGAGAACTCTGCTGTGTGTTTCAGTTCAGAAATGGAGTTAAATCCCAGGCTGAGTCTTCCTACATGCAAGACTTCGTTTCAGGTAAGGGCAGTCACTTTTCAGCGCAAAGGAACTACATCGTTCACTAAGCTCACACGTTTCTCATCTTAACTGACAACCATCGGATGTTAGAGGACCAGTGCTTTGTATCAGTTTCAGAAGCAGAGTTGGACTAGATATGGTCCGTATGTGTAGGAAACACCGTTCTTTTGTTCTGAGCACACTCACGTTTCCTGCTGTATTAGAGGCTCTAGAAAGCAAGAGCGTGCTTCTTGCTCTAAAGCAGAGTGTGATGCATGGATGAGAACTATGCTGTGTGTTTCCCTTCAGAAATGGTGTTAAATCCCAGGCTCTGTGTCTTCCTACAAGCAAGACTTTGTTTCAGTTAAGGGCAGTCACTTTTCAGCTCAAAGGAACTACATCGTTCACGAAGCTAACAAGTTTCCCATCTTAAGTGACAAGCATTGGATGTTATAGGACCAGTGCTTTGTATCAGTTTCAGAGGCAGAGTTGGACTAGAAATGGTCCGTATGTGTAGGAAACTCCATTCTTTTATTCTGAGCACACTCACGTTTCCTGATGTATTAGAGACTCTGGAAAGCAAGAGCGTGATTCTTGCTCTAAAGCTGAGTGTGATCCTTGGATGAGAACTCTGCTGTGTGTTTCCCTTCAGAAATGGGTTTAAATCCCAGGCTGAGTCTTCCTACAAGCAATACTTCGTTTCAGGTAAGGGCAGTTAATTTATACCTCAAACCAACTACATCGTTCACCAAGCTCACACGTTTCTCATCTAAACTGAAAAGCATTGGATGTTAGAGGACCTGTGGTTTGTTTCAGTTACAGAAGCAGAGATGAAGTAGATATGGTCCATATGTGTAGGAAATTCCGTTCTTTTCTTCTGAGCAAACTCAAGTTCCCTGCTGTATGAGAGACTCTAGAAAGCTAGAGGGTGATTCTTGCTCTAAAGCAGAGTGTGATCCTTGGATGAGAACTCTGCTGTGTGTTTCATTTCAGAAATGGAGTTAAATCCCAGGCTGAGTCTTCCTACAAGCAAGACTTCATTTCAGGTAAGGGCAGATAATTTATACCTCAAACGAACTACATCGTTCACGAAGCTCACACGTTTCTCATCTATAATGACAAGCATTGGATGTTATATGCCCTGTGGTTTGTTTCAGTTACAGAAGCAGAGATGAAGTAGATATGGTCCCTATGTGTAGGAAATTCCGTTCTTTTGTTCTGAGCAAATTCAAGTTTCCTGCTGTATTAGAGACTCTAGAAAGCTAGAGCGTGCTTCTTGCTCTAATGCAGAGTGTGATCCTTGGATGACAACTCTGCTGTGTGTTTCCCTTCAGAAATGTGGATAAATCCCAGGCTCTGTGTCTTCCTACAAGCAAGTATTCTTTTCAGGTAAGGGCAGTCACTTTTCATCTCAAATGAAGTACATCGTTCACAAAGCTAACAAGTTTCCCATCTTAACTGACAAGCATTTTATGTTAGAGGACCAGTGCTTTGTATCAGTTTCAGAAGCAGAGTTCGACTAGATATGGTCCGTATGTGTAGGAAACACCGTTCTTTTGTTCTTAGCACACTCAAGTTTCCTTCTGTATTAGAGACTCTAGAAAGCAAGAGCGTCCTTCTTGCTCTAAAGCAGAGTGTGATCGATGGATGAGAACTCTGCTGTGTGTTTCAGTTCAGAAATGGAGTTAAATCCCAGGCTGAGTCTTCCTACATGCAAGACTTCGTTTCAGGTAAGGGCAGTCACTTTTCAGCGCAAAGGAACTACATCGTTCACTAAGCTCACACGTTTCTCATCTTAACTGACAACCATCGGATGTTAGAGGACCAGTGCTTTGTATCAGTTTCAGAAGCAGAGTTGGACTAGATATGGTCCGTATGTGTAGGAAACACCGTTCTTTTGTTCTGAGCACACTCACGTTTCCTGCTGTATTAGAGGCTCTAGAAAGCAAGAGCGTGCTTCTTGCTCTAAAGCAGAGTGTGATGCATGGATGAGAACTATGCTGTGTGTTTCCCTTCAGAAATGGTGTTAAATCCCAGGCTCTGTGTCTTCCTACAAGCAAGACTTTGTTTCAGTTAAGGGCAGTCACTTTTCATCTCAAAGGAAGTACATCGTTCACAAAGCTAACAAGTTTCCCATCTTAACTGACAAGCATTTTATGTTAGAGGACCAGTGCTTTGTATCAGTTTCAGAAGCAGAGTTCGACTAGATATGGTCCGTATGTGTAGGAAACACCGTTCTTTTGTTCTGAACACACTCAAGTTTCCTGCTGTATTAGAGACTCTAGAAAGCAAGTGCGTGCTTCTTGCTCTAAAGCAGAGTGTGATGCATGGATGAGAACTATGCTGTGTGTTTCCCTTCAGAAATGGAGTTAAATCCCAGGCTCTGTGTCTTCCTACAAGCAAGACTTCGTTTTTTTGGTAAGGGCAGTTAATTTATACCTCAAACGAACTACATCCTTCACGAAGCTCACACGTTTCCCATCTTAAGTGACAAGCATTGGATGTTAGAGAACCAGTGCTTTGTATCAGTTTTAGAAGCAGAGTTGGACTAGATATGGTCCGTATGTGTAGGAAACACCGTTCTTTTGTTCTTAGCACACTCAAGTTTCCTTCTGTATTAGAGACTCTAGAAAGCAAGAGCGTCCTTCTTGCTCTAAAGCAGAGTGTGATCGATGGATGAGAACTCTGCTGTGTGTTTCAGTTCAGAAATGGAGTTAAATCCCAGGCTGAGTCTTCCTACAAGCAAGACTTCGTTTTTTTGGTAAGGGCAGTTACTTTATACCTCCAACGCACAACATCATTCCTGAAGTTCACACGATTCTCATCAAAACTGACAATCATGGTTATTATAGGCCCTGTGGTTTGTTTCAGTTACAGAAGCAGAAATGAAGTAGATATGGTCCGTAAGTGTAGGAAACACCATTCTTTGGTTCTCAGCACACTCACGTTTCCTGCTGTCTTAGAGACTCTAGAAAGCTAGAGCGTGTTTCTTGCTCTAAAGCTGAGGGTGATCAATGGAGGAGAACTCTGCTGTGTGTTTCCCTTCAGAAATGGAGTTAAATCCAAGGCTCTGAGTCTTCCTACAAGGAAGACTTCGTTTCAAGAAAGGGCAGTTACTTTACAGCTCAAATGAAATACATCGTCCACGAACCTCAAACGTTTCTCATCTTAACTGACAAGCATTGGATGTTAGAGGACCTGTGGTTTGTTTCAGTTTCAGAAGCAGAGTTGAACTAGATATGGTCCATATGTGTAGGAAATACCGTTCTTTTGTTATGAGCACACTCACGTTTCCTGCTGTAATAGAGGCTCTGGAATGCAAGAGCGTGCTTCTTGCTCTAAAGCAGAGTGTGATCCATGGATGTGAACTCTGCTGTGTGTTTCCCTTCAGAAATGGGGTTAAATCCCAGGCTCTGTCTCTTCCTACAAGCAAAACTACGTTTCAGGTAAAGGCAGTTAATTTATACCTCAAACTAACTACATCGTTCACAAAGCTAACAAGTTTCCCATCTTAAGTGACAAGCATTGGATGTTAGAGAACCAGTGCTGTGTATCAGTTTTAGAAGCAGAGTTGGAGTAGATATGGTCCGTATGTGTAGGAAACACCGTTCATTTATTCTCAACACACTCAAGTTTCCTGCTGTATTAGAGACTCTAGAAAGCTAGAGCGTGCTTCTTGCTCTAAAGCAGAGTGTGATGCATGGATGAGAACTTTGCTGTATGTTTCCCTTCAGAAATGGAGTTAAATCCCAGGCTGTGTGTCTTCCTACAAGAAAGACTTCGTTTCAAGTAAGGGCAGTTATAGCTCAAACAAACTACATCGTTCACGAAGCTCATACGTTTCTCATCTTAAGTGACAAGCATTGGGTGTTAGAGGACCTGTGGTTTGTTTCATTTACAGAAGCAGAGATGAAGTCGATATGGTCCGTATGTGTAGGAAACACCGTTCTTTTGTTCTCAGCACACTCAAGTTTCCTTCTATATTAGAGAATCTAGAAAGCAAGTGCGTCCTCCTTGCTCTAAAACAGAGTGTGATCCTTGGATGAGAACTCTGCTGTGTGTTTCACTTCAGAAATGGAGTTAAATCCCAGGCTGAGTCTTCCTAGAAGCAAGACTTCATTTTTTTGGTAAGGGCAGTTAATTTATACCTCAAACTAACTACATCGTTCACGAAGCTCACACGTTTCTCATCTATAATGACAAGCATTGGATGTTAGAGTACATGTGGTTTGTTTCAGTTACAGAAGCAGAGATGAAGTAGATATGGTCCGTATGTGTAGGAAATTCCGTTCTTTTGTTCGAAGCAAACTCAAGTTTCCTGCTGTATTAGAGACTCTAGAAAGCTAGAGCGTGCTTCTTGCTCTAAAGCAGAGTGTGATCCTTTAATGAGAACAATGCTGTGTGTTTCGCTTCAGAAATGGAGTTAAATTCCAGGCTCTGTGTCTTGCTACTAGCAAGACTTCATTTCAGGTAAGGGCAGTTAATTTATACCTCCAACGCACTACATCGTTCCTGAAGCTCACATGATTCTCATCAAAACTGACAAGCATTGGATATTATAGGCCCTGTAGTTTGTATCAGTTTCAGAAGCAGAGTTGGACTAGATATGGTCCCTATGTGTAGGAAACACCATTCTTTTGTTCTTAGCACACTCATGTTTCCTGCTGTATTAGAGACTCTAGAATGAAAGTGCATGCTTCTTGCTCTAAAGCAGAGGGTTATCCTTGGATGACAACTCTGCTGTGTGTTTCCCTTCAGAAATGTGGATAAATCCCAGGCTCTGTGTCTTCCTACAAGCAAGTATTCTTTTCAGGTAAGGGCAGTCACTTTTCATCTCAAACGAAGTACATCGTTCACAAATCTAACAAGTTTCCCATCTTAACTGACAAGCATTTTATGTTAGAGGACCAGTGCTTTGTATCAGTTTCAGAAGCAGAGTTGGACTAGATATGGTCCGTATGTGTAGGAAACACCGTTCTTTTGTTCTGAGCACACTCACGTTTCCTGCTGTATTAGAGGCTCTAGAAAGCAAGAGCGTGCTTCTTGCTCTAAAGCAGAGTGTGATGCATGGATGAGAACTATGCTGTGTGTTTCCCTTCAGAAATGGTGTTAAATCCCAGGCTCTGTGTCTTCCTACAAGCAAGACTTTGTTTCAGTTAAGGGCAGTCACTTTTCAGCTCAAAGGAACTACATCGTTCACGAAGCTAACAAGTTTCCCATCTTAAGTGACAAGCATTGGATGTTATAGGACCAGTGCTTTGTATCAGTTTCAGAGGCAGAGTTGGACTAGAAATGGTCCGTATGTGTAGGAAACTCCATTCTTTTATTCTGAGCACACTCACGTTTCCTGATGTATTAGAGACTCTGGAAAGCAAGAGCGTGATTCTTGCTCTAAAGCTGAGTGTGATCCTTGGATGAGAACTCTGCTGTGTGTTTCCCTTCAGAAATGGGTTTAAATCCCAGGCTGAGTCTTCCTACAAGCAATACTTCGTTTCAGGTAAGGGCAGTTAATTTATACCTCAAACCAACTACATCGTTCACCAAGCTCACACGTTTCTCATCTAAACTGAAAAGCATTGGATGTTAGAGGACCTGTGGTTTGTTTCAGTTACAGAAGCAGAGATGAAGTAGATATGGTCCGTAAGTGTAGGAAACACCATTCTTTGGTTCTCAGCACACTCACGTTTCCTGCTGTCTTAGAGACTCTAGAAAGCTAGAGCGTGTTTCTTGCTCTAAAGCTGAGAGTGATCAATGGAGGAGAACTCTGCTGTGTGTTTCCCTTCAGAAATGGAGTTAAATCCAAGGCTCTGAGTCTTCCTACAAGGAAGACTTCGTTTCAAGAAAGGGCAGTTACTTTACACCTCAAATGAAATACATCGTCCACGAAGCTCAAACGTTTCTCATCTTAACTGACAAGCAATGGATGTTAGAGGACCTGTGGTTTGTTTCAGTTTCAGAAGCAGAGTTGAACTAGATATGGTCCATATGTGTAGGAAACACCGTTCTTTTGTTCTGAGCACACTCACGTTTCCTGCTGTATTAGAGGCTCTGGAAAGCAAGAGCGTGCTTCTTGCTCTAAAGCAGAGTGTGATCCATGGATGAGAACTCTGCTGTGTGTTTCCCTTCAGAAATGGGGTTAAATCCCAGGCTCTGTGTCTTCCTACAAGCAAAACTACGTTTCAGGTAAAGGCAGTTAATTTATACCTCAAACGAACTACATCGTTCACCAAGCTCACACGTTTCTCATCTAAACTGAAAAGCATTGGATGTTAGAGGACCTGTGGTTTGTTTCAGTTACAGAAGCAGAGATGAAGTAGATATGGTCCATATGTGTAGGAAATTCCGTTCTTTTGTTCTGAGGAAACTCAAGTTTCCTGCTGTATGAGAGACTCTAGAAAGCTAGAGGGTGATTCTTGCTCTAAAGCAGAGTGTGATCTATGGATGAGAACTCTGCTGTGTGTTTCATTTCAGAAATGGAGTTAAATCCCAGGCTGAGTCTTCCTACAAGCAAGACTTCATTTCAGGTAAGGGCAGATAATTTATACCTCAAACGAACTACATCGTTCCTGAAGCTCACACGATTCTCATCAAAACTGACAAGCATTGGATGTTATATGCCCTGTGGTTTGTTTCAGTTACAGAAGCAGAGATGAAGTAGATATGGTCCCTATGTGTAGGAAATTCCGTTCTTTTGTTGTGAGCAAATTCAAGTTTCCTGCTGTATTAGAGACTCTAGAAAGCTAGAGCGTGCTTCTTGCTCTAATGCAGAGTGTGATCCTTGGATGACAACTCTGCTGTGTGTTTCCCTTCAGAATTGTGGATAAATCCCAGGCTCTGTGTCTTCCTACAAGCAAGTATTCTTTTCAGGTAAGGGCAGTCACTTTTCATCTCAAATGAAGTACATCGTTCACAAAGCTAACAAGTTTCCCATCTTAACTGACAAGCATTTTATGTTAGAGGACCAGTGCTTTGTATCAGTTTCAGAAGCAGAGTTCGACTAGATATGGTCCGTATGTGTAGGAAACACCGTTCTTTTGTTCTGAACACACTCAAGTTTCCTGCTGTATTAGAGACTCTAGAAAGCAAGTGCGTGCTTCTTGCTCTAAAGCAGAGTGTGATGCATGGATGAGAACTATGCTGTGTGTTTCCCTTCAGAAATGGAGTTAAATCCCAGGCTCTGTGTCTTCCTACAAGCAAGACTTCGTTTTTTTGGTAAGGGCAGTTAATTTATACCTCAAACTAACTACATCCTTCACGAAGCTCACACGTTTCCCATCTTAAGTGACAAGCATTGGATGTTAGAGAACCAGTGCTTTGTATCAGTTTTAGAAGCAGAGTTGGACTAGATATGGTCCGTATGTGTAGGAAACACCGTTCTTTTGTTCTTAGCACACTCAAGTTTCCTTCTGTATTAGAGACTCTAGAAAGCAAGAGCCTCCTTCTTGCTCTAAAGCAGAGTGTGATCGATGGATGAGAACTCTGCTGTGTGTTTCAGTTCAGAAATGGAGTTAAATCCCAGGCTGAGTCTTCCTACAAGCAAGACTTCGTTTTTTTGGTAAGGGCGGTTACTTTATACCTCCAACGCACAACATCATTCCTGAAGTTCACACGATTCTCATCAAAACTGACAATCATTGGTTATTATAGGCCCTGTGGTTTGTTTCAGTTACAGAAGCAGAGATGAAATAGATATGGTCCGTATGTGTAGGAAATTCCGTTCTTTTGTTCTGAGCAAACTCAAGTTTCCTGCTTTATTAGTGACTCTAGAAAGCTAGAGCGTGCTTCTTGCTCTAAAGCAGAGTGTGATCCTTGGATGAGAACTCTGCTGTGTGTTTCCCTTCAGAAATGGAGTTAAATTCCAGGCTCTTTGTCTTCCTACATGCAAGACTTCGTTTCAGGTAAGGGCAGTCACTTTTCAGCGCAAAGGAACTGCATCATTCACAAACCTCACACGTTTCTCATCTTAACTGACAACCATCGGATGTTAGAGGACCAGTGCTTTGTATCAGTTTCAGAGGCAGAGTTGGACTAGAAATGGTCCGTATGTGTAGGAAACACCATTCTTTTATTCTGAGCACACTCACGTTTCCTGATGTATTAGAGACACTGGAAAGCTAGAGTGTGCTTCTTGCTCTAAAGCAGAGTGTGATCCTTGGATGAGAACTCTGCTGTGTGTTTCACTTCAGAAATGGAGTTCAATCCCAGGCTGAGTCTTCCTACAAGCAAGACTTCATTTCAGGTAAGGGCAGTTAATTTATACCTCAAACGAACTACATCGTTCCTGAATCTCACACGATTCTCATCAAAACTGACAAGCATTGGATATTATAGGCCCTGTGGTTTGTTTCAGTTACAGAAGCAGAGATGAAGTAGATATGGTCCGTATGTGCAGGAAATTCCGTTCTTTTGTTCTGAGCAAACTCAATTTTCCTGTTTTATTAGTGACTCTAGAAAGCTAGAGCGTGCTTCTTGCTCTAAAGCAGAGTGTGATCCTTGGATGAGAACTCTGCTGTGTGTTTCCCTTCAGAAATGGAGTTAAATTCCAAGCTCTTTGTGTTCCTACATGCAAGACTTCGTTTCAGGTAAGGGCAGTCACTTTTCAGCGCAAAGGAACTACATCGTTCACTAAGCTCACACGTTTCTCATCTGAACTGACAACCATCGGATGTTAGAGGACCAGTGGTTTGTATCAGTTTCAGAAGCAGAGTTGGACTAGATATGGTCCGTAAGTGTAGGAAACACCATTCTTTGGTTCTCAGCACACTCACGTTTCCTGCTGTCTTAGAGACTCTAGAAAGCTAGAGCGTGTTTCTTGCTCTAAAGCTGAGAGTGATCAATGGAGGAGAACTCTGCTGTGTGTTTCCCTTCAGAAATGGAGTTAAATCCAAGGCTCTGAGTCTTCCTACAAGGAAGACTTCGTTTCAAGAAAGGGCAGTTACTTTACACCTCAAATGAAATACATCGTCCACGAAGCTCAAACGTTTCTCATCTTAACTGACAAGCAATGGATGTTAGAGGACCTGTGGTTTGTTTCAGTTTCAGAAGCAGAGTTGAACTAGATATGGTCCATATGTGTAGGAAACACCGTTCTTTTGTTCTGAGCACACTCACGTTTCCTGCTGTATTAGAGGCTCTGGAAAGCAAGAGCGTGCTTCTTGCTCTAAAGCAGAGTGTGATCCATGGATGAGAACTCTGCTGTGTGTTTCCCTTCAGAAATGGGGTTAAATCCCAGGCTCTGTGTCTTCCTACAAGCAAAACTACGTTTCAGGTAAAGGCAGTTAATTTATACCTCAAACGAACTACATCGTTCACCAAGCTCACACGTTTCTCATCTAAACTGAAAAGCATTGGATGTTAGAGGACCTGTGGTTTGTTTCAGTTACAGAAGCAGAGATGAAGTAGATATGGTCCATATGTGTAGGAAATTCCGTTCTTTTGTTCTGAGGAAACTCAAGTTTCCTGCTGTATGAGAGACTCTAGAAAGCTAGAGGGTGATTCTTGCTCTAAAGCAGAGTGTGATCTATGGATGAGAACTCTGCTGTGTGTTTCATTTCAGAAATGGAGTTAAATCCCAGGCTGAGTCTTCCTACAAGCAAGACTTCATTTCAGGTAAGGGCAGATAATTTATACCTCAAACGAACTACATCGTTCCTGAAGCTCACACGATTCTCATCAAAACTGACAAGCATTGGATGTTATATGCCCTGTGGTTTGTTTCAGTTACAGAAGCAGAGATGAAGTAGATATGGTCCCTATGTGTAGGAAATTCCGTTCTTTTGTTGTGAGCAAATTCAAGTTTCCTGCTGTATTAGAGACTCTAGAAAGCTAGAGCGTGCTTCTTGCTCTAATGCAGAGTGTGATCCTTGGATGACAACTCTGCTGTGTGTTTCCCTTCAGAATTGTGGATAAATCCCAGGCTCTGTGTCTTCCTACAAGCAAGTATTCTTTTCAGGTAAGGGCAGTCACTTTTCATCTCAAATGAAGTACATCGTTCACAAAGCTAACAAGTTTCCCATCTTAACTGACAAGCATTTTATGTTAGAGGACCAGTGCTTTGTATCAGTTTCAGAAGCAGAGTTCGACTAGATATGGTCCGTATGTGTAGGAAACACCGTTCTTTTGTTCTGAACACACTCAAGTTTCCTGCTGTATTAGAGACTCTAGAAAGCAAGTGCGTGCTTCTTGCTCTAAAGCAGAGTGTGATGCATGGATGAGAACTATGCTGTGTGTTTCCCTTCAGAAATGGAGTTAAATCCCAGGCTCTGTGTCTTCCTACAAGCAAGACTTCGTTTTTTTGGTAAGGGCAGTTAATTTATACCTCAAACTAACTACATCCTTCACGAAGCTCACACGTTTCCCATCTTAAGTGACAAGCATTGGATGTTAGAGAACCAGTGCTTTGTATCAGTTTTAGAAGCAGAGTTGGACTAGATATGGTCCGTATGTGTAGGAAACACCGTTCTTTTGTTCTTAGCACACTCAAGTTTCCTTCTGTATTAGAGACTCTAGAAAGCAAGAGCCTCCTTCTTGCTCTAAAGCAGAGTGTGATCGATGGATGAGAACTCTGCTGTGTGTTTCAGTTCAGAAATGGAGTTAAATCCCAGGCTGAGTCTTCCTACAAGCAAGACTTCGTTTTTTTGGTAAGGGCGGTTACTTTATACCTCCAACGCACAACATCATTCCTGAAGTTCACACGATTCTCATCAAAACTGACAATCATTGGTTATTATAGGCCCTGTGGT
Source organism: Onychomys leucogaster (assembly GCA_949786385.1). Taxonomy (NCBI): domain Eukaryota; kingdom Metazoa; phylum Chordata; class Mammalia; order Rodentia; family Cricetidae; genus Onychomys; species Onychomys leucogaster. The sequence goes on along the minus strand of CATKUP010000018.1, from coordinate 1,974,574 downwards.
TTGTTTCAGTTACAGAAGCAGAGATGAAATAGATATGGTCCGTATGTGTAGGAAATTCCGTTCTTTTGTTCTGAGCAAACTCAAGTTTCCTGCTTTATTAGTGACTCTAGAAAGCTAGAGCGTGCTTCTTGCTCTAAAGCAGAGTGTGATCCTTGGATGAGAACTCTGCTGTGTGTTTCCCTTCAGAAATGGAGTTAAATTCCAGGCTCTTTGTCTTCCTACATGCAAGACTTCGTTTCAGGTAAGGGCAGTCACTTTTCAGCGCAAAGGAACTGCATCATTCACAAACCTCACACGTTTCTCATCTTAACTGACAACCATCGGATGTTAGAGGACCAGTGCTTTGTATCAGTTTCAGAGGCAGAGTTGGACTAGAAATGGTCCGTATGTGTAGGAAACACCATTCTTTTATTCTGAGCACACTCACGTTTCCTGATGTATTAGAGACACTGGAAAGCTAGAGTGTGCTTCTTGCTCTAAAGCAGAGTGTGATCCTTGGATGAGAACTCTGCTGTGTGTTTCACTTCAGAAATGGAGTTCAATCCCAGGCTGAGTCTTCCTACAAGCAAGACTTCATTTCAGGTAAGGGCAGTTAATTTATACCTCAAACGAACTACATCGTTCCTGAATCTCACACGATTCTCATCAAAACTGACAAGCATTGGATATTATAGGCCCTGTGGTTTGTTTCAGTTACAGAAGCAGAGATGAAGTAGATATGGTCCGTATGTGCAGGAAATTCCGTTCTTTTGTTCTGAGCAAACTCAATTTTCCTGTTTTATTAGTGACTCTAGAAAGCTAGAGCGTGCTTCTTGCTCTAAAGCAGAGTGTGATCCTTGGATGAGAACTCTGCTGTGTGTTTCCCTTCAGAAATGGAGTTAAATTCCAAGCTCTTTGTGTTCCTACATGCAAGACTTCGTTTCAGGTAAGGGCAGTCACTTTTCAGCGCAAAGGAACTACATCGTTCACTAAGCTCACACGTTTCTCATCTGAACTGACAACCATCGGATGTTAGAGGACCAGTGGTTTGTATCAGTTTCAGAAGCAGAGTTGGACTAGATATGGTCCGTAAGTGTAGGAAACACCATTCTTTGGTTCTCAGCACACTCACGTTTCCTGCTGTCTTAGAGACTCTAGAAAGCTAGAGCGTGTTTCTTGCTCTGAAGCTGAGGGTGATCAATGGAGGAGAACTCTGCTGTGTGTTTCCCTTCAGAAATGGAGTTAAATCCAAGGCTCTGAGTCTTCCTACAAGGAAGACTTCGTTTCAAGAAAGGGCAGTTACTTTACAGCTCAAATGAAATACATCGTCCACGAAGCTCAAACGTTTCTCATCTTAACTGACAAGCATTGGATGTTAGAGGACCTGTGGTTTGTTTCAGTTTCAGAAGCAGAGTTGAACTAGATATGGTCCATATGTGTAGGAAACACCGTTCTTTTGTTCTGAGCACACTCACGTTTCCTGCTGTATTAGAGGCTCTGGAAAGCAAGAGCGTGCTTCTTGCTCTAAAGCAGAGTGTGATCCATGGATGAGAACTCTGCTGTGTGTTTCCCTTCAGAAATGGGGTTAAATCCCAGGCTCTGTGTCTTCCTACAAGCAAAACTACGTTTCAGGTAAAGGCAGTTAATTTATACCTCAAACTAACTACATCGTTCACAAAGCTAACAAGTTTCCCATCTTAAGTGACAAGCATTGGATATTAGAGGACCAGTGCTTTGTATCAGTTTCAGAGGCAGAGTTGGACTAGAAATGGTCCGTATGTGTAGGAAACACTGTTCTTATGTTCTCTGCACACTCAAGTTTCCTGCTATATTACAGACTCTAGAAAGCAAGAGCGTCCTTCTTGCTCTATAGCCGATTGTGATCTATGGATGAGAACTCTGCTGTGTGTTTCACTTCAGAAATGGAGTTAAATCCCAGGCTGAGTCTTCCTACAAGCAAGACTTCATTTCAGTTAAGGGCAGTCACTATTCAGCTCAAAGGAACTACATCGTTCACGAAACTAACAAGTCTCCCATCTTAACTGACAAGCATTGGATGTTAGAGGACCAGTGCTTTGTATCAGTTTTAGAAGCAGAGTTGGACTAGATATGGTCCATATGTCTAGGAAACACCGTCCTTTTGTTCTGAGCACACTCAAGTTTCCTGCTGTATTAGAGACTCTGGAAAGCAAGAGCACGCTTCTTGCTCTAAACCAGAGTGTGATCCATGGATGAGAACTCTGTTGTGTGCTTCCCTTCAGAAATGGAGTTAAATACCAGTCTCTGTGTCTTCCTACAAGCACGACTTCGTTTCAGGTAAGGGCAGTCACTTTTTAGCTCAAACAAACTACATAGTTCACGAACCTAACAATATTCCCATCTTAAGTTACAAGCATCAGATGTTAGAGGACCAGTGCTGTGTATCAGTTTTAGAAGCAGAGTTGGAGTAGATATGGTCCGTATGTGTAGGAAACACCGTTCATTTATTCTCAACACACTCAAGTTTCCTGCTGTATTAGAGACTCTAGAAAGGTAGAGCGTGCTTCTTGCTCTAAAGCAGAGTGTGATCCATGGATGAGAACTCTGCTGTGTGTTTCCCTTCAGAAATGGGGTTAAATCCCAGGCTCTGTGTCTTCCTACAAGCAAAACTACGTTTCAGGTAAAGGCAGTTAATTTATACCTCAAACTAACTACATCGCTCACAAAGCTCACACGTTTCTCATCTAAACTGACAAGCATTGGATGTTAGAGGACCTGTGGTTTGTTTCATTTACAGAAGCAGAGATGAAGTAGATATGGTCCCTATGTGGAGGAAATTCCATTCTTTGATCTGAGCAAACTCAAGTTTCCTGATGTATTAGAGACTCTAGAAAGCTAGAGTGTGCTTCTTGCTTAAAGCAGAGTGTGATCCTTGGATGAGAACTCTGCTGTGTGTTTCACTTCAGAAATGGAGTTAAATCTCAGGCTGAGTCTTTCTACAAGCAAGACTTCATTTCAGTTAAGGGCAGTCACTTTTCAGCTCAAAGGAACTACATCGTTCACGAAACTAACAAGTCTCCCATCTTAACTGACAAGCATTGGATGTTAGAGGACCAGTGCTTTGTATCTGTTTTTGAAGCAGAGTTGGACTAGATATGGTCCGTATGTGTAGGAAACACCGTCCTTTTGTTCTGAGCACACTCAAGTTCTCTGCTGTATTAGAGACTCTGGAAAGCAAGAGCACGCTTCTTGCTCTAAACCAGAGTGTGATCCATGGATGAGAACTCTGCTGTGTGCTTCCCTTCAGAAATGGAGTTAAATCCCAGTCTCTGTGTCTTCCTACAAGCACGACTTCGTTTCAGGTAAGGGCAGTCACTTTTTAGCTCAAACAAACTACATAGTTCTCGAACCTAACAAGATTCCCATCTTAAGTTACAAGCATCAGATGTTAGAGGACCAGTGCTGTGCATCAGTTTTAGAAGCAGAGTTGGAGTAGATATGGTCCGTATGTGTAGGAAACACCGTCCATTTATTCTCAACACACTCAAGTTTCCTGCTGTATTAGAGACTCTAGAAAGCTAGAGCGTGCTTCTTGCTCTAAAGCAGAGTGTGATCCTTGGATGAGAACTCTGCTGTGTGTTTCAGTTCAGAAATGGAGTTAAATCCCAGGCTGAGTCTTCCTAGAAGCAAGACTTCATTTTTTTGGTAAGGGCAGTTAATTTATACCTCAAACTAACTACATCGTTCACGAAGCTCACACGTTTCTCATCTATAATGACAAGCATTGGATGTTAGAGTACATGTGGTTTGTTTCAGTTACAGAAGCAGAGATGAAGTAGATATGGTCCGTATGTGTAGGAAATTCCGTTCTTTTGTTCGAAGCAAACTCAAGTTTCCTGCTGTATTAGAGACTCTAGAAAGCTAGAGCGTGCTTCTTGCTCTAAAGCAGAGTGTGATCCTTGGATGAGAACAATGCTGTGTGTTTCGCTTCAGAAATGGAGTTAAATTCCAGGCTCTGTGTCTTGCTACAAGCAAGACTTCATTTCAGGTAAGGGCAGTTAATTTATACCTCCAACGCACTACATCGTTCCTGAAGATCACTTGATTCTCATCAAAACTGACAAGCATTGGATATTATAGGCCCTGTAGTTTGTATCAGTTTCAGAAGCAGAGTTGGACTAGATATGGTCCCTATGTGTAGGAAACACCATTCTTTTGTTCTGAGCACACTCATGTTTCCTGCTGTATTAGAGACTCTAGAATGAAAGTGCATGCTTCTTGCTCTAAAGCAGAGGGTTATCCTTGGATGACAACTCTGCTGTGTGTTTCCCTTCAGAAATGGGGATAAATCCCAGGCTCTGTGTCTTCCTACAAGCAAGTATTCTTTTCAGGTAAGGGCAGTCACTTTTCATCTCAAACGAAGTACATCGTTCACAAATCTAACAAGTTTCCCATCTTAACTGACAAGCATTTTATGTTAGAGGACCAGTGCTTTGTATCAGTTTCAGAAGCAGAGTTGGACTAGATATGGTCCGTATGTGTAGGAAACACCGTTCTTTTGTTCTGAGCACACTCACGTTTCCTGCTGTATTAGAGGCTCTAGAAAGCAAGAGCGTGCTTCTTGCTCTAAAGCAGAGTGTGATGCATGGATGAGAACTATGCTGTGTGTTTCCCTTCAGAAATGGTGTTAAATCCCAGGCTCTGTGTCTTCCTACAAGCAAGACTTCGTTTCAATTAAGGGCAGTCACTTTTCAGCTCAAAGGAACTACATCGTTCACGAAGCTAACAAGTTTCCCATCTTAAGTGACAAGCATTGGATGTTAGAGGACCAGTGCTTTGTATCAGTTTCAGAGGCAGAGTTGGACTAGAAATGGTCCGTATGTGTAGGAAACTCCATTCTTTTATTCTGAGCACACTCACGTTTCCTGATGTATTAGAGACTCTGGAAAGCAAGAGCGTGATTCTTGCTCTAAAGCTGAGTGTGATCCTTGGATGAGAACTCTGCTGTGTGTTTCCCTTCAGAAATGGGTTTAAATCCCAGGCTGAGTCTTCCTACAAGCAATACTTCGTTTCAGGTAAGGGCAGTTAATTTATACCTCAAACCAACTACATCGTTCACCAAGCTCACACGTTTCTCATCTAAACTGAAAAGCATTGGATGTTAGAGGACCTGTGGTTTGTTTCAGTTACAGAAGCAGAGATGAAGTAGATATGGTCCATATGTGTAGGAAATTCCGTTCTTTTTTTCTGAGCAAACTCAAGTTTCCTGCTGTATGAGAGACTCTAGAAAGCTAGAGGGTGATTCTTGCTCTAAAGCAGAGTGTGATCCTTGGATGAGAACTCTGCTGTGTGTTTCATTTCAGAAATGGAGTTAAATCCCAGGCTGAGTCTTCCTACAAGCAAGACTTCATTTCAGGTAAGGGCAGATAATTTATACCTCAAACGAACTACATCGTTCCTGAAGCTCACACGATTCTCATCAAAACTGACAAGCATTGGATGTTATATGCCCTGTGGTTTGTTTCAGTTACAGAAGCAGAGATGAAGTAGATATGGTCCCTATGTGTAGGAAATTCCGTTCTTTTGTTCTGAGCAAATTCAAGTTTCCTGCTGTATTAGAGACTCTAGAAAGCTAGAGCGTGCTTCTTGCTCTAATGCAGAGTGTGATCCTTGGATGACAACTCTGCTGTGTGTTTCCCTTCAGAAATGTGGATAAATCCCAGGCTCTGTGTCTTCCTACAAGCAAGTATTCTTTTCAGGTAAGGGCAGTCACTTTTCATCTCAAATGAAGTACATCGTTCACAAAGCTAACAAGTTTCCCATCTTAACTGACAAGCATTTTATGTTAGAGGACCAGTGCTTTGTATCAGTTTCAGAAGCAGAGTTCGACTAGATATGGTCCGTATGTGTAGGAAACACCGTTCTTTTGTTCTGAACACACTCAAGTTTCCTGCTGTATTAGAGACTCTAGAAAGCAAGTGCGTGCTTCTTGCTCTAAAGCAGAGTGTGATGCATGGATGAGAACTATGCTGTGTGTTTCCCTTCTGAAATGGAGTTAAATCCCAGGCTCTGTGTCTTCCTACAAGCAAGACTTCGTTTTTTTGGTAAGGGCAGTTAATTTATACCTCAAACGAACTACATCCTTCACGAAGCTCACACGTTTCCCATCTTAAGTGACAAGCATTGGATGTTAGAGAACCAGTGCTTTGTATCAGTTTTAGAAGCAGAGTTGGACTAGATATGGTCCGTATGTGTAGGAAACACCGTTCTTTTGTTCTTAGCACACTCAAGTTTCCTTCTGTATTAGAGACTCTAGAAAGCAAGAGCGTCCTTCTTGCTCTAAAGCAGAGTGTGATCGATGGATGAGAACTCTGCTGTGTGTTTCAGTTCAGAAATGGAGTTAAATCCCAGGCTGAGTCTTCCTACAAGCAAGACTTCGTTTTTTTGGTAAGGGCAGTTACTTTATACCTCCAACGCACAACATCATTCCTGAAGTTCACACGATTCTCATCAAAACTGACAATCATGGTTATTATAGGCCCTGTGGTTTGTTTCAGTTACAGAAGCAGAAATGAAGTAGATATGGTCCGTAAGTGTAGGAAACACCATTCTTTGGTTCTCAGCACACTCACGTTTCCTGCTGTCTTAGAGACTCTAGAAAGCTAGAGCGTGTTTCTTGCTCTAAAGCTGAGGGTGATCAATGGAGGAGAACTCTGCTGTGTGTTTCCCTTCAGAAATGGAGTTAAATCCAAGGCTCTGAGTCTTCCTACAAGGAAGACTTCGTTTCAAGAAAGGGCAGTTACTTTACAGCTCAAATGAAATACATCGTCCACGAACCTCAAACGTTTCTCATCTTAACTGACAAGCATTGGATGTTAGAGGACCTGTGGTTTGTTTCAGTTTCAGAAGCAGAGTTGAACTAGATATGGTCCATATGTGTAGGAAATACCGTTCTTTTGTTATGAGCACACTCACGTTTCCTGCTGTAATAGAGGCTCTGGAATGCAAGAGCGTGCTTCTTGCTCTAAAGCAGAGTGTGATCCATGGATGTGAACTCTGCTGTGTGTTTCCCTTCAGAAATGGGGTTAAATCCCAGGCTCTGTCTCTTCCTACAAGCAAAACTACGTTTCAGGTAAAGGCAGTTAATTTATACCTCAAACTAACTACATCGTTCACAAAGCTAACAAGTTTCCCATCTTAAGTGACAAGCATTGGATGTTAGAGAACCAGTGCTGTGTATCAGTTTTAGAAGCAGAGTTGGAGTAGATATGGTCCGTATGTGTAGGAAACACCGTTCATTTATTCTCAACACACTCAAGTTTCCTGCTGTATTAGAGACTCTAGAAAGCTAGAGCGTGCTTCTTGCTCTAAAGCAGAGTGTGATGCATGGATGAGAACTTTGCTGTATGTTTCCCTTCAGAAATGGAGTTAAATCCCAGGCTGTGTGTCTTCCTACAAGAAAGACTTCGTTTCAAGTAAGGGCAGTTATAGCTCAAACAAACTACATCGTTCACGAAGCTCATACGTTTCTCATCTTAAGTGACAAGCATTGGGTGTTAGAGGACCTGTGGTTTGTTTCATTTACAGAAGCAGAGATGAAGTCGATATGGTCCGTATGTGTAGGAAACACCGTTCTTTTGTTCTCAGCACACTCAAGTTTCCTTCTATATTAGAGAATCTAGAAAGCAAGTGCGTCCTCCTTGCTCTAAAGCAGAGTGTGATCCTTGGATGAGAACTCTGCTGTGTGTTTCACTTCAGAAATGGAGTTAAATCCCAGGCTGAGTCTTCCTAGAAGCAAGACTTCATTTTTTTGGTAAGGGCAGTTAATTTATACCTCAAACTAACTACATCGTTCACGAAGCTCACACGTTTCTCATCTATAATGACAAGCATTGGATGTTAGAGTACATGTGGTTTGTTTCAGTTACAGAAGCAGAGATGAAGTAGATATGGTCCGTATGTGTAGGAAATTCCGTTCTTTTGTTTGAAGCAAACTCAAGTTTCCTGCTGTATTAGAGACTCTAGAAAGCTAGAGCGTGCTTCTTGCTCTAAAGCAGAGTGTGATCCTTGGATGAGAACAATGCTGTGTGTTTCGCTTCAGAAATGGAGTTAAATTCCAGGCTCTGTGTCTTGCTACTAGCAAGACTTCATTTCAGGTAAGGGCAGTTAATTTATACCTCCAACGCACTACATCGTTCCTGAAGCTCACATGATTCTCATCAAAACTGACAAGCATTGGATATTATAGGCCCTGTAGTTTGTATCAGTTTCAGAAGCAGAGTTGGACTAGATATGGTCCCTATGTGTAGGAAACACCATTCTTTTGTTCTTAGCACACTCATGTTTCCTGCTGTATTAGAGACTCTAGAATGAAAGTGCATGCTTCTTGCTCTAAAGCAGAGGGTTATCCTTGGATGACAACTCTGCTGTGTGTTTCCCTTCAGAAATGGGGATAAATCCCAGGCTCTGTGTCTTCCTACAAGCAAGTATTCTTTTCAGGTAAGGGCAGTCACTTTTCATCTCAAACGAAGTACATCGTTCACAAATCTAACAAGTTTCCCATCTTAACTGACAAGCATTTTATGTTAGAGGACCAGTGCTTTGTATCAGTTTCAGAAGCAGAGTTGGACTAGATATGGTCCGTATGTGTAGGAAACACCGTTCTTTTGTTCTGAGCACACTCACGTTTCCTGCTGTATTAGAGGCTCTAGAAAGCAAGAGCGTGCTTCTTGCTCTAAAGCAGAGTGTGATGCATGGATGAGAACTATGCTGTGTGTTTCCCTTCAGAAATGGTGTTAAATCCCAGGCTCTGTGTCTTCCTACAAGCAAGACTTTGTTTCAGTTAAGGGCAGTCACTTTTCAGCTCAAAGGAACTACATCGTTCACGAAGCTAACAAGTTTCCCATCTTAAGTGACAAGCATTGGATGTTAGAGGACCAGTGCTTTGTATCAGTTTCAGAGGCAGAGTTGGACTAGAAATGGTCCGTATGTGTAGGAAACTCCATTCTTTTATTCTGAGCACACTCACGTTTCCTGATGTATTAGAGACTCTGGAAAGCAAGAGCGTGATTCTTGCTCTAAAGCTGAGTGTGATCCTTGGATGAGAACTCTGCTGTGTGTTTCCCTTCAGAAATGGGTTTAAATCCCAGGCTGAGTCTTCCTACAAGCAATACTTCGTTTCAGGTAAGGGCAGTTAATTTATACCTCAAACCAACTACATCGTTCACCAAGCTCACACGTTTCTCATCTAAACTGAAAAGCATTGGATGTTAGAGGACCTGTGGTTTGTTTCAGTTACAGAAGCAGAGATGAAGTAGATATGGTCCATATGTGTAGGAAATTCCGTTCTTTTCTTCAAGCAAACTCAAGTTCCGTGCTTTTTGAGAGACTCTAGAAAGCTAGAGGGTGATTCTTGTTCTAAAGCAGAGTGTGATCCTTGGATGAGAACTCTGCTGTGTGTTTCATTTCAGAAATGGAGTTAAATCCCAGGCTGAGTCTTCCTACAAGCAAGACTTCATTTCAGGTAAGGGCAGATAATTTATACCTCAAACGAACTACATCGTTCCTGAAGCTCACACGATTCTCATCAAAACTGACAAGCATTGGATGTTATATGCCCTGTGGTTTGTTTCAGTTACAGAAGCAGAGATGAAGTAGATATGGTCCCTATGTGTAGGAAATTCCGTTCTTTTGTTCTGAGCAAATTCAAGTTTCCTGCTGTATTAGAGACTCTAGAAAGCTAGAGCGTGCTTCTTGCTCTAATGCAGAGTGTGATCCTTGGATGACAACTCTGCTGTGTGTTTCCCTTCAGAAATGTGGATAAATCCCAGGCTCTGTGTCTTCCTACAAGCAAGTATTCTTTTCAGGTAAGGGCAGTCACTTTTCATCTCAAATGAAGTACATCGTTCACAAAGCTAACAAGTTTCCCATCTTAACTGACAAGCATTTTATGTTAGAGGACCAGTGCTTTGTATCAGTTTCAGAAGCAGAGTTCGACTAGATATGGTCCGTATGTGTAGGAAACACCGTTCTTTTGTTCTGAACACACTCAAGTTTCCTGCTGTATTAGAGACTCTAGAAAGCAAGTGCGTGCTTCTTGCTCTAAAGCAGAGTGTGATGCATGGATGAGAACTATGCTGTGTGTTTCCCTTCTGAAATGGAGTTAAATCCCAGGCTCTGTGTCTTCCTACAAGCAAGACTTCGTTTTTTTGGTAAGGGCAGTTAATTTATACCTCAAACGAACTACATCCTTCACGAAGCTCACACGTTTCCCATCTTAAGTGACAAGCATTGGATGTTAGAGAACCAGTGCTTTGTATCAGTTTTAGAAGCAGAGTTGGACTAGATATGGTCCGTATGTGTAGGAAACACCGTTCTTTTGTTCTTAGCACACTCAAGTTTCCTTCTGTATTAGAGACTCTAGAAAGCAAGAGCGTCCTTCTTGCTCTAAAGCAGAGTGTGATCGATGGATGAGAACTCTGCTGTGTGTTTCAGTTCAGAAATGGAGTTAAATCCCAGGCTGAGTCTTCCTACAAGCAAGACTTCGTTTTTTTGGTAAGGGCAGTTACTTTATACCTCCAACGCACAACATCATTCCTGAAGTTCACACGATTCTCATCAAAACTGACAATCATGGTTATTATAGGCCCTGTGGTTTGTTTCAGTTACAGAAGCAGAGATGAAGTAGATATGGTCCGTAAGTGTAGGAAACACCATTCTTTGGTTCTCAGCACACTCACGTTTCCTGCTTTCTTAGAGACTCTAGAAAGCTAGAGCGTGTTTCTTGCTCTAAAGCTGAGGGTGATCAATGGAGGAGAACTCTGCTGTGTGTTTCCCTTCAGAAATGGAGTTAAATCCAAGGCTCTGAGTCTTCCTACAAGGAAGACTTCGTTTCAAGAAAGGGCAGTAACTTTACAGCTCAAATGAAATACATCGTCCACGAAGCTCAAACGTTTCTCATCTTAACTGACAAGCATTGGATGTTAGAGGACCTGTGGTTTGTTTCAGTTTCAGAAGCAGAGTTGAACTAGATATGGTCCATATGTGTAGGAAATACCGTTCTTTTGTTATGAGCACACTCACGTTTCCTGCTGTAATAGAGGCTCTGGAATGCAAGAGTGTGCTTCTTGCTCTAAAGCAGAGTGTGATCCTTGGATGAGAACTCTGCTGTGTGTTTCCCTTCAGAAATGGGGTTAAATCCCAGGCTCTGTCTCTTCCTACAAGCAAAACTACGATTCAGGTAAAGGCAGTTAATTTATACCTCAAACTAACTACATTGTTCACAAAGCTAACAAGTTTCCCATCTTAAGTGACAAGCATTGGATGTTAGAGGACCAGTGCTTTGTATCAGTTTCAGAAGCAGAGTTGGACTAGAAATGGTCTGTATGTGTAGGAAACACTGTTCTTTTGTTCTCTGCACACTCAAGTTTCCTGCTGTATTACAGACTCTAGAATGCAAGTGCGTACTTCTTGCTCTATAGCAGATTGTGATCTATGGATGAGAACTCTGCTGTGTGTTTCACTTCAAAAATGGAGTTATATCCCAGGCTGAGTCTTCCTACAAGCAATACTTCGTTTCAGGTAAGGGCAGTTAATTTATACCTCAAACTAACTACATCATTCACGAAGCTCACACGTTTCTCATCTAAACTGACAAGCACTGGATGTTAGAGGACCTGTGGTTTGTCATTTACAGCAGCAGAGATGAAGTAGATATGGTCCCTATGTGTAGGAAATTCCGTTCTCTGGTCTGAGCAAACTCAAGTTTCCTGCTGTATTAGAGACTCTAGAAAGCAAGTGCGTCCTTCTTGCTCTAAAGCAGAGTGTGATCTATGGATGAGAACTCTGCTGTGTGTTTCACTTCAGAAATGGAGTTAAATCCCAGGCTCAGTCTTCCTACAAGCAAGACTTCGTTTTTTTGGTAAGGGCAGGTAATTTATACCTCAAAATAACTACATCGTTCACGAAGCTCACACGTTTCTCATCTATAATGACAAGCTTTGGATGTTAGAGGTCCTGTGGTTTGTTTCAGTTACAGAAGCAAAGATGAAGTAGATATGGTCCGTATATGTAGCAAATTCCGTTCTTTTGTTCTGAGCAAACTCAAGTTTCCTGCTGTATTCGAGACTCTAAAGCTAGAGCGTGATTCTTCCTCTAAAGCAGAGTGTGATCCTTGGATGAGAACTCTGCTGTGTGTTTCAGTTCAGAAATGGAGTTAAATCCCAGGCTGAGTCTTCCTACAAGCAAGACTTCGTTTTTTTGGAAAGGGCAGTTAATTTATACCTCAACTAACAACATCGTTCATGAAGCTCACACGTTTCTCATCTATAATGACAAGGATTGGATGTTAGAGTACATGTGGTTTGTTTCAGTCACAGAAGAAGAGATGAAGTAGATATGGTCCGTATGTGTAGGAAATAACGTTCTTTTGTTCGAAGCAAACTCAAGTTTCCTGCTGTATTAGAGACTCTAGAAAGCTAGAGCGTGCTTCTTGCTCTAAAGCAGAGTGTGATCCTTGGATGAGAACAATGCTGTTTGTTTCCCTTCAGAAATGGAGTTAAATTCCAGGCTAAGTCTTCCTACAAGCAATGCTTCGTTTCAGGTAAGGGCAGTTAATTTATACCTCCAACGCACTACATCGTTCCTGAAGCTCACACGATTCTCATCAAAACTGACAATCATTGGTTATTATAGGCCCTGTGGTTTGCTTCAGTTACAGAAGCAGAGATGAAGTAGATATGGTCCGTATGTGTAGGAAATTCCGTTCTTTTGTTCTGAGCAAACCCAAGTTTCCTGCTGTATTAGAGACTCTAGAAAGCTAGAGCGTGCTTCTTGCTCTAAAGCTGAGGGTGATCAATGGAGGAGAACTCTGCTGTGTGTTTCCCTTCAGAAATGGAGTTCAATCCAAGGCTCTGAGTCTTCCTACAAGGAAGACTTCGTTTCAAGAATGGGCAGTTACTTTACAGCTCAAATGAACTACATCGTCCACGAAGCTCAAACGTTTCTCATCTTAACTGACAAGCATTGGATGTTAGAGGGCCTGTGGTTTGTTTCAGTTTCAGAAGCAGAGTTGAACTAGATATGGTCCATATGTGTAGGAAACACCATTCTTTTGTTCTGAGCATACTCACGTTTCCTGCTGTATTAGAGGCTCTGGAATGCAAGAGCGTGCTTCTTGCTCTAAAGCAGAGTGTGACCCATGGATGAGAACTCTGCTGTGTGTTTCCAATCAGAAATGGGGTTAAATTCCAGGCTCTTTGTCTTCCTACATGCAAGACTTCGTTTCAGGTAAGGGCAGTCACTTTTCAGCGCAAAGGAACTACATCGTTCACTAAGCTCACACGTTTCTCATGTTAACTGACAACCATCGGATGTTAGAGGACCAGTGGTTTGTATCAGTTTCAGAAGCAGAGTTGGACTAGATATGGTCCGTAAGTGTAGGAAACACCGTTCTTTTGTTCTCAGCACACTCACGTTTCCTGCTGTCTTAGAGACTCTAGAAAGCTAGAGCGTGCTTCTTGCTCTAAAGCTGAGGGTGATCAATATAGGAGAACTCTGCTGTGTGTTTCCCTTCAGAAATGGAGTTAAATCCAAGGCTCTGAGTCTTCCTACAAGGAAGACTTCGTTTCAAGAAAGGGCAGTTACTTTACAGCTCAAATGAAATACATCGTCCACGAAGCTCAAACGTTTCTCAACTTAACTGACAAGCATTGGATGTTAGAGGTCCTGTGGTTTGTTTCAGTTACAGAAGCAAAGATGAAGTAGATATGGTCCCTATGTGTAGGAAATTCCGTTCTTTTGTTCTGAGCAAACTCAAGTTTCCTGCTGTATTCGAGACTCTAAATCTAGAGCGTGATTCTTCCTCTAAAGCAGAGTGTGATCCTTGGATGAGAACTCTGCTGTGTGTTTCCCTTCAGAAATGGAGTTAAATCCAAGGCTCTGAGTCTTCCTACAAGGAAGACTTCGTTTCAAGAAAGGGCAGTAACTTTACAGCTCAAATGAAATACATCGTCCACGAAGCTCAAACGTTTCTCATCTTAACTGACAAGCATTGGATGTTAGAGGACCTGTGGTTTGTTTCAGTTTCAGAAGCAGAGTTGAACTAGATATGGTCCATATGTGTAGGAAATACCGTTCTTTTGTTATGAGCACACTCACGTTTCCTGCTGTAATAGAGGCTCTGGAATGCAAGAGCGTGCTTCTTGCTCTAAAGCAGAGTGTGATCCTTGGATGAGAACTCTGCTGTGTGTTTCCCTTCAGAAATGGGGTTAAATCCCAGGCTCTGTCTCTTCCTACAAGCAAAACTACGATTCAGGTAAAGGCAGTTAATTTATACCTCAAACTAACTACATTGTTCACAAAGCTAACAAGTTTCCCATCTTAAGTGACAAGCATTGGATGTTAGAGGACCAGTGCTTTGTATCAGTTTCAGAAGCAGAGTTGGACTAGAAATGGTCTGTATGTGTAGGAAACACTGTTCTTTTGTTCTCTGCACACTCAAGTTTCCTGCTGTATTACAGACTCTAGAATGCAAGTGCGTACTTCTTGCTCTATAGCAGATTGTGATCTATGGATGAGAACTCTGCTGTGTGTTTCACTTCAAAAATGGAGTTATATCCCAGGCTGAGTCTTCCTACAAGCAATACTTCGTTTCAGGTAAGGGCAGTTAATTTATACCTCAAACTAACTACATCATTCACGAAGCTCACACGTTTCTCATCTAAACTGACAAGCACTGGATGTTAGAGGACCTGTGGTTTGTCATTTACAGCAGCAGAGATGAAGTAGATATGGTCCCTATGTGTAGGAAATTCCGTTCTCTGGTCTGAGCAAACTCAAGTTTCCTGCTGTATTAGAGACTCTAGAAAGCAAGTGCGTCCTTCTTGCTCTAAAGCAGAGTGTGATCTATGGATGAGAACTCTGCTGTGTGTTTCACTTCAGAAATGGAGTTAAATCCCAGGCTCAGTCTTCCTACAAGCAAGACTTCGTTTTTTTGGTAAGGGCAGGTAATTTATACCTCAAAATAACTACATCGTTCACGAAGCTCACACGTTTCTCATCTATAATGACAAGCTTTGGATGTTAGAGGTCCTGTGGTTTGTTTCAGTTACAGAAGCAAAGATGAAGTAGATATGGTCCGTATATGTAGCAAATTCCGTTCTTTTGTTCTGAGCAAACTCAAGTTTCCTGCTGTATTCGAGACTCTAAAGCTAGAGCGTGATTCTTCCTCTAAAGCAGAGTGTGATCCTTGGATGAGAACTCTGCTGTGTGTTTCAGTTCAGAAATGGAGTTAAATCCCAGGCTGAGTCTTCCTACAAGCAAGACTTCGTTTTTTTGGAAAGGGCAGTTAATTTATACCTCAACTAACAACATCGTTCATGAAGCTCACACGTTTCTCATCTATAATGACAAGGATTGGATGTTAGAGTACATGTGGTTTGTTTCAGTCACAGAAGAAGAGATGAAGTAGATATGGTCCGTATGTGTAGGAAATAACGTTCTTTTGTTCGAAGCAAACTCAAGTTTCCTGCTGTATTAGAGACTCTAGAAAGCTAGAGCGTGCTTCTTGCTCTAAAGCAGAGTGTGATCCTTGGATGAGAACAATGCTGTTTGTTTCCCTTCAGAAATGGAGTTAAATTCCAGGCTAAGTCTTCCTACAAGCAATGCTTCGTTTCAGGTAAGGGCAGTTAATTTATACCTCCAACGCACTACATCGTTCCTGAAGCTCACACGATTCTCATCAAAACTGACAATCATTGGTTATTATAGGCCCTGTGGTTTGCTTCAGTTACAGAAGCAGAGATGAAGTAGATATGGTCCGTATGTGTAGGAAATTCCGTTCTTTTGTTCTGAGCAAACCCAAGTTTCCTGCTGTATTAGAGACTCTAGAAAGCTAGAGCGTGCTTCTTGCTCTAAAGCTGAGGGTGATCAATGGAGGAGAACTCTGCTGTGTGTTTCCCTTCAGAAATGGAGTTCAATCCAAGGCTCTGAGTCTTCCTACAAGGAAGACTTCGTTTCAAGAATGGGCAGTTACTTTACAGCTCAAATGAACTACATCGTCCACGAAGCTCAAACGTTTCTCATCTTAACTGACAAGCATTGGATGTTAGAGGGCCTGTGGTTTGTTTCAGTTTCAGAAGCAGAGTTGAACTAGATATGGTCCATATGTGTAGGAAACACCATTCTTTTGTTCTGAGCATACTCACGTTTCCTGCTGTATTAGAGGCTCTGGAATGCAAGAGCGTGCTTCTTGCTCTAAAGCAGAGTGTGACCCATGGATGAGAACTCTGCTGTGTGTTTCCAATCAGAAATGGGGTTAAATTCCAGGCTCTTTGTCTTCCTACATGCAAGACTTCGTTTCAGGTAAGGGCAGTCACTTTTCAGCGCAAAGGAACTACATCGTTCACTAAGCTCACACGTTTCTCATGTTAACTGACAACCATCGGATGTTAGAGGACCAGTGGTTTGTATCAGTTTCAGAAGCAGAGTTGGACTAGATATGGTCCGTAAGTGTAGGAAACACCGTTCTTTTGTTCTCAGCACACTCACGTTTCCTGCTGTCTTAGAGACTCTAGAAAGCTAGAGCGTGCTTCTTGCTCTAAAGCTGAGGGTGATCAATATAGGAGAACTCTGCTGTGTGTTTCCCTTCAGAAATGGAGTTAAATCCAAGGCTCTGAGTCTTCCTACAAGGAAGACTTCGTTTCAAGAAAGGGCAGTTACTTTACAGCTCAAATGAAATACATCGTCCACGAAGCTCAAACGTTTCTCAACTTAACTGACAAGCATTGGATGTTAGAGGTCCTGTGGTTTGTTTCAGTTACAGAAGCAAAGATGAAGTAGATATGGTCCCTATGTGTAGGAAATTCCGTTCTTTTGTTCTGAGCAAACTCAAGTTTCCTGCTGTATTCGAGACTCTAAATCTAGAGCGTGATTCTTCCTCTAAAGCAGAGTGTGATCCTTGGATGAGAACTCTGCTGTGTGTTTCAGTTCAGAAATGGAGTTAAATCTCAGGCTGAGTCTTCCTACAAGCAAGACTTCATTTTTTTGGTAAGGGCAGTTAATTTATACCTCAAACTAACTACATCGTTCACGAAGCTCACACGTTTCTCATCTATAATGACAAGGATTGGATGTTAGAATACATGTGGTTTGTTTCAGTCACAGAAGCAGAGATGAAGTAGATATGGTCTGTATGTGTAGGAAATTCCGTTCTTTTGTTCGAAGCAAACTCAAGTTTCCTGCTGTATTAGAGACTCTAGAAAGCTAGAGCGTGCTTCTTCTTCTAAAGCAGAGTCTCATCAATGGATGATTACACTGCTGTGTGTTTTACTTCAGAAATGGAATTAAATCCCAGGCTCAGAGTCTTCCTACAAGCAAGACTTCGTTTCAGGTAAGGGCAGTCAGTTTTCTGCTCAAACGAACTACATCGTTCACGATGCTGACACGTTTCTCATCTTACCTAACAAGCATTGGATTTTAGAGGACCAGTGCTTTGTATCAGTTTCAGAAGAAGAGTTGGTCTATATAATGTCCGCATGTGTAGGAAACACCGTTCTTTTGTTCTCAGCACACTCACGTTTCCTGCTGTCTTAGAGACTCTAGAAAGCAAGAGCGTGCTTCTCGCTCTAAAGCAGAGTGTGATCCATGGATGAGAACTCTGCTGTGTGTTTCCCTTCAGAAATGGAGGTAAATCCCAGGCTCTGAGTCTTCATTACAAGCAAGACTTCGTTTCAGGTAAGGGCAGTCACTTTTCAGCTAAAACGAACTACATCTTTCATGGAGCGCACAAGTTTCTCATCTTAACTGACAAGCATTGGATGTTAGAGGACCAGTGCTTTGTATAAGTTTAAGAAGCAGATTTGGAAGAGATATGGTCAGTATGTGTAGGAAACAAAGTTCTTTTGTTCTCAGCACACTCACGTTTCCTGCTGTCTTAGAGACTCTAGAAAGCAAGAGCGTGCTTCTTGTTCTAAAGCAGAGTGTGATCAATGGATTAGACAATGCGGTGTGTTTCACTTCAGAAATGGAGTTAAATCCCATGCTCTGAGTCTCCCTACAAGCATGACTTCGTTTAAGGTAAGGGCAGTCACTTTTCTGCTCAAAGAACTACATCGTTCATGTATCTCACACGTTTCTCATCTTAACTGACAAGCACTGGATGTTAGAGGACCAGTGCTTTGTATCAGTTTCCGAAGAAGATTTGGACTACATATAATCAGTATGTGTAGGAAACACCGTTCTTTTGTTCTGGGCACAATCAGATTTCCTTCTGTATTAGAGACTCTAGAAAGCAAGAGCGTGCTTCTTGCTCTAAAGCAGAGTGTGATCCATGAATGAGAACTATTCTGTATGTTTCCCTTCAGAAATGGAGTTAAATCCCAGGCTCTGTGTCTTCCTACAGGCAAGACTTCGTTTCAGGTAAGGGCAGTCACTCTTCAGCTCAATCGAACTACATCATTCACGAAGCTCACACGTTTCTCATCTTAACAGACAAGCATTGGATTTTAGAGGACCAGTGCTTTGTATCAGTTTCAGAAGCAGAGTTAGACTATATAATGTCCGTATGTGTAGGAAACACCGTTCTTTTGTTCTCAGCACACTGACATTTCCTGCTGTCTTAGAGACTCTAGAAAGCAAGAGCGTGCTTCTTCTTCTAAAGCAGAGTGTGATCCATGGATGAGAACTATGCTGTGTGTTTCCCTTCAGAAATGGAGTTAAATCCCAGGCTCTGTATCTTCCTACAAGCAAGACTTCGTTTCAGGTAAGAGCAGTCACTTTTCTGCTCAAACGAACTACATCGTTCACTGAGCTCACACGTTTCTCATCTTAACAGACAAGCATTGGATGTTAGAGGACCAGTGCTTTGTATCAGTTTCAGAAGCAGAGTTGGACTATATAATGTCCGTATGTGTAGGAAACACCGTTCTTTTGTTCTCAGCAAACTCACGTTTCCTGCTGTCTTAGAGACTCTAGGAAGCAAGAGTATGCTTCTTGTTCTAACGCTTAGGTTGATCAATGGATGAGAACCCTGCTTTGTGTTTCACTTCAGAAATGGAGTTAAATCCCAGGCTCTGAGTCTTCCTACAAGCAAGACTTCGTTTCAGGTAAGGGCAGTCAGTTTTCTGCTCAAACAAACTACATTGTTCACGAAGCTCACACGTTTCTCATCTTAACTGACAAGCATTGGATGTTAGAGGGTCAGTGCTTTGAATCAGTTTCAGAAGCAGATTTGGACTACATATTGTCCATATGTGTAGGAAACACCAATCTTTTTTTCTGGGCACACTCACGTTTCCTGCTGCCTTAGAAACTCTAGAAAGCAACAGCGTGCTTCTCGCTCTAAAACAGAGTGTGATCAATGGATGATTACACTGCTGTGTGTTTTACTTCAGAAATGGAGTTAAATCCCAGGCTCTGTGTCTTCCTACAAGCAAGACTTCCATTCAGGTAAGGGCAGTCACTTTTCTGCTCAAACTAACTACATGGTTCACGAAGCTCACACGTTTCTCATCTTAACTGACAAGCATTGGATGTTAGAGGGTCAGTGCTTTGTATCAGTTTCAGAAGCAGATTTGGACTACATATGGTCCACATGTATAGGAAACACCGTTCTTTTGTCCTGGGCACACTCAGATTTCCTGCTGTATTAGAGACTCTAGAAAGCTAGAGTGTGCTTCTTGCTCTAAAGCAGAGTGTGATCCATGGATGAGAACTATGTTGTGTGTTTCCCTTCAGAAATGGAGTTAAATCCCAGGCTCTGAGTCTTCCTACAAGCAAGAATTCGTTTCAGGTAAGGGCAGTCACTTTTCTGCTCAAACGAACTACATCGTTCACGAAGCTCACACGTTTCTCTTCTTAACTGACAAGCATTGGATGTTAGAGGACCAGTGCTTTGTATCAGTTTCAGAAGAAGAGTTGGACTAGATATGGTCCGTATGTGTAGGAAACAACGTTCTTTTGTTCTCAGCACACTCACGTTTCCTGCTTTCTTAGAGACACTAGAAAGCAAGAGCGTACTTCTCGCTCTAAAGCAGAGTGTTATCCATGGATGAGAACTATGCTGTGTGGTGGCCTTCAGAAATGGAGTTAAATCCCAGGCTCTGAGTCTTCCTACAAGCAAGACTTCGTTTCAGGTAAGGGCAGTCACTTTTCTGCTCAAACGAACTACATCGTTCACTGAGCTCACACGTTTCTCATTTTAACTGACAAGCATTGGAAGTTAGAGGACCAGTGCTTTGTATCAGTTTCAGAAGCAGAGTTCGACTGGATTTGGTCCTTATGTGTAGGAAACACCGTTCTTTTGTTCTCAGCAAACTCACCTTTCCTGATGTCTTAGAGACTCTAGAAAGCAAAAGCATGCTTCTTGTTCTAAAGCAGAGTGTGATCAATGGATGAGAACACTGCTGTGTGTTTCACTTCAGAAATGGAGTTAAATGCCAGGCTCTGAGTCTTCCTACAAGCAAGACTTCGTTTCAGGTAAGGGCAGTCAGTTTTCTGCTCAAACAAACTACATTGTTCACGATGCTCACACATTTCTCATCTTAACTGACAATCATTGGATGTTAGAGGACCAGTGCTTTGTATCAATTTCAGAAGAAGAGTTGGACTATATAATGTCCATATGTGTAGGAAACACCGTTCTTTTTGTTCTCAGCACACTCACGTTACCTGCTGTCTTAGAGACTCTAGAAAGCAAGAGCGTGCTTCTCGCTCTAAAGCAGAGTGTGATCAATGGATGAGAACTATGCTGTGTGTTTCCCTTCAGAAATGGAGTTAAATCCCAGGCTCTGAGTCTCCCTACAAGCAAGACTTCGTTTCAGGTAAGGGCAGTCCCTTTTCAGCTCAAACGAACTACATCTTTCACCGATCTCACACGTTCTCATCTTAACAGACAAGCATTGGATGTTAGAGGACCAGTGCTTTGTATCAGTTTCAGAAGCAGAGTTGGACTAGATATGGTCCGTATGTGTAGGAAACACCGTTCTTGTGTTCTCAGCAAACTCACGTTTTCTGCTGTCTTAGAGACTCTAGAAAGCAAGAGCGTGCTTCTTATTCTAAAGCAGAGTGTGATCAATGGATGAGAACACTGGTGTGTGTTTCACTTCAGAAATGGAGTTAAATCCCAGGCTCTGATTCTTCCTACAAGCAAGACTTCGTTTCAGGTAAGGGCAGTCAGTTTTCTGCTCAAAGGAACTTCATCGTTCACGAAGCTCACACGTTTCTCATCTTAACTGACAAGCATTGGAAGTTAGAGGGTCAGTGCTTTGTATCAGTTGCAGAAGGAGATTTGGACTAGATATGGTCCATATGTGTAGGAAACACCGATCTTTTGTTCTGGGCACGCTCAGATTTCCTGCTGTCTTAGAGACACTAGAAAGCAAGAGTGTGCTTGTCGCTCTAAAGCAGAGTGTGATCCATGGATGAAAACTATGCTTTGTGTTTCCCTTCAGAAAAGTAGTTAAATCCCAGGCTCTATGTATTCCTACGAGCAAGACTTCGTTTCAGGTAAGGGCAGTCACTTTTCTGCTCAAACAAACTACATCATTCACTGGGCTCACACGTGTCTCATCTTAACTGACAAGCATTGGAAGTTAGATGGTCAGTGCTTTGTATCAGTTGCACAAGGAGTTTTGGACTACATGTAGTCCGTTTGTGTAGGAAACACCGATCTTTTGTTCTGGGCACACTCACGTTTCCTGCTGTCTTAGAGACTCTAGAAAGCAAGAGTGTGCTTCTTGCTCTAAAGCAGAGTGTGATCCATGGATGAGAACTATGCTGTGTGTTTCAATTCAGAAATGGAGTTACATCCCAGGCTCTGAGTCTTCCTTCATGCAAGACTTCATTTCAGGTAAGGGCAGTCACTTTTCTGCTCAAACGAACTACATCATTCACGAAGCTCACACGTTTCTCATCTTAACTGACAAGCATTGGATGTTAGAGGCCCAGTGCTTTGTATCAGTTTCAGAAGAAGAGTTGGACTAGATATGGTCCGTAAGTGTAGGAAACTCCGTTCTTTTGTTCTCAGCACACTCACCGTTCCTGCTGTCTTAGAGACTCTAGAAAGCAAGAGCGTACTTCTCGCTCTAAAGCAGAGTGTGATCCATGGATGGGATCTATGCTGTGTGTTTGCCTTCAGAAATGGAGTTAAATCCCAAGCTCTGAGTCTTCTTACAAGCAAGACTTCGTTTCAGGTAAGGGCAGTCACTTTTCTGCTCAAACGAACTACATCGTTCACGAAGCTCACACGTTTCTCTTCTTAACTGACAAGCATTGTTTGTTAGAGGACCAGTGCTTTGTATCCGTTTCAGAAGAAGAGTTGGACTAGATATGGTCCGTATGTGCAGGAAACACCGTTCTTTTCTTCTCAGCACACTCACGTTTGCTGCTGTCTAGGAGACTCTAGAAAGCAAGAGCGTGCTTCTCGCTCTAAAGCAGAGTGTGATCCATGGATGAAAACTATGCTGTGTTTTTCCCTTCATAAATGTAGTTAAATTCCAGGCTCTATGTCTTCCTACAAGCAAGACTTCGTTTCAGTTAAGGGCAGTCACTTTTCAGCTCAAACGAACTACATCTTTCACAGAGCTCACATGTTTCTCATCTAAACAGACAAGCATTGGATGTTAGAGGACCAGTGCTTTGTATCAGTTTCAGAAGCAGAGTTGGACTAGATATGGTCCGTATGTGTAGGAAACACTGTTCTTTTGTTTTCAGCAATCTCACGTTTCTTGCTGTCTTAGAGACTCTAGAAAGCAAGAGCGTGCTTCTTGTTCTAAAGCAGAGTGTGATCAATGGATGATTACACTGCTGTGTGTTTCACTTCAGAAATGGAGTTAAATCCCAGGCTCTGAGTCTTCCTACAAGAAAGACTTCGTTTCAGGTAAGGGCAGTCATTTTTCTACTCAAACGAACTACATTGTTCATGAAGCTCACACGTTTCTCATCTTAACTGACAACCATTGGAGGTTAGAGGGTCAGTGCTTTGTATCAGTTTCAGAAGGAGATTTGGACTACATATTGTCCATATGTGTAGGAAACACCGATCTTTTGTTCTGGGCACACTCACGTTTCCTGCTGCCTTAGAGACTCTAGAAAGCAAGAGCGTGCTTCTCGCTCTAAAACAGAGTGTGATCCATGGATGAGACTATGCTGTGTGTTTCACTTCAGAAATGGAGTTAAATCCCAGGCTCTGAGTCTTCCTAAAAGCAAGAATTCGTTTCAGGTAATGGCAGTCACTTTTCTGCACAAACGAACTACAAAGTTCACGAAGCTCACACGTTTCTCATCTTAACTGACAGCATTGGATGTTAGAGGACCAGTGCTTTGTATCAGTTTCAGAAGAAGAGTTGGACTAGATATGGTCGGTATGTGCAGGAAACACCGTTCTTTTCTTCTCAGCAAACTCACGTTTCTTGCTGTCTTAGAGACTCTAGAAAGCAAGAGCGTGCTTCTTGTTCTAAAGCAGAGTGTGATCAATGGATGATTACACTACTGTGTGTTTCACTTCAGAAATGGAGTTAAATCCAATGCTCTGTGTCTCCCTACAAGCAAGACTTCGTTTCAGGTAACGGCAGTCACTTTTCTGCTCAAAGGAACAACATCGTTCACGAAGCTCACACGTTTCTCATCTGAACTGACAAGCATTGGATGTTAGAGGGTCAGTGCTTTGTATCAGTTTCAGAATCAGATTTGGACTACATATGGTCCATATGTATAGGAAACACCTTTCTTTTGTCCTGGGCACACTCAGATTTCCTGCTGTATTAGAGACTCTAGAAAGCTAGAGTGTGCTTCTTGCTCTAAAGCAGAGTGTGATCCATGGATGAGAACTATGTTGTCTGTTTCCCTTCAGAAATGGACTTAAATCCCAGGCTCTGTGTCTTCCTACAAGCAAGACTTCGTTTCAGGTAAGGGCAGTCACTTTTCAGTTCAAAGGAACTACATCATTCACAAAGCTCACACGTTTCTCATCTTAACTGACAAGCATGGGATGTTAGAGGACCAGTGCATTCTATCAGTTTCAGAAGAAGATTTGGACTACATATAGTCCGTATGTGTAGGAAACACCGTTCTTTTGTTCTGGGCACACTCATGTTTCCTGCTGTCTTAGAGACTCTAGAAAGCAAGAGTGTGCTTCTTGCTCTAAAGCAGAGTGTGATCCATGGATGAGAACTATGCTGTGTGTTTCACTTCAGAAATGGAGTTAAATCCCAGGCTCTGAGTCTTCCTACAAGCAAGACATCCATTCAGATAAAGGCAGTGACATTGCTGCTCAAACTAACTACATCGTTCACGAAGCTCACACGTTTCTCATCTTAACTGACAAGCATTGGATGTTAGAGGACCAGTGCTTTGTATCAGTTTCAGAAGAAGATTTGGACTAGATATGGTCCGTATGTGTAGGAAACACCGTTCTTTTGTTCTCAGCACACTCACGTTTCCTGCTGTGTTAGAGACTCTAGAAAGCAAGAGCGTACTTTTCACTCTAAAGCAGAGTGTGATCCATGGATGAGAACTATGCTATGTGTTTTACTTCAGAAATGCAGTTAAATCCCAGGCTCTGAGTCTTCCTACAAGCAAGACTTCCATTCAGATAAAGGCAGTGACATTTCTGCTCAAACTAACTACATCGTTCACGAAGCTCCCACTTTTCTCATCTTAACTGACAAGCATTGGATGTTAGAGGTTCAGTGCTTTGTATCAGTTTCAGAAGCAGAGTTCGACTAGATATGGTCCTTATGTGTAGGAAACACCGTTCTTTTGTTCTCAGCAAACTCACGTTTCTTGCTGTCTTAAGGACTCTAGAAAGCAAAAGCATGCTTCTTGTTCTAAAGCAGAGTGTGATCAATGGATGAGAACACTGCTGTGTGTTTCACTTCAGAAATGGAGTTAAATCCCAGGCTCTGAGTCTTCCTACAAGCAAGACGTCGTTTCAGGTAAGGGCAGTCACTTTTCTGCTCAAACGAACTACATCGTTCACGAAGCTCACACGTTTCTCATCTTAACTGACAAGCATTGGATGTTAGAGGACCAGTGCTTTGTATCAGTTTCAGAAGAAGATTTGGACTAGATATGGTCCGTATGTGTAGGAAACACCGTTCTTTTGTTCTCAGCACACTCACGTTTCCTGCTGTGTTAGAGACTCTAGAAAGCAAGAGCGTACTTCTCACTCTAAAGCAGAGTGTGATCCATGGATGAGAACTATGCTATGTGTTTTACTTCAGAAATGCAGTTAAATCCCAGGCTCTGAGTCTTCCTACAAGCAAGACTTCCATTCAGATAAAGGCAGTGACATTTCTGTTCAAACTAACTACATCGTTCACGAAGCTCACCCTTTTCTCATCTTAACTGACAAGCATTGGATGTTAGAGGTTCAGTGCTTTGTATCAGTTTCAGAAGCAGAGTTCGACTAGATATGGTCCTTATGTGTAGGAAACACCGTTCTTTTGTTCTCAGCAAACTCACGTTTCCTGCTGTCTTAAAGACTCTAGAAAGCAAAAGCATGCTTCTTGTTCTAAAGCAGAGTGTGATCAATGGATGAGAACACTGCTGTGTGTTGCACTTCAGAAATGAAGTTAAATCCCAGGCTCTGAGTCTTCCTACAAGCAAGACTTCGTTTCAGGTAAGGGCAGTCAGTTTTCTGCTCAAACAAACTACATCGTTCACGATGCTCACACGTTTCTCATCTTAACTGACAAGCATTTGATGTTGGAGGACCAGTGCTTTGTATCAGTTTCAGAAGAAGATTTGGACTAGATATGTTCCGTATGTGTAGGATACACCGTTCTTTTGTTCTCAGCAAACTCACGTTTCCTGCTGTCTTAGAGACTCTAGAAAGCAAGAGCGTGCTTCTTTCTAAAGCAGAGTGTGATCCATGGATGAGAACTATGGTGTGTGTTTCCCTTCAGAAATGGACTTAAATCCCAGGCTCTGAGTCTTCCTACAAGCAAGACTTCATTTCAGGTATGGGCAGTCACTTTTCAGCTCAAACGAACTACATCTTTCACGGAGCTCACACGTTTCTCATCTTAACAGACAATCATTGGATGTTAGAGGACCAGTGGTTTGTAACGATTTCAGAAGCAGATTTCGACTAGATATGGTCCGTATGTGTAGGAAACACCGTTCTTTTGTTCTCAGCAAACTCACGTTTCCTGCTGATTTAGAGACTCTAGAAAGGAAGAGCATGCTTCTTGTTCTAATGCAGAGGGTGATCAATGGATGAGAACACTGCTGTGTGTTTCACTTCAGAAATGGAATTAAATCCCAGGCTCTGAGTCTTCCTACAAGCAAGACTTCGTTTCAGGTAAGGGCAGTCAGTTTTCTTCTCAAAGGAACTTCATCGTTCACGAAGCTCACACGTTTCTCATCTGAACTGACAAGCATTTGATGTTAGAGGGTCAGTGCTTTGTATCAGTTTCAGAATCAGATTTGGACTACATATGGTCCATATGTGTAGGAAACACCGATCTTTTGTTCCGGGCACACTCACGTTTCCTGCTGTCTTAGAGACTCTAGAAAGCTAGAGTGTGCTTCTTTCTCTAAAGCAGAGTGTGATCCATGGATGAGAACTATGTTGTCTGTTTCCCTTCAGAAATGGACTTAAATCCCAGGCTCTGTGTCTTCCTACAAGCAAGACTTCGTTTCAGGTAAGGGCAGTCACTTTTCAGTTCAAAGGAACTACATCATTCACAAAGCTCACACGTTTCTCATCTTAACTGACTAGCATGGGATTTTAGAGGACCAGTGCATTCTATCAGTTTCAGAAGAAGATTTGGACTACATATAGTCCGTATGTGTAGGAAACACCGTTCTTTTGTTCTGGGCACACTCATGTTTCCTGCTGTCTTAGAGACTCTAGAAAGCAAGAGTGTGCTTCTTGCTCTAAAGCAGAGTGTGATCCATGGATGAGAACTATGCTGTGTGTTTCACTTCAGAAATGGAGTTAAATCCCAGGCTCTGAGTCTTCCTACAAGCAAGACATCCATTCAGATAAAGGCAGTGACATTTCTGCTCAAACTAACTACATCGTTCACGAAGCTCACACGTTTCTCATCTTAACTGACAAGCATTGGATGTTAGAGGACCAGTGCTTTGTATCAGTTTCAGAAGAAGATTTGGACTAGATATGGTCCATATGTGTAGGAAACACCGTTCTTTTGTTCTCAGCACACTCACGTTTCCTGCTGTGTTAGAGACTCTAGAAAGCAAGAGCGTAATTCTCACTCTAAAGCAGAGTGTGATCCATGGATGAGAACTATGCTATGTGTTTTACTTCAGAAATGCAGTTAAATCCCAGGCTCTGAGTCTTCCTACAAGCAAGACTTCCATTCAGATAAAGGCAGTGACATTTCTGCTCAAACTAACTACATCGTTCACGAAGCTCACACTTTTCTCATCTTAACTGACAAGCATTGGATGTTAGAGGTTCAGTGCTTTGTATCAGTTTCAGAAGCAGAGTTCGACTAGATATGGTCCTTATGTGTAAGAAACACCGTTCTTTTGTTCTCAGCAAACTCACGTTTCCTGCTGTCTTAAGGACTCTAGAAAGCAAAAGCATGCTTCTTGTTCTAAAGCAGAGTGTGATCAATGGATGAGAACATTGCTGTGTGTTGCACTTCAGAAATGAAGTTAAATCCCAGGCTCTGAGTCTTCCTACAAGCAAGACTTCGTTTCAGGTAAGGGCAGGCAGTTTTCTGCTCAAACAAACTACATCGTTCACGATGCTCACACGTTTCTCATCTTAACTGACAAGCATTTGATGTTGGAGGACCAGTGCTTTGTATCAGTTTCAGAAGAAGAGTTGGACTAGATATGTTCCGTATGTGTAGGAAACACCGTTCTTTTGTTCTCAGCAAACTCACGTTTCCTGCTGTCTTAGAGACTCTAGAAAGCAAGAGCGTGCTTCTTTCTAAAGCAGAGTGTGATCCATGGATGAGAACTATGCTGTGTGTTTCCCTTCAGAAATGGAGTTAAATCCCAGGCTCTGAGTCTTCCTACAAGCAAGACTTCATTTCAGGTATGGGCAGTCACTTTTCTGTTCAAACGAACTACATAGTTCACTGAGCTCACACGTTTCTCATCTTAACTGACAATCATTGGAAGTTAGAGGATCAGTGCTTTGTATCTGTTTCAGAAGGAGATTTGGACTAGATATGGTCCATATGTGTAGGAAACACCGATCTTTTGTTCTGGGCACACTCAGATTTCCTGCTGCCTTAGAGACTCTAGAAAGCAAGAGTGTGCTTCTCGCTCTAAAGCAGAGTGTGATCCATGGATGAAAACTATGCTTTGTGTTTCCCTTCAGAAAACTAGTTAAATCCCAGGCTCTATGTCTTCCTACAAGCAAGACTTCGTTTCAGGTAAGGGCAGTCACTTTTCAGCTCAAACGAACTACATCATTCACAAAGCTCACACGTTTCTCATCTTAACTGACAAGCATGGGATGTTAGAGGACCAGTGCATTCTATCAGTTTCAGAAGATGATTTGGACTACATATAGTCCGTATGTGTAGGAAACACCGTTCTTTTGTTCTGGGCACACTCATGTTTCCTGCTGTCTGAGAGACTCTAGAAAGCAAGAGTGTGCTTCTTGCTCTAAAGCAGAGTGTGATCCATGGATGAGAACTATGCTATGTGTTTTACTTCAGAAATGCAGTTAAATCCCAGGCTCTGAGTCTTCCTACAAGCAAGACTTCCATTCAGATAAAGGCAGTGACATTTCTGCTCAAACTAACTACATCGTTCACGAAGCTCACCCTTTTCTCATCTTAACTAACAAGCATTGGATGTTAGAGGTTCAGTGCTTTGTATCAGTTTCAGAAGCAGAGTTCGACTAGATATGGTCCTTATGTGTAGGAAACACCGTTCTTTTGTTCTCAGCAAACTCACGTTTCCTGCCGTCTTAAAGACTCTAGAAAGCAAAAGCATGCTTCTTGTTCTAAAGCAGAGTGTGATCAATGGATGAGAACACTGCTGTGTGTTGCACTTCAGAAATGAAGTTAAATCCCAGGCTCTGAGTCTTCCTACAAGCAAGACTTCGTTTCAGGTAAGGGCAGTCAGTTTTCTGCTCAAACAAACTACATCGTTCACGATGCTCACACGTTTCTCATCTTAACTGACAAGCATTTGATGTTGGAGGACCAGTGCTTTGTATCAGTTTCAGAAGAAGAGTTGGACTAGATATGTTCCGTATGTGTAGGAAACACCGTTCTTTTGTTCTCAGCACACTCACGTTTCCTGCTGTCTTAGAGACTCTAGAAAGCAAGAGCGTGCTTCTTTCTAAAGCAGAGTGTGATCCATGGATGAGAACTATGCTGTGTGTTTCCCTTCAGAAATGGAGTTAAATCCCAGGCTCTGAGTCTTCCTACAAGCAAGACTTCATTTCAGGTATGGGCAGTCACTTTTCTGTTCAAACGAACTACATAGTTCACTGAGCTCACACGTTTCTCATCTTAACTGACAATCATTGGAAGTTAGAGGATCAGTGCTTTGTATCTGTTTCAGAAGGAGATTTGGACTAGATATGGTCCATATGTGTAGGAAACACCGATCTTTTGTTCTGGGCACACTCAGATTTCCTGCTGCCTTAGAGACTCTAGAAAGCAAGAGTGTGCTTCTCGCTCTAAAGCAGAGTGTGATCCATGGATGAAAACTATGCTTTGTGTTTCCCTTCAGAAAAGTAGTTAAATCCCAGGCTCTATGTCTTCCTACAAGCAAGACTTCGTTTCAGGTAAGGGCAGTCAGTTTTCAGCTCAAACGAACTACATCGTTCACAAAGCTCACACGTTTCTCATCTTAACGGACAAGCATTGGATGTTAGAGGACCACTGCTTTGTATCAGTTTCAGAAGAAGATTTGGACTAGATATTGTCCGTATGTGTAGGAAACACCGTTCTTTTGTTCTCAGCACACTCACGTTTCCTGCTGTCTTAGAGACTCTAGAAAGCAAGAGCGTGCTTCTCGCTCTAAAACAGAGTGTGATCCATGGATGAGACTATGCTGTGTGTTTCACTTCAGAAATGGAGTTAAATCTCATGCTCTGTGTCTCCCTACAAGCAAGACTTCGTTTCACGTAAGGGCAGTCACTTTTCTGCTCAAAGGAACAACATCGTTCACGAAGCTCACACGTTTCTCATCTTAACTGACAAGCATTGGATGTTAGAGGACCAGTGCTTTGTATCTGTTTCAGAAGCAGAGTTGGACTAGATATGGTCCCTATGTGTAGGAAACACCATTCTTTTGTTCTCAGTACACTCACGTTTCTTGCTCTCTTTGAGAGTCTAGAAAGCAAGAGCGTGCTTCTTGTTCTAAAGCAGAGTGTGATCAATGGATGATTACACTGCTGTGTGTTTTACTTCAGAAATGGAGTTAAATCCCAGGCTCTGAGTCTTCCTGCAAGCAAGACTTCCATTCAGATAAAGGCAGTGACATTTCTGCTCAAACTAACTACATCGTTCACGAAGCTCACATGTTTCTCATCTTAACTGACAAGCATTGGATGTTAGAGGGTCAGTGCTTTGTATCAGTTTCAGAAGCAGATTTGGACTACATATGGTCCATATGTATAGGAAACACCGTTCTTTTGTCCTGGGCACACTCAGATTTCCTGCTGTATTAGAGACTCTAGAAAGCTAGAGTGTGCTTCTTGCTCTAAAGGAGAGTGTGATCCATGGATGAGAACTATGTTGTGTGTTTCCCTTCAGAAATGGACTTAAATCCCAGGCTCTGTGTCTTACTACAAGCAAGACTTCGTTTCAGGTAAGGGCAGTCACTTTAAAGTTCAAAGGAACTACATCATTCACAAACCTCACACGTTTCACATCTTAACTGACAAGCATTGGATGTTAGAGGACCAGTGCAGTCTATCAGTTTCAGAAGAAGATTTGGACTACATATAGTCCATATTTGTAGGAAACACCGTTCTTTTGTTCTGGGCACACTCACGTTTCCTGCTGTCTTAGAGACTCTAGAAAGCAAGAGTGTGCTTCTTGCTCTAAAGCAGAGTGTGATCCATGGATGAGAACTATGCTGTGTGTTTCACTTCAGAAATGAGTTAAATCCCAGGCTCTGAGTCTTCCTACAAGCAAGACAT
The DNA here is from genome assembly GCA_949786385.1 of Onychomys leucogaster. Taxonomy (NCBI): domain Eukaryota; kingdom Metazoa; phylum Chordata; class Mammalia; order Rodentia; family Cricetidae; genus Onychomys; species Onychomys leucogaster. The sequence goes on along the minus strand of CATKUP010000018.1, from coordinate 1,943,526 downwards.
CCATTCAGATAAAGGCAGTGACATTTCTGCTCAAACTAACTACATCGTTCATGAAGCTCACACGTTTCTCATCTTAACTGACAAGCATTGGATGTTAGAGGACCAGTGCTTTGTATCAGTTTCAGAAGAAGATTTTGGACTAGATATGGTCCGTATGTGTAGGAAACACCGTTCTTTTGTTCTCAGCACACTCACGTTTCCTGCTGTGTTAGAGACTCTAGAAAGCAAGAGCGTACTTCTCACTCTAAAGCAGAGTGTGATCCATGGATGAGAACTATGCTATGTGTTTTACTTCAGAAATGCAGTTAAATCCCAGGCTCTGAGTCTTCCTACAAGCAAGACTTCCATTCAGATAAAGGCAGTGACATTTCTGCTCAAACTAACTACATCGTTCACGAAGCCCTCACTTTTCTCATCTTAACTGACAAGCATTGGATGTTAGAGGTTCAGTGCTTTGTATCAGTTTCAGAAGCAGAGTTCGACTAGATATGGTCCTTATGTGTAGGAAACACCGTTCTTTTGTTCTCAGCAAACTCACGTTACCTGCTGTCTTAAGGACTCTAGAAAGCAAAAGCATGCTTCTTGTTCTAAAGCAGAGTGTGATCAATGGATGAGAACACTGCTGTGTGTTTCACTTCAGAAATGGAGTTAAATCCCATGCTCTGTGTCTCCCTACAAGCCAGACTTCGTTTCAGGTAAGGGCAGTCACTTTTCTGCTCAAAGGAACTACATCGTTCACAAAGCTCACACGTTTCTCATCTTAACTGACAAGCATTGGATGTTAGAGGGTCAGTGCTTTGTATCAGTTTCAGAAGCAGATTTGGACTACATATTGTCCATATGTGTAGGAAACACCGATCTATTGTTCTGGGCACACTCACGTTTCCTGCTGCCTTAGAGACTCTAGAAAGCAAGAGCGTGCTTCTCGCTCTAAAACAGAGTGTGATCCATGGATGAGACTATGCTGTGTGTTTCCCTTCAGAAATTGACTTAAATCCCAGGCTCTGTGTCTTACTACAAGCAAGACTTCGTTTCAGGTAAGGGCAGTCACTTTAAAGTTCAAAGGAACTACATCATTCACAAACCTCACACGTTTCACATCTTAACTGACAAGCATTGGATGTTAGAGGACCAGTGCAGTCTATCAGTTTCAGAAGAAGATTTGGACTACATATAGTCCATATTTGTAGGAAACACCGTTCTTTTGTTCTGGGCACACTCACGTTTCCTGCTGTCTTAGAGACTCTAGAAAGCAAGAGTGTGCTTCTTGCTCTAAAGCAGAGTGTGATCCATGGATGAGAACTATGCTGTGTGTTTCACTTCAGAAATGAGTTAAATCCCAGGCTCTGAGTCTTCCTACAAGCAAGACATCCATTCAGATAAAGGCAGTGACATTTCTGCTCAAACTAACTACATCGTTCACGAAGCTCACACGTTTCTCATCTTAACTGACAAGCATTGGATGTTAGAGGACCAGTGCTTTGTATCAGTTTCAGAAGAAGATTTGGACTAGATATGGTCCGTATGTGTAGGAAACACCGTTCTTTTGTTCTCAGCACACTCACGTTTCCTGCTGTGTTAGAGACTCTAGAAAGCAAGAGCGTACTTCTCACTCTAAAGCAGAGTGTGATCCATGGATGAGAACTATGCTATGTGTTTTACTTCAGAAATGCAGTTAAATCCCAGGCTCTGAGTCTTCCTATAAGCAAGACTTCCATTCAGATAAAGGCAGTGACATTTCTGCTCAAACTAACTACATCGTTCACGAAGCCCTCACTTTTCTCATCTTAACTGACAAGCATTGGATGTTAGAGGTTCAGTGCTTTGTATCAGTTTCAGAAGCAGAGTTCGACTAGATATGGTCCTTATGTGTAGGAAACACCGTTCTTTTGTTCTCAGCAAACTCACGTTTCCTGCTGTCTTAAGGACTCTAGAAAGCAAAAGCATGCTTCTTGTTCTAAAGCAGAGTGTGATCAATGGATGAGAACATTGCTGTGTGTTGCACTTCAGAAATGAAGTTAAATCCCAGGCTCTGAGTCTTCCTACAAGCAAGACTTCGTTTCAGGTAAGGGCAGGCAGTTTTCTGCTCAAACAAACTACATCGTTCACGATGCTCACACGTTTCTCATCTTAACTGACAAGCATTTGATGTTGGAGGACCAGTGCTTTGTATCAGTTTCAGAAGAAGAGTTGGACTAGATATGTTCCGTATGTGTAGGAAACACCGTTCTTTTGTTCTCAGCAAACTCACGTTTCCTGCTGTCTTAGAGACTCTAGAAAGCAAGAGCGTGCTTCTTTCTAAAGCAGAGTGTGATCCATGGATGAGAACTATGCTGTGTGTTTCCCTTCAGAAATGGAGTTAAATCCCAGGCTCTGAGTCTTCCTACAAGCAAGACTTCATTTCAGGTATGGGCAGTCACTTTTCTGTTCAAACGAACTACATAGTTCACTGAGCTCACACGTTTCTCATCTTAACTGACAATCATTGGAAGTTAGAGGATCAGTGCTTTGTATCTGTTTCAGAAGGAGATTTGGACTAGATATGGTCCATATGTGTAGGAAACACCGATCTTTTGTTCTGGGCACACTCAGATTTCCTGCTGCCTTAGAGACTCTAGAAAGCAAGAGTGTGCTTCTCGCTCTAAAGCAGAGTGTGATCCATGGATGAAAACTATGCTTTGTGTTTCCCTTCAGAAAACTAGTTAAATCCCAGGCTCTATGTCTTCCTACAAGCAAGACTTCGTTTCAGGTAAGGGCAGTCACTTTTCAGCTCAAACGAACTACATCTTTCACGGAGCTCACACGTTTCTCATCTTAACAGACAATCATTGGATGTTAGAGGACCAGTGCTTTGTAACGGTTTCAGAAGCAGATTTCGACTAGATATGGTCCATATGTGTAGGAAACACCGTTCTTTTGTTCTCAGCAAACTCACGTTTCCTGCTGATTTAGAGACTCTAGTAAGGAAGAGCATGTTTCTTGTTCTAATGCAGAGGGTGATCAATGGATGAGAACACTGCTGTGTGTTTCACTTCAGAAATGGAATTAAATCCCAGGCTCTGAGTCTTCCTACAAGCAAGACTTCGTTTCAGGTAAGGGCAGTCAGTTTTCTTCTCAAAGGAACTTCATCGTTCACGAAGCTCCCACGTTTCTCATCTTAACTGACAAGCATTGGATGTTAGAGGGTCAGTGCTTTGTATCAGTTTCAGAATCAGATTTGGACTACATATGGTCCATATGTGTAGGAAACACCGATCTTTTGTTCCGGGCACACTCACGTTTCCTGCTTTCTTAGAGACTCTAGGAATCAAGAGCGTGCTTCTCGCTCTAAAACAGAGTGTGATCCATGGATGAGACTATGCTCTGTGTTTCACTTCAGAAATGGAGTTAAATCCCATGCTCTGTGTCTCCCTACAAGCAAGACTTCGTTTCAGGTAAGGGTAGTCACTTTTCTGCTCAAAGGAACTACATCGTTCACGAAGCTCACACGTTTCTCATCTTAACTGACAAGCATTGGATGTTAGAGGACCAGTGCTTTGTATCTGTTTCAGAAGAAGAGTTGGACTAGATATGGTCCGTATGTGCAGGAAACACCGTTCTTTTCTTCTCAGCACACTCAAGTTTGCTGCTGTCTAGGAGACTCTAGAAAGCAAGAGCGTGCTTCTCGCTCTAAAGCAGAGTGTGATCCATGGATGAAAACTATGCTGTGTGTTTCCCTTCATAAATGTAGTTAAATTCCAGGCTCTATGTCTTCCTACAAGCAAGACTTCGTTTCAGTTAAGGGCAGTCACTTTTCAGCTCAAACGAACTACATCTTTCACAGAGCTCACATGTTTCTCATCTAAACAGACAAGCATTGGATGTTAGAGGACCAGTGCTTTGTATCAGTTTCAGAAGCAGAGTTGGACTAGATATTGTCCATATGTGTAGGAAACACCGATCTTTTGTTCTGGGCACACTCACGTTTCCTGCTGCCTTAGAGACTCTAGAAAGCAGGAGCGTGCTTCTCGCTCTAAAACAGAGTGTGATCCATGGATGAGACTATGCTGTGTGTTTCACTTCAGAAATGGTGTTAAATCCAATGCTCTGTGTCTCCCTACAAGCAAGACTCCGTTTCAGGTAAGGGCAGTCACTTTTCTGCTCAAAGGAACAACATCGTTCACGAAGCTCACACGTTTCTCATCTTAACTGACAAACATTGGATGTTAGAGGGTCAGTGCTTTGTATCAGTTTCAGAAGCAGTTTTGGACTACATATGGTCCATATGTATAGGAAACACCATTCTTTTGTCCTGGGCACACTCAGATTTCCTGCTGTATTAGAGACTCTAGAAAGCTAGAGTGTGCTTCTCGCTCTAAAGCAGAGTGTGATCCATGGAAGAGAACTATGCCGTGTGTTTCACTTCAGAAATGGAGTTAAATACCAGGCTGTGAGTCTTCCTAAAAGCAAGACTTCGTTTCAGGTAATGGCAGACACTTTTCTGCACAAACGAACTACAAAGTTCACGAAGCTCACACGTTTCTCATCTTAACTGACAAGCATTGGATGTTAGAGGACCAGTGCTTTGTATCAGTTTCAGAAGAAGAGTTGGACTAGATATGGTCCGTATGTGCAGGAAATACCGTTCTTTTCTTCTCAGCAAACTCACGTTTCTTGCTGTCTTAGAGACTCTAGAAAGCAAGAGCGTGCTTCTTGTTCTAAAGCAGAGTGTGATCAATGGATGATTACACTACTGTGTGTTTCACTTCAGAAATGGAGTTAAATCCAATGCTCTGTGTCTCCCTACAAGCAAGACTTCGTTTCAGGTAACGGCAGTCACTTTTCTGCTCAAAGGAACAACATCGTTCACGAAGCTCACACGTTTCTCATCTGAACTGACAAGCATTGGATGTTAGAGGGTCAGTGCTTTGTATCAGGTTCAGAAGCAGATTTGGACTACATATGGTCCATATGAATAGGAAACACCATTCTTTTGTCCTGGGCACACTCAGATTTCCTGCTGTATTAGAGACTCTAGAAAGCTAGAGTGTGCTTCTTGCTCTAAAGCAGAGTGTGATCCATGGATGAGACTATGCTGTGTGTTTCACTTCAGAAATGGTGTTAAATCCAATGCTCTGTGTCTCCCTACAAGCAAGACTTCGTTTCAGGTAAGGGCAGTCACTTTTCTGCTCAAAGGAACAACATCGTTCACGAAGCTCACACGTTTCTCATCTTAACTGACAAGCATTGGATTTTCGAGGTTCAGTGCTTTGTATCAGTTTCAGAAGCAGAGTTCGACTAGATATGGTCCTTATGTGTAGGAAACACCGTTCTATTGTTCTCAGCAAACTCACATTTCCTGCTGTCTTAGAGACTCTAGAAAGAAGAGCATGCATCTTGTTCAAATGCAGAGTGTGATAAATGGATGAGAACACTGCTGTGTGTTTCACTTCAGAAATGGAGTTAAATCCCAGGCTCTGAGTCTTCCTACAAGCAAGACTTCGTTTCAGGTAAGGGCAGTCAGTTTTCTGCTCAAACGAACTACATTGTTCACGAAGCTCCCACGTTTCTCATCTTAACTGACAAGCATTGGATGTTAGAGGGTCAGTGCTTTGTATCAGTTTCAGAATCAGATTTGGACTACATATTGTCCATATGTGTAGGAAACACAGATCTATTGTTCTGGGCACACTCACGTTTCCTGCTGCCTTAGAGACTCTAGAAAGCAAGAGCGTGCTTCTCGCTCTAAAACAGAGTGTGATCCATGGATGAGACTATGCTGTGTGTTTCACTTCAGAAATGGAGTTAAATCCCATGCTCTGTGTCTCCCTACAAGCAAGACTTCGTTTCAGGTAAGGGTAGTCACCTTTCTGCTCAAAGGAACAACATCGTTCACGAAGCTCACACGTTTCTCATCTTAACTGACAAGCATTGATTGTTAGAGGACCAGTGCTTTGTATCTGTTTCAGAAGCAGAATAGGACTAGATATGGTCCCTATGTGTAGGAAACACCGTTCTTTTTTTCTCAGCACACTCACATTTCCTACTGTCTTTGAGAGTCTAGAAAGCAAGAGCGTGCTTCTTGTTCTAAAGCAGAGTATGATCAATGGATGATTACACTGCTGTGTGTTTTACTTCATAAATGGAGTTAAATCCCAGGCTCTGAGTCTTCCTACAAGCAAGACTTCCATTCAGATAAGGGCAGTCACTTTTCTGCTCAAACTAACTACATCGTTCACGAAGCTCACACGTTTCTCATCTTAACTGACAAGCATTGGATGTTAGAGGGTCAGTGCTTTGTATCAGTTTCAGAAGCAGATTTCGACTACATATGGTCCATATGTATAGGAAACACCTTTCTTTTGTCCTGGGCACACTCAGATTTCCTGCTGTATTAGAGACTCTAGAAAGCTAGAGTGTGCTTCTTGCTCTAAAGCAGAGTGTGATCCATGGATGAGAACTATGTTGTCTGTTTCCCTTCAGAAATGGACTTAAATCCCAGGCTCTGTGTCTTCCTACAAGCAAGACTTCGTTTCAGGTAAGGGCAGTCACTTTTCAGTTCAAAGGAACTACATCATTCACAAAGCTCACACGTTTCTCATCTTAACTGACAAGCATGGGATGTTAGAGGACCAGTGCATTCTATCAGTTTCAGAAGAAGATTTGGACTACATATAGTCCGTATGTGTAGGAAACACCGTTCTTTTGTTCTGGGCACACTCATGTTTCCTGCTGTCTTAGAGACTCTAGAAAGCAAGAGTGTGCTTCTTGCTCTAAAGCAGAGTGTGATCCATGGATGAGAACTATGCTATGTGTTTTACTTCAGAAATGCAGTTAAATCCCAGGCTCTGAGTCTTCCTACAAGCAAGACTTCCATTCAGATAAAGGCAGTGACATTTCTGCTCAAACTAACTACATCGTTCACGAAGCTCACCCTTTTCTCATCTTAACTAACAAGCATTGGATGTTAGAGGTTCAGTGCTTTGTATCAGTTTCAGAAGCAGAGTTCGACTAGATATGGTCCTTATGTGTAGGAAACACCGTTCTTTTGTTCTCAGCAAACTCACGTTTCCTGCCGTCTTAAAGACTCTAGAAAGCAAAAGCATGCTTCTTGTTCTAAAGCAGAGTGTGATCAATGGATGAGAACACTGCTGTGTGTTGCACTTCAGAAATGAAGTTAAATCCCAGGCTCTGAGTCTTCCTACAATAAAGACTTCGTTTCAGGTAAGGGCAGTCAGTTTTCTGCTCAAACAAACTACATCGTTCACGATGCTCACACGTTTCTCATCTTAACTGACAAGCATTTGATGTTGGAGGACCAGTGCTTTGTATCAGTTTCAGAAGAAGAGTTGGACTAGATATGTTCCGTATGTGTAGGAAACACCGTTCTTTTGTTCTCAGCACACTCACGTTTCCTGCTGTCTTAGAGACTCTAGAAAGCAAGAGCGTGCTTCTTTCTAAAGCAGAGTGTGATCCATGGATGAGAACTATGCTGTGTGTTTCCCTTCAGAAATGGAGTTAAATCCCAGGCTCTGAGTCTTCCTACAAGCAAGACTTCATTTCAGGTATGGGCAGTCACTTTTCTGTTCAAACGAACTACATAGTTCACTGAGCTCACACGTTTCTCATCTTAACTGACAATCATTGGAAGTTAGAGGATCAGTGCTTTGTATCTGTTTCAGAAGGAGATTTGGACTAGATATGGTCCATATGTGTAGGAAACACCGATCTTTTGTTCTGGGCACACTCAGATTTCCTGCTGCCTTAGAGACTCTAGAAAGCAAGAGTGTGCTTCTCGCTCTAAAGCAGAGTGTGATCCATGGATGAAAACTATGCTTTGTGTTTCCCTTCAGAAAAGTAGTTAAATCCCAGGCTCTATGTCTTCCTACAAGCAAGACTTCGTTTCAGGTAAGGGCAGTCACTTTTCAGCTCAAACGAACTACATCGTTCACAAAGCTCACACGTTTCTCATCTTAACGGACAAGCATTGGATGTTAGAGGACCACTGCTTTGTATCAGTTTCAGAAGAAGATTTGGACTAGATATTGTCCGTATGTGTAGGAAACACCGTTCTTTTGTTCTCAGCACACTCACGTTTCCTGCTGTCTTAGAGACTCTAGAAAGCAAGAGCGTGCTTCTCGCTCTAAAACAGAGTGTGATCCATGGATGAGACTATGCTGTGTGTTTCACTTCAGAAATGGAGTTAAATCTCATGCTCTGTGTCTCCCTACAAGCAAGACTTCGTTTCACGTAAGGGCAGTCACTTTTCTGCTCAAAGGAACAACATCGTTCACGAAGCTCACACGTTTCTCATCTTAACTGACAAGCATTGGATGTTAGAGGACCAGTGCTTTGTATCTGTTTCAGAAGCAGAGTTGGACTAGATATGGTCCCTATGTGTAGGAAACACCATTCTTTTGTTCTCAGTACACTCACGTTTCTTGCTCTCTTTGAGAGTCTAGAAAGCAAGAGCGTGCTTCTTGTTCTAAAGCAGAGTGTGATCAATGGATGATTACACTGCTGTGTGTTTTACTTCAGAAATGGAGTTAAATCCCAGGCTCTGAGTCTTCCTGCAAGCAAGACTTCCATTCAGATAAAGGCAGTGACATTTCTGCTCAAACTAACTACATCGTTCACGAAGCTCACATGTTTCTCATCTTAACTGACAAGCATTGGATGTTAGAGGGTCAGTGCTTTGTATCAGTTTCAGAAGCAGATTTGGACTACATATGGTCCATATGTATAGGAAACACCGTTCTTTTGTCCTGGGCACACTCAGATTTCCTGCTGTATTAGAGACTCTAGAAAGCTAGAGTGTGCTTCTTGCTCTAAAGGAGAGTGTGATCCATGGATGAGAACTATGTTGTGTGTTTCCCTTCAGAAATGGACTTAAATCCCAGGCTCTGTGTCTTACTACAAGCAAGACTTCGTTTCAGGTAAGGGCAGTCACTTTAAAGTTCAAAGGAACTACATCATTCACAAACCTCACACGTTTCACATCTTAACCCACAAGCATTGGATGTTAGAGGACCAGTGCAGTCTATCAGTTTTAGAAGAAGATTTGGACTACATATAGTCCATATTTGTAGGAAACACCGTTCTTTTGTTCTGGGCACACTCACGTTTCCTGCTGTCTTAGAGACTCTAGAAAGCAAGAGTGTGCTTCTTGCTCTAAAGCAGAGTGTGATCCATGGATGAGAACTATGCTGTGTGTTTCACTTCAGAAATGAGTTAAATCCCAGGCTCTGAGTCTTCCTACAAGCAAGACATCCATTCAGATAAAGGCAGTGACATTTCTGCTCAAACTAACTACATCGTTCATGAAGCTCACACGTTTCTCATCTTAACTGACAAGCATTGGATGTTAGAGGACCAGTGCTTTGTATCAGTTTCAGAAGAAGATTTTGGACTAGATATGGTCCGTATGTGTAGGAAACACCGTTCTTTTGTTCTCAGCACACTCACGTTTCCTGCTGTGTTAGAGACTCTAGAAAGCAAGAGCGTACTTCTCACTCTAAAGCAGAGTGTGATCCATGGATGAGAACTATGCTATGTGTTTTACTTCAGAAATGCAGTTAAATCCCAGGCTCTGAGTCTTCCTACAAGCAAGACTTCCATTCAGATAAAGGCAGTGACATTTCTGCTCAAACTAACTACATCGTTCACGAAGCCCTCACTTTTCTCATCTTAACTGACAAGCATTGGATGTTAGAGGTTCAGTGCTTTGTATCAGTTTCAGAAGCAGAGTTCGACTAGATATGGTCCTTATGTGTAGGAAACACCGTTCTTTTGTTCTCAGCAAACTCACGTTACCTGCTGTCTTAAGGACTCTAGAAAGCAAAAGCATGCTTCTTGTTCTAAAGCAGAGTGTGATCAATGGATGAGAACACTGCTGTGTGTTTCACTTCAGAAATGGAGTTAAATCCCATGCTCTGTGTCTCCCTACAAGCCAGACTTCGTTTCAGGTAAGGGCAGTCACTTTTCTGCTCAAAGGAACTACATCGTTCACAAAGCTCACACGTTTCTCATCTTAACTGACAAGCATTGGATGTTAGAGGGTCAGTGCTTTGTATCAGTTTCAGAAGCAGATTTGGACTACATATTGTCCATATGTGTAGGAAACACCGATCTATTGTTCTGGGCACACTCACGTTTCCTGCTGCCTTAGAGACTCTAGAAAGCAAGAGCGTGCTTCTCGCTCTAAAACAGAGTGTGATCCATGGATGAGACTATGCTGTGTGTTTCCCTTCAGAAATTGACTTAAATCCCAGGCTCTGTGTCTTACTACAAGCAAGACTTCGTTTCAGGTAAGGGCAGTCACTTTAAAGTTCAAAGGAACTACATCATTCACAAACCTCACACGTTTCACATCTTAACTGACAAGCATTGGATGTTAGAGGACCAGTGCAGTCTATCAGCTTCAGAAGAAGATTTGGACTACATATAGTCCATATTTGTAGGAAACACCGTTCTTTTGTTCTGGGCACACTCACGTTTCCTGCTGTCTTAGAGACTCTAGAAAGCAAGAGTGTGCTTCTTGCTCTAAAGCAGAGTGTGATCCATGGATGAGAACTATGCTGTGTGTTTCACTTCAGAAATGAGTTAAATCCCAGGCTCTGAGTCTTCCTACAAGCAAGACATCCATTCAGATAAAGGCAGTGACATTTCTGCTCAAACTAACTACATCGTTCACGAAGCTCACACGTTTCTCATCTTAACTGACAAGCATTGGATGTTAGAGGACCAGTGCTTTGTATCAGTTTCAGAAGAAGATTTGGACTAGATATGGTCCGTATGTGTAGGAAACACCGTTCTTTTGTTCTCAGCACACTCACGTTTCCTGCTGTGTTAGAGACTCTAGAAAGCAAGAGCGTACTTCTCACTCTAAAGCAGAGTGTGATCCATGGATGAGAACTATGCTATGTGTTTTACTTCAGAAATGCAGTTAAATCCCAGGCTCTGAGTCTTCCTATAAGCAAGACTTCCATTCAGATAAAGGCAGTGACATTTCTGCTCAAACTAACTACATCGTTCACGAAGCCCTCACTTTTCTCATCTTAACTGACAAGCATTGGATGTTAGAGGTTCAGTGCTTTGTATCAGTTTCAGAAGCAGAGTTCGACTAGATATGGTCCTTATGTGTAGGAAACACCGTTCTTTTGTTCTCAGCAAACTCACGTTACCTGCTGTCTTAAGGACTCTAGAAAGCAAAAGCATGCTTCTTGTTCTAAAGCAGAGTGTGATCAATGGATGAGAACACTGCTGTGTGTTTCACTTCAGAAATGGAGTTAAATCCCATGCTCTGTGTCTCCCTACAAGCCAGACTTCGTTTCAGGTAAGGGCAGTCACTTTTCTGCTCAAAGGAACTACATCGTTCACGAAGCTCACACGTTTCTCATCTTAACTGACAAGCATTGGATGTTAGAGGGTCAGTGCTTTGTATCAGTTTCAGAAGCAGATTTCGACTACATATGGTCCATATGTATAGGAAACACCTTTCTTTTGTCCTGGGCACACTCAGATTTCCTGCTGTATTAGAGACTCTAGAAAGCTAGAGTGTGCTTCTTGCTCTAAAGCAGAGTGTGATCCATGGATGAGAACTATGTTGTCTGTTTCCCTTCAGAAATGGACTTAAATCCCAGGCTCTGTGTCTTCCTACAAGCAAGACTTCTTTTCAGGTAAGGGCAGTCACTTTTCAGTTCAAAGGAACTACATCATTCACAAAGCTCACACGTTTCTCATCTTAACTGACAAGCATGGGATGTTAGAGGACCAGTGCATTCTATCAGTTTCAGAAGAAGATTTGGACTACATATAGTCCGTATGTGTAGGAAACACCGTTCTTTTGTTCTGGGCACACTCATGTTTCCTGCTGTCTTAGAGACTCTAGAAAGCAAGAGTGTGCTTCTTGCTCTAAAGCAGAGTGTGATCCATGGATGAGAACACTGCTGTGTGTTTCACTTCAGAAATGGAGTTAAATCCCAGGCTCTGAGTCTTCCTACAAGCAAGACGTCGTTTCAGGTAAGGGCAGTCACTTTTCTGCTCAAACGAACTACATCGTTCATGAAGCTCACACGTTTCTCATCTTAACTGACAAGCATTGGATGTTAGAGGACCAGTGCTTTGTATCAGTTTCAGAAGAAGATTTGGACTAGATATGGTCCGTATGTGTAGGAAACACCGTTCTTTTGTTCTCAGCACACTCACGTTTCCTGCTGTGTTAGAGACTCTAGAAAGCAAGAGCGTACTTCTCACTCTAAAGCAGAGTGTGATCCATGGATGAGAACTATGCTATGTGTTTTACTTCAGAAATGCAGTTAAATCCCAGGCTCTGAGTCTTCCTACAAGCAAGACTTCCATTCAGATAAAGGCAGTGACATTTCTGCTCAAACTAACTACATCGTTCACGAAGCTCACCCTTTTCTCATCTTAACTAACAAGCATTGGATGTTAGAGGTTCAGTGCTTTGTATCAGTTTCAGAAGCAGAGTTCGACTAGATATGGTCCTTATGTGTAGGAAACACAGTTCTTTTGTTCTCAGCAAACTCACCTTTCCTGCCGTCTTAAAGACTCTAGAAAGCAAAAGCATGCTTCTTGTTCTAAAGCAGAGTGTGATCAATGGATGAGAACACTGCTGTGTGTTGCACTTCAGAAATGAAGTTAAATCCCAGGCTCTGAGTCTTCCTACAAGCAAGACTTCGTTTCAGGTAAGGGCAGTCAGTTTTCTGCTCAAACAAACTACATCGTTCACGATGCTCACACGTTTCTCATCTTAACTGACAAGCATTTGATGTTGGAGGACCAGTGCTTTGTATCAGTTTCAGAAGAAGAGTTGGACTAGATATGTTCCGTATGTGTAGGAAATACCGTTCTTTTGTTCTCAGCACACTCACGTTTCCTGCTGTCTTAGAGACTCTAGAAAGCAAGAGCGTGCTTCTTTCTAAAGCAGAGTGTGATCCATGGATGAGAACTATGCTGTGTGTTTCCCTTCAGAAATGGAGTTAAATCCCAGGCTCTGAGTCTTCCTACAAGCAAGACTTCATTTCAGGTATGGGCAGTCACTTTTCTGTTCAAACGAACTACATAGTTCACTGAGCTCACACGTTTCTCATCTTAACTGACAATCATTGGAAGTTAGAGGATCAGTGCTTTGTATCTGTTTCAGAAGGAGATTTGGACTAGATATGGTCCATATGTGTAGGAAACACCGATCTTTTGTTCTGGGCACACTCAGATTTCCTGCTGCCTTAGAGACTCTAGAAAGCAAGAGTGTGCTTCTCGCTCTAAAGCAGAGTGTGATCCATGGATGAAAACTATGCTTTGTGTTTCCCTTCAGAAAAGTAGTTAAATCCCAGGCTCTATGTCTTCCTACAAGCAAGACTTCGTTTCAGGTAAGGGCAGTCACTTTTCAGCTCAAACGAACTACATCGTTCACGAAGCTCACACGTTTCTCATCTTAACGGACAAGCATTGGATGTTAGAGGACCACTGCTTTGTATCAGTTTCAGAAGAAGATTTGGACTAGATATTGTCCGTATGTGTAGGAAACACCGTTCTTTTGTTCTCAGCACACTCACGTTTCCTGCTGTCTTAGAGACTCTAGAAAGCAAGAGCGTGCTTCTCGCTCTAAAACAGAGTGTGATCCATGGATGAGACTATGCTGTGTGTTTCACTTCAGAAATGGAGTTAAATCTCATGCTCTGTGTCTCCCTACAAGCAAGACTTTGTTTCACGTAAGGGCAGTCACTTTTCTGCTCAAAGGAACAACATCGTTCACGAAGCTCACACGTTTCTCATCTTAACTGACAAGCATTGGATGTTAGAGGACCAGTGCTTTGTATCTGTTTCAGAAGCAGAGTTGGACTAGATATGGTCCCTATGTGTAGGAAACACCATTCTTTTGTTCTCAGTACACTCACGTTTCTTGCTCTCTTTGAGAGTCTAGAAAGCAAGAGCGTGCTTCTTGTTCTAAAGCAGAGTGTGATCAATGGATGATTACACTGCTGTGTGTTTTACTTCAGAAATGGAGTTAAATCCCAGGCTCTGAGTCTTCCTGCAAGCAAGACTTCCATTCAGATAAAGGCAGTGACATTTCTGCTCAAACTAACTACATCGTTCACGAAGCTCACACGTTTCTCATCTTAACTGACAAGCATTGGATGTTAGAGGGTCAGTGCTTTGTATCAGTTTCAGAAGCAGATTTGGACTACATATGGTCCATATGTATAGGAAACACCGTTCTTTTGTCCTGGGCACACTCAGATTTCCTGCTGTATTAGAGACTCTAGAAAGCTAGAGTGTGCTTCTTGCTCTAAAGGAGAGTGTGATCCATGGATGAGAACTATGTTGTGTGTTTCCCTTCAGAAATGGACTTAAATCCCAGGCTCTGTGTCTTACTACAAGCAAGACTTCGTTTCAGGTAAGGGCAGTCACTTTAAAGTTCAAAGGAACTACATCATTCACAAACCTCACACGTTTCACATCTTAACTGACAAGCATTGGATGTTAGAGGACCAGTGCAGTCTATCAGTTTCAGAAGAAGATTTGGACTACATATAGTCCATATTTGTAGGAAACACCGTTCTTTTGTTCTGGGCACACTCACGTTTCCTGCTGTCTTAGAGACTCTAGAAAGCAAGAGTGTGCTTCTTGCTCTAAAGCAGAGTGTGATCCATGGATGAGAACTATGCTGTGTGTTTCACTTCAGAAATGCAGTTAAATCCCAGGCTCTGAGTCTTCCTACAAGCAAGACTTCCATTCAGATAAAGGCAGTGACATTTCTGCTCAAACTAACTACATCGTTCACGAAGCCCTCACTTTTCTCATCTTAACTGACAAGCATTGGATGTTAGAGGTTCAGTGCTTTGTATCAGTTTCAGAAGCAGAGTTCGACTAGATATGGTCCTTATGTGTAGGAAACACCGTTCTTTTGTTCTCAGCAAACTCATGTTACCTGCTGTCTTAAGGACTCTAGAAAGCAAAAGCATGCTTCTTGTTCTAAAGCAGAGTGTGATCAATGGATGAGAACACTGCTGTGTGTTTCACTTCAGAAATGGAGTTAAATCCCATGCTCTGTGTCTCCCTACAAGCCAGAATTCGTTTCAGGTAAGGGCAGTCACTTTTCTGCTCAAAGGAACTACATCGTTCACAAAGCTCACACGTTTCTCATCTTAACTGACAAGCATTGGATGTTAGAGGGTCAGTGCTTTGTATCAGTTTCAGAAGCAGATTTGGACTACATATTGTCCATATGTGTAGGAAACACCGATCTATTGTTCTGGGCACACTCACGTTTCCTGCTGCCTTAGAGACTCTAGAAAGCAAGAGCGTGCTTCTCGCTCTAAAACAGAGTGTGATCCATGGATGAGACTATGCTGTGTGTTTCACTTCAGAAATGGAGTTAAATCCCATGCTCTGTGTCTCCCTACAAGCAAGACTTCGTTTCAGGTAAGGGTAGTCACCTTTCTGCTCAAAGGAACAACATCGTTCACGAAGCTCACACGTTTCTCATCTTAACTGACAAGCGTTGGATGTTAGAGGACCAGTGCTTTGTATCTGTTTCAGAAGCAGAATTGGACTAGATATGGTCCCTATGTGTAGGAAACACCGTTCTTTTTTTCTCAGCACACTCACATTTCCTGCTGTCTTTGAGAGTCTAGAAAGCAAGAGCGTGCTTCTTGTTCTAAAGCAGAGTGTGATCAATGGATGATTACACTGCTGTGTGTTTTACTTCATAAATGTAGTTAAATCCCAGGCTCTGAGTCTTCCTACAAGCAAGACTTCCATTCAGGTAAGGGCAGTCACTTTTCTGCGCAAACTAACTACATCGTTCACGAAGCTCACACGTTTCTCATCGTAACTGACAAGCATTGGATGTTAGAGGGTCAGTGCTTTGTATCAGTTTCAGAAGCAGATTTCGACTACATATGGTCCATATGTATAGGAAACACCTTTCTTTTGTCCTGGGCACACTCAGATTTCCTGCTGTATTAGAGACTCTAGAAAGCTAGAGTGTGCTTCTTGCTCTAAAGCAGAGTGTGATCCATGGATGAGAACTATGTTGTCTGTTTCCCTTCAGAAATGGACTTAAATCCCAGGCTCTGTGTCTTCCTACAAGCAAGACTTCGTTTCAGGTAAGGGCAGTCACTTTTCAGTTCAAAGGAACTACATCATTCACAAAGCTCACACGTTTCTCATCTTAACTGACAAGCATGGGATGTTAGAGGACCAGTGCATTCTATCAGTTTCAGAAGAAGATTTGGACTACATATAGTCCGTATGTGTAGGAAACACCGTTCTTTTGTTCTGGGCACACTCATGTTTCCTGCTGTCTTAGAGACTCTAGAAAGCAAGAGTGTGCTTCTTGCTCTAAAGCAGAGTGTGATCCATGGATGAGAACTATGCTGTGTGTTTCACTTCAGAAATGGAGTTAAATCCCAGGCTCTGAGTCTTCCTACAAGCAAGACTTCCATTCAGATAAAGGCAGTGACATTTCTGCTCAAACTAACTACATCGTTCACGAAGCTCACACGTTTCTCATCTTAACTGACAAGCATTGGATGTTAGAGGACCAGTGCTTTGTATCAGTTTCAGAAGAAGATTTGGACTAGATATGGTCCGTATGTGTAGGAAACACCGTTCTTTTGTTCTCAGCACACTCACGTTTCCTGCTGTGTTAGAGACTCTAGAAAGCAAGAGCGTACTTCTCACTCTAAAGCAGAGTGTGATCCATGGATGAGAACTATGCTATGTGTTTTACTTCAGAAATGCAGTTAAATCCCAGGCTCTGAGTCTTCCTACAAGCAAGACTTCCATTCAGATAAAGGCAGTAACATTTCTGCTCAAACTAACTACATCATTCACGAAGCTCACACTTTTCTCATCTTAACTGACAAGCATTGGATGTTAGAGGTTCAGTGCTTTGTATCAGTTTCAGAAGCAGAGTTCGACTAGATATGGTCCTTATGTGTAGGAAACACCGTTCTTTTGTTCTCAGCAAACTCACGTTTCCTGCTGTCTTAAGGACTCTAGAAAGCAAAAGCATGCTTCTTGTTCTAAAGCAGAGTGTGATCAATGGATGAGAACACTGCTGTGTGTTTCACTTCAGAAATGGAGTTAAATCCCAGGCTCTGAGTCTTCCTACAAGCAAGACGTCGTTTCAGGTAAGGGCAGTCAGTTTTCTGCTCAAACGAACTACATCGTTCACGAAGCTCACACGTTTCTCATTTTAACTGACAATCATTGGATGTTAGAGGACCAGTGCTTTGTAACGGTTTCAGAAGCAGGGTTCGACTAGATATGGTCCTTATATGTAGGAAACACCGTTCTTTTGTTCTCAGCAAACTCACGTTTCCTGCTGTCTTAAAGACTCTAGAAAGCAAAAGCATGCTTCTTGTTCTAAAGCAGAGTGTAATCAATGGATGAGAACACTGCTGTGTGTTTCATTCAGAAATGGAGTTAAATCCCAGGCTCTGAGTCTTCCTACAAGCAAGACTTCGTTTCAGGTAAGGGAAGTCAGTTTTCTCCTCAAATGATCTACATCGTTCACGTTGCTCACACGTTTCTCATCTTAACTGACAAGCATTGGATGTTAGAGGACCAGTGCTTTGTATCAATTTCAGAAGAAGATTTGGACTATATAATGTCCATATGTGTAGGAAACACCGTTCTTTTGTTCTCAGCACACTCACGTTTCCTGCTGTCTTAGAGACACTAGAAAGCAAGAGCGTGCTTCTCGCTCTAAAGCAGAGTGTGATCCATGGAAGAGAACTATGCTGTGTGTTTCCCTTCAGAAATGGAGTTAAATCCCAGGCTCTGAGTCTTCCAACAAGCAAGACTTCGTTTCAGGTAAGGGCAGTCACTTTTCAGCTCAATCGAACTACATCGTTCAGAAGCTCACACGTTTCTCATCTTAACATACAAGCATTGGAGTTTAGAGGACCAGAGCTTTGTATCAGTTTCAGAAGCAGAGTTGGACTAGATATGGTCCTTATGTGTAGGAAACACCGTTCTTTTTTTCTCAGCAAACTCACGTTTCCTGCTGACTTAAAGACTCTAGAAAGCAAAAGCATGCTTCTTGTTCTAAAGCAGAGTGTGATCAATGGATGAGAACACTGCTGTGTGTTTCACTTCAGAAATGGAGTTAAATCCCAGGCTCTGAGTCTTCCTACAAGCAAGCTTCGTTTCAGGTAAGGGCAGTCAGTTTTCTGCTCAAACGAACTACATTGTTCACGTAGCTCACACGTTTCTCATCTTAACTGACAAGCATTGGATGTTAGAGGGTCAGTGCTTTGTATCAGTTTCAGAAGCAGATTTGGACTACATATGGTCCATATGTATAGGAAACACCGTTCTTTTGTCCTGGGCACACTCAGATTTCCTGCTGTATTAGAGACTCTAGAAAGCTAGAGTGTGCTTCTTTCTCTAAAGCAGAATGTGATCCATGGATGAGAACTATGTTGTGTGTTTCCCTTCAGAAATGGACTTAAATCCCAGGCTCTGTGTCTTCCTACAAGCAAGACTTCGTTTCAGGTAAGTGCAGTCTCTTTTCTGCTCAAAGGAACAACATCGTTTACGAAGCTCACACGTTTCTCATCTTAACTGACAAGCATTGGATGTTAGAGGACCAGTGCTTTGTATCAGTTTCAGAAGCAGAGTTGGACTAGATATGGTCCCTATGTGTAGGAAACACCGTTCTTTTGTTCTCAGGACACTCACGTTTCCTGCTGTCTTTGAGAGTCTAGAAAGCAAGAGCGTGCTTCTTGTTCTAAAGCAGAGTGTGATCAATGGATGATTACACTGCTGTGTGTTTTACTTCAGAAATGGAGTTAAATCCCAGGCTCTGAGTCTTCCTACAAGCAAGACTTCGTTTCAGGTAAGGGCAGTCATTTTTCTGCTCAAACGAACTACATTGTTCACGTAGCTCACACGTTTCTCATCTTAACTGACAACCATTGGATGTTAGAGGGTCAGTGCTTTGTATCAGTTTCAGAAGCAGATTTGGACTACATATTGTCCATATGTGTTGGAAACACCGATCTTTTGTTCTGGGCACACTCACGTTTCCTGCTGCCTTAGAGAATCTAGAAAGCAAGAGCGTGCTTCTCGCTCTAAAACAGGGTGTGATCCATGGATGAGACTATGCTGTGTGTTTCACTTCAGAAATGGAGTTAAATCCCATGCTCTGTGTCTCCCTACTAGCAAGACTTCGTTTCAGGTAAGGGAAGTCACTTTTCTGCTCAAAGGAACAACATCGTTCAGGAAGCTCACACGTTTCTCATCTTAACTGACAAGCATTGGATGTTAGAGGACCAGTGCATTCTATCAGTTTCAGAAGAAGATTTGGACTACATATAGTCCGTATGTTTAGGAAACACCGTTCTTTTGTTCTGGGCACACTCTCGTTTCCTGCTGTCTTAGAGACTCTAGAAAGCAAGAGTGTGCTTCTTGCTCTAAAGCAGAGTGTGATCCATGGATGAGAACTATGCTGTGTGTTTCACTTCAGAAATGGAGTTAAATCCCAGGCTCTGAGTCTTCCTACAAGCAAGACTTCGTTTCAGGTAAGGGCAGTCACTTTTCTGCTCAAACGAACTACATCGTTCATGAAGCTCACACGTTTCTCATCTTAACTGACAAGCATTGGATGTTAGAGAACCAGTGCTTTGTATCAGTTTCAGAAGAAGAGTTGGACTAGATATGGTCCGTATGTGTAGGAAACACCGTTCTTTTATTCTCAGCACACTCCCGTTTCCTGCTGTGTTAGAGACTCTAGAAAGCAAGACCGTACTTCTCACTCTAAAGCAGAGTGTGATCCATGGATGAGAACTATGCTATGTGTTTTACTTCAGAAATGGAGTTAAATCCCAGGCTCTGAGTCTTCCTACAAGCAAGACTTCCATTCAGATAAAGGCAGTGACATTTCTGCTCAAACTAACTACATCGTTCACGAAGCTCACACTTTTCTCATCTTAACTGACAAGCATTGGATGTTAGAGGTTCAGTGCTTTGTATCAGTTTCAGAAGCAGAGTTCGACTAGATATGGTCCTTATGTGTAGGAAACACCGTTCTTTTGTTCTCAGCAAACACACGTTTCCTGCTGTCTTAAATACTCTAGAAAGCAAAAGCATGCTTCTTCTTCTAAAGCAGAGTGTGATCAATGGATGATTACACTGCTGTGTGTTTCACTTCAGAAATGGAGTTAAATCCCAGGCTCTGAGTCTTCCTACAAACAAGACTTCCATTCAGATAAAGGCAGTGACATTTCTGCTCAAACTAACTACATCGTTCACGAAGCTCACACGTTTCTCATCTTAACTGACAAGCATTGGATGTTAGAGGGTCAGTGCTTTGTATCAGTTTCAGAAGCAGATTTGGACTACATATGGTCCATATGTATAGGAAACACCGTTCTTTTGACCTGGGCACACTCAGATTTCCTGCTGTATTAGAGACTCTAGAAAGCTAGAGTGTGCTTATTGCTCTAAGGGAGAGTATGATCCATGGATGAGAACTATGTTGTGTGTTTCCCATCAGAAATGGACTTAAATCCCAGGCTCTGTGTCTTACTACAAGGAAGACTTCGTTTCAGGTAAGGGCAGTCAGTTTTCTCCTCAAACGATCAACATCGTTCACGTTGCTCACACGTTTCTCATCTTAACATACAAGCATTGGATTTTAGAGGACCAGAGCTTTGTATCAGTTTCAGAAGCAGAGTTGGACTATATAATGTCTGTATGTGTAGGAAACACCGTTCTTTTGTTCTCAGCACACTCACGTTTCCTGCTGTCTTAGAGACTCTAGAAAGCAAGAGTGTGCTTCTTGCTCTAAAGCAGAGTGTGATCCATGGATGAGAACTATGCTGTGTGTTTCACTTCAGAAATGGAGTTAAATCCCAGGCTCTGTGTCTTCCTACAAGCAAGACTTCGTTTCAGGTAAGTGCAGTCTCTTTTCTGCTCAAAGGAACAACATCGTTCACGAAGCTCACACGTTTCTCATCTTAACTGACAAGCATTGGATGTTAGAGGACCAGTGCTTTGTATCAGTTTCAGAAGCAGAGTTGGACTAGATATGGTACCTATGTGTAGGAAACACCTTTCTTTTGTTCTCAGCACACTCACGTTTCCTGCTGTCTTTGAGAGTCTAGAAAGCAAGAGCGTGCTTCTTGTTCTAAAGCAGAGTGTGATCAATGGATGATTACACTGCTGTGTGTTTTACTTCAGAAATGGAGTTAAATCCCAGGCTCTGAGTCTTCCTACAAGCAAGACTTCGTTTCAGGTAAGGGCAGTCAGTTTTCTGCTCAAACGAACTACATTGTTCACATAGCTCACACGTTTCTCATCTTAACTGACAAGCATTGGATGTTAGAGGGTCAGTGCTTTGTATCAGTTTCAGAAGCAGATTTGGACTACATATTGTCCATATGTGTAGGAAACACCGATCTTTTGTTCTGGTCACACTCACGTTTCCTGCTGCCTTAGAGACTCTAGAAAGCAAGAGCGTGCTTCTCGCTCTAAAACAGAGTGTGATCCATGGATGAGACTATGCTGTGTGTTTCACTTCAGAAATGGAGTTAAATCCCATGCTCTGTGTCTCCCTACAAGCAAGACTTCGTTTCAGGTAAGGACAGTCACTTTTCTGCTCAAAGGAACAACATCGTTCAGGAAGCTCACACGTTTCTCATCTTAACTGACAAGCATTGGATGTTAGAGGACCAGTGCTTTGTATCTGTTTCAGAAGCAGAGTTGGACTAGATATGGTCCCTATGTGTAGGAAACACCGTTCTTTTGTTCTCAGCACACTCACGTTTCCTGCTGTCTTAGAGACTCTAGAAAGGAAGCGTGTGCTTCTTGCTCTAAAGCAGAGTGTGATCCATGGATTAAAACTATGCTGTGTGTTTCCCTTCAGAAAAGTAGTTAAATCCCAGGCTCTATGTCTTCCTACAAGCAAGGCTTCATTTCAGTTAAGGGCAGTCACTTTTCAGCTCAAACGAACTACATCTTTCACGGAGCTCACACGTTTCTCATCTTAACGGACAAGCATTGGATGTTAGAGGACCAGTGCTTTGTATCTGTTTCAGAAGCAGAGTTGGACTAGATATGGTCCCTATGTCTAGGAAACACCATTCTTTTGTTCTCAGCACACTCACGTTTCTTGCTCTCTTTGAGAGTCTAGAAATCAAGAGCGTGCTTCTTGTTCTAAAGCAGAGTGTGATCAATGGATGATTACACTGCTGTGTGTTTTACTTCAGAAATGGAGTTAAATCCCAGGCTCTGAGTCTTCCTACAAGCAAGACTTCCATTCAGATAAAGGCAGTGACATTTCTGCTCAAACTAACTACATCGTTCACGAAGCTCACACGTTTCTCATCTTAACTGACAAGCATTGGATGTTAGAGGTTCAGTGCTTTGTATCAGTTTCAGAAGCAGATTTGGACTACATATGGTCCATATGTATAGGAAACACCGTTCTTTTGTCCTGGGCACACTCAGATTTCCTGCTGTATTAGAGACTCTAGAAAGCTAGAGTGTGCTTCTTGCTCTAAAGGAGAGTGTGATCCATGGATGAGAACTATGTTGTGTGTTTCCCTTCAGAAATGGACTTAAATCCCAGGCTCTGTGTCTTACTACAAGCAAGACTTCGTTTCAGGTAAGGGCAGTCACTTTAAAGTTCAAAGAACTACATCATTCACAAACCTCACACGTTTCTCATCTTAACTGACAAGCATTGGATGTTAGAGGACCAGTGCATTCTATCAGTTTCAGAAGAAGATTTGGACTACATATAGTCCATATTTGTAGGAAACACCGTTCTTTGTTCTGGGCACACTCACGTTTCCTGCTGTCTTAGAGACTCTAGAAAGCAAGAGTGGGCTTCTTGCTATAAAGCAGAGTGTGATCCATGGATGAGAACTATGCTGTGTGTTTCACTTCAGAAATGGAGTTAAATCCCAGGCTCTGAGTCTTCCTACAAGCAAGACTTCGTTTCAGGTAAGGGCAGTCACTTTTCAGCTCAATCGAACTACATCGTTCAGAAGCTCACACGTTTCTCATCTTAACATACAAGAATTGGATTTTAGAGGACCAGAGCTTTGTATCAGTTTCAGAAGAGTTGGTCTAGATATGTTCTGTATGTGTAGGAAACACCGTTCTTTTGTTCTCAGCACACTCACGTTTCCTGCTGTCTTAGAGACTCTAGAAAGCAAGAGCGTGCTTCTTTCTAAAGCAGAGTGTGATCCATGGATGAGAACTATGCTGTGTGTTTCCCTTCAGAAATGGAGTTAAATCCCAGGCTCTATGTCTTCCTACAAGCAAGACTTCCTTTCAGGTAAGGGCAGTCACTTTTCAGCTCAAACGAACTACATCTTTCACGGAGCTCACACGTTTCTCATCTTAACAGACAAGCATTGGATGTTAGAGGACCAGTGCTTTGTATCGGTTTCAGAAGCAGATTTCGACTAGATATGGTCTGTATGTGTAGGAAACACCGTTCTTTTGTTCTCAGCAAACTCACGTTTCCTGATGACTTAGAGACTCTAGAAAGGAAGAGCATGCTTCTTGTTCTAATGCAGAGGGTGATCAATAGATGAGAACACTGCTGTGTGTTTCACTTCAGAAATGGAATTAAATCCCAGGCTCTGAGTCTTCCTACAAGCAAGACTTCGTTTCAGGTAAGGGCAGTCAGTTTTTTTCTCAAAGGAACTTCATCGTTCACGAAGCTCACACGTTTCTCATCTTAACTGACAAGCATTGGATGTTAGAGGGTCAGTGCTTTGTATCAGTTTCAGAATCAGATTTGGACTACATATGGTCCATATGTGTAGGAAACACCGATCTTTTGTTCTGGGCACACTCACGTTTCCTGCTGTCTTAGAGACTCTAGGAATCAAGAGCGTGCTTCTCGCTCTAAAACAGAGTGTGATCCATGGATGAGACTATGCTGTGTGTTTCACTTCAGAAATGGACTTAAATCCCAGGCTCTGTGTCTTACTACAAGCAAGACTTCGTTTCAGGTAAGGGCAGTCACTTTAAAGTTCAAAGGAACTACATCATTCACAAACCTCACACGTTTCTCATCTTAACTGACAAGCATTGGATGTTAGAGGACCAGTGCATTCTATCAGTTTCAGAAGAAGATTTGGACTACATATAGTCCATATTTGTAGGAAACACCGTTCTTTTGTTCTCAGCACACTCACGTTTCCTGCTGTCTTAGAGACCTTAGAAAGCAAGAGCGTGCTTCTCGCTCTAAAGCAGAGTGTGATCCATGGATGAGAACTCTGCTGTGTGTTTCCCTTCAGAAATGGAGTTAAATCCCAGGCTCTGAGTCTTCCTACAAGCAAGACTTCGTTTCAGGTAAGGGCAGTCACTTTTCAGCTCAATCGAACTACATCATTCAGAAGCTCACACGTTTCTCATCTTAAAATACAAGAATTGGATTTTAGAGGACCAGAGCTTTGTATCAGTTTCAGAAGCAGAGTTGGACTATATAATGTCTGTATGTGTAGGAAACACCGTTCTTTTGTTCTCAGCAAACTCTCGTTTCCTGCTGTCTTAGAGACTCTAGAAAGGAAGAGCATGCTTCTTGTTCTAATGCAGAGGGTGATCAATGGATGAGAACACTGCTGTGTGTTTCACTTCAGAAATGGAATTAAATCCCAGGCTCTGAGTCTTCCTACAAGCAAGACTTCGTTTCAGGTAAGGGCAGTCAGTTTTCTTCTCAAAGGAACTTCATCGTTCACGAAGCTCACATGTTTCTCATCTTAACTGACAAGCATTGGATGTTAGAGGGTCAGTGCTTTGTATCAGTTTCAGAATCAGATTTGGACTACATATGGTCCATATGTGTAGGAAACACCGATCTTTTGTTCTGGGCACACTCATGTTTCCTGCTGTCTTAGAGAATCTAGGAATCAAGAGCGTGCTTCTCGCTCTAAAACAGAGTGTGATCCATGGATGAGACTATGCTGTGTGTTTCACTTCAGAAATGGAGTTAAATCCCATGCTCTGTGTCTCCCTACAAGCAAGGCTTCATTTCAGGTAAGGGCAGTCACTTTTCAGCTCAAACGAACTACATCTTTCACGGAGCTCACACGTTTCTCATCTTAACAGACAAGCATTGGATGTTAGAGGACCAGTGCTTTGTATCAGTTTCAGAAGAAGAGTTGGACTAGATATTGTCCCTATGTGTAGGAAACACCGTTCTTTTGTTCTCAGCACACTCACGTTTCCTGCTGTCTTAGAGACTCTAGAAAGGAAGCGTGTGCTTCTCGCTCTAAAGCAGAGTGTGATCCATGGATTAAAACTATGCTGTGTGTTTCCCTTCAGAAAAGTAGTTAAATACCAGGCTCTATGTCTTCCTACAAGCAAGGCTTCATTTCAGTTAAGGGCAGTCACTTTTCAGCTCAAACGAACTACATCTTTCACGGAGCTCACACGTTTCTCATCTTAACTGACAAGCATTGGATGTTAGAGGACCAGTGCTTTGTATCTGTTTCAGAAGCAGAGTTGGACTAGATATGGTCCCTATGTCTAGGAAACACCATTCTTTTGTTCTCAGCACACTCACGTTTCTTGCTCTCTTTGAGAGTCTAGAAATCAAGAGCGTGCTTCTTGTTCTAAAGCAGAGTGTGATCAATGGATGATTACACTGCTGTGTGTTTTACTTCAGAAATGGAGTTAAATCCCAGGCTCTGAGTCTTCCTACAAGCAAGACTTCCATTCAGATAAAGGCAGTGACATTTCTGCTCAAACTAACTACATCGTTCACGAAGCTCACACGTTTCTCATCTTAACTGACAAGCATTGGATGTTAGAGGGTCAGTGCTTTGTATCAGTTTCAGAAGCAGATTTGGACTACATATGGTCCATATGTATAGGAAACACCGTTCTTTTGTCCTGGGCACACTCAGATTTCCTGCTGTATTAGAGACTCTAGAAAGCTAGAGTGTGCTTCTTGCTCTAAAGGAGAGTGTGATCCATGGATGAGAACTATGTTGTGTGTTTCCCTTCAGAAATGGACTTAAATCCCAGGCTCTGTGTCTTACTACAAGCAAGACTTCGTTTCAGGTAAGGGCAGTCACTTTAAAGTTCAAAGAACTACATCATTCACAAACCTCACACGTTTCTCATCTTAACTGACAAGCATTGGATGTTAGAGGACCAGTGCATTCTATCAGTTTCAGAAGAAGATTTGGACTACATATAGTCCATATTTGTAGGAAACACCGTTCTTTGTTCTGGGCACACTCACGTTTCCTGCTGTCTTAGAGACTCTAGAAAGCAAGAGTGGGCTTCTTGCTATAAAGCAGAGTGTGATCCATGGATGAGAACTATGCTGTGTGTTTCACTTCAGAAATGGAGTTAAATCCCAGGCTCTATGTCTTCCTACAAGCAAGACTTCGTTTCAGGTAAGGGCAGTCACTTTTCAGCTCAAACGAACTACATCTTTCACGGAGCTCACACGTTTCTCATCTTAACAGACAAGCATTGGATGTTAGAGGATCAGTGCTTTGTATCGGTATCAGAAGCAGATTTCGACTAGATATGGTCTGTATGTGTAGGAAACACCGTTCTTTTGTTCTCAGCAAACTCACGTTTCCTGATGACTTAGAGACTCTAGAAAGGAAGAGCATGCTTCTTGTTCTAATGCAGAAGGTGATCAATAGATGAGAACACTGCTGTGTGTTTCTCTTCAGAAATGGAATTAAATCCCAGGCTCTGAGTCTTCCTACAAGCAATACTTCGTTTCAGGTAAGGGCAGTCAGTTTTTTTCTCAAAGGAACTTCATCGTTCACGAAGCTCACACGTTTCTCATCTTAACTGACAAGCATTGGATGTTAGAGGGTCAGTGCTTTGTATCAGTTTCAGAATCAGATTTGGACTACATATGGTCCATATGTGTAGGAAACACCGATCTTTTGTTCTGGGCACACTCACGTTTCCTGCTGTCTTAGAGACTCTAGAAAGCAAGAGCGTGCTTCTCGCTCTAAAACAGAGTGTGATCCATGGATGAGACTATGCTGTGTGTTTCACTTCAGAAATGGAGTTAAATCCCATGCTCTGTGTCTCCCTACAAGCAAGACTTCGTTTCAGGTAAGGGCAGTCACTTTTCTGCTCAAAGGAACAACATCGTTCACGAAGCTCACACGTTTCTCATCTTAACTGACAAGCATTGGATGTTAGAGGACCAGTGCTTTGTATCTGTTTCAGAAGCAGAGTTGGACTAGATATGGTCCCTATGTGTAGGAAACACCATTCTTTTGTTCTCAGCACACTCACATTTCTTGCTCTCTTTGAGAGTCTAGAAAGCAAGAGCGTGCTTCTTGTTCTAAACCAGAGTGTGATCAATGGATGATTACACTGCTGTGTGTTTTACTTCAGAAATGGAGTTAAATCCCAGGCTCTGAGTCTTCCTACAAGCAAGACTTCCATTCAGATAAAGGCAGTGACATTTCTGCTCAAACTAACTACATCGTTCACGAAGCTCACATGTTTCTCATCTTAACTGACAAGCATTGGATGTTAGAGGTTCAGTGCTTTGTATCAGTTTCAGAAGCAGAGTTCGACTAGATATGGTCCTTATATGTAGGAAACACCGTTCTTTTGTTCTCAGCAAACTCACGTTTCCTCCTGTGTTAAAGACTCTAGAAAGCAAAAGCATGCTTCTTGTTCTAAAGCAGAGTGTGATCAATGGATGAGAACACTGCTGTGTGTTTCACTTCAGAAATGGAGTTAAATCCCAGGCTCTGAGTCTTCCTACAAGCAAGACTTCGTTTCAGGTAAGGGCAGTCAGTTTTCTTCTCAAACGATCTACATCGTTCACGTTGCTCACACGTTTCTCATCTTAACTGACAAGCATTGGATGTTAGAGGACCAGTGCTTTGTATCAATTTCAGAAGAAGATTTGGACTATATAATGTCCATATGTGTAGGAAACACCGTTCTTTTGTTCTCAGCACACTCACGTTTCCTGCTGTCTTAGAGACACTAGAAATCAAGAGCGTGCTTCTCGCTCTAAAGCAGAGTGTGATCCATGGATGAGAACTCTGCTGTGTGTTTCCCTTCAGAAATGGAGTTAAATCCCAGGCTCTGAGTCTTCCTACAAGCAAGACTTCGTTTCAGGTAAGGGCAGTCACTTTTCAGCTCAATCGAACTACATCGTTCAGAAGCTCACACGTTTCTCATCTTAACATACAAGCATTGGATTTTAGAGGACCAGAGCTTTGTATCAGTTTCAGAAGCAGAGTTGGACTATATAATGTCTGTATGTGTAGGAAACACCGTTCTTTTTTTCTCAGCAAACTCTCGTTTCCTGCTGTCTTAGAGACTCTAGAAAGCAAGAGCGTGCTTCTTGTTCTAAAGCAGAGTGTGATCAATGGATGATTACACTGCTGTGTGTTTTACTTCAGAAATGGAGATAAATCCCAGGCTCTGAGTCTTCCTACAAGCAAGACTTCCATTCAGATAAAGGCAGTGACATTTCTGCTCAAACTAACTACATCGTTCACGAAGCTCACACGTTTCTCATCTTAACTGACAAGCATTGGATGTTAGAGGTTCAGTGCTTTGTATCAGTTTCAGAAGCAGAGTTCGACTAGATATGGTCCGTATGTGTAGGAAACACCATTCTTTTGTTCTCAGCAAACACACGTTTCCTGCTGTCTTAAATACTCTAGAAAGCAAAAGCATGCTTCTTGTTCTAAAGCAGAGTGTGATCAATGGATGAGAACACTGCTGTGTGTTTCACTTCAGAAATGGAGTTAAATCCCAGGCTCTGAGTCTTCCTACAAGCAAGACTTCGTTTCAGGTAAGGGCAGTCAGTTTTCTGCTCAAACGAACTACATTGTTCACGTAGCTCACACGTTTCTCATCTTAACTGACAAGCATTGGATGTTAGAGGGTCAGTGCTTTGTATCAGTTTCAGAAGCAGATTTGGACTACATATGGTCCATATGTGTAGGAAACACCGATCTTTTGTTCTGGGCACACTCACGTTTCCTGCTGCCTTAGAGACTCTAGAAAGCAAGAGCGTGCTTCTCGCTCTAAAACAGAGTGTGATCCATGGATGAGACTATGCTGTGTGTTTCACTTCAGAAATGGAGTTAAATCCCATGCTCTGTGTCTCCCTACAAGCAAGACTTCGTTTCAGGTAAGGGCAGTCACTTTTTTGCTCAAAGGAACAACATCGTTCACGAAGCTCACACGTTTCTCATCTTAACTGACAAGCATTGGATGTTAGAGGACTAGTGCTTTGTATCTGTTTCAGAAGCAGAGTTGGACTAGATATGGTCCCTATGTGTAGGGAACACCGTTCTTTTGTTATCAGCACACTCACGTTTCCTGCTGTCTTTGAGAGTCTAGAAAGCAAGAGCGTGCTTCTTGTTCTGAAGGAGAGTGTGATCAATGGATGATTACACCGCTGTGTGTTTTACTTCAGAAATGGAGTTAAATCCCAGGCTCTTAGTCTTCCTACAAGCATGACTTCCATTCAGGTAAGGGCAGTCACTTTTCTGCTCAAACTAACTAAATCGTTCACGAAGCTCACACGTTTCTCATCTTAACTGACAAGCATTGGATGTTAGAGGGTCAGTGCTTTGTATCAGTTTCAGAAGCAGATTTGGACTACATATGGTCCATATGTATAGGAAACACCATTCTTTTGTCCTGGGCACACTCAGGTTTCCTGCTGTATTAGAGACTCTAGAAAGCTAGAGTGTGCTTCTTGCTCTAAAGCAGATTGTGATCCATGGATGAGAACTATGTTGTGTGTTTCCCTTCAGAAATGGAGTTAAATCCCAGGCTCTATGTCTTCCTACAAGCAAGACTTCGTTTCAGGTAAGGGCAGTCACTTTTCAGCTCAAACGAACTACATCTTTCACGGAGCTCACACGTTTCTCATCTTAACAGACAAGCATTGGATGTTAGAGGACCAGTGCTTTGTATCGGTTTCAGAAGCAGATTTCGACTAGATATGGTCTGTATGTGTAGGAAACACCGTTCTTTTGTTCTCAGCAAACTCACGTTTCCTGATGACTTAGAGACTCTAGAAAGGAAGAGCATGCTTCTTGTTCTAATGCAGAGGGTGATCAATAGATGAGAACACTGCTGTGTGTTTCACTTCAGAAATGGAATTAAATCCCAGGCTCTGAGTCTTCCTACAAGCAAGACTTCGTTTCAGGTAAGGGCAGTCAGTTTTTTTCTCAAAGGAACTTCATCGTTCACGAAGCTCACACGTTTCTCATCTTAACTGACAAGCATTGGATGTTAGAGGGTCAGTGCTTTGTATCAGTTTCAGAATCAGATTTGGACTACATATGGTCCATATGTGTAGGAAACACCGATCTTTTGTTCTGGGCACACTCACGTTTCCTGCTGTCTTAGAGACTCTAGGAATCAAGAGCGTGCTTCTCGCTCTAAAACAGAGTGTGATCCATGGATGAGACTATGCTGTGTGTTTCACTTCAGAAATGGACTTAAATCCCAGGCTCTGTGTCTTACTACAAGCAAGACTTCGTTTCAGGTAAGGGCAGTCACTTTAAAGTTCAAAGGAACTACATCATTCACAAACCTCACACGTTTCTCATCTTAACTGACAAGCATTGGATGTTAGAGGACCAGTGCATTCTATCAGTTTCAGAAGAAGATTTGGACTACATATAGTCCATATTTGTAGGAAACACCGTTCTTTTGTTCTCAGCACACTCACGTTTCCTGCTGTCTTAGAGACCTTAGAAAGCAAGAGCGTGCTTCTCGCTCTAAAGCAGAGTGTGATCCATGGATGAGAACTCTGCTGTGTGTTTCCCTTCAGAAATGGAGTTAAATCCCAGGCTCTGAGTCTTCCTACAAGCAAGACTTCGTTTCAGGTAAGGGCAGTCACTTTTCAGCTCAATCGAACTACATCATTCAGAAGCTCACACGTTTCTCATCTTAAAATACAAGAATTGGATTTTAGAGGACCAGAGCTTTGTATCAGTTTCAGAAGCAGAGTTGGACTATATAATGTCTGTATGTGTAGGAAACACCGTTCTTTTGTTCTCAGCAAACTCTCGTTTCCTGCTGTCTTAGAGACTCTAGAAAGGAAGAGCATGCTTCTTGTTCTAATGCAGAGGGTGATCAATGGATGAGAACACTGCTGTGTGTTTCACTTCAGAAATGGAATTAAATCCCAGGCTCTGAGTCTTCCTACAAGCAAGACTTCGTTTCAGGTAAGGGCAGTCAGTTTTCTTCTCAAAGGAACTTCATCGTTCACGAAGCTCACATGTTTCTCATCTTAACTGACAAGCATTGGATGTTAGAGGGTCAGTGCTTTGTATCAGTTTCAGAATCAGATTTGGACTACATATGGTCCATATGTGTAGGAAACACCGATCTTTTGTTCTGGGCACACTCATGTTTCCTGCTGTCTTAGAGAATCTAGGAATCAAGAGCGTGCTTCTCGCTCTAAAACAGAGTGTGATCCATGGATGAGACTATGCTGTGTGTTTCACTTCAGAAATGGAGTTAAATCCCATGCTCTGTGTCTCCCTACAAGCAAGGCTTCATTTCAGGTAAGGGCAGTCACTTTTCAGCTCAAACGAACTACATCTTTCACGGAGCTCACACGTTTCTCATCTTAACAGACAAGCATTGGATGTTAGAGGACCAGTGCTTTGTATCAGTTTCAGAAGAAGAGTTGGACTAGATATTGTCCCTATGTGTAGGAAACACCGTTCTTTTGTTCTCAGCACACTCACGTTTCCTGCTGTCTTAGAGACTCTAGAAAGGAAGCGTGTGCTTCTCGCTCTAAAGCAGAGTGTGATCCATGGATTAAAACTATGCTGTGTGTTTCCCTTCAGAAAAGTAGTTAAATACCAGGCTCTATGTCTTCCTACAAGCAAGGCTTCATTTCAGTTAAGGGCAGTCACTTTTCAGCTCAAACGAACTACATCTTTCACGGAGCTCACACGTTTCTCATCTTAACTGACAAGCATTGGATGTTAGAGGACCAGTGCTTTGTATCTGTTTCAGAAGCAGAGTTGGACTAGATATGGTCCCTATGTCTAGGAAACACCATTCTTTTGTTCTCAGCACACTCACGTTTCTTGCTCTCTTTGAGAGTCTAGAAATCAAGAGCGTGCTTCTTGTTCTAAAGCAGAGTGTGATCAATGGATGATTACACTGCTGTGTGTTTTACTTCAGAAATGGAGTTAAATCCCAGGCTCTGAGTCTTCCTACAAGCAAGACTTCCATTCAGATAAAGGCAGTGACATTTCTGCTCAAACTAACTACATCGTTCACGAAGCTCACACGTTTCTCATCTTAACTGACAAGCATTGGATGTTAGAGGGTCAGTGCTTTGTATCAGTTTCAGAAGCAGATTTGGACTACATATGGTCCATATGTATAGGAAACACCGTTCTTTTGTCCTGGGCACACTCAGATTTCCTGCTGTATTAGAGACTCTAGAAAGCTAGAGTGTGCTTCTTGCTCTAAAGGAGAGTGTGATCCATGGATGAGAACTATGTTGTGTGTTTCCCTTCAGAAATGGACTTAAATCCCAGGCTCTGTGTCTTACTACAAGCAAGACTTCGTTTCAGGTAAGGGCAGTCACTTTAAAGTTCAAAGAACTACATCATTCACAAACCTCACACGTTTCTCATCTTAACTGACAAGCATTGGATGTTAGAGGACCAGTGCATTCTATCAGTTTCAGAAGAAGATTTGGACTACATATAGTCCATATTTGTAGGAAACACCGTTCTTTGTTCTGGGCACACTCACGTTTCCTGCTGTCTTAGAGACTCTAGAAAGCAAGAGTGGGCTTCTTGCTATAAAGCAGAGTGTGATCCATGGATGAGAACTATGCTGTGTGTTTCACTTCAGAAATGGAGTTAAATCCCAGGCTCTATGTCTTCCTACAAGCAAGACTTCGTTTCAGGTAAGGGCAGTCACTTTTCAGCTCAAACGAACTACATCTTTCACGGAGCTCACACGTTTCTCATCTTAACAGACAAGCATTGGATGTTAGAGGATCAGTGCTTTGTATCGGTATCAGAAGCAGATTTCGACTAGATATGGTCTGTATGTGTAGGAAACACCGTTCTTTTGTTCTCAGCAAACTCACGTTTCCTGATGACTTAGAGACTCTAGAAAGGAAGAGCATGCTTCTTGTTCTAATGCAGAAGGTGATCAATAGATGAGAACACTGCTGTGTGTTTCTCTTCAGAAATGGAATTAAATCCCAGGCTCTGAGTCTTCCTACAAGCAATACTTCGTTTCAGGTAAGGGCAGTCAGTTTTTTTCTCAAAGGAACTTCATCGTTCACGAAGCTCACACGTTTCTCATCTTAACTGACAAGCATTGGATGTTAGAGGGTCAGTGCTTTGTATCAGTTTCAGAATCAGATTTGGACTACATATGGTCCATATGTGTAGGAAACACCGATCTTTTGTTCTGGGCACACTCACGTTTCCTGCTGTCTTAGAGACTCTAGAAAGCAAGAGCGTGCTTCTCGCTCTAAAACAGAGTGTGATCCATGGATGAGACTATGCTGTGTGTTTCACTTCAGAAATGGAGTTAAATCCCATGCTCTGTGTCTCCCTACAAGCAAGACTTCGTTTCAGGTAAGGGCAGTCACTTTTCTGCTCAAAGGAACAACATCGTTCACGAAGCTCACACGTTTCTCATCTTAACTGACAAGCATTGGATGTTAGAGGACCAGTGCTTTGTATCTGTTTCAGAAGCAGAGTTGGACTAGATATGGTCCCTATGTGTAGGAAACACCATTCTTTTGTTCTCAGCACACTCACATTTCTTGCTCTCTTTGAGAGTCTAGAAAGCAAGAGCGTGCTTCTTGTTCTAAACCAGAGTGTGATCAATGGATGATTACACTGCTGTGTGTTTTACTTCAGAAATGGAGTTAAATCCCAGGCTCTGAGTCTTCCTACAAGCAAGACTTCCATTCAGATAAAGGCAGTGACATTTCTGCTCAAACTAACTACATCGTTCACGAAGCTCACATGTTTCTCATCTTAACTGACAAGCATTGGATGTTAGAGGTTCAGTGCTTTGTATCAGTTTCAGAAGCAGAGTTCGACTAGATATGGTCCTTATATGTAGGAAACACCGTTCTTTTGTTCTCAGCAAACTCACGTTTCCTCCTGTGTTAAAGACTCTAGAAAGCAAAAGCATGCTTCTTGTTCTAAAGCAGAGTGTGATCAATGGATGAGAACACTGCTGTGTGTTTCACTTCAGAAATGGAGTTAAATCCCAGGCTCTGAGTCTTCCTACAAGCAAGACTTCGTTTCAGGTAAGGGCAGTCAGTTTTCTTCTCAAACGATCTACATCTTTCACGTTGCTCACACGTTTCTCATCTTAACTGACAAGCATTGGATGTTAGAGGACCAGTGCTTTGTATCAATTTCAGAAGAAGATTTGGACTATATAATGTCCATATGTGTAGGAAACACCGTTCTTTTGTTCTCAGCACACTCACGTTTCCTGCTGTCTTAGAGACACTAGAAATCAAGAGCGTGCTTCTCGCTCTAAAGCAGAGTGTGATCCATGGATGAGAACTCTGCTGTGTGTTTCCCTTCAGAAATGGAGTTAAATCCCAGGCTCTGAGTCTTCCTACAAGCAAGACTTCGTTTCAGGTAAGGGCAGTCACTTTTCAGCTCAATCGAACTACATCGTTCAGAAGCTCACACGTTTCTCATCTTAACATACAAGCATTGGATTTTAGAGGACCAGAGCTTTGTATCAGTTTCAGAAGCAGAGTTGGACTATATAATGTCTGTATGTGTAGGAAACACCGTTCTTTTTTTCTCAGCAAACTCTCGTTTCCTGCTGTCTTAGAGACTCTAGAAAGCAAGAGCGTGCTTCTTGTTCTAAAGCAGAGTGTGATCAATGGATGATTACACTGCTGTGTGTTTTACTTCAGAAATGGAGATAAATCCCAGGCTCTGAGTCTTCCTACAAGCAAGACTTCCATTCAGATAAAGGCAGTGACATTTCTGCTCAAACTAACTACATCGTTCACGAAGCTCACACGTTTCTCATCTTAACTGACAAGCATTGGATGTTAGAGGTTCAGTGCTTTGTATCAGTTTCAGAAGCAGAGTTCGACTAGATATGGTCCGTATGTGTAGGAAACACCATTCTTTTGTTCTCAGCAAACACACGTTTCCTGCTGTCTTAAATACTCTAGAAAGCAAAAGCATGCTTCTTGTTCTAAAGCAGAGTGTGATCAATGGATGAGAACACTGCTGTGTGTTTCACTTCAGAAATGGAGTTAAATCCCAGGCTCTGAGTCTTCCTACAAGCAAGACTTCGTTTCAGGTAAGGGCAGTCAGTTTTCTGCTCAAACGAACTACATTGTTCACGTAGCTCACACGTTTCTCATCTTAACTGACAAGCATTGGATGTTAGAGGGTCAGTGCTTTGTATCAGTTTCAGAAGCAGATTTGGACTACATATGGTCCATATGTGTAGGAAACACCGATCTTTTGTTCTGGGCACACTCACGTTTCCTGCTGCCTTAGAGACTCTAGAAAGCAAGAGCGTGCTTCTCGCTCTAAAACAGAGTGTGATCCATGGATGAGACTATGCTGTGTGTTTCACTTCAGAAATGGAGTTAAATCCCATGCTCTGTGTCTCCCTACAAGCAAGACTTCGTTTCAGGTAAGGGCAGTCACTTTTTTGCTCAAAGGAACAACATCGTTCACGAAGCTCACACGTTTCTCATCTTAACTGACAAGCATTGGATGTTAGAGGACTAGTGCTTTGTATCTGTTTCAGAAGCAGAGTTGGACTAGATATGGTCCCTATGTGTAGGGAACACCGTTCTTTTGTTATCAGCACACTCACGTTTCCTGCTGTCTTTGAGAGTCTAGAAAGCAAGAGCGTGCTTCTTGTTCTGAAGGAGAGTGTGATCAATGGATGATTACACCGCTGTGTGTTTTACTTCAGAAATGGAGTTAAATCCCAGGCTCTTAGTCTTCCTACAAGCATGACTTCCATTCAGGTAAGGGCAGTCACTTTTCTGCTCAAACTAACTAAATCGTTCACGAAGCTCACACGTTTCTCATCTTAACTGACAAGCATTGGATGTTAGAGGGTCAGTGCTTTGTATCAGTTTCAGAAGCAGATTTGGACTACATATGGTCCATATGTATAGGAAACACCATTCTTTTGTCCTGGGCACACTCAGGTTTCCTGCTGTATTAGAGACTCTAGAAAGCTAGAGTGTGCTTCTTGCTCTAAAGCAGATTGTGATCCATGGATGAGAACTATGTTGTGTGTTTCCCTTCAGAAATGGACTGAAATCCCAGGCTCTGTGTCTTACTACAAGCAAGACTTCGTTTCAGGTAAGGGCAGTCACTTTTCAGTTCAAAGGAACTACATCATTCACAAAGCTCACACGTTTCTCATCTTAACTGACAAGCATTGGATGTTAGAGGACCAGTGCATTCTATCAGTTTCAGAAGAAGATTTGGACTACATATAGTCCGTATGTGTAGGAAACACCGTTCTTTTGTTCTGGGCACACTCACGTTTCCTGCTGTCTTAGAGACTCTAGAAA
Source organism: Onychomys leucogaster (assembly GCA_949786385.1). Lineage (NCBI taxonomy): Eukaryota > Metazoa > Chordata > Mammalia > Rodentia > Cricetidae > Onychomys > Onychomys leucogaster. Next base: position 1,906,991 of record CATKUP010000018.1, on the reverse strand, counting down.
GCAAGAGTGTGCTTCTTGCTCTAAAGCAGAGTGTGATCCATGGATGAGAACTATGCTGTGTGTTTCACTTCAGAAATGGAGTTAATTCCCAGGCTCTGAGTCTTCCTACAAGCAAGACTTCATTTCAGGTAAGGGCAGTCACTTTTCTGCTCAAACTAACTACATTCTTTATGAAGCTCACACGTTTCTCTTCTTAACGGACAAGCATTGGATGTTAGAGAACCAGTGCTTTGTATCAGTTTCAGAAGAAGAGTTGGACTAGATATGGTCCGTATGTGTAGGAAACACCGTTCTTTTATTCTCAGCACACTCACGTTTCCTGCTGTGTTAGAGACTCTAGAAAGCAATAGCGTACTTCTCACTCTAAAGCAGAGTGTGATCCATGGATGAGAACTATGCTATGTGTTTTACTTCAGAAATGGAGTTAAATCCCAGGCTCTGAGTCTTCCTACAAGCAAGACTTCCATTCAGATAAAGGCAGTGACATTTCTGCTCAAAATAACTACATCGTTCACGAAGCTCACACTTTTCTCATCTTAACTGACAAGCATTGCATGTTAGAGGTTCAGTGCTTTGTATCAGTTTCAGAAGCAGAGTTCGACTAGATATGGTCCTTATGTGTAGGAAACACCGTTCTTTTGTTCTCAGCAAACTCACGTTTCCTGCTGTCTTAAAGACTCTAGAAAGCAAAAGCATGCTTCTTGTTCTAAAGCAGAGCGTGATCAATGGATGAGAACACTGCTGTGTGTTTCACTTCAGAAATGGAGTTAAATCCCAGGCTCTGAGTCTTCCTACAAGCAAGACATCGTTTCAGGTAAGGGTAGTCACTTTTCTGCTCAAACGAACTACATCGTTCATGAAGCTCACACGTTTCTCATCTTAACTGACAAGCATTGGATGTTAGAGGACCAGTGCTTTGTATCAGTTTCAGAAGAATATTTGGACTAGATAGGGTCCGTATGTGTAGGAAACACCGTTCTTTTGTTCTCAGCACACTCACGTTTCCTGCTGTGTTAAAGACTCTAGAAAGCAAGAGCGTGCTTCTTTCTAAAGCAGAGTGTGATCCATGGATGAGAACTATGCTGTGTGTTTCCCTTCAGAAATGGAGTTAAATCCCAGGCTCTGAGTCTTCCTACAAGCAAGACTTCATTTCAGGTAAGGGCAGTCACTTTTCTGTTCAAACGAACTACATCGTTCACTGAGCTCACACGTTTCTCATCTTAACTGACAATCATTGGAAGTTAGAGGATCAGTGCTTTGTATCTGTTTCAGAAGGAGATTTGGACTAGATATGGTCCATATGTGTAGGAAACACCGATCTTTTGTTCTGGGCACACGCAGATTTCCAGCTGTCTTAGAGACTCTAGAAAGCAAGAGTGTGCTTCTCGCTCTAAAGCAGAGTGTGATCCATGGATGAAAACTATGCTCTGTGTTTCCCTTCAGAAAAGTATTTAAATCCCAAGCTCTATGTCTTCCTATAAGCAAGACTTCGTTTCAGGTAAGGGCAGTCACTTTTCAGCTCAAACGAACTACATATTTCACGGAGCTCACACGTTTCTCATCTTAACTGACAAGCATTGGATGTTAGAGGACCAGTGCATTCTATCAGTTTCAGAAGAAGATTTGGACTACATATAGTCCGTATGTGTAGGAAACACCGTTCTTTTGTTCTGGGCACACTCACGTTTCCTGCTGTCTTAGAGACTCTAGAAAGCAAGAGTGTGCTTCTTGCTCTAAAGCAGAGTGTGATCCATGGATGAGAACTATGCTGTGTGTTTCACTTCAGAAATGGAGTTAATTCCCAGGCTCTGAGTCTTCCTACAAGCAAGACTTCATTTCAGGTAAGGGCAGTCACTTTTCTGCTCAAACTAACTACATTCTTTATGAAGCTCACACGTTTCTCTTCTTAACGGACAAGCATTGGATGTTAGAGAACCAGTGCTTTGTATCAGTTTCAGAAGAAGAGTTGGACTAGATATGGTCCGTATGTGTAGGAAACACCGTTCTTTTATTCTCAGCACACTCACGTTTCCTGCTGTGTTAGAGACTCTAGAAAGCAATAGCGTACTTCTCACTCTAAAGCAGAGTGTGATCCATGGATGAGAACTATGCTATGTGTTTTACTTCAGAAATGGAGTTAAATCCCAGGCTCTGAGTCTTCCTACAAGCAAGACTTCCATTCAGATAAAGGCAGTGACATTTCTGCTCAAAATAACTACATCGTTCACGAAGCTCACACTTTTCTCATCTTAACTGACAAGCATTGCATGTTAGAGGTTCAGTGCTTTGTATCAGTTTCAGAAGCAGAGTTCGACTAGATATGGTCCTTATGTGTAGGAAACACCGTTCTTTTGTTCTCAGCAAACTCACGTTTCCTGCTGTCTTAAAGACTCTAGAAAGCAAAAGCATGCTTCTTGTTCTAAAGCAGAGCGTGATCAATGGATGAGAACACTGCTGTGTGTTTCACTTCAGAAATGGAGTTAAATCCCAGGCTCTGAGTCTTCCTACAAGCAAGACATCGTTTCAGGTAAGGGTAGTCACTTTTCTGCTCAAACGAACTACATCGTTCATGAAGCTCACACGTTTCTCATCTTAACTGACAAGCATTGGATGTTAGAGGACCAGTGCTTTGTATCAGTTTCAGAAGAATATTTGGACTAGATAGGGTCCGTATGTGTAGGAAACACCGTTCTTTTGTTCTCAGCACACTCACGTTTCCTGCTGTGTTAAAGACTCTAGAAAGCAAGAGCGTGCTTCTTTCTAAAGCAGAGTGTGATCCATGGATGAGAACTATGCTGTGTGTTTCCCTTCAGAAATGGAGTTAAATCCCAGGCTCTGAGTCTTCCTACAAGCAAGACTTCATTTCAGGTAAGGGCAGTCACTTTTCTGTTCAAACGAACTACATCGTTCACTGAGCTCACACGTTTCTCATCTTAACTGACAATCATTGGAAGTTAGAGGATCAGTGCTTTGTATCTGTTTCAGAAGGAGATTTGGACTAGATATGGTCCATATGTGTAGGAAACACCGATCTTTTGTTCTGGGCACACGCAGATTTCCAGCTGTCTTAGAGACTCTAGAAAGCAAGAGTGTGCTTCTCGCTCTAAAGCAGAGTGTGATCCATGGATGAAAACTATGCTCTGTGTTTCCCTTCAGAAAAGTATTTAAATCCCAAGCTCTATGTCTTCCTATAAGCAAGACTTCGTTTCAGGTAAGGGCAGTCACTTTTCAGCTCAAACGAACTACATCTTTCACGGAGCTCACACGTTTCTCATCTTAACTGACAAGCATTGGATGTTAGAGGACCAGTGCTTTGTATCAGTTTCAGAAGCAGATTTCTACTAGATATGGTCCGTATGTGTAGGAAATACCGTTCATTTGTTCTCAGCAAACTCACGTTTCCTGCTGTCTTAGAGACTCTAGAAAGCAAGGGCATGCTTCTTGTTCTAATGCAGAGGGTGATCCATGGATGAGAACACTGCTGTGTGTTTCACATCAGAAATGGAGTTATCCCAGGCTCTGAGTCTTCCTACAAGGAAGACTTCGTTTCAGGTAAGGGCAGTCACTTTTCTGCTCAAAGGAACTACATCGTTCACGAAGCTCACACGTTTCTCATCTTAACTGACAAGCATTTGATGTTAGAGGACCAGTGCTTTGTATCAGTTTCAGAAGAAGAGTTGGACTAGATATGGTCCGTATGTGTAGGAAACACCGTTCTTTTGTTCTCAGCACACTCACGTTTCCTGCTGTCTTAGAGACTCTAGAAAGCAAGAGCATGCTTCTTTCTAAAGCAGAGTGTGATCCATGGATGAAAACTATGCTTTGTGTTTCCCTTCAGAAAAGTAGTTAAATCCCAGGCTCTATGTCTTCCTACAAGCAAGACTTCGTTTCAGGTTGGGCAGTCACTTTTCAGCTCAAACGAACTACATCTTTCACGGAGCTCACACGTTTCTCATCTTAACAGACAAGCATTGGATGTTAGAGGACCAGTGCTTTGTATCAGTTTCAGAAGCAGATTTCGACTAGATATGGTCCGTATGTGTAGGAAACACCGTTCTTTTGTTCTCAGCAAACTCACGTTTCCTGCTGACTTAGAGACTCTAGAAAGGAAGAGCATGCTTCTTGTTCTAATGCAGAGGGTGATCAATGGATGAGAACACTGCTGTGTGTTTCACTTCAGAAATGGAATTAAATCCCAGGCTCTGAGTCTTCCTACAAGCAAGACTTCGTTTCAGGTAAGGGCAGTCAGTTTTCTGCTCAAAGGAACTTCATCCTTCACGAAGCTCACACGTTTCTCATCTTAACTGAGAATCATTGGATGTTAGAGGGTCAGTGCTTTGTATCAGTTTCAGAATCAGATTTGGACTACATATGGTCCATATGTGTAGGAAACACCGATCTTTTGTTTTGTGCACACTCACGTTTCCTGCTGTCTTAGAGACTCTAGAAAGCAAAAGCGTGCTTCTCACTCTAAAACAGAGTGTGATCCATGGATGAGACTATGCTGTGTGTTTCCCTTCAGAAAAGTAGTTAAATCCCATGCTCTGTGTCTCCCTACAAGCAAGACTTCATTTCAGGTAAGGGCAGTCACTTTTCTGCTCAAAGAAACTACATCGTTCACGAAGCTCACACGTTTCTCATCTTAACTGACAAGCATTGGATGTTAGAGGACCAGTGCTTTGTATCTGTTTCAGAAGCAGAGTTGGACTAGATATGGTCCCAATGTGTAGGAAACACCGTTCTTTTGTTCTCAGCCCACTCACGTTTCCTGCTGTCTTAGAGACTTTAGAAAGCAAGAGTGTGCTTCTCGTTCTAAAGCAGAGTGTGATCCATGGAAGAGAACTATGCTGTGTGTTTCACATCAGAAATGGAGTTAAATCCCAGGCTCTGAGTCTTCCTACAAGCAAGACTTCGTTTCAGGTAAGGGCAGTCACTTTTCTGCTCAAACGAACTACATCGTTCACGAAGCTCACACGTTTATAATCTTAACTGACAAGCATTGGATGTTAGAGGACCAGTGCTTTGTATCAGTTTCAGAAGAAGAGTTTGACTAGATATGGTCCGTATGTGTAGGTAACACCGTTCTTTTGTTCTCAGCACACTCAGATTTCCTGCTGTCTTAGAGACTCTAGAAAGCAAGAGCGTGCTTCTTTCTAAAGCAGAGTGTGATCCATGGATGAGAACTATGCTGTGTGTTTCCCTTCAGAAATGGAGTTAAATCCCAGGCTCTGAGTCTTCCTACAAGCAAGACTTCATTTCAGGTAAGGGCAGTCACTTTTCTGCTCAAAGGAATTACATCGTTCACTGAGCTCACACGTTTCTCATCTTAACTGACAAGCATTGGAAGTTAGATGGTCAGTGCTTTGTATCAGTTTCAGAAGGAGATTTGGACTAGATATGGTCCATATGTGTAGGAAACACCGATTTTTTGTTCTGGGCACACTCAGATTTCCTGCTGTCTTAGAGACTCTAGAAAGCAAGAGTGTGCTTCTCGCTCTAAAACAGAGTGTGATCCATGGATGAGACTATGCTGTGTGTTTCCCTTCAGAAAAGTAGTTAAATCCCATGCTCTGTGTCTCCCTACAAGCAAGACTTCATTTCAGGTAAGGGCAGTCACTTTTCTGCTCAAAGAAACTACATCGTTCACGAAGCTCACACGTTTCTCATCTTAACTGACAAGCATTGGATGTTAGAGGACCAGTGCTTTGTATCTGTTTCAGAAGCAGAGTTGGACTAGATATGGTCCCTATGTGTAGGAAACACCGTTCTTTTGTTCTCAGCACACTCACGTTTCCTGCTGTCTTAGAGACTTTAGAAAGCAAGAGTGTGCTTCTCGTTCTAAAGCAGAGTGTCATCCATGGATGAAAACTATGCTGTGTGTTTCCCTTCAGAAAAGTAGTTAAATCCCAGGCTCTATGTCTTCCTACAAGCAAGACTTCGTTTCAGGTAAGGGCAGTCACTTTTCAGCTCAAACGAACTACACCTTTCACGGAGCTCACACGTTTCTCATCTTAACAGACAAGCATTGGATGTTAGAGGACCAGTGCTTTGTATCAGTTTCAGAAGAAGAGTTGGCCTAGATATGGTCCGTATGTGTATGAAACACCGTTCTTTTGTTCTCAGCAAACTCACGTTTCCTACTGTCTTAAAGACTCTAGAAAGAAAAAGCATGCTTCTTGTTCTAAAGCAGAGTGTGATCAATGGATGAGAACACTGCTGTGTGTTTCACTTCAGAAGTGGAACTTAAATCCCAGGCTCTGAGTCTTCCTACAAGCAAGAGTTCGTTGCAGGTAAGGGCAGTCAGTTTTCTGCTCAAACGAACTACATCGTTCACGATGCTCACACGTTTCTCATCTTAACTGACAAGCATTGGAGGTTAGAGCACCAGTGCTTTGTATCAATTTCAGAAGAAGAGTTGGACTATATAATGTCCATATGTGTAGGAAACACCGTTCTTTTGTTCTCAGCACACTCACGTAACCTGGTGTCTTAGAGACTCTAGAAAGCAAGGGCATGCTTCTTGTTCTAATGCAGAGGGTGATCAATGGATGAGAACACTGCTGTGTGTTTCTCTTCAGAAATGGAGTTAAATCCCATGCTCTGTGTCTCCCTACAAGCAAGACTTCGTTTCAGGTAAGGGCAGTCACTTTTCTGCTCAAAGGATCTACATCGTTCACGAAGCTCACACGTTTCTCATCTTAACTGACAAGCATTGGATGTTAGAGGACCAGTGCTTTGTATCTGTTTCAGAAGCAGAGTTGGACTAGATATGGTCCCAATGTGTAGGAAACACCGTTCTTTTGTTCTCACCACACTCACGTTTCCTGCTGTCTTAGAGACTTTAGAAAGCAAGAGCGTGCTTCTCGCTCTAAAGCAGAGTGTGATCCATGGATGAGAACACTGCTGTGTGTTTCACATCAGAAATGGAGTTAAATCCCAGGCTCTGAGTCTTCCTACAAGCAAGACTTCGTTTCAGGTAAGGGCAGTCACTTTTCTGCTCAAACGAACTACATCGTTCACGAAGCTCACACGTTTATAATCTTAACTGACAAGCATTGGATGTTAGAGGACCAGTGCTTTGTATCAGTTTCAGAAGAAGAGTTTGACTAGATATGGTCCGTATGTGTAGGTAACACCGTTCTTTTGTTCTCAGCACACTCAGATTTCCTGCTGTCTTAGAGACTCTAGAAAGCAAGAGCGTGCTTCTTTCTAAAGCAGAGTGTGATCCATGGATGAGAACTATGCTGTGTGTTTCCCTTCAGAAATGGAGTTAAATCCCAGGCTCTGAGTCTTCCTAAAAGCAAGACTTCATTTCAGGTAAGGGCAGTCACTTTTCTGCTCAAACGAACTACATCGTTCACTGAGCTCACACGTTTCTCATCTTAACTGACAAGCTTTGGAAGTTAGAGGGTCAGTGCTTTGTATCAGTTTCAGAAGGAGATTTGGACTAGATAGGGTCCATATGTGTAGGAAACACCGATCTTTTGCTCTGGGCACACTCAGATTTCCTGCTGTCTTAGAGACTCTAGAAAGCAAGAGTGTGCTTCTCGCTCTAAAATAGAGTGTCATCCATGGATGAAAACTATTCTGTGTGTTTCCCTTCAGAAAAGTAGTTAAATCCCAGGCTCTATGTCTTCCTACAAGCAAGACTTCGTTTCAGGTAAGGGCAGTCACTTTTCAGCTCAAACGAACTACACCTTTCACGGAGCTCACACGTTTCTCATCTTAACAGACAAGCATTGGATGTTAGAGGACCAGTGCTTTGTATCAGTTTCAGAAGAAGAGTTGGCCTAGATATGGTCCGTATGTGTATGAAACACCGTTCTTTTGTTCTCAGCAAACTCACGTTTCCTACTGTCTTAAAGACTCTAGAAAGAAAAAGCATGCTTCTTGTTCTAAAGCAGAGTGTGATCAATGGATGAGAACACTGCTGTGTGTTTCACTTCAGAAATGGAACTTAAATCCCAGGCTCTGAGTCTTCCTACAAGCAAGACTTCGTTGCAGGTAAGGGCAGTCACTTTTCAGCTCAAACGAACTACATCTTTCACGGAGCTCACACGTTTCTCATCTTAACAGACAAGCATTGGATGTTACAGGACCAGTGCTTTGTATCAGTTTCAGAAGAAGAGTTGGACTAGATATGGTCCGTATGTGTATGAAACACAGTTCTTTTGTTCTCAGCAAACTCACATTTCCTGCTGTCTTAGAGACTCTAGAAAGAAGAGCATGCTTCTTGTTCAAACGCAGAGTGTGATCAATGGATGAGAACACTGCTCTGTGTTTCACTTCAGAAATGGAGTTAAATCCCAGGCTCTGAGTCTTCCTACAAGCAAGACTTCGTTTCAGGTAAGGGCAGTCATTTTTCTGCTCAAACGAACTACATCGTTCACGAAGCTCACACGTTTCTCATCTTAACTGACAAGCATTGGATGTTAGAGGGTCAGTGCTTTGTATCAGTTTCAGAATCAGATTTGGGCTACATATGGTCCATATGTGTAGGAAACACCGATCTTTTGTTCTGGGCACACTCACGTTTCCTGCTGTCTTAGAGATTCTAGGAAGCAAGAGCGTGCTTCTCGCTCTAAAACAGAGTGTGATCCATGGATGAGACTATGCTGTGTGTTTCACTTCAGAAATGGAGTTAAATCCCATGCTCTGTGTCTCCCTACAAGCAAGACTTCGTTTCAGGTAAGGGCAGTCACTTTTCTGCTCAAAGGAACTTCATCGTTCACGAAGCTCACCCGTTTCTCATCTTAACTGACACGCATTTGATGTTAGAGGACCAGTGCTTTGTATCAGTTTCAGAAGAAGAGTTGGACTAGATATGGTCCGTATGTGTAGGAAACACCGTTCTTTTGTTCTCAGCACACTCACGTTTCCTGCTGTCTTAGAGACTCTAGAAAGCAAGAGCGTGCTTCTTGTTCTAAAGCAGAGTGTGATTAATGGATGATTAGACTGCTGTGTATTTTACTTCAGAAATGGAGTTAAATCCCAGACTCTGAGTCTTCCTACAAGTAAGACTTCAATTCAGGTAAGGGGATTCACTTTTCTGCTCAAACTAACTATATCGTTCACGAAGCTCAAACGTTTCTCATCTTAACTGACAAGCGTTGGATGTTAGAGGGTCAGTGCTTTGTATCAATTTCAGAAGCAGATTTGGACTACATATGGTCCATATGTGTAGGAAACACCGTTCTTTTGTTCTGGGCACACTCAGATTTCCTGCTGTATTAGAGACTCTAGAAAGCTAGAGTGTGCTTCTTGCTCTAAATCAGAGTGTGATCCATGGATGACAACTATGCTGTGTGTTTCCCTTCAGAAATGGAGATAAATCCCAGGCTCTGATTCTTCCTATAAGCAAGACTTCGTTTCAGGTAAGGGCAGTCACTTTTCAGCTCAAACGAACTACATCTTTAACGAGCTCACACGTTTCTCATCTTAACAGACAATCATTGGATGTTAGAGGACCCGTGCTTTGTATCAATTTCCAAAGCAGAGTTCGACTAGATATGGTCCGAATGTGTATGAAACACCGTTCTTTTGTTCTCAGCAAACTCACATTTTCTGCTGTCTTAGAGAATCTAGAAAGAAGAGCATGCTTCTTGTTCAAACGCAGAGTGTGATCAATGGATGAGAACACTACTCTGTGTTTCACTTCAGAAATGGAGTTAAATCCCAGGCTCTGAGTCTTCCTACAAGCAAGACTTCATTTCAGGTAAGGGCAGTCACTTTTCTGCTCAAACTAACTACATCGTACACGAAGCTCAAACGTTTCTCATCTTAACTGACAAGCATTGGAAGTTAGATGGTCAGTGCTTTGTATCAGTTTCAGAAGGAGATTTGGACTAGATATGGTCCATATGTGTAGGAAACACCGATTTTTTGTTCTGGGCACACTCAGATTTCCTGCTGTCTTAGAGACTCTAGAAAGCAAGAGTGTGCTTCTCGCTCTAAAACAGAGTGTGATCCATGGATGAGACTATGCTGTGTGTTTCCCTTCAGAAAAGTAGTTAAATCCCATGCTCTGTGTCTCCCTACAAGCAAGACTTCATTTCAGGTAAGGGCAGTCACTTTTCTGCTCAAAGAAACTACATCGTTCACGAAGCTCACACGTTTCTCATCTTAACTGACAAGCATTGGATGTTAGAGGACCAGTGCTTTGTATCTGTTTCAGAAGCAGAGTTGGACTAGATATGGTCCCTATGTGTAGGAAACACCGTTCTTTTGTTCTCAGCACACTCACGTTTCCTGCTGTCTTAGAGACTTTAGAAAGCAAGAGTGTGCTTCTCGTTCTAAAGCAGAGTGTCATCCATGGATGAAAACTATGCTGTGTGTTTCCCTTCAGAAAAGTAGTTAAATCCCAGGCTCTATGTCTTCCTACAAGCAAGACTTCGTTTCAGGTAAGGGCAGTCACTTTTCAGCTCAAACGAACTACACCTTTCACGGAGCTCACACGTTTCTCATCTTAACAGACAAGCATTGGATGTTAGAGGACCAGTGCTTTGTATCAGTTTCAGAAGAAGAGTTGGCCTAGATATGGTCCGTATGTGTATGAAACACCGTTCTTTTGTTCTCAGCAAACTCACGTTTCCTACTGTCTTAAAGACTCTAGAAAGAAAAAGCATGCTTCTTGTTCTAAAGCAGAGTGTGATCAATGGATGAGAACACTGCTGTGTGTTTCACTTCAGAAGTGGAACTTAAATCCCAGGCTCTGAGTCTTCCTACAAGCAAGAGTTCGTTGCAGGTAAGGGCAGTCAGTTTTCTGCTCAAACGAACTACATCGTTCACGATGCTCACACGTTTCTCATCTTAACTGACAAGCATTGGAGGTTAGAGCACCAGTGCTTTGTATCAATTTCAGAAGAAGAGTTGGACTATATAATGTCCATATGTGTAGGAAACACCGTTCTTTTGTTCTCAGCACACTCACGTAACCTGGTGTCTTAGAGACTCTAGAAAGCAAGGGCATGCTTCTTGTTCTAATGCAGAGGGTGATCAATGGATGAGAACACTGCTGTGTGTTTCTCTTCAGAAATGGAGTTAAATCCCATGCTCTGTGTCTCCCTACAAGCAAGACTTCGTTTCAGGTAAGGGCAGTCACTTTTCTGCTCAAAGGATCTACATCGTTCACGAAGCTCACACGTTTCTCATCTTAACTGACAAGCATTGGATGTTAGAGGACCAGTGCTTTGTATCTGTTTCAGAAGCAGAGTTGGACTAGATATGGTCCCAATGTGTAGGAAACACCGTTCTTTTGTTCTCACCACACTCACGTTTCCTGCTGTCTTAGAGACTTTAGAAAGCAAGAGCGTGCTTCTCGCTCTAAAGCAGAGTGTGATCCATGGATGAGAACACTGCTGTGTGTTTCACATCAGAAATGGAGTTAAATCCCAGGCTCTGAGTCTTCCTACAAGCAAGACTTCGTTTCAGGTAAGGGCAGTCACTTTTCTGCTCAAAGGAACTACATCGTTCCCGAAGCTCACACGTTTCTCATCTTAACTGACAAGCATTTGATGTTAGAGGACCAGTGCTTTGTATCAGTTTCAGAAGAAGAGTTGGACTAGATATGGTCCGTATGTGTAGGAAACACAGTTCTTTTGTTCTCAGCACACTCACGTTTCCTGCTGTCTTAGAGACTCTAGAAAGCAAGAGCATGCTTCTTTCTAAAGCAGAGTGTGATCCATGGATGAGAACTATGCTGTGTGTTTGCCTTCAGAAATGGAGTTAAATCCCAGGCTCTGAGTCTTCCTACAAGCAAGACTTCATTTCAGGTAAGGGCAGTCACTTTTCTGCTCAAAGGAATTACATCGTTCACTGAGCTCACACGTTTCTCATCTTAACTGACAAGCATTGGAAGTTAGATGGTCAGTGCTTTGTATCAGTTTCAGAAGGAGATTTGGACTAGATATGGTCCATATGTGTAGGAAACACCGATTTTTTGTTCTGGGCACACTCAGATTTCCTGCTGTCTTAGAGACTCTAGAAAGCAAGAGTGTGCTTCTCGCTCTAAAATAGAGTGTGATCCATGGATGAGACTATGCTGTGTGTTTCCCTTCAGAAAAGTAGTTAAATCCCATGCTCTGTGTCTCCCTACAAGCAAGACTTCATTTCAGGTAAGGGCAGTCACTTTTCTGCTCAAAGAAACTACATCGTTCACGAAGCTCACACGTTTCTCATCTTAACTGACAAGCATTGGATGTTAGAGGACCAGTGCTTTGTATCTGTTTCAGAAGCAGATTTGGACTAGATATGGTCCCTATGTGTAGGAAACACCGTTCTTTTGTTCTCAGCACACTCACGTTTCCTGCTGTCTTAGAGACTTTAGAAAGCAAGAGTGTGCTTCTCGTTCTAAAGCAGAGTGTGATCCATGGAAGAGAACTATGCTGTGTGTTTCACATCAGAAATGGAGTTAAATCCCAGGCTCTGAGTCTTCCTACAAGCAAGACTTCGTTTCAGGTAAGGGCAGTCACTTTTCTGCTCAAACGAACTACATCGTTCACGAAGCTCACACGTTTATAATCTTAACTGACAAGCATTGGATGTTAGAGGACCAGTGCTTTGTATCAGTTTCAGAAGAAGAGTTTGACTAGATATGGTCCGTATGTGTAGGTAACACCGTTCTTTTGTTCTCAGCACACTCAGATTTCCTGCTGTCTTAGAGACTCTAGAAAGCAAGAGCGTGCTTCTTTCTAAAGCAGAGTGTGATCCATGGATGAGAACTATGCTGTGTGTTTCCCTTCAGAAATGGAGTTAAATCCCAGGCTCTGAGTCTTCCTAAAAGCAAGACTTCATTTCAGGTAAGGGCAGTCACTTTTCTGCTCAAACGAACTACATCGTTCACTGAGCTCACACGTTTCTCATCTTAACTGACAAGCTTTGGAAGTTAGAGGGTCAGTGCTTTGTATCAGTTTCAGAAGGAGATTTGGACTAGATAGGGTCCATATGTGTAGGAAACACCGATCTTTTGCTCTGGGCACACTCAGATTTCCTGCTGTCTTAGAGACTCTAGAAAGCAAGAGTGTGCTTCTCGCTCTAAAATAGAGTGTCATCCATGGATGAAAACTATTCTGTGTGTTTCCCTTCAGAAAAGTAGTTAAATCCCAGGCTCTATGTCTTCCTACAAGCAAGACTTCGTTTCAGGTAAGGGCAGTCACTTTTCAGCTCAAAAGAACTACACCTTTCACGGAGCTCACACGTTTCTCATCTTAACAGACAAGCATTGGATGTTAGAGGACCAGTGCTTTGTATCAGTTTCAGAAGAAGAGTTGGCCTAGATATGGTCCGTATGTGTATGAAACACCGTTCTTTTGTTCTCAGCAAACTCACGTTTCCTACTGTCTTAAAGACTCTAGAAAGAAAAAGCATGCTTCTTGTTCTAAAGCAGAGTGTGATCAATGGATGAGAACACTGCTGTGTGTTTCACTTCAGAAATGGAACTTAAATCCCAGGCTCTGAGTCTTCCTACAAGCAAGACTTCGTTGCAGGTAAGGGCAGTCACTTTTCAGCTCAAACGAACTACATCTTTCACGGAGCTCACACGTTTCTCATCTTAACAGACAAGCATTGGATGTTACAGGACCAGTGCTTTGTATCAGTTTCAGAAGAAGAGTTGGACTAGATATGGTCCGTATGTGTATGAAACACAGTTCTTTTGTTCTCAGCAAACTCACATTTCCTGCTGTCTTAGAGACTCTAGAAAGAAGAGCATGCTTCTTGTTCAAACGCAGAGTGTGATCAATGGATGAGAACACTGCTCTGTGTTTCACTTCAGAAATGGAGTTAAATCCCAGGCTCTGAGTCTTCCTACAAGCAAGACTTCGTTTCAGGTAAGGGCAGTCATTTTTCTGCTCAAACGAACTACATCGTTCACGAAGCTCACACGTTTCTCATCTTAACTGACAAGCATTGGATGTTAGAGGGTCAGTGCTTTGTATCAGTTTCAGAATCAGATTTGGGCTACATATGGTCCATATGTGTAGGAAACACCGATCTTTTGTTCTGGGCACACTCACGTTTCCTGCTGTCTTAGAGATTCTAGGAAGCAAGAGCGTGCTTCTCGCTCTAAAACAGAGTGTGATCCATGGATGAGACTATGCTGTGTGTTTCACTTCAGAAATGGAGTTAAATCCCATGCTCTGTGTCTCCCTACAAGCAAGACTTCGTTTCAGGTAAGGGCAGTCACTTTTCTGCTCAAAGGAACTTCATCGTTCACGAAGCTCACCCGTTTCTCATCTTAACTGACACGCATTTGATGTTAGAGGACCAGTGCTTTGTATCAGTTTCAGAAGAAGAGTTGGACTAGATATGGTCCGTATGTGTAGGAAACACCGTTCTTTTGTTCTCAGCACACTCACGTTTCCTGCTGTCTTAGAGACTCTAGAAAGCAAGAGCGTGCTTCTTGTTCTAAAGCAGAGTGTGATTAATGGATGATTAGACTGCTGTGTATTTTACTTCAGAAATGGAGTTAAATCCCAGACTCTGAGTCTTCCTACAAGTAAGACTTCAATTCAGGTAAGGGGATTCACTTTTCTGCTCAAACTAACTATATCGTTCACGAAGCTCAAACGTTTCTCATCTTAACTGACAAGCGTTGGATGTTAGAGGGTCAGTGCTTTGTATCAATTTCAGAAGCAGATTTGGACTACATATGGTCCATATGTGTAGGAAACACCGTTCTTTTGTTCTGGGCACACTCAGATTTCCTGCTGTATTAGAGACTCTAGAAAGCTAGAGTGTGCTTCTTGCTCTAAATCAGAGTGTGATCCATGGATGACAACTATGCTGTGTGTTTCCCTTCAGAAATGGAGATAAATCCCAGGCTCTGATTCTTCCTATAAGCAAGACTTCGTTTCAGGTAAGGGCAGTCACTTTTCAGCTCAAACGAACTACATCTTTAACGAGCTCACACGTTTCTCATCTTAACAGACAATCATTGGATGTTAGAGGACCCGTGCTTTGTATCAATTTCCAAAGCAGAGTTCGACTAGATATGGTCCGAATGTGTATGAAACACCGTTCTTTTGTTCTCAGCAAACTCACATTTTCTGCTGTCTTAGAGAATCTAGAAAGAAGAGCATGCTTCTTGTTCAAACGCAGAGTGTGATCAATGGATGAGAACACTACTCTGTGTTTCACTTCAGAAATGGAGTTAAATCCCAGGCTCTGAGTCTTCCTACAAGCAAGACTTCATTTCAGGTAAGGGCAGTCACTTTTCTGCTCAAACTAACTACATCGTACACGAAGCTCAAACGTTTCTCATCTTAACTGACAAGCGTTGGATGTTAGAGGGTCAGTGCTTTGTATCAGTTTCAGAATCAGATTTGGACTACATATGGTCCATATGTGTAGGAAACACCGTTCTTTTGTTCTGGGCACACTCAGATTTCCTGCTGTATTAGAGATCCTAGAAAGCTAGAGTGTGCTTCTTGCTCTAAAGCAGAGTGTGATCCATGGATGAGACTATGCTGTGTGTTTCCCTTCAGAAAAGTAGTTAAATCCCATGCTCTGTGTCTCCCTACAAGCAAGACTTCATTTCAGTTAAGGGCAGTCACTTTTCTGCTCAAAGAAACTACATCGTTCACGAAGCTCACACGTTTCTCATCTTAACTGACAAGCATTGGATGTTAGAGGACCAGTGCTTTGTATCAGTTTCAGAAGCAGATTTCGACTAGATATGGTCCGTATGTGTAGGAAACACCGTTCTTTTGTTCTCAGCAAACTCACGTTTCCTGCTGACTTAGAGACTCTAGAAAGGAAGAGCATGCTTCTTGTTCTAATACAGAGGGTGATCAATGGATGAGAACACTGCTGTGTGTTTCACTTCAGAAATGGAATTAAATCCCAGGCTCTGAGTCTTCCTACAAGCAAGACTTCGTTTCAGGTAAGGGCAGGCAGTTTTCTGCTCAAAGGAACTTCATCCTTCACGAAGCTCACACGTTTCTCATCTTAACTGACAAGCATTGGATGTTAGAGGGTCAGTGCTTTGTATCAGTTTCAGAATCAGATTTGGACTACATATGGTCCATATGTGTAGGAAACACCGATCTTTTGTTCTGGGCACACTCACGTTTCCTGCTGTATTAGAGACTCTAGAAAGCAAAAGCGTGCTTCTCACTCTAAAACAGAGTGTGATCCATGGATGAGACTATGCTGTGTGTTTCCCTTCAGAAAAGTAGTTAAATCCCATGCTCTGTGTCTCCCTACAAGCAAGACTTCATTTCAGGTAAGGGCAGTCACTTTTCTGCTCAAAGAAACTACATCGTTCACGAAGCTCACACGTTTCTCATCTTAACTGACAAGCATTGGATGTTAGAGGACCAGTGCTTTGTATCTGTTTCAGAAGCAGAGTTGGACTAGATATGGTCCCTATGTGTAGGAAACACCGTTCTTTTGTTCTCAGCACACTCACGTTTCCTGCGGTCTTAGAGACTTTAGAAAGCAAGAGTGTGCTTCTCGTTCTAAAGCAGAGTGTGATCCATGGAAGAGAACTATGCTGTGTGTTTCACATCAGAAATGGAGTTAAATCCCAGGCTCTGAGTCTTCCTACAAGCAAGACTTCGTTTCAGGTAAGGGCAGTCACTTTTCTGCTCAAACGAACTACATCGTTCACGAAGCTCACACGTTTATAATCTTAACTGACAAGCATTGGATGTTAGAGGACCAGTGCTTTGTATCAGTTTCAGAAGAAGAGTTTGACTAGATATGGTCCGTATGTGTAGGTAACACCGTTCTTTTGTTCTCAGCACACTCAGATTTCCTGCTGTCTTAGAGACTCTAGAAAGCAAGAGCGTGCTTCTTTCTAAAGCAGAGTGTGATCCATGGATGAGAACTATGCTGTGTGTTTCCCTTCAGAAATGGAGTTAAATCCCAGGCTCTGAGTCTTCCTACAAGCAAGACTTCATTTCAGGTAAGGGCAGTCACTTTTCTGCTCAAAGGAATTACATCGTTCACTGAGCTCACACGTTTCTCATCTTAACTGACAAGCATTGGAAGTTAGATGGTCAGTGCTTTGTATCAGTTTCAGAAGGAGATTTGGACTAGATATGGTCCATATGTGTAGGAAACACCGATTTTTTGTTCTGGGCACACTCAGATTTCCTGCTGTCTTAGAGACTCTAGAAAGCAAGAGTGTGCTTCTCGCTCTAAAACATAGTGTGATCCATGGATGAGACTATGCTGTGTGTTTCCCTTCAGAAAAGTAGTTAAATCCCATGCTCTATGTCTTCCTACAAGCAAGACTTCGTTTCAGGTAAGGGCAGTCACTTTTCAGCTCAAACGAACTACATCTTTCACGGAGCTCACACGTTTCTCATCTTAACAGACAAGCATTGGATGTTAGAGGACCAGTGCTTTGTATCAGTTTCAGAAGAAGAGTTGGCCTAGATATGGTCCGTATGTGTATGAAACACCGTTCTTTTGTTCTCAGCAAACTCACGTTTCCTACTGTCTTAAAGACTCTAGAAAGAAAAAGCAGGCTTCTTGTTCTAAAGCAGAGTGTGATCAATGGATGAGAACACTGCTGTGTGTTTCACTTCAGAAATGGAACTTAAATCCCAGGCTCTGAGTCTTCCTACAAGCAAGACTTCGTTGCAGGTAAGGGCAGTCACTTTTCAGCTCAAACGAACTACATCTTTCACGGAGCTCACACGTTTCTCATCTTAACAGACAAGCATTGGATGTTACAGGACCAGTGCTTTGTATCAGTTTCAGAAGAAGAGTTGGACTAGATATGGTCCTTATGTGTATGAAACACAGTTCTTTTGTTCTCAGCAAACTCACATTTCCTGCTGTCTTAGAGACTCTAGAAAGAAGAGCATGCTTCTTGTTCAAACGCAGAGTGTGATCAATGGATGAGAACACTGCTCTGTGTTTCACTTCAGAAATGGAGTTAAATCCCAGGCTCTGAGTCTTCCTACAAGCAAGACTTCGTTTCAGGTAAGGGCAGTCATTTTTCTGCTCAAACGAACTACATCGTTCACGAAGCTCACACGTTTCTCATCTTAACTGACAAGCATTGGATGTTAGAGGGTCAGTGCTTTGTATCAGTTTCAGAATCAGATTTGGGCTACATATGGTCCATATGTGTAGGAAACACCGATCTTTTGTTCTGGGCACACTCACGTTTCCTGCTGTCTTAGAGACTCTAGGAAGCAAGAGCGTGCTTCTCGCTCTAAAACAGAGTGTGATCCATGGATGAGACTATGCTGTGTGTTTCACTTCAGAAATGGAGTTAAATCCCATGCTCTGTGTCTCCCTACAAGCAAGACTTCGTTTCAGGTAAGGGCAGTCACTTTTCAGCTCAAACGAACTACATCTTTCACGGAGCTCACACGTTTCTCATCTTAACAGACAAGCATTGGATGTTAGAGGACCAGTGCTTTGTATCAGTTTCAGAAGAAGAGTTGGCCTAGATATGGTCCGTATGTGTATGAAACACCGTTCTTTTGTTCTCAGCAAACTCACGTTTCCTACTGTCTTAAAGACTCTAGAAAGAAAAAGCAGGCTTCTTGTTCTAAAGCAGAGTGTGATCAATGGATGAGAACACTGCTGTGTGTTTCACTTCAGAAATGGAACTTAAATCCCAGGCTCTGAGTCTTCCTACAAGCAAGACTTCGTTGCAGGTAAGGGCAGTCACTTTTCAGCTCAAACGAACTACATCTTTCACGGAGCTCACACGTTTCTCATCTTAACAGACAAGCATTGGATGTTACAGGACCAGTGCTTTGTATCAGTTTCAGAAGAAGAGTTGGACTAGATATGGTCCGTATGTGTATGAAACACAGTTCTTTTGTTCTCAGCAAACTCACATTTCCTGCTGTCTTAGAGACTCTAGAAAGAAGAGCATGCTTCTTGTTCAAACGCAGAGTGTGATCAATGGATGAGAACACTGCTCTGTGTTTCACTTCAGAAATGGAGTTAAATCCCAGGCTCTGAGTCTTCCTACAAGCAAGACTTCGTTTCAGGTAAGGGCAGTCATTTTTCTGCTCAAACGAACTACATCGTTCACGAAGCTCACACGTTTCTCATCTTAACTGACAAGCATTGGATGTTAGAGGGTCAGTGCTTTGTATCAGTTTCAGAATCAGATTTGGGCTACATATGGTCCATATGTGTAGGAAACACCGATCTTTTGTTCTGGGCACACTCACGTTTCCTGCTGTCTTAGAGACTCTAGGAAGCAAGAGCGTGCTTCTCGCTCTAAAACAGAGTGTGATCCATGGATGAGACTATGCTGTGTGTTTCACTTCAGAAATGGAGTTAAATCCCATGCTCTGTGTCTCCCTACAAGCAAGACTTCGTTTCAGGTAAGGGCAGTCACTTTTCTGCTCAAAGGAACTTCATCGTTCACGAAGCTCACCCGTTTCTCATCTTAACTGACACGCATTTGATGTTAGAGGACCAGTGCTTTGTATCAGTTTCAGAAGAAGAGTTGGACTAGATATGGTCCGTATGTGTAGGAAACACCGTTCTTTTGTTCTCAGCACACTCACGTTTCCTGCTGTCTTAGAGACTCTAGAAAGCAAGAGCGTGCTTCTTGTTCTAAAGCAGAGTGTGATTAATGGATGATTAGACTGCTGTGTATTTTACTTCAGAAATGGAGTTAAATCCCAGACTCTGAGTCTTCCTACATGTAAGACTTCAATTCAGGTAAGGGGATTCACTTTTCTGCTCAAACTAACTATATCGTTCACGAAGCTCAAACGTTTCTCATCTTAACTGACAAGCGTTGGATGTTAGAGGGTCAGTGCTTTGTATCAATTTCAGAAGCAGATTTGGACTACATATGGTCCATATGTGTAGGAAACACCGTTCTTTTGTTCTGGGCACACTCAGATTTCCTGCTGTATTAGAGACTCTAGAAAGCTAGAGTGTGCTTCTTGCTCTAAATCAGAGTGTGATCCATGGATGACAACTATGCTGTGTGTTTCCCTTCAGAAATGGAGATAAATCCCAGGCTCTGATTCTTCCTATAAGCAAGACTTCGTTTCAGGTAAGGGCAGTCACTTTTCAGCTCAAACGACCTACATCTTTAACGAGCTCACACGTTTCTCATCTTAACAGACAATCATTGGATGTTAGAGGACCCGTGCTTTGTATCAATTTCCAAAGCAGAGTTTGACTAGATATGGTCCGTATGTGTATGAAACACCGTTCTTTTGTTCTCAGCAAACTCACATTTTCTGCTGTCTTAGAGAATCTAGAAAGAAGAGCATGCTTCTTGTTCAAACGCAGAGTGTGATCAATGGATGAGAACACTACTCTGTGTTTCACTTCAGAAATGGAGTTAAATCCCAGGCTCTGAGTCTTCCTACAAGCAAGACTTCATTTCAGGTAAGGGCAGTCACTTTTCTGCTCAAAGAAACTACATCGTTCACGAAGCTCACACGTTTCTCATCTTAACTGACAAGCATTGGATGTTAGAGGACCAGTGCTTTGTATCTGTTTCAGAAGCAGAGTTGGACTAGATATGGTCCCTATGTGTAGGAAACACCGTTCTTTTGTTCTCAGCACACTCACGTTTCCTGCTGTCTTAGAGACTTTAGAAAGCAAGAGTGTGCTTCTCGTTCTAAAGCAGAGTGTGATCCATGGAAGAGAACTATGCTGTGTGTTTCACTTCAGAAATGGAGTTAAATCCCAGGCTCTGAGTCTTCCTACAAGCAAGACTTCGTTTCAGGTAAGGGCAGTCATTTTTCTGCTCAAACGAACTACATCGTTCACGAAGCTCACACGTTTCTCATCTTAACTGACAAGCATTGGATGTTAGAGGGTCAGTGCTTTGTATCAGTTTCAGAATCAGATTTGGGCTACATATGGTCCATATGTGTAGGAAACACCGATCTTTTGTTCTGGGCACACTCACGTTTCCTGCTGTCTTAGAGACTCTAGGAAGCAAGAGCGTGCTTCTCGCTCTAAAACAGAGTGTGATCCATGGATGAGACTATGCTGTGTGTTTCACTTCAGAAATGGAGTTAAATCCCATGCTCTGTGTCTCCCTACAAGCAAGACTTCGTTTCAGGTAAGGGCAGTCACTTTTCAGCTCAAACGAACTACATCTTTCACGGAGCTCACACGTTTCTCATCTTAACAGACAAGCATTGGATGTTAGAGGACCAGTGCTTTGTATCAGTTTCAGAAGAAGAGTTGGCCTAGATATGGTCCGTATGTGTATGAAACACCGTTCTTTTGTTCTCAGCAAACTCACGTTTCCTACTGTCTTAAAGACTCTAGAAAGAAAAAGCAGGCTTCTTGTTCTAAAGCAGAGTGTGATCAATGGATGAGAACACTGCTGTGTGTTTCACTTCAGAAATGGAACTTAAATCCCAGGCTCTGAGTCTTCCTACAAGCAAGACTTCGTTGCAGGTAAGGGCAGTCACTTTTCAGCTCAAACGAACTACATCTTTCACGGAGCTCACACGTTTCTCATCTTAACAGACAAGCATTGGATGTTACAGGACCAGTGCTTTGTATCAGTTTCAGAAGAAGAGTTGGACTAGATATGGTCCGTATGTGTATGAAACACAGTTCTTTTGTTCTCAGCAAACTCACATTTCCTGCTGTCTTAGAGACTCTAGAAAGAAGAGCATGCTTCTTGTTCAAACGCAGAGTGTGATCAATGGATGAGAACACTGCTCTGTGTTTCACTTCAGAAATGGAGTTAAATCCCAGGCTCTGAGTCTTCCTACAAGCAAGACTTCGTTTCAGGTAAGGGCAGTCATTTTTCTGCTCAAACGAACTACATCGTTCACGAAGCTCACACGTTTCTCATCTTAACTGACAAGCATTGGATGTTAGAGGGTCAGTGCTTTGTATCAGTTTCAGAATCAGATTTGGGCTACATATGGTCCATATGTGTAGGAAACACCGATCTTTTGTTCTGGGCACACTCACGTTTCCTGCTGTCTTAGAGACTCTAGGAAGCAAGAGCGTGCTTCTCGCTCTAAAACAGAGTGTGATCCATGGATGAGACTATGCTGTGTGTTTCACTACAGAAATGGAGTTAAATCCCATGCTCTGTGTCTCCCTACAAGCAAGACTTCGTTTCAGGTAAGGGCAGTCACTTTTCTGCTCAAAGGAACTTCATCGTTCACGAAGCTCACCCGTTTCTCATCTTAACTGACACGCATTTGATGTTAGAGGACCAGTGCTTTGTATCAGTTTCAGAAGAAGAGTTGGACTAGATATGGTCCGTATGTGTAGGAAACACCGTTCTTTTGTTCTCAGCACACTCACGTTTCCTGCTGTCTTAGAGACTCTAGAAAGCAAGAGCGTGCTTCTTGTTCTAAAGCAGAGTGTGATTAATGGATGATTAGACTGCTGTGTATTTTACTTCAGAAATGGAGTTAAATCCCAGACTCTGAGTCTTCCTACATGTAAGACTTCAATTCAGGTAAGGGGATTCACTTTTCTGCTCAAACTAACTATATCGTTCACGAAGCTCAAACGTTTCTCATCTTAACTGACAAGCGTTGGATGTTAGAGGGTCAGTGCTTTGTATCAATTTCAGAAGCAGATTTGGACTACATATGGTCCATATGTGTAGGAAACACCGTTCTTTTGTTCTGGGCACACTCAGATTTCCTGCTGTATTAGAGACTCTAGAAAGCTAGAGTGTGCTTCTTGCTCTAAATCAGAGTGTGATCCATGGATGACAACTATGCTGTGTGTTTCCCTTCAGAAATGGAGATAAATCCCAGGCTCTGATTCTTCCTATAAGCAAGACTTCGTTTCAGGTAAGGGCAGTCACTTTTCAGCTCAAACGACCTACATCTTTAACGAGCTCACACGTTTCTCATCTTAACAGACAATCATTGGATGTTAGAGGACCCGTGCTTTGTATCAATTTCCAAAGCAGAGTTTGACTAGATATGGTCCGTATGTGTATGAAACACCGTTCTTTTGTTCTCAGCAAACTCACATTTTCTGCTGTCTTAGAGAATCTAGAAAGAAGAGCATGCTTCTTGTTCAAACGCAGAGTGTGATCAATGGATGAGAACACTACTCTGTGTTTCACTTCAGAAATGGAGTTAAATCCCAGGCTCTGAGTCTTCCTACAAGCAAGACTTCATTTCAGGTAAGGGCAGTCACTTTTCTGCTCAAAGAAACTACATCGTTCACGAAGCTCACACGTTTCTCATCTTAACTGACAAGCATTGGATGTTAGAGGACCAGTGCTTTGTATCTGTTTCAGAAGCAGAGTTGGACTAGATATGGTCCCTATGTGTAGGAAACACCGTTCTTTTGTTCTCAGCACACTCACGTTTCCTGCTGTCTTAGAGACTTTAGAAAGCAAGAGTGTGCTTCTCGTTCTAAAGCAGAGTGTGATCCATGGAAGAGAACTATGCTGTGTGTTTCACATCAGAAATGGAGTTAAATCCCAGGCTCTGAGTCTTCCTACAAGCAAGACTTCGTTTCAGGTAAGGGCAGTCACTTTTCAGCTCAAACGAACTTCATCTTTCACGGAGCTCACACGTTTCTCATCTTAACAGACAAGCATTGGATGTTAGAGGACCAGTGCTTTGTATCAGTTTCAGAAGAAGAGTTGGCCTAGATATGGTCCGTATGTGTATGAAACACCGTTCTTTTGTTCTCAGCAAACTCACGTTTCCTACTGTCTTAAAGACTCTAGAAAGAAAAAGCATGCTTCTTGTTCTAAAGCAGAGTGTGATCAATGGATGAGAACACTGCTGTGTGTTTCACTTCAGAAATGGAACTTAAATCCCAGGCTCTGAGTCTTCCTACAAGCAAGACTTCGTTGCAGGTAAGGGCAGTCAGTTTTCTGCTCAAACGAACTACATCGTTCACGATGCTCACACGTTTCTCATCTTAACTGACAAGCATTGGAGGTTAGAGCACCAGTGCTTTGTATCAATTTCAGAAGAAGAGTTGGACCATATAATGTCCATATGTGTAGGAAACACCGTTCTTTTGTTCTCAGCACACTCACGTAACCTGCTGTCTTAGAGACTCTAGAAAGCAAGGGCATGCTTCTTGTTCTAATGCAGAGGATGATCAATGGATGAGAACACTGCTGTGTGTTTCACTTCAGAAATGGAGTTAAATCCCATGCTCTGTGTCTCCCTACAAGCAAGACTTCGTTTCAGGTAAGGGCAGTCACTTTACTGCTCAAAGGAACTACATCGTTCACGAAGCTCACACGTGTCTCATCTTAACTGACAAGCATTGGATGTTAGAGGACCAGTGCTTTGTATCTGTTTCAGAAGCAGAGTTGGACTAGATATGGTCCCTATGTGTAGGAAACACCGTTCTTTTGTTCTCAGCACACTCACGTTTCCTGCGGTCTTAGAGACTTTAGAAAGCAAGAGTGTGCTTCTCGTTCTAAAGCAGAGTGTGATCCATGGAAGAGAACTATGCTGTGTGTTTCACATCAGAAATGGAGTTAAATCCCAGGCTCTGAGTCTTCCTACAAGCAAGACTTCGTTTCAGGTAAGGGCAGTCACTTTTCTGCTCAAACGAACTACATCGTTCACGAAGCTCACACGTTTATAATCTTAACTGACAAGCATTGGATGTTAGAGGACCAGTGCTTTGTATCAGTTTCAGAAGAAGAGTTTGACTAGATATGGTCCGTATGTGTAGGTAACACCGTTCTTTTGTTCTCAGCACACTCAGATTTCCTGCTGTCTTAGAGACTCTAGAAAGCAAGAGCGTGCTTCTTTCTAAAGCAGAGTGTGATCCATGGATGAGAACTATGCTGTGTGTTTCCCTTCAGAAATGGAGTTAAATCCCAGGCTCTGAGTCTTCCTACAAGCAAGACTTCATTTCAGGTAAGGGCAGTCACTTTTCTGCTCAAAGGAATTACATCGTTCACTGAGCTCACACGTTTCTCATCTTAACTGACAAGCATTGGAAGTTAGATGGTCAGTGCTTTGTATCAGTTTCAGAAGGAGATTTGGACTAGATATGGTCCATATGTGTAGGAAACACCGATTTTTTGTTCTGGGCACACTCAGATTTCCTGCTGTCTTAGAGACTCTAGAAAGCAAGAGTGTGCTTCTCGCTCTAAAACAGAGTGTGATCCATGGATGAGACTATGCTGTGTGTTTCCCTTCAGAAAAGTAGTTAAATCCCATGCTCTGTGTCTCCCTACAAGCAAGACTTCATTTCAGGTAAGGGCAGTCACTTTTCTGCTCAAAGAAACTACATCGTTCACGAAGCTCACAGGTTTCTCATCTTAACTGACAAGCATTGGATGTTAGAGGACCAGTGCTTTGTATCTGTTTCAGAAGCAGAGTTGGACTAGATATGGTCCCTATGTGTAGGAAACACCGTTCTTTTGTTCTCAGCACACTCACGTTTCCTGCTGTCTTAGAGACTTTAGAAAGCAAGAGTGTGCTTCTCGTTCTAAAGCAGAGTGTCATCCATGGATGAAAACTATGCTGTGTGTTTCCCTTCAGAAAAGTAGTTAAATCCCAGGCTCTATGTCTTCCTACAAGCAAGACTTCGTTTCAGGTAAGGGCAGTCACTTTTCAGCTCAAACGAACTACACCTTTCACGGAGCTCACACGTTTCTCATCTTAACAGACAAGCATTGGATGTTAGAGGACCAGTGCTTTGTATCAGTTTCAGAAGAAGAGTTGGCCTAGATATGGTCCGTATGTGTATGAAACACCGTTCTTTTGTTCTCAGCACACTCAGATTTCCTGCTGTCTTAGAGACTCTAGAAAGCAAGAGCGTGCTTCTTTCTAAAGCAGAGTGTGATCCATGGATGAGAACTATGCTGTGTGTTTCCCTTCAGAAATGGAGTTAAATCCCAGGCTCTGAGTCTTCCTAAAAGCAAGACTTCATTTCAGGTAAGGGCAGTCACTTTTCTGCTCAAACGAACTACATCGTTCACTGAGCTCACACGTTTCTCATCTTAACTGACAAGCTTTGGAAGTTAGAGGTTCAGTGCTTTGTATCAGTTTCAGAAGGAGATTTGTACTAGATAGGGTCCATATGTGTAGGAAACACCGATCTTTTGCTCTGGGCACACTCAGATTTCCTGCTGTCTTAGAGACTCTAGAAAGCAAGAGTGTGCTTCTCGCTCTAAAGCAGAGTGTGATCCTTGGATGAAAACTATGCTGTGTGTTTCCCTTCAGAAAAGTAGTTAAATCCCAGGCTCTATGTCTTCCTACAAGCAAGACTTCGTTTCAGGTAAGGGCAGTCACTTTTCAGCTCAAACGAACTACATCTTTCACGGAGCTCACACGTTTCTCATCTTAACAGACAAGCATTGGATGTTAGAGGACCAGTGCTTTGTATCAGTTTCAGAAGAAGAGTTGGCCTAGATATGGTCCGTATGTGTATGAAACACCGTTCTTTTGTTCTCAGCAAACTCACGTTTCCTACTGTCTTAAAGACTCTAGAAAGAAAAAGCAGGCTTCTTGTTCTAAAGCAGAGTGTGATCAATGGATGAGAACACTGCTGTGTGTTTCACTTCAGAAATGGAACTTAAATCCCAGGCTCTGAGTCTTCCTACAAGCAAGACTTCGTTTCAGGTAAGGGCAGTCATTTTTCTGCTCAAACGAACTAAATCGTTCACGAAGCTCACACGTTTCTCATCTTAACTGACAAGCATTGGATGTTAGAGGGTCAGTGCTTTGTATCAGTTTCAGAATCAGATTTGGGCTACATATGGTCCATATGTGTAGGAAACACCAATCTTTTGTTCTGGGCACACTCACGTTTCCTGCTGTCTTAGAGACTCTAGGAAGCAAGAGCGTGCTTCTCGCTCTAAAACAGAGTGTGATCCATGGATGAGACTATGCTGTGTGTTTCACTTCAGAAATGGAGTTAAATCCCATGCTCTGTGTCTCCCTACAAGCAAGACTTCGTTTCAGGTAAGGGCAGTCACTTTTCAGCTCAAACGAACTACATCTTTCACGGAGCTCACACGTTTCTCATCTTAACAGACAAGCATTGGATGTTAGAGGACCAGTGCTTTGTATCAGTTTCAGAAGAAGAGTTGGCCTAGATATGGTCCGTATGTGTATGAAACACCGTTCTTTTGTTCTCAGCAAACTCACGTTTCCTACTGTCTTAAAGATTCTAGAAAGAAAAAGCAGGCTTCTTGTTCTAAAGCAGAGTGTGATCAATGGATGAGAACACTGCTGTGTGTTTCACTTCAGAAATGGAACTTAAATCCCAGGCTCTGAGTCTTCCTACAAGCAAGACTTCGTTGCAGGTAAGGGCAGTCACTTTTCAGCTCAAACGAACTACATCTTTCACGGAGCTCACACGTTTCTCATCTTAACAGACAAGCATTGGATGTTACAGGACCAGTGCTTTGTATCAGTTTCAGAAGAAGAGTTGGACTAGATATGGTCCGTATGTGTATGAAACACAGTTCTTTTGTTCTCAGCAAACTCACATTTCCTGCTGTCTTAGAGACTCTAGAAAGAAGAGCATGCTTCTTGTTCAAACGCAGAGTGTGATCAATGGATGAGAACACTGCTCTGTGTTTCACTTCAGAAATGGAGTTAAATCCCAGGCTCTGAGTCTTCCTACAAGCAAGACTTCGTTTCAGGTAAGGGCAGTCATTTTTCTGCTCAAACGAACTACATCGTTCACGAAGCTCACACGTTTCTCATCTTAACTGACAAGCATTGGATGTTAGAGGGTCAGTGCTTTGTATCAGTTTCAGAATCAGATTTGGGCTACATATGGTCCATATGTGTAGGAAACACCGATCTTTTGTTCTGGGCACACTCACGTTTCCTGCTGTCTTAGAGACTCTAGGAAGCAAGAGCGTGCTTCTCGCTCTAAAACAGAGTGTGATCCATGGATGAGACTATGCTGTGTGTTTCACTTCAGAAATGGAGTTAAATCCCATGCTCTGTGTCTCCCTACAAGCAAGACTTCGTTTCAGGTAAGGGCAGTCACTTTTCTGCTCAAAGGAACTTCATCGTTCACGAAGCTCACCCGTTTCTCATCTTAACTGACACGCATTTGATGTTAGAGGACCAGTGCTTTGTATCAGTTTCAGAAGAAGAGTTGGACTAGATATGGTCCGTATGTGTAGGAAACACCGTTCTTTTGTTCTCAGCACACTCACGTTTCCTGCTGTCTTAGAGACTCTAGAAAGCAAGAGCGTGCTTCTTGTTCTAAAGCAGAGTGTGATTAATGGATGATTAGACTGCTGTGTATTTTACTTCAGAAATGGAGTTAAATCCCAGACTCTGAGTCTTCCTACAAGTAAGACTTCAATTCAGGTAAGGGGATTCACTTTTCTGCTCAAACTAACTATATCGTTCACGAAGCTCAAACGTTTCTCATCTTAACTGACAAGCGTTGGATGTTAGAGGGTCAGTGCTTTGTATCAATTTCAGAAGCAGATTTGGACTACATATGGTCCATATGTGTAGGAAACACCGTTCTTTTGTTCTGGGCACACTCAGATTTCCTGCTGTATTAGAGACTCTAGAAAGCTAGAGTGTGCTTCTTGCTCTAAATCAGAGTGTGATCCATGGATGACAACTATGCTGTGTGTTTCCCTTCAGAAATGGAGATAAATCCCAGGCTCTGATTCTTCCTATAAGCAAGACTTCGTTTCAGGTAAGGGCAGTCACTTTTCAGCTCAAACGACCTACATCTTTAACGAGCTCACACGTTTCTCATCTTAACAGACAATCATTGGATGTTAGAGGACCCGTGCTTTGTATCAATTTCCAAAGCAGAGTTTGACTAGATATGGTCCGTATGTGTATGAAACACCGTTCTTTTGTTCTCAGCAAACTCACATTTTCTGCTGTCTTAGAGAATCTAGAAAGAAGAGCATGCTTCTTGTTCAAACGCAGAGTGTGATCAATGGATGTGAACACTACTCTGTGTTTCACTTCAGAAATGGAGTTAAATCCCAGGCTCTGAGTCTTCCTACAAGCAAGACTTCATTTCAGGTAAGGGCAGTCACTTTTCTGCTCAAAGAAACTACATCGTTCACGAAGCTCACACGTTTCTCATCTTAACTGACAAGCATTGGATGTTAGAGGACCAGTGCTTTGTATCTGTTTCAGAAGCAGAGTTGGACTAGATATGGTCCCTATGTGTAGGAAACACCGTTCTTTTGTTCTCAGCACACTCACGTTTCCTGCTGTCTTAGAGACTTTAGAAAGCAAGAGTGTGCTTCTCGTTCTAAAGCAGAGTGTGATCCATGGAAGAGAACTATGCTGTGTGTTTCACATCAGAAATGGAGTTAAATCCCAGGCTCTGAGTCTTCCTACAAGCAAGACTTCGTTTCAGGTAAGGGCAGTCACTTTTCAGCTCAAACGAACTTCATCTTTCACGGAGCTCACACGTTTCTCATCTTAACAGACAAGCATTGGATGTTAGAGGACCAGTGCTTTGTTTCAGTTTCAGAAGAAGAGTTGGCCTAGATATGGTCCGTATGTGTATGAAACACCGTTCTTTTGTTCTCAGCAAACTCACGTTTCCTACTGTCTTAAAGACTCTAGAAAGAAAAAGCATGCTTCTTGTTCTAAAGCAGAGTGTGATCAATGGATGAGAACACTGCTGTGTGTTTCACTTCAGAAATGGAACTTAAATCCCAGGCTCTGAGTCTTCCTACAAGCAAGACTTCGTTGCAGGTAAGGGCAGTCAGTTTTCTGCTCAAACGAACTACATCGTTCACGATGCTCACACGTTTCTCATCTTAACTGACAAGCATTGGAGGTTAGAGCACCAGTGCTTTGTATCAATTTCAGAAGAAGAGTTGGACCATATAATGTCCATATGTGTAGGAAACACCGTTCTTTTGTTCTCAGCACACTCACGTAACCTGCAGTCTTAGAGACTCTAGAAAGCAAGGGCATGCTTCTTGTTCTAATGCAGAGGATGATCAATGGATGAGAACACTGCTGTGTGTTTCACTTCAGAAATGGAGTTAAATCCCATGCTCTGTGTCTCCCTACAAGCAAGACTTCGTTTCAGGTAAGGGCAGTCACTTTACTGCTCAAAGGAACTACATCGTTCACGAAGCTCACACGTGTCTCATCTTAACTGACAAGCATTGGATGTTAGAGGACCAGTGCTTTGTATCTGTTTCAGAAGCAGAGTTGGACTAGATATGGTCCCAATGTGTAGGAAACACCGTTCTTTTGTTCTCACCACACTAACGTTTCCTGCTGTCTTAGAGACTTTAGAAAGCAAGAGCGTGCTTCTCGCTCTAAAGCAGAGTGTGATCAACGGATGAGAACACTGCTGTGTGTTTCACTTCAGAAATGGAATTAAATCCCAGGCTCTGAGTCTTCCTACAAGCAAGACTTCGTTTCAGGTAAGGGCAGTCACTTTTCAGCTCAAACGAACTTCATCTTTCACGGAGCTCACACGTTTCTCATCTTAACAGACAAGCATTGGATGTTAGAGGACCAGTGCTTTGTATCAGTTTCAGAAGAAGAGTTGGCCTAGATATGGTCCGTATGTGTATGAAACACCGTTCTTTTGTTCTCAGCAAACTCACGTTTCCTACTGTCTTAAAGACTCTAGAAAGAAAAAGCATGCTTCTTGTTCTAAAGCAGAGTGTGATCAATGGATGAGAACACTGCTGTGTGTTTCACTTCAGAAATGGAACTTAATTCCCAGGCTCTGAGTCTTCCTATAAGCAAGACTTCGTTGCAGGTAAGGGCAGTCAGTTTTCTGCTCAAACGAACTACATCGTTCACGAAGCTCACACGTTTATAATCTTAACTGACAAGCATTGGATGTTAGAGGACCAGTGCTTTGTATCAGTTTCAGAAGAAGAGTTTGACTAGATATGGTCCGTATGTGTAGGTAACACCGTTCTTTTGTTCTCAGCACACTCAGATTTCCTGCTGTCTTAGAGACTCTAGAAAGCAAGAGCGTGCTTCTTTCTAAAGCAGAGTGTGATCCATGGATGAGAACTATGCTGTGTGTTTCCCTTCAGAAATGGAGTTAAATCCCAGGCTCTGAGTCTTCCTAAAAGCAAGACTTCATTTCAGGTAAGGGCAGTCACTTTTCTGCTCAAACGAACTACATCGTTCACTGAGCTCACACGTTTCTCATCTTAACTGACAAGCTTTGGAAGTTAGAGGGTCAGTGCTTTGTATCAGTTTCAGAAGGAGATTTGGACTAGATATGGTCCATATGTGTTGGAAACACCGATCTTTTGCTCTGGGCACACTCAGATTTCCTGCTGTCTTAGAGACTCTAGAAAGCAAGAGTGTGCTTCTTGCTCTAAAGCAGAGTGTGATCCATGGATGAAAACTATGCTGTGTGTTTCCCTTCAGAAAAGTAGTTAAATCCCAGGCTCTATGTCTTCCTACAAGCAAGACTTCGTTTCAGGTAAGGGCAGTCACTTTTCAGCTCAAACGAACTACATCTTTCACGGAGCTCACACGTTTCTCATCTTAACAGACAAGCATTGGATGTTAGAGGACCAGTGCTTTGTATCAGTTTCAGAAGAAGAGTTGGCCTAGATATGGTCCGTATGTGTATGAAACACCGTTCTTTTGTTCTCAGCAAACTCACGTTTCCTACTGTCTTAAAGACTCTAGAAAGAAAAAGCATGCTTCTTGTTCTAAAGCAGAGTGTGATCAATGGATGAGAACACTGCTGTGTGTTTCACTTCAGAAATGGAACTTAAATCCCAGGCTCTGAGTCTTCCTACAAGCAAGACTTCGTTGCAGGTAAGGGCAGTCAGTTTTCTGCTCAAAGGAACTACATCGTTCACGAAGCTCACACGTTTCTCATCTTAACTGACAAGCATTGGATGTTAGAGGACCAGTGCTTTGTATCTGTTTCAGAAGCAGAGTTGGACTAGATATGGTCCCAATGTGTAGGAAACACCGTTCTTTTGTTCTCACCACACTCACGTTTCCTGCTGTCTTAGAGACTTTAGAAAGCAAGAGCGTGCTTCTCGCTCTAAAGCAGAGTGTGATCCATGGATGAGAACACTGCTGTGTGTTTCACTTCAGAAATGGAACTTAAATCCCAGGCTCTGAGTCTTCCTACAAGCAAGACTTCGTTGCAGGTAAGGGCAGTCAGTTTTCTGCTCAAACGAACTACATCGTTCACGATGCTCACACGTTTCTCATCTTAACTGACAAGCATTGGAGGTTAGAGCACCAGTGCTTTGTATCAATTTCAGAAGAAGAGTTGGACTATATAATGTCCATATGTGTAGGAAACACCGTTCTTTTGTTCTCAGCACACTCACGTAACCTGCTGTCTTAGAGACTCTAGAAAGCAAGGGCATGCTTCTTGTTCTAATGCAGAGGGTGATCAATGGATGAGAACACTGCTGTGTGTTTCACTTCAGAAATGGAGTTAAATCCCATGCTCTGTGTCTCCCTACAAGCAAGACTTCGTTTCAGGTAAGGGCAGTCACTTTTCTGCTCAAGGAACTACATCGTTCACGAAGCTCACACGTTTCTCATCTTAACTGACAAGCATTGGATGTTAGAGGACCAGTGCTTTGTATCTGTTTCAGAAGCAGAGTTGGACTAGATATGGTCCCAATGTGTAGGAAACACCGTTCTTTTGTTCTCACCACACTCACGTTTCCTGCTGTCTTAGAGACTTTAGAAAGCAAGAGCGTGCTTCTCGCTCTAAAGCAGAGTGTGATCCATGGATGAGAACACTGCTGTGTGTTTCACATCAGAAGTGGAGTTAAATCCCAGGCTCTGAGTCTTCCTACAAGCAAGACTTCGTTTCAGGTAAGGGCAGTCACTTTTCTGCTCAAAGGAACTACATCGTTCACGAAGCTCACACGTTTCTCATCTTAACTGACAAGCATTTGATGTTAGAGGACCAGTGATTTGTATCAGTTTCAGAAGAAGAGTTGGACTAGATATGGTCCGTATGTGTAGGAAACACCGTTCTTTTATTCTCAGCACACTCACGTTTCCTGCTGTCTTAGAGACTCTAGAAAGCAAGAGCATGCTTCTTTCTAAAGCAGAGTGTGATCCATGGATGAGAACTATGCTGTGTGTTTGCCTTCAGAAATGGAGTTAAATCCCAGGCTCTGAGTCTTCCTACAAGCAAGATTTCATTTCAGGTAAGGGCAGTCACTTTTCTGCTCAAAGGAATTACATCGTTCACTGAGCTCACACGTTTCTCATCTTAACTGACAAGCATTGGAAGTTAGATGGTCAGTGCTTTGTATCAGTTTCAGAAGGAGATTTGGACTAGATATGGTCCATATGTGTAGGAAACACCGATTTTTTGTTCTGGGCACACTCAGATTTCCTGCTGTCTTAGAGACTCTAGAAAGCAAGAGTGTGCTTCTCGCTCTAAAGCAGAGTGTGATCCATGGATGAAAACTATGCTTTGTGTTTCCCTTCAGAAAAGTAGTTAAATCCCAGGCTCTATGTCTTCCTACAAGCAAGACTTCGTTTCAGGTTGGGCAGTCACTTTTCAGCTCAAACGAACTACATCTTTCACGGAGCTCACACGTTTCTCATCTTAACAGACAAGCATTGGATGTTAGAGGACCAGTGCTTTGTATCAGTTTCAGAAGCAGATTTCGACTAGATATGGTCCGTATGTGTAGGAAACACCGTTCTTTTGTTCTCAGCAAACTCACGTTTCCTGCTGACTTAGAGACTCTAGAAAGGAAGAGCATGCTTCTTGTTCTAATGCAGAGGGTGATCAATGGATGAGAACACTGCTGTGTGTTTCACTTCAGAAATGGAATTAAATCCCAGGCTCTGAGTCTTCCTACAAGCAAGACTTCGTTTCAGGTAAGGGCAGTCACTTTTCTGCTCAAAGGAACTTCATCCTTCACGAAGCTCACACGTTTCTCATCTTAACTGACAAGCATTGGATGTTAGAGGGTCAGTGCTTTGTATCAGTTTCAGAATCAGATTTGGACTACATATGGTCCATATGTGTAGGAAACACCGATCTTTTGTTCTGGGCACACTCACGTTTCCTGCTGTCTTAGAGACTCTAGAAAGCAAAAGCGTGCTTCTCACTCTAAAACAGAGGGTGATCCATGGATGAGACTATGCTGTGTGTTTCCCTTCAGAAAAGTAGTTAAATCCCATGCTCTGTGTCTCCCTACAAGCAAGACTTCATTTCAGGTAAGGGCAGTCACTTTTCTGCTCAAAGAAACTACATCGTTCACGAAGCTCACACATTTCTCATCTTAACTGACAAGCATTGGATGTTAGAGGACCAGTGCTTTGTATCTGTTTCAGAAGCAGAGTTGGACTAGATGAGGTGCCTATGTGTAGGAAACACCGTTCTTTTGTTCTCAGCACACTCACGTTTCCTGCTGTCTTAGAGACTTTAGAAAGCAAGAGTGTGCTTCTCGTTCTAAAGCAGAGTGTGATCCATGGAAGAGAACTATGCTGTGTGTTTCACATCAGAAATGGAGTTAAATCCCAGGCTCTGAGTCTTCCTACAAGCAAGACTTCGTTTCAGGTAAGGGCAGTCACTTTTCAGCTCAAACGAACTTCATCTTTCACGGAGCTCACACGTTTCTCATCTTAACAGACAAGCATTGGATGTTAGAGGACCAGTGCTTTGTTTCAGTTTCAGAAGAAGAGTTGGCCTAGATATGGTCCGTATGTGTATGAAACACCGTTCTTTTGTTCTCAGCAAACTCACGTTTCCTACTGTCTTAAAGACTCTAGAAAGAAAAAGCATGCTTCTTGTTCTAAAGCAGAGTGTGATCAATGGATGAGAACACTGCTGTGTGTTTCACTTCAGAAATGGAACTTAAATCCCAGGCTCTGAGTCTTCCTACAAGCAAGACTTCGTTGCAGGTAAGGGCAGTCAGTTTTCTGCTCAAACGAACTACATCGTTCACGATGCTCACACGTTTCTCATCTTAACTGACAAGCATTGGAGGTTAGAGCACCAGTGCTTTGTATCAATTTCAGAAGAAGAGTTGGACCATATAATGTCCATATGTGTAGGAAACACCGTTCTTTTGTTCTCAGCACACTCACGTAACCTGCAGTCTTAGAGACTCTAGAAAGCAAGGGCATGCTTCTTGTTCTAATGCAGAGGATGATCAATGGATGAGAACACTGCTGTGTGTTTCACTTCAGAAATGGAGTTAAATCCCATGCTCTGTGTCTCCCTACAAGCAAGACTTCGTTTCAGGTAAGGGCAGTCACTTTACTGCTCAAAGGAACTACATCGTTCACGAAGCTCACACGTGTCTCATCTTAACTGACAAGCATTGGATGTTAGAGGACCAGTGCTTTGTATCTGTTTCAGAAGCAGAGTTGGACTAGATATGGTCCCAATGTGTAGGAAACACCGTTCTTTTGTTCTCACCACACTAACGTTTCCTGCTGTCTTAGAGACTTTAGAAAGCAAGAGCGTGCTTCTCGCTCTAAAGCAGAGTGTGATCAACGGATGAGAACACTGCTGTGTGTTTCACTTCAGAAATGGAATTAAATCCCAGGCTCTGAGTCTTCCTACAAGCAAGACTTCGTTTCAGGTAAGGGCAGTCACTTTT
The DNA here is from genome assembly GCA_949786385.1 of Onychomys leucogaster. NCBI lineage: Eukaryota > Metazoa > Chordata > Mammalia > Rodentia > Cricetidae > Onychomys > Onychomys leucogaster. The sequence continues at coordinate 1,871,563 of CATKUP010000018.1, read as the reverse complement.
CAGCTCAAACGAACTTCATCTTTCACGGAGCTCACACGTTTCTCATCTTAACAGACAAGCATTGGATGTTAGAGGACCAGTGCTTTGTATCAGTTTCAGAAGAAGAGTTGGCCTAGATATGGTCCGTATGTGTATGAAACACCGTTCTTTTGTTCTCAGCAAACTCACGTTTCCTACTGTCTTAAAGACTCTAGAAAGAAAAAGCATGCTTCTTGTTCTAAAGCAGAGTGTGATCAATGGATGAGAACACTGCTGTGTGTTTCACTTCAGAAATGGAACTTAATTCCCAGGCTCTGAGTCTTCCTATAAGCAAGACTTCGTTGCAGGTAAGGGCAGTCAGTTTTCTGCTCAAACGAACTACATCGTTCACGAAGCTCACACGTTTATAATCTTAACTGACAAGCATTGGATGTTAGAGGACCAGTGCTTTGTATCAGTTTCAGAAGAAGAGTTTGACTAGATATGGTCCGTATGTGTAGGTAACACCGTTCTTTTGTTCTCAGCACACTCAGATTTCCTGCTGTCTTAGAGACTCTAGAAAGCAAGAGCGTGCTTCTTTCTAAAGCAGAGTGTGATCCATGGATGAGAACTATGCTGTGTGTTTCCCTTCAGAAATGGAGTTAAATCCCAGGCTCTGAGTCTTCCTAAAAGCAAGACTTCATTTCAGGTAAGGGCAGTCACTTTTCTGCTCAAACGAACTACATCGTTCACTGAGCTCACACGTTTCTCATCTTAACTGACAAGCTTTGGAAGTTAGAGGGTCAGTGCTTTGTATCAGTTTCAGAAGGAGATTTGGACTAGATATGGTCCATATGTGTTGGAAACACCGATCTTTTGCTCTGGGCACACTCAGATTTCCTGCTGTCTTAGAGACTCTAGAAAGCAAGAGTGTGCTTCTTGCTCTAAAGCAGAGTGTGATCCATGGATGAAAACTATGCTGTGTGTTTCCCTTCAGAAAAGTAGTTAAATCCCAGGCTCTATGTCTTCCTACAAGCAAGACTTCGTTTCAGGTAAGGGCAGTCACTTTTCAGCTCAAACGAACTACATCTTTCACGGAGCTCACACGTTTCTCATCTTAACAGACAAGCATTGGATGTTAGAGGACCAGTGCTTTGTATCAGTTTCAGAAGAAGAGTTGGCCTAGATATGGTCCGTATGTGTATGAAACACCGTTCTTTTGTTCTCAGCAAACTCACGTTTCCTACTGTCTTAAAGACTCTAGAAAGAAAAAGCATGCTTCTTGTTCTAAAGCAGAGTGTGATCAATGGATGAGAACACTGCTGTGTGTTTCACTTCAGAAATGGAACTTAAATCCCAGGCTCTGAGTCTTCCTACAAGCAAGACTTCGTTGCAGGTAAGGGCAGTCAGTTTTCTGCTCAAAGGAACTACATCGTTCACGAAGCTCACACGTTTCTCATCTTAACTGACAAGCATTGGATGTTAGAGGACCAGTGCTTTGTATCTGTTTCAGAAGCAGAGTTGGACTAGATATGGTCCCAATGTGTAGGAAACACCGTTCTTTTGTTCTCACCACACTCACGTTTCCTGCTGTCTTAGAGACTTTAGAAAGCAAGAGCGTGCTTCTCGCTCTAAAGCAGAGTGTGATCCATGGATGAGAACACTGCTGTGTGTTTCACTTCAGAAATGGAACTTAAATCCCAGGCTCTGAGTCTTCCTACAAGCAAGACTTCGTTGCAGGTAAGGGCAGTCAGTTTTCTGCTCAAACGAACTACATCGTTCACGATGCTCACACGTTTCTCATCTTAACTGACAAGCATTGGAGGTTAGAGCACCAGTGCTTTGTATCAATTTCAGAAGAAGAGTTGGACTATATAATGTCCATATGTGTAGGAAACACCGTTCTTTTGTTCTCAGCACACTCACGTAACCTGCTGTCTTAGAGACTCTAGAAAGCAAGGGCATGCTTCTTGTTCTAATGCAGAGGGTGATCAATGGATGAGAACACTGCTGTGTGTTTCACTTCAGAAATGGAGTTAAATCCCATGCTCTGTGTCTCCCTACAAGCAAGACTTCGTTTCAGGTAAGGGCAGTCACTTTTCTGCTCAAGGAACTACATCGTTCACGAAGCTCACACGTTTCTCATCTTAACTGACAAGCATTGGATGTTAGAGGACCAGTGCTTTGTATCTGTTTCAGAAGCAGAGTTGGACTAGATATGGTCCCAATGTGTAGGAAACACCGTTCTTTTGTTCTCACCACACTCACGTTTCCTGCTGTCTTAGAGACTTTAGAAAGCAAGAGCGTGCTTCTCGCTCTAAAGCAGAGTGTGATCCATGGATGAGAACACTGCTGTGTGTTTCACATCAGAAGTGGAGTTAAATCCCAGGCTCTGAGTCTTCCTACAAGCAAGACTTCGTTTCAGGTAAGGGCAGTCACTTTTCTGCTCAAAGGAACTACATCGTTCACGAAGCTCACACGTTTCTCATCTTAACTGACAAGCATTTGATGTTAGAGGACCAGTGATTTGTATCAGTTTCAGAAGAAGAGTTGGACTAGATATGGTCCGTATGTGTAGGAAACACCGTTCTTTTATTCTCAGCACACTCACGTTTCCTGCTGTCTTAGAGACTCTAGAAAGCAAGAGCATGCTTCTTTCTAAAGCAGAGTGTGATCCATGGATGAGAACTATGCTGTGTGTTTGCCTTCAGAAATGGAGTTAAATCCCAGGCTCTGAGTCTTCCTACAAGCAAGATTTCATTTCAGGTAAGGGCAGTCACTTTTCTGCTCAAAGGAATTACATCGTTCACTGAGCTCACACGTTTCTCATCTTAACTGACAAGCATTGGAAGTTAGATGGTCAGTGCTTTGTATCAGTTTCAGAAGGAGATTTGGACTAGATATGGTCCATATGTGTAGGAAACACCGATTTTTTGTTCTGGGCACACTCAGATTTCCTGCTGTCTTAGAGACTCTAGAAAGCAAGAGTGTGCTTCTCGCTCTAAAGCAGAGTGTGATCCATGGATGAAAACTATGCTTTGTGTTTCCCTTCAGAAAAGTAGTTAAATCCCAGGCTCTATGTCTTCCTACAAGCAAGACTTCGTTTCAGGTTGGGCAGTCACTTTTCAGCTCAAACGAACTACATCTTTCACGGAGCTCACACGTTTCTCATCTTAACAGACAAGCATTGGATGTTAGAGGACCAGTGCTTTGTATCAGTTTCAGAAGCAGATTTCGACTAGATATGGTCCGTATGTGTAGGAAACACCGTTCTTTTGTTCTCAGCAAACTCACGTTTCCTGCTGACTTAGAGACTCTAGAAAGGAAGAGCATGCTTCTTGTTCTAATGCAGAGGGTGATCAATGGATGAGAACACTGCTGTGTGTTTCACTTCAGAAATGGAATTAAATCCCAGGCTCTGAGTCTTCCTACAAGCAAGACTTCGTTTCAGGTAAGGGCAGTCACTTTTCTGCTCAAAGGAACTTCATCCTTCACGAAGCTCACACGTTTCTCATCTTAACTGACAAGCATTGGATGTTAGAGGGTCAGTGCTTTGTATCAGTTTCAGAATCAGATTTGGACTACATATGGTCCATATGTGTAGGAAACACCGATCTTTTGTTCTGGGCACACTCACGTTTCCTGCTGTCTTAGAGACTCTAGAAAGCAAAAGCGTGCTTCTCACTCTAAAACAGAGGGTGATCCATGGATGAGACTATGCTGTGTGTTTCCCTTCAGAAAAGTAGTTAAATCCCATGCTCTGTGTCTCCCTACAAGCAAGACTTCATTTCAGGTAAGGGCAGTCACTTTTCTGCTCAAAGAAACTACATCGTTCACGAAGCTCACACATTTCTCATCTTAACTGACAAGCATTGGATGTTAGAGGACCAGTGCTTTGTATCTGTTTCAGAAGCAGAGTTGGACTAGATGAGGTGCCTATGTGTAGGAAACACCGTTCTTTTGTTCTCAGCACACTCACGTTTCCTGCTGTCTTAGAGACTTTAGAAAGCAAGAGTGTGCTTCTCGTTCTAAAGCAGAGTGTGATCCATGGAAGAGAACTATGCTGTGTGTTTCACATCAGAAATGGAGTTAAATCCCAGGCTCTGAGTCTTCCTACAAGCAAGACTTCGTTTCAGGTAAGGGCAGTCACTTTTCAGCTCAAACGAACTTCATCTTTCACGGAGCTCACACGTTTCTCATCTTAACAGACAAGCATTGGATGTTAGAGGACCAGTGCTTTGTTTCAGTTTCAGAAGAAGAGTTGGCCTAGATATGGTCCGTATGTGTATGAAACACCGTTCTTTTGTTCTCAGCAAACTCACGTTTCCTACTGTCTTAAAGACTCTAGAAAGAAAAAGCATGCTTCTTGTTCTAAAGCAGAGTGTGATCAATGGATGAGAACACTGCTGTGTGTTTCACTTCAGAAATGGAACTTAAATCCCAGGCTCTGAGTCTTCCTACAAGCAAGACTTCGTTGCAGGTAAGGGCAGTCAGTTTTCTGCTCAAACGAACTACATCGTTCACGATGCTCACACGTTTCTCATCTTAACTGACAAGCATTGGAGGTTAGAGCACCAGTGCTTTGTATCAATTTCAGAAGAAGAGTTGGACCATATAATGTCCATATGTGTAGGAAACACCGTTCTTTTGTTCTCAGCACACTCACGTAACCTGCAGTCTTAGAGACTCTAGAAAGCAAGGGCATGCTTCTTGTTCTAATGCAGAGGATGATCAATGGATGAGAACACTGCTGTGTGTTTCACTTCAGAAATGGAGTTAAATCCCATGCTCTGTGTCTCCCTACAAGCAAGACTTCGTTTCAGGTAAGGGCAGTCACTTTACTGCTCAAAGGAACTACATCGTTCACGAAGCTCACACGTGTCTCATCTTAACTGACAAGCATTGGATGTTAGAGGACCAGTGCTTTGTATCTGTTTCAGAAGCAGAGTTGGACTAGATATGGTCCCAATGTGTAGGAAACACCGTTCTTTTGTTCTCACCACACTAACGTTTCCTGCTGTCTTAGAGACTTTAGAAAGCAAGAGCGTGCTTCTCGCTCTAAAGCAGAGTGTGATCAACGGATGAGAACACTGCTGTGTGTTTCACTTCAGAAATGGAATTAAATCCCAGGCTCTGAGTCTTCCTACAAGCAAGACTTCGTTTCAGGTAAGGGCAGTCACTTTTCAGCTCAAACGAACTTCATCTTTCACGGAGCTCACACGTTTCTCATCTTAACAGACAAGCATTGGATGTTAGAGGACCAGTGCTTTGTATCAGTTTCAGAAGAAGAGTTGGCCTAGATATGGTCCGTATGTGTATGAAACACCGTTCTTTTGTTCTCAGCAAACTCACGTTTCCTACTGTCTTAAAGACTCTAGAAAGAAAAAGCATGCTTCTTGTTCTAAAGCAGAGTGTGATCAATGGATGAGAACACTGCTGTGTGTTTCACTTCAGAAATGGAACTTAATTCCCAGGCTCTGAGTCTTCCTATAAGCAAGACTTCGTTGCAGGTAAGGGCAGTCAGTTTTCTGCTCAAACGAACTACATCGTTCACGAAGCTCACACGTTTATAATCTTAACTGACAAGCATTGGATGTTAGAGGACCAGTGCTTTGTATCAGTTTCAGAAGAAGAGTTTGACTAGATATGGTCCGTATGTGTAGGTAACACCGTTCTTTTGTTCTCAGCACACTCAGATTTCCTGCTGTCTTAGAGACTCTAGAAAGCAAGAGCGTGCTTCTTTCTAAAGCAGAGTGTGATCCATGGATGAGAACTATGCTGTGTGTTTCCCTTCAGAAATGGAGTTAAATCCCAGGCTCTGAGTCTTCCTAAAAGCAAGACTTCATTTCAGGTAAGGGCAGTCACTTTTCTGCTCAAACGAACTACATCGTTCACTGAGCTCACACGTTTCTCATCTTAACTGACAAGCTTTGGAAGTTAGAGGGTCAGTGCTTTGTATCAGTTTCAGAAGGAGATTTGGACTAGATATGGTCCATATGTGTTGGAAACACCGATCTTTTGCTCTGGGCACACTCAGATTTCCTGCTGTCTTAGAGACTCTAGAAAGCAAGAGTGTGCTTCTTGCTCTAAAGCAGAGTGTGATCCATGGATGAAAACTATGCTGTGTGTTTCCCTTCAGAAAAGTAGTTAAATCCCAGGCTCTATGTCTTCCTACAAGCAAGACTTCGTTTCAGGTAAGGGCAGTCACTTTTCAGCTCAAACGAACTACATCTTTCACGGAGCTCACACGTTTCTCATCTTAACAGACAAGCATTGGATGTTAGAGGACCAGTGCTTTGTATCAGTTTCAGAAGAAGAGTTGGCCTAGATATGGTCCGTATGTGTATGAAACACCGTTCTTTTGTTCTCAGCAAACTCACGTTTCCTACTGTCTTAAAGACTCTAGAAAGAAAAAGCATGCTTCTTGTTCTAAAGCAGAGTGTGATCAATGGATGAGAACACTGCTGTGTGTTTCACTTCAGAAATGGAACTTAAATCCCAGGCTCTGAGTCTTCCTACAAGCAAGACTTCGTTGCAGGTAAGGGCAGTCAGTTTTCTGCTCAAAGGAACTACATCGTTCACGAAGCTCACACGTTTCTCATCTTAACTGACAAGCATTGGATGTTAGAGGACCAGTGCTTTGTATCTGTTTCAGAAGCAGAGTTGGACTAGATATGGTCCCAATGTGTAGGAAACACCGTTCTTTTGTTCTCACCACACTCACGTTTCCTGCTGTCTTAGAGACTTTAGAAAGCAAGAGCGTGCTTCTCGCTCTAAAGCAGAGTGTGATCCATGGATGAGAACACTGCTGTGTGTTTCACTTCAGAAATGGAACTTAAATCCCAGGCTCTGAGTCTTCCTACAAGCAAGACTTCGTTGCAGGTAAGGGCAGTCAGTTTTCTGCTCAAACGAACTACATCGTTCACGATGCTCACACGTTTCTCATCTTAACTGACAAGCATTGGAGGTTAGAGCACCAGTGCTTTGTATCAATTTCAGAAGAAGAGTTGGACTATATAATGTCCATATGTGTAGGAAACACCGTTCTTTTGTTCTCAGCACACTCACGTAACCTGCTGTCTTAGAGACTCTAGAAAGCAAGGGCATGCTTCTTGTTCTAATGCAGAGGGTGATCAATGGATGAGAACACTGCTGTGTGTTTCACTTCAGAAATGGAGTTAAATCCCATGCTCTGTGTCTCCCTACAAGCAAGACTTCGTTTCAGGTAAGGGCAGTCACTTTTCTGCTCAAGGAACTACATCGTTCACGAAGCTCACACGTTTCTCATCTTAACTGACAAGCATTGGATGTTAGAGGACCAGTGCTTTGTATCTGTTTCAGAAGCAGAGTTGGACTAGATATGGTCCCAATGTGTAGGAAACACCGTTCTTTTGTTCTCACCACACTCACGTTTCCTGCTGTCTTAGAGACTTTAGAAAGCAAGAGCGTGCTTCTCGCTCTAAAGCAGAGTGTGATCCATGGATGAGAACACTGCTGTGTGTTTCACATCAGAAGTGGAGTTAAATCCCAGGCTCTGAGTCTTCCTACAAGCAAGACTTCGTTTCAGGTAAGGGCAGTCACTTTTCTGCTCAAAGGAACTACATCGTTCACGAAGCTCACACGTTTCTCATCTTAACTGACAAGCATTTGATGTTAGAGGACCAGTGATTTGTATCAGTTTCAGAAGAAGAGTTGGACTAGATATGGTCCGTATGTGTAGGAAACACCGTTCTTTTATTCTCAGCACACTCACGTTTCCTGCTGTCTTAGAGACTCTAGAAAGCAAGAGCATGCTTCTTTCTAAAGCAGAGTGTGATCCATGGATGAGAACTATGCTGTGTGTTTGCCTTCAGAAATGGAGTTAAATCCCAGGCTCTGAGTCTTCCTACAAGCAAGATTTCATTTCAGGTAAGGGCAGTCACTTTTCTGCTCAAAGGAATTACATCGTTCACTGAGCTCACACGTTTCTCATCTTAACTGACAAGCATTGGAAGTTAGATGGTCAGTGCTTTGTATCAGTTTCAGAAGGAGATTTGGACTAGATATGGTCCATATGTGTAGGAAACACCGATTTTTTGTTCTGGGCACACTCAGATTTCCTGCTGTCTTAGAGACTCTAGAAAGCAAGAGTGTGCTTCTCGCTCTAAAGCAGAGTGTGATCCATGGATGAAAACTATGCTTTGTGTTTCCCTTCAGAAAAGTAGTTAAATCCCAGGCTCTATGTCTTCCTACAAGCAAGACTTCGTTTCAGGTTGGGCAGTCACTTTTCAGCTCAAACGAACTACATCTTTCACGGAGCTCACACGTTTCTCATCTTAACAGACAAGCATTGGATGTTAGAGGACCAGTGCTTTGTATCAGTTTCAGAAGCAGATTTCGACTAGATATGGTCCGTATGTGTAGGAAACACCGTTCTTTTGTTCTCAGCAAACTCACGTTTCCTGCTGACTTAGAGACTCTAGAAAGGAAGAGCATGCTTCTTGTTCTAATGCAGAGGGTGATCAATGGATGAGAACACTGCTGTGTGTTTCACTTCAGAAATGGAATTAAATCCCAGGCTCTGAGTCTTCCTACAAGCAAGACTTCGTTTCAGGTAAGGGCAGTCACTTTTCTGCTCAAAGGAACTTCATCCTTCACGAAGCTCACACGTTTCTCATCTTAACTGACAAGCATTGGATGTTAGAGGGTCAGTGCTTTGTATCAGTTTCAGAATCAGATTTGGACTACATATGGTCCATATGTGTAGGAAACACCGATCTTTTGTTCTGGGCACACTCACGTTTCCTGCTGTCTTAGAGACTCTAGAAAGCAAAAGCGTGCTTCTCACTCTAAAACAGAGGGTGATCCATGGATGAGACTATGCTGTGTGTTTCCCTTCAGAAAAGTAGTTAAATCCCATGCTCTGTGTCTCCCTACAAGCAAGACTTCATTTCAGGTAAGGGCAGTCACTTTTCTGCTCAAAGAAACTACATCGTTCACGAAGCTCACACATTTCTCATCTTAACTGACAAGCATTGGATGTTAGAGGACCAGTGCTTTGTATCTGTTTCAGAAGCAGAGTTGGACTAGATGAGGTGCCTATGTGTAGGAAACACCGTTCTTTTGTTCTCAGCACACTCACGTTTCCTGCTGTCTTAGAGACTTTAGAAAGCAAGTGTGTGCTTCTCGTTCTAAAGCAGAGTGTGATCCATGGAAGAGAACTATGCTGTGTGTTTCACATCAGAAATGGAGTTAAATCCCAGGCTCTGAGTCTTCCTACAAGCAAGACTTGGTTTCAGGTAAGGGCAGTCATTTTTCTGCTCAAACGAACTACATCGTTCACGAAGCTCACACGTTTCTCATCTTAACTGACACGCATTTGATGTTAGAGGACCAGTGCTTTGTATCAGTTTCAGAAGAAGAGTTGGACTAGATATGGTCCGTATGTGTAGGAAACACCATTCTTTTGTTCTCAGCACACTCACGTTTCCTGCTATCTTAGAGACTCTAGAAAGCAAGAGCGTGCTTCTTGTTCTAAAGCAGAGTGTGATTAATGGATGATTAGACTGCTGTGTATTTTACTTCAGAAATGGAGTTAAATCCCAGACTCTGAGTCTTCCTACAAGCAAGACTTCAATTCAGGTAAGGCGAGTCACTTTTCTCCTCAAAATAACTATATCGTTCACGAAGCTCAAACGTTTCACATCTTAACTGACAAGCGTTGGATGTTAGAGGGTCAGTGCTTTGTATCAGTTTCAGAAGCAGATTTGGACTACATATGGTCCATATGTGTAGGTAACACCGTTATTTTGTTCTGGGCACACTCAGATTTCCTGCTGTATTAGAGACTCTAGAAAGCTAGAGTGTGCTTCTTGCTCTAAAGCAGAGTGTGATCCATGGATGAGAACTATGCTGTATGTTTCCCTTCAGAAATGGAGATAAATCCCAGGCTCTGATTCTTCCTATAAGCAAGACTTCGTTTCAGGTAAGGGCAGTCACTTTTATGCTCAAACGAACTACATTGTTCACGAAGCTCACACGTTTCTCATCTTTACGGACAAGCATTGGATGTTAGAGGACCAGTGCTTTGTATCAGTTTCAGAAGAAGAGTTGGACTAGATATGGTCCGTATGTGTAGGAAACACCGTTCTTTGTTCTCAGCACACTCACGTTTCCTGTTGTCGTAGAGACTCTAGAAAGCAAGAGCGTGCTTCTCGCTCTAAAGCAGAGTGTGATCCATGGATGAGAACTATGCTATGTGTTTGCCTTCAGATATGGATTTAAATCCCAGGCTCTGAGTCTTCCTACAAGCAAGACTTCGTTTCAGGTAAGGGCAGTCACTTTTCTGCTCAAACGAACTACATCGTTCACTGAGCTAACACGTTTCTCATCTTAACTGAAAAGCATTGGAAGTTAGAGGGTCAGTGCTTTGTATCAGTTTCAGAAGGAGATTTGGACTAGATATGGTCCATATGTGTAGGAAACACCGATTTTTTGTTCTGGGCACACTCAGATTTCCTGCTGTCTTAGAGACTCTAGAAAGCAAGAGTGTGCTTCTCGCTCTAAAGCAGAGTGTGATCCATGGATGAAAACTATGCTTTGTGTTTCCCTTCAGAAAAGTAGTTAAATCCCAGGCTCTATGTCTTCCTACAAGCAAGACTTCGTTTCAGGTTGGGCAGTCACTTTTCAGCTCAAACGAACTACATCTTTCACGGAGCTCACACGTTTCTCATCTTAACAGACAAGCATTGGATGTTAGAGGACCAGTGCTTTGTATCAGTTTCAGAAGCAGATTTCGACTAGATATGGTCCGTATGTGTAGGAAACACCGTTCTTTTGTTCTCAGCAAACTCACGTTTCCTGCTGACTTAGAGACTCTAGAAAGGAAGAGCATGCTTCTTGTTCTAATGCAGAGGGTGATCAATGGATAAGAACACTGCTGTGTGTTTCACTTCAGAAATGGAACTTAAATCCCAGGCTCTGAGTCTTCCTACAAGCAAGACTTCGTTTCAGGTAAGGGCAGTCACTTTTCTGCTCAAAGGAGCTTCATCCTTCACGAAGCTCACACGTTTCTCATCTTAACTGACAAGCATTGGATGTTAGAGGGTCAGTGCTTTGTATCAGTTTCAGAATCAGATTTGGACTACATATGGTCCATATGTGTAGGAAACACCGATCTTTTGTTCTGGGCACACTCACGTTTCCTGCTGTCTTAGAGACTCTAGAAAGCAAAAGCGTGCTTCTCACTCTAAAACAGAGGGTGATCCATGGATGAGACTATGCTGTGTGTTTCCCTTCAGAAAAGTAGTTAAATCCCATGCTCTGTGTCTCCCTACAAGCAAGAATTCATTTCAGGTAAGGGCAGTCACTTTTCTGCTCAAAGAAACTACATCGTTCACGAAGCTCACACATTTCTCATCTTAACTGACAAGCATTGGATGTTAGAGGACCAGTGCTTTGTATCTGTTTCAGAAGCAGAGTTGGACTAGATGAGGTCCCTATGTGTAGGAAACACCGTTCTTTTGTTCTCAGCACACTCACGTTTCCTGCTGTCTTAGAGACTTTAGAAAGCAAGTGTGTGCTTCTCGTTCTAAAGCAGAGTGTGATCCATGGAAGAGAACTATGCTGTGTGTTTCACATCAGAAATGGAGTTAAATCCCAGGCTCTGAGTCTTCCTACAAGCAAGACTTCGTTTCAGGTAAGGGCAGTAATTTTTCTGCTCAAACGAACTACATCGTTCACGAAGCTCACACGTTTCTCATCTTAACTGACACGCATTTGATGTTAGAGGACCAGTGCTTTGTATCAGTTTCAGAAGAAGAGTTGGACTAGATATGGTCCGTATGTGTAGGAAACACCATTCTTTTGTTCTCAGCACACTCACGTTTCCTGCTATCTTAGAGACTCTAGAAAGCAAGAGCGTGCTTCTTGTTCTAAAGCAGAGTGTGATTAATGGATGATTAGACTGCTGTGTATTTTACTTCAGAAATGGAGTTAAATCCCAGACTCTGAGTCTTCCTACAAGCAAGACTTCAATTCAGGTAAGGCGAGTCACTTTTCTCCTCAAAATAACTATATCGTTCACGAAGCTCAAACGTTTCTCATCTTAACTGACAAGCGTTGGATGTTAGAGGGTCAGTGCTTTGTATCAGTTTCAGAAGCAGATTTGGACTACATATGGTCCATATGTGTAGGAAACACCGTTATTTTGTTCTGGGCACACTCAGATTTCCTGCTGTATTAGAGACTCTAGAAAGCTAGAGTGTGCTTCTTGCTCTAAAGCAGAGTGTGATCCATGGATGAGAACTATGCTGTATGTTTCCCTTCAGAAATGGAGATAAATCCCAGGCTCTGATTCTTCCTATAAGCAAGACTTCGTTTCAGGTAAGGGCAGTCACTTTTATGCTCAAACGAACTACATTGTTCACGAAGCTCACACGTTTCTCATCTTTACGGACAAGCATTGGATGTTAGAGGACCAGTGCTTTGTATCAGTTTCAGAAGAAGAGTTGGACTAGATATGGTCCGTATGTGTAGGAAACACCGTTCTTTGTTCTCAGCACACTCACGTTTCCTGTTGTCGTAGAGACTCTAGAAAGCAAGAGCGTGCTTCTCGCTCTAAAGCAGAGTGTGATCCATGGATGAGAACTATGCTATGTGTTTGCCTTCAGATATGGATTTAAATCCCAGGCTCTGAGTCTTCCTACAAGCAAGACTTCGTTTCAGGTAAGGGCAGTCACTTTTCTGCTCAAACGAACTACATCGTTCACTGAGCTAACACGTTTCTCATCTTAACTGAAAAGCATTGGAAGTTAGAGGGTCAGTGCTTTGTATCAGTTTCAGAAGGAGATTTGGACTAGATATGGTCCATATGTGTAGGAAACACCGTTCTTTTATTCTGGGCACACTCAGATTTCCTGCTGTCTTAGAGACTCTAGAAAGCAAGAGTGTGCTTCTCGCTCTAAAGCAGAGTGTGATCCATGGATGAAAACTATGCTGTGTGTTTCCCTTCAGAAAAGTAGTTAAGCCCCAGGCTCTATGTCTTCCTACAAGCAAGACTTCGTTCCAGGTAAGGGCAGTCACTTTTCTGCTCAAAGGAACTACATCGTTCACGAAGCTCACCCGTTTCTCATCTTAACTGACAAGCATTTGATGTTAGAGGACCAGTGCTTTGTATCTGTTTCAGAAGCAGAGTTGGACTAGATATGGTCCCTATGTGTAGGAAACACTGTTCTTTTGTTCTCAGCTCACTCACGTTTCCTGCTGTCTTAGAGAGTCTAGAAATCTAGAGCGTGCTTCTTGTTCTAAAGCAGAGTGTGATCAATGGTTGATTACACTGCTGTGTGTTTTACTTCAGAAATGGAGTTAAATCCCAGGCTCTGAGTCTTCCTACAAGCAAGACTTCAATTCAGGTAAGGGCAGTCACTTTTCTGCTCAAACTAACTACATCGTACACGAAGCTAACACGTTTCTCATCTTAACTGACAAGCATTGGATGTTAGAGTGTCAGTGCTTTGTATCAGTTTCAGAAGCAGATTTGGACTACATATGGTCCATATGTGTAGGAAACACCGTTCTTTTGTTCTCAGCACACTCACGTTTCCTGCTGTCTTAGAGATTCTAGAAATCAAGAGCGTGCTTCTTGTTCTAAAGCAGAGTGTGATTAATGGATGATTAGACTGCTGTGTATTTTACTTCAGAAATGGAGTTAAATCCCAGACTCTGAGTCTTCCTACAAGTAAGACTTCAATTCAGGTAAGGGGATTCACTTTTCTGCTCAAACTAACTATATCGTTCACGAAGCTCAAACGTTTCTCATCTTAACTGACAAGCGTTGGATGTTAGAGGGTCAGTGCTTTGTATCAATTTCAGAAGCAGATTTGGACTACATATGGTCCATATGTGTAGGAAACACCGTTCTTTTGTTCTGGGCACACTCAGATTTCCTGCTGTATTAGAGACTCTAGAAAGCTAGGGTGTGCTTCTTGCTCTAAATCAGAGTGTGATCCATGGATGACAACTATGCTGTGTGTTTCCCTTCAGAAATGGAGATAAATCCCAGGCTCTGATTCTTCCTATAAGCAAGACTTCGTTTCAGGTAAGGGCAGTCACTTTTCAGCTCAAACGAACTACATCTTTCACGAGCTCACACGTTTCTCATCTTAACAGACAATCATTGGATGTTAGAGGACCAGTGCTTTGTATCAATTTCCAAAGCAGAGTTCGACTAGATATGGTCCGTATGTGTATGAAACACCGTTCTTTTGTTCTCAGCAAACTCACATTTCCTGCTGTCTTAGAGAATCTAGAAAGAAGAGCATGCTTCTTGTTCAAACGCAGTGTGTGATCAATGGATGAGAACTCTTCTCTGTGTTTCACTTCAGAAATGGAGTTAAATCCCAGGCTCTGAGTCTTCCTACAAGCAAGACTTCGTTTCAGGTAAGGGCAGTCACTTTTCTGCTCAAACTAACTACATCGTACACGAAGCTCAAACGTTTCTCATCTTAACTGACAAGCGTTGGATGTTAGAGGGTCAGTGCTTTGTATCAGTTTCAGAATCAGATTTGGACAACATATGGTCCATATGTGTAGGAAACACCGTTCTTTTGTTCTGGGCACACTCAGATTTCCTGCTGTATTAGAGACTCTAGAAAGCTAGAGTGTGCTTCTTGCTCTAAAGCAGAGTGTGATCCATGGATGAGAACTATGCTGTGTGTTTCCCTTCAGAAATGGAGATAAATCCCAGGCTCTGAGTCTTCCTACAAGCAAGACTTCGTTTCAGGTAAGGGAAGTCACTTTCCTGCTCAAACGAACTACATCGTTCACGAAGCTCACACGTGTCTCATCTTTACTGACAAGCATTGGATGTTAGAGGGTCAGTGCTTTGTATCAGTTTCAGAAGCAGATTTGGACTAGATATGGTCCATATGTGTAGGAAACACCGATTTTTTGTTCTGGGCACACTCAGATTTCCTGCTGTCTTAGAGACTCTAGAAAGCAAGAGTGTGCTTCTCGCTCTAAAGCAGAGTGTGATCCATGGATGAAAACTATGCTTTGTGTTTCCCTTCAGAAAAGTAGTTAAATCCCAGGCTCTATGTCTTCCTACAAGCAAGACTTCGTTTCAGGTTGGGCAGTCACTTTTCAGCTCAAACGAACTACATCTTTCACGGAGCTCACACGTTTCTCATCTTAACAGACAAGCATTGGATGTTAGAGGACCAGTGCTTTGTATCAGTTTCAGAAGCAGATTTCGACTAGATATGGTCCGTATGTGTAGGAAACACCGTTCTTTTGTTCTCAGCAAACTCACGTTTCCTGCTGACTTAGAGACTCTAGAAAGGAAGAGCATGCTTCTTGTTCTAATGCAGAGGGTGATCAATGGATAAGAACACTGCTGTGTGTTTCACTTCAGAAATGGAATTAAATCCCAGGCTCTGAGTCTTCCTACAAGCAAGACTTCGTTTCAGGTAAGGGCAGTCACTTTTCTGCTCAAAGGAACTTCATCCTTCACGAAGCTCACACGTTTCTCATCTTAACTGACAAGCATTGGATGTTAGAGGGTCAGTGCTTTGTATCAGTTTCAGAATCAGATTTGGACTACATATGGTCCATATGTGTAGGAAACACCGATCTTTTGTTCTGGGCACACTCACGTTTCCTGCTGTCTTAGAGACTCTAGAAAGCAAAAGCGTGCTTCTCACTCTAAAACAGAGGGTGATCCATGGATGAGACTATGCTGTGTGTTTCCCTTCAGAAAAGTAGTTAAATCCCATGCTCTGTGTCTCCCTACAAGCAAGACTTCATTTCAGGTAAGGGCAGTCACTTTTCTGCTCAAAGAAACTACATCGTTCACGAAGCTCACACATTTCTCATCTTAACTGACAAGCATTGGATGTTAGAGGACCAGTGCTTTGTATCTGTTTCAGAAGCAGAGTTGGACTAGATGAGGTCCCTATGTGTAGGAAACACCGTTCTTTTGTTCTCAGCACACTCACGTTTCCTGCTGTCTTAGAGACTTTAGAAAGCAAGTGTGTGCTTCTCGTTCTAAAGCAGAGTGTGATCCATGGAAGAGAACTATGCTGTGTGTTTCACATCAGAAATGGAGTTAAATCCCAGGCTCTGAGTCTTCCTACAAGCAAGACTTCGTTTCAGGTAAGGGCAGTAATTTTTCTGCTCAAACGAACTACATCGTTCACGAAGCTCACACGTTTCTCATCTTAACTGACACGCATTTGATGTTAGAGGACCAGTGCTTTGTATCAGTTTCAGAAGAAGAGTTGGACTAGATATGGTCCGTATGTGTAGGAAACACCATTCTTTTGTTCTCAGCACACTCACGTTTCCTGCTATCTTAGAGACTCTAGAAAGCAAGAGCGTGCTTCTTGTTCTAAAGCAGAGTGTGATTAATGGATGATTAGACTGCTGTGTATTTTACTTCAGAAATGGAGTTAAATCCCAGACTCTGAGTCTTCCTACAAGCAAGACTTCAATTCAGGTAAGGCGAGTCACTTTTCTCCTCAAAATAACTATATCGTTCACGAAGCTCAAACGTTTCACATCTTAACTGACAAGCGTTGGATGTTAGAGGGTCAGTGCTTTGTATCAGTTTCAGAAGCAGATTTGGACTACATATGGTCCATATGTGTAGGAAACACCGTTATTTTGTTCTGGGCACACTCAGATTTCCTGCTGTATTAGAGACTCTAGAAAGCTAGAGTGTGCTTCTTGCTCTAAAGCAGAGTGTGATCCATGGATGAGAACTATGCTGTATGTTTCCCTTCAGAAATGGAGATAAATCCCAGGCTCTGATTCTTCCTATAAGCAAGACTTCGTTTCAGGTAAGGGCAGTCACTTTTATGCTCAAACGAACTACATTGTTCACGAAGCTCACACGTTTCTCATCTTTACGGACAAGCATTGGATGTTAGAGGACCAGTGCTTTGTATCAGTTTCAGAAGAAGAGTTGGACTAGATATGGTCCGTATGTGTAGGAAACACCGTTCTTTGTTCTCAGCACACTCACGTTTCCTGTTGTCGTAGAGACTCTAGAAAGCAAGAGCGTGCTTCTCGCTCTAAAGCAGAGTGTGATCCATGGATGAGAACTATGCTATGTGTTTGCCTTCAGATATGGATTTAAATCCCAGGCTCTGAGTCTTCCTACAAGCAAGACTTCGTTTCAGGTAAGGGCAGTCACTTTTCTGCTCAAACGAACTACATCGTTCACTGAGCTAACACGTTTCTCATCTTAACTGAAAAGCATTGGAAGTTAGAGGGTCAGTGCTTTGTATCAGTTTCAGAAGGAGATTTGGACTAGATATGGTCCATATGTGTAGGAAACACCGTTCTTTTATTCTGGGCACACTCAGATTTCCTGCTGTCTTAGAGACTCTAGAAAGCAAGAGTGTGCTTCTCGCTCTAAAGCAGAGTGTGATCCATGGATGAAAACTATGCTGTGTGTTTCCCTTCAGAAAAGTAGTTAAGCCCCAGGCTCTATGTCTTCCTACAAGCAAGACTTCGTTCCAGGTAAGGGCAGTCACTTTTCTGCTCAAAGGAACTACATCGTTCACGAAGCTCACCCGTTTCTCATCTTAACTGACAAGCATTTGATGTTAGAGGACCAGTGCTTTGTATCTGTTTCAGAAGCAGAGTTGGACTAGATATGGTCCCTATGTGTAGGAAACACAGTTCTTTTGTTCTCAGCACACTCACGTTTCCTGCTGTCTTAGAGAGTCTAGAAATCTAGAGCGTGCTTCTTGTTCTAAAGCAGAGTGTGATCAATGGTTGATTACACTGCTGTGTGTTTTACTTCAGAAATGGAGTTAAATCCCAGGCTCTGAGTCTTCCTACAAGCAAGACTTCAATTCAGGTAAGGGCAGTCACTTTTCTGCTCAAACTAACTACATCGTACACGAAGCTAACACGTTTCTCATCTTAACTGACAAGCATTGGATGTTAGAGTGTCAGTGCTTTGTATCAGTTTCAGAAGCAGATTTGGACTACATATGGTCCATATGTGTAGGAAACACCGTTCTTTTGTTCTGGGCACACTCACATTTCCTGCTGTCTTAGAGACTCTAGGAAGCAAGAGCGTGCTTCTCGCTCTAAAACAGAGTGTGATCCATGGATGAGACTATGCTGGGTGTTTCACTTCAGAAATGGAGTTAAATCCCATGCTCTGTGTCTCCCTACAAGCAAGACTTCGTTTCAGGTAAGGGCAGTCACTTTTCTGCTCAAAGGAACTATATCGTTCACGAAGCTCACCCGTTTCTCATCTTAACTGACAAGCATTTGATGTTAGAGGACCAGTGCTTTGTATCAGTTTCAGAAGAAGAGTTGGACTAGATATGGTCCCTCTATGTAGGAAACACCGTTCTTTTGTTCTCAGCACACTCACGTTTCCTGCTGTCTTAGAGATTCTAGAAATCAAGAGCGTGCTTCTTGTTCTAAAGCAGAGTGTGATTAATGGATGATTAGACTGCTGTGTATTTTACTTCAGAAATGGAGTTAAATCCCAGACTCTGAGTCTTCCTACAAGTAAGACTTCAATTCAGGTAAGGGGATTCACTTTTCTGCTCAAACTAACTATATCGTTCACGAAGCTCAAACGTTTCTCATCTTAACTGACAAGCGTTGGATGTTAGAGGGTCAGTGCTTTGTATCAATTTCAGAAGCAGATTTGGACTACATATGGTCCATATGTGTAGGAAACACCGTTCTTTTGTTCTGGGCACACTCAGATTTCCTGCTGTATTAGAGACTCTAGAAAGCTAGGGTGTGCTTCTTGCTCTAAATCAGAGTGTGATCCATGGATGACAACTATGCTGTGTGTTTCCCTTCAGAAATGGAGATAAATCCCAGGCTCTGATTCTTCCTATAAGCAAGACTTCGTTTCAGGTAAGGGCAGTCACTTTTCAGCTCAAACGAACTACATCTTTCACGAGCTCACACGTTTCTCATCTTAACAGACAATCATTGGATGTTAGAGGACCAGTGCTTTGTATCAATTTCCAAAGCAGAGTTCGACTAGATATGGTCCGTATGTGTATGAAACACCGTTCTTTTGTTCTCAGCAAACTCACATTTCCTGCTGTCTTAGAGAATCTAGAAAGAAGAGCATGCTTCTTCTTCAAACGCAGTGTGTGATCAATGGATGAGAACTCTTCTCTGTGTTTCACTTCAGAAATGGAGTTAAATCCCAGGCTCTGAGTCTTCCTACAAGCAAGACTTCGTTTCAGGTAAGGGCAGTCACTTTTCTGCTCAAACTAACTACATCGTACACGAAGCTCAAACGTTTCTCATCTTAACTGACAAGCGTTGGATGTTAGAGGGTCAGTGCTTTGTATCAGTTTCAGAATCAGATTTGGACAACATATGGTCCATATGTGTAGGAAACACCGTTCTTTTGTTCTGGGCACACTCAGATTTCCTGCTGTATTAGAGACTCTAGAAAGCTAGAGTGTGCTTCTTGCTCTAAAGCAGAGTGTGATCCATGGATGAGAACTATGCTGTGTGTTTCCCTTCAGAAATGGAGATAAATCCCAGGCTCTGAGTCTTCCTACAAGCAAGACTTCGTTTCAGGTAAGGGAAGTCACTTTCCTGCTCAAACGAACTACATCGTTCACGAAGCTCACACGTGTCTCATCTTTACTGACAAGCATTGGATGTTAGAGGGTCAGTGCTTTGTATCAGTTTCAGAAGCAGATTTGGACTAGATATGGTCCATATGTGTAGGAAACACCGATTTTTTGTTCTGGGCACACTCAGATTTCCTGCTGTCTTAGAGACTCTAGAAAGCAAGAGTGTGCTTCTCGCTCTAAAGCAGAGTGTGATCCATGGATGAAAACTATGCTTTGTGTTTCCCTTCAGAAAAGTAGTTAAATCCCAGGCTCTATGTCTTCCTACAAGCAAGACTTCGTTTCAGGTTGGGCAGTCACTTTTCAGCTCAAACGAACTACATCTTTCACGGAGCTCACACGTTTCTCATCTTAACAGACAAGCATTGGATGTTAGAGGACCAGTGCTTTGTATCAGTTTCAGAAGCAGATTTCGACTAGATATGGTCCGTATGTGTAGGAAACACCGTTCTTTTGTTCTCAGCAAACTCACGTTTCCTGCTGACTTAGAGACTCTAGAAAGGAAGAGCATGCTTCTTGTTCTAATGCAGAGGGTGATCAATGGATAAGAACACTGCTGTGTGTTTCACTTCAGAAATGGAATTAAATCCCAGGCTCTGAGTCTTCCTACAAGCAAGACTTCGTTTCAGGTAAGGGCAGTCACTTTTCTGCTCAAAGGAACTTCATCCTTCACGAAGCTCACACGTTTCTCATCTTAACTGACAAGCATTGGATGTTAGAGGGTCAGTGCTTTGTATCAGTTTCAGAATCAGATTTGGACTACATATGGTCCATATGTGTAGGAAACACCGATCTTTTGTTCTGGGCACACTCACGTTTCCTGCTGTCTTAGAGACTCTAGAAAGCAAAAGCGTGCTTCTCACTCTAAAACAGAGGGTGATCCATGGATGAGACTATGCTGTGTGTTTCCCTTCAGAAAAGTAGTTAAATCCCATGCTCTGTGTCTCCCTACAAGCAAGACTTCATTTCAGGTAAGGGCAGTCACTTTTCTGCTCAAAGAAACTACATCGTTCACGAAGCTCACACATTTCTCATCTTAACTGACAAGCATTGGATGTTAGAGGACCAGTGCTTTGTATCTGTTTCAGAAGCAGAGTTGGACTAGATGAGGTCCCTATGTGTAGGAAACACCGTTCTTTTGTTCTCAGCACACTCACGTTTCCTGCTGTCTTAGAGACTTTAGAAAGCAAGTGTGTGCTTCTCGTTCTAAAGCAGAGTGTGATCCATGGAAGAGAACTATGCTGTGTGTTTCACATCAGAAATGGAGTTAAATCCCAGGCTCTGAGTCTTCCTACAAGCAAGACTTCGTTTCAGGTAAGGGCAGTAATTTTTCTGCTCAAACGAACTACATCGTTCACGAAGCTCACACGTTTCTCATCTTAACTGACACGCATTTGATGTTAGAGGACCAGTGCTTTGTATCAGTTTCAGAAGAAGAGTTGGACTAGATATGGTCCGTATGTGTAGGAAACACCATTCTTTTGTTCTCAGCACACTCACGTTTCCTGCTATCTTAGAGACTCTAGAAAGCAAGAGCGTGCTTCTTGTTCTAAAGCAGAGTGTGATTAATGGATGATTAGACTGCTGTGTATTTTACTTCAGAAATGGAGTTAAATCCCAGACTCTGAGTCTTCCTACAAGCAAGACTTCAATTCAGGTAAGGCGAGTCACTTTTCTCCTCAAAATAACTATATCGTTCACGAAGCTCAAACGTTTCACATCTTAACTGACAAGCGTTGGATGTTAGAGGGTCAGTGCTTTGTATCAGTTTCAGAAGCAGATTTGGACTACATATGGTCCATATGTGTAGGAAACACCGTTATTTTGTTCTGGGCACACTCAGATTTCCTGCTGTATTAGAGACTCTAGAAAGCTAGAGTGTGCTTCTTGCTCTAAAGCAGAGTGTGATCCATGGATGAGAACTATGCTGTATGTTTCCCTTCAGAAATGGAGATAAATCCCAGGCTCTGATTCTTCCTATAAGCAAGACTTCGTTTCAGGTAAGGGCAGTCACTTTTATGCTCAAACGAACTACATTGTTCACGAAGCTCACACGTTTCTCATCTTTACGGACAAGCATTGGATGTTAGAGGACCAGTGCTTTGTATCAGTTTCAGAAGAAGAGTTGGACTAGATATGGTCCGTATGTGTAGGAAACACCGTTCTTTGTTCTCAGCACACTCACGTTTCCTGTTGTCGTAGAGACTCTAGAAAGCAAGAGCGTGCTTCTCGCTCTAAAGCAGAGTGTGATCCATGGATGAGAACTATGCTATGTGTTTGCCTTCAGATATGGATTTAAATCCCAGGCTCTGAGTCTTCCTACAAGCAAGACTTCGTTTCAGGTAAGGGCAGTCACTTTTCTGCTCAAACGAACTACATCGTTCACTGAGCTAACACGTTTCTCATCTTAACTGAAAAGCATTGGAAGTTAGAGGGTCAGTGCTTTGTATCAGTTTCAGAAGGAGATTTGGACTAGATATGGTCCATATGTGTAGGAAACACCGTTCTTTTATTCTGGGCACACTCAGATTTCCTGCTGTCTTAGAGACTCTAGAAAGCAAGAGTGTGCTTCTCGCTCTAAAGCAGAGTGTGATCCATGGATGAAAACTATGCTGTGTGTTTCCCTTCAGAAAAGTAGTTAAGCCCCAGGCTCTATGTCTTCCTACAAGCAAGACTTCGTTCCAGGTAAGGGCAGTCACTTTTCTGCTCAAAGGAACTACATCGTTCACGAAGCTCACCCGTTTCTCATCTTAACTGACAAGCATTTGATGTTAGAGGACCAGTGCTTTGTATCTGTTTCAGAAGCAGAGTTGGACTAGATATGGTCCCTATGTGTAGGAAACACTGTTCTTTTGTTCTCAGCACACTCACGTTTCCTGCTGTCTTAGAGAGTCTAGAAATCTAGAGCGTGCTTCTTGTTCTAAAGCAGAGTGTGATCAATGGTTGATTACACTGCTGTGTGTTTTACTTCAGAAATGGAGTTAAATCCCAGGCTCTGAGTCTTCCTACAAGCAAGACTTCAATTCAGGTAAGGGCAGTCACTTTTCTGCTCAAACTAACTACATCGTACACGAAGCTAACACGTTTCTCATCTTAACTGACAAGCATTGGATGTTAGAGTGTCAGTGCTTTGTATCAGTTTCAGAAGCAGATTTGGACTACATATGGTCCATATGTGTAGGAAACACCGTTCTTTTGTTCTGGGCACACTCACGTTTCCTGCTGTCTTAGAGACTCTAGGAAGCAAGAGCGTGCTTCTCGCTCTAAAACAGAGTGTGATCCATGGATGAGACTATGCTGGGTGTTTCACTTCAGAAATGGAGTTAAATCCCATGCTCTGTGTCTCCCTACAAGCAAGACTTCGTTTCAGGTAAGGGCAGTCACTTTTCTGCTCAAAGGAACTACATCGTTCACGAAGCTCACCCGTTTCTCATCTTAACTGACAAGCATTTGATGTTAGAGGACCAGTGCTTTGTATCAGTTTCAGAAGAAGAGTTGGACTAGATATGGTCCCTCTATGTAGGAAACACCGTTCTTTTGTTCTCAGCACACTCACGTTTCCTGCTGTCTTAGAGATTCTAGAAATCAAGAGCGTGCTTCTTGTTCTAAAGCAGAGTGTGATTAATGGATGATTAGACTGCTGTGTATTTTACTTCAGAAATGGAGTTAAATCCCAGACTCTGAGTCTTCCTACAAGTAAGACTTCAATTCAGGTAAGGGGATTCACTTTTCTGCTCAAACTAACTATATCGTTCACGAAGCTCAAACGTTTCTCATCTTAACTGACAAGCGTTGGATGTTAGAGGGTCAGTGCTTTGTATCAATTTCAGAAGCAGATTTGGACTACATATGGTCCATATGTGTAGGAAACACCGTTCTTTTGTTCTGGGCACACTCAGATTTCCTGCTGTATTAGAGACTCTAGAAAGCTAGAGTGTGCTTCTTGCTCTAAATCAGAGTGTGATCCATGGATGACAACTATGCTGTGTGTTTCCCTTCAGAAATGGAGATAAATCCCAGGCTCTGATTCTTCCTATAAGCAAGACTTCGTTTCAGGTAAGGGCAGTCACTTTTCAGCTCAAACGAACTACATCTTTCACGAGCTCACACGTTTCTCATCTTAACAGACAATCATTGGATGTTAGAGGACCAGTGCTTTGTATCAATTTCCAAAGCAGAGTTCGACTAGATATGGTCCGTATGTGTATGAAACACCGTTCTTTTGTTCTCAGCAAACTCACATTTCCTGCTGTCTTAGAGAATCTAGAAAGAAGAGCATGCTTCTTGTTCAAACGCAGTGTGTGATCAATGGATGAGAACTCTTCTCTGTGTTTCACTTCAGAAATGGAGTTAAATCCCAGGCTCTGAGTCTTCCTACAAGCAAGACTTCGTTTCAGGTAAGGGCAGTCACTTTTCTGCTCAAACTAACTACATCGTACACGAAGCTCAAACGTTTCTCATCTTAACTGACAAGCGTTGGATGTTAGAGGGTCAGTGCTTTGTATCAGTTTCAGAATCAGATTTGGACAACATATGGTCCATATGTGTAGGAAACACCGTTCTTTTGTTCTGGGCACACTCAGATTTCCTGCTGTATTAGAGACTCTAGAAAGCTAGAGTGTGCTTCTTGCTCTAAAGCAGAGTGTGATCCATGGATGAGAACTATGCTGTGTGTTTCCCTTCAGAAATGGAGATAAATCCCAGGCTCTGAGTCTTCCTACAAGCAAGACTTCGTTTCAGGTAAGGGAAGTCACTTTCCTGCTCAAACGAACTACATCGTTCACGAAGCTCACACGTGTCTCATCTTTACTGACAAGCATTGGATGTTAGAGGACCAGTGCATTGTATCATTTACAGAAGAAAAGTTGGACTAGATATGGACCGTATGTGTAGGAAACACCGTTCTTTGTTCTCAGCACACTCACGTTTCATGTTGTCTTAGAGAATCTAGAAAGCAAGAGCGTGCTTCTCGCTCTAAAGCAGAGTGTGATCCATGGATGAGAACTATGCTATGTGTTTGCCTTCAGAAATGGAGTTAAATCCCAGGTTCTGAGTCTTCCTACAAGCAAGACTTCGTTTCAGGTAAGGGCAGTCACTTTACTGCTCAAACGAACTACATCGTTCACTGAGCTCACACGTTTCTCATCTTAACTGAAAAGCATTGGAAGTTAGAGGGTCAGTGCTTTGTATCAGTTTCAGAAGGAGATTTGGACTAGATATGGTCCATATGTGTAGGAAACACCGTTCTTTTATTCTGGGCACACTCAGATTTCCTGCTGTCTTAGAGACTCTAGAAAGCAAGAGTGTGCTTCTCGCTCTAAAGCAGAGTGTGATCCATGGATGAAAACTATGCTGTGTGTTTCCCTTCAGAAAAGTAGTTAAGCCCCAGGCTCTATGTCTTCCTACAAGCAAGACTTCGTTTCAGGTAAGGGCAGTTACTTTTCAGCTCAAACGAACTACATCTTTCACGGAGCTCACACGTTTCTCATCTAAACAGATAAGCATTGGATGTTAGAGGACCAGTGCTTTGTATCAGTTTCAGAAGATGAGTTGGACTAGATATGGTCAGTATGTGTATGAAACACCGTTCTTTTGTTCTCAGCAAACTCACATTTCCTGCTGTCTTAGAGACTCTAGAAAGAAGAGCATGCTTCTTGTTCAAACGCAGAGTGTGATAAATGGATGAGAACACTGCTGTGTGTTTCACTTCAGAAATGGAGTTAAATCCCATGCTCTGTGTCTCCCTACAAGCAAGACTTCGTTTCAGGTAAGGGCAGTCACTTTTCTGCTCAAAGGAACTACATCGTTCACGAAGCTCACACGTTTCTCATCTTAACTGACAAGCATTTGATGTTAGAGGACCAGTGCTTTGTATCAGTTTCAGAAGAAGAGTTGGACTACATATGGTCCCTCTATGTAGGAAACACCGTTCTTTTGTTCTCAGCACACTCACGTTTCCTGCTGTCTTAGAGATTCTAGAAATCAAGAGCGTGCTTCTTGTTCTAAAGCAGAGTGTGATTAATGGATGATTAGACTGCTGTGTATTTTACTTCAGAAATGGAGTTAAATCCTAGACTCTGAGTCTTCCTACATGTAAGACTTCAATTCAGGTAAGGGGATTCACTTTTCTGCTCAAACTAACTATATCGTTCACGAAGCTCAAACGTTTCTCATCTTAACTGACAAGCGTTGGATGTTAGAGTGTCAGTGCTTTGTATCAATTTCAGAAGCAGATTTGGACTACATATGGTCCATATGTGTAGGAAACACCGTTCTTTTTTCTGGGCACACTCAGATTTCCTGCTGTATTAGAGACTCTAGAAAGCTAGAGTGTGCTTCTTGCTCTAAATCAGAGTGTGATCCATGGATGACAACTATGCTGTGTGTTTCCCTTCAGAAATGGAGATAAATCCCAGGTTCTGAGTCTTCCTATAAGCAAGACTTCGTTTCAGGTAAGGGCAGTCACTTTTCAGCTCAAAGGAACTACATCTTTAACGAGCTCACATGTTTCTCATCTTAACAGACAATCATTGGATGTTAGAGGACCAGTGCTTTGTATCAATTTCCAAAGCAGAGTTCGACTAGATATGGTCCGTATGTGTATGAAACACCGTTCTTTTGTTCTCAGCAAACTCACATTTCCTGCTGTCTTAGAGAATCTAGAAAGAAGAGCATGCTTCTTGTTCAAACGCAGAGTGTGATCAATGGATGAGAACAATGCTCTGTGTTTCACTTCAGAAATGGAGTTAAATCCCAGGCTCTGAGTCTTCCTACAAGCAAGACTTCGTTTCAGGTAAGGGCAGTCACGTTTCTGCTCAAACTAACTACATCGTACACGAAGCTCAAACGTTTCTCATCTTAACTGACAAGCGTTGGATGTTAGAGGGTCAGTGCTTTGTATCAGTTTCAGAAGCAGATTTGGACTACATATGGTCCATATGTGTAGGAAACACCGTTCTTTTGTTCTGGGCACACTCAGATTTCCTGCTGTATTAGAGACTCTAGAAAGCTAGAGTGTGCTTCTTGCTCTAAAGCAGAGTGTGATCCATGGATGAGAACTATGCTGTGTGTTTCCCTTCAGAAATGGAGATAAATCCCAGGCTCTGAGTCTTCCTACAAGCAAGACTTCGTTTCAGGTAAGGGCAGTCACTTTTCAGCTCAAACGAACTACATCTTTCACGAGCTCACACGTTTCTCATCTTAACAGACAATCATTGGATGTTAGAGGACCAGTGCTTTGTATCAATTTCCAAAGCAGAGTTCGACTAGATATGGTCCGTATGTGTATGAAACACCGTTCTTTTGTTCTCAGCAAACTCACGTTTCATGTTGTCTTAGAGAATCTAGAAAGCAAGAGCGTACTTCTCGCTCTAAAGCAGAGTGTGATCCATGGATGAGAACTATGCTATGTGTTTGCCTTCAGAAATGGAGTTAAATCCCAGGTTCTGAGTCTTCCTACAAGCAAGACTTCGTTTCAGGTAAGGGCTGTCACTTTTCTGCTCAAACGAACTACATCGTTCACTGAGCTCACACGTTTCTCATCTTAACTGAAAAGCATTGGAAGTTAGAGGGTCAGTGCTTTGTATCAGTTTCAGAAGGAGATTTGGACTAGATATGGTCCATATGTGTAGGAAACACCGTTCTTTTATTCTGGGCACACTCAGATTTCCTGCTGTCTTAGAGACTCTAGAAAGCAAGAGTGTGCTTCTCGCTCTAAAGCAGAGTGTGATCCATGGATGAAAACTATGCTGTGTGTTTCACTTCAGAAAAGTATTTAAGCCCCAGGCTCTATGTCTTCCTACAAGCAAGACTTCGTTTCAGGTAAGGGCAGTCACTTTTCAGCTCAAACGAACTACATCTTTCACGGATTTCACACGTTTCTCATCTAAACAGATAAGCATTGGATGTTAGAGGACCAGTGCTTTGTATCAGTTTCAGAAGAAGAGTTGGACTAGATATGGTCAGTATGTGTATGAAACACCGTTCTTTTGTTCTCAGCAAACTCACATTTCCTGCTGTCTTAGAGACTCTAGAAAGAAGAGCATGCTTCTTGTTCAAACGCAGAGTGTGATAAATGGATGAGAACACTGCTGTGTGTTTCACTTCAGAAATGGAGTTAAATCCCAGGCTCTGAGTCTTCCTACAAGCAAGACTTCGTTTCAGGTAAGGGCAGTCATTTTTCTGCTCAAACGAACTACATCGTTCACGAAGCTCACACGTTTCTCATCTTACCTGACAAGCATTGGATGTTAGAGGGTCAGTGCTTTGTATCAGTTTCAGAATCAGATTTGGACTACATATGGTCCATATGTGTAGGAAACACCGATCTTTTGTTCTGGGCACACTCACGTTTCCTGCTGTCTTAGAGACTCTAGGAAGCAAGAGCGTGCTTCTCGCTCTAAAACAGAGTGTGATCCATGGATGAGACTATGCTGTGTGTTTCACTTCAGAAATGGAGTTAAATCCCATGCTCTGTGTCTCCCTACAAGCAAGACTTCATTTCAGGTAAGGGCAGTCACTTTTCTGCTCAAAGGAACTACATCGTTCACGAAGCTCACCCGTTTCTCATCTTAACTGACAAGCATTTGATGTTAGAGGACCAGTGCTTTGTATCTGTTTCAGAAGCAGAGTTGGACTAGATATGGTCCCTCTATGTAGGAAACACCGTTCTTTTGTTCTCAGCACACTCACGTTTCCTGCTGTCTTAGAGAGTCTAGAAATCAAGAGCGTGCTTCTTGTTCTAAAGCAGAGTGTGATTAATGGATGATTAGACTGCTGTGTATTTTACTTCACAAGTGGAGTTAAATCTCAGACTCTGAGTCTTTCTACAAGCAAGACTTCAATTCAGGTAAGGGGAGTCACTTTCCTGCTCAAAATAACTATATCGTTCACGAAGCTCAAACGTTTCTCATCTTAACTGACAAGCGTTGGATGTTAGAGGGTCAGTGCTTTGTATCAACTTCAGAAGCACATTTGGACTACATATGGTCCATATGTGTAGGAAACACCGTTCTTTTGTTCTGGGCACACTCAGATTTCCTGCTGTATTAGAGACTCTAGAAAGCTAGAGTGTGCTTCTTGCTCTAAAGCAGTGTGTGATCCATGGATGAGAACTATGCTGTGTGTTTCCCTTCAGAAATGGAGATAAATCCCAGGCTCTGAGTCTTCCTACAAGCAAGACTTCGTTTCAGGTAAGGGCAGTCACTTTCCTGCTCAAACGAACTACATCGTTCACGAAGCTCACACGTTTCTCATCTTTAATGACAAGCATTGGATGTTAGAGGACCAGTGCATTGTATCATTTTCAGAAGAAGAGTTGGACTAGATATGGTCCGTATGTGTAGGAAACACCGTTTTTTGTTCTCAGCACACTCACGTTTCATGTTGTCTTAGAGACTCTAGAAAGCAAGAGCGTGCTTCTCGCTCTAAAGCAGAGTGTGATCCATGGATGAGAACTATGCTATGTGTTTGCCTTCAGAAAAGTAGTTAAGCCCCAGGCTCTATGTCTTCCTACAAGCAAGACTTCGTTTCAGGTAAGGGCAGTCACTTTTCTGCTCAAACGAACTACATCCTTCACGGAGCTCACACGTTTCTCATCTAAACAGATAAGCATTGGATGTTAGAGGACCAGTGCTTTGTATCAGTTTCAGAAGATGAGTTGGACTAGATATGGTCAGTATGTGTATGAAACACCGTTCTTTTGTTCTCAGCAAACTCACATTTCCTGCTGTCTTAGAGACTCTAGAAAGAAGAGCATGCTTCTTGTTCAAACGCAGAGTGTAATAAATGGATGAGAACACTGCTGTGTGTTTCACTTCAGAAATGGAGTTAAATCCCATGCTCTGTGTCTCCCTACAAGCAAGACTTCGTTTCAGGTAAGGGCAGTCACTTTTCTGCTCAAAGGAACTACATCGTTCACGAAGCTCACCCGTTTCTCATCTTAACTGACAAGCATTTGATGTTAGAGGACCAGTGCTTTGTATCAGTTTCAGAAGAAGAGTTGGACTAGATATGGTCCCTCTATGTAGGAAACACCGTTCTTTTGTTCTCAGCACACTCACGTTTCCTGCTGTCTTAGAGATTCTAGAAATCAAGAGCGTGCATCTTGTTCTAAAGCAGAGTGTGATTAATGGATGATTAGACTGCTGTGTATTTTTCTTCAGAAATGGAGTTAAATCCTAGACTCTGAGTCTTCCTACATGTAAGACTTCAATTCAGGTAAGGGGATTCACTTTTCTGCTCAAACTAACTATATCGTTCACGAAGCTCAAACGTTTCTCATCTTAACTGACAAGCGTTGGATGTTAGAGTGTCAGTGCTTTGTATCAATTTCAGAAGCAGATTTGGACTACATATGGTCCATATGTGTAGGAAACACCGTTCTTTTGTTCTGGGCACACTCAGATTTCCTGCTGTATTAGAGACTCTAGAAAGCTAGAGTGTGCTTCTTGCTCTAAATCAGAGTGTGATCCATGGATGACAACTATGCTGTGTGTTTCCCTTCAGAAATGGAGATAAATCCCAGGTTCTGAGTCTTCCTATAAGCAAGACTTCGTTTCAGGTAAGGGTAGTCACTTTTCAGCTCAAACGAACTACATCTTTAACGAGCTCACACGTTTCTCATCTTAACAGACAATCATTGGATGTTAGAGGACCAGTGCTTTGTATCAATTTCCAAAGCAGAGTTCGACTAGATATGGTCCGTATGTGTATGAAACACCATTCTTTTGTTCTCAGCAAACTCACATTTCCTGCTGTCTTAGAGAATCTAGAAAGAAGAGCATGCTTCTTGTTCAAACGCAGAGTGTGATCAATGGATGAGAACACTGCTCTGTGTTTCACTTCAGAAATGGAGTTAAATCCCAGGCTCTGAGTCTTCCTACAAGCAAGACTTCGTTTCAGGTAAGGGCAGTCACGTTTCTGCTCAAACTAACTACATCGTACATGAAGCTCAAACGTTTCTCATCTTAACTGACAAGCGTTGGATGTTAGAGGGTCAGTGCTTTGTATCAATTTCAGAAGCAGATTTGGACTACATATGGTCCATATGTGTAGGAAACACCGTTCTTTTGTTCTGGGCACACTCAGATTTCCTGCTGTATTAGAGACTCTAGAAAGCTAGAGTGTGCTTCTTGCTCTAAAGCAGAGTGTGATCCATGGATGAGAACTATGCTGTGTGTTTCCCTTCATAAATGGAGATAAATCCCAGGCTCTGAGTCTTCCTACAAGCAAGACTTCGTTTCATGTAAGGGCAGTCACTTTCCTGCTCAAACGAACTACATCGTTCACGAAGCTCACACGTGTCTCATCTTTACTGACAAGCATTGGATGTTAGAGGACCAGTGCATTGTATCATTTACAGAAGAAGAGTTGGACTAGATATGGACCGTATGTGTAGGAAACACCGTTCTTTGTTCTCAGCACACTCACGTTTCATGTTGTCTTAGAGAATCTAGAAAGCAAGAGCGTGCTTCTCGCTCTAAAGCAGAGTGTGATCCATGGATGAGAACTATGCTATGTGTTTGCCTTCAGAAATGGAGTTAAATCCCAGGTTCTGAGTCTTCCTACAAGCAAGACTTCGTTTCAGGTAAGGGCAGTCACTTTTCTGCTCAAAGGAACTACATCGTTCACTGAGCTCACACGTTTCTCATCTTAACTGAAAAGCATTGGAAGTTATAGGGTCAGTGCTTTGTATCAGTTTCACAAGGAGATTTGGACTAGATATGGTCCATATGTGTAGGAAACACCGTTCTTTTATTCTGGGCACACTCAGATTTCCTGTTGTCTTAGAGACTCTAGAAAGCAAGAGTGTGCTTCTCGCTCTAAAGCAGAGTGTGATCCATGGATGAAAACTATGCTGTGTGTTTCCCTTCAGAAAAGTAGTTAAGCCCCAGGCTCTATGTCTTCCTACAAGCAAGACTTCGTTTCAGGTAAGGGCAGTCACTTTTCAGCTCAAACGAACTACATCTTTCACGGAGCTCACACGTTTCTCATCTAAACAGATAAGCATTGGATGTTAGAGGACCAGTGCTTTGTATCAGTTTCAGAAGATGAGTTGGACTAGATATGGTCAGTATGTGTATGAAACACCGTTCTTTTGTTCTCAGCAAACTCACATTTCCTGCTGTCTTAGAGACTCTAGAAAGAAGAGCATGCTTCTTGTTCAAACGCAGAGTGTGATCAATGGATGAGAACACTGCTGTGTGTTTCACTTCAGAAATGGAGTTAAATCCCAGGCTCTGAGTCTTCCTACAAGCAAGACTTCGTTTCAGGTAAGGGCAGTCACTTTTCTGCTCAAACGAACTACATCGTTCACGAAGCTCACACGTTTCTCATCTTAACTGACAAGCATTGGATGTTAGAGGGTCAGTGCTTTGTATCAGTTTCAGAATCAGATTTGGACTACATATCGTCCATATGTGTAGGAAACACCGATCTTTTGTTCTGGGCACACTCACGTTTCCTGCTGTCTTAGAGACTCTAGGAAGCAAGAGCGTGCTTCTCCCTCTAAAACAGAGTGTGATCCATGGATGAGACTATGCTGTGTGTTTCACTTCAGAAATGGAGTTAAATCCCATGCTCTGTGTCTCCCTACAAGCAAGACTTCGTTTCAGGTAAGGGCAGTCACTTTTCTGCTCAAAGGAACTACATCGTTCACGAAGCTCACCCGTTTCTCATCTTAACTGACAAGCATTTGATGTTAGAGGACCAGTGCTTTGTATCAGTTTCAGAAGAAGAGTTGGACTAGATATGGTCCCTCTATGTAGGAAACACCGTTCTTTTGTTCTCAGCACACTCACGTTTCCTGCTGTCTTAGAGATTCTAGAAATCAAGAGCGTGCATCTTGTTCTAAAGCAGAGTGTGATTAATGGATGATTAGACTGCTGTGTATTTTTCTTCAGAAATGGAGTTAAATCCTAGACTCTGAGTCTTCCTACATGTAAGACTTCAATTCAGGTAAGGGGATTCACTTTTCTGCTCAAACTAACTATATCGTTCACGAAGCTCAAACGTTTCTCATCTTAACTGACAAGCGTTGGATGTTAGAGTGTCAGTGCTTTGTATCAATTTCAGAAGCAGATTTGGACTACATATGGTCCATATGTGTAGGAAACACCGTTCTTTTGTTCTGGGCACACTCAGATTTCCTGCTGTATTAGAGACTCTAGAAAGCTAGAGTGTGCTTCTTGCTCTAAATCAGAGTGTGATCCATGGATGACAACTATGCTGTGTGTTTCCCTTCAGAAATGGAGATAAATCCCAGGTTCTGAGTCTTCCTATAAGCAAGACTTCGTTTCAGGTAAGGGTAGTCACTTTTCAGCTCAAACGAACTACATCTTTAACGAGCTCACACGTTTCTCATCTTAACAGACAATCATTGGATGTTAGAGGACCAGTGCTTTGTATCAATTTCCAAAGCAGAGTTCGACTAGATATGGTCCGTATGTGTATGAAACACCATTCTTTTGTTCTCAGCAAACTCACATTTCCTGCTGTCTTAGAGAATCTAGAAAGAAGAGCATGCTTCTTGTTCAAACGCAGAGTGTGATCAATGGATGAGAACACTGCTCTGTGTTTCACTTCAGAAATGGAGTTAAATCCCAGGCTCTGAGTCTTCCTACAAGCAAGACTTCGTTTCAGGTAAGGGCAGTCACGTTTCTGCTCAAACTAACTACATCGTACATGAAGCTCAAACGTTTCTCATCTTAACTGACAAGCGTTGGATGTTAGAGGGTCAGTGCTTTGTATCAATTTCAGAAGCAGATTTGGACTACATATGGTCCATATGTGTAGGAAACACCGTTCTTTTGTTCTGGGCACACTCAGATTTCCTGCTGTATTAGAGACTCTAGAAAGCTAGAGTGTGCTTCTTGCTCTAAAGCAGAGTGTGATCCATGGATGAGAACTATGCTGTGTGTTTCCCTTCATAAATGGAGATAAATCCCAGGCTCTGAGTCTTCCTACAAGCAAGACTTCGTTTCATGTAAGGGCAGTCACTTTCCTGCTCAAACGAACTACATCGTTCACGAAGCTCACACGTGTCTCATCTTTACTGACAAGCATTGGATGTTAGAGGACCAGTGCATTGTATCATTTACAGAAGAAGAGTTGGACTAGATATGGACCGTATGTGTAGGAAACACCGTTCTTTGTTCTCAGCACACTCACGTTTCATGTTGTCTTAGAGAATCTAGAAAGCAAGAGCGTGCTTCTCGCTCTAAAGCAGAGTGTGATCCATGGATGAGAACTATGCTATGTGTTTGCCTTCAGAAATGGAGTTAAATCCCAGGTTCTGAGTCTTCCTACAAGCAAGACTTCGTTTCAGGTAAGGGCAGTCACTTTTCTGCTCAAAGGAACTACATCGTTCACTGAGCTCACACGTTTCTCATCTTAACTGAAAAGCATTGGAAGTTATAGGGTCAGTGCTTTGTATCAGTTTCACAAGGAGATTTGGACTAGATATGGTCCATATGTGTAGGAAACACCGTTCTTTTATTCTGGGCACACTCAGATTTCCTGTTGTCTTAGAGACTCTAGAAAGCAAGAGTGTGCTTCTCGCTCTAAAGCAGAGTGTGATCCATGGATGAAAACTATGCTGTGTGTTTCCCTTCAGAAAAGTAGTTAAGCCCCAGGCTCTATGTCTTCCTACAAGCAAGACTTCGTTTCAGGTAAGGGCAGTCACTTTTCAGCTCAAACGAACTACATCTTTCACGGAGCTCACACGTTTCTCATCTAAACAGATAAGCATTGGATGTTAGAGGACCAGTGCTTTGTATCAGTTTCAGAAGATGAGTTGGACTAGATATGGTCAGTATGTGTATGAAACACCGTTCTTTTGTTCTCAGCAAACTCACATTTCCTGCTGTCTTAGAGACTCTAGAAAGAAGAGCATGCTTCTTGTTCAAACGCAGAGTGTGATCAATGGATGAGAACACTGCTGTGTGTTTCACTTCAGAAATGGAGTTAAATCCCAGGCTCTGAGTCTTCCTACAAGCAAGACTTCGTTTCAGGTAAGGGCAGTCACTTTTCTGCTCAAACGAACTACATCGTTCACGAAGCTCACACGTTTCTCATCTTAACTGACAAGCATTGGATGTTAGAGGGTCAGTGCTTTGTATCAGTTTCAGAATCAGATTTGGACTACATATCGTCCATATGTGTAGGAAACACCGATCTTTTGTTCTGGGCACACTCACGTTTCCTGCTGTCTTAGAGACTCTAGGAAGCAAGAGCGTGCTTCTCCCTCTAAAACAGAGTGTGATCCATGGATGAGACTATGCTGTGTGTTTCACTTCAGAAATGGAGTTAAATCCCATGCTCTGTGTCTCCCTACAAGCAAGACTTCGTTTCAGGTAAGGGCAGTCACTTTTCTGCTCAAAGGAACTACATCGTTCACGAAGCTCACCCGTTTCTCATCTTAACTGACAAGCATTTGATGTTAGAGGACCAGTGCTTTGTATCTGTTTCAGAAGCAGAGTTGGACTAGATATGGTCCCTCTATGTAGGAAACACCGTTCTTTTGTTCTCAGCACACTCACGTTTCCTGCTGTCTTAGAGAGTCTAGAAATCAAGAGCGTGCTTCCTGTTTTAAAGCAGAGTATGATTAATGGATGATTAGACTGCTGTGTATTTTACTTCACAAATGGAGTTAAATCTCAGACTCTGAGTCTTCCTACAAGCAAGACTTCAATTCAGGTAAGGGGAGTCACTTTTCTGCTCAAAATAACTATATCGTTCACGAAGCTCAAACGTTTCTCATCTTAACTGACAAGCGTTGGATGTTAGAGGATCAGTGCTTTGTATCAGTTTCAGAAGCAGATTTGGACTACATATGGTCCATATGTGTAGGAAACACCGTTCTTTTGTTCTGGGCACACTCAGATTTCCTGCTGTATTAGAGAATCTAGAAAGCTAGAGTGTGCTTCTTGCTCTAAAGCAGAGTGTGATCCATGGATGAGAACTATGCTGTGTGTTTCCCTTCAGAAATGGAGATAAATCCCAGGCTCTGAGTCTTCCTACAAGCAAGACTTCGTTTCAGGTAAGGGCAGTCACTTTTCAGCTCAAACGAACTACATCTTTCATGGAGCTCACACGTTTCTC
Source organism: Onychomys leucogaster (assembly GCA_949786385.1). Taxonomy (NCBI): domain Eukaryota; kingdom Metazoa; phylum Chordata; class Mammalia; order Rodentia; family Cricetidae; genus Onychomys; species Onychomys leucogaster. Next base: position 1,835,891 of record CATKUP010000018.1, on the reverse strand, counting down.
ATCTAAACAGATAAGCATTGGATGTTAGAGGACCAGTGCTTTGTATCAGTTTCAGAAGAAGAGTTGGACTAGATATGGTCAGTATGTGTATGAAACACCGTTCTTTTGTTCTCAGCAAACTCACATTTCCTGCTGTCTTAGAGACTCTAGAAAGAAGAGCATGCTTCTTGTTCAAACGCAGAGAGTGATAATTGGATGAGAACACTGCTGTGTGTTTCACTTCAGAAATGGAGTTAAATCCCAGGCTCTGAGTCTTCCTACAAGCAAGACTTCGTTTCAGGTAAGGGCAGTCACTTTTCTGCTCAAACGAACTACATCGTTCACTGAGCTCACACGTTTCTCATCTTAACTGAAAAGCATTGGAAGTTAGAGGGTCAGTGCTTTGTATCAGTTTCAGAAGGAGATTTGGACTAGATATGGTCCACATGTGTAGGAAACACTGTTCTTTTATTCTGGGCACACTCAGATTTCCTGCTGTCTTAGAGACTCTAGAAAGCAAGAGTGTTCTTCTCGCTCTAAAGCAGAGTGTGAGCCATGGATGAAAACTATGCTGTGTGTTTCCCTTCAGAAAAGTAGTTAAGCCCCAGGCTCTATGTCTTCCTACAAGCAAGACTTCGTTTCAGGTAAGGGCAGTCACTTTTCAGCTCAAACGAACTACATCTTTCACGGAGCTCACACGTTTCTCATCTAAACAGATAAGCATTGGATGTTAGAGGACCAGTGCTTTGTATCAGTTTCAGAAGAAGAGTTGGACTAGATATGGTCAGTATGTGTATGAAACACCGTTCTTTTGTTCTCAGCAAACTCACATTTCCTGCTGTCTTAGAGACTCTAGAAAGAAGAGCATGCTTCTTGTTCAAACGCAGAGTGTGATAATTGGATGAGAACACTGCTGTGTGTTTCACTTCAGAAATGGAGTTAAATCCCAGGCTCTGAGTCTTCCTACAAGCAAGACTTCGTTTCAGGTAAGGGCAGTCATTTTTCTGCTCAAAGGAACTACATCGTTCATGAAGCTCACACGTTTCTCATCTTAACAGACAAGCATTGGATGTTAGAGTACCAGTGCTTTGTATCAGTTTCAGAAGAAGAGTTGGACTAGATATGGTCCGTATGTATAGCAAACACCGTACTTTTGTTCTCAGCACACTCACGTTTCCTGTTGTCTTAGAGACTCTAGAAAGCAAGAGCGTGCTTCTCGCTCTAAAGCAGAGTGTGATCCATGGATGAGAACTATGCTATGTGTTTCCCTTCAGAAATGGAGATAAATCCCAGGCTCTGATTCTTCCTATAAGCAAGACTTCGTTTCAGGTAAGGGCAGTCACTTTTCAGCTCAAACGAACTACATCTTTCACGGAGCTCACACGTTTCTCATCTAAACAGATAAGCATTGGATGTTAGAGGACCAGTGCTTTGTATCAGTTTCAGAAGAAGAGTTGGACTAGATATGGTCAGTATGTGTATGAAACACCGTTCTTTTGTTCTCAGCACACTCACGTTTCCTGCTGTCTTAGAGATTCTAGAAATCAAGAGCGTGCTTCCTGTTTTAAAGCAGAGTGTGATTAATGGATGATTAGACTGCTGTGTATTTTACTTCACAAATGGAGTTAAATCTCAGACTCTGAGTCTTCCTACAAGCAAGACTTCAATTCAGGTAATGGGAGTCACTTTTCTGCTCAAAATAACTATATCGTTCACGAAGCTCAAACGTTTCTCATCTTAACTGACAAGCGTTGGATGTTAGAGGATCAGTGCTTTGTATCAGTTTCAGAAGCAGATTTGGACTACATATGGTCCATATGTGTAGGAAACACCGTTCTTTTGTTCTGGGCACACTCAGATTTCCTGCTGTATTAGAGACTCTAGAAAGCTAGAGTGTGCTTCTTGCTCTAAAGCAGAGTGTGATCCATGGATGAGAACTATGCTGTGTGTTTCCCTTCAGAAATGGAGATAAATCCCAGGCTCTGAGTCTTCCTACAAGCAAGACTTCGTTTCAGGTAAGGGCAGTCACTTTTCAGCTCAAACGAACTACATCTTTCACGAGCTCACACGTTTCTCATCTTAACAGACAATCATTGGATGTTAGAGGAACAGTGCTTTGTATCAATTTCCAAAGCAGAGTTCGACTAGATATGGTCCGTATGTGTATGAAACACCGTTCTTTTGTTCTCAGCAAACTCACGTTTCATGTTGTATTAGAGAATCTAGAAAGCAAGAGCGTGCTTCTCGCTCTATAGCAGAGTGTGATCCATGGATGAGAACTATGCTATGTGTTTGCCTTCAGAAATGGAGTTAAATCCCAGGTTCTGAGTCTTCCTACAAGCAAGACTTCGTTTCAGGTAAGGGCTGTCACTTTTCTGCTCAAACGAACTACATCGTTCACTGAGCTCACACGTTTCTCATCTTAACTGAAAAGCATTGGAAGTTAGAGGGTCAGTGCTTTGTATCAGTTTCAGAAGGAGATTTGGACTAGATATGGTCCATATGTGTAGGAAACACCGTTCTTTTATTCTGGGCACACTCAGATTTCCTGCTGTCTTAGAGACTCTAGAAAGCAAGAGTGTGCTTCTCACTCTAAAGCAGAGTGTGATCCATGGATGAAAACTATGCTGTGTGTTTCACTTCAGAAAAGTATTTAAGCCCCAGGCTCTATGTCTTCCTACAAGCAAGACTTCGTTTCAGGTAAGGGCAGTCACTTTTCAGCTCAAACGAACTACATCTTTCACGGAGCTCACATGTTTCTCATCTAAACAGATAAGCATTGGATGTTAGAGGACCAGTGCTTTGTATCAGTTTCAGAAGAAGAGTTGGACTAGATATGGTCAGTATGTGTATGAAACACCGTTCTTTTGTTCTCAGCAAACTCACATTTCCTGCTGTCTTAGAGACTCTAGAAAGAAGAGCATGCTTCTTGTTCAAACGCAGAGTGTGATAAATGGATGAGAACACTGCTGTGTGTTTCACTTCAGAAATGGAGTTAAATCCCAGGCTCTGAGTCTTCCTACAAGCAAGACTTCGTTTCAGGTAAGGGCAGTCATTTTTCTGCTCAAACGAACTACATCGTTCACGAAGCTCACACGTTTCTCATCTTAACTGACAAGCATTGGATGTTAGAGGGTCAGTGCTTTGTATCAGTTTCAGAATCAGATTTGGACTACATATGGTCCACATGTGTAGGAAACACCGATCTTTTGTTCTGGGCACACTCACGTTTCCTGCTGTCTTAGAGACTCTAGGAAGCAAGAGCGTGCTTCTCGCTCTAAAACAGAGTGTGATCCATGGATGAGACTATGCTGTGTGTTTCACTTCAGAAATGGAGTTAAATCCCATGCTCTGTGTCTCCCTACAAGCAAGACTTCGTTTCAGGTAAGGGCAGTCACTTTTCTGCTCAGGAACTACATCGTTCACGAAGCTCACCGGTTTCTCATCTTAACTGACAAGCATTTGATGTTAGAGGACCAGTGCTTTGTATCTGTTTCAGAAGCAGAGTTGGACTAGATATGGTCCCTCTATGTAGGAAACACCGTTCTTTTGTTCTCAGCACACTCACGTTTCCTGCTGTCTTAGAGAGTCTAGAAATCAAGAGCGTGCTTCTTTTTCTAAAGCAGAGTGTGATTAATGGATGATTAGACTGCTGTGTATTTTACTTCACAAATGGAGTTAAATCTCAGACTCTGAGTCTTCCTACAAGCAAGACTTCAATTCAGGTAAGGGGAGTCACTTTTCTGCTCAAAATAACTGTATCGTTCACGAAGCTCAAACGTTTCTCATCTTAACTGACAAGCGTTGGATGTTAGAGGGTCAGTGCTTTGTATCAGTTTCAGAAGCAGATTTGGACTACATATGGTCCATATGTGTAGGAAACACCGTTCTTTTGTTCTGGGCACACTCAGATTTCCTGCTGTATTAGAGACTCTAGAAAGCTAGAGTGTGCTTCTTGCTCTAAAGCAGTGTGTGATCCATGGATGAGAACTATGCTGTGTGTTTCCCTTCAGAAATGGAGATAAATCCCAGGCTCTGAGTCTTCCTACAAGCAAGACTTCGTTTCAGGTAAGGGCAGTCACTTTCCTGCTCAAACGAACTACATCGTTCACGAAGCTCACACGTTTCTCATCTTTACTGACAAGCATTGGATGTTAGAGGACCAGTGCATTGTATCATTTTCAGAAGAAGAGTTGGACTAGATATGGTCAGTATGTGTAGGAAACACCGTTTTTTGTTCTCAGCACACTCACGTTACATGTTGTCTTAGAGACTCTAGAAAGCAAGAGCGTGCTTCTCGCTCTAAAGCAGAGTGTGATCCATGGATGAGAACTATGCTATGTGTTTTCCTTCAGAAATGGTGTTAAATCCCAGGTTCTGAGTCTTCCTACAAGCAAGACTTCGTTTCAGGTAAGGGCAGTCACTTTTCTGCTCAAACGAACTACATCCTACACAGAGCTCACACGTTTCTCATCTTAACTGAAAAGCATTGGAAGTTAGAGGGTCAGTGCTTTGTATCAGTTTCAGAAGGAGATTTGGACTAGATATGGTCCATATGTGTAGGAAACACCGTTCTTTTATTCTGGGCACACTCAGATTTCCTGCTGTCTTAGAGACTCTAGAAAGCAAGAGTGTGCTTCTCGCTCTAAAGCAGAGTGTGATCCATGGATGAAAACTATGCTGTGTGTTTCCCTTCAGAAAAGTAGTTAAGCCCCAGGCTCTATGTCTTCCTACAAGCAAGACTTCGTTTCAGGTAAGGGCAGTCACTTTTCAGCTCAAACGAACTACATCTTTCATGGAGCTCACACGTTTCTCATCTAAACAGATAAGCATTGGATGTTAGAGGACCAGTGCTTTGTATCAGTTTCAGAAGAAGAGTTGGACTAGATATGGTCAGTATGTTTATGAAACACCGTTCTTTTGTTCTCAGCAAACTCACATTTCCTGCTGTCTTAGAGACTCTAGAAAGAAGAGCATGCTTCTTGTTCAAACGCAGAGTGTGATAATTGGATGAGAACACTGCTGTGTGTTTCACTTCAGAAATGGAGTTAAATCCCAGGCTCTGAGTCTTCCTACAAGCAAGACTTTGTTTCAGGTAAGGGCAGTCACTTTTCTGCTCAAAGGAACTACATCGTTCACTGAGCTCACACGTTTCTCATCTTAACTGAAAAGCATTGGAAGTTAGAGGGTCAGTTCTTTGTATCAGTTTCAGAAGGAGATTTGGACTAGATATGGTCCATATGTGTAGGAAACACTGTTCTTTTATTCTGGGCACACTCAGATTTCCTGCTGTCTTAGAGACTCTAGAAAGCAAGAGTGTTCTTCTCGCTCTAAAGCAGAGTGTGATCCATGGATGAAAACTATGCTGTGTGTTTCCCTTCAGAAAAGTAGTTAAGCCCCAGGCTCTATGTCTTCCTACAAGCAAGACTTCGTTTCAGGTAAGGGCAGTCACTTTTCAGCTCAAACGAACTACATCTTTCACGGAGCTCACACGTTTCTCATCTAAACAGATAAGCATTGGATGTTAGAGGACCAGTGCTTTGTATCAGTTTCAGAAGAAGAGTTGGACTAGATATGGTCAGTATGTGTATGAAACACCGTTCTTTTGTTCTCAGCAAACTCACATTTCCTGCTGTCTTAGAGACTCTAGAAAGAAGAGCATGCTTCATGTTCAAACGCAGAGTGTGATAATTGGATGAGAACACTGCTGTGTGTTTCACTTCAGAAATGGAGTTAAATCCCAGGTTCTGAGTCTTCCTACAAGCAAGACTTCGTTTCAGGTAAGGGCAGTCATTTTTCTGCTCAAACGAACTACATCGTTCATGAAGCTCACACGTTTCTCATCTTAACAGACAAGCATTGGATGTTAGAGTACCAGTGCTTTGTATCAGTTTCAGAAGAAGAGTTGGACTAGATATGGTCCGTATGTATAGCAAACACCGTTCTTTTGTTCTCAGCACACTCACGTTTCCTGTTGTCTTAGAGACTCTAGAAAGCAAGAGCGTGCTTCTCGCTCTAAAGCAGAGTGTGATCCATGGATGAGAACTATGCTATGTGTTTCCCTTCAGAAATGGAGATAAATCCCAGGCTCTGATTCTTCCTATAAGCAAGACTTCGTTTCAGGTAAGGGCAGTCACTTTTCAGCTCAAACGAACTACATCTTTCACGGAGCTCACACGTTTCTCATCTAAACAGATAAGCATTGGATGTTAGAGGACCAGTGCTTTGTATCAGTTTCAGAAGAAGAGTTGGACTAGATATGGTCAGTATGTGTATGAAACACCATTCTTTTGTTCTCAGCAAACTCACATTTCCTGCTGTCTTAGAGACTCTAGAAAGAAGAGCATGCTTCTTGTTCAAACGCAGAGTGTGATAAATGGATGAGAACACTGCTGTGTGTTTCACTTCAGAAATGGAGTTAAATCCCAGGCTCTGAGTCTTCCTACAAGCAAGACTTCGTTTCAGGTAAGGGCAGTCATTTTTCTGCTCAAACGAACTACATCGTTCACGAAGCTCACACGTTTCTCATCTTAACTGACAAGCATTGGATGTTAGAGGGTCAGTGCTTTGTATCAGTTTCAGAATCAGATTTGGACTACATATGGTCCATATGTGTAGGAAACACCGATCTTTTGTTCTGGGCACACTCACGTTTCCTGCTCTCTTAGAGACTCTAGGAAGCAAGAGCGTGCTTCTCGCTCTAAAACAGAGTGTGATCCATGGATGAGACTATGCTGTGTGTTTCACTTCAGAAATGGAGTTAAATCCCATGCTCTTTGTCTCCCTACAAGCAAGACTTCGTTTCAGGTAAGGGCAGTCACTTTTCTGCTCAAAGGAACTACATCGTTCACGAAGCTCACCCGTTTCTCATCTTAACTGACAAGCATTTGATGTTAGAGGACCAGTGCTTTGTATCTGTTTCAGAAGCAGAGTTGGACTAGATATGGTCCCTCTATGTAGGAAACACCGTTCTTTTGTTCTCAGCACACTCACGTTTCCTGCTGTCTTAGAGAGTCTAGAAATCAAGAGCGTGCTTCTTGTTCTAAAGCAGAGTGTGATTAATGGATGATTAGACTGCTGTGTATTTTACTTCACAAATGGAGTTAAATCTCAGACTCTGAGTCTTCCTACAAGCAAGACTTCAATTCAGGTAAGGGGAGTCACTTATCTGCTCAAAATAACTATATCGTTCACGAAGCTCAAACGTTTCTCATCTTAACTGACAAGCGTTGGATGTTAGAGGGTCAGTGCTTTGTATCAGTTTCAGAAGCAGATTTGGACTACATATGGTCCATATGTGTAGGAAACACCGTTCTTTTGTTCTGGGCACAGTCAGTTTTCCTGCTGTATTAGAGACTCTAGAAAGCTAGAGTGTGCTTCTTGCTCTAAAGCAGTGTGTGATCCATGGATGAGAACTATGCTGTGTGTTTCCCTTCAGAAATGGAGATAAATCCCAGGCTCTGAGTCTTCCTACAAGCAAGACTTCGTTTCAGGTAAGGGCAGTCACTTTCCTGCTCAAACGAACTACATCGTTCACGAAGCTCACACGTTTCTCATCTTTACTGACAAGCATTGGATGTTAGAGGACCAGTGCATTGTATCATTTTCAGAAGAAGAGTTGGACTAGATATGGTCCGTATGTGTAGGAAACACCGTTCTTTGTTCTCAGCACACTCACGTTTCATGTTGTCTTAGAGACTCTAGAAAGCAAGAGCGTGCTTCTCGCTCTAAAGCAGAGTGTGATCCATGGATGAGAACTATGCTATGTGTTTGCCTTCAGAAATGGAGTTAAATCCCAGGTTCTGAGTCTTCCTACAAGCAAGACTTCGTTTCAGGTAAGGGCAGTCACTTTTCTGCTCAAACGAACTACATCCTTCACAGAGCTCACACGTTTCTCATCTTAACTGAAAAGCATTGGAAGTTAGAGGGTCAGTGCTTTGTATCAGTTTCAGAAGGAGATTTGGACTAGATATGGTCCATATGTGTAGGAAACACCGTTCTTTTATTCTGGGCACACTCAGATTTCCTGCTGTCTTAGAGACTCTAGAAAGCAAGAGTGTGCTTCTCGCTCTAAAGCAGAGTGTGATCCATGGATGAAAACTATGCTGTGTGTTTCCCTTCAGAAAAGTAGTTAAGCCCCAGGCTCTATGTCTTCCTACAAGCAAGACTTCGTTTCAGGTAAGGGCAGTCACTTTTCAGCTCAAACGAACTACATCTTTCATGGAGCTCACACGTTTCTCATCTAAACAGATAAGCATTGGATGTTAGAGGACCAGTGCTTTGTATCAGTTTCAGAAGAAGAGTTGGACTAGATATGGTCAGTATGTGTATGAAACACCGTTCTTTTGTTCTCAGCAAACTCACATTTCCTGCTGTCTTAGAGACTCTAGAAAGAAGAGCATGCTTCTTGTTCAAATGCAGAGTGTGATAATTGGATGAGAACACTGCTGTGTGTTTCACTTCAGAAATGGAGTTAAATCCCAGGCTCTGAGTCTTCCTACAAGCAAGACTTCGTTTCAGGTAAGGGCAGTCACTTTTCTGCTCAAACGAACTACATCGTTCACTGAGCTCACACGTTTCTCATCTTAACTGAAAAGCATTGGAAGTTAGAGGGTCAGTGCTTTGTATCAGTTTCAGAAGGAGATTTGGACTAGATATGGTCCATATGTGTAGGAAACACTGTTCTTTTATTCTGGGCACACTCAGATTTCCTGCTGTCTTAGAGACTCTAGAAAGCAAGAGTGTGCTTCTCGCTCTAAAGCAGAGTGTGATCCATGGATGAAAACTATGCTGTGTGTTTCCCTTCAGAAAAGTAGTTAAGCCCCAGGCTCTATGTCTTCCTACAAGCAAGACTTCGTTTCAGGTAGGGGCAGTCACTTTTCAGCTCAAACGAACTACATCTTTCACGGAGCTCACACGTTTCTCATCTAAACAGATAAGCATTGGATGTTAGAGGACCAGTGCTTTGTATCAGTTTCAGAAGAAGAGTTGGACTAGATATGGTCAGTATGTGTATGAAACACCGTTCTTTTGTTCTCAGCAAACTCACATTTCCTGCTGTCTTAGAGACTCTAGAAAGAAGAGCATGCTTCTTGTTCAAACGCAGAGTGTGATAATTGGATGAGAACACTGCTGTGTGTTTCACTTCAGAAATGGAGTTAAATCCCAGGCTCTGAGTCTTCCTACAAGCAAGACTTCGTTTCAGGAAAGGGCAGTCATTTTTCTGCTCAAACGAAGTACATCGTTCACGAAGCTCACACGTTTCTCATCTTAACTGACAAGCATTGGATGTTAGAGGGTCAGTGCTTTGTATCAGTTTCAGAATCAGATTTGGACTACATATGGTCCATATGTGTAGGAAACACCGATCTTTTGTTCTGGGCACACTCACGTTTCCTGCTGTCTTAGAGACTCTAGGAAGCAAGAGCGTGCTTCTCGCTCTAAAACAGAGTGTGATCCATGGATGAGACTATGCTGTGTGTTTCACTTCAGAAATGGAGTTAAATCCCATGTTCTTTGTCTCCCTACAAGCAAGTCTTCGTTTCAGGTAAGGGCAGTCACTTTTCTGCTCAAAGGAACTACATCGTTCACGAAGCTCACCCGTTTATCATCTTAACTGACAAGCATTTGATGTTAGAGGACCAGTGCTTTGTATCTGTTTCAGAAGCAGAGTTGGACTAGATATGGTCCCTCTATGTAGGAAACACCGTTCTTTTGTTCTCAGCACACTCACGTTTCCTGCTGTCTTAGAGAGTCTAGAAATCAAGAGCGTGCTTCTTGTTCTAAAGCAGAGTGTGATTAATGGATGATTAGACTGCTGTGTATTTTACTTCACAAATGGAGTTAAATCTCAGACTCTGAGTCTTCCTACAAGCAAGACTTCAATTCAGGTAAGGGGAGTCACTTTTCTGCTCAAAATAACTATATCGTTCACGAAGCTCAAACGTTTCTCATCTTAACTGACAAGCGTTGGATGTTAGAGGGTCAGTGCTTTGTATCAGTTTCAGAAGCAGATTTGGACTACATATGGTCCATATGTGTAGGAAACACCGTTCTTTTGTTCTGGGCACACTCAGATTTCCTGCTGTCTTAGAGACTCTAGAAAGCAAGAGTGTGCTTCTCGCTCTAAAGCAGAGTGTGATCCATGGATGAAAACTATGCTGTGTGTTTCCCTTCAGAAAAGTAGTTAAGCCCCAGGCTCTATGTCTTCCTACAAGCAAGACTTCGTTTCAGGTAAGGGCAGTCACTTTTCAGCTCAAACGAACTACATCTTTCATGGAGCTCACACGTTTCTCATCTAAACAGATAAGCATTGGATGTTAGAGGACCAGTGCTTTGTATCAGTTTCAGAAGAAGAGTTGGACTAGATATGGTCAGTATGTGTATGAAACACCGTTCTTTTGTTCTCAGCAAACTCACATTTCCTGCTGTCTTAGAGACTCTAGAAAGAAGAGCATGCTTCTTGTTCAAACGCAGAGTGTGATAATTGGATGAGAACACTGCTGTGTGTTTCACTTCAGAAATGGAGTTAAATCCCAGGCTCTGAGTCTTCCTACAAGCAAGACTTCGTTTCAGGTAAGGGCAGTCATTTTTCTGCTCAAACGAACTACATCGTTCACGTAGCTCACATGTTTCTCATCTTAACTGACAAGCATTGGATGTTAAAGGGTTAGTGCTTTGTATCAGTTTCAGAATCAGATTTGGACTACATATGGTCCATATGTGTAGGAAACACCGATCTTTTGTTCTGGGCACACTCACGTTTCCTGCTGTCTTAGAGACTCTAGGAAGCAAGAGCGTGCTTCTCGCTCTAAAACAGAGTGTGATCCATGGATGAGACTATGCTGTGTGTTTCACTTCAGAAATGGAGTTAAATCCCATGCTCTGTGTCTCCCTACAAGCAAGACTTCGTTTCAGGTAAGGGCAGTCACTTTTCTGCTCAAAGGAACTACATCGTTCACGAAGCTCACCCGTTTCTCATCTTAACTGACAAGCATTTGATGTTAGAGGACCAGTGCTTTGTATCTGTTTCAGAAGCAGAGTTGGACTAGATATGGTCCCTCTATGTAGGAAACACCGTTCTTTTGTTCTCAGCACACTCACGTTTCCTGCTGTCTTAGAGAGTCTAGAAATCAAGAGCATGCTTCTTGTTCTAAAGCAGAATGTGATTAATGGATGATTAGACTGCTGTGTATTTTACTTCACAAATGGAGTTAAATCCCAGACTCTGAGTCTTCCTACAAGCAAGACTTCAATTCAGGTAAGGGGAGTCACTTTTCTGCTCAAAATAACTATATCGTTCACGAAGCTCAAACGTTTCTCATCTTAACTGACAAGCGTTGGATGTTAGAGGGTCAGTGCTTTGTATCAGTTTCAGAAGCAGATTTGGACTACATATGGTCCATATGTGTAGGAAACACCGTTCTTTTGTTCTGGGCACACTCAGATTTCCTGCTGTATGAGAGACTCTAGAAAGCTAGAGTGTGCTTCTTGCTCTAAAGCAGAGTGTGATCCATGGATGAGAACTATGCTGTGTGTTTCCCTTCAGAAATGGAGATAAATCCCAGGCTCTGAGTCTTCCTACAAGCAAGACTTCGTTTCAGGTAAGGGGAGTCACTTTCCTGCTCAAACGAACTACATCGTTCACGAAGCTCACACGATTCTCATCTTTACTGACAAGCATTGGATGTTAGAGGACCAGTGCATTGTATCATTTTCAGAAGAAGAGTTGGACTAGATATGGTCTGTATGTGTAGGAAACACCGTTCTTTGTTTTCAGCACACTCACGTTTCATGTTGTCTTAGAGACTCTAGAAAGCAAGAGCGTGCTTCTCGCTCTAAAGCATAGTGTGATCCATGGATGAGAACTATGCTATGTGTTTGCCTTCAGAAATGGAGTTAAATCCCAGGTTCTGAGTCTTCCTACAAGCAAGACTTCGTTTCAGGTAAGGGCAGTCTCTTTTCTGCTCAAAGGAACTACATCGTTCACGAAGCTCACCCGTTTCTCATCTTAACTGACAAGCATTTGATGTTAGAGGACCAGTGCTTTGTATCTGTTTCAGAGCAGACTTGGACTAGATATGGTCCCTCTATGTAGGAAACACCGTTCTTTTGTTCTCAGCACACTCACGTTTCCTGCTGTCTTAGAGAGTCTAGAAATCAAGAGCGTGCTTCTTGTTCTAAAGCAGATTGTGATTAATGGATGATTAGACTACTGTGTATTTTACTTCACAAATGGAGTTAAATCCCAGACTCTGAGTCTTCCTACAAGCAAGACTTCAATTCAGGTAAGGGGAGTCACTTTTCTGCTCAAAATAACTATATCGTTCACGAAGCTCAAACGTTTCTCATCTTAACTGACAAGCGTTGGATGTTAGAGGGTCAGTGCTTTGTATCAGTTTCAGAAGCAGATTTGGACTACATATGGTCCATATGTGTAGGAAACACCGTTCTTTTGTTCTGGGCACACTCAGATTTCCTGCTGTATTAGAGACTCTAGAAAGCTAGAGTGTGCTTCTTGCTCTAAAGCAGAGTGTGATCCATGGATGAGAACTATGCTGTGTGTTTCCCTTCAGAAATGGAGATAAATCCCAGGCTCTGAGTCTTCCTACAAGCAAGACTTCGTTTCAGGTAAGGGGAGTCACTTTCCTGCTCAAACGAACTACATCGTTAACGAAGCTCACACGTTTCTCATCTTTACTGACAAGCATTGGATGTTAGAGGACCAGTGCATTGTATCATTTTCAGAAGAAGAGTTGGACTAGATATGGTCCGTATGTGTAGGAAACACCGTTCTTTGTTTCAGCACACTCACGTTTCATGTTGTCTTAGAGACCTTAGAAAGCAAGAGCGTGCTTCTCGCTCTAAAGCAGAGTGTGATCCATGGATGAGAACTATGCTATGTGTTTGCCTTCAGAAATGGAGTTAAATCCCAGGTTCTGAGTCTTCCTACAAGCAAGACTTCGTTTCAGGTAAGGGCAGTCTCTTTTCTGCTCAAAGGAACTACATCGTTCACGAAGCTCACCCGTTTCTCATCTTAACTGACAAGCATTTGATGTTAGAGGACCAGTGCTTTGTATCTGTTTCAGAAGCAGAGTTGGACTAGATATGGTCCCTCTATGTAGGAAACACCGTTCTTTTGTTCTCAGCACACTCACGTTTCCTGCTGTCTTAGAGAGTCTAGAAATCAAGAGCGTGCTTCTCGCTCTAAAGCAGAGTGTGATCCATGGATGAGAACTATGCTATGTGTTTGCCTTCAGAAATGGAGTTAAATCCCAGGTTCTGAGTCTTCCTACAAGCAAGACTTCGTTTCAGGTAAGGGCAGTCACTTTTCTGCTCAAACGAACTACATCGTTCACTGAGCTCACACGTTTCTCATCTTAACTGAAAAGCATTGGAAGTTAGAGGGTCAGTGCTTTGTATCAGTTTCAGAAGGAGATTTGGACTAGATATGGTCCATATGTGTAGGAAACACTGTTCTTTTATTCTGGGCACACTCAGATTTCCTTCTGTCATAGAGACTCTAGAAAGCAAGAGTGTGCTTCTCGCTCTAAAGCAGAGTGTGATCCATGGATGAAAACTATGCTGTGTGTTTCCCTTCAGAAAAGTAGTTAAGCCCCAGGCTCTATGTCTTCCTACAAGCAAGACTTCGTTTCAGGTAAGGGCAGTCACTTTTCAGCTCAAACGAACTACATCTTTCATGGAGCTCACACGTTTCTCATCTAAACAGATAAGCATTGGATGTTAGAGGACCAGTGCTTTGTATCAGTTTCAGAAGAAGAGTTGGACTAGATATGGTCAGTATGTGTATGAAACACCGTTCTTTTGTTCTCAGCAAACTCACATTTCCTGCTGTCTTAGAGACTCTAGAAAGAAGAGCATGCTTCTTGTTCAAACGCAGAGTGTGATAATTGGATGAGAACACTGCTGTGTGTTTCACTTCAGAAATGGAGTTAAATCCCAGGCTCTGAGTCTTCCTACAAGCAAGACTTCGTTTCAGGTAAGGGCAGTCATTTTTCTGCTCAAACGAACTACATCGTTCACGTAGCTCACATGTTTCTCATCTTAACTGACAAGCATTGGATGTTAAAGGGTTAGTGCTTTGTATCAGTTTCAGAATCAGATTTGGACTACATATGGTCCATATGTGTAGGAAACACCGATCTTTGGTTCTGGGCACACTCACGTTTCCTGCTGTCTTAGAGACTCTAGGAAGCAAGAGCGTGCTTCTCGCTCTAAAACAGAGTGTGATCCATGGATGAGACTATGCTGTGTGTTTCACTTCAGAAATGGAGTTAAATCCCATGCTCTGTGTCTCCCTACAAGCAAGACTTCGTTTCAGGTAAGGGCAGTCACTTTTCTGCTCAAAGGAACTACATCGTTCACGAAGCTCACCCGTTTCTCATCTTAACTGACAAGCATTTGATGTTAGAGGACCAGTGCTTTGTATCTGTTTCAGAAGCAGAGTTGGACTAGATATGGTCCCTCTATGTAGGAAACACCGTTCTTTTGTTCTCAGCACACTCACGTTTCCTGCTGTCTTAGAGAGTCTAGAAATCAAGAGCATGCTTCTTGTTCTAAAGCAGAGTGTGATTAATGGATGATTAGACTGCTGTGTATTGTACTTCACAAATGGAGTTAAATCCCAGACTCTGAGTCTTCCTACAAGCAAGACTTCAATTCAGGTAAGGGGAGTCACTTTTCTGCTCAAAATAACTATATCGTTCACGAAGCTCAAACGTTTCTCATCTTAACTGACAAGCGTTGGATGTTAGAGGGTCAGTGCTTTGTATCAGTTTCAGAAGCAGATTTGGACTACATATGGTCCATATGTGTAGGAAACACCGTTCTTTTGTTCTGGGCACACTCAGATTTCCTGCTGTATGAGAGACTCTAGAAAGCTAGAGTGTGCTTCTTGCTCTAAAGCAGAGTGTGATCCATGGATGAGAACTATGCTGTGTGTTTCCCTTCAGAAATGGAGATAAATCCCAGGCTCTGAGTCTTCCTACAAGCAAGACTTCGTTTCAGGTAAGGGGAGTCACTTTCCTGCTCAAACGAACTACATCGTTCACGAAGCTCACACGATTCTCATCTTTACTGACAAGCATTGGATGTTAGAGGACCAGTGCATTGTATCATTTTCAGAAGAAGAGTTGGACTAGATATGGTCTGTATGTGTAGGAAACACCGTTCTTTGTTCTCAGCACACTCACGTTTCATGTTGTCTTAGAGACTCTAGAAAGCAAGAGCGTGCTTCTCGCTCTAAAGCATAGTGTGATCCATGGATGAGAACTATGCTATGTGTTTGCCTTCAGAAATGGAGTTAAATCCCAGGTTCTGAGTCTTCCTACAAGCAAGACTTCGTTTCAGGTAAGGGCAGTCTCTTTTCTGCTCAAAGGAACTACATCGTTCACGAAGCTCACCCGTTTCTCATCTTAACTGACAAGCATTTGATGTTAGAGGACCAGTGCTTTGTATCTGTTTCAGAGCAGACTTGGACTAGATATGGTCCCTCTAAGTAGGAAACACCGTTCTTTTGTTCTCAGCACACTCACGTTTCCTGCTGTCTTAGAGAGTCTAGAAATCAAGAGCGTGCTTCTTGTTCTAAAGCAGATTGTGATTAATGGATGATTAGACTACTGTGTATTTTACTTCACAAATGGAGTTAAATCCCAGACTCTGAGTCTTCCTACAAGCAAGACTTCAATTCAGGTAAGGGGAGTCACTTTTCTGCTCAAAATAACTATATCGTTCACGAAGCTCAAACGTTTCTCATCTTAACTGACAAGCGTTGGATGTTAGAGGGTCAGTGCTTTGTATCAGTTTCAGAAGCAGATTTGGACTACATATGGTCCATATGTGTAGGAAACACCGTTCTTTTGTTCTGGGCACACTCAGATTTCCTGCTGTATTAGAGACTCTAGAAAGCTAGAGTGTGCTTCTTGCTCTAAAGCAGAGTGTGATCCATGGATGAGAACTATGCTGTGTGTTTCCCTTCAGAAATGGAGATAAATCCCAGGCTCTGAGTCTTCCTACAAGCAAGACTTCGTTTCAGGTAAGGGGAGTCACTTTCCTGCTCAAACGAACTACATCGTTCACGAAGCTCACACGTTTCTCATCTTTACTGACAAGCATTGGATGTTAGAGGACCAGTGCATTGTATCATTTTCAGAAGAAGAGTTGGACTAGATATGGTCCGTATGTGTAGGAAACACCGTTCTTTGTTCTCAGCACACTCACGTTTCATGTTGTCTTAGAGACCTTAGAAAGCAAGAGCGTGCTTCTCGCTCTAAAGCAGAGTGTGATCCATGGATGAGAACTATGCTATGTGTTTGCCTTCAGAAATGGAGTTAAATCCCAGGTTCTGAGTCTTCCTACAAGCAAGACTTCGTTTCAGGTAAGGGCAGTCTCTTTTCTGCTCAAAGGAACTACATCGTTCACGAAGCTCACCCGTTTCTCATCTTAACTGACAAGCATTTGATGTTAGAGGACCAGTGCTTTGTATCTGTTTCAGAAGCAGAGTTGGACTAGATATGGTCCCTCTATGTAGGAAACACCGTTCTTTTGTTCTCAGCACACTCACGTTTCCTGCTGTCTTAGAGAGTCTAGAAATCAAGAGCGTGCTTCTCGCTCTAAAGCAGAGTGTGATCCATGGATGAGAACTATGCTATGTGTTTGCCTTCAGAAATGGAGTTAAATCCCAGGTTCTGAGTCTTCCTACAAGCAAGACTTCGTTTCAGGTAAGGGCAGTCACTTTTCTGCTCAAACGAACCACATCGTTCACTGAGCTCACACGTTTCTCATTTTAACTGAAAAGCATTGGAAGTTAGAGGGTCAGTGCTTTGTATCAGTTTCAGAAGGAGATTTGGACAAGATATGGTCCATATGTGTAGGAAACACCGTTCTTTTATTCTGGGCACACTCAGATTTCCTGCTGTCTTAGAGAATCTAGAAAGCAAGAGTGTGCTTCTCGCTCTAAAGCAGAGTGTGATCCATGGATGAAAACTATGCTGTGTGTTTCCCTTCAGAAAAGTAGTTAAGCCCCAGGCTCTATGTCTTCCTACAAGCAAGACTTCGTTTCAGGTAAGGGCAGTCACTTTTCAGCTCAAACGAACTACATCTTTCACGGAGCTCACACGTTTCTCATCTAAACAGATAAGCATTGGATGTTAGAGGACCAGTGCTTTGTATCAGTTTCAGAAGAAGAGTTGGACTAGATATGGTCAGTATGTATATGAAACACCGTTCTTTTGTTCTCAGCAAACTCACATTTCCTGCTGTCTTAGAGACTCTAGAAAGAAGAGCATGCTTCTTGTTCAAACGCAGAGTGTGATAATTGGATGAGAACACTGCTGTGTGTTTCACTTCAGAAATGGAGTTAAATCCCAGGCTCTGAGTCTTCCTACAAGCAAGACTTCGTTTCACGTAAGGGCAGTCATTTTTCTGCTCAAACGAAGTACATCGTTCACGAAGCTCACACGTTTCTCATCTTAACTGACAAGCATTGGATGTTAGAGGGTCAGTGCTTTGTATCAGTTTCAGAATCAGATTTGGACTACATATGGTCCATATGTGTAGGAAACACCGATCTTTTGTTCTGGGCACACTCACGTTTCCTGCTGTCTTAGAGACTCTAGGAAGCAAGAGCGTGCTTCTCGCTCTAAAACAGAGTGTGATCCATGGATGAGACTATGCTGTGTGTTTCACTTCAGAAATGGAGTTAAATCCCATGCTCTTTGTCTCCCTACAAGCAAGTCTTCGTTTCAGGTAAGGGCAGTCACTTTTCTGCTCAAAGGAACTTTATCGTTCACGAAGCTCACCCGTTTCTCATCTTAACTGACAAGCATTTGATGTTAGAGGACCAGTGCTTTGTATCTGTTTCAGAAGCAGAGTTGGACTAGATATGGTCCCTCTATGTAGGAAACACCGTTCTTTTGTTCTCAGCACACTCACGTTTCCTGCTGTCTTAGAGAGTCTAGAAATCAAGAGCGTGCTTCTTGTTCTAAAGCAGAGTGTGATTAATGGATGATTAGACTGCTGTGTATTTTACTTCACAAATGGAGTTAAATCTCAGACTCTGAGTCTTCCTACAAGCAAGACTTCAATTCAGGTAAGGGGAGTCACTTTTCTGCTCAAAATAACTATATCGTTCACGAAGCTCAAACGTTTCTCATCTTAACTGACAAGCGTTGGATGTTAGAGGGTCAGTGCTTTGTATCAGTTTCAGAAGCAGATTTGGACTACATATGGTCCATATGTGTAGGAAACACCGTTCTTTTGTTCTGGGCACACTCAGATTTCCTGCTGTATTAGAGACTCTAGAAAGCTAGAGTGTGCTTCTTGCTCTAAAGCAGAGTGTGATCCATGGATGAGAACTATGCTGTGTGTTTCCCTTCAGAAATGGAGATAAATCCCAGGCTCTGATTCTTCCTACAAGCAAGACTTCGTTTCAGGTAAGGGCAGTCACTTTCCTGCTCAAACGAACTACATCGTTCACGAAGCTCACACGTTTCTCATCTTTACTGACAAGCATTGGATGTTAGAGGACCAGTGCATTGTATCATTTTCAGAAGAAGAGTTGGACTAGATATGGTCCGTATGTGTAGGAAACACCGTTCTTTGTTCTCAGCACACTCACGTTTCATGTTGTCTTAGAGACTCTAGAAAGCAAGAGCGTGCTTCTCGCTCTAAAGCAGAGTGTGATCCATGGATGAGAACTATGCTATGTGTTTGCCTTCAGAAATGGAGTTAAATCCCAGGTTCTGAGTCTTCCTACAAGCAAGACTTCGTTTCAGGTAAGGGCAGTCACTTTTCTGCTCAAACGAACTACATCGTTCACTGAGCTCACACGTTTCTCATCTTAACTGAAAAGCATTGGAAGTTAGAGGGTCAGTGCATTGTATCAGTTTCAGAAGGAGATTTGGACTAGATATGGTCCATATGTGTAGGAAACACTGTTCTTTTATTCTGGGCACACTCAGATTTCCTGCTGTCTTAGAGACTCTAGAAAGCAAGAGTGTGCTTCTCGCTCTAAAGCAGAGAGTGATCCATGGATGAAAACTATGCTGTGTGTTTCCCTTCAGAAAAGTAGTTAAGCCCCAGGCTCTATGTCTTCCTACAAGCAAGACTTCGTTTCAGGTAAGGGCAGTCACTTTTCAGCTCAAACGAACTACATCTTTCATGGAGCTCACACGTTTCTCATCTAAACAGATAAGCATTGGATGTTAGAGGACCAGTGCTTTGTATCAGTTTCAGAAGAAGAGTTGGACTAGATATGGTCAGTATGTGTATGAAACACCGTTCTTTTGTTCTCAGCAAACTCACATTTCCTGCTGTCTTAGAGACTCTAGAAAGAAGAGCATGCTTCTTGTTCAAACGCAGAGTGTGATAATTGGATGAGAACACTGCTGTGTGTTTCACTTCAGAAATGGAGTTAAATCCCAGGCTCTGAGTCTTCCTACAAGCAAGACTTCGTTTCAGGTAAGGGCAGTCATTTTTCTGCTCAAACGAACTACATCGTTCACGTAGCTCACATGTTTCTCATCTTAACTGACAAGCATTGGATGTTAAAGGGTTAGTGCTTTGTATCAGTTTCAGAATCAGATTTGGACTACATATGGTCCATATGTGTAGGAAACACCAATCTTTTGTTCTGGGCACACTCACGTTTCCTGCTGTCTTAGAGACTCTAGGAAGCAAGAGCGTGCTTCTCGCTCTAAAACAGAGTGTGATCCATGGATGAGACTATGCTGTGTGTTTCACTTCAGAAATGGAGTTAAATCCCATGCTCTGTGTCTCCCTGCAAGCAAGACTTCGTTTCAGGTAAGGGGAGTCACTTTCCTGCTCAAACGAACTACATCGTTCACGAAGCTCACACGATTCTCATCTTTACTGACAAGCATTGGATGTTAGAGGACCAGTGCATTGTATCATTTTCAGAAGAAGAGTTGGACTAGATATGGTCCGTATGTGTAGGAAACACCGTTCTTTGTTCTCAGCACACTCACGTTTCATGTTGTCTTAGAGACTCTAGAAAGCAAGAGCGTGCTTCTCGCTCTAAAGCATAGTGTGATCCATGGATGAGAACTATGCTATGTGTTTGCCTTCAGAAATGGAGTTAAATCCCAGGTTCTGAGTCTTCCTACAAGCAAGACTTCGTTTCAGGTAAGGGCAGTCTCTTTTCTGCTCAAAGGAACTACATCGTTCACGAAGCTCACCCGTTTCTCATCTTAACTGACAAGCATTTGATGTTAGAGGACCAGTGCTTTGTATCTGTTTCAGAGCAGACTTGGACTAGATATGGTCCCTCTTTGTAGGAAACACCGTTCTTTTGTTCTCAGCACACTCACGTTTCCTGCTGTCTTAGAGAGTCTAGAAATCAAGAGCGTGCTTCTTGTTCTAAAGCAGATTGGGATTAATGGATGATTAGACTACTGTGTATTTTACTTCACAAATGGAGTTAAATCCCAGACTCTGAGTCTTCCTAC
Organism: Onychomys leucogaster; assembly: GCA_949786385.1. Lineage (NCBI taxonomy): Eukaryota > Metazoa > Chordata > Mammalia > Rodentia > Cricetidae > Onychomys > Onychomys leucogaster. The sequence goes on along the minus strand of CATKUP010000018.1, from coordinate 1,815,426 downwards.
AAGCAAGACTTCAATTCAGGTAAGGGGAGTCACTTTTCTGCTCAAAATAACTATATCGTTCACGAAGCTCAAACGTTTCTCATCTTAACTGACAAGCGTTGGATGTTAGAGGGTCAGTGCTTTGTATCAGTTTCAGAAGCAGATTTGGACTACATATGGTCCATATGTGTAGGAAACACCGTTCTTTTGTTCTGGGCACACTCAGATTTCCTGCTGTATTAGAGACTCTAGAAAGCTAGAGTGTGCTTCTTGCTCTAAAGCAGAGTGTGATCCATGGATGAGAACTATGCTGTGTGTTTCCCTTCAGAAATGGAGATAAATCCCAGGCTCTGAGTCTTCCTACAAGCAAGACTTCGTTTCAGGTAAGGGGAGTCACTTTCCTGCTCAAACGAACTACATCGTTCACGAAGCTCACACGTTTCTCATCTTTACTGACAAGCATTGGATGTTAGAGGACCAGTGCATTGTATCATTTTCAGAAGAAGAGTTGGACTAGATATGGTCCGTATGTGTAGGAAACACCGTTCTTTGTTCTCAGCACACTCACGTTTCATGTTGTCTTAGAGACCTTAGAAAGCAAGAGCGTGCTTCTCGCTCTAAAGCAGAGTGTGATCCATGGATGAGAACTATGCTATGTGTTTGCCTTCAGAAATGGAGTTAAATCCCAGGTTCTGAGTCTTCCTACAAGCAAGACTTCGTTTCAGGTAAGGGCAGTCTCTTTTCTGCTCAAAGGAACTACATCGTTCACGAAGCTCACCCGTTTCTCATCTTAACTGACAAGCATTTGATGTTAGAGGACCAGTGCTTTGTATCTGTTTCAGAAGCAGAGTTGGACTAGATATGGTCCCTCTATGTAGGAAACACCGTTCTTTTGTTCTCAGCACACTCACGTTTCCTGCTGTCTTAGAGAGTCTAGAAATCAAGAGCGTGCTTCTCGCTCTAAAGCAGAGTGTGATCCATGGATGAGAACTATGCTATGTGTTTGCCTTCAGAAATGGAGTTAAATCCCAGGTTCTGAGTCTTCCTACAAGCAAGACTTCGTTTCAGGTAAGGGCAGTCACTTTTCTGCTCAAACGAACCACATCGTTCACTGAGCTCACACGTTTCTCATTTTAACTGAAAAGCATTGGAAGTTAGAGGGTCAGTGCTTTGTATCAGTTTCAGAAGGAGATTTGGACAAGATATGGTCCATATGTGTAGGAAACACCGTTCTTTTATTCTGGGCACACTCAGATTTCCTGCTGTCTTAGAGAATCTAGAAAGCAAGAGTGTGCTTCTCGCTCTAAAGCAGAGTGTGATCCATGGATGAAAACTATGCTGTGTGTTTCCCTTCAGAAAAGTAGTTAAGCCCCAGTCTCTATGTCTTCCTACAAGCAAGACTTCGTTTCAGGTAAGGGCAGTCACTTTTCAGCTCAAACGAACTACATCTTTCACGGAGCTCACACGTTTCTCATCTAAACAGATAAGCATTGGATGTTAGAGGACCAGTGCTTTGTATCAGTTTCAGAAGAAGAGTTGGACTAGATATGGTCAGTATGTGTATGAAACACCGTTCTTTTGTTCTCAGCAAACTCACATTTCCTGCTGTCTTAGAGACTCTAGAAAGAAGAGCATGCTTCTTGTTCAAACGCAGAGTGTGATAAATGGATGAGAACACTGCTGTGTGTTTCACTTCAGAAATGGAGTTAAATCCCAGGCTCTGAGTCTTCCTACAAGCAAGACTTCGTTTCAGGTAAGGGCAGTCATTTTTCTGCTCAAACGAACTACATCGTTCACGAAGCTCACACGTTTCTCATCTTAACTGACAAGCATTGGATGTTAGAGGGTCAGTGCTTTGTATCAGTTTCAGAATCAGATTTGGACTACATATGGTCCATATGTGTAGGACACACCGATCTTTTGTTCTGGGCACACTCACGTTTCCTGCTGTCTTAGAGACTCTAGGAAGCAAGAGCGTGCTTCTCGCTCTAAAACAGAGTGTGATCCATGGATGAGACTATGCTGTGTGTTTCACTTCAGAAATGGAGTTAAATCCCATGCTCTGTGTCTCCCTACAAGCAAGACTTCGTTTCAGGTAAGGGCAGTCACTTTTCTGCTCAAAGGAACTACATCGTTCACGAAGCTCACCCGTTTCTCATCTTAACTGACAAGCATTTGATGTTAGAGGACCAGTGCTTTGTATCTGTTTCAGAAGCAGAGTTGGACTAGATATGGTCCCTCTATGTAGGAAACACCGTTCTTTTGTTCTCAGCACACTCACGTTTCCTGCTGTCTTAGAGAGTCTAGAAATCAAGAGCGTGCTTCTTGTTCTAAAGCAGAGTGTGATTAATGGATGATTAGACTGCTGTGTATTTTACTTCACAAATGGAGTTAAATCCCAGACTCTGAGTCTTCCTACAAGCAAGACTTCAATTCAGGTAAGGGGAGTCACTCTTCTCCTCAAAATAACTATATCGTTCACGAAGCTCAAACGTTTCTCATCTTAACTGACAAGCGTTGGATGTTAGAGGACCAGTGCTTTGTATCAGTTTCAGAAGAAGAGTTGGACTAGATATGGTCCGTATGTGTAGGAAACACCGTTCTTTGTTCTCAGCACACTCACCTTTCCTGTTGTCTTAGAGACTCTAGAAAGCAAGAGCGTGCTTCTCGCTCTAAAGCAGAGTGTGATCCATGGATGAGAACTATGCTATGTGTTTGCCTTCAGAAATGGAGTTAAATCCCAGGCTCTGAGTCTTCCTACAAGCAAGACTTCGTTTCAGGTAAGGGCAGTCACTTTTCAGCTGAAACGAACTACATCTTTCACGGAGCTCACACGTTTCTCATCTTAACAGATAAGCATTGGATGTTAGAGGACCAGTGCTTTGTATCAGTTTCAGAAGAAGAGTTGGACTAGATATGGTCAGTATGTGTATGAAACACCGTTCTTTTGTTCTCAGCAAACTCACATTTCCTGCTGTCTTAGAGACTCTAGAAAGAAAAGCATGCTTCTTGTTCAAACGCAGACTGTGATAAATGGATGAGAACACTGCTGTGTGTTTCACTTCAGAAATGGAGTTAAATCCCAGTCTCTGAGTCTTCCTACAAGCAAGACTTCGTTTCAGGTAAGGGCAGTCATTTTTCTGCTCAAACGAACTACATCGTTCACGAAGCTCACACGTTTCTCATCTTAACTGACAAGCATTGGATGTTAGAGGGTCAGTGCTTTGTATCAGTTTCAGAATCAGATTTGGACTACATATGGTCCATATGTGTAGGAAACACCGATCTTTTGTTCTAGGCACACTCACGTTTCCTGCTGTCTAAGAGACTCTAGGAAGCAAGAGCGTGCTTCTCGCTCTAAAACAGAGTGTGATCCATGGATGAGACTATGCTGTGTGTTTCACTTCAGAAATGGAGTTAAATCCCATGCTCTGTGTCTCCCTACAAGCCAGACTTCGTTTCAGGTAAGGGCAGTCACTTTTCTGCTCAAAGGAACTACATCGTTCACAAAGCTCACACGTTTCTCATCTTAACTGACAAGCATTGGATTCTAGAGGACCAGTGCTTTGTTTCCTTTTCAGAAGCAGAGTTGGACTAGATATGGTCCCTATGTGTAGGAAACACTGTTCTTTTGTTCTCAGCACAGTCACGTTTCCTGCTGTATTAGAGAGTCTAGAAATCTAGAGCGTGCTTCTTGTTCTAAAGCAGAGTGTGATCAATGGATGATTACACTGCTGTGTGTTTTACTTCAGAAATGGAGTTAAATCCCAGGCTCTGAGTCTTCCTACAAGCAAGACTTCAATTCAGGTAAGGGCAGTCACTTTTCTGCTCAAACTAACTACATCGTACACGAAGCTAACACGATTCTCATCTTAACTGACAAGCATTGGATGTTAGAGGGTCAGTGCTTTGTATCAGTTTCAGAAGCAGATTTCGACTACATATGGTCCATATGTGTAGGAAACACCGTTCTTTTATTCTGGGCACATTCAGATTTCCTGCTGTCTTAGAGACTCTAGAAAGCAAGAGTGTGCTTCTTGCTCTAAAGCAGAGTGTGATCCATGGATGAAAACTATGCTGTGTGTTTTCCTTCATAAAAGTAGTTAAGCCCCAGGCTCTATGTCTTCCTACAAGCAAGACTTCGTTTCAGGTAAGGGCAGTCAGTTTTCTGCTCAAACGAACTACATAGTTCACGAAGCTCACACGTTTCTCATGTTAACTGACAAGCATTGGATGTTAGAGGGTCAGTGCTTTGTATCAGTTTCAGAATCAGATTTGGACTACATATTGTCCATATGTGTAGGAAACACCGATCTTTTGTTCTGGGCACACTCACGTTTCCTGCTGTCTTAGAGACTCTAGGAAGCAAGAGCGTGCTTCTCACTCTAAAACAGAGTGTGATCCATGGATCAGACTATGCTGTGTGTTTCACTTCAGAAATGGAGTTAAATCCCATGCTCTGTGTCTCCCTACAAGCAAGACTTCGTTTCAGGTAAGGGCAGTCACTTTTCTGCTCAAAGGAACTACATCGTTCACGAAGCTCACCCGTTTCTCATCTTAACTGACAAGCATTTGATGTTAGAGTACCAGTGCTTTGTATCTGTTTCAGAAGCAGAGTTGGACTAGATATGGTCCCTCTAAGTAGGAAACACCGTTCTTTTGTTCTCAGCACACTCACGTTTCCTGCTGTCTTAGAGATTCTAGAAATCAAGAGCGTGCTTCTTGTTCTAAAGCAGAGTGTGATTAATGGATGATTAGACTGCTGTGTATTTTACTTCAGAAATGGAGTTAAATCCCAGACTCTGAGTCTTCCTACAAGTAAGACTTCAATTCAGGTAAGGGGATTCACTTTTCTGCTCAAACTAAATATATCGTTCACGAAGCTCAAACGTTTCTCATCTTAACTGACAAGCGTTGGATGTTAGAGGGTCAGTGCTTTGTATCAGTTTCAGAAGCAGATTTGGACTACATATGGTCCATATGTGTAGGAAACACCGTTCTTTTGTTCTGGGCACACTCAGATTTCCTGCTGTATTAGAGACTCTAGAAAGCTAGAGTGTGCTTCTTGCTCTAAATCAGAGTGTGATCCATGGATGAGAACTATGCTGTGTGTTTCCCTTCAGAAATGGAGATAAATCCCAGGCTCTGATTCTTCCTATAAGCAAGACTTCGTTTCAGGTAAAGGCTGTCACTTTTCAGCTCAAACGAACTATATCTTTCACGAGCTCACACGTTTGTCATCTTAACAGACAGTCATTGGATGTTAGAGGACCAGTGCTTTGTATCAATTTCCAAAGCAGAGTTCGACTAGATATGGTCCGTATGTGTATGAAACACCGTTCTTTTGTTCTCAGCAAACTCACATTTCCTGCTGTCTTAGAGACTCTAGAAAGAAAAGCATGCTTCTTGTTCAAACGCAGACTGTGATAAATGGATGAGAACACTGCTGTGTGTTTCACTTCAGAAATGGAGTTAAATCCCAGTCTCTGAGTCTTCCTACAAGCAAGACTTCGTTTCAGGTAAGGGCAGTCATTTTTCTGCTCAAACGAACTACATCGTTCACGAAGCTCACACGTTTCTCATCTTAACTGACAAGCATTGGATGTTAGAGGGTCAGTGCTTTGTATCAGTTTCAGAATCAGATTTGGACTACATATGGTCCATATGTGTAGGAAACACCGATCTTTTGTTCTAGGCACACTCACGTTTCCTGCTGTCTAAGAGACTCTAGGAAGCAAGAGCGTGCTTCTCGCTCTAAAACAGAGTGTGATCCATGGATGAGACTATGCTGTGTGTTTCACTTCAGAAATGGAGTTAAATCCCATGCTCTGTGTCTCCCTACAAGCCAGACTTCGTTTCAGGTAAGGGCAGTCACTTTTCTGCTCAAAGGAACTACATCGTTCACAAAGCTCACACGTTTCTCATCTTAACTGACAAGCATTGGATTCTAGAGGACCAGTGCTTTGTTTCCTTTTCAGAAGCAGAGTTGGACTAGATATGGTCCCTATGTGTAGGAAACACTGTTCTTTTGTTCTCAGCACAGTCACGTTTCCTGCTGTATTAGAGAGTCTAGAAATCTAGAGCGTGCTTCTTGTTCTAAAGCAGAGTGTGATCAATGGATGATTACACTGCTGTGTGTTTTACTTCAGAAATAGAGTTAAATCCCAGGCTCTGAGTCTTCCTACAAGCAAGACTTCAATTCAGGTAAGGGCAGTCACTTTTCTGCTCAAACTAACTACATCGTACACGAAGCTAACACGATTCTCATCTTAACTGACAAGCATTGTATGTTAGAGGGTCAGTGCTTTGTATCAGTTTCAGAAGCAGATTTCGACTACATATGGTCCATATGTGTAGGAAACACCGTTCTTTTATTCTGGGCACACTCAGATTTCCTGCTGTCTTAGAGACTCTAGAAAGCAAGAGTGTGCTTCTTGCTCTAAAGCAGAGTGTGATCCATGGATGAAAACTATGCTGTGTGTTTTCCTTCATAAAAGTAGTTAAGCCCCAGGCTCTATGTCTTCCTACAAGCAAGACTTCGTTTCAGGTAAGGGCAGTCAGTTTTCTGCTCAAACGAACTACATCGTTCACGAAGCTCACACGTTTCTCATGTTAACTGACAAGCATTGGATGTTAGAGGGTCAGTGCTTTGTATCAGTTTCAGAATCAGATTTGGACTACATATTGTCCATATGTGTAGGAAACACCGATCTTTTGTTCTGGGCACACTCACGTTTCCTGCTGTCTTAGAGACTCTAGGAAGCAAGAGCGTGCTTCTCACTCTAAAACAGAGTGTGATCCATGGATCAGACTATGCTGTGTGTTTCACTTCAGAAATGGAGTTAAATCCCATGCTCTGTGTCTCCCTACAAGCAAGACTTCGTTTCAGGTAAGGGCAGTCACTTTTCAGCTCAAACGAACTACATCTTTCACGGAGCTCACACGTTTCTCATCTAAACAGATAAGCATTGGATGTTAGAGGACCAGTGCTTTGTGTCAGTTTCAGAAGAAGAGTTGAACTAGATATGGTCAGTATGTGTATGAAACACCGTTCTTTTGTTCTCAGCAAACTCACATTTCCTGCTGTCTTAGAGACTCTAGAAAGAAGAGCATGCTTCTTGTTCAAACGCAGAGTGTGATAAATGGATGAGAACACTGCTGTGTGTTTCACTTCAGAAATGGAGTTAAATCCCAGGCTCTGAGTCTTCCTACAAGCAAGACTTCGTTTCAGGTAAGGGCAGTCATTTTTCTGCTCAAACGAACTACATCGTTCACGAAGCTCACACGTTTCTCATCTTAACTGACAAGCATTGGATGTTAGAGGGTCAGTGCTTTGTATCAGTGTCAGAATCAGATTTGGACTACATATGGTCCATATGTGTAGGACACACCGATCTTTTGTTCTGGGCACACTCACGTTTCCTGCTGTCTTAGAGACTCTAGGAATCAAGAGCGTGCTTCTCGCTCTAAAACAGAGTGTGATCCATGGATGAGACTATGCTGTGTGTTTCACTTCAGAAATGGAGTTAAATCCCATGCTCTGTGTCTCCCTACAAGCAAGAATTCGTTTCAGGTAAGGGCAGTCACTTTTCTGCTCAAAGGAACTACATCGTTCACGAAGCTCACCCGTTTCTCATCTTAACTGACAAGCATTTGATGTTAGAGGACCAGTGCTTTGTATCTGTTTCAGAAGCAGAGTTGGACTAGATATGGTCCCTCTATGTAGGAAACACCGTTCTTTTGTTCTCAGCACACTCACGTTTCCTGCTGTCTTAGAGAGTCTAGAAATCAAGAGCGTGCTTCTTGTTCTAAAGCAGAGTGTGATTAATGGATGATTAGACTGCTGTGTGTTTTACTTCAGAAATGGAGTTAAATCCCAGGCTCTGAGTCTTCCTACAAGCAAGACTTCAATTCAGGTAAGGGCAGTCACTTTTCTGCTCAAACTAACTACATCGTACACGAAGCTAACACGATTCTCATCTTAACTGACAAGCATTGGATGTTAGAGGGTCAGTGCTTTGTATCAGTTTCAGAAGCAGATTTCGACTACATATGGTCCATATGTGTAGGAAACACCGTTCTTTTATTCTGGGCACACTCAGATTTCCTGCTGTCTTAGAGACTCTAGAAAGCAAGAGTGTGCTTCTTGCTCTAAAGCAGAGTGTGATCCATGGATGAAAACTATGCTGTGTGTTTTCCTTCATAAAAGTAGTTAAGCCCCAGGCTCTATGTCTTCCTACAAGCAAGACTTCGTTTCAGGTAAGGGCAGTCAGTTTTCTGCTCAAATGAACTACATCGTTCACGAAGCTCACACGTTTCTCATGTTAACTGACAAGCATTGGATGTTAGAGGGTCAGTGCTTTGTATCAGTTTCAGAATCAGATTTGGACTACATATTGTCCATATGTGTAGGAAACACCGATCTTTTGTTCTGGGCACACTCACGTTTCCTGCTGTCTTAGAGACTCTAGGAAGCAAGAGCGTGCTTCTCACTCTAAAACAGAGTGTGATCCATGGATCAGACTATGCTGTGTGTTTCACTTCAGAAATGGAGTTAAATCCCATGCTCTGTGTCTCCCTACAAGCAAGACTTCGTTTCAGGTAAGGGCAGTCACTTTTCTGCTCAAAGGAACTACATCGTTCACGAAGCTCACCCGTTTCTCATCTTAACTGACAAGCATTTGATGTTAGAGTACCAGTGCTTTGTATCTGTTTCAGAAGCAGAGTTGGACTAGATATGGTCCCTCTAAGTAGGAAACACCGTTCTTTTGTTCTCAGCACACTCACGTTTCCTGCTGTCTTAGAGATTCTAGAAATCAAGAGCGTGCTTCTTGTTCTAAAGCAGAGTGTGATTAATGGATGATTAGACTGCTGTGTATTTTACTTCAGAAATGGAGTTAAATCCCAGACTCTGAGTCTTCCTACAAGTAAGACTTCAATTCAGGTAAGGGGATTCACTTTTCTGCTCAAACTAAATATATCGTTCACGAAGCTCAAACGTTTCTCATCTTAACTGACAAGCGTTGGATGTTAGAGGGTCAGTGCTTTGTATCAGTTTCAGAAGCAGATTTGGACTACATATGGTCCATATGTGTAGGAAACACCGTTCTTTTGTTCTGGGCACACTCAGATTTCCTGCTGTATTAGAGACTCTAGAAAGCTAGAGTGTGCTTCTTGCTCTAAATCAGAGTGTGATCCATGGATGAGAACTATGCTGTGTGTTTCCCTTCAGAAATGGAGATAAATCCCAGGCTCTGATTCTTCCTATAAGCAAGACTTCGTTTCAGGTAAGGGCTGTCACTTTTCAGCTCAAACGAACTATATCTTTCACGAGCTCACACGTTTCTCATCTTAACAGACAGTCATTGGATGTTAGAGGACCAGTGCTTTGTATCAATTTCCAAAGCAGAGTTCGACTAGATATGGTCCGTATGTGTATGAAACACCGTTCTTTTGTTCTCAGCAAACTCACATTTCCTGCTGTCTTAGAGACTCTAGAAAGAAGAGCATGCTTCTTGTTCAAACGCAGAGTGTGATCAATGGATGAGAACACTGCTCTGTGTTTCACTTCAGAAATGGAGTTAAATCCCAGGCTCTGAGTCTTCCTACAAGCAAGACTTCGTTTCAGGTAAGGGCAGTCACTTTTCTGCTCAAACTAACTACATCGTACACGAAGCTAACACGTTTCTCATCTTAACTGACAAGCATTGGATGTTAGAGGGTCAGTGCTTTGTATCAGTTTCAGAATCAGATTTGGACTACATATGGTCCATATGTGTAGGAAACACCGTTCTTTTTTTCTGCGCACACTCACGTTTCCTGCTGCCTTAGAGACTCTAGAAAGCAAGAGCGTGCTTCTCGCTCTAAAACAGAGTGTGATCCATGGATGAGACTATGCTGTGTGTTTCACTTCAGAAATGGAGTTAAATCCCATGCTCTGTGTCTCCCTACAAGCCAGACTCGTTTCAGGTAAGGGCAGTCACTTTTTTGATCAAAGGAACTACATCGTTCACAAAGCTCACACGTTTCTCATCTTAACAGACAAGCATTGGATGTTAGAGGACCAGTGCTTTGTATCTGTTTCAGAAGCAGAGTTGGACTAGATATGGTTCCTATGTGTAGGAAACACTGTTCTTTTGTTCTCAGCACACTCACGTTTCCTGCTGTCTTAGAGAGTCTAGAAATCAAGAGCGTGCTTCTTGTTCTAAAGCAGAGTGTGATCAATGGATGATTACACTGCTGTGTGTTTTACTTCAGAAATGGAGTTAAATCCCAGGCTCTGAGTCTTCCTACAAGCAAGACTTCAATTCAGGTAAGGGCAGTCACTTTTCTGCTCAAACTAACTACATCGTACACGAAGCTAACACGTTTCCTATCTTAACTGACAAGCATTGGATGTTAGAGGGTCAGTGCTTTGTATCAGTTTCAGAAGCAGATTCGGACTACATATGGTCCATATGTGTAGGAAACACCGTTCTTTTGTTCTGGGCACACTCACGTTTCCTGTTGTCTTAGAGACTCTAGAAAGCAAGAGCGTGCTTCTCGCTCTAAAGCAGAGTGTGATCCATGGATGAGAACTATGCTATGTGTTTGCCTTCAGAAATGGAGTTAAATCCCAGGTTCTGAGTCTTCCTACAAGCAAGACTTCGTTTCAGGTAAGGGCAGTCTCTTTTCTGCTCAAAGGAACTACATCGTTCACGAAGCTCACCCGTTTCTCATCTTAACTGACAAGCATTTGATGTTAGAGGACCAGTGCTTTGTATCTGTTTCAGAAGCAGAGTTGGACTAGATATGGTCCCAATGTGTAGGAAACACCGTTCTTTTGTTCTCAGCACACTCACGTTTCCTGCTGTCTTAGAGAGTCTAGAAATCAAGAGCGTGCTTCTTGTTCTAAAGCAGATTGTGATTAATGGATGATTAGACTGCTGTGTATTTTACTTCACAAATGGAGTTAAATCCCAGACTCTGAGTCTTCCTACAAGCAAGACTTCAATTCAGGTAAGGGGAGTCACTTTTCTGCTCAAAATAACTATATCGTTCACGAAGCTCAAACGTTTCTCATCTTAACTGACAAGCGTTGGATGTTAGAGGGTCAGTGCTTTGTATCAGTTTCAGAAGCAGATTTGGACTACATATGGTCCATATGTGTAGGAAACTCCGTTTTTTTGTTCTGGGCACACTCAGATTTCCTGCTGTATTAGAGACTCTAGAAAGCTAGAGTGTGCTTCTTGCTCTAAAGCAGAGTGTGATCCATGGATGAGAACTATGCTGTGTGTTTCCCTTCAGAAATGGGGATAAATCCCAGGCTCTGAGTCTTCCTACAAGCAAGACTTCGTTTCAGGTAAGGGCAGTCACTTTCCTGCTCAAACGAACTACATCGTTCATGAAGCTCACACGTTTCTCATCTTTACTGACAAGCATTGGATGTTAGAGGACCAGTGCATTGTATCAGTTTCAGAAGAAGAGTTGGACTAGATATGGTCCGTATGTGTAGGAAACACCGTTCTTTGTTCGCAGCACACTCAAGTTTAATGTTGTCTTAGAGACTCTAGAAAGCAAGAGCGTGCTTCTCGCTCTAAAGCAGAGTGTGATCCATGGATGAAAACTATGCTGTGTGTTTCCCTTCAGAAAAGTAGTTAAGCCCCAGTCTCTATGTCTTCCTACAAGCAAGACTTCGTTTCAGGTAAGGGCAGTCACTTTTCAGCTCAAACGAACTACATCTTTCACGGAGCTCACACGTTTCTCATCTAAACAGATAAGCATTGGATGTTAGAGGACCAGTGCTTTGTATCAGTTTCAGAAGAAGAGTTGGACTAGATATGGTCAGTATGTGTATGAAACACCGTTCTTTTGTTCTCAGCAAACTCACATTTCCTGCTGTCTTAGAGACTCTAGAAAGAAGAGCATGCTTCTTGTTCAAACGCAGAGTGTGATAAATGGATGAGAACACTGCTGTGTGTTTCACTTCAGAAATGGAGTTAAATCCCAGGCTCTGAGTCTTCCTACAAGCAAGACTTCGTTTCAGGTAAGGGCAGTCATTTTTCTGCTCAAACGAACTACATCGTTCACGAAGCTCACACGTTTCTCATCTTAACTGACAAGCATTGGATGTTAGAGGGTCAGTGCTTTGTATCAGTTTCAGAATCAGATTTGGACTACATATGGTCCATATGTGTAGGAAACACCGATCTTTTGTTCTGGGCACACTCACGTTTCCTGCTGTCTTAGAGACTCTAGGAAGCAAGAGCGTGCTTCTCGCTCTAAAACAGAGTGTGATCCATGGATGAGACTATGCTGTGTGTTTCACTTCAGAAATGGAGTTAAATCCCATGCTCTGTGTCTCCCTACAAGCAAGACTTCGTTTCAGGTAAGGGCAGTCACTTTTCTGCTCAAAGGAACTACATCGTTCACGAAGCTCACCTGTTTCTCATCTTAACTGACAAGCATTTGATGTTAGAGGACCAGTGCTTTGTATCTGTTTCAGAAGCAGAGTTGGACTAGATATGGTCCCTCTATGTAGGAAACACCGTTCTTTTGTTCTCAGCACACTCACGTTTCCTGCTGTCTTAGAGAGTCTAGAAATCAAGAGCGTGCTTCTTGTTCTAAAGCAGAGTGTGATTAATGGATGATTAGACTGCTGTGTATTTTACTTCACAAATGGAGTTAAATCCCAGACTCTGAGTCTTCCGACAAGCAAGACTTCAATTCAGGTAAGGGGAGTCACTCTTCTCCTCAAAATAACTATATCGTTCACGAAGCTCAAACGTTTCTCATCTTAACTGACAAGCATTGGATGTTAGAGGACCAGTGCTTTGTATCAGTTTCAGAAGAAGAGTTGGACTAGATATGGTCCGTATGTGTAGGAAACACCGTTCTTTGTTCTCAGCACACTCACCTTTCCTGTTGTCTTAGAGACTCTAGAAAGCAAGAGCATGCTTCTCGCTCTAAAGCAGAGTGTGATCCATGGATGAGAACTATTCTATGTGTTTGCCTTCAGAAATGGAGTTAAATCCCAGGCTCTGAGTCTTCCTACAAGCAAGACTTCGTTTCAGGTAAGGGCAGTCACTTTTCAGCTGAAACGAACTACATCTTTCACGGAGCTCACACGTTTCTCATCTTAACAGATAAGCATTGGATGTTAGAGGACCAGTGCTTTGTATCAGTTTCAGAAGAAGAGTTGGACTAGATATGGTCAGTATGTGTATGAAACACCGTTCTTTTGTTCTCAGCAAACTCACATTTCCTGCTGTCTTAGAGACTCTAGAAAGAAAAGCATGCTTCTTGTTCAAACGCAGACTGTGATAAATGGATGAGAACACTGCTGTGTGTTTCACTTCAGAAATGGAGTTAAATCCCAGGCTCTGAGTCTTCCTACAAGCAAGACTTCGTTTCAGGTAAGGGCAGTCATTTTTCTGCTCAAACGAACTACATCGTTCACGAAGCTCACACGTTTCTCATCTTAACTGACAAGCATTGGATGTTAGAGGGTCAGTGCTTTGTATCAGTTTCAGAAGCAGATTTCGACTACATATGGTCCATATGTGTAGGAAACACCGTTCTTTTATTCTGGGCACACTCAGATTTCCTGCTGTCTTAGAGACTCTAGAAAGCAAGAGTGTGCTTCTTGCTCTAAAGCAGAGTGTGATCCATGGATGAAAACTATGCTGTGTGTTTTCCTTCATAAAAGTAGTTAAGCCCCAGGCTCTATGTCTTCCTACAAGCAAGACTTCGTTTCAGGTAAGGGCAGTCAGTTTTCTGCTCAAACGAACTACATCGTTCACGAAGCTCACACGTTTCTCATCTTAACTGACAAGCATTGGATGTTAGAGGGTCAGTGCTTTGTATCAGTTTCAGAATCTGATTTGGACTACATATTGTCCATATGTGTAGGAAACACCGATCTTTTGTTCTGGGCACACTCACGTTTCCTGCTGTCTTAGAGACTCTAGGAAGCAAGAGCGTGCTTCTCACTCTAAAACAGAGTGTGATCCATGGATCAGACTATGCTGTGTGTTTCACTTCAGAAATGGAGTTAAATCCCATGCTCTGTGTCTCCCTACAAGCAAGACTTCGTTTCAGGTAAGGGCAGTCACTTTTCTGCTCAAAGGAACTACATCGTTCACGAAGCTCACCCGTTTCTCATCTTAACTGACAAGCATTTGATGTTAGAGGACCAGTGCTTTGTATCTGTTTCAGAAGCAGAGTTGGACTAGATATGGTCCCTCTAAGTAGGAAACACCGTTCTTTTGTTCTCAGCACACTCACGTTTCCTGCTGTCTTAGAGATTCTAGAAAGCTAGAGTGTGCTTCTTGCTCTAAATCAGAGTGTGATCCATGGATGAGAACTATGCTGTGTGTTTCCCTTCAGAAATGGAGATAAATCCCAGGCTCTGATTCTTCCTATAAGCAAGACTTCGTTTCAGGTAAGGGCTGTCACTTTTCAGCTCAAACGAACTATATCTTTCACGAGCTCACACGTTTCTCATCTTAACAGACAGTCATTGGATGTTAGAGGACCAGTGCTTTGTATCAATTTCCAAAGCAGAGTTCGACTAGATATGGTCCGTATGTGTATGAAACACCGTTCTTTTGTTCTCAGCAAACTCACATTTCCTGCTGTCTTAGAGACTCTAGAAAGAAGAGCATGCTTCTTGTTCAAACGCAGAGTGTGATCAATGGATGAGAACACTGCTCTGTGTTTCACTTCAGAAATGGAGTTAAATCCCAGGCTCTGAGTCTTCCTACAAGCAAGACTTCGTTTCAGGTAAGGGCAGTCACTTTTCTGCTCAAACTAACTACATCGTACACGAAGCTAACACGTTTCTCATCTTAACTGACAAGCATTGGATGTTAGAGGGTCAGTGCTTTGTATCAGTTTCAGAATCAGATTTGGACTACATATGGTCCATATGTGTAGGAAACACCGTTCTTTTTTTCTGGGCACACTCACGTTTCCTGCTGCCTTAGAGACTCTAGAAAGCAAGAGCGTGCTTCTCGCTCTAAAACAGAGTGTGATCCATGGATGAGACTATGCTGTGTGTTTCACTTCAGAAATGGAGTTAAATCCCATGCTCTGTGTCTCCCTACAAGCCAGACTTCGTTTCAGGTAAGGGCAGTCACTTTTTTGATCAAAGGAACTACATCGTTCGCAAAGCTCACACGTTTCTCATCTTAACAGACAAGCATTGGATGTTAGAGGACCAGTGCTTTGTATCTGTTTCAGAAGCAGAGTTGGACTAGATATGGTTCCTATGTGTAGGAAACACTGTTCTTTTGTTCTCAGCACACTCACGTTTCCTGCTGTCTTAGAGAGTCTAGAAATCAAGAGCGTGCTTCTTGTTCTAAAGCAGAGTGTGATCAATGGATGATTACACTGCTGTGTGTTTTACTTCAGAAATGGAGTTAAATCCCAGGCTCTGAGTCTTCCTACAAGCAAGACTTCAATTCAGGTAAGGGCAGTCACTTTTCTGCTCAAACTAACTACATCGTACACAAAGCTAACACGTTTCCTATCTTAACTGACAAGCATTGGATGTTAGAGGGTCAGTGCTTTGTATCAGTTTCAGAAGCAGATTTGGACTACATATGGTCCATATGTGTAGGAAACACCGTTCTTTGTTCTGGGCACACTCACGTTTCCTGTTGTCTTAGAGACTCTAGAAAGCAAGAGCGTGCTTCTCGCTCTAAAGCAGAGTGTGATCCATGGATGAGAACTATGCTATGTGTTTGCCTTCAGAAATGGAGTTAAATCCCAGGCTCTGAGTCTTCATACAAGCAAGACTTCGTTTCAGGTAAGGGCAGTCACTTTTATGCTCAAACGAACTACATCGTTCACTGAGCTCACACGTTTCTCATCTTAACTGAAAAGCATTGGAAGTTAGAGGGTCAGTGCTTTGTATCAGTTTCAGAAGGAGATTTGGACTAGATATGGTCCATATGTGTAGGAAACACCGTTTTTTTATTCTGGGCACACTCAGATTTCCTGCTGTCTTAGAGAATCTAGAAAGCAAGACTGTGCTTCTAGCTCTAAAGCAGAGTGTGATCCATGGATGAAAACTATGCTGTGTGTTTCCCTTCAGAAAAGTAGTTAAACCCCAGGCTCTATGTCTTCCTACAAGCAAGACTTCGTTTCAGGTAAGGGCAGTCACTTTTCAGCTCAAACGATCTACATCTTTCACGAGCTCACACGTTTCTCATCTTAACAGACAATCATTGGATGTTAGAGGACCAGTGCTTTTTATCAATTTCCAAAGCAGAGTTCGACTAGATATGGTCCGTATGTGTATGAAACACCTTTCTTTTGTTCTCAGCAAACTCACATTTCCTGCTGTCTTAGAGACTCTAGAAAGAAGAGCATGCTTCTTGTTCAAACGCAGAGTGTGATCAATGGATGAGAACACTGCTCTGTGTTTCACTTCAGAAATGGAGTTAAATCCCATGCTCTGAGTCTTCCTACAAGCAAGACTTCGTTTCAGGTAAGGGCAGTAACTTTTCTGCTCAAACGAACTACATCGTTCACGAAGCTCACACGTTTCTCATCTTAACTGACAAGCTTTGGATGTTAGAGGGTCAGTGCTTTGTATCAGTTTCAGAAGCAGGTTTGGACTACATATGGTCCATATGTGTAGGAAACACCGTTCATTTGTTCTGGGCAACTCAGATTTCCTGCTGAATTAGAGACTCTAGAAAGCAAGAGCGTGCTTCTCGCTCTAAAGCAGAGTGTGATCCATGGATGAAAACTATGCTGTGTGTTTTCCTTCATAAAAGTAGTTAAGCCCCAGGCTCTATGTCTTCCTACAAGCAAGACTTCGTTTCAGGTAAGGGCAGTCAGTTTTCTGCTCAAACGAACTACATCGTTCACGAAGCTCACACGTTTCTCATCTTAACTGACAAGCATTGGATGTTAGAGGGTCAGTGCTTTGTATCAGTTTCAGAATCTGATTTGGACTACATATTGTCCATATGTGTAGGAAACACCGATCTTTTGTTCTGGGCACACTCACGTTTCCTGCTGTCTTAGAGACTCTAGGAAGCAAGAGCGTGCTTCTCACTCTAAAACAGAGTGTGATCCATGGATCAGACTATGCTGTGTGTTTCACTTCAGAAATGGAGTTAAATCCCATGCTCTGTGTCTCCCTACAAGCAAGACTTCGTTTCAGGTAAGGGCAGTCACTTTTCTGCTCAAAGGAACTACATCGTTCACGAAGCTCACCCGTTTCTCATCTTAACTGACAAGCATTTGATGTTAGAGGACCAGTGCTTTGTATCTGTTTCAGAAGCAGAGTTGGACTAGATATGGTCCCTCTAAGTAGGAAACACCGTTCTTTTGTTCTCAGCACACTCACGTTTCCTGCTGTCTTAGAGATTCTAGAAAGCTAGAGTGTGCTTCTTGCTCTAAATCAGAGTGTGATCCATGGATGAGAACTATGCTGTGTGTTTCCCTTCAGAAATGGAGATAAATCCCAGGCTCTGATTCTTCCTATAAGCAAGACTTCGTTTCAGGTAAGGGCTGTCACTTTTCAGCTCAAACGAACTATATCT
Organism: Onychomys leucogaster; assembly: GCA_949786385.1. Lineage (NCBI taxonomy): Eukaryota > Metazoa > Chordata > Mammalia > Rodentia > Cricetidae > Onychomys > Onychomys leucogaster. Next base: position 1,797,907 of record CATKUP010000018.1, on the reverse strand, counting down.
TTCACGAGCTCACACGTTTCTCATCTTAACAGACAGTCATTGGATGTTAGAGGACCAGTGCTTTGTATCAATTTCCAAAGCAGAGTTCGACTAGATATGGTCCGTATGTGTATGAAACACCGTTCTTTTGTTCTCAGCAAACTCACATTTCCTGCTGTCTTAGAGACTCTAGAAAGAAGAGCATGCTTCTTGTTCAAACGCAGAGTGTGATCAATGGATGAGAACACTGCTCTGTGTTTCACTTCAGAAATGGAGTTAAATCCCAGGCTCTGAGTCTTCCTACAAGCAAGACTTCGTTTCAGGTAAGGGCAGTCACTTTTCTGCTCAAACTAACTACATCGTACACGAAGCTAACACGTTTCTCATCTTAACTGACAAGCATTGGATGTTAGAGGGTCAGTGCTTTGTATCAGTTTCAGAATCAGATTTGGACTACATATGGTCCATATGTGTAGGAAACACCGTTCTTTTTTTCTGGGCACACTCACGTTTCCTGCTGCCTTAGAGACTCTAGAAAGCAAGAGCGTGCTTCTCGCTCTAAAACAGAGTGTGATCCATGGATGAGACTATGCTGTGTGTTTCACTTCAGAAATGGAGTTAAATCCCATGCTCTGTGTCTCCCTACAAGCCAGACTTCGTTTCAGGTAAGGGCAGTCACTTTTTTGATCAAAGGAACTACATCGTTCGCAAAGCTCACACGTTTCTCATCTTAACAGACAAGCATTGGATGTTAGAGGACCAGTGCTTTGTATCTGTTTCAGAAGCAGAGTTGGACTAGATATGGTTCCTATGTGTAGGAAACACTGTTCTTTTGTTCTCAGCACACTCACGTTTCCTGCTGTCTTAGAGAGTCTAGAAATCAAGAGCGTGCTTCTTGTTCTAAAGCAGAGTGTGATCAATGGATGATTACACTGCTGTGTGTTTTACTTCAGAAATGGAGTTAAATCCCAGGCTCTGAGTCTTCCTACAAGCAAGACTTCAATTCAGGTAAGGGCAGTCACTTTTCTGCTCAAAATAACTACATCGTACACGAAGCTAACACGTTTCCTATCTTAACTGACAAGCATTGGATGTTAGAGGGTCAGTGCTTTGTATCAGTTTCAGAAGCAGATTTGGACTACATATGGTCCATATGTGTAGGAAACACCGTTCTTTGTTCTGGGCACACTCACGTTTCCTGTTGTCTTAGAGACTCTAGAAAGCAAGAGCGTGCTTCTCGCTCTAAAGCAGAGTGTGATCCATGGATGAGAACTATGCTATGTGTTTGCCTTCAGAAATGGAGTTAAATCCCAGGCTCTGAGTCTTCATACAAGCAAGACTTCGTTTCAGGTAAGGGCAGTCACTTTTATGCTCAAACGAACTACATCGTTCACTGAGCTCACACGTTTCTCATCTTAACTGAAAAGCATTGGAAGTTAGAGGGTCAGTGCTTTGTATCAGTTTCAGAAGGAGATTTGGACTAGATATGGTCCATATGTGTAGGAAACACCGTTTTTTTATTCTGGGCACACTCAGATTTCCTGCTGTCTTAGAGAATCTAGAAAGCAAGACTGTGCTTCTAGCTCTAAAGCAGAGTGTGATCCATGGATGAAAACTATGCTGTGTGTTTCCCTTCAGAAAAGTAGTTAAACCCCAGGCTCTATGTCTTCCTACAAGCAAGACTTCGTTTCAGGTAAGGGCAGTCACTTTTCAGCTCAAACGATCTACATCTTTCACGAGCTCACACGTTTCTCATCTTAACAGACAATCATTGGATGTTAGAGGACCAGTGCTTTTTATCAATTTCCAAAGCAGAGTTCGACTAGATATGGTCCGTATGTGTATGAAACACCTTTCTTTTGTTCTCAGCAAACTCACATTTCCTGCTGTCTTAGAGACTCTAGAAAGAAGAGCATGCTTCTTGTTCAAACGCAGAGTGTGATCAATGGATGAGAACACTGCTCTGTGTTTCACTTCAGAAATGGAGTTAAATCCCATGCTCTGAGTCTTCCTACAAGCAAGACTTCGTTTCAGGTAAGGGCAGTAACTTTTCTGCTCAAACGAACTACATCGTTCACGAAGCTCACACGTTTCTCATCTTAACTGACAAGCATTGGATGTTAGAGGGTCAGTGCTTTGTATCAGTTTCAGAAGCAGGTTTGGACTACATATGGTCCATATGTGTAGGAAACACCGTTCATTTGTTCTGGGCAACTCAGATTTCCTGCTGAATTAGAGACTCTAGAAAGCAAGAGCGTGCTTCTCGCTCTAAAGCAGAGTGTGATCCATGGATGAGAACTATGCTATGTGTTTGCCTTCAGAAATGGAGTTAAATCCCAGGCTCTGAGTCTTCCTACAAGCAAGACTTCGTTTCAGGTAAGGGCAGTCAGTTTTCTGCTCAAACGAACGACATCGTTCACGAAGCTCACACGTTTCTCATCTTAACTGACAAGCATTGGAATTTAGAGGGTCAGTGCTTTGTATCAGTTTCAGAAGCAGATTTGGACTAGATATGGTCCATATGTGTAGGAAACACCGTTCTTTTGTTCTGGGCACACTCAGATTTCCTGCTGTCTTATCGAATCTAGAAAGCAAGAGTGTGCTTCTCACTCTAAAGCATAGTGTGATCCATGGATGAAAACTATGCTGTGTGTTTCCCTTCCGAAAAGTAGTTAAATCCCAGGCTCTATGTCTTCCTACAAGCAAGACTTCGTTTCAGGTAAGGGCAGTCACTTTTCAGCTCAAACACACTACATATTTCACGGAGCTCACACGTTTCTCATCTTAACAGACAAGCATTGGATGTTAGAAGACCAGTGCTTTGTATCAGTTTAAGAAGCAGAGTTGGACTAGATATGGTCCGTATGTGTAGGAAACACCATTCTTTTTTTCGCAGCACACTTACGTTTCCTGCTGTCTTAGAGACTCTAGAAAGCAAGAGCGTGCTTCTTGTTCTAAAGCAGAGTGTGATCAATTGATGAGACAATTCTGTGTGTTTCACTTCAGAAATGGAGTTAAATCCCATGCTCTGAGTCTCCCTAAAAGCAAGACTTCATTTAAGGTAAGGGCAGTCACTTTTCTGCTCAAAGGAACTACATCGTTCACGAAGCTCACACGTTTCTCATCTTAACTGACAAGCATTGGATGTTAGAGGGTCAGTGCTTTGTATCAGTTTCAGAAGCAGAGTTGGACTAGATATGGTCCCTCTATGTAGGAAACACCGTTCATTTGTTCTCAGCACACTCACGTTTCCTGCTGTCTTAGAGAGTCTAGAAATCAAGAGCGTGCTTCTTGTTCTAAAGCAGAGTGTGATTAATGGATGATTAGACTGCTGTGTATTTTACTTCAGAAATGGAGTTAAATCCCAGACTCTGAGTCTTCCTACAAGCAAGACTTCGTTTCAGGTAAGGGCAGTCACTTTTCTGCTCAAACGAACTACATCGTTCATGAAGCTCACACGTTTCTCATCTTAACTGAAAAGCATTGGAAGTTAGAGGGTCAGTGCTTTGTATCAGTTTCAGAAGGAGATTTGGACTAGATATGGTCCATATGTGTAGGAAACACCGTTCTTTTATTCTGGGCACACTCAGATTTCCTGCTGTCTTAGAGAATCTAGAAAGCAAGAGTGTGCTTCTCGCTCTAAAGCAGAGTGTGATCCATGGATGAAAACTATGCTGTGTGTTTCCCTTCAGAAAAGTAGTTAAACCCCAGGCTCTATGTCTTCCTACAAGCAAGACTTCGTTTCAGGTAAGGGCAGTCACTTTTCAGCTCAAACGAACTACATCTTTCACGAGCTCACACGTTTCTCATCTTAACAGACAATCATTGGATGTTAGAGGACCAGTGCTTTGTATCAATTTCCAAAGCAGAGTTCGACTAGATATGGTCCGTATGTGTATGAAACACTGTTCTTTTGTTCTCAGCAAACTCACATTTCCTGCTGTCTTAGAGACTCTAGAAAGAAGAGCATGCTTCTTGTTCAAACGCAGAGTGTGATCAACGGATGAGAACACTGCTGTGTGTTTCACTTCCGAAATGGAGTTAAATCCCAGGCTCTGAGTCTTCCGACAAGCAAGACTTCATTTCAGGTAAGGGCAGTCACTTTTCTGCTCAAAGGAACTACATCGTTCACGAAGCTCACACGTTTCTCATCTTAACTGACAAGCATTGGATGTTAGAGGACCCGTGCATTGTATCAGTTTCAGAAGAAGATTTGGACTACATATAATCAGTATGTGTAGGAAACACCGTTCTTTTGTTCTGGGCACACTCAGATTTCCTTCTGTATTAGAGACTCTAGAAAGCAAGAGCGTGCTTCTCGCTCTAAAACAGAGTGTGATCCATGGATGAGACTATGCTGTGTGTTTCACTTCAGAAATGGAGTTAAATCCCATGCTCTGTGTCTACCTACAAGCCAGACTTCCTTTCAGGTAAGGGCAGTCACTTTTCTGCTCAAAGGAACTACATCGTTCACGAAGCTCACACGTTTCTCATCTTAACTGACAAGCATTGGATGTTAGAGGACCATTGCTTTGTATCTGTTTCAGAAGCAGAGTTGGACTAGATATGGTTCCTATGTGTAGGAAACACTGTTCTTTTGTTCTCAGCACACTCACGTTTCCTGCTGTCTTAGAGAGTCTAGAAATCAAGAGCGTGCTTCTTGTTCTAAAGCAGAGTGTGATCAATGGATGATTACACTGCTGTGTGTTTTACTTCAGAAATGGAGTTAAATCCCAGGCTCTGAGTCTTCCTACAAGCAAGACTTCAATTCAGGTAAGGGAAGTCACTTTTCTGCTCAAACTAACTACATCGCACACGAAGCTAACACGTTTCTCATCTTAACTGACAAGCATTGGATGTTAGAGGGTCAGTGCTTTGTATCAGTTTCAGAAGCAGATTTGGACTACATATGGTCCATATGTGTAGGAAACACCGTTCTTTTGTTCTGGGCACACTCACATTTCCTGTTGTCTTAGAGACTCTAGAAAGCAAGAGCGTGCTTCTCGCTCTAAAGCAGAGTGTGATCCATGGATGAGAACTATGCTATGTGTTTGCCTTCAGAAATGGAGTTAAATCCCAGGCTCTGAGTCTTCCTACAAGCAAGACTTCGTTTCATGTAAGGGCAGTCACTTTTCTGCTCAAACGAACTACATCGTTCACTGAGCTCACACGTTTCTCATCTTAACTGAAAAGCATTGGAAGTTAGAGGGTCAGTGCTTTGTATCAGTTTCAGAAGGAGATTTGGACTAGATATGGTCCATATGTGTAGGAAACACCGTTCTTTTATTCTGGGAACACTCAGATTTCCTGCTGTCTTAGAGACTCTAGAAAGCAAGAGTGTGCTTCTCGCTCTAAAGCAGAGTGTGATCCATGGATGAAAACTATGCTGTGTGTTTCCCTTCAGAAAAGTAGTTAAGCCCCAGGCTCTATGTCTTCCTACAAGCAAGACTTCGTTTCAGGTAAGGGCAGTCACTTTTCAGCTCAAACGAACTACATCTTTCACAAGCTCACACGTTTCTCATCTTAACAGACAATCATTGGATGTTAGAGGACCAGTGCTTTGTATCAATTTCCAAAACAGAGTTCGACTAGATATGGTCCGTATGTGTATGAAACACCGTTCTTTTGTTCTCAGCATACTCACATTTCCTGCTGTCTTAGAGACTCTAGAAAGAAGAGCATGCTTCTTGTTCAAACGCAGAGTTTGATCAATGGGTGAGAACACTGCTCTGTGTTTCACTTCAGAAATGGAGTTAAATCCCATGCTCTGAGTCTTCCTACAAGCAAGACTTCGTTTCAGGTAAGGGCAGTCAGTTTTCTGCTCAAACGAACGACATCGTTCACGAAGCTCACACGTTTCTCATCTTAACTGACAAGCATTGGATGTTAGAGGGTCAGTGCTTTGTATCAGTTTCAGAAGCAGATTTGGACTACATATGGGCCATATGTGTAGGAAACACCGATCTTTTGCTCTGGGCACACTCAGATTTCCTGCTGTCTTAGAGATTCTAGAAAGAAAGAGTGTGCTTCTCGCTCTAAAGCAGAGTGTGATCCATGGATGAAAACTATGCTGTGTGTTTCCGTTCAGAAAAGTAGTTAAATCCCAGGCTCTATGTCTTCCTACAAGCAAGACTTCGTTTCAGGTAAGGGCAGTCACTTTTCAGCTCCAACGAACTACATCTTTCACAAGCTCACACGTTTCTAATCTTAACAGGCCATAATTGGATGTTAGAGGACCAGTGCTTTGTATCAATTTCCAAAGCAGAGTTCGACTAGATATGGTCCGTATGTGTATGAAACACCGTTCTTTTGTTCTCAGCAAACTCACATTTCCTGCTGTCTTAGAGACTCTAGAAAGAAGAGCATGCTTCTTGTTCAAACGCAGAGTGTGATCAACGGATGAGAACACTGCTGTGTGTTTCACTTCAGAAATGGAGTTAAATCCCAGGCTCTGAGTCTTCCTACAAGCAAGACTTCGTTTCAGGTAAGGGCAGTCAGTTTTCTGCTCAAACGAACTACATCGTTCACGATGCTCACACGTTTCTCATCTTAACTGACAAGCATTGGATGTTAGAGTACCAGTGCTTTGTATCTGTTTCAGAAGCAGAGTTGGACTAAATATGGTCCCTATGTGTAGGAAACACTGTTCTTTTGTTCTCAGCACACTCACGTTTCCTGCTGTCTTAGAGACTCTAGAAAGCAAGAGCGTGCTTATTGTTCTAAAGCAGAGTGTGATCAATGGATGATTACACTGCTGTGTGTTTTACTTCTGAAATGGAGTTAAATCCCAGGCTCTGAGTCTTCCTACAAGCAAAACTTCAATTCAGGTAAGGGCAGTCACTTTTCTGCTCAAACTAACTACATCGTACACGAAGCTAACACGTTTCTCATCTTAACTGACAAGCATTGGATGTTAGAGGGTCAGTGCTTTGTATCAGTTTCAGAAGCAGATTTGGACTACATATGGTCCATATGTGTAGGAAACACCCTTCTTTTGTTCTGGGCACACTCACGTTTCCTGCTGTCTTAGAGACTCTAGAAAGCAATAGCGTGCTTCTCGCTCTAAAACACAGTGTGATCCATGGATGAGACTATGCTGTGTGTTTCACTTCAGAAATGGAGTTAAATCCCATGCTCTGTGTCTCCCTACAAGCCAGACTTCGTTTCAGGTAAGGGCAGTCACTTTTCTGCTCAAAGGAACTACATCGTTCACAAAGCTCACACGTTTCTCATCTTAACTGACAAGCATTGGATGTTAGAGGACCAGTGCTTTGTATCTGTTTCAGAAGCAGAGTTGGACTAGATATGGTCCCTATGTGTAGGAAACACTGTTCTTTTGTTCTCAGCACACTCACGTTTCCTGCTGTCTTAGAGACTCTAGAAAGCAAGAGCGTGCTTATTGTTCTAAAGCAGAGTGTGATCAATGGATGATTACACTGCTGTGTGTTTTACTTCAGAAATGGAGTTAAATCCCAGGCTCTGAGTCTTCCTACAAGCAAGACTTCAATTCAGGTAAGGGCAGTCACTTTTCTGCTCAAACTAACTACATCGTGCACGAAGCTAACACGTTTCTCATCTTAACTGACAAGCATTGGATGTTAGAGGGTCAGTGCTTTGTATCAGTTTCAGAAGCAGATTTGGACTAGATATGGTCCATATGTGTAGGAAACACCGTTCATTTGTTCTGGGCACACTCAGATTTCCTGCTGAATTAGAGACTCTAGAAAGGAAGAGCGTGCTTCTCGCTCTAAAGCAGAGTGTGATCCATGGATGAGACAATTCTGTGTGTTTCACTTCAGAAATGGAGTTAAATCCCATGCTCTGAGTCTCCCTAAAAGCAAGACTTCATTTAAGGTAAGGGCAGTCACTTTTCTGCTCAAAGGAACTACATCGTTCACGAAGCTCACACGTTTCTCATCTTAACTGACAAGCATTGGATGTTAGAGGGTCAGTGCTTTGTATCAGTTTCAGAAGCAGAGTTGGACTAGATATGGTCCCTCTATGTAGGAAACACCGTTCATTTGTTCTCAGCACACTCACGTTTCCTGCTGTCTTAGAGAGTCTAGAAATCAAGAGCGTGCTTCTTGTTCTAAAGCAGAGTGTGATTAATGGATGATTAGACTGCTGTGTATTTTACTTCAGAAATGGAGTTAAATCCCAGACTCTGAGTCTTCCTACAAGCAAGACTTCGTTTCAGGTAAGGGCAGTCACTTTTCTGCTCAAACGAACTACATCGTTCATGAAGCTTACACGTTTCTCATCTTAACTGAAAAGCATTGGAAGTTAGAGGGTCAGTGCTTTGTATCAGTTTCAGAAGGAGATTTGGACTAGATATGGTCCATATGTGTAGGAAACACCGTTCTTTTATTCTGGGCACACTCAGATTTCCTGCTGTCTTAGAGAATCTAGAAAGCAAGAGTGTGCTTCTCGCTCTAAAGCAGAGTGTGATCCATGGATGAAAACTATGCTGTGTGTTTCCCTTCAGAAAAGTAGTTAAACCCCAGGCTCTATGTCTTCCTACAAGCAAGACTTCGTTTCAGGTAAGGGCAGTCACTTTTCAGCTCAAACGAACTACATCTTTCACGAGCTCACACATTTCTCATCTTAACAGACAATCATTGGATGTTAGAGGACCAGTGCTTTGTATCAATTTCCAAAGCAGAGTTCGACTAGATATGGTCCGTATGTGTATGAAACACTGTTCTTTTGTTCTCAGCAAACTCACATTTCCTGCTGTCTTAGAGACTCTAGAAAGAAGAGCATGCTTCTGGTTCAAACGCAGAGTGTGATCAACGGATGAGAACACTGCTGTGTGTTTCACTTCCGAAATGGAGTTAAATCCCAGGCTCTGAGTCTTCCTACAAGCAAGACTTCATTTCAGGTAAGGGCAGTCACTTTTCTGCTCAAAGGAACTACATCGTTCACGAAGCTCACACGTTTCTCATCTTAACTGACAAGCATTGGATGTTAGAGGACCCGTGCATTGTATCAGTTTCAGAAGAAGATTTGGACTACATATAATCAGTATGTGTAGGAAACACCGTTCTTTTGTTCTGGGCACACTCAGATTTCCTTCTGTATTAGAGACTCTAGAAAGCAAGAGCGTGCTTCTCGCTCTAAAACAGAGTGTGATCCATGGATGAGACTATGCTGTGTGTTTCACTTCAGAAATGGAGTTAAATCCCATGCTCTGTGTCTACCTACAAGCCAGACTTCCTTTCAGGTAAGGGCAGTCACTTTTCTGCTCAAAGGAACTACATCCTTCACGAAGCTCACACGTTTCTCATCTTAACTGACAAGCATTGGATGTTAGAGGACCATTGCTTTGTATCTGTTTCAGAAGCAGAGTTGGACTAGATATGGTTCCTATGTGTAGGAAACACTGTTCTTTTGTTCTCAGCACACTCACGTTTCCTGCTGTCTTAGAGAGTCTAGAAATCAAGAGCGTGCTTCTTGTTCTAAAGCAGAGTGTGATCAATGGATGATTACACTGCTGTGTGTTTTACTTCAGAAATGGAGTTAAATCCCAGGCTCTGAGTCTTCCTACAAGCAAGACTTCAATTCAGGTAAGGGCAGTCACTTTTCTGCTCAAACTAACTACATCGCACACGAAGCTAACACGTTTCTCATCTTAACTGACAAGCATTGGATGTTAGAGGGTCAGTGCTTTGTATCAGTTTCAGAAGCAGATTTGGACTACATATGGTCCATATGTGTAGGAAACACCGTTCTTTTGTTCTGGGCACACTCACATTTCCTGTTGTCTTAGAGACTCTAGAAAGCAAGAGCGTGCTTCTCGCTCTAAAGCAGAGTGTGATCCATGGATGAGAACTATGCTATGTGTTTGCCTTCAGAAATGGAGTTAAATCCCAGGCTCTGAGTCTTCCTACAAGCAAGACTTCGTTTCATGTAAGGGCAGTCACTTTTCTGCTCAAACGAACTACATCGTTCACTGAGCTCACACGTTTCTCATCTTAACTGAAAAGCATTGGAAGTTAGAGGGTCAGTGCTTTGTATCAGTTTCAGAAGGAGATTTGGACTAGATATGGTCCATATGTGTAGGAAACACCGTTCTTTTATTCTGGGAACACTCAGATTTCCTGCTGTCTTAGAGACTCTAGAAAGCAAGAGTGTGCTTCTCGCTCTAAAGCAGAGTGTGATCCATGGATGAAAACTATGCTGTGTGTTTCCCTTCAGAAAAGTAGTTAAGCCCCAGGCTCTATGTCTTCCTACAAGCAAGACTTCGTTTCAGGTAAGGGAAGTCACTTTTCAGCTCAAACGAACTACATCTTTCACAAGCTCACACGTTTCTCATCTTAACAGACAATCATTGGATGTTAGAGGACCAGTGCTTTGTATCAATTTCCAAAACAGAGTTCGACTAGATATGGTCCGTATGTGTATGAAACACCGTTCTTTTGTTCTCAGCATACTCACATTTCCTGCTGTCTTAGAGACTCTAGAAAGAAGAGCATGCTTCTTGTTCAAACGCAGAGTTTGATCAATGGGTGAGAACACTGCTCTGTGTTTCACTTCAGAAATGGAGTTAAATCCCATGCTCTGAGTCTTCCTACAAGCAAGACTTCGTTTCAGGTAAGGGCAGTCACTTTTCTGCTCAAAGGAACTACATCGTTCACGAAGCTCACACGTTTCTCATCTTAACTGACAAGCATTGGATGTTAGAGGGTCAGTGCTTTGTATCAGTTTCAGAAGCAGATTTGGACTACATATGGGCCATATGTGTAGGAAACACCGATCTTTTGCTCTGGGCACACTCAGATTTCCTGCTGTCTTAGAGATTCTAGAAAGAAAGAGTGTGCTTCTCGCTCTAAAGCAGAGTGTGATCCATGGATGAAAACTATGCTGTGTGTTTCCCTTCAGAAAAGTAGTTAAATCCCAGGCTCTATGTCTTCCTACAAGCAAGACTTCGTTTCAGGTAAGGGCAGTCACTTTTCAGCTCCAACGAACTACATCTTTCACAAGCTCACACGTTTCTAATCTTAACAGGCCATCATTGGATGTTAGAGGACCCGTGCTTTGTATCAATTTCCAAAGCAGAGTTCGACTAGATATGGTCCGTATGTGTATGAAACACCGTTCTTTTGTTCTCAGCAAACTCACATTTCCTGCTGTCTTAGAGACTCTAGAAAGAAGAGCATGCTTCTTGTTCAAACGCAGAGTGTGATCAACGGATGAGAACACTGCTGTGTGTTTCACTTCAGAAATGGAGTTAAATCCCAGGCTCTGAGTCTTCCTACAAGCAAGACTTCGTTTCAGGTAAGGGCAGTCAGTTTTCTGCTCAAACGAACTACATCGTTCACGATGCTCACACGTTTCTCATCTTAACTGACAAGCATTGGATGTTAGAGTACCAGTGCTTTGTATCTGTTTCAGAAGCAGAGTTGGACTAGATATGGTCCCTATGTGTAGGAAACACTGTTCTTTTGTTCTCAGCACACTCACGTTTCCTGCTGTCTTAGAGACTCTAGAAAGCAAGAGCGTGCTTATTGTTCTAAAGCAGAGTGTGATCAATGGATGATTACACTGCTGTGTGTTTTACTTCAGAAATGGAGTTAAATCCCAGGCTCTGAGTCTTCCTACAAGCAAAACTTCAATTCAGGTAAGGGCAGTCACTTTTCTGCTCAAACTAACTACATCGTACACGAAGCTAACACGTTTCTCATCTTAACTGACAAGCATTGGATGTTAGAGGGTCAGTGCTTTGTATCAGTTTCAGAAGCAGATTTGGACTACATATGGTCCATATGTGTAGGAAACACCCTTCTTTTGTTCTGGGCACACTCACGTTTCCTGCTGTCTTAGAGACTCTAGAAAGCAATAGCGTGCTTCTCGCTCTAAAACACAGTGTGATCCATGGATGAGACTATGCTGTGTGTTTCACTTCAGAAATGGAGTTAAATCCCATGCTCTGTGTCTCCCTACAAGCCAGACTTCGTTTCAGGTAAGGGCAGTCACTTTTCTGCTCAAAGGAACTACATCGTTCACAAAGCTCACACGTTTCTCATCTTAACTGACAAGCATTGGATGTTAGAGGACCAGTGCTTTGTATCTGTTTCAGAAGCAGAGTTGGACTAGATATGGTCCCTATGTGTAGGAAACACTGTTCTTTTGTTCTCAGCACACTCACGTTTCCTGCTGTCTTAGAGACTCTAGAAAGCAAGAGCGTGATTATTGTTCTAAAGCAGAGTGTGATCAATGGATGATTACACTGCTGTGTGTTTTACTTCAGAAATGGAGTTAAATCCCAGGCTCTGAGTCTTCCTACAAGCAAGACTTCAATTCAGGTAAGGGCAGTCACTTTTCTGCTCAAACTAACTACATCGTGCACGAAGCTAACACGTTTCTCATCTTAACTGACAAGCATTGGATGTTAGAGGGTCAGTGCTTTGTATCAGTTTCAGAAGCAGATTTGGACTAGATATGGTCCATATGTGTAGGAAACACCGTTCATTTGTTCTGGGCACACTCAGATTTCCTGCTGAATTAGAGACTCTAGAAAGGAAGAGCGTGCTTCTCGCTCTAAAGCAGAGTGTGATCCATGGATGAGAACTATGCTGTGTGTTTCCCTTCAGAAAAGTAGTTAAACCCCAGGCTCTATGTCTTCCTACAAGCAAGACTTCGTTTCAGGTAAGGGCAGTCACTTTTCAGCTCAAACGAACTACATCTTTCACGAGCTCACACGTTTCTCATCTTAACAGACAATCATTGGATGTTAGAGGACCAGTGCTTTGTATCAATTTCCAAAGCAGAGTTCGACTAGATATGGTCCGTATGTGTATGAAACACTGTTCTTTTGTTCTCAGCAAACTCACATTTCCTGCTGTCTTAGAGACTCTAGAAAGAAGAACATGCTTCTTGTTCAAACGCAGAGTGTGATCAACGGATGAGAACACTGCTGTGTGTTTCACTTCCGAAATGGAGTTAAAACCCAGGCTCTGAGTCTTCCTACAAGAAAGACTTCGTTTCAGGTAAGGGCAGTCACTTTTCTGCTCAAAGGAACTACATCGTTCACGAAGCTCACACGTTTCTCATCTTAACTGACAAGCATTGGATGTTAGAGGACCCGTGCATTGTATCAGTTTCAGAAGAAGATTTGGACTACATATAATCAGTATGTGTAGGAAACACCGTTCTTTTGTTCTGGGCACACTCATATTTCCTACTGTATTAGAGACTCTAGAAAGCAAGAGCGTGCTTCTCGCTCTAAAACAGAGTGTGATCTATGGATGAGACTATGCTGTGTGTTTCACTTCAGAAATGGAGTTAAATCCCATGCTCTGTGTCTCCCTACAAGCAAGACTTCCTTTCAGGTAAGGGCAGTCACTTTTCTGCTCAAAGGAACTACATCGTTCACGAAGCTCACACGTTTCTCATCTTAACTGACAAGCATTGGATGTTAGAGGACCATTGCTTTGTATCTGTTTCAGAAGCAGAGTTGGACTAGATATGGTTCCTATGTGTAGGAAACACTGTTCTTTTGTTCTCAGCACACTCACGTTTCCTGCTGTCTTAGAGAGTCTAGAAATCAAGAGCGTGCTTCTTGTTCTAAAGCAGAGTGTGATCAATGGATGATTACACTGCTGTGTGTTTTACTTCAGAAATGGAGTTAAATCCCAGGCTCTGAGTCTTCCTACAAGCAAGACTTCAATTCAGGTAAGAGCAGTCACTTTTCTGCTCAAACTAACTACATCGCACACGAAGCTAACACGTTTCTCATCTTAACTGACAAGCGTTGGATGTTAGAGGGTCAGTGCTTTGTATCAGTTTCAGAAGCAGATTTGGACTACATATGGTCCATATGTGTAGGAAACACCGTTCTTTTGTTCTGGGCACACTCACGTTTCCTGTTGTCTTAGAGACTCAAGAAAGCAAGAGCGTGCTTCTCGCTCTAAAGCAGAGTGTGATCCATGGATGAGAACTATGCTATGTGTTTGCCTTCAGAAATGGAGTTAAATCTCAGGCTCTGAGTCTTCCTACAAGCAAGACTTCGTTTCAGGTAAGGGCAGTCACTTTTCTGCACAAACGAACTACATCGTTCACTGAGCTCACACGTTTCTCATCTTAACTGAAAAGCATTGGAAGTTAGAGGGTCAGTGCTTTGTATCAGTTTCAGAAGGAGATTTGGACTAGATATGGTCCATATGTGTAGGAAACACCGTTCTTTTATTCTGGGCACACTCAGATTTCCTGCTGTCTTAGAGACTCTAGAAAGCAAGAGTGTGCTTCTCGCTCTAAAGCAGAGTGTGATCCATGGATGAAAACTATGCTGTGTGTTTCCCTTCAGAAAAGTAGTTAATCCCCAGGCTCTATGTCTTCCTACAAGCAAGACTTCGTTTCAGGTAAGGGCAGTCACTTTTCAGCTCAAACGAACTACATCTTTCACAAGCTCACACGTTTCTCATCTTAACAGACAATCATTGGATGTTAGAGGACCAGTGCTTTGTATCAATTTCCAAAGCAGAGTTCGACTAGATATGGTCCGTATGTGTATGAAACACCGTTCTTTTGTTCTCAGCAAACTCACATTTCCTGCTGTCTTAGAGAATCTAGAAAGAAGAGCATGCTTCTTGTTCAAACGCAGAGTTTGATCAATGGGTGAGAACACTGCTGTGTGTTTCACTTCAGAAATGGAGTTAAATCCCATGCTCTGAGTCTTCCTACAAGCAAGACTTCGTTTCAGGTAAGGGCAGTCAGTTTTCTGCTCAAACGAACTACATCGTTCACGAAGCTCACACGTTTCTCATCTTAACTGACAAGCATTGGATGTTAGAGGGTCAGTGCTTTGTATCAGTTTCAGAAGCAGATTTGGACTACATATGGTCCATATGTGTAGGAAACACCCTTCTTTTGTTCTGGGCACACTCACGTTTCCTGCTGTCTTAGAGACTCTAGAAAGCAATAGTGTGCTTCTCGCTCTAAAACAGAGTGTGATCCATGGATGAGACTATGCTGTGTGTTTCACTTCAGAAATGGAGTTAAATCCCATGCTCTGTGTCTCCCTACAAGTCAGACTTGTTTCAGGTAAGGGCAGTCACTTTTCTGCTCAAAGGAACTACATTGTTCACAAAGCTCACACGTTTCTCATCTTAACTGACAAGCATTGGATGTTAGAGGACCAGTGCTTTGTATCTGTTTCAGAAGCAGAGTTGGACTAGATATGGTCCCTATGTGTAGGAAACACTGTTCTTTTGTTCTCAGCACACTCACGTTTCCTGCTGTCTTAGAGACTCTAGAAAGCAAGAGCGTGCTTATTGTTCTAAAGCAGAGTGTGATCAATGGATGATTACACTGCTGTGTGTTTTACTTCAGAAATGGAGTTAAATCCCAGGCTCTGAGTCTTCCTACAAGCAAGACTTCAATTCAGGTAAGGGCAGTCACTTTTCTGCTCAAACTAACTACATCGTACACGAAGCTAACACGTTTCTCATCTTAACTGACAAGCATTGGATGTTAGAGGGTCAGTGCTTTGTATCAGTTTCAGAAGCAGATTTGGACTACATATGGTCCATATGTGTAGGAAACACCGTTCTTTTGTTCTGGGCACACTCAGGTTTCCTGCTGAATTAGAGACTCTAGAAAGGAAGAGCGTGCTTCTCCCTCTAAAGCAGAGTGTGATCCATGGATGAGAACTATGCTATGTGTTTGCCTTCAGAAATGGACTTAAATCCCAGGCTCTGAGTCCTCCTACAAGCAAGACTTCGTTTCAGGTAAGGGCAGTCACTTTTCTGCTCAAACGAACTACATCGTTCACTGAGCTCACACGTTTCTCATCTTAACTGACAAGCATTGGAATTTAGAGGGTCAGTGCTTTGTATCAGTTTCAGAAGCAGAGTTGGACTAGCTATGGTCCATATGTGTAGGAAACACCGTTCTTTTGTTCTGGGCACACTCAGATTTCCTGCTGTCTTATCGAATCTAGCAAGCAAGAGTGTGCTTCTCACTCTAAAGCATAGTGTGATCCATGGATGAAAACTATGCTGTGTGTTTCCCTTCCGAAAAGTAGTTAAATCCCTGGCTCTATGTCTTCCTACAAGCAAGACTTCGTTTCAGGTAAGGGCAGTCACTTTTCAGCTCAAACAAACTACATATTTCACGGAGCTCACACGTTTCTCATCTTAACAGACAAGCATTGGATGTTAGAAGACCAGTGCTTTATATCAGTTTAAGAAGCAGAGTTGGACTAGATATGGTCCGTATGTGTAGGAAACACCATTCTTTTTTTCGCAGCACACTTACGTTTCCTGCTGTCTTAGAGACTCTAGAAAGCAAGAGTGTGCTTCTTGTTCTAAAGCAGAGTGTAATCAATGGATGAGACAATTCTGTGTGTTTCACTTCAGAAATGGAGTTAAATCCCATGCTCTGAGTCTCCCTAAAAGCAAGACTTCATTTAAGGTAAGGGCAGTCACTTTTCTGCTCAAAGGAACTACATCGTTCACGAAGCTCACACGTTTCTCATCTTAACTGACAAGCATTGGATGTTAGAGGACCCGAGCATTGTATCAGTTTCAGAAGAAGATTTGGACTACATATAATCAGTATGTGTAGGAAACACCGTTCTTTTGTTCTGGGCACACTCAGATTTCCTTCTTTATTAGAGACTCTAGAAAGGAAGAGCATGCTTCTCGCTCTAAAACAGAGTGTGATCCATGGATGAGACTATGCTGTGTGTTTCACTTCAGAAATGGAGTTAAATCCCATGCTCTGTGTCTGCCTACAAGCAAGACTTCGTTTCAGGTAAGGGCAGTCACTTTTCTGCTCAAAGGAACTACATCGTTCACGAAGCTCACACGTTTCTCATCTTAACTGACAAGCATTGGATGTTAGAGGACCAGTGCTTTGTATGTGTTTCAGAAGCAGAGTTGGACTAGATATGGTCCCTATGTGTAGGAAACATCGTCCTTTTGTTCTCAGCACACTCACGTTTCCTGCTGTCTTAGAGATTTTAGAAAGCAAGAGCGTGTTTCTCGCTCTAAAGCAGAGTGTGATCCATGGATGAGAACACTGCTGTGTGTTTCACATCAGAAATGGAGTTAAATCCCATGCTCTGAGTCTTTCTACAAGCAAGACTTCGTTTCAGGTAAGGGCAGTCACTTTTCTGCTCAAAGGAACTACATCGTTCACGAAGCTCACACGTTTCTCATCTTAACTGACAAGCATTGGATGTTAGAGGACCATTGCTTTGTATCTGTTTCAGAAGCAGAGTTGGACTAGATATGGTTCCTATGTGTAGGAAACACTGTTCTTTTGTTCTCAGCACACTCACGTTTCCTGCTGTCTTAGAGAGTCTAGAAATCAAGAGCGTGCTTCTTGTTCTAAAGCAGAGTGTGATCAATGGATGATTACACTGCTGTGTGTTTTACTTCAGAAATGGAGTTAAATCCCAGGCTCTGAGTCTTCCTACAAGCAAGACTTCAATTCAGGTAAGAGCAGTCACTTTTCTGCTCAAACTAACTACATCGCACACGAAGCTAACACGTTTCTCATCTTAACTGACAAGCGTTGGATGTTAGAGGGTCAGTGCTTTGTATCAGTTTCAGAAGCAGATTTGGACTACATATGGTCCATATGTGTAGGAAACACCGTTCTTTTGTTCTGGGCACACTCACGTTTCCTGTTGTCTTAGAGACTCAAGAAAGCAAGAGCGTGCTTCTCGCTCTAAAGCAGAGTGTGATCCATGGATGAGAACTATGCTATGTGTTTGCCTTCAGAAATGGAGTTAAATCTCAGGCTCTGAGTCTTCCTACAAGCAAGACTTCGTTTCAGGTAAGGGCAGTCACTTTTCTGCACAAACGAACTACATCGTTCACTGAGCTCACACGTTTCTCATCTTAACTGAAAAGCATTGGAAGTTAGAGGGTCAGTGCTTTGTATCAGTTTCAGAAGGAGATTTGGACTAGATATGGTCCATATGTGTAGGAAACACCGTTCTTTTATTCTGGGCACACTCAGATTTCCTGCTGTCTTAGAGACTCTAGAAAGCAAGAGTGTGCTTCTCGCTCTAAAGCAGAGTGTGATCCATGGATGAAAACTATGCTGTGTGTTTCCCTTCAGAAAAGTAGTTAATCCCCAGGCTCTATGTCTTCCTACAAGCAAGACTTCGTTTCAGGTAAGGGCAGTCACTTTTCAGCTCAAACGAACTACATCTTTCACAAGCTCACACGTTTCTCATCTTAACAGACAATCATTGGATGTTAGAGGACCAGTGCTTTGTATCAATTTCCAAAGCAGAGTTCGACTAGATATGGTCCGTATGTGTATGAAACACCGTTCTTTTGTTCTCAGCAAACTCACATTTCCTGCTGTCTTAGAGAATCTAGAAAGAAGAGCATGCTTCTTGTTCAAACGCAGAGTTTGATCAATGGGTGAGAACACTGCTGTGTGTTTCACTTCAGAAATGGAGTTAAATCCCATGCTCTGAGTCTTCCTACAAGCAAGACTTCGTTTCAGGTAAGGGCAGTCAGTTTTCTGCTCAAACGAACTACATCGTTCACGAAGCTCACACGTTTCTCATCTTAACTGACAAGCATTGGATGTTAGAGGGTCAGTGCTTTGTATCAGTTTCAGAAGCAGATTTGGACTACATATGGTCCATATGTGTAGGAAACACCCTTCTTTTGTTCTGGGCACACTCACGTTTCCTGCTGTCTTAGAGACTCTAGAAAGCAATAGTGTGCTTCTCGCTCTAAAACAGAGTGTGATCCATGGATGAGACTATGCTGTGTGTTTCACTTCAGAAATGGAGTTAAATCCCATGCTCTGTGTCTCCCTACAAGTCAGACTTGTTTCAGGTAAGGGCAGTCACTTTTCTGCTCAAAGGAACTACATTGTTCACAAAGCTCACACGTTTCTCATCTTAACTGACAAGCATTGGATGTTAGAGGACCAGTGCTTTGTATCTGTTTCAGAAGCAGAGTTGGACTAGATATGGTCCCTATGTGTAGGAAACACTGTTCTTTTGTTCTCAGCACACTCACGTTTCCTGCTGTCTTAGAGACTCTAGAAAGCAAGAGCGTGCTTATTGTTCTAAAGCAGAGTGTGATCAATGGATGATTACACTGCTGTGTGTTTTACTTCAGAAATGGAGTTAAATCCCAGGCTCTGAGTCTTCCTACAAGCAAGACTTCAATTCAGGTAAGGGCAGTCACTTTTCTGCTCAAACTAACTACATCGTACACGAAGCTAACACGTTTCTCATCTTAACTGACAAGCATTGGATGTTAGAGGGTCAGTGCTTTGTATCAGTTTCAGAAGCAGATTTGGACTACATATGGTCCATATGTGTAGGAAACACCGTTCTTTTGTTCTGGGCACACTCAGGTTTCCTGCTGAATTAGAGACTCTAGAAAGGAAGAGCGTGCTTCTCCCTCTAAAGCAGAGTGTGATCCATGGATGAGAACTATGCTATGTGTTTGCCTTCAGAAATGGACTTAAATCCCAGGCTCTGAGTCCTCCTACAAGCAAGACTTCGTTTCAGGTAAGGGCAGTCACTTTTCTGCTCAAACGAACTACATCGTTCACTGAGCTCACACGTTTCTCATCTTAACTGACAAGCATTGGAATTTAGAGGGTCAGTGCTTTGTATCAGTTTCAGAAGCAGAGTTGGACTAGCTATGGTCCATATGTGTAGGAAACACCGTTCTTTTGTTCTGGGCACACTCAGATTTCCTGCTGTCTTATCGAATCTAGCAAGCAAGAGTGTGCTTCTCACTCTAAAGCATAGTGTGATCCATGGATGAAAACTATGCTGTGTGTTTCCCTTCCGAAAAGTAGTTAAATCCCTGGCTCTATGTCTTCCTACAAGCAAGACTTCGTTTCAGGTAAGGGCAGTCACTTTTCAGCTCAAACAAACTACATATTTCACGGAGCTCACACGTTTCTCATCTTAACAGACAAGCATTGGATGTTAGAAGACCAGTGCTTTATATCAGTTTAAGAAGCAGAGTTGGACTAGATATGGTCCGTATGTGTAGGAAACACCATTCTTTTTTTCGCAGCACACTTACGTTTCCTGCTGTCTTAGAGACTCTAGAAAGCAAGAGTGTGCTTCTTGTTCTAAAGCAGAGTGTAATCAATGGATGAGACAATTCTGTGTGTTTCACTTCAGAAATGGAGTTAAATCCCATGCTCTGAGTCTCCCTAAAAGCAAGACTTCATTTAAGGTAAGGGCAGTCACTTTTCTGCTCAAAGGAACTACATCGTTCACGAAGCTCACACGTTTCTCATCTTAACTGACAAGCATTGGATGTTAGAGGACCCGAGCATTGTATCAGTTTCAGAAGAAGATTTGGACTACATATAATCAGTATGTGTAGGAAACACCGTTCTTTTGTTCTGGGCACACTCAGATTTCCTTCTTTATTAGAGACTCTAGAAAGGAAGAGCATGCTTCTCGCTCTAAAACAGAGTGTGATCCATGGATGAGACTATGCTGTGTGTTTCACTTCAGAAATGGAGTTAAATCCCATGCTCTGTGTCTGCCTACAAGCAAGACTTCGTTTCAGGTAAGGGCAGTCACTTTTCTGCTCAAAGGAACTACATCGTTCACGAAGCTCACACGTTTCTCATCTTAACTGACAAGCATTGGATGTTAGAGGACCAGTGCTTTGTATGTGTTTCAGAAGCAGAGTTGGACTAGATATGGTCCCTATGTGTAGGAAACATCGTCCTTTTGTTCTCAGCACACTCACGTTTCCTGCTGTCTTAGAGATTTTAGAAAGCAAGAGCGTGTTTCTCGCTCTAAAGCAGAGTGTGATCCATGGATGAGAACACTGCTGTGTGTTTCACATCAGAAATGGAGTTAAATCCCATGCTCTGAGTCTTTCTACAAGCAAGACTTCGTTTCAGGTAAGGGCAGTCACTTTTCTGCTCAAAGGAACTACATCGTTCACGAAGCTCACACGTTTCTCATCTTAACTGACAAGCATTGGATGTTAGAGGACCATTGCTTTGTATCTGTTTCAGAAGCAGAGTTGGACTAGATATGGTTCCTATGTGTAGGAAACACTGTTCTTTTGTTCTCAGCACACTCACGTTTCCTGCTGTCTTAGAGAGTCTAGAAATCAAGAGCGTGCTTCTTGTTCTAAAGCAGAGTGTGATCAATGGATGATTACACTGCTGTGTGTTTTACTTCAGAAATGGAGTTAAATCCCAGGCTCTGAGTCTTCCTACAAGCAAGACTTCAATTCAGGTAAGAGCAGTCACTTTTCTGCTCAAACTAACTACATCGCACACGAAGCTAACACGTTTCTCATCTTAACTGACAAGCGTTGGATGTTAGAGGGTCAGTGCTTTGTATCAGTTTCAGAAGCAGATTTGGACTACATATGGTCCATATGTGTAGGAAACACCGTTCTTTTGTTCTGGGCACACTCACGTTTCCTGTTGTCTTAGAGACTCAAGAAAGCAAGAGCGTGCTTCTCGCTCTAAAGCAGAGTGTGATCCATGGATGAGAACTATGCTATGTGTTTGCCTTCAGAAATGGAGTTAAATCTCAGGCTCTGAGTCTTCCTACAAGCAAGACTTCGTTTCAGGTAAGGGCAGTCACTTTTCTGCACAAACGAACTACATCGTTCACTGAGCTCACACGTTTCTCATCTTAACTGAAAAGCATTGGAAGTTAGAGGGTCAGTGCTTTGTATCAGTTTCAGAAGGAGATTTGGACTAGATATGGTCCATATGTGTAGGAAACACCGTTCTTTTATTCTGGGCACACTCAGATTTCCTGCTGTCTTAGAGACTCTAGAAAGCAAGAGTGTGCTTCTCGCTCTAAAGCAGAGTGTGATCCATGGATGAAAACTATGCTGTGTGTTTCCCTTCAGAAAAGTAGTTAATCCCCAGGCTCTATGTCTTCCTACAAGCAAGACTTCGTTTCAGGTAAGGGCAGTCACTTTTCAGCTCAAACGAACTACATCTTTCACAAGCTCACACGTTTCTCATCTTAACAGACAATCATTGGATGTTAGAGGACCAGTGCTTTGTATCAATTTCCAAAGCAGAGTTCGACTAGATATGGTCCGTATGTGTATGAAACACCGTTCTTTTGTTCTCAGCAAACTCACATTTCCTGCTGTCTTAGAGAATCTAGAAAGAAGAGCATGCTTCTTGTTCAAACGCAGAGTTTGATCAATGGGTGAGAACACTGCTGTGTGTTTCACTTCAGAAATGGAGTTAAATCCCATGCTCTGAGTCTTCCTACAAGCAAGACTTCGTTTCAGGTAAGGGCAGTCAGTTTTCTGCTCAAACGAACTACATCGTTCACGAAGCTCACACGTTTCTCATCTTAACTGACAAGCATTGGATGTTAGAGGGTCAGTGCTTTGTATCAGTTTCAGAAGCAGATTTGGACTACATATGGTCCATATGTGTAGGAAACACCCTTCTTTTGTTCTGGGCACTCTCACGTTTCCTGCTGTCTTAGAGACTCTAGAAAGCAATAGTGTGCTTCTCGCTCTAAAACAGAGTGTGATCCATGGATGAGACTATGCTGTGTGTTTCACTTCAGAAATGGAGTTAAATCCCATGCTCTGTGTCTCCCTACAAGTCAGACTTGTTTCAGGTAAGGGCAGTCACTTTTCTGCTCAAAGGAACTACATTGTTCACAAAGCTCACACGTTTCTCATCTTAACTGACAAGCATTGGATGTTAGAGGACCAGTGCTTTGTATCTGTTTCAGAAGCAGAGTTGGACTAGATATGGTCCCTATGTGTAGGAAACACTGTTCTTTTGTTCTCAGCACACTCACGTTTCCTGCTGTCTTAGAGACTCTAGAAAGCAAGAGCGTGCTTATTGTTCTAAAGCAGAGTGTGATCAATGGATGATTACACTGCTGTGTGTTTTACTTCAGAAATGGAGTTAAATCCCAGGCTCTGAGTCTTCCTACAAGCAAGACTTCAATTCAGGTAAGGGCAGTCACTTTTCTGCTCAAACTAACTACATCGTACACGAAGCTAACACGTTTCTCATCTTAACTGACAAGCATTGGATGTTAGAGGGTCAGTGCTTTGTATCAGTTTCAGAAGCAGATTTGGACTACATATGGTCCATATGTGTAGGAAACACCGTTCTTTTGTTCTGGGCACACTCAGATTTCCTGCTGAATTAGAGACTCTAGAAAGGAAGAGCGTGCTTCTCCCTCTAAAGCAGAGTGTGATCCATGGATGAGAACTATGCTATGTGTTTGCCTTCAGAAATGGACTTAAATCCCAGGCTCTGAGTCCTCCTACAAGCAAGACTTCGTTTCAGGTAAGGGCAGTCACTTTTCTGCTCAAACGAACTACATCGTTCACTGAGCTCACACGTTTCTCATCTTAACTGACAAGCATTGGAATTTAGAGGGTCAGTGCTTTGTATCAGTTTCAGAAGCAGAGTTGGACTAGCTATGGTCCATATGTGTAGGAAACACCGTTCTTTTGTTCTGGGCACACTCAGATTTCCTGCTGTCTTATCGAATCTAGCAAGCAAGAGTGTGCTTCTCACTCTAAAGCATAGTGTGATCCATGGATGAAAACTATGCTGTGTGTTTCCCTTCCGAAAAGTAGTTAAATCCCTGGCTCTATGTCTTCCTACAAGCAAGACTTCGTTTCAGGTAAGGGCAGTCACTTTTCAGCTCAAACAAACTACATATTTCACGGAGCTCACACGTTTCTCATCTTAACAGACAAGCATTGGATGTTAGAAGACCAGTGCTTTATATCAGTTTAAGAAGCAGAGTTGGACTAGATATGGTCCGTATGTGTAGGAAACACCATTCTTTTTTTCGCAGCACACTTACGTTTCCTGCTGTCTTAGAGACTCTAGAAAGCAAGAGTGTGCTTCTTGTTCTAAAGCAGAGTGTAATCAATGGATGAGACAATTCTGTGTGTTTCACTTCAGAAATGGAGTTAAATCCCATGCTCTGAGTCTCCCTAAAAGCAAGACTTCATTTAAGGTAAGGGCAGTCACTTTTCTGCTCAAAGGAACTACATCGTTCACGAAGCTCACACGTTTCTCATCTTAACTGACAAGCATTGGATGTTAGAGGACCCGAGCATTGTATCAGTTTCAGAAGAAGATTTGGACTACATATAATCAGTATGTGTAGGAAACACCGTTCTTTTGTTCTGGGCACACTCAGATTTCCTTCTTTATTAGAGACTCTAGAAAGGAAGAGCATGCTTCTCGCTCTAAAACAGAGTGTGATCCATGGATGAGACTATGCTGTGTGTTTCACTTCAGAAATGGAGTTAAATCCCATGCTCTGTGTCTGCCTACAAGCAAGACTTCGTTTCAGGTAAGGGCAGTCACTTTTCTGCTCAAAGGAACTACATCGTTCACGAAGCTCACACGTTTCTCATCTTAACTGACAAGCATTGGATGTTAGAGGACCAGTGCTTTGTATGTGTTTCAGAAGCAGAGTTGGACTAGATATGGTCCCTATGTGTAGGAAACATCGTCCTTTTGTTCTCAGCACACTCACGTTTCCTGCTGTCTTAGAGATTTTAGAAAGCAAGAGCGTGTTTCTCGCTCTAAAGCAGAGTGTGATCCATGGATGAGAACACTGCTGTGTGTTTCACATCAGAAATGGAGTTAAATCCCATGCTCTGAGTCTTTCTACAAGCAAGACTTCGTTTCAGGTAAGGGCAGTCACTTTTCTGCTCAAACGAACTACATCGTTCACGATGCTCACACGTTTCTCATCTTAACTGACAAGCATTGGATGTTAGAGGGTCAGTGCTTTGTATCAGTTTCAGAAGCAGATTTGGACTACATATGGTCCATATGTGTAGGAAACACCGATCTTTTGTTCTGGGCACACTCACGTTTCCTGCTGTCTTAGAGACTCTAGAAAGCAAGAGCGTGCTTCTCGCTCTAAAACAGAGTGTGATCCATGGATGAGACTATGCTGTGTGTTTCACTTCAGAAATGGAGTTAAATCCCATGCTCTGTGTCTCCCTACAAGCCAGACTTCGTTTCAGGTAAGGGCAGTCACTTTTCTGCTCAAAGGAACTACATCGTTCACAAAGCTCACACGTTTCTCATCTTAACTGACAAGCATTGGATGTTAGAGGACCAGTGCTTTGTATCTGTTTCAGAAGCAGAGTTGGACTAGATATGGTCCCTATGTGTAGGAAACCCTGTTCTTTTCTTCTCAGCACACTCACGTTTCCTGCTGTCTTAGAGAGTCTAGAAATCAAGAGCGTGCTTACTGTTCTAAAGCAGAGTGTGATCAATGGATGATTACACTGCTGTGTGTTTTACTTCAGAAATGGAGTTAAATCCCAGGCTCTGAGTCTTCCTACAAGCAAGACTTCAATTCAGGTAAGGGCAGTCACTTTTCTGCTCAAACTAACTACATCGTACACGAAGCTAACACGTTTCTCATCTTAACTGACAAGCATTGGATGTTAGAGGGTCAGTGCTTTGTATCAGTTTCAGAAGCAGATTTGGACTACATATGGTCCATATGTGTAGGAAACACCGTTCTTTTGTTCTGGGCACACTCAGATTTCCTGCTGAATTAGAGACTCTAGAAAGCAAGTGCGTGCTTCTCGCTCTAAAGCAGAGTGTGATCCATGGATGAGAACTATGCTATGTGTTTGCCTTCAGAAATGGAGTTAAATCCCAGGCTCTGAGTCCTCCTACAAGCAATACTTCGTTTCAGGTAAGGGCAGTCACTTTTCTGCTCAAACGAACTACATCGTTCACTGAGCTCACACGTTTCTCATCTTAACTGACAAGCATTGGAATTTAGAGGGTCAGTGCTTTGTATCAGTTTCAGAAGCAGAGTTGGACTAGCTATGGTCCATATGTGTAGGAAACACCGTTCTTTTGTTCTGGGCACACTCAGATTTCCTGCTGTCTTAGAGACTCTAGAAAGCAAGAGCGTGCTTCTTGTTCTAAAGCAGAGTGTGATCAATGGATGAGACAATTCTGTGTGTTTCACTTCAGAAATGGAGTTAAATCCCATGCTCTGAGTCTCCCGAAAAGCAAGATTTCATTTAAGGTAAGGGCAGTCACTTTTCTGCTCAAAGGAACTACATCGTTCACGAAGCTCACACGTTTCTCATCTTAACTGACAAGCATTGGATGTTAGAGGACCCGTGCATTGTATCAGTTTAAGAAGAAGATTTGGACTACATATAATCAGTATGTGTAGGAAACACCGTTCTTTTGTTCTGGGCACACTCAGATTTCCTTCTGTATTAGAGACTCTAGAAAGCAAGAGCCTGCTTCTCGCTCTAAATCAGAGTGTGATCCATGGATGAGACTATGCTGTGTGTTTCACTTCAGAAATGGAGTTAAATCCCATGCTCTGTGTCTCCCTACAAGCAAGACTTCGTTTCAGGTAAGGGCAGTCACTTTTCTGCTCAAAGGAACTACATCGTTCACGAAGCTCACACTTTTCTCATCTTAACTGACAAGCATTGGATGTTAGAGGACCAGTGCTTTGTATCTGTTTCAGAAGCAGAGTTGGACTAGATATGGTTCCTATGTGTAGGAAACACTGTTCTTTTGTTCTCAGCACACTCACTTTTCCTGCTGTCTTAGAGAGTCTAGAAATCAAGAGCGTGCTTCTTGTTCTAAAGCAGAGTGTGATCAATGGATGATTACACTGCTGTGTGTTTTACTTCAGAAATGGAGTTAAATCCCAGGCTCTGAGTCTTCCTACAAGCAAGACTTCGTTTCAGGTAAGGGCAGTCAGTTTTCTGCTCAAACGAACTACATCGTTCACGATGCTCACACGTTTCTCATCTTAACTGACAAGCATTGGATGTTACAGGGTCAGTGCTTTGTATCAGTTTCAGAAGCAGATTTGGACTACATATGGTCCATATGTGTAGGAAACACCCTTCTTTTGTTCTGGGCACACTCACGTTTCCTGCTGTCTTAGAGACTCTAGAAAGCAATAGTGTGCTTCTCGCTCTAAAACAGAGTGTGATCCATGGATGAGACTATGCTGTGTGTTTCACTTCAGAAATGGAGTTAAATCCCATGCTCTGTGTCTCCCTACAAGCCAGACTTCGTTTCAGGTAAGGGCAGTCACTTTTCTGCTCAAAGGAACTACATCGTTCACAAAGCTCACACGTTTCTCATCTTAACTGACAAGCATTGGATGTTAGAGGACCAGTGCTTTGTATCTGTTTCAGAAGCAGAGTTGGACTAGATATGGTCCCTATGTGTAGGAAACACTGTTCTTTTGTTCTCAGCACACTCACGTTTCCTGCTGTCTTAGAGACTCTAGAAAGCAAGAGCGTGCTTATTGTTCTAAAGCAGAGTTTGATCAATGGATGATTACACTGCTGTGTGTTTTACTTCAGAAATGGAGTTAAATCCCAGGCTCTGAGTCTTCCTACCTGCAAGACTTCAATTCAGGTAAGGGCAGTCACTTTTCTGCTCAAACTAACTACATCATACACGAAGCTAACACGTTTCTCATCTTAACTGACAAGCATTGGATGTTAGAGGGTCAGTGCTTTGTATCTGTTTCAGAAGCAGATTTGGACTACATATGGTCCATATGTGTAGGAAACACCGTTCATTTGTTCTGGGCACACTCAGATTTCCTGCTGAATTAGAGACTCTAGAAAGGAAGAGCGTGCTTCTCCCTCTAAAGCAGAGTGTGATCCATGGATGAGAACTATGCTATGTGTTTGCCTTCAGAAATGGACTTAAATCCCAGGCTCTGAGTCCTCCTACAAGCAAGACTTCGTTTCAGGTAAGGGCAGTCACTTTTCTGCTCAAAGGAACTACATCGTTCACTGAGCTCACACGTTTCTCATCTTAACTGACAAGCATTGGAATTTAGAGGGTCAGTGCTTTGTATCAGTTTCAGAAGCAGAGTTGGACTAGCTATGGTCCATATGTGTAGGAAACACCGTTCTTTTGTTCTGGGCACACTCAGATTTCCTGCTGTCTTATCGAATCTAGAAAGCAAGAGTGTGCTTCTCACTCTAAAGCATAGTGTGATCCATGGATGAAAACTATGCTGTGTGTTTCCCTTCCGAAAAGTAGTTAAATCCCAGGCTCTATGTCTTCCTACAAGCAAGACTTCGTTTCAGGTAAGGGCAGTCACTTTTCAGCTCAAACAAACTACATATTTCACGGAGCTCACACGTTTCTCATCTTAACAGACAAGCATTGGATGTTAGAAGACCAGTGCTTTGTATCAGTTTAAGAAGCAGAGTTGGACTAGATATGGTCCGTATGTGTAGGAAACACCATTCTTTTTTTCGCAGCACACTTACGTTTCCTGCTGTCTTAGAGATTTTAGAAAGCAAGAGCGTGTTTCTCGCTCTAAAGCAGAGTGTGATCCATGGATGAGAACACTGCTGTGTGTTTCACATCAGAAATGGAGTTAAATCCCAGGCTCTGAGTCTTTCTACAAGCAAGACTTCGTTTCAGGTAAGGGCAGTCACTTTTCTGCTCAAACGAACTACATCGTTCACGATGCTCACACGTTTCTCATCTTAACTGACAAGCATTGGATGTTAGAGGGTCAGTGCTTTGTATCAGTTTCAGAAGCAGATTTGGACTACATATGGTCCATATGTGTAGGAAACACCGTTCTTCTGTTCTCAGCACACTCACGTTTCCTGCTGTCTTAGACACTTTAGAAAGCAAGAGCGTGCTTCTTGTTCTAAAGCAGAGTTTGATCAATGGATGATTACACTGCTGTGTGTTTTACTTCATAAATGGAGTTAAATCCCAGGCTCTGTGTCTTCCTACAAGCAAGACTTCAATTCAGGTAAGGGCAGTCACTTTTCAGTTCAAAGGACCTACATCATTCACTAAGCTCACACGTTTCTCATCTTAACTGACAAGCATTTGGTGTTAGAGGACCAGTGCTTTGTATCAGTTTCAGAAGCAGAGTTGGACTAGATATGGTCCGTTTGTGTATGAAACACCGTTCTTTTGTTCTCAGCAAACTCACGTTTCCTGCTGTCTTAGAGACTCTAGAAAGAAGAGCATGCTTCTTGTTCAAATGCAGAGTGTGATCAATGGACGAGAAAAACTGCTGTGTGTTTCACTTCAGAAATGGAGTTAAATCCCAGGCTCTGAGTCTTCCTACAAGCAAGATTTCGTTTCAGGTAAGGGCAGTCACTTTTCTGCTCAAAGGAACTACATCCTTCACGAAGCTCACACGTTTCTCATCTTAACTGACAACCATTGGATGTTAGAGGACCAGTGCATTGTATCAGTTTCAGAAGAAGATTTGGACTACATATAGTCCGTATGTGTAGAAAACACCGTTTTTTTGTTCTGGGCACACTCAGATTTCCTGCTGTATTAGAGAATCTAGAAAGCAAGAGCGTGCTTCTTGCTTTAAAGTAGAGTGTGATCCATGGATGAGAAATATGCTGTGTGTTTCCCTTCAGAAATGGAGTTAAATCGCAGGCTCTGAGTCTTCCTACAAGCAAGACTTCGTTTCAGGTAAGGGCAGTTAGTTTTCTGCTCAAACGAACTACATCGTTCCGAAGCTCACACGTTTCTCATCTTAACTGACAAGCATTGGATGTAAGATGGTCAGTGCTTTTTTTCAGTTTCAGAAGCAGATTTGGACTACATATGGCCCATAAGTGTAGGAAACACCCTTCTTTTGTTCTGGGCACACTCAGATTTCCTGCTGTATTAGAGACTCTAGAAAGCAAGAGTGTGCTTCTCACTCTAAAGCAGAGTGTGATCCATGGATGAGAACTATGCTGTGTGTTTCCCTTCAGAAATGGACTTAAATCACAGGCTCTGTGTCTTCCTACAAGCAAGACTTCTTTTCAGGTAAGGGCAGTCACTTTTCAGTTCAAAGGAACTACATCATTCAGTAAGCTCACACAGTTCTCATCTTAACTGACAAGCATTGGATGTTAGAGGACCAGTGCTTTGTATCACTTTCAGACGCAGAGTTGGACTAGATATGGTCCGTATGTGTAGGAAACACCGTTCTTTTGTTCTCAGCACACTCACGATTCCTGCTGTCTTAGAGACTTTAGAAAGCAAGAGCGTGCTTCTCGCTCTAAAGCAGAGTGTGATCCATGGATGAGAACTATGCTGTGTGTTTCCCTTCAGAAATGGAGTTAAATCCCAGACTCTGAGTCTTCCTACAAGCAAGACTTCAATTCAGGTAAGGGCAGTCACTTTTCAGTTCAAAGGACCTACCTCATTCACTAAGCTCACACGTTTCTCATCTTAACTGACAAGCATTGGATGTTAGAGGACCAGTGCTTTGTATCACTTTCAGAAGCAGAGTTGGACTAGATATGGTCCGTATGTATAGGAAACACCGTTCTTTTGTTCTCAGCACACTCACTTTTCCTGCTGTGTTAGAGACTGTACAAAGCAAGAGCGTGCTTCTTCTACTAAAGCACAGTGTGATCAATTGATGAGAACACTGCTTTGTGTTTCACTTCAGAAATGGAGTTAAATCCCATGCTCTGAGTCTTCCTACAAGCAAGACTTCGTTTCAGGTAAGGGCAGTCACTTTTCTGCTCAAAGGAACTACATCCTTCACGAAGCTCACACGTTTCTCATCTTAACTGACAACCATTGGATGTTAGAGGACCAGTGCATTGTATCAGTTTCAGAAGAAGATTTGGACTACATATAGTCCGTATGTGTAGGAAACACCATTTTTTTGTTCTGGGCACACTCAGATTTCCTGCTGTATTAGAGAATCTAGAAAGCAAGAGCGTGATTCTTGCTCTAAAGTAGAGTGTGATCCATGGGTGAGAAATATGCTGTGTGTTTCCCTTCAGAAATGGAGTTAAATCCCAGGCTCTGTGTCTTCCTACAGGCAAGAATTCGTTTCAGGTAAGGGCAGTCACTTTTCTGCTCAAACTACATCGTTCACGAAGCTCAAACGTTTCTCATCTTAATTGACAAGCATTGGATGTTAGAGGACCAGTGCTTTGTATCAGTTTCAGAAGAAGAGTTGGACTAGATATCGTCCATATGTGTAGGAAACACCGTTCTTTTGTTCTCAGCACACTCACGTTTCCTGCTGGCTTAGAGAATTTAGAAAGCAAGAGCGTGCTTCTTGTTCTAAAGCAGAGTGTCATCAATGGATGATTACACTGCTGTGTGTTTTACTTCAGAAATGGAGTTCAATCCCAGGCTCTGAGTCTTCCTACAAGCAAGACTTCAATTCAGGTAAGGGCAGTCACTTTTCTGCTCAAACTAACTACATCGTACACGAAGCTAACACGTTTCTCATCTTAACTGACAAGCATTGGATGTTAGAGGGTCAGTGCTTTGTATCAGTTTCAGAAGCAGATTTGGACTACATATGGTCCATATGTGTAGGAAACACCGTTCTTTTGTTCTGGGCACACTCAGATTTCCTGCTGAATTAGAGACTCTAGAAAGCAAGTGCGGGCTTCTCGCTCTAAAGCAGAGTGTGATCCATGGATGAGAACTATGCTATGTGTTTGCCTTCAGAAATGGAGTTAAATCCCAGGCTCTGAGTCCTCCTACAAGCAATACTTCGTTTCAGGTAAGGGCAGTCACTTTTCTGCTCAAACGAACTACATCGTTCACTGAGCTCACACGTTTCTCATCTTAACTGACAAGCATTGGAATTTAGAGGGTCAGTGCTTTGTATCAGTTTCAGAAGCAGAGTTGGACTAGCTATGGTCCATATGTGTAGGAAACACCGTTCTTTTGTTCTGGGCACACACAGATTTCCTGCTGTCTTAGAGACTCTAGAAAGCAAGAGCGTGATTCTTGTTCTAAAGCAGAGTGTGATCAATGGATGAGACAATTCTGTGTGTTTCCCTTCCGAAAAGTAGTTAAATCCCATGCTCTGAGTCTCCCGAAAAGCAAGATTTCATTGAAGGTAAGGGCAGTCACTTTTCTGCTCAAAGGAACTACATCGTTCACGAAGCTCACACGTTTCTCATCTTAACTGACAAGCATTGGATGTTAGAGGACCCGTGCATTGTATCAGTTTAAGAAGAAGATTTGGACTACATATAATCAGTATGTGTAGGAAACACCGTTCTTTTGTTCTGGGCACACTCAGATTTCCTTCTGTATTAGAGACTCTAGAAAGCAAGAGCATGCTTCTCGCTCTAAAACAGAGTGTGATCCATGGAAGAGACTATGCTGTGTGTTTCACTTCAGAAATTGAGTTAAAACCCATGCTCTGTGTCTCCCTACAAGCAAGACTTCGTTTCAGGTAAGGGCAGTCACTTTTCTGCTCAAAGGAACTACATCGTTCACGAAGCTCACACGTTTCTCATCTTAACTGACAAGCATTGTATGTTAGAGGACCAGTGCTTTGTATCTGTTTCAGAAGCAGAGTTGGACTAGATATGGTTCCTATGTGTAGGAAACACTGTTCTTTTGTTCTCAGCACACTCACGTTTCCTGCTGTCTTAGAGAGTCTAGAAATCAAGAGCGTGCTTCTTGTTCTAAAGCAGAGTGTGATCAATGGATGATTACACTGCTGTGTGTTTTACTTCAGAAATGGAGTTAAATCCCAGGCTCTGAGTCTTCCTACAAGCAAGACTTCAATTCAGGTAAGGGCAGTCACTTTTCTGCTCAAACTAACTACATCGTACACGAAGCTAACACGTTTCTCATCTTAACTGACAAGCATTGGATGTTAGAGGACCAGTGCTTTGTATCAGTTTCAGAAGCAGAGTTGGACTAGATATGGTCCGTATGTGTAGGAAACACCGTTCTTTTGTTCTCAGCACACTCACGTTTCCTGCAGTCTTAGAGAGTGTAGAAAGCAAGAGCGTGCTTCTTGTTCTAAAGCAGAGTGTGATCAATGGATGATTACACTGCTGTGTGTTTTACTTCAGAAAAGGAATTAAATCCTAGGCTCTGAGTCATCCTACAAGCAAGACTTCGTTTCAGGTAAGGGCAGTCACTTTTCAACTCAAACGAACTACATCGTTCACGAAGCTCACACGTTTCTCATCTTAATTGTGAAGCATTGGATGTTAGAGGACCAGTGCTTTGTATCAGTTTCAGAAGCAGAGTTGGACTAGATATGGTCCGTATGTGTAGGAAACACCGTTCTTCTGTTCTCAGCACACTCACGTTTCCTGCTGTCTTAGACACTTTAGAAAGCAAGAGCGTGCTTCTTGTTCTAAAGCAGAGTTTGATCAATGGATGATTACACTGCTTTGTGTTTTACTTCATAAATGGAGTTAAATCCCAGGCTCTGTGTGTTCCTACAAGCAAGACTTCAATTCAGGTAAGGGCAGTCACTTTTCAGTTCAAAGGACCTACATCATTCACTAAGCTCACACGTTTCTCATCTTAACTGACAAGCATTGGATGTTAGAGGACCAGTGCTTTGTATCAGTTTCAGAAGCAGAGTTGGACTAGATATGGTCCGTATGTGTATGAAACACCGTTCTTTTGTTCTCAGCAAACTCACGTTTCCTGCTGTCTTAGAGACTCTAGAAAGAAGAGCATGCTTCTTGTTCAAATGCAGAGTGTGATCAATGGACGAGAAAAACTGCTGTGTGTTTCACTTCAGAAATGGAGTTAAATCCCAGGCTCTGAGTCTTCCTACAAGCAAGACTTCGTTTCAGGTAAGGGCAATCACTTTTCTGCTCAAACTACACGTTCACGAAGCTCAAACGTTTCTCATCTTAACAGACAAGCATTGGATGTTAGAGGACCAGTGCATTGTATCAGTTTCAGAAGAAGATTTGGACTACATATAGTCAGTATGTGTAGGAAACACCGTTCTTTTGTTCTGGGCACAATCAGACTTCCTGCTGTCTTAGAGACTCTAGAAAGCAAGAGCGTGCTTCTTGCTCTAAAGCAGAGTGTGATCCATGGATGAGAACTATGCTGTATGTTTCCCTTCAGAAATGGAGTTAAATCCCAGACTCTGTGTCTTCCTACACGCAAGACTTCGTTTCAGGTAAGGGCAGTCAGTTTTCTGCTCAAACGAACTACATCGTTCACGAAGCTCACATGTTTCTCATCTTAACTGACAAACATTGGATGTTAGAGGGTCAGTGCTTTGTATCAGTTTCAGAAGCAGATTTGGACTACATATGGTCCATATGTGTAGGAAACACCGATCTTTTGTTCTGTGCACACTCACGTTTCCTGCTGTCTTAGAGACTCTAGAAAGCAAGAGCGTGCTTCTCGCTCTAAAACAGAGTGTGATCCATGGATGAGACTATGCTGTGTGTTTCACTTCAGAAATGGAGTTAAATCCCATGAACTGTGTCTCCCTACAAGCAAGACTTCTTTTCAGGTAAGGGCAGTCACTTTTCTGCTCAAAGGAACTACATGGTTCACGAAGATCACAGGTTTCTCATCTTAACTGACAATCATTGGATGTTAGAGGACCAGTGCTTTGTATCTGTTTGAGAAGCAGAGTTGGACTAGATATGGTCCGTATATGTAGGAAGCACTGTTCTTTTGTTCTCAGCACACTCACGTTTCCTGCTGTGTTAGAGACTGTAGAAAGCAAGAGCGTGCTTCTCGCTCTAAAGCAGAGTGTGATCCATGGAAGAGACTATGCTGTGTGTTTCACTTCAGAAATTGAGTTAAAACCCATGCTCTGTGTCTCCCTACAAGCAAGACTTCGTTTCAGGTAAGGGCAGTCACTTTTCTGCTCAAAGGAACTACATCGTTCACGAAGCTCACACGTTTCTCATCTTAACTGACAAGCATTGTATGTTAGAGGACCAGTGCTTTGTATCTCTTTCAGAAGCAGAGTTGGACTAGATATGGTTCCTATGTGTAGGAAACACTGTTCTTTTGTTCTCAGCACACTCACGTTTCCTGCTGTCTTAGAGAGTCTAGAAATCAAGAGCGTGCTTCTTGTTCTAAAGCAGAGTGTGATCAATGGATGATTACACTGCTGTGTGTTTTACTTCAGAAATGGAGTTAAATCCCAGGCTCTGAGTCTTCCTACAAGCAAGACTTCAATTCAGGTAAGGGCAGTCACTTTTCTGCTCAAACTAACTACATCGTACACGAAGCTAACACGTTTCTCATCTTAACTGACAAGCATTGGATGTTAGAGGACCAGTGCTTTGTATCAGTTTCAGAAGCAGAGTTGGACTAGATATGGTCCGTATGTGTAGGAAACACCGTTCTTTTGTTCTCAGCACACTCACGTTTCCTGCAGTCTTAGAGAGTGTAGAAAGCAAGAGCGTGCTTCTTGTTCTAAAGCAGAGTGTGATCAATGGATGATTACACTGCTGTGTGTTTTACTTCAGAAAAGGAATTAAATCCTAGGCTCTGAGTCATCCTACAAGCAAGACTTCGTTTCAGGTAAGGGCAGTCACTTTTCAACTCAAACGAACTACATCGTTCACGAAGCTCACACGTTTCTCATCTTAATTGTGAAGCATTGGATGTTAGAGGACCAGTGCTTTGTATCAGTTTCAGAAGCAGAGTTGGACTAGATATGGTCCGTATGTGTAGGAAACACCGTTCTTCTGTTCTCAGCACACTCACGTTTCCTGCTGTCTTAGACACTTTAGAAAGCAAGAGCGTGCTTCTTGTTCTAAAGCAGAGTTTGATCAATGGATGATTACACTGCTTTGTGTTTTACTTCATAAATGGAGTTAAATCCCAGGCTCTGTGTGTTCCTACAAGCAAGACTTCAATTCAGGTAAGGGCAGTCACTTTTCAGTTCAAAGGACCTACATCATTCACTAAGCTCACACGTTTCTCATCTTAACTGACAAGCATTGGATGTTAGAGGACCAGTGCTTTGTATCAGTTTCAGAAGCAGAGTTGGACTAGATATGGTCCGTATGTGTATGAAACACCGTTCTTTTGTTCTCAGCAAACTCACGTTTCCTGCTGTCTTAGAGACTCTAGAAAGAAGAGCATGCTTCTTGTTCAAATGCAGAGTGTGATCAATGGACGAGAAAAACTGCTGTGTGTTTCACTTCAGAAATGGAGTTAAATCCCAGGCTCTGAGTCTTCCTACAAGCAAGACTTCGTTTCAGGTAAGGGCAATCACTTTTCTGCTCAAACTACACGTTCACGAAGCTCAAACGTTTCTCATCTTAACAGACAAGCATTGGATGTTAGAGGACCAGTGCATTGTATCAGTTTCAGAAGAAGATTTGGACTACATATAGTCAGTATGTGTAGGAAACACCGTTCTTTTGTTCTGGGCACAATCAGACTTCCTGCTGTCTTAGAGACTCTAGAAAGCAAGAGCGTGCTTCTTGCTCTAAAGCAGAGTGTGATCCATGGATGAGAACTATGCTGTATGTTTCCCTTCAGAAATGGAGTTAAATCCCAGACTCTGTGTCTTCCTACACGCAAGACTTCGTTTCAGGTAAGGGCAGTCAGTTTTCTGCTCAAACGAACTACATCGTTCACGAAGCTCACATGTTTCTCATCTTAACTGACAACCATTGGATGTTAGAGGGTCAGTGCTTTGTATCAGTTTCAGAAGCAGATTTGGACTACATATGGTCCATATGTGTAGGAAACACCGATCTTTTGTTCTGTGCACACTCACGTTTCCTGCAGTCTTAGAGACTCTAGAAAGCAAGAGCGTGCTTCTCGCTCTAAAACAGAGTGTGATCCATGGATGAGACTATGCTGTGTGTTTCACTTCAGAAATGGAGTTAAATCCCATGAACTGTGTCTCCCTACAAGCAAGACTTCTTTTCAGGTAAGGGCAGTCACTTTTCTGCTCAAAGGAACTACATGGTACACGAAGATCACAGGTTTCTCATCTTAACTGACAATCATTGGATGTTAGAGGACCAGTGCTTTGTATCTGTTTGAGAAGCAGAGTTGGACTAGATATGGTCCGTATATGTAGGAAGCACTGTTCTTTTGTTCTCAGCACACTCACGTTTCCTGCTGTGTTAGAGACTGTAGAAAGCAAGAGCGTGCTTCTCGCTCTAAAGCAGAGTGTGATCCATGGATGAGAACTATGCTGTGTGTTTCCCTTCAGAAAAGGAGTTAAATCCCAGGCTCTGTGTCTTCCTACAAGCAAGACTTCGTTTCAGGTAAGGGCAGTCACTTTTCAGCTCAAACGAATGACATCGTTCACGGAGTTCACACGTTTCTCATCTTAACAGACAAGCATTGGATGTTAGAGGACCAGTGCTTTGTATCAGTTTCAGAAGCAGAGTTGGACTAGATATGGTCCGTATGTATAGGAAACACCGTTCTTTTGTTCTCAGCAAACTCACGTTTCCTGCTGTCTTAGAGACTCTAGAAAGCACGATCGTGCTTCTTCTTCTAAAGGAGAGTGTGATCAATGGATGAGAACACTGCTTTGTGTTTCACTTCAGAAATGGAGTTAAATCCCATGCTCTGAGTCTTCCTACAAGCAAGATTTCGTTTCAGGTAAGGGCAGTCACTTTTCTGCTCAAAGGAACTACATCCTTCACGAAGCTCACACGTTTCTCATCTTAACTGACAACCATTGGATGTTAGAGGACCAGTGCATTGTATCAGTTTCAGAAGAAGATTTGGACTACATATAGTCCGTATGTGTAGGAAACACCGTTTTTTTGTTCTGGGCACACTCAGATTTCCTGCTGTATTAGAGAATCTAGAAAGCAAGAGCGTGCTTCTTGCTTTAAAGTAGAGTGTGATCCATGGATGAGAAATATGCTGTGTGTTTACCTTCAGAAATGGAGTTAAATCCCAGGCTCTGAGTCTTCCTACAAGCAAGACTTCGTTTCAGGTAAGGGCAGTTAGTTTTCTGCTCAAACGAACTACATCGTTCCGAAGCTCACACGTTTCTCATCTTAACTGACAAGCATTGGATGTAAGATGGTCAGTGCTTTTTTTCAGTTTCAGAAGCAGATTTGGACTACATATGGCCCATATGTGTAGGAAACACCCTTCTTTTGTTCTGGGCACACTCAGATTTCCTGCTGTATTAGAGACTCTAGAAAGCAAGAGTGTGCTTCTCACTCTAAAGCAGAGTGTGATCCATGGATGAGAACTATGCTGTGTGTTTCCCTTCAGAAATGGACTTAAATCACAGGCTCTGTGTCTTCCTACAAGCAAGACTTCTTTTCAGGTAAGGGCAGTCACTTTTCAGTTCAAAGGAACTACATCATTCAGTAAGCTCACACAGTTCTCATCTTAACTGACAAGCATTGGATGTTAGAGGACCAGTGCTTTGTATCACTTTCAGACGCAGAGTTGGACTAGATATGGTCCGTATGTGTAGGAAACACCGTTCTTTTGTTCTCAGCACACTCACGATTCCTGCTGTCTTAGAGACTTTAGAAAGCAAGAGCGTGCTTCTCGCTCTAAAGCAGAGTGTGATCCATGGATGAGAACTATGCTGTGTGTTTCCCTTCAGAAATGGAGTTAAATCCCAGACTCTGAGTCTTCCTACAAGCAAGACTTCAATTCAGGTAAGGGCAGTCACTTTTCAGTTCAAAGGACCTACCTCATTCACTAAGCTCACACGTTTCTCATCTTAACTGACAAGCATTGGATGTTAGAGGACCAGTGCTTTGTATCACTTTCAGAAGCAGAGTTGGACTATATATGGTCCGTATATGTAGGAAACACTGTTCTTTTGTTCTCAGCACACTCACTTTTCCTGCTGTGTTAGAGACTGTACAAAGCAAGAGCGTGCTTCTCGCTCTAAAGCAGAGTGTGATCCATGGATGAGAACTATGCTGTGTGTTTCCCTTCAGAAAAGGAGTTAAATCCCAGGCTCTGAGTTCTTCCTACAAGCAAGACTTCTTTTCAGGTAAGGGCAGTCACTTTTCTCCTCAAACAAACGACATCGTTCACGGAGTTCACACGTTTCTCATCTTAACAGACAAGCATTGGATGTTAGAGGACCAGTGCTTTGTATCAGTTTCAGAAGCAGAGTTGGAGTAGATATGGTCCGTATGTATAGGAAACACCGTTCTTTTGTTCTCAGCAAACTCACGTTTCCTGCTGTCTTAGAGACTCTAGAAAGCACAATCGTGCTTCTTCTACTAAAGCACAGTGTGATCAATTGATGAGAACACTGCTTTGTGTTTCACTTCAGAAATGGAGTTAAATCCCATGCTCTGAGTCTTCCTACAAGCAAGACTTTGTTTCAGGTAAGGGCAGTCACTTTTCTGCTCAAAGGAACTACATCCTTCACGAAGCTCACACGTTTCTCATCTTAACTGACAACCATTGGATGTTAGAGGACCAGTGCATTGTATCAGTTTCAGAAGAAGATTTGGACTACATATAGTCCGTATGTGTAGGAAACACCATTTTTTTGTTCTGGGCACACTCAGATTTCCTGCTGTATTAGAGAATCTAGAAAGCAAGAGCGTGCTTCTTGCTCTAAAGTAGAGTGTGATCCATGTGTGAGAAATATGCTGTGTGTTTCCCTTCAGAAATGGAGTTAAATCCCAGGCTCTGTGTCTTCCTACAGGCAAGAATTCGTTTCAGGTAAGGGCAGTCACTTTTCTGCTCAAACTACATCGTTCACGAAGCTCAAACGTTTCTCATCTTAATTGACAAGCATTGGATGTTAGAGGACCAGTGCTTTGTATCAGTTTCAGAAGCAGAGTTGGACTAGATATGGTCCGTATGTGTAGGAAACACCGTTCTTTTGTTCTCAGCACACTCACGTTTCCTGCAGTCTTAGAGAGTGTAGAAAGCAAGAGCGTGCTTCTTGTTCTAAAGCAGAGTGTGATCAATGGATGATTACACTGCTGTGTGTTTTACTTCAGAAAAGGAATTAAATCCTAGGCTCTGAGTCATCCTACAAGCAAGACTTCGTTTCAGGTAAGGGCAGTCACTTTTCAACTCAAACGAACTACATCGTTCACGAAGCTCACACGTTTCTCATCTTAATTGTGAAGCATTGGATGTTAGAGGACCAGTGCTTTGTATCAGTTTCAGAAGCAGAGTTGGACTAGATATGGTCCGTATGTGTAGGAAACACCGTTCTTCTGTTCTCAGCACACTCACGTTTCCTGCTGTCTTAGACACTTTAGAAAGCAAGAGCGTGCTTCTTGTTCTAAAGCAGAGTTTGATCAATGGATGATTACACTGCTGTGTGTTTTACTTCATAAATGGAGTTAAATCCCAGGCTCTGTGTGTTCCTACAAGCAAGACTTCAATTCAGGTAAGGGCAGTCACTTTTCAGTTCAAAGGACCTACATCATTCACTAAGCTCACACGTTTCTCATCTTAACTGACAAGCATTGGATGTTAGAGGACCAGTGCTTTGTATCAGTTTCAGAAGCAGAGTTGGACTAGATATGGTCCGTATGTGTATGAAACACCGTTCTTTTGTTCTCAGCAAACTCACGTTTCCTGCTGTCTTAGAGACTCTAGAAAGAAGAGCATGCTTCTTGTTCAAATGCAGAGTGTGATCAATGGACGAGAAAAACTGCTGTGTGTTTCACTTCAGAAATGGAGTTAAATCCCAGGCTCTGAGTCTTCCTACAAGCAAGACTTCGTTTCAGGTAAGGGCAATCACTTTTCTGCTCAAACTACACGTTCACGAAGCTCAAACGTTTCTCATCTTAACAGACAAGCATTGGATGTTAGAGGACCAGTGCATTGTATCAGTTTCAGAAGAAGATTTGGACTACATATAGTCAGTATGTGTAGGAAACACCGTTCTTTTGTTCTGGGCACAATCAGACTTCCTGCTGTCTTAGAGACTCTAGAAAGCAAGAGCGTGCTTCTTGCTCTAAAGCAGAGTGTGATCCATGGATGAGAACAATGCTGTATGTTTCCCTTCAGAAATGGAGTTAAATCCCAGACTCTGTGTCTTCCTACAGGCAAGACTTCGTTTCAGGTAAGGGCAGTCAGTTTTCTGCTCAAACGAACTACATCGTTCACGAAGCTCACACGTTTCTCATCTTAACTGACAACCATTGGATGTTAGAGGGTCAGTGCTTTGTATCAGTTTCAGAAGCAGATTTGGACTACATATGGTCCATATGTGTAGGAAACACCGATCTTTTGTTCTGTGCACACTCACGTTTCCTGCTGTCTTAGAGACTCTAGAAAGCAAGAGCGTGCTTCTCGCTCTAAAACAGAGTGTGATCCATGGATGAGACTATGCTGTGTGTTTCACTTTAGAAATGGAGTTAAATCCCATGAACTGTGTCTCCCTACAAGCAAGACTTCTTTTCAGGTAAGGGCAGTCACTTTTCTGCTCAAAGGAACTACATGGTTCACGAAGATCACAGGTTTCTCATCTTAACTGACAATCATTGGATGTTAGAGGACCAGTGCTTTGTATCTGTTTGAGAAGCAGAGTTGGACTAGATATGGTCCGTATATGTAGGAAGCACTGTTCTTTTGTTTTCAGCACACTCACGTTTCCTGCTGTGTTAGAGACTGTAGAAAGCAAGAGCGTGCTTCTCGCTCTAAAGCAG
Organism: Onychomys leucogaster; assembly: GCA_949786385.1. Taxonomy (NCBI): domain Eukaryota; kingdom Metazoa; phylum Chordata; class Mammalia; order Rodentia; family Cricetidae; genus Onychomys; species Onychomys leucogaster. The sequence continues at coordinate 1,756,622 of CATKUP010000018.1, read as the reverse complement.
AGTGTGATCCATGGATGAGAACTATGCTGTGTGTTTCCCTTCAGAAAAGGAGTTAAATCCCAGGCTCTGTGTCTTCCTACAAGCAAGACTTCGTTTCAGGTAAGGGCAGTCACTTTTCAGCTCAAACGAATGACATCGTTCACGGAGTTCACACGTTTCTCATCTTAACAGACAAGCATTGGATGTTAGAGGACCAGTGCTTTGTATCAGTTTCAGAAGCATAGTTGGACTAGATATGGTCCGTATGTATAGGAAACACCGTTCTTTTGTTCTCAGCAAACTCACGTTTCCTGCTGTCTTAGAGACTCTAGAAAGCACGATCGTGCTTCTTCTTCTAAAGGAGAGTGTGATCAATGGATGAGAACACTGCTTTGTGTTTCACTTCAGAAATGGAGTTAAATCCCATGCTCTGAGTCTTCCTACAAGCAAGACTTCGTTTCAGGTAAGGGCAGTCACTTTTCAACTCAAACGAACTACATCGTTCACGAAGCTCACACGTTTCTCATCTTAATTGTGAAGCATTGGATGTTAGAGGACCAGTGCTTTGTATCAGTTTCAGAAGCAGAGTTGGACTAGATATGGTCCGTATGTGTAGGAAACACCGTTCTTCTGTTCTCAGCACACTCACGTTTCCTGCTGTCTTAGACACTTTAGAAAGCAAGAGCGTGCTTCTTGTTCTAAAGCAGAGTTTGATCAATGGATGATTACACTGCTGTGTGTTTTACTTCATAAATGGAGTTAAATCCCAGGCTCTGTGTGTTCCTACAAGCAAGACTTCAATTCAGGTAAGGGCAGTCACTTTTCAGTTCAAAGGACCTACATCATTCACTAAGCTCACACGTTTCTCATCTTAACTGACAAGCATTGGATGTTAGAGGACCAGTGCTTTGTATCAGTTTCAGAAGCAGAGTTGGACTAGATATGGTCCGTATGTGTATGAAACACCGTTCTTTTGTTCTCAGCAAACTCACGTTTCCTGCTGTCTTAGAGACTCTAGAAAGAAGAGCATGCTTCTTGTTCAAATGCAGAGTGTGATCAATGGACGAGAAAAACTGCTGTGTGTTTCACTTCAGAAATGGAGTTAAATCCCAGGCTCTGAGTCTTCCTACAAGCAAGACTTCGTTTCAGGTAAGGGCAATCACTTTTCTGCTCAAACTACACGTTCACGAAGCTCAAACGTTTCTCATCTTAACAGACAAGCATTGGATGGTAGAGGACCAGTGCATTGTATCAGTTTCAGAAGAAGATTTGGACTACATATAGTCAGTATGTGTAGGAAACACCGTTCTTTTGTTCTGGGCACAATCAGACTTCCTGCTGTCTTAGAGACTCTAGAAAGCAAGAGCGTGCTTCTTGCTCTAAAGCAGAGTGTGATCCATGGATGAGAACAATGCTGTATGTTTCCCTTCAGAAATGGAGTTAAATCCCAGACTCTGTGTCTTCCTACAGGCAAGACTTCGTTTCAGGTAAGGGCAGTCAGTTTTCTGCTCAAACGAACTACATCGTTCACGAAGCTCACATGTTTCTCATCTTAACTGACAACCATTGGATGTTAGAGGGTCAGTGCTTTGTATCAGTTTCAGAAGCAGATTTGGACTACATATGGTCCATATGTGTAGGAAACACCGATCTTTTGTTCTGTGCACACTCACGTTTCCTGCTGTCTTAGAGACTCTAGAAAGCAAGAGCGTGCTTCTCGCTCTAAAACAGAGTGTGATCCATGGATGAGACTATGCTGTGTGTTTCACTTTAGAAATGGAGTTAAATCCCATGAACTGTGTCTCCCTACAAGCAAGACTTCTTTTCAGGTAAGGGCAGTCACTTTTCTGCTCAAAGGAACTACATGGTTCACGAAGATCACAGGTTTCTCATCTTAACTGACAATCATTGGATGTTAGAGGACCAGTGCTTTGTATCTGTTTGAGAAGCAGAGTTGGACTAGATATGGTCCGTATATGTAGGAAGCACTGTTCTTTTGTTCTCAGCACACTCACGTTTCCTGCTGTGTTAGAGACTGTAGAAAGCAAGAGCGTGCTTCTCGCTCTAAAGCAGAGTGTGATCCATGGATGAGAACTATGCTGTGTGTTTCCCTTCAGAAAAGGAGTTAAATCCCAGGCTCTGTGTCTTCCTACAAGCAAGACTTCGTTTCAGGTAAGGGCAGTCACTTTTCAGCTCAAACGAATGACATCGTTCACGGAGTTCACACGTTTCTCATCTTAACAGACAAGCATTGGATGTTAGAGGACCAGTGCTTTGTATCAGTTTCAGAAGCATAGTTGGACTAGATATGGTCCGTATGTATAGGAAACACCGTTCTTTTGTTCTCAGCAAACTCACGTTTCCTGCTGTCTTAGAGACTCTAGAAAGCACGATCGTGCTTCTTCTTCTAAAGGAGAGTGTGATCAATGGATGAGAACACTGCTTTGTGTTTCACTTCAGAAATGGAGTTAAATCCCATGCTCTGAGTCTTCCTACAAGCAAGATTTCGTTTCAGGTAAGGGCAGTCACTTTTCTGCTCAAAGGAACTACATCCTTCACGAAGCTCACACGTTTCTCATCTTAACTGACAACCATTGGATGTTAGAGGACCAGTGCATTGTATCAGTTTCAGAAGAAGATTTGGACTACATATAGTCCGTATGTGTAGGAAACACCGTTTTTTTGTTCTGGGCACACTCAGATTTCCTGCTGTATTAGAGAATCTAGAAAGCAAGAGCGTGCTTCTTGCTTTAAAGTAGAGTGTGATCCATGGATGAGAAATATGCTGTGTGTTTCCCTTCAGAAATGGAGTTAAATCGCAGGCTCTGAGTCTTCCTACAAGCAAGACTTCGTTTCAGGTAAGGGCAGTTAGTTTTCTGCTCAAACGAACTACATCGTTCCGAAGCTCACACGTTTCTCATCTTAACTGACAAGCATTGGATGTAAGATGGTCAGTGCTTTTTTTCAGTTTCAGAAGCAGATTTGGACTACATATGGCCCATAAGTGTAGGAAACACCCTTCTTTTGTTCTGGGCACACTCAGATTTCCTGCTGTATTAGAGACTCTAGAAAGCAAGAGTGTGCTTCTCACTCTAAAGCAGAGTGTGATCCATGGATGAGAACTATGCTGTGTGTTTCCCTTCAGAAATGGACTTAAATCACAGGCTCTGTGTCTTCCTACAAGCAAGACTTCTTTTCAGGTAAGGGCAGTCACTTTTCAGTTCAAAGGAACTACATCATTCAGTAAGCTCACACAGTTCTCATCTTAACTGACAAGCATTGGATGTTAGAGGACCAGTGCTTTGTATCACTTTCAGACGCAGAGTTGGACTAGATATGGTCCGTATGTGTAGGAAACACCGTTCTTTTGTTCTCAGCACACTCACGATTCCTGCTGTCTTAGAGACTTTAGAAAGCAAGAGCGTGCTTCTCGCTCTAAAGCAGAGTGTGATCCATGGATGAGAACTAGGCTGTGTGTTTCCCTTCAGAAATGGAGTTAAATCCCAGACTCTGAGTCTTCCTACAAGCAAGAATTCAATTCAGGTAAGGGCAGTCACTTTTCAGTTCAAAGGACCTACCTCATTCACTAAGCCCACACGTTTCTCATCTTAACTGACAAGCATTGGATGTTAGAGGACCAGTGCTTTGTATCACTTTCAGAAGCAGAGTTGGACTAGATATGGTCCGTATGTATAGGAAACACCGTTCTTTTGTTCTCAGCACACTCACTTTTCCTGCTGTGTTAGAGACTGTACAAAGCAAGAGCGTGCTTCTTCTACTAAAGCACAGTGTGATCAATTGATGAGAACACTGCTTTGTGTTTCACTTCAGAAATGGAGTTAAATCCCATGCTCTGAGTCTTCCTACAAGCAAGACTTCGTTTCAGGTAAGGGCAGTCACTTTTCTGCTCAAAGGAACTACATCCTTCACGAAGCTCACACGTTTCTCATCTTAACTGACAACCATTGGATGTTAGAGGACCAGTGCATTGTATCAGTTTCAGAAGAAGATTTGGACTACATATAGTCCGTATGTGTAGGAAACACCATTTTTTTGTTCTGGGCACACTCAGATTTCCTGCTGTATTAGAGAATCTAGAAAGCAAGAGCGTGATTCTTGCTCTAAAGTAGAGTGTGATCCATGGGTGAGAAATATGCTGTGTGTTTCCCTTCAGAAATGGAGTTAAATCCCAGGCTCTGTGTCTTCCTACAGGCAAGAATTCGTTTCAGGTAAGGGCAGTCACTTTTCTGCTCAAACTACATCGTTCACGAAGCTCAAACGTTTCTCATCTTAATTGACAAGCATTGGATGTTAGAGGACCAGTGCTTTGTATCAGTTTCAGAAGAAGAGTTGGACTAGATATCGTCCATATGTGTAGGAAACACCGTTCTTTTGTTCTCAGCACACTCACGTTTCCTGCTGGCTTAGAGAATTTAGAAAGCAAGAGCGTGCTTCTTGTTCTAAAGCAGAGTGTCATCAATGGATGATTACACTGCTGTGTGTTTTACTTCAGAAATGGAGTTCAATCCCAGGCTCTGAGTCTTCCTACAAGCAAGACTTCAATTCAGGTAAGGGCAGTCACTTTTCTGCTCAAACTAACTACATCGTACACGAAGCTAACACGTTTCTCATCTTAACTGACAAGCATTGGATGTTAGAGGGTCAGTGCTTTGTATCAGTTTCAGAAGCAGATTTGGACTACATATGGTCCATATGTGTAGGAAACACCGTTCTTTTGTTCTGGGCACACTCAGATTTCCTGCTGAATTAGAGACTCTAGAAAGCAAGTGCGTGCTTCTCGCTCTAAAGCAGAGTGTGATCCATGGATGAGAACTATGCTATGTGTTTGCCTTCAGAAATGGAGTTAAATCCCAGGCTCTGAGTCCTCCTACAAGCAATACTTCGTTTCAGGTAAGGGCAGTCACTTTTCTGCTCAAACGAACTACATCGTTCACTGAGCTCACGTTTCTCATCTTAACTGACAAGCATTGGAATTTAGAGGGTCAGTGCTTTGTATCAGTTTCAGAAGCAGAGTTGGACTAGCTATGGTCCATATGTGTAGGAAACACCGTTCTTTTGTTCTGGGCACACACAGATTTCCTGCTGTCTTAGAGACTCTAGAAAGCAAGAGCGTGATTCTTGTTCTAAAGCAGAGTGTGATCAATGGATGAGACAATTCTGTGTGTTTCCCTTCCGAAAAGTAGTTAAATCCCATGCTCTGAGTCTCCCGAAAAGCAAGATTTCATTGAAGGTAAGGGCAGTCACTTTTCTGCTCAAAGGAACTACATCGTTCACGAAGCTCACACGTTTCTCATCTTAACTGACAAGCATTGGATGTTAGAGGACCCGTGCATTGTATCAGTTTAAGAAGAAGATTTGGACTACATATAATCAGTATGTGTAGGAAACACCGTTCTTTTGTTCTGGGCACACTCAGATTTCCTTCTGTATTAGAGACTCTAGAAAGCAAGAGCGTGCTTCTCGCTCTAAAACAGAGTGTGATCCATGGAAGAGACTATGCTGTGTGTTTCACTTCAGAAATTGAGTTAAATCCCATGCTCTGTGTCTCCCTACAAGCAAGACTTCGTTTCAGGTAAGGGCAGTCACTTTTCTGCTCAAAGGAACTACATCGTTCACGAAGCTCACACGTTTCTCATCTTAACTGACAAGCATTGTATGTTAGAGGACCAGTGCTTTGTATCTGTTTCAGAAGCAGAGTTGGACTAGATATGGTTCCTATGTGTAGGAAACACTGTTCTTTTGTTCTCAGCACACTCACGTTTCCTGCTGTCTTAGAGAGTCTAGAAATCAAGAGCGTGCTTCTTGTTCTAAAGCAGAGTGTGATCAATGGATGATTACACTGCTGTGTGTTTTACTTCAGAAATGGAGTTAAATCCCAGGCTCTGAGTCTTCCTACAAGCAAGACTTCAATTCAGGTAAGGGCAGTCACTTTTCTGCTCAAACTAACTACATCGTACACGAAGATAACACATTTCTCATCTTAACTGACAAGCATTGGATGTTAGAGGACCAGTGCTTTGTATCAGTTTCAGAAGCAGAGTTGGACTAGATATGGTCCGTATGTGTAGGAAACACCGTTCTTTTGTTCTCAGCACACTCACGTTTCCTGCAGTCTTAGAGAGTGTAGAAAGCAAGAGCGTGCTTCTTGTTCTAAAGCAGAGTGTAATCAATGGATGATTACACTGCTGTGTGTTTTACTTCAGAAAAGGAATTAAATCCTAGGCTCTGAGTCATCCTACAAGCAAGACTTCGTTTCAGGTAAGGGCAGTCACTTTTCAACTCAAACGAACTACATCGTTCACGAAGCTCACACGTTTCTCATCTTAATTGTGAAGCATTGGATGTTAGAGGACCAGTGCTTTGTATCAGTTTCAGAAGCAGAGTTGGACTAGATATGGTCCGTATGTGTAGGAAACACCGTTCTTCTGTTCTCAGCACACTCACGTTTCCTGCTGTCTTAGACACTTTAGAAAGCAAGAGCGTGCTTCTTGTTCTAAAGCAGAGTTTGATCAATGGATGATTACACTGCTGTGTGTTTTACTTCATAAATGGAGTTAAATCCCAGGCTCTGTGTGTTCCTACAAGCAAGACTTCAATTCAGGTAAGGGCAGTCACTTTTCAGTTCAAAGGACCTACATCATTCACTAAGCTCACACGTTTCTCATCTTAACTGACAAGCATTGGATGTTAGAGGACCAGTGCTTTGTATCAGTTTCAGAAGCAGAGTTGGACTAGATATGGTCCGTATGTGTATGAAACACCGTTCTTTTGTTCTCAGCAAACTCACGTTTCCTGCTGTCTTAGAGACTCTAGAAAGAAGAGCATGCTTCTTGTTCAAATGCAGAGTGTGATCAATGGACGAGAAAAACTGCTGTGTGTTTCACTTCAGAAATGGAGTTAAATCCCAGGCTCTGAGTCTTCCTACAAGCAAGACTTCGTTTCAGGTAAGGGCAATCACTTTTCTGCTCAAACTACACGTTCACGAAGCTCAAACGTTTCTCATCTTAACAGACAAGCATTGGATGTTAGAGGACCAGTGCATTGTATCAGTTTCAGAAGAAGATTTGGACTACATATAGTCAGTATGTGTAGGAAACACCGTTCTTTTGTTCTGGGCACAATCAGACTTCCTGCTGTCTTAGAGACTCTAGAAAGCAAGAGCGTGCTTCTTGCTCTAAAGCAGAGTGTGATCCATGGATGAGAACTATGCTGTATGTTTCCCTTCAGAAATGGAGTTAAATCCCAGACTCTGTGTCTTCCTACAGGCAAGACTTCGTTTCAGGTAAGGGCAGTCAGTTTTCTGCTCAAACGAACTACATCGTTCACGAAGCTCACATGTTTCTCATCTTAACTGACAACCATTGGATGTTAGAGGGTCAGTGCTTTGTATCAGTTTCAGAAGCAGATTTGGACTACATATGGTCCATATGTGTAGGAAACACCGATCTTTTGTTCTGTGCACACTCACGTTTCCTGCTGTCTTAGAGACTCTAGAAAGCAAGAGCGTGCTTCTCGCTCTAAAACAGAGTGTGATCCATGGATGAGACTATGCTGTGTGTTTCACTTCAGAAATGGAGTTAAATCCCATGAACTGTGTCTCCCTACAAGCAAGACTTCTTTTCAGGTAAGGGCAGTCACTTTTCTGCTCAAAGGAACTACATGGTTCACGAAGATCACAGGTTTCTCATCTTAACTGACAATCATTGGATGTTAGAGGACCAGTGCTTTGTATCTGTTTGAGAAGCAGAGTTGGACTAGATATGGTCCGTATATGTAGGAAGCACTGTTCTTTTGTTCTCAGCACACTCACGTTTCCTGCTGTGTTAGAGACTGTAGAAAGCAAGAGCGTGCTTCTCGCTCTAAAGCAGAGTGTGATCCATGGATGAGAACTATGCTGTGTGTTTCCCTTCAGAAAAGGAGTTAAATCCCAGGCTCTGTGTCTTCCTACAAGCAAGACTTCGTTTCAGGTAAGGGCAGTCACTTTTCAGCTCAAACGAATGACATCGTTCACGGAGTTCACACGTTTCTCATCTTAACAGACAAGCATTGGATGTTAGAGGACCAGTGCTTTGTATCAGTTTCAGAAGCATAGTTGGACTAGATATGGTCCGTATGTATAGGAAACACCGTTCTTTTGTTCTCAGCAAACTCACGTTTCCTGCTGTCTTAGAGACTCTAGAAAGCACGATCGTGCTTCTTCTTCTAAAGGAGAGTGTGATCAATGGATGAGAACACTGCTTTGTGTTTCACTTCAGAAATGGAGTTAAATCCCATGCTCTGAGTCTTCCTACAAGCAAGATTTCGTTTCAGGTAAGGGCAGTCACTTTTCTGCTCAAAGGAACTACATCCTTCACGAAGCTCACACGTTTCTCATCTTAACTGACAACCATTGGATGTTAGAGGACCAGTGCATTGTATCAGTTTCAGAAGAAGATTTGGACTACATATAGTCCGTATGTGTAGGAAACACCGTTTTTTTGTTCTGGGCACACTCAGATTTCCTGCTGTATTAGAGAATCTAGAAAGCAAGAGCGTGCTTCTTGCTTTAAAGTAGAGTGTGATCCATGGATGAGAAATATGCTGTGTGTTTCCCTTCAGAAATGGAGTTAAATCGCAGGCTCTGAGTCTTCCTACAAGCAAGACTTCGTTTCAGGTAAGGGCAGTTAGTTTTCTGCTCAAACGAACTACATCGTTCCGAAGCTCACACGTTTCTCATCTTAACTGACAAGCATTGGATGTAAGATGGTCAGTGCTTTTTTTCAGTTTCAGAAGCAGATTTGGACTACATATGGCCCATATGTGTAGGAAACACCCTTCTTTTGTTCTGGGCACACTCAGATTTCCTGCTGTATTAGAGACTCTAGAAAGCAAGAGTGTGCTTCTCACTCTAAAGCAGAGTGTGATCCATGGATGAGAACTATGCTGTGTGTTTCCCTTCAGAAATGGACTTAAATCACAGGCTCTGTGACTTCCTACAAGCAAGACTTCTTTTCAGGTAAGGGCAGTCACTTTTCAGTTCAAAGGAACTACATCATTCAGTAAGCTCACACAGTTCTCATCTTAACTGACAAGCATTGGATGTTAGAGGACCAGTGCTTTGTATCACTTTCAGACGCAGAGTTGGACTAGATATGGTCCGTATGTGTAGGAAACACCGTTCTTTTGTTCTCAGCACACTCACGATTCCTGCTGTCTTAGAGACTTTAGAAAGCAAGAGCGTGCTTCTCGCTCTAAAGCAGAGTGTGATCCATGGATGAGAACTATGCTGTGTGTTTCCCTTCAGAAATGGAGTTAAATCCCAGACTCTGAGTCTTCCTACAAGCAAGACTTCAATTCAGGTAAGGGCAGTCACTTTTCAGTTCAAAGGACCTACCTCATTCACTAAGCTCACACGTTTCTCATCTTAACTGACAAGCATTGGATGTTAGAGGACCAGTGCTTTGTATCACTTTCAGAAGCAGAGTTGGACTATATATGGTCCGTATATGTAGGAAACACTGTTCTTTTGTTCTCAGCACACTCACTTTTCCTGCTGTGTTAGAGACTGTACAAAGCAAGAGCGTGCTTCTCGCTCTAAAGCAGAGTGTGATCCATGGATGAGAACTATGCTGTGTGTTTCCCTTCAGAAAAGGAGTTAAATCCCAGGCTCTGAGTTCTTCCTACAAGCAAGACTTCTTTTCAGGTAAGGGCAGTCACTTTTCTCCTCAAACAAACGACATCGTTCACGGAGTTCACACGTTTCTCATCTTAACAGACAAGCATTGGATGTTAGAGGACCAGTGCTTTGTATCAGTTTCAGAAGCAGAGTTGGAGTAGATATGGTCCGTATGTATAGGAAACACCGTTCTTTTGTTCTCAGCAAACTCACGTTTCCTGCTGTCTTAGAGACTCTAGAAAGCACAATCGTGCTTCTTCTACTAAAGCACAGTGTGATCAATTGATGAGAACACTGCTTTGTGTTTCACTTCAGAAATGGAGTTAAATCCCATGCTCTGAGTCTTCCTACAAGCAAGACTTTGTTTCAGGTAAGGGCAGTCACTTTTCTGCTCAAAGGAACTACATCCTTCACGAAGCTCACACGTTTCTCATCTTAACTGACAACCATTGGATGTTAGAGGACCAGTGCATTGTATCAGTTTCAGAAGAAGATTTGGACTACATATAGTCAGTATGTGTAGGAAACACCATTTTTTTGTTCTGGGCACACTCAGATTTCCTGCTGTATTAGAGAATCTAGAAAGCAAGAGCGTGCTTCTTGCTCTAAAGTAGAGTGTGATCCATGGGTGAGAAATATGCTGTGTGTTTCCCTTCAGAAATGGAGTTAAATCCCAGGCTCTGTGTCTTCCTACAGGCAAGAATTCGTTTCAGGTAAGGGCAGTCACTTTTCTGCTCAAACTACATCGTTCACGAAGCTCAAACGTTTCTCATCTTAATTGACAAGCATTGGATGTTAGAGGACCAGTGCTTTGTATCAGTTTCAGAAGCAGAGTTGGACTAGATATGGTCCGTATGTGTAGGAAACACCGTTCTTTTGTTCTCAGCACACTCACGTTTCCTGCAGTCTTAGAGAGTGTAGAAAGCAAGAGCGTGCTTCTTGTTCTAAAGCAGAGTGTGATCAATGGATGATTACACTGCTGTGTGTTTTACTTCAGAAAAGGAATTAAATCCTAGGCTCTGAGTCATCCTACAAGCAAGACTTCGTTTCAGGTAAGGGCAGTCACTTTTCAACTCAAACGAACTACATCGTTCACGAAGCTCACACGTTTCTCATCTTAATTGTGAAGCATTGGATGTTAGAGGACCAGTGCTTTGTATCAGTTTCAGAAGCAGAGTTGGACTAGATATGGTCCGTATGTGTAGGAAACACCGTTCTTCTGTTCTCAGCACACTCACGTTTCCTGCTGTCTTAGACACTTTAGAAAGCAAGAGCGTGCTTCTTGTTCTAAAGCAGAGTTTGATCAATGGATGATTACACTGCTGTGTGTTTTACTTCATAAATGGAGTTAAATCCCAGGCTCTGTGTGTTCCTACAAGCAAGACTTCAATTCAGGTAAGGGCAGTCACTTTTCAGTTCAAAGGACCTACATCATTCACTAAGCTCACACGTTTCTCATCTTAACTGACAAGCATTGGATGTTAGAGGACCAGTGCTTTGTATCAGTTTCAGAAGCAGAGTTGGACTAGATATGGTCCGTATGTGTATGAAACACCGTTCTTTTGTTCTCAGCAAACTCACGTTTCCTGCTGTCTTAGAGACTCTAGAAAGAAGAGCATGCTTCTTGTTCAAATGCAGAGTGTGATCAATGGACGAGAAAAACTGCTGTGTGTTTCACTTCAGAAATGGAGTTAAATCCCAGGCTCTGAGTCTTCCTACAAGCAAGACTTCGTTTCAGGTAAGGGCAGTCAGTTTTCTGCTCAAACGAACTACATCGTTCACGAAGCTCACATGTTTCTCATCTTAACTGACAACCATTGGATGTTAGAGGGTCAGTGCTTTGTATCAGTTTCAGAAGCAGATTTGGACTACATATGGTCCATATGTGTAGGAAACACCGATCTTTTGTTCTGTGCACACTCACGTTTCCTGCTGTCTTAGAGACTCTAGAAAGCAAGAGCGTGCTTCTCGCTCTAAAACAGAGTGTGATCCATGGATGAGACTATGCTGTGTGTTTCACTTCAGAAATGGAGTTAAATCCCATGAACTGTGTCTCCCTACAAGCAAGACTTCTTTTTAGGTAAGGGCAGTCACTTTTCTGCTCAAAGGAACTACATGGTTCACGAAGATCACAGGTTTCTCATCTTAACTGACAATCATTGGATGTTAGAGGACCAGTGCTTTGTATCTGTTTGAGAAGCAGAGTTGGACTAGATATGGTCCGTATATGTAGGAAGCACTGTTCTTTTGTTCTCAGCACACTCACGTTTCCTGCTGTGTTAGAGACTGTAGAAAGCAAGAGCGTGCTTCTCGCTCTAAAGCAGAGTGTGATCCATGGATGAGAACTATGCTGTGTGTTTCCCTTCAGAAAAGGAGTTAAATCCCAGGCTCTGTGTCTTCCTACAAGCAAGACTTCGTTTCAGGTAAGGGCAGTCACTTTTCAGCTCAAACGAATGACATCGTTCACGGAGTTCACACGTTTCTCATCTTAACAGACAAGCATTGGATGTTAGAGGACCAGTGCATTGTATCAGTTTCAGAAGAAGATTTGGACTACATATAGTCAGTATGTGTAGGAAACACCGTTCTTTTGTTCTGGGCACACTCAGATTTCCTGCTGTCTTAGAGACTCTAGAAAGCAAGAGCGTGCTTCTTGCTCTAAAGCAGAGTGTGATTCATTGATGAGAACTATGCTGTATGTTTCCCTTCAGAAATGGAGTTAAATCCCAGACTCTGTGTCTTCCTACAGGCCAGACTTCGTTTCAGGTAAGGGCAGTCACTTTTCAGCTCAAAGGAACTACATAATTCACTAAGCTCACACGTTTCTCATCTTAACAGACAAGCATTGGATGTTAGAGGACCAGTGCTTTGTATCAGTTTCAGAAGCAGAGTTGGACTAGATATTGTCCGTATGTGTAGGAAACACCGTTCTTTTGTTCTCAGCACACTCACGTTTCTTGCTGTCTTAGAGACTCTAGAAAGCAAGAGCGTGCTTCTTGTTCTAAAGCAGAGTGTCATCAAAAGATGAGACAATGCAGTGTGTTTCACTTCAGAAATGGAGTTAAATCCCAGGCTCTGAGTCTCCCTACAAGCAAGACTTCGTTTCAGGTAAGGGTAGTCACTTTTCTGCTCAAAGGAACTACATCGTTCACGAAGCTCACACGTTTCTCATCTTAATTGACAAGCATTGGATGGTAGAGGACCAGTGCTTTGTATCAGTTTCAGAAGAAGAGTTGGACTAGATATGGTCCATATGTGTAGGAAACACCGTTCTTTTGTTCTTGGGACACTCAGATTTCCTGCTGTATTAGAAATTCTAGAAAGCAAGAGCGTGCTTCTCGCTGTAAAGCAGAGTGTGATCAATGGAAGATTACACTGCTGTGTGTTTTACTTCAGAAATGGAGTTAAATCCCAGGCTCTGAGTCATCCTACAAGCAAGACTTAAATTCAGGTAAGGGCAGTCACTTTTCTGCTCAAACTAACTACATCGTTCACGAAGCTCACACATTTCTCATCTTAACTGACAAGCATTGGATGTTAGAGGGTCAGTGCTTTGTATCAGTTTCAGAAGCAGATTTGGACTACATATGGTCCATATGTGTAGGAAACACCGTACTTTTGTTCTCAGCACACTCAGATTTCCTTCTGTATTAGAGAGTCTAGAAAGCTAGAGTGTGCTTCTCGCTCTAAAGCAGAGTGTGATCCATGGATGAGAACTATGCTGTGTGTTTCCCTTCAGAAATGGACTTAAATCCCAGGCTCTGTGTCTTACTACAAGCAAGCCTTCGTTTCAGGTAAGGGCAGTCACTTTTCTGCTCAAATGAACTACATCATTCACGAAGCTCACACGTTTCTCATCTTAATTGACAAGCATTGGATGTTAGAGGACCAGTGCTTTGTATCAGTTTCAGAAGAAGAGTTGGACTAGATATGGTCCATATGTGTAGGAAACACCGTTCTTTTGTTCTGGGCACACTCAGATTTCCTGCTGTCTTAGAGACTCTAGAAAGCAAGAGTGTGCTTCTTGCTCTAAAGCAGAGTGTGATCCATGGATGAGAACTATGCTGTGTGCTTGACTTCAGAAATGGAGTTAAATCCCAGGCTCTGTGTCTTCCTACAGGCAAGACTTCGTTTCAGGTAAGGGCAGTCACTTTTCAGCTCAAACGAACTACATCGTTCACTGAGCTCACACATTTCTCATCTTAACAGACAAGCATTGGATGTTAGAGGACCAGTGCTTTGTATCAGTTTCAGAAGCAGAGTTGGACTAGATATTGTCCGTATGTGTAGGAAACACCGTTCTTTTGTTCTCAGCACACTCACGTTTCTTGCTGTCTTAGAGACTCTAGAAAGCAAGAGTGTGCTTCTTGTTCTAAAGCAGAGTGTCATCAATGGATGAGACAATGCAGTGTGTTTCACTTCAGAAATGGAGTTAAATCCCAGGCTCTGAGTCTCCCTACAAGCAAGATTTCATTTCAGGTAAGGGCAGTCACTTTTCTGCTCAAAGGAACTACATCGTTCACAAAGCTCACACGTTTCTCATCTTAACTGACAAGCATTGGATGGTAGAGGACCAGTGCTTTGTATCAGTTTCAGAAGAAGAGTTGGACTAGATATGGTCCATATGTGTAGGAAACACCGTTCTTTTGTTCTGGGCACACTCAGATTTCCTGCTGTATTAGAAATTCTAGAAAGCAAGAGCGTGCTTCTCGCTGTAAAGCAGAGTGTGATCAATGGATGATTACACTGCTTTGTGTTTTACTTCAGAAATGGAGTTAAATCCCAGGCTCTGAGTCGTCCTACAAGCAAGACTTAAATTCAGGTAAGGGCAGTCACTTTTCTGCTCAAACTAACTACATCGTTCACGAAGCTCACACATTTCTAATCTTAACTGACAAGCATTGGATGTTAGAGGGTCAGTGCTTTGTATCAGTTTCAGAAGCAGATTTGGACTACATATGGTCCATATGTGTAGGAAACACCGTACTTTTGTTCTCAGCACACTCAGATTTCCTGCTGTATTAGAGAGTCTAGAAAGCTAGAGTGTGCTTCTCGCTCTAAAGCAGAGTGTGATCCATGGATGAGAACTATGCTGTGTGTTTCCCTTCAGAAATGGACTTAAATCCCAGGCTCTGTGTCTTACTACAAGCAAGACTTCGTTTCAGGTAAGGGCAGTCACTTTTCTGCTCAAATGAACTACATCATTCACGAAGCTCACACGTTTCTCATCTTAATTGACAAGCATTGGATGTTAGAGGCCCAGTGCTTTGTATCAGTTTCAGAAGAAGAGTTGGACTAGATATGGTCCATATGTGTAGGAAACACCGTTCTTTTGTTCTGGGCACACTCAGATTTCCTGCTGTCTTAGAGACTCTAGAAAGCAAGAGTGTGCTTCTTGCTCTAAAGCAGAGTGTGATCCATGGATGAGAACTATGCTGTGTGCTTGACTTCAGAAATGGAGTTAAATCCCAGGCTCTGTGTCTTCCTACAGGCAAGATTTCGTTTCAGGTAAGGGCAGTCACTTTTCAGCTCAAACGAACTACATCCTTCACTGAGCTCACACATTTCTCATCTTAACAGACAAGCATTGGATGTTAGAGGACCAGTGCTTTGTATCAGTTTCAGAAGCAGAGTTGGACTAGATATTGTCCGTATGTGTAGGAAACACCGTTCTTTTTTCTCAGCACACTCACGTTTCCTGCTGTCTTAGAGACTCTAGAAAGCAAGAGCGTGCTTCTTGTTCTAAAGCAGAGTGTCATCAATGGATGAGACAATGCAGTGTGTTTCACTTCAGAAATGGAGTTAAATCCCAGGCTCTGAGTCTCCCTACAAGCAAGATTTCGTTTCAGGTAAGGGCAGTCACTTTTCTGCTCAAAGGAACTACATCGTTCACGAAGCTCACACGTTTCTCATCTTAACGGACAAGCATTGGATGTTAGAGGACCAGTGCTTTGTATCAGTTTCAGGAGAAGAGTTGGACTAGATATGGTCCATATGTGTAGGAAACACCGTTCTTTTGTTCTGGGCACACTCAGATTTCCTGCTATATTAGAAATTCTATAAAGCAAGAGCGTGCTTCTCGCTCTAAAGCAGAGTTTGATCAATGGATTATTACACTGCTGTGTGTTTTACTTCAGGAATGGAGTTAAATCCCAGGCTCTGAGTCTTCCTACAAGCAAGACTTAAATTCAGGTAAGGGCAGTCACTTTTCTGCTCAAACTATCTACATCGTTCACTGAGCTCACACATTTCTCATCTTAACAGACAAGCATTGTATGTTAGAGGACCAGTGCTTTGTATCAGTTTCAGAAGCAGAGTTGGACTAGATATTGTCCGTATGTGTAGGAAACACCGTTCTTTTTTCTCAGCACACTCACGTTTCCTGCTGTCTTAGAGACTCTAGAAAGCAAGAGCGTGCTTCTTGTTTTAAAGCAGAGTGTCATCAATGGATGAGACAATGCAGTGTGTTTCACTTCAGAAATGGAGTTAAATCCCAGGCTCTGAGTCTCCCTACAAGCAAGATTTCATTTCAGGTAAGGGCAGTCACTTTTCTGCACAAAGGAACTACATCGTTCACGAAGCTCACACGTTTCTCATCTTAACTGACAAGCATTGGATGTTAGAGGACCAGTGCTTTGTATCAGTTTCAGGAGAAGAGTTGGACTAGATATGGTCCATATGTGTAGGAAACACCGTTCTTTTTTTCTGAGCACACTCAGATTTCCTGCTATATTAGAAATTCTAGAAAGCAAGAGCGTGCTTCTCGCTGTAAAGCAGAGTGTGATCAATGGATGATTACACTGCTGTGTGTTTTACTTCAGAAATGGAGTTAAATCCCAGGCTCTGAGTCTTCCTACAAGCAAGACTTAAATTCAGGTAAGGGCAGTCACTTTTCTGCTCAAAAGAACTACATCGTTCATGAAGCTCACACGTTTCTCATCTTTACTGACAAGCAATGGATGTTAGATGGTCAGTGCTTTGTATCAGTTTCAGAATCAGATTTGGACTACATATGGTCCATATGTGTAGGAAACACCGTTCTTATGTTCCGGGCACACTCAGATTTCCTGCTGTATTAGAGACTCTACAAAGCAAGAGTGTGCTTCTCGCTCTAAAGCAGAGTGTGATCCATGGATGAGAACTATGCTGTGTTTTTCCCTTCAGAAATGGACTTAAATCCCAGGCTCTGTGTCTTACTACAAGCAAGACTTCGTTTCAGGTAAGGGCAGTCACTTTTCTGCTCAAATGAACTACATCATTCACGAAGCTCACACGGTTCTCATCTTAACTGACAACCATTGGATGTTAGAGGACCAGTGCATTGTATCAGTTTCAGAAGAAGATTTGGACTACATATAGTCCGTATGTGTAGGAAACACCGTTTTTTGTTCTGGGCACACTCAGATTTCCTGGTGTATTAGAGAATCTAGAAAGCAAGAGCGTGCTTCTTGATTTAAAGTAGAGTGTGATCCATGGATGAGAAATATGCTGTGTGTTTCCCTTCAGAAATGGAGTTAAATCCCAGGCTCTGTGTCTTCCTACAGGCAAGACTTCGTTTCAGGTAAGGGCAATCATTTTTCTGCTCAAACTACACGTTCACGAAGCTCAAACGTTTCTCATCTTAACAGACAAGCATTGGATGTTAGAAGACCAGTGCATTGTATCAGTTTCAGAAGAAGATTTGGACTACATATAGTCAGTATGTGTAGGAAACACCGTTCTTTTGTTCTGGGCACAATCAGACTTCCTGCTGTCTTAGAGACTCTAGAAAGCAAGAGCGTGCTTCTTGCTCTAAAGCAGAGTGTGATCCATGGATGAGAACTATGCTGTATGTTTCCCTTCAGAAATGGAGTTAAATCCCAGACTCTGTGTCTTCCTACAGGCAAGACTTCGTTTCAGGTAAGGGCAGTCACTTTTCAGCTCAAAGGAACTACATCATTCACGAAGCTCACACGTTTCTCATCTTAATTGACAAGCATTGGATGGTAGAGGACCAGTGCTTTGTATCAGTTTCAGAAGATGAGTTGGACTAGATATGGTCCATATGTGTAGGAAACACCGTTCTTTTGTTCTGGGCACACTCAGATTTCCTGCTGTATTAGAAATTCTAGAAAGCAAGAGCGTGCTTCTCGCTGTAAAGCAGAGTGTGATCCATGGATGAGAACTATGCTGTGTGTTTCCCTTCAGAAAAGGAGTTAAATCCCAGGCTCTGTGTCTTCCTACAAGCAAGACTTCGTTTCAGGTAAGGGCAGTCACTTTTCAGCTCAAACGAATGACATCGTTCACGGAGTTCACACGTTTCTCATCTTAACAGACAAGCATTGGATGTTAGAGGACCAGTGCTTTGTATCAGTTTCAGAAGCATAGTTGGACTAGATATGGTCCGTATGTATAGGAAACACCGTTCTTTTGTTCTCAGCAAACTCACGTTTCCTGCTGTCTTAGAGACTCTAGAAAGAAGACCATGCTTCTTGTTCAAACGCAGAGTGTGATCAATGGATGAGAACACTGCTCTGTGTTTCACTTCAGAAATGGAGTTAAATCCCATGCTCTGAGTCTTCCTACAAGCAAGACTTCGTTTCAGGTAAGGGCAGTCAGTTTTCTGCTCAAGCGAACTACATCGTTCACGAAGCTCACACGTTTCTCATCTTAACTGACAAGCATTGGATGTTAGAGGGTCAGTGCTTTGTATCAGTTTCAGAAGCAGAGTTGGACTAGATATGGTCCGTATGTGTAGGAAACACCGTTCTTTTGTTCTCAGCACACTCACGTTTCCTGCAGTCTTAGAGAGTGTAGAAAGCAAGAGCGTGCTTCTTGTTCTAAAGCAGAGTGTGATCAATGGATGATTACACTGCTGTGTGTTTTACTTCAGAAAAGGAATTAAATCCTAGGCTCTGAGTCTTCCTACAAGCAAGACTTCGTTTCAGGTAAGGGCAGTCACTTTTCAACTCAAACGAACTACATCGTTCACGAAGCTCACACGTTTCTCATCTTAATTGTGAAGCATTGGATGTTAGAGGACCAGTGCTTTGTATCAGTTTCAGAAGCAGAGTTGGACTAGATATGATCCGTATGTGTAGGAAACACCGTTCTTCTGTTCTCAGCACACTCACGTTTCCTGCTGTCTTAGACACTTTAGAAAGCAAGAGCGTGCTTCTTGTTCTAAAGCAGTGTTTGATCAATGGATGATTACACTGCTGTGTGTTTTACTTCATAAATGGAGTTAAATCCCAGGCTCTGTGTCTTCCTACAAGCAAGACTTCAATTCAGGTAAGGGCAGTCACTTTTCAGTTCAAAGGACCTACATCATTCACTAAGCTCACACGTTTCTCATCTTAACTGACAACCATTGGATGTTAGAGGACCAGTGCATTGTATCAGTTTCAGAAGAAGATTTGGACTACATATAGTCCGTATGTGTAGGAAACACCGTTTTTTTGTTCTGGGCACACTCAGATTTCCTGCTGTATTAGAGAATCTAGAAAGCAAGAGCGTGCTTCTTGCTTTAAAGTAGAGTGTGATCCATGGATGAGAAATATGCTGTGTGTTTCCCTTCAGAAATGGAGTTAAATCGCAGGCTCTGAGTCTTCCTACAAGCAAGACTTCATTTCAGGTAAGGGCAGTTAGTTTTCTGCTCAAACGAACTACATCGTTCCGAAGCTCACACGTTTCTCATCTTAACTGACAAGCATTGGATGTAAGATGGTCAGTGCTTTTTTTCAGTTTCAGAAGCAGATTTGGACTACATATGGCCCATATGTGTAGGAAACACCCTTCTTTTGTTCTGGGCACACTCAGATTTCCTGCTGTATTAGAGACTCTAGAAAGCAAGAGTGTGCTTCTCACTCTAAAGCAGAGTGTGATCCATGGATGAGAACTATGCTGTGTGTTTCCCTTCAGAAATGGACTTAAATCACAGGCTCTGTGTCTTCCTACAAGCAAGACTTCTTTTCAGGTAAGGGCAGTCACTTTTCAGTTCAAAGGAACTACATCATTCAGTAAGCTCACACAGTTCTCATCTTAACTGACAAGCATTGGATGTTAGAGGACCAGTGCTTTGTATCACTTTCAGACGCAGAGTTGGACTAGATATGGTCCGTATGTGTAGGAAACACCGTTCTTTTGTTCTCAGCACACTCACGATTCCTGCTGTCTTAGAGACTTTAGAAAGCAAGAGCGTGCTTCTCGCTCTAAAGCAGAGTGTGATCCATGGATGAGAACTATGCTGTGTGTTTCCCTTCAGAAATGGAGTTAAATCCCAGACTCTGAGTCTTCCTACAAGCAAGACTTCAATTCAGGTAAGGGCAGTCACTTTTCAGTTCAAAGGACCTACCTCATTCACTAAGCTCACACGTTTCTCATCTTAACTGACAAGCATTGGATGTTAGAGGACCAGTGCTTTGTATCACTTTCAGAAGCAGAGTTGGACTATATATGGTCCGTATATGTAGGAAACACTGTTCTTTTGTTCTCAGCACACTCACTTTTCCTGCTGTGTTAGAGACTGTACAAAGCAAGAGCGTGCTTCTCGCTCTAAAGCAGAGTGTGATCCATGGATGAGAACTATGCTGTGTGTTTCCCTTCAGAAAAGGAGTTAAATCCCAGGCTCTGAGTTCTTCCTACAAGCAAGACTTCTTTTCAGGTAAGGGCAGTCACTTTTCTCCTCAAACAAACGACATCGTTCACGGAGTTCACACGTTTCTCATCTTAACAGACAAGCATTGGATGTTAGAGGACCAGTGCTTTGTATCAGTTTCAGAAGCAGAGTTGGAGTAGATATGGTCCGTATGTATAGGAAACACCGTTCTTTTGTTCTCAGCAAACTCACGTTTCCTGCTGTCTTAGAGACTCTAGAAAGCACAATCGTGCTTCTTCTACTAAAGCACAGTGTGATCAATTGATGAGAACACTGCTTTGTGTTTCACTTCAGAAATGGAGTTAAATCCCATGCTCTGAGTCTTCCTACAAGCAAGACTTTGTTTCAGGTAAGGGCAGTCACTTTTCTGCTCAAAGGAACTACATCCTTCACGAAGCTCACACGTTTCTCATCTTAACTGACAACCATTGGATGTTAGAGGACCAGTGCATTGTATCAGTTTCAGAAGAAGATTTGGACTACATATAGTCCGTATGTGTAGGAAACACCATTTTTTTGTTCTGGGCACACTCAGATTTCCTGCTGTATTAGAGAATCTAGAAAGCAAGAGCGTGCTTCTTGCTCTAAAGTAGAGTGTGATCCATGGGTGAGAAATATGCTGTGTGTTTCCCTTCAGAAATGGAGTTAAATCCCAGGCTCTGTGTCTTCCTACAGGCAAGAATTCGTTTCAGGTAAGGGCAGTCACTTTTCTGCTCAAACTACATCGTTCACGAAGCTCAAACGTTTCTCATCTTAATTGACAAGCATTGGATGTTAGAGGACCAGTGCTTTGTATCAGTTTCAGAAGAAGAGTTGGACTAGATATCGTCCATATGTGTAGGAAACACCGTTCTTTTGTTCTCAGCACACTCACGTTTCCTGCTGGCTTAGAGAATTTAGAAAGCAAGAGCGTGCTTCTCGCTCTAAAGCAGAGTGTAATCCATGGATGAGAACTATGCTGTGTGTTTCCCTTCAGAAATGGCGTTAAATCCCAGGCTCTGTGTCTTCCTACAAGCAAGACTTCGTTTCAGGTAAGGGCAGTCACTTATCAGCTCAAACGAACCACATCCTTCACTGAGCTCACACGTTTCTCATCTTAACAGACAAGCATTGGATGTTAGAGGACCAGTGCATTGTATCAGTTTCAGAAGAAGATTTGGACTACATATAGTCAGTATGTGTAGGAAACACCGTTCTTTTGTTCTGGGCACACTCAGATTTCCTGCTGTCTTAGAGACTCTAGAAAGCAAGAGCGTGCTTCTTGCTCTAAAGCAGAGTGTGATTCATTGATGAGAACTATGCTGTATGTTTCCCTTCAGAAATGGAGTTAAATCCCAGACTCTGTGTCTTCCTACAGGCCAGACTTCGTTTCAGGTAAGGGCAGTCACTTTTCAGCTCAAAGGAACTACATAATTCACTAAGCTCACACGTTTCTCATCTTAACAGACAAGCATTGGATGTTAGAGGACCAGTGCTTTGTATCAGTTTCAGAAGCAGAGTTGGACTAGATATTGTCCGTATGTGTAGGAAACACCGTTCTTTTGTTCTCAGCACACTCACGTTTCTTGCTGTCTTAGAGACTCTAGAAAGCAAGAGCGTGCTTCTTGTTCTAAAGCAGAGTGTCATCAAAAGATGAGACAATGCAGTGTGTTTCACTTCAGAAATGGAGTTAAATCCCAGGCTCTGAGTCTCCCTACAAGCAAGACTTCGTTTCAGGTAAGGGTAGTCACTTTTCTGCTCAAAGGAACTACATCGTTCACGAAGCTCACACGTTTCTCATCTTAATTGACAAGCATTGGATGGTAGAGGACCAGTGCTTTGTATCAGTTTCAGAAGAAGAGTTGGACTAGATATGGTCCATATGTGTAGGAAACACCGTTCTTTTGTTCTTGGGACACTCAGATTTCCTGCTGTATTAGAAATTCTAGAAAGCAAGAGCGTGCTTCTCGCTGTAAAGCAGAGTGTGATCAATGGAAGATTACACTGCTGTGTGTTTTACTTCAGAAATGGAGTTAAATCCCAGGCTCTGAGTCATCCTACAAGCAAGACTTAAATTCAGGTAAGGGCAGTCACTTTTCTGCTCAAACTAACTACATCGTTCACGAAGCTCACACATTTCTCATCTTAACTGACAAGCATTGGATGTTAGAGGGTCAGTGCTTTGTATCAGTTTCAGAAGCAGATTTGGACTACATATGGTCCATATGTGTAGGAAACACCGTACTTTTGTTCTCAGCACACTCAGATTTCCTTCTGTATTAGAGAGTCTAGAAAGCTAGAGTGTGCTTCTCGCTCTAAAGCAGAGTGTGATCCATGGATGAGAACTATGCTGTGTGTTTCCCTTCAGAAATGGACTTAAATCCCAGGCTCTGTGTCTTACTACAAGCAAGCCTTCGTTTCAGGTAAGGGCAGTCACTTTTCTGCTCAAATGAACTACATCATTCACGAAGCTCACACGTTTCTCATCTTAATTGACAAGCATTGGATGTTAGAGGACCAGTGCTTTGTATCAGTTTCAGAAGAAGAGTTGGACTAGATATGGTCCATATGTGTAGGAAACACCGTTCTTTTGTTCTGGGCACACTCAGATTTCCTGCTGTCTTAGAGACTCTAGAAAGCAAGAGTGTGCTTCTTGCTCTAAAGCAGAGTGTGATCCATGGATGAGAACTATGCTGTGTGCTTGACTTCAGAAATGGAGTTAAATCCCAGGCTCTGTGTCTTCCTACAGGCAAGACTTCGTTTCAGGTAAGGGCAGTCACTTTTCAGCTCAAACGAACTACATCGTT
The DNA here is from genome assembly GCA_949786385.1 of Onychomys leucogaster. NCBI lineage: Eukaryota > Metazoa > Chordata > Mammalia > Rodentia > Cricetidae > Onychomys > Onychomys leucogaster. The sequence goes on along the minus strand of CATKUP010000018.1, from coordinate 1,733,545 downwards.
CACTGAGCTCACACATTTCTCATCTTAACAGACAAGCATTGGATGTTAGAGGACCAGTGCTTTGTATCAGTTTCAGAAGCAGAGTTGGACTAGATATTGTCCGTATGTGTAGGAAACACCGTTCTTTTGTTCTCAGCACACTCACGTTTCTTGCTGTCTTAGAGACTCTAGAAAGCAAGAGCGTGCTTCTTGTTCTAAAGCAGAGTGTCATCAATGGATGAGACAATGCAGTGTGTTTCACTTCAGAAATGGAGTTAAATCCCAGGCTCTGAGTCTCCCTACAAGCAAGATTTCATTTCAGGTAAGGGCAGTCACTTTTCTGCTCAAAGGAACTACATCGTTCACAAAGCTCACACGTTTCTCATCTTAACTGACAAGCATTGGATGGTAGAGGACCAGTGCTTTGTATCAGTTTCAGAAGAAGAGTTGGACTAGATATGGTCCATATGTGTAGGAAACACCGTTCTTTTGTTCTGGGCACACTCAGATTTCCTGCTGTATTAGAAATTCTAGAAAGCAAGAGCGTGCTTCTCGCTGTAAAGCAGAGTGTGATCAATGGATGATTACACTGCTTTGTGTTTTACTTCAGAAATGGAGTTAAATCCCAGGCTCTGAGTCGTCCTACAAGCAAGACTTAAATTCAGGTAAGGGCAGTCACTTTTCTGCTCAAACTAACTACATCGTTCACGAAGCTCACACATTTCTAATCTTAACTGACAAGCATTGGATGTTAGAGGGTCAGTGCTTTGTATCAGTTTCAGAAGCAGATTTGGACTACATATGGTCCATATGTGTAGGAAACACCGTACTTTTGTTCTCAGCACACTCAGATTTCCTGCTGTATTAGAGAGTCTAGAAAGCTAGAGTGTGCTTCTCGCTCTAAAGCAGAGTGTGATCCATGGATGAGAACTATGCTGTGTGTTTCCCTTCAGAAATGGACTTAAATCCCAGGCTCTGTGTCTTACTACAAGCAAGACTTCGTTTCAGGTAAGGGCAGTCACTTTTCTGCTCAAATGAACTACATCATTCACGAAGCTCACACGTTTCTCATCTTAATTGACAAGCATTGGATGTTAGAGGCCCAGTGCTTTGTATCAGTTTCAGAAGAAGAGTTGGACTAGATATGGTCCATATGTGTAGGAAACACCGTTCTTTTGTTCTGGGCACACTCAGATTTCCTGCTGTCTTAGAGACTCTAGAAAGCAAGAGTGTGCTTCTTGCTCTAAAGCAGAGTGTGATCCATGGATGAGAACTATGCTGTGTGCTTGACTTCAGAAATGGAGTTAAATCCCAGGCTCTGTGTCTTCCTACAGGCAAGATTTCGTTTCAGGTAAGGGCAGTCACTTTTCAGCTCAAACGAACTACATCCTTCACTGAGCTCACACATTTCTCATCTTAACAGACAAGCATTGGATGTTAGAGGACCAGTGCTTTGTATCAGTTTCAGAAGCAGAGTTGGACTAGATATTGTCCGTATGTGTAGGAAACACCGTTCTTTTTTCTCAGCACACTCACGTTTCCTGCTGTCTTAGAGACTCTAGAAAGCAAGAGCGTGCTTCTTGTTCTAAAGCAGAGTGTCATCAATGGATGAGACAATGCAGTGTGTTTCACTTCAGAAATGGAGTTAAATCCCAGGCTCTGAGTCTCCCTACAAGCAAGATTTCGTTTCAGGTAAGGGCAGTCACTTTTCTGCTCAAAGGAACTACATCGTTCACGAAGCTCACACGTTTCTCATCTTAACGGACAAGCATTGGATGTTAGAGGACCAGTGCTTTGTATCAGTTTCAGGAGAAGAGTTGGACTAGATATGGTCCATATGTGTAGGAAACACCGTTCTTTTGTTCTGGGCACACTCAGATTTCCTGCTATATTAGAAATTCTATAAAGCAAGAGCGTGCTTCTCGCTCTAAAGCAGAGTTTGATCAATGGATTATTACACTGCTGTGTGTTTTACTTCAGGAATGGAGTTAAATCCCAGGCTCTGAGTCTTCCTACAAGCAAGACTTAAATTCAGGTAAGGGCAGTCACTTTTCTGCTCAAACTAACTACATCGTTCACTGAGCTCACACATTTCTCATCTTAACAGACAAGCATTGTATGTTAGAGGACCAGTGCTTTGTATCAGTTTCAGAAGCAGAGTTGGACTAGATATTGTCCGTATGTGTAGGAAACACCGTTCTTTTTTCTCAGCACACTCACGTTTCCTGCTGTCTTAGAGACTCTAGAAAGCAAGAGCGTGCTTCTTGTTTTAAAGCAGAGTGTCATCAATGGATGAGACAATGCAGTGTGTTTCACTTCAGAAATGGAGTTAAATCCCAGGCTCTGAGTCTCCCTACAAGCAAGATTTCATTTCAGGTAAGGGCAGTCACTTTTCTGCACAAAGGAACTACATCGTTCACGAAGCTCACACGTTTCTCATCTTAACTGACAAGCATTGGATGTTAGAGGACCAGTGCTTTGTATCAGTTTCAGGAGAAGAGTTGGACTAGATATGGTCCATATGTGTAGGAAACACCGTTCTTTTTTTCTGAGCACACTCAGATTTCCTGCTATATTAGAAATTCTAGAAAGCAAGAGCGTGCTTCTCGCTGTAAAGCAGAGTGTGATCAATGGATGATTACACTGCTGTGTGTTTTACTTCAGAAATGGAGTTAAATCCCAGGCTCTGAGTCTTCCTACAAGCAAGACTTAAATTCAGGTAAGGGCAGTCACTTTTCTGCTCAAAAGAACTACATCGTTCATGAAGCTCACACGTTTCTCATCTTTACTGACAAGCAATGGATGTTAGATGGTCAGTGCTTTGTATCAGTTTCAGAATCAGATTTGGACTACATATGGTCCATATGTGTAGGAAACACCGTTCTTATGTTCCGGGCACACTCAGATTTCCTGCTGTATTAGAGACTCTACAAAGCAAGAGTGTGCTTCTCGCTCTAAAGCAGAGTGTGATCCATGGATGAGAACTATGCTGTGTTTTTCCCTTCAGAAATGGACTTAAATCCCAGGCTCTGTGTCTTACTACAAGCAAGACTTCGTTTCAGGTAAGGGCAGTCACTTTTCTGCTCAAATGAACTACATCATTCACGAAGCTCACACGGTTCTCATCTTAACTGACAACCATTGGATGTTAGAGGACCAGTGCATTGTATCAGTTTCAGAAGAAGATTTGGACTACATATAGTCCGTATGTGTAGGAAACACCGTTTTTTGTTCTGGGCACACTCAGATTTCCTGGTGTATTAGAGAATCTAGAAAGCAAGAGCGTGCTTCTTGATTTAAAGTAGAGTGTGATCCATGGATGAGAAATATGCTGTGTGTTTCCCTTCAGAAATGGAGTTAAATCCCAGGCTCTGTGTCTTCCTACAGGCAAGACTTCGTTTCAGGTAAGGGCAATCATTTTTCTGCTCAAACTACACGTTCACGAAGCTCAAACGTTTCTCATCTTAACAGACAAGCATTGGATGTTAGAAGACCAGTGCATTGTATCAGTTTCAGAAGAAGATTTGGACTACATATAGTCAGTATGTGTAGGAAACACCGTTCTTTTGTTCTGGGCACAATCAGACTTCCTGCTGTCTTAGAGACTCTAGAAAGCAAGAGCGTGCTTCTTGCTCTAAAGCAGAGTGTGATCCATGGATGAGAACTATGCTGTATGTTTCCCTTCAGAAATGGAGTTAAATCCCAGACTCTGTGTCTTCCTACAGGCAAGACTTCGTTTCAGGTAAGGGCAGTCACTTTTCAGCTCAAAGGAACTACATCATTCACGAAGCTCACACGTTTCTCATCTTAATTGACAAGCATTGGATGGTAGAGGACCAGTGCTTTGTATCAGTTTCAGAAGATGAGTTGGACTAGATATGGTCCATATGTGTAGGAAACACCGTTCTTTTGTTCTGGGCACACTCAGATTTCCTGCTGTATTAGAAATTCTAGAAAGCAAGAGCGTGCTTCTCGCTGTAAAGCAGAGTGTGATCCATGGATGAGAACTATGCTGTGTGTTTCCCTTCAGAAAAGGAGTTAAATCCCAGGCTCTGTGTCTTCCTACAAGCAAGACTTCGTTTCAGGTAAGGGCAGTCACTTTTCAGCTCAAACGAATGACATCGTTCACGGAGTTCACACGTTTCTCATCTTAACAGACAAGCATTGGATGTTAGAGGACCAGTGCTTTGTATCAGTTTCAGAAGCATAGTTGGACTAGATATGGTCCGTATGTATAGGAAACACCGTTCTTTTGTTCTCAGCAAACTCACGTTTCCTGCTGTCTTAGAGACTCTAGAAAGAAGACCATGCTTCTTGTTCAAACGCAGAGTGTGATCAATGGATGAGAACACTGCTCTGTGTTTCACTTCAGAAATGGAGTTAAATCCCATGCTCTGAGTCTTCCTACAAGCAAGACTTCGTTTCAGGTAAGGGCAGTCAGTTTTCTGCTCAAGCGAACTACATCGTTCACGAAGCTCACACGTTTCTCATCTTAACTGACAAGCATTGGATGTTAGAGGGTCAGTGCTTTGTATCAGTTTCAGAAGCAGAGTTGGACTAGATATGGTCCGTATGTGTAGGAAACACCGTTCTTTTGTTCTCAGCACACTCACGTTTCCTGCAGTCTTAGAGAGTGTAGAAAGCAAGAGCGTGCTTCTTGTTCTAAAGCAGAGTGTGATCAATGGATGATTACACTGCTGTGTGTTTTACTTCAGAAAAGGAATTAAATCCTAGGCTCTGAGTCTTCCTACAAGCAAGACTTCGTTTCAGGTAAGGGCAGTCACTTTTCAACTCAAACGAACTACATCGTTCACGAAGCTCACACGTTTCTCATCTTAATTGTGAAGCATTGGATGTTAGAGGACCAGTGCTTTGTATCAGTTTCAGAAGCAGAGTTGGACTAGATATGATCCGTATGTGTAGGAAACACCGTTCTTCTGTTCTCAGCACACTCACGTTTCCTGCTGTCTTAGACACTTTAGAAAGCAAGAGCGTGCTTCTTGTTCTAAAGCAGTGTTTGATCAATGGATGATTACACTGCTGTGTGTTTTACTTCATAAATGGAGTTAAATCCCAGGCTCTGTGTCTTCCTACAAGCAAGACTTCAATTCAGGTAAGGGCAGTCACTTTTCAGTTCAAAGGACCTACATCATTCACTAAGCTCACACGTTTCTCATCTTAACTGACAAGCATTGGATGTTAGAGGACCAGTGCTTTGTATCAGTTTCAGAAGCAGAGTTGGACTAGATATGGTCCGTATGTGTATGAAACACCGTTCTTTTGTTCTCAGCAAACTCACGTTTCCTGCTGTCTTAGAGACTCTAGAAAGAAGAGCATGCTTCTTGTTCAAATGCAGAGTGTGATCAATGGACGAGAAAAACTGCTGTGTGTTTCACTTCAGAAATGGAGTTAAATCCCAGGCTCTGAGTCTTCCTACAAGCAAGACTTCGTTTCAGGTAAGGGCAATCACTTTTCTGCTCAAACTACACGTTCACGAAGCTCAAACGTTTCTCATCTTAACAGACAAGCATTGGATGTTAGAGGACCAGTGCATTGTATCAGTTTCAGAAGAAGATTTGGACTACATATAGTCAGTATGTGTAGGAAACACCGTTCTTTTGTTCTGGGCACAATCAGACTTCCTGCTGTCTTAGAGACTCTAGAAAGCAAGAGCGTGCTTCTTGCTCTAAAGCAGAGTGTGATCCATGGATGAGAACAATGCTGTATGTTTCCCTTCAGAAATGGAGTTAAATCCCAGACTCTGTGTCTTCCTACAGGCAAGACTTCGTTTCAGGTAAGGGCAGTCAGTTTTCTGCTCAAACGAACTACATCGTTCACGAAGCTCACATGTTTCTCATCTTAACTGACAACCATTGGATGTTAGAGGGTCAGTGCTTTGTATCAGTTTCAGAAGCAGATTTGGACTACATATGGTCCATATGTGTAGGAAACACCGATCTTTTGTTCTGTGCACACTCACGTTTCCTGCTGTCTTAGAGACTCTAGAAAGCAAGAGCGTGCTTCTCGCTCTAAAACAGAGTGTGATCCATGGATGAGACTATGCTGTGTGTTTCACTTCAGAAATGGAGTTAAATCCCATGAACTGTGTCTCCCTACAAGCAAGACTTCTTTTCAGGTAAGGGCAGTCACTTTTCTGCTCAAAGGAACTACATGGTTCACGAAGATCACAGGTTTCTCATCTTAACTGACAATCATTGGATGTTAGAGGACCAGTGCTTTGTATCTGTTTGAGAAGCAGAGTTGGACTAGATATGGTCCGTATATGTAGGAAGCACTGTTCTTTTGTTCTCAGCACACTCACGTTTCCTGCTGTGTTAGAGACTGTAGAAAGCAAGAGCGTGCTTCTCGCTCTAAAGCAGAGTGTGATCCATGGATGAGAACTATGCTGTGTGTTTCCCTTCAGAAAAGGAGTTAAATCCCAGGCTCTGTGTCTTCCTACAAGCAAGACTTCGTTTCAGGTAAGGGCAGTCACTTTTCAGCTCAAACGAATGACATCGTTCACGGAGTTCACACGTTTCTCATCTTAACAGACAAGCATTGGATGTTAGAGGACCAGTGCTTTGTATCAGTTTCAGAAGCATAGTTGGACTAGATATGGTCCGTATGTATAGGAAACACCGTTCTTTTGTTCTCAGCAAACTCACGTTTCCCGCTGTCTTAGAGACTCTAGAAAGCACGATCGTGCTTCTTCTTCTAAAGGAGAGTGTGATCAATGGATGAGAACACTGCTTTGTGTTTCACTTCAGAAATGGAGTTAAATCCTATGCTCTGAGTCTTCCTACAAGCAAGATTTCGTTTCAGGTAAGGGCAGTCACTTTTCTGCTCAAAGGAACTACATCCTTCACGAAGCTCACACGTTTCTCATCTTAACTGACAACCATTGGATGTTAGAGGACCAGTGCATTGTATCAGTTTCAGAAGAAGATTTGGACTACATATAGTCCGTATGTGTAGGAAACACCGTTTTTTTGTTCTGGGCACACTCAGATTTCCTGCTGTATTAGAGAATCTAGAAAGCAAGAGCGTGCTTCTTGCTTTAAAGTAGAGTGTGATCCATGGATGAGAAATATGCTGTGTGTTTCCCTTCAGAAATGGAGTTAAATCGCAGGCTCTGAGTCTTCCTACAAGCAAGACTTCGTTTCAGGTAAGGGCAGTTAGTTTTCTGCTCAAACGAACTACATCGTTCCGAAGCTCACACGTTTCTCATCTTAACTGACAAGCATTGGATGTAAGATGGTCAGTGCTTTTTTTCAGTTTCAGAAGCAGATTTGGACTACATATGGCCCATATGTGTAGGAAACACCCTTCTTTTGTTCTGGGCACACTCAGATTTCCTGCTGTATTAGAGACTCTAGAAAGCAAGAGTGTGCTTCTCACTCTAAAGCAGAGTGTGATCCATGGATGAGAACTATGCTGTGTGTTTCCCTTCAGAAATGGACTTAAATCACAGGCTCTGTGTCTTCCTACAAGCAAGACTTCTTTTCAGGTAAGGGCAGTCACTTTTCAGTTCAAAGGAACTACATCATTCAGTAAGCTCACACAGTTCTCATCTTAACTGACAAGCATTGGATGTTAGAGGACCAGTGCTTTGTATCACTTTCAGACGCAGAGTTGGACTAGATATGGTCCCTATGTGTAGGAAACACCGTTCTTTTGTTCTCAGCACACTCACGATTCCTGCTGTCTTAGAGACTTTAGAAAGCAAGAGCGTGCTTCTCGCTCTAAAGCAGAGTGTGATCCATGGATGAGAACTATGCTGTGTGTTTCCCTTCAGAAATGGAGTTAAATCCCAGACTCTGAGTCTTCCTACAAGCAAGACTTCAATTCAGGTAAGGGCAGTCACTTTTCAGTTCAAAGGACCTACCTCATTCACTAAGCTCACACGTTTCTCATCTTAACTGACAAGCATTGGATGTTAGAGGACCAGTGCTTTGTATCACTTTCAGAAGCACAGTTGGACTATATATGGTCCGTATATGTAGGAAACACTGTTCTTTTGTTCTCAGCACACTCACTTTTCCTGCTGTGTTAGAGACTGTACAAAGCAAGAGCGTGCTTCTCGCTCTAAAGCAGAGTTTGATCCATGGATGAGAACTATGCTGTGTGTTTCCCTTCAGAAAAGGAGTTAAATCCCAGGCTCTGTGTCTTCCTACAAGCAAGACTTCTTTTCAGGTAAGGGCAGTCACTTTTCTCCTCAAACAAACGACATCGTTCACGGAGTTCACACGTTTCTCATCTTAACAGACAAGCATTGGATGTTAGAGGACCAGTGCTTTGTATCAGTTTCAGAAGCAGAGTTGGAGTAGATATGGTCCGTATGTATAGGAAACACCGTTCTTTTGTTCTCAGCAAACTCACGTTTCCTGCTGTCTTAGAGACTCTAGAAAGCACAATCGTGCTTCTTCTACTAAAGCACAGTGTGATCAATTGATGAGAACACTGCTTTGTGTTTCACTTCAGAAATGGAGGTAAATCCCAGGCTCTGAGTCTTCCTACAAGCAAGACTTTGTTTCAGGTAAGGGCAGTCACTTTTCTGCTCAAAGGAACTACATCCTTCACGAAGCTCACACGTTTCTCATCTTAACTGACAACCATTGGATGTTAGAGGACCAGTGCATTGTATCAGTTTCAGAAGAAGATTTGGACTACATATAGTCCGTATGTGTAGGAAACACCATTTTTTTTGTTCTGGGCACACTCAGATTTCCTGCTGTATTAGAGAATCTAGAAAGCAAGAGCGTGCTTCTTGCTCTAAAGTAGAGTGTGATCCATGGGTGAGAAATATGCTGTGTGTTTCCCTTCAGAAATGGAGTTAAATCCCAGGCTCTGTGTCTTCCTACAGGCAAGAATTCGTTTCAGGTAAGGGCAGTCACTTTTCTGCTCAAACTACATCGTTCATGAAGCTCAAACGTTTCTCATCTTAATTGACAAGCATTGGATGTTAGAGGACCAGTGCTTTGTATCAGTTTCAGAAGAAGAGTTGGAGTAGATATCGTCCATATGTGTAGGAAACACCGTTCTTTTGTTCTCAGCACACTCACGTTTCCTGCTGGCTTAGAGAATTTAGAAAGCAAGAGCGTGCTTCTCGCTCTAAAGCAGAGTGTAATCCATGGATGAGAACTATGCTGTGTGTTTCCCTTCAGAAATGGCGTTAAATCCCAGGCTCTGTGTCTTCCTACAAGCAAGACTTCGTTTCAGGTAAGGGCAGTCACTTATCAGCTCAAACGAACCACATCCTTCACTGAGCTCACACGTTTCTCATCTTAACAGACAAGCATTGGATGTTAGAGGACCAGTGCATTGTATCAGTTTCAGAAGAAGATTTGGACTACATATAGTCAGTATGTGTAGGAAACACCGTTCTTTTGTTCTGGGCACACTCAGATTTCCTGCTGTCTTAGAGACTCTAGAAAGCAAGAGCGTGCTTCTTGCTCTAAAGCAGAGTGTGATTCATTGATGAGAACTATGCTGTATGTTTCCCTTCAGAAATGGAGTTAAATCCCAGACTCTGTGTCTTCCTACAGGCCAGACTTCGTTTCAGGTAAGGGCAGTCACTTTTCAGCTCAAAGGAACTACATCATTCACTAAGCTCACACGTTTCTCATCTTAACAGACAAGCATTGGATGTTAGAGGACCAGTGCTTTGTATCAGTTTCAGAAGCAGAGTTGGACTAGATATTGTCCGTATGTGTAGGAAACACCGTTCTTTTGTTCTCAGCACACTCACGTTTCTTGCTGTCTTAGAGACTCTAGAAAGCAAGAGCGTGCTTCTTGTTCTAAAGCAGAGTGTCATCAAAAGATGAGACAATGCAGTGTGTTTCACTTCAGAAATGGAGTTAAATCCCAGGCTCTGAGTCTCCCTACAAGCAAGACTTCGTTTCAGGTAAGGGTAGTCACTTTTCTGCTCAAAGGAACTACATCGTTCACGAAGCTCACACGTTTCTCATCTTAATTGACAAGCATTGGATGGTAGAGGACCAGTGCTTTGTATCAGTTTCAGAAGAAGAGTTGGACTAGATATGGTCCATATGTGTAGGAAACACCGTTCTTTTGTTCTTGGGACACTCAGATTTCCTGCTGTATTAGAAATTCTAGAAAGCAAGAGCGTGCTTCTCGCTGTAAAGCAGAGTGTGATCAATGGAAGATTACACTGCTGTGTGTTTTACTTCAGAAATGGAGTTAAATCCCAGGCTCTGAGTCATCCTACAAGCAAGACTTAAATTCAGGTAAGGGCAGTCACTTTTCTGCTCAAACTAACTACATCGTTCACGAAGCTCACACATTTCTCATCTTAACTGACAAGCATTGGATGTTAGAGGGTCAGTGCTTTGTATCAGTTTCAGAAGCAGATTTGGACTACATATGGTCCATATGTGTAGGAAACACCGTACTTTTGTTCTCAGCACACTCAGATTTCCTGCTGTATTAGAGAGTCTAGAAAGCTAGAGTGTGCTTCTCGCTCTAAAGCAGAGTGTGATCCATGGATGAGAACTATGCTGTGTGTTTCCCTTCAGAAATGGACTTAAATCCCAGGCTCTGTGTCTTACTACAAGCAAGACTTCGTTTCAGGTAAGGGCAGTCACTTTTCTGCTCAAATGAACTACATCATTCACGAAGCTCACACGTTTCTCATCTTAATTGACAAGCATTGGATGTTAGAGGACCAGTGCTTTGTATCAGTTTCAGAAGAAGAGTTGGACTAGATATGGTCCATATGTGTAGGAAACACCGTTCTTTTGTTCTGGGCACACTCAGATTTCCTGCTGTCTTAGAGACTCTAGAAAGCAAGAGTGTGCTTCTTGCTCTAAAGCAGAGTGTGATCCATGGATGAGAACTATGCTGTGTGCTTGACTTCAGAAATGGAGTTAAATCCCAGGCTCTGTGTCTTCCTATAGGCAAGACTTCGTTTCAGGTAAGGGCAGTCACTTTTCAGCTCAAACGAACTACATCGTTCACTGAGCTCACACATTTCTCATCTTAACAGACAAGCATTGGATGTTAGAGGACCAGTGCTTTGTATCAGTTTCAGAAGCAGAGTTGGACTAGATATTGTCCGTATGTGTAGGAAACACCGTTCATTTTTCTCAGCACACTCACGTTTCCTGCTGTCTTAGAGACTCTAGAAAGCAAGAGCGTGCTTCTTGTTCTAAAGCAGAGTGTCATCAATGGATGAGACAATGCAGTGTGTTTCACTTCAGAAATGGAGTTAAATCCCAGGCTCTGAGTCTCCCTACAAGCAAGATTTCGTTTCAGGTAAGGGCAGTCACTTTTCTGCTCAAAGGAACTACATCGTTCACGAAGCTCACACGTTTCTCATCTTAACTGACAAGCATTGGATGTTAGAGGACCAGTGCTTTGTATCAGTTTCAGGAGAAGAGTTGGACTAGATATGGTCCATATGTGTAGGAAACACCGTTTTTTGTTCTGGGCACACTCAGATTTCCTGCTATATTAGAAATTCTAGAAAGCAAGAGCGTGCTTCTCGCTCTAAAGCAGAGTTTGATCAATGGATGATTACACTGCTGTGTGTTTTACTTCAGAAATGGAGTTAAATCCCAGGCTCTGAGTCTTCCTACAAGCAAGACTTAAATTCAGGTAAGGGCAGTCACTTTTCTGCTCAAACTAACTACATCGTTCACGAAGGTCACACATTTCTCATCTTAACTGACAAGCATTGCATGTTAGAAGGTCAGTGCTTTGTATCAGTTTCAGAAGCAGAGTTGGACTAGATATTGTCCGTATGTGTAGGAAACACCGTTCTTTTGTTCTCAGCACACTCACGTTTCTTGCTGTCTTAGAGACTCTAGAAAGCAAGAGCGTGCTTCTTGTTCTAAAGCAGAGTGTCATCAAAAGATGAGACAATGCAGTGTGTTTCACTTCAGAAATGGAGTTAAATCCCAGGCTCTGAGTCTCCCTACAAGCAAGACTTCGTTTCAGGTAAGGGTAGTCACTTTTCTGCTCAAAGGAACTACATCGTTCACGAAGCTCACACGTTTCTCATCTTAATTGACAAGCATTGGATGGTAGAGGACCAGTGCTTTGTATCAGTTTCAGAAGAAGAGTTGGACTAGATATGGTCCATATGTGTAGGAAACACCATTCTTTTGTTCTGGGGACACTCAGATTTCCTGCTGTATTAGAAATTCTAGAAAGCAAGAGCGTGCTTCTCGCTGTAAAGCAGAGTGTGATCAATGGATGATTACACTGCTGTGTGTTTTACTTCAGAAATGGAGTTAAATCCCAGGCTCTGAGTCGTCCTACAAGCAAGACTTAAATTCAGGTAAGGGCAGTCACTTTTCTGCTCAAACTAACTACATCGTTCACGAAGCTCACACATTTCTCATCTTAACTGACAAGCATTGGATGTTAGAGGGTCAGTGCTTTGTATCAGTTTCAGAAGCAGATTTGGACTACATATGGTCCATATGTGTAGGAAACACCGTACTTTTGTTCTCAGCACACTCAGATTTCCTTCTGTATTAGAGAGTCTAGAAAGCTAGAGTGTGCTTCTCGCTCTAAAGCAGAGTGTGATCCATGGATGAGAACTATGCTGTGTGTTTCCCTTCAGAAATGGACTTAAATCCCAGGCTCTGTGTCTTACTACAAGCAAGACTTCGTTTCAGGTAAGGGCAGTCACTTTTCTGCTCAAATGAACTACATCATTCACGAAGCTCACACGTTTCTCATCTTAAATGACAAGCATTGGATGTTAGAGGACCAGTGCTTTGTATCAGTTTCAGAAGAAGAGTTGGACTAGATATGGTCCATATGTGTAGGAAACACCGTTCTTTTGTTCTGGGCACACTCAGATTTCCTGCTGTCTTAGAGACTCTAGAAAGCAAGAGTGTGCTTCTTGCTCTAAAGCAGAGTGTGATCCATGGATGAGAACTATGCTGTGTGCTTGACTTCAGAAATGGAGTTAAATCCCAGGCTCTGTGTCTTCCTATAGGCAAGACTTCGTTTCAGGTAAGGGCAGTCACTTTTCAGCTCAAACGAACTACATCGTTCACTGAGCTCACACATTTCTCATCTTAACAGACAAGCATTGGATGTTAGAGGACCAGTGCTTTGTATCAGTTTCAGAAGCAGAGTTGGACTAGATATTGTCCGTATGTGTAGGAAACACCGTTCTTTTTTCTCAGCACACTCACGTTTCCTGCTGTCTTAGAGACTCTAGAAAGCAAGAGCGTGCTTCTTGTTCTAAAGCAGAGTGTCATCAATGGATGAGACAATGCAGTGTGTTTCATTTCAGAAATGGAGTTAAATCCCAGGCTCTGAGTCTCCCTACAAGCAAGATTTCGTTTCAGGTAAGGGCAGTCACTTTTCTGCTCAAAGGAACTACATCGTTCACGAAGCTCACACGTTTCTCATCTTAACTGACAAGCATTGGATGTTAGAGGACCAGTGCTTTGTATCAGTTTCAGGAGAAGAGTTGGACTAGATATGGTCCATATGTGTAGGAAACACCGTTTTTTGTTCTGGGCACACTCAGATTTCCTGCTATATTAGAAATTCTAGAAAGCAAGAGCGTGCTTCTCGCTCTAAAGCAGAGTTTGATCAATGGATGATTACACTGCTGTGTGTTTTACTTCAGAAATGGAGTTAAATCCCAGGCTCTGAGTCTTCCTACAAGCAAGACTTAAATTCAGGTAAGGGCAGTCACTTTTCTGCTCAAACTAACTACATCGTTCACGAAGGTCACACATTTCTCATCTTAACTGACAAGCATTGCATGTTAGAAGGTCAGTGCTTTGTATCAGTTTCAGAAGCAGAGTTGGACTAGATATTGTCCGTATGTGTAGGAAACACCGTTCTTTTGTTCTCAGCACACTCACGTTTCTTGCTGTCTTAGAGACTCTAGAAAGCAAGAGCGTGCTTCTTGTTCTAAAGCAGAGTGTCATCAATGGATGAGACAATGCAGTGAGTTTCACTTCAGAAATGGAGTTAAATCCCAGGCTCTGAGTCTCCCTACAAGCAAGATTTCATTTCAGGTAAGGGCAGTCACTTTTCTGCTCAAACTAACTACATCGTTCACGAAGCTCACACATTTCTAATCTTAACTGACAAGCATTGGATGTTAGAGGGTCAGTGCTTTGTATCAGTTTCAGAAGCAGATTTGGACTACATATGGTCCATATGTGTAGGAAACACCGTACTTTTGTTCTCAGCACACTCAGATTTCCTGCTGTATTAGAGAGTCTAGAAAGCTAGAGTGTGCTTCTCGCTCTAAAGCAGAGTGTGATCCATGGATGAGAACTATGCTGTGTGTTTCCCTTCAGAAATGGACTTAAATCCCAGGCTCTGTGTCTTACTACAAGCAAGACTTCGTTTCAGGTAAGGGCAGTCACTTTTCTGCTCAAATAAACTACATCATTCACGAAGCTCACACGTTTCTCATCTTAATTGACAAGCATTGGATGTTAGAGGCCCAGTGCTTTGTATCAGTTTCAGAAGAAGAGTTGGACTAGATATGGTCCATATGTGTAGGAAACACCGTTCTTTTGTTCTGGGCACACTCAGATTTCCTGCTGTCTTAGAGACTCTAGAAAGCAAGAGTGTGCTTCTTGCTCTAAAGCAGAGTGTGATCCATGGATGAGAACTATGCTGTGTGCTTGACTTCAGAAATGGAGTTAAATCCCAGGCTCTGTGTCTTCCTACAGGCAAGATTTCGTTTCAGGTAAGGGCAGTCACTTTTCAGCTCAAACGAACTACATCGTTCACTGAGCTCACACATTTCTCATCTTAACAGACAAGCATTGGATGTTAGAGGACCAGTGCTTTGTATCAGTTTCAGAAGCAGAGTTGGACTAGATATTGTCCGTATGTGTAGGAAACACCGTTCTTTTTTCTCAGCACACTCACGTTTTCTGCTGTCTTAGAGACTCTAGAAAGCAAGAGCGTGCTTCTTGTTCTAAAGCAGAGTGTCATCAATGGATGAGACAATGCAGTGTGTTTCACTTCAGAAATGGAGTTAAATCCCAGGCTCTGAGTCTCCCTACAAGCAAGATTTCGTTTCAGGTAAGGGCAGTCACTTTTCTGCTCAAAGGAACTACATCGTTCACGAAGCTCACACGTTTCTCATCTTAACTGACAAGCATTGGATGTTAGAGGACCAGTGCTTTGTATCAGTTTCAGGAGAAGAGTTGGACTAGATATGGTCCATATGTGTAGGAAACACCGTTCTTTTGTTCTGGGCACACTCAGATTTCCTGCTATATTAGAAATTCTAGAAAGCAAGAGCGAGCTTCTCGCTCTAAAGCAGAGTTTGATCAATGGATGATTACACTGCTGTGTGTTTTACTTCAGAAATGGAGTTAAATCCCAGGCTCTGAGTCTTCCTACAAGCAAGACTTAAATTCAGGTAAGGGCAGTCACTTTTCTGCTCAAACTAACTACATCGTTCACGAAGGTCACACATTTCTCATCTTAACTGACAAGCATTGCATGTTAGAAGGTCAGTGCTTTGTATCAGTTTCAGAAGCAGAGTTGGACTAGATATTGTCCGTATGTGTAGGAAACACCGTTCTTTTGTTCTCAGCACACTCACGTTTCTTGCTGTCTTAGAGACTCTAGAAAGCAAGAGCGTGCTTCTTGTTCTAAAGCAGAGTGTCATCAATGGATGAGACAATGCAGTGTGTTTCACTTCAGAAATGGAGTTAAATCCCAGGCTCTGAGTCTCCCTACAAGCAAGATTTCATTTCAGGTAAGGGCAGTCACTTTTCTGCTCAAAGGAACTACATCGTTCACGAAGCTCACACGTTTCTCATCTTAACTGACAAGCATTGGATGTTAGAGGACCAGTGCTTTGTATCAGTTTCAGGAGAAGAGTTGGACTAGATATGGTCCATATGTGTAGGAAACACCGTTCTTTTGTTCTGGGCACACTCAGATTTCCTGCTATATTAGAAATTCTAGAAAGCAAGAGCGTGCTTCTCGCTCTAAAGCAGAGTTTGATCAATGGATGATTACACTGCTGTGTGTTTTACTTCAGAAATGGAGTTAAATCCCAGGCTCTGAGTCTTCCTACAAGCAAGACTTAAATTCAGGTAAGGGCAGTCACTTTTCTGCTCAAACTAACTACATCGTTCACGAAGGTCACACATTTCTCATCTTAACTGACAAGCATTGCATGTTAGAAGGTCAGTGCTTTGTATCAGTTTCAGAAGCAGAGTTGGACTAGATATTGTCCGTATGTGTAGGAAACACCGTTCTTTTGTTCTCAGCACACTCACGTTTCTTGCTGTCTTAGAGACTCTAGAAAGCAAGAGCGTGCTTCTTGTTCTAAAGCAGAGTGTCATCAATGGATGAGACAATGCAGTGTGTTTCACTTCAGAAATGGAGTTAAATCCCAGGCTCTGAGTCTCCCTACAAGCAAGATTTCATTTCAGGTAAGGGCAGTCACTTTTCTGCTCAAACTAACTACATCGTTCACGAAGCTCACACATTTCTAATCTTAACTGACAAGCATTGGATGTTAGAGGGTCAGTGCTTTGTATCAGTTTCAGAAGCAGATTTGGACTACATATGGTCCATATGTGTAGGAAACACCGTACTTTTGTTCTCAGCACACTCAGATTTCCTGCTGTATTAGAGAGTCTAGAAAGCTAGAGTGTGCTTCTCGCTCTAAAGCAGAGTGTGATCCATGGATGAGAACTATGCTGTGTGTTTCCCTTCAGAAATGGACTTAAATCCCAGGCTCTGTGTCTTACTACAAGCAAGACTTCGTTTCAGGTAAGGGCAGTCACTTTTCTGCTCAAATGAACTACATCATTCACGAAGCTCACACGTTTCTCATCTTAATTGACAAGCATTGGATGTTAGAGGCCCAGTGCTTTGTATCAGTTTCAGAAGAAGAGTTGGACTAGATATGGTCCATATGTGTAGGAAACACCGTTCTTTTGTTCTGGGCACACTCAGATTTCCTGCTGTCTTAGAGACTCTAGAAAGCAAGAGTGTGCTTCTTGCTCTAAAGCAGAGTGTGATCCATGGATGAGAACTATGCTGTGTGCTTGACTTCAGAAATGGAGTTAAATCCCAGGCTCTGTGTCTTCCTACAGGCAAGATTTCGTTTCAGGTAAGGGCAGTCACTTTTCAGCTCAAACGAACTACATCGTTCACTGAGCTCACACATTTCTCATCTTAACAGACAAGCATTGGATGTTAGAGGACCAGTGCTTTGTATCAGTTTCAGAAGCAGAGTTGGACTAGATATTGTCCGTATGTGTAGGAAACACCGTTCTTTTTTCTCAGCACACTCACGTTTCCTGCTGTCTTAGAGACTCTAGAAAGCAAGAGCGTGCTTCTTGTTCTAAAGCAGAGTGTCATCAATGGATGAGACAATGCAGTGTGTTTCACTTCAGAAATGGAGTTAAATCCCAGGCTCTGAGTCTCCCTACAAGCAAGATTTCGTTTCAGGTAAGGGCAGTCACTTTTCTGCTCAAAGGAACTACATCGTTCACGAAGCTCACACGTTTCTCATCTTAACTGACAAGCATTGGATGTTTGAGGACCAGTGCTTTGTATCAGTTTCAGGAGAAGAGTTGGACTAGATATGGTCCATATGTGTAGGAAACACCGTTCTTTTGTTCTGGGCACACTCAGATTTCCTGCTATATTAGAAATTCTAGAAAGCAAGAGCGTGCTTCTCACTCTAAAGCATAGTTTGATAATGGATGATTACACTGCTGTGTGTTTTACTTCAGAAATGGAGTTAAATCCCAGGCTCTGAGTCTTCCTACAAGCAAGACTTAAATTCAGGTAAGGGCAGTCACTTTTCTGCTCAAACTAACTACATCGTTCACGAAGGTCACACATTTCTCATCTTAACTGACAAGCATTGCATGTTAGAAGGTCAGTGCTTTGTATCAGTTTCAGAAGCAGAGTTGGACTAGATATTGTCCGTATGTGTACGAAACACCGTTCTTTTGTTCTCAGCACACTCACGTTTCTTGCTGTCTTAGAGACTCTAGAAAGCAAGAGCGTGCTTCTTGTTCTAAAGCAGAGTGTCATCAATGGATGAGACAATGCAGTGTGTTTCACTTCAGAAATGGAGTTAAATCCCAGGCTCTGAGTCTCCCTACAAGCAAGATTTCATTTCAGGTAAGGGCAGTCACTTTTCTGCTCAAAGGAACTACATCGTTCACAAAGCTCACACGTTTCTCATCTTAACTGACAAGCATTGGATGGTAGAGGACCAGTGCTTTGTATCAGTTTCAGAAGAAGAGTTGGACTAGATATGGTCCATATGTGTAGGAAACACCGTTCTTTTGTTCTGGGCACACTCAGATTTCCTGCTGTATTAGAAATTCTAGAAAGCAAGAGCGTGCTTCTCGCTGTAAAGCAGAGTGTGATCAATGGATGATTACACTGCTGTGTGTTTTACCTCAGAAATGGAGTTAAATCCCAGGCTCTGAGTCGTCCTACAAGCAAGACTTAAATTCAGGTAAGGGCAGTCACTTTTCTGCTCAAACTAACTACATCGTTCACGAAGCTCACACATTTCTAATCTTAACTGACAAGCATTGGATGTTAGAGGGTCAGTGCTTTGTATCAGTTTCAGAAGCAGATTTGGACTACATATGGTCCATATGTGTAGGAAACACCGTACTTTTGTTCTCAGCACACTCAGATTTCCTGCTGTATTAGAGAGTCTAGAAAGCTAGAGTGTGCTTCTCGCTCTAAAGCAGAGTGTGATCCATGGATGAGAACTATGCTGTGTGTTTCCCTTCAGAAATGGACTTAAATCCCAGGCTCTGTGTCTTACTACAAGCAAGACTTCGTTTCAGGTAAGGGCAGTCACTTTTCTGCTCAAATGAACTACATCATTCACGAAGCTCACACGTTTCTCATCTTAATTGACAAGCATTGGATGTTAGAGGCCCAGTGCTTTGTATCAGTTTCAGAAGAAGAGTTGGACTAGATATGGTCCATATGTGTAGGAAACACCGTTCTTTTGTTCTGGGCACACTCAGATTTCCTGCTGTCTTAGAGACTCTAGAAAGCAAGAGTGTGCTTCTTGCTCTAAAGCAGAGTGTGATCCATAGATGAGAACTATGCTGTGTGCTTGACTTCAGAAATGGAGTTAAATCCCAGGCTCTGTGTCTTCCTACAGGCAAGATTTCGTTTCAGGTAAGGGCAGTCACTTTTCAGCTCAAACGAACTACATCGTTCACTGAGCTCACACATTTCTCATCTTAACAGACAAGCATTGGATGTTAGAGGACCAGTGCTTTGTATCAGTTTCAGAAGCACAGTTGGACTAGATATTGTCCGTATGTGTAGGAAACACCGTTCTTTTTTCTCAGCACACTCACGTTTCCTGCTGTCTTAGAGACTCTAGAAAGCAAGAGCGTGCTTCTTGTTCTAAAGCAGAGTGTCATCAATGGATGAGACAATGCAGTGTGTTTCACTTCAGAAATGGAGTTAAATCCCAGGCTCTGAGTCTCCCTACAAGCAAGATTTCGTTTCAGGTAAGGGCAGTCACTTTTCTGCTCAAAGGAACTACATCGTTCACGAAGCTCACACGTTTCTCATCTTAACTGACAAGCATTGGATGTTTGAGGACCAGTGCTTTGTATCAGTTTCAGGAGAAGAGTTGGACTAGATATGGTCCATATGTGTAGGAAACACCGTTCTTTTGTTCTGGGCACACTCAGATTTCCTGCTATATTAGAAATTCTAGAAAGCAAGAGCGTGCTTCTCACTCTAAAGCATAGTTTGATAATGGATGATTACACTGCTGTGTGTTTTACTTCAGAAATGGAGTTAAATCCCAGGCTCTGAGTCTTCCTACAAGCAAGACTTAAATTCAGGTAAGGGCAGTCACTTTTCTGCTCAAACTAACTACATCGTTCACGAAGGTCACACATTTCTCATCTTAACTGACAAGCATTGCATGTTAGAAGGTCAGTGCTTTGTATCAGTTTCAGAAGCAGAGTTGGACTAGATATTGTCCGTATGTGTACGAAACACCGTTCTTTTGTTCTCAGCACACTCACGTTTCTTGCTGTCTTAGAGACTCTAGAAAGCAAGAGCGTGCTTCTTGTTCTAAAGCAGAGTGTCATCAATGGATGAGACAATGCAGTGTGTTTCACTTCAGAAATGGAGTTAAATCCCAGGCTCTGAGTCTCCCTACAAGCAAGATTTCATTTCAGGTAAGGGCAGTCACTTTTCTGCTCAAAGGAACTACATCGTTCACAAAGCTCACACGTTTCTCATCTTAACTGACAAGCATTGGATGGTAGAGGACCAGTGCTTTGTATCAGTTTCAGAAGAAGAGTTGGACTAGATATGGTCCATATGTGTAGGAAACACCGTTCTTTTGTTCTGGGCACACTCAGATTTCCTGCTGTATTAGAAATTCTAGAAAGCAAGAGCGTGCTTCTCGCTGTAAAGCAGAGTGTGATCAATGGATGATTACACTGCTGTGTGTTTTACCTCAGAAATGGAGTTAAATCCCAGGCTCTGAGTCGTCCTACAAGCAAGACTTAAATTCAGGTAAGGGCAGTCACTTTTCTGCTCAAACTAACTACATCGTTCACGAAGCTCACACATTTCTAATCTTAACTGACAAGCATTGGATGTTAGAGGTTCAGTGCTTTGTATCAGTTTCAGAAGCAGATTTGGACTACATATGGTCCATATGTGTAGGAAACACCGTACTTTTGTTCTCAGCACACTCAGATTTCCTGCTGTATTAGAGAGTCTAGAAAGCTAGAGTGTGCTTCTCGCTCTAAAGCAGAGTGTGATCCATGGATGAGAACTATGCTGTGTGTTTCCCTTCAGAAATGGACTTAAATCCCAGGCTCTGTGTCTTACTACAAGCAAGACTTCGTTTCAGGTAAGGGCAGTCACTTTTCTGCTCAAATGAACTACATCATTCACGAAGCTCACACGTTTCTCATCTTAATTGACAAGCATTGGATGTTAGAGGCCCAGTGCTTTGTATCAGTTTCAGAAGAAGAGTTGGACTAGATATGGTCCATATGTGTAGGAAACACCGTTCTTTTGTTCTGGGCACACTCAGATTTCCTGCTGTCTTAGAGACTCTAGAAAGCAAGAGTGTGCTTCTTGCTCTAAAGCAGAGTGTGATCCATAGATGAGAACTATGCTGTGTGCTTGACTTCAGAAATGGAGTTAAATCCCAGGCTCTGTGTCTTCCTACAGGCAAGATTTCGTTTCAGGTAAGGGCAGTCACTTTTCAGCTCAAACGAACTACATCGTTCACTGAGCTCACACATTTCTCATCTTAACAGACAAGCATTGGATGTTAGAGGACCAGTGCTTTGTATCAGTTTCAGAAGCAGAGTTGGACTAGATATTGTCCGTATGTGTAGGAAACACCGTTCTTTTTTCTCAGCACACTCACGTTTCCTGCTGTCTTAGAGACTCTAGAAAGCAAGAGCGTGCTTCTTGTTCTAAAGCAGAGTGTCATCAATGGATGAGACAATGCAGTGTGTTTCACTTCAGAAATGGAGTTAAATCCCAGGCTCTGAGTCTCCCTACAAGCAAGATTTCGTTTCAGGTAAGGGCAGTCACTTTTCTGCTCAAAGGAACTACATCGTTCACGAAGCTCACACGTTTCTCATCTTAACTGACAAGCATTGGATGTTTGAGGACCAGTGCTTTGTATCAGTTTCAGGAGAAGAGTTGGACTAGATATGGTCCATATGTGTAGGAAACACCGTTCTTTTGTTCTGGGCACACTCAGATTTCCTGCTATATTAGAAATTCTAGAAAGCAAGAGCGTGCTTCTCGCTCTAAAGCATAGTTTGATAATGGATGATTACACTGCTGTGTGTTTTACTTCAGAAATGGAGTTAAATCCCAGGCTCTGAGTCTTCCTACAAGCAAGACTTAAATTCAGGTAAGGGCAGTCACTTTTCTGCTCAAACTAACTACATCGTTCACGAAGGTCACACATTTCTCATCTTAACTGACAAGCATTGCATGTTAGAAGGTCAGTGCTTTGTATCAGTTTCAGAAGCAGAGTTGGACTAGATATTGTCCGTATGTGTACGAAACACCGTTCTTTTGTTCTCAGCACACTCACGTTTCTTGCTGTCTTAGAGACTCTAGAAAGCAAGAGCGTGCTTCTTGTTCTAAAGCAGAGTGTCATCAATGGATGAGACAATGCAGTGTGTTTCACTTCAGAAATGGAGTTAAATCCCAGGCTCTGAGTCTCCCTACAAGCAAGATTTCATTTCAGGTAAGGGCAGTCACTTTTCTGCTCAAAGGAACTACATCGTTCACAAAGCTCACACGTTTCTCATCTTAACTGACAAGCATTGGATGGTAGAGGACCAGTGCTTTGTATCAGTTTCAGAAGAAGAGTTGGACTAGATATGGTCCATATGTCTAGGAAACACCGTTCTTTTGTTCTGGGCACACTCAGATTTCCTGCTGTATTAGAAATTCTAGAAAGCAAGAGCGTGCTTCTCGCTGTAAAGCAGAGTGTGATCAATGGATGATTACACTGCTGTGTGTTTTACTTCAGAAATGGAGTTAAATCCCAGGCTCTGAGTCGTCCTACAAGCAAGACTTAAATTCAGGTAAGGGCAGTCACTTTTCTGCTCAAACTAACTACATCGTTCACGAAGCTCACACATTTCTAATCTTAACTGACAAGCATTGGATGTTAGAGGGTCAGTGCTTTGTATCAGTTTCAGAAGCAGATTTGGACTACATATGGTCCATATGTGTAGGAAACACCGTACTTTTGTTCTCAGCACACTCAGATTTCCTGCTGTATTAGAGAGTCTAGAAAGCTAGAGTGTGCTTCTCGCTCTAAAGCAGAGTGTGATCCATGGATGAGAACTATGCTG
Organism: Onychomys leucogaster; assembly: GCA_949786385.1. Classification (NCBI taxonomy): domain Eukaryota; kingdom Metazoa; phylum Chordata; class Mammalia; order Rodentia; family Cricetidae; genus Onychomys; species Onychomys leucogaster. The sequence goes on along the minus strand of CATKUP010000018.1, from coordinate 1,710,722 downwards.
TGTGTTTCCCTTCAGAAATGGACTTAAATCCCAGGCTCTGTGTCTTACTACAAGCAAGACTTCGTTTCAGGTAAGGGCAGTCACTTTTCTGCTCAAATGAACTACATCATTCACGAAGCTCACACGTTTCTCATCTTAATTGACAAGCATTGGATGTTAGAGGCCCAGTGCTTTGTATCAGTTTCAGAAGAAGAGTTGGACTAGATATGGTCCATATGTGTAGGAAACACCGTTCTTTTGTTCTGGGCACACTCAGATTTCCTGCTGTCTTAGAGACTCTAGAAAGCAAGAGTGTGCTTCTTGCTCTAAAGCAGAGTGTGATCCATGGATGAGAACTATGCTGTGTGCTTGACTTCAGAAATGGAGTTAAATCCCAGGCTCTGTGTCTTCCTACAGGCAAGATTTCGTTTCAGGTAAGGGCAGTCACTTTTCAGCTCAAACGAACTACATCGTTCACTGAGCTCACACATTTCTCATCTTAACAGACAAGCATTGGATGTTAGAGGACCAGTGCTTTGTATCAGTTTCAGAAGCAGAGTTGGACTAGATATTGTCCGTATGTGTAGGAAACACCGTTCTTTTTTCTCAGCACACTCACGTTTCCTGCTGTCTTAGAGACTCTAGAAAGCAAGAGCGTGCTTCTTGTTCTAAAGCAGAGTGTCATCAATGGATGAGACAATGCAGTGTGTTTCACTTCAGAAATGGAGTTAAATCCCATGCTCTGAGTCTCCCTACAAGCAAGATTTCGTTTCAGGTAAGGGCAGTCACTTTTCTGCTCAAAGGAACTACATCGTTCACGAAGCTCACACGTTTCTCATCTTAACGGACAAGCATTGGATGTTAGAGGACCAGTGCTTTGTATCAGTTTCAGGAGAAGAGTTGGACATTGATATGGTCCATATGTGTAGGAAACACCGTTCTTTTGTTCTGGGCACACTCAGATTTCCTGCTATATTAGGAATTCTATAAAGCAAGAGCGTGCTTCTCGCTCTAAAGCAGAGTTTGATCAATGGATTATTACACTGCTGTGTGTTTTACTTCAGGAATGGAGTTAAATCCCAGGCTCTGAGTCTTCCTACAAGCAAGACTTAAATTCAGGTAAGGGCAGTCACTTTTCTGCTCAAACTAACTACATCGTTCACTGAGCTCACACATTTCTCATCTTAACAGACAAGCATTGGATGTTAGAGGACCAGTGCTTTGTATCAGTTTCAGAAGCAGAGTTGGACTAGATATTGTCCGTATGTGTAGGAAACACCGTTCTTTTTTCTCAGCACACTCACGTTTCCTGCTGTCTTAGAGACTCTAGAAAGCAAGAGCGTGCTTCTTGTTTTAAAGCAGAGTGTCATCAATGGATGAGACAATGCAGTGTGTTTCACTTCAGAAATGGAGTTAAATCCCAGGCTCTGAGTCTCCCTACAAGCAAGATTTCATTTCAGGTAAGGGCAGTCACTTTTCTGCTCAAAGGAACTACATCGTTCACAAAGCTCACACGTTTCTCATCTTAACTGACAAGCATTGGATGTTAGAGGACCAGTGCTTTGTATCAGTTTCAGGAGAAGAGTTGGACTAGATATGGTCCATATGTGTAGGAAACACCATTCTTTTTTTCTGAGCACACTCAGATTTCCTGCTATATTAGAAATTCTAGAAAGCAAGAGCGTGCTTCTCGCTGTAAAGCAGAGTGTGATCAATGGATGATTACACTGCTGTGTGTTTTACTTCAGAAATGGAGTTAAATCCCAGGCTCTGAGTCTTCCTACAAGCAAGACTTAAATTCAGGTAAGGGCAGTCACTTTTCTGCTCAAACTAACTACATCGTTCACGAAGCTCACACATTTCTCATCTTAACTGACAAGCATTGGATGTTAGAGGGTCAGTGCTTTGTATCAGTTTCAGAAGCAGATTTGGACTACATATGGTCCATATGTGTAGGAAACACCGTTCTTTTGTTCTGGGCATACTCAGATTTCCTGCTGTCTTAGAGAGTCTAGAAAGCTAGAGTGTGCTTCTCGCTCTAAAGCAGAGTGTGATCCATGGATGAGAACTATGCTGTGTGTTTCCCTTCAGAAATGGACTTAAATCCCAGGCTCTGTGTCTTACTACAAGCAAGACTTCGTTTCAGGTAAGGGCAGTCACTTTTATGCTCAAATGAACTACATCATTCACGAAGCTCACACGGTTCTCATCTTAACTGACAACCATTGGATGTTAGAGGACCAGTGCATTGTATCAGTTTCAGAAGAAGATTTGGACTACATATAGTCCGTATGTGTAGGAAACACCGTTTTTTTGTTCTGGGCACACTCAGATTTCCTGGTGTATTAGAGAATCTAGAAAGCAAGAGCGTGCTTCTTGATTTAAAGTAGAGTGTGATCCATGGATGAGAAATATGCTGTGTGTTTCCCTTCAGAAATGGACTTAAATCCCAGGCTCTGTGTCTTACTACAAGCAAGACTTCGTTTCAGGTAAGGGCAGTCACTTTTCTGCTCAAATGAACTACATCATTCACGAAGCTCACACGTTTCTCATCTTAATTGACAAGCATTGGATGTTAGAGGCCCAGTGCTTTGTATCAGTTTCAGAAGAAGAGTTGGACTAGATATGGTCCATATGTGTAGGAAACACCGTTCTTTTGTTCTGGGCACACTCAGATTTCCTGCTGTCTTAGAGACTCTAGAAAGCAAGAGTGTGCTTCTTGCTCTAAAGCAGAGTGTGATCCATGGATGAGAACTATGCTGTGTGCTTGACTTCAGAAATGGAGTTAAATCCCAGGCTCTGTGTCTTCCTACAGGCAAGATTTCGTTTCAGGTAAGGGCAGTCACTTTTCAGCTCAAACGAACTACATCGTTCACTGAGCTCACACATTTCTCATCTTAACAGACAAGCATTGGATGTTAGAGGACCAGTGCTTTGTATCAGTTTCAGAAGCAGAGTTGGACTAGATATTGTCCGTATGTGTAGGAAACACCGTTCTTTTTTCTCAGCACACTCACGTTTCCTGCTGTCTTAGAGACTCTAGAAAGCAAGAGCGTGCTTCTTGTTCTAAAGCAGAGTGTCATCAATGGATGAGACAATGCAGTGTGTTTCACTTCAGAAATGGAGTTAAATCCCAGGCTCTGAGTCTCCCTACAAGCAAGATTTCGTTTCAGGTAAGGGCAGTCACTTTTCTGCTCAAAGGAACTACATCGTTCACGAAGCTCACACGTTTCTCATCTTAACTGACAAGCATTGGATGTTTGAGGACCAGTGCTTTGTATCAGTTTCAGGAGAAGAGTTGGACTAGATATGGTCCATATGTGTAGGAAACACCGTTCTTTTGTTCTGGGCACACTCAGATTTCCTGCTATATTAGAAATTCTAGAAAGCAAGAGCGTGCTTCTCACTCTAAAGCATAGTTTGATAATGGATGATTACACTGCTGTGTGTTTTACTTCAGAAATGGAGTTAAATCCCAGGCTCTGAGTCTTCCTACAAGCAAGACTTAAATTCAGGTAAGGGCAGTCACTTTTCTGCTCAAACTAACTACATCGTTCACGAAGGTCACACATTTCTCATCTTAACTGACAAGCATTGCATGTTAGAAGGTCAGTGCTTTGTATCAGTTTCAGAAGCAGAGTTGGACTAGATATTGTCCGTATGTGTACGAAACACCGTTCTTTTGTTCTCAGCACACTCACGTTTCTTGCTGTCTTAGAGACTCTAGAAAGCAAGAGCGTGCTTCTTGTTCTAAAGCAGAGTGTCATCAATGGATGAGACAATGCAGTGTGTTTCACTTCAGAAATGGAGTTAAATCCCAGGCTCTGAGTCTCCCTACAAGCAAGATTTCATTTCAGGTAAGGGCAGTCACTTTTCTGCTCAAAGGAACTACATCGTTCACAAAGCTCACACGTTTCTCATCTTAACTGACAAGCATTGGATGGTAGAGGACCAGTGCTTTGTATCAGTTTCAGAAGAAGAGTTGGACTAGATATGGTCCATATGTGTAGGAAACACCGTTCTTTTGTTCTGGGCACACTCAGATTTCCTGCTGTATTAGAAATTCTAGAAAGCAAGAGCGTTCTTCTCGCTGTAAAGCAGAGTGTGATCAATGGATGATTACACTGCTGTGTGTTTTACCTCAGAAATGGAGTTAAATCCCAGGCTCTGAGTCGTCCTACAAGCAAGACTTAAATTCAGGTAAGGGCAGTCACTTTTCTGCTCAAATTAACTACATCGTTCACGAAGCTCACACATTTCTAATCTTAACTGACAAGCATTGGATGTTAGAGGGTCAGTGCTTTGTATCAGTTTCAGAAGCAGATTTGGACTACATATGGTCCATATGTGTAGGAAACACCGTACTTTTGTTCTCAGCACACTCAGATTTCCTGCTGTATTAGAGAGTCTAGAAAGCTAGAGTGTGCTTCTCGCTCTAAAGCAGAGTGTGATCCATGGATGAGAACTATGCTGTGTGTTTCCCTTCAGAAATGGACTTAAATCCCAGGCTCTGTGTCTTACTACAAGCAAGACTTCGTTTCAGGTAAGGGCAGTCACTTTTCTGCTCAAATGAACTACATCATTCACGAAGCTCACACGTTTCTCATCTTAATTGACAAGCATTGGATGTTAGAGGCCCAGTGCTTTGTATCAGTTTCAGAAGAAGAGTTGGACTAGATATGGTCCATATGTGTAGGAAACACCGTTCTTTTGTTCTGGGCACACTCAGATTTCCTGCTGTCTTAGAGACTCTAGAAAGCAAGAGTGTGCTTCTTGCTCTAAAGCAGAGTGTGATCCATAGATGAGAACTATGCTGTGTGCTTGACTTCAGAAATGGAGTTAAATCCCAGGCTCTGTGTCTTCCTACAGGCAAGATTTCGTTTCAGGTAAGGGCAGTCACTTTTCAGCTCAAACGAACTACATCGTTCACTGAGCTCACACATTTCTCATCTTAACAGACAAGCATTGGATGTTAGAGGACCAGTGCTTTGTATCAGTTTCAGAAGCAGAGTTGGACTAGATATTGTCCGTATGTGTAGGAAACACCGTTCTTTTTTCTCAGCACACTCACGTTTCCTGCTGTCTTAGAGACTCTAGAAAGCAAGAGCGTGCTTCTTGTTCTAAAGCAGAGTGTCATCAATGGATGAGACAATGCAGTGTGTTTCACTTCAGAAATGGAGTTAAATCCCAGGCTCTGAGTCTCCCTACAAGCAAGATTTCGTTTCAGGTAAGGGCAGTCACTTTTCTGCTCAAAGGAACTACATCGTTCACGAAGCTCACACGTTTCTCATCTTAACTGACAAGCATTGGATGTTTGAGGACCAGTGCTTTGTATCAGTTTCAGGAGAAGAGTTGGACTAGATATGGTCCATATGTGTAGGAAACACCGTTCTTTTGTTCTGGGCACACTCAGATTTCCTGCTATATTAGAAATTCTAGAAAGCAAGAGCGTGCTTCTCGCTCTAAAGCATAGTTTGATAATGGATGATTACACTGCTGTGTGTTTTACTTCAGAAATGGAGTTAAATCCCAGGCTCTGAGTCTTCCTACAAGCAAGACTTAAATTCAGGTAAGGGCAGTCACTTTTCTGCTCAAACTAACTACATCGTTCACGAAGGTCACACATTTCTCATCTTAACTGACAAGCATTGCATGTTAGAAGGTCAGTGCTTTGTATCAGTTTCAGAAGCAGAGTTGGACTAGATATTGTCCGTATGTGTACGAAACACCGTTCTTTTGTTCTCAGCACACTCACGTTTCTTGCTGTCTTAGAGACTCTAGAAAGCAAGAGCGTGCTTCTTGTTCTAAAGCAGAGTGTCATCAATGGATGAGACAATGCAGTGTGTTTCACTTCAGAAATGGAGTTAAATCCCAGGCTCTGAGTCTCCCTACAAGCAAGATTTCATTTCAGGTAAGGGCAGTCACTTTTCTGCTCAAAGGAACTACATCGTTCACAAAGCTCACACGTTTCTCATCTTAACTGACAAGCATTGGATGGTAGAGGACCAGTGCTTTGTATCAGTTTCAGAAGAAGAGTTGGACTAGATATGGTCCATATGTCTAGGAAACACCGTTCTTTTGTTCTGGGCACACTCAGATTTCCTGCTGTATTAGAAATTCTAGAAAGCAAGAGCGTGCTTCTCGCTGTAAAGCAGAGTGTGATCAATGGATGATTACACTGCTGTGTGTTTTACTTCAGAAATGGAGTTAAATCCCAGGCTCTGAGTCGTCCTACAAGCAAGACTTAAATTCAGGTAAGGGCAGTCACTTTTCTGCTCAAACTAACTACATCGTTCACGAAGCTCACACATTTCTAATCTTAACTGACAAGCATTGGATGTTAGAGGGTCAGTGCTTTGTATCAGTTTCAGAAGCAGATTTGGACTACATATGGTCCATATGTGTAGGAAACACCGTACTTTTGTTCTCAGCACACTCAGATTTCCTGCTGTATTAGAGAGTCTAGAAAGCTAGAGTGTGCTTCTCGCTCTAAAGCAGAGTGTGATCCATGGATGAGAACTATGCTGTGTGTTTCCCTTCAGAAATGGACTTAAATCCCAGGCTCTGTGTCTTACTACAAGCAAGACTTCGTTTCAGGTAAGGGCAGTCACTTTTCTGCTCAAATGAACTACATCATTCACGAAGCTCACACGTTTCTCATCTTAATTGACAAGCATTGGATGTTAGAGGCCCAGTGCTTTGTATCAGTTTCAGAAGAAGAGTTGGACTAGATATGGTCCATATGTGTAGGAAACACCGTTCTTTTGTTCTGGGCACACTCAGATTTCCTGCTGTCTTAGAGACTCTAGAAAGCAAGAGTGTGCTTCTTGCTCTAAAGCAGAGTGTGATCCATGGATGAGAACTATGCTGTGTGCTTGACTTCAGAAATGGAGTTAAATCCCAGGCTCTGTGTCTTCCTACAGGCAAGATTTCGTTTCAGGTAAGGGCAGTCACTTTTCAGCTCAAACGAACTACATCGTTCACTGAGCTCACACATTTCTCATCTTAACAGACAAGCATTGGATGTTAGAGGACCAGTGCTTTGTATCAGTTTCAGAAGCAGAGTTGGACTAGATATTGTCCGTATGTGTAGGAAACACCGTTCTTTTTTCTCAGCACACTCACGTTTCCTGCTGTCTTAGAGACTCTAGAAAGCAAGAGCGTGCTTCTTGTTCTAAAGCAGAGTGTCATCAATGGATGAGACAATGCAGTGTGTTTCACTTCAGAAATGGAGTTAAATCCCATGCTCTGAGTCTCCCTACAAGCAAGATTTCGTTTCAGGTAAGGGCAGTCACTTTTCTGCTCAAAGGAACTACATCGTTCACGAAGCTCACACGTTTCTCATCTTAACGGACAAGCATTGGATGTTAGAGGACCAGTGCTTTGTATCAGTTTCAGGAGAAGAGTTGGACATTGATATGGTCCATATGTGTAGGAAACACCGTTCTTTTGTTCTGGGCACACTCAGATTTCCTGCTATATTAGGAATTCTATAAAGCAAGAGCGTGCTTCTCGCTCTAAAGCAGAGTTTGATCAATGGATTATTACACTGCTGTGTGTTTTACTTCAGGAATGGAGTTAAATCCCAGGCTCTGAGTCTTCCTACAAGCAAGACTTAAATTCAGGTAAGGGCAGTCACTTTTCTGCTCAAACTAACTACATCGTTCACTGAGCTCACACATTTCTCATCTTAACAGACAAGCATTGGATGTTAGAGGACCAGTGCTTTGTATCAGTTTCAGAAGCAGAGTTGGACTAGATATTGTCCGTATGTGTAGGAAACACCGTTCTTTTTTCTCAGCACACTCACGTTTCCTGCTGTCTTAGAGACTCTAGAAAGCAAGAGCGTGCTTCTTGTTTTAAAGCAGAGTGTCATCAATGGATGAGACAATGCAGTGTGTTTCACTTCAGAAATGGAGTTAAATCCCAGGCTCTGAGTCTCCCTACAAGCAAGATTTCATTTCAGGTAAGGGCAGTCACTTTTCTGCTCAAAGGAACTACATCGTTCACAAAGCTCACACGTTTCTCATCTTAACTGACAAGCATTGGATGTTAGAGGACCAGTGCTTTGTATCAGTTTCAGGAGAAGAGTTGGACTAGATATGGTCCATATGTGTAGGAAACACCATTCTTTTTTTCTGAGCACACTCAGATTTCCTGCTATATTAGAAATTCTAGAAAGCAAGAGCGTGCTTCTCGCTGTAAAGCAGAGTGTGATCAATGGATGATTACACTGCTGTGTGTTTTACTTCAGAAATGGAGTTAAATCCCAGGCTCTGAGTCTTCCTACAAGCAAGACTTAAATTCAGGTAAGGGCAGTCACTTTTCTGCTCAAACTAACTACATCGTTCACGAAGCTCACACATTTCTCATCTTAACTGACAAGCATTGGATGTTAGAGGGTCAGTGCTTTGTATCAGTTTCAGAAGCAGATTTGGACTACATATGGTCCATATGTGTAGGAAACACCGTTCTTTTGTTCTGGGCATACTCAGATTTCCTGCTGTCTTAGAGAGTCTAGAAAGCTAGAGTGTGCTTCTCGCTCTAAAGCAGAGTGTGATCCATGGATGAGAACTATGCTGTGTGTTTCCCTTCAGAAATGGACTTAAATCCCAGGCTCTGTGTCTTACTACAAGCAAGACTTCGTTTCAGGTAAGGGCAGTCACTTTTCTGCTCAAATGAACTACATCATTCACGAAGCTCACACGGTTCTCATCTTAACTGACAACCATTGGATGTTAGAGGACCAGTGCATTGTATCAGTTTCAGAAGAAGATTTGGACTACATATAGTCCGTATGTGTAGGAAACACCGTTTTTTTGTTCTGGGCACACTCAGATTTCCTGGTGTATTAGAGAATCTAGAAAGCAAGAGCGTGCTTCTTGATTTAAAGTAGAGTGTGATCCATGGATGAGAAATATGCTGTGTGTTTCCCTTCAGAAATGGAGTTAAATCCCAGGCTCTGTGTCTTCCTACAGGCAAGACTTCGTTTCAGGTAAGGGCAATCACTTTTCTGCTCAAACTACACGTTCACGAAGCTCAAACGTTTCTCATCTTAACAGACAAGCATTGGATGTTAGAGGACCAGTGCATTGTATCAGTTTCAGAAGAAGATTTGGACTACATATAGTCAGTATGTGTAGGAAACACCGTTCTTTTGTTCTGGGCACAATCAGACTTCCTGCTGTCTTAGAGACTCTAGAAAGCAAGAGCGTGCTTCTTGCTCTAAAGCAGAGTGTGATCCATGGATGAGAACTATGCTGTATGTTTCCCTTCAGAAATGTAGTTAAATCCCAGACTCTGTGTCTTCCTACAGGCAAGACTTCGTTTCAGGTAAGGGCAGTCAGTTTTCTGCTCAAAGGAACTACATCGTTCACGAAGCTCACATGTTTCTCATCTTAACTGACAACCATTGGATGTTAGAGGGTCAGTGCTTTGTATCAGTTTCAGAAGCAGATTTGGACTACATATGGTCCATATGTGTAGGAAACACCGATCTTTTGTTCTGTGCACACTCACGTTTCCTGCTGTCTTAGAGACTCTAGAAAGCAAGAGCGTGCTTCTCGCTCTAAAACAGAGTGTGATCCATGGATGAGACTATGCTGTGTGTTTCACTTCAGAAATGGAGTTAAATCCCATGAACTGTGTCTCCCTACAAGCAAGACTTCTTTTCAGGTAAGGGCAGTCACTTTTCTGCTCAAAGGAACTACATGGTTCACGAAGATCACAGGTTTCTCATCTTAACTGACAATCATTGGATGTTAGAGGACCAGTGCTTTGTATCTGTTTGAGAAGCAGAGTTGGACTAGATATGGTCCGTATATGTAGGAAGCACTGTTCTTTTGTTCTCAGCACACTCACGTTTCCTGCTGTGTTAGAGACTGTAGAAAGCAAGAGCGTGCTTCTCGCTCTAAAGCAGAGTGTGATCCATGGATGAGAACTATGCTGTGTGTTTCCCTTCAGAAAAGGAGTTAAATCCCAGGCTCTGTGTCTTCCTACAAGCAAGACTTCGTTTCAGGTAAGGGCAGTCACTTTTCAGCTCAAACGAATGACATCGTTCACGGAGTTCACACGTTTCTCATCTTAACAGACAAGCATTGGATGTTAGAGGACCAGTGCTTTGCATCAGTTTCAGAAGCATAGTTGGACTAGATATGGTCCGTATGTATAGGAAACACCGTTCTTTTGTTCTCAGCAAACTCACGTTTCCTGCTGTCTTAGAGACTCTAGAAAGCACGATCGTGCTTCTTCTTCTAAAGGAGAGTGTGATCAATGGATGAGAACACTGCTTTGTGTTTCACTTCAGAAATGGAGTTAAATCCCATGCTCTGAGTCTTCCTACAAGCAAGATTTCGTTTCAGGTAAGGGCAGTCACTTTTCTGCTCAAAGGAACTACATCCTTCACGAAGCTCACACGTTTCTCATCTTAACTGACAACCATTGGATGTTAGAGGACCAGTGCATTGTATCAGTTTCAGAAGAAGATTTGGACTACATATAGTCCGTATGTGTAGGAAACACCGTTTTTTTGTTCTGGGCACACTCAGATTTCCTGCTGTATTAGAGAATCTAGAAAGCAAGAGCGTGCTTCTTGCTTTAAAGTAGAGTGTGATCCATGGATGAGAAATATGCTGTGTGTTTCCCTTCAGAAATGGAGTTAAATCGCATGCTCTGAGTCTTCCTACAAGCAAGACTTCGTTTCAGGTAAGGGCAGTTAGTTTTCTGCTCAAACGAACTACATCGTTCCGAAGCTCACACGTTTCTCATCTTAACTGACAAGCATTGGATGTAAGATGGTCAGTGCTTTTTTTCAGTTTCAGAAGCAGATTTGGACTACATATGGCCCATATGTGTAGGAAACACCCTTCTTTTGTTCTGGGCACACTCAGATTTCCTGCTGTATTAGAGACTCTAGAAAGCAAGAGTGTGCTTCTCACTCTAAAGCAGAGTGTGATCCATGGATGAGAACTATGCTGTGTGTTTCCCTTCAGAAATGGCGTTAAATCCCAGGCTGTGTGTCTTCCTACAAGCAAGACTTCTTTTCAGGTAAGGGCAGTCACTTTTCAGTTCAAAGGAACTACATCATTCAGTAAGCTCACACAGTTCTCATCTTAACTGACAAGCATTGGATGTTAGAGGACCAGTGCTTTGTATCACTTTCAGACGCAGAGTTGGACTAGATATGGTCCGTATGTGTAGGAAACACCGTTCTTTTGTTCTCAGCACACTCACGATTCCTGCTGTCTTAGAGACTTTAGAAAGCAAGAGCGTGCTTCTCGCTCTAAAGCAGAGTGTGATCCATGGATGAGAACTATGCTGTGTGTTTCCCTTCAGAAATGGAGTTAAATCCCAGATTCTGAGTCTTCCTACAAGCAAGACTTCAATTCAGGTAAGGGCAGTCACTTTTCAGTTCAAAGGACCTACCTCATTCACTAAGCTCACACGTTTCTCATCTTAACTGACAAGCATTGGATGTTAGAGGACCAGTGCTTTGTATCACTTTCAGAAGCAGAGTTGGACTATATATGGTCCGTATATGTAGGAAACACTGTTCTTTTGTTCTCAGCACACTCACTTTTCCTGCTGTGTTAGAGACTGTACAAAGCAAGAGCGTGCTTCTCGCTCTAAAGCAGAGTGTGATCCATGGATGAGAACTATGCTGTGTGTTTCCCTTCAGAAAAGGAGTTAAATCCCAGGCTCTGTGTCTTCCTACAAGCAAGACTTCTTTTCAGGTAAGGGCAGTCACTTTTCTCCTCAAACAAACGACATCGTTCACGGAGTTCACACGTTTCTCATCTTAACAGACAAGCATTGGATGTTAGAGGACCAGTACTTTGTATCAGTTTCAGAAACAGAGTTGGAGTAGATATGGTCCGTATGTATAGGAAACACCGTTCTTTTGTTCTCAGCAAACTCACGTTTCCTGCTGTCTTAGAGACTCTAGAAAGCACAATCGTGCTTCTTCTACTAAAGCACAGTGTGATCAATTGATGAGAACACTGCTTTGTGTTTCACTTCAGAAATGGAGTTAAATCCCATGCTCTGAGTCTTCCTACAAGCAAGACTTTGTTTCAGGTAAGGGCAGTCACTTTTCTGCTCAAAGGAACTACATCCTTCACGAAGCTCACACGTTTCTCATCTTAACTGACAACCATTGGATGTTAGAGGACCAGTGCATTGTATCAGTTTCAGAAGAAGATTTGGACTACATATAGTCCGTATGTGTAGGAAACACCATTTTTTTGTTCTGGGCACACTCAGATTTCCTGCTGTATTAGAGAATCTAGAAAGCAAGAGCGTGCTTCTTGCTCTAAAGTAGAGTGTGATCCATGGGTGAGAAATATGCTGTGTGTTTCCCTTCAGAAATGGAGTTAAATCCCAGGCTCTGTGTCTTCCTACAGGCAAGAATTCGTTTCAGGTAAGGGCAGTCACTTTTCTGCTCAAACTACATCGTTCATGAAGCTCAAACGTTTCTCATCTTAATTGACAAGCATTGCATGTTAGAGGACCAGTGCTTTGTATCAGTTTCAGAAGAAGAGTTGGACTAGATATCGTCCATATGTGTAGGAAACACCGTTCTTTTGTTCTCAGCACACTCACGTTTTCTGCTGGCTTAGAGAATTTAGAAAGCAAGAGCGTGCTTCTCGCTCTAAAGCAGAGTGTAATCCATGGATGAGAACTATGCTGTGTGTTTCCCTTCAGAAATGGCGTTAAATCCCAGGCTGTGTGTCTTCCTACAAGCAAGACTTCGTTTCAGGTAAGGGCAGTCACTTATCAGCTCAAACGAACCACATCCTTCACTGAGCTCACACGTTTCTCATCTTAACAGACAAGCATTGGATGTTAGAGGACCAGTGCATTGTATCAGTTTCAGAAGAAGATTTGGACTACATATAGTCAGTATGTGTAGGAAACACCGTTCTTTTGTTCTGGGCACACTCAGATTTCCTGCTGTCTTAGAGACTCTAGAAAGCAAGAGCGTGCTTCTTGCTCTAAAGCAGAGTGTGATTCATTGATGAGAACTATGCTGTATGTTTCCCTTCAGAAATGGAGTTAAATCCCAGACTCTGTGTCTTCCTACAGGCCAGACTTCGTTTCAGGTAAGGGCAGTCACTTTTCTGCTCAAACGATATACATCGTTCACACAGCTCACACGTTTCTCATCTTAATTGACAAGCATTGGATGTTAGAGGCCCAGTGCTTTGTATCAGTTTCAGAAGAAGAGTTGGACTAGATATGGTCCATATGTGTAGGAAACACCGTTCTTTTGTTCTGGGCACACTCAGATTTCCTGCTGTCTTAGAGACTCTAGAAAGCAAGAGTGTGCTTCTTGCTCTAAAGCAGAGTGTGATCCATAGATGAGAACTATGCTGTGTGCTTGACTTCAGAAATGGAGTTAAATCCCAGGCTCTGTGTCTTCCTACAGGCAAGATTTCGTTTCAGGTAAGGGCAGTCACTTTTCAGCTCAAACGAACTACATCGTTCACTGAGCTCACACATTTCTCATCTTAACAGACAAGCATTGGATGTTAGAGGACCAGTGCTTTGTATCAGTTTCAGAAGCAGAGTTGGACTAGATATTGTCCGTATGTGTAGGAAACACCGTTCTTTTTTCTCAGCACACTCACGTTTCCTGCTGTCTTAGAGACTCTAGAAAGCAAGAGCGTGCTTCTTGTTCTAAAGCAGAGTGTCATCAATGGATGAGACAATGCAGTGTGTTTCACTTCAGAAATGGAGTTAAATCCCAGGCTCTGAGTCTCCCTACAAGCAAGATTTCGTTTCAGGTAAGGGCAGTCACTTTTCTGCTCAAAGGAACTACATCGTTCACGAAGCTCACACGTTTCTCATCTTAACTGACAAGCATTGGATGTTTGAGGACCAGTGCTTTGTATCAGTTTCAGGAGAAGAGTTGGACTAGATATGGTCCATATGTGTAGGAAACACCGTTCTTTTGTTCTGGGCACACTCAGATTTCCTGCTATATTAGAAATTCTAGAAAGCAAGAGCGTGCTTCTCGCTCTAAAGCATAGTTTGATAATGGATGATTACACTGCTGTGTGTTTTACTTCAGAAATGGAGTTAAATCCCAGGCTCTGAGTCTTCCTACAAGCAAGACTTAAATTCAGGTAAGGGCAGTCACTTTTCTGCTCAAACTAACTACATCGTTCACGAAGGTCACACATTTCTCATCTTAACTGACAAGCATTGCATGTTAGAAGGTCAGTGCTTTGTATCAGTTTCAGAAGCAGAGTTGGACTAGATATTGTCCGTATGTGTACGAAACACCGTTCTTTTGTTCTCAGCACACTCACGTTTCTTGCTGTCTTAGAGACTCTAGAAAGCAAGAGCGTGCTTCTTGTTCTAAAGCAGAGTGTCATCAATGGATGAGACAATGCAGTGTGTTTCACTTCAGAAATGGAGTTAAATCCCAGGCTCTGAGTCTCCCTACAAGCAAGATTTCATTTCAGGTAAGGGCAGTCACTTTTCTGCTCAAAGGAACTACATCGTTCACAAAGCTCACACGTTTCTCATCTTAACTGACAAGCATTGGATGGTAGAGGACCAGTGCTTTGTATCAGTTTCAGAAGAAGAGTTGGACTAGATATGGTCCATATGTCTAGGAAACACCGTTCTTTTGTTCTGGGCACACTCAGATTTCCTGCTGTATTAGAAATTCTAGAAAGCAAGAGCGTGCTTCTCGCTGTAAAGCAGAGTGTGATCAATGGATGATTACACTGCTGTGTGTTTTACTTCAGAAATGGAGTTAAATCCCAGGCTCTGAGTCGTCCTACAAGCAAGACTTAAATTCAGGTAAGGGCAGTCACTTTTCTGCTCAAACTAACTACATCGTTCACGAAGCTCACACATTTCTAATCTTAACTGACAAGCATTGGATGTTAGAGGGTCAGTGCTTTGTATCAGTTTCAGAAGGAGATTTGGACTACATATGGTCCATATGTGTAGGAAACACCGTACTTTTGTTCTCAGCACACTCAGATTTCCTGCTGTATTAGAGAGTCTAGAAAGCTAGAGTGTGCTTCTCGCTCTAAAGCAGAGTGTGATCCATGGATGAGAACTATGCTGTGTGTTTCCCTTCAGAAATGGACTTAAATCCCAGGCTCTGTGTCTTACTACAAGCAAGACTTCGTTTCAGGTAAGGGCAGTCACTTTTCTGCTCAAATGAACTACATCATTCACGAAGCTCACACGTTTCTCATCTTAATTGACAAGCATTGGATGTTAGAGGCCCAGTGCTTTGTATCAGTTTCAGAAGAAGAGTTGGACTAGATATGGTCCATATGTGTAGGAAACACCGTTCTTTTGTTCTGGGCACACTCAGATTTCCTGCTGTCTTAGAGACTCTAGAAAGCAAGAGTGTGCTTCTTGCTCTAAAGCAGAGTGTGATCCATGGATGAGAACTATGCTGTGTGCTTGACTTCAGAAATGGAGTTAAATCCCAGGCTCTGTGTCTTCCTACAGGCAAGATTTCGTTTCAGGTAAGGGCAGTCACTTTTCAGCTCAAACGAACTACATCGTTCACTGAGCTCACACATTTCTCATCTTAACAGACAAGCATTGGATGTTAGAGGACCAGTGCTTTGTATCAGTTTCAGAAGCAGAGTTGGACTAGATATTGTCCGTATGTGTAGGAAACACCGTTCTTTTTTCTCAGCACACTCACGTTTCCTGCTGTCTTAGAGACTCTAGAAAGCAAGAGCGTGCTTCTTGTTCTAAAGCAGAGTGTCATCAATGGATGAGACAATGCAGTGTGTTTCACTTCAGAAATGGAGTTAAATCCCAGGCTCTGAGTCTCCCTACAAGCAAGATTTCGTTTCAGGTAAGGGCAGTCACTTTTCTGCTCAAAGGAACTACATCGTTCACGAAGCTCACACGTTTCTCATCTTAACGGACAAGCATTGGATGTTAGAGGACCAGTGCTTTGTATCAGTTTCAGGAGAAGAGTTGGACATTGATATGGTCCATATGTGTAGGAAACACCGTTCTTTTGTTCTGGGCACACTCAGATTTCCTGCTATATTAGGAATTCTATAAAGCAAGAGCGTGCTTCTCGCTCTAAAGCAGAGTTTGATCAATGGATTATTACACTGCTGTGTGTTTTACTTCAGGAATGGAGTTAAATCCCAGGCTCTGAGTCTTCCTACAAGCAAGACTTAAATTCAGGTAAGGGCAGTCACTTTTCTGCTCAAACTAACTACATCGTTCACTGAGCTCACACATTTCTCATCTTAACAGACAAGCATTGGATGTTAGAGGACCAGTGCTTTGTATCAGTTTCAGAAGCAGAGTTGGACTAGATATTGTCCGTATGTGTAGGAAACACCGTTCTTTTTTCTCAGCACACTCACGTTTCCTGCTGTCTTAGAGACTCTAGAAAGCAAGAGCGTGCTTCTTGTTTTAAAGCAGAGTGTCATCAATGGATGAGACAATGCAGTGTGTTTCACTTCAGAAATGGAGTTAAATCCCAGGCTCTGAGTCTCCCTACAAGCAAGATTTCATTTCAGGTAAGGGCAGTCACTTTTCTGCTCAAAGGAACTACATCGTTCACAAAGCTCACACGTTTCTCATCTTAACTGACAAGCATTGGATGTTAGAGGACCAGTGCTTTGTATCAGTTTCAGGAGAAGAGTTGGACTAGATATGGTCCATATGTGTAGGAAACACCATTCTTTTTTTCTGAGCACACTCAGATTTCCTGCTATATTAGAAATTCTAGAAAGCAAGAGCGTGCTTCTCGCTGTAAAGCAGAGTGTGATCAATGGATGATTACACTGCTGTGTGTTTTACTTCAGAAATGGAGTTAAATCCCAGGCTCTGAGTCTTCCTACAAGCAAGACTTAAATTCAGGTAAGGGCAGTCACTTTTCTGCTCAAACTAACTACATCGTTCACGAAGCTCACACATTTCTCATCTTAACTGACAAGCATTGGATGTTAGAGGGTCAGTGCTTTGTATCAGTTTCAGAAGCAGATTTGGACTACATATGGTCCATATGTGTAGGAAACACCGTTCTTTTGTTCTGGGCATACTCAGATTTCCTGCTGTCTTAGAGAGTCTAGAAAGCTAGAGTGTGCTTCTCGCTCTAAAGCAGAGTGTGATCCATGGATGAGAACTATGCTGTGTGTTTCCCTTCAGAAATGGACTTAAATCCCAGGCTCTGTGTCTTACTACAAGCAAGACTTCGTTTCAGGTAAGGGCAGTCACTTTTCTGCTCAAATGAACTACATCATTCACGAAGCTCACACGTTTCTCATCTTAATTGACAAGCATTGGATGTTAGAGGCCCAGTGCTTTGTATCAGTTTCAGAAGAAGAGTTGGACTAGATATGGTCCATATGTGTAGGAAACACCGTTCTTTTGTTCTGGGCACACTCAGATTTCCTGCTGTCTTAGAGACTCTAGAAAGCAAGAGTGTGCTTCTTGCTCTAAAGCAGAGTGTGATCCATAGATGAGAACTATGCTGTGTGCTTGACTTCAGAAATGGAGTTAAATCCCAGGCTCTGTGTCTTCCTACAGGCAAGATTTCGTTTCAGGTAAGGGCAGTCACTTTTCAGCTCAAACGAACTACATCGTTCACTGAGCTCACACATTTCTCATCTTAACAGACAAGCATTGGATGTTAGAGGACCAGTGCTTTGTATCAGTTTCAGAAGCAGAGTTGGACTAGATATTGTCCGTATGTGTAGGAAACACCGTTCTTTTTTCTCAGCACACTCACGTTTCCTGCTGTCTTAGAGACTCTAGAAAGCAAGAGCGTGCTTCTTGTTCTAAAGCAGAGTGTCATCAATGGATGAGACAATGCAGTGTGTTTCACTTCAGAAATGGAGTTAAATCCCAGGCTCTGAGTCTCCCTACAAGCAAGATTTCGTTTCAGGTAAGGGCAGTCACTTTTCTGCTCAAAGGAACTACATCGTTCACGAAGCTCACACGTTTCTCATCTTAACTGACAAGCATTGGATGTTTGAGGACCAGTGCTTTGTATCAGTTTCAGGAGAAGAGTTGGACTAGATATGGTCCATATGTGTAGGAAACACCGTTCTTTTGTTCTGGGCACACTCAGATTTCCTGCTATATTAGAAATTCTAGAAAGCAAGAGCGTGCTTCTCGCTCTAAAGCATAGTTTGATAATGGATGATTACACTGCTGTGTGTTTTACTTCAGAAATGGAGTTAAATCCCAGGCTCTGAGTCTTCCTACAAGCAAGACTTAAATTCAGGTAAGGGCAGTCACTTTTCTGCTCAAACTAACTACATCGTTCACGAAGGTCACACATTTCTCATCTTAACTGACAAGCATTGCATGTTAGAAGGTCAGTGCTTTGTATCAGTTTCAGAAGCAGAGTTGGACTAGATATTGTCCGTATGTGTACGAAACACCGTTCTTTTGTTCTCAGCACACTCACGTTTCTTGCTGTCTTAGAGACTCTAGAAAGCAAGAGCGTGCTTCTTGTTCTAAAGCAGAGTGTCATCAATGGATGAGACAATGCAGTGTGTTTCACTTCAGAAATGGAGTTAAATCCCAGGCTCTGAGTCTCCCTACAAGCAAGATTTCATTTCAGGTAAGGGCAGTCACTTTTCTGCTCAAAGGAACTACATCGTTCACAAAGCTCACACGTTTCTCATCTTAACTGACAAGCATTGGATGGTAGAGGACCAGTGCTTTGTATCAGTTTCAGAAGAAGAGTTGGACTAGATATGGTCCATATGTCTAGGAAACACCGTTCTTTTGTTCTGGGCACACTCAGATTTCCTGCTGTATTAGAAATTCTAGAAAGCAAGAGCGTGCTTCTCGCTGTAAAGCAGAGTGTGATCAATGGATGATTACACTGCTGTGTGTTTTACTTCAGAAATGGAGTTAAATCCCAGGCTCTGAGTCGTCCTACAAGCAAGACTTAAATTCAGGTAAGGGCAGTCACTTTTCTGCTCAAACTAACTACATCGTTCACGAAGCTCACACATTTCTCATCTTAACTGACAAGCATTGGATGTTAGAGGGTCAGTGCTTTGTATCAGTTTCAGAAGCAGATTTGGACTACATATGGTCCATATGTGTAGGAAACACCGTACTTTTGTTCTCAGCACACTCAGATTTCCTGCTGTATTAGAGAGTCTAGAAAGCTAGAGTGTGCTTCTCGCTCTAAAGCAGAGTGTGATCCATGGATGAGAACTATGCTGTGTGTTTCCCTTCAGAAATGGACTTAAATCCCAGGCTCTGTGTCTTACTACAAGCAAGACTTCGTTTCAGGTAAGGGCAGTCACTTTTCTGCTCAAATGAACTACATCATTCACGAAGCTCACACGTTTCTCATCTTAATTGACAAGCATTGGATGTTAGAGGCCCAGTGCTTTGTATCAGTTTCAGAAGAAGAGTTGGACTAGATATGGTCCATATGTGTAGGAAACACCGTTCTTTTGTTCTGGGCACACTCAGATTTCCTGCTGTCTTAGAGACTCTAGAAAGCAAGAGTGTGCTTCTTGCTCTAAAGCAGAGTGTGATCCATGGATGAGAACTATGCTGTGTGCTTGACTTCAGAAATGGAGTTAAATCCCAGGCTCTGTGTCTTCCTACAGGCAAGATTTCGTTTCAGGTAAGGGCAGTCACTTTTCAGCTCAAACGAACTACATCGTTCACTGAGCTCACACATTTCTCATCTTAACAGACAAGCATTGGATGTTAGAGGACCAGTGCTTTGTATCAGTTTCAGAAGCAGAGTTGGACTAGATATTGTCCGTATGTGTAGGAAACACCGTTCTTTTTTCTCAGCACACTCACGTTTCCTGCTGTCTTAGAGACTCTAGAAAGCAAGAGCGTGCTTCTTGTTCTAAAGCAGAGTGTCATCAATGGATGAGACAATGCAGTGTGTTTCACTTCAGAAATGGAGTTAAATCCCAGGCTCTGAGTCTCCCTACAAGCAAGATTTCATTTCAGGTAAGGGCAGCCACTTTTCTGCTCAAAGGAACTACATCGTTCACAAAGCTCACACGTTTCTCATCTTAACTGACAAGCATTGGATGTTAGAGGACCAGTGCTTTGTATCAGTTTCAGGAGAAGAGTTGGACTAGATATGGTCCATATGTGTAGGAAACACCATTCTTTTTTTCTGAGCACACTCAGATTTCCTGCTATATTAGAAATTCTAGAAAGCAAGAGCGTGCTTCTCGCTGTAAAGCAGAGTGTGATCAATGGATGATTACACTGCTGTGTGTTTTACTTCAGAAATGGAGTTAAATCCCAGGCTCTGAGTCTTCCTACAAGCAAGACTTAAATTCAGGTAAGGGCAGTCACTTTTCTGCTCAAACTAACTACATCGTTCACGAAGCTCACACATTTCTCATCTTAACTGACAAGCATTGGATGTTAGAGGGTCAGTGCTTTGTATCAGTTTCAGAAGCAGATTTGGACTACATATGGTCCATATGTGTAGGAAACACCGTTCTTTTGTTCTGGGCATACTCAGATTTCCTGCTGTCTTAGAGAGTCTAGAAAGCTAGAGTGTGCTTCTCGCTCTAAAGCAGAGTGTGATCCATGGATGAGAACTATGCTGTGTGTTTCCCTTCAGAAATGGACTTAAATCCCAGGCTCTGTGTCTTACTACAAGCAAGACTTCGTTTCAGGTAAGGGCAGTCACTTTTCTGCTCAAATGAACTACATCATTCACGAAGCTCACACGGTTCTCATCTTAACTGACAACCATTGGATGTTAGAGGACCAGTGCATTGTATCAGTTTCAGAAGAAGATTTGGACTACATATAGTCCGTATGTGTAGGAAACACCGTTTTTTTGTTCTGGGCACACTCAGATTTCCTGGTGTATTAGAGAATCTAGAAAGCAAGAGCGTGCTTCTTGATTTAAAGTAGAGTGTGATCCATGGATGAGAAATATGCTGTGTGTTTCCCTTCAGAAATGGAGTTAAATCCCAGGCTCTGTGTCTTCCTACAGGCAAGACTTCGTTTCAGGTAAGGGCAATCACTTTTCTGCTCAAACTACACGTTCACGAAGCTCAAACGTTTCTCATCTTAACAGACAAGCATTGGATGTTAGAGGACCAGTGCATTGTATCAGTTTCAGAAGAAGATTTGGACTACATATAGTCAGTATGTGTAGGAAACACCGTTCTTTTGTTCTGGGCACAATCAGACTTCCTGCTGTCTTAGAGACTCTAGAAAGCAAGAGCGTGCTTCTTGCTCTAAAGCAGAGTGTGATCCATGGATGAGAACTATGCTGTATGTTTCCCTTCAGAAATGTAGTTAAATCCCAGACTCTGTGTCTTCCTACAGGCAAGACTTCGTTTCAGGTAAGGGCAGTCAGTTTTCTGCTCAAAGGAACTACATCGTTCACGAAGCTCACATGTTTCTCATCTTAACTGACAACCATTGGATGTTAGAGGGTCAGTGCTTTGTATCAGTTTCAGAAGCAGATTTGGACTACATATGGTCCATATGTGTAGGAAACACCGATCTTTTGTTCTGTGCACACTCACGTTTCCTGCTGTCTTAGAGACTCTAGAAAGCAAGAGCGTGCTTCTCGCTCTAAAACAGAGTGTGATCCATGGATGAGACTATGCTGTGTGTTTCACTTCAGAAATGGAGTTAAATCCCATGAACTGTGTCTCCCTACAAGCAAGACTTCTTTTCAGGTAAGGGCAGTCACTTTTCTGCTCAAAGGAACTACATGGTTCACGAAGATCACAGGTTTCTCATCTTAACTGACAATCATTGGATGTTAGAGGACCAGTGCTTTGTATCTGTTTGAGAAGCAGAGTTGGACTAGATATGGTCCGTATATGTAGGAAGCACTGTTCTTTTGTTCTCAGCACACTCACGTTTCCTGCTGTGTTAGAGACTGTAGAAAGCAAGAGCGTGCTTCTCGCTCTAAAGCAGAGTGTGATCCATGGATGAGAACTATGCTGTGTGTTTCCCTTCAGAAAAGGAGTTAAATCCCAGGCTCTGTGTCTTCCTACAAGCAAGACTTCGTTTCAGGTAAGGGCAGTCACTTTTCAGCTCAAACGAATGACATCGTTCACGGAGTTCACACGTTTCTCATCTTAACAGACAAGCATTGGATGTTAGAGGACCAGTGCTTTGTATCAGTTTCAGAAGCATAGTTGGACTAGATATGGTCCGTATGTATAGGAAACACCGTTCTTTTGTTCTCAGCAAACTCACGTTTCCTGCTGTCTTAGAGACTCTAGAAAGCACGATCGTGCTTCTTCTTCTAAAGGAGAGTGTGATCAATGGATGAGAACACTGCTTTGTGTTTCACTTCAGAAATGGAGTTAAATCCCATGCTCTGAGTCTTCCTACAAGCAAGATTTCGTTTCAGGTAAGGGCAGTCACTTTTCTGCTCAAAGGAACTACATCCTTCACGAAGCTCACACGTTTCTCATCTTAACTGACAACCATTGGATGTTAGAGGACCAGTGCATTGTATCAGTTTCAGAAGAAGATTTGGACTACATATAGTCCGTATGTGTAGGAAACACCGTTTTTTTGTTCTGGGCACACTCAGATTTCCTGCTGTATTAGAGAATCTAGAAAGCAAGAGCGTGCTTCTTGCTTTAAAGTAGAGTGTGATCCATGGATGAGAAATATGCTGTGTGTTTCCCTTCAGAAATGGAGTTAAATCGCATGCTCTGAGTCTTCCTACAAGCAAGACTTCGTTTCAGGTAAGGGCAGTTAGTTTTCTGCTCAAACGAACTACATCGTTCCGAAGCTCACACGTTTCTCATCTTAACTGACAAGCATTGGATGTAAGATGGTCAGTGCTTTTTTTCAGTTTCAGAAGCAGATTTGGACTACATATGGCCCATATGTGTAGGAAACACCCTTCTTTTGTTCTGGGCACACTCAGATTTCCTGCTGTATTAGAGACTCTAGAAAGCAAGAGTGTGCTTCTCACTCTAAAGCAGAGTGTGATCCATGGATGAGAACTATGCTGTGTGTTTCCCTTCAGAAATGGCGTTAAATCCCAGGCTGTGTGTCTTCCTACAAGCAAGACTTCTTTTCAGGTAAGGGCAGTCACTTTTCAGTTCAAAGGAACTACATCATTCAGTAAGCTCACACAGTTCTCATCTTAACTGACAAGCATTGGATGTTAGAGGACCAGTGCTTTGTATCACTTTCAGACGCAGAGTTGGACTAGATATGGTCCGTATGTGTAGGAAACACCGTTCTTTTGTTCTCAGCACACTCACGATTCCTGCTGTCTTAGAGACTTTAGAAAGCAAGAGCGTGCTTCTCGCTCTAAAGCAGAGTGTGATCCATGGATGAGAACTATGCTGTGTGTTTCCCTTCAGAAATGGAGTTAAATCCCAGACTCTGAGTCTTCCTACAAGCAAGACTTCAATTCAGGTAAGGGCAGTCACTTTTCAGTTCAAAGGACCTACCTCATTCACTAAGCTCACACGTTTCTCATCTTAACTGACAAGCATTGGATGTTAGAGGACCAGTGCTTTGTATCACTTTCAGAAGCAGAGTTGGACTATATATGGTCCGTATATGTAGGAAACACTGTTCTTTTGTTCTCAGCACACTCACTTTTCCTGCTGTGTTAGAGACTGTACAAAGCAAGAGCGTGCTTCTCGCTCTAAAGCAGAGTGTGATCCATGGATGAGAACTATGCTGTGTGTTTCCCTTCAGAAAAGGAGTTAAATCCCAGGCTCTGTGTCTTCCTACAAGCAAGACTTCTTTTCAGGTAAGGGCAGTCACTTTTCTCCTCAAACAAACGACATCGTTCACGGAGTTCACACGTTTCTCATCTTAACAGACAAGCATTGGATGTTAGAGGACCAGTACTTTGTATCAGTTTCAGAAACAGAGTTGGAGTAGATATGGTCCGTATGTATAGGAAACACCGTTCTTTTGTTCTCAGCAAACTCACGTTTCCTGCTGTCTTAGAGACTCTAGAAAGCACAATCGTGCTTCTTCTACTAAAGCACAGTGTGATCAATTGATGAGAACACTGCTTTGTGTTTCACTTCAGAAATGGAGTTAAATCCCATGCTCTGAGTCTTCCTACAAGCAAGACTTTGTTTCAGGTAAGGGCAGTCACTTTTCTGCTCAAAGGAACTACATCCTTCACGAAGCTCACACGTTTCTCATCTTAACTGACAACCATTGGATGTTAGAGGACCAGTGCATTGTATCAGTTTCAGAAGAAGATTTGGACTACATATAGTCCGTATGTGTAGGAAACACCATTTTTTTGTTCTGGGCACACTCAGATTTCCTGCTGTATTAGAGAATCTAGAAAGCAAGAGCGTGCTTCTTGCTCTAAAGTAGAGTGTGATCCATGGGTGAGAAATATGCTGTGTGTTTCCCTTCAGAAATGGAGTTAAATCCCAGGCTCTGTGTCTTCCTACAGGCAAGAATTCGTTTCAGGTAAGGGCAGTCACTTTTCTGCTCAAACTACATCGTTCATGAAGCTCAAACGTTTCTCATCTTAATTGACAAGCATTGCATGTTAGAGGACCAGTGCTTTGTATCAGTTTCAGAAGAAGAGTTGGACTAGATATCGTCCATATGTGTAGGAAACACCGTTCTTTTGTTCTCAGCACACTCACGTTTTCTGCTGGCTTAGAGAATTTAGAAAGCAAGAGCGTGCTTCTCGCTCTAAAGCAGAGTGTAATCCATGGATGAGAACTATGCTGTGTGTTTCCCTTCAGAAATGGCGTTAAATCCCAGGCTGTGTGTCTTCCTACAAGCAAGACTTCGTTTCAGGTAAGGGCAGTCACTTATCAGCTCAAACGAACCACATCCTTCACTGAGCTCACACGTTTCTCATCTTAACAGACAAGCATTGGATGTTAGAGGACCAGTGCATTGTATCAGTTTCAGAAGAAGATTTGGACTACATATAGTCAGTATGTGTAGGAAACACCGTTCTTTTGTTCTGGGCACACTCAGATTTCCTGCTGTCTTAGAGACTCTAGAAAGCAAGAGCGTGCTTCTTGCTCTAAAGCAGAGTGTGATTCATTGATGAGAACTATGCTGTATGTTTCCCTTCAGAAATGGAGTTAAATCCCAGACTCTGTGTCTTCCTACAGGCCAGACTTCGTTTCAGGTAAGGGCAGTCACTTTTCAGCTCAAAGGAACTACATCATTCACTAAGCTCACACGTTTCTCATCTTAACAGACAAGCATTGGATGTTAGAGGACCAGTGCTTTGTATCAGTTTCAGAAGCAGAGTTGGACTAGATATTGTCCGTATGTGTAGGAAACACCGTTCTTTTGTTCTCAGCACACTCACGTTTCTTGCTGTCTTAGAGACTCTAGAAAGCAAGAGCGTGCTTCTTGTTCTAAAGCAGAGTGTCATCAAAAGATGAGACAATGCAGTGTGTTTCACTTCAGAAATGGAGTTAAATCCCAGGCTCTGAGTCTCCCTACAAGCAAGACTTCGTTTCAGGTAAGGGTAGTCACTTTTCTGCTCAAAGGAACTACATCGTTCACGAAGCTCACACGTTTCTCATCTTAATTGACAAGCATTGGATGGTAGAGGACCAGTGCTTTGTATCAGTTTCAGAAGAAGAGTTGGACTAGATATGGTCCATATGTATAGGAAACACCATTCTTTTGTTCTGGGGACACTCAGATTTCCTGCTGTATTAGAAATTCTAGAAAGCAAGAGCGTGCTTCTCGCTGTAAAGCAGAGTGTGATCAATGGATGATTACACTGCTGTGTGTTTTACTTCAGAAATGGAGTTAAATCCCAGGCTCTGAGTCGTCCTACAAGCAAGACTTAAATTCAGGTAAGGGCAGTCACTTTTCTGCTCAAACTAACTACATCGTTCACGAAGCTCACACATTTCTCATCTTAACTGACAAGCATTGGATGTTAGAGGGTCAGTGCTTTGTATCAGTTTCAGAAGCAGATTTGGACTACATATGGTCCATATGTGTAGGAAACACCGTACTTTTGTTCTCAGCACACTCAGATTTCCTGCTGTATTAGAGAGTCTAGAAAGCTAGAGTGTGCTTCTCGCTCTAAAGCAGAGTGTGATCCATGGATGAGAACTATGCTGTGTGTTTCCCTTCAGAAATGGACTTAAATCCCAGGCTCTGTGTCTTACTACAAGCAAGACTTCGTTTCAGGTAAGGGCAGTCACTTTTCTGCTCAAATGAACTACATCATTCACGAAGCTCACACGTTTCTCATCTTAATTGACAAGCATTGGATGTTAGAGGACCAGTGCTTTGTATCAGTTTCAGAAGAAGAGTTGGACTAGATATGGTCCATATGTGTAGGAAACACCGTTCTTTTGTTCTGGGCACACTCAGATTTCCTGCTGTCTTAGAGACTCTAGAAAGCAAGAGTGTGCTTCTTGCTCTAAAGCAGAGTGTGATCCATGGATGAGAACTATGCTGTGTGCTTGACTTCAGAAATGGACTTAAATCCCAGGCTCTGTGTCTTCCTACAGGCAAGACTTCGTTTCAGGTAAGGGCAGTCACTTTTCAGCTCAAACGAACTACATCGTTCACTGAGCTCACACATTTCTCATCTTAACAGACAAGCATTGGATGTTAGAGGACCAGTGCTTTGTATCAGTTTCAGAAGCAGAGTTGGACTAGATATTGTCCGTATGTGTAGGAAACACCGTTCTTTTTTCTCAGCACACTGACGTTTCCTGCTGTCTTAGAGACTCTAGAAAGCAAGAGCGTGCTTCTTGTTCTAAAGCAGAGTGTCATCAATGGATGAGACAATGCAGTGTGTTTCACTTCAGAAATGGAGTTAAATCCCAGGCTCTGAGTCTCCCTACATGCAAGATTTCGTTTCAGGTAAGGGCAGTCACTTTTCTGCTCAAAGGAACTACATCGTTCACGAAGCTCACACATTTCTCATCTTAATTGACAAGCATTGGATGTTAGAGGACCAGTGCTTTGTATCAGTTTCAGGAGAAGAGTTGGACTAGATATGGTCCA
Source organism: Onychomys leucogaster (assembly GCA_949786385.1). Lineage (NCBI taxonomy): Eukaryota > Metazoa > Chordata > Mammalia > Rodentia > Cricetidae > Onychomys > Onychomys leucogaster. The sequence continues at coordinate 1,683,806 of CATKUP010000018.1, read as the reverse complement.
TATGTGTAGGAAACACCGTTCTTTTGTTCTGGGCACACTCAGATTTCCTGCTATATTAGAAATTCTATAAAGCAAGAGCGTGCTTCTCGCTCTAAAGCAGAGTTTGATCAATGGATTATTACACTGCTGTGTGTTTTACTTCAGGAATGGAGTTAATTCCCAGGCTCTGAGTCTTCCTACAAGCAAGACTTAAATTCAGGTAAGGGCAGTCACTTTTCTGCTCAAACTAACTACATCGTTCACTGAGCTCACACATTTCTCATCTTAACAGACAAGCTTTGGATGTTAGAGGACCAGTGCTTTGTATCAGTTTCAGAAGCAGAGTTGGACTAGATATTGTCCGTATGTGTAGGAAACACCGTTCTTTTTTCTCAGCACACTCACGTTTCCTGCTGTCTTAGAGACTCTAGAAAGCAAGAGCGTGCTTCTTGTTTTAAAGCAGAGTGTCATCAATGGATGAGACAATGCAGTGTGTTTCACTTCAGAAATGGAGTTAAATCCCAGGCTCTGAGTCTCCCTACAAGCAAGATTTCATTTCAGGTAAGGGCAGTCACTTTTCTGCTCAAACTAACTACATCGTTCACGAAGCTCACACGTTTCTCATCTTAACTGACAAGCATTGGATGTTAGAGGACCAGTGCTTTGTATCAGTTTCAGGAGAAGAGTTGGACTAGATATGGTCCATATGTGTAGGAAACACCGTACTTTTGTTCTCAGCACACTCAGATTTCCTGCTGTATTAGAGAGTCTAGAAAGCTAGAGTGTGCTTCTCGCTCTAAAGCAGAGTGTGATCCATGGATGAGAACTATGCTGTGTGTTTCCCTTCAGAAATGGACTTAAATCCCAGGCTCTGTGTCTTACTACAAGCAAGACTTCGTTTCAGGTAAGGGCAGTCACTTTTCTGCTCAAATGAACTACATCATTCACGAAGCTCACACGTTTCTCATCTTAATTGACAAGCATTGGATGTTAGAGGCCCAGTGCTTTGTATCAGTTTCAGTAGAAGAGTTGGACTACATGTGGTCCATATGTGTAGGAAACACCGTTCTTTTGTTCTGGGCACACTCAGATTTCCTGCTGTCTTAGAGACTCTAGAAAGCAAGAGTGTGCTTCTTGCTCTAAAGCAGAGTGTGATCCATGGATGAGAACTATGCTGTGTGCTTGACTTCAGAAATGGAGTTAAATCCCAGGCTCTGTGTCTTCCTACAGGCAAGATTTCGTTTCAGGTAAGGGCAGTCACTTTTCAGCTCAAACGAACTACATCGTTCACTGAGCTCACACATTTCTCATCTTAACAGACAAGCATTGGATGTTAGAGGACCAGTGCTTTGTATCAGTTTCAGAAGCAGAGTTGGACTAGATATTGTCCGTATGTGTAGGAAACACCGTTCTTTTTTCTCAGCACACTCACGTTTCCTGCTGTCTTAGAGACTCTAGAAAGCAAGAGCGTGCTTCTTGTTTTAAAGCAGAGTGTCATCAAAAGATGAGACAATGCAGTGTGTTTCACTTCAGAAATGGAGTTAAATCCCAGGCTCTGAGTCTCCCTACAAGCAAGATTTCATTTCAGGTAAGGGCAGTCACTTTTCTGCTCAAAGGAACTACATCGTTCACAAAGCTCACACGTTTCTCATCTTAACTGACAAGCATTGGATGTTAGAGGACCAGTGCTTTGTATCAGTTTCAGGAGAAGAGTTGGACTAGATATGGTCCATATGTGTAGGAAACACCATTCTTTTTTTCTGAGCACACTCAGATTTCCTGCTATATTAGAAATTGTAGAAAGCAAGAGCGTGCTTCTCGCTGTAAAGCAGAGTGTGATCAATGGATGATTACACTGCTGTGTGTTTTACTTCAGAAATGGAGTTAAATCCCAGGCTCTGAGTCTTCCTACAAGCAAGACTTAAATTCAGGTAAGGGCAGTCACTTTTCTGCTCAAACTAACTACATCGTTCACGAAGCTCACACATTTCTAATCTTAACTGACAAGCATTGGATGTTAGAGGGTCAGTGCTTTGTATCAGTTTCAGAAGCAGATTTGGACTACATATGGTCCATATGTGTAGGAAACACCGTACTTTTGTTCTCAGCACACTCAGATTTCCTGCTGTATTAGAGAGTCTAGAAAGCTAGAGTGTGCTTCTCGCTCTAAAGCAGAGTGTGATCCATGGATGAGAACTATGCTGTGTGTTTCCCTTCAGAAATGGACTTAAATCCCAGGCTCTGTGTCTTACTACAAGCAAGACTTCGTTTCAGGTAAGGGCAGTCACTTTTCTGCTCAAATGAACTACATCATTCACGAAGCTCACACGTTTCTCATCTTAATTGACAAGCATTGGATGTTAGAGGCCCAGTGCTTTGTATCAGTTTCAGAAGAAGAGTTGGACTAGATATGGTCCATATGTGTAGGAAACACCGTTCTCTTGTTCTGGGCACACTCAGATTTCCTGCTGTCTTAGAGACTCTAGAAAGCAAGAGTGTGCTTCTTGCTCTAAAGCAGAGTGTGATCCATGGATGAGAACTATGCTGTGTGCTTGACTTCAGAAATGGAGTTAAATCCCAGGCTCTGTGTCTTCCTACAGGCAAGATTTCGTTTCAGGTAAGGGCAGTCACTTTTCAGCTCAAACGAACTACATCGTTCACTGAGCTCACACATTTCTCATCTTAACAGACAAGCATTGGATGTTAGAGGACCAGTGCTTTGTATCAGTTTCAGAAGCGGAGTTGGACTAGATATTGTCCGTATGTGTAGGAAACACCGTTCTTTTTTCTCAGCACACTCACGTTTCCTGCTGTCTTAGAGACTCTAGAAAGCAAGAGCGTGCTTCTTGTTCTAAAGCAGAGTGTCATCAATGGATGAGACAATGCAGTGTGTTTCACTTCAGAAATGGAGTTAAATCCCAGGCTCTGAGTCTCCCTACAAGCAAGATTTCGTTTCAGGTAAGGGCAGTCACTTTTCTGCTCAAAGGAACTACATCGTTCACGAAGCTCACACGTTTCTCATCTTAACTGACAAGCATTGGATGTTAGAGGACCAGTGCTTTGTATCAGTTTCAGGAGAAGAGTTGGACTAGATATGGTCCATATGTGTAGGAAACACCGTTCTTTTGTTCTGGGCACACTCAGATTTCCTGCTATATTAGAAATTCTAGAAAGCAAGAGCGTGCTTCTCGCTCTAAAGCAGAGTTTGATCAATGGATGATTACACTGCTGTGTGTTTTACTTCAGAAATGGAGTTAAATCCCAGGCTCTGAGTCTTCCTACAAGTAAGACTTAAATTCAGGTAAGGGCAGTCACTTTTCTGCTCAAACTAACTACATCGTTCACGAAGGTCACACATTTCTCATCTTAACTGACAAGCATTGCATGTTAGAAGGTCAGTGCTTTGTATCAGTTTCAGAAGCAGAGTTGGACTAGATATTGTCCGTATGTGTAGGAAACACCGTTCTTTTGTTCTCAGCACACTCACGTTTCTTGCTGTCTTAGAGACTCTAGAAAGCAAGAGCGTGCTTCTTGTTCTAAAGCAGAGTGTCATCAATGGATGAGACAATGCAGTGTGTTTCACTTCAGAAATGGAGTTAAATCCCAGGCTCTGAGTCTCCCTACAAGCAAGATTTCATTTCAGGTAAGGGCAGTCACTTTTCTGCTCAAAGGAACTACATCGTTCACAAAGCTCACACGTTTCTCATCTTAACTGACAAGCATTGGATTGTAGAGGACCAGTGCTTTGTATCAGTTTCAGAAGAAGAGTTGGACTAGATATGGTCCATATGTGTAGGAAACACCGTTCTTTTGTTCTGGGCACACTCAGATTTCCTGCTGTATTAGAAATTCTAGAAAGCAAGAGCGTGCTTCTCGCTGTAAAGCAGAGTGTGATCAATGGATGATTACACTGCTGTGTGTTTTACTTCAGAAATGGAGTTAAATCCCAGGCTCTGAGTCGTCCTACAAGCAAGACTTAAATTCAGGTAAGGGCAGTCACTTTTCTGCTCAAACTAACTACATCGTTCACGAAGCTCACACATTTCTAATCTTAACTGACAAGCATTGGATGTTAGAGGGTCAGTGCTTTGTATCAGTTTCAGAAGCAGATTTGGACTACATATGGTCCATATGTGTAGGAAACACCGTACTTTTGTTCTCAGCACACTCAGATTTCCTGCTGTATTAGAGAGTCTAGAAAGCTAGAGTGTGCTTCTCGCTCTAAAGCAGAGTGTGATCCATGGATGAGAACTATGCTGTGTGTTTCCCTTCAGAAATGGACTTAAATCCCAGGCTCTGTGTCTTACTACAAGCAAGACTTCGTTTCAGGTAAGGGCAGTCACTTTTCTGCTCAAATGAACTACATCATTCACGAAGCTCACACGTTTCTCATCTTAATTGACAAGCATTGGATGTTAGAGGCCCAGTGCTTTGTATCAGTTTCAGAAGAAGAGTTGGACTAGATATGGTCCATATGTGTAGGAAACACCGTTCTTTTGTTCTGGGCACACTCAGATTTCCTGCTGTCTTAGAGACTCTAGAAAGCAAGAGTGTGCTTCTTGCTCTAAAGCAGAGTGTGATCCATGGATGAGAACTATGCTGTGTGCTTGACTTCAGAAATGGAGTTAAATCCCAGGCTCTGTGTCTTCCTACAGGCAAGATTTCGTTTCAGGTAAGGGCAGTCACTTTTCAGCTCAAACGAACTACATCGTTCACTGAGCTCACACATTTCTCATCTTAACAGACAAGCATTGGATGTTAGAGGACCAGTGCTTTGTATCAGTTTCAGAAGCAGAGTTGGACTAGATATTGTCCGTATGTGTAGGAAACACCGTTCTTTTTTCTCAGCACACTCACGTTTCCTGCTGTCTTAGAGACTCTAGAAAGCAAGAGCGTGCTTCTTGTTCTAAAGCAGAGTGTCATCAATGGATGAGACAATGCAGTGTGTTTCACTTCAGAAATGGAGTTAAATCCCAGGCTCTGAGTCTCCCTACAAGCAAGATTTCGTTTCAGGTAAGGGCAGTCACTTTTCTGCTCAAAGGAACTACATCGTTCACGAAGCTCACACGTTTCTCATCTTAACGGACAAGCATTGGATGTTAGAGGACCAGTGCTTTGTATCAGTTTCAGGAGAAGAGTTGGACTAGATATGGTCCATATGTGTAGGAAACACCGTTCTTTTGTTCTGGGCACACTCAGATTTCCTGCTATATTAGAAATTCTATAAAGCAAGAGCGTGCTTCTCGCTCTAAAGCAGAGTTTGATCAATGGATTATTACACTGCTGTGTGTTTTACTTCAGGAATGGAGTTAAATCCCAGGCTCTGAGTCTTCCTACAAGCAAGACTTAAATTCAGGTAAGGGCAGTCACTTTTCTGCTCAAACTAACTACATCGTTCACTGAGCTCACACATTTCTCATCTTAACAGACAAGCATTGGATGTTAGAGGACCAGTGCTTTGTATCACTTTCAGACGCAGAGTTGGACTAGATATGGTCCGTATGTGTAGGAAACACCGTTCTTTTGTTCTCAGCACACTCACGATTCCTGCTATATTAGAAATTCTAGAAAGCAAGAGCGTGCTTCTCGCTGTAAAGCAGAGTGTGATCAATGGATGATTACACTGCTGTGTGTTTTACTTCAGAAATGGAGTTAAATCCCAGACTCTGTGTCTTCCTACAGGCAAGACTTCGTTTCAGGTAAGGGCAGTCAGTTTTCTGCTCAAACGAACTACATCGTTCACGAAGCTCACATGTTTCTCATCTTAACTGACAACCATTGGATGTTAGAGGGTCAGTGCTTTGTATCAGTTTCAGAAGCAGATTTGGACTACATATGGTCCATATGTGTAGGAAACACCGATCTTTTGTTCTGTGCACACTCACGTTTCCTGCTGTCTTAGAGACTCTAGAAAGCAAGAGCGTGCTTCTCGCTCTAAACAGAGTGTGATCCATGGATGAGACTATGCTGTGTGTTTCACTTCAGAAATGGAGTTAAATCCCATGAACTGTGTCTCCCTACAAGCAAGACTTCTTTTCAGGTAAGGGCAGTCACTTTTCTGCTCAAAGGAACTACATGGTTCACGAAGATCACAGGTTTCTCATCTTAACTGACAATCATTGGATGTTAGAGGACCAGTGCTTTGTATCTGTTTGAGAAGCAGAGTTGGACTAGATATGGTCCGTATATGTAGGAAGCACTGTTCTTTTGTTCTCAGCACACTCACGTTTCCTGCTGTGTTAGAGACTGTAGAAAGCAAGAGCGTGCTTCTCGCTCTAAAGCAGAGTGTGATCCATGGATGAGAACTATGCTGTGTGTTTCCCTTCAGAAAAGGAGTTAAATCCCAGGCTCTGTGTCTTCCTACAAGCAAGACTTCGTTTCAGGTAAGGGCAGTCACTTTTCAGCTCAAACGAATGACATCGTTCACGGAGTTCACACGTTTCTCATCTTAACAGACAAGCATTGGATGTTAGAGGACCAGTGCTTTGTATCAGTTTCAGAAGCATAGTTGGACTAGATATGGTCCGTATGTATAGGAAACACCGTTCTTTTGTTCTCAGCAAACTCACGTTTCCTGCTGTCTTAGAGACTCTAGAAAGCACGATCGTGCTTCTTCTTCTAAAGGAGAGTGTGATCAATGGATGAGAACACTGCTTTGTGTTTCACTTCAGAAATGGAGTTAAATCCCATGCTCTGAGTCTTCCTACAAGCAAGATTTCGTTTCAGGTAAGGGCAGTCACTTTTCTGCTCAAAGGAACTACATCCTTCACGAAGCTCACACGTTTCTCATCTTAACTGACAACCATTGGATGTTAGAGGACCAGTGCATTGTATCAGTTTCAGAAGAAGATTTGGACTACATATAGTCCGTATGTGTAGGAAACACCGTTTTTTTGTTCTGGGCACACTCAGATTTCCTGCTGTATTAGAGAATCTAGAAAGCAAGAGCGTGCTTCTTGCTTTAAAGTAGAGTGTGATCCATGGATGAGAAATATGCTGTGTGTTTCCCTTCAGAAATGGAGTTAAATCGCAGGCTCTGAGTCTTCCTACAAGCAAGACTTCGTTTCAGGTAAGGGCAGTTAGTTTTCTGCTCAAACGAACTACATCGTTCCGAAGCTCACACGTTTCTCATCTTAACTGACAAGCATTGGATGTAAGATGGTCAGTGCTTTTTTTCAGTTTCAGAAGCAGATTTGGACTACATATGGCCCATATGTGTAGGAAACACCCTTCTTTTGTTCTGGGCACACTCAGATTTCCTGCTGTATTAGAGACTCTAGAAAGCAAGAGTGTGCTTCTCACTCTAAAGCAGAGTGTGATCCATGGATGAGAACTATGCTGTGTGTTTCCCTTCAGAAATGGACTTAAATCACAGGCTCTGTGTCTTCCTACAAGCAAGACTTCTTTTCAGGTAAGGGCAGTCACTTTTCAGTTCAAAGGAACTACATCATTCAGTAAGCTCACACAGTTCTCATCTTAACTGACAAGCATTGGATGTTAGAGGACCAGTGCTTTGTATCACTTTCAGATGCAGAGTTGGACTAGATATGGTCCGTATGTGTAGGTAACACCGTTCTTTTGTTCTCAGCACACTCACGATTCCTGCTGTCTTAGAGACTTTAGAAAGCAAGAGCGTGCTTCTCGCTCTAAAGCAGAGTGTGATCCATGGATGAGAACTATGCTGTGTGTTTCCCTTCAGAAATGGAGTTAAATCCCAGACTCTGAGTCTTCCTACAAGCAAGACTTCAATTCAGGTAAGGGCAGTCACTTTTCAGTTCAAAGGACCTACCTCATTCACTAAGCTCACACGTTTCTCATCTTAACTGACAAGCATTGGATGTTAGAGGACCAGTGCTTTGTATCACTTTCAGAAGCAGAGTTGGACTATATATGGTCCGTATATGTAGGAAACACTGTTCTTTTGTTCTCAGCACACTCACTTTTCCTGCTGTGTTAGAGACTGTACAAAGCAAGAGCGTGCTTCTCGCTCTAAAGCAGAGTGTGATCCATGGATGAGAACTATGCTGTGTGTTTCCCTTCAGAAAAGGAGTTAAATCCCAGGCTCTGTGTCTTCCTACAAGCAAGACTTCTTTTCAGGTAAGGGCAGTCACTTTTCTCCTCAAACAAACGACATCGTTCACGGAGTTCACACGTTTCTCATCTTAACAGACAAGCATTGGATGTTAGAGGACCAGTACTTTGTATCAGTTTCAGAAACAGAGTTGGAGTAGATATAGTCCGTATGTATAGGAAACACCGTTCTTTTGTTCTCAGCAAACTCACGTTTCCTGCTGTCTTAGAGACTCTAGAAAGCACAATCGTGCTTCTTCTACTAAAGCACAGTATGATCAATTGATGAGAACACTGCTTTGTGTTTCACTTCAGAAATGGAGTTAAATCCCATGCTCTGAGTCTTCCTACAAGCAAGATTTCATTTCAGGTAAGGGCAGTCACTTTTCTGCTCAAAGGAACTACATCGTTCACAAAGCTCACACGTTTCTCATCTTAACTGACAAGCATTGGATGGTAGAGGACCAGTGCTTTGTATCAGTTTCAGAAGAAGAGTTGGACTAGATATGGTCCATATGTGTAGGAAACACCGTTCTTTTGTTCTGGGCACACTCAGATTTCCTGCTGTATTAGAAATTCTAGAAAGCAAGAGCGTGCTTCTCGCTGTAAAGCAGAGTGTGATCAATGGATGATTACACTGCTGTGTGTTTTACTTCAGAAATGGAGTTAAATCCCAGGCTCTGAGTCGTCCTACAAGCAAGACTTAAATTCAGGTAAGGGCAGTCACTTTTCTGCTCAAACTAACTACATCGTTCACGAAGCTCACACATTTCTAATCTTAACTGACAAGCATTGGATGTTAGAGGGTCAGTGCTTTGTATCAGTTTCAGAAGCAGATTTGGACTACATATGGTCCATATGTGTAGGAAACACCGTACTTTTGTTCTCAGCACACTCAGATTTCCTGCTGTATTAGAGAGTCTAGAAAGCTAGAGTGTGCTTCTCGCTCTAAAGCAGAGTGTGATCCATGGATGAGAACTATGCTGTGTGTTTCCCTTCAGAAATGGACTTAAATCCCAGGCTCTGTGTCTTACTACAAGCAAGACTTCGTTTCAGGTAAGGGCAGTCACTTTTCTGCTCAAATGAACTACATCATTCACGAAGCTCACACGTTTCTCATCTTAATTGACAAGCATTGGATGTTAGAGGCCCAGTGCTTTGTATCAGTTTCAGAAGAAGAGTTGGACTAGATATGGTCCATATGTGTAGGAAACACCGTTCTTTTGTTCTGGGCACACTCAGATTTCCTGCTGTCTTAGAGACTCTAGAAAGCAAGAGTGTGCTTCTTGCTCTAAAGCAGAGTGTGATCCATGGATGAGAACTATGCTGTGTGCTTGACTTCAGAAATGGAGTTAAATCCCAGGCTCTGTGTCTTCCTACAGGCAAGATTTCGTTTCAGGTAAGGGCAGTCACTTTTCAGCTCAAACGAACTACATCGTTCACTGAGCTCACACATTTCTCATCTTAACAGACAAGCATTGGATGTTAGAGGACCAGTGCTTTGTATCAGTTTCAGAAGCAGAGTTGGACTAGATATTGTCCGTATGTGTAGGAAACACCGTTCTTTTTTCTCAGCACACTCACGTTTCCTGCTGTCTTAGAGACTCTAGAAAGCAAGAGCGTGCTTCTTGTTCTAAAGCAGAGTGTCATCAATGGATGAGACAATGCAGTGTGTTTCACTTCAGAAATGGAGTTAAATCCCAGGCTCTGAGTCTCCCTACAAGCAAGATTTCGTTTCAGGTAAGGGCAGTCACTTTTCTGCTCAAAGGAACTACATCGTTCACGAAGCTCACACGTTTCTCATCTTAACGGACAAGCATTGGATGTTAGAGGACCAGTGCTTTGTATCAGTTTCAGGAGAAGAGTTGGACTAGATATGGTCCATATGTGTAGGAAACACCGTTCTTTTGTTCTGGGCACACTCAGATTTCCTGCTATATTAGAAATTCTATAAAGCAAGAGCGTGCTTCTCGCTCTAAAGCAGAGTTTGATCAATGGATTATTACACTGCTGTGTGTTTTACTTCAGGAATGGAGTTAAATCCCAGGCTCTGAGTCTTCCTACAAGCAAGACTTAAATTCAGGTAAGGGCAGTCACTTTTCTGCTCAAACTAACTACATCGTTCACTGAGCTCACACATTTCTCATCTTAACAGACAAGCATTGGATGTTAGAGGACCAGTGCTTTGTATCAGTTTCAGAAGCAGAGTTGGACTAGATATTGTCCGTATGTGCAGGAAACACCGTTCTTTTTTCTCAGCACACGCACGTTTCCTACTGTCTTAGAGACTCTAGAAAGCAAGAGCGTGCTTCTTGTTTTAAAGCAGAGTGTCATCAATGGATGAGACAATGCAGTGTGTTTCACTTCAGAAATGGAGTTAAATCCCAGGCTCTGAGTCTCCCTACAAGCAAGATTTCATTTCAGGTAAGGGCAGTCACTTTTCTGCTCAAAGGAACTACATCGTTCACAAAGCTCACACGTTTCTCATCTTAACTGACAAGCATTGGATGTTAGAGGACCAGTGCTTTGTATCAGTTTCAGGAGAAGAGTTGGACTAGATATGGTCCATATGTGTAGGAAACACCATTCTTTTTTTCTGAGCACACTCAGATTTCCTGCTATATTAGAAATTCTAGAAAGCAAGAGCGTGCTTCTCGCTGTAAAGCAGAGTGTGATCAATGGAGGATTACACTGCTGTGTGTTTTACTTCAGAAATGGAGTTAAATCCCAGACTCTGTGTCTTCCTACAGGCAAGACTTCGTTTCAGGTAAGGGCAGTCAGTTTTCTGCTCAAACGAACTACATCGTTCACGAAGCTCACATGTTTCTCATCTTAACTGACAACCATTGGATGTTAGAGGGTCAGTGCTTTGTATCAGTTTCAGAAGCAGATTTGGACTACATATGGTCCATATGTGTAGGAAACACCGATCTTTTGTTCTGTGCACACTCACGTTTCCTGCTGTCTTAGAGACTCTAGAAAGCAAGAGCGTGCTTCTCGCTCTAAAACAGAGTGTGATCCATGGATGAGACTATGCTGTGTGTTTCACTTCAGAAATGGAGTTAAATCCCATGAACTGTGTCTCCCTACAAGCAAGACTTCTTTTCAGGTAAAGGCAGTCACTTTTCTGCTCAAAGGAACTACATGGTTCACGAAGATCACAGGTTTCTCATCTTAACTGACAATCATTGGATGTTAGAGGACCAGTGCTTTGTATCTGTTTGAGAAGCAGAGTTGGACTAGATATGGTCCGTATATGTAGGAAGCACTGTTCTTTTGTTCTCAGCACACTCACGTTTCCTGCTGTGTTAGAGACTGTAGAAAGCAAGAGCGTGCTTCTCGCTCTAAAGCAGAGTGTGATCCATGGATGAGAACTATGCTGTGTGTTTCCCTTCAGAAAAGGAGTTAAATCCCAGGCTCTGTGTCTTCCTACAAGCAAGACTTCGTTTCAGGTAAGGGCAGTCACTTTTCAGCTCAAACGAATGACATCGTTCACGGAGTTCACACGTTTCTCATCTTAACAGACAAGCATTGGATGTTAGAGGACCAGTGCTTTGTATCAGTTTCAGAAGCATAGTTGGACTAGATATGGTCCGTATGTATAGGAAACACCGTTCTTTTGTTCTCAGCAAACTCACGTTTCCTGCTGTCTTAGAGACTCTAGAAAGCACGATCGTGCTTCTTCTTCTAAAGGAGAGTGTGATCAATGGATGAGAACACTGCTTTGTGTTTCACTTCAGAAATGGAGTTAAATCCCATGCTCTGAGTCTTCCTACAAGCAAGATTTCGTTTCAGGTAAGGGCAGTCACTTTTCTGCTCAAAGGAACTACATCCTTCACGAAGCTCACACGTTTCTCATCTTAACTGACAACCATTGGATGTTAGAGGACCAGTGCATTGTATCAGTTTCAGAAGAAGATTTGGACTACATATAGTCCGTATGTGTAGGAAACACCGTTTTTTTGTTCTGGGCACACTCAGATTTCCTGCTGTATTAGAGAATCTAGAAAGCAAGAGCGTGCTTCTTGCTTTAAAGTAGAGTGTGATCCATGGATGAGAAATATGCTGTGTGTTTCCCTTCAGAAATGGAGTTAAATCGCAGGCTCTGAGTCTTCCTACAAGTAAGACTTCGTTTCAGGTAAGGGCAGTTAGTTTTCTGCTCAAACGAACTACATTGTTCCGAAGCTCACACGTTTCTCATCTTAACTGACAAGCATTGGATGTAAGATGGTCAGTGCTTTTTTTCAGTTTCAGAAGCAGATTTGGACTACATATGGCCCATATGTGTAGGAAACACCCTTCTTTTGTTCTGGGCACACTCAGATTTCCTGCTGTATTAGAGACTCTAGAAAGCAAGAGTGTGCTTCTCACTCTAAAGCAGAGTGTGATCCATGGATGAGAACTATGCTGTGTGTTTCCCTTCAGAAATGGACTTAAATCACAGGCTCTGTGTCTTCCTACAAGCAAGACTTCTTTTCAGGTAAGGGCAGTCACTTTTCAGTTCAAAGGAACTACATCATTCAGTAAGCTCACACAGTTCTCATCTTAACTGACAAGCATTGGATGTTAGAGGACCAGTGCTTTGTATCACTTTCAGACGCAGAGTTGGACTAGATATGGTCCGTATGTGTAGGAAACACCGTTCTTTTGTTCTCAGCACACTCACGATTCCTGCTGTCTTAGAGACTTTAGAAAGCAAGAGCGTGCTTCTCGCTCTAAAGCAGAGTGTGATCCATGGATGAGAACTATGCTGTGTGTTTCCCTTCAGAAATGGAGTTAAATCCCAGACTCTGAGTCTTCCTACAAGCAAGACTTCAATTCAGGTAAGGGCAGTCACTTTTCAGTTCAAAGGACCTACCTCATTCACTAAGCTCACACGTTTCTCATCTTAACTGACAAGCATTGGATGTTAGAGGACCAGTGCTTTGTATCACTTTCAGAAGCAGAGTTGGACTATATATGTTCCGTATATGTAGGAAACACTGTTCTTTTGTTCTCAGCACACTCACTTTTCCTGCTGTGTTAGAGACTGTACAAAGCAAGAGCGTGCTTCTCGCTCTAAAGCAGAGTGTGATCCATGGATGAGAACTATGCTGTGTGTTTCCCTTCAGAAAAGGAGTTAAATCCCAGGCTCTGTGTCTTCCTACAAGCAAGACTTCTTTTCAGGTAAGGGCAGTCACTTTTCTCCTCAAACAAACGACATCGTTCACGGAGTTCACACGTTTCTCATCTTAACAGACAAGCATTGGATGTTAGAGGACCAGTACTTTGTATCAGTTTCAGAAGCAGAGTTGGAGTAGATATGGTCCGTATGTATAGGAAACACCGTTCTTTTGTTCTCAGCAAACTCACGTTTCCTGCTGTCTTAGAGACTCTAGAAAGCACAATCGTGCTTCTTCTACTAAAGCACAGTGTGATCAATTGATGAGAACACTGCTTTGTGTTTCACTTCAGAAATGGAGTTAAATCCCATGCTCTGAGTCTTCCTACAAGCAAGACTTTGTTTCAGGTAAGGGCAGTCACTTTTCTGCTCAAAGGAACTACATCCTTCACGAAGCTCACACGTTTCTCATCTTAACTGACAACCATTGGATGTTAGAGGACCAGTGCATTGTATCAGTTTCAGAAGAAGATTTGGACTACATATAGTCCGTATGTGTAGGAAACACCATTTTTTTGTTCTGGGCACACTCAGATTTCCTGCTGTATTAGAGAATCTAGAAAGCAAGAGCGTGCATCTTGCTCTAAAGTAGAGTGTGATCCATGGGTGAGAAATATGCTGTGTGTTTCCCTTCAGAAATGGAGTTAAATCCCAGGCTCTGTGTCTTCCTACAGGCAAGAATTCGTTTCAGGTAAGGGCAGTCACTTTTCTGCTCAAACTACATCGTTCATGAAGCTCAAACGTTTCTCATCTTAATTGACAAGCATTGGATGTTAGAGGACCAGTGCTTTGTATCAGTTTCAGAAGAAGAGTTGGACTAGATATCGTCCATATGTGTAGGAAACACCGTTCTTTTGTTCTCAGCACACTCACGTTTCCTGCTGGCTTAGAGAATTTAGAAAGCAAGAGCGTGCTTCTCGCTCTAAAGCAGAGTGTAATCCATGGATGAGAACTATGCTGTGTGTTTCCCTTCAGAAATGGCGTTAAATCCCAGGCTGTGTGTCTTCCTACAAGCAAGACTTCGTTTCAGGTAAGGGCAGTCACTTATCAGCTCAAACGAACCACATCCTTCACTGAGCTCACACGTTTCTCATCTTAACAGACAAGCATTGGATGTTAGAGGACCAGTGCATTGTATCAGTTTCAGAAGAAGATTTGGACTACATATAGTCAGTATGTGTAGGAAACACCGTTCTTTTGTTCTGGGCACACTCAGATTTCCTGCTGTCTTAGAGACTCTAGAAAGCAAGAGCGTGCTTCTTGCTCTAAAGCAGAGTGTGATTCATTGATGAGAACTATGCTGTATGTTTCCCTTCAGAAATGGAGTTAAATCCCAGACTCTGTGTCTTCCTACAGGCCAGACTTCGTTTCAGGTAAGGGCAGTCACTTTTCAGCTCAAAGGAACTACATCATTCACTAAGCTCACACGTTTCTCATCTTAACAGACAAGCATTGGATTTTAGAGGACCAGTGCTTTGTATCAGTTTCAGAAGCAGAGTTGGACTAGATATTGTCCGTATGTGTAGGAAACACCGTTCTTTTGTTCTCAGCACACTCACGTTTCTTGCTGTCTTAGAGACTCTAGAAAGCAAGAGCGTGCTTCTTGTTCTAAAGCAGAGTGTCATCAAAAGATGAGACAATGCAGTGTGTTTCACTTCAGAAATGGAGTTAAATCCCAGGCTCTGAGTCTCCCTACAAGCAAGACTTCGTTTCAGGTAAGGGTAGTCACTTTTCTGCTCAAAGGAACTACATCGTTCACGAAGCTCACACGTTTCTCATCTTAATTGACAAGCATTGGATGGTAGAGGACCAGTGCTTTGTATCAGTTTCAGAAGAAGAGTTGGACTAGATATGGTCCATATGTGTAGGAAACACCATTCTTTTGTTCTGGGGACACTCAGATTTCCTGCTGTATTAGAAATTCTAGAAAGCAAGAGCGTGCTTCTCGCTGTAAAGCAGAGTGTGATCAATGGATGATTACACTGCTGTGTGTTTTACTTCAGAAATGGAGTTAAATCCCAGGCTCTGAGTCGTCCTACAAGCAAGACTTAAATTCAGGTAAGGGCAGTCACTTTTCTGCTCAAACTAACTACATCGTTCACGAAGCTCACACATTTCTCATCTTAACTGACAAGCATTGGATGTTAGAGGGTCAGTGCTTTGTATCAGTTTCAGAAGCAGATTTGGACTACATATGGTCCATATGTGTAGGAAACACCGTACTTTTGTTCTCAGCACACTCAGATTTCCTGCTGTATTAGAGAGTCTAGAAAGCTAGAGTGTGCTTCTCGCTCTAAAGCAGAGTGTGATCCATGGATGAGAACTATGCTGTGTGTTTCCCTTCAGAAATGGACTTAAATCCCAGGCTCTGTGTCTTACTACAAGCAAGACTTCGTTTCAGGTAAGGGCAGTCACTTTTCTGCTCAAATGAACTACATCATTCACGAAGCTCACACGTTTCTCATCTTAATTGACAAGCATTGGATGTTAGAGGACCAGTGCTTTGTATCAGTTTCAGAAGAAGAGTTGGACTAGATATGGTCCATATGTATAGGAAACACCGTTCTTTTGTTCTGGGCACACTCAGATTTCCTGCTGTCTTAGAGACTCTAGAAAGCAAGAGTGTGCTTCTTGCTCTAAAGCAGAGTGTGATCCATGGATGAGAACTATGCTGTGTGCTTGACTTCAGAAATGGAGTTAAATCCCAGGCTCTGTGTCTTCCTACAGGCAAGACTTCGTTTCAGGTAAGGGCAGTCACTTTTCAGCTCAAACGAACTACATCGTTCACTGAGCTCACACATTTCTCATCTTAACAGACAAGCATTGGATGTTAGAGGACCAGTGCTTTGTATCAGTTTCAGAAGCAGAGTTGGACTAGATATTGTCCGTATGTGTAGGAAACACCGTTCTTTTTTCTCAGCACACTCACGTTTCCTGCTGTCTTAGAGACTCTAGAAAGCAAGAGCGTGCTTCTTGTTCTAAAGCAGAGTGTCATCAATGGATGAGACAATGCAGTGTGTTTCACTTCAGAAATGGAGTTAAATCCCAGGCTCTGAGTCTCCCTACAAGCAAGATTTCGTTTCAGGTAAGGGCAGTCACTTTTCTGCTCAAAGGAACTACATCGTTCACGAAGCTCACACGTTTCTCATCTTAATTGACAAGCATTGGATGTTAGAGGACCAGTGCTTTGTATCAGTTTCAGGAGAAGAGTTGGACTAGATATGGTCCATATGTGTAGGAAACACCGTTCTTTTGTTCTGGGCACACTCAGATTTCCTGCTATATTAGAAATTCTATAAAGCAAGAGCGTGCTTCTCGCTCTAAAGCAGAGTTTGATCAATGGATTATTACACTGCTGTGTGTTTTACTTCAGGAATGGAGTTAATTCCCAGGCTCTGAGTCTTCCTACAAGCAAGACTTAAATTCAGGTAAGGGCAGTCACTTTTCTGCTCAAACTAACTACATCGTTCACTGAGCTCACACATTTCTCATCTTAACAGACAAGCATTGGATGTTAGAGGACCAGTGCTTTGTATCAGTTTCAGAAGCAGAGTTGGACTAGATATTGTCCGTATGTGTAGGAAACACCGTTCTTTTTTCTCAGCACACTCACGTTTCCTGCTGTCTTAGAGACTCTAGAAAGCAAGAGCGTGCTTCTTGTTTTAAAGCAGAGTGTCATCAATGGATGAGACAATGCAGTGTGTTTCACTTCAGAAATGGAGTTAAATCCCAGGCTCTGAGTCTCCCTACAAGCAAGATTTCATTTCAGGTAAGGGCAGTCACTTTTCTGCTCAAAGGAACTACATCATTCACGAAGCTCACACGTTTCTCATCTTAACTGACAAGCATTGGATGTTAGAGGACCAGTGCTTTGTATCAGTTTCAGGAGAAGAGTTGGACTAGATATGGTCCATATGTGTAGGAACCACCATTCTTTTTTTCTGAGCACACTCAGATTTCCTGCTATATTAGAAATTCTAGAAAGCAAGAGCGTGCTTCTCGCTGTAAAGCAGAGTGTGATCAATGGATGATTACACTGCTGTGTGTTTTACTTCAGAAATGGAGTTAAATCCCAGGCTCTGAGTCTTCCTACAAGCAAGACTTAAATTCAGGTAAGGGCAGTCACTTTTCTGCTCAAACTAACTACATCGTTCACGAAGCTCACACATTTCTCATCTTAACTGACAAGCATTGGATGTTAGAGGGTCAGTGCTTTGTATCAGTTTCAGAAGCAGATTTGGACTACATATGGTCCATATGTGTAGGAAACACCGTACTTTTGTTCTGGGCACACTCAGATTTCCTGCTGTCTTAGAGAGTCTAGAAAGCTAGAGTGTGCTTCTCGCTCTAAAGCAGAGTGTGATCCATGGATGAGAACTATGCTGTGTGTTTCCCTTCAGAAATGGACTTAAATCCCAGGCTCTGTGTCTTACTACAAGCAAGACTTCGTTTCAGGTAAGGGCAGTCACTTTTCTGCTCAAATGAACTACATCATTCACGAAGCTCACACGGTTCTCATCTTAACTGACAACCATTGGATGTTAGAGGACCAGTGCATTGTATCAGTTTCAGAAGAAGATTTGGACTACATATAGTCCGTATGTGTAGGAAACACCGTTTTTTTGTTCTGGGCACACTCAGATTTCCTGGTGTATTAGAGAATCTAGAAAGCAAGAGCGTGCTTCTTGATTTAAAGTAGAGTGTGATCCATGGATGAGAAATATGCTGTGTGTTTCCCTTCAGAAATGGAGTTAAATCCCAGGCTCTGTGTCTTCCTACAGGCAAGACTTCGTTTCAGGTAAGGGCAATCACTTTTCTGCTCAAACTACACGTTCACGAAGCTCAAACGTTTCTCATCTTAACAGACAAGCATTGGATGTTAGAGGACCAGTGCATTGTATCAGTTTCAGAAGAAGATTTGGACTACATATAGTCAGTATGTGTAGGAAACACCGTTCTTTTGTTCTGGGCACAATCAGACTTCCTGCTGTCTTAGAGACTCTAGAAAGCAAGAGCGTGCTTCTTGCTCTAAAGCAGAGTGTGATCCATGGATGAGAACTATGCTGTATGTTTCCCTTCAGAAATGGAGTTAAATCCCAGACTCTGTGTCTTCCTACAGGCAAGACTTCGTTTCAGGTAAGGGCAGTCAGTTTTCTGCTCAAACGAACTACATCGTTCACGAAGCTCACATGTTTCTCATCTTAACTGACAACCATTGGATGTTAGAGGGTCAGTGCTTTGTATCAGTTTCAGAAGCAGATTTGGACTACATATGGTCCATATGTGTAGGAAACACCGTTCTTTTGTTCTGGGCACACTCAGATTTCCTGCTGTCTTAGAGACTCTAGAAAGCAAGAGTGTGCTTCTTGCTCTAAAGCAGAGTGTGATCCATGGATGAGAACTATGCTGTGTGCTTGACTTCAGAAATGGAGTTAAATCCCAGGCTCTGTGTCTTCCTACAGGCAAGACTTCGTTTCAGGTAAGGGCAGTCACTTTTCAGCTCAAACGAACTACATCGTTCACTGAGCTCACACATTTCTCATCTTAACAGACAAGCATTGGATGTTAGAGGACCAGTGCTTTGTATCAGTTTCAGAAGCAGAGTTGGACTAGATATTGTCCGTATGTGTAGGAAACACCGTTCTTTTTTCTCAGCACACTCACGTTTCCTGCTGTCTTAGAGACTCTAGAAAGCAAGAGCGTGCTTCTTGTTCTAAAGCAGAGTGTCATCAATGGATGAGACAATGCAGTGTGTTTCACTTCAGAAATGGAGTTAAATCCCAGGCTCTGAGTCTCCCTACAAGCAAGATTTCGTTTCAGGTAAGGGCAGTCACTTTTCTGCTCAAAGGAACTACATCGTTCACGAAGCTCACACGTTTCTCATCTTAATTGACAAGCATTGGATGTTAGAGGACCAGTGCTTTGTATCAGTTTCAGGAGAAGAGTTGGACTAGATATGGTCCATATGTGTAGGAAACACCGTTCTTTTGTTCTGGGCACACTCAGATTTCCTGCTATATTAGAAATTCTATAAAGCAAGAGCGTGCTTCTCGCTCTAAAGCAGAGTTTGATCAATGGATTATTACACTGCTGTGTGTTTTACTTCAGGAATGGAGTTAATTCCCAGGCTCTGAGTCTTCCTACAAGCAAGACTTAAATTCAGGTAAGGGCAGTCACTTTTCTGCTCAAACTAACTACATCGTTCACTGAGCTCACACATTTCTCATCTTAACAGACAAGCATTGGATGTTAGAGGACCAGTGCTTTGTATCAGTTTCAGAAGCAGAGTTGGACTAGATATTGTCCGTATGTGTAGGAAACACCGTTCTTTTTTCTCAGCACACTCACGTTTCCTGCTGTCTTAGAGACTCTAGAAAGCAAGAGCGTGCTTCTTGTTTTAAAGCAGAGTGTCATCAATGGATGAGACAATGCAGTGTGTTTCACTTCAGAAATGGAGTTAAATCCCAGGCTCTGAGTCTCCCTACAAGCAAGATTTCATTTCAGGTAAGGGCAGTCACTTTTCTGCTCAAAGGAACTACATCATTCACGAAGCTCACACGTTTCTCATCTTAACTGACAAGCATTGGATGTTAGAGGACCAGTGCTTTGTATCAGTTTCAGGAGAAGAGTTGGACTAGATATGGTCCATATGTGTAGGAACCACCATTCTTTTTTTCTGAGCACACTCAGATTTCCTGCTATATTAGAAATTCTAGAAAGCAAGAGCGTGCTTCTCGCTGTAAAGCAGAGTGTGATCAATGGATGATTACACTGCTGTGTGTTTTACTTCAGAAATGGAGTTAAATCCCAGGCTCTGAGTCTTCCTACAAGCAAGACTTAAATTCAGGTAAGGGCAGTCACTTTTCTGCTCAAACTAACTACATCGTTCACGAAGCTCACACATTTCTCATCTTAACTGACAAGCATTGGATGTTAGAGGGTCAGTGCTTTGTATCAGTTTCAGAAGCAGATTTGGACTACATATGGTCCATATGTGTAGGAAACACCGTACTTTTGTTCTGGGCACACTCAGATTTCCTGCTGTCTTAGAGAGTCTAGAAAGCTAGAGTGTGCTTCTCGCTCTAAAGCAGAGTGTGATCCATGGATGAGAACTATGCTGTGTGTTTCCCTTCAGAAATGGACTTAAATCCCAGGCTCTGTGTCTTACTACAAGCAAGACTTCGTTTCAGGTAAGGGCAGTCACTTTTCTGCTCAAATGAACTACATCATTCACGAAGCTCACACGGTTCTCATCTTAACTGACAACCATTGGATGTTAGAGGACCAGTGCATTGTATCAGTTTCAGAAGAAGATTTGGACTACATATAGTCCGTATGTGTAGGAAACACCGTTTTTTTGTTCTGGGCACACTCAGATTTCCTGGTGTATTAGAGAATCTAGAAAGCAAGAGCGTGCTTCTTGATTTAAAGTAGAGTGTGATCCATGGATGAGAAATATGCTGTGTGTTTCCCTTCAGAAATGGAGTTAAATCCCAGGCTCTGTGTCTTCCTACAGGCAAGACTTCGTTTCAGGTAAGGGCAATCACTTTTCTGCTCAAACTACACGTTCACGAAGCTCAAACGTTTCTCATCTTAACAGACAAGCATTGGATGTTAGAGGACCAGTGCATTGTATCAGTTTCAGAAGAAGATTTGGACTACATATAGTCAGTATGTGTAGGAAACACCGTTCTTTTGTTCTGGGCACAATCAGACTTCCTGCTGTCTTAGAGACTCTAGAAAGCAAGAGCGTGCTTCTTGCTCTAAAGCAGAGTGTGATCCATGGATGAGAACTATGCTGTATGTTTCCCTTCAGAAATGGAGTTAAATCCCAGACTCTGTGTCTTCCTACAGGCAAGACTTCGTTTCAGGTAAGGGCAGTCAGTTTTCTGCTCAAACGAACTACATCGTTCACGAAGCTCACATGTTTCTCATCTTAACTGACAACCATTGGATGTTAGAGGGTCAGTGCTTTGTATCAGTTTCAGAAGCAGATTTGGACTACATATGGTCCATATGTGTAGGAAACACCGATCTTTTGTTCTGTGCACACTCACGTTTCCTGCTGTCTTAGAGACTCTATAAAGCAAGAGCGTGCTTCTCGCTCTAAAACAGAGTGTGATCCATGGATGAGACTATGCTGTGTGTTTCACTTCAGAAATGGAGTTAAATCCCATGAACTGTGTCTCCCTACAAGCAAGACTTCTTTTCAGGTAAGGGCAGTCACTTTTCTGCTCAAAGGAACTACATGGTTCACGAAGATCACAGGTTTCTCATCTTAACTGACAATCATTGGATGTTAGAGGACCAGTGCTTTGTATCTGTTTGAGAAGCAGAGTTGGACTAGATATGGTCCGTATATGTAGGAAGCACTGTTCTTTTGTTCTCAGCACACTCACGTTTCCTGCTGTGTTAGAGACTGTAGAAAGCAAGAGCGTGCTTCTCGCTCTAAAGCAGAGTGTGATCCATGGATGAGAACTATGCTGTGTGTTTCCCTTCAGAAAAGGAGTTAAATCCCAGGCTCTGTGTCTTCCTACAAGCAAGACTTCGTTTCAGGTAAGGGCAGTCACTTTTCAGCTCAAACGAATGACATCGTTCACAGAGTTCACACGTTTCTCATCTTAACAGACAAGCATTGGATGTTAGAGGACCAGTGCTTTGTATCAGTTTCAGAAGCATAGTTGGACTAGATATGGTCCGTATGTATAGGAAACACCGTTCTTTTGTTCTCAGCAAACTCACGTTTCCTGCTGTCTTAGAGACTCTAGAAAGCACGATCGTGCTTCTTCTTCTAAAGGAGAGTGTGATCAATGGATGAGAACACTGCTTTGTGTTTCACTTCAGAAATGGAGTTAAATCCCATGCTCTGAGTCTTCCTACAAGCAAGATTTCGTTTCAGGTAAGGGCAGTCACTTTTCTGCTCAAAGGAACTACATCCTTCACGAAGCTCACACGTTTCTCATCTTAACTGACAACCATTGGATGTTAGAGGACCAGTGCATTGTATCAGTTTCAGAAGAAGATTTGGACTACATATAGTCCGTATGTGTAGGAAACACCGTTTTTTTGTTCTGGGCACACTCAGATTTCCTGCTGTATTAGAGAATCTAGAAAGCAAGAGCGTGCTTCTTGCTTTAAAGTAGAGTGTGATCCATGGATGAGAAATATGCTGTGTGTTTCCCTTCAGAAATGGAGTTAAATCGCAGGCTCTGAGTCTTCCTACAAGCAAGACTTCGTTTCAGGTAAGGGCAGTTAGTTTTCTGCTCAAACGAACTACATCGTTCCGAAGCTCACACGTTTCTCATCTTAACTGACAAGCATTGGATGTAAGATGGTCAGTGCTTTTTTTCAGTTTCAGAAGCAGATTTGGACTACATATGGCCCATATGTGTAGGAAACACCCTTCTTTTGTTCTGGGCACACTCAGATTTCCTGCTGTATTAGAGACTCTAGAAAACAAGAGTGTGCTTCTCACTCTAAAGCAGAGTGTGATCCATGGATGAGAACTATGCTGTGTGTTTCCCTTCAGAAATGGACTTAAATCACAGGCTCTGTGTCTTCCTACAAGCAAGACTTCTTTTCAGGTAAGGGCAGTCACTTTTCAGTTCAAAGGAACTACATCATTCAGTAAGCTCACACAGTTCTCATCTTAACTGACAAGCATTGGATGTTAGAGGACCAGTGCTTTGTATCACTTTCAGACGCAGAGTTGGACTAGATATGGTCCGTATGTGTAGGAAACACCGTTCTTTTGTTCTCAGCACACTCACGATTCCTGCTGTCTTAGAGACTTTAGAAAGCAAGAGCGTGCTTCTCGCTCTAAAGCAGAGTGTGATCCATGGATGAGAACTATGCTGTGTGTTTCCCTTCAGAAATGGAGTTAAATCCCAGACTCTGAGTCTTCCTACAAGCAAGACTTCAATTCAGGTAAGGGCAGTCACTTTTCAGTTCAAAGGACCTACCTCATTCACTAAGCTCACACGTTTGTCATCTTAACTGACAAGCATTGGATGTTAGAGGACCAGTGCTTTGTATCACTTTCAGAAGCAGAGTTGGACTATATATGGTCCGTATATGTAGGAAACACTGTTCTTTTGTTCTCAGCACACTCACTTTTCCTGCTGTGTTAGAGACTGTACAAAGCAAGAGCGTGCTTCTCGCTCTTAAGCAGAGTGTGATCCATGGATGAGAACTATGCTGTGTGTTTCCCTTCAGAAAAGGAGTTAAATCCCAGGCTCTGTGTCTTCCTACAAGCAAGACTTCTTTTCAGGTAAGGGCAGTCACTTTTCTCCTCAAACAAACGACATCGTTCACGGAGTTCACACGTTTCTCATCTTAACAGACAAGCATTGGATGTTAGAGGACCAGTACTTTGTATCAGTTTCAGAAGCAGAGTTGGAGTAGATATGGTCCGTATGTATAGGAAACACTGTTCTTTTGTTCTCAGCAAACTCACGTTTCCTGCTGTCTTAGAGAATCTAGAAAGCACAATCGTGCTTCTTCTACTAAAGCACAGTGTGATCAATTGATGAGAACACTGCTTTGTGTTTCACTTCAGAAATGGAGTTAAATCCCATGCTCTGAGTCTTCCTACAAGCAAGACTTTGTTTCAGGTAAGGGCAGTCACTTTTCTGCTCAAAGGAACTACATCCTTCACGAAGCTCACACGTTTCTCATCTTAACTGACAACCATTGGATGTTAGAGGACCAGTGCATTGTATCAGTTTCAGAAGAAGATTTGGACTACATATAGTCCGTATGTGTAGGAAACACCATTTTTTTGTTCTGGGCACACTCAGATTTCCTGCTGTATTAGAGAATCTAGAAAGCAAGAGCGTGCTTCTTGCTCTAAAGCAGAGTGTGATTCATTGATGAGAACTATGCAGTGTGTTTCCCTTCAGAAATGGAGTTAAATCCCAGACTCTGAGACTCCCTACAAGCAAGACTTCGTTTCAGGTAAGGGTAGTCACTTTTCTGCTCAAAGGAACTACATCGTTCACGAAGCTCACACGTTTCTCATCTTAATTGACAAGCATTGGATGGTAGAGGACCAGTGCTTTGTATCAGTTTCAGAAGAAGAGTTGGACTAGATATGGTCCATATGTGTAGGAAACACCATTCTTTTGTTCTGGGGACACTCAGATTTCCTGCTGTATTAGAAATTCTAGAAAGCAAGAGCGTGCTTCTCGCTGTAAAGCAGAGTGTGATCAATGGATGATTACACTGCTGTGTGTTTTACATCAGAAATGGAGTTAAATCCCAGGCTCTGAGTCGTCCTACAAGCAAGACTTAAATTCAGGTAAGGGCAGTCACTTTTCTGCTCAAACTAACTACATCGTTCACGAAGCTCACACATTTCTCATCTTAACTGACAAGCATTGGATGTTAGAGGGTCAGTGCTTTGTATCAGTTTCAGAAGCAGATTTGGACTACATATGGTCCATATGTGTAGGAAACACCGTACTTTTGTTCTCAGCACACTCAGATTTCCTGCTGTATTAGAGAGTCTAGAAAGCTAGAGTGTGCTTCTCGCTCTAAAGCAGAGTGTGATCCATGGATGAGAACTATGCTGTGTGTTTCCCGTCAGAAATGGACTTAAATCCCAGGCTCTGTGTCTTACTACAAGCAAGACTTCGTTTCAGGTAAGGGCAGTCACTTTTCTGCTCAAATGAACTACATCATTCACGAAGCTCACACGTTTCTCATCTTAATTGACAAGCATTGGATGTCAGAGGACCAGTGCTTTGTATCAGTTTCAGAAGAAGAGTTGGACTAGATATGGTCCATATGTGTAGGAAACACCGTTCTTTTGTTCTGGGCACACTCAGATTTCCTGCTGTCTTAGAGACTCTAGAAAGCAAGAGTGTGCTTCTTGCTCTAAAGCACAGTGTGATCCATGGATGAGAACTATGCTGTGTGCTTGACTTCAGAAATGGAGTTAAATCCCAGGCTCTGTGTCTTCCTACAGGCAAGACTTCATTTCAGGTAAGGGCAGTCACTTTTCAGCTCAAACGAACTACATCGTTCACTGAGCTCACACATTTCTCATCTTAACAGACAAGCATTGGATGTTAGAGGACCAGTGCTTTGTATCAGTTTCAGAAGCAGAGTTGGACTAGATATTGTCCGTATGTGTAGGAAACACCGTTCTTTTTTCTCAGCACACTCACGTTTCCTGCTGTCTTAGAGACTCTAGAAAGCAAGAGCGTGCTTCTTGTTCTAAAGCAGAGTGTCATCAATGGATGAGACAATGCAGTGTGTTTCACTTCAGAAATGGAGTTAAATCCCAGGCTCTGAGTCTCCCTACAAGCAAGATTTCGTTTCAGGTAAGGGCAGTCACTTTTCTGCTCAAAGGAACTACATCGTTCACGAAGCTCACACGTTTCTCATCTTAACTGACAAGCATTGGATGTTAGAGGACCAGTGCTTTGTATCAGTTTCAGGAGAAGAGTTGGACTAGATATGGTCCATATGTGTAGGAAACACCGTTCTTTTGTTCTGGGCACACTCAGATTTCCTGCTATATTAGAAATTCTAGAAAGCAAGAGCGTGCTTCTCGCTCTAAAGCAGAGTTTGATCAATGGATGATTACACTGCTGTGTGTTTTACTTCAGAAATGGAGTTAAATCCCAGGCTCTGAGTCTTCCTACAAGCAAGACTTAAATTCAGGTAAGGGCAGTCACTTTTCTGCTCAAACTAACTACATCGTTCACGAAGGTCACACATTTCTCATCTTTACTGACAAGCATTGCATGTTAGAAGGTCAGTGCTTTGTATCAGTTTCAGAAGCAGAGTTGGACTAGATATTGTCCGTATGTGTAGGAAACACCGTTCTTTTGTTCTCAGCACACTCACGTTTCTTGCTGTCTTAGAGACTCTAGAAAGCAAGAGCGTGCTTCTTGTTTTAAAGCAGAGTGTCATCAATGGATGAGACAATGCAGTGTGTTTCACTTCAGAAATGGAGTTAAATCCCAGGCTCTGAGTCTCCCTACAAGCAAGATTTCATTTCAGGTAAGGGCAGTCACTTTTCTGCTCAAAGGAACTACATCGTTCACAAAGCTCACACGTTTCTCATCTTAACTGACAAGCATTGGATGGTAGAGGACCAGTGCTTTGTATCAGTTTCAGAAGAAGAGTTGGACTAGATATGGTCCATATGTGTAGGAAACACCGTTCTTTTGTTCTGGGCACACTCAGATTTCCTGCTGTATTAGAAATTCTAGAAAGCAAGAGCGTGCTTCTCGCTGTAAAGCAGAGTGTGATCAATGGATGATTACACTGCTGTGTGTTTTACTTCAGAAATGGAGTTAAATCCCAGGCTCTGAGTCGTCCTACAAGCAAGACTTAAATTCAGGTAAGGGCAGTCACTTTTCTGCTCAAATGAACTACATCGTTCACGAAGCTCACACATTTCTAATCTTAACTGACAAGCATTGGATGTTAGAGGGTCAGTGCTTTGTATCAGTTTCAGAAGCAGATTTGGACTACATATGGTCCATATGTGTAGGAAACACCGTACTTTTGTTCTGGGCACACTCAGATTTCCTGCTGTCTTAGAGACTCTAGAAAGCTAGAGTGTGCTTCTTGCTCTAAAGCAGAGTGTGATCCATGGATGAGAACTATGCTGTGTGCTTGACTTCAGAAATGGAGTTAAATCCCAGGCTCTGTGTCTTCCTACAGGCAAGATTTCGTTTCAGGTAAGGGCAGTCACTTTTCAGCTCAAACGAACTACATCCTTCACTGAGCTCACACATTTCTCATCTTAACAGACAAGCATTGGATGTTAGAGGACCAGTGCTTTGTATCAGTTTCAGAAGCAGAGTTGGACTAGATATTGTCCGTATGTGTGGGAAACACCGTTCTTTTTTCTCAGCACACTCACGTTTCCTGCTGTCTTAGAGACTCTAGAAAGCAAGAGCGTGCTTCTTGTTCTAAAGCAGAGTGTCATCAATGGATGAGACAATGCAGTGTGTTTCACTTCAGAAATGGAGTTAAATCCCAGGCTCTGAGTCTCCCTACAAGCAAGATTTCGTTTCAGGTAAGGGCAGTCACTTTTCTGCTCAAAGGAACTACATCGTTCACGAAGCTCACACGTTTCTCATCTTAACGGACAAGCATTGGATGTTAGAGGACCAGTGCTTTGTATCAGTTTCAGGAGAAGAGTTGGACTAGATATGGTCCATATGTGTAGGAAACACCGTTCTTTTGTTCTGGGCACACTCAGATTTCCTGCTATATTAGAAATTCTATAAAGCAAGAGCGTGCTTCTCGCTCTAAAGCAGAGTTTGATCAATGGATTATTACACTGCTGTGTGTTTTACTTCAGGAATGGAGTTAAATCCCAGGCTCTGAGTCTTCCTACAAGCAAGACTTAAATTCAGGTAAGGGCAGTCACTTTTCTGCTCAAACTAACTACATCGTTCACTGAGCTCACACATTTCTCATCTTAACAGACAAGCATTGGATGTTAGAGGACCAGTGCTTTGTATCAGTTTCAGAAGCAGAGTTGGACTAGATATTGTCCGTATGTGTAGGAAACACCGTTCTTTTTTCTCAGCACACTCACGTTTCCTGCTGTCTTAGAGACTCTAGAAAGCAAGAGCGTGCTTCTTGTTTTAAAGCAGAGTGTCATCAATGGATGAGACAATGCAGTGTGTTTCACTTCAGAAATGGAGTTAAATCCCAGGCTCTGAGTCTCCCTACAAGCAAGATTTCATTTCAGGTAAGGGCAGTCACTTTTCTGCTCAAAGGAACTACATCGTTCACGAAGCTCACACGTTTCTCATCTTAACTGACAAGCATTGGATGTTAGAGGACCAGTGCTTTGTATCAGTTTCAGGAGAAGAGTTGGACTAGATATGGTCCATATGTGTAGGAAACACCATTCTTTTTTTCTGAGCACACTCAGATTTCCTGCTATATTAGAAATTCTAGAAAGCAAGAGCGTGCTTCTCGCTGTAAAGCAGAGTGTGATCAATGGATGATTACACTGCTGTGTGTTTTACTTCAGAAATGGAGTTAAATCCCAGGCTCTGAGTCTTCCTACAAGCAAGACTTAAATTCAGGTAAGGGCAGTCACTTTTCTGCTCAAACTAACTACATCGTTCACGAAGCTCACACATTTCTCATCTTAACTGACAAGCATTGGATGTTAGAGGGTCAGTTCGTTGTATCAGTTTCAGAAGCAGATTTGGACTACATATGGTCCATATGTGTAGGAAACACCGTACTTTTGTTCTGGGCACACTCAGATTTCCTGCTGTCTTAGAGAGTCTAGAAAGCTAGAGTGTGCTTCTCGCTCTAAAGCAGAGTGTGATCCATGGATGAGAACTATGCTGTGTGTTTCCCTTCAGAAATGGACTTAAATCCCAGGCTCTGTGTCTTACTACAAGCAAGACTTCGTTTCAGGTAAGGGCAGTCACTTTTCTGCTCAAATGAACTACATCATTCACGAAGCTCACACGGTTCTCATCTTAACTGACAACCATTGGATGTTAGAGGACCAGTGCATTGTATCAGTTTCAGAAGAAGATTTGGACTACATATAGTCCGTATGTGTAGGAAACACCGTTTTTTTGTTCTGGGCACACTCAGATTTCCTTGTGTATTAGAGAATCTAGAAAGCAAGAGCGTGCTTCTTGATTTAAAGTAGAGTGTGATCCATGGATGAGAAATATGCTGTGTGTTTCCCTTCAGAAATGGAGTTAAATCCCAGGCTCTGTGTCTTCCTACAGGCAAGACTTCGTTTCAGGTAAGGGCAATCACTTTTCTGCTCAAACTACACGTTCACGAAGCTCAAACGTTTCTCATCTTAACAGACAAGCATTGGATGTTAGAGGACCAGTGCATTGTATCAGTTTCAGAAGAAGATTTGGACTACATATAGTCAGTATGTGTAGGAAACACCGTTCTTTTGTTCTGGGCACAATCAGACTTCCTGCTGTCTTAGAGACTCTAGAAAGCAAGAGCGTGCTTCTTGCTCTAAAGCAGAGTGTGATCCATGGATGAGAACTATGCTGTATGTTTCCCTTCAGTAATGGAGTTAAATCCCAGACTCTGTGTCTTCCTACAGGCAAGACTTCGTTTCAGGTAAGGGCAGTCACTTTTCAGCTCAAAGGAACTACATCATTCACGAAGCTCACACGTTTCTCATCTTAATTGACAAGCATTGGATGGTAGAGGACCAGTGCTTTGTATCAGTTTCAGAAGATGAGTTGGACTAGATATGGTCCATATGTGTAGGAAACACCGTTCTTTTGTTCTGGGCACACTCAGATTTCCTGCTGTATTAGAAATTCTAGAAAGCAAGAGCGTGCTTCTCGCTGTAAAGCAGAGTGTGATCAATG
This sequence comes from Onychomys leucogaster, assembly GCA_949786385.1. NCBI lineage: Eukaryota > Metazoa > Chordata > Mammalia > Rodentia > Cricetidae > Onychomys > Onychomys leucogaster. The sequence continues at coordinate 1,654,250 of CATKUP010000018.1, read as the reverse complement.
GATGATTACACTGCTGTGTGTTTTACTTCAGAAATGGAGTTAAATCCCAGGCTCTGAGTCGTCCTACAAGCAAGACTTAAATTCAGGTAAGGGCAGTCACTTTTCTGCTCAAACTAACTACATCGTTCACGAAGCTCACACATTTCTAATCTTAACTGACAAGCATTGGATGTTAGAGGGTCAGTGCTTTGTATCAGTTTCAGAAGCAGATTTGGACTACATATGGTCCATATGTGTAGGAAACACCGTACTTTTGTTCTCAGCACATTCAGATTTCCTGCTGTATTAGAGAGTCTAGAAAGCTAGAGTGTGCTTCTCGCTCTAAAGCAGAGTGTGATCCATGGATGAGAACTATGCTGTGTGTTTCCCTTCAGAAATGGACTTAAATCCCAGGCTGTGTGTCTTCCTACAGGCAAGATTTCGTTTCAGGTAAGGGCAGTCACTTTTCAGCTCAAACGAACTACATCCTTCACTGAGCTCACACATTTCTCATCTTAACAGACAAGCATTGGATGTTAGAGGACCAGTGCTTTGTATCAGTTTCAGAAGCAGAGTTGGACTAGATATTGTCCGTATGTGTAGGAAACAGCGTTCTTTTTTCTCAGCACACTCACGTTTCCTGCTGTCTTAGAGACTCTAGAAAGCAAGAGCGTGCTTCTTGTTCTAAAGCAGAGTGTCATCAATGGATGAGACAATGCAGTGTGTTTCACTTCAGAAATGGAGTTAAATCCCAGGCTCTGAGTCTCCCTACAAGCAAGATTTCATTTCAGGTAAGGGCAGTCACTTTTCTGCTCAAAGGAACTACATCGTTCACAAAGCTCACACGTTTCTCATCTTAACGGACAAGCATTGGATGTTAGAGGACCAGTGCTTTGTATCAGTTTCAGGAGAAGAGTTGGACTAGATATGGTCCATATGTGTAGGAAACACCGTTCTTTTGTTCTGGGCACACTCAGATTTCCTGCTATATTAGAAATTCTATAAAGCAAGAGCGTGCTTCTCGCTCTAAAGCAGAGTTTGATCAATGGATTATTACACTGCTGTGTGTTTTACTTCAGGAATGGAGTTAAATCCCAGGCTCTGAGTCTTCCTACAAGCAAGACTTAAATTCAGGTAAGGGCAGTCACTTTTCTGCTCAAACTAACTACATCGTTCACTGAGCTCACACATTTCTCATCTTAACAGACAAGCATTGGATGTTAGAGGACCCGTGCTTTGTATCAGTTTCAGAAGCAGAGTTGGACTAGATATTGTCCGTATGTGTAGGAAACACCGTTCTTTTTTCTCAGCACACTCACGTTTCCTGCTGTCTTAGAGACTCTAGAAAGCAAGAGCGTGCTTCTTGTTTTAAAGCAGAGTGTCATCAATGGATGAGACAATGCAGTGTGTTTCACTTCAGAAATGGAGTTAAATCCCAGGCTCTGAGTCTCCCTACAAGCAAGATTTCATTTCAGGTAAGGGCAGTCACTTTTCTGCTCAAAGGAACTACATCGTTCACGAAGCTCACACGTTTCTCATCTTAACTGACAAGCATTGGATGTTAGAGGACCAGTGCTTTGTATCAGTTTCAGGAGAAGAGTTGGACTAGATATGGTCCATATGTGTAGGAAACACCATTCTTTTTTTCTGAGCACACTCAGATTTCCTGCTATATTAGAAATTCTAGAAAGCAAGAGCGTGCTTCTTGCTCTAAAGCAGAGTGTGATCCATGGATGAGAACTATGCTGTGTGTTTCCCTTCAGAAACGGAGTTAAATCCCAGGCTCTGTGTCTTCCTACAAGCAAGACTTCGTTTCAGGTAAGGGCAGTCACTTTTCAGCTCAAACGAACTACATCGTTCACTGAGCTCACACATTTCTCATCTTAACAGACAAGCATTGGATGTTAGAGGAACAGTGCTTTGTATCAGTTTCAGAAGCATAGTTGGACTAGATATGGTCTGTATGTGTAGGAAACACCGTTCTTTTGTTCTCAGCACACTCACGTTTCCTGCTGTCTTAGAGACTCTAGAAAGCAAGAGCGTGCTTCTTGTTCTAAAGCAGAGTGTGATCAATGGATGAGACAATGCTGTGTGTTTCACTTCAGAATTGGAGTTAAATCCCAGGCTCTGAGTCTCCCTACAAGCAAGAATTCGTTTCAGGTAAGGGCAGTCACTTTTCTGCTCAAACTAACTACATCGTTCACGAAGCTCACACATTTCTCATCTTAACTGACAAGCATTGGATGTTAGAGGGTCAGTGCTTTGTATCAGTTTCAGAAGCAGATTTGGACTACATATGGTCCATATGTGTAGGAAACACCGTTCTTTTGTTCTGGGCACACTCAGATTTCCTGCTGTATTAGAGAGTCTAGAAAGCTAGAGTGTGCTTCTCGCTCTAAAGCAGAGTGTGATCCATGGATGAGAACTATGCTGTGTATTTCCCTTCAGAAATGGACTTAAATCCCAGGCTCTGTGTCTTACTACAAGCAAGACTTCATTACAGGTAAGGGCAGTCATTTTTCAGTTCAAAGGATCTACATCATTCACAAAGCTCTCACGTTTCTCATCTTAACTGACAAGCACTGGATGTTAGAGGACCAGTGCATTCTATCAGTTTCAGAAGAAGATTTGGACTACATATAGTCCGTATGTGTAGGAAACACTGTTCTTTTGTTCTGGGCACACTCAGATTTCCTGCTGTCTTAGAGACTCTAGAAAGCAAGAGTGTGCTTCTTGCTCTAAAGCAGAGTGTGATCCATGGATGAGAACTATGCTGTGTGCTTGACTTCAGAAATGGAGTTAAATCCCAGTCTCTGAGTCTTCCTACAGGCAAGACTTCGTTTCAGGTAAGGGCAGTCACTTTTAAGTTCAAAGGAACTACATCATTCACTAAGCTCACACGTTTCTCATCTTAACTGACAAGCATTGGATGTTAGAGGACCAGTTCTTTGTATCACTTTTAGAAGCAGAGTTTGACTAGATATGGTCCGTATGTGTAGGAAACACCGTTCTTTTGTTCTCAGCACACTCACGTTTCCTGCTGTCTTAGAGACTGTAGAAAGCAAGAGTGTGCTTCTCGCTCTAAAGCAGAGTGTGATCCATGGATGAGAACTATGCTGTGTGTTTCCCTTCAGAAAAGGAGTTAAATCCCAGGCTCTGTGTCTTCCTACAAGCAAGACTTTGTTTCAGGTAAGGGCAGTCACTTTTCAGCTCAAACGAACTACATCATTCACGGAGCTCACACGTTTCTCATCTTAACAGACAAGCATTGGCTGTTAGAGGACCAGTGCTTTGTATCAGTTTCAGAAGCAGAGTTGGACTAGATATGGTCCGTATGTGTAGGAAACACCGTTCTTTTGTTCTCAGCAAACTCACATTTCCTGCTGTCTTAGAGACTCTAGAAAGCACGATCGTGCTTCTTGTTCTAAAGCAGAGTGTGATCAATGGATGAGAACACTGCTGTGTGTTTCACTTCAGAAATGGAGTTAAATCCCATGCTCTGAGTCTTCCTACAAGCAAGACTTCGTTTCAGATAAGGGCAGTCACTTTTCTGCTCAAAAGAACTACATCTTTCGCGAAGCTCACACGTTTCACATCTTAACTGACAAGCATTGGATGTTAGAGGACCAGTGCATTCTATCAGTTTCAGAAGAAGATTTGGATTATATATTGTCCTTATGTGTAGGAAACACCGTTCATTTGTTCTAGGCACATTCATGTTTTCCTACTGTATTAGAGACTCTATAAAGCAAGAGTGTGCTTCTCGCTCTAAAGCAGAGTGTGATCAATGGATGATTACACTGCTGTGTGTTTTACTTCAGAAATGGAGTTAAATCCCAGACTCTGTGTCTTCCTACAGGCAAGACTTCCTTTCAGGTAAGGGCAGTCACTTTTCAGCTCAAAGGAACTACATCATTCACGAAGCTCACACGTTTCTCATCTTAACAGACAAGCATTGGATTTTAGAGGACCAGTGTTTTGTATCAGTTTCAGATGCAGAGTTGGACTATATAATTTCCGTAAGGGTAGGAAACACTGTTCTTTTGTTCTCAGCACACTCATATTTCCTGCTGTCTTAGAGAATCTAGAAAGCAAGAGCGTGCTTCTCGCTCTAAAGCAGAGTGTGAACCATGGATGAGACCTATGCTGTATGTTTCCGTTCAGAAATGGAGTTAAATCCCAGGCTCTGAATCTTCCTACAAGCAAGACTTCAATTCAGGTAAGGGCAGTCCCTTTTCTGCTCAAACGAACTACATCGTTCACGAAGCTCACACGTTTCTCATCTTAACTGACAAGCATTGGAATTTAGAGGGTCAGTGCTTTGTATCAGTTTCAGAAGCAGAGTTGGACTAGCTATGGTCCATATGTGTAGGAAACACAGTTCTTTTGTTCTGGGCACACTCAGATTTCCTGCTGTCTTAGAGACTCTAGAAAGCAAGAGCGTGCTTCTTGTTCTAAAACAGAGTGTGATCCATGGATGAGACTATGCTGTGTGTTTCACTTCAGAAATGGAGTTAAATCCCATGCTCTGTGTCTCCCTACAAGCCAGACTTCGTTTCAGGTAAGGGCAGTCACTTTTCTGCTCAAAGGAACTACATCGTTCACAAAGCTCACACGTTTCTCATCATAACTGACAAGCATTGGATGTTAGAGGACCAGTGCTTTGTATCTGTTTCAGAAGCAGAGTTGGACTAGATATGGTCCCTATGTGTAGGAAACACTGTTCTTTTGTTCTCAGCACACTCACGTTTCCTGCTGTCTTAGAGACTCTAGAAAGCAAGAGCGTCCTTATTGTTCTAAAGCAGAGTGTGATCAATGGATGATTACACTGCTGTGTGTTTTACTTCAGAAATGGAGTTAAATCCCAGGCTCTGTGTCTCCCTACAAGCCAGACTTCGTTTCAGGTAAGGGCAGTCACTTTTCTGCTCAAAGGAACTACATCGTTCACAAAGCTCACACGTTTCTCATCTTAACTGACAAGCATTGGATGTTAGAGGACCAGTGCTTTGTATCTGTTTCAGAAGCAGAGTTGGACTAGATATGGTCCCTATGTGTAGGAAACACTGTTCTTTTGTTCTCAGCACACTCACGTTTCCTGCTGTCTTAGAGACTCTAGAAAGCAAGAGCGTCCTTATTGTTCTAAAGCAGAGTGTGATCAATGGATGATTACACTGCTGTGTGTTTTACTTCAGAAATGGAGTTAAATCCCAGGCTCTGTGTCTCCCTACAAGCCAGACTTCGTTTCAGGTAAGGGCAGTCACTTTTCTGCTCAAAGGAACTACATCGTTCACAAAGCTCACACGTTTCTCATCTTAACTGACAAGCATTGGATGTTAGAGGACCAGTTCTTTGTATCACTTTTAGAAGCAGAGTTTGACTAGATATGGTCCGTATGTGTAGGAAACACCGTTCTTTTGTTCTCAGCACACTCACGTTTCCTGCTGTCTTAGAGACTGTAGAAAGCAAGAGTGTGCTTCTCGCTCTAAAGCAGAGTGTGATCCATGGATGAGAACTATGCTGTGTGTTTCCCTTCAGAAAAGGAGTTAAATCCCAGGCTCTGTGTCTTCCTACAAGCAAGACTTTGTTTCAGGTAAGGGCAGTCACTTTTCAGCTCAAAAGAACTACATCATTCACGGAGCTCACACGTTTCTCATCTTAACAGACAAGCATTGGCTGTTAGAGGACCAGTGCTTTGTATCAGTTTCAGAAGCAGAGTTGGACTAGATATGGTCCGTATGTGTAGGAAACACCGTTCTTTTGTTCTCAGCAAACTCACATTTCCTGCTGTCTTAGAGACTCTAGAAAGCACGATCGTGCTTCTTGTTCTAAAGCAGAGTGTGATCAATGGATGAGAACACTGCTGTGTGTTTCACTTCAGAAATGGAGTTAAATCCCATGCTCTGAGTCTTCCTACAAGCAAGACTTCGTTTCAGATAAGGGCAGTCACTTTTCTGCTCAAAAGAACTACATCTTTCGCGAAGCTCACACGTTTCACATCTTAACTGACAAGCATTGGATGTTAGAGGACCAGTGCATTCTATCAGTTTCAGAAGAAGATTTGGATTATATATTGTCCTTATGTGTAGGAAACACCGTTCATTTGTTCTAGGCACATTCATGTTTTCCTACTGTATTAGAGACTCTATAAAGCAAGAGTGTGCTTCTCGCTCTAAAGCAGAGTGTGATCAATGGATGATTACACTGCTGTGTGTTTTACTTCAGAAATGGAGTTAAATCCCAGGCTCTGAATCTTCCTACAAGCAAGACTTCAATTCAGGTAAGGGCAGTCACTTTTCTGCTCAAACGAACTACATCGTTCACGAAGCTCACACGTTTCTCATCTTAACTGACAAGCATTGGATGTTAGAGGACCAGTGCATTCTATCAGTTTCAGAAGAAGATTTGGACTACATATAGTCCGTATGTTTAGGAAACACCGTTCTTTTGTTCTGGGCACACTCAGATTTCCTGCTGTCTTAGAGACTCTAGAAAGCAAGAGCGTGCTTCTCGCTCTAAAGCAGAGTGTGAACCATGGATGAGACCTATGCTGTATGTTTCCGTTCAGAAATGGAGTTAAATCCCAGACTCTGTGTCTTCCTACAGGCAAGACTTCCTTTCAGGTAAGGGCAGTCACTTTTCAGCTCAAAGGAACTACATCATTCACGAAGCTCACACGTTTCTCATCTTAACAGACAAGCATTGGATTTTAGAGGACCAGTGTTTTGTATCAGTTTCAGATGCAGAGTTGGACTATATAATTTCCGTAAGGGTAGGAAACACTGTTCTTTTGTTCTCAGCACACTCATATTTCCTGCTGTCTTAGAGAATCTAGAAAGCAAGAGCGTGCTTCTCGCTCTAAAGCAGAGTGTGAACCATGGATGAGACCTATGCTGTATGTTTCCGTTCAGAAATGGAGTTAAATCCCAGGCTCTGAATCTTCCTACAAGCAAGACTTCAATTCAGGTAAGGGCAGTCACTTTTCTGCTCAAACGAACTACATCGTTCACGAAGCTCACACGTTTCTCATCTTAACTGACAAGCATTGGAATTTAGAGGGTCAGTGCTTTGTATCAGTTTCAGAAGCAGAGTTGGACTAGCTATGGTCCATATGTGTAGGAAACACCGTTCTTTTGTTCTGGGCACACTCAGATTTCCTGCTGTCTTAGAGACTCTAGAAAGCAAGAGCGTGCTTCTTGTTCTAAAACAGAGTGTGATCCATGGATGAGACTATGCTGTGTGTTTCACTTCAGAAATGGAGTTAAATCCCATGCTCTGTGTCTCCCTACAAGCCAGACTTCGTTTCAGGTAAGGGCAGGCACTTTTCTGCTCAAAGGAACTACATCGTTCACAAAGCTCACACGTTTCTCATCTTAACTGACAAGCATTGGATGTTAGAGGACCAGTGCTTTGTATCTGTTTCAGAAGCAGAGTTGGACTAGATATGGTCCCTATGTGTAGGAAACACTGTTCTTTTGTTCTCAGCACACTCACGTTTCCTGCTGTCTTAGAGACTCTAGAAAGCAAGAGCGTCCTTATTGTTCTAAAGCAGAGTGTGATCAATGGATGATTACACTGCTGTGTGTTTTACTTCAGAAATGGAGTTAAATCCCAGGCTCTGTGTCTCCCTACAAGCCAGACTTCGTTTCAGGTAAGGGCAGTCACTTTTCTGCTCAAAGGAACTACATCGTTCACAAAGCTCACACGTTTCTCATCTTAACTGACAAGCATTGGATGTTAGAGGACCAGTGCTTTGTATCTGTTTCAGAAGCAGAGTTGGACTAGATATGGTCCCTATGTGTAGGAAACACTGTTCTTTTGTTCTCAGCACACTCACGTTTCCTGCTGTCTTAGAGACTCTAGAAAGCAAGAGCGTCCTTATTGTTCTAAAGCAGAGTGTGATCAATGGATGATTACACTGCTGTGTGTTTTACTTCAGAAATGGAGTTAAATCCCAGGCTCTGAATCTTCCTACAAGCAAGACTTCAATTCAGGTAAGGGCAGTCACTTTTCTGCTCAAACGAACTACATCGTTCACGAAGCTCACACGTTTCTCATCTTAACTGACAAGCATTGGATGTTAGAGGACCAGTGCATTCTATCAGTTTCAGAAGAAGATTTGGACTACATATAGTCCGTATGTTTAGGAAACACCGTTCTTTTGTTCTGGGCACACTCAGATTTCCTGCTGTCTTAGAGACTCTAGAAAGCAAGAGCGTGCTTCTCGCTCTAAAGCAGAGTGTGAACCATGGATGAGACCTATGCTGTATGTTTCCGTTCAGAAATGGAGTTAAATCCCAGACTCTGTGTCTTCCTACAGGCAAGACTTCCTTTCAGGTAAGGGCAGTCACTTTTCAGCTCAAAGGAACTACATCATTCACGAAGCTCACACGTTTCTCATCTTAACAGACAAGCATTGGATTTTAGAGGACCAGTGTTTTGTATCAGTTTCAGATGCAGAGTTGGACTATATAATTTCCGTAAGGGTAGGAAACACTGTTCTTTTGTTCTCAGCACACTCATATTTCCTGCTGTCTTAGAGAATCTAGAAAGCAAGAGCGTGCTTCTCGCTCTAAAGCAGAGTGTGAACCATGGATGAGACCTATGCTGTATGTTTCCGTTCAGAAATGGAGTTAAATCCCAGGCTCTGAATCTTCCTACAAGCAAGACTTCAATTCAGGTAAGGGCAGTCACTTTTCTGCTCAAACGAACTACATCGTTCACGAAGCTCACACGTTTCTCATCTTAACTGACAAGCATTGGAATTTAGAGGGTCAGTGCTTTGTATCAGTTTCAGAAGCAGAGTTGGACTAGCTATGGTCCATATGTGTAGGAAACACCGTTCTTTTGTTCTGGGCACACTCAGATTTCCTGCTGTCTTAGAGACTCTAGAAAGCAAGAGCGTGCTTCTTGTTCTAAAACAGAGTGTGATCCATGGATGAGACTATGCTGTGTGTTTCACTTCAGAAATGGAGTTAAATCCCATGCTCTGTGTCTCCCTACAAGCCAGACTTCGTTTCAGGTAAGGGCAGGCACTTTTCTGCTCAAAGGAACTACATCGTTCACAAAGCTCACACGTTTCTCATCTTAACTGACAAGCATTGGATGTTAGAGGACCAGTGCTTTGTATCTGTTTCAGAAGCAGAGTTGGACTAGATATGGTCCCTATGTGTAGGAAACACTGTTCTTTTGTTCTCAGCACACTCACGTTTCCTGCTGTCTTAGAGACTCTAGAAAGCAAGAGCGTCCTTATTGTTCTAAAGCAGAGTGTGATCAATGGATGATTACACTGCTGTGTGTTTTACTTCAGAAATGGAGTTAAATCCCAGGCTCTGTGTCTCCCTACAAGCCAGACTTCGTTTCAGGTAAGGGCAGTCACTTTTCTGCTCAAAGGAACTACATCGTTCACAAAGCTCACACGTTTCTCATCTTAACTGACAAGCATTGGATGTTAGAGGACCAGTGCTTTGTATCTGTTTCAGAAGCAGAGTTGGACTAGATATGGTCCCTATGTGTAGGAAACACTGTTCTTTTGTTCTCAGCACACTCACGTTTCCTGCTGTCTTAGAGACTCTAGAAAGCAAGAGCGTCCTTATTGTTCTAAAGCAGAGTGTGATCAATGGATGATTACACTGCTGTGTGTTTTACTTCAGAAATGGAGTTAAATCCCAGGCTCTGTGTCTCCCTACAAGCCAGACTTCGTTTCAGGTAAGGGCAGTCACTTTTCTGCTCAAAGGAACTACATCGTTCACAAAGCTCACACGTTTCTCATCTTAACTGACAAGCATTGGATGTTAGAGGACCAGTTCTTTGTATCACTTTTAGAAGCAGAGTTTGACTAGATATGGTCCGTATGTGTAGGAAACACCGTTCTTTTGTTCTCAGCACACTCACGTTTCCTGCTGTCTTAGAGACTGTAGAAAGCAAGAGTGTGCTTCTCGCTCTAAAGCAGAGTGTGATCCATGGATGAGAACTATGCTGTGTGTTTCCCTTCAGAAAAGGAGTTAAATCCCAGGCTCTGTGTCTTCCTACAAGCAAGACTTTGTTTCAGGTAAGGGCAGTCACTTTTCAGCTCAAACGAACTACATCATTCACGGAGCTCACAGGTTTCTCATCTTAACAGACAAGCATTGGCTGTTAGAGGACCAGTGCTTTGTATCAGTTTCAGAAGCAGAGTTGGACTAGATATGGTCCGTATGTGTAGGAAACACCGTTCTTTTGTTCTCAGCAAACTCACATTTCCTGCTGTCTTAGAGACTCTAGAAAGCACGATCGTGCTTCTTGTTCTAAAGCAGAGTGTGATCAATGGATGAGAACACTGCTGTGTGTTTCACTTCAGAAATGGAGTTAAATCCCATGCTCTGAGTCTTCCTACAAGCAAGACTTCGTTTCAGATAAGGGCAGTCACTTTTCTGCTCAAAAGAACTACATCTTTCGCGAAGCTCACACGTTTCACATCTTAACTGACAAGCATTGGATGTTAGAGGACCAGTGCATTCTATCAGTTTCAGAAGAAGATTTGGATTATATATTGTCCTTATGTGTAGGAAACACCGTTCATTTGTTCTAGGCACATTCATGTTTTCCTACTGTATTAGAGACTCTATAAAGCAAGAGTGTGCTTCTCGCTCTAAAGCAGAGTGTGATCAATGGATGATTACACTGCTGTGTGTTTTACTTCAGAAATGGAGTTAAATCCCAGGCTCTGAATCTTCCTACAAGCAAGACTTCAATTCAGGTAAGGGCAGTCACTTTTCTGCTCAAACGAACTACATCGTTCACGAAGCTCACACGTTTCTCATCTTAACTGACAAGCATTGGATGTTAGAGGACCAGTGCATTCTATCAGTTTCAGAAGAAGATTTGGACTACATATAGTCCGTATGTTTAGGAAACACCGTTCTTTTGTTCTGGGCACACTCAGATTTCCTGCTGTCTTAGAGACTCTAGAAAGCAAGAGCGTGCTTCTCGCTCTAAAGCAGAGTGTGAACCATGGATGAGACCTATGCTGTATGTTTCCGTTCAGAAATGGAGTTAAATCCCAGACTCTGTGTCTTCCTACAGGCAAGACTTCCTTTCAGGTAAGGGCAGTCACTTTTCAGCTCAAAGGAACTACATCATTCACGAAGCTCACACGTTTCTCATCTTAACAGACAAGCATTGGATTTTAGAGGACCAGTGTTTTGTATCAGTTTCAGATGCAGAGTTGGACTATATAATTTCCGTAAGGGTAGGAAACACTGTTCTTTTGTTCTCAGCACACTCATATTTCCTGCTGTCTTAGAGAATCTAGAAAGCAAGAGCGTGCTTCTCGCTCTAAAGCAGAGTGTGAACCATGGATGAGACCTATGCTGTATGTTTCCGTTCAGAAATGGAGTTAAATCCCAGGCTCTGAATCTTCCTACAAGCAAGACTTCAATTCAGGTAAGGGCAGTCACTTTTCTGCTCAAACGAACTACATCGTTCACGAAGCTCACACGTTTCTCATCTTAACTGACAAGCATTGGAATTTAGAGGGTCAGTGCTTTGTATCAGTTTCAGAAGCAGAGTTGGACTAGCTATGGTCCATATGTGTAGGAAACACCGTTCTTTTGTTCTGGGCACACTCAGATTTCCTGCTGTCTTAGAGACTCTAGAAAGCAAGAGCGTGCTTCTTGTTCTAAAACAGAGTGTGATCCATGGATGAGACTATGCTGTGTGTTTCACTTCAGAAATGGAGTTAAATCCCATGCTCTGTGTCTCCCTACAAGCCAGACTTCGTTTCAGGTAAGGGCAGGCACTTTTCTGCTCAAAGGAACTACATCGTTCACAAAGCTCACACGTTTCTCATCTTAACTGACAAGCATTGGATGTTAGAGGACCAGTGCTTTGTATCTGTTTCAGAAGCAGAGTTGGACTAGATATGGTCCCTATGTGTAGGAAACACTGTTCTTTTGTTCTCAGCACACTCACGTTTCCTGCTGTCTTAGAGACTCTAGAAAGCAAGAGCGTCCTTATTGTTCTAAAGCAGAGTGTGATCAATGGATGATTACACTGCTGTGTGTTTTACTTCAGAAATGGAGTTAAATCCCAGGCTCTGTGTCTCCCTACAAGCCAGACTTCGTTTCAGGTAAGGGCAGTCACTTTTCTGCTCAAAGGAACTACATCGTTCACAAAGCTCACACGTTTCTCATCTTAACTGACAAGCATTGGATGTTAGAGGACCAGTGCTTTGTATCTGTTTCAGAAGCAGAGTTGGACTAGATATGGTCCCTATGTGTAGGAAACACTGTTCTTTTGTTCTCAGCACACTCACGTTTCCTGCTGTCTTAGAGACTCTAGAAAGCAAGAGCGTCCTTATTGTTCTAAAGCAGAGTGTGATCAATGGATGATTACACTGCTGTGTGTTTTACTTCAGAAATGGAGTTAAATCCCAGGCTCTGAGTCTTCCGACAAGCAAGACTTAAATTCAGGTAAGGGCAGTCACTTTTCTGCTCAAACTAAATACATCGTTCACGAAGGTCACACATTTCTCATCTTAACTGACAAGCATTGGATGTTAGAGGCTCAGTGCTTTGTATCAGTTTCAGAAGCAGATTTGGACTACATATGGTCCATATGTGTAGGAAACACCGTTCTTTTGTTCTGGGCACACTCAGATTTCCTGCTGTATTAGAGAGTCTAGAAAGCTAGAGCGTGCTTCTCGCTCTAAAGCAGAGTGTGATCCATGGATGAGAACTATGCTATGTGTTTGCCTTCAGAAATGGACTTAAATCCCAGGCTCTGAGTCCTCCTACAAGCAAGACTTCGTTTCAGGTAAGGGCAGTCACTTTTCTGCTCAAACGAACTACATCGTTCACTGAGCTCACACGTTTCTCATCTTAACTGACAAGCATTGGAATTTAGAGGGTCAGTGCTTTGTATCAGTTTCAGAAGCAGAGTTGGACTAGCTATGGTCCATATGTGTAGGAAACACCGTTCTTTTGTTCTGGGCACACTCAGATTTCCTGCTGTCTTATCGAATCTAGAAAGCAAGAGTGTGCTTCTCACTCTAAAGCATAGTGTGATCCATGGATGAAAACTATGCTGTGTGTTTCCCTTCCGAAAAGTAGTTAAATCCCAGGCTCTATGTCTTCCTACAAGCAAGACTTCGTTTCAGGTAAGGGCAGTCACTTTTCAGCTCAAACAAACTACATATTTCACGGAGCTCACACGTTTCTCATCTTACCAGACAAGCATTGGATGTTAGAAGACCAGTGCTTTGTATCAGTTTAAGAAGCAGAGTTGGACTAGATATGGTCCGTATGTGTAGGAAACACCATTCTTTTTTTCGCAGCACACTTACGTTTCCTGCTGTCTTAGAGACTCTAGAAAGCAAGAGCGTGCTTCTTGTTCTAAAGCAGAGTGTGATCAATGGATGAGACAATTCTGTGTGTTTCACTTCAGAAATGGAGTTAAATCCCATGCTCTGAGTCTCCCTAAAAGCAAGACTTCATTTAAGGTAAGGGCAGTCACTTTTCTGCTCAAAGGAACTACATCGTTCACGAAGCTCACACGTTTCTCATCTTAACTGACAAGCATTGGATGTTAGAGGACCCGAGCATTGTATCAGTTTCAGAAGAAGATTTGGACTACATATAATCAGTATGTGTAGTAAACACCGTTCTTTTGTTCTGGGCACACTCAGATTTCCTTCTGTATTAGAGACTCTAGAAAGGAAGAGCGTGCTTCTCCCTCTAAAACAGAGTGTGATCCATGGATGAGACTATGCTGTGTGTTTCACTTCAGAAATGGAGTTAAATCCCATGCTCTGTGTCTGCCTACAAGCAAGACTTCGTTTCAGGTAAGGGCATTCACTTTTCTGCTCAAAGGAACTACATCGTTCACGAAGCTCACACGTTTCTCATCTTAACTGACAAGAATTGGATGTTAGAGGACCAGTGCTTTGTATCTGTTTCAGAAGCAGAGTTGGACTAGATATGGTCCCTATGTGTAGGAAACATCGTCCTTTTGTTCTCAGCACACTCACGTTTCCTGCTGTCTTAGAGATTTTAGAAAGCAAGAGCGTGTTTCTCGCTCTAAAGCAGAGTGTGATCCATGGATGAGAACACTGCTGTGTGTTTCACATCAGAAATGGAGTTAAATCCCAGGCTCTGAGTCTTTCTACAAGCAAGACTTCGTTTCAGGTAAGGGTAGTCACTTTTCTGCTCAAACGAACTACATCGTTCACGATGCTCACACGTTTCTCATCTTAACTGACAAGCATTGGATGTTAGAGGGTCAGTGCTTTGTATCAGTTTCAGAAGCAGATTTGGACTACATATGGTCCATATGTGTAGGAAACACCGATCTTTTGTTCTGGGCACACTCAGATTTCCTTCTGTATTAGAGACTCTAGAAAGCAAGAGCGTGCTTCTCGCTCTAAAACAGAGTGTGATCCATGGATGAGACTATGCTGTGTGTTTCACTTCAGAAATTGAGTTAAATCCCATGCTCTGTGTCTCCCTACAAGCAAGACTTCGTTTCAGGTAAGGGCAGTCACTTTTCTGCTCAAAGGAACTACATCGTTCACGAAGCTCACACGTTTCTCATCTTAACTGACAAGCATTGGATGTTAGAGGACCAGTGCTTTGTATCTGTTTCAGAAGCAGAGTTGGACTAGATATGGTCCCTATGTGTAGGAAACACTGTTCTTTTGTTCTCAGCACACTCACGTTTCCTGCTGTCTTAGAGACTCTAGAAAGCAAGAGCGTCCTTATTGTTCTAAAGCAGAGTGTGATCAATGGATGATTACACTGCTGTGTGTTTTACTTCAGAAATGGAGTTAAATCCCAGGCTCTGTGTCTCCCTACAAGCCAGACTTCGTTTCAGGTAAGGGCAGTCACTTTTCTGCTCAAAGGAACTACATCGTTCACAAAGCTCACACGTTTCTCATCTTAACTGACAAGCATTGGATGTTAGAGGACCAGTTCTTTGTATCACTTTTAGAAGCAGAGTTTGACTAGATATGGTCCGTATGTGTAGGAAACACCGTTCTTTTGTTCTCAGCACACTCACGTTTCCTGCTGTCTTAGAGACTGTAGAAAGCAAGAGTGTGCTTCTCGCTCTAAAGCAGAGTGTGATCCATGGATGAGAACTATGCTGTGTGTTTCCCTTCAGAAAAGGAGTTAAATCCCAGGCTCTGTGTCTTCCTACAAGCAAGACTTTGTTTCAGGTAAGGGCAGTCACTTTTCAGCTCAAACGAACTACATCATTCACGGAGCTCACACGTTTCTCATCTTAACAGACAAGCATTGGCTGTTAGAGGACCAGTGCTTTGTATCAGTTTCAGAAGCAGAGTTGGACTAGATATGGTCCGTATGTGTAGGAAACACCGTTCTTTTGTTCTCAGCAAACTCACATTTCCTGCTGTCTTAGAGACTCTAGAAAGCACGATCGTGCTTCTTGTTCTAAAGCAGAGTGTGATCAATGGATGAGAACACTGCTGTGTGTTTCACTTCAGAAATGGAGTTAAATCCCATGCTCTGAGTCTTCCTACAAGCAAGACTTCGTTTCAGATAAGGGCAGTCACTTTTCTGCTCAAAAGAACTACATCTTTCGCGAAGCTCACACGTTTCACATCTTAACTGACAAGCATTGGATGTTAGAGGACCAGTGCATTCTATCAGTTTCAGAAGAAGATTTGGATTATATATTGTCCTTATGTGTAGGAAACACCGTTCATTTGTTCTAGGCACATTCATGTTTTCCTACTGTATTAGAGACTCTATAAAGCAAGAGTGTGCTTCTCGCTCTAAAGCAGAGTGTGATCAATGGATGATTACACTGCTGTGTGTTTTACTTCAGAAATGGAGTTAAATCCCAGGCTCTGAATCTTCCTACAAGCAAGACTTCAATTCAGGTAAGGGCAGTCACTTTTCTGCTCAAACGAACTACATCGTTCACGAAGCTCACACGTTTCTCATCTTAACTGACAAGCATTGGATGTTAGAGGACCAGTGCATTCTATCAGTTTCAGAAGAAGATTTGGACTACATATAGTCCGTATGTTTAGGAAACACCGTTCTTTTGTTCTGGGCACACTCAGATTTCCTGCTGTCTTAGAGACTCTAGAAAGCAAGAGCGTGCTTCTCGCTCTAAAGCAGAGTGTGAACCATGGATGAGACCTATGCTGTATGTTTCCGTTCAGAAATGGAGTTAAATCCCAGACTCTGTGTCTTCCTACAGGCAAGACTTCCTTTCAGGTAAGGGCAGTCACTTTTCAGCTCAAAGGAACTACATCATTCACGAAGCTCACACGTTTCTCATCTTAACAGACAAGCATTGGATTTTAGAGGACCAGTGTTTTGTATCAGTTTCAGATGCAGAGTTGGACTATATAATTTCCGTAAGGGTAGGAAACACTGTTCTTTTGTTCTCAGCACACTCATATTTCCTGCTGTCTTAGAGAATCTAGAAAGCAAGAGCGTGCTTCTCGCTCTAAAGCAGAGTGTGAACCATGGATGAGACCTATGCTGTATGTTTCCGTTCAGAAATGGAGTTAAATCCCAGGCTCTGAATCTTCCTACAAGCAAGACTTCAATTCAGGTAAGGGCAGTCACTTTTCTGCTCAAACGAACTACATCGTTCACGAAGCTCACACGTTTCTCATCTTAACTGACAAGCATTGGAATTTAGAGGGTCAGTGCTTTGTATCAGTTTCAGAAGCAGAGTTGGACTAGCTATGGTCCATATGTGTAGGAAACACCGTTCTTTTGTTCTGGGCACACTCAGATTTCCTGCTGTCTTAGAGACTCTAGAAAGCAAGAGCGTGCTTCTTGTTCTAAAACAGAGTGTGATCCATGGATGAGACTATGCTGTGTGTTTCACTTCAGAAATGGAGTTAAATCCCATGCTCTGTGTCTCCCTACAAGCCAGACTTCGTTTCAGGTAAGGGCAGGCACTTTTCTGCTCAAAGGAACTACATCGTTCACAAAGCTCACACGTTTCTCATCTTAACTGACAAGCATTGGATGTTAGAGGACCAGTGCTTTGTATCTGTTTCAGAAGCAGAGTTGGACTAGATATGGTCCCTATGTGTAGGAAACACTGTTCTTTTGTTCTCAGCACACTCACGTTTCCTGCTGTCTTAGAGACTCTAGAAAGCAAGAGCGTCATTATTGTTCTAAAGCAGAGTGTGATCAATGGATGATTACACTGCTGTGTGTTTTACTTCAGAAATGGAGTTAAATCCCAGGCTCTGAGTCTTCCGACAAGCAAGACTTAAATTCAGGTAAGGGCAGTCACTTTTCTGCTCAAACTAAATACATCGTTCACGAAGGTCACACATTTCTCATCTTAACTGACAAGCATTGGATGTTAGAGGCTCAGTGCTTTGTATCAGTTTCAGAAGCAGATTTGGACTACATATGGTCCATATGTGTAGGAAACACCGTTCTTTTGTTCTGGGCACACTCAGATTTCCTGCTGTATTAGAGAGTCTAGAAAGCTAGAGCGTGCTTCTCGCTCTAAAGCAGAGTGTGATCCATGGATGAGAACTATGCTATGTGTTTGCCTTCAGAAATGGACTTAAATCCCAGGCTCTGAGTCCTCCTACAAGCAAGACTTCGTTTCAGGTAAGGGCAGTCACTTTTCTGCTCAAACGAACTACATCGTTCACTGAGCTCACACGTTTCTCATCTTAACTGACAAGCATTGGAATTTAGAGGGTCAGTGCTTTGTATCAGTTTCAGAAGCAGAGTTGGACTAGCTATGGTCCATATGTGTAGGAAACACCGTTCTTTTGTTCTGGGCACACTCAGATTTCCTGCTGTCTTATCGAATCTAGAAAGCAAGAGTGTGCTTCTCACTCTAAAGCATAGTGTGATCCATGGATGAAAACTATGCTGTGTGTTTCCCTTCCGAAAAGTAGTTAAATCCCAGGCTCTATGTCTTCCTACAAGCAAGACTTCGTTTCAGGTAAGGGCAGTCACTTTTCAGCTCAAACAAACTACATATTTCACGGAGCTCACACGTTTCTCATCTTACCAGACAAGCATTGGATGTTAGAAGACCAGTGCTTTGTATCAGTTTAAGAAGCAGAGTTGGACTAGATATGGTCCGTATGTGTAGGAAACACCATTCTTTTTTTCGCAGCACACTTACGTTTCCTGCTGTCTTAGAGACTCTAGAAAGCAAGAGCGTGCTTCTTGTTCTAAAGCAGAGTGTGATCAATGGATGAGACAATTCTGTGTGTTTCACTTCAGAAATGGAGTTAAATCCCATGCTCTGAGTCTCCCTAAAAGCAAGACTTCATTTAAGGTAAGGGCAGTCACTTTTCTGCTCAAAGGAACTACATCGTTCACGAAGCTCACACGTTTCTCATCTTAACTGACAAGCATTGGATGTTAGAGGACCCGAGCATTGTATCAGTTTCAGAAGAAGATTTGGACTACATATAATCAGTATGTGTAGTAAACACCGTTCTTTTGTTCTGGGCACACTCAGATTTCCTTCTGTATTAGAGACTCTAGAAAGGAAGAGCGTGCTTCTCCCTCTAAAACAGAGTGTGATCCATGGATGAGACTATGCTGTGTGTTTCACTTCAGAAATGGAGTTAAATCCCATGCTCTGTGTCTGCCTACAAGCAAGACTTCGTTTCAGGTAAGGGCATTCACTTTTCTGCTCAAAGGAACTACATCGTTCACGAAGCTCACACGTTTCTCATCTTAACTGACAAGAATTGGATGTTAGAGGACCAGTGCTTTGTATCTGTTTCAGAAGCAGAGTTGGACTAGATATGGTCCCTATGTGTAGGAAACACCGATCTTTTGTTCTGGGCACACTCACGTTTCCTGCTGTCTTAGAGATTTTAGAAAGCAAGAGCGTGCTTCTCGCTCTAAAACAGAGTGTGATCCATGGATGAGACTATGCTGTGTGTTTCACTTCAGAAATTGAGTTAAATCCCATGCTCTGTGTCTCCCTACAAGCAAGACTTCGTTTCAGGTAAGGGCAGTCACTTTTCTGCTCAAAGGAACTACATCGTTCACGAAGCTCACACGTTTCTCATCTTAACTGACAAGCATTGGATGTTAGAGGACCAGTGCTTTGTATCTGTTTCAGAAGCAGAGTTGGACTAGATATGGTTCCTATGTGTAGGAAACACTGTTCTTTTGTTCTCAGCACACTCACGTTTCCTGCTGTCTTAGAGAGTCTAGAAATCAAGAGCGTGCTTCTTGTTCTAAAGCAGAGTGTGATCAATGGATGATTACACTGCTGTGTGTTTTACTTCAGAAATGGAGTTAAATCCCAGGCTCTGAGTCTTCCTACAAGCAAGACTTCAATTCAGGTAAGGGCAGTCACTTTTCTGCTCAAACTAACTACATCGTACACGAAGCTAACACGTTTCTCATCTTAACTGACAAGCATTGGATGTTAGAGGGTCAGTGCTTTGTATCAGTTTCAGAATCAGATTTGGACTACATATGGTCCATATGTGGAGGAAACACTGTTCTTTTGTTCTGGGCACACTGACGTTTCCTGTTGTCTTAGAGACTCTAGAAAGCAAGAGCGTGCTTCTCGCTCTAAAGCAGAGTGTGATCCATGGATGAGAACTATGCTATGTGTTTGCCTTCAGAAATGGAGTTAAATCCCAGGCTCTGAGTCTTCCTACAAGCAAGACTTCGTTTCAGGTAAGGGCAGTCACTTTTCTGCTCAAACGAACTACATCGTTCACTGAGCTCACACGTTTCTCATCTTAACTGAAAAGCATTGGAAGTTAGAGGGTCAGTGCTTTGTATCAGTTTCAGAAGGAGATTTGGACTAGATATGGTCCATATATGTAGGAAACACTGTTCTTCTATTCTGGGCACACTCAGATTTCCTGCTGTCTTAGAGAATCTAGAAAGCAAGAGTGTGCTTCTCGCTCTAAAGCAGAGTGTGATCCATGGATGAAAATTATGCTGTGTGTTTCCCTTCAGAAAAGTAGATAAATCCCAGGCTCTATGTCTTCCTACAAGCAAGACTTCGTTTCAGGTAAGGGCAGTCACTTTTCTGCTCAAAGGAACTACATCGTTCACAAAGCTCACACGTTTCTCATCTTAACTGACAAACATTGGATGTTAGAGGACCAGTGCTTTGTATCTGTTTCAGAAGCAGAGTTGGACTAGATATGGTCCCTATGTGTAGGAAACACTGTTCTTTTCTTCTCAGCACACTCACGTTTCCTGCTGTCTTAGAGAGTCTAGAAATCAAGAGCGTGCTTATTGTTCTAAAGCAGAGTGTGATCAATGGATGATTACACTGCTGTGTGTTTTACTTCAGAAATGGAGTTCAATCCCAGGCTCTGAGTCTTCCTACAAGCAAGACTTCAATTCAGGTAAGGGCAGTCACTTTTCTGCTCAAATGAACTACATCATTCACGAAGCTCACACGTTTCTCTTCTTAACTGACAAGCATTGGATGTTAGAGGGTCAGTGCTTTGTATCAGTTTCAGAAGCAGAGTTGGACTAGATATGGTCCGTATGTGTAGGAAACACCGTTCTTTTGTTCTCAGCACACTCACGTTTCCTGCAGTCTTAGAGAGTGTAGAAAGCAAGAGCGTGCTTCTTGTTCTAAAGCAGAGTGTGATCAATGGATGATTACACTGCTGTGTGTTTTACTTCAGAAAAGGAATTAAATCCTAGGCTCTGAGTCTTCCTACAAGCAAGACTTCGTTTCAGGTAAGGGCAGTCACTTTTCAACTCAAAAGAACTACATCGTTCACGAAGCTCACACGTTTCTCATCTTAATTGTGAAGCATTGGATGTTAGAGGACCAGTGCTTTGTATCAGTTTCAGAAGCAGAGTTGGACTAGATATGGTCCGTATGTGTAGGAAACACCGTTCTTCTGTTCTCAGCACACTCACGTTTCCTGCTGTCTTAGACACTTTAGAAAGCAAGAGCGTGCTTCTTGTTCTAAAGCAGAGTTTGATCAATGGATGATTACACTGCTGTGTGTTTTACTTCATAAATGGAGTTAAATCCCAGGCTCTGTGTCTTCCTACAAGCAAGACTTCAATTCAGGTAAGGGCAGTCACTTTTCAGTTCAAAGGACCTACATCATTCACTAAGCTCACACGTTTCTCATATTAACAGACAAGCATTGGATGTTAGAGGACCAGTGCTTTGTATCAGTTTCAGAAGCAGAGTTGGACTAGATATGGTCCGTATGTGTATGAAACACCGTTCTTTTGTTCTCAGCAAACTCACGTTTCCTGCTGTCTTAGAGACTCTAGAAAGAAGAGCATGCTTCTTGTTCAAATGCAGAGTGTGATCAATGGACAAGAAAAACTGCTGTGTGTTTCACTTCAGAAATGGAGTTAAATCCCAGGCTCTGAGTCTTCCTACAAGCAAGACTTCGTTTCAGGTAAGGGCAGTCAGTTTTCTGCTCAAACGAACTACATCGTTCACGAAGCTCACATGTTTCTCATCTTAACTGACAACCATTGGATGTTAGAGGGTCAGTGCTTTGTATCAGTTTCAGAAGCAGATTTGGACTACATATGGTCCATATGTGTAGGAAACACCGATCTTTTGTTCTGTGCACACTCACGTTTCCTGCTGTCTTAGAGACTCTAGAAAGCAAGAGCGTGCTTCTCGCTCTAAAACAGAGTGTGATCCATGGATGACACTATGCTGTGTGTTTCACTTCAGAAATGGAGTTAAATCCCATGAACTGTGTCTCCCTACAAGCAAGACTTCTTTTCAGGTAAGGGCAGTCACTTTTCTGCTCAAAGGAACTACATGGTTCACGAAGATCACAGGTTTCTCATCTTAACTGACAATCATTGGATGTTAGAGGACCAGTGCTTTGTATCTGTTTGAGAAGCAGAGTTGGACTAGATATGGTCCGTATATGTAGGAAGCACTGTTATTTTGTTCTCAGCACACTCACGTTTCCTGCTGTGTTAGAGACTGTAGAAAGCAAGAGCGTGCTTCTCGCTCTAAAGCAGAGTGTGATCCATGGATGAGAACTATGCTGTGTGTTTCCCTTCAGAAAAGGAGTTAAATCCCAGGCTCTGTGTCTTCCTACAAGCAAGACTTCGTTTCAGGTAAGGGCAGTCACTTTTCAGCTCAAACGAATGACATCCTTCACGGAGTTCACACGTTTCTCATCTTAACAGACAAGCATTGGATGTTAGAGGACCAGTGCTTTGTATCAGTTTCAGAAGCATAGTTGGACTAGATATGGTCTGTATGTATAGGAAACATCGTTCTTTTGTTCTCAGCAAACTCACGTTTCCTGCTGTCTTAGAGACTCTAGAAAGCACGATCGTGCTTCTTCTTCTAAAGGAGAGTGTGATCAATGGATGAGAACACTGCTTTGTGTTTCACTTCAGAAATGGAGTTAAATCCCATGCTCTGAGTCTTCCTACAAGCAAGATTTCGTTTCAGGTAAGGGCAGTCACTTTTCTGCTCAAAGGAACTACATCCTTCACGAAGCTCACACGTTTCTCATCTTAACTGACAACCATTGGATGTTAGAGGACCAGTGCATTGTATCAGTTTCAGAAGAAGATTTGGACTACATATAGTCCGTATGTGTAGGAAACACCGTTTTTTTGTTCTGGGCACACTCAGATTTCCTGCTGTATTAGAGAATCTAGAAAGCAAGAGCGTGCTTCTTGCTTTAAAGTAGAGTGTGATCCATGGATGAGAAATATGCTGTGTGTTTCCCTTCAGAAATGGAGTTAAATCGCAGGCTCTGAGTCTTCCTACAAGCAAGACTTCGTTTCAGGTAAGGGCAGTTAGTTTTCTGCTCAAACGAACTACATCGTTCCGAAGCTCACACGTTTCTCATCTTAACTGACAAGCATTGGATGTTAGAGGACCAGTGCTTTGTATCACTTTCAGACGCAGAGTTGGACTAGATATGGTCCGTATGTGTAGGAAACACCGTTCTTTTGTTCTCAGCACACTCACGATTCCTGCTGTCTTAGAGACTTTAGAAAGCAAGAGCGTGCTTCTCGCTCTAAAGCAGAGTGTGATCCATGGATGAGAACTATGCTGTGTGTTTCCCTTCAGAAATGGAGTTAAATCCCAGACTCTGAGTCTTCCTACAAGCAAGATTTCAATTCAGGTAAGGGCAGTCACTTTTCAGTTCAAAGGACCTACCTCATTCACTAAGCTCACACGTTTCTCATCTTAACTGACAAGCATTGGATGTTAGAGGACCAGTGCTTTGTATCACTTTCAGAAGCAGAGTTGGACTATATATGGTCCGTATATGTAGGAAACACTGTTCTTTTGTTCTCAGCACACTCACTTTTCCTGCTGTGTTAGAGACTGTACAAAGCAAGAGCGTGCTTCTCGCTCTAAAGCAGAGTGTGATCCATGGATGAGAACTATGCTGTGTGTTTCCCTTCAGAAAAGGAGTTAAATCCCAGGCTCTGTGTCTTCCTACAAGCAAGACTTCGTTTCAGGTAAGGGCAGTCACTTTTCTCCTCAAACAAACGACATCGTTCACGGAGTTCACACGTTTCTCATCTTAACAGACAAGCATTGGATGTTAGAGGACCAGTGCTTTGTATCAGTTTCAGAAGCAGAGTTGGAGTAGATATGGTCCGTATGTATAGGAAACACCGTTCTTTTGTTCTCAGCAAACTCACGTTTCCTGCTGTCTTAGAGACTCTAGAAAGCACAATCGTGCTTCTTCTACTAAAGCACAGTGTGATCAATTGATGAGAACACTGCTTTGTGTTTCACTTCAGAAATGGAGTTAAATCCCATGCTCTGAGTCTTCCTACAAGCAAGACTTCGTTTCAGGTAAGGGCAGTCACTTTTCTGCTCAAATTAACTACATCCTTCACGAAGCTCACACGTTTCTCATCTTAACTGACAACCATTGGATGTTAGAGGACCAGTGCATTGTATCAGTTTCAGAAGAAGATTTGGACTACATATAGTCCGTATGTGTAGGAAACACCGTTTGTTTGTTCTGGGCACTCTCAGATTTCCTGCTGTATTAGAGAATCTAGAAAGCAAGAGCGTGCTTCTTGCTCTAAAGTAGAGTGTGATCCATGGGTGAGAAATATGCTGTGTGTTTCCCTTCAGAAATGGAGTTAAATCCCAGGCTCTGTGTCTTCCTACAGGCAAGAGTTCGTTTCAGGTAAGGGCAGTCACTTTTCTGCTCAAACTACATCGTTCACGAAGCTCAAACGTTTCTCATCTTAATTGACAAACATTGGATGTTAGAGGACCAGTGCTTTGTATCAGTTTCAGAAGAAGAGTTGGACTAGATATCGTCCATATGTGTAGGAAATACCGTTCTTTTGTTCTCAGCACACTCACGTTTCCTGCTGGCTTAGAGTATTTAGAAAGCAAGAGCGTGCTTCTCGCTCTAAAGCAGAGTGTAATCCATGGATGAGAACTATGCTGTGTGTTTCCCTTCAGAAATGGACTTAAATCCCAGGCTGTGTGTCTTCCTACAAGCAAGACTTCGTTTCAGGTAAGGGCAGTCACTTATCAGCTCAAACGAACCACATCCTTCACTGAGCTCACACGTTTCTCATCTTAACAGACAAGCATTGGATGTTAGAGGACCAGTGCATTGTATCAGTTTCAGAAGAAGATTTGGACTACATATAGTTAGTATGTGTAGGAAACACCGTTCTTTTGTTCTGGGCACACTCAGGTTTCCTGCTGTCTTAGAGACTCTAGAAAGCAAGAGCGTGCTTCTTGCTCTAAAGCAGAGTGTGATTCATTGATGAGAACTATGCTGTATGTTTCCCTTCAGAAATGGAGTTAAATCCCAGACTCTGTGTCTTCCTACAGGCCAGACTTCGTTTCAGGTAAGGGCAGTCACTTTTCAGCTCAAAGGAACTACATCATTCACTAAGCTCACACGTTTCTCATCTTAACAGACAAGCATTGGATGTTAGAGGACCAGTGCTTTGTATCAGTTTCAGAAGCAGAGTTGGACTAGATATTGTCCGTATGTGTAGGAAACACCGTTCTTTTGTTCTCAGCACACTCACGTTTCTTGCTGTCTTAGAGACTCTAGAAAGCAAGAGCGTGCTTCTTGTTCTAAAGCAGAGTGTCATCAAAAGATGAGACAATGCAGTGTGTTTCACTTCAGAAATGGAGTTAAATCCCAGGCTCTGAGTCTCCCTACAAGCAAGACTTCGTTTCAGGTAAGGGTAGTCACTTTTCTGCTCAAAGGAACTACATCGTTCACGAAGCTCACACGTTTCTCATCTTAATTGACAAGGATTGGATGGTAGAGGACCAGTGCTTTGTATCAGTTTCAGAAGAAGAGTTGGACTAGATATGGTCCATATGTGTAGGAAACACCGTTCTTTTGTTCTGGGCACACTCAGATTTCCTGCTGTATTAGAAATTCTAGAAAGCAAGAGCGTGCTTCTCGCTGTAAAGCAGAGTGTGATCAATGGATGATTACACTGCTGTGTGTTTTACTTCAGAAATGGAGTTAAATCCCAGGCTCTGAGTCGTCCTACAAGCAAGACTTAAATTCAGGTAAGGGCACTCACTTTTCTGCTCAAACTAACTACATCGTTCACGAAGCTCACACATTTCTCATCTTAACTGACAAGCATTGGATGTTAGAGGGTCAGTGCTTTGTATCAGTTTCAGAAGCAGATTTGGACTACATATGGTCCATATGTGTAGGAAACACCGTACTTTTGTTCTCAGCACACTCAGATTTCCTGCTGTATTAGAGAGTCTAGAAAGCTAGAGTGTGCTTCTCGCTCTAAAGCAGAGTGTGATCCATGGATGAGAACTATGCTGTGTGTTTCCCTTCAGAAATGGACTTAAATCCCAGGCTCTGTGTCTTACTACAAGCAAGACTTCGTTTCAGGTAAGGGCAGTCACTTTTCTGCTCAAATGAACTACATCATTCACGAAGCTCACACGTTTCTCATCTTAATTGACAAGCATTGGATGTTAGAGGACCAGTGCTTTGTTTCAGTTTCAGAGGAAGAGTTGGACTAGATATGGTCCATATGTGTAGGAAACACCGTTCTTTTGTTCTGGGCACACTCAGATTTCCTGCTGTCTTAGAGTCTCTAGAAAGCAAGAGTGTGCTTCTTGCTCTAAAGCAGAGTGTGATCCATGGATGAGAACTATGCTGTGTGCTTGACTTCAGAAATGGAATTAAATCCCAGGCTCTGTGTCTTCCTACAGGCAAGACTTCGTTTCAGCTAAGGGCAGTCACTTTTCAGCTCAAACGAACTACATCGTTCACTGAGCTCACACATTTCACATCTTAACAGACAAGCATTGGATGTTAGAGGACCAGTGCTTTGTATCAGTTTCAGAAGCAGAGTTGGACTAGATATTGTCCGTATGTGTAGGAAACACCGTTCTTTTTTCTCAGCACACTCACGTTTCCTGCTGTCTTAGAGACTCTAGAAAGCAAGAGCGTGCTTCTTGTTCTAAAGCAGAGTGTCATCAATGGATGAGACAATGCAGTGTGTTTCACTTCAGAAATGGAGTTAAATCCCAGGCTCTGAGTCTCCCTACAAGCAAGATTTCATTTCAGGTAAGGGCAGTCACTTTTCTGCTCAAAGGAACTACATCGTTCACGAAGCTCACATGTTTCTCATCTTAACTGACAAGCATTGGATGTTAGAGGACCAGTGCTTTGTATCACTTTCAGGAGAAGAGTTGGACTAGATATGGTCCATATGTGTAGGAAACACCGTTCTTTTGTTCTGGGCACACTCAGATTTCCTGCTGTATTAGAGAGTCTAGAAAGCTAGAGTGTGCTTCTCGCTCTAAAGCAGAGTGTGATCCATGGATGAGAACTATGCTGTGTGTTTCCCTTCAGAAATGGACTTAAATCCCAGGCTCTGTGTCTTACTACAAGCAAGACTTCGGTTCAGGTAAGGGCAGTCACTTTTCTGCTCAAATGAACTACATCATTCACGAAGCTCACACGTTTCTCATCTTAATTGACAAGCATTGGATGTTAGAGGACCAGTGCTTTGTATCAGTTTCAGAAGAAGAGTTGGACTAGATATGGTCCATATGTGTAGGAAACACCGTTCTTTTGTTCTGGGCACACTCAGATTTCCTGCTGTCTTAGAGAATCTAGAAAGCAATAGCATGCTTCTTGTTCTAAAGCAGAGTGTGACCAATGGATGAGACAATGCTGTGTGTTTCACTTCAGAAATGCAGTTAAATCCCAGTCTCTGTTTCTTCCTACAGGCAAGACTTTGTTTCAGGTAAGGGCAGTCACTTTTCAGTTCAAAGGAACTACATCATTCACAAAGCTCACACGTTTCTCATCTTAACTGACAAGCACTGGATGTTAGAGGACCAGTGCATTCTATCAGTTTCAGAAGAAGATTTGGACTACATATAGTCTGTATGTGTAGGAAATACCGTTCTATTGTTCTGGGCACACTCAGATTTCCTGCTGTCTTAGAGACTCTAGAAAGCAATTGTGTGCTTCTTGCTCTAAAGCAGAGTGTGATCCATGGATGAGAACTATGCTGTGTGCTTGACTTCAGAAATGGAGTTAAATCCCAGGCTCTGAGTCTTCCTACAGGCAAGACTTCGTTTCAGGTAAGGGCAGTCACTTTTCTGCTCAAAAGAACTACATCGTTCATGAAGCTCACACGTTTCTCATCTTTACTGACAAGCAATGGCTGTTAGATGGTCAGTGCTTTGTATCAGTTTCAGAATCAGATTTGGACTACATATGGTCCATATGTGTAGGAAACACCGTTCTTATGTTCCGGGCACACTCAGATTTCCTGCTGTATTAGAGACTCTACAAAGCAAGAGTGTGCTTCTCGCTCTAAAGCAGAGTGTGATCCATGGATGAGAACTATGCTGTGTTTTTCCCTTCAGAAATGGACTTAAATCCCAGGCTCTGTGTCTTACTACAAGCAAGACTTCGTTTCAGGTAAGGGCAGTCACTTTTCTGCTCAAATGAACTACATCATTCACGAAGCTCACACGTTTCTCATCTTAACTGACAACCATTGGATGTTAGAGGAATAGTGCATTGTATCAGTTTCAGAAGAAGATTTGGACTACATATAGTCCGTATGTTTAGGAAACACCGTTTTTTTGTTCTGGGCACACTCAGATTTCCTGGTGTATTAGAGAATCTAGAAAGCAAGAGCGTGCTTCTTGATTTAAAGTAGAGTGTGATCCATGGATGAGAAATATGCTGTGTGTTTCCCTTCAGAAATGGAGTTAAATCCCAGGCTCTGTGTCTTCCTACAGGCAAGACTTCGTTTCAGGTAAGGGCAATCACTTTTCTGCTCAAACTACACGTTCACGAAGCTCAAACGTTTCTCATCTTAACAGACAAGCATTGGATGTTAGAGGACCAGTGCATTGTATCAGTTTCAGAAGACGATTTGGACTACATATAGTCAGTATGTGTAGGAAACACCGTTCTTTTGTTCTGGGCACAATCAGACTTCCTGCTGTCTTAGAGACTCTAGAAAGCAAGAGCGTGCTTCTTGCTCTAAAGCAGAGTGTGATCCATGGATGAGAACTATGCTGTATGTTTCCCTTCAGAAATGGAGTTAAATCCCAGACTCTGTGTCTTCCTACAGGCAAGACTTCGTTTCAGGTAAGGGCAGTCACTTTTCAGCTCAAAGGAACTACATCATTCACGAAGCTCACACGTTTCTCATCTTAATTGACAAGCATTGGATGGTAGAGGACCAGTGCTTTGTATCAGTTTCAGAAGATGAGTTGGACTAGATATGGTCCATATGTGTAGGAAACACCGTTCTTTTGTTCTGGGCACACTCAGATTTCCTGCTGTATTAGAAATTCTAGAAAGCAAGAGCGTGCTTCTCGCTGTAAAGCAGAGTGTGATCAATGGATGATTACACTGCTGTGTGTTTTACTTCAGAAATGGAGTTAAATCCCAGGCTCTGAGTCTTCCTACAAGCAAGACTTAAATTCAGGTAAGGGCAGTCACTTTTCTGCTCAAACTAACTACATCGTTCACGGAGTTCACACGTTTCTCATCTTAACAGACAAGCATTGGATGTTAGAGGACCAGTGCTTTGTATCAGTTTCAGAAGCAGAGTTGGAGTAGATATGGTCCGTATGTATAGGAAACACCGTTCTTTTGTTCTCAGCAAACTCACGTTTCCTGCTGTCTTAGAGACTCTAGAAAGCACAATCGTGCTTCTTCTACTAAAGCACAGTGTGATCAATTGATGAGAACACTGCTTTGTGTTTCACTTCAGAAATGGAGTTAAATCCCATGCTCTGAGTCTTCCTACAAGCAAGACTTCGTTTCAGGTAAGGGCAGTCACTTTTCTGCTCAAATTAACTACATCCTTCACGAAGCTCACACGTTTCTCATCTTAACTGACAACCATTGGATGTTAGAGGACCAGTGCATTGTATCAGTTTCAGAAGAAGATTTGGACTACATATAGTCCGTATGTGTAGGAAACACCGTTTGTTTGTTCTGGGCACTCTCAGATTTCCTGCTGTATTAGAGAATCTAGAAAGCAAGAGCGTGCTTCTTGCTCTAAAGTAGAGTGTGATCCATGGGTGAGAAATATGCTGTGTGTTTCCCTTCAGAAATGGAGTTAAATCCCAGGCTCTGTGTCTTCCTACAGGCAAGAGTTCGTTTCAGGTAAGGGCAGTCACTTTTCTGCTCAAACTACATCGTTCACGAAGCTCAAACGTTTCTCATCTTAATTGACAAACATTGGATGTTAGAGGACCAGTGCTTTGTATCAGTTTCAGAAGAAGAGTTGGACTAGATATCGTCCATATGTGTAGGAAATACCGTTCTTTTGTTCTCAGCACACTCACGTTTCCTGCTGGCTTAGAGTATTTAGAAAGCAAGAGCGTGCTTCTCGCTCTAAAGCAGAGTGTAATCCATGGATGAGAACTATGCTGTGTGTTTCCCTTCAGAAATGGACTTAAATCCCAGGCTGTGTGTCTTCCTACAAGCAAGACTTCGTTTCAGGTAAGGGCAGTCACTTATCAGCTCAAACGAACCACATCCTTCACTGAGCTCACACGTTTCTCATCTTAACAGACAAGCATTGGATGTTAGAGGACCAGTGCATTGTATCAGTTTCAGAAGAAGATTTGGACTACATATAGTTAGTATGTGTAGGAAACACCGTTCTTTTGTTCTGGGCACACTCAGGTTTCCTGCTGTCTTAGAGACTCTAGAAAGCAAGAGCGTGCTTCTTGCTCTAAAGCAGAGTGTGATTCATTGATGAGAACTATGCTGTATGTTTCCCTTCAGAAATGGAGTTAAATCCCAGACTCTGTGTCTTCCTACAGGCCAGACTTCGTTTCAGGTAAGGGCAGTCACTTTTCAGCTCAAAGGAACTACATCATTCACTAAGCTCACACGTTTCTCATCTTAACAGACAAGCATTGGATGTTAGAGGACCAGTGCTTTGTATCAGTTTCAGAAGCAGAGTTGGACTAGATATTGTCCGTATGTGTAGGAAACACCGTTCTTTTGTTCTCAGCACACTCACGTTTCTTGCTGTCTTAGAGACTCTAGAAAGCAAGAGCGTGCTTCTTGTTCTAAAGCAGAGTGTCATCAAAAGATGAGACAATGCAGTGTGTTTCACTTCAGAAATGGAGTTAAATCCCAGGCTCTGAGTCTCCCTACAAGCAAGACTTCGTTTCAGGTAAGGGTAGTCACTTTTCTGCTCAAAGGAACTACATCGTTCACGAAGCTCACACGTTTCTCATCTTAATTGACAAGGATTGGATGGTAGAGGACCAGTGCTTTGTATCAGTTTCAGAAGAAGAGTTGGACTAGATATGGTCCATATGTGTAGGAAACACCGTTCTTTTGTTCTGGGGACACTCAGATTTCCTGCTGTATTAGAAATTCTAGAAAGCAAGAGCGTGCTTCTCGCTGTAAAGCAGAGTGTGATCAATGGATGATTACACTGCTGTGTGTTTTACTTCAGAAATGGAGTTAAATCCCAGGCTCTGAGTCGTCCTACAAGCAAGACTTAAATTCAGGTAAGGGCACTCACTTTTCTGCTCAAACTAACTACATCGTTCACGAAGCTCACACATTTCTCATCTTAACTGACAAGCATTGGATGTTAGAGGGTCAGTGCTTTGTATCAGTTTCAGAAGCAGATTTGGACTACATATGGTCCATATGTGTAGGAAACACCGTACTTTTGTTCTCAGCACACTCAGATTTCCTGCTGTATTAGAGAGTCTAGAAAGCTAGAGTGTGCTTCTCGCTCTAAAGCAGAGTGTGATCCATGGATGAGAACTATGCTGTGTGTTTCCCTTCAGAAATGGACTTAAATCCCAGGCTCTGTGTCTTACTACAAGCAAGACTTCGTTTCAGGTAAGGGCAGTCACTTTTCTGCTCAAATGAACTACATCATTCACGAAGCTCACACGTTTCTCATCTTAATTGACAAGCATTGGATGTTAGAGGACCAGTGCTTTGTTTCAGTTTCAGAGGAAGAGTTGGACTAGATATGGTCCATATGTGTAGGAAACACCGTTCTTTTGTTCTGGGCACACTCAGATTTCCTGCTGTCTTAGAGTCTCTAGAAAGCAAGAGTGTGCTTCTTGCTCTAAAGCAGAGTGTGATCCATGGATGAGAACTATGCTGTGTGCTTGACTTCAGAAATGGAATTAAATCCCAGGCTCTGTGTCTTCCTACAGGCAAGACTTCGTTTCAGCTAAGGGCAGTCACTTTTCAGCTCAAACGAACTACATCGTTCACTGAGCTCACACATTTCACATCTTAACAGACAAGCATTGGATGTTAGAGGACCAGTGCTTTGTATCAGTTTCAGAAGCAGAGTTGGACTAGATATTGTCCGTATGTGTAGGAAACACCGTTCTTTTTTCTCAGCACACTCACGTTTCCTGCTGTCTTAGAGACTCTAGAAAGCAAGAGCGTGCTTCTTGTTCTAAAGCAGAGTGTCATCAATGGATGAGACAATGCAGTGTGTTTCACTTCAGAAATGGAGTTAAATCCCAGGCTCTGAGTCTCCCTACAAGCAAGATTTCATTTCAGGTAAGGGCAGTCACTTTTCTGCTCAAAGGAACTACATCGTTCACGAAGCTCACATGTTTCTCATCTTAACTGACAAGCATTGGATGTTAGAGGACCAGTGCTTTGTATCACTTTCAGGAGAAGAGTTGGACTAGATATGGTCCATATGTGTAGGAAACACCGTTCTTTTGTTCTGGGCACACTCAGATTTCCTGCTGTATTAGAGAGTCTAGAAAGCTAGAGTGTGCTTCTCGCTCTAAAGCAGAGTGTGATCCATGGATGAGAACTATGCTGTGTGTTTCCCTTCAGAAATGGACTTAAATCCCAGGCTCTGTGTCTTACTACAAGCAAGACTTCGGTTCAGGTAAGGGCAGTCACTTTTCTGCTCAAATGAACTACATCATTCACGAAGCTCACACGTTTCTCATCTTAATTGACAAGCATTGGATGTTAGAGGACCAGTGCTTTGTATCAGTTTCAGAAGAAGAGTTGGACTAGATATGGTCCATATGTGTAGGAAACACCGTTCTTTTGTTCTGGGCACACTCAGATTTCCTGCTGTCTTAGAGAATCTAGAAAGCAATAGCATGCTTCTTGTTCTAAAGCAGAGTGTGACCAATGGATGAGACAATGCTGTGTGTTTCACTTCAGAAATGCAGTTAAATCCCAGTCTCTGTTTCTTCCTACAGGCAAGACTTTGTTTCAGGTAAGGGCAGTCACTTTTCAGTTCAAAGGAACTACATCATTCACAAAGCTCACACGTTTCTCATCTTAACTGACAAGCACTGGATGTTAGAGGACCAGTGCATTCTATCAGTTTCAGAAGAAGATTTGGACTACATATAGTCTGTATGTGTAGGAAATACCGTTCTATTGTTCTGGGCACACTCAGATTTCCTGCTGTCTTAGAGACTCTAGAAAGCAATTGTGTGCTTCTTGCTCTAAAGCAGAGTGTGATCCATGGATGAGAACTATGCTGTGTGCTTGACTTCAGAAATGGAGTTAAATCCCAGGCTCTGAGTCTTCCTACAGGCAAGACTTCGTTTCAGGTAAGGGCAGTCACTTTTCTGCTCAAAAGAACTACATCGTTCATGAAGCTCACACGTTTCTCATCTTAACAGACAAGCATTGGATGTTAGAGGACCAGTGCATTTTATCAGTTTCAGAAGAAGATTTGGACTACGTATAGTCCGTATGTGTGGGAAACACCGTTCTTTTGTTCTGGGCACAATCAGACTTCCTGCTCTATTAGAGCCTCTAGAAAGCAAGAGCGTGCTTCTTGCTCTAAAGCAGAGTGTGATCCATTGATGAGAACTATGCTGTAAATTTTCCTTCAGAAATGGAGTTAAATCCCAGACTCTGTGTCTTCCTACAGGCAAGACTTCGTTTCAGGTAAGGGCAGTCACTTTTCAGCTCAAACGAACTACATCGTTCACTGAGCTCACACATTTCTCATCTTAACAGACAAGCATTGGATGTTAGAGGAACAGTGCTTTGTATCAGTTTCAGAAGCAGAGTTGGACTAGATATGGTCTGTATGTGTAGGAAACACCGTTCTTTTGTTCTCAGCACACTCACGTTTCCTGCTGTCTTAGAGACTCTAGAAAGCAAGAGCGTGCTTCTTGTTCTAAAGCAGAGTGTGATCAATGGATGAGACAATGCTGTGTGTTTCACTTCAGAATTGGAGTTAAATCCCAGGCTCTGAGTCTCCCTACAAGCAAGAATTCGTTTCAGGTAAGGGCAGTCACTTTTCTGCTCAAACTAACTACATCGTTCACGAAGCTCACACATTTCTCATCTTAACTGACAAGCATTGGATGTTAGAGGGTCAGTGCTTTGTATCAGTTTCAGAAGAAGATTTGGACTACATATGGTCCATATGTGTAGGAAACACCGTTCTTTTGTTCTGGGCACACTCAGATTTCCTGCTGTATTAGAGAGTCTAGAAAGCTAGAGTGTGCTTCTCGCTCTAAAGCAGAGTGTGATCCATGGATGAGAACTATGCTGTGTTTTTCCCTTCAGAAATGGACTTAAATCCCAGGCTCTGTGTCTTACTACAAGCAAGACTTCGTTTCAGGTAAGGGCAGTCACTTTTCTGCTCAAATGAACTACATCATTCATGAAGCTCACACGTTTCTCATCTTAACTGACAACCATTGGATGTTAGAGGACCAGTGCATTGTATCAGTTTCAGAAGAAGATTTGGACTACATATAGTCCGTATGTTTAGGAAACACCGTTTTTTTGTTCTGGGCACACTCAGATTTCCTGGTGTATTAGAGAATCTAGAAAGCCAGAGCGTGCTTCTTGATTTAAAGTAGAGTGTGATCCATGGATGAGAAATATGCTGTGTGTTTCCCTTCAGAAATGGAGTTAAATCCCAGGCTCTGTGTCTTCCTACAGGCAAGACTTCGTTTCAGGTAAGGGCAATCACTTTTCTGCTCAAACGACACGTTCACGAAGCTCAAACGTTTCTCATCTTAACAGACAAGCATTGGATGTTAGAGGACCAGTGCATTGTATCAGTTTCAGAAGACGATTTGGACTACATATAGTCAGTATGTGTAGGAAACACCGTTCTTTTGTTCTGGGCACAATCAGACTTCCTGCTGTCTTAGAGACTCTAGAAAGCAAGAGCGTGCTTCTTGCTCTAAAGCAGAGTGTGATCCATGGATGAGAACTATGCTGTATGTTTCCCTTCAGAAATGGAGTTAAATCCCAGACTCTGTGTCTTCCTACAGGCAAGACTTCGTTTCAGGTAAGGGCAGTCACTTTTCAGCTCAAAGGAACTACATCATTCACGAAGCTCACACGTTTCTCATCTTAATTGACAAGCATTGGATGGTAGAGGACCAGTGCTTTGTATCAGTTTCAGAAGATGAGTTGGACTAGATATGGTCCATATGTGTAGGAAACACCGTTCTTTTGTTCTGGGCACACTCAGATTTCCTGCTGTATTAGAAATTCTAGAAAGCAAGAGCGTGCTTCTCGCTGTAAAGCAGAGTGTGATCAATGGATGATTACACTGCTGTGTGTTTTACTTCAGAAATGGAGTTAAATCCCAGGCTCTGAGTCTTCCTACAAGCAAGACTTAAATTCAGGTAAGGGCAGTCACTTTTCTGCTCAAACTAACTACATCGTTCACGAAGCTCACACATTTCTCATCTTAACTGACAAGCATTGGATGTTAGAGGGTCAGTGCTTTGTATCAGTTTCAGAAGCAGATTTGGACTACATATGGTCCATATGTGTAGGAAACACCGTACTTTTGTTCTCAGCACACTCAGATTTCCTGCTGTATTAGAGAGTCTAGAAAGCTAGAGTGTGCTTCTCGCTCTAAAGCAGAGTGTGATCCATGGATGAGAACTATGCTGTGTGTTTCCCTTCAGAAATGGACTTAAATCCCAGGCTCTGTGTATTACTACAAGCAAGACTTCGTTTCAGGTAAGGGCAGTCACTTTTCTGCTCAAATGAACTACATCATTCACGAAGCTCACACGTTTCTCATCTTAATTGACAAGCATTGGATGTTAGAGGACCAGTGCTTTGTATCAGTTTCAGAAGAAGAGTTGGACTAGATATGGTCCATATGTGTAGGAAACACCGTTCTATTTTTCTGGGCACACTCAGATTTCCTGCTGTCTTAGAGAATCTACAAAGCAATAGCGTGCTTCTTGTTCTAAAGCAGAGTGTGATCAATGGATGAGACAATGCTGTGTGTTTCACTTCCGATATGGAGTTAAATCCCAGGCTCTGTGTCTTCCTACAGGCAAGACTTCGTTTCAGGTAAGGGCAGTCTATTTCAGCTCAAACGAACTACATCGTTCACTGAGCTCACACGTTTCTCATCTTAACAGACAAGCATTGGATGTGAGAGGACCAGTGCATTTTATCAGTTTCAGAAGAAGATTTGGACTACGTATAGTCCGTATGTGTGGGAAACACCGTTCTTTTGTTCTGGGCACAATCAGACTTCCTGCTCTATTAGAGCCTCTAGAAAGCAAGAGCGTGCTTCTTGCTCTAAAGCAGAGTGTGATCCATTGATGAGAACTATGCTGTAAATTTTCCTTCAGAAATGGAGTTAAATCCCAGACTCTGTGTCTTCCTACAGGCAAGACTTCGTTTCAGGTAAGGGCAGTCACTTTTCAGCTCAAACGAACTACATCGTTCACTGAGCTCACACATTTCTCATCTTAACAGACAAGCATTGGATGTTAGAGGAACAGTGCTTTGTATCAGTTTCAGAAGCAGAGTTGGACTAGATATGGTCTGTATGTGTAGGAAACACCGTTCTTTTGTTCTCAGCACTCTCACGTTTCCTGCTGTCTTAGAGACTCTAGAAAGCAAGAGCGTGCTTCTTGTTCTAAAGCAGAGTGTGATCAATGGATGAGACAATGCTGTGTGTTTCACTTCAGAATTGGAGTTAAATCCCAGGCTCTGAGTCTCCCTACAAGCAAGAATTCGTTTCAGGTAAGGGCAGTCACTTTTCTGCTCAAACTAACTACATCGTTCACGAAGCTCACACATTTCTCATCTTAACTGACAAGCATTGGATGTTAGAGGGTCAGTGCTTTGTATCAGTTTCAGAAGAAGATTTGGACTACATACGGTCCATATGTGTAGGAAATACCGTTCTTTTGTTCTGGGCACACTCAGATTTCCTGCTGTATTAGAGAGTCTAGAAAGCTAGAGTGTGCTTCTCGCTCTAAAGCAGAGTGTGATCCATGGATGAGAACTATGCTGTGTGCTTGACTTCAGAAATGGAGTTAAATCCCAGTCTCTGAGTCTTCCTACAGGCAAGACTTCGTTTCAGATAAGGGCAGTCACTTTTCTGCTCAAACGAACTACATCTTTCACGAAGCTCACACGTTTCACATCTTAACTGACAACCATTGGATGTTAGAGGACCAGTGCATTCTATCAGTTTCAGAAGAAGATTTGGATTACATATTGTCCTTATGTGTAGGAAACACCGTTCATTTGTTCTAGGCACATTCATGTTTTCCTACTGTATTAGAGACTCTATAAAGCAAGAGTGTGCTTCTCGCTCTAAAGCAGAGTGTGATCAATGGATGAGACAATGTTGGGTGTTTCACTTCAGAAATGTAGTTAAATCCCATGCTCTGAGTCTCCCTACAAGCAAGACTTCGTTTCAGGTAAGGGCAGTCACTTTTCAGCTCAAACGAACTACATCATTCACTAAGCTCACACGTTTCTCCTCTTAACAGACAAGCATTGGATTTTAGAGGACCAGTGCTTTGTATCAGTTTCACATGCAGAGTTGGACTATATAATGTCCGTAATTGTAGGAAACACCGTTCTTTTGTTCTCAGCACACTCACATTTCCTGCTGTCTTAGAGACTCTAGAAAGCAAGGGCGTGCTTCTTGTTCTAAAGCAGAGTGTGATCAATGGATGATTACACTGCTGTGTGTTTTACTTCAGAAATGGAGTTAAATCCCAGGCTCTGAATCTTCCTACAAGCAAGACTTCAATTCAGGTAAGGGCAGTCACTTTTCTGCTCAAACGAACTACATCGTTCACGAAGCTCACACGTTTCTCATCTTAACTGACAAGCATTGGATGTTAGAGGACCAGTGCATTCTATCAGTTTCAGAAGAAGATTTGGACTACGTATAGTCCGTATGTGTGGGAAACACCGTTCTTTTGTTCTGGGCACAATCAGACTTCCTGCTCTATTAGAGCCTCTAGAAAGCAAGAGCGTGCTTCTTGCTCTAAAGCAGAGTGTGATCCATTGATGAGAACTATGCTGTAAATTTTCCTTCAGAAATGGAGTTAAATCCCAGACTCTGTGTCTTCCTACAGGCAAGACTTCGTTTCAGGTAAGGGCAGTCACTTTTCAGCTCAAACGAACTACATCGTTCACTGAGCTCACACATTTCTCATCTTAACAGACAAGCATTGGATGTTAGAGGAACAGTGCTTTGTATCAGTTTCAGAAGCAGAGTTGGACTAGATATGGTCTGTATGTGTAGGAAACACCGTTCTTTTGTTCTCAGCACACTCACGTTTCCTGCTGTCTTAGAGACTCTAGAAAGCAAGAGCGTGCTTCTTGTTCTAAAGCAGAGTGTGATCAATGGATGAGACAATGCTGTGTGTTTCACTTCAGAATTGGAGTTAAATCCCAGGCTCTGAGTCTCCCTACAAGCAAGAATTCGTTTCAGGTAAGGGCAGTCACTTTTCTGTTCAAACTAACTACATCGTTCACGAAGCTCACACATTTCTCATCTTAACTGACAAGCATTGGATGTTAGAGGGTCAGTGCTTTGTATCAGTTTCAGAAGAAGATTTGGACTACATATGGTCCATATGTGTAGGAAACACCGTTCTTTTGTTCTGGGCACACTCAGATTTCCTGCTGTATTAGAGAGTCTAGAAAGCTAGAGTGTGCTTCTCGCTCTAAAGCAGAGTGTGATCCATGGATGAGAACTATGCTGTGTTTTTCCCTTCAGAAATGGACTTAAATCCCAGGCTCTGTGTCTTACTACAAGCAAGACTTCGTTTCAGGTAAGGGCAATCACTTTTCTGCTCAAACTACACGTTCACGAAGCTCAAACGTTTCTCATCTTAACAGACAAGCATTGGATGTTAGAGGACCAGTGCATTGTATCAGTTTCAGAAGACGATTTGGACTACATATAGTCAGTATGTGTAGGAAACACCGTTCTTTTGTTCTGGGCACAATCAGACTTCCTGCTGTCTTAGAGACTCTAGAAAGCAAGAGCGTGCTTCTTGCTCTAAAGCAGAGTGTGATCCATGGATGAGAACTATGCTGTATGTTTCCCTTCAGAAATGGAGTTAAATCCCAGACTCTGTGTCTTCCTACAGGCAAGACTTCGTTTCAGGTAAGGGCAGTCACTTTTCAGCTCAAAGGAACTACATCATTCACGAAGCTCACACGTTTCTCATCTTAATTGACAAGCATTGGATGGTAGAGGACCAGTGCTTTGTATCAGTTTCAGAAGATGAGTTGGACTAGATATGGTCCATATGTGTAGGAAACACCGTTCTTTTGTTCTGGGCACACTCAGATTTCCTGCTGTATTAGAAATTCTAGAAAGCAAGAGCGTGCTTCTCGCTGTAAAGCAGCGTGTGATCAATGGATGATTACACTGCTGTGTGTTTTACTTCAGAAATGGAGTTAAATCCCAGGCTCTGAGTCTTCCTACAAGCAAGACTTAAATTCAGGTAAGGGCAGTCACTTTTCTGCTCAAACTAACTACATCGTTCACGAAGCTCACACATTTCTCATCTTAACTGACAAGCATTGGATGTTAGAGGGTCAGTGCTTTGTATCAGTTTCAGAAGCAGATTTGGACTACATATGGTCCATATGTGTAGGAAACACCGTACTTTTGTTCTCAGCACACTCAGATTTCCTGCTGTATTAGAGAGTCTAGAAAGCTAGAGTGTGCTTCTCGCTCTAAAGCAGAGTGTGATCCATGGATGAGAACTATGCTGTGTGTTTCCCTTCAGAAATGGACTTAAATCCCAGGCTCTGTGTATTACTACAAGCAAGACTTCGTTTCAGGTAAGGGCAGTCACTTTTCTGCTCAAATGAACTACATCATTCACGAAGCTCACACGTTTCTCATCTTAATTGACAAGCATTGGATGTTAGAGGACCAGTGCTTTGTATCAGTTTCAGAAGAAGAGTTGGACTAGATATGGTCCATATGTGTAGGAAACACCGTTCTATTTTTCTGGGCACACTCAGATTTCCTGCTGTCTTAGAGAATCTACAAAGCAATAGCGTGCTTCTTGTTCTAAAGCAGAGTGTGATCAATGGATGAGACAATGCTGTGTGTTTCACTTCAGAATTGGAGTTAAATCCCAGGCTCTGTGTCTTCCTACAGGCAAGACTTCGTTTCAGGTAAGGGCAGTCTATTTCAGCTCAAACGAACTACATCGTTCACTGAGCTCACACGTTTCTCATCTTAACAGACAAGCATTGGATGTGAGAGGACCAGTGCATTTTATCAGTTTCAGAAGAAGATTTGGACTACGTATAGTCCGTATGTGTGGGAAACACCGTTCTTTTGTTCTGGGCACAATCAGACTTCCTGCTCTATTAGAGCCTCTAGAAAGCAAGAGCGTGCTTCTTGCTCTAAAGCAGAGTGTGATCCATTGATGAGAACTATGCTGTAAATTTTCCTTCAGAAATGGAGTTAAATCCCAGACTCTGTGTCTTCCTACAGGCAAGACTTCGTTTCAGGTAAGGGCAGTCACTTTTCAGCTCAAACGAACTACATCGTTCACTGAGCTCACACATTTCTCATCTTAACAGACAAGCATTGGATGTTAGAGGAACAGTGCTTTGTATCAGTTTCAGAAGCAGAGTTGGACTAGATATGGTCTGTATGTGTAGGAAACACCGTTCTTTTGTTCTCAGCACACTCACGTTTCCTGCTGTCTTAGAGACTCTAGAAAGCAAGAGCGTGCTTCTTGTTCTAAAGCAGAGTGTGATCAATGGATGAGACAATGCTGTGTGTTTCACTTCAGAATTGGAGTTAAATCCCAGGCTCTGAGTCTCCCTACAAGCAAGAATTCGTTTCAGGTAAGGGCAGTCACTTTTCTGCTCAAACTAACTACATCGTTCACGAAGCTCACACATTTCTCATCTTAACTGACAAGCATTGGATGTTAGAGGGTCAGTGCTTTGTATCAGTTTCAGAAGAAGATTTGGACTACATATGGTCCATATGTGTAGGAAATACCGTTCTTTTGTTCTGGGCACACTCAGATTTCCTGCTGTATTAGAGAGTCTAGAAAGCTAGAGTGTGCTTCTCGCTCTAAAGCAGAGTGTGATCCATGGATGAGAACTATGCTGTGTGCTTGACTTCAGAAATGGAGTTAAATCCCAGTCTCTGAGTCTTCCTACAGGCAAGACTTCGTTTCAGATAAGGGCAGTCACTTTTCTGCTCAAACGAACTACATCTTTCACGAAGCTCACACGTTTCACATCTTAACTGACAACCATTGGATGTTAGAGGACCAGTGCATTCTATCAGTTTCAGAAGAAGATTTGGATTACATATTGTCCTTATGTGTAGGAAACACCGTTCATTTGTTCTAGGCACATTCATGTTTTCCTACTGTATTAGAGACTCTATAAAGCAAGAGTGTGCTTCTCGCTCTAAAGCAGAGTGTGATCAATGGATGAGACAATGTTGGGTGTTTCACTTCAGAAATGTAGTTAAATCCCATGCTCTGAGTCTCCCTACAAGCAAGACTTCGTTTCAGGTAAGGGCAGTCACTTTTCAGCTCAAACGAACTACATCATTCACTAAGCTCACACGTTTCTCCTCTTAACAGACAAGCATTGGATTTTAGAGGACCAGTGCTTTGTATCAGTTTCACATGCAGAGTTGGACTATATAATGTCCGTAATTGTAGGAAACACCGTTCTTTTGTTCTCAGCACACTCACATTTCCTGCTGTCTTAGAGACTCTAGAAAGCAAGGGCGTGCTTCTTGTTCTAAAGCAGAGTGTGATCAATGGATGATTACACTGCTGTGTGTTTTACTTCAGAAATGGAGTTAAATCCCAGGCTCTGAATCTTCCTACAAGCAAGACTTCAATTCAGGTAAGGGCAGTCACTTTTCTGCTCAAACGAACTACATCGTTCACGAAGCTCACACGTTTCTCATCTTAACTGACAAGCATTGGATGTTAGAGGACCAGTGCATTCTATCAGTTTCAGAAGAAGATTTGGACTACGTATAGTCCGTATGTGTGGGAAACACCGTTCTTTTGTTCTGGGCACAATCAGACTTCCTGCTCTATTAGAGCCTCTAGAAAGCAAGAGCGTGCTTCTTGCTCTAAAGCAGAGTGTGATCCATTGATGAGAACTATGCTGTAAATTTTCCTTCAGAAATGGAGTTAAATCCCAGACTCTGTGTCTTCCTACAGGCAAGACTTCGTTTCAGGTAAGGGCAGTCACTTTTCAGCTCAAACGAACTACATCGTTCACTGAGCTCACACATTTCTCATCTTAACAGACAAGCATTGGATGTTAGAGGAACAGTGCTTTGTATCAGTTTCAGAAGCAGAGTTGGACTAGATATGGTCTGTATGTGTAGGAAACACCGTTCTTTTGTTCTCAGCACACTCACGTTTCCTGCTGTCTTAGAGACTCTAGAAAGCAAGAGCGTGCTTCTTGTTCTAAAGCAGAGTGTGATCAATGGATGAGACAATGCTGTGTGTTTCACTTCAGAATTGGAGTTAAATCCCAGGCTCTGAGTCTCCCTACAAGCAAGAATTCGTTTCAGGTAAGGGCAGTCACTTTTCTGCTCAAACTAACTACATCGTTCACGAAGCTCACACATTTCTCATCTTAACTGACAAGCATTGGATGTTAGAGGGTCAGTGCTTTGTATCAGTTTCAGAAGAAGATTTGGACTACATATGGTCCATATGTGTAGGAAACACCGTTCTTTTGTTCTGGGCACACTCAGATTTCCTGCTGTATTAGAGAGTCTAGAAAGCTAGAGTGTGCTTCTCGCTCTAAAGCAGAGTGTGATCCATGGATGAGAACTATGCTGTGTTTTTCCCTTCAGAAATGGACTTAAATCCCAGGCTCTGTGTCTTACTACAAGCAAGACTTCGTTTCAGGTAAGGGCAGTCACTTTTCTGCTCAAATGAACTACATCATTCACGAAGCTCACACGTTTCTCATCTTAACTGACAACCATTGGATGTTAGAGGACCAGTGCATTGTATCAGTTTCAGAAGAAGATTTGGACTACATATAGTCCGTATGTTTAGGAAACACCGTTTTTTTGTTCTGGGCACACTCAGATTTCCTGGTGTATTAGAGAATCTAGAAAGCAAGAGCGTGCTTCTTGATTTAAAGTAGAGTGTGATCCATGGATGAGAAATATGCTGTGTGTTTCCCTTCAGAAATGGAGTTAAATCCCAGGCTCTGTGTCTTCCTACAGGCAAGACTTCGTTTCAGGTAAGGGCAATCACTTTTCTGCTCAAACTACACGTTCACGAAGCTCAAACGTTTCTCATCTTAACAGACAAGCATTGGATGTTAGAGGACCAGTGCATTGTATCAGTTTCAGAAGACGATTTGGACTACATATAGTCAGTATGTGTAGGAAACACCGTTCTTTTGTTCTGGGCACAATCAGACTTCCTGCTGTCTTAGAGACTCTAGAAAGCAAGAGCGTGCTTCTTGCTCTAAAGCAGAGTGTGATCCATGGATGAGAACTATGCTGTATGTTTCCCTTCAGAAATGGAGTTAAATCCCAGACTCTGTGTCTTCCTACAGGCAAGACTTCGTTTCAGGTAAGGGCAGTCACTTTTCAGCTCAAAGGAACTACATCATTCACGAAGCTCACACGTTTCTCATCTTAATTGACAAGCATTG
Organism: Onychomys leucogaster; assembly: GCA_949786385.1. NCBI lineage: Eukaryota > Metazoa > Chordata > Mammalia > Rodentia > Cricetidae > Onychomys > Onychomys leucogaster. The sequence goes on along the minus strand of CATKUP010000018.1, from coordinate 1,610,923 downwards.
GATGGTAGAGGACCAGTGCTTTGTATCAGTTTCAGAAGATGAGTTGGACTAGATATGGTCCATATGTGTAGGAAACACCGTTCTTTTGTTCTGGGCACACTCAGATTTCCTGCTGTATTAGAAATTCTAGAAAGCAAGAGCGTGCTTCTCGCTGTAAAGCAGCGTGTGATCAATGGATGATTACACTGCTGTGTGTTTTACTTCAGAAATGGAGTTAAATCCCAGGCTCTGAGTCTTCCTACAAGCAAGACTTAAATTCAGGTAAGGGCAGTCACTTTTCTGCTCAAACTAACTACATCGTTCACGAAGCTCACACATTTCTCATCTTAACTGACAAGCATTGGATGTTAGAGGGTCAGTGCTTTGTATCAGTTTCAGAAGCAGATTTGGACTACATATGGTCCATATGTGTAGGAAACACCGTACTTTTGTTCTCAGCACACTCAGATTTCCTGCTGTATTAGAGAGTCTAGAAAGCTAGAGTGTGCTTCTCGCTCTAAAGCAGAGTGTGATCCATGGATGAGAACTATGCTGTGTGTTTCCCTTCAGAAATGGACTTAAATCCCAGGCTCTGTGTATTACTACAAGCAAGACTTCGTTTCAGGTAAGGGCAGTCACTTTTCTGCTCAAATGAACTACATCATTCACGAAGCTCACACGTTTCTCATCTTAATTGACAAGCATTGGATGTTAGAGGACCAGTGCTTTGTATCAGTTTCAGAAGAAGAGTTGGACTAGATATGGTCCATATGTGTAGGAAACACCGTTCTATTTTTCTGGGCACACTCAGATTTCCTGCTGTCTTAGAGAATCTACAAAGCAATAGCGTGCTTCTTGTTCTAAAGCAGAGTGTGATCAATGGATGAGACAATGCTGTGTGTTTCACTTCCGATATGGAGTTAAATCCCAGGCTCTGTGTCTTCCTACAGGCAAGACTTCGTTTCAGGTAAGGGCAGTCTATTTCAGCTCAAACGAACTACATCGTTCACTGAGCTCACACGTTTCTCATCTTAACAGACAAGCATTGGATGTGAGAGGACCAGTGCATTTTATCAGTTTCAGAAGAAGATTTGGACTACGTATAGTCCGTATGTGTGGGAAACACCGTTCTTTTGTTCTGGGCACAATCAGACTTCCTGCTCTATTAGAGCCTCTAGAAAGCAAGAGCGTGCTTCTTGCTCTAAAGCAGAGTGTGATCCATTGATGAGAACTATGCTGTAAATTTTCCTTCAGAAATGGAGTTAAATCCCAGACTCTGTGTCTTCCTACAGGCAAGACTTCGTTTCAGGTAAGGGCAGTCACTTTTCAGCTCAAACGAACTACATCGTTCACTGAGCTCACACATTTCTCATCTTAACAGACAAGCATTGGATGTTAGAGGAACAGTGCTTTGTATCAGTTTCAGAAGCAGAGTTGGACTAGATATGGTCTGTATGTGTAGGAAACACCGTTCTTTTGTTCTCAGCACACTCACGTTTCCTGCTGTCTTAGAGACTCTAGAAAGCAAGAGCGTGCTTCTTGTTCTAAAGCAGAGTGTGATCAATGGATGAGACAATGCTGTGTGTTTCACTTCAGAATTGGAGTTAAATCCCAGGCTCTGAGTCTCCCTACAAGCAAGAATTCGTTTCAGGTAAGGGCAGTCACTTTTCTGCTCAAACTAACTACATCGTTCACGAAGCTCACACATTTCTCATCTTAACTGACAAGCATTGGATGTTAGAGGGTCAGTGCTTTGTATCAGTTTCAGAAGAAGATTTGGACTACATATGGTCCATATGTGTAGGAAATACCGTTCTTTTGTTCTGGGCACACTCAGATTTCCTGCTGTATTAGAGAGTCTAGAAAGCTAGAGTGTGCTTCTCGCTCTAAAGCAGAGTGTGATCCATGGATGAGAACTATGCTGTGTATTTCCCTTCAGAAATGGACTTAAATCCCAGGCTCTGTGTCTTACTACAAGCAAGACTTCGTTACAGGTAAGGGCAGTCATTTTTCAGTTCAAAGGATCTACATCATTCACAAAGCTCACACGTTTCTCATCTTAACTGACAAGCACTGGATGTTAGAGGACCAGTGCATTCTATCAGTTTCAGAAGAAGATTTGGACTACATATAGTCCGTATGTGTAGGAAACACCGTTCTTTTGTTCTGGGCACGCTCAGATTTCCTGCTGTCTTAGAGACTCTAGAAAGCAAGAGTGTGCTTCTTGCTCTAAAGCAGAGTGTGATCCATGGATGAGAACTATGCTGTGTGCTTGACTTCAGAAATGGAGTTAAATCCCAGTCTCTGAGTCTTCCTACAGGCAAGACTTCGTTTCAGATAAGGGCAGTCACTTTTCTGCTCAAACGAACTACATCTTTCACGAAGCTCACACGTTTCACATCTTAACTGACAACCATTGGATGTTAGAGGACCAGTGCATTCTATCAGTTTCAGAAGAAGATTTGGATTACATATTGTCCTTATGTGTAGGAAACACCGTTCATTTGTTCTAGGCACATTCATGTTTTCCTACTGTATTAGAGACTCTATAAAGCAAGAGTGTGCTTCTCGCTCTAAAGCAGAGTGTGATCAATGGATGAGACAATGTTGGGTGTTTCACTTCAGAAATGTAGTTAAATCCCATGCTCTGAGTCTCCCTACAAGCAAGACTTCGTTTCAGGTAAGGGCAGTCACTTTTCAGCTCAAACGAACTACATCATTCACGAAGCTCACACGTTTCTCCTCTTAACAGACAAGCATTGGATTTTAGAGGACCAGTGCTTTGTATCAGTTTCACATGCAGAGTTGGACTATATAATGTCCGTAATTGTAGGAAACACCGTTCTTTTGTTCTCAGCACACTCACATTTCCTGCTGTCTTAGAGACTCTAGAAAGCAAGGGCGTGCTTCTTGTTCTAAAGCAGAGTGTGATCAATGGATGATTACACTGCTGTGTGTTTTACTTCAGAAATGGAGTTAAATCCCAGGCTCTGAATCTTCCTACAAGCAAGACTTCAATTCAGGTAAGGGCAGTCACTTTTCTGCTCAAACGAACTACATCGTTCACGAAGCTCACACGTTTCTCATCTTAACTGACAAGCATTGGATGTTAGAGGACCAGTGCATTCTATCAGTTTCAGAAGAAGATTTGGACTACGTATAGTCCGTATGTGTGGGAAACACCGTTCTTTTGTTCTGGGCACAATCAGACTTCCTGCTCTATTAGAGCCTCTAGAAAGCAAGAGCGTGCTTCTTGCTCTAAAGCAGAGTGTGATCCATGGATGAGAACTATGCTGTGTGTTTCCCTTCAGAAATGGAGTTAAAGCCCAGGCTCTGTGTCTTCCTACAGGCAAGACTTCGTTTCAGGTAAGGGCAGTCACTTTTCAGCTCAAACGAACTACATCGTTCACTGAGCTCACACATTTCTCATCTTAACAGACAAGCATTGGATGTTAGAGGAACAGTGCTTTGTATCAGTTTCAGAAGCAGAGTTGGACTAGATATGGTCTGTATGTGTAGGAAACACCGTTCTTTTGTTCTCAGCACACTCACGTTTCCTGCTGTCTTAGAGACTCTAGAAAGCAAGAGCGTGCTTCTTGTTCTAAAGCAGAGTGTGATCAATGGATGAGACAATGCTGTGTGTTTCACTTCAGAATTGGAGTTAAATCCCAGGCTCTGAGTCTCCCTACAAGCAAGAATTCGTTTCAGGTAAGGGCAGTCACTTTTCTGCTCAAACTAACTACATCGTTCACGAAGCTCACACATTTCTCATCTTAACTGACAAGCATTGGATGTTAGAGGGTCAGTGCTTTGTATCAGTTTCAGAAGAAGATTTGGACTACATATGGTCCATATGTGTAGGAAACACCGTTCTTTTGTTTTGGGCACACTCAGATTTCCTGCTGTATTAGAGAGTCTAGAAAGCTAGAGTGTGCTTCTCGCTCTAAAGCAGAGTGTGATCCATGGATGAGAACTATGCTGTGTTTTTCCCTTCAGAAATGGACTTAAATCCCAGGCTCTGTGTCTTACTACAAGCAAGACTTCGTTTCAGGTAAGGGCAGTCACTTTTCTGCTCAAATGAACTACATCATTCACGAAGCTCACACGTTTCTCATCTTAACTGACAACCATTGGATGTTAGAGGACCAGTGCATTGTATCAGTTTCAGAAGAAGATTTGGACTACATATAGTCCGTATGTTTAGGAAACACCGTTTTTTTGTTCTGGGCACACTCAGATTTCCTGGTGTATTAGAGAATCTAGAAAGCAAGAGCGTGCTTCTTGATTTAAAGTAGAGTGTGATCCATGGATGAGAAATATGCTGTGTGTTTCCCTTCAGAAATGGAGTTAAATCCCAGGCTCTGTGTCTTCCTACAGGCAAGACTTCGTTTCAGGTAAGGGCAATCACTTTTCTGCTCAAACTACACGTTCACGAAGCTCAAACGTTTCTCATCTTAACAGACAAGCATTGGATGTTAGAGGACCAGTGCATTGTATCAGTTTCAGAAGACGATTTGGACTACATATAGTCAGTATGTGTAGGAAACACCGTTCTTTTGTTCTGGGCACAATCAGACTTCCTGCTGTCTTAGAGACTCTAGAAAGCAAGAGCGTGCTTCTTGCTCTAAAGCAGAGTGTGATCCATGGATGAGAACTATGCTGTATGTTTCCCTTCAGAAATGGAGTTAAATCCCAGACTCTGTGTCTTCCTACAGGCAAGACTTCGTTTCAGGTAAGGGCAGTCACTTTTCAGCTCAAAGGAACTACATCATTCACGAAGCTCACACGTTTCTCATCTTAATTGACAAGCATTGGATGGTAGAGGACCAGTGCTTTGTATCAGTTTCAGAAGATGAGTTGGACTAGATATGGTCCATATGTGTAGGAAACACCGTTCTTTTGTTCTGGGCACACTCAGATTTCCTGCTGTATTAGAAATTCTAGAAAGCAAGAGCGTGCTTCTCGCTGTAAAGCAGCGTGTGATCAATGGATGATTACACTGCTGTGTGTTTTACTTCAGAAATGGAGTTAAATCCCAGGCTCTGAGTCTTCCTACAAGCAAGACTTAAATTCAGGTAAGGGCAGTCACTTTTCTGCTCAAACTAACTACATCGTTCACGAAGCTCACACATTTCTCATCTTAACTGACAAGCATTGGATGTTAGAGGGTCAGTGCTTTGTATCAGTTTCAGAAGCAGATTTGGACTACATATGGTCCATATGTGTAGGAAACACCGTACTTTTGTTCTCAGCACACTCAGATTTCCTGCTGTATTAGAGAGTCTAGAAAGCTAGAGTGTGCTTCTCGCTCTAAAGCAGAGTGTGATCCATGGATGAGAACTATGCTGTGTGTTTCCCTTCAGAAATGGACTTAAATCCCAGGCTCTGTGTATTACTACAAGCAAGACTTCGTTTCAGGTAAGGGCAGTCACTTTTCTGCTCAAATGAACTACATCATTCACGAAGCTCACACGTTTCTCATCTTAATTGACAAGCATTGGATGTTAGAGGACCAGTGCTTTGTATCAGTTTCAGAAGAAGAGTTGGACTAGATATGGTCCATATGTGTAGGAAACACCGTTCTATTTTTCTGGGCACACTCAGATTTCCTGCTGTCTTAGAGAATCTACAAAGCAATAGCGTGCTTCTTGTTCTAAAGCAGAGTGTGATCAATGGATGAGACAATGCTGTGTGTTTCACTTCCGATATGGAGTTAAATCCCAGGCTCTGTGTCTTCCTACAGGCAAGACTTCGTTTCAGGTAAGGGCAGTCTATTTCAGCTCAAACGAACTACATCGTTCACTGAGCTCACACGTTTCTCATCTTAACAGACAAGCATTGGATGTGAGAGGACCAGTGCATTTTATCAGTTTCAGAAGAAGATTTGGACTACGTATAGTCCGTATGTGTGGGAAACACCGTTCTTTTGTTCTGGGCACAATCAGACTTCCTGCTCTATTAGAGCCTCTAGAAAGCAAGAGCGTGCTTCTTGCTCTAAAGCAGAGTGTGATCCATTGATGAGAACTATGCTGTAAATTTTCCTTCAGAAATGGAGTTAAATCCCAGACTCTGTGTCTTCCTACAGGCAAGACTTCGTTTCAGGTAAGGGCAGTCACTTTTCAGCTCAAACGAACTACATCGTTCACTGAGCTCACACATTTCTCATCTTAACAGACAAGCATTGGATGTTAGAGGAACAGTGCTTTGTATCAGTTTCAGAAGCAGAGTTGGACTAGATATGGTCTGTATGTGTAGGAAACACCGTTCTTTTGTTCTCAGCACACTCACGTTTCCTGCTGTCTTAGAGACTCTAGAAAGCAAGAGCGTGCTTCTTGTTCTAAAGCAGAGTGTGATCAATGGATGAGACAATGCTGTGTGTTTCACTTCAGAATTGGAGTTAAATCCCAGGCTCTGAGTCTCCCTACAAGCAAGAATTCGTTTCAGGTAAGGGCAGTCACTTTTCTGCTCAAACTAACTACATCGTTCACGAAGCTCACACATTTCTCATCTTAACTGACAAGCATTGGATGTTAGAGGGTCAGTGCTTTGTATCAGTTTCAGAAGAAGATTTGGACTACATATGGTCCATATGTGTAGGAAATACCGTTCTTTTGTTCTGGGCACACTCAGATTTCCTGCTGTATTAGAGAGTCTAGAAAGCTAGAGTGTGCTTCTCGCTCTAAAGCAGAGTGTGATCCATGGATGAGAACTATGCTGTGTATTTCCCTTCAGAAATGGACTTAAATCCCAGGCTCTGTGTCTTACTACAAGCAAGACTTCGTTACAGGTAAGGGCAGTCATTTTTCAGTTCAAAGGATCTACATCATTCACAAAGCTCACACGTTTCTCATCTTAACTGACAAGCACTGGATGTTAGAGGACCAGTGCATTCTATCAGTTTCAGAAGAAGATTTGGACTACATATAGTCCGTATGTGTAGGAAACACCGTTCTTTTGTTCTGGGCACGCTCAGATTTCCTGCTGTCTTAGAGACTCTAGAAAGCAAGAGTGTGCTTCTTGCTCTAAAGCAGAGTGTGATCCATGGATGAGAACTATGCTGTGTGCTTGACTTCAGAAATGGAGTTAAATCCCAGTCTCTGAGTCTTCCTACAGGCAAGACTTCGTTTCAGATAAGGGCAGTCACTTTTCTGCTCAAACGAACTACATCTTTCACGAAGCTCACACGTTTCACATCTTAACTGACAACCATTGGATGTTAGAGGACCAGTGCATTCTATCAGTTTCAGAAGAAGATTTGGATTACATATTGTCCTTATGTGTAGGAAACACCGTTCATTTGTTCTAGGCACATTCATGTTTTCCTACTGTATTAGAGACTCTATAAAGCAAGAGTGTGCTTCTCGCTCTAAAGCAGAGTGTGATCAATGGATGAGACAATGTTGGGTGTTTCACTTCAGAAATGTAGTTAAATCCCATGCTCTGAGTCTCCCTACAAGCAAGACTTCGTTTCAGGTAAGGGCAGTCACTTTTCAGCTCAAACGAACTACATCATTCACGAAGCTCACACGTTTCTCCTCTTAACAGACAAGCATTGGATTTTAGAGGACCAGTGCTTTGTATCAGTTTCACATGCAGAGTTGGACTATATAATGTCCGTAATTGTAGGAAACACCGTTCTTTTGTTCTCAGCACACTCACATTTCCTGCTGTCTTAGAGACTCTAGAAAGCAAGGGCGTGCTTCTTGTTCTAAAGCAGAGTGTGATCAATGGATGATTACACTGCTGTGTGTTTTACTTCAGAAATGGAGTTAAATCCCAGGCTCTGAATCTTCCTACAAGCAAGACTTCAATTCAGGTAAGGGCAGTCACTTTTCTGCTCAAACGAACTACATCGTTCACGAAGCTCACACGTTTCTCATCTTAACTGACAAGCATTGGATGTTAGAGGACCAGTGCATTCTATCAGTTTCAGAAGAACATTTGGACTACATATAGTCCGTATGTTTAGGAAACACCGTTCTTTTGTTCTGGGCACACTCATATTTCCTGCTGTCTTTGAGACTCTAGAAAGCAAGAGTGTGCTTCTTGCTCTAAAGCAGAGTGTGATCCATGGATGAGAACTATGCTGTGTGTTTCCCTTCAGAAATGGAGTTAAAGCCCAGGCTCTGTGTCTTCCTACAGGCAAGACTTCGTTTCAGGTAAGGGCAGTCACTTTTCTGCTCAAACGAACTACATCGTTCACGAAGCTCAAACGTTTCTCATCTTAATTGACAAGCATTGGATGTTAGAGGACCAGTGCTTTGTATCACTTTCAGAAGCAGAGTTGGACTAGATATGGTCCGTATGTGTAGGAACACCGTTCTTTTGTTCTCAGCACACTCACGTTTCCTGCTGTCTTAGAGACTTTAGAAAGCAAGAGCGTGCTTCTCGCTCTAAAGCAGAGTGTGAACCATGGATGAGACCTATGCTGTATGTTTCCGTTCAGAAATGGAGTTAAATCCCAGACTCTGTGTCTTCCTACAGGCAAGACTTCCTTTCAGGTAAGGGCAGTCACTTTTCATCTCAAACGAACTACATCATTCACGAAGCTCACACGTTTCTCATCTTAACAGACAAGCATTGGATTTTAGAGGACCAGTGTTTTGTATCAGTTTCAGATGCAGAGTTGGACTAGATAATGTCCGTAAGGGTAGGAAACACTGTTCTTTTGTTCTCAGCACACTCACATTTCCTGCTGTCTTAGAGAATCTAGAAAGCAAGAGCGTGCTTCTTGTTCTAAAGCAGAGTTTGATCAATGGATGATTACACGGCTGTGTGTTTTACTTCAGAAATGGAGTTAAATCCCAGGCTCTGAGTCTTCCTACAAGGAAGACTTCAATTCAGGTAAGGGCAGTCACTTTTCTGCTCAAACGAACTACACCGTTCACGAGGCTCACACGTTTCTCATCTTAACTGACAAGCATTGGATGTAAGATGGTCAGTGCTTTGTATCATTTTCAGAAGCAGATTTGGACTACATAAGGTCCATATGTGTAGGAAACACCGTTCATTTGTTCTGCGCACACTCAGATTTCCTGCTATATTAGAGAATCTAGAAAGAAAAAGTTTGCTTCTCGCTCTAAAGCAGAGTGTGATCCATGGATGAGAACTATGCTGTGTGTTTCACTTCAGAAATGGAGCTAAATCTCAGGCTCTGAGTCTTCCTACAAGCAAGACTTCGTTTCAGGTAAGGGCAGTCACTTTCCAGCTCAAACGAACAACATCCTTCACTGAGGTCACACGTTTCTCATCTTAACAGAGAAGCATTGGATGTTAGAGGACCAGTGCATTGTATCAGATTCAGAAGAAGATTTGGACTACATATGGGCCATATGTGTAGGAAACACCCTTCTTTTGTTCTGGGCACACTCAGATTTTCTGGTGTATTAGAGAATCTAGAAAGCAAGAGTGTGCTTCTCGCTCTAAAGCAGAGTTTGATCAATGGATGATTACAGGGCGGTGTGTTTTACTTCAGAAATGGAGTTAAATCCCAGGCTCTGAGTCTTCCTACAAGCAAGACTTCAATTCAGGTAAGGGCAGTCACTTTTCTGCTCAAACGAACTACACCGTTCACGAGGCTCACATGTTTCTCATCTTAACTGACAAGCATTGGATGTAAGATGGTCAGTGCTTTGTATCAGTTTCAGAAGCAGATTTGGACTACATAAGGTCCATATGTGTAGGAAACACCCTTCTTTTGTTCTGGGCACACTCAGATTTCCTGCTGTATTAGAGAATCTAGAAAGAAAGAGTGTGCTTTTCGCTCTATAGCAGAGTGTGATCCATGGATGAGAACTATGCTGTGTGTTTCCATTCAGAAATGGACTTAAATCCCAGGCTCTGTTTCTTACTACAAGCAAGACTTCGTTCCAGGTAAGGGCAGTCACTTTTCAGTTCAAAGGAACTACATCATTCACTAAGCTCACACATTTCTCATTCTTAACTGTCAAGCATTGGATGTTAGAGGACCAGTGCTTTGTATCACTTTCAGAAGCAGAGTTGGACTAGATATGGTCCGTATGTGTAGGAAACACCTTTTTTTTGTTCTCAGCAAACTAACGTTTCCTGCTGTCTTAGAGACTCTAGAAAGCACGATCGTGCTTCTTGTTCTAAAGCAGAGTGTGAACATTGGATGAGAACACTGCTGTGTGTTTCACTTCAGAAATGGAGTTAAATCTCAGGCTCTGAGTCTTCCTACAAGCAAGACTTCGTTTCAGATAAGGGCAGTCACTTTTCTGCTCAAACGAACTACATCTTTCACGAAGCTCACACGTTTCACATCTTAACTGACAACCATTGGATGTTAGAGGACCAGTGCATTCTATCAGTTTCAGAAGAAGATTTGGATTACATATTGTCCTTATGTGTAGGAAACACCGTTCATTTGTTCTAGGCACATTCATGTTTTCCTACTGTATTAGAGACTCTATAAAGCAAGAGTGTGCTTCTCGCTCTAAAGCAGAGTGTGATCAATGGATGAGACAATGTTGTGTGTTTCACTTCAGAAATGTAGTTAAATCCCATGCTCTGAGTCTCCCTACAAGCAAGACTTCGTTTCAGGTAAGGGCAGTCACTTTTCAGCTCAAACGAACTACATCATTCACGAAGCTCACACGTTTCTCCTCTTAACAGACAAGCATTGGATTTTAGAGGACCAGTGCTTTGTATCAGTTTCACATGCAGAGTTGGACTATATAATGTCCGTAATTGTAGGAAACACCGTTCTTTTGTTCTCAGCACACTCACATTTCCTGCTGTCTTAGAGACTCTAGAAAGCAAGGGCGTGCTTCTTGTTCTAAAGCAGAGTGTGATCAATGGATGATTACACTGCTGTGTGTTTTATTTCAGAAATGGAGTTAAATCCCAGGCTCTGAATCTTCCTACAAGCAAGACTTCAATTCAGGTAAGGGCAGTCACTTTTCTGCTCAAACGAACTACATCGTTCACGAAGCTCACACGTTTCTCATCTTAACTGACAAGCATTGGATCTTAGAGGACCCGTGCATTCTATCAGTTTCAGAAGAAGATTTGGACTACATATAGTCCGTATGTTTAGGAAACACCGTTCTTTTGTTCTGGGCACAATCAGACTTCCTGCTGTCTTAGAGACTCTAGAAAGCAAGAGTGTGCTTCTTGCTCTAAAGCAGAGTGTGATCCATGGATGAGAACTATGCTGTGTGTTTCCCTTCAGAAATGGAGTTAAAGCCCAGGCTCTGTGTCTTCCTACAGGCAAGACTTCGTTTCAGGTAAGGGCAGTCACTTTTCTGCTCAAACGAACTACATCGTTCACGAAGCTCAAACGTTTCTCATCTTAATTGACAAGCATTGGATGTTAGAGGACCAGTGCTTTGTATCACTTTCAGAAGCAGAGTTGGACTAGATATGGTCCGCATGTGTAGGAACACCGTTCTTTTGTTCTCAGCACACTCACGTTTCCTGCTGTCTTAGAGACTTTAGAAAGCAAGAGCGTGCTTCTCGCTCTAAAGCAGAGTGTGAACCATGGATGAGACCTATGCTGTATGTTTCCGTTCAGAAATGGAGTTAAATCCCAGACTCTGTGTCTTCCTACAGGCAAGACTTCCTTTCAGGTAAGGGCAGTCACTTTTCAGCTCAAACGAACTACATCATTCACGAAGCTCACACGTTTCTCATCTTAACAGACAAGCATTGGATTTTAGAGGACCAGTGTTTTGTATCAGTTTCAGATGCAGAGTTGGACTATATAATGTCCGTAAGGGTAGGAAACACCGTTCTTTTGTTCTCAGCACACTCACATTTCCTGCTGTCTTAGAGAATCTAGAAAGCAAGAGCGTGCTTCTTGTTCTAAAGCAGAGTTTGATCAATGGATGATTACACGGCTGTGTGTTTTACTTCAGAAATGGAGTTAAATCCCAGGCTCTGAGTCTTCCTACAAGGAAGACTTCAATTCAGGTAAGGGCAGTCACTTTTCTGCTCAAACGAACTACACCGTTCACGAGGCTCACACGTTTCTCATCTTAACTGACAAGCATTGGATGTAAGATGGTCAGTGCTTTGTATCATTTTCAGAAGCAGATTTGGACTACATAAGGTCCATATGTGTAGGAAACACCGTTCATTTGTTCTGCGCACACTCAGATTTCCTGCTATATTAGAGAATCTAGAAAGAAAAAGTTTGCTTCTCGCTCTAAAGCAGAGTGTGATCCATGGATGAGAACTATGCTGTGTGTTTCCCTTCAGAAATGGACTTAAATCCCAGGCTCTGTGTCTTACTACAAGCAAGACTTCGTTTCAGGTAAGGACAGTCACTTTTCAGTTCAAAGGAACTGCATCATTCTCTAAGCTCACACGTTTCTCATCTTAACTGACAAGCATTGGATGTTAGAGGACCAGTGCGTTGCATCACTTTCAGAAGCAGAGTTGGACTAGATATTGTCTGTATGTGTAGGAACACCGTTCTTTTGTTCTCAGCACACTCACGTTTCCTGCTGGCTTAGAGACTTTAGAAAGCAAGAGCGTGCTTCTCGCTCTAAAGCAGAGTGTGTTCCATGGATGAGAACTATGCTGTGTGTTTCCCTTCAGAAATGGAGTTAAATCCCAGGCTCTTTGTCTTCCTACAAGCAAGACTTCGTTTCAGGTAAGGGCAGTCACTTTCCAGCTCAAACGAACTACATCCTTCACTGAGCTCACACGTTTATCATCTTAACAGACAAGCATTGGATGTTAGAGGACCAGTGCATTGTATCAGTTTCAGAAGAAGATTTGGACTACATATAGTCAGTATGTGTAGGAAACACCGTTCTTTTGTTCTGGGCACACTCAGATTTCCTGCTGTATTGGAGACTCTAGAAAGCAAGAGCGTGCTTCTTGCTCTAAAGCAGAGTGTGATCCATTGATGAGAACAATGCTGTATGTTTCCCTTCAGAAATGGAGTTAAATCCCAGACTCTGTGTCTTCCTACAGGCAAGACTTCGTTTCAGGTAAGGGCTGTCACTTTTCTGCTCAAAGGAACTACATCATTCACGAAGCTCACACGTTTCTCATCTTAACTGACAACCATTGGATGTTAGAGGACCAGTGCTTTGTATCAGTTTCAGAAGCAGATTTGGACTACATATGGTCCATATGTGTAGGAAACACCGTTCTTTTGTTCCGGGCACACTCAGATTTCCTGCTGTATTAGAGAATCTAGAAAGCAAGAGGGTGCTTCTTGCTCTAAAGCAGAGTGTGATCCATGGATGAGAACTATGCTGTGTGTTTCCCTTCAGAAATGGAGTTAAATCCCAGGCTCTGTGTCTTCCTACAGGCAAGACTTCGTTTCAGATAAGGGCAGTCACTTTTCTGCTCAAACGAACTACATCGTTCACGAAGCTCAAACGTTTCTCATCTTAACAGACAAGCATTGGATTTTAGAGGACCAGTGTTTTGTATCAGTTTCAGATGCAGAGTTGGACTATATAATGTCCGTAAGGGTAGGAAACACCGTTCTTTTGTTCTCAGCACACTCACATTTCCTGCTGTCTTAGAGAATCTAGAAAGCAAGAGTGTGCTTCTTGTTCTAAAGCAGAGTTTGATCAATGGATGATTACACGGCTGTGTGTTTTACTTCAGAAATGGAGTTAAATCCCAGGCTCTGAGTCTTCCTACAAGGAAGACTTCAATTCAGGTAAGGGCAGTCACTTTTCTGCTCAAACGAACTACACCGTTCACGCAGCTCACACGTTTCTCATCTTAACTGACAAGCATTGGATGTAAGATGGTCAGTGCTTTGTATCAGTTTCAGAAGCAGATTTGGACTACATATGGTAAATATAGGTAGGAAACACCCTTCTTTTGTTCTGGGCACACTCAGATTTCCTGCTGTATTAGAGAATCTAGCAAGCAAGAGTGTGCTTCTCGCTCTAAAGCAGAGTGTGATCCATGGATGAGAACTATGCTGTGTGTTTCCCTTCAGAAATGGACTTAAATCCCAGGCTCTGTGTCTTACTACAAGCAAGACTTCGTTTCAGGTAAGGGCAGTCACTTTTCAGCTCAAGCGAACTACATTGTTCACTAAGCTCACACGTTTCTCATCTTAACTGACAAGCATTGGATGTTAGAGGACCAGTGCTTTGTATCACTTTCAGAAGCAGAGTTGGACTAGATATGGTCCGTATGTGTAGTAAACACCGTTCTTTTGTTCTCAGCAAACTCACGTTTCCTGCTGTCTTAGAGACTCTAGAAAGCGCGATCGTGCTTCTTGTTCTAAAGCAGAGTGTGATCAATGGATGAGAACACTGCTGTGTGTTTCACTTCAGAAATGGAGTTAAATCCCATGCTCTGTGTCTTCCTACAAGCAAGACTTCGTTTCATGTAAGTGCAGTCACTTTTAGGCTCAAAGGAACTACATCGTTCACTGAGCTCACACGTTTCTCATCTTAACAGACAAGCATTGGATGTTAGAGGACCAGTGCTTTGTATCAGTTTCAGAAGCAGAGTTGGACTAGATATGGTCCGTATGTGTAGGAAACACCGTTCTTTTCTTCTCAGCACACTCATGTTTCCTGCTGTCTTAGAGACTCTAGAAAGCAAGAGTATGCTTCTTGTTCTAAAGCAGAGTGTGATCAATGGATGAGACAATGTTGTGTGTTTCTCTTCAGAAATGTAGTTAAATCCCATGCTCTGAGTCTCCCTACAAGCAAGACTTCGTTTCAGGTAAGGGCAGTCACTTTTCTGCTCAAATGAACTACATCATTCACGAGGCTCACACGTTTCTCATCTTAATTGACAAGCTTTGGATGTTAGAGGACCAGTGCTTCATATCAATTTCAGAAGAAGAGTTGGACTAGATATGGTCCACATGTGTAGGAAACACCGTTCTTTTGTTCTGGGCACACTCAGATTTCCTACTGTATTAGAGACTCTAGAAAGCAAGAGTGTGCTCTTCGCTCTAAAGCAGAGTGTGATCCATAGATGAGAACTATGCTGTGTGTTTCCCTTCAGAAATGGAGTTAAATCCCAGGCTCTGTGTCTTCCTACAAGCAAGACTTCGTTTCAGGTAAGGGCTGTCACTTTTCAGCTCAAACGAACTACATCGTTCACTGAGCTCACACATTTCTCATCTTAACAGACAAGCATTGGATGTTAGAGGACCAGTGCTTTGTATCAGTTTCAGAAGCAGAGTTGGACTAGATATGGTCCGTATGTGTAGGAAACACCGTTCTTTTGTTCTCAGCACACTCACGTTTCCTGCTGTTTTAGAGACTCTAGAAAGCAAGAGCGTGCTTAGTGTTCTAAAGCAGAGTGTGATCCATGGATGAGAACTATGCTGTGTGTTTCCCTTCAGAAATGCAGTTAAATCCCAGGATCGGAGTCTTCCTACAAGCAAGACTTCAATTCAGGTAAGGGCAGTCACTTTTCTGCTCAAACTAACTACATCATTCACGAAGCTCACACGTTTCTCATCTTAACTGACAAGCATTGGATGTTAGACGGTCAGTGCTTTGTATCAGTTTCAGAAGCAGATGTGGACTACATATGGTCCATATGTGTAGGAAACACCGTTCTTTTGTTCTGGGCACACTCAGATTTCCTGCTGTATTAGAGACTCTAGAAAGCTAGAGTGTGCTTCTCGCTCTAAAGCAGAGTGTGATCCATGGATGAGAACTATGCTGTGTGTTTCCCTTCAGAAATGGACTTAAATCCCAGGCTCTGTGTCTTACTACAAGCAAGACTTCGTTTCAGGTAAGGGCAGTCACTTTTCTGCTCAAACGAACTACATCATTCACGAAGCTCACACGTTTCTCATCTTAACTGACAAGCATTGGATGTTAGTGGACCAGTGCTTTGTATCACTTTCAGAAGCAGAGTTGGACTAGATATTGTCCGTATGTGTAGGAACACCGTTCTTTTGTTCTCAGCACACTCACGTTTCCTGCTGGCTTAGAGACTTTAGAAAGCAAGAGCGTGCTTCTCGCTCTAAAGCAGAGTGTGTTCCATGGATGAGAACTATGCTGTGTGTTTCCCTTCAGAAATGGAGTTAAATCCCAGGCTCTTTGTCTTCCTACAAGCAAGACTTCGTTTCAGGTAAGGGCAGTCACTTTCCAGCTCAAACGAACTACATCCTTCACTGAGCTCACACGTTTATCATCTTAACAGACAAGCATTGGATGTTAGAAGACCATTGCATTGTATCAGTTTCAGAAGAAGATTTGGACTACATATAGTCAGTATGTGTAGGAACAACCGTTCTTTTGTTCTGGGCACACTCAGATTTCCTGCTGTATTGGAGACTCTAGAAAGCAAGAGCGTGCATCTTGCTCTAAAGCAGAGTGTGATCCATTGATGAGAACAATGCTGTATGTTTCCCTTCAGAAATGGAGTTAAATCCCAGACTCTGTGTCTTCCTACAGGCAAGACTTCGTTTCAGGTAAGGGCTGTCACTTTTCTGCTCAAAGGAACTACATCCTTCACGAAGCTCACACGTTTCTCATCTTAACTGACAACCATTGGATGTTAGAGGACCAGTGCTTTGTATCAGTTTCAGAAGCAGATTTGGACTACATATGGTCCATATGTGTAGGAAACACCGTTCTTTTGTTCCGGGCACACTCAGATTTCCTGCTGTATTAGAGAATCTAGAAAGCAAGAGGGTGCTTCTTGCTCTAAAGCAGAGTGTGATCCATGGATGAGAACTATGCTGTGTGTTTCCCTTCAGAAATGGAGTTAAATCCCAGGCTCTGTGTCTTCCTACAGGCAAGACTTCGTTTCAGATAAGGGCAGTCACTTTTCTGCTCAAACGAACTACATCGTTCACGAAGCTCAAACGTTTCTCATCTTAACAGACAAGCATTGGATTTTAGAGGACCAGTGTTTTGTATCAGTTTCAGATGCAGAGTTGGACTATATAATGTCCGTAAGGGTAGGAAACACCGTTCTTTTGTTCTCAGCACACTCACATTTCCTGCTGTCTTAGAGAATCTAGAAAGCAAGAGTGTGCTTCTTGTTCTAAAGCAGAGTTTGATCAATGGATGATTACACGGCTGTGTGTTTTACTTCAGAAATGGAGTTAAATCCCAGGCTCTGAGTCTTCCTACAAGGAAGACTTCAATTCAGGTAAGGGCAGTCACTTTTCTGCTCAAACGAACTACACCGTTCACGAAGCTCACACGTTTCTCATCTTAACTGACAAGCATTGGATGTAAGATGGTCAGTGCTTTGTATCAGTTTCACAAGCAGATTTGGACTACATATGGTAAATATATGTAGGAAACACACTTCTTTTGTTCTGGGCACACTCAGATTTCCTGCTGTATTAGAGATTCTAGCAAGCAAGAGTGTGCTTCTCGCTCTAAAGCAGAGTGTGATCCATGGATGAGAACTATGCTGTGTGTTTCCCTTCAGAAATGGACTTAAATCCCAGGCTCTGTGTCTTACTACAAGCAAGACTTCGTTTCAGGTAAGGGCAGTCACTTTTCAGCTCAAGCGAACTACATTGTTCACTAAGCTCACACGTTTCTCATCTTAACTGACAAGCATTGGATGTTAGCGGACCAGTGCTTTGTATCACTTTCAGAAGCAGAGTTGGACTAGATATGGTCCGTATGTGTAGTAAACACCGTTCTTTTGTTCTCAGCAAACTCACGTTTCCTGCTGTCTTAGAGACTCTAGAAAGCGCGATCGTGCTTCTTGTTCTAAAGCAGAGTGTGATCAAAGGATGAGAACACTGCTGTGTGTTTCACTTCAGAAATGGAGTTAAATCCCATGCTCTGTGTCTTCCTACAAGCAAGACTTCGTTTCATGTAAGTGCAGTCACTTTTCGGCTCAAAGGAACTACATCGTTCACTGAGCTCACACGTTTCTCATCTTAACAGACAAGCATTGGATGTTAGAGGACCAGTGCTTTGTATCAGTTTCAGAAGCAGAGTTGGACTAGATATGGTCCGTATGTGTAGGAAACACCGTTCTTTTCTTCTCAGCACACTCATGTTTCCTGCTGTCTTAGAGACTCTAGAAAGCAAGAGTATGCTTCTTGTTCTAAAGCAGAGTGTGATCAATGGATGAGACAATGTTGTGTGTTTCTCTTCAGAAATGTAGTTAAATCCCATGCTCTGAGTCTCCCTACAAGCAAGACTTCGTTTCAGGTAAGGGCTGTCACTTTTCTGCTCAAAGGAACTACATCCTTCACGAAGCTCACACGTTTCTCATCTTAACTGACAACCATTGTATGTTAGAGGACCAGTGCTTTGTATCAGTTTCAGAAGCAGATTTGGACTACATATGGTCCATATGTGTAGGAAACACCGTTCTTTTGTTCCGGGCACACTCAGATTTCCTGCTGTATTAGAGACTCTACAAAGCAAGAGTGTGCTTCTCGCTCTAAAGCAGAGTGTGATCCATGGATGAGAACTATGCTGTGTGTTTCCTTTCAGAAATGGACTTAAATCCCAGGCTCTGTGTCTTACTACAAGCAAGACTTCGTTTCAGGTAAGGGCAGTCACTTTTCTGCTCAAATGAACTACATCATTCACGTGGCTCACACGTTTCTCATCTTAATTGACAAGCTTTGGATGTTAGAGGACCAGTGCTTCATATCAATTTCAGAAGAAGAGTTGGACTAGATATGGTCCACATGTGTAGGAAACACCGTTCTTTTGTTCTGGGCACACTCAGATTTCCTACTGTATTAGAGACTCTAGAAAGCAAGAGTGTGCTTCTCGCTCTAAAGCAGAGTGTGATCCATAGATGAGAACTATGCTGTGTGTTTCCCTTCAGAAATGGAGTTAAATCCCAGGCTCTGTGTCTTCCTACAAGCAAGACTTCGTTTCAGGTAAGGGCTGTCACTTTTCAGCTCAAACGAACTACATCGTTCACTGAGCTCACACATTTCTCATCTTAACAGACAAGCATTGGATGTTAGAGGACCAGTGCTTTGTATCAGTTTCAGAAGCAGAGTTGGACTAGATATGGTCCGTATGTGTAGGAAACACCGTTCTTTTGTTCTCAGCACACTCACGTTTCCTGCTGGCTTAGAGACTTTAGAAAGCAAGAGCGTGCTTCTCGCTCTAAAGCAGAGTGTGTTCCATGGATGAGAACTATGCTGTGTGTTTCCCTTCAGAAATGGAGTTAAATCCCAGGCTCTTTGTCTTCCTACAAGCAAGACTTCGTTTCAGGTAAGGGCAGTCACTTTCCAGCTCAAACGAACTACATCCTTCACTGAGCTCACACGTTTATCATCTTAACAGACAAGCATTGGATGTTAGAGGACCAGTGCATTGTATCAGTTTCAGAAGAAGATTTGGACTACATATAGTCAGTATGTGTAGGAACAACCGTTCTTTTGTTCTGGGCACACTCAGATTTCCTGCTGTATTGGAGACTCTAGAAAGCAAGAGCGTGCATCTTGCTCTAAAGCAGAGTGTGATCCATTGATGAGAACAATGCTGTATGTTTCCCTTCAGAAATGGAGTTAAATCCCAGACTCTGTGTCTTCCTACAGGCAAGACTTCGTTTCAGGTAAGGGCTGTCACTTTTCTGCTCAAAGGAACTACATCCTTCACGAAGCTCACACGTTTCTCATCTTAACTGACAACCATTGGATGTTAGAGGACCAGTGCTTTGTATCAGTTTCAGAAGCAGATTTGGACTACATATGGTCCATATGTGTAGGAAACACCGTTCTTTTGTTCCGGGCACACTCAGATTTCCTGCTGTATTAGAGAATCTAGAAAGCAAGAGGGTGCTTCTTGCTCTAAAGCAGAGTGTGATCCATGGATGAGAACTATGCTGTGTGTTTCCCTTCAGAAATGGAGTTAAATCCCAGGCTCTGTGTCTTCCTACAGGCAAGACTTCGTTTCAGATAAGGGCAGTCACTTTTCTGCTCAAACGAACTACATCGTTCACGAAGCTCAAACGTTTCTCATCTTAACAGACAAGCATTGGATTTTAGAGGACCAGTGTTTTGTATCAGTTTCAGATGCAGAGTTGGACTATATAATGTCCGTAAGGGTAGGAATCACCGTTCTTTTGTTCTCAGCACACTCACTTTTCCTGCTGTCTTAGAGAATCTAGAAAGCAAGAGTGTGCTTCTTGTTCTAAAGCAGAGTTTGATCAATGGATGATTACACGGCTGTGTGTTTTACTTCAGAAATGGAGTTAAATCCCAGGCTCTGAGTCTTCCTACAAGGAAGACTTCAATTCAGGTAAGGGCAGTCACTTTTCTGCTCAAACGAACTACACCGTTCACGAAGCTCACACGTTTCTCATCTTAACTGACAAGCATTGGATGTAAGATGGTCAGTGCTTTGTATCAGTTTCACAAGCAGATTTGGACTACATATGGTAAATATATGTAGGAAACACCCTTCTTTTGTTCTGGGCACACTCAGATTTCCTGCTGTATTAGAGAATCTAGCAAGCAAGAGTGTGCTTCTCGCTCTAAAGCAGAGTGTGATCCATGGATGAGAACTATGCTGTGTGTTTCCCTTCAGAAATGGACTTAAATCCCAGGCTCTGTGTCTTACTACAAGCAAGACTTCGTTTCAGGTAAGGGCAGTCACTTTTCAGCTCAAACGAACTACATTGTTCACTAAGCTCACACGTTTCTCATCTTAACTGACAAGCATTGGATGTTAGCGGACCAGTGCTTTGTATCACTTTCAGAAGCAGAGTTGGACTAGATATGGTCCGTATGTCTAGTAAACACCGTTCTTTTGTTCTCAGCAAACTCACGTTTCCTGCTGTCTTAGAGACTCTAGAAAGCGCGATCGTGCTTCTTGTTCTAAAGCAGAGTGTGATCAATGGATGAGAACACTGCTGTGTGTTTCACTTCAGAAATGGAGTTAAATCCCATGCTTTGAGTCTTCCTACAAGCCAGACTTCGTTTCATGTAAGTGCAGTCACTTTTCGGCTCAAAGGAACTACATCGTTCACTGAGCTCACACGTTTCTCATCTTAACAGACAAGCATTGGATGTTAGAGGACCAGTGCTTTGTATCAGTTTCAGAAGCAGAGTTGGACTAGATATGGTCCGTATGTGTAGGAAACATCGTTCTTTTCTTCTCAGCACACTCATGTTTCCTGCTGTCTTAGAGACTCTAGAAAGCAAGCGTATGCTTCTTGTTCTAAAGCAGAGTGTGATCAATGGATGAGACAATGTTGTGTGTTTCTCTTCAGAAATGTAGTTAAATCCCATGCTCTGAGTCTCCCTACAAGCAAGACTTCGTTTCAGGTAAGGGCTGTCACTTTTCTGCTCAAAGGAACTACATCCTTCACGAAGCTCACACGTTTCTCATCTTAACTGACAACCATTGGATGTTAGAGGACCAGTGCTTTGTATCAGTTTCAGAAGCAGATTTGGTCTACATATGGTCCATATGTGTAGGAAACACCGTTCTTTTGTTCCGGGCACACTCAGATTTCCTGCTGTATTAGAGACTCTAGAAAGCAAGAGTGTGCTTCTCGCTCTAAAGCAGAGTGTGATCCATGGATGAGAACTATGCTGTGTGTTTACTTTCAGAAATGGACTTAAATCCCAGGCTCTGTGTCTTACTACAAGCAAGACTTCGTTTCAGGTAAGGGCAGTCACTTTTCTGCTCAAATGAACTACATCATTCACAAGGCTCACACGTTTCTCATCTTAATTGACAAGCTTTAGATGTTAGAGGACCAGTGCTTCATATCAATTTCAGAAGAAGAGTTGGACTAGATATGGTCCACATGTGTAGGAAACACCGTTCTTTTGTTCTGGGCACACTCAGATTTCCTGCTGTATTAGAGACTCTAGAAAGCTAGAGTGTGCTTCTCGCTCTAAAGCAGAGTGTGATCCATGGATGAGAACTATGCTGTGTGTTTCCCTTTAGAAATGGACTTAAATCCCAGGCTCTGTGTCTTACTACAAGCAAGACTTCGTTTCAGGTAAGGGCAGTCACTTTTCAGCTCAAACGAACTACATTGTTCACTAAGCTCACACGTTTCTCATCTTAACTGACAAGCATTGGATGTTAGTGGACCAGTGCTTTGTATCACTTTCAGAAGCAGAGATGGACTAGATATGGTCTGTATGTGTAGGAAACACCGTTCTTTTGTTCTCAGCAAACTCACGTTTCCTGCTGTCTTAGAGACTCTAGAAAGCGCGATCGTGCTTCTTGTTCTAAAGCAGAGTGTGATCAATGGATGAGAACACTGCTGTGTGTTTCACTTCAGAAATGGAGTTAAATCCCATGCTCTGAGTCTTCCTACAAGCAAGACTTCGTTTCATGTAAGTGCAGTCACTTTTCGGCTCAAAGGAACTACATCGTTCACTGAGCTCACACGTTTCTCATCTTAACAGACAAGCATTGGATGTTAGAGGACCAGTGCTTTGTATCAGTTTCAGAAGCAGAGTTGGACTAGATATGGTCCGTATGTGTAGGAAACACCGTTCCTTTCTTCTCAGCACACTCATGTTTCCTGCTCTCTTAGAGACTCTAGAAAGCAAGAGCGTGCTTCGTGTTCTAAAGCAGAGTGTGATCAATGGATGAGACAATGTTGTGTGTTTCTCTTCAGAAATGTAGTTAAATCCCATGCTCTGAGTCTCCCTACAAGCAAGACTTCGTTTCAGGTAAGGGCTGTCACTTTTCTGCTCAAAGGAACTACATCCTTCAC
This sequence comes from Onychomys leucogaster, assembly GCA_949786385.1. Taxonomy (NCBI): domain Eukaryota; kingdom Metazoa; phylum Chordata; class Mammalia; order Rodentia; family Cricetidae; genus Onychomys; species Onychomys leucogaster. The sequence goes on along the minus strand of CATKUP010000018.1, from coordinate 1,588,342 downwards.
GAAGCTCACACGTTTCTCATCTTAACTGACAACCATTGGATGTTAGAGGACCAGTGCTTTTTATCAGTTTCAGTAACAGAGTTGGACTAGATATGGTCCGTATGTGTAGGAAACACCGTTCTTTTGTTCTCAGCACACTAACATTTCCTGCTGTCTTAGAGAATCTAGAAAGCAAGAGTGTGCTTCTCGCTCTAAAGCAGAGTGTGATCCATAGATGAGAACTATGCTGTGTGTTTCCCTTCAGAAATGGAGTTAAATCCCAGGCTCTGTGTCTTCCTACAAGCAAGACTTCGTTTCAGGTAAGGGCTGTCACTTTTCAGCTCAAACGAACTACATCGTTCACTGAGCTCACACATTTCTCATCTTAACAGACAAGCATTGGATGTTAGAGGACCAGTGCTTTGTATCAGTTTCAGAAGCAGAGTTGGACTAGATATGGTCCGTATGTGTAGGAAATACCGTTCTTTTGTTCTCAGCACACTCACGTTTCCTGCTGTTTTAGAGACTCTAGAAAGCAAGAGCGTGCTTAGTGTTCTAAAGCAGAGTGTGATCCATGGATGAGAACTATGCTGTGTGTTTCCCTTCAGAAATGGAGTTAAATCCCAGGATCTGAGTCTTCCTACAAGCAAGACTTCAATTCAGGTAAGGGCAGTCACTTTTCTGCTCAAACTAACTACATCGTTCACGAAGCTCACACGTTTCTCATCTTAACTGACAAGCATTGGATGTTAGACGGTCAGTGCTTTGTATCAGTTTCAGAAGCAGATGTGGACTACATATGGTCCATATGTGTAGGAAACACCGTTCTTTTGTTCTGGGCACACTCAGATTTCCTGCTGTATTAGAGACTCTAGAAAGCTAGAGTGTGCTTCTCGCTCTAAAGCAGAGTGTGATCCATGGATGAGAACTATGCTGTGTGTTTCCCTTCAGAAATGGACTTAAATCCCAGGCTCTGTGTCTTACTACAAGCAAGACTTCGTTTCAGGTAAGGACAGTCACTTTTCAGCTCAAATGAACTACATTGTTCACTAAGCTCACATGTTTCTCATCTTAACTGACAAGCATTGTATGTTAGCGGACCAGTGCTTTGTATCACTTTCAGAAGCAGAGATGGACTAGATATGGTCTGTATGTGTAGGAAACACCGTTCTTTTGTTCTCAGCAAACTCACGTTTCCTGCTGTCTTAGAGACTCTAGAAAGCGCGATCGTGCTTCTTGTTCTAAAGCAGAGTGTGATCAATGGATGAGAACACTGCTGTGTGTTTCACTTCAGAAATGGAGTTAAATCCCATGATCTGAGTCTTCCTACAAGCAAGACTTCGTTTCATGTAAGTGCAGTCACTTTTCGGCTCAAAGGAACTACATCGTTCACTGAGCTCACACGTTTCTCATCTTAACAGACAAGCATTGGATGATAGAGGACCAGTGCTTTGTATCAGTTTCAGAAGCAGAGTTGGACTAGATATGGTCCGTATGTGTAGGAAACACAGTTCTTTTGTTTTTAGCAAAATCATGTTTCCTGCTGTCTTAGAGACTCTAGAAAGCAAGAGCTTGCGTCTTGTTCTAAAGAGGAGTATGATCAATGGATGAGAACACTGATGTGTGTTTCACTTCAGAAATGGAGTTAAATCCCAGGCTCTGAGTATTCCTACAAGCAAGACTTCGTTTCAGGTAAGGGCAGTCACTTTTCTGCTCAAACGAACTACATCGTTCATGAAGCTCACACGTTTCCCATCTTAACTGTACAAGCATTGGATGTTAGAGGACCAGTGCTTTGTATCAATTTCAGAAGAAGAGTTGGACTACATATGGTCTGTATGTGTAGGAAACTCCGTTCTTTGTTCTGGGCACACTCAGATTTCCTGCTGTATGAGAGACTCTAGAAAGCAAGAGCGTGCTTCTTGCTGTAAAGCAGAGTGTGATCCATGGGTGAGAACTATGCTGTGTGTTTCCCTTCAGAAATAGAGTTAAATCCCAATCTTTGTGTCTTCCTACAAGCAAGACTTCGTTTCAGGTAAAGGCATTCACTTTTCAGCTCAAACGAACTACATCGTTCACGGAGCTCACACGTTTCTCATCTTAACTGTACAAGCATTGGATGTTAGAGGACCAGTGCTTTGTATCAGTTTAAGAAGGAGAGTTGGACTAGATATGGTCCGTATGTGTAGGAAACACCTTTCTTTTGTTCTCAGCACACTCACTTTTCCTGCTGTGTTAGAGACTCTAGAAAGCAAGAGCGTGCGTCTCGCTCTAAAGCAGAGTGTGATCTATGGGTGAGAACTATGCTGTGTGTTTCCCTTCAGAAATGGAGTTAAATCCCAATCTCTTTGTCTTCCTACAAGCAAGACTTCGTTTCAGGTAACGGCAGTCACTTTTCAGCTCAAACGAACTACATCGTTCACTGAGCTCACACATTTCTCTTCTTAACAGACAAGCATTGGATGTAAGAGGACCATTTCTTTGTATCAGTTTGAGAAGCAGAGTTGGACTAGATATGGTCCGTATGTGTAGGAAACACAGTTCTTTTGTTCTCAGCACACTCACCTTTCCTGCTGTATGATAGACTCTAGAAAGCAAGAGCGTGCTTCTTGCTGTAAAGCAGAGTGTGATCCATGGGTGAGAACTATGCTGTGTGTTTCCCTTCATAAATGGAGTTAAATCCCAATCTTTGTGTCTTCCTACAAGCAAGATTCGTTTCAGGTAACGGCAGTCACTTTTCAGCTCAAACGAACTACATCGTTCACTGAGCTCACACATTTCTTCTTCTTAACAGACAAGCATTGGATGTTAGAGGACCAGTGCTTTGTTTCAGTTTAAAAAGGAGAGTTGGAAGAGATATGGTCCATATGTGTAGGAAACACCGTTGTTTTGTTCTCAGCACACTCACGTTTCATGCTGTCTTAGAGACTCTAGAAAGCAAGAGCGTGCTTCTTGTTCTAAAGCAGAGTGTGATCAATGGATGAGAACACTGCTGTGTGTTTCACTTCAGAAATGGAGTTAAATCCCAGGCTCTGAGTCTTCCAACAAGCAAGACTTACTTTCAGGTAAGGGCAGTCACTTTTCTGCTCAAAAGAACTACATCGTTCACGAACATCACACGTTTCTCATCTTAAAAGACAAGCATTGGATGTTAGAGGACCAGTGCTTTTTTATCAGTTTCAGAAGAAGAGTTGGACTACATATGGTCCGTATGTGTAGGAAACTCCGTTCTTTTGTTCTGGGCACACTCAGATTACCTGCTATGTTAGAGATTCTAAAAGCAAGAGCATGCTTCTCGCTCTAAAGCAGTGTGTGATCCATGGATGAGAAGAATGCTGTGTGTTTCCCTTAAGAAATGGAGTTAAATCCCAGGCTCTGTGTCTTACTACAAGCAAGACTTCGTTTCAGGTAATGGCAGTCACTTTTCAGTTCAAAGGAACTACATCATTCACAAAGCTCACACGTTTCTCATCTTAACTGACAAGCATAGGATGTTAGAGCACCAGTGCTTTGTATCAGTTTCAGAAGCAGAGTTGGACTAGATATGGTCCGTACGTGTAGGAAACACCGTTCTTTTGTTCTCAGCACACTTACGTTTCCTGCTGTCTTAGAGACTTTAGAAAGAAAGGGCGTGCTACTTGCTCTAAAGCAGAGTGTGATCCATTGATGAGAACAATGCTGTATGTTTCCCTTCAGAAATGGAGTTAAATCCCAGACTCTGTGTCTTCCTACAGGCAAGACTTCGTTTCAGGTAAGGGCTGTCACTTTTCTGCTCAAAGGAACTACATCCTTCACGAAGCTCACACGTTTCTCATCTTAACTGACAACCATTGGATGTTAGAGGACCAGTGCTTTGTATCAGTTTCAGAAGCAGATTTGGACTACATATGGTCCATATGTGTAGGAAACACCGTTCTTTTGTTCCGGGCACACTCAGATTTCCTGCTGTATTAGAGAATCTAGAAAGCAAGAGGGTGCTTCTTGCTCTAAAGCAGAGTGTGATCCATGGATGAGAACTATGCTGTGTGTTTCCCTTCAGAAATGGAGTTAAATCCCAGGCTCTGTGTCTTCCTACAGGCAAGACTTCGTTTCAGATAAGGGCAGTCACTTTTCTGCTCAAACGAACTACATCGTTCACGAAGCTCAAACGTTTCTCATCTTAACAGACAAGCATTGGATTTTAGAGGACCAGTGTTTTGTATCAGTTTCAGATGCAGAGTTGGACTATATAATGTCCGTAAGGGTAGGAATCACCGTTCTTTTGTTCTCAGCACACTCACATTTCCTGCTGTCTTAGAGAATCTAGAAAGCAAGAGTGTGCTTCTTGTTCTAAAGCAGAGTTTGATCAATGGATGATTACACGGCTGTGTGTTTTACTTCAGAAATGGAGTTAAATCCCAGGCTCTGAGTCTTCCTACAAGGAAGACTTCAATTCAGGTAAGGGCAGTCACTTTTCTGCTCAAACGAACTACACCGTTCACGAAGCTCACACGTTTCTCATCTTAACTGACAAGCATTGGATGTAAGATGGTCAGTGCTTTGTATCAGTTTCACAAGCAGATTTGGACTACATATGGTAAATATATGTAGGAAACACCCTTCTTTTGTTCTGGGCACACTCAGATTTCCTGCTGTATTAGAGAATCTAGCAAGCAAGAGTGTGCTTCTCGCTCTAAAGCAGAGTGTGATCCATGGATGAGAACTATGCTGTGTGTTTCCCTTCAGAAATGGACTTAAATCCCAGGCTCTGTGTCTTACTACAAGCAAGACTTCGTTTCAGGTAAGGGCAGTCACTTTTCAGCTCAAACGAACTACATTGTTCACTAAGCTCACACGTTTCTCATCTTAACTGACAAGCATTGGATGTTAGCGGACCAGTGCTTTGTATCACTTTCAGAAGCAGAGTTGGACTAGATATGGTCCGTATGTCTAGTAAACACCGTTCTTTTGTTCTCAGCAAACTCACGTTTCCTGCTGTCTTAGAGACTCTAGAAAGCGCGATCGTGCTTCTTGTTCTAAAGCAGAGTGTGATCAATGGATGAGAACACTGCTGTGTGTTTCACTTCAGAAATGGAGTTAAATCCCATGCTTTGAGTCTTCCTACAAGCCAGACTTCGTTTCATGTAAGTGCAGTCACTTTTCGGCTCAAAGGAACTACATCGTTCACTGAGCTCACACGTTTCTCATCTTAACAGACAAGCATTGGATGTTAGAGGACCAGTGCTTTGTATCAGTTTCAGAAGCAGAGTTGGACTAGATATGGTCCGTATGTGTAGGAAACATCGTTCTTTTCTTCTCAGCACACTCATGTTTCCTGCTGTCTTAGAGACTCTAGAAAGCAAGCGTATGCTTCTTGTTCTAAAGCAGAGTGTGATCAATGGATGAGACAATGTTGTGTGTTTCTCTTCAGAAATGTAGTTAAATCCCATGCTCTGAGTCTCCCTACAAGCAAGACTTCGTTTCAGGTAAGGGCTGTCACTTTTCTGCTCAAAGGAACTACATCCTTCACGAAGCTCACACGTTTCTCATCTTAACTGACAACCATTGGATGTTAGAGGACCAGTGCTTTGTATCAGTTTCAGAAGCAGATTTGGTCTACATATGGTCCATATGTGTAGGAAACACCGTTCTTTTGTTCCGGGCACACTCAGATTTCCTGCTGTATTAGAGACTCTAGAAAGCAAGAGTGTGCTTCTCGCTCTAAAGCAGAGTGTGATCCATGGATGAGAACTATGCTGTGTGTTTACTTTCAGAAATGGACTTAAATCCCAGGCTCTGTGTCTTACTACAAGCAAGACTTCGTTTCAGGTAAGGGCAGTCACTTTTCTGCTCAAATGAACTACATCATTCACAAGGCTCACACGTTTCTCATCTTAATTGACAAGCTTTAGATGTTAGAGGACCAGTGCTTCATATCAATTTCAGAAGAAGAGTTGGACTAGATATGGTCCACATGTGTAGGAAACACCGTTCTTTTGTTCTGGGCACACTCAGATTTCCTGCTGTATTAGAGACTCTAGAAAGCTAGAGTGTGCTTCTCGCTCTAAAGCAGAGTGTGATCCATGGATGAGAACTATGCTGTGTGTTTCCCTTTAGAAATGGACTTAAATCCCAGGCTCTGTGTCTTACTACAAGCAAGACTTCGTTTCAGGTAAGGGCAGTCACTTTTCAGCTCAAACGAACTACATTGTTCACTAAGCTCACACGTTTCTCATCTTAACTGACAAGCATTGGATGTTAGTGGACCAGTGCTTTGTATCACTTTCAGAAGCAGAGATGGACTAGATATGGTCTGTATGTGTAGGAAACACCGTTCTTTTGTTCTCAGCAAACTCACGTTTCCTGCTGTCTTAGAGACTCTAGAAAGCGCGATCGTGCTTCTTGTTCTAAAGCAGAGTGTGATCAATGGATGAGAACACTGCTGTGTGTTTCACTTCAGAAAGGGAGTTAAATCCCATGCTCTGAGTCTTCCTACAAGCAAGACTTCGTTTCATGTAAGTGCAGTCACTTTTCGGCTCAAAGGAACTACATGGTTCACTGAGCTCACACGTTTCTCATCTTAACAGACAAGCATTGGATGTTAGAGGACCAGTGCTTTGTATCAGTTTCAGAAGCAGAGTTGGACTAGATATGGTCCGTATGTGTAGGAAACACCGTTCCTTTCTTCTCAGCACACTCATGTTTCCTGCTCTCTTAGAGACTCTAGAAAGCAAGAGCGTGCTTCGTGTTCTAAAGCAGAGTGTGATCAATGGATGAGACAATGTTGTGTGTTTCTCTTCAGAAATGTAGTTAAATCCCATGCTCTGAGTCTCCCTACAAGCAAGACTTCGTTTCAGGTAAGGGCTGTCACTTTTCTGCTCAAAGGAACTACATCCTTCACGAAGCTCACACGTTTCTCATCTTAACTGACAACCATTGGATGTTAGAGGACCAGTGCTTTTTATCAGTTTCAGTAACAGAGTTGGACTAGATATGGTCCGTATGTGTAGGAAACACCGTTCTTTTGTTCTCAGCACACTAACATTTCCTGCTGTCTTAGAGAATCTAGAAAGCAAGAGTGTGCTTCTCGCTCTAAAGCAGAGTGTGATCCATAGATGAGAACTATGCTGTGTGTTTCCCTTCAGAAATGGAGTTAAATCCCAGGCTCTGTGTCTTCCTACAAGCAAGACTTCGTTTCAGGTAAGGGCTGTCACTTTTCAGCTCAAACGAACTACATCGTTCACTGAGCTCACACATTTCTCATCTTAACAGACAAGCATTGGATGTTAGAGGACCAGTGCTTTGTATCAGTTTCAGAAGCAGAGTTGGACTAGATATGGTCCGTATGTGTAGGAAACACCGTTCTTTTGTTCTCAGCACACTCACGTTTCCTGCTGTTTTAGAGACTCTAGAAAGCAAGAGCGTGCTTAGTGTTCTAAAGCAGAGTGTGATCCATGGATGAGAACTATGCTGTGTGTTTCCCTTCAGAAATGGAGTTAAATCCCAGGATCTGAGTCTTCCTACAAGCAAGACTTCAATTCAGGTAAGGGCAGTCACTTTTCTGCTCAAACTAACTACATCGTTCACGAAGCTCACACGTTTCTCATCTTAACTGACAAGCATTGGATGTTAGACGGTCAGTGCTTTGTATCAGTTTCAGAAGCAGATGTGGACTACATATGGTCCATATGTGTAGGAAACACCGTTCTTTTGTTCTGGGCACACTCAGATTTCCTGCTGTATTAGAGACTCTAGAAAGCTAGAGTGTGCTTCTCGCTCTAAAGCAGAGTGTGATCCATGGATGAGAACTATGCTGTGTGTTTCCCTTCAGAAATGGACTTAAATCCCAGGCTCTGTGTCTTACTACAAGCAAGACTTCGTTTCAGGTAAGGACAGTCACTTTTCAGCTCAAATGAACTACATTGTTCACTAAGCTCACATGTTTCTCATCTTAACTGACAAGCATTGTATGTTAGCGGACCAGTGCTTTGTATCACTTTCAGAAGCAGAGATGGACTAGATATGGTCTGTATGTGTAGGAAACACCGTTCTTTTGTTCTCAGCAAACTCACGTTTCCTGCTGTCTTAGAGACTCTAGAAAGCGCGATCGTGCTTCTTGTTCTAAAGCAGAGTGTGATCAATGGATGAGAACACTGCTGTGTGTTTCACTTCAGAAATGGAGTTAAATCCCATGATCTGAGTCTTCCTACAAGCAAGACTTCGTTTCATGTAAGTGCAGTCACTTTTCGGCTCAAAGGAACTACATCGTTCACTGAGCTCACACGTTTCTCATCTTAACAGACAATCATTGGATGATAGAGGACCAGTGCTTTGTATCAGTTTCAGAAGCAGAGTTGGACTAGATATGGTCCGTATGTGTAGGAAACACAGTTCTTTTGTTTTTAGCAAAATCATGTTTCCTGCTGTCTTAGAGACTCTAGAAAGCAAGAGCTTGCGTCTTGTTCTAAAGAGGAGTATGATCAATGGATGAGAACACTGATGTGTGTTTCACTTCAGAAATGGAGTTAAATCCCAGGCTCTGAGTATTCCTACAAGCAAGACTTCGTTTCAGGTAAGGGCAGTCACTTTTCTGCTCAAACGAACTACATCGTTCATGAAGCTCACACGTTTCCCATCTTAACTGTACAAGCATTGGATGTTAGAGGACCAGTGCTTTGTATCAATTTCAGAAGAAGAGTTGGACTACATATGGTCTGTATGTGTAGGAAACTCCGTTCTTTGTTCTGGGCACACTCAGATTTCCTGCTGTATGAGAGACTCTAGAAAGCAAGAGCGTGCTTCTTGCTGTAAAGCAGAGTGTGATCCATGGGTGAGAACTATGCTGTGTGTTTCCCTTCAGAAATAGAGTTAAATCCCAATCTTTGTGTCTTCCTACAAGCAAGACTTCGTTTCAGGTAAAGGCATTCACTTTTCAGCTCAAACGAACTACATCGTTCACGGAGCTCACACGTTTCTCATCTTAACTGTACAAGCATTGGATGTTAGAGGACCAGTGCTTTGTATCAGTTTAAGAAGGAGAGTTGGACTAGATATGGTCCGTATGTGTAGGAAACACCTTTCTTTTGTTCTCAGCACACTCACTTTTCCTGCTGTGTTAGAGACTCTAGAAAGCAAGAGCGTGCGTCTCGCTCTAAAGCAGAGTGTGATCTATGGGTGAGAACTATGCTGTGTGTTTCCCTTCAGAAATGGAGTTAAATCCCAATCTCTTTGTCTTCCTACAAGCAAGACTTCGTTTCAGGTAACGGCAGTCACTTTTCAGCTCAAACGAACTACATCGTTCACTGAGCTCACACATTTCTCTTCTTAACAGACAAGCATTGGATGTAAGAGGACCATTTCTTTGTATCAGTTTGAGAAGCAGAGTTGGACTAGATATGGTCCGTATGTGTAGGAAACACAGTTCTTTTGTTCTCAGCACACTCACCTTTCCTGCTGTATGATAGACTCTAGAAAGCAAGAGCGTGCTTCTTGCTGTAAAGCAGAGTGTGATCCATGGGTGAGAACTATGCTGTGTGTTTCCCTTCATAAATGGAGTTAAATCCCAATCTTTGTGTCTTCCTACAAGCAAGATTCGTTTCAGGTAACGGCAGTCACTTTTCAGCTCAAACGAACTACATCGTTCACTGAGCTCACACATTTCTTCTTCTTAACAGACAAGCATTGGATGTTAGAGGACCAGTGCTTTGTTTCAGTTTAAAAAGGAGAGTTGGAAGAGATATGGTCCATATGTGTAGGAAACACCGTTGTTTTGTTCTCAGCACACTCACGTTTCATGCTGTCTTAGAGACTCTAGAAAGCAAGAGCGTGCTTCTTGTTCTAAAGCAGAGTGTGATCAATGGATGAGAACACTGCTGTGTGTTTCACTTCAGAAATGGAGTTAAATCCCAGGCTCTGAGTCTTCCAACAAGCAAGACTTACTTTCAGGTAAGGGCAGTCACTTTTCTGCTCAAAAGAACTACATCGTTCACGAACATCACACGTTTCTCATCTTAAAAGACAAGCATTGGATGTTAGAGGACCAGTGCTTTTTTATCAGTTTCAGAAGAAGAGTTGGACTACATATGGTCCGTATGTGTAGGAAACTCCGTTCTTTTGTTCTGGGCACACTCAGATTACCTGCTATGTTAGAGATTCTAAAAGCAAGAGCATGCTTCTCGCTCTAAAGCAGTGTGTGATCCATGGATGAGAAGAATGCTGTGTGTTTCCCTTAAGAAATGGAGTTAAATCCCAGGCTCTGTGTCTTACTACAAGCAAGACTTCGTTTCAGGTAATGGCAGTCACTTTTCAGTTCAAAGGAACTACATCATTCACAAAGCTCACACGTTTCTCATCTTAACTGACAAGCATAGGATGTTAGAGCACCAGTGCTTTGTATCAGTTTCAGAAGCAGAGTTGGACTAGATATGGTCCGTACGTGTAGGAAACACCGTTCTTTTGTTCTCAGCACACTTACGTTTCCTGCTGTCTTAGAGACTTTAGAAAGAAAGGGCGTGCTACTTGCTCTAAAGCAGAGTGTGATCCATTGATGAGAACAATGCTGTATGTTTCCCTTCAGAAATGGAGTTAAATCCCAGACTCTGTGTCTTCCTACAGGCAAGACTTCGTTTCAGGTAAGGGCTGTCACTTTTCTGCTCAAAGGAACTACATCCTTCACGAAGCTCACACGTTTCTCATCTTAACTGACAACCATTGGATGTTAGAGGACCAGTGCTTTGTATCAGTTTCAGAAGCAGATTTGGACTACATATGGTCCATATGTGTAGGAAACACCGTTCTTTTGTTCCGGGCACACTCAGATTTCCTGCTGTATTAGAGAATCTAGAAAGCAAGAGGGTGCTTCTTGCTCTAAAGCAGAGTGTGATCCATGGATGAGAACTATGCTGTGTGTTTCCCTTCAGAAATGGAGTTAAATCCCAGGCTCTGTGTCTTCCTACAGGCAAGACTTCGTTTCAGATAAGGGCAGTCACTTTTCTGCTCAAACGAACTACATCGTTCACGAAGCTCAAACGTTTCTCATCTTAACAGACAAGCATTGGATTTTAGAGGACCAGTGTTTTGTATCAGTTTCAGATGCAGAGTTGGACTATATAATGTCCGTAAGGGTAGGAATCACCGTTCTTTTGTTCTCAGCACACTCACATTTCCTGCTGTCTTAGAGAATCTAGAAAGCAAGAGTGTGCTTCTTGTTCTAAAGCAGAGTTTGATCAATGGATGATTACACGGCTGTGTGTTTTACTTCAGAAATGGAGTTAAATCCCAGGCTCTGAGTCTTCCTACAAGGAAGACTTCAATTCAGGTAAGGGCAGTCACTTTTCTGCTCAAACGAACTACACCGTTCACGAAGCTCACACGTTTCTCATCTTAACTGACAAGCATTGGATGTAAGATGGTCAGTGCTTTGTATCAGTTTCACAAGCAGATTTGGACTACATATGGTAAATATATGTAGGAAACACCCTTCTTTTGTTCTGGGCACACTCAGATTTCCTGCTGTATTAGAGAATCTAGCAAGCAAGAGTGTGCTTCTCGCTCTAAAGCAGAGTGTGATCCATGGATGAGAACTATGCTGTGTGTTTCCCTTCAGAAATGGACTTAAATCCCAGGCTCTGTGTCTTACTACAAGCAAGACTTCGTTTCAGGTAAGGGCAGTCACTTTTCAGCTCAAACGAACTACATTGTTCACTAAGCTCACACGTTTCTCATCTTAACTGACAAGCATTGGATGTTAGCGGACCAGTGCTTTGTATCACTTTCAGAAGCAGAGTTGGACTAGATATGGTCCGTATGTCTAGTAAACACCGTTCTTTTGTTCTCAGCAAACTCACGTTTCCTGCTGTCTTAGAGACTCTAGAAAGCGCGATCGTGCTTCTTGTTCTAAAGCAGAGTGTGATCAATGGATGAGAACACTGCTGTGTGTTTCACTTCAGAAATGGAGTTAAATCCCATGCTTTGAGTCTTCCTACAAGCCAGACTTCGTTTCATGTAAGTGCAGTCACTTTTCGGCTCAAAGGAACTACATCGTTCACTGAGCTCACACGTTTCTCATCTTAACAGACAAGCATTGGATGTTAGAGGACCAGTGCTTTGTATCAGTTTCAGAAGCAGAGTTGGACTAGATATGGTCCGTATGTGTAGGAAACATCGTTCTTTTCTTCTCAGCACACTCATGTTTCCTGCTGTCTTAGAGACTCTAGAAAGCAAGCGTATGCTTCTTGTTCTAAAGCAGAGTGTGATCAATGGATGAGACAATGTTGTGTGTTTCTCTTCAGAAATGTAGTTAAATCCCATGCTCTGAGTCTCCCTACAAGCAAGACTTCGTTTCAGGTAAGGGCTGTCACTTTTCTGCTCAAAGGAACTACATCCTTCACGAAGCTCACACGTTTCTCATCTTAACTGACAACCATTGGATGTTAGAGGACCAGTGCTTTGTATCAGTTTCAGAAGCAGATTTGGTCTACATATGGTCCATATGTGTAGGAAACACCGTTCTTTTGTTCCGGGCACACTCAGATTTCCTGCTGTATTAGAGACTCTAGAAAGCAAGAGTGTGCTTCTCGCTCTAAAGCAGAGTGTGATCCATGGATGAGAACTATGCTGTGTGTTTACTTTCAGAAATGGACTTAAATCCCAGGCTCTGTGTCTTACTACAAGCAAGACTTCGTTTCAGGTAAGGGCAGTCACTTTTCTGCTCAAATGAACTACATCATTCACAAGGCTCACACGTTTCTCATCTTAATTGACAAGCTTTAGATGTTAGAGGACCAGTGCTTCATATCAATTTCAGAAGAAGAGTTGGACTAGATATGGTCCACATGTGTAGGAAACACCGTTCTTTTGTTCTGGGCACACTCAGATTTCCTGCTGTATTAGAGACTCTAGAAAGCTAGAGTGTGCTTCTCGCTCTAAAGCAGAGTGTGATCCATGGATGAGAACTATGCTGTGTGTTTCCCTTTAGAAATGGACTTAAATCCCAGGCTCTGTGTCTTACTACAAGCAAGACTTCGTTTCAGGTAAGGGCAGTCACTTTTCAGCTCAAACGAACTACATTGTTCACTAAGCTCACACGTTTCTCATCTTAACTGACAAGCATTGGATGTTAGTGGACCAGTGCTTTGTATCACTTTCAGAAGCAGAGATGGACTAGATATGGTCTGTATGTGTAGGAAACACCGTTCTTTTGTTCTCAGCAAACTCACGTTTCCTGCTGTCTTAGAGACTCTAGAAAGCGCGATCGTGCTTCTTGTTCTAAAGCAGAGTGTGATCAATGGATGAGAACACTGCTGTGTGTTTCACTTCAGAAAGGGAGTTAAATCCCATGCTCTGAGTCTTCCTACAAGCAAGACTTCGTTTCATGTAAGTGCAGTCACTTTTCGGCTCAAAGGAACTACATCGTTCACTGAGCTCACACGTTTCTCATCTTAACAGACAAGCATTGGATGTTAGAGGACCAGTGCTTTGTATCAGTTTCAGAAGCAGAGTTGGACTAGATATGGTCCGTATGTGTAGGAAACACCGTTCCTTTCTTCTCAGCACACTCATGTTTCCTGCTCTCTTAGAGACTCTAGAAAGCAAGAGCGTGCTTCGTGTTCTAAAGCAGAGTGTGATCAATGGATGAGACAATGTTGTGTGTTTCTCTTCAGAAATGTAGTTAAATCCCATGCTCTGAGTCTCCCTACAAGCAAGACTTCGTTTCAGGTAAGGGCTGTCACTTTTCTGCTCAAAGGAACTACATCCTTCACGAAGCTCACACGTTTCTCATCTTAACTGACAACCATTGGATGTTAGAGGACCAGTGCTTTTTATCAGTTTCAGTAACAGAGTTGGACTAGATATGGTCCGTATGTGTAGGAAACACCGTTCTTTTGTTCTCAGCACACTAACATTTCCTGCTGTCTTAGAGAATCTAGAAAGCAAGAGTGTGCTTCTCGCTCTAAAGCAGAGTGTGATCCATAGATGAGAACTATGCTGTGTGTTTCCCTTCAGAAATGGAGTTAAATCCCAGGCTCTGTGTCTTCCTACAAGCAAGACTTCGTTTCAGGTAAGGGCTGTCACTTTTCAGCTCAAACGAACTACATCGTTCACTGAGCTCACACATTTCTCATCTTAACAGACAAGCATTGGATGTTAGAGGACCAGTGCTTTGTATCAGTTTCAGAAGCAGAGTTGGACTAGATATGGTCCGTATGTGTAGGAAACACCGTTCTTTTGTTCTCAGCACACTCACGTTTCCTGCTGTTTTAGAGACTCTAGAAAGCAAGAGCGTGCTTAGTGTTCTAAAGCAGAGTGTGATCCATGGATGAGAACTATGCTGTGTGTTTCCCTTCAGAAATGGAGTTAAATCCCAGGATCTGAGTCTTCCTACAAGCAAGACTTCAATTCAGGTAAGGGCAGTCACTTTTCTGCTCAAACTAACTACATCGTTCACGAAGCTCACACGTTTCTCATCTTAACTGACAAGCATTGGATGTTAGACGGTCAGTGCTTTGTATCAGTTTCAGAAGCAGATGTGGACTACATATGGTCCATATGTGTAGGAAACACCGTTCTTTTGTTCTGGGCACACTCAGATTTCCTGCTGTATTAGAGACTCTAGAAAGCTAGAGTGTGCTTCTCGCTCTAAAGCAGAGTGTGATCCATGGATGAGAACTATGCTGTGTGTTTCCCTTCAGAAATGGACTTAAATCCCAGGCTCTGTGTCTTACTACAAGCAAGACTTCGTTTCAGGTAAGGACAGTCACTTTTCAGCTCAAATGAACTACATTGTTCACTAAGCTCACATGTTTCTCATCTTAACTGACAAGCATTGTATGTTAGCGGACCAGTGCTTTGTATCACTTTCAGAAGCAGAGATGGACTAGATATGGTCTGTATGTGTAGGAAACACCGTTCTTTTGTTCTCAGCAAACTCACGTTTCCTGCTGTCTTAGAGACTCTAGAAAGCGCGATCGTGCTTCTTGTTCTAAAGCAGAGTGTGATCAATGGATGAGAACACTGCTGTGTGTTTCACTTCAGAAATGGAGTTAAATCCCATGATCTGAGTCTTCCTACAAGCAAGACTTCGTTTCATGTAAGTGCAGTCACTTTTCGGCTCAAAGGAACTACATCGTTCACTGAGCTCACACGTTTCTCATCTTAACAGACAAGCATTGGATGATAGAGGACCAGTGCTTTGTATCAGTTTCAGAAGCAGAGTTGGACTAGATATGGTCCGTATGTGTAGGAAACACAGTTCTTTTGTTTTTAGCAAAATCATGTTTCCTGCTGTCTTAGAGACTCTAGAAAGCAAGAGCTTGCGTCTTGTTCTAAAGAGGAGTATGATCAATGGATGAGAACACTGATGTGTGTTTCACTTCAGAAATGGAGTTAAATCCCAGGCTCTGAGTATTCCTACAAGCAAGACTTCGTTTCAGGTAAGGGCAGTCACTTTTCTGCTCAAACGAACTACATCGTTCATGAAGCTCACACGTTTCCCATCTTAACTGTACAAGCATTGGATGTTAGAGGACCAGTGCTTTGTATCAATTTCAGAAGAAGAGTTGGACTACATATGGTCTGTATGTGTAGGAAACTCCGTTCTTTGTTCTGGGCACACTCAGATTTCCTGCTGTATGAGAGACTCTAGAAAGCAAGAGCGTGCTTCTTGCTGTAAAGCAGAGTGTGATCCATGGGTGAGAACTATGCTGTGTGTTTCCCTTCAGAAATAGAGTTAAATCCCAATCTTTGTGTCTTCCTACAAGCAAGACTTCGTTTCAGGTAAAGGCATTCACTTTTCAGCTCAAACGAACTACATCGTTCACGGAGCTCACACGTTTCTCATCTTAACTGTACAAGCATTGGATGTTAGAGGACCAGTGCTTTGTATCAGTTTAAGAAGGAGAGTTGGACTAGATATGGTCCGTATGTGTAGGAAACACCTTTCTTTTGTTCTCAGCACACTCACTTTTCCTGCTGTGTTAGAGACTCTAGAAAGCAAGAGCGTGCGTCTCGCTCTAAAGCAGAGTGTGATCTATGGGTGAGAACTATGCTGTGTGTTTCCCTTCAGAAATGGAGTTAAATCCCAATCTCTTTGTCTTCCTACAAGCAAGACTTCGTTTCAGGTAACGGCAGTCACTTTTCAGCTCAAACGAACTACATCGTTCACTGAGCTCACACATTTCTCTTCTTAACAGACAAGCATTGGATGTAAGAGGACCATTTCTTTGTATCAGTTTGAGAAGCAGAGTTGGACTAGATATGGTCCGTATGTGTAGGAAACACAGTTCTTTTGTTCTCAGCACACTCACCTTTCCTGCTGTATGATAGACTCTAGAAAGCAAGAGCGTGCTTCTTGCTGTAAAGCAGAGTGTGATCCATGGGTGAGAACTATGCTGTGTGTTTCCCTTCATAAATGGAGTTAAATCCCAATCTTTGTGTCTTCCTACAAGCAAGATTCGTTTCAGGTAACGGCAGTCACTTTTCAGCTCAAACGAACTACATCGTTCACTGAGCTCACACATTTCTTCTTCTTAACAGACAAGCATTGGATGTTAGAGGACCAGTGCTTTGTTTCAGTTTAAAAAGGAGAGTTGGAAGAGATATGGTCCATATGTGTAGGAAACACCGTTGTTTTGTTCTCAGCACACTCACGTTTCATGCTGTCTTAGAGACTCTAGAAAGCAAGAGCGTGCTTCTTGTTCTAAAGCAGAGTGTGATCAATGGATGAGAACACTGCTGTGTGTTTCACTTCAGAAATGGAGTTAAATCCCAGGCTCTGAGTCTTCCAACAAGCAAGACTTACTTTCAGGTAAGGGCAGTCACTTTTCTGCTCAAAAGAACTACATCGTTCACGAACATCACACGTTTCTCATCTTAAAAGACAAGCATTGGATGTTAGAGGACCAGTGCTTTTTTATCAGTTTCAGAAGAAGAGTTGGACTACATATGGTCCGTATGTGTAGGAAACTCCGTTCTTTTGTTCTGGGCACACTCAGATTACCTGCTATGTTAGAGATTCTAAAAGCAAGAGCATGCTTCTCGCTCTAAAGCAGTGTGTGATCCATGGATGAGAAGAATGCTGTGTGTTTCCCTTAAGAAATGGAGTTAAATCCCAGGCTCTGTGTCTTACTACAAGCAAGACTTCGTTTCAGGTAATGGCAGTCACTTTTCAGTTCAAAGGAACTACATCATTCACAAAGCTCACACGTTTCTCATCTTAACTGACAAGCATAGGATGTTAGAGCACCAGTGCTTTGTATCAGTTTCAGAAGCAGAGTTGGACTAGATATGGTCCGTACGTGTAGGAAACACCGTTCTTTTGTTCTCAGCACACTTACGTTTCCTGCTGTCTTAGAGACTTTAGAAAGAAAGGGCGTGCTACTTGCTCTAAAGCAGAGTGTGATCCATTGATGAGAACAATGCTGTATGTTTCCCTTCAGAAATGGAGTTAAATCCCAGACTCTGTGTCTTCCTACAGGCAAGACTTCGTTTCAGGTAAGGGCTGTCACTTTTCTGCTCAAAGGAACTACATCCTTCACGAAGCTCACACGTTTCTCATCTTAACTGACAACCATTGGATGTTAGAGGACCAGTGCTTTGTATCAGTTTCAGAAGCAGATTTGGACTACATATGGTCCATATGTGTAGGAAACACCGTTCTTTTGTTCCGGGCACACTCAGATTTCCTGCTGTATTAGAGAATCTAGAAAGCAAGAGGGTGCTTCTTGCTCTAAAGCAGAGTGTGATCCATGGATGAGAACTATGCTGTGTGTTTCCCTTCAGAAATGGAGTTAAATCCCAGGCTCTGTGTCTTCCTACAGGCAAGACTTCGTTTCAGATAAGGGCAGTCACTTTTCTGCTCAAACGAACTACATCGTTCACGAAGCTCAAACGTTTCTCATCTTAACAGACAAGCATTGGATTTTAGAGGACCAGTGTTTTGTATCAGTTTCAGATGCAGAGTTGGACTATATAATGTCCGTAAGGGTAGGAATCACCGTTCTTTTGTTCTCAGCACACTCACATTTCCTGCTGTCTTAGAGAATCTAGAAAGCAAGAGTGTGCTTCTTGTTCTAAAGCAGAGTTTGATCAATGGATGATTACACGGCTGTGTGTTTTACTTCAGAAATGGAGTTAAATCCCAGGCTCTGAGTCTTCCTACAAGGAAGACTTCAATTCAGGTAAGGGCAGTCACTTTTCTGCTCAAACGAACTACACCGTTCACGAAGCTCACACGTTTCTCATCTTAACTGACAAGCATTGGATGTAAGATGGTCAGTGCTTTGTATCAGTTTCACAAGCAGATTTGGACTACATATGGTAAATATATGTAGGAAACACCCTTCTTTTGTTCTGGGCACACTCAGATTTCCTGCTGTATTAGAGAATCTAGCAAGCAAGAGTGTGCTTCTCGCTCTAAAGCAGAGTGTGATCCATGGATGAGAACTATGCTGTGTGTTTCCCTTCAGAAATGGACTTAAATCCCAGGCTCTGTGTCTTACTACAAGCAAGACTTCGTTTCAGGTAAGGGCAGTCACTTTTCAGCTCAAACGAACTACATTGTTCACTAAGCTCACACGTTTCTCATCTTAACTGACAAGCATTGGATGTTAGCGGACCAGTGCTTTGTATCACTTTCAGAAGCAGAGTTGGACTAGATATGGTCCGTATGTCTAGTAAACACCGTTCTTTTGTTCTCAGCAAACTCACGTTTCCTGCTGTCTTAGAGACTCTAGAAAGCGCGATCGTGCTTCTTGTTCTAAAGCAGAGTGTGATCAATGGATGAGAACACTGCTGTGTGTTTCACTTCAGAAATGGAGTTAAATCCCATGCTTTGAGTCTTCCTACAAGCCAGACTTCGTTTCATGTAAGTGCAGTCACTTTTCGGCTCAAAGGAACTACATCGTTCACTGAGCTCACACGTTTCTCATCTTAACAGACAAGCATTGGATGTTAGAGGACCAGTGCTTTGTATCAGTTTCAGAAGCAGAGTTGGACTAGATATGGTCCGTATGTGTAGGAAACATCGTTCTTTTCTTCTCAGCACACTCATGTTTCCTGCTGTCTTAGAGACTCTAGAAAGCAAGCGTATGCTTCTTGTTCTAAAGCAGAGTGTGATCAATGGATGAGACAATGTTGTGTGTTTCTCTTCAGAAATGTAGTTAAATCCCATGCTCTGAGTCTCCCTACAAGCAAGACTTCGTTTCAGGTAAGGGCTGTCACTTTTCTGCTCAAAGGAACTACATCCTTCACGAAGCTCACACGTTTCTCATCTTAACTGACAACCATTGGATGTTAGAGGACCAGTGCTTTGTATCAGTTTCAGAAGCAGATTTGGTCTACATATGGTCCATATGTGTAGGAAACACCGTTCTTTTGTTCCGGGCACACTCAGATTTCCTGCTGTATTAGAGACTCTAGAAAGCAAGAGTGTGCTTCTCGCTCTAAAGCAGAGTGTGATCCATGGATGAGAACTATGCTGTGTGTTTACTTTCAGAAATGGACTTAAATCCCAGGCTCTGTGTCTTACTACAAGCAAGACTTCGTTTCAGGTAAGGGCAGTCACTTTTCTGCTCAAATGAACTACATCATTCACAAGGCTCACACGTTTCTCATCTTAATTGACAAGCTTTAGATGTTAGAGGACCAGTGCTTCATATCAATTTCAGAAGAAGAGTTGGACTAGATATGGTCCACATGTGTAGGAAACACCGTTCTTTTGTTCTGGGCACACTCAGATTTCCTGCTGTATTAGAGACTCTAGAAAGCTAGAGTGTGCTTCTCGCTCTAAAGCAGAGTGTGATCCATGGATGAGAACTATGCTGTGTGTTTCCCTTTAGAAATGGACTTAAATCCCAGGCTCTGTGTCTTACTACAAGCAAGACTTCGTTTCAGGTAAGGGCAGTCACTTTTCAGCTCAAACGAACTACATTGTTCACTAAGCTCACACGTTTCTCATCTTAACTGACAAGCATTGGATGTTAGTGGACCAGTGCTTTGTATCACTTTCTGAAGCAGAGATGGACTAGATATGGTCTGTATGTGTAGGAAACACCGTTCTTTTGTTCTCAGCAAACTCACGTTTCCTGCTGTCTTAGAGACTCTAGAAAGCGCGATCGTGCTTCTTGTTCTAAAGCAGAGTGTGATCAATGGATGAGAACACTGCTGTGTGTTTCACTTCAGAAAGGGAGTTAAATCCCATGCTCTGAGTCTTCCTACAAGCAAGACTTCGTTTCATGTAAGTGCAGTCACTTTTCGGCTCAAAGGAACTACATCGTTCACTGAGCTCACACGTTTCTCATCTTAACAGACAAGCATTGGATGTTAGAGGACCAGTGCTTTGTATCAGTTTCAGAAGCAGAGTTGGACTAGATATGGTCCGTATGTGTAGGAAACACCGTTCCTTTCTTCTCAGCACACTCATGTTTCCTGCTCTCTTAGAGACTCTAGAAAGCAAGAGCGTGCTTCGTGTTCTAAAGCAGAGTGTGATCAATGGATGAGACAATGTTGTGTGTTTCTCTTCAGAAATGTAGTTAAATCCCATGCTCTGAGTCTCCCTACAAGCAAGACTTCGTTTCAGGTAAGGGCTGTCACTTTTCTGCTCAAAGGAACTACATCCTTCACGAAGCTCACACGTTTCTCATCTTAACTGACAACCATTGGATGTTAGAGGACCAGTGCTTTTTATCAGTTTCAGTAACAGAGTTGGACTAGATATGGTCCGTATGTGTAGGAAACACCGTTCTTTTGTTCTCAGCACACTAACATTTCCTGCTGTCTTAGAGAATCTAGAAAGCAAGAGTGTGCTTCTCGCTCTAAAGCAGAGTGTGATCCATAGATGAGAACTATGCTGTGTGTTTCCCTTCAGAAATGGAGTTAAATCCCAGGCTCTGTGTCTTCCTACAAGCAAGACTTCGTTTCAGGTAAGGGCTGTCACTTTTCAGCTCAAACGAACTACATCGTTCACTGAGCTCACACATTTCTCATCTTAACAGACAAGCATTGGATGTTAGAGGACCAGTGCTTTGTATCAGTTTCAGAAGCAGAGTTGGACTAGATATGGTCCGTATGTGTAGGAAACACCGTTCTTTTGTTCTCAGCACACTCACGTTTCCTGCTGTTTTAGAGACTCTAGAAAGCAAGAGCGTGCTTAGTGTTCTAAAGCAGAGTGTGATCCATGGATGAGAACTATGCTGTATGTTTCACTTCAGAAATGGAGTTAAATCCCAGGCTCTGTGTCTTCCTACAAGCAAGATTTTGTTTCAGGTAAGGGCAGTCACTTTTCAGCTCAAAGGAACTACATCGTTCACGGAGCTCACACGTTTCTCGTCTTAACAGACAAGCATTGGATGTTAGAGGACCAGTGCTTTGTATCAGTTTAAGAAGGAGAGTTGGACTAGATATGGTCCGTATGTGTAGGAAACACCTTTCATTTGTTCTCAGCACACTCACGTTTCCTGCTGTCTTAGAGAATCCAGAAAGCAAGAGCGTGCTTCTTGTTCTGAAGCAGAGTGTGATCAATGGATGATTACTCTGCTGTGTGTTTCCCTTCAGAAATGGAGTTAAATCCCAGGCTCTGTGTCTTCCTACAAGCAAGACTTCGTTTCAGGTAAGGGCAGTCACTTTTCAGCTCAAACGAACTACATCGTTCACGGAGCTCACACGTTTCTCATCTTAACAGAGAAGCATTGGATGTTAGAGGACCAGTGCTTTGTATCAGTTTAAGAAGCAGAGTTGGATTAGATATGGTCCGTATGTGTAGGAAATACAGTTCATTTTTTTTTAGCAAAATCATGTTTCCTGCTGTCTTAGAGACTCTAGAAAGCAAGAGCTTGCGTCTTGTTCTAAAGAGGAGTATGATCAATGGATGAGAACACTGATGTGTGTTTCACTTCAGAAATGGAGTTAAATCCCAGGCTCTGAGTATTCCTACAAGAAAGACTTCGTTTCAGGTAAGGGCAGTCACTTTTCTGCTCAAACGAACTACATCGTTCATGAAGCTCACACGTTTCCCATCTTAACTGTACAAGAATTGGATGTTAGAGGACCAGTGCTTTGTATCAATTTCAGAAGAAGAGTTGGACTACATATGGTCTGTATGTGTAGGAAACTCCGTTATTTGTTCTGGGCACACTCAGATTTCCTGCTGTATGAGAGACTCTAGAAAGCAAGAGCGTGCTTCTTGCTGTAAAGCAGAGTGTGATCCATGGGTGAGAACTATGCTGTGTGTTTCGCTTCAGAAATAGAGTTAAATCCCAATCTTTGTGTCTTCCTACAATCAAGACTTCGTTTCAGGTAAAGGCATTCACTTTTCAGCTCAAACGAACTACATCGTTCACGGAGCTCACACGTTTCTCATCTTAACTGTACAAGCATTGGATGTTAGAGGACCAGTGCTTTGTATCAGTTTAAGAAGGAGAGTTGGACTAGATATGGTCCGTATGTGTAGGAAACACCTTTCATTTGTTCTCAGCACACTCACATTTCCTGCTGTGTTAGAGACTCTAGAAAGCAAGAGCATGCGTCTCGCTCTAAAGCAGAGTGTGATCCATGGATGAGAACTATGCTGTGTGTTTCCCTTCAGAAATGGAGTTAAGTCCAAATCTCTGTGTCTTCCTACAAGCAAGACTTCATTTCAGGTAACGGCACTCACTTTTCAGCTCAAACGAACTACATCGTTCTCTCAGCTCACACATTTCTCATCTTAACAGACAAGCATTGGATGTTAGCGGACCAGTGCTTTGTGTCAGTTTCAGAAAGAGAATTGGACAAGATATGGTCCGTATGTGTAGGAAACACCGTTCTTTTGTTCTAGCACATTCACGTTTCCTGCTGTCTTAGAGTCTCTAGAAAGCAAGAGCGTGCTTCTTGTTCTAAAGCAGAGTGTGATCAATGGATGAGAACAAAGCTGTGTGTTTCACTTCAGAAATGGAGTTAAATCCCAGGCTCTGATTCTTCCTACAAGCAAGACTTTGTTTCAGGTAAGGGCAGTCACTTCCCTGCTCAAATGAACTACATCGTTCACAAAGATCACACGTTTCTCATCTTAACTGACAAGCATTGGATGTTAGAGGGTCAGTGCTTTGTATCAGTTTCAGAGGAAGAGGTGGAGTACATTTGGTCTGTATGTGTAGGAAACTCCGTTCTATTATTCTTGGCACACTCAGATTTCCTGCTGTATTAGAGACTCTAGAAAGCAAGAGCATGCTTCTTGATCTAAAGCAGAGTGTGATCCATGGATGAGAACTATGCTGTGTGTTTCCCTTCAGAAATGGAGTTAAATCCCAATCTCTTTGTCTTCCTAAAAGCAAGACTTCGTTTCAGGTAAGGGCAGTCACTTTTCTGCTCAAACGAACTACATCGTTCACGAAGCTCACACGTTTCTCATCTTAACAGACAAGCATTGGATGTTAGAGGACCAGTGCTTTGTATCAGTTTCAGAAGCAGAGTTGAACTAGATATGGTCCGTATGTGTAGGAAACACCGTTCTTTTGTTCTCAGCACACACACGTTTCCTGCTGTCTTAGAGACTCTAGAAAGCAAGAGCTTGCTTCTTGTTCTAAAGCAGAGTGTGATCAGTGGATGATTACACTGCTGTGTGTTTCCCTTCAGAAATGGAGTTAAATCCCAGCCTCTGAGTCTTATTACAAGCAAGACTTCGTTTCAGGTAAGGGCAGTCACTTTTCAGTTCAAAGGAACTACATCATTCACAAAGCTCACACGTTTCTCATCTTAACTGACAAGCATAGGATGTTAGAGGACCAGTGCTTTGTATCAGTTTCAGAAGCAGAGTTGGACTACATATGGTCCGTATGTGTAGGAAACACCGTTCTTTTGTTCTCAGCACACTCACGTTTCCTGCTGTCTTAGAGACTTTAGAAACAAGAGCGTGCTTCTCGCTCTAAAGCAGAGTGTGATCCATGGATGAGAACTATGCTGTGTGTTTCCCTTCAGAAATGGAGTTAAATCCCAGGCTCTGTGTCTTCCTACAAGCAAGACTTCGTTTCAGGTAAGGGCAGTCACTTTTCTGCTCAAACGAACTACATCGTTCACTGAGCTCACACATTTCTCATCTTAACAGACAAGCATTGGATGTTACATACCAGTGCTTTGTATCAGTTTAAGAAGGAGAGTTGGACTAGATATGGTCCGTATGTGTAGGAAACACCTTTCTTTTGTTCTCAGCACACTCACGTTTCCTGCTGTCTTAGAGAATCTAGAAAGCAAGAGCGTGCTTCTTGTTCTGAAGCAGAGTGTGATCAATGGATGATTACACTGCTGTGTGTTTCCCTTCAGAAATGGAGTTAAATCCCAGGCTCTGTGTCTTCCTACAAGCAAGACTTCGTTTCAGGTAAGGGCAGTCACTTTTCAGCTCAAACGAACTACATCGTTCACGGAGCTCACACATTTCTCATCTTAACAGAGAAGCATTGGATGTTAGAGGACCAGTGCTTTGTATCAGTTTAAGAAGCAGAGTTGGACTAGATATGGTCCATATGTGTAGGAAACACAGTTCTTTTGTTTTTAGCAAAATCATGTTTCCTGCTGTCTTACAGACTCTAGAAAGCAAGAGCGTGCTTCTTGTTCTAAAGAGGAGTATGATCAATGGATGAGAACACTGATGTGTGTTTCACTTCAGAAATGGAGTTAAATCCCAGGCTCTGTGTCTTCCTACAAGCAAGACTTCGTTTCAGGTAAGGGCAGTCACTTTTCTGCTCAAACGAACTACATCGTTCACGGAGCTCAAACGTTTCTCGTCTTAACAGACAAGCATTGGATGTTAGAGGACCAGTGCTTTGTATCAGTTTAAGAAGGAGAGTTGGACTAGATATAGTCCACATGTGTAGGAAACACCTTTCTTTTGTTCTCAGCACACTCACTTTTCCTGCTGTATGATAGACTCTAGAAAGCAAGAGCGTGCTTCTTGCTGTAAAGCAGAGTGTGATCCATGGGTGAGAACTATGCTGTGTGTTTCCCTTCAGAAATGGAGTTAAATCCCAATCTTTGTGTCTTCCTACAAGCAAGACTTCGTTTCAGGTAACAGCAGTCACTTTTCAGCTCAAACGAACTACATCGTTCACTGAGCTCACACATTTCTCTTCTTAACAGACAAGCATTGGATGTTAGAGGACCAGTGCTTTGTTTCAGTTTAAGAAGGAGAGTTGGAAGAGATATGGTCCATATGTGTAGGAAACACCGTTGTTTTGTTCTCAGCACACTCACGTTTCCTGCTGTCTTAGAGACTCTAGAAAGCAAGAGCGTGCTTCTTGTTCTAAAGCAGAGTGTGATCAATGGATGAGAACACTGCTGTGTGTTTCACTTCAGAAATGGAGTTAAATCCCAGGCTCTGAGTCTTCCTACAAGCAAGACTTACTTTCAGGTAAGGGCAGTCACTTTTCTGCTCAAAAGAACTACATCGTTCACGAACATCACACGTTTCTCATCTTAACAGACAAGCATTGGATGTTAGCGGACCAGTGCTTTGTGTCAGTTTCAGAAACAGAATTGGACAAGATATGGTCCGTATGTGTAGGAAACACCGTTCTTTTGTTCTAGCACATTCACGTTTCCTGCTGTCTTAGAGTCTCTAGAAAGCAAGAGCGTGCTTCTTGTTCTAAAGCAGAGTGTGATCAATGGATGAGAACAAAGCTGTGTGTTTCACTTCAGAAATGGAGTTAAATCCCAGGCTCTGATTCTTCCTACAAGCAAGACTTTGTTTCAGGTAAGGGCAGTCACTTCCCTGCTCAAATGAACTACATCGTTCACAAAGATCACACGTTTCTCATCTTAACTGACAAGCATTGGATGTTAGAGGGTCAGTGCTTTGTATCAGTTTCAGAGGAAGAGTTGGACTACATTTGGTCTGTATGTGTAGGAAACTCCGTTCTATTATTCTTGGCACACTCAGATTTCCTGCTGTATTAGAGACTCTAGAAAGCAAGAGCATGCTTCTTGATCTAAAGCAGAGTGTGATCCATGGATGAGAACTATGCTGTGTGTTTCCCTTCAGAAATGGAGTTAAATCCCAATCTCTTTGTCTTCCTACAAGCAAGACTTCGTTTCAGGTAAGGGCAGTCACTTTTCTGCTCAAACGAACTACGTCGTTCACGAAGCTCACACGTTTCTCATCTTAACAGACAAGCATTGGATGTTAGAGGACCAGTGCTTTGTATCAGTTTCAGAAGCAGAGTTGAACTAGATATGGTCCGTATGTGTAGGAAACACCGTTCTTTTGTTCTCAGCACACACACGTTTCCTGCTGTCTTAGAGACTCTAGAAAGCAAGAGCTTGCTTCTTGTTCTAAAGCAGAGTGTGATCAGTGGATGATTACACTGCTGTGTGTTTCCCTTCAGAAATGGAGTTAAATCCCAGCCTCTGAGTCTTATTACAAGCAAGACTTCGTTTCAGGTAAGGGCAGTCACTTTTCAGTTCAAAGAAACTACATCATTCACAAAGCTCACACGTTTCTCATCTTAACTGACAAGCATAGGATGTTAGAGGACCAGTGCTTTGTATCAGTTTCAGAAGCAGAGTTGGACTACATATGGTCCGTATGTGTAGGAAACACCGTTCTTTTGTTCTTAGCACACTCACGTTTCCTGCTGTCTTAGAGACTTTAGAAACAAGAGCGTGCTTCTCGCTCTAAAGCAGAGTGTGATCCATGGATGAGAACTATGCTGTGTGTTTCCCTTCAGAAATGGAGTTAAATCCCAGGCTCTGTGTCTTCCTACAAGCAAGACTTCGTTTCAGGTAAGGGCAGTCACTTTTCTGCTCAAACGAACTACATCGTTCACTGAGCTCACACATTTCTCATCTTAACAGACAAGCATTGGATGTTACATACCAGTGCTTTGTATCAGTTTAAGAAGGAGAGTTGGACTAGATATGGTCCGTATGTGTAGGAAACACCTTTCTTTTGTTCTCAGCACACTCACGTTTCCTGCTGTCTTAGAGAATCTAGAAAGCAAGAGCGTGCTTCTTGTTCTGAAGCAGAGTGTGATCAATGGATGATTACACTGCTGTGTGTTTCCCTTCAGAAATGGAGTTAAATCCCAGGCTCTGTGTCTTCCTACAAGCAAGACTTCATTTCAGGTAAGGGCAGTCACTTTTCAGCTCAAATGAACTACATCGTTCACGGAGCTCACACATTTCTCATCTTAACAGAGAAGCATTGGATGTTAGAGGACCAGTGCTTTGTATCAGTTTAAGAAGCAGAGTTGGACTAGATATGGTCCGTATGTGTAGGAAACACAGTTCTTTTGTTTTTAGCAAAATCATGTTTCCTGCTGTCTTAGAGACTCTAGAAAGCAAGAGCGTGCTTCTTGTTCTAAAGAGGAGTATGATCAATGGATGAGAACACTGATGTGTGTTTCACTTCAGAAATGGAGTTAAATCCCAGGCTCTGTGTCTTCCTACAAGCAAGACTTCGTTTCAGGTAAGGGCAGTCACTTTTCTGTTCAAACGAACTACATCGTTCACGGAGCTCAAACGTTTCTCATCTTAACAGACAAGCATTGGATGTTAGAGGACCAGTGCTTTGTATCAGTTTAAGAAGGAGAGTTGGACTAGATATGGTCCACATGTGTAGGAAACACCTTTCTTTTGTTCTCAGCACACTCACTTTTCCTGCTGTGTTAGAGACTCTAGAAAGCAAGAGCGTGCGTCTCGCTCTAAAGCAGAGTGTGATCCATGGGTGAGAACTATGCTGTGTGTTTCCCTTCAGAAATGGAGTTAAATCCCAATCTCTTTGTCTTCCTACAAGCAAGACTTCGTTTCAGGTAACGGCAGTCACTTTTCAGCTCAAACGAACTACATCGTTCACTTAGCTCACACATTTCTCTTCTTAACAGACAAGCATTGGATGTAAGAGGACCAGTTCTTTGTATCAGTTTAAGAAGCAGAGTTGGACTAGATATGGTCCGTATGTGTAGGAAACACAGTTCTTTTGTTCTCAGCACACTCACCTTTCCTGCTCTCTTAGAGACTCTAGAAGGCAAGAGCGTGCTTCTTGTTCTAAAGCAGAGTGTGATCAATGGATGAGAACAAAGCTGTGTGTTTCACTTCAGAAATGGAGTTAAATCCCAGGCTCTGAGTATTCCTACAAGCAAGACTTCGTTTCAGGTAAGGGCAGTCACTTTCCTGCTCAAACGAACTACATCGTTCACAAAGATCACATGTTTCTCATCTTAACTGACAAGCATTGGATGTTAGAGGCCCAGTGCTTTGTATCAGTTTCAGAAGAAGAGTTGGACTACATATGGTCTGTATGTGTAGGAAACTCCGTTCTTTGTTCTGGGCACACTCAGATTTCCTGCTGTATGATAGACTCTAGAAAGCAAGAGCGTGCTTCTTGCTGTAAAGCAGAGTGTGATCCATGGGTGAGAACTATGCTGTGTGTTTCCCTTCAGAAATGGAGTTAAATCCCAATCTTTGTGTCTTCCTACAAGCAAGACTTCGTTTCAGGTAACAGCAGTCACTTTTCAGCTCAAACGAACTACATCGTTCACTGAGCTCACACATTTCTCTTCTTAACAGACAAGCATTGGATGTTAGAGGACCAGTGCTTTGTTTCAGTTTAAGAAGGAGAGTTGGAAGAGATATGGTCCATATGTGTAGGAAACACCGTTGTTTTGTTCTCAGCACACTCACGTTTCCTGCTGTCTTAGAGACTCTAGAAAGCAAGAGCGTGCTTCTTGTTCTAAAGCAGAGTGTGATCAATGGATGAGAACACTGCTGTGTGTTTCACTTCAGAAATGGAGTTAAATCCCAGGCTCTGAGTCTTCCTACAGGCAAGACTTACTTTCAGGTAAGGGCAGTCACTTTTCTGCTCAAAAGAACTACATCATTCACGAACATCACACGTTTCTCATCTTAACAGACAAGCATTGGATGTTAGAGGACCAGTGCTTTTTTATCAGTTTCAGAAGAAGAGTTGGACTACATATGGTCCGTATGTGTAGGAAACTCCATTCTTTTGTCCTGGGCACACTCAGATTACCTGCTATATTAGAGATTCTAAAAGCAAGAGCGTGCTTCTCGCTCTAAAGCAGAGTGTGATCCATGGATGAGAAGAATGCTGTGTGTTTCCCTTCAGAAATGGGGTTAAATCCCAGGCTCTGTGTCTTACTACAAGCAAGACTTCGTTTCAGGTAATGGCAGTCACTTTTCAGTTCAAAGGAACTACATCATTCACAAAGCTCACACGTTTCTCATCTTAACTGACAAGCATAGAATGTCAGAGGAACAGTGCTTTGTATCAATTTCAGAAGCAGAGTTGGACTAGATATGGTCCGTACATGTAGGAAACACCGTTCTTTTGTTCTCAGCACACTTACGTTTCCTGCTGTCTTAGAGACTTTAGAAATAAAGAGCGTGCTTCTTGCTCTAAAGCAGAGTGTGATCCATGGATGGGACCTATGCTGTGTGTTTCATTTCAGAAATGGAGTTAAATCCCAGGCTCTGTGTCTTCCTACAAGCAAGACTTTGTTTCAGGTAAGGGCAGTCACTTTTAAGCTCAAACGAACTACATCGTTCACGGAGCTCACACGTTTCTCGTCTTAACAGACAAGCATTGGATGTTAGAGGACCAGTGCTTTGTATTAGTTTAAGAAGGAGAGTTGGACTAGATATGGTCCGTATGTGTAGGAAACAACTTTCATTTGTTCTCAGCACACTCACGTTTCCTGCTGTGTTAGAGACTCTTGAAAGCAAGAGCATGCGTCTCGCTCTAAAGCAGAGTGTGATCCATGGATGAGAACTATGCTGTGTGTTTCCCTTCAGAAATGGAGTTAAATCCCAATCTCTGTGTCTTCCTACAAGCAAGACTTCATTTCATGTAAGGGCAATCATTTTTCAGCTCAAACGAACTACATCGTTCACGAACCTCACACGTTTCTCATCTTAACAGACAAGCATTGGATGTTAGAGGACCAGTGCTTTGTATCAGTTTCAGAAGCAGAGTTGGTCTAGATATGGTCCGTATGTGCAGGAAACACAGTTCTTTTGTTCTAAGCACACACACGTTTCCTGCTGTCTTAGAGACTCCAGAAAGCAAGAGCGTGCTTCTTGTTCTAAAGCAGAGTGTGATCAATGGATGATTACACTGCTGTGTGTTTCACTTCAGAAATGGAGTTAAATCCCAGGGTCTGAGTCTTCCTACAAGCAAGACTTCGTTTCAGGTAAGGGCAGTCACTTTTCAGCTCAAACGAACTTCATCGTTCACTGAGCTCACACATTTCACTTCTTAACAGACAAGCATTGGATGTAAGAGGACTAGTTCTTTGTATCAGTTTAAGAAGCAGAGTTGGACTAGATATGGTCCGTATGTGTAGGAAACACAGTTCTTTTGTTCTCAGCACACTCACCTTTCCTGCTTTCTTAGAGTCTGTAGAAAGCAAGAGTGTGCTTCTTGTTCTAAAGCAGAGTGTGATCAATGGATGAGAACAAAGCTGTGTGTTTCACGTCAGAAATGGAGTTAAATCCCAGGCTCTGAGTCTTCCTACAAGCAAGACTTCGTTTAAGGTAAGGGCAGTCACTTTCCTGCTCAAATGAACTACATCGTTCACAAAGATCACACGTTTCTCATCTTAACTGACAAGCATTGGATGTTAGAGGACCAGTGCTTTGTATCAGTTTCAGAGGAAGAGTTGGACTACATTTGGTCCATATGTGTAGGAAACTCCGTTCTTTTAATCTGGGCACACTCAGATATCCTGCTGTATTAGAGACTCTAGAAAGCAAGAGCATGCTTCTTGCTCTAAAGCAGAGTGTGATCCATGGATGAGAACTATGCTGTGTGTTTCCATTCAGAAATGGAGTTAAATCCCAGGCTCTGTGTCTTCCTACAAGCAAGACTTCGTTTCAGGTAAGGGCAGTCACTTTTCTGCTCAAACGAACTACATCGTTCACGAAGCTCACACGTTTCTCATGTTAACAGACAAGCATTGGATGTTAGAGGACCAGTGCTTTGTATCAGTTTCAGAAGCAGAGTTGAACTAGATATGGTCCGTATGTGTAGGAAACACCGTTCTTTTGTTCTCAGCACACACACGTTTCCTGCTGTCTTAGAGACTCTAGAAAGCAAGAGCTTGCTTCTTGTTCTAAAGCAGAGTGTGATCAGTGGATGATTACACTGCTGTGTGTTTCACTTCAGAAATGGAGTTAAATCCCAGGCTCTGAGTCTTCCTACAAGCAAGACTTCGATTCAGGTAAGGGCAGTCACTTTTCTGCTCAAACGAACTACATTGTTTACGAAGCTCACACGTTTCTCATCTTAACTGACAAGCATTGGATGTTAGAGGGTCAGTGCTTTGTATCAGTTTCAGAAGCAGATTTGGACTACATATGGTCTGTATGTGTAGGAAACACCGTTCTTTTGTTCTGGGCACACTCAGATTACCTGCTATATTAGAGATTGTAAAAGCAAGAGCGTGTTTCTTGCTCTAAAGCAGAGTGTGATGCATGGATGAAAAAAATGCTGTGTGTTTCCCTTCAGAAATGGAGTTAAATCCCAGCCTCTGTGTCTTATTACAAGCAAGACTTCGATTCAGGTAAGGGCAGTCACTTTTCAGTTCAAAGGAACTACATCATTCACAAAGCTCACACGTTTCTCATCTTAACTGACAAGCATAGGATGTTAGAGGACCAGTGCTTTGTATCAGTTTCAGAAGCAGAGTTGGACTAGATATGGTCCGTATGTGTAGGAAACACCGTTCTTTTGTTCTCAGCACACTCACGTTTCCTGCTGTCTTAGAGACTTTAGAAAGCAAGAGCGTGCTTCTCGCTCTAAAGCAGAGTGTGATCCATGGATGAGAACTATGCTGTGTGTTTCCCTTCAGAAATGGAGTTAAATCCCAGGCTCTGTGTCTTCCTACAAGCAAGACTTCGTTTCAGGTAAGGGCAGTCACTTTTCAGCTCAAACGAACTACATCGTTCACTGAGCTCACACATTTCTCATCTTAACAGACAAGCATTGGATGTTACATACCCGTGCTTTGTATCAGTTTAAGAAGGAGAGTTGGACTAGATATGGTCCGTATGTGTAGGAAACACCTTTCTTTTGTTCTCAGCACACTCACGTTTCCTGCTGTCTTAGAGAATCTAGAAAGCAAGAGCGTGCTTCTTCTTCTGAAGCATAGTGTGATCAATGGATGATTACACTGCTGTGTGTTTCCCTTCAGAAATGGAGTTAAATCCCAGGCTCTGTGTCTTCCTACAAGCAAGACTTCGTTTCAGGTAAGGGCAGTCACTTTTCAGCTCAAACGAACTACATCGTTCACGGAGCTCACACGTTTCTCATCTTAACAGAGAAGCATTGGATGTTAGAGGACCAGTGCTTTGTATCAGTTTAAGAAGCAGAGTTGGACTAGATATGGTCCATATGTGTAGGAAACACAGTTCTTTTGTTTTTAGCAAAATCATGTTTCCTGCTGTCTTGGAGACTCTAGAAAGCAAGAGCTTGCGTCTTGTTCTAAAGAGGAGTATGATCAATGGATGAGAACACTGATGTGTGTTTCACTTCAGAAATGGAGTTAAATCCCAGGCTCTGAGTATTCCTACAAGAAAGACTTCGTTTCAGGTAAGGGCAGTCACTTTTCTGCTCAAACGAACTACATCGTTCATGAAGCTCACACGTTTCCCATCTTAACTGTACAAGCATTGGATGTTAGAGGACCAGTGCTTTGTATCAATTTCAGAAGAAGAGTTGGACTACATATGGTCTGTATGTGTAGGAAACTCCGTTCTTTGTTCTGGGCACACTCAGATTTCCTGCTGTATGAGAGACTCTAGAAAGCAAGAGCGTGCTTCTTGCTGTAAAGCAGAGTGTGATCCATGGGTGAGAACTATGTTGTGTGTTTCCCTTCAGAAATAGAGTTAAATCCCAATCTTTGTGTCTTCCTACAAGCAAGACTTCGTTTCAGGTAAAGGCATTCACTTTTCAGCTCAAACGAACTACATCGTTCACGGAGCTCACACGTTTCTCATCTTAACAAACAAGCATTGGATGTTAGAGGACCAGTGCTTTGTATCAGTTTAAGAAGGAGAGTTGGACTAGATATGGTCCGTATGTGTAGGAAACACCTTTCTTTTGTTCTCAGCACACTCACTTTTCCTGCTGTGTTAGAGACTCTAGAAAGCAAGAGCGTGCGTCTCGCTCTAAAGCAGAGTGTGATCCATGGGTGAGAACTATGCTGTGTGTTTCCCTTCAGAAATGGAGTTAAATCCCAATCTCTTTGTCTTCCTACAAGCAAGACTTCGTTTCAGGTAACGGCAGTCACTTTTCAGCTCAAACGAACTACATCGTTCACTGAGCTCACACATTTCTCTTCTTAACAGACAAGCATTGGATGTAAGAGGACCATTTCTTTGTATCAGTTTGAGAAGCAGAGTTGGACTAGATATGGTCCGTATGTGTAGGAAACACCGTTCTTTTGTTCTAGCACATTCACGTTTCCTGCTGTCTTAGAGACTCCAGAAAGCAAGAGCGTGCTTCTTGTTCTAATGCAGAGTGTGATCAATGGATGATTACATTGCTGTGTTTCCCTTCAGAAATGGAGTTAAATCCCAGGCTCTGAGTCTTCCTACAAGCAAGACTTCCATTCAGGTAATGGCAGTCATTTTATGCTCAAACGAACTACATCGTTCACAAAGATCACACGTTTCTCATCTTACCTGACAAGCATTGGATGTTAGAGGGTCAGTGCTTTGTATCAGTTTCAGAAGAAGAGTTGGACTACATGTGGTCTGTATGTGTAGGAAACTCCGTTCTTTTATTCTGGGCACACTCAGATTTCCTGCTGTATTAGAGACTCTAGAAAACAAGAGCATGCTTCTTGCTCTAAAGCAGTGTGTGATCCATGGATGAGAACTATGCTGTGTGTTTCCATTCAGAAATGGAGTTAAATCCCAGGCTCTGTGTCTTCCTACAAGCAAGACTTCGTTTCAGGTAAGGGCAGTCACTTTTCTGCTCAAACGAACTACATCGTTCACGAAGCTCACACGTTTCTCATGTTAACAGACAAGCATTGGATGTTAGAGGACCAGTGCTTTGTATCAGTTTCAGAAGCAGAGTTGAACTAGATATGGTCCGTATGTGTAGGAAACACCGTTCTTTTGTTCTCAGCACACACATGTTTCCTGCTGTCTTAGAGACTCTAGAAAGCAAGAGCTTGCTTCTTGTTCTAAAGCAGAGTGTGATCAGTGGATGATTACACTGCTGTGTGTTTCACTTCAGAAATGGAGTTAAATCCCAGGCTCTGAGTCTTCCTACAAGCAAGACTTCGATTGAGGTAAGGGCAGTCACTTTTCTGCTCAAACGAACTACATTGTTCAAGACGCTCACACGTTTCTCATCTTAACTGACAAGCATTGGATGTTAGAGGGTCAGTGCTTTGTATCAGTTTCATAAGCAGATTTGGACTACATGTGGTCTGTATGTGTAGGAAACACCGTTCTTTTGTTCTGGGCACACTCAGATTACCTGCTATATTAGAGATTCTAAAAGCAAGAGCGTGCTTCTCGCTCTAAAGCAGAGTGTGATCCATGGATGAAAAAAATGCTGTGTGTTTCACTTCAGAAATGGAGTTAAATCCCAGCCTCTGTGTCTTATTACAAGCAAGACTTCGTTTCAGGTAAGGGCAGTCACTTTTCAGTTCAAAGGAACTACATCATTCACAAAGCTCACACGTTTCTCATCTTAACTGACAAGCATAGGATGTTAGAGGACCAGTGCTTTGTATCAGTTTCAGAAGCAGAGTTGGACTAGATATGGTCCGTATGTGTAGGAAACACCGTTCTTTTGTTCTCAGCACACTCACGTTTCCTGCTGTCTTAGAGACTTTAGAAAGCAAGAGCGTGCTTCTCGCTCTAAAGCAGAGTGTGATCCATGGATGAGAACTATGCTGTGTGTTTCCCTTCAGAAATGGACTTAAATCCCAGGCTCTGTGTCTTCCTACAAGCAAGACTTCGTTTCAGGTAAGGGCAGTCACTTTTCAGCTCAAACGAACTACATCGTTCACTGAGCTCACACATTTCTCATCTTAACAGACAAGCATTGGATGTTACATACCAGTGCTTTGTATCAGTTTAAGAAGGAGAGTTGGACTAGATATGGTCCGTATGTGTAGGAAACACCTTTCTTTTGTTCTCAGCACACTCACGTTTCCTGCTGTCTTAGAGAATCTAGAAAGCAAGAGCGTGCTTCTTGTTCTGAAGCAGAGTGTGATCAATGGATGATTACACTGCTGTGTGTTTCCCTTCAGAAATGGAGTTAATTCCCAGGCTCTGTGTCTTCCTACAAGCAAGACTTTGTTTCAGGTAATGGCAGTCACTTTTCAGCTCAAACGAACTACATTGTTCACTGAGCTCACACATTTCTCTTCTTAACAGACAAGCATTGGATGTAAGATTACCAGTTCTTTGTATCAGTTTAAGAAGCAGAGTTGGACTAGATATGGTCCGTATGTGTAGGAAACACAGTTCTTTTGTTCTCAGCACACTCACCTTTCCTGCTGTCTTAGAGACTCTAGAAAGCAAGAGCGTGCTTCTTGTTCTAAAGCAGAGTGTGATCAATGGATGAGAACAAAGCTGTGTGTTTCACTTCAGAAATGGAGTTAAATCCCAGGCTCTGAGTCTTCCTACAAGCAAGACTTCGTTTCAGGTAAGGGCAGTCACTTTCCTGCTCAAACGAACTACATCGTTCACAAAGATCACATGTTTCTCATCCTAACTGACAAGCATTGGATGTTAGAGGACCAGTGCTTTGTATCAGTTTCAGAAGAAGAGTTGGACTACATATGGTCTGTATGTGTAGGAAACTCCGTTCTTTGTTCTGGGCACACTCAGATTTCCTGCTGTATGATAGACTCTAGAAAGCAAGAGTGTGCTTCTTGCTGTAAAGCAGAGTGTGATCCATGGGTGAGAACTATGCTGTGTGTTTCCCTTCATAAATGGAGTTAAATCCCAATCTTTGTGTCTTCCTACAAGCAAGACTTGGTTTCAGGTAACGGCAGTCACTTTTCAGCTCAAACGAACTACATCGTTCACTGAGCTCACACATTTCTTCTTCTTAACAGACAAGCATTGGATGTTAGAGGACCAGTGCTTTGTTTCAGTTTAAAAAGGAGAGTTGGAAGAGATATGGTCCTTATGTGTAGGAAACACCGTTGTTTTGTTCTCAGCACACTCACGTTTCCTGCTGTCTTAGAGACTCTAGAAAGCAAGAGCGTGCTTCTTGTTCTAAAGCAGAGTGTGATCAATGGATGAGAACACTGCTGTGAGTTTCACTTCAGAAATGGAGTTAAATCCCAGGCTCTGAGTCTTCCAACAAGCAAGACTTACTTTCAGGTAAGGGCAGTCACTTTTCTGCTCAAAAGAACTACATCGTTCACAAACATCACACGTTTCTCATCTTAACAGACAAGCATTGGATGTTAGAGGACCAGTGCTTTTTTATCAGTTTCAGAAGAAGAGTTGGACTACATATGGTCCATATGTGTAGGAAACTCCATTCTTTTGTTCTGGGCACACTCAGATTACCTGCTATGTTAGAGATTCTAAAAGCAAGAGCGTGCTTCTCGCTCTAAAGCAGAGTGTGATCCATGGATGAAAAATATGCTGTGTGTTTCCCTTCAGAAATGGAGTTAAATCCCAGCCTCTGTGTCTTATTACAAGCAAGACTTCGTTTCAGGTAAGGGCAGTCACTTTTCAGTTCAAAGGAACTACATCATTCACAAAGCTCACACGTTTCTCATCTTAACTGACAAGCATAGGATGTTAGAGGACCAGTGCTTTGTATCAGTTTCAGAAGCAGAGTTGGACTGGATATGGTCCGTATGTGTAGGAAACACCGTTCTTTTGTTCTCAGCACACTCACGTTTCCTGCTGTCTTAGAGACTTTAGAAAGCAAGAGCGTGCTTCTCGCTCTAAAGCAGAGTGTGATCCATGGATGAGAACTATGCTGTGTGTTTCCCTTCAGAAATGGAGTTAAATCCCAGGCTCTGTGTCTTCCTACAAGCAAGACTTCGTTTCAGGTAAGGGCAGTCACTTTTCAGCTCAAACGAACTACATCGTTCACTGAGCTCACACATTTCTCATCTTAACAGACAAGCATTGGATGTTACATACCAGTGCTTTGTATCAGTTTAAGAAGGAGAGTTGGACTAGATATGGTCTGTATGTGTAGGAAACACCTTTCTTTTGTTCTCAGCACACTCACGTTTCCTGCTGTCTTAGAGAATCTAGAAAGCAAGAGCGTGCTTCTTGTTCTGAAGCAGAGTGTGATCAATGGATGATTACACTGCTGTGTGTTTCCCTTCAGAAATGGAGTTAAATCCCAGGCTCTGTGTCTTCCTACAAGCAAGACTTCGTTTCAGGTAAGGGCAGTCACTTTTCAGCTCAAAAGAACTACAACGTTCACGGAGCTCACACGTTTCTCATCTTAACAGAGAAGCATTGGATGTTAGAGGACCAGTGCTTTGTATCAGTTTCAGAAGCAGAGTTGAACTAGATATGGTCCGTATGTGTAGGAAACACCGTTCTTTTGTTCTCAGCACACACATGTTTCCTGCTGTCTTAGAGACTCTAGAAAGCAAGAGCTTGCTTCTTGTTCTAAAGCAGAGTGTGATCAGTGGATGATTACACTGCTGTGTGTTTCACTTCAGAAATGGAGTTAAATCCCAGGCTCTGAGTCTTCCTACAAGCAAGACTTCGATTGAGGTAAGGGCAGTCACTTTTCTGCTCAAACGAACTACATTGTTCAAGACGCTCACACGTTTCTCATCTTAACTGACAAGCATTGGATATTAGAGGGTCAGTGCTTTGTATCAGTTTCATAAGCAGATTTGGACTACATGTGGTCTGTATGTGTAGGAAACACCGTTCTTTTGTTCTGGGCACACTCAGATTACCTGCTCTATTAGAGATTCTAAAAGCAAGAGCGTGCTTCTCGCTCTAAAGCAGAGTGTGATCCATGGATGAAAAAAATGCTGTGTGTTTCCCTTCAGAAATGGAGTTAAATCCCAGCCTCTCTGTCTTATTACAAGCAAGACTTCGTTTCAGGTAAGGGCAGTCACTTTTCAGTTCAAAGGAACTACATCATTCACAAAGCTCACACGTTTCTCATCTTAACTGACAAGCATAGGATGTTAGAGGACCAGTGCTTTGTATCAGTTTCAGAAGCAGAGTTGGACTAGATATGGTCCGTATGTGTAGGAAACACCGTTCTTTTGTTCTCAGCACACTCACGTTTCCTGCTGTGTTAGAGACTTTAGAAAGCAAGAGCGTGCTTCTCGCTCTAAAGCAGAGTGTGATCCATGGATGAGAACTATGCTGTGTGTTTCCCTTCGGAAATGGACTTAAATCCCAGGCTCTGTGTCTTCCTACAAGCAAGTCTTCGTTTCAGGAAAGGGCAGTCACTTTTCAGCTCAAACGAACTACATCGTTCACTGAGCTCACACATTTCTCATCTTAACAGACAAGCATTGGATGTTACATACCAGTGCTTTGTATCAGTTTAAGAAGGAGAGTTGGACTAGATATGGTCCGTATGTGTAGGAAACACCTTTCTTTTGTTCTCAGCACACTCACGTTTCCTGCTGTCTTAGAGAATCTAGAAAGCAAGAGCGTGCTTCTTGTTCTGAAGCAGAGTGTGATCAATGGATGATTACACTGCTGTGTGTTTCCCTTCAGAAATGGAGTTAATTCCCAGGCTCTGTGTCTTCCTACAAGCAAGACTTTGTTTCAGGTAAGGGCAGTCACTTTTCAGCTCAAACGAACTACATCGTTCACTGAGCTCACACATTTCTCTTCTTAACAGACAAGCATTGGATGTAAGATTACCTGTTCTTTGTATCAGTTTAAGAAGCAGAGTTGGACTAGATATGGTCCGTATGTGTAGGAAACACAGTTCTTTTGTTCTCAGCACACTCACCTTTCCTGCTGTCTTAGAGACTCTAGAAAGCAAGGGCGTGCTTCTTGTTCTAAAGCAGAGTGTGATCAATGGATGATTACACTGCTGTGTGTTTTACTTCAGAAATGGAGTTAAATCCCAGGCTCTGAATCTTCCTACAAGCAAGACTTCAATTCAGGTAAGGGCAGTCACTTTTCTGCTCAAACGAACTACATCGTTCACGAAGCTCACACGTTTCTCATCTTAACTGACAAGCATTGGATGTTAGAGGACCAGTGCATTCTATCAGTTTCAGAAGAAGATTTGGACTACGTATAGTCCGTATGTGTGGGAAACACCGTTCTTTTGTTCTGGGCACAATCAGACTTCCTGCTCTATTAGAGCCTCTAGAAAGCAAGAGCGTGCTTCTTGCTCTAAAGCAGAGTGTGATCCATTGATGAGAACTATGCTGTAAATTTTCCTTCAGAAATGGAGTTAAATCCCAGACTCTGTGTCTTCCTACAGGCAAGACTTCGTTTCAGGTAAGGGCAGTCACTTTTCAGCTCAAACGAACTACATCGTTCACTGAGCTCACACATTTCTCATCTTAACAGACAAGCATTGGATGTTAGAGGAACAGTGCTTTGTATCAGTTTCAGAAGCAGAGTTGGACTAGATATGGTCTGTATGTGTAGGAAACACCGTTCTTTTGTTCTCAGCACACTCACGTTTCCTGCTGTCTTAGAGACTCTAGAAAGCAAGAGCGTGCTTCTTGTTCTAAAGCAGAGTGTGATCAATGGATGAGACAATGCTGTGTGTTTCACTTCAGAATTGGAGTTAAATCCCAGGCTCTGAGTCTCCCTACAAGCAAGAATTCGTTTCAGGTAAGGGCAGTCACTTTTCTGTTCAAACTAACTACATCGTTCACGAAGCTCACACATTTCTCATCTTAACTGACAAGCATTGGATGTTAGAGGGTCAGTGCTTTGTATC
Organism: Onychomys leucogaster; assembly: GCA_949786385.1. NCBI lineage: Eukaryota > Metazoa > Chordata > Mammalia > Rodentia > Cricetidae > Onychomys > Onychomys leucogaster. The sequence continues at coordinate 1,548,510 of CATKUP010000018.1, read as the reverse complement.
AGTTTCAGAAGAAGATTTGGACTACATATGGTCCATATGTGTAGGAAACACCGTTCTTTTGTTCTGGGCACACTCAGATTTCCTGCTGTATTAGAGAGTCTAGAAAGCTAGAGTGTGCTTCTCGCTCTAAAGCAGAGTGTGATCCATGGATGAGAACTATGCTGTGTTTTTCCCTTCAGAAATGGACTTAAATCCCAGGCTCTGTGTCTTACTACAAGCAAGACTTCGTTTCAGGTAAGGGCAGTCACTTTTCTGCTCAAATGAACTACATCATTCACGAAGCTCACACGTTTCTCATCTTAACTGACAACCATTGGATGTTAGAGGACCAGTGCATTGTATCAGTTTCAGAAGAAGATTTGGACTACATATAGTCCGTATGTTTAGGAAACACCGTTTTTTTGTTCTGGGCACACTCAGATTTCCTGGTGTATTAGAGAATCTAGAAAGCAAGAGCGTGCTTCTTGATTTAAAGTAGAGTGTGATCCATGGATGAGAAATATGCTGTGTGTTTCCCTTCAGAAATGGAGTTAAATCCCAGGCTCTGTGTCTTCCTACAGGCAAGACTTCGTTTCAGGTAAGGGCAATCACTTTTCTGCTCAAACTACACGTTCACGAAGCTCAAACGTTTCTCATCTTAACAGACAAGCATTGGATGTTAGAGGACCAGTGCATTGTATCAGTTTCAGAAGACGATTTGGACTACATATAGTCAGTATGTGTAGGAAACACCGTTCTTTTGTTCTGGGCACAATCAGACTTCCTGCTGTCTTAGAGACTCTAGAAAGCAAGAGCGTGCTTCTTGCTCTAAAGCAGAGTGTGATCCATGGATGAGAACTATGCTGTATGTTTCCCTTCAGAAATGGAGTTAAATCCCAGACTCTGTGTCTTCCTACAGGCAAGACTTCGTTTCAGGTAAGGGCAGTCACTTTTCAGCTCAAAGGAACTACATCATTCACGAAGCTCACACGTTTCTCATCTTAATTGACAAGCATTGGATGGTAGAGGACCAGTGCTTTGTATCAGTTTCAGAAGATGAGTTGGACTAGATATGGTCCATATGTGTAGGAAACACCGTTCTTTTGTTCTGGGCACACTCAGATTTCCTGCTGTATTAGAAATTCTAGAAAGCAAGAGCGTGCTTCTCGCTGTAAAGCAGCGTGTGATCAATGGATGATTACACTGCTGTGTGTTTTACTTCAGAAATGGAGTTAAATCCCAGGCTCTGAGTCTACCTACAAGCAAGACTTAAATTCAGGTAAGGGCAGTCACTTTTCTGCTCAAACTAACTACATCGTTCACGAAGCTCACACATTTCTCATCTTAACTGACAAGCATTGGATGTTAGAGGGTCAGTGCTTTGTATCAGTTTCAGAAGCAGATTTGGACTACATATGGTCCATATGTGTAGGAAACACCGTACTTTTGTTCTCAGCACACTCAGATTTCCTGCTGTATTAGAGAGTCTAGAAAGCTAGAGTGTGCTTCTCGCTCTAAAGCAGAGTGTGATCCATGGATGAGAACTATGCTGTGTGTTTCCCTTCAGAAATGGACTTAAATCCCAGGCTCTGTGTATTACTACAAGCAAGACTTCGTTTCAGGTAAGGGCAGTCACTTTTCTGCTCAAATGAACTACATCATTCACGAAGCTCACACGTTTCTCATCTTAATTGACAAGCATTGGATGTTAGAGGACCAGTGCTTTGTATCAGTTTCAGAAGAAGAGTTGGACTAGATATGGTCCATATGTGTAGGAAACACCGTTCTATTTTTCTGGGCACACTCAGATTTCCTGCTGTCTTAGAGAATCTACAAAGCAATAGCGTGCTTCTTGTTCTAAAGCAGAGTGTGATCAATGGATGAGACAATGCTGTGTGTTTCACTTCCGATATGGAGTTAAATCCCAGGCTCTGTGTCTTCCTACAGGCAAGACTTCGTTTCAGGTAAGGGCAGTCTATTTCAGCTCAAACGAACTACATCGTTCACTGAGCTCACACGTTTCTCATCTTAACAGACAAGCATTGGATGTGAGAGGACCAGTGCATTTTATCAGTTTCAGAAGAAGATTTGGACTACGTATAGTCCGTATGTGTGGGAAACACCGTTCTTTTGTTCTGGGCACAATCAGACTTCCTGCTCTATTAGAGCCTCTAGAAAGCAAGAGCGTGCTTCTTGCTCTAAAGCAGAGTGTGATCCATTGATGAGAACTATGCTGTAAATTTTCCTTCAGAAATGGAGTTAAATCCCAGACTCTGTGTCTTCCTACAGGCAAGACTTCGTTTCAGGTAAGGGCAGTCACTTTTCAGCTCAAACGAACTACATCGTTCACTGAGCTCACACATTTCTCATCTTAACAGACAAGCATTGGATGTTAGAGGAACAGTGCTTTGTATCAGTTTCAGAAGCAGAGTTGGACTAGATATGGTCTGTATGTGTAGGAAACACCGTTCTTTTGTTCTCAGCACACTCACGTTTCCTGCTGTCTTAGAGACTCTAGAAAGCAAGAGCGTGCTTCTTGTTCTAAAGCAGAGTGTGATCAATGGATGAGACAATGCTGTGTGTTTCACTTCAGAATTGGAGTTAAATCCCAGGCTCTGAGTCTCCCTACAAGCAAGAATTCGTTTCAGGTAAGGGCAGTCACTTTTCTGCTCAAACTAACTACATCGTTCACGAAGCTCACACATTTCTCATCTTAACTGACAAGCATTGGATGTTAGAGGGTCAGTGCTTTGTATCAGTTTCAGAAGAAGATTTGGACTACATATGGTCCATATGTGTAGGAAATACCGTTCTTTTGTTCTGGGCACACTCAGATTTCCTGCTGTATTAGAGAGTCTAGAAAGCTAGAGTGTGCTTCTCGCTCTAAAGCAGAGTGTGATCCATGGATGAGAACTATGCTGTGTGCTTGACTTCAGAAATGGAGTTAAATCCCAGTCTCTGAGTCTTCCTACAGGCAAGACTTCGTTTCAGATAAGGGCAGTCACTTTTCTGCTCAAACGAACTACATCTTTCACGAAGCTCACACGTTTCACATCTTAACTGACAACCATTGGATGTTAGAGGACCAGTGCATTCTATCAGTTTCAGAAGAAGATTTGGATTACATATTGTCCTTATGTGTAGGAAACACCGTTCATTTGTTCTAGGCACATTCATGTTTTCCTACTGTATTAGAGACTCTATAAAGCAAGAGTGTGCTTCTCGCTCTAAAGCAGAGTGTGATCAATGGATGAGACAATGTTGGGTGTTTCACTTCAGAAATGTAGTTAAATCCCATGCTCTGAGTCTCCCTACAAGCAAGACTTCGTTTCAGGTAAGGGCAGTCACTTTTCAGCTCAAACGAACTACATCATTCACTAAGCTCACACGTTTCTCCTCTTAACAGACAAGCATTGGATTTTAGAGGACCAGTGCTTTGTATCAGTTTCACATGCAGAGTTGGACTATATAATGTCCGTAATTGTAGGAAACACCGTTCTTTTGTTCTCAGCACACTCACATTTCCTGCTGTCTTAGAGACTCTAGAAAGCAAGGGCGTGCTTCTTGTTCTAAAGCAGAGTGTGATCAATGGATGATTACACTGCTGTGTGTTTTACTTCAGAAATGGAGTTAAATCCCAGGCTCTGAATCTTCCTACAAGCAAGACTTCAATTCAGGTAAGGGCAGTCACTTTTCTGCTCAAACGAACTACATCGTTCACGAAGCTCACACGTTTCTCATCTTAACTGACAAGCATTGGATGTTAGAGGACCAGTGCATTCTATCAGTTTCAGAAGAAGATTTGGACTACGTATAGTCCGTATGTGTGGGAAACACCGTTCTTTTGTTCTGGGCACAATCAGACTTCCTGCTCTATTAGAGCCTCTAGAAAGCAAGAGCGTGCTTCTTGCTCTAAAGCAGAGTGTGATCCATTGATGAGAACTATGCTGTAAATTTTCCTTCAGAAATGGAGTTAAATCCCAGACTCTGTGTCTTCCTACAGGCAAGACTTCGTTTCAGGTAAGGGCAGTCACTTTTCAGCTCAAACGAACTACATCGTTCACTGAGCTCACACATTTCTCATCTTAACAGACAAGCATTGGATGTTAGAGGAACAGTGCTTTGTATCAGTTTCAGAAGCAGAGTTGGACTAGATATGGTCTGTATGTGTAGGAAACACCGTTCTTTTGTTCTCAGCACACTCACGTTTCCTGCTGTCTTAGAGACTCTAGAAAGCAAGAGCGTGCTTCTTGTTCTAAAGCAGAGTGTGATCAATGGATGAGACAATGCTGTGTGTTTCACTTCAGAATTGGAGTTAAATCCCAGGCTCTGAGTCTCCCTACAAGCAAGAATTCGTTTCAGGTAAGGGCAGTCACTTTTCTGCTCAAACTAACTACATCGTTCACGAAGCTCACACATTTCTCATCTTAACTGACAAGCATTGGATGTTAGAGGGTCAGTGCTTTGTATCAGTTTCAGAAGAAGATTTGGACTACATATGGTCCATATGTGTAGGAAACACCGTTCTTTTGTTCTGGGCACACTCAGATTTCCTGCTGTATTAGAGAGTCTAGAAAGCTAGAGTGTGCTTCTCGCTCTAAAGCAGAGTGTGATCCATGGATGAGAACTATGCTGTGTTTTTCCCTTCAGAAATGGACTTAAATCCCAGGCTCTGTGTCTTACTACAAGCAAGACTTCGTTTCAGGTAAGGGCAGTCACTTTTCTGCTCAAATGAACTACATCATTCACGAAGCTCACACGTTTCTCATCTTAACTGACAACCATTGGATGTTAGAGGACCAGTGCATTGTATCAGTTTCAGAAGAAGATTTGGACTACATATAGTCCGTATGTTTAGGAAACACCGTTTTTTTGTTCTGGGCACACTCAGATTTCCTGGTGTATTAGAGAATCTAGAAAGCAAGAGCGTGCTTCTTGATTTAAAGTAGAGTGTGATCCATGGATGAGAAATATGCTGTGTGTTTCCCTTCAGAAATGGAGTTAAATCCCAGGCTCTGTGTCTTCCTACAGGCAAGACTTCGTTTCAGGTAAGGGCAATCACTTTTCTGCTCAAACTACACGTTCACGAAGCTCAAACGTTTCTCATCTTAACAGACAAGCATTGGATGTTAGAGGACCAGTGCATTGTATCAGTTTCAGAAGACGATTTGGACTACATATAGTCAGTATGTGTAGGAAACACCGTTCTTTTGTTCTGGGCACAATCAGACTTCCTGCTGTCTTAGAGACTCTAGAAAGCAAGAGCGTGCTTCTTGCTCTAAAGCAGAGTGTGATCCATGGATGAGAACTATGCTGTATGTTTCCCTTCAGAAATGGAGTTAAATCCCAGACTCTGTGTCTTCCTACAGGCAAGATTTCGTTTCAGGTAAGGGCAGTCACTTTTCAGCTCAAAGGAACTACATCATTCACGAAGCTCACACGTTTCTCATCTTAATTGACAAGCATTGGATGGTAGAGGACCAGTGCTTTGTATCAGTTTCAGAAGATGAGTTGGACTAGATATGGTCCATATGTGTAGGAAACACCGTTCTTTTGTTCTGGGCACACTCAGATTTCCTGCTGTATTAGAAATTCTAGAAAGCAAGAGCGTGCTTCTCGCTGTAAAGCAGCGTGTGATCAATGGATGATTACACTGCTGTGTGTTTTACTTCAGAAATGGAGTTAAATCCCAGGCTCTGAGTCTTCCTACAAGCAAGACTTAAATTCAGGTAAGGGCAGTCACTTTTCTGCTCAAACTAACTACATCGTTCACGAAGCTCACACATTTCTCATCTTAACTGACAAGCATTGGATGTTAGAGGGTCAGTGCTTTGTATCAGTTTCAGAAGCAGATTTGGACTACATATGGTCCATATGTGTAGGAAACACCGTACTTTTGTTCTCAGCACACTCAGATTTCCTGCTGTATTAGAGAGTCTAGAAAGCTAGAGTGTGCTTCTCGCTCTAAAGCAGAGTGTGATCCATGGATGAGAACTATGCTGTGTGTTTCCCTTCAGAAATGGACTTAAATCCCAGGCTCTGTGTATTACTACAAGCAAGACTTCGTTTCAGGTAAGGGCAGTCACTTTTCTGCTCAAATGAACTACATCATTCACGAAGCTCACACGTTTCTCATCTTAATTGACAAGCATTGGATGTTAGAGGACCAGTGCTTTGTATCAGTTTCAGAAGAAGAGTTGGACTAGATATGGTCCATATGTGTAGGAAACACCGTTCTATTTTTCTGGGCACACTCAGATTTCCTGCTGTCTTAGAGAATCTACAAAGCAATAGCGTGCTTCTTGTTCTAAAGCAGAGTGTGATCAATGGATGAGACAATGCTGTGTGTTTCACTTCCGATATGGAGTTAAATCCCAGGCTCTGTGTCTTCCTACAGGCAAGACTTCGTTTCAGGTAAGGGCAGTCTATTTCAGCTCAAACGAACTACATCGTTCACTGAGCTCACACGTTTCTCATCTTAACAGACAAGCATTGGATGTGAGAGGACCAGTGCATTTTATCAGTTTCAGAAGAAGATTTGGACTACGTATAGTCCGTATGTGTGGGAAACACCGTTCTTTTGTTCTGGGCACAATCAGACTTCCTGCTCTATTAGAGCCTCTAGAAAGCAAGAGCGTGCTTCTTGCTCTAAAGCAGAGTGTGATCCATTGATGAGAACTATGCTGTAAATTTTCCTTCAGAAATGGAGTTAAATCCCAGACTCTGTGTCTTCCTACAGGCAAGACTTCGTTTCAGGTAAGGGCAGTCACTTTTCAGCTCAAACGAACTACATCGTTCACTGAGCTCACACATTTCTCATCTTAACAGACAAGCATTGGATGTTAGAGGAACAGTGCTTTGTATCAGTTTCAGAAGCAGAGTTGGACTAGATATGGTCTGTATGTGTAGGAAACACCGTTCTTTTGTTCTCAGCACACTCACGTTTCCTGCTGTCTTAGAGACTCTAGAAAGCAAGAGCGTGCTTCTTGTTCTAAAGCAGAGTGTGATCAATGGATGAGACAATGCTGTGTGTTTCACTTCAGAATTGGAGTTAAATCCCAGGCTCTGAGTCTCCCTACAAGCAAGAATTCGTTTCAGGTAAGGGCAGTCACTTTTCTGCTCAAACTAACTACATCGTTCACGAAGCTCACACATTTCTCATCTTAACTGACAAGCATTGGATGTTAGAGGGTCAGTGCTTTGTATCAGTTTCAGAAGAAGATTTGGACTACATATGGTCCATATGTGTAGGAAATACCGTTCTTTTGTTCTGGGCACACTCAGATTTCCTGCTGTATTAGAGAGTCTAGAAAGCTAGAGTGTGCTTCTCGCTCTAAAGCAGAGTGTGATCCATGGATGAGAACTATGCTGTGTGCTTGACTTCAGAAATGGAGTTAAATCCCAGTCTCTGAGTCTTCCTACAGGCAAGACTTCGTTTCAGATAAGGGCAGTCACTTTTCTGCTCAAACGAACTACATCTTTCACGAAGCTCACACGTTTCACATCTTAACTGACAACCATTGGATGTTAGAGGACCAGTGCATTCTATCAGTTTCAGAAGAAGATTTGGATTACATATTGTCCTTATGTGTAGGAAACACCGTTCATTTGTTCTAGGCACATTCATGTTTTCCTACTGTATTAGAGACTCTATAAAGCAAGAGTGTGCTTCTCGCTCTAAAGCAGAGTGTGATCAATGGATGAGACAATGTTGGGTGTTTCACTTCAGAAATGTAGTTAAATCCCATGCTCTGAGTCTCCCTACAAGCAAGACTTCGTTTCAGGTAAGGGCAGTCACTTTTCAGCTCAAACGAACTACATCATTCACTAAGCTCACACGTTTCTCCTCTTAACAGACAAGCATTGGATTTTAGAGGACCAGTGCTTTGTATCAGTTTCACATGCAGAGTTGGACTATATAATGTCCGTAATTGTAGGAAACACCGTTCTTTTGTTCTCAGCACACTCACATTTCCTGCTGTCTTAGAGACTCTAGAAAGCAAGGGCGTGCTTCTTGTTCTAAAGCAGAGTGTGATCAATGGATGATTACACTGCTGTGTGTTTTACTTCAGAAATGGAGTTAAATCCCAGGCTCTGAATCTTCCTACAAGCAAGACTTCAATTCAGGTAAGGGCAGTCACTTTTCTGCTCAAACGAACTACATCGTTCACGAAGCTCACACGTTTCTCATCTTAACTGACAAGCATTGGATGTTAGAGGACCAGTGCATTCTATCAGTTTCAGAAGAAGATTTGGACTACGTATAGTCCGTATGTGTGGGAAACACCGTTCTTTTGTTCTGGGCACAATCAGACTTCCTGCTCTATTAGAGCCTCTAGAAAGCAAGAGCGTGCTTCTTGCTCTAAAGCAGAGTGTGATCCATTGATGAGAACTATGCTGTAAATTTTCCTTCAGAAATGGAGTTAAATCCCAGACTCTGTGTCTTCCTACAGGCAAGACTTCGTTTCAGGTAAGGGCAGTCACTTTTCAGCTCAAACGAACTACATCGTTCACTGAGCTCACACATTTCTCATCTTAACAGACAAGCATTGGATGTTAGAGGAACAGTGCTTTGTATCAGTTTCAGAAGCAGAGTTGGACTAGATATGGTCTGTATGTGTAGGAAACACCGTTCTTTTGTTCTCAGCACACTCACGTTTCCTGCTGTCTTAGAGACTCTAGAAAGCAAGAGCGTGCTTCTTGTTCTAAAGCAGAGTGTGATCAATGGATGAGACAATGCTGTGTGTTTCACTTCAGAATTGGAGTTAAATCCCAGGCTCTGAGTCTCCCTACAAGCAAGAATTCGTTTCAGGTAAGGGCAGTCACTTTTCTGCTCAAACTAACTACATCGTTCACGAAGCTCACACATTTCTCATCTTAACTGACAAGCATTGGATGTTAGAGGGTCAGTGCTTTGTATCAGTTTCAGAAGAAGATTTGGACTACATATGGTCCATATGTGTAGGAAACACCGTTCTTTTGTTCTGGGCACACTCAGATTTCCTGCTGTATTAGAGAGTCTAGAAAGCTAGAGTGTGCTTCTCGCTCTAAAGCAGAGTGTGATCCATGGATGAGAACTATGCTGTGTTTTTCCCTTCAGAAATGGACTTAAATCCCAGGCTCTGTGTCTTACTACAAGCAAGACTTCGTTTCAGGTAAGGGCAGTCACTTTTCTGCTCAAATGAACTACATCATTCACGAAGCTCACACGTTTCTCATCTTAACTGACAACCATTGGATGTTAGAGGACCAGTGCATTGTATCAGTTTCAGAAGAAGATTTGGACTACATATAGTCCGTATGTTTAGGAAACACCGTTTTTTTGTTCTGGGCACACTCAGATTTCCTGGTGTATTAGAGAATCTAGAAAGCAAGAGCGTGCTTCTTGATTTAAAGTAGAGTGTGATCCATGGATGAGAAATATGCTGTGTGTTTCCCTTCAGAAATGGAGTTAAATCCCAGGCTCTGTGTCTTCCTACAGGCAAGACTTCGTTTCAGGTAAGGGCAATCACTTTTCTGCTCAAACTACACGTTCACGAAGCTCAAACGTTTCTCATCTTAACAGACAAGCATTGGATGTTAGAGGACCAGTGCATTGTATCAGTTTCAGAAGATGATTTGGACTACATATAGTCAGTATGTGTAGGAAACACCGTTCTTTTGTTCTGGGCACAATCAGACTTCCTGCTGTCTTAGAGACTCTAGAAAGCAAGAGCGTGCTTCTTGCTCTAAAGCAGAGTGTGATCCATGGATGAGAACTATGCTGTATGTTTCCCTTCAGAAATGGAGTTAAATCCCAGACTCTGTGTCTTCCTACAGGCAAGACTTCGTTTCAGGTAAGGGCAGTCACTTTTCAGCTCAAAGGAACTACATCATTCACGAAGCTCACACGTTTCTCATCTTAATTGACAAGCATTGGATGGTAGAGGACCAGTGCTTTGTATCAGTTTCAGAAGATGAGTTGGACTAGATATGGTCCATATGTGTAGGAAACACCGTTCTTTTGTTCTGGGCACACTCAGATTTCCTGCTGTATTAGAAATTCTAGAAAGCAAGAGCGTGCTTCTCGCTGTAAAGCAGCGTGTGATCAATGGATGATTACACTGCTGTGTGTTTTACTTCAGAAATGGAGTTAAATCCCAGGCTCTGAGTCTTCCTACAAGCAAGACTTAAATTCAGGTAAGGGCAGTCACTTTTCTGCTCAAACTAACTACATCGTTCACGAAGCTCACACATTTCTCATCTTAACTGACAAGCATTGGATGTTAGAGGGTCAGTGCTTTGTATCAGTTTCAGAAGCAGATTTGGACTACATATGGTCCATATGTGTAGGAAACACCGTACTTTTGTTCTCAGCACACTCAGATTTCCTGCTGTATTAGAGAGTCTAGAAAGCTAGAGTGTGCTTCTCGCTCTAAAGCAGAGTGTGATCCATGGATGAGAACTATGCTGTGTGTTTCCCTTCAGAAATGGACTTAAATCCCAGGCTCTGTGTATTACTACAAGCAAGACTTCGTTTCAGGTAAGGGCAGTCACTTTTCTGCTCAAATGAACTACATCATTCACGAAGCTCACACGTTTCTCATCTTAATTGACAAGCATTGGATGTTAGAGGACCAGTGCTTTGTATCAGTTTCAGAAGAAGAGTTGGACTAGATATGGTCCATATGTGTAGGAAACACCGTTCTATTTTTCTGGGCACACTCAGATTTCCTGCTGTCTTAGAGAATCTACAAAGCAATAGCGTGCTTCTTGTTCTAAAGCAGAGTGTGATCAATGGATGAGACAATGCTGTGTGTTTCACTTCCGATATGGAGTTAAATCCCAGGCTCTGTGTCTTCCTACAGGCAAGACTTCGTTTCAGGTAAGGGCAGTCTATTTCAGCTCAAACGAACTACATCGTTCACTGAGCTCACACGTTTCTCATCTTAACAGACAAGCATTGGATGTGAGAGGACCAGTGCATTTTATCAGTTTCAGAAGAAGATTTGGACTACGTATAGTCCGTATGTGTGGGAAACACCGTTCTTTTGTTCTGGGCACAATCAGACTTCCTGCTCTATTAGAGCCTCTAGAAAGCAAGAGCGTGCTTCTTGCTCTAAAGCAGAGTGTGATCCATTGATGAGAACTATGCTGTAAATTTTCCTTCAGAAATGGAGTTAAATCCCAGACTCTGTGTCTTCCTACAGGCAAGACTTCGTTTCAGGTAAGGGCAGTCACTTTTCAGCTCAAACGAACTACATCGTTCACTGAGCTCACACATTTCTCATCTTAACAGACAAGCATTGGATGTTAGAGGAACAGTGCTTTGTATCAGTTTCAGAAGCAGAGTTGGACTAGATATGGTCTGTATGTGTAGGAAACACCGTTCTTTTGTTCTCAGCACACTCACGTTTCCTGCTGTCTTAGAGACTCTAGAAAGCAAGAGCGTGCTTCTTGTTCTAAAGCAGAGTGTGATCAATGGATGAGACAATGCTGTGTGTTTCACTTCAGAATTGGAGTTAAATCCCAGGCTCTGAGTCTCCCTACAAGCAAGAATTCGTTTCAGGTAAGGGCAGTCACTTTTCTGCTCAAACTAACTACATCGTTCACGAAGCTCACACATTTCTCATCTTAACTGACAAGCATTGGATGTTAGAGGGTCAGTGCTTTGTATCAGTTTCAGAAGAAGATTTGGACTACATATGGTCCATATGTGTAGGAAATACCGTTCTTTTGTTCTGGGCACACTCAGATTTCCTGCTGTATTAGAGAGTCTAGAAAGCTAGAGTGTGCTTCTCGCTCTAAAGCAGAGTGTGATCCATGGATGAGAACTATGCTGTGTATTTCCCTTCAGAAATGGACTTAAATCCCAGGCTCTGTGTCTTACTACAAGCAAGACTTCGTTACAGGTAAGGGCAGTCATTTTTCAGTTCAAAGGATCTACATCATTCACAAAGCTCACACGTTTCTCATCTTAACTGACAAGCACTGGATGTTAGAGGACCAGTGCATTCTATCAGTTTCAGAAGAAGATTTGGACTACATATAGTCCGTATGTGTAGGAAACACCGTTCTTTTGTTCTGGGCACGCTCAGATTTCCTGCTGTCTTAGAGACTCTAGAAAGCAAGAGTGTGCTTCTTGCTCTAAAGCAGAGTGTGATCCATGGATGAGAACTATGCTGTGTGCTTGACTTCAGAAATGGAGTTAAATCCCAGTCTCTGAGTCTTCCTACAGGCAAGACTTCGTTTCAGATAAGGGCAGTCACTTTTCTGCTCAAACGATCTACATCTTTCACGAAGCTCACACGTTTCACATCTTAACTGACAACCATTGGATGTTAGAGGACCAGTGCATTCTATCAGTTTCAGAAGAAGATTTGGATTACATATTGTCCTTATGTGTAGGAAACACCGTTCATTTGTTCTAGGCACATTCATGTTTTCCTACTGTATTAGAGACTCTATAAAGCAAGAGTGTGCTTCTCGCTCTAAAGCAGAGTGTGATCAATGGATGAGACAATGTTGGGTGTTTCACTTCAGAAATGTAGTTAAATCCCATGCTCTGAGTCTCCCTACAAGCAAGACTTCGTTTCAGGTAAGGGCAGTCACTTTTCAGCTCAAACGAACTACATCATTCACGAAGCTCACACGTTTCTCCTCTTAACAGACAAGCATTGGATTTTAGAGGACCAGTGCTTTGTATCAGTTTCACATGCAGAGTTGGACTATATAATGTCCGTAATTGTAGGAAACACCGTTCTTTTGTTCTCAGCACACTCACATTTCCTGCTGTCTTAGAGACTCTAGAAAGCAAGGGCGTGCTTCTTGTTCTAAAGCAGAGTGTGATCAATGGATGATTACACTGCTGTGTGTTTTACTTCAGAAATGGAGTTAAATCCCAGGCTCTGAATCTTCCTACAAGCAAGACTTCAATTCAGGTAAGGGCAGTCACTTTTCTGCTCAAACGAACTACATCGTTCACGAAGCTCACACGTTTCTCATCTTAACTGACAAGCATTGGATGTTAGAGGACCAGTGCATTCTATCAGTTTCAGAAGAAGATTTGGACTACGTATAGTCCGTATGTGTGGGAAACACCGTTCTTTTGTTCTGGGCACAATCAGACTTCCTGCTCTATTAGAGCCTCTAGAAAGCAAGAGCGTGCTTCTTGCTCTAAAGCAGAGTGTGATCCATGGATGAGAACTATGCTGTGTGTTTCCCTTCAGAAATGGAGTTAAAGCCCAGGCTCTGTGTCTTCCTACAGGCAAGACTTCGTTTCAGGTAAGGGCATTCACTTTTCAGCTCAAACGAACTACATCGTTCACTGAGCTCACACATTTCTCATCTTAACAGACAAGCATTGGATGTTAGAGGAACAGTGCTTTGTATCAGTTTCAGAAGCAGAGTTGGACTAGATATGGTCTGTATGTGTAGGAAACACCGTTCTTTTGTTCTCAGCACACTCACGTTTCCTGCTGTCTTAGAGACTCTAGAAAGCAAGAGCGTGCTTCTTGTTCTAAAGCAGAGTGTGATCAATGGATGAGACAATGCTGTGTGTTTCACTTCAGAATTGGAGTTAAATCCCAGGCTCTGAGTCTCCCTACAAGCAAGAATTCGTTTCAGGTAAGGGCAGTCACTTTTCTGCTCAAACTAACTACATCGTTCACGAAGCTCACACATTTCTCATCTTAACTGACAAGCATTGGATGTTAGAGGGTCAGTGCTTTGTATCAGTTTCAGAAGAAGATTTGGACTACATATGGTCCATATGTGTAGGAAACACCGTTCTTTTGTTCTGGGCACACTCAGATTTCCTGCTGTATTAGAGAGTCTAGAAAGCTAGAGTGTGCTTCTCGCTCTAAAGCAGAGTGTGATCCATGGATGAGAACTATGCTGTGTTTTTCCCTTCAGAAATGGACTTAAATCCCAGGCTCTGTGTCTTACTACAAGCAAGACTTCGTTTCAGGTAAGGGCAGTCACTTTTCTGCTCAAATGAACTACATCATTCACGAAGCTCACACGTTTCTCATCTTAACTGACAACCATTGGATGTTAGAGGACCAGTGCATTGTATCAGTTTCAGAAGAAGATTTGGACTACATATAGTCCGTATGTTTAGGAAACACCGTTTTTTTGTTCTGGGCACACTCAGATTTCCTGGTGTATTAGAGAATCTAGAAAGCAAGAGCGTGCTTCTTGATTTAAAGTAGAGTGTGATCCATGGATGAGAAATATGCTGTGTGTTTCCCTTCAGAAATGGAGTTAAATCCCAGGCTCTGTGTCTTCCTACAGGCAAGACTTCGTTTCAGGTAAGGGCAATCACTTTTCTGCTCAAACTACACGTTCACGAAGCTCAAACGTTTCTCATCTTAACAGACAAGCATTGGATGTTAGAGGACCAGTGCATTGTATCAGTTTCAGAAGACGATTTGGACTACATATAGTCAGTATGTGTAGGAAACACCGTTCTTTTGTTCTGGGCACAATCAGACTTCCTGCTGTCTTAGAGACTCTAGAAAGCAAGAGCGTGCTTCTTGCTCTAAAGCAGAGTGTGATCCATGGATGAGAACTATGCTGTATGTTTCCCTTCAGAAATGGAGTTAAATCCCAGACTCTGTGTCTTCCTACAGGCAAGACTTCGTTTCAGGTAAGGGCAGTCACTTTTCAGCTCAAAGGAACTACATCATTCACGAAGCTCACACGTTTCTCATCTTAATTGACAAGCATTGGATGGTAGAGGACCAGTGCTTTGTATCAGTTTCAGAAGATGAGTTGGACTAGATATGGTCCATATGTGTAGGAAACACCGTTCTTTTGTTCTGGGCACACTCAGATTTCCTGCTGTATTAGAAATTCTAGAAAGCAAGAGCGTGCTTCTCGCTGTAAAGCAGCGTGTGATCAATGGATGATTACACTGCTGTGTGTTTTACTTCAGAAATGGAGTTAAATCCCAGGCTCTGAGTCTTCCTACAAGCAAGACTTAAATTCAGGTAAGGGCAGTCACTTTTCTGCTCAAACTAACTACATCGTTCACGAAGCTCACACATTTCTCATCTTAACTGACAAGCATTGGATGTTAGAGGGTCAGTGCTTTGTATCAGTTTCAGAAGCAGATTTGGACTACATATGGTCCATATGTGTAGGAAACACCGTACTTTTGTTCTCAGCACACTCAGATTTCCTGCTGTATTAGAGAGTCTAGAAAGCTAGAGTGTGCTTCTCGCTCTAAAGCAGAGTGTGATCCATGGATGAGAACTATGCTGTGTGTTTCCCTTCAGAAATGGACTTAAATCCCAGGCTCTGTGTATTACTACAAGCAAGACTTCGTTTCAGGTAAGGGCAGTCACTTTTCTGCTCAAATGAACTACATCATTCACGAAGCTCACACGTTTCTCATCTTAATTGACAAGCATTGGATGTTAGAGGACCAGTGCTTTGTATCAGTTTCAGAAGAAGAGTTGGACTAGATATGGTCCATATGTGTAGGAAACACCGTTCTATTTTTCTGGGCACACTCAGATTTCCTGCTGTCTTAGAGAATCTACAAAGCAATAGCGTGCTTCTTGTTCTAAAGCAGAGTGTGATCAATGGATGAGACAATGCTGTGTGTTTCACTTCCGATATGGAGTTAAATCCCAGGCTCTGTGTCTTCCTACAGGCAAGACTTCGTTTCAGGTAAGGGCAGTCTATTTCAGCTCAAACGAACTACATCGTTCACTGAGCTCACACGTTTCTCATCTTAACAGACAAGCATTGGATGTGAGAGGACCAGTGCATTTTATCAGTTTCAGAAGAAGATTTGGACTACGTATAGTCCGTATGTGTGGGAAACACCGTTCTTTTGTTCTGGGCACAATCAGACTTCCTGCTCTATTAGAGCCTCTAGAAAGCAAGAGCGTGCTTCTTGCTCTAAAGCAGAGTGTGATCCATTGATGAGAACTATGCTGTAAATTTTCCTTCAGAAATGGAGTTAAATCCCAGACTCTGTGTCTTCCTACAGGCAAGACTTCGTTTCAGGTAAGGGCAGTCACTTTTCAGCTCAAACGAACTACATCGTTCACTGAGCTCACACATTTCTCATCTTAACAGACAAGCATTGGATGTTAGAGGAACAGTGCTTTGTATCAGTTTCAGAAGCAGAGTTGGACTAGATATGGTCTGTATGTGTAGGAAACACCGTTCTTTTGTTCTCAGCACACTCACGTTTCCTGCTGTCTTAGAGACTCTAGAAAGCAAGAGCGTGCTTCTTGTTCTAAAGCAGAGTGTGATCAATGGATGAGACAATGCTGTGTGTTTCACTTCAGAATTGGAGTTAAATCCCAGGCTCTGAGTCTCCCTACAAGCAAGAATTCGTTTCAGGTAAGGGCAGTCACTTTTCTGCTCAAACTAACTACATCGTTCACGAAGCTCACACATTTCTCATCTTAACTGACAAGCATTGGATGTTAGAGGGTCAGTGCTTTGTATCAGTTTCAGAAGAAGATTTGGACTACATATGGTCCATATGTGTAGGAAATACCGTTCTTTTGTTCTGGGCACACTCAGATTTCCTGCTGTATTAGAGAGTCTAGAAAGCTAGAGTGTGCTTCTCGCTCTAAAGCAGAGTGTGATCCATGGATGAGAACTATGCTGTGTATTTCCCTTCAGAAATGGACTTAAATCCCAGGCTCTGTGTCTTACTACAAGCAAGACTTCGTTACAGGTAAGGGCAGTCATTTTTCAGTTCAAAGGATCTACATCATTCACAAAGCTCACACGTTTCTCATCTTAACTGACAAGCACTGGATGTTAGAGGACCAGTGCATTCTATCAGTTTCAGAAGAAGATTTGGACTACATATAGTCCGTATGTGTAGGAAACACCGTTCTTTTGTTCTGGGCACGCTCAGATTTCCTGCTGTCTTAGAGACTCTAGAAAGCAAGAGTGTGCTTCTTGCTCTAAAGCAGAGTGTGATCCATGGATGAGAACTATGCTGTGTGCTTGACTTCAGAAATGGAGTTAAATCCCAGTCTCTGAGTCTTCCTACAGGCAAGACTTCATTTCAGATAAGGGCAGTCACTTTTCTGCTCAAAGGAACTACATCATTCACGAAGCTCACACGTTTCACATCTTAACTGACAACCATTGGATGTTAGAGGACCAGTGCATTCTATCAGTTTCAGAAGAAGATTTGGATTACATATTGTCCTTATGTGTAGGAAACACCGTTCATTTGTTCTAGGCACATTCATGTTTTCCTACTGTATTAGAGACTCTATAAAGCAAGAGTGTGCTTCTCGCTCTAAAGCAGAGTGTGATCAATGGATGAGACAATGTTGGGTGTTTCACTTCAGAAATGTAGTTAAATCCCATGCTCTGAGTCTCCCTACAAGCAAGACTTCGTTTCAGGTAAGGGCAGTCACTTTTCAGCTCAAACGAACTACATCATTCACGAAGCTCACACGTTTCTCCTCTTAACAGACAAGCATTGGATTTTAGAGGACCAGTGCTTTGTATCAGTTTCACATGCAGAGTTGGACTATATAATGTCCGTAATTGTAGGAAACACCGTTCTTTTGTTCTCAGCACACTCACATTTCCTGCTGTCTTAGAGACTCTAGAAAGCAAGGGCGTGCTTCTTGTTCTAAAGCAGAGTGTGATCAATGGATGATTACACTGCTGTGTGTTTTACTTCAGAAATGGAGTTAAATCCCAGGCTCTGAATCTTCCTACAAGCAAGACTTCAATTCAGGTAAGGGCAGTCACTTTTCTGCTCAAACGAACTACATCGTTCACGAAGCTCACACGTTTCTCATCTTAACTGACAAGCATTGGATGTTAGAGGACCAGTGCATTCTATCAGTTTCAGAAGAACATTTGGACTACATATAGTCCGTATGTTTAGGAAACACCGTTCTTTTGTTCTGGGCACACTCATATTTCCTGCTGTCTTTGAGACTCTAGAAAGCAAGAGTGTGCTTCTTGCTCTAAAGCAGAGTGTGATCCATGGATGAGAACTATGCTGTGTGTTTCCCTTCAGAAATGGAGTTAAAGCCCAGGCTCTGTGTCTTCCTACAGGCAAGACTTCGTTTCAGGTAAGGGCAGTCACTTTTCTGCTCAAACGAACTACATCGTTCACGAAGCTCAAACGTTTCTCATCTTAATTGACAAGCATTGGATGTTAGAGGACCAGTGCTTTGTATCACTTTCAGAAGCAGAGTTGGACTAGATATGGTCCGTATGTGTAGGAACACCGTTCTTTTGTTCTCAGCACACTCACGTTTCCTGCTGTCTTAGAGACTTTAGAAAGCAAGAGCGTGCTTCTCGCTCTAAAGCAGAGTGTGAACCATGGATGAGACCTATGCTGTATGTTTCCGTTCAGAAATGGAGTTAAATCCCAGACTCTGTGTCTTCCTACAGGCAAGACTTCCTTTCAGGTAAGGGCAGTCACTTTTCATCTCAAACGAACTACATCATTCACGAAGCTCACACGTTTCTCATCTTAACAGACAAGCATTGGATTTTAGAGGACCAGTGTTTTGTATCAGTTTCAGATGCAGAGTTGGACTAGATAATGTCCGTAAGGGTAGGAAACACTGTTCTTTTGTTCTCAGCACACTCACATTTCCTGCTGTCTTAGAGAATCTAGAAAGCAAGAGCGTGCTTCTTGTTCTAAAGCAGAGTTTGATCAATGGATGATTACACGGCTGTGTGTTTTACTTCAGAAATGGAGTTAAATCCCAGGCTCTGAGTCTTCCTACAAGGAAGACTTCAATTCAGGTAAGGGCAGTCACTTTTCTGCTCAAACGAACTACACCGTTCACGAGGCTCACACGTTTCTCATCTTAACTGACAAGCATTGGATGTAAGATGGTCAGTGCTTTGTATCATTTTCAGAAGCAGATTTGGACTACATAAGGTCCATATGTGTAGGAAACACCGTTCATTTGTTCTGCGCACACTCAGATTTCCTGCTATATTAGAGAATCTAGAAAGAAAAAGTTTGCTTCTCGCTCTAAAGCAGAGTGTGATCCATGGATGAGAACTATGCTGTGTGTTTCACTTCAGAAATGGAGCTAAATCTCAGGCTCTGAGTCTTCCTACAAGCAAGACTTCGTTTCAGGTAAGGGCAGTCACTTTCCAGCTCAAACGAACAACATCCTTCACTGAGGTCACACGTTTCTCATCTTAACAGAGAAGCATTGGATGTTAGAGGACCAGTGCATTGTATCAGATTCAGAAGAAGATTTGGACTACATATGGGCCATATGTGTAGGAAACACCCTTCTTTTGTTCTGGGCACACTCAGATTTTCTGGTGTATTAGAGAATCTAGAAAGCAAGAGTGTGCTTCTCGCTCTAAAGCAGAGTTTGATCAATGGATGATTACAGGGCGGTGTGTTTTACTTCAGAAATGGAGTTAAATCCCAGGCTCTGAGTCTTCCTACAAGCAAGACTTCAATTCAGGTAAGGGCAGTCACTTTTCTGCTCAAACGAACTACACCGTTCACGAGGCTCACATGTTTCTCATCTTAACTGACAAGCATTGGATGTAAGATGGTCAGTGCTTTGTATCAGTTTCAGAAGCAGATTTGGACTACATAAGGTCCATATGTGTAGGAAACACCCTTCTTTTGTTCTGGGCACACTCAGATTTCCTGCTGTATTAGAGAATCTAGAAAGAAAGAGTGTGCTTTTCGCTCTATAGCAGAGTGTGATCCATGGATGAGAACTATGCTGTGTGTTTCCATTCAGAAATGGACTTAAATCCCAGGCTCTGTTTCTTACTACAAGCAAGACTTCGTTCCAGGTAAGGGCAGTCACTTTTCAGTTCAAAGGAACTACATCATTCACTAAGCTCACACATTTCTCATTCTTAACTGTCAAGCATTGGATGTTAGAGGACCAGTGCTTTGTATCACTTTCAGAAGCAGAGTTGGACTAGATATGGTCCGTATGTGTAGGAAACACCTTTTTTTTGTTCTCAGCAAACTAACGTTTCCTGCTGTCTTAGAGACTCTAGAAAGCACGATCGTGCTTCTTGTTCTAAAGCAGAGTGTGAACATTGGATGAGAACACTGCTGTGTGTTTCACTTCAGAAATGGAGTTAAATCTCAGGCTCTGAGTCTTCCTACAAGCAAGACTTCGTTTCAGATAAGGGCAGTCACTTTTCTGCTCAAACGAACTACATCTTTCACGAAGCTCACACGTTTCACATCTTAACTGACAACCATTGGATGTTAGAGGACCAGTGCATTCTATCAGTTTCAGAAGAAGATTTGGATTACATATTGTCCTTATGTGTAGGAAACACCGTTCATTTGTTCTAGGCACATTCATGTTTTCCTACTGTATTAGAGACTCTATAAAGCAAGAGTGTGCTTCTCGCTCTAAAGCAGAGTGTGATCAATGGATGAGACAATGTTGTGTGTTTCACTTCAGAAATGTAGTTAAATCCCATGCTCTGAGTCTCCCTACAAGCAAGACTTCGTTTCAGGTAAGGGCAGTCACTTTTCAGCTCAAACGAACTACATCATTCACGAAGCTCACACGTTTCTCCTCTTAACAGACAAGCATTGGATTTTAGAGGACCAGTGCTTTGTATCAGTTTCACATGCAGAGTTGGACTATATAATGTCCGTAATTGTAGGAAACACCGTTCTTTTGTTCTCAGCACACTCACATTTCCTGCTGTCTTAGAGACTCTAGAAAGCAAGGGCGTGCTTCTTGTTCTAAAGCAGAGTGTGATCAATGGATGATTACACTGCTGTGTGTTTTATTTCAGAAATGGAGTTAAATCCCAGGCTCTGAATCTTCCTACAAGCAAGACTTCAATTCAGGTAAGGGCAGTCACTTTTCTGCTCAAACGAACTACATCGTTCACGAAGCTCACACGTTTCTCATCTTAACTGACAAGCATTGGATCTTAGAGGACCCGTGCATTCTATCAGTTTCAGAAGAAGATTTGGACTACATATAGTCCGTATGTTTAGGAAACACCGTTCTTTTGTTCTGGGCACAATCAGACTTCCTGCTGTCTTAGAGACTCTAGAAAGCAAGAGTGTGCTTCTTGCTCTAAAGCAGAGTGTGATCCATGGATGAGAACTATGCTGTGTGTTTCCCTTCAGAAATGGAGTTAAAGCCCAGGCTCTGTGTCTTCCTACAGGCAAGACTTCGTTTCAGGTAAGGGCAGTCACTTTTCTGCTCAAACGAACTACATCGTTCACGAAGCTCAAACGTTTCTCATCTTAATTGACAAGCATTGGATGTTAGAGGACCAGTGCTTTGTATCACTTTCAGAAGCAGAGTTGGACTAGATATGGTCCGCATGTGTAGGAACACCGTTCTTTTGTTCTCAGCACACTCACGTTTCCTGCTGTCTTAGAGACTTTAGAAAGCAAGAGCGTGCTTCTCGCTCTAAAGCAGAGTGTGAACCATGGATGAGACCTATGCTGTATGTTTCCGTTCAGAAATGGAGTTAAATCCCAGACTCTGTGTCATCCTACAGGCAAGACTTCCTTTCAGGTAAGGGCAGTCACTTTTCAGCTCAAACGAACTACATCATTCACGAAGCTCACACGTTTCTCATCTTAACAGACAAGCATTGGATTTTAGAGGACCAGTGTTTTGTATCAGTTTCAGATGCAGAGTTGGACTATATAATGTCCGTAAGGGTAGGAAACACCGTTCTTTTGTTCTCAGCACACTCACATTTCCTGCTGTCTTAGAGAATCTAGAAAGCAAGAGCGTGCTTCTTGTTCTAAAGCAGAGTTTGATCAATGGATGATTACACGGCTGTGTGTTTTACTTCAGAAATGGAGTTAAATCCCAGGCTCTGAGTCTTCCTACAAGGAAGACTTCAATTCAGGTAAGGGCAGTCACTTTTCTGCTCAAACGAACTACACCGTTCACGAGGCTCACACGTTTCTCATCTTAACTGACAAGCATTGGATGTAAGATGGTCAGTGCTTTGTATCATTTTCAGAAGCAGATTTGGACTACATAAGGTCCATATGTGTAGGAAACACCGTTCATTTGTTCTGCGCACACTCAGATTTCCTGCTATATTAGAGAATCTAGAAAGAAAAAGTTTGCTTCTCGCTCTAAAGCAGAGTGTGATCCATGGATGAGAACTATGCTGTGTGTTTCCCTTCAGAAATGGACTTAAATCCCAGGCTCTGTGTCTTACTACAAGCAAGACTTCGTTTCAGGTAAGGACAGTCACTTTTCAGTTCAAAGGAACTGCATCATTCTCTAAGCTCACACGTTTCTCATCTTAACTGACAAGCATTGGATGTTAGAGGACCAGTGCGTTGCATCACTTTCAGAAGCAGAGTTGGACTAGATATTGTCTGTATGTGTAGGAACACCGTTCTTTTGTTCTCAGCACACTCACGTTTCCTGCTGGCTTAGAGACTTTAGAAAGCAAGAGCGTGCTTCTCGCTCTAAAGCAGAGTGTGTTCCATGGATGAGAACTATGCTGTGTGTTTCCCTTCAGAAATGGAGTTAAATCCCAGGCTCTTTGTCTTCCTACAAGCAAGACTTCGTTTCAGGTAAGGGCAGTCACTTTCCAGCTCAAACGAACTACATCCTTCACTGAGCTCACACGTTTATCATCTTAACAGACAAGCATTGGATGTTAGAGGACCAGTGCATTGTATCAGTTTCAGAAGAAGATTTGGACTACATATAGTCAGTATGTGTAGGAAACACCGTTCTTTTGTTCTGGGCACACTCAGATTTCCTGCTGTATTGGAGACTCTAGAAAGCAAGAGCGTGCTTCTTGCTCTAAAGCAGAGTGTGATCCATTGATGAGAACAATGCTGTATGTTTCCCTTCAGAAATGGAGTTAAATCCCAGACTCTGTGTCTTCCTACAGGCAAGACTTCGTTTCAGGTAAGGGCTGTCACTTTTCTGCTCAAAGGAACTACATCATTCACGAAGCTCACACGTTTCTCATCTTAACTGACAACCATTGGATGTTAGAGGACCAGTGCTTTGTATCAGTTTCAGAAGCAGATTTGGACTACATATGGTCCATATGTGTAGGAAACACCGTTCTTTTGTTCCGGGCACACTCAGATTTCCTGCTGTATTAGAGAATCTAGAAAGCAAGAGGGTGCTTCTTGCTCTAAAGCAGAGTGTGATCCATGGATGAGAACTATGCTGTGTGTTTCCCTTCAGAAATGGAGTTAAATCCCAGGCTCTGTGTCTTCCTACAGGCAAGACTTCGTTTCAGATAAGGGCAGTCACTTTTCTGCTCAAACGAACTACATCATTCACGAAGCTCACACGTTTCTCATCTTAACTGACAAGCATTGGATGTTAGACGACCAGTGTTTTGTATCAGTTTCAGATGCAGAGTTGGACTATATAATGTCCGTAAGGGTAGGAAACACCGTTCTTTTGTTCTGGGCACACTCAGATTTCCTGCTGTATTAGAGACTCTAGAAAGCTAGAGTGTGCTTCTCGCTCTAAAGCAGAGTGTGATCCATGGATGAGAACTATGCTGTGTGTTTCCCTTCAGAAATGGACTTAAATCCCAGGCTCTGTGTCTTACTACAAGCAAGACTTCGTTTCAGGTAAGGGCAGTCACTTTTCTGCTCAAACGAACTACATCATTCACGAAGCTCACACGTTTCTCATCTTAACTGACAAGCATTGGATGTTAGTGGACCAGTGCTTTGTATCACTTTCAGAAGCAGAGTTGGACTAGATATTGTCCGTATGTGTAGGAACACCGTTCTTTTGTTCTCAGCACACTCACGTTTCCTGCTGGCTTAGAGACTTTAGAAAGCAAGAGCGTGCTTCTCGCTCTAAAGCAGAGTGTGTTCCATGGATGAGAACTATGCTGTGTGTTTCCCTTCAGAAATGGAGTTAAATCCCAGGCTCTTTGTCTTCCTACAAGCAAGACTTCGTTTCAGGTAAGGGCAGTCACTTTCCAGCTCAAACGAACTACATCCTTCACTGAGCTCACACGTTTATCATCTTAACAGACAAGCATTGGATGTTAGAAGACGAGTGCATTGTATCAGTTTCAGAAGTAGATTTGGACTACATATAGTCAGTATGTGTAGGAACAACCGTTCTTTTGTTCTGGGCACACTCAGATTTCCTGCTGTATTGGAGACTCTAGAAAGCAAGAGCGTGCATCTTGCTCTAAAGCAGAGTGTGATCCATTGATGAGAACAATGCTGTATGTTTCCCTTCAGAAATGGAGTTAAATCCCAGGCTCTGAGTCTTCCTACAAGGAAGACTTCAATTCAGGTAAGGGCAGTCACTTTTCTGCTCAAACGAACTACACCGTTCACGAAGCTCACACGTTTCTCATCTTAACTGACAAGCATTGGATGTAAGATGGTCAGTGCTTTGTATCAGTTTCACAAGCAGATTTGGACTACATATGGTAAATATATGTAGGAAACACACTTCTTTTGTTCTGGGCACACTCAGATTTCCTGCTGTATTAGAGATTCTAGCAAGCAAGAGTGTGCTTCTCGCTCTAAAGCAGAGTGTGATCCATGGATGAGAACTATGCTGTGTGTTTCCCTTCAGAAATGGACTTAAATCCCAGGCTCTGTGTCTTACTACAAGCAAGACTTCGTTTCAGGTAAGGGCAGTCACTTTTCAGCTCAAGCGAACTACATTGTTCACTAAGCTCACACGTTTCTCATCTTAACTGACAAGCATTGGATGTTAGCGGACCAGTGCTTTGTATCACTTTCAGAAGCAGAGTTGGACTAGATATGGTCCGTATGTGTAGTAAACACCGTTCTTTTGTTCTCAGCAAACTCACGTTTCCTGCTGTCTTAGAGACTCTAGAAAGCGCGATCGTGCTTCTTGTTCTAAAGCAGAGTGTGATCAATGGATGAGAACACTGCTGTGTGTTTCACTTCAGAAATGGAGTTAAATCCCATGCTCTGTGTCTTCCTACAAGCAAGACTTCGTTTCATGTAAGTGCAGTCACTTTTCGGCTCAAAGGAACTACATCGTTCACTGAGCTCACACGTTTCTCATCTTAACAGACAAGCATTGGATGTTAGAGGACCAGTGCTTTGTATCAGTTTCAGAAGCAGAGTTGGACTAGATATGGTCCGTATGTGTAGGATACACCGTTCTTTTCTTCTCAGCACACTCATGTTTCCTGCTGTCTTAGAGACTCTAGAAAGCAAGAGTATGCTTCTTGTTCTAAAGCAGAGTGTGATCAATGGATGAGACAATGTTGTGTGTTTCTCTTCAGAAATGTAGTTAAATCCCATGCTCTGAGTCTCCCTACAAGCAAGACTTCGTTTCAGGTAAGGGCTGTCACTTTTCTGCTCAAAGGAACTACATCCTTCACGAAGCTCACACGTTTCTCATCTTAACTGACAACCATTGTATGTTAGAGGACCAGTGCTTTGTATCAGTTTCAGAAGCAGATTTGGACTACATATGGTCCATATGTGTAGGAAACACCGTTCTTTTGTTCCGGGCACACTCAGATTTCCTGCTGTATTAGAGACTCTACAAAGCAAGAGTGTGCTTCTCGCTCTAAAGCAGAGTGTGATCCATGGATGAGAACTATGCTGTGTGTTTCCTTTCAGAAATGGACTTAAATCCCAGGCTCTGTGTCTTACTACAAGCAAGACTTCGTTTCAGGTAAGGGCAGTCACTTTTCTGCTCAAATGAACTACATCATTCACGTGGCTCACACGTTTCTCATCTTAATTGACAAGCTTTGGATGTTAGAGGACCAGTGCTTCATATCAATTTCAGAAGAAGAGTTGGACTAGATATGGTCCACATGTGTAGGAAACACCGTTCTTTTGTTCTGGGCACACTCAGATTTCCTACTGTATTAGAGACTCTAGAAAGCAAGAGTGTGCTTCTCGCTCTAAAGCAGAGTGTGATCCATAGATGAGAACTATGCTGTGTGTTTCCCTTCAGAAATGGAGTTAAATCCCAGGCTCTGTGTCTTCCTACAAGCAAGACTTCGTTTCAGGTAAGGGCTGTCACTTTTCAGCTCAAACGAACTACATCGTTCACTGAGCTCACACATTTCTCATCTTAACAGACAAGCATTGGATGTTAGAGGACCAGTGCTTTGTATCAGTTTCAGAAGCAGAGTTGGACTAGATATGGTCCGTATGTGTAGGAAACACCGTTCTTTTGTTCTCAGCACACTCACGTTTCCTGCTGGCTTAGAGACTTTAGAAAGCAAGAGCGTGCTTCTCGCTCTAAAGCAGAGTGTGTTCCATGGATGAGAACTATGCTGTGTGTTTCCCTTCAGAAATGGAGTTAAATCCCAGGCTCTTTGTCTTCCTACAAGCAAGACTTCGTTTCAGGTAAGGGCAGTCACTTTCCAGCTCAAACGAACTACATCCTTCACTGAGCTCACACGTTTATCATCTTAACAGACAAGCATTGGATGTTAGAGGACCAGTGCATTGTATCAGTTTCAGAAGAAGATTTGGACTACATATAGTCAGTATGTGTAGGAACAACCGTTCTTTTGTTCTGGGCACACTCAGATTTCCTGCTGTATTGGAGACTCTAGAAAGCAAGAGCGTGCATCTTGCTCTAAAGCAGAGTGTGATCCATTGATGAGAACAATGCTGTATGTTTCCCTTCAGAAATGGAGTTAAATCCCAGACTCTGTGTCTTCCTACAGGCAAGACTTCGTTTCAGGTAAGGGCTGTCACTTTTCTGCTCAAAGGAACTACATCCTTCACGAAGCTCACACGTTTCTCATCTTAACTGACAACCATTGGATGTTAGAGGACCAGTGCTTTGTATCAGTTTCAGAAGCAGATTTGGACTACATATGGTCCATATGTGTAGGAAACACCGTTCTTTTGTTCCGGGCACACTCAGATTTCCTGCTGTATTAGAGAATCTAGAAAGCAAGAGGGTGCTTCTTGCTCTAAAGCAGAGTGTGATCCATGGATGAGAACTATGCTGTGTGTTTCCCTTCAGAAATGGAGTTAAATCCCAGGCTCTGTGTCTTCCTACAGGCAAGACTTCGTTTCAGATAAGGGCAGTCACTTTTCTGCTCAAACGAACTACATCGTTCACGAAGCTCAAACGTTTCTCATCTTAACAGACAAGCATTGGATTTTAGAGGACCAGTGTTTTGTATCAGTTTCAGATGCAGAGTTGGACTATATAATGTCCGTAAGGGTAGGAATCACCGTTCTTTTGTTCTCAGCACACTCACATTTCCTGCTGTCTTAGAGAATCTAGAAAGCAAGAGTGTGCTTCTTGTTCTAAAGCAGAGTTTGATCAATGGATGATTACACGGCTGTGTGTTTTACTTCAGAAATGGAGTTAAATCCCAGGCTCTGAGTCTTCCTACAAGGAAGACTTCAATTCAGGTAAGGGCAGTCACTTTTCTGCTCAAACGAACTACACCGTTCACGAAGCTCACACGTTTCTCATCTTAACTGACAAGCATTGGATGTAAGATGGTCAGTGCTTTGTATCAGTTTCACAAGCAGATTTGGACTACATATGGTAAATATATGTAGGAAACACCCTTCTTTTGTTCTGGGCACACTCAGATTTCCTGCTGTATTAGAGAATCTAGCAAGCAAGAGTGTGCTTCTCGCTCTAAAGCAGAGTGTGATCCATGGATGAGAACTATGCTGTGTGTTTCCCTTCAGAAATGGACTTAAATCCCAGGCTCTGTGTCTTACTACAAGCAAGACTTCGTTTCAGGTAAGGGCAGTCACTTTTCAGCTCAAACGAACTACATTGTTCACTAAGCTCACACGTTTCTCATCTTAACTGACAAGCATTGGATGTTAGCGGACCAGTGCTTTGTATCACTTTCAGAAGCAGAGTTGGACTAGATATGGTCCGTATGTCTAGTAAACACCGTTCTTTTGTTCTCAGCAAACTCACGTTTCCTGCTGTCTTAGAGACTCTAGAAAGCGCGATCGTGCTTCTTGTTCTAAAGCAGAGTGTGATCAATGGATGAGAACACTGCTGTGTGTTTCACTTCAGAAATGGAGTTAAATCCCATGCTTTGAGTCTTCCTACAAGCCAGACTTCGTTTCATGTAAGTG
This sequence comes from Onychomys leucogaster, assembly GCA_949786385.1. Lineage (NCBI taxonomy): Eukaryota > Metazoa > Chordata > Mammalia > Rodentia > Cricetidae > Onychomys > Onychomys leucogaster. Next base: position 1,520,525 of record CATKUP010000018.1, on the reverse strand, counting down.
CAGTCACTTTTCGGCTCAAAGGAACTACATCGTTCACTGAGCTCACACGTTTCTCATCTTAACAGACAAGCATTGGATGTTAGAGGACCAGTGCTTTGTATCAGTTTCAGAAGCAGAGTTGGACTAGATATGGTCCGTATGTGTAGGAAACATCGTTCTTTTCTTCTCAGCACACTCATGTTTCCTGCTGTCTTAGAGACTCTAGAAAGCAAGCGTATGCTTCTTGTTCTAAAGCAGAGTGTGATCAATGGATGAGACAATGTTGTGTGTTTCTCTTCAGAAATGTAGTTAAATCCCATGCTCTGAGTCTCCCTACAAGCAAGACTTCGTTTCAGGTAAGGGCTGTCACTTTTCTGCTCAAAGGAACTACATCCTTCACGAAGCTCACACGTTTCTCATCTTAACTGACAACCATTGGATGTTAGAGGACCAGTGCTTTGTATCAGTTTCAGAAGCAGATTTGGTCTACATATGGTCCATATGTGTAGGAAACACCGTTCTTTTGTTCCGGGCACACTCAGATTTCCTGCTGTATTAGAGACTCTAGAAAGCAAGAGTGTGCTTCTCGCTCTAAAGCAGAGTGTGATCCATGGATGAGAACTATGCTGTGTGTTTACTTTCAGAAATGGACTTAAATCCCAGGCTCTGTGTCTTACTACAAGCAAGACTTCGTTTCAGGTAAGGGCAGTCACTTTTCTGCTCAAATGAACTACATCATTCACAAGGCTCACACGTTTCTCATCTTAATTGACAAGCTTTAGATGTTAGAGGACCAGTGCTTCATATCAATTTCAGAAGAAGAGTTGGACTAGATATGGTCCACATGTGTAGGAAACACCGTTCTTTTGTTCTGGGCACACTCAGATTTCCTGCTGTATTAGAGACTCTAGAAAGCTAGAGTGTGCTTCTCGCTCTAAAGCAGAGTGTGATCCATGGATGAGAACTATGCTGTGTGTTTCCCTTTAGAAATGGACTTAAATCCCAGGCTCTGTGTCTTACTACAAGCAAGACTTCGTTTCAGGTAAGGGCAGTCACTTTTCAGCTCAAACGAACTACATTGTTCACTAAGCTCACACGTTTCTCATCTTAACTGACAAGCATTGGATGTTAGTGGACCAGTGCTTTGTATCACTTTCAGAAGCAGAGATGGACTAGATATGGTCTGTATGTGTAGGAAACACCGTTCTTTTGTTCTCAGCAAACTCACGTTTCCTGCTGTCTTAGAGACTCTAGAAAGCGCGATCGTGCTTCTTGTTCTAAAGCAGAGTGTGATCAATGGATGAGAACACTGCTGTGTGTTTCACTTCAGAAATGGAGTTAAATCCCATGCTCTGAGTCTTCCTACAAGCAAGACTTCGTTTCATGTAAGTGCAGTCACTTTTCGGCTCAAAGGAACTACATCGTTCACTGAGCTCACACGTTTCTCATCTTAACAGACAAGCATTGGATGTTAGAGGACCAGTGCTTTGTATCAGTTTCAGAAGCAGAGTTGGACTAGATATGGTCCGTATGTGTAGGAAACACCGTTCCTTTCTTCTCAGCACACTCATGTTTCCTGCTCTCTTAGAGACTCTAGAAAGCAAGAGCGTGCTTCGTGTTCTAAAGCAGAGTGTGATCAATGGATGAGACAATGTTGTGTGTTTCTCTTCAGAAATGTAGTTAAATCCCATGCTCTGAGTCTCCCTACAAGCAAGACTTCGTTTCAGGTAAGGGCTGTCACTTTTCTGCTCAAAGGAACTACATCCTTCACGAAGCTCACACGTTTCTCATCTTAACTGACAACCATTGGATGTTAGAGGACCAGTGCTTTTTATCAGTTTCAGTAACAGAGTTGGACTAGATATGGTCCGTATGTGTAGGAAACACCGTTCTTTTGTTCTCAGCACACTAACATTTCCTGCTGTCTTAGAGAATCTAGAAAGCAAGAGTGTGCTTCTCGCTCTAAAGCAGAGTGTGATCCATAGATGAGAACTATGCTGTGTGTTTCCCTTCAGAAATGGAGTTAAATCCCAGGCTCTGTGTCTTCCTACAAGCAAGACTTCGTTTCAGGTAAGGGCTGTCACTTTTCAGCTCAAACGAACTACATCGTTCACTGAGCTCACACATTTCTCATCTTAACAGACAAGCATTGGATGTTAGAGGACCAGTGCTTTGTATCAGTTTCAGAAGCAGAGTTGGACTAGATATGGTCCGTATGTGTAGGAAACACCGTTCTTTTGTTCTCAGCACACTCACGTTTCCTGCTGTTTTAGAGACTCTAGAAAGCAAGAGCGTGCTTAGTGTTCTAAAGCAGAGTGTGATCCATGGATGAGAACTATGCTGTGTGTTTCCCTTCAGAAATGGAGTTAAATCCCAGGATCTGAGTCTTCCTACAAGCAAGACTTCAATTCAGGTAAGGGCAGTCACTTTTCTGCTCAAACTAACTACATCGTTCACGAAGCTCACACGTTTCTCATCTTAACTGACAAGCATTGGATGTTAGACGGTCAGTGCTTTGTATCAGTTTCAGAAGCAGATGTGGACTACATATGGTCCATATGTGTAGGAAACACCGTTCTTTTGTTCTGGGCACACTCAGATTTCCTGCTGTATTAGAGACTCTAGAAAGCTAGAGTGTGCTTCTCGCTCTAAAGCAGAGTGTGATCCATGGATGAGAACTATGCTGTGTGTTTCCCTTCAGAAATGGACTTAAATCCCAGGCTCTGTGTCTTACTACAAGCAAGACTTCGTTTCAGGTAAGGACAGTCACTTTTCAGCTCAAATGAACTACATTGTTCACTAAGCTCACATGTTTCTCATCTTAACTGACAAGCATTGTATGTTAGCGGACCAGTGCTTTGTATCACTTTCAGAAGCAGAGATGGACTAGATATGGTCTGTATGTGTAGGAAACACCGTTCTTTTGTTCTCAGCAAACTCACGTTTCCTGCTGTCTTAGAGACTCTAGAAAGCGCGATCGTGCTTCTTGTTCTAAAGCAGAGTGTGATCAATGGATGAGAACACTGCTGTGTGTTTCACTTCAGAAATGGAGTTAAATCCCATGCTCTGAGTCTTCCTACAAGCAAGACTTCGTTTCATGTAAGTGCAGTCACTTTTCGGCTCAAAGGAACTACATCGTTCACTGAGCTCACACGTTTCTCATCTTAACAGACAAGCATTGGATGATAGAGGACCAGTGCTTTGTATCAGTTTCAGAAGCAGAGTTGGACTAGATATGGTCCGTATGTGTAGGAAACACAGTTCTTTTGTTTTTAGCAAAATCATGTTTCCTGCTGTCTTAGAGACTCTAGAAAGCAAGAGCTTGCGTCTTGTTCTAAAGAGGAGTATGATCAATGGATGAGAACACTGATGTGTGTTTCACTTCAGAAATGGAGTTAAATCCCAGGCTCTGAGTATTCCTACAAGCAAGACTTCGTTTCAGGTAAGGGCAGTCACTTTTCTGCTCAAACGAACTACATCGTTCATGAAGCTCACACGTTTCCCATCTTAACTGTACAAGCATTGGATGTTAGAGGACCAGTGCTTTGTATCAATTTCAGAAGAAGAGTTGGACTACATATGGTCTGTATGTGTAGGAAACTCCGTTCTTTGTTCTGGGCACACTCAGATTTCCTGCTGTATGAGAGACTCTAGAAAGCAAGAGCGTGCTTCTTGCTGTAAAGCAGAGTGTGATCCATGGGTGAGAACTATGCTGTGTGTTTCCCTTCAGAAATAGAGTTAAATCCCAATCTTTGTGTCTTCCTACAAGCAAGACTTCGTTTCAGGTAAAGGCATTCACTTTTCAGCTCAAACGAACTACATCGTTCACGGAGCTCACACGTTTCTCATCTTAACTGTACAAGCATTGGATGTTAGAGGACCAGTGCTTTGTATCAGTTTAAGAAGGAGAGTTGGACTAGATATGGTCCGTATGTGTAGGAAACACCTTTCTTTTGTTCTCAGCACACTCACTTTTCCTGCTGTGTTAGAGACTCTAGAAAGCAAGAGCGTGCGTCTCGCTCTAAAGCAGAGTGTGATCTATGGGTGAGAACTATGCTGTGTGTTTCCCTTCAGAAATGGAGTTAAATCCCAATCTCTTTGTCTTCCTACAAGCAAGACTTCGTTTCAGGTAACGGCAGTCACTTTTCAGCTCAAACGAACTACATCGTTCACTGAGCTCACACATTTCTCTTCTTAACAGACAAGCATTGGATGTAAGAGGACCATTTCTTTGTATCAGTTTGAGAAGCAGAGTTGGACTAGATATGGTCCGTATGTGTAGGAAACACAGTTCTTTTGTTCTCAGCACACTCACCTTTCCTGCTGTATGATAGACTCTAGAAAGCAAGAGCGTGCTTCTTGCTGTAAAGCAGAGTGTGATCCATGGGTGAGAACTATGCTGTGTGTTTCCCTTCATAAATGGAGTTAAATCCCAATCTTTGTGTCTTCCTACAAGCAAGATTCGTTTCAGGTAACGGCAGTCACTTTTCAGCTCAAACGAACTACATCGTTCACTGAGCTCACACATTTCTTCTTCTTAACAGACAAGCATTGGATGTTAGAGGACCAGTGCTTTGTTTCAGTTTAAAAAGGAGAGTTGGAAGAGATATGGTCCATATGTGTAGGAAACACCGTTGTTTTGTTCTCAGCACACTCACGTTTCATGCTGTCTTAGAGACTCTAGAAAGCAAGAGCGTGCTTCTTGTTCTAAAGCAGAGTGTGATCAATGGATGAGAACACTGCTGTGTGTTTCACTTCAGAAATGGAGTTAAATCCCAGGCTCTGAGTCTTCCAACAAGCAAGACTTACTTTCAGGTAAGGGCAGTCACTTTTCTGCTCAAAAGAACTACATCGTTCACGAACATCACACGTTTCTCATCTTAAAAGACAAGCATTGGATGTTAGAGGACCAGTGCTTTTTTATCAGTTTCAGAAGAAGAGTTGGACTACATATGGTCCGTATGTGTAGGAAACTCCGTTCTTTTGTTCTGGGCACACTCAGATTACCTGCAATGTTAGAGATTCTAAAAGCAAGAGCATGCTTCTCGCTCTAAAGCAGTGTGTGATCCATGGATGAGAAGAATGCTGTGTGTTTCCCTTAAGAAATGGAGTTAAATCCCAGGCTCTGTGTCTTACTACAAGCAAGACTTCGTTTCAGGTAATGGCAGTCACTTTTCAGTTCAAAGGAACTACATCATTCACAAAGCTCACACGTTTCTCATCTTAACTGACAAGCATAGGATGTTAGAGCACCAGTGCTTTGTATCAGTTTCAGAAGCAGAGTTGGACTAGATATGGTCCGTACGTGTAGGAAACACCGTTCTTTTGTTCTCAGCACACTTACGTTTCCTGCTGTCTTAGAGACTTTAGAAAGAAAGGGCGTGCTACTTGCTCTAAAGCAGAGTGTGATCCATGGATGAGACCTATGCTGTGTGTTTCATTTCAGAAATGGAGTTAAATCCCAGGCTCTGTGTCTTCCTACAAGCAAGATTTTGTTTCAGGTAAGGGCAGTCACTTTTCTGCTCAAAGGAACTACATCGTTCACGGAGCTCACACGTTTCTCGTCTTAACAGACAAGCATTGGATGTTAGAGGACCAGTGCTTTGTATCAGTTTAAGAAGGAGAGTTGGACTAGATATGGTCCGTATGTGTAGGAAACACCTTTCATTTGTTCTCAGCACACTCACGTTTCCTGCTGTCTTAGAGAATCCAGAAAGCAAGAGCGTGCTTCTTGTTCTGAAGCAGAGTGTGATCAATGGATGATTACTCTGCTGTGTGTTTCCCTTCAGAAATGGAGTTAAATCCCAGGCTCTGTGTCTTCCTACAAGCAAGACTTCGTTTCAGGTAAGGGCAGTCACTTTTCAGCTCAAACGAACTACATCGTTCACGGAGCTCACACGTTTCTCATCTTAACAGAGAAGCATTGGATGTTAGAGGACCAGTGCTTTGTATCAGTTTAAGAAGCAGAGTTGGATTAGATATGGTCCGTATGTGTAGGAAATACAGTTCATTTTTTTTTAGCAAAATCATGTTTCCTGCTGTCTTAGAGACTCTAGAAAGCAAGAGCTTGCGTCTTGTTCTAAAGAGGAGTATGATCAATGGATGAGAACACTGATGTGTGTTTCACTTCAGAAATGGAGTTAAATCCCAGGCTCTGAGTATTCCTACAAGAAAGACTTCGTTTCAGGTAAGGGCAGTCACTTTTCTGCTCAAACGAACTACATCGTTCATGAAGCTCACACGTTTCCCATCTTAACTGTACAAGAATTGGATGTTAGAGGACCAGTGCTTTGTATCAATTTCAGAAGAAGAGTTGGACTACATATGGTCTGTATGTGTAGGAAACTCCGTTATTTGTTCTGGGCACACTCAGATTTCCTGCTGTATGAGAGACTCTAGAAAGCAAGAGCGTGCTTCTTGCTGTAAAGCAGAGTGTGATCCATGGGTGAGAACTATGCTGTGTGTTTCGCTTCAGAAATAGAGTTAAATCCCAATCTTTGTGTCTTCCTACAAGCAAGACTTCGTTTCAGGTAAAGGCATTCACTTTTCAGCTCAAACGAACTACATCGTTCACGGAGCTCACACGTTTCTCATCTTAACTGTACAAGCATTGGATGTTAGAGGACCAGTGCTTTGTATCAGTTTAAGAAGGAGAGTTGGACTAGATATGGTCCGTATGTGTAGGAAACACCTTTCATTTGTTCTCAGCACACTCACATTTCCTGCTGTGTTAGAGACTCTAGAAAGCAAGAGCATGCGTCTCGCTCTAAAGCAGAGTGTGATCCATGGATGAGAACTATGCTGTGTGTTTCCCTTCAGAAATGGAGTTAAGTCCAAATCTCTGTGTCTTCCTACAAGCAAGACTTCATTTCAGGTAACGGCACTCACTTTTCAGCTCAAACGAACTACATCGTTCTCTCAGCTCACACATTTCTCATCTTAACAGACAAGCATTGGATGTTAGCGGACCAGTGCTTTGTGTCAGTTTCAGAAAGAGAATTGGACAAGATATGGTCCGTATGTGTAGGAAACACCGTTCTTTTGTTCTAGCACATTCACGTTTCCTGCTGTCTTAGAGTCTCTAGAAAGCAAGAGCGTGCTTCTTGTTCTAAAGCAGAGTGTGATCAATGGATGAGAACAAAGCTGTGTGTTTCACTTCAGAAATGGAGTTAAATCCCAGGCTCTGATTCTTCCTACAAGCAAGACTTTGTTTCAGGTAAGGGCAGTCACTTCCCTGCTCAAATGAACTACATCGTTCACAAAGATCACACGTTTCTCATCTTAACTGACAAGCATTGGATGTTAGAGGGTCAGTGCTTTGTATCAGTTTCAGAGGAAGAGGTGGAGTACATTTGGTCTGTATGTGTAGGAAACTCCGTTCTATTATTCTTGGCACACTCAGATTTCCTGCTGTATTAGAGACTCTAGAAAGCAAGAGCATGCTTCTTGATCTAAAGCAGAGTGTGATCCATGGATGAGAACTATGCTGTGTGTTTCCCTTCAGAAATGGAGTTAAATCCCAATCTCTTTGTCTTCCTAAAAGCAAGACTTCGTTTCAGGTAAGGGCAGTCACTTTTCTGCTCAAACGAACTACATCGTTCACGAAGCTCACACGTTTCTCATCTTAACAGACAAGCATTGGATGTTAGAGGACCAGTGCTTTGTATCAGTTTCAGAAGCAGAGTTGAACTAGATATGGTCCGTATGTGTAGGAAACACCGTTCTTTTGTTCTCAGCACACACACGTTTCCTGCTGTCTTAGAGACTCTAGAAAGCAAGAGCTTGCTTCTTGTTCTAAAGCAGAGTGTGATCAGTGGATGATTACACTGCTGTGTGTTTCCCTTCAGAAATGGAGTTAAATCCCAGCCTCTGAGTCTTATTACAAGCAAGACTTCGTTTCAGGTAAGGGCAGTCACTTTTCAGTTCAAAGGAACTACATCATTCACAAAGCTCACACGTTTCTCATCTTAACTGACAAGCATAGGATGTTAGAGGACCAGTGCTTTGTATCAGTTTCAGAAGCAGAGTTGGACTACATATGGTCCGTATGTGTAGGAAACACCGTTCTTTTGTTCTCAGCACACTCACGTTTCCTGCTGTCTTAGAGACTTTAGAAACAAGAGCGTGCTTCTCGCTCTAAAGCAGAGTGTGATCCATGGATGAGAACTATGCTGTGTGTTTCCCTTCAGAAATGGAGTTAAATCCCAGGCTCTGTGTCTTCCTACAAGCAAGACTTCGTTTCAGGTAAGGGCAGTCACTTTTCTGCTCAAACGAACTACATCGTTCACTGAGCTCACACATTTCTCATCTTAACAGACAAGCATTGGATGTTACATACCAGTGCTTTGTATCAGTTTAAGAAGGAGAGTTGGACTAGATATGGTCCGTATGTGTAGGAAACACCTTTCTTTTGTTCTCAGCACACTCACGTTTCCTGCTGTCTTAGAGAATCTAGAAAGCAAGAGCGTGCTTCTTGTTCTGAAGCAGAGTGTGATCAATGGATGATTACACTGCTGTGTGTTTCCCTTCAGAAATGGAGTTAAATCCCAGGCTCTGTGTCTTCCTACAAGCAAGACTTCGTTTCAGGTAAGGGCAGTCACTTTTCAGCTCAAACGAACTACATCGTTCACGGAGCTCACACATTTCTCATCTTAACAGAGAAGCATTGGATGTTAGAGGACCAGTGCTTTGTATCAGTTTAAGAAGCAGAGTTGGACTAGATATGGTCCATATGTGTAGGAAACACAGTTCTTTTGTTTTTAGCAAAATCATGTTTCCTGCTGTCTTACAGACTCTAGAAAGCAAGAGCGTGCTTCTTGTTCTAAAGAGGAGTATGATCAATGGATGAGAACACTGATGTGTGTTTCACTTCAGAAATGGAGTTAAATCCCAGGCTCTGTGTCTTCCTACAAGCAAGACTTCGTTTCAGGTAAGGGCAGTCACTTTTCTGCTCAAACGAACTACATCGTTCACGGAGCTCAAACGTTTCTCGTCTTAACAGACAAGCATTGGATGTTAGAGGACCAGTGCTTTGTATCAGTTTAAGAAGGAGAGTTGGACTAGATATAGTCCACATGTGTAGGAAACACCTTTCTTTTGTTCTCAGCACACTCACTTTTCCTGCTGTATGATAGACTCTAGAAAGCAAGAGCGTGCTTCTTGCTGTAAAGCAGAGTGTGATCCATGGGTGAGAACTATGCTGTGTGTTTCCCTTCAGAAATGGAGTTAAATCCCAATCTTTGTGTCTTCCTACAAGCAAGACTTCGTTTCAGGTAACAGCAGTCACTTTTCAGCTCAAACGAACTACATCGTTCACTGAGCTCACACATTTCTCTTCTTAACAGACAAGCATTGGATGTTAGAGGACCAGTGCTTTGTTTCAGTTTAAGAAGGAGAGTTGGAAGAGATATGGTCCATATGTGTAGGAAACACCGTTGTTTGTTCTCAGCACACTCACGTTTCCTGCTGTCTTAGAGACTCTAGAAAGCAAGAGCGTGCTTCTTGTTCTAAAGCAGAGTGTGATCAATGGATGAGAACACTGCTGTGTGTTTCACTTCAGAAATGGAGTTAAATCCCAGGCTCTGAGTCTTCCTACAAGCAAGACTTACTTTCAGGTAAGGGCAGTCACTTTTCTGCTCAAAAGAACTACATCGTTCACGAACATCACACGTTTCTCATCTTAACAGACAAGCATTGGATGTTAGCGGACCAGTGCTTTGTGTCAGTTTCAGAAACAGAATTGGACAAGATATGGTCCGTATGTGTAGGAAACACCGTTCTTTTGTTCTAGCACATTCACGTTTCCTGCTGTCTTAGAGTCTCTAGAAAGCAAGAGCGTGCTTCTTGTTCTAAAGCAGAGTGTGATCAATGGATGAGAACAAAGCTGTGTGTTTCACTTCAGAAATGGAGTTAAATCCCAGGCTCTGATTCTTCCTACAAGCAAGACTTTGTTTCAGGTAAGGGCAGTCACTTCCCTGCTCAAATGAACTACATCGTTCACAAAGATCACACGTTTCTCATCTTAACTGACAAGCATTGGATGTTAGAGGGTCAGTGCTTTGTATCAGTTTCAGAGGAAGAGTTGGACTACATTTGGTCTGTATGTGTAGGAAACTCCGTTCTATTATTCTTGGCACACTCAGATTTCCTGCTGTATTAGAGACTCTAGAAAGCAAGAGCATGCTTCTTGATCTAAAGCAGAGTGTGATCCATGGATGAGAACTATGCTGTGTGTTTCCCTTCAGAAATGGAGTTAAATCCCAATCTCTTTGTCTTCCTACAAGCAAGACTTCGTTTCAGGTAAGGGCAGTCACTTTTCTGCTCAAACGAACTACGTCGTTCACGAAGCTCACACGTTTCTCATCTTAACAGACAAGCATTGGATGTTAGAGGACCAGTGCTTTGTATCAGTTTCAGAAGCAGAGTTGAACTAGATATGGTCCGTATGTGTAGGAAACACCGTTCTTTTGTTCTCAGCACACACACGTTTCCTGCTGTCTTAGAGACTCTAGAAAGCAAGAGCTTGCTTCTTGTTCTAAAGCAGAGTGTGATCAGTGGATGATTACACTGCTGTGTGTTTCCCTTCAGAAATGGAGTTAAATCCCAGCCTCTGAGTCTTATTACAAGCAAGACTTCGTTTCAGGTAAGGGCAGTCACTTTTCAGTTCAAAGGAACTACATCATTCACAAAGCTCACACGTTTCTCATCTTAACTGACAAGCATAGGATGTTAGAGGACCAGTGCTTTGTATCAGTTTCAGAAGAAGAGTTGGACTACATATGGTCCGTATGTGTAGGAAACACCGTTCTTTTGTTCTTAGCACACTCACGTTTCCTGCTGTCTTAGAGACTTTAGAAACAAGAGCGTGCTTCTCGCTCTAAAGCAGAGTGTGATCCATGGATGAGAACTATGCTGTGTGTTTCCCTTCAGAAATGGAGTTAAATCCCAGGCTCTGTGTCTTCCTACAAGCAAGACTTCGTTTCAGGTAAGGGCAGTCACTTTTCTGCTCAAACGAACTACATCGTTCACTGAGCTCACACATTTCTCATCTTAACAGACAAGCATTGGATGTTACATACCAGTGCTTTGTATCAGTTTAAGAAGGAGAGTTGGACTATATATGGTCCGTATGTGTAGGAAACACCTTTCTTTTGTTCTCAGCACACTCACGTTTCCTGCTGTCTTAGAGAATCTAGAAAGCAAGAGCGTGCTTCTTGTTCTGAAGCAGAGTGTGATCAATGGATGATTACACTGCTGTGTGTTTCCCTTCAGAAATGGAGTTAAATCCCAGGCTCTGTGTCTTCCTACAAGCAAGACTTCATTTCAGGTAAGGGCAGTCACTTTTCAGCTCAAATGAACTACATCGTTCACGGAGCTCACACATTTCTCATCTTAACAGAGAAGCATTGGATGTTAGAGGACCAGTGCTTTGTATCAGTTTAAGAAGCAGAGTTGGACTAGATATGGTCCGTATGTGTAGGAAACACAGTTCTTTTGTTTTTAGCAAAATCATGTTTCCTGCTGTCTTAGAGACTCTAGAAAGCAAGAGCGTGCTTCTTGTTCTAAAGAGGAGTATGATCAATGGATGAGAACACTGATGTGTGTTTCACTTCAGAAATGGAGTTAAATCCCAGGCTCTGTGTCTTCCTACAAGCAAGACTTCGTTTCAGGTAAGGGCAGTCACTTTTCTGTTCAAACGAACTACATCGTTCACGGAGCTCAAACGTTTCTCATCTTAACAGACAAGCATTGGATGTTAGAGGACCAGTGCTTTGTATCAGTTTAAGAAGGAGAGTTGGACTAGATATGGTCCACATGTGTAGGAAACACCTTTCTTTTGTTCTCAGCACACTCACTTTTCCTGCTGTGTTAGAGACTCTAGAAAGCAAGAGCGTGCGTCTCGCTCTAAAGCAGAGTGTGATCCATGGGTGAGAACTATGCTGTGTGTTTCCCTTCAGAAATGGAGTTAAATCCCAATCTCTTTGTCTTCCTACAAGCAAGACTTCGTTTCAGGTAACGGCAGTCACTTTTCAGCTCAAACGAACTACATCGTTCACTTAGCTCACACATTTCTCTTCTTAACAGACAAGCATTGGATGTAAGAGGACCAGTTCTTTGTATCAGTTTAAGAAGCAGAGTTGGACTAGATATGGTCCGTATGTGTAGGAAACACAGTTCTTTTGTTCTCAGCACACTCACCTTTCCTGCTGTCTTAGAGACTCTAGAAGGCAAGAGCGTGCTTCTTGTTCTAAAGCAGAGTGTGATCAATGGATGAGAACAAAGCTGTGTGTTTCACTTCAGAAATGGAGTTAAATCCCAGGCTCTGAGTATTCCTACAAGCAAGACTTCGTTTCAGGTAAGGGCAGTCACTTTCCTGCTCAAACGAACTACATCGTTCACAAAGATCACATGTTTCTCATCTTAACTGACAAGCATTGGATGTTAGAGGCCCAGTGCTTTGTATCAGTTTCAGAAGAAGAGTTGGACTACATATGGTCTGTATGTGTAGGAAACTCCGTTCTTTGTTCTGGGCACACTCAGATTTCCTGCTGTATGATAGACTCTAGAAAGCAAGAGCGTGCTTCTTGCTGTAAAGCAGAGTGTGATCCATGGGTGAGAACTATGCTGTGTGTTTCCCTTCAGAAATGGAGTTAAATCCCAATCTTTGTGTCTTCCTACAAGCAAGACTTCGTTTCAGGTAACAGCAGTCACTTTTCAGCTCAAACGAACTACATCGTTCACTGAGCTCACACATTTCTCTTCTTAACAGACAAGCATTGGATGTTAGAGGACCAGTGCTTTGTTTCAGTTTAAGAAGGAGAGTTGGAAGAGATATGGTCCATATGTGTAGGAAACACCGTTGTTTTGTTCTCAGCACACTCACGTTTCCTGCTGTCTTAGAGACTCTAGAAGCAAGAGCGTGCTTCTTGTTCTAAAGCAGAGTGTGATCAATGGATGAGAACACTGCTGTGTGTTTCACTTCAGAAATGGAGTTAAATCCCAGGCTCTGAGTCTTCCTACAGGCAAGACTTACTTTCAGGTAAGGGCAGTCACTTTTCTGCTCAAAAGAACTACATCGTTCACGAACATCACACGTTTCTCATCTTAACAGACAAGCATTGGATGTTAGAGGACCAGTGCTTTTTTATCAGTTTCAGAAGAAGAGTTGGACTACATATGGTCCGTATGTGTAGGAAACTCCATTCTTTTGTCCTGGGCACACTCAGATTACCTGCTATATTAGAGATTCTAAAAGCAAGAGCGTGCTTCTCGCTCTAAAGCAGAGTGTGATCCATGGATGAGAAGAATGCTGTGTGTTTCCCTTCAGAAATGGGGTTAAATCCCAGGCTCTGTGTCTTACTACAAGCAAGACTTCGTTTCAGGTAATGGCAGTCACTTTTCAGTTCAAAGGAACTACATCATTCACAAAGCTCACACGTTTCTCATCTTAACTGACAAGCATAGAATGTCAGAGGAACAGTGCTTTGTATCAATTTCAGAAGCAGAGTTGGACTAGATATGGTCCGTACATGTAGGAAACACCGTTCTTTTGTTCTCAGCACACTTACGTTTCCTGCTGTCTTAGAGACTTTAGAAATAAAGAGCGTGCTTCTTGCTCTAAAGCAGAGTGTGATCCATGGATGGGACCTATGCTGTGTGTTTCATTTCAGAAATGGAGTTAAATCCCAGGCTCTGTGTCTTCCTACAAGCAAGACTTTGTTTCAGGTAAGGGCAGTCACTTTTAAGCTCAAACGAACTACATCGTTCACGGAGCTCACACGTTTCTCGTCTTAACAGACAAGCATTGGATGTTAGAGGACCAGTGCTTTGTATTAGTTTAAGAAGGAGAGTTGGACTAGATATGGTCCGTATGTGTAGGAAACAACTTTCATTTGTTCTCAGCACACTCACGTTTCCTGCTGTGTTAGAGACTCTTGAAAGCAAGAGCATGCGTCTCGCTCTAAAGCAGAGTGTGATCCATGGATGAGAACTATGCTGTGTGTTTCCCTTCAGAAATGGAGTTAAATCCCAATCTCTGTGTCTTCCTACAAGCAAGACTTCATTTCATGTAAGGGCAATCATTTTTCAGCTCAAACGAACTACATCGTTCACGAACCTCACACGTTTCTCATCTTAACAGACAAGCATTGGATGTTAGAGGACCAGTGCTTTGTATCAGTTTCAGAAGCAGAGTTGGTCTAGATATGGTCCGTATGTGCAGGAAACACAGTTCTTTTGTTCTAAGCACACACACGTTTCCTGCTGTCTTAGAGACTCCAGAAAGCAAGAGCGTGCTTCTTGTTCTAAAGCAGAGTGTGATCAATGGATGATTACACTGCTGTGTGTTTCACTTCAGAAATGGAGTTAAATCCCAGGGTCTGAGTCTTCCTACAAGCAAGACTTCGTTTCAGGTAAGGGCAGTCACTTTTCAGCTCAAACGAACTTCATCGTTCACTGAGCTCACACATTTCACTTCTTAACAGACAAGCATTGGATGTAAGAGGACTAGTTCTTTGTATCAGTTTAAGAAGCAGAGTTGGACTAGATATGGTCCGTATGTGTAGGAAACACAGTTCTTTTGTTCTCAGCACACTCACCTTTCCTGCTTTCTTAGAGTCTGTAGAAAGCAAGAGTGTGCTTCTTGTTCTAAAGCAGAGTGTGATCAATGGATGAGAACAAAGCTGTGTGTTTCACGTCAGAAATGGAGTTAAATCCCAGGCTCTGAGTCTTCCTACAAGCAAGACTTCGTTTAAGGTAAGGGCAGTCACTTTCCTGCTCAAATGAACTACATCGTTCACAAAGATCACACGTTTCTCATCTTAACTGACAAGCATTGGATGTTAGAGGACCAGTGCTTTGTATCAGTTTCAGAGGAAGAGTTGGACTACATTTGGTCCATATGTGTAGGAAACTCCGTTCTTTTAATCTGGGCACACTCAGATATCCTGCTGTATTAGAGACTCTAGAAAGCAAGAGCATGCTTCTTGCTCTAAAGCAGAGTGTGATCCATGGATGAGAACTATGCTGTGTGTTTCCATTCAGAAATGGAGTTAAATCCCAGCCTCTGTGTCTTCCTACAAGCAAGACTTCGTTTCAGGTAAGGGCAGTCACTTTTCTGCTCAAACGAACTACATCGTTCACGAAGCTCACACGTTTCTCATGTTAACAGACAAGCATTGGATGTTAGAGGACCAGTGCTTTGTATCAGTTTCAGAAGCAGAGTTGAACTAGATATGGTCCGTATGTGTAGGAAACACCGTTCTTTTGTTCTCAGCACACACACGTTTCCTGCTGTCTTAGAGACTCTAGAAAGCAAGAGCTTGCTTCTTGTTCTAAAGCAGAGTGTGATCAGTGGATGATTACACTGCTGTGTGTTTCACTTCAGAAATGGAGTTAAATCCCAGGCTCTGAGTCTTCCTACAAGCAAGACTTCGATTCAGGTAAGGGCAGTCACTTTTCTGCTCAAACGAACTACATTGTTTACGAAGCTCACACGTTTCTCATCTTAACTGACAAGCATTGGATGTTAGAGGGTCAGTGCTTTGTATCAGTTTCAGAAGCAGATTTGGACTACATATGGTCTGTATGTGTAGGAAACACCGTTCTTTTGTTCTGGGCACACTCAGATTACCTGCTATATTAGAGATTGTAAAAGCAAGAGCGTGTTTCTTGCTCTAAAGCAGAGTGTGATGCATGGATGAAAAAAATGCTGTGTGTTTCCCTTCAGAAATGGAGTTAAATCCCAGCCTCTGTGTCTTATTACAAGCAAGACTTCGATTCAGGTAAGGGCAGTCACTTTTCAGTTCAAAGGAACTACATCATTCACAAAGCTCACACGTTTCTCATCTTAACTGACAAGCATAGGATGTTAGAGGACCAGTGCTTTGTATCAGTTTCAGAAGCAGAGTTGGACTAGATATGGTCCGTATGTGTAGGAAACACCGTTCTTTTGTTCTCAGCACACTCACGTTTCCTGCTGTCTTAGAGACTTTAGAAAGCAAGAGCGTGCTTCTCGCTCTAAAGCAGAGTGTGATCCATGGATGAGAACTATGCTGTGTGTTTCCCTTCAGAAATGGAGTTAAATCCCAGGCTCTGTGTCTTCCTACAAGCAAGACTTCGTTTCAGGTAAGGGCAGTCACTTTTCAGCTCAAACGAACTACATCGTTCACTGAGCTCACACATTTCTCATCTTAACAGACAAGCATTGGATGTTACATACCCGTGCTTTGTATCAGTTTAAGAAGGAGAGTTGGACTAGATATGGTCCGTATGTGTAGGAAACACCTTTCTTTTGTTCTCAGCACACTCACGTTTCCTGCTGTCTTAGAGAATCTAGAAAGCAAGAGCGTGCTTCTTCTTCTGAAGCATAGTGTGATCAATGGATGATTACACTGCTGTGTGTTTCCCTTCAGAAATGGAGTTAAATCCCAGGCTCTGTGTCTTCCTACAAGCAAGACTTCGTTTCAGGTAAGGGCAGTCACTTTTCAGCTCAAACGAACTACATCGTTCACGGAGCTCACACGTTTCTCATCTTAACAGAGAAGCATTGGATGTTAGAGGACCAGTGCTTTGTATCAGTTTAAGAAGCAGAGTTGGACTAGATATGGTCCATATGTGTAGGAAACACAGTTCTTTTGTTTTTAGCAAAATCATGTTTCCTGCTGTCTTGGAGACTCTAGAAAGCAAGAGCTTGCGTCTTGTTCTAAAGAGGAGTATGATCAATGGATGAGAACACTGATGTGTGTTTCACTTCAGAAATGGAGTTAAATCCCAGGCTCTGAGTATTCCTACAAGAAAGACTTCGTTTCAGGTAAGGGCAGTCACTTTTCTGCTCAAACGAACTACATCGTTCATGAAGCTCACACGTTTCCCATCTTAACTGTACAAGCATTGGATGTTAGAGGACCAGTGCTTTGTATCAATTTCAGAAGAAGAGTTGGACTACATATGGTCTGTATGTGTAGGAAACTCCGTTCTTTGTTCTGGGCACACTCAGATTTCCTGCTGTATGAGAGACTCTAGAAAGCAAGAGCGTGCTTCTTGCTGTAAAGCAGAGTGTGATCCATGGGTGAGAACTATGTTGTGTGTTTCCCTTCAGAAATAGAGTTAAATCCCAATCTTTGTGTCTTCCTACAAGCAAGACTTCGTTTCAGGTAAAGGCATTCACTTTTCAGCTCAAACGAACTACATCGTTCACGGAGCTCACACGTTTCTCATCTTAACAAACAAGCATTGGATGTTAGAGGACCAGTGCTTTGTATCAGTTTAAGAAGGAGAGTTGGACTAGATATGGTCCGTATGTGTAGGAAACACCTTTCTTTTGTTCTCAGCACACTCACTTTTCCTGCTGTGTTAGAGACTCTAGAAAGCAAGAGCGTGCGTCTCGCTCTAAAGCAGAGTGTGATCCATGGGTGAGAACTATGCTGTGTGTTTCCCTTCAGAAATGGAGTTAAATCCCAATCTCTTTGTCTTCCTACAAGCAAGACTTCGTTTCAGGTAACGGCAGTCACTTTTCAGCTCAAACGAACTACATCGTTCACTGAGCTCACACATTTCTCTTCTTAACAGACAAGCATTGGTTGTAAGAGGACCATTTCTTTGTATCAGTTTGAGAAGCAGAGTTGGACTAGATATGGTCCGTATGTGTAGGAAACACCGTTCTTTTGTTCTAGCACATTCACGTTTCCTGCTGTCTTAGAGACTCCAGAAAGCAAGAGCGTGCTTCTTGTTCTAATGCAGAGTGTGATCAATGGATGATTACATTGCTGTGTTTCCCTTCAGAAATGGAGTTAAATCCCAGGCTCTGAGTCTTCCTACAAGCAAGACTTCCATTCAGGTAATGGCAGTCATTTTATGCTCAAACGAACTACATCGTTCACAAAGATCACACGTTTCTCATCTTACCTGACAAGCATTGGATGTTAGAGGGTCAGTGCTTTGTATCAGTTTCAGAAGAAGAGTTGGACTACATGTGGTCTGTATGTGTAGGAAACTCCGTTCTTTTATTCTGGGCACACTCAGATTTCCTGCTGTATTAGAGACTCTAGAAAACAAGAGCATGCTTCTTGCTCTAAAGCAGTGTGTGATCCATGGATGAGAACTATGCTGTGTGTTTCCATTCAGAAATGGAGTTAAATCCCAGGCTCTGTGTCTTCCTACAAGCAAGACTTCGTTTCAGGTAAGGGCAGTCACTTTTCTGCTCAAACGAACTACATCGTTCACGAAGCTCACACGTTTCTCATGTTAACAGACAAGCATTGGATGTTAGAGGACCAGTGCTTTGTATCAGTTTCAGAAGCAGAGTTGAACTAGATATGGTCCGTATGTGTAGGAAACACCGTTCTTTTGTTCTCAGCACACACATGTTTCCTGCTGTCTTAGAGACTCTAGAAAGCAAGAGCTTGCTTCTTGTTCTAAAGCAGAGTGTGATCAGTGGATGATTACACTGCTGTGTGTTTCACTTCAGAAATGGAGTTAAATCCCAGGCTCTGAGTCTTCCTACAAGCAAGACTTCGATTGAGGTAAGGGCAGTCACTTTTCTGCTCAAACGAACTACATTGTTCAAGACGCTCACACGTTTCTCATCTTAACTGACAAGCATTGGATGTTAGAGGGTCAGTGCTTTGTATCAGTTTCATAAGCAGATTTGGACTACATGTGGTCTGTATGTGTAGGAAACACCGTTCTTTTGTTCTGGGCACACTCAGATTACCTGCTATATTAGAGATTCTAAAAGCAAGAGCGTGCTTCTCGCTCTAAAGCAGAGTGTGATCCATGGATGAAAAAAATGCTGTGTGTTTCACTTCAGAAATGGAGTTAAATCCCAGCCTCTGTGTCTTATTACAAGCAAGACTTCGTTTCAGGTAAGGGCAGTCACTTTTCAGTTCAAAGGAACTACATCATTCACAAAGCTCACACGTTTCTCATCTTAACTGACAAGCATAGGATGTTAGAGGACCAGTGCTTTGTATCAGTTTCAGAAGCAGAGTTGGACTAGATATGGTCCGTATGTGTAGGAAACACCGTTCTTTTGTTCTCAGCACACTCACGTTTCCTGCTGTCTTAGAGACTTTAGAAAGCAAGAGCGTGCTTCTCGCTCTAAAGCAGAGTGTGATCCATGGATGAGAACTATGCTGTGTGTTTCCCTTCAGAAATGGACTTAAATCCCAGGCTCTGTGTCTTCCTACAAGCAAGACTTCGTTTCAGGTAAGGGCAGTCACTTTTCAGCTCAAACGAACTACATCGTTCACTGAGCTCACACATTTCTCATCTTAACAGACAAGCATTGGATGTTACATACCAGTGCTTTGTATCAGTTTAAGAAGGAGAGTTGGACTAGATATGGTCCGTATGTGTAGGAAACACCTTTCTTTTGTTCTCAGCACACTCACGTTTCCTGCTGTCTTAGAGAATCTAGAAAGCAAGAGCGTGCTTCTTGTTCTGAAGCAGAGTGTGATCAATGGATGATTACACTGCTGTGTGTTTCCCTTCAGAAATGGAGTTAATTCCCAGGCTCTGTGTCTTCCTACAAGCAAGACTTTGTTTCAGGTAATGGCAGTCACTTTTCAGCTCAAACGAACTACATTGTTCACTGAGCTCACACATTTCTCTTCTTAACAGACAAGCATTGGATGTAAGATTACCAGTTCTTTGTATCAGTTTAAGAAGCAGAGTTGGACTAGATATGGTCCGTATGTGTAGGAAACACAGTTCTTTTGTTCTCAGCACACTCACCTTTCCTGCTGTCTTAGAGACTCTAGAAAGCAAGAGCGTGCTTCTTGTTCTAAAGCAGAGTGTGATCAATGGATGAGAACAAAGCTGTGTGTTTCACTTCAGAAATGGAGTTAAATCCCAGGCTCTGAGTCTTCCTACAAGCAAGACTTCGTTTCAGGTAAGGGCAGTCACTTTCCTGCTCAAACGAACTACATCGTTCACAAAGATCACATGTTTCTCATCCTAACTGACAAGCATTGGATGTTAGAGGACCAGTGCTTTGTATCAGTTTCAGAAGAAGAGTTGGACTACATATGGTCTGTATGTGTAGGAAACTCCGTTCTTTGTTCTGGGCACACTCAGATTTCCTGCTGTATGATAGACTCTAGAAAGCAAGAGTGTGCTTCTTGCTGTAAAGCAGAGTGTGATCCATGGGTGAGAACTATGCTGTGTGTTTCCCTTCATAAATGGAGTTAAATCCCAATCTTTGTGTCTTCCTACAAGCAAGACTTGGTTTCAGGTAACGGCAGTCACTTTTCAGCTCAAACGAACTACATCGTTCACTGAGCTCACACATTTCTTCTTCTTAACAGACAAGCATTGGATGTTAGAGGACCAGTGCTTTGTTTCAGTTTAAAAAGGAGAGTTGGAAGAGATATGGTCCTTATGTGTAGGAAACACCGTTGTTTTGTTCTCAGCACACTCACGTTTCCTGCTGTCTTAGAGACTCTAGAAAGCAAGAGCGTGCTTCTTGTTCTAAAGCAGAGTGTGATCAATGGATGAGAACACTGCTGTGAGTTTCACTTCAGAAATGGAGTTAAATCCCAGGCTCTGAGTCTTCCAACAAGCAAGACTTACTTTCAGGTAAGGGCAGTCACTTTTCTGCTCAAAAGAACTACATCGTTCACAAACATCACACGTTTCTCATCTTAACAGACAAGCATTGGATGTTAGAGGACCAGTGCTTTTTTATCAGTTTCAGAAGAAGAGTTGGACTACATATGGTCCATATGTGTAGGAAACTCCATTCTTTTGTTCTGGGCACACTCAGATTACCTGCTATGTTAGAGATTCTAAAAGCAAGAGCGTGCTTCTCGCTCTAAAGCAGAGTGTGATCCATGGATGAAAAATATGCTGTGTGTTTCCCTTCAGAAATGGAGTTAAATCCCAGCCTCTGTGTCTTATTACAAGCAAGACTTCGTTTCATGTAAGGGCAGTCACTTTTCAGTTCAAAGGAACTACATCATTCACAAAGCTCACACGTTTCTCATCTTAACTGACAAGCATAGGATGTTAGAGGACCAGTGCTTTGTATCAGTTTCAGAAGCAGAGTTGGACTGGATATGGTCCGTATGTGTAGGAAACACCGTTCTTTTGTTCTCAGCACACTCACGTTTCCTGCTGTCTTAGAGACTTTAGAAAGCAAGAGCGTGCTTCTCGCTCTAAAGCAGAGTGTGATCCATGGATGAGAACTATGCTGTGTGTTTCCCTTCAGAAATGGAGTTAAATCCCAGGCTCTGTGTCTTCCTACAAGCAAGACTTCGTTTCAGGTAAGGGCAGTCACTTTTCAGCTCAAACGAACTACATCGTTCACTGAGCTCACACATTTCTCATCTTAACAGACAAGCATTGGATGTTACATACCAGTGCTTTGTATCAGTTTAAGAAGGAGAGTTGGACTAGATATGGTCTGTATGTGTAGGAAACACCTTTCTTTTGTTCTCAGCACACTCACGTTTCCTGCTGTCTTAGAGAATCTAGAAAGCAAGAGCGTGCTTCTTGTTCTGAAGCAGAGTGTGATCAATGGATGATTACACTGCTGTGTGTTTCCCTTCAGAAATGGAGTTAAATCCCAGGCTCTGTGTCTTCCTACAAGCAAGACTTCGTTTCAGGTAAGGGCAGTCACTTTTCAGCTCAAAAGAACTACAACGTTCACGGAGCTCACACGTTTCTCATCTTAACAGAGAAGCATTGGATGTTAGAGGACCAGTGCTTTGTATCAGTTTCAGAAGCAGAGTTGAACTAGATATGGTCCGTATGTGTAGGAAACACCGTTCTTTTGTTCTCAGCACACACATGTTTCCTGCTGTCTTAGAGACTCTAGAAAGCAAGAGCTTGCTTCTTGTTCTAAAGCAGAGTGTGATCAGTGGATGATTACACTGCTGTGTGTTTCACTTCAGAAATGGAGTTAAATCCCAGGCTCTGAGTCTTCCTACAAGCAAGACTTCGATTGAGGTAAGGGCAGTCACTTTTCTGCTCAAACGAACTACATTGTTCAAGACGCTCACACGTTTCTCATCTTAACTGACAAGCATTGGATATTAGAGGGTCAGTGCTTTGTATCAGTTTCATAAGCAGATTTGGACTACATGTGGTCTGTATGTGTAGGAAACACCGTTCTTTTGTTCTGGGCACACTCAGATTACCTGCTCTATTAGAGATTCTAAAAGCAAGAGCGTGCTTCTCGCTCTAAAGCAGAGTGTGATCCATGGATGAAAAAAATGCTGTGTGTTTCCCTTCAGAAATGGAGTTAAATCCCAGCCTCTGTGTCTTATTACAAGCAAGACTTCGTTTCAGGTAAGGGCAGTCACTTTTCAGTTCAAAGGAACTACATCATTCACAAAGCTCACACGTTTCTCATCTTAACTGACAAGCATAGGATGTTAGAGGACCAGTGCTTTGTATCAGTTTCAGAAGCAGAGTTGGACTAGATATGGTCCGTATGTGTAGGAAACACCGTTCTTTTGTTCTCAGCACACTCACGTTTCCTGCTGTGTTAGAGACTTTAGAAAGCAAGAGCGTGCTTCTCGCTCTAAAGCAGAGTGTGATCCATGGATGAGAACTATGCTGTGTGTTTCCCTTCGGAAATGGACTTAAATCCCAGGCTCTGTGTCTTCCTACAAGCAAGTCTTCGTTTCAGGTAAGGGCAGTCACTTTTCAGCTCAAACGAACTACATCGTTCACTGAGCTCACACATTTCTCATCTTAACAGACAAGCATTGGATGTTACATACCAGTGCTTTGTATCAGTTTAAGAAGGAGAGTTGGACTAGATATGGTCCGTATGTGTAGGAAACACCTTTCTTTTGTTCTCAGCACACTCACGTTTCCTGCTGTCTTAGAGAATCTAGAAAGCAAGAGCGTGCTTCTTGTTCTGAAGCAGAGTGTGATCAATGGATGATTACACTGCTGTGTGTTTCCCTTCAGAAATGGAGTTAATTCCCAGGCTCTGTGTCTTCCTACAAGCAAGACTTTGTTTCAGGTAAGGGCAGTCACTTTTCAGCTCAAACGAACTACATCGTTCACTGAGCTCACACATTTCTCTTCTTAACAGACAAGCATTGGATGTAAGATTACCAGTTCTTTGTATCAGTTTAAGAAGCAGAGTTGGACTAGATATGGTCCGTATGTGTAGGAAACACAGTTCTTTTGTTCTCAGCACACTCACCTTTCCTGCTGTCTTAGAGACTCTAGAAAGCAAGAGCGTGCTTCTTGTTCTAAAGCAGAGTGTGATCAATGGATGAGAACAAAGCTGTGTGTTTCACTTCAGAAATGGAGTTAAATCCCAGGCTCTGAGTCTTCCTACAAGCAAGACTTCGTTTCAGGTAAGGGCAGTCACTTTCCTGCTCAAACGAACTACATCGTTCACAAAGATCACATGTTTCTCATCCTAACTGACAAGCATTGGATGTTAGAGGACCAGTGCTTTGTATCAGTTTCAGAATAAGAGTTGGACTACATATGGTCTGTATGTGTAGGAAACTCCGTTCTTTGTTCTGGGCACACTCAGATTTCCTGCTGTATGATAGACTCTAGAAAGCAAGAGTGTGCTTCTTGCTGTAAAGCAGAGTGTGATCCATGGGTGAGAACTATGCTGTGTGTTTCCCTTCATAAATGGAGTTAAATCCCAATCTTTGTGTCTTCCTACAAGCAAGACTTGGTTTCAGGTAACGGCAGTCACTTTTCAGCTCAAACGAACTACATCGTTCACTGAGCTCACACATTTCTTCTTCTTAACAGACAAGCATTGGATGTTAGAGGACCAGTGCTTTGTTTCAGTTTAAAAAGGAGAGTTGGAAGAGATATGGTCCTTATGTGTAGGAAACACCGTTGTTTTGTTCTCAGCACACTCACGTTTCCTGCTGTCTTAGAGACTCTAGAAAGCAAGAGCGTGCTTCTTGTTCTAAAGCAGAGTGTGATCAATGGATGAGAACACTGCTGTGAGTTTCACTTCAGAAATGGAGTTAAATCCCAGGCTCTGAGTCTTCCAACAAGCAAGACTTACTTTCAGGTAAGGGCAGTCACTTTTCTGCTCAAAAGAACTACATCGTTCACAAACATCACACGTTTCTCATCTTAACAGACAAGCATTGGATGTTAGAGGACCAGTGCTTTTTTATCAGTTTCAGAAGAAGAGTTGGACTACATATGGTCCATATGTGTAGGAAACTCCATTCTTTTGTTCTGGGCACACTCAGATTACCTGCTATGTTAGAGATTCTAAAAGCAAGAGCGTGCTTCTCGCTCTAAAGCAGAGTGTGATCCATGGATGAAAAATATGCTGTGTGTTTCCCTTCAGAAATGGAGTTAAATCCCAGCCTCTGTGTCTTATTACAAGCAAGACTTCGTTTCAGGTAAGGGCAGTCACTTTTCAGTTCAAAGGAACTACATCATTCACAAAGCTCACACGTTTCTCATCTTAACTGACAAGCATAGGATGTTAGAGGACCAGTGCTTTGTATCAGTTTCAGAAGCAGAGTTGGACTGGATATGGTCCGTATGTGTAGGAAACACCGTTCTTTTGTTCTCAGCACACTCACGTTTCCTGCTGTCTTAGAGACTTTAGAAAGCAAGAGCGTGCTTCTCGCTCTAAAGCAGAGTGTGATCCATGGATGAGAACTATGCTGTGTGTTTCCCTTCAGAAATGGAGTTAAATCCCAGGCTCTGTGTCTTCCTACAAGCAAGACTTCGTTTCAGGTAAGGGCAGTCACTTTTCAGCTCAAACGAACTACATCGTTCACTGAGCTCACACATTTCTCATCTTAACAGACAAGCATTGGATGTTACATACCAGTGCTTTGTATCAGTTTAAGAAGGAGAGTTGGACTAGATATGGTCTGTATGTGTAGGAAACACCTTTCTTTTGTTCTCAGCACACTCACGTTTCCTGCTGTCTTAGAGAATCTAGAAAGCAAGAGCGTGCTTCTTGTTCTGAAGCAGAGTGTGATCAATGGATGATTACACTGCTGTGTGTTTCCCTTCAGAAATGGAGTTAAATCCCAGGCTCTGTGTCTTCCTACAAGCAAGACTTCGTTTCAGGTAAGGGCAGTCACTTTTCAGCTCAAAAGAACTACAACGTTCACGGAGCTCACACGTTTCTCATCTTAACAGAGAAGCATTGGATGTTAGAGGACCAGTGCTTTGTATCAGTTTAAGAAGCAGAGTTGGACTAGATATGGTCCGTATGTGTAGGAAACACAGTTCTTTTGTTTTTAGCAAAATCATGTTTCCTGCTGTCTTAGAGACTCTAGAAAGCAAGAGCGTGCTTCTTGTTCTAAAGAGGAGTATGATCAATGGATGAGAACACTGATGTATGTTTCACTTCAGAAATGGAGTTAAATCCCAGGCTCTGAGTATTCCTACAAGAAAGACTTCGTTTCACAGTCACTTTTCTGCTCAAACGAACTACATCGTTCATGAAGCTCACACGTTTCCCATCTTAACTGTACAAGCATTGGATGTTAGAGGACCAGTGCTTTGTATCAATTTCAGAAGAAGAGTTGGACTACATATGGTCTGTATGTGTAGGAAACTCCTTTCTTTGTTCTGGGCACACTCAGATTTCCTGCTGTATGAGAGACTCTAGAAAGCAAGAGCGTGCTTCTTGCTGTAAAGCAGAGTGTGATCCATGGGTGAGAACTATGCTGTGTGTTTCCCTTCAGAAATAGAGTTAAATCCCAATCATGTGTCTTCCTACAAGCAAGAATTCGTTTCAGGTAACGGCAGTCACTTTTCAGCTCAAACGAACTACATCGTTCACGGAACTCACACGTTTCTCATCTTAACAAACAAGCATTGGATGTTAGAGGACCAGTGCTTTGTATCAGTTTAAGATGAGAGTTGGACTAGATATGGTCCGTATGTGTAGGAAACACCTTTCTTTTGTTCTCAGCACACTCACTTTTCCTGCTGTGTTAGAGACTCTAGAAAGCAAGAGCGTGCGTCTCGCTCTAAAGCAGAGTGTGATCCATGGGTGAGAACTATGCTGTGTGTTTCCCTTCAGAAATGGAGTTAAATCCCAATCTCTTTGTCTTCCTACAAGCAAGACTTCGTTTCAGGTAACGGCAGTCACTTTTCAGCTCAAACGAACTACATCGTTCACTGAGCTCACACATTTCTCTTCTTAACAGACAAGCATTGGATGTAAGAGGACCAGTTCTTTGTATCAGTTTAAGAAGCAGAGTTGGACTAGATATGGTCCGTATGTGTAGGAAACACAGTTCTTTTGTTCTCAGCACACTCACAATTCCTCCTGTCTTAGAGACTCTAGAAAGCAAGAGCGTGCTTCTTGTTCTGAAGCAGAGTGTGATCAATGGATGAGAACAAAGCTGTGTGTTTCACTTCAGAAATGGAGTTAAATCCCAGGCTCTGAGTCTTCCTACAAGCAAGACTTCGTTTCAGGTAAGGGCAGTCACTTTCCTGCTCAAAGGAACTACATCGTTCACAAAGATCACATGTTTCTCATCTTAACTGACAAGCATTGGATGTTAGAGGACCAGTGCTTTTTTATCAGTTTCAGAAGAAGAGTTGGACTACATATGGTCCGTATGTGTAGGAAACTCCGTTCTTTTGTTCTGGGCACACTCAGATTACCTGCTATGTTAGAGATTCTAAAAGCAAGAGCGTGCTTCTCGCTCTAAAGCAGAGTGTGATCCATGGATGAGAAGAATGCTGTGTGTTTCCCTTAAGAAATGGAGTTAAATCCCAGGCTCTGTGTCTTACTACAAGCAAGACTTCGTTTCAGGTAATGGCAGTCACTTTTCAGTTCAAAGGAACTACATCATTCACAAAGCTCACACGTTTCTCATCTTAACTGACAAGCATAGGATGTTAGAGGACCAGTGCATTGTATCAGTTTCAGAAGCAGAGTTGGACTAGATATGGTCCGTACGTGTAGGAAACACCGTTCTTTTGTTCTCAGCACACTTACGTTTCCTGCTGTCTTAGAGACTTTAGAAATAAAGAGCCTGCTTCTTGCTCTAAAGCAGAGTGTGATCCATGGATGAGACCTATGCTGTGTGTTTCATTTCAGAAATGGAGTTAAATCCCTGGCTCTGAGTCTTCCTACAAGCAAGACTTCGTTTCAGGTAAGGGCAGTCACTTTTCAGCTCAAACGAACTACATCGTTCACGGAGCTCACACGTTTCTCGTCTTAACAGACACGCATTGGATGTTAGAGGACCAGTGCTTTGTATCAGTTTAAGAAGGAGAGTTGGACTA
The DNA here is from genome assembly GCA_949786385.1 of Onychomys leucogaster. Taxonomy (NCBI): domain Eukaryota; kingdom Metazoa; phylum Chordata; class Mammalia; order Rodentia; family Cricetidae; genus Onychomys; species Onychomys leucogaster. The sequence continues at coordinate 1,493,333 of CATKUP010000018.1, read as the reverse complement.
GATATGGTCCGTATGTGTAGGAAACACCTTTCATTTGTTCTCAGCACACTCACGTTTCCTGCTGTGTTAGAGACTCTAGAAAGCAAGAGCATGCGTTTCGCTCTAAAGCAGAGTGTGATCCATGGATGAGAACTATGCTGTGTGTTTCCCTTGAGAAATGGAGTTAAATCCCAATCTCTGTGTCTTCCTACAAGCAAGACTTCATTTAGGTAACGGCAGTCACTTTTCAGCTCAAACGAACTCCATCGTTCTCTGAGCTCAGACATTTCTCATCTTAACAGACAAGCATTGGATGTTAGCGGACCAGTGCTTTGTGTCAGTTTCAGAAACAGAATTGGACTAGATATGGTCCGTATGTGTAGGAAACACCGTTCTTTTGTTCTAGCACATTCACGTCCTGCTGTCTTAGAGAATCCAGAAAGCAAGAGCGTGCTTCTTGTTCTAAAGCAGAGTGTGATCAATGGATGATTACATTGCTGTGTTTCACTTCAGAAATGGAGTTAAATCCCAGGCTCTGAGTCTTCCTACAAGCAAGACTTCAATTCAGGTAATGGCAGTCATTTTATGCTCAAACGAACTACATCGTTCACGAAGATCACACGTTTCTCATCTTACCTGACAAGCATTGGATGTTAGAGGGTCAGTGCTTTGTATCAGTTTCAGAAGAAGAGTTGGACTACATGTGGTCTGTATGTGTAGGAAACTCCGTTCTTTTGTTCTGGGCACACTCAAATTACTTGCTGTATTAGAGACTCTAGAAAGCAAGAGCGTGCTTCTCGCTCTAAAGCAGAGTCTGATCCATAGATGAGAATTATGCTGTGTGTTTCCATTCAGAAATGGAGTTAAATCCCAGGCTCTGTGTCTTCCTACAATCAAGACTTCTTTTCAGGTAAGGGCAGTCATTTTTCAGTTCAAACGAACTACATCGTTCACGAAGCTCACACGTTTCTCATCTTAACAGACAAGCATTGGATGTTAGAGGACCAGTGCTTTGTATCATTTTCAGAAGCAGAGTTGAACTAGATATGGTCCGTATGTGTAGGAAACACAGTTCTTTTGTTCTAAGCACACACACGTTTCCTGCTGTCTTAGAGACTCCAGAAAGCAAGAGCGTGCTTCTTGTTCTAAAGCAGAGTGTGATCAATGGATGATTACACTGCTGTGTGCTTCACTTCTGAAATGGAGTTAAATCCCAGGGTCTTAGTCTTCCTACAAGCAAGACTTCGATTCAGGTAAGGGCAGTCACTTTTCTGCTCAAACGAACTGCATTGTTCACGAAGCTCACACGTTTCTCATCTTAACTGACAAGCATTGGATGTTAGACGGTAAGTGCTTTGTATCAGTTTCAGAAGAAGAGTTGGACTACATATGGTCTGTATGTGTAGGAAACTCCGTTATTTGTTCTGGGCACACTGTGATTTCCTGCTGTATGAGAGACTCTAGAAAGCAAGAGCATGCTTCTTGCTGTAAAGCAGAGTGTGATCCATGGGTGAGAACTATGCTGTGTGTTTCCCTTCAGATATGGAGTTAAATCCCAATCTCTTTGTCTTCCTACAAGCAAGACTTCGTTTCAGGTAACGGCAGTCACTTTTCAGCTCAAACGAACTTCATCGTTCACTGAGCTCACACATTTCTCTTCTTAACAGACAAGCATTGGAAGTTTGAGGACCAGTTCTTTGTATCAGTTTAAGAAGCAGAGTTGGACTAGATATGGTTCGTATGTGTAGGAAACACAGTTCTTTTGTTCTCAGCACACTCAACTTTCCTGCTGTCTTAGAGACTCTAGAAAGCAACAGCGTGCTTCTTGTTCTAAAGCAGAGTGTGATCAATAGATGAGAACAAATCTGTGTGTTTCACTTCAGAAATGGAGTTAAATCCCAGGCTCTGAGTCTTCCTACAAGCAAGACTTCGTTTCAGGTAAGGGCAGTCACTTTCTTGCTCAAATGAACTACATCGTTCACAAAGATCACACGTTTCTCATCTTAACTGACAAGCATTGGATGTTAGAGGACCAGTGCTTTGTATCAGTTTCAGAGGAAGAGTTGGACTACATTTGGTCCATATGTGTAGGAAACTCCGTTCTATTATTCTGGGCACACTCAGATTTCCTGCTGTATTAGAGACTCTAGAAAGCAAGAGCATGCTTCCTGCTCTAAAGCAGAGTGTGATCCATGGATGAGAACTATGCTGTGTGTTTCCATTCAGAAATGGAGTTAAATCCCAGGCTCTGTGTCTTCCTACAAGCAAGACTTCGTTTCAGGTAAGGGCAGTCACTTTTCTGCTCAAACGAACTACATCGTTCACGAAGCGCACACGTTTCTCATCTTAACAGACAAGCATTGGATGTTAGAGGACCAGTGCTTTGTATCAGTTTCAGAAGCAGAGTTGAACTAGATATGGTCCGTATGTGTAGGAAACACCGTTCTTTTGTTCTCAGCACACACACGTTTCCTGCTGTCTTAGAGACTCCAGAAAGCAAGAGCTTGCTTCTTCTTCTAAAGCAGAGTGTGATCAGTGGATGATTACACTGCTGTGTGTTTCACTTCAGAAATGGAGTTAAATCCCAGGCTCTGAGTCTTCCTACAAGCAAGACTTTGACTCAGGTAAGGGCAGTCACTTTTCTGCTCAAACGAACTTCATTGTTCACGAAGCTCACACGTTTCTCATCTTAACTGACAGGCATTGGATGTTAGAGAGTCAGTGCTTTGTATCAGTTTCATAAGCAGATTTGGACTACATATGGTCTGTATGTGTAGGAAACACCGTTCTTTTGTTCTGGGCACACTCAGATTACCTGCTATATTAGAGATTGTAAAAGCAAGAGCGTGCTTCTCGCTCTAAAGCAGAGTGTGATCCATGGATGAAAAAAATACTGTGTGTTTCCCTTCGGAAATGGAGTTAAATCCCAGCCTCTGTGTCTTATTACATGCAGGACTTCGTTTCAGGTAAGGGCAGTCACTTTTCAGTTCAAAGGAACTTCATCAATCACAAAGCTCACACGTTTCTCATCTTAACTGACAAGCATAGGATGTTAGAGGACCAGTGCTTTGTATCAGTTTCAGAAGCAGAGATGGACTAGATATGGTCCGTATGTGTAGGAAACACAGTTCTTTTGTTCTCAGCACACTCACCTTTCCTGCTGTCTTAGAGACTTTCGAAAGCAAGAGCGTGCTTCTCGCTCTAAAGCAGAGTGTGATCCATGGATGAGAACTATGCTGTGTGTTTCCCTTCAGAAATGGAGTTAAATCCCAGGCTCTGTGTCTTCCTACAAGCAAGACTTCGTTTCAGGTAAGGGCAGTCACTTTTCAGCTCAAACGAACTACATCGTTCACTGAGCTCACACATTTCTCATCTTAACAGACAAGATTTGGATGTTACATACCAGTGCTTTGTATCAGTTTAAGAAGGAGAGTTGGACTAGATATGGTCCGTATGTGTAGGAAACACCTTTCTTTTGTTCTCAGCACACTCACGTTTCCTGCTGTGTTAGAGACTCTAGAAAGCAAGAGCGTGCTTCTTGTTCTGAAGCAGTGTGTGATCAATGGATGATTACACTGCTGTGTGTTTCCCTTCAGAAATGGAGTTAAATCCCAGGCTCTGTGTCTTCCTACAAGCAAGACTTCGTTTCAGGTAAGGGCAGTCACTTTTCAGCTCAAATGAACTACATCGTTCACGGAGCTCACACGTTTCTCATCTTAACAGAGAAGCATTGGATGTTAGAGGACCAGTGGTTTGTATCAGTTTAAGAAGCAGAGTTGGACTAGATATGGTCCGTATGTGTAGGAAACACAGTTCTTTTGTTCTCAGCAAAATCATGTTTCCTGCTGTCTTATAGACTCTAGAAAGCAAGAGAGTGCTGCTTGTCCTAAAGAGGAGTATGTTCAATGGATGAGAACACTGCTGTGTGTTTCACTTCAGAAATGGAGTTAAATCCCAGGCTCTGAGTATTCCTACAAGAAAGACTTCGTTTCAGGTAAGGGCAGTCACTTTTCTGCTCAAACGAACTACATCGTTCATGAAGCTCACACGTTTCCCATCTTAACTGTACAAGCATTGGATGTTAGAGGACCAGTGCTTTGTATCAATTTCAGAAGAAGAGTTGGACTACATATGGTCTGTATGTGTAGGAAACTCTGTTCTTTGTTCTGGGCACACTCAGATTTCCTGCTGTATGAGAGACTCTAGAAAGCAAGAGCGTGCTTCTTGCTGTAAAGCAGAGTGTGATCCATGGGTGAGAACTATGCTGTGTGTTTCCCTTCAGAAATAGAGTTAAATCCCAATCTTTGTGTCTTAATACAAACAAGACTTCGTTTCAGGTAACGGCAGTCACTTTTCAGTTCAAAGGAACTACATCATTCACAAATCTCACACGTTTCTCATCTTAACTGACAAGAATAGGATGTTAGAGGACCAGTGCTTTGTATCAGTTTCAGAAGCAGAGTTGGACTAGATATGGTCTGTACGTGTAGGAAACACCGTTCTTTTGTTCTAGCACATTCACGTTTCCTGCTGTCTTAGAGAATCCAGAAAGCAAGAGCGTGCTTCTTGTTCTAAAGCAGAGTGTGATCAATGGATGATTACATTGCTGTGTTTCACTTCAGAAATGGAGTTAAATCCCAGGCTCTGAGTCTTCCTACAAGCAAGACTTCGATTCAGGTAATGGCAGTCATTTTATGCTCAAATGAACTACATCGTTCAAGAAGATCACACGTTTCTCATCTTACCTGACAAGCATTGGATATTAGAGGGTCAGTGCTTTGTATCAGTTTCATAAGCAGATTTGGACTACATATGGTCTGTATGTGTAGGAAACACCGTTCTTTTGTTCTGGGCACACTCAGATTACCTGCTATATTAGAGATTCTAAAAGCAAGAGCGTGCTTCTCGCTCTAAAGCAGAGTGTGATCCATGGATGAAAAAAATGCTGTGTGTTTCCCTTCAGAAATGGAGTTAAATCCCAGCCTCTGTGTCTTATTACAAGCAAGACTTCGTTTCAGGTAAGGGCAGTCACTTTTCAGTTCAAAGGAACTATATCATTCACAAAGCTCACACGTTTCTCATCTTAACTGACAAGCATAGGATGTTAGAGGACCAGTGCTTTGTATCAGTTTCAGAAGCAGAGTTGGACTAGATATGGTCCGTGTGTGTAGGAAACACCGTTCTATTGTTCTCAGCACACTCACGTTTCCTGCTGTCTTAGAGACTTTAGAAAGCAAGAGCGTGCTTCTCTCTCTAAAGCAGAGTGTGATCCATGGATGAGAACTATGCTGAGTGTTTCCCTTCAGAAATGGAGTTAAATCCCAGGCTCTGTATCTTCCTACAAGCAAGACTTCGTTTCAGGTAAGTGCAGTCACTTTTCAGCTCAAACGAACTACATCGTTCACTGAGCTCACACATTTCTCATCTTAACAGACAAGCATTGGATGTTACATACCAGCGCTTTGTATCAGTTTAAGAAGGACAGTTGGACTAGATATGGTCCGTATGTGTAGGAAACACCTTTCTTTTGTTCTCAGCACACTCACGTTTCCTGCTGTCTTAGAGAATCTTTAAAGCAAGAGCGTGCTTCTTGTTCTGAAGCAGAGTGTGATCAATGGATGATTACACTGCTGTGTGTTTCCCTTCAGAAATGGAGTTAAATCCCAGGCTCTGTGTCTTCTTACAAGCAAGACTTCGTTTCAGGTAAGGGCAGTCACTTTTCAGCTCAAACGAACTACATCGTTCACGGAGCTCACACGTTTCTCATCTTAACAGAGAAGCATTGGATGTTAGAGGACCAGTGCTTTGTATCAGTTTAAGAAGCAGAGTTGGACTAGATATGGTCCGTATGTGTAGGAAACACAGTTCTTTTGTTTTTAGCAAAATCATGTTTCCTGCTGTCTTAGAGACTCTAAAAAGCAAGAGCGTGCTTCTTGTTCTAAAGAGGAGTATGATCAATGGATGAGAACACTGACGTGTGTTTCACTTCAGAAATGGAGTTAAATCCCAGGCTCTGAGTATTCCTACAAGAAAGACTTCGTTTCAGGTAAGGGCAGTCACTTTTCTGCTCAAACGAACTACATCGTTCATGAAGCTCACACGTTTCCCATCTTAACTGTACAAGCATTGGATGTTAGAGGACCAGTGCTTTGTATCAATTTCAGAAGAAGAGTTGGACTACATATGGTCTGTATGTGTAGGAAACTCCGTTCTTTGTTCTGGGCACACTCAGATTTCCTGCTGTATGAGAGACTCTAGAAAGCAAGAGCGTGCTTCTTGCTGTAAAGCAGAGTGTGATCCATGGGTGAGAACTATGCTGTGTGTTTCCCTTCAGAAATAGAGTTAAATCCCAATCTTTGTGTCTTCCTACAAGCAAGACTTCGTTTCAGGTAACGGCATTCACTTTTCAGCTCAAACGAACTACATCGTTCACGGAGCTCACACGTTTCTCATCTTAACAAACAAGCATTGGATGTTAGAGGACCAGTGCTTTGTATCAGTTTAAGAAGGAGAGTTGGACTAGATATGGTCCGTATGTGTAGGAAACACCTTTCTTTTGTTCTCAGCACACTCACTTTTCCTGCTGTGTTAGAGACTCTAGAAAGCAAGAGCGTGCGTCTCGCTCTAAAGCAGAGTGTGATCCATGGGTGAGAACTATGCTGTGTGTTTCCCTTCAGAAATGGAGTTAAATCCCAATCTCTTTGTCTTCCTACAAGCAAGACTTCGTTTCAGGTAACAGCAGTCACTTTTCAGCTCAAACGAACTACATCGTTCACTGAGCTCACACATTCTCTTCTTAACAGACAAGCATTGGATGTAAGAGGACCAGTTCTTTGTATCAGTTTAAGAAGCAGAGTTGGACTAGATATGGTCCGTATGTGTAGGAAACACAGGTCTTTTGTTCTCAGCACACTCACCTTTCCTGCTGTCTTAGAGACTCTAGAAAGCAAGAGCGTGCTTCTTGTTCTAAAGCAGAGTGTGATCAATGGATGAGAACACTGCTGTGTGTTTCACTTCAGAAATGGAGTTAAATCCCAGGCTCTGAGTCTTCCAACAAGCAAGACTTACTTTCAGGTAAGGGCAGTCACTTTTCTGCTCAAAAGAACTACATCGTTCACGAACATCACACATTTCTCATCTTAACAGACAAGCATTGGATGTTAGAGGACCAGTGCTTTTTTATCAGTTTCAGAAGAAGAGTTGGACTACATATGGTCCGTATGTGTAGGAAACTCCGTTCTTTTGTTCTGGGCACACTCAGATTACCTGCTATGTTAGAGATTCTAAAAGCAAGAGCATGCTTCTCGCTCTAAAGCAGAGTGTGATCCATGGATGAGAAGAATGCTGTGTGTTTCCCTTAAGAAATGGAGTTAAATCCCAGGCTCTGTGTCTTACTACAAGCAAGACTTTGTTTCAGGTAATGGCAGTCACTTTTCAGTTCAAAGGAACTACATCATTCACAAAGCTCACACGTTTCTCATCTTAACTGACAAGCATAGGATGTTAGAGGACCAGTGCTTTGTATCAGTTTCAGAAACAGAGTTGGACTAGATATGGTCCGTACGTGTAGGAATCACCGTTCTTTTGTTCTCAGCACACTTATGTTTCCTGCTGTCTTAGAGACTTTAGAAAGAAAGAGCGTGCTTCTTGCTCTAAAGCAGAGTGTGATCCATGGATGAGACCTATGCTATGTGTTTCATTTCAGAAATGGAGTTAAATCCCAGGCTCTGAGTCTTCCTACAAGCGAGACTTTGTTTCAGGTAAGGGCAGTCACTTTTCAGCTCAAACGAACTACAACGTTCACGGAGCTCACACGTTTCTCGTCTTAACAGACAAGCATTGCATGTTAGAGGATCAGTGCTTTGTATCAGTTTAAGAAGGAGAGTTGGACTAGATATGGTCCGTATGTGTAGGAAACACCTTTCATTTGTTCTCAGCACACTCACGTTTCCTGCTGTGTTAGAGACTCTAGAAAGCAAGAGCATGCGTCTCGCTCTAAAGCAGAGTGTGATCCATGGATGAGAACTATGCTGTGTGTTTCCCTTCAGAAATGGAGTTAAATCCCAATCTCTGTGTCTTCCTACAAGCAAGACTTCATTTCAGGTAACAGCAGTCACTTTTCAGCTCAAACGAACTACATCGTTCTCTGAGCTCAGACATTTCTCATCTTAACAGACAAGCATTGGATGTTAGCGGACCAGTGCTTTGTGTCAGTTTCAGAAACAGAATTGGACTAGATATGGTTCGTATGTGTAGGAAACACCATTCTTTTGTTCTAGCACATTCACGTATCCTGCTGTCTTAGAGAATCCAGAAAGCAAGAGCGTGCTTCTTGTTCTAAAGCAGAGTGTGATCAATGGATGATTACATTGCTGTGTTTCACTTCAGAAATGGAGTTAAATCCCAGGCTCTGAGTCTTCCTACAAGCAAGACTTCGATTCAGGTAAGGGCAGTCACTTTTATGCTCAAACGAACTACATCGTTCACGCAGCTCACACGTTTCTCATCTTAACTGACAAGCATTGGATGTTAGACTGTAAGTGCTTTGTATCAGTTTCAGAAGAAGAGTTGGACTACATATGGTTGTATGTGTAGGAAACTCCGTTATTTGTTCTGGGCACACTCTGATTTCCTACTGTATGAGAGACTCTAGAAAGCAAGAGCATGCTTCTTGCTGTAAAGCAGACTGTGACCCATGGGTGAGAACTATGCTGTGTGTTTCCCTTCAGAAATGGAGTTAAATCCCAATCTCTTTGTCTTCCTACAAGCAAGACTTCGTTTCAGGTAACGGCAGTCACTTTTCAGCTCAAACGAACTTCATCGTTCACTGAGCTCACACATTTCTCTTCTTAACAGACAAGCATTGGAAGTAAGAGGACCAGTTCTTTGTATCAGTTTAAGAAGCAGAGTTGGACTAGATATGGTCCGTATGTGTAGGAAACACAGTTCTTTTGTTCTCAGCACACTCAACTTTCCTGCTGTCTTAGAGTCTCTAGAAAGCAAGAGCGTGCTTCTTGTTCTAAAGCAGAGTGTGATCAATGGATGAGAACAAAGCTGTGTGTTTCACTTCAGAAATGGAGTTAAATCGCAGGCTCTGAGGCTTCCTACAAGCAAGACTTTGTTTCAGGTAAGGGCAGTCACTTTCCTGCTCAAATGAACTACATAGTTCACAAAGATCACACGTTTCTCATCTTAACTGACAAGCATTGGATGTTAGAGGACTAGTGCTTTGTATCAGTTTCAGAGGAAGAGTTGGACTACATTTGGTCCATATGTGTAGGAAACTCCGTTCTATTATTCTGGGCACACTCAGATTCCCTGCTGTATTAGAGACTCTAGAAAGCAAGAGCATGCTTCTTGCTCTAAAGCAGAGTGTGATCCATGGATGAGAAGTATGCTGTGTGTTTCCATTCAGAAATGGAGTTAAATCCCAGGCTCTGTGTCTTCCTACAAGCAAGACTTCGTTTCAGGTAAGGGCAGTCACTTTTCTGCTCAAACGAACTACATCGTTCACGAAGCTCACACGTTTCTCATCTTAACAGACAAGCATTGGATGTTAGAGGACCAGTGCTTTGTATCAGTTTCAGAAGCAGAGTTGAACTAGATATGGTCCGTATGTGTAGGAAACACCGTTCTTTTGTTCTCAGCACAAACACGTTTCCTGCTGTCTTAGAGACTCTAGAAAGCAAGAGCTTGCTTCTTGTTCTAAAGCAGAGTGTGATCAGTGGATGATTACACTGCTGTGTGTTTCACTTCAGAAATGGAGTTAAATCCCAGGATCTGAGTCTTCCTACAAGCAAGACTTTGACTCAGGTAAGGGCAGTCACTTTTCTGCTCAAACGAACTACATTGTTCACGAAGCTCACACGTTTCTCATCTTAACTGACAAGCATTGGATGTTAGAGGGTCAGTGCTTTGTATCAGTTTCATAAGCAGATTTGGACTACATATGGTCTGTATGTGTAGGAAATACCGTTCTTTTGTTCTGGGCACACTCAGATTACCTGCTATATTAGAGATTCTAAAAGCAAGAGCGTACTTCTCGCTCTAAAGCAGAGTGTGATCCATGGATGAAAAAAATGCTGTGTGTTTCCCTTCAGAAATGGAGTTAAATCCCAGCCTCTGTGTCTTATTACAAGCAAGACTTCGTTTCAGGTAAGGGCAGTCACTTTTCATTTCAAAGGAACTACATCATTCAAAAAGCTCACACGTTTCTCATCTTACCTGACAAGCATAGGATGTTAGAGGACCAGTGCTTTGTATCAGTTTCAGAAGCAGAGTTGGACTAGATATGGTCCGTATGTATAGGAAACACCGTTCTTTTGTTCTCAGCACACTCACGTTTCCTGCTGTCTTAGAGACTTTAGAAAGCAAGAGCGTGCTTCTCGCTCTAAAGCAGAGTGTGATCCATGGATGAGAACTACGCTGTGTGTTTCCCTTCAGAAATGGAGTTAAATCCCAGGCTCTGTGTCTTCCTACAAGCAAGACTTCGTTTCAGGTAAGGGCAGTCACTTTTCAGCTCAAACGAACTACATCGTTCACTGAGCTCACACATTTCTCATCTTAACAGACAAGCATTGGATGTTACATACCAGTGCTTTGTATCAGTTTAAGAAGGAGAGTTGGACTAGATATGGTCCGTATGTGTAGGAAACACCTTTCTTTTGTTCTCAGCAAGCTCACGTTTCCTGTTGTCTTAGAGAATCTAGAAAGCAAGAGCGTGCTTCTTGTTCTGAAGCAGAGTGTGATCAATGGATGATTACACTGCTGTGTGTTTCCCTTCAGAAATGGAGTTAAATCCCAGGCTCTGTGTCTTCCTACAAGCAAGACTTCGTTTCAGGTAAGGGCAGTCACTTTTCAGCTCAAATGAACTACATCGTTCACGGAGCTCACACGTTTCTCATCTTAACAGAGAAGCATTGGATGTTAGAGGACCAGTGCTTTGTATCAGTTTTAGAAGCAGAGTTGGACTAGATATGGTCCGTATGTGTAAGAAACACAGTTCTTTTGTTCTCAGCAAAATCATGTTTCCTGCTGTCTTAGAGACTCTAGAAAGCAAGAGCGTGCTGCTTGTTCTAAAGAGGAGTATGATCAATGGATGAGAACACTGCTGTGTGTTTCACTTCAGAAATGGAGTTAAATCCCAGGCTCTGAGTATTCCTACAAGAAAGACTTCGTTTCAGGTAAAGGCAGTCACTTTTCTGCTCAAACGAACTACATCGTTCATGAAGCTCACACGTTTCCCATCTTAACTGTACAAGCATTGGATGTTAGAGGACCAGTGCTTTGTATCAATTTCAGAGGAAGAGTTGGACTACATATGGTCTGTATGTGTAGGAAACTCCGTTCTTTGTTCTGGGCACACTCAGATTTCCTGCTGTATGAGAGAATCTAGAAAGCAAGAGCAAGCTTCTTGCTGTAAAGCAGAGTGTGATCCATGGGTGAGAACTATGCTGTGTGTTTCCCTTCAGAAATAGAGTTAAATCCCAATCTTTGTGTCTTCCTACAAGCAAGACTTCGTTTCAGGTAACGGCAGTCACTTTTCAGTTCAAAGGAACTACATCATTCACAAAGCTCACACGTTTCTCATCTTAACTGACAAGAATAGGATGTTAGAGGACCAGTGCTTTGTATCAGTTTCAGAAGCAGAGTTGGACTAGATATGGTCCGTACGTGTAGGAAACACCGTTCTTTTGTTCTCAGCACACTTACGTTTCCTGCTGTCTTAGAGACTTTAGAAAGAAAGAGCGTGCTTATTGCTGTAAAGCAGAGTGTGATCCATGGATGAGACCTATGCTGTGTGTTTCATTTCAGAAATGGAGTTAAATCCCAGGCTCTGTGTCTTCCTACAAGCAAGACTTTGTTTCAGGTAAGGGCAGTCACTTTTCAGCTAAACGAACAACATCGTTCACAGAGCTCACACGATTCTCGTCTTAACAGACAAGCATTGGATGTTAGAGGACTAGTGCTTTGTATCAGTTTAAGAAGGAGAGTTGGACTAGATATGGTCCGTATGTGTAGGAAACACCTTTCATTTGTTCTCAGCACACTCACGTTTCCTGCTGTGTTAGAGACTCTAGAAAGCAAGAGCATGCGTCTCGCTCTAAAGCAGAGTGTGATCCATGGATGAGAACTATGCTGTTTGTTTCCCTTCAGAAATGGAGTTAAATCCCAGGCTCTGTGTCTTCCTACAAGCAAGACTTCGTTTCAGGTAAGGGCAGTCACTTTTCAGCTCAAACGAACTACATCGTTCACTGAGCTCACACATTTCTCATCTTAACAGACAAGCATTGGATGTTACATACCAGTGCTTTGTATCAGTTTAAGAAGGAGAGTTGGACTAGATATGGTCCGTATGTGTAGGAAACACATTTCTTTTGTTCTCAGCACACTCACGTTTCCTGCTGTCTTAGAGACTCTAGAAAGCAAGAGCGTGCTGCTTGTTCTAAAGAGGAGTATGTTCAATGGATGAGAACACTGCTGTGTGTTTCACTTCAGAAATGGAGTTAAATCCCAGGCTCTGAGTATTCCTACAAGAAAGACTTCGTTTCAGGTAAGGGCAGTCACTTTTCTGCTCAAACGAACTACATCGTTCATGAAGCTCACACGTTTCCCATCTTAACTGTACAAGCATTGGATGTTAGAGGACCAGTGCTTTGTATCAATTTCAGAAGAAGAGTTGGACTACATATGGTCTGTATGTGTAGGAAACTCCGTTCTTTGTTCTGGGCACACTCAGATTTCCTGCTGTATGAGAGACTCTAGAAAGCAAGAGCGTGCTTCTTGCTGTAAAGCAGAGTGTGATCCATGGGTGAGAACTATGCTGTGTGTTTCCCCTCAGAAATAGAGTTAAATCCCAATCTTTGTGTCTTCCTACAAACAAGACTTCGTTTCAGGTAACGGCAGTCACTTTTCAGTTCAAAGGAACTACATCATTCACAAAGCTCACACGTTTCTCATCTTAACTGACAAGAATATGATGTTAGAGGACCAGTGCTTTGTATCAGTTTCAGAAGCAGAGTTGGACTAGATATGGTCCGTACGTGTAGGAAACACCGTTCTTTTGTTCTCAGCACACTTACGTTTCCTGCTGTCTTAGAGACTTTAGAAAGAAAGAGCCGTCTTCTTGCTCTAAAGCAGAGTGTGATCCATGGATGAGACCTATGCTGTGTGTTTCATTTCAGAAATGGAGTTAAATCCCAGGCTCTGTGTCTTCCTACAAGCAAGACTTTGTTTCAGGTAAGGGCAGTCACTTTTCAGCTCAAACGAACTACATCGTTCACGAAGATCACACGTTTCTCATCTTACCTGACAAGCATTGGATGTTAGAGGGTCAGTGCTTTGTATCAGTTTCAGAAGAAGAGTTGGACTACATGTGGTCTGTATGTGTAGGAAACTCCGTTCTTTTGTTCTGGGCACACTCAAATTACCTGCTGTATTAGAGACTCTAGAAAGCAAGAGCGTGCTTCTCGCTCTAAAGCAGAGTCTGATCCATAGATGAGAATTATGCTGTGTGTTTCCATTCAGAAATGGAGTTAAATCCCAGGCTCTGTGTCTTCCTACAATCAAGACTTCTTTTCAGGTAAGGGCAATCATTTTTCAGTTCAAACGAACTACATCGTTCACGAAGCTCACACGTTTCTCATCTTAACAGACAAGCATTGGATGTTAGAGGACCAGTGCTTTGTATCAGTTTCAGAAGCAGAGTTGAACTAGATATGGTCCGTATGTGTAGGAAACACAGTTCTTTTGTTCTAAGCACACACACGTTTCCTGCTGTCTTAGAGACTCCAGAAAGCAAGAGCATGCTTCTTGTTCTAAAGCAGAGTGTGATCAATGGATGATTACACTGCTGTGTGTTTCACTTCAGAAATGGAGTTAAATCCCAGGGTCTGAGTCTTCCTACAAGCAAGACTTCGATTCAGGTAAGGGCAGTCACTTTTCTGCTCAAACGAACTACTTCGTTCACGAAGCTCACACGTTTCTCATCTTAACTGACAAGCATTGGATGTTAGACGGTAAGTGCTTTGTATCAGTTTCAGAAGAAGAGTTGGACTACATATGGTTGTATGTGTAGGAAACTCCGTTATTTGTTCTGGGCACACTCTGATTTCCTGCTGTATGAGAGACTCTAGAAAGCAAGAGCATGCTTCTTGCTGTAAAGCAGACTGTGACCCATGGGTGAGAACTATGCTGTGTGTTTCCCTTCAGAAATGGAGTTAAATCCCAATCTCTTTGTCTTCCTACAAGCAAGACTTCGTTTCAGGTAACGGCAGTCACTTTTCAGCTCAAACAAACTTCATCGTTCACTGAGCTCACACATTTCTCTTCTTAACAGACAAGCATTGGAAGTAAGAGGACCAGTTCTTTGTATCAGTTTAAGAAGCAGAGTTGGACTAGATATGGTCCGTATGTGTAGGAAACACAGTTCTTTTGTTCTCAGCACACTCAACTTTCCTGCTGTCTTAGAGTCTCTAGAAAGCAAGAGCGTGCTTCTTGTTCTAAAGCAGAGTGTGATCAATGGATGAGAACAAAGCTGTGTGTTTCACTTCAGAAATGGAGTTAAATCGCAGGCTCTGAGGCTTCCTACAAGCAAGACTTTGTTTCAGGTAAGGGCAGTCACTTTCCTGCTCAAATGAACTACATCGTTCACAAAGATCACACGTTTCTCATCTTAACTGACAAGCATTGGATGTTAGAGGACCAGTGCTTTGTATCAGTTTCAGAAGCAGTGTTGAACTAGATATGGTCCGTATGTGTAGGAAACACCGTTCTTTTGTTCTCAGCACAAACACGTTTCCTGCTGTCTTAGAGACTCTAGAAAGCAAGAGCTTGCTTCTTGTTCTAAAGCAGAGTGTGATCAGTGGATGATTACACTGCTGTGTGTTTCACTTCAGAAATGGAGTTAAATCCCAGGCTCTGAGTATTCCTACAAGAAAGACTTCGTTTCAGGTAAGGGCATTCACTTTTCTGCTCAAACGAACTACATCGTTCATGAAGCTCACACGTTTCCCATCTTAACTGTACAAGCATTGGATGTTAGAGGACCAGTGCTTTGTATCAATTTCAGAAGAAGAGTTGGACTACATATGGTCTGTATGTGTAGGAAACTCCGTTCTTTGTTCTGGGCACACTCAGATTTCCTGCTGTATGAGAGACTCTAGAAAGCAAGAGCGTGCTTCTTGCTGTAAAGCAGAGTGTGATCCATGGGTGAGAACTATGCTGTGTGTTTCCCTTCAGAAATAGAGTTAAATCCCAATCTTTGTGTCTTCCTACAAACAAGACTTCGTTTCAGGTAACGGCAGTCACTTTTCAGTTCAAAGGAACTACATCATTCACAAAGCTCACACGTTTCTCATCTTAACTGACAAGAATATGATGTTAGAGGACCAGTGCTTTGTATCAGTTTCAGAAGCAGAGTTGGACTAGATATGGTCCGTACGTGTAGGAAACACCGTTCTTTTGTTCTCAGCACACTCACGTTTCCTGCTGTGTTAGAGACTCTAGAAAGCAAGAGCATGCGTCTCGCTCTAAAGCAGAGTGTGATCCATGGATGAGAACTATGCTGTTTGTTTCCCTTCAGAAATGGAGTTAAATCCCAGGCTCTGTGTCTTCCTACAAGCAAGACTTCGTTTCAGGTAAGGGCAGTCACTTTTCAGCTCAAACGAACTACATCGTTCTCTGAGCTCACACATTTCTCATCTTAACAGACAAGCATTGGATGTTACATACCAGTGCTTTGTATCAGTTTAAGAAGGAGAGTTGGACTAGATATGGTCCCTATGTGTAGGAAACACATTTCTTTTGTTCTCAGCACACTCACGTTTCCTGCTGTGTTAGAGACTCTAGAAAGCAAGAGCGTGCTTCTTGTTCTGAAGCAGTGTGTGATCAATGGATGATGACACTGCTGTGTTTTTCCCTTCAGAAATGGAGTTAAATCCCAGGCTCTGTGTCTGCCTACAAGCAAGACTTCGTTTCAGGTAAGGGCAGTCACTTTTCAGCTCAAATGAACTACATCGTTCACGGAGCTCACACGTTTCTCATCTTAACAGAGAAGCATTGGATGTTAGAGGACCAGTGCTTTGTATCAGTTTAAGAAGCAGAGTTGGACTAGATATGGTCCGTATGTGTTAGGAAACACAGTTCTTTTGTTCTCAGCAAAATCATGTTTCCTGCTGTCTTAGAGACTCTAGAAAGCAAGAGCGTGCTGCTTGTTCTAAAGAGGAGTATGTTCAATGGATGAGAACACTGCTGTGTGTTTCACTTCAGAAATGGAGTTAAATCCCAGGCTCTGAGTATTCCTACAAGAAAGACTTCGTTTCAGGTAAGGGCAGTCACTTTTCTGCTCAAACGAACTACATCGTTCATGAAGCTCACACGTTTCCCATCTTAACTGTACAAGCATTGGATGTTAGAGGACCAGTGCTTTGTATCAATTTCAGAAGAAGAGTTGGACTACATATGGTCTGTATGTGTAGGAAACTCCGTTCTTTGTTCTGGGCACACTCAGATTTCCTGCTGTATGAGAGACTCTAGAAAGCAAGAGCAAGCTTCTTGCTGTAAAGCAGAGTGTGATCCATGGGTGAGAACTATGCTGTGTGTTTCCCTTCAGAAATAGAGTTAAATCCCAATCTTTGTGTCTTCCTACAAACAAGACTTCGTTTCAGGTAACGGCAGTCACTTTTCAGTTCAAAGGAACTACATCATTCACAAAGCTCACACGTTTCTCATCTTAACTGACAAGAATATGATGTTAGAGGACCAGTGCTTTGTATCAGTTTCAGAAGCAGAGTTGGACTAGATATGGTCCGTACGTGTAGGAAACACCGTTCTTTTGTTCTCAGCACACTTACGTTTCCTGCTGTCTTAGAGACTTTAGAAAGAAAGAGCCGTCTTCTTGCTCTAAAGCAGAGTGTGATCCATGGATGAGACCTATGCTGTGTGTTTCATTTCAGAAATGGAGTTAAATCCCAGGCTCTGTGTCTTCCTACAAGCAAGACTTTGTTTCAGGTAAGGGCAGTCACTTTTCAGCTCAAACGAACTACATCGTTCACGAAGATCACACGTTTCTCATCTTACCTGACAAGCATTGGATGTTAGAGGGTCAGTGCTTTGTATCAGTTTCAGAAGAAGAGTTGGACTACATGTGGTCTGTATGTGTAGGAAACTCCGTTCTTTTGTTCTGGGCACACTCAAATTACCTGCTGTATTAGAGACTCTAGAAAGCAAGAGCGTGCTTCTCAGTCTAAAGCAGAGTCT
Organism: Onychomys leucogaster; assembly: GCA_949786385.1. Lineage (NCBI taxonomy): Eukaryota > Metazoa > Chordata > Mammalia > Rodentia > Cricetidae > Onychomys > Onychomys leucogaster. Next base: position 1,476,095 of record CATKUP010000018.1, on the reverse strand, counting down.
GATCCATAGATGAGAATTATGCTGTGTGTTTCCATTCAGAAATGGAGTTAAATCCCAGGCTCTGTGTCTTCCTACAATCAAGACTTCTTTTCAGGTAAGGGCAATCATTTTTCAGTTCAAACGAACTACATCGTTCACGAAGCTCACACGTTTCTCATCTTAAAAGACAAGCATTGGATGTTAGAGGACCAGTGCTTTGTATCAGTTTCAGAAGCAGAGTTGAACTAGATATGGTCCGTATGTGTAGGAAACACAGTTCTTTTGTTCTAAGCACACACACGTTTCCTGCTGTCTTAGAGACTCCAGAAAGCAAGAGCGTGCTTCTTGTTCTAAAGCAGAGTGTGATCAATGGATGATTACACTGCTGTGTGTTTCACTTCAGAAATGGAGTTAAATCCCAGGGTCTGAGTCTTCCTACAAGCAAGACTTCGATTCAGGTAAGGGCAGTCACTTTTCTGCTCAAACGAACTACATCGTTCACGAAGCTCACACGTTTCTCATCTTAACTGACAAGCATTGGATGTTAGACGGTAAGTGCTTTGTATCAGTTTCAGAAGAAGAGTTGGACTACATATGGTTGTATGTGTAGGAAACTCCGTTATTTGTTCTGGGCACACTCTGATTTCCTGCTGTATGAGAGACTCTAGAAAGCAAGAGCATGCTTCTTGCTGTAAAGCAGACTGTGACCCATGGGTGAGAACTATGCTGTGTGTTTCCCTTCAGAAATGGAGTTAAATCCCAATCTCTTTGTCTTCCTACAAGCAAGAATTCGTTTCAGGTAACGGCAGTCACTTTTCAGCTCAAACGAACTTCATCGTTCACTGAGCTCACACATTTCTCCTCTTAACAGACAAGCATTGGAAGTAAGAGGACCAGTTCTTTGTATCAGTTTAAGAAGCAGAGTTGGACTAGATATGGTCCGTATGTGTAGGAAACACAGTTCTTTTGTTCTCAGCACACTCAACTTTCCTGCTGTCTTAGAGTCTCTAGAAAGCAAGAGCGTGCTTCTTGTTCTAAAGCAGAGTGTGATCAATGGATGAGAACAAAGCTGTGTGTTTCACTTCAGAAATGGAGTTAAATCCCAGGCTCTGAGGCTTCCTACAAGCAAGACTTCGTTTCAGGTAAGGGCAGTCACTTTTCTGCTAAAACGAACTACATCGTTCACGAAGCTCACACGTTTCTCATCTTAACAGACAAGCATTGGATGTTAGAGGACCAGTGCTTTGTATCAGTTTCAGAAGCAGTGTTGAACTAGATATGGTCTGTATGTGTAGGAAACACCGTTCTTTTGTTCTCAGCACAAACACGTTTCCTGCTGTCTTAGAGACTCTAGAAAGCAAGAGCTTGCTTCTTGTTCTAAAGCAGAGTGTGATCAGTGGATGATTACACTGCTGTGTGTTTCACTTCAGAAATGGAGTTAAATCCCAGGCTCTGAGTCTTCCTACAAGCAAGACTTTGACTCAGGTAAGGGCAGTCACTTTTCTGCTCAAACGAACTACATTGTTCACGAAGCTCACACGTTTCTCATCTTAACTGACAAGCATTGGATGTTAGAGGGTCAGTGCTTTGTATCAGTTTCATAAGCAGATTTGGACTACATATGGTCTGTATGTGTAGGAAATACCGTTCTTTTGTTCTGGGCACACTCAGATTACCTGCTATATTAGAGATTCTAAAAGCAAGAGCGTACTTCTCGCTCTAAAGCAGAGTGTGATCCATGGATGAAAAAAATGCTGTGTGTTTCCCTTCAGAAATGGAGTTAAATCCCAGCCTCTGTGTCTTATTACAAGCAAGACTTCGTTTCAGGTAAGGGCAGTCACTTTTCAGTTCAAACGAACTACATCGTTCACTGAGCTCACACATTTCTCATCTTAACAGACAAGCATTGGATGTTACATACCAGTGCTTTGTATCAGTTTAAGAAGGAGAGTTGGACTAGATATGGTCCGTATGTGTAGGAAACACCTTTCTTTTGTTCTCAGCACACTCACGTTTCCTGCTGTCTTAGAGAATCTAGAAAGCAAGAGCGTGCTTCTTGTTCTGAAGCAGAGTGTGATCAATGGATGATTACACTGCTGTGTGTTTCCCTTCAGAAATGGAGTTAAATCCCAGGCTCTGTGTCTTCCTACAAGCAAGACTTCGATTCAGGTAAGGGCAGTCACTTTTCAGCTCAAATGAACTACATCGTTCACGGAGCTCACACGTTTCTCATCTTAACAGAGAAGCATTGGATGTTAGAGGACCAGTGCTTTGTATCAGTTTAAGAAGCAGAGTTGGACTAGATATGGTCCGTATGTGTAGGAAACACAGTTCTTTTGTTCTCAGCAAAATCATGTTTCCTGCTCTCTTAGAGACTCTAGAAAGCAAGAGCGTGCTGCTTGTTCTAAAGAGGAGTATGATCAATGGATGAGAACACTGCTGTGTGTTTCACTTCAGAAATGGAGTTAAATCCCAGGCTCTGAGTATTCCTACAAGAAAGACTTCGTTTCAGGTAAAGGCAGTCACTTTTCTGCTCAAACGAACTACATCGTTCATGAAGCTCACACGTTTCCCATCTTAACTGTACAAGCATTGGATGTTAGAGGACCAGTGCTTTGTATCAATTTCAGAGGAAGAGTTGGACTACATATGGTCTGTATGTGTAGGAAACTCCGTTCTTTGTTCTGGGCACACTCAGATTTCCTGCTGTATGAGAGACTCTAGAAAGCAAGAGCAAGCTTCTTGCTGTAAAGCAGAGTGTGATCCATGGGTGAGAACTATGCTGTGTGTTTCCCTTCAGAAATAGAGTTAAATCCCAATCTTTGTGTCTTCCTACAAGCAAGACTTCGTTTCAGGTAACGGCAGTCACTTTTCAGTTCAAAGGAACTACATCATTCACAAAGCTCACACGTTTCTCATCTTAACTGACAAGAATAGGATGTTAGAGGACCAGTGCTTTGTATCAGTTTCAGAAGCAGAGTTGGACTAGATATGGTCCGTACGTGTAGGAAACACCGTTCTTTTGTTCTCAGCACACTTACGTTTCCTGCTGTCTTAGAGACTTTAGAAAGAAAGAGCGTGCTTCTTGCTCTAAAGCAGAGTGTGATCCATGGATGAGACCTATGCTGTGTGTTTCATTTCAGAAATGGAGTTAAATCCCAGGCTCTGTGTCTTCCTACAAGCAAGACTTTGTTTCAGGTAAGGGCAGTCACTTTTCAGCTAAACGAACTACATCGTTCACGGAGCTCACACGTTTCTCGTCTTAACAGACAAGCATTGGATGTTAGAGGACTAGTGCTTTGTATCAGTTTAAGAAGGAGAGATGGACTAGATATGGTCCGTATGTGTAGGAAACACCTTTCATTTGTTCTCAGCACACTCACGTTTCCTGCTGTGTTAGAGACTCTAGAAAGCAAGAGCATGCGTCTCGCTCTAAAGCAGAGTGTGATCCATGGATGAGAACTATGCTGTGTGTTTCCCTTCAGAAATGGAGTTAAATCCCAATCTCTGTGTCTTCCTACAAGCAAGACTTCATTTCAGGTAACGGCAGTCACTTTTCAGCTCAAACGAACTACATCGTTCTCTGAGCTCACACATTTCTCATCTTAACAGACAAGCATTGGATGTTAGCAGACTAGTGCTTTGTGTCAGTTTCAGAAACAGAATTGGACTAGATATGGTCCGTTTATGTAGGAAACACCATTCTTTTGTTCTAGCACATTCATGTTTCCTGCTGTCTTAGAGAATCCAGAAAGCAAGAGCGTGCTTCTTGTTCTAAAGCAGAGTGTGATCAATGGATGATTACATTGCTGTGTGTTTCACTTCAGAAATGGAGTTAAATCCCAGGCTCTGAGTCTTCCTACAAGCAAGACTTCATTTCAGGTAATGGCAGTCATTTTATGCTCAAACGAACTACATCGTTCACGAAGATCACACGTTTCTCATCTTACCTGACAAGCATTGGATGTTAAAGGGTCAGTGCTTTGTATCAGTTTCAGAAGAAGAGTTGGACTACATGTGGTCTGTATGTGTAGGAAACTCCGTTCTTTTGTTCTGGGCACACTCAAATTACCTGCTGTATTAGAGACTCTAGAAAGCAAGAGCGTGCTTCTCACTCTAAAGCAGAGTCTGATCCATAGATGAGAATTATGCTGTGTGTTTCCATTTAGAAATGTAGTTAAATCCCAGGCTCTGTGTCTTCCTACAATCAAGACTTCTTTTCTGGTAATGGCAGTCATTTTTCAGTTCAAACGAACTACATCGTTCACGAAGCTCACACGTTTCTCATCTTAACAGACAAGCATTGGATGTTAGAGGACCAGTGCTTTGTATCAGTTTCAGAAGCAGAGTTGAACTAGATATGGTCCGTATGTGTAGGAAACACAGTTCTTTTGTTCTAAGCACACACACGTTTCCTGCTGTCTTAGAGACTCCAGAAAGCAAGAGCGTGCATCTTGTTCTAAAGCAGAGTGTGATCACTGGATGATTACACTGCTGTGTGTTTCACTTCAGAAATGGAGTTAAATCCCAGGGTCTGAGTCTTCCTACAAGCAAGACTTCGATTCAGGTAAGGGCAGTCACTTTTCTGCTCAAACGAATTACATCGTTCAGGAAGCTCACACGTTTCTCATCTTAACTGACAAGCATTGGATGTTAGACGGTAAGTGCTTTGTATCAGTTTCAGAAGAAGAGTTGGACTACATATGGTTGTATGTGTAGGAAACTCCGTTATTTGTTCTGGGCACACTCTGATTTCCTGCTGTATGAGAGACTCTAGAAAGCAAGAGCATGCTTCTTGCTGTAAAGCAGAGTGTGATCCATGGGTGAGAACTATGCTGTGTGTTTCCCTTCAGAAATGGAGTTAAATCCCAGGCTCTGAGTCTTCCTACAAGCAAGACTTCGTTTAAGGTAAGGGCAGTCACTTTTCTGCTCAAACGAATTATATCGTTCATGAAGCTCACACGTTTCCCATCTTAACAGACAAGCATTGGATGTTAGAGGACCAGTGATTTGTATCAGTTTCAGAAGAAGAGTTGGACTAGATATGGTCCGTATGTGTAGGAAACTCCGTTCTTTTGTTCTCAGCACACTCACGTTTCCTGCTGTGTTAGAGACTCCAGAAAGCAAGAGCGTGCTTCTCGCTCTAAAGCAGAGTGTGATCCATGGATGAGAACTATGCTGTGTGTTTCCCTTCAGAAATGGAATTAAATCCCAGACTACGTGTCTTCCTACAAACAAGACTTCGTTTAAGGAAAGGGCAGTTACTTTTCTTCTCAAACGAACTACATTGTTCATGAAGCTCACACGTTTCCCATCTTAACTGACAAGCATTGGATGTTAGAGGACCAGTGCTTTGTAACAGTTTCAGAAGAAGAGTTGGACTAGATATGGTCCGTATGTGTAGGAAACTCCGTTCTTTTTTTATGGGCACACTCAGATTTCCTGCTTTCTTAGAGACTCTATAAAGCAAGAGCATGCATCTTGCTCTAAAGCAGAGTGTGATCCATGGATGAGAACTATGCTGTTTGTTTCCATTCAGAAATGGAGTTAAATCCCAGGCTCTGTGTCTTCCTAAAAGCAAGACTTCTTTTCAGGTAACGGCAGTCACTTTTCAGCTCAAACGAACTACATCGTTCACTGAGCACACACATTTCTCTTCTTAAAAGACAAGCATTGGATGTTAGAGGTCCAGTGCTTTGTATCAGTTTAAGAAGCAGAGTTGGACTAGATATGGTCCGTATGTGTAGGAAACACCCTTCTTTTGTTCTCAGCACACTCATGTTTCCTACTGTCTTAGAGACTCTAGGAAGAAAGAGCGTGCTTCTTGTTCTAAAGCAGAGTGTGATCAATGGATGAGAACACTGCTGTATGTTTCTCTTCAGAAATGGAGTTAAATCCCAAGCTCTGAGTCTTCCTACAAGCAAGACTTCATTTCAGGTAAGGGCAGTCACTTTTCTGCTCAAACGAACTACATAGTTCACAAAGCACACGTTTCTCATCTTAACTGACAAGCATTGGATGTTAGAGGACCAGTGCATTGTATCAGTTTCAGAAGCACATTTGGAATACATATGGTCCGTATGTGTAGGAAACACCTTTCTTTTGTTCTGGGCACACTCAGATTACCTGCTGTATTAGAGACTCTAGAAAGCAAGAGCGTGCTTCTCTCTCTAAAACAGAGTGTGATCCATGGATTAGAACTCTGCTGTGTGTTTCCGTTCAGAGATGGAGTTAAATCCCAGGCTCTGTGTCTTACTACAAGCAAGACTTCATTTCAGGTAAGGGCAGTCACTTTTCAGTTCAAAAGAACTACATCATTCACAAAACTCACACGTTTCTCATCTTAACTGACAAGCATAGGATGTTAGAGGACCAGTGCTTTCTATCAGTTTCAGAAGCAGAGTTGGACTAGATATGGTCCGTATGTGTAGGAAACAGAGTTCTTTTGTTCTCAGCACACTTACGTTTCCTGCTGTCTTAGAGACTTTAGAAAGCAAGAGCGTGCTTCTCGCTCTAAAGCAGAGTGTGATCCATGGATGAGAACTATGCTGTGTGTTTCCTTTCAGAAATGGAGTTAAATCCCAGGCTCTGTGTCTTCCTACAAGCAAGACTTCGTTTCAATTAAGGGCAGTCACTTTTCAGCTCAAACGAACTACATCGTTCACGAAGCTCACATGTTTCTCATCTTAACAGACAAGCATTGGATCTTAGAGGACCAGTGTTTTGTATCAGTTTAAGAAGCAGAGTTGGACTAGATATTGTCCGTATGTGTAGGAAACACCCTTCTTTTTTTCTCAGCAAAATCATGTTTCCTGCTGTCTTAGAGTCTCTAGAAAGCAAGAGCGTGCTTTTTACTCTAAAGCAGAGTATGATCAATGGATGAGAACACTGCTGTGTGTTTCCATTCAGAAATGGAGTTAAATCCCAGGCTCTGAGTCTTCCTACAAGCAAGACTTCTTTTAAGGTAAGGGCAGTCACTTTTCTGCTCAAACGACTATATCGTTCACGAAGCTCATACGTTTCTCATCTTAACTGACAAGCATTGGATGTTAGAGGACCAGTGCTTTGTATCAGTTTCAGAAGAAGAGTTGGACTAGATATGGTCCGTATGTGTAGGATACACCGTTCTTTTGTTCTGGGCACACTCAGATTTCCTGCTGTCTTAGAGACTCTATAAAGCAAGAGCATGCTTCTTGCTCTAAAGCAGAGTGTGATCCATGGATGAGAACTATGCTGTTTGTTTCCATTCAGAAATGGAGTTAAATCCCAGGCTCTGTGTCTTCCTACAAGCAAGACTTCGTTTCAGGTAAGGGCAGTCACTTTCAGCTCAAACGAACTACATCGTTCACGAAGATCACACGTTTCTCATCTTAACAGACAAGCATTGGATGTTAGAGGACCAGTGCTTTGTATCAGTTTCAGAAGCAGAGTTGAACTAGATATGGTCCGTATGTGTAGGAAACTCCGTTTTTTTTTATGGGCACACTCAGATTTCCTGCTTTCTTATAGACTCTATAAAGCAAGAGCATGCATCTTGCTCTAAAGCAGAGTGTGATCCATGGATGAGAACTATGCTGTTTGTTTCCATTCAGAAATGGAGTTAAATCCCAAGCTCTGAGTCTTCCTACAAGCAAGACTTCATTTCAGGGAAGGGCAGTCACTTTTCTGCTCAAACGAACTACATAGTTCACGAAGCACACGTTTCTCATCTTAACTGACAAGCATTGGATGTTAGAGGACCAGTGCATTGTATCAGTTTCAGAAGCACATTTGGACTACATATGGTCCGTATGTGTAGGAAACACCGTTCTTTTGTTCTGGGCACACTCAGATTACCTGCTGTATTAGAGACTCTAGAAAGCAAGAGCGTGCTTCTCTCTCTAAAACAGAGTGTGATCCAAGGATTAGAACTCTGCTGTGTGTTTCCCTTCAGAAATGGAGTTACATCCCAGGATCTGTGTCTTCCTACAAGCAAGACTTCGTTTCAATTAAGGGCAGTCACTTTTCAGCTCAAACGAACTACATCGTTCACGAAGCTCACACGTTTCTCATCTTAACAGACAAGCATTGGATCTTAGAGGACCAGTGCTTTGTATCAGTTTAAGAAGCAGAGTTGGACTAGATATTGTCTGTATGTGTAGGAAACACCGTTCTTTTGTTCTGGGCACACTCAGATTTCCTGCTGTCTTAGAGACTCTATAAAGCAAGAGCATGCTTCTTGCTCTAAAGCAGAGTGTGATCCATGGATGAGAACTATGCTGTTTGTTTACATTCAGAAATGGAGTTAAATCCCAGCCTCTGTGTCTTCCTACAAGCAAGACTTCGTTTCAGGTAAGGGCAGTCACTTTTCAGCTCAAACGAACTACATCGTTCACGAAGATCACACGTTTCTCATCTTAACAGACAAGCATTGGAGGTTAGAGGACCAGTGCTTTGTATCAGTTTCAGAAGCAGAGTTGGACTAGACATGGTCCGTATTTGTAGGAAACACCGTTCTTTTGTTCTTAGCACACTCATGTTTCCTACTGTCTTAGAGACTCTAGGAAGAAAGAGCGTGCTTCTTGCTCTAAAGCAGAGTGTGATCCATGGATGAGAACTATGCTGTTTGTTTCCATTCAGAAATGGAGTTAAATCCCAGGCTCTGTGTCTTCCTACAAGCAAGACTTCGTTTCAGGTAAGGGCAGTCACTTTTCAGCTCAAACGAACTACATCGTTCACGGAGCTCACACGTTTCTCGTCTTAACAGACAAGCATTGGATGTTAGAGGACGAGTGCTTTGTATCAGTTTAAGAAGGAGAGTTGGACTAGATATGGTCCGAATGTTTAGGAAACACCGTTCTTTTGTTCTCAGCACACTCACGTTTCCTGCTGTGTTAGAGACTCTAGAAAGCAAGATCGTGCTTCTCGCTCTAAAGCAGAGTGTGATCCATGGATGAGAACTATGCTGTGTGTTTCCCTTCAGAAATGGAGTTAAATCCCAATCTCTGTGTCTTCCTAAAAGCAAGACTTCGTTTCATGTAACGGCAGTCACTTTTCAGCTCAAACGAACTACATCGTTCACTGAGCTCACACATTTCTCTTCTTAAAAGACAAGCATTGGATGTTAGAGGACCAGTGCTTTGTATCAGTTTAAGAAGCAGAGTTGGACTAGATATGGTCCGCATGTGTAGGAAACACCGTTCTTTTCTTCTCAGCACACTCATGTTTCCTACTGTCTTAGAGACTCTAGGAAGAAAGAGCATGCTTCTTGTTCTAAAGCAGAGTGTGATCAATGGATGAGAACACTGCTGTATGTTTCACTTCAGAAATGGAGTTAAATCCCAAGCTCTGTGTCTTCCTACAAGCAAGACTTCATTTCAGGGAAGGGCAGTCACTTTTCTGCTCAAACGAACTACATAGTTCACGAAGCACACGTTTCTCATCTTAACTGACAAGCATTGGATGTTAGAGGACCAGTGCATTGTATCAGTTTCAGAAGCACATTTGGACTACATATGGTCCGTATGTGTAGGAAACACCATTCTTTTGTTCTGGGCACACTCAGATTACCTGCTGTATTAGAGACTCTAGAAAGCAAGAGCGTGCTTCTCTCTCTAAAACAGAGTGTGATCCATGGATTAGAACTCTGCTGTGTGTTTCCGTTCAGAGATGGAGTTAAATCCCAGGCTCTGTGTCTTACTACAAGCAAGACTTCGTTTCAGGTAAGGGCAGTCACTTTTCAGTTCAAAAGAACTACATCATTCACAAAACTCACACGTTTCTCATCTTAACTGACAAGCATAGGATGTTAGAGGACCAGTGCTTTGTATCAGTTTCAGAAGCAGAGTTGGACTAGATATGGTCCGTATGTGTAGGAAACACAGTTCTTTTGTTCTGAGCACACTTACGTTTCCTGCTGTCTTAGAGACTTTAGAAAGCAAGAGCGTGCTTCTCGCTCTAAAGCAGAGTGTGATCCATGGATGAGAACTATGCTGTGTGTTTCCCTTCAGAAATGGAGTTAAATCCCAGGCTCTGTGTCTTCCTACATGCAAGACTTCGTTTCAATTAAGGGCAGTCACTTTTCAGCTCAAACGAACTACATCGTTCACGAAGCTCACACGTTTCTCATCTTAACTGACAAGCATTGGGTGTAAGAGGGTCACTGCTTTGTATCAGTTTCAGAAGCAGAGTTGGACTAGATATGGTCCGTATGTGTAGGAAACACCGTTCTTTTGTTCTCAGCACACTCACGTTTCCTGCTGTGTTAGAGACTCTAGAAAGCAAGAGCATGCTTCTCGCTCTAAAGCAGAGTGTGATCCATGGATGAGAACTATGCTGTGTGTTTCCCTTCAGAAATGGAGTTAAATCCCAATCTCTGTGTCTTCCTAAAAGCAAGACTTCGTTTCAGGTAATGGCAGTCACTTTTCAGCTCAAACGAACTACATCGTTCAATGAGCTCACACATTTCTCTTCTTAAAAGACAAGCATTGGATGTTAGAGGACCAGTGCTTTGTATCAGTTTAAGAAGCAGAGTTGGACTAGATATGGTCCGTATGTGTAGGAAACACTGTTCTTTTGTTCTCAGCACACTCATGTTTCCTACTGTCTTAGAGACTCTAGGAAGAAAGAGCGTGCTTCTTGTTCTAAAGCAGAGTGTGATCAATGGATGAGAACACTGCTGTATGTTTCACTTCAGAAATGGAGTTAAATCCCAAGCTCTGAGTCTTCCTACAAGCAAGACTTCATTTCAGGTAAGGGCAGTCACTTTTCTGCTCAAATGAACTACATAGTTCACGAAGCACACGTTTCTCATCTTAACTGACAAGCATTGTATGTTAGAGGACCAGTGCATTGTATCAGTTTCAGAAGCACATTTGGACTACATATGGTCCGTATGTGTAGGAAACACCGTTCTTTTGTTCTGGGCACACTCAGATTACCTGCTGTATTAGAGAGTCTAGAAAGCAAGAGTGTGCTTATCTCTCTAAAACAGAGTGTGATCCATGGATTAGAACTCTGCTGTGTGTTTCCGTTCAGAGATGGAGTTAAATCCCAGGCTCTGTGTCTTACTACAAGCAAGACTTCGTTTCAGGTAAGGGCAGTCACTTTTCAGTTCAAAAGAACTACATCATTCACAAAACTCACACGTTTCTCATCTTAACTGACAAGTATAGGATGTTAGAGGACCAGTGCTTTCTATCAGTTTCAGAAGCAGAGTTGGACTAGATATGGTCCGTATGTGTAGGAAACACAGTTCTTTTGTTCTCAGCACACTTAAGTTTCCTGCTGTCTTAGAGACTTTAGAAAGCAAGAGCGTGCTTCTCGCTCTAAAACAGAATGTGATCCATGGATGAGAACTATGCTGTGTGTTTCCCTTCAGAAATGGAGTTAAATCCCAGGCTCTGTGTCTTCCTACAAGCAAGACTTCGTTTCAATTAAGGGCAGTCACTTTTCAGCTCAAACGAACTACATCGTTCACGGAGCACACACGTTTCTGATCTTAACAGACAAGCATTGTTTGTTAGAGGACCAGGGCTTTGTATCAGTTTCAGAAGAAGAGTTGGACTACATATGGTCCGTATGTGAAGGAAACTCCGTTCTTTGTTCAGGGCACACTCAGATTTCCTGCTGTATTAGAGACTCTAGAAACCAACAGCCTGCTTCTTGCTCTAAAGCAGAGTGTGATCCATGGATGAGAACTATGCTGTGTGTTTCCCTTCAGAAATGGAGTTAAATCCCAGGCTCTGTGTCTTCCTACAAGCAAGACTTCATTTCAGGTAAGGGCAGTCACTTTTCAGCTCAAACGAACTACATCGTTCACGGAGCTCACACGTTTCTCATCTTAACAGACAAGCATTGGATGTTAGAGGACCAGTGCTTTGTATCAGTTTAAGAAGCAGAGTTGGACTGGATATGGTCCTTATATGTAGGAAACACCATTCTTTTGTTCTCAGCAAAATCACGTTTCCTGCTGTCTGAGAGACTCTAGAAAGCAAGAGCATGCTACTTGTTCTAAAGCATAGTGTGATCAATGGATGAGAACACTACTGTGTGTTTCACTTCAGAAATGGAGTTAAATCCCAGGCTGTCAGTCTTCCTACAAGCAAGACTTCGATTCAGGTAAGGGCAGTCACTTTTCCGCTCAAACGAACTACATCGTTCACGAAGCTCACAGGTTTCTCATCTTAACTGACAAGCATTGAATGTTAGAGGGTCAGTGCTTTGTATCAGTTTCAGAAGCAGTTTTGGACTACATATGGTCTGTATGTGTAGGAAACACCTTTCTTTTGTTCTCAGAACACTCACGTTTCCTTCTGTGTTAGAGACTCTAGAAAGCAAGAGCGTGCTTCTCGCTCTAAAGCAGAGTGTGATCCATGGATGAGAACTATGCTGTGTGTTTCCCTTCAGAAATGGAGTTAAATCACAGGCTCTGAGTCTTCCTACAAGGAAGACTTCGATTCAGGTAAGGGCAGTCACTTTTCTGCTCAAACGAACTACATCGTTCACGAAGCTCACACATTTCTCATCATAACTGACAAGCATTGGATGTTAGAGGGTCACTGCTTTGTATCAGTTTCAGAAGCAGAGTTGGACTAGATATGGTCCGTATGTGTAGGAAACACCCTTCTTTTGTTCTCAGCACACTTACGTTTCCTGCTGTCTTAGAGACTTTAGAAAGCAAGAGCGTGCTTCTCGCTCTAAAGCAGAGTGTGATCCATGGTTGAGAACTATGCTGTTTGTTTCCCTGCAGAAATGGAGTTAAATCCCAGGTTCTGTGTGTTTCTACAAGCAAGACTTCGTTTCAATTAAGGGCAGTCACTTTTCAGCTCAAACGAACTACATCGTTCACGGAGCTCAAACGTTTCTCATCTTAACAGAAAAGCATTGGATGTTAGAGGACCAGTGCTTTGTATCAGTTTAAGAAGCAGAGTTGGACTATATATTGTCCGTATGTATAGGAAACACGCTTCTTTGTTCTCAGCAAAATCACATTTCCTGCTCTATTAGAGACTCTAGAAAGCAAGAGCATTCTTCTTGTTCTAAAGCAGCATATGATGAATGGATGAGAACACTGCTTTGTGTTTCACTTCAGAAATTTAGTTAAATCCCAGGCTCTGAGTCTTCCTACAAGCAAGACTTCGTTTAAGGTAAGGGCAGTCACTTTTCTGCTCAAACGAATTACATCGTTCATGAAGCTCACACGTTTCCCATCATAACTGACAAGCATTGGATGTTAGAGGACCAGTGCTTTTTATCAGTTTCAGAAGAAGAGTTGGACTACATATGGTCCGTATGTGTAGGATACACCGTTCTTTTGTTCTCAGCACACTCATGTTTCCTGATGTCTTAGAGACTTTAGAAAGCAAGAGCGTGCTTCTCGCTCTAAGGCAGAGTGTGATCCATGGATGAGAACTATGCTGTGTGTTTCCCTTCAGAAATGGAGTTAAATCCCAATCTCTGTGTCTTCCTACAAGCAAGACTTCGTTTCAGGTAACGGCAGTCACTTTTCAGCTCAAAAGAACTACATCGTTCACTGAGCTCACACATTTCTCTTCTTAAAAGACAAGCATTGGATGTTAGAGGACCAGTGCTTTGTATCGGTTTAAGAAGCAGAGTTGGACTAGATATGGTCCGTATGTGTAGGAAACACCGTTCTTTTGTTCTGGGCACACTCAGATTACCTGCTGTATTAGAGACTCTAGAAAGCAAGAGCGTGCTTCTTGTTCTAAAGCAGAGTGTGATCAATGGATGAGAACACTGCTGTATGTTTCACTTCAGAAATGGAGTTAAATCCCAGGCTCTGTGTCTTCCTACAAGCAAGACTTCGTTTCAGGTAAGGGCAGTCACTTTTCAGCTCAAAGGAATTACATCGTTCACGGAGCTCACACGTTTCTCATCTTAACAGACAAGCATTGGATGTTAGAGGACCAGTGCTTTGTATCAGTTTAAGAAGCAGAGTTGGACTAGATATGGTCCGTATGTGTAGGATACACCGTTCGTTTGTTCTCAGCACACTCACGTTTCCTGCTGTGTTAGAGACTCCAGAAAGCAAGAGCCTGCTTCTCGCTCTAAAGCAGAGTGTGATCCATGGATGAGAACTATGCTGTGTGTTTCCCTTCAGAAATGGAGTTAAATCCCAATCTCTGTGTCTGCCTACAAGCAAGACTTCGTTTCAGGTAACGGCAGTCACTTTTCAGCTCAAATGAACTACATATTTCACTGAGCTCACTCATTTCTCTTCTGAACAGACAAGCATTGGATGTTAGAGGACCAGTGCTTTGTATCAGTTTCAGAAGCAGCGTTGGACTAGATATGGTCCATATGTGTAGGAAACACCGTTCTTTTGTTCTCAGCACACTCACGTTTCCTGCTGTCTTAGAGACTTTAGAAAGCAAGAGCGTGCTTCTCGCTCTAAAGCAGAGTTTGATCCATGGATGAGAACTATGCTGTGTGTTTCCCTTCAGAAATGGAGTTAAATCCCAGGCTCTGTGTCTTCCTACAAGCAAGACTTCGTTTCAGGTAAGGGCAGTCACTTTTCAGCTCAAAGGAATTACATCGTTCACGGAGCTCACACGTTTCTCATCTTAACAGACAAGCATTGGATGTTAGAGGACCAGTGCTTTGTATCAGTTTAAGAAGCAGAGTTGGACTAGATATGGTCCGTATGTGTAGGATACACCGTTCTTTTGTTCTCAGCACACTCACGTTTCCTGCTGTGTTAGAGACTCCAGAAAGCAAGAGCCTGCTTCTCGCTCTAAAGCAGAGTGTGATCCATGGATGAGAACTATGCTGTGTGTTTCCCTTCAGAAATGGAGTTAAATCCCAGACTCTGTGTCTTCCTACAAGCAAGGCTTCGTTTCAGGTAAGGGCAGTCACTTTTCAGCTCAAACGAACTACATCGTTCATGAAGCACACACGTTTCTCATCTTAACAGACAAGCATTGGATGTTAGAGGACCAGTGCTTTGTATCAGTTTCCGAAGCAGAGTTGAACTAGATATTGTCTGTATGTATAGGAAACACCGTTCTTTTGTTCTCAGCACACACACGTTTCCTGCTGTCTGAGAGACTCTAGAAAGCAAGAGCGTGCTTCTTGTTCTAAAGCAGAGTGTGATCAATGGATGATTACACTGCTGTGTGTTTCACTTCAAAAATGGAGTTAAATCCCAGGCTCTGTGTCTTCCTACAAGCAAGACTTCGTTTCAGGTAAGGGCAGTCACTTTTCAGCTCAAACGAACTACATCGTTCACTGAGCTCACACATTTCTCTTCTTAACAGACAAGCATTGGATGTTAGAGGACCAGTGCTTTGTATCAGTTTAAGAAGCAGAGTTGGACTAGATATGGTCCGTATATGTAGGATACTCCGTTCTCTTGTTCTCAGCACACTCACGTTTCCTGCTTTGTTAGAGACTCCAGAAAGCAAGAGCGTGCTTCTCGCTCTAAAGCAGAGTGTGATCCATGGATGAGAACTATGCTGTGTGTTTCCCTTCAGAAATGGAGTTAAATCCCAGACTCTGTGTCTTCCTACAAATAAGACTTCGTTTAAGGTAAGGGCAGTCACTTTTCTGCTCAAACGAACTACATCGTTCATGAAGCTCACACTTTTCCCATCTTAACTGACAAGCATTGGATGTTAGAGGACCAGTGCTTTGTATCAGTTTCAGAAGAAGAGTTGGACTACATATGGTCCGTATGTGTAGGAAACTCCGTTCTTTGTATTGGGCACACTCAGATTTCCTGCTGTATTAGAGACTCTAGAAAGCAAGAGCATGCTTCTTGCTGTAAAGCAGAGTGTGATCCATGGGTGAGAACTATGCTGTGTGTTTCCCTTCAGAAATGGAGTTAACTCCCAGGCTATGTGTCTTCCTACAAGCAAGACTTCGTTTTACGTAACGGCAGTCACTTTTCAGCTCAAACGAACTACATCGTTCACTGAGCTCACACATTTCTCATCTTAACCGACAAGCATTGGATGTTAGAGGACCAGTGCTTTGTATCAGTTTAAGAAGGAGAGTTGGACGTGATATGGTCCGTATGTGTAGGAAACACCTTTCTTTTGTTCTCAGCACACTCACGTTTCCTGCTGTCATAGAGACTCTAGAAAGCAAGAGCGTACTTCTTGCTCTAAAGCAGAGTGTGATCAATGGATGATTATACTGCTGAGTGTTTCACTTCAGAAATGGATTAAATCCCAGGCTCTGTGTCTTCCTACAAGCAAGACTTCGTTTCAGGTAAGGGAAGTCACTTTTCAGTTCAAAAGAACTACATCATTCACAAAGCTCACACGTTTCTAATCTTAACTGACAAGCATAGGATGTTAGAGGACCAGTGCTTTGTATCAATTTCAGAAGCAGCATTGGACTAGATAAGGTCCGTATGTGTAGGAAACACCGTTCTTTTGTTCTCAGCACACTCACGTTTCCTGCTGTCTTAGAGACTTTAGAAAGCAAGAACGTGCTTCTCGCTCTAAAGCAGAGTGTGATCCATGGATGAGAACTATGCTGTTTGTTTCCCTTCAGAAATGGAGTTACATCCCAGACTCTGTGTCTTACTACAAGCAAGACTTCGTTTCAGGTAAAGGCAGTCACTTTTCAGCTCAAACGAACTACATCGTTCACGGAGCTCACACGATTCTCATCTTAACAGACAAGCATTGGATGTTAGAGGACCAGTGCTTTGTATCAGTTTAAGAAGCAGAGTTGGACTAGATATGGTCCGTATGTGTAGGAAACACCGTTCTTTTGTTCTCAGCAAAATCACGTTTCCTGCTGTCTTAGAGACTCTAGAAAGCAAGAGCGTGCTTCTTGTTCTAAAGCAGAGTATGATCCATGGATGAGAACACTGCTGTGTGTTTCCCTTCAGAAATGGAGTTAAATCCCAAGCTCTGAGTCTTCCTACAAGCAAGACTTCGTTTCAGGTAACGGCAGTCACTTTTCAGCTCAAACGAACTACATCGTTCACTGAGCTCACACATTTCTCATCTTAACAGACAAGCATTGGATGTTAGAGGACCAGTGCTTTGTATCAGTTTAAGAAGGAGAGTTGGACGTGATATGGTCCGTATGTGTAGGAAACACCTTTCTTTTGTTCTCAGCACACTCACGTTTCCTGCTGTCATAGAGACTCTAGAAAGCAAGAGCGTACTTCTTGCTCTAAAGCAGAGTGTGATCAATTGATGTTTACACTGCTGTGTGTTTCACTTCAGAAATGGAGTTAAATCCCAGGCTGTGTGTCTCCAACAAACAAGACTTCGTTTCAGGTAAGGGCAGTCACTTTTCAGCTCAAACGAACTACATCGTTCACGAAGATCACACGTTTCTCATCTTAACAGACAAGCATTGGAGGTTAGAGGACCAGTGCTTTGTATCAGTTTCAGAAGCAGAGTTGGACTAGACATGGTCCGTATTTGTAGGAAACACCGTTCTTTTGTTCTTAGCACACTCATGTTTCCTACTGTCTTAGAGACTCTAGGAAGAAAGAGCGTGCTTCTTGCTCTAAAGCAGAGTGTGATCCATGGATGAGAACTATGCTGTTTGTTTCCATTCAGAAATGGAGTTAAATCCCAGGCTCTGTGTCTTCCTACAAGCAAGATTTCGTTTCAGGTAAGGGCAGTCACTTTTCAGCTCAAACGAACTACATCGTTCACGGAGCTCACACGTTTCTCGTCTTAACAGACAAGCATTGGATGTTAGAGGACGAGTGCTTTGTATCAGTTTAAGAAGGAGAGTTGGACTAGATATGGTCCGAATGTTTAGGAAACACCGTTCTTTTGTTCTCAGCACACTCACGTTTCCTGCTGTGTTAGAGACTCTAGAAAGCAAGATCGTGCTTCTCGCTCTAAAGCAGAGTGTGATCCATGGATGAGAACTATGCTGTGTGTTTCCCTTCAGAAATGGAGTTAAATCCCAATCTCTGTGTCTTCCTAAAAGCAAGACTTCGTTTCAGGTAACGGCAGTCACTTTTCAGCTCAAACGAACTACATCGTTCACTGAGCTCACACATTTCTCTTCTTAAAAGACAAGCATTGGATGTTAGAGGACCAGTGCTTTGTATCAGTTTCAGAAGCACATTTGGACTACATATGGTCCGTATGTGTAGGAAACACCATTCTTTTGTTCTGGGCACACTCAGATTACCTGCTGTATTAGAGACTCTAGAAAGCAAGAGCGTGCTTCTCTCTCTAAAACAGAGTGTGATCCATGGATTAGAACTCTGCTGTGTGTTTCCGTTCAGAGATGGAGTTAAATCCCAGGCTCTGTGTCTTACTACAAGCAAGACTTCGTTTCAGGTAAGGGCAGTCACTTTTCAGTTCAAAAGAACTACATCATTCACAAAACTCACACGTTTCTCATCTTAACTGACAAGCATAGGATGTTAGAGGACCAGTGCTTTGTATCAGTTTCAGAAGCAGAGTTGGACTAGATATGGTCCGTATGTGTAGGAAACACAGTTCTTTTGTTCTGAGCACACTTACGTTTCCTGCTGTCTTAGAGACTTTAGAAAGCAAGAGCGTGCTTCTCGCTCTAAAGCAGAGTGTGATCCATGGATGAGAACTATGCTGTGTGTTTCCCTTCAGAAATGGAGTTAAATCCCAGGCTCTGTGTCTTCCTACAAGCAAGACTTCGTTT
This sequence comes from Onychomys leucogaster, assembly GCA_949786385.1. Classification (NCBI taxonomy): domain Eukaryota; kingdom Metazoa; phylum Chordata; class Mammalia; order Rodentia; family Cricetidae; genus Onychomys; species Onychomys leucogaster. The sequence continues at coordinate 1,457,507 of CATKUP010000018.1, read as the reverse complement.
CAATTAAGGGCAGTCACTTTTCAGCTCAAACGAACTACATCGTTCACGAAGCTCACACGTTTCTCATCTTAACTGACAAGCATTGGGTGTAAGAGGGTCACTGCTTTGTATCAGTTTCAGAAGCAGAGTTGGACTAGATATGGTCCGTATGTGTAGGAAACACCGTTCTTTTGTTCTCAGCACACTCACGTTTCCTGCTGTGTTAGAGACTCTAGAAAGCAAGAGCGTGCTTCTCGCTCTAAAGCAGAGTGTGATCCATGGATGAGAACTATGCTGTGTGTTTCCCTTCAGAAATGGAGTTAAATCCCAATCTCTGTGTCTTCCTAAAAGCAAGACTTCGTTTCAGGTAATGGCAGTCACTTTTCAGCTCAAACGAACTACATCGTTCAATGAGCTCACACATTTCTCTTCTTAAAAGACAAGCATTGGATGTTAGAGGACCAGTGCTTTGTTTCAGTTTAAGAAGCAGAGTTGGACTAGATATGGTCCGTATGTGTAGGAAACACTGTTCTTTTGTTCTCAGCACACTCATGTTTCCTACTGTCTTAGAGACTCTAGGAAGAAAGAGCGTGCTTCTTGCTCTAAAGCAGAGTGTGATCAATGGATGAGAACACTGCTGTATGTTTCACTTCAGAAATGGAGTTAAATCCCAAGCTCTGAGTCTTCCTACAAGCAAGACTTCATTTCAGGTAAGGGCAGTCACTTTTCTGCTCAAATGAACTACATAGTTCACGAAGCACACGTTTCTCATCTTAACTGACAAGCATTGTATGTTAGAGGACCAGTGCATTGTATCAGTTTCAGAAGCACATTTGGACTACATATGGTCCGTATGTGTAGGAAACACCGTTCTTTTGTTCTGGGCACACTCAGATTACCTGCTGTATTAGAGAGTCTAGAAAGCAAGAGTGTGCTTCTCTCTCTAAAACAGAGTGTGATCCATGGATTAGAACTCTGCTGTGTGTTTCCGTTCAGAGATGGAGTTAAATCCCAGGCTCTGTGTCTTACTACAAGCAAGACTTCGTTTCAGGTAAGGGCAGTCACTTTTCAGTTCAAAAGAACTACATCATTCACAAAACTCACACGTTTCTCATCTTAACTGACAAGTATAGGATGTTAGAGGACCAGTGCTTTCTATCAGTTTCAGAAGCAGAGTTGGACTAGATATGGTCCGTATGTGTAGGAAACACAGTTCTTTTGTTCTCAGCACACTTAAGTTTCCTGCTGTCTTAGAGACTTTAGAAAGCAAGAGCGTGCTTCTCGCTCTAAAACAGAATGTGATCCATGGATGAGAACTATGCTGTGTGTTTCCCTTCAGAAATGGAGTTAAATCCCAGGCTCTGTGTCTTCCTACAAGCAAGACATCGTTTCAATTAAGGGCAGTCACTTTTCAGCTCAAACGAACTACATCGTTCACGGAGCACACACGTTTCTGATCTTAACAGACAAGCATTGTTTGTTAGAGGACCAGGGCTTTGTATCAGTTTCAGAAGAAGAGTTGGACTACATATGGTCCGTATGTGAAGGAAACTCCGTTCTTTGTTCAGGGCACACTCAGATTTCCTGCTGTATTAGAGACTCTAGAAACCAACAGCCTGCTTCTTGCTCTAAAGCAGAGTGTGATCCATGGATGAGAACTATGCTGTGTGTTTCCCTTCAGAAATGGAGTTAAATCCCAGGCTCTGTGTCTTCCTACAAGCAAGACTTCATTTCAGGTAAGGGCAGTCACTTTTCAGCTCAAACGAACTACATCGTTCACGGAGCTCACACGTTTCTCATCTTAACAGACAAGCATTGGATGTTAGAGGACCAGTGCTTTGTATCAGTTTAAGAAGCAGAGTTGGACTGGATATGGTCCTTATATGTAGGAAACACCATTCTTTTGTTCTCAGCAAAATCACGTTTCCTGCTGTCTGAGAGACTCTAGAAAGCAAGAGCATGCTACTTGTTCTAAAGCATAGTGTGATCAATGGATGAGAACACTACTGTGTGTTTCACTTCAGAAATGGAGTTAAATCCCAGGCTGTCAGTCTTCCTACAAGCAAGACTTCGATTCAGGTAAGGGCAGTCACTTTTCCGCTCAAACGAACTACATCGTTCATGAAGCTCACAGGTTTCTCATCTTAACTGACAAGCATTGAATGTTAGAGGGTCAGTGCTTTGTATCAGTTTCAGAAGCAGTTTTGGACTACATATGGTCTGTATGTGTAGGAAACACCTTTCTTTTGTTCTCAGAACACTCACGTTTCCTTCTGTGTTAGAGACTCTAGAAAGCAAGAGGGTGCTTCTCGCTCTAAAGCAGAGTGTGATCCATGGATGAGAACTATGCTGTGTGTTTCCCTTCAGAAATGGAGTTAAATCACAGGCTCTGAGTCTTCCTACAAGGAAGACTTCGATTCAGGTAAGGGCAGTCACTTTTCTGCTCAAACGAACTACATCGTTCACGAAGCTCACACATTTCTCATCATAACTGACAAGCATTGGATGTTAGAGGGTCACTGCTTTGTATCAGTTTCAGAAGCAGAGTTGGACTAGATATGGTCCGTATGTGTAGGAAACACCCTTCTTTTGTTCTCAGCACACTTACGTTTCCTGCTGTCTTAGAGACTTTAGAAAGCAAGAGCGTGCTTCTCGCTCTAAAGCAGAGTGTGATCCATGGTTGAGAACTATGCTGTTTGTTTCCCTGCAGAAATGGAGTTAAATCCCAGGTTCTGTGTGTTTCTACAAGCAAGACTTCGTTTCAATTAAGGGCAGTCACTTTTCAGCTCAAACGAACTACATCGTTCACGGAGCTCAAACGTTTCTCATCTTAACAGAAAAGCATTGGATGTTAGAGGACCAGTGCTTTGTATCAGTTTAAGAAGCAGATTTGGACTACATATGGTCTGTATGTGTAGGAAACTCCGTTCTTTGTTCTGGGCACACTCACGTTTCCTGCTCTCATAGAGACTCTAGAAAGCAAGAGAGTGCTTCTTGTTCTAAAGCAGAGTGTGATCAATCGATGAGAACAAAGCTGTGTGTTTCACTTCAGAAATGGTGTTAAATCCCAGGCTCTGAGTCTTCCTACAAGCAAGACTTCATTTCAGGTAAGGGCAGTCACTTTTCTGCTCAAACGAACTACATCGTTCACGAAGATCACACGTTTCTTATCTTAACTGACAAGCATTGGATGTTAGAGGACCAGTGCTTTGTATCAGTTTCAGAAGAAGAGTTGGACTAGATATGGTCCTTATGTGCAGGAAACTCCGTTCTTTGTTCTGGGCACACTCAGATTTCCTGCTGTATTAGAGACTCTAGAAAGCAAGAGCGAGCTTCTCGCTCTAAAGCAGAGTGTGATCCCTGGATGAGAACTATGCTGTGTGTTTCCCTTCAGAAATGGAGTTAAATCCCAATCTCTGTGTCTTCCTACAAGCAAGACTTCGTTTCAGGTAACGGCAGTCACTTTTCAGCTCAAACGAACTACATCGTTCACTGAGCTCACACATTTCACTTCTTAACAGACAAGCATTGGATGTTAGAGGACCAGTGCTTTGTATCTGTTTAAGAAGGAGAGTTGGACTAGATAAGGTCTGTATGTGTATGAAACACTTTTCTTTGTTCTCAGCACACTCACGTTTCCTGCTCTCATAGAGACTCTAGAAAGCAAGAGAGTGCTTCTTGTTCTAAAGCAGAGTGTGATCAATGGATGAGAACAAAGCTGTGTGTTTCACTTCAGAAATGGAGTTAAATCCCAGGCTCTGAGTCTTCCTACAAGCAAGAGTTCGTTTCAGGTAAGGGCAGTCACTTTTCAGCTCAAACGAACTATATCGTTCAAGAAGCTAGCACGTTTCTTATCTTCACAGACAAGCATTGGATGTTAGAGGACCAGTGCTTTGTATCAGTTTCAGAAGCAGAGTTGAATTAGATATGTTCCATATGTGTAGGAAACACCGTTCTTTTGTTCTCATCACACAAATGTTTTCTGCTGTCTTAGAGACTCTAGAAAGGAAGAGCGTGCTTCTTGTTCTAAAGCAGAGTGTGATCAATGGATGATTACAATGCTGTGTGTTTCACTTCAGAATTGGAGTTAAATCCCAGGCTCTGATTCTTCCTACAAGCAAGACTTCGATTCAGGTACGGGCAGTCACTTTTCTGCTCAAACGAACTACATCGTTCACGGAGCTCACACGTTTCTCATCTTAAATGACAAGCAATGGATGTTAGAGGGTCAGTGCTTTGTATCAGTTTCAGAAGCAGATTTGGACTACATATGGTCTGTATGTGTAGGAAACACCGTTCTTTTGTTCTGGGCACACTCAGATTTCCTGCTGTATTAGAGACTCTAGAAAGCAAGAGCGTGCTTCTCGCTCTAAAGCAGAGTGTGATCCATGGATGAGAACTATGCTGTGTGTTTCCCTGCAGAAATGGAGTTAAATCCCATTCTCTGTGTCTTCCTACAAGCAAGACTTCGTTTCAGGTAACGGCAGTCACTTTTCAGCTCAAACGAACTACATCGTTCACTGAGCTCACACATTTCTCTTCTTAACAGACAAGCATTGGATGTTAGAGGACCAGTGCTTTGTATCTGTTTAAGAAGGAGAGTTGGACTAGATATGGTCCTTATGTGTAGGAAACACATTTCTTTTGTTCTCAGCACACTCACGTTTCCTGCTGTCATAGAGACTCTAGAAAGCAAGAGAGTGCTTCTTGTTCTAAAGCAGAGTGTGATCAATTGATTAGAACAAAGCTGTGTGTTTCACTTCAGAAATGGAGTTAAATCCCAGGCTCTGAGTCTTCCTACAAGCAAGAGTTCGTTTAAGGTAAGGGCAGTCACTTTTCTGCTCAAACGAACTACATCGTTCATGAAGCTCACACGTTTCCCATCTTAACTGACAAGCATTGGATGTTAGAGGACCAGTGCTTTGTATCAGTTTCAGAAGCAGAGTTGAACTAGATATGGTCCGTGTGTGTAGGAAACACCGTTCTTTTGTTCTCAGCACACAAACCTTTCCTGCTGTCTTAGAGACTCTAGAAAGGAAGAGCGTGCTTCTTGTTCTAAAGCAGAGTGTGATCAATGGATTAGAACAAAGCTGTGTGTTTCACTTCAGAAATGGAGTTAAATCCCAGGCTCTGAGTCTTCCTACAAGCAAGATTTCGTTTAAGGTAAGGGCAGTCACTTTTCTGCTCAAAGGAACTACATGGTTCATGAAGCTCACACGTTTCCCATCTTAACTGACAAGCATTGGATGTTAGAGGACCAGTGCTTTGTATCAGTTTCAGAAGCAGATTTGGACTACATGTGGTCCGTATGTGTAGGAAACTCCGTTCATTGTTCTGGGCACTCTCACGTTTCCTGCTCTCATAGAGACTCTAGAAAGCAAGAGAGTGCTTCTTGTTCTAAAGCAGAGTGTGATCAATCGATGAGAACAAAGCTGTGTGTTTCACGTCAGAAATAATGTTAAATCCCAGGCTCTGAGTCTTCCTACAAGCAAGACTTCGTTTCAGGTAACGGCAGTCACTTTTCAGCTCAAACGAACTACATCGTTCACTGAGCTCACACATTTCTCTTCTTAACAGACAAGCATTGGATGTTAGAGGACCAGTGCTTTGTATCTGTTTAAGAAGGAAAGTTGGACTAGATATGGTCCTTATGTGTAGGAAACACATTTCTTTTGTTCTCAGCACACTCACGTTTCCTGCTGTCATAGAGACTCTAGAAAGCAAGAGAGTGCTTCTTGTTCTAAAGCAGAGTGTGATCAATTGATTAGAACAAAGCTGTGTGTTTCACTTCAGAAATGGAGTTAAATCCCAGGCTCTGAGTCTTCCTACAAGCAAGAGTTCATTTAAGGTAAGGGCAGTCACTTTTCTGCTCAAACGAACTACATCGTTCATGAAGCTCACACGTTTCCCATCTTAACTGACAAGCATTGGATGTTAGAGGACCAGTGCTTTGTATCAGTTTCAGAAGCAGAGTTGAACTAGATATGGTCCGTGTGTGTAGGAAACACCGTTCTTTTGTTCTCAGCACACAAACCTTTCCTGCTGTCTTAGAGACTCTAGAAAGGAAGAGCGTGCTTCTTGTTCTAAAGCAGAGTGTGATCAATGGATTAGAACAAAGCTGTGTGTTTCACTTCAGAAATGGAGTTAAAACCCAGGCTCTGAGTCTTCCTACAAGCAAGATTTCGTTTAAGGTATGGGCAGTCACTTTTCTGCTCAAAGGAACTACATCGTTCATGAAGCTCACACGTTTCCCATCTTAACTGACAAGCATTGGATGTTAGAGGACCAGTGCTTTGTATCAGTTTCAGAAGCAGATTTGGACTACATATGGTCCGTATGTGTAGGAAACTCCGTTCTTTGTTCTGGGCACTCTCACGTTTCCTGCTCTCATAGAAACTCTAGAAAGCAAGAGAGTGCTTCTTGTTCTAAAGCAGAGTGTGATCAATCGATGAGAACAAAGCTGTGTGTTTCACGTCAAATAATAATGTTAAATCCCAGGCTCTGAGTCTTCCTACAAGCAAGACTTCATTTCAGGTAAGGGCAGTCACTTTCTGCTCAAACGAACTACATCGTTCACAAAGATCACACGTTTGTTATCTTAACTGACAAGCATTGGATGTTAGAGGACCAGTGCTTTGTATCAGTTTCAGAAGAAGAGTTGGACTAGATATGGTCCTTATGTGCAGGAAACTCCGTTCTTTGTTCTGGGCACACTCAGATTTCCTGCTGTATTAGAGACTCTAGAAAGCAAGAGTGAGCTTCTCGCTCTAAAGCAGAGTGTGATCCCTGGATGAGAACTATGCTGTGTGTTTCCCTTCAGAAATGGAGTTAAATCCCAATCTCTGTGTCTTCCTACAAGCAAGACTTCGTTTCAGGTAACGGCAGTCACTTTTCAGCTCAAACGAACTACATCGTTCACAAAACTCACACGTTTCTCATCTTAACTGACAAGCATAGGATGTTAGAGGACCAGTGCTTTGTATCAGTTTCAGAAGCAGAGTTGGACTAGATATGGTCCGTATGTGTAGGAAACACAGTTCTTTTGTTCTGAGCACACTTACGTTTCCTGCTGTCTTAGAGACTTTAGAAAGCAAGAGCGTGCTTCTCGCTCTAAAGCAGAGTGTGATCCATGGATGAGAACTATGCTGTGTGTTTCCCTTCAGAAATGGAGTTAAATCCCAGGCTCTGTGTCTTCCTACAAGCAAGACTTCGTTTCAATTAAGGGCAGTCACTTTTCAGCTCAAACGAACTACATCGTTCACGAAGCTCACACGTTTCTCATCTTAACTGACAAGCATTGGGTGTAAGAGGGTCACTGCTTTGTATCAGTTTCAGAAGCAGAGTTGGACTAGATATGGTCCGTATGTGTAGGAAACACCGTTCTTTTGTTCTCAGCACACTCACGTTTCCTGCTGTGTTAGAGACTCTAGAAAGCAAGAGCGTGCTTCTCGCTCTAAAGCAGAGTGTGATCCATGGATGAGAACTATGCTGTGTGTTTCCCTTCAGAAATGGAGTTAAATCCCAATCTCTGTGTCTTCCTAAAAGCAAGACTTCGTTTCAGGTAATGGCAGTCACTTTTCAGCTCAAACGAACTACATCGTTCAATGAGCTCACACATTTCTCTTCTTAAAAGACAAGCATTGGATGTTAGAGGACCAGTGCTTTGTTTCAGTTTAAGAAGCAGAGTTGGACTAGATATGGTCCGTATGTGTAGGAAACACTGTTCTTTTGTTCTCAGCACACTCATGTTTCCTACTGTCTTAGAGACTCTAGGAAGAAAGAGCGTGCTTCTTGCTCTAAAGCAGAGTGTGATCAATGGATGAGAACACTGCTGTATGTTTCACTTCAGAAATGGAGTTAAATCCCAAGCTCTGAGTCTTCCTACAAGCAAGACTTCATTTCAGGTAAGGGCAGTCACTTTTCTGCTCAAATGAACTACATAGTTCACGAAGCACACGTTTCTCATCTTAACTGACAAGCATTGTATGTTAGAGGACCAGTGCATTGTATCAGTTTCAGAAGCACATTTGGACTACATATGGTCCGTATGTGTAGGAAACACCGTTCTTTTGTTCTGGGCACACTCAGATTACCTGCTGTATTAGAGAGTCTAGAAAGCAAGAGTGTGCTTCTCTCTCTAAAACAGAGTGTGATCCATGGATTAGAACTCTGCTGTGTGTTTCCGTTCAGAGATGGAGTTAAATCCCAGGCTCTGTGTCTTACTACAAGCAAGACTTCGTTTCAGGTAAGGGCAGTCACTTTTCAGTTCAAAAGAACTACATCATTCACAAAACTCACACGTTTCTCATCTTAACTGACAAGTATAGGATGTTAGAGGACCAGTGCTTTCTATCAGTTTCAGAAGCAGAGTTGGACTAGATATGGTCCGTATGTGTAGGAAACACAGTTCTTTTGTTCTCAGCACACTTAAGTTTCCTGCTGTCTTAGAGACTTTAGAAAGCAAGAGCGTGCTTCTCGCTCTAAAACAGAATGTGATCCATGGATGAGAACTATGCTGTGTGTTTCCCTTCAGAAATGGAGTTAAATCCCAGGCTCTGTGTCTTCCTACAAGCAAGACATCGTTTCAATTAAGGGCAGTCACTTTTCAGCTCAAACGAACTACATCGTTCACGGAGCACACACGTTTCTGATCTTAACAGACAAGCATTGTTTGTTAGAGGACCAGGGCTTTGTATCAGTTTCAGAAGAAGAGTTGGACTACATATGGTCCGTATGTGAAGGAAACTCCGTTCTTTGTTCAGGGCACACTCAGATTTCCTGCTGTATTAGAGACTCTAGAAACCAACAGCCTGCTTCTTGCTCTAAAGCAGAGTGTGATCCATGGATGAGAACTATGCTGTGTGTTTCCCTTCAGAAATGGAGTTAAATCCCAGGCTCTGTGTCTTCCTACAAGCAAGACTTCATTTCAGGTAAGGGCAGTCACTTTTCAGCTCAAACGAACTACATCGTTCACGGAGCTCACACGTTTCTCATCTTAACAGACAAGCATTGGATGTTAGAGGACCAGTGCTTTGTATCAGTTTAAGAAGCAGAGTTGGACTGGATATGGTCCTTATATGTAGGAAACACCATTCTTTTGTTCTCAGCAAAATCACGTTTCCTGCTGTCTGAGAGACTCTAGAAAGCAAGAGCATGCTACTTGTTCTAAAGCATAGTGTGATCAATGGATGAGAACACTACTGTGTGTTTCACTTCAGAAATGGAGTTAAATCCCAGGCTGTCAGTCTTCCTACAAGCAAGACTTCGATTCAGGTAAGGGCAGTCACTTTTCCGCTCAAACGAACTACATCGTTCACGAAGCTCACAGGTTTCTCATCTTAACTGACAAGCATTGAATGTTAGAGGGTCAGTGCTTTGTATCAGTTTCAGAAGCAGTTTTGGACTACATATGGTCTGTATGTGTAGGAAACACCTTTCTTTTGTTCTCAGAACACTCACGTTTCCTTCTGTGTTAGAGACTCTAGAAAGCAAGAGGGTGCTTCTCGCTCTAAAGCAGAGTGTGATCCATGGATGAGAACTATGCTGTGTGTTTCCCTTCAGAAATGGAGTTAAATCACAGGCTCTGAGTCTTCCTACAAGGAAGACTTCGATTCAGGTAAGGGCAGTCACTTTTCTGCTCAAACGAACTACATCGTTCACGAAGCTCACACATTTCTCATCATAACTGACAAGCATTGGATGTTAGAGGGTCACTGCTTTGTATCAGTTTCAGAAGCAGAGTTGGACTAGATATGGTCCGTATGTGTAGGAAACACCCTTCTTTTGTTCTCAGCACACTTACGTTTCCTGCTGTCTTAGAGACTTTAGAAAGCAAGAGCGTGCTTCTCGCTCTAAAGCAGAGTGTGATCCATGGTTGAGAACTATGCTGTTTGTTTCCCTGCAGAAATGGAGTTAAATCCCAGGTTCTGTGTGTTTCTACAAGCAAGACTTCGTTTCAATTAAGGGCAGTCACTTTTCAGCTCAAACGAACTACATCGTTCACGGAGCTCAAACGTTTCTCATCTTAACAGAAAAGCATTGGATGTTAGAGGACCAGTGCTTTGTATCAGTTTAAGAAGCAGATTTGGACTACATATGGTCTGTATGTGTAGGAAACTCCGTTCTTTGTTCTGGGCACACTCACGTTTCCTGCTCTCATAGAGACTCTAGAAAGCAAGAGAGTGCTTCTTGTTCTAAAGCAGAGTGTGATCAATCGATGAGAACAAAGCTGTGTGTTTCACTTCAGAAATGGTGTTAAATCCCAGGCTCTGAGTCTTCCTACAAGCAAGACTTCATTTCAGGTAAGGGCAGTCACTTTTCTGCTCAAACGAACTACATCGTTCACGAAGATCACACGTTTCTTATCTTAACTGACAAGCATTGGATGTTAGAGGACCAGTGCTTTGTATCAGTTTCAGAAGAAGAGTTGGACTAGATATGGTCCTTATGTGCAGGAAACTCCGTTCTTTGTTCTGGGCACACTCAGATTTCCTGCTGTATTAGAGACTCTAGAAAGCAAGAGCGAGCTTCTCGCTCTAAAGCAGAGTGTGATCCCTGGATGAGAACTATGCTGTGTGTTTCCCTTCAGAAATGGAGTTAAATCCCAATCTCTGTGTCTTCCTACAAGCAAGACTTCGTTTCAGGTAACGGCAGTCACTTTTCAGCTCAAACGAACTACATCGTTCACTGAGCTCACACATTTCACTTCTTAACAGACAAGCATTGGATGTTAGAGGACCAGTGCTTTGTATCTGTTTAAGAAGGAGAGTTGGACTAGATAAGGTCTGTATGTGTATGAAACACTTTTCTTTGTTCTCAGCACACTCACGTTTCCTGCTCTCATAGAGACTCTAGAAAGCAAGAGAGTGCTTCTTGTTCTAAAGCAGAGTGTGATCAATGGATGAGAACAAAGCTGTGTGTTTCACTTCAGAAATGGAGTTAAATCCCAGGCTCTGAGTCTTCCTACAAGCAAGAGTTCGTTTCAGGTAAGGGCAGTCACTTTTCAGCTCAAACGAACTATATCGTTCAAGAAGCTAGCACGTTTCTTATCTTCACAGACAAGCATTGGATGTTAGAGGACCAGTGCTTTGTATCAGTTTCAGAAGCAGAGTTGAATTAGATATGTTCCATATGTGTAGGAAACACCGTTCTTTTGTTCTCATCACACAAATGTTTTCTGCTGTCTTAGAGACTCTAGAAAGGAAGAGCGTGCTTCTTGTTCTAAAGCAGAGTGTGATCAATGGATGATTACAATGCTGTGTGTTTCACTTCAGAATTGGAGTTAAATCCCAGGCTCTGATTCTTCCTACAAGCAAGACTTCGATTCAGGTACGGGCAGTCACTTTTCTGCTCAAACGAACTACATCGTTCACGGAGCTCACACGTTTCTCATCTTAAATGACAAGCAATGGATGTTAGAGGGTCAGTGCTTTGTATCAGTTTCAGAAGCAGATTTGGACTACATATGGTCTGTATGTGTAGGAAACACCGTTCTTTTGTTCTGGGCACACTCAGATTTCCTGCTGTATTAGAGACTCTAGAAAGCAAGAGCGTGCTTCTCGCTCTAAAGCAGAGTGTGATCCATGGATGAGAACTATGCTGTGTGTTTCCCTGCAGAAATGGAGTTAAATCCCATTCTCTGTGTCTTCCTACAAGCAAGACTTCGTTTCAGGTAACGGCAGTCACTTTTCAGCTCAAACGAACTACATCGTTCACTGAGCTCACACATTTCTCTTCTTAACAGACAAGCATTGGATGTTAGAGGACCAGTGCTTTGTATCTGTTTAAGAAGGAGAGTTGGACTAGATATGGTCCTTATGTGTAGGAAACACATTTCTTTTGTTCTCAGCACACTCACGTTTCCTGCTGTCATAGAGACTCTAGAAAGCAAGAGAGTGCTTCTTGTTCTAAAGCAGAGTGTGATCAATTGATTAGAACAAAGCTGTGTGTTTCACTTCAGAAATGGAGTTAAATCCCAGGCTCTGAGTCTTCCTACAAGCAAGAGTTCGTTTAAGGTAAGGGCAGTCACTTTTCTGCTCAAACGAACTACATCGTTCATGAAGCTCACACGTTTCCCATCTTAACTGACAAGCATTGGATGTTAGAGGACCAGTGCTTTGTATCAGTTTCAGAAGCAGAGTTGAACTAGATATGGTCCGTGTGTGTAGGAAACACCGTTCTTTTGTTCTCAGCACACAAACCTTTCCTGCTGTCTTAGAGACTCTAGAAAGGAAGAGCGTGCTTCTTGTTCTAAAGCAGAGTGTGATCAATGGATTAGAACAAAGCTGTGTGTTTCACTTCAGAAATGGAGTTAAATCCCAGGCTCTGAGTCTTCCTACAAGCAAGATTTCGTTTAAGGTAAGGGCAGTCACTTTTCTGCTCAAAGGAACTACATGGTTCATGAAGCTCACACGTTTCCCATCTTAACTGACAAGCATTGGATGTTAGAGGACCAGTGCTTTGTATCAGTTTCAGAAGCAGATTTGGACTACATGTGGTCCGTATGTGTAGGAAACTCCGTTCATTGTTCTGGGCACTCTCACGTTTCCTGCTCTCATAGAGACTCTAGAAAGCAAGAGAGTGCTTCTTGTTCTAAAGCAGAGTGTGATCAATCGATGAGAACAAAGCTGTGTGTTTCACGTCAGAAATAATGTTAAATCCCAGGCTCTGAGTCTTCCTACAAGCAAGACTTCGTTTCAGGTAACGGCAGTCACTTTTCAGCTCAAACGAACTACATCGTTCACTGAGCTCACACATTTCTCTTCTTAACAGACAAGCATTGGATGTTAGAGGACCAGTGCTTTGTATCTGTTTAAGAAGGAAAGTTGGACTAGATATGGTCCTTATGTGTAGGAAACACATTTCTTTTGTTCTCAGCACACTCACGTTTCCTGCTGTCATAGAGACTCTAGAAAGCAAGAGAGTGCTTCTTGTTCTAAAGCAGAGTGTGATCAATTGATTAGAACAAAGCTGTGTGTTTCACTTCAGAAATGGAGTTAAATCCCAGGCTCTGAGTCTTCCTACAAGCAAGAGTTCATTTAAGGTAAGGGCAGTCACTTTTCTGCTCAAACGAACTACATCGTTCATGAAGCTCACACGTTTCCCATCTTAACTGACAAGCATTGGATGTTAGAGGACCAGTGCTTTGTATCAGTTTCAGAAGCAGAGTTGAACTAGATATGGTCCGTGTGTGTAGGAAACACCGTTCTTTTGTTCTCAGCACACAAACCTTTCCTGCTGTCTTAGAGACTCTAGAAAGGAAGAGCGTGCTTCTTGTTCTAAAGCAGAGTGTGATCAATGGATTAGAACAAAGCTGTGTGTTTCACTTCAGAAATGGAGTTAAAACCCAGGCTCTGAGTCTTCCTACAAGCAAGATTTCGTTTAAGGTATGGGCAGTCACTTTTCTGCTCAAAGGAACTACATCGTTCATGAAGCTCACACGTTTCCCATCTTAACTGACAAGCATTGGATGTTAGAGGACCAGTGCTTTGTATCAGTTTCAGAAGCAGATTTGGACTACATATGGTCCGTATGTGTAGGAAACTCCGTTCTTTGTTCTGGGCACTCTCACGTTTCCTGCTCTCATAGAAACTCTAGAAAGCAAGAGAGTGCTTCTTGTTCTAAAGCAGAGTGTGATCAATCGATGAGAACAAAGCTGTGTGTTTCACGTCAGAAATAATGTTAAATCCCAGGCTCTGAGTCTTCCTACAAGCAAGACTTCATTTCAGGTAAGGGCAGTCACTTTCTGCTCAAACGAACTACATCGTTCACAAAGATCACACGTTTGTTATCTTAACTGACAAGCATTGGATGTTAGAGGACCAGTGCTTTGTATCAGTTTCAGAAGAAGAGTTGGACTAGATATGGTCCTTATGTGCAGGAAACTCCGTTCTTTGTTCTGGGCACACTCAGATTTCCTGCTGTATTAGAGACTCTAGAAAGCAAGAGTGAGCTTCTCGCTCTAAAGCAGAGTGTGATCCCTGGATGAGAACTATGCTGTGTGTTTCCCTTCAGAAATGGAGTTAAATCCCAATCTCTGTGTCTTCCTACAAGCAAGACTTCGTTTCAGGTAACGGCAGTCACTTTTCAGCTCAAACGAACTACATCGTTCACTGAGCTCACACATTTCTCTTCTTAACAGACAAGCATTGGATGTTAGAGGACCAGTGCTTTGTATCTGTTTAAGAAGGAGAGTTGGACTAGATATGGTCCGTATGTGTAGGAAACACTTTTCTTTTGTTCTCAGCACACTCACGTTTCCTGCTCTCATAGAGACTCTAGAAAGCAAGAGAGTGCTTCTTGTTCTAAAGCAGAGTGTGATCAATGGATGATTACACTGCTGTGTGTTTCACTTCAGAAATGGAGTTAAATCCCAGGCTCTGTGTCTTCCTACAAGCAAGACTTCGTTTCAGGTAAGGGCAGTCACTTTTCAGCTCAAACGAACTACATCGTTCACGGAGCTCACACGTTTCTCGTCTTAACAGACAAGCATTGGATGTTAGAGGACGAGTGCTTTGTATCAGTTTAAGAAGGAGAGTTGGACTAGATATGGTCCGAATGTTTAGGAAACACCGTTCTTTTGTTCTCAGCACACTCACGTTTCCTGCTGTGTTAGAGACTCTAGAAAGCAAGATCGTGCTTCTCGCTCTAAAGCAGAGTGTGATCCATGGATGAGAACTATGCTGTGTGTTTCCCTTCAGAAATGGAGTTAAATCCCAATCTCTGTGTCTTCTTAAAAGCAAGACTTCGTTTCAGGTAACGGCAGTCACTTTTCAGCTCAAACGAACTACATCGTTCACTGAGCTCACACATTTCTCTTCTTAAAAGACAAGCATTGGATGTTAGAGGACCAGTGCTTTGTATCAGTTTAAGAAGCAGAGTTGGACTAGATATGGTCCGCATGTGTAGGAAACACCGTTCTTTTCTTCTCAGCACACTCATGTTTCCTACTGTCTTAGAGACTCTAGGAAGAAAGAGCATGCTTCTTGTTCTAAAGCAGAGTGTGATCAATGGATGAGAACACTGCTGTATGTTTCACTTCAGAAATGGAGTTAAATCCCAAGCTCTGTGTCTTCCTACAAGCAAGACTTCATTTCAGGTAAGGGCAGTCACTTTTCTGCTCAAACGAACTACATAGTTCACGAAGCACACGTTTCTCATCTTAACTGACAAGCATTGGATGTTAGAGGACCAGTGCATTGTATCAGTTTCAGAAGCACATTTGGACTACATATGGTCCGTATGTGTAGGAAACACCATTCTTTTGTTCTGGGCACACTCAGATTACCTGCTGTATTAGAGACTCTAGAAAGCAAGAGCGTGCTTCTCTCTCTAAAACAGAGTGTGATCCATGGATTAGAACTCTGCTGTGTGTTTCCGTTCAGAGATGGAGTTAAATCCCAGGCTCTGTGTCTTACTACAAGCAAGACTTCGTTTCAGGTAAGGGCAGTCACTTTTCAGTTCAAAAGAACTACATCATTCACAAAACTCACACGTTTCTCATCTTAACTGACAAGCATAGGATGTTAGAGGACCAGTGCTTTGTATCAGTTTCAGAAGCAGAGTTGGACTAGATATGGTCCGTATGTGTAGGAAACACAGTTCTTTTGTTCTGAGCACACTTAGGTTTCCTGCTGTCTTAGAGACTTTAGAAAGCAAGAGCGTGCTTCTCGCTCTAAAGCAGAGTGTGATCCATGGATGAGAACTATGCTGTGTGTTTCCCTTCAGAAATGGAGTTAAATCCCAGGCTCTGTGTCTTCCTACAAGCAAGACTTCGTTTCAATTAAGGGCAGTCACTTTTCAGCTCAAACGAACTACATCGTTCACGAAGCTCACACGTTTCTCATCTTAACTGACAAGCATTGGGTGTAAGAGGGTCACTGCTTTGTATCAGTTTCAGAAGCAGAGTTGGACTAGATATGGTCCGTATGTGTAGGAAACACCGTTCTTTTGTTCTCAGCACACTCACGTTTCCTGCTGTGTTAGAGACTCTAGAAAGCAAGAGCGTGCTTCTCGCTCTAAAGCAGAGTGTGATCCATGGATGAGAACTATGCTGTGTGTTTCCCTTCAGAAATGGAGTTAAATCCCAATCTCTGTGTCTTCCTAAAAGCAAGACTTCGTTTCAGGTAATGGCAGTCACTTTTCAGCTCAAACGAACTACATCGTTCAATGAGCTCACACATTTCTCTTCTTAAAAGACAAGCATTGGATGTTAGAGGACCAGTGCTTTGTATCAGTTTAAGAAGCAGAGTTGGACTAGATATGGTCCGTATGTGTAGGAAACACTGTTCTTTTGTTCTCAGCACACTCATGTTTCCTACTGTCTTAGAGACTCTAGGAAGAAAGAGCGTGCTTCTTGTTCTAAAGCAGAGTGTGATCAATGGATGAGAACACTGCTGTATGTTTCACTTCAGAAATGGAGTTAAATCCCAAGCTCTGAGTCTTCCTACAAGCAAGACTTCATTTCAGGTAAGGGCAGTCACTTTTCTGCTCAAATGAACTACATAGTTCACGAAGCACACGTTTCTCATCTTAACTGACAAGCATTGTATGTTAGAGGACCAGTGCATTGTATCAGTTTCAGAAGCACATTTGGACTACATATGGTCCGTATGTGTAGGAAACACCGTTCTTTTGTTCTGGGCACACTCAGATTACCTGCTGTATTAGAGAGTCTAGAAAGCAAGAGTGTGCTTATCTCTCTAAAACAGAGTGTGATCCATGGATTAGAACTCTGCTGTGCGTTTCCGTTCAGAGATGGAGTTAAATCCCAGGCTCTGTGTCTTACTACAAGCAAGACTTCGTTTCAGGTAAGGGCAGTCACTTTTCAGTTCAAAAGAACTACATCATTCACAAAACTCACACGTTTCTCATCTTAACTGACAAGTATAGGATGTTAGAGGACCAGTGCTTTGTATCAGTTTCAGAAGCAGAGTTGGACTAGATATGGTCCGTATGTGTAGGAAACACAGTTCTTTTGTTCTCAGCACACTTAAGTTTCCTGCTGTCTTAGAGACTTTAGAAAGCAAGAGCGTGCTTCTCGCTCTAAAACAGAATGTGATCCATGGATGAGAACTATGCTGTGTGTTTCCCTTCAGAAATGGAGTTAAATCCCAGGCTCTGTGTCTTCCTACAAGCAAGACATCGTTTCAATTAAGGGCAGTCACTTTTCAGCTCAAACGAACTACATCGTTCACGGAGCACACACGTTTCTGATCTTAACAGACAAGCATTGTTTGTTAGAGGACCAGGGCTTTGTATCAGTTTCAGAAGAAGAGTTGGACTACATATGGTCCGTATGTGAATGAAACTCCGTTCTTTGTTCAGGGCACACTCAGATTTCCTGCTGTATTAGAGACTCTAGAAACCAACAGCCTGCTTCTTGCTCTAAAGCAGAGTGTGATCCATGGATGAGAACTATGCTGTGTGTTTCCCTTCAGAAATGGAGTTAAATCCCAGGCTCTGTGTCTTCCTACAAGCAAGACTTCATTTCAGGTAAGGGCAGTCA
The DNA here is from genome assembly GCA_949786385.1 of Onychomys leucogaster. Lineage (NCBI taxonomy): Eukaryota > Metazoa > Chordata > Mammalia > Rodentia > Cricetidae > Onychomys > Onychomys leucogaster. The sequence goes on along the minus strand of CATKUP010000018.1, from coordinate 1,440,022 downwards.
CTTTTCAGCTCAAACGAACTACATCGTTCACGGAGCTCACACGTTTCTCATCTTAACAGACAAGCATTGGATGTTAGAGGACCAGTGCTTTGTATCAGTTTAAGAAGCAGAGTTGGACTGGATATGGTCCTTATATGTAGGAAACACCATTCTTTTGTTCTCAGCAAAATCACGTTTCCTGCTGTCTGAGAGACTCTAGAAAGCAAGAGCATGCTACTTGTTCTAAAGCATAGTGTGATCAATGGATGAGAACACTACTGTGTGTTTCACTTCAGAAATGGAGTTAAATCCCAGGCTGTCAGTCTTCCTACAAGCAAGACTTCGATTCAGGTAAGGGCAGTCACTTTTCCGCTCAAACGAACTACATCGTTCACGAAGCTCACAGGTTTCTCATCTTAACTGACAAGCATTGAATGTTAGAGGGTCAGTGCTTTGTATCAGTTTCAGAAGCAGTTTTGGACTACATATGGTCTGTATGTGTAGGAAACACCTTTCTTTTGTTCTCAGAACACTCACGTTTCTTTCTGTGTTAGAGACTCTAGAAAGCAAGAGCGTGCTTCTCGCTCTAAAGCAGAGTGTGATCCATGGATGAGAACTATGCTGTGTGTTTCCCTTCAGAAATGGAGTTAAATCACAGGCTCTGAGTCTTCCTACAAGGAAGACTTCGATTCAGGTAAGGGCAGTCACTTTTCTGCTCAAACGAACTACATCGTTCACGAAGCTCACACATTTCTCATCATAACTGACAAGCATTGGATGTTAGAGGGTCACTGCTTTGTATCAGTTTCAGAAGCAGAGTTGGACTAGATATGGTCCGTATGTGTAGGAAACACCCTTCTTTTGTTCTCAGCACACTTACGTTTCCTGCTGTCTTAGAGACTTTAGAAAGCAAGAGCGTGCTTCTCGCTCTAAAGCAGAGTGTGATCCATGGTTGAGAACTATGCTGTTTGTTTCCCTTCAGAAATGGAGTTAAATCCCAGGTTCTGTGTGTTTCTACAAGCAAGACTTCGTTTCAATTAAGGGCAGTCACTTTTCAGCTCAAACGAACTACATCGTTCACGGAGCTCAAACGTTTCTCATCTTAACAGAAAAGCATTGGATGTTAGAGGACCAGTGCTTTGTATCAGTTTAAGAAGCAGAGTTGGACTATATATTGTCCGTATGTATAGGAAACACGCTTCTTTGTTCTCAGCAAAATCACATTTCCTGCTCTATTAGAGACTCTAGAAAGCAAGAGCATTCTTCTTGTTCTAAAGCAGCATATGATGAATGGATGAGAACACTGCTTTGTGTTTCACTTCAGAAATTTAGTTAAATCCCAGGCTCTGAGTCTTCCTACAAGCAAGACTTCGTTTAAGGTAAGGGCAGTCACTTTTCTGCTCAAACGAATTACATCGTTCATGAAGCTCACACGTTTCCCATCATAACTGACAAGCATTGGATGTTAGAGGACCAGTGCTTTTTATCAGTTTCAGAAGAAGAGTTGGACTACATATGGTCCGTATGTGTAGGATACACCGTTCTTTTGTTCTCAGCACACTCATGTTTCCTGATGTCTTAGAGACTTTAGAAAGCAAGAGCGTGCTTCTCGCTCTAAGGCAGAGTGTGATCCATGGATGAGAACTATGCTGTGTGTTTCCCTTCAGAAATGGAGTTAAATCCCAATCTCTGTGTCTTCCTACAAGCAAGACTTCGTTTCAGGTAACGGCAGTCACTTTTCAGCTCAAATGAACTACATCGTTCACTGAGCTCACACATTTCTCTTCTTAAAAGACAAGCATTGGATGTTAGAGGACCAGTGCTTTGTATCGGTTTAAGAAGCAGAGTTGGACTAGATATGGTCCGTATGTGTAGGAAACACCGTTCTTTTGTTCTGGGCACACTCAGATTACCTGCTGTATTAGAGACTCTAGAAAGCAAGAGCGTGCTTCTTGTTCTAAAGCAGAGTGTGATCAATGGATGAGAACACTGCTGTATGTTTCACTTCAGAAATGGAGTTAAATCCCAGGCTCTGTGTCTTCCTACAAGCAAGACTTCGTTTCAGGTAAGGGCAGTCACTTTTCAGCTCAAAGGAATTACATCGTTCACGGAGCTCACACGTTTCTCATCTTAACAGACAAGCATTGGATGTTAGAGGACCAGTGCTTTGTATCAGTTTAAGAAGCAGAGTTGGACTAGATATGGTCCGTATGTGTAGGATACACCGTTCGTTTGTTCTCAGCACACTCACGTTTCCTGCTGTGTTAGAGACTCCAGAAAGCAAGAGCTTGCTTCTCGCTCTAAAGCAGAGTGTGATCCATGGATGAGAACTATGCTGTGTGTTTCCCTTCAGAAATGGAGTTAAATCCCAATCTCTGTGTCTGCCTACAAGCAAGACTTCGTTTCAGGTAACGGCAGTCACTTTTCAGCTCAAATGAACTACATATTTCACTGAGCTCACTCATTTCTCTTCTGAACAGACAAGCATTGGATGTTAGAGGACCAGTGCTTTGTATCAGTTTCAGAAGCAGCGTTGGACTAGATATGGTCCATATGTGTAGGAAACACCGTTCTTTTGTTCTCAGCACACTCACGTTTCCTGCTGTCTTAGAGACTTTAGAAAGCAAGAGCGTGCTTCTCGCTCTAAAGCAGAGTTTGATCCATGGATGAGAACTATGCTGTGTGTTTCCCTTCAGAAATGGAGTTAAATCCCAGGCTCTGTGTCTTCCTACAAGCAAGACTTCGTTTCAGGTAAGGGCAGTCACTTTTCAGCTCAAAGGAATTACATCGTTCACGGAGCTCACACGTTTCTCATCTTAACAGACAAGCATTGGATGTTAGAGGACCAGTGCTTTGTATCAGTTTAAGAAGCAGAGTTGGACTAGATATGGTCCGTATGTGTAGGATACACCGTTCGTTTGTTCTCAGCACACTCACGTTTCCTGCTGTGTTAGAGACTCCAGAAAGCAAGAGCCTGCTTCTCGCTCTAAAGCAGAGTGTGATCCATGGATGAGAACTATGCTGTGTGTTTCCCTTCAGAAATGGAGTTAAATCCCAGACTCTGTGTCTTCCTACAAGCAAGGCTTCGTTTCAGGTAAGGGCAGTCACTTTTCAGCTCAAACGAACTACATCGTTCATGAAGCACACACGTTTCTCATCTTAACAGACAAGCATTGGATGTTAGAGGACCAGTGCTTTGTATCAGTTTCCGAAGCAGAGTTGAACTAGATATTGTCTGTATGTATAGGAAACACCGTTCTTTTGTTCTCAGCACACACACGTTTCCTGCTGTCTGAGAGACTCTAGAAAGCAAGAGCGTGCTTCTTGTTCTACTGCAGAGTGTGATCAATGGATGATTACACTGCTGTGTGTTTCACTTCAAAAATGGAGTTAAATCCCAGGCTCTGTGTCTTCCTACAAGCAAGACTTCGTTTCAGGTAAGGGCAGTCACTTTTCAGCTCAAACGAACTACATCGTTCACTGAGCTCACACATTTCTCTTCTTAACAGACAAGCATTGGATGTTAGAGGACCAGTGCTTTGTATCAGTTTAAGAAGCAGAGTTGGACTAGATATGGTCCGTATATGTAGGATACTCCGTTCTCTTGTTCTCAGCACACTCACGTTTCCTGCTGTGTTAGAGACTCCAGAAAGCAAGAGCGTGCTTCTCGCTCTAAAGCAGAGTGTGATCCATGGATGAGAACTATGCTGTGTGTTTCCCTTCAGAAATGGAGTTAAATCCCAGACTCTGTGTCTTCCTACAAATAAGACTTCGTTTAAGGTAAGGGCAGTCACTTTTCTGCTCAAACGAACTACATCGTTCATGAAGCTCACACTTTTCCCATCTTAACTGACAAGCATTGGATGTTAGAGGACCAGTGCTTTGTATCAGTTTCAGAAGAAGAGTTGGACTACATATGGTCCGTATGTGTAGGAAACTCCGTTCTTTGTATTGGGCACACTCAGATTTCCTGCTGTATTAGAGACTCTAGAAAGCAAGAGCATGCTTCTTGCTGTAAAGCAGAGTGTGATCCATGGGTGAGAACTATGCTGTGTGTTTCCCTTCAGAAATGGAGTTAACTCCCAGGCTATGTGTCTTCCTACAAGCAAGACTTCGTTTTACGTAACGGCAGTCACTTTTCAGCTCAAACGAACTACATCGTTCACTGAGCTCACACATTTCTCATCTTAACCGACAAGCATTGGATGTTAGAGGACCAGTGCTTTGTATCAGTTTAAGAAGGAGAGTTGGACGTGATATGGTCCGTATGTGTAGGAAACCCTTTCTTTTGTTCTCAGCACACTCACGTTTCCTGCTGTCATAGAGACTCTAGAAAGCAAGAGCGTACTTCTTGCTCTAAAGCAGAGTGTGATCAATGGATGATTATACTGCTGAGTGTTTCACTTCAGAAATGGATTAAATCCCAGGCTCTGTGTCTTCCTACAAGCAAGACTTCGTTTCAGGTAAGGGAAGTCACTTTTCAGTTCAAAAGAACTACATCATTCACAAAGCTCACACGTTTCTAATCTTAACTGACAAGCATAGGATGTTAGAGGACCAGTGCTTTGTATCAATTTCAGAAGCAGCATTGGACTAGATATGGTCCGTATGTGTAGGAAACACCCTTCTTTTGTTCTCAGCACACTTACGTTTCCTGCTGTCTTAGAGACTTTAGAAAGCAAGAGCGTGCTTCTCGCTCTAAAGCAGAGTGTGATCCATGGTTGAGAACTATGCTGTTTGTTTCCCTGCAGAAATGGAGTTAAATCCCAGGTTCTGTGTGTTTCTACAAGCAAGACTTCGTTTCAATTAAGGGCAGTCACTTTTCAGCTCAAACGAACTACATCGTTCACGGAGCTCAAACGTTTCTCATCTTAACAGAAAAGCATTGGATGTTAGAGGACCAGTGCTTTGTATCAGTTTAAGAAGCAGATTTGGACTACATATGGTCTGTATGTGTAGGAAACTCCGTTCTTTGTTCTGGGCACACTCACGTTTCCTGCTCTCATAGAGACTCTAGAAAGCAAGAGAGTGCTTCTTGTTCTAAAGCAGAGTGTGATCAATCGATGAGAACAAAGCTGTGTGTTTCACTTCAGAAATGGTGTTAAATCCCAGGCTCTGAGTCTTCCTACAAGCAAGACTTCATTTCAGGTAAGGGCAGTCACTTTTCTGCTCAAACGAACTACATCGTTCACGAAGATCACACGTTTCTTATCTTAACTGACAAGCATTGGATGTTAGAGGACCAGTGCTTTGTATCAGTTTCAGAAGAAGAGTTGGACTAGATATGGTCCTTATGTGCAGGAAACTCCGTTCTTTGTTCTGGGCACACTCAGATTTCCTGCTGTATTAGAGACTCTAGAAAGCAAGAGCGAGCTTCTCGCTCTAAAGCAGAGTGTGATCCCTGGATGAGAACTATGCTGTGTGTTTCCCTTCAGAAATGGAGTTAAATCCCAATCTGTGTGTCTTCCTACAAGCAAGACTTCGTTTCAGGTAACGGCAGTCACTTTTCAGCTCAAACGAACTACATCGTTCACTGAGCTCACACATTTCACTTCTTAACAGACAAGCATTGGATGTTAGAGGACCAGTGCTTTGTATCTGTTTAAGAAGGAGAGTTGGACTAGATAAGGTCTGTATGTGTATGAAACACTTTTCTTTGTTCTCAGCACACTCACGTTTCCTGCTCTCATAGAGAAGCTAGAAAGCAAGAGAGTGCTTCTTGTTCTAAAGCAGAGTGTGATCAATGGATGAGAACAAAGCTGTGTGTTTCACTTCAGAAATGGAGTTAAATCCCAGGCTCTGAGTCTTCCTACAAGCAAGAGTTCGTTTCAGGTAAGGGCAGTCACTTTTCAGCTCAAACGAACTATATCGTTCAAGAAGCTAGCACGTTTCTTATCTTCACAGACAAGCATTGGATGTTAGAGGACCAGTGCTTTGTATCAGTTTCAGAAGCAGAGTTGAATTAGATATGTTCCATATGTGTAGGAAACACCGTTCTTTTGTTCTCATCACACAAATGTTTTCTGCTGTCTTAGAGACTCTAGAAAGGAAGAGCGTGCTTCTTGTTCTAAAGCAGAGTGTGATCAATGGATGATTACAATGCTGTGTGTTTCACTTCAGAATTGGAGTTAAATCCCAGGCTCTGATTCTTCCTACAAGCAAGACTTCGATTCAGGTACGGGCAGTCACTTTTCTGCTCAAACGAACTACATCGTTCACGGAGCTCACACGTTTCTCATCTTAAATGACAAGCAATGGATGTTAGAGGGTCAGTGCTTTGTATCAGTTTCAGAAGCAGATTTGGACTACATATGGTCTGTATGTGTAGGAAACACCGTTCTTTTGTTCTGGGCACACTCAGATTTCCTGCTGTATTAGAGACTCTAGAAAGCAAGAGCGTGCTTCTCGCTCTAAAGCAGAGTGTGATCCATGGATGAGAACTATGCTGTGTGTTTCCCTGCAGAAATGGAGTTAAATCCCATTCTCTGTGTCTTCCTACAAGCAAGACTTCGTTTCAGGTAACGGCAGTCACTTTTCAGCTCAAACGAACTACATCGTTCACTGAGCTCACACATTTCTCTTCTTAACAGACAAGCATTGGATGTTAGAGGACCAGTGCTTTGTATCTGTTTAAGAAGGAGAGTTGGACTAGATATGGTCCTTATGTGTAGGAAACACATTTCTTTTGTTCTCAGCACACTCACGTTTCCTGCTGTCATAGAGACTCTAGAAAGCAAGAGAGTGCTTCTTGTTCTAAAGCAGAGTGTGATCAATTGATTAGAACAAAGGTGTGTGTTTCACTTCAGAAATGGAGTTAAATCCCAGGCTCTGAGTCTTCCTACAAGCAAGAGTTCGTTTAAGGTAAGGGCAGTCACTTTTCTGCTCAAACGAACTACATCGTTCATGAAGCTCACACGTTTCCCATCTTAACTGACAAGCATTGGATGTTAGAGGACCAGTGCTTTGTATCAGTTTCAGAAGCAGAGTTGAACTAGATATGGTCCGTGTGTGTAGGAAACACCGTTCTTTTGTTCTCAGCACACAAACCTTTCCTGCTGTCTTAGAGACTCTAGAAAGGAAGAGCGTGCTTCTTGTTCTAAAGCAGAGTGTGATCATTGGATTAGAACAAAGCTGTGTGTTTCACTTCAGAAATGGAGTTAAATCCCAGGCTCTGAGTCTTCCTACAAGCAAGATTTCGTTTAAGGTAAGGGCAGTCACTTTTCTGCTCAAAGGAACTACATGGTTCATGAAGCTCACACGTTTCCCATCTTAACTGACAAGCATTGGATGTTAGAGGACCAGTGCTTTGTATCAGTTTCAGAAGCAGATTTTGACTACATGTGGTCCGTATGTGTAGGAAACTCCGTTCATTGTTCTGGGCACTCTCACGTTTCCTGCTCTCATAGAGACTCTAGAAAGCAAGAGAGTGCTTCTTGTTCTAAAGCAGAGTGTGATCAATCGATGAGAACAAAGCTGTGTGTTTCACGTCAGAAATAATGTTAAATCCCAGGCTCTGAGTCTTCCTACAAGCAAGACTTCGTTTCAGGTAACGGCAGTCACTTTTCAGCTCAAACGAACTACATCGTTCACTGAGCTCACACATTTCTCTTCTTAACAGACAAGCATTGGATGTTAGAGGACCAGTGCTTTGTATCTGTTTAAGAAGGAAAGTTGGACTAGATATGGTCCTTATGTGTAGGAAACACATTTCTTTTGTTCTCAGCACACTCACGTTTCCTGCTGTCATAGAGACTCTAGAAAGCAAGAGAGTGCTTCTTGTTCTAAAGCAGAGTGTGATCAATTGATTAGAACAAAGCTGTGTGTTTCACTTCAGAAATGGAGTTAAATCCCAGGCTCTGAGTCTTCCTACAAGCAAGAGTTCATTTAAGGTAAGGGCAGTCACTTTTCTGCTCAAACGAACTACATCGTTCATGAAGCTCACACGTTTCCCATCTTAACTGACAAGCATTGGATGTTAGAGGACCAGTGCTTTGTATCAGTTTCAGAAGCAGAGTTGAACTAGATATGGTCCGTGTGTGTAGGAAACACCGTTCTTTTGTTCTCAGCACACAAACCTTTCCTGCTGTCTTAGAGACTCTAGAAAGGAAGAGCGTGCTTCTTGTTCTAAAGCAGAGTGTGATCAATGGATTAGAACAAAGCTGTGTGTTTCACTTCAGAAATGGAGTTAAAACCCAGGCTCTGAGTCTTCCTACAAGCAAGATTTCGTTTAAGGTATGGGCAGTCACTTTTCTGCTCAAAGGAACTACATCGTTCATGAAGCTCACACGTTTCCCATCTTAACTGACAAGCATTGGATGTTAGAGGACCAGTGCTTTGTATCAGTTTCAGAAGCAGATTTGGACTACATATGGTCCGTATGTGTAGGAAACTCCGTTCTTTGTTCTGGGCACTCTCACGTTTCCTGCTCTCATAGAAACTCTAGAAAGCAAGAGAGTGCTTCTTGTTCTAAAGCAGAGTGTGATCAATCGATGAGAACAAAGCTGTGTGTTTCACGTCAGAAATAATGTTAAATCCCAGGCTCTGAGTCTTCCTACAAGCAAGACTTCATTTCAGGTAAGGGCAGTCACTTTCTGCTCAAACGAACTACATCGTTCACAAAGATCACACGTTTGTTATCTTAACTGACAAGCATTGGATGTTAGAGGACCAGTGCTTTGTATCAGTTTCAGAAGAAGAGTTGGACTAGATATGGTCCTTATGTGCAGGAAACTCCGTTCTTTGTTCTGGGCACACTCAGATTTCCTGCTGTATTAGAGACTCTAGAAAGCAAGAGCGAGCTTCTCGCTCTAAAGCAGAGTGTGATCCCTGGATGAGAACTATGCTGTGTGTTTCCCTTCAGAAATGGAGTTAAATCCCAATCTCTGTGTCTTCCTACAAGCAAGACTTCGTTTCAGGTAACGGCAGTCACTTTTCAGCTCAAACGAACTACATCGTTCACTGAGCTCACACATTTCTCTTCTTAACAGACAAGCATTGGATGTTAGAGGACCAGTGCTTTGTATCTGTTTAAGAAGGAGAGTTGGACTAGATATGGTCCGTATGTGTAGGAAACACTTTTCTTTTGTTCTCAGCACACTCACGTTTCCTGCTCTCATAGAGACTCTAGAAAGCAAGAGAGTGCTTCTTGTTCTAAAGCAGAGTGTGATCAATGGATGATTACACTGCTGTGTGTTTCACTTCAGAAATGGAGTTAAATCCCAGGCTCTGTGTCTTCCTACAAGCAAGACTTCGTTTCAGGTAAGGGCAGTCACTTTTCAGCTCAAACGAACTACATCGTTCACGGAGCTCACACGTTTCTCGTCTTAACAGACAAGCATTGGATGTTAGAGGACGAGTGCTTTGTATCAGTTTAAGAAGGAGAGTTGGACTAGATATGGTCCGAATGTTTAGGAAACACCGTTCTTTTGTTCTCAGCACACTCACGTTTCCTGCTGTGTTAGAGACTCTAGAAAGCAAGATCGTGCTTCTCGCTCTAAAGCAGAGTGTGATCCATGGATGAGAACTATGCTGTGTGTTTCCCTTCAGAAATGGAGTTAAATCCCAATCTCTGTGTCTTCTTAAAAGCAAGACTTCGTTTCAGGTAACGGCAGTCACTTTTCAGCTCAAACGAACTACATCGTTCACTGAGCTCACACATTTCTCTTCTTAAAAGACAAGCATTGGATGTTAGAGGACCAGTGCTTTGTATCAGTTTAAGAAGCAGAGTTGGACTAGATATGGTCCGCATGTGTAGGAAACACCGTTCTTTTCTTCTCAGCACACTCATGTTTCCTACTGTCTTAGAGACTCTAGGAAGAAAGAGCATGCTTCTTGTTCTAAAGCAGAGTGTGATCAATGGATGAGAACACTGCTGTATGTTTCACTTCAGAAATGGAGTTAAATCCCAAGCTCTGTGTCTTCCTACAAGCAAGACTTCATTTCAGGTAAGGGCAGTCACTTTTCTGCTCAAACGAACTACATAGTTCACGAAGCACACGTTTCTCATCTTAACTGACAAGCATTGGATGTTAGAGGACCAGTGCATTGTATCAGTTTCAGAAGCACATTTGGACTACATATGGTCCGTATGTGTAGGAAACACCATTCTTTTGTTCTGGGCACACTCAGATTACCTGCTGTATTAGAGACTCTAGAAAGCAAGAGCGTGCTTCTCTCTCTAAAACAGAGTGTGATCCATGGATTAGAACTCTGCTGTGTGTTTCCGTTCAGAGATGGAGTTAAATCCCAGGCTCTGTGTCTTACTACAAGCAAGACTTCGTTTCAGGTAAGGGCAGTCACTTTTCAGTTCAAAAGAACTACATCATTCACAAAACTCACACGTTTCTCATCTTAACTGACAAGCATAGGATGTTAGAGGACCAGTGCTTTGTATCAGTTTCAGAAGCAGAGTTGGACTAGATATGGTCCGTATGTGTAGGAAACACAGTTCTTTTGTTCTGAGCACACTTAGGTTTCCTGCTGTCTTAGAGACTTTAGAAAGCAAGAGCGTGCTTCTCGCTCTAAAGCAGAGTGTGATCCATGGATGAGAACTATGCTGTGTGTTTCCCTTCAGAAATGGAGTTAAATCCCAGGCTCTGTGTCTTCCTACAAGCAAGACTTCGTTTCAATTAAGGGCAGTCACTTTTCAGCTCAAACGAACTACATCGTTCACGAAGCTCACACGTTTCTCATCTTAACTGACAAGCATTGGGTGTAAGAGGGTCACTGCTTTGTATCAGTTTCAGAAGCAGAGTTGGACTAGATATGGTCCGTATGTGTAGGAAACACCGTTCTTTTGTTCTCAGCACACTCACGTTTCCTGCTGTGTTAGAGACTCTAGAAAGCAAGAGCGTGCTTCTCGCTCTAAAGCAGAGTGTGATCCATGGATGAGAACTATGCTGTGTGTTTCCCTTCAGAAATGGAGTTAAATCCCAATCTCTGTGTCTTCCTAAAAGCAAGACTTCGTTTCAGGTAATGGCAGTCACTTTTCAGCTCAAACGAACTACATCGTTCAATGAGCTCACACATTTCTCTTCTTAAAAGACAAGCATTGGATGTTAGAGGACCAGTGCTTTGTATCAGTTTAAGAAGCAGAGTTGGACTAGATATGGTCCGTATGTGTAGGAAACACTGTTCTTTTGTTCTCAGCACACTCATGTTTCCTACTGTCTTAGAGACTCTAGGAAGAAAGAGCGTGCTTCTTGTTCTAAAGCAGAGTGTGATCAATGGATGAGAACACTGCTGTATGTTTCACTTCAGAAATGGAGTTAAATCCCAAGCTCTGAGTCTTCCTACAAGCAAGACTTCATTTCAGGTAAGGGCAGTCACTTTTCTGCTCAAATGAACTACATAGTTCACGAAGCACACGTTTCTCATCTTAACTGACAAGCATTGTATGTTAGAGGACCTGTGCATTGTATCAGTTTCAGAAGCACATTTGGACTACATATGGTCCGTATGTGTAGGAAACACCGTTCTTTTGTTCTGGGCACACTCAGATTACCTGCTGTATTAGAGAGTCTAGAAAGCAAGAGTGTGCTTATCTCTCTAAAACAGAGTGTGATCCATGGATTAGAACTCTGCTGTGCGTTTCCGTTCAGAGATGGAGTTAAATCCCAGGCTCTGTGTCTTACTACAAGCAAGACTTCGTTTCAGGTAAGGGCAGTCACTTTTCAGTTCAAAAGAACTACATCATTCACAAAACTCACACGTTTCTCATCTTAACTGACAAGTATAGGATGTTAGAGGACCAGTGCTTTGTATCAGTTTCAGAAGCAGAGTTGGACTAGATATGGTCCGTATGTGTAGGAAACACAGTTCTTTTGTTCTCAGCACACTTAAGTTTCCTGCTGTCTTAGAGACTTTAGAAAGCAAGAGCGTGCTTCTCGCTCTAAAACAGAATGTGATCCATGGATGAGAACTATGCTGTGTGTTTCCCTTCAGAAATGGAGTTAAATCCCAGGCTCTGTGTCTTCCTACAAGCAAGACATCGTTTCAATTAAGGGCAGTCACTTTTCAGCTCAAACGAACTACATCGTTCACGGAGCACACACGTTTCTGATCTTAACAGACAAGCATTGTTTGTTAGAGGACCAGGGCTTTGTATCAGTTTCAGAAGAAGAGTTGGACTACATATGGTCCGTATGTGAATGAAACTCCGTTCTTTGTTCAGGGCACACTCAGATTTCCTGCTGTATTAGAGACTCTAGAAACCAACAGCCTGCTTCTTGCTCTAAAGCAGAGTGTGATCCATGGATGAGAACTATGCTGTGTGTTTCCCTTCAGAAATGGAGTTAAATCCCAGGCTCTGTGTCTTCCTACAAGCAAGACTTCATTTCAGGTAAGGGCAGTCACTTTTCAGCTCAAACGAACTACATCGTTCACGGAGCTCACACGTTTCTCATCTTAACAGACAAGCATTGGATGTTAGAGGACCAGTGCTTTGTATCAGTTTAAGAAGCAGAGTTGGACTGGATATGGTCCTTATATGTAGGAAACACCATTCTTTTGTTCTCAGCAAAATCACGTTTCCTGCTGTCTGAGAGACTCTAGAAAGCAAGAGCATGCTACTTGTTCTAAAGCATAGTGTGATCAATGGATGAGAACACTACTGTGTGTTTCACTTCAGAAATGGAGTTAAATCCCAGGCTGTCAGTCTTCCTACAAGCAAGACTTCGATTCAGGTAAGGGCAGTCACTTTTCCGCTCAAACGAACTACATCGTTCACGAAGCTCACAGGTTTCTCATCTTAACTGACAAGCATTGAATGTTAGAGGGTCAGTGCTTTGTATCAGTTTCAGAAGCAGTTTTGGACTACATATGGTCTGTATGTGTAGGAAACACCTTTCTTTTGTTCTCAGAACACTCACGTTTCTTTCTGTGTTAGAGACTCTAGAAAGCAAGAGCGTGCTTCTCGCTCTAAAGCAGAGTGTGATCCATGGATGAGAACTATGCTGTGTGTTTCCCTTCAGAAATGGAGTTAAATCACAGGCTCTGAGTCTTCCTACAAGGAAGACTTCGATTCAGGTAAGGGCAGTCACTTTTCTGCTCAAACGAACTACATCGTTCACGAAGCTCTCACATTTCTCATCATAACTGACAAGCATTGGATGTTAGAGGGTCACTGCTTTGTATCAGTTTCAGAAGCAGAGTTGGACTAGATATGGTCCGTATGTGTAGGAAACACCCTTCTTTTGTTCTCAGCACACTTACGTTTCCTGCTGTCTTAGAGACTTTAGAAAGCAAGAGCGTGCTTCTCGCTCTAAAGCAGAGTGTGATCCATGGTTGAGAACTATGCTGTTTGTTTCCCTTCAGAAATGGAGTTAAATCCCAGGTTCTGTGTGTTTCTACAAGCAAGACTTCGTTTCAATTAAGGGCAGTCACTTTTCAGCTCAAACGAACTACATCGTTCACGGAGCTCAAACGTTTCTCATCTTAACAGAAAAGCATTGGATGTTAGAGGACCAGTGCTTTGTATCAGTTTAAGAAGCAGAGTTGGACTATATATTGTCCGTATGTATAGGAAACACGCTTCTTTGTTCTCAGCAAAATCACATTTCCTGCTCTATTAGAGACTCTAGAAAGCAAGAGCATTCTTCTTGTTCTAAAGCAGCATATGATGAATGGATGAGAACACTGCTTTGTGTTTCACTTCAGAAATTTAGTTAAATCCCAGGCTCTGAGTCTTCCTACAAGCAAGACTTCGTTTAAGGTAAGGGCAGTCACTTTTCTGCTCAAACGAATTACATCGTTCATGAAGCTCACACGTTTCCCATCATAACTGACAAGCATTGGATGTTAGAGGACCAGTGCTTTTTATCAGTTTCAGAAGAAGAGTTGGACTACATATGGTCCGTATGTGTAGGATACACCGTTCTTTTGTTCTCAGCACACTCATGTTTCCTGATGTCTTAGAGACTTTAGAAAGCAAGAGCGTGCTTCTCGCTCTAAGGCAGAGTGTGATCCATGGATGAGAACTATGCTGTGTGTTTCCCTTCAGAAATGGAGTTAAATCCCAATCTCTGTGTCTTCCTACAAGCAAGACTTCGTTTCAGGTAACGGCAGTCACTTTTCAGCTCAAATGAACTACATCGTTCACTGAGCTCACACATTTCTCTTCTTAAAAGACAAGCATTGGATGTTAGAGGACCAGTGCTTTGTATCGGTTTAAGAAGCAGAGTTGGACTAGATATGGTCCGTATGTGTAGGAAACACCGTTCTTTTGTTCTGGGCACACTCAGATTACCTGCTGTATTAGAGACTCTAGAAAGCAAGAGCGTGCTTCTTGTTCTAAAGCAGAGTGTGATCAATGGATGAGAACACTGCTGTATGTTTCACTTCAGAAATGGAGTTAAATCCCAGGCTCTGTGTCTTCCTACAAGCAAGACTTCGTTTCAGGTAAGGGCAGTCACTTTTCAGCTCAAAGGAATTACATCGTTCACGGAGCTCACACGTTTCTCATCTTAACAGACAAGCATTGGATGTTAGAGGACCAGTGCTTTGTATCAGTTTAAGAAGCAGAGTTGGACTAGATATGGTCCGTATGTGTAGGATACACCGTTCGTTTGTTCTCAGCACACTCAGGTTTCCTGCTGTGTTAGAGACTCCAGAAAGCAAGAGCCTTCTTCTCGCTCTAAAGCAGAGTGTGATCCATGGATGAGAACTATGCTGTGTGTTTCCCTTCAGAAATGGAGTTAAATCCCAATCTCTGTGTCTGCCTACAAGCAAGACTTCGTTTCAGGTAACGGCAGTCACTTTTCAGCTCAAATGAACTACATATTTCACTGAGCTCACTCATTTCTCTTCTGAACAGACAAGCATTGGATGTTAGAGGACCAGTGCTTTGTATCAGTTTCAGAAGCAGCGTTGGACTAGATATGGTCCATATGTGTAGGAAACACCGTTCTTTTGTTCTCAGCACACTCACGTTTCCTGCTGTCTTAGAGACTTTAGAAAGCAAGAGCGTGCTTCTCGCTCTAAAGCAGAGTTTGATCCATGGATGAGAACTATGCTGTGTGTTTCCCTTCAGAAATGGAGTTAAATCCCAGGCTCTGTGTCTTCCTACAAGCAAGACTTCGTTTCAGGTAAGGGCAGTCACTTTTCAGCTCAAAGGAATTACATCGTTCACGGAGCTCACACGTTTCTCATCTTAACAGACAAGCATTGGATGTTAGAGGACCAGTGCTTTGTATCAGTTTAAGAAGCAGAGTTGGACTAGATATGGTCCGTATGTGTAGGATACACCGTTCGTTTGTTCTCAGCACACTCACGTTTCCTGCTGTGTTAGAGACTCCAGAAAGCAAGAGCCTGCTTCTCGCTCTAAAGCAGAGTGTGATCCATGGATGAGAACTATGCTGTGTGTTTCCCTTCAGAAATGGAGTTAAATCCCAGACTCTGTGTCTTCCTACAAGCAAGGCTTCGTTTCAGGTAAGGGCAGTCACTTTTCAGCTCAAACGAACTACATCGTTCATGAAGCACACACGTTTCTCATCTTAACAGACAAGCATTGGATGTTAGAGGACCAGTGCTTTGTATCAGTTTCCGAAGCAGAGTTGAACTAGATATTGTCTGTCTGTATAGGAAACACCGTTCTTTTGTTCTCAGCACACACACGTTTCCTGCTGTCTGAGAGACTCTAGAAAGCAAGAGCGTGCTTCTTGTTCTAAAGCAGAGTGTGATCAATGGATGATTACACTGCTGTGTGTTTCACTTCAAAAATGGAGTTAAATCCCAGGCTCTGTGTCTTCCTACAAGCAAGACTTCGTTTCAGGTAAGGGCAGTCACTTTTCAGCTCAAACGAACTACATCGTTCACTGAGCTCACACATTTCTCTTCTTAACAGACAAGCATTGGATGTTAGAGGACCAGTGCTTTGTATCAGTTTAAGAAGCAGAGTTGGACTAGATATGGTCCGTATATGTAGGATACTCCGTTCTCTTGTTCTCAGCACACTCACGTTTCCTGCTGTGTTAGAGACTCCAGAAAGCAAGAGCGTGCTTCTCGCTCTAAAGCAGAGTGTGATCCATGGATGAGAACTATGCTGTGTGTTTCCCTTCAGAAATGGAGTTAAATCCCAGACTCTGTGTCTTCCTACAAATAAGACTTCGTTTAAGGTAAGGGCAGTCACTTTTCTGCTCAAACGAACTACATCGTTCATGAAGCTCACACTTTTCCCATCTTAACTGACAAGCATTGGATGTTAGAGGACCAGTGCTTTGTATCAGTTTCAGAAGAAGAGTTGGACTACATATGGTCCGTATGTGTAGGAAACTCCGTTCTTTGTATTGGGCACACTCAGATTTCCTGCTGTATTAGAGACTCTAGAAAGCAAGAGCATGCTTCTTGCTGTAAAGCAGAGTGTGATCCATGGGTGAGAACTATGCTGTGTGTTTCCCTTCAGAAATGGAGTTAACTCCCAGGCTATGTGTCTTCCTACAAGCAAGACTTCGTTTTACGTAACGGCAGTCACTTTTCAGCTCAAACGAACTACATCGTTCACTGAGCTCACACATTTCTCATCTTAACCGACAAGCATTGGATGTTAGAGGACCAGTGCTTTGTATCAGTTTAAGAAGGAGAGTTGGACGTGATATGGTCCGTATGTGTAGGAAACACCTTTCTTTTGTTCTCAGCACACTCACGTTTCCTGCTGTCATAGAGACTCTAGAAAGCAAGAGCGTACTTCTTGCTCTAAAGCAGAGTGTGATCAATGGATGATTATACTGCTGAGTGTTTCACTTCAGAAATGGATTAAATCCCAGGCTCTGTGTCTTCCTACAAGCAAGACTTCGTTTCAGGTAAGGGAAGTCACTTTTCAGTTCAAAAGAACTACATCATTCACAAAGCTCACACGTTTCTAATCTTAACTGACAAGCATAGGATGTTAGAGGACCAGTGCTTTGTATCAATTTCAGAAGCAGCATTGGACTAGATATGGTCCGTATGTGTAGGAAACACCGTTCTTTTGTTCTCAGCACACTCACGTTTCCTGCTGTCTTAGAGACTTTAGAAAGCAAGAACGTGCTTCTCGCTCTAAAGCAGAGTGTGATCCATGGATGAGAACTATGCTGTTTGTTTCCCTTCAGAAATGGAGTTAAATCCCAGACTCTGTGTCTTACTACAAGCAAGACTTCGTTTCAGGTAAAGGCAGTCACTTTTCAGCTCAAACGAACTACATCGTTCACGGAGCTCACACGATTCTCATCTTAACAGACAAGCATTGGATGTTAGAGGACCAGTGCTTTGTATCAGTTTCCGAAGCAGAGTTGAACTAGATATTGTCTGTATGTATAGGAAACACCGTTCTTTTGTTCTCAGCACACACACGTTTCCTGCTGTCTGAGAGACTCTAGAAAGCAAGAGCGTGCTTCTTGTTCTAAAGCAGAGTGTGATCAATGGATGATTATACTGCTGTGTGTTTCACTTCAAAAATGGAGTTAAATCCCAGGCTCTGTGTCTTCCTACAAGCAAGACTTCGTTTCAGGTAAGGGCAGTCACTTTTCAGCTCAAACGAACTACATCGTTCACTGAGCTCACACATTTCTCTTCTTAACAGACAAGCATTGGATGTTAGAGGACCAGTGCTTTGTATCAGTTTAAGAAGCAGAGTTGGACTAGATATGGTCCGTATATGTAGGATACTCCGTTCTCTTGTTCTCAGCACACTCACGTTTCCTGCTGTGTTAGAGACTCCAGAAAGCAAGAGCGTGCTTCTCGCTCTAAAGCAGAGTGTGATCCATGGATGAGAACTATGCTGTGTGTTTCCCTTCAGAAATGGAGTTAAATCCCAGACTCTGTGTCTTCCTACAAATAAGACTTCGTTTAAGGTAAGGGCAGTCACTTTTCTGCTCAAACGAACTACATCGTTCATGAAGCTCACACTTTTCCCATCTTAACTGACAAGCATTGGATGTTAGAGGACCAGTGCTTTGTATCAGTTTCAGAAGAAGAGTTGGACTACATATGGTCCGTATGTGTAGGAAACTCCGTTCTTTGTATTGGGCACACTCAGATTTCCTGCTGTATTAGAGACTCTAGAAAGCAAGAGCATGCTTCTTGCTGTAAAGCAGAGTGTGATCCATGGGTGAGAACTATGCTGTGTGTTTCCCTTCAGAAATGGAGTTAACTCCCAGGCTATGTGTCTTCCTACAAGCAAGACTTCGTTTTACGTAACGGCAGTCACTTTTCAGCTCAAACGAACTACATCGTTCACTGAGCTCACACATTTCTCATCTTAACCGACAAGCATTGGATGTTAGAGGACCAGTGCTTTGTATCAGTTTAAGAAGGAGAGTTGGACGTGATATGGTCCGTATGTGTAGGAAACACCTTTCTTTTGTTCTCAGCACACTCACGTTTCCTGCTGTCATAGAGACTCTAGAAAGCAAGAGCGTACTTCTTGCTCTAAAGCAGAGTGTGATCAATGGATGATTATACTGCTGAGTGTTTCACTTCAGAAATGGATTAAATCCCAGGCTCTGTGTCTTCCTACAAGCAAGACTTCGTTTCAGGTAAGGGAAGTCACTTTTCAGTTCAAAAGAACTACATCATTCACAAAGCTCACACGTTTCTAATCTTAACTGACAAGCATAGGATGTTAGAGGACCAGTGCTTTGTATCAATTTCAGAAGCAGCATTGGACTAGATATGGTCCGTATGTGTAGGAAACACCGTTCTTTTGTTCTCAGCACACTCACGTTTCCTGCTGTCTTAGAGACTTTAGAAAGCAAGAACGTGCTTCTCGCTCTAAAGCAGAGTGTGATCCATGGATGAGAACTATGCTGTTTGTTTCCCTTCAGAAATGGAGTTAAATCCCAGACTCTGTGTCTTACTACAAGCAAGACTTCGTTTCAGGTAAAGGCAGTCACTTTTCAGCTCAAACGAACTACATCGTTCACGGAGCTCACACGATTCTCATCTTAACAGACAAGCATTGGATGTTAGAGGACCAGTGCTTTGTATCAGTTTCCGAAGCAGAGTTGAACTAGATATTGTCTGTATGTATAGGAAACACCGTTCTTTTGTTCTCAGCACACACACGTTTCCTGCTGTCTGAGAGACTCTAGAAAGCAAGAGCGTGCTTCTTGTTCTAAAGCAGAGTGTGATCAATGGATGATTACACTGCTGTGTGTTTCACTTCAAAAATGGAGTTAAATCCCAGGCTCTGTGTCTTCCTACAAGCAAGACTTCGTTTCAGGTAAGGGCAGTCACTTTTCAGCTCAAACGAACTACATCGTTCACTGAGCTCACACATTTCTCTTCTTAACAGACAAGCATTGGATGTTAGAGGACCAGTGCTTTGTATCAGTTTAAGAAGCAGAGTTGGACTAGATATGGTCCGTATATGTAGGATACTCCGTTCTCTTGTTCTCAGCACACTCACGTTTCCTGCTGTGTTAGAGACTCCAGAAAGCAAGAGCGTGCTTCTCGCTCTAAAGCAGAGTGTGATCCATGGATGAGAACTATGCTGTGTGTTTCCCTTCAGAAATGGAGTTAAATCCCAGACTCTGTGTCTTCCTACAAATAAGACTTCGTTTAAGGTAAGGGCAGTCACTTTTCTGCTCAAACGAACTACATCGTTCATGAAGCTCACACTTTTCCCATCTTAACTGACAAGCATTGGATGTTAGAGGACCAGTGCTTTGTATCAGTTTCAGAAGAAGAGTTGGACTACATATGGTCCGTATGTGTAGGAAACTCCGTTCTTTGTATTGGGCACACTCAGATTTCCTGCTGTATTAGAGACTCTAGAAAGCAAGAGCATGCTTCTTGCTGTAAAGCAGAGTGTGATCCATGGGTGAGAACTATGCTGTGTGTTTCCCTTCAGAAATGGAGTTAACTCCCAGGCTATGTGTCTTCCTACAAGCAAGACTTTGTTTTACGTAACGGCAGTCACTTTTCAGCTCAAACGAACTACATCGTTCACTGAGCTCACACATTTCTCATCTTAACCGACAAGCATTGGATGTTAGAGGACCAGTGCTTTGTATCAGTTTAAGAAGGAGAGTTGGACGTGATATGGTCCGTATGTGTAGGAAACACCTTTCTTTTGTTCTCAGCACACTCACGTTTCCTGCTGTCATAGAGACTCTAGAAAGCAAGAGCGTACTTCTTGCTCTAAAGCAGAGTGTGATCAATGGATGATTATACTGCTGAGTGTTTCACTTCAGAAATGGATTAAATCCCAGGCTCTGTGTCTTCCTACAAGCAAGACTTCGTTTCAGGTAAGGGAAGTCACTTTTCAGTTCAAAAGAACTACATCATTCACAAAGCTCACACGTTTCTAATCTTAACTGACAAGCATAGGATGTTAGAGGACCAGTGCTTTGTATCAATTTCAGAAGCAGCATTGGACTAGATATGGTCCGTATGTGTAGGAAACACCGTTCTTTTGTTCTCAGCACACTCACGTTTCCTGCTGTCTTAGAGACTTTAGAAAGCAAGAACGTGCTTCTCGCTCTAAAGCAGAGTGTGATCCATGGATGAGAACTATGCTGTTTGTTTCCCTTCAGAAATGGAGTTAAATCCCAGACTCTGTGTCTTACTACAAGCAAGACTTCGTTTCAGGTAAAGGCAGTCACTTTTCAGCTCAAACGAACTACATCGTTCACGGAGCTCACACGATTCTCATCTTAACAGACAAGCATTGGATGTTAGAGGACCAGTGCTTTGTATCAGTTTAAGAAGCAGAGTTGGACTAGATATGGTCCGTATGTGTAGGAAACACCGTTCTTTTGTTCTCAGCAAAATCACGTTTCCTGCTGTCTTAGAGACTCTAGAAAGCAAGAGCGTGCTTCTTGTTCTAAAGCAGAGTATGATCCATGGATGAGAACACTGCTGTGTGTTTCCCTTCAGAAATGGAGTTAAATCCCAAGCTCTGAGTCTTCCTACAAGCAAGACTTCGTTTCAGGTAACGGCAGTCACTTTTCAGCTCAAACGAACTACATCGTTCACTGAGCTCACACATTTCTCATCTTAACAGACAAGCATTGGATGTTAGAGGACCAGTGCTTTGTATCAGTTTAAGAAGGAGAGTTGGACGTGATATGGTCCGTATGTGTAGGAAACACCTTTCTTTTGTTCTCAGCACACTCACGTTTCCTGCTGTCATAGAGACTCTAGAAAGCAAGAGCGTGCTTCTTGCTCTAAAGCAGAGTGTGATCAATTGATGTTTACACTGCTGTGTGTTTCACTTCAGAAATGGAGTTAAATCCCAGGCTGTGTGTCTCCAACAAACAAGACTTCGTTTCAGGTAAGGGCAGTCAGTTTTCAGCTCAAACGAACTACATCATTCACGGAGCTCACACGTTTCTCATCTTAACAGACAAGCTTTGGATGTTAGAAGACCAGTGATTTGTATCAGTTTCAGAAGAAGAGTTGGACTTGATATGGTCCGAATGTGTAGGAAACACCGTTCTTTGTTCTCAGCACACTCACGTTTCCTGCTGTGTTAGAGACTCCAGAAAGCAAGAGCGTGCTTCTCGCTCTAAAGCAGAGTGTGATCACTGGATGAGAACTATGCTGTGTGTTTCCCTTCATAAATAGAGTTATATCTCAATCTCTGTGTCTTCCTACGAGCAAGACTTCATTTCAGGTAAGGGCAGTCACTTTTCAGCTCAAACGAACTACATCGTATATGGAGCTCACACTTTTCTCATCTTAACAGACAAGCATTGGATGTTAGAGGACCAGTGCATTGTATCAGTTTCAGAAGCAGATTTGGACTAGATATGGTCCGTATGTGTAGGAAACACCGTTCTTTTGTTCTGGTCACAATCAGAGTTCCTGCTGTATTAGAGACACTAGAAAGCAAGAGCATGCTTCTTGCTCGAAAGCAGAGTGTGATCCATGGATGAGAACTATGCTGTGTGTTTCCATTCAGAAATGGAGTTAAATCCCAGGCTCTGTGTCTTCCTACATGCAAGACTTCATTTCAGGTAAGGGCAGTCACTTTACAGCTCAAACGAACTACATCGTTCACGAAGCTCACACGTTTCTCTTCCTAACAGACAAGCATTGGATGTTAGAGGACCAGTGCTTTGTATCAGTTTCAAAGCAGAGTTGAACTAGATATGGTCTGTATGTGTAGGAAACACCGTTCTTTTGTTCTCAGCACACACACGTTTCCTGCTGTCTTAGAGACTCTAGAAAGCAAGAGCGTGCTTCTTGTTCTAAAGGAGAGTGTTATCAATGGATGATTACACTGCTGTGTGTTTCACTTCAGAAATGGAGTTAAATCCCAGGCTCTGAGTTTTCCTACAAGCAAGACTTCGATTCAGGTAAGGGCAGTCAATTTTGTGCTCAAACGAACTACATCATTCACGAAGCTCACACTTTTCTCATCTTAACTGACAAGCATTGGATGTTAGAGGGTCAGTGCTTTGTATCAGTTTCAGAAGCAGATTTGGACTACATATGGTCCGTATGTGTAGGAAACACCGATCTTTTGTTCTCAGCACACTCATGTTTCCTGCTGTCTTAGAGACTCTAAAAGCAAGAGCGTGCTTCTCGCTCTAAAGCAGAGTGTGATCCATGGGTGAGAACTATGCTGTGTGTTTCCCTTCAGAAATGGAGTTAACTCCCAGGCTCTGAGTCTTCCTACAATCAAGACTTCGTTTCAGGTAAGGGCAGTCACTTTTCTGCTCAAACGAACTACATGTTTCACGAAGATCACACGTTTCTCATCTTAACTGATAAGCATTGGATGTTAGAGGACCAGTGCATTGTATCAGATTCAGAAGCAGATTTGGACTACATATGTTCCGTATGTGTAGGATACACAGTTCTTTTGTTCTCAGCACACTCAGATTACCTGCTGTTTTAGAGACTCTAGAAAGCAAGAGCGTGCTTCTTGCACTATAGCAGAGTGTGATCCATGGATGAGAACTATGCTGTGTGTTTCCATTCAGAAATGGAGTTAAATCCCAGGCTCTGTGTCTTCCTACAAGCAAGACTTCATTTCAGGTAAGGGCAGTCACTTTTCAGCTCAAACGAACTACATCGTTCACGAAGCTCACACGTTTCTCATCTTAACAGACAAGCATTGGATGTTAGAGGACCAGTGCTTTGTATCAGTTTCAAAGCAGAGTTGAACTAGATATGGTCTGTATGTGTAGGAAACACCGTTCTTTTGTTCTCAGCACACACACGTTTCCTGCTGTATTAGAGACTCTAGAAAGCAAGAGCGTGCTTCTCGCTCTAAAGCAGAGTGTGATCCATGGATGAGAACTATGCTGTGTGTTTCCCTTCAGAAATGGAGTTAAATCCCAATCTCTGTGTCTTCCTACAAGCAAGAGTTCGTTTCAGGTAAGGGCAGTCACTTATCTGCTCAAACGAACTACATCGTTCATGAAGCTCACACGTTTCCAATCTTAACTGACAAGCATTGGATGTTAGAGGACCAGTGCTTTGTATCAGTTTCAGAAGCAGTTTTGGACTACATATGGTCCGTATGTGTAGGAAACACAGTTCTTTTGTTCTCAGCAAAATCACATTTCCTGCTGTCTTAGAGACTCTAGAAAGCAAGAGCGTGCTTCTTGTTCTAAAGCAGAGTATGATCAATTGATGAGAACACTGCTGTGTGTTTCACTTGAGAAATGGAGTTAAATCCCAGGCTCTGAGTCTTCCTACAAGCAAGACTTCATTTAAGGTAAGGGCAGTCACTTTTCTGCTCAAACGAACTACATCGTTCATGAAGCTCACACGTTTCCCATCTTAACTGACAAGCATTGGATGTTAGAGGACCAGTGCTTTGTATCAGTTTCAGAAGAAGAGTTGAACTAGATATGGTCCATATGTGTAGGAAACACCGTTCTTTTGTTCTCAGCACACAAACGTTTCCTGCTGTCTTAGAGACTCTTGAAAGGAAGAGCGTGCTTCTTGTTCTAAAGCAGAGTGTGATCAATGGATTAGAACAAAGCTGTGTGTTTCACTTCAGAAATGGAGTTAAATCCCAGGCTCTGAGTCTTCCTACAAGCATGATTTCGTTTAAGGTAAGGGCAGTCACTTTTCTGCTCAAAGGAACTACATCGTTCATGAAGCTCACACGTTTCCCATCTTAACTGACAAGCATTGGATGTTAGAGGACCAGTGCTTTGTATCAGTTTCAGAAGCAGATTTGGACTACATATGGTCTGTATGTGTAGGAAACTCCGTTCTTTGTTCTGGGCACAGTCACGTTTCCTGCTCTCATAGAGACTCTAGAAAGCAAGAGAGTGCTTCTTGTTCTAAAGCAGAGTGTGATCAATCGATGAGAACAAAGCTGTGTGTTTCACTTCAGAAATGGTGTTAAATCCCAGGCTCTGAGTCTTCCTACAAGCAAGACTTCATTTCAGGTAAGGGCAGTCACTTTTCTGCTCAAACGAACTACATCGTTCACGAAGATCACACGTTTCTTATCTTAACTGACAAGCATTGGATGTTAGAGGACCAGTGCTTTGTATCAGTTTCAGAAGAAGAGTTGGACTAGATATGGTCCTTATGTGCAGGAAACTCCGTTCTTTGTTCTGGGCACACTCAGATTTCCTGCTGTATTAGAGACTCTAGAAAGCAAGAGCGAGCTTCTCGCTCTAAAGCAGAGTGTGATCCCTGGATGAGAACTATGCTGTGTGTTTCCCTTCAGAAATGGAGTTAAATCCCAATCTGTGTGTCTTCCTACAAGCAAGACTTCGTTTCAGGTAACGGCAGTCACTTTTCAGCTCAAACGAACTACATCGTTCACTGAGCTCACACATTTCACTTCTTAACAGACAAGCATTGGATGTTAGAGGACCAGTGCTTTGTATCTGTTTAAGAAGGAGAGTTGGACTAGATAAGGTCTGTATGTGTATGAAACACTTTTCTTTGTTCTCAGCACACTCACGTTTCCTGCTCTCATAGAGACTCTAGAAAGCAAGAGAGTGCTTCTTGTTCTAAAGCAGAGTGTGATCAATGGATGAGAACAAAGCTGTGTGTTTCACTTCAGAAATGGAGTTAAATCCCAGGCTCTGAGTCTTCCTACAAGCCAGAGTTCGTTTCAGGTAAGGGCAGTCACTTTTCAGCTCAAACGAACTACATCGTTCACTGAGCTCACACATTTCTCTTCTTAACAGACAAGCATTGGATGTTAGAGGACCAGTGCTTTGTATCAGTTTAAGAAGCAGAGTTGGACTAGATATGGTCCGTATATGTAGGATACTCCGTTCTCTTGTTCTCAGCACACTCACGTTTCCTGCTGTGTTAGAGACTCCAGAAAGCAAGAGCGTGCTTCTCGCTCTAAAGCAGAGTGTGATCCATGGATGAGAACTATGCTGTGTGTTTCCCTTCAGAAATGGAGTTAAATCCCAGACTCTGTGTCTTCCTACAAATAAGACTTCGTTTAAGGTAAGGGCAGTCACTTTTCTGCTCAAACGAACTACATCGTTCATGAAGCTCACACTTTTCCCATCTTAACTGACAAGCATTGGATGTTAGAGGACCAGTGCTTTGTATCAGTTTCAGAAGAAGAGTTGGACTACATATGGTCCGTATGTGTAGGAAACTCCGTTCTTTGTATTGGGCACACTCAGATTTCCTGCTGTATTAGAGACTCTAGAAAGCAAGAGCATGCTTCTTGCTGTAAAGCAGAGTGTGATCCATGGGTGAGAACTATGCTGTGTGTTTCCCTTCAGAAATGGAGTTAACTCCCAGGCTATGTGTCTTCCTACAAGCAAGACTTCGTTTTACGTAACGGCAGTCACTTTTCAGCTCAAACGAACTACATCGTTCACTGAGCTCACACATTTCTCATCTTAACCGACAAGCATTGGATGTTAGAGGACCAGTGCTTTGTATCAGTTTAAGAAGGAGAGTTGGACGTGATATGGTCCGTATGTGTAGGAAACACCTTTCTTTTGTTCTCAGCACACTCACGTTTCCTGCTGTCATAGAGACTCTAGAAAGCAAGAGCGTACTTCTTGCTCTAAAGCAGAGTGTGATCAATGGATGATTATACTGCTGAGTGTTTCACTTCAGAAATGGATTAAATCCCAGGCTCTGTGTCTTCCTACAAGCAAGACTTCGTTTCAGGTAAGGGAAGTCACTTTTCAGTTCAAAAGAACTACATCATTCACAAAGCTCACACGTTTCTAATCTTAACTGACAAGCATAGGATGTTAGAGGACCAGTGCTTTGTATCAATTTCAGAAGCAGCATTGGACTAGATATGGTCCGTATGTGTAGGAAACACCGTTCTTTTGTTCTCAGCACACTCACGTTTCCTGCTGTCTTAGAGACTTTAGAAAGCAAGAACGTGCTTCTCGCTCTAAAGCAGAGTGTGATCCATGGATGAGAACTATGCTGTTTGTTTCCCTTCAGAAATGGAGTTAAATCCCAGACTCTGTGTCTTACTACAAGCAAGACTTCGTTTCAGGTAAAGGCAGTCACTTTTCAGCTCAAACGAACTACATCGTTCACGGAGCTCACACGATTCTCATCTTAACAGACAAGCATTGGATGTTAGAGGACCAGTGCTTTGTATCAGTTTCCGAAGCAGAGTTGAACTAGATATTGTCTGTATGTATAGGAAACACCGTTCTTTTGTTCTCAGCACACACACGTTTCCTGCTGTCTGAGAGACTCTAGAAAGCAAGAGCGTGCTTCTTGTTCTAAAGCAGAGTGTGATCAATGGATGATTACACTGCTGTGTGTTTCACTTCAAAAATGGAGTTAAATCCCAGGCTCTGTGTCTTCCTACAAGCAAGACTTCGTTTCAGGTAAGGGAAGTCACTTTTCAGCTCAAACGAACTACATCGTTCACTGAGCTCACACATTTCTCTTCTTAACAGACAAGCATTGGATGTTAGAGGACCAGTGCTTTGTATCAGTTTAAGAAGCAGAGTTGGACTAGATATGGTCCGTATATGTAGGATACTCCGTTCTCTTGTTCTCAGCACACTCACGTTTCCTGCTGTGTTAGAGACTCCAGAAAGCAAGAGCGTGCTTCTCGCTCTAAAGCAGAGTGTGATCCATGGATGAGAACTATGCTGTGTGTTTCCCTTCAGAAATGGAGTTAAATCCCAGACTCTGTGTCTTCCTACAAATAAGACTTCGTTTAAGGTAAGGGCAGTCACTTTTCTGCTCAAACGAACTACATCGTTCATGAAGCTCACACTTTTCCCATCTTAACTGACAAGCATTGGATGTTAGAGGACCAGTGCTTTGTATCAGTTTCAGAAGAAGAGTTGGACTACATATGGTCCGTATGTGTAGGAAACTCCGTTCTTTGTATTGGGCACACTCAGATTTCCTGCTGTATTAGAGACTCTAGAAAGCAAGAGCATGCTTCTTGCTGTAAAGCAGAGTGTGATCCATGGGTGAGAACTATGCTGTGTGTTTCCCTTCAGAAATGGAGTTAACTCCCAGGCTATGTGTCTTCCTACAAGCAAGACTTCGTTTTACGTAACGGCAGTCACTTTTCAGCTCAAACGAACTACATCGTTCACTGAGCTCACACATTTCTCATCTTAACCGACAAGCATTGGATGTTAGAGGACCAGTGCTTTGTATCAGTTTAAGAAGGAGAGTTGGACGTGATATGGTCCGTATGTGTAGGAAACACCTTTCTTTTGTTCTCAGCACACTCACGTTTCCTGCTGTCATAGAGACTCTAGAAAGCAAGAGCGTACTTCTTGCTCTAAAGCAGAGTGTGATCAATGGATGATTATACTGCTGAGTGTTTCACTTCAGAAATGGATTAAATCCCAGGCTCTGTGTCTTCCTACAAGCAAGACTTCGTTTCAGGTAAGGGAAGTCACTTTTCAGTTCAAAAGAACTACATCATTCACAAAGCTCACACGTTTCTAATCTTAACTGACAAGCATAGGATGTTAGAGGACCAGTGCTTTGTATCAATTTCAGAAGCAGCATTGGACTAGATATGGTCCGTATGTGTAGGAAACACCGTTCTTTTGTTCTCAGCACACTCACGTTTCCTGCTGTCTTAGAGACTTTAGAAAGCAAGAACGTGCTTCTCGCTCTAAAGCAGAGTGTGATCCATGGATGAGAACTATGCTGTTTGTTTCCCTTCAGAAATGGAGTTAAATCCCAGACTCTGTGTCTTACTACAAGCAAGACTTCGTTTCAGGTAAAGGCAGTCACTTTTCAGCTCAAACGAACTACATCGTTCACGGAGCTCACACGATTCTCATCTTAACAGACAAGCATTGGATGTTAGAGGACCAGTGCTTTGTATCAGTTTAAGAAGCAGAGTTGGACTAGATATGGTCCGTATGTGTAGGAAACACCGTTCTTTTGTTCTCAGCAAAATCACGTTTCCTGCTGTCTTAGAGACTCTAGAAAGCAAGAGCGTGCTTCTTGTTCTAAAGCAGAGTATGATCCATGGATGAGAACACTGCTGTGTGTTTCCCTTCAGAAATGGAGTTAAATCCCAAGCTCTGAGTCTTCCTACAAGCAAGACATCGTTTCAGGTAACGGCAGTCACTTTTCAGCTCAAACGAACTACATCATTCACTGAGCTCACACATTTCTCATCTTAACAGACAAGCATTGGATGTTAGAGGACCAGTGCTTTGTATCAGTTTAAGAAGGAGAGTTGGACGTGATATGGTCCGTATGTGTAGGAAACACCTTTCTTTTGTTCTCAGCACACTCACGTTTCCTGCTGTCATAG
The DNA here is from genome assembly GCA_949786385.1 of Onychomys leucogaster. NCBI lineage: Eukaryota > Metazoa > Chordata > Mammalia > Rodentia > Cricetidae > Onychomys > Onychomys leucogaster. Next base: position 1,411,398 of record CATKUP010000018.1, on the reverse strand, counting down.
AGACTCTAGAAAGCAAGAGCGTACTTCTTGCTCTAAAGCAGAGTGTGATCAATTGATGTTTACACTGCTGTGTGTTTCACTTCAGAAATGGAGTTAAATCCCAGGCTGTGTGTCTCCAACAAACAAGACTTCGTTTCAGGTAAGGGCAGTCAGTTTTCAGCTCAAACGAACTACATCATTCACGGAGCTCACACGTTTCTCATCTTAACAGACAAGCTTTGGATGTTAGAAGACCAGTGATTTGTATCAGTTTCAGAAGAAGAGTTGGACTTGATATGGTCCGAATGTGTAGGAAACACCGTTCTTTGTTCTCAGCACACTCACGTTTCCTGCTGTGTTAGAGACTCCAGAAAGCAAGAGCGTGCTTCTCGCTCTAAAGCAGAGTGTGATCACTGAATGAGAACTATGCTGTGTGTTTCCCTTCATAAATAGAGTTATATCTCAATCTCTGTGTCTTCCTACGAGCAAGACTTCATTTCAGGTAAGGGCAGTCACTTTTCAGCTCAAACGAACTACATCGTATATGGAGCTCACACTTTTCTCATCTTAACAGACAAGCATTGGATGTTAGAGGACCAGTGCATTGTATCAGTTTCAGAAGCAGATTTGGACTAGATATGGTCCGTATGTGTAGGAAACACCGTTCTTTTGTTCTGGTCACAATCAGAGTTCCTGCTGTATTAGAGACACTAGAAAGCAAGAGCATGCTTCTTGCTCTAAAGCAGAGTGTGATCCATGGATGAGAACTATGCTGTGTGTTTCCATTCAGAAATGGAGTTAAATCCCAGGCTCTGTGTCTTCCTACATGCAAGACTTCATTTCAGGTAAGGGCAGTCACTTTACAGCTCAAACGAACTACATCGTTCACGAAGCTCACACGTTTCTCTTCCTAACAGACAAGCATTGGATGTTAGAGGACCAGTGCTTTGTATCAGTTTCAAAGCAGAGTTGAACTAGATATGGTCTGTATGTGTAGGAAACACCGTTCTTTTGTTCTCAGCACACACACGTTTCCTGCTGTCTTAGAGACTCTAGAAAGCAAGAGCGTGCTTCTTGTTCTAAAGGAGAGTGTGATCAATGGATGATTACACTGCTGTGTGTTTCACTTCAGAAATGGAGTTAAATCCCAGGCTCTGAGTTTTCCTACAAGCAAGACTTCGATTCAGGTAAGGGCAGTCAATTTTCTGCTCAAACGAACTACATCATTCACGAAGCTCACACTTTTCTCATCTTAACTGACAAGCATTGGATGTTAGAGGGTCAGTGCTTTGTATCAGTTTCAGAAGCAGATTTGGACTACATATGGTCCGTATGTGTAGGAAACACCGATCTTTTGTTCTCAGCACACTCATGTTTCCTGCTGTCTTAGAGACTCTAAAAGCAAGAGCGTGCTTCTCGCTCTAAAGCAGAGTGTGATCCATGGGTGAGAACTATGCTGTGTGTTTCCCTTCAGAAATGGAGTTAACTCCCAGGCTCTGAGTCTTCCTACAATCAAGACTTCGTTTCAGGTAAGGGCAGTCACTTTTCTGCTCAAACGAACTACATGTTTCACGAAGATCACACGTTTCTCATCTTAACTGATAAGCATTGGATGTTAGAGGACCAGTGCATTGTATCAGATTCAGAAGCAGATTTGGACTACATATGTTCCGTATGTGTAGGATACACCGTTCTTTTGTTCTCAGCACACTCAGATTACCTGCTGTTTTAGAGACTCTAGAAAGCAAGAGCGTGCTCCTTGCACTATAGCAGAGTGTGATCCATGGATGAGAACTATGCTGTGTGTTTCCATTCAGAAATGGAGTTAAATCCCAGGCTCTGTGTCTTCCTACAAGCAAGACTTCATTTCAGGTAAGGGCAGTCACTTTTCAGCTCAAACGAACTACATCGTTCACGAAGCTCACACGTTTCTCATCTTAACAGACAAGCATTGGATGTTAGAGGACCAGTGCTTTGTATCAGTTTCAAAGCAGAGTTGAACTAGATATGGTCTGTATGTGTAGGAAACACCGTTCTTTTGTTCTCAGCACACACACGTTTCCTGCTGTATTAGAGACTCTAGAAAGCAAGAGCGTGCTTCTCGCTCTAAAGCAGAGTGTGATCCATGGATGAGAACTATGCTGTGTGTTTCCCTTCAGAAATGGAGTTAAATCCCAATCTCTGTGTCTTCCTACAAGCAAGAGTTCGTTTCAGGTAAGGGCAGTCACTTTTCTGCTCAAACGAACTACATCGTTCATGAAGCTCACACGTTTCCAATCTTAACTGACAAGCATTGGATGTTAGAGGACCAGTGCTTTGTATCAGTTTCAGAAGCAGTTTTGGACTACATATGGTCCGTATGTGTAGGAAACACAGTTCTTTTGTTCTCAGCAAAATCACATTTCCTGCTGTCTTAGAGACTCTAGAAAGCAAGAGCGTGCTTCTTGTTCTAAAGCAGAGTATGATCAATTGATGAGAACACTGCTGTGTGTTTCACTTGAGAAATGGAGTTAAATCCCAGGCTCTGAGTCTTCCTACAAGCAAGACTTCATTTAAGGTAAGGGCAGTCACTTTTCTGCTCAAACGAACTACATCGTTCATGAAGCTCACACGTTTCCCATCTTAACTGACAAGCATTGGATGTTAGAGGACCAGTGCTTTGTATCAGTTTCAGAAGAAGAGTTGAACTAGATATGGTCCATATGTGTAGGAAACACCGTTCTTTTGTTCTCAGCACACAAACGTTTCCTGCTGTCTTAGAGACTCTTGAAAGGAAGAGCGTGCTTCTTGTTCTAAAGCAGAGTGTGATCAATGGATTAGAACAAAACTGTGTGTTTCACTTCAGAAATGGAGTTAAATCCCAGGCTCTGAGTCTTCCTACAAGCATGATTTCGTTTAAGGTAAGGGCAGTCACTTTTCTGCTCAAAGGAACTACATCGTTCATGAAGCTCACACGTTTCCCATCTTAACTGACAAGCATTGGATGTTAGAGGACCAGTGCTTTGTATCAGTTTCAGAAGCAGATTTGGACTACATATGGTCTGTATGTGTAGGAAACTCCGTTCTTTGTTCTGGGCACACTCACGTTTCCTGCTCTCATAGAGACTCTAGAAAGCAAGAGAGTGCTTCTTGTTCTAAAGCAGAGTGTGATCAATCGATGAGAACAAAGCTGTGTGTTTCACTTCAGAAATGGTGTTAAATCCCAGGCTCTGAGTCTTCCTACAAGCAAGACTTCATTTCAGGTAAGGGCAGTCACTTTTCTGCTCAAACGAACTACATCGTTCACGAAGATCACACGTTTCTTATCTTAACTGACAAGCATTGGATGTTAGAGGACCAGTGCTTTGTATCAGTTTCAGAAGAAGAGTTGGACTAGATATGGTCCTTATGTGCAGGAAACTCCGTTCTTTGTTCTGGGCACACTCAGATTTCCTGCTGTATTAGAGACTCTAGAAAGCAAGAGCGAGCTTCTCGCTCTAAAGCAGAGTGTGATCCCTGGATGAGAACTATGCTGTGTGTTTCCCTTCAGAAATGGAGTTAAATCCCAATCTCTGTGTCTTCCTACAAGCAAGACTTCGTTTCAGGTAACGGCAGTCACTTTTCAGCTCAAACGAACTACATCGTTCACTGAGCTCACACATTTCACTTCTTAACAGACAAGCATTGGATGTTAGAGGACCAGTGCTTTGTATCTGTTTAAGAAGGAGAGTTGGACTAGATAAGGTCTGTATGTGTATGAAACACTTTTCTTTGTTCTCAGCACACTCACGTTTCCTGCTCTCATAGAGACTCTAGAAAGCAAGAGAGTGCTTCTTGTTCTAAAGCAGAGTGTGATCAATGGATGAGAACAAAGCTGTGTGTTTCACTTCAGAAATGGAGTTAAATCCCAGGCTCTGAGTCTTCCTACAAGCAAGAGTTCGTTTCAGGTAAGGGCAGTCACTTTTCAGCTCAAACGAACTATATCGTTCAAGAAGCTAGCACGTTTCTTATCTTCACAGACAAGCATTGGATGTTAGAGGACCAGTGCTTTGTATCAGTTTCAGAAGCAGAGTTGAACTAGATATGTTCCATATGTGTAGGAAACACCATTCTTTTGTTCTCATCACACAAACGTTTTCTGCTGTCTAAGAGACTCTAGAAAGGAAGAGCGTGCTTCTTGTTCTAAAGCAGAGTGTGATCAATGGATGATTACAATGCTGTGTGTTTCACTTCAGAATTGGAGTTAAATCCCAGGCTCTGATTCTTCCTACAAGCAAGACTTCGATTCAGGTACGGGCAGTCACTTTTCTGCTCAAACGAACTACATCGTTCACGGAGCTCACACGTTTCTCATCTTAAATGACAAGCAATGGATGTTAGAGGGTCAGTGCTTTGTATCAGTTTCAGAAGCAGATTTGGACTACATATGGTCTGTATGTGTAGGAAACACCGTTCTTTTGTTCTGGGCACACTCAGATTTCCTGCTGTATTAGAGACTCTAGAAAGCAAGAGCGTGCTTCTCGCTCTAAAGCAGAGTGTGATCCATGGATGAGAACTATGCTGTGTGTTTCCCTGCAGAAATGGAGTTAAATCCCATTCTCTGTGTCTTCCTACAAGCAAGACTTCGTTTCAGGTAACGGCAGTCACTTTTCAGCTCAAACGAACTACATCGTTCACTGAGCTCACACATTTCTCTTCTTAACAGACAAGCATTGGATGTTAGAGGACCAGTGCTTTGTATCTGTTTAAGAAGGAGAGTTGGACTAGCTATGGTCCTTATGTGTAGGAAACACATTTCTTTTGTTCTCAGCACACTCACGTTTCCTGCTGTCATAGAGACTCTAGAAAGCAAGAGAGTGCTTCTTGTTCTAAAGCAGAGTGTGATCAATTGATTAGAACAAAGCTGTGTGTTTCACTTCAGAAATGGAATTAAATCCCAGGCTCTGAGTCTTCCTACAAGCAAGATTTCGTTTAAGGTAAGGGCAGTCACTTTTCTGCTCAAACGAACTACATCGTTCATGAAGCTCACACGTTTCCCATCTTAACTGACAAGCATTGGATGTTAGAGGACCAGTGCTTTGTATCAGTTTCAGAAGCAGAGTTGAACTAGATATGGTCCGTGTGTGTAGGAAACACCGTTCTTTTGTTCTCAGCACACAAACCTTTCCTGCTGTCTTAGAGACTCTAGAAAGGAAGAGCGTGCTTCTTGTTCTAAAGCAGAGTGTGATCAATGGATTAGAACAAAGCTGTGTGTTTCACTTCAGAAATGGAGTTAAATCCCAGGCTCTGAGTCTTCCTACAAGCAAGATTTCGTTTAAGGTAAGGGCAGTCACTTTTCTGCTCAAACGAACTACATCGTTCATGAAGCTCACACGTTTCCCATCTTAACTGACAAGCATTGGATGTTAGAGGACCAGTGCTTTGTATCAGTTTCAGAAGCAGATTTGGACTACATATGGTCTGTATGTGTAGGAAACTCCGTTCTTTGTTCTGGGCACTCTCACGTTCCTGCTCTCATAGAGACTCTAGAAAGCAAGAGAGTGCTTCTTGTTCTAAAGCAGAGTGTGATCAATTGATGAGAACAAAGCTGTGTGTTTCACGTCAGAAATAATGTTAAATCCCAGGCTCTGAGTCTTCCTACAAGCAAGACTTCGTTTCAGGTAACGGCAGTCACTTTTCAGCTCAAACGAACTACATCGTTCACTGAGCTCACACATTTCTCTTCTTAACAGACAAGCATTGGATGTTAGAGGACCAGTGCTTTGTATCTGTTTAAGAAGGAAAGTTGGACTAGATATGGTCCTTATGTGTAGGAAACACATTTCTTTTGTTCTCAGCACACTCACGTTTCCTGCTGTCATAGAGACTCTAGAAAGCAAGAGAGTGCTTCTTGTTCTAAAGCAGAGTGTGATCAATTGATTAGAACAAAGCTGTGTGTTTCACTTCAGAAATGGAGTTAAATCCCAGGCTCTGAGTCTTCCTACAAGCAAGAGTTCATTTAAGGTAAGGGCAGTCACTTTTCTGCTCAAACGAACTACATCGTTCATGAAGCTCACACGTTTCCCATCTTAACTGACAAGCATTGGATGTTAGAGGACCAGTGCTTTGTATCAGTTTCAGAAGCAGAGTTGAACTAGATATGGTCCGTGTGTGTAGGAAACACCGTTCTTTTGTTCTCAGCACACAAACCTTTCCTGCTGTCTTAGAGACTCTAGAAAGGAAGAACGTGCTTCTTGTTCTAAAGCAGAGTGTGATCAATGGATTAGAACAAAGCTGTGTGTTTCACTTCAGAAATGGAGTTAAAACCCAGGCTCTGAGTCTTCCTACAAGCAAGATTTCGTTTAAGGTAAGGGCAGTCACTTTTCTGCTCAAAGGAACTACATCGTTCATGAAGCTCACACGTTTCGCATCTTAACTGACAAGCATTGGATGTTAGAGGACCAGTGCTTTGTATCAGTTTCAGAAGCAGATTTGGACTACATATGGTCCGTATGTGTAGGAAACACAGTTCTTTTGTTCTCAGCAAAATCACGTTTCCTGCTGTCTTAGAGACTCTAGAAAGCAAGAGCGTGCTTCTTGTTCTAAAGCAGAGTATGATCAATTGATGAGAACACTGCTGTGTGTTTCACTTGAGAAATGGAGTTAAATCCCAGGCTCTGAGTCTTCCTACAAGCAAGACTTCATTTAAGGTAAGGGCAGTCACTTTTCTGCTCAAACGAACTACATCGTTCATGAAGCTCACACGTTTCCCATCTTAACTGACAAGCATTGGATGTTAGAGGACCAGTGCTTTGTATCAGTTTCAGAAGAAGAGTTGAACTAGATATGGTCCATATGTGTAGGAAACACCGTTCTTTTGTTCTCAGCACACAAACGTTTCCTGCTGTCTTAGAGACTCTTGAAAGGAAGAGCGTGCTTCTTGTTCTAAAGCAGAGTGTGATCAATGGATTAGAACAAAGCTGTGTGTTTCACTTCAGAAATGGAGTTAAATCCCAGGCTCTGAGTCTTCCTACAAGCATGATTTCGTTTAAGGTAAGGGCAGTCACTTTTCTGCTCAAAGGAACTACATCGTTCATGAAGCTCACACGTTTCCCATCTTAACTGACAAGCATTGGATGTTAGAGGACCAGTGCTTTGTATCAGTTTCAGAAGCAGATTTGGACTACATATGGTCTGTATGTGTAGGAAACTCCGTTCTTTGTTCTGGGCACACTCACGTTTCCTGCTCTCATAGAGACTCTAGAAAGCAAGAGAGTGCTTCTTGTTCTAAAGCAGAGTGTGATCAATCGATGAGAACAAAGCTGTGTGTTTCACTTCAGAAATGGTGTTAAATCCCAGGCTCTGAGTCTTCCTACAAGCAAGACTTCATTTCAGGTAAGGGCAGTCACTTTTCTGCTCAAACGAACTACATCGTTCACGAAGATCACACGTTTCTTATCTTAACTGACAAGCATTGGATGTTAGAGGACCAGTGCTTTGTATCAGTTTCAGAAGAAGAGTTGGACTAGATATGGTCCTTATGTGCAGGAAACTCCGTTCTTTGTTCTGGGCACACTCAGATTTCCTGCTGTATTAGAGACTCTAGAAAGCAAGAGCGAGCTTCTCGCTCTAAAGCAGAGTGTGATCCCTGGATGAGAACTATGCTGTGTGTTTCCCTTCAGAAATGGAGTTAAATCCCAATCTCTGTGTCTTCCTACAAGCAAGACTTCGTTTCAGGTAACGGCAGTCACTTTTCAGCTCAAACGAACTACATCGTTCACTGAGCTCACACATTTCACTTCTTAACAGACAAGCATTGGATGTTAGAGGACCAGTGCTTTGTATCTGTTTAAGAAGGAGAGTTGGACTAGATAAGGTCTGTATGTGTATGAAACACTTTTCTTTGTTCTCAGCACACTCACGTTTCCTGCTCTCATAGAGACGCTAGAAAGCAAGAGAGTGCTTCTTGTTCTAAAGCAGAGTGTGATCAATGGATGAGAACAAAGCTGTGTGTTTCACTTCAGAAATGGAGTTAAATCCCAGGCTCTGAGTCTTCCTACAAGCAAGAGTTCGTTTCAGGTAAGGGCAGTCACTTTTCAGCTCAAACGAACTATATCGTTCAAGAAGCTAGCACGTTTCTTATCTTCACAGACAAGCATTGGATGTTAGAGGACCAGTGCTTTGTATCAGTTTCAGAAGCAGAGTTGAACTAGATATGTTCCATATGTGTAGGAAACACCATTCTTTTGTTCTCATCACACAAACGTTTTCTGCTGTCTAAGAGACTCTAGAAAGGAAGAGCGTGCTTCTTGTTCTAAAGCAGAGTGTGATCAATGGATGATTACAATGCTGTGTGTTTCACTTCAGAATTGGAGTTAAATCCCAGGCTCTGATTCTTCCTACAAGCAAGACTTCGATTCAGGTACGGGCAGTCACTTTTCTGCTCAAACGAACTACATCGTTCACGGAGCTCACACGTTTCTCATCTTAAATGACAAGCAATGGATGTTAGAGGGTCAGTGCTTTGTATCAGTTTCAGAAGCAGATTTGGACTACATATGGTCTGTATGTGTAGGAAACACCGTTCTTTTGTTCTGGGCACACTCAGATTTCCTGCTGTATTAGAGACTCTAGAAAGCAAGAGCGTGCTTCTCGCTCTAAAGCAGAGTGTGATCCATGGATGAGAACTATGCTGTGTGTTTCCCTGCAGAAATGGAGTTAAATCCCATTCTCTGTGTCTTCCTACAAGCAAGACTTCGTTTCAGGTAACGGCAGTCACTTTTCAGCTCAAACGAACTACATCGTTCACTGAGCTCACACATTTCTCTTCTTAACAGACAAGCATTGGATGTTAGAGGACCAGTGCTTTGTATCTGTTTAAGAAGGAGAGTTGGACTAGATATGGTCCTTATGTGTAGGAAACACATTTCTTTTGTTCTCAGCACACTCACGTTTCCTGCTGTCATAGAGACTCTAGAAAGCAAGAGAGTGCTTCTTGTTCTAAAGCAGAGTGTGATCAATTGATTAGAACAAAGCTGTGTGTTTCACTTCAGAAATGGAGTTAAATCCCAGGCTCTGAGTCTTCCTACAAGCAAGATTTCGTTTAAGGTAAGGGCAGTCACTTTTCTGCTCAAACGAACTACATCGTTCATGAAGCTCACACGTTTCCCATCTTAACTGACAAGCATTGGATGTTAGAGGACCAGTGCTTTGTATCAGTTTCAGAAGCAGAGTTGAACTAGATATGGTCCGTGTGTGTAGGAAACACCGTTCTTTTGTTCTCAGCACACAAACCTTTCCTGCTGTCTTAGAGACTCTAGAAAGGAAGAGCGTGCTTCTTGTTCTAAAGCAGAGTGTGATCAATGGATTAGAACAAAGCTGTGTGTTTCACTTCAGAAATGGAGTTAAATCCCAGGCTCTGAGTCTTCCTACAAGCAAGATTTCGTTTAAGGTAAGGGCAGTCACTTTTCTGCTCAAACGAACTACATCGTTCATGAAGCTCACACGTTTCCCATCTTAACTGACAAGCATTGGATGTTAGAGGACCAGTGCTTTGTATCAGTTTCAGAAGCAGATTTGGACTACATATGGTCTGTATGTGTAGGAAACTCCGTTCTTTGTTCTGGGCACTCTCACGTTTCCTGCTCTCATAGAGACTCTAGAAAGCAAGAGAGTGCTTCTTGTTCTAAAGCAGAGTGTGATCAATTGATGAGAACAAAGCTGTGTGTTTCACGTCAGAAATAATGTTAAATCCCAGGCTCTGAGTCTTCCTACAAGCAAGACTTCGTTTCAGGTAACGGCAGTCACTTTTCAGCTCAAACGAACTACATCGTTCACTGAGCTCACACATTTCTCTTCTTAACAGACAAGCATTGGATGTTAGAGGACCAGTGCTTTGTATCTGTTTAAGAAGGAAAGTTGGACTAGATATGGTCCTTATGTGTAGGAAACACATTTCTTTTGTTCTCAGCACACTCACGTTTCCTGCTGTCATAGAGACTCTAGAAAGCAAGAGAGTGCTTCTTGTTCTAAAGCAGAGTGTGATCAATTGATTAGAACAAAGCTGTGTGTTTCACTTCAGAAATGGAGTTAAATCCCAGGCTCTGAGTCTTCCTACAAGCAAGAGTTCATTTAAGGTAAGGGCAGTCACTTTTCTGCTCAAACGAACTACATCGTTCATGAAGCTCACACGTTTCCCATCTTAACTGACAAGCATTGGATGTTAGAGGACCAGTGCTTTGTATCAGTTTCAGAAGCAGAGTTGAACTAGATATGGTCCGTGTGTGTAGGAAACACCGTTCTTTTGTTCTCAGCACACAAACCTTTCCTGCTGTCTTAGAGACTCTAGAAAGGAAGAGCGTGCTTCTTGTTCTAAAGCAGAGTGTGATCAATGGATTAGAACAAAGCTGTGTGTTTCACTTCAGAAATGGAGTTAAAACCCAGGCTCTGAGTCTTCCTACAAGCAAGATTTCGTTTAAGGTAAGGGCAGTCACTTTTCTGCTCAAAGGAACTACATCGTTCATGAAGCTCACACGTTTCCCATCTTAACTGACAAGCATTGGATGTTAGAGGACCAGTGCTTTGTATCAGTTTCAGAAGCAGATTTGGACTACATATGGTCCGTATGTGTAGGAAACTCCGTTCTTTGTTCTGGGCACTCTCACGTTTCCTGCTCTCATAGAAACTCTAGAAAGCAAGAGAGTGCTTCTTGTTCTAAAGCAGAGTGTGATCAATCGATGAGAACAAAGCTGTGTGTTTCACGTCAGAAATAATGTTAAATCCCAGGCTCTGAGTCTTCCTACAAGCAAGACTTCATTTCAGGTAAGGGCAGTCACTTTCTGCTCAAACGAACTTCATCGTTCACAAAGATCACACGTTTGTTATCTTAACTGACAAGCATTGGATGTTAGAGGACCAGTGCTTTGTATCAGTTTCAGAAGAAGAGTTGGACTAGATATGGTCCTTATGTGCAGGAAACTCCGTTCTTTGTTCTGGGCACACTCAGATTTCCTGCTGTATTAGAGACTCTAGAAAGCAAGAGCGAGCTTCTCGCTCTAAAGCAGAGTGTGATCCCTGGATGAGAACTATGCTGTGTGTTTCCCTTCAGAAATGGAGTTAAATCCCAATCTCTGTGTCTTCCTACAAGCAAGACTTCGTTTCAGGTAACGGCAGTCACTTTTCAGCTCAAACGAACTACATCGTTCACTGAGCTCACACATTTCTCTTCTTAACAGACAAGCATTGGATGTTAGAGGACCAGTGCTTTGTATCTGTTTAAGAAGGAGAGTTGGACTAGATATGGTCCGTATGTGTAGGAAACACTTTTCTTTTGTTCTCAGCACACAAACCTTTCCTGCTGTCTTAGAGACTCTAGAAAGGAAGAGCGTGCTTCTTATTCTAAAGCAGAGTGTGATCAATGGATTAGAACAAAGCTGTGTGTTTCACTTCAGAAATGGAGTTAAATCCCAGGCTCTGAGTCTTCCTACAAGCAAGATTTCGTTTAAGGTAAGGGCAGTCACTTTTCTGCTCAAACGAACTACATCGTTCATGAAGCTCACACGTTTCCCATCTTAACTGACAAGCATTGGATGTTAGAGGACCAGTGCTTTGTATCAGTTTCAGAAGCAGATTTGGACTACATATGGTCCGTATGTGTAGGAAACTCCGTTCTTTGTTCTGGGCACTCTCACGTTTCCTGCTCTCATAGAGACTCTAGAAAGCAAGAGAGTGCTTCTTGTTCTAAAGCAGAGTGTGATCAATCGATGAGAACAAAGCTGTGTGTTTCACGTCAGAAATAATGTTAAATCCCAGGCTCTGAGTCTTCCTACAAGCAAGACTTCGTTTCAGGTAACGGCAGTCACTTTTCAGCTCAAACAAACTACATCGTTCACTGAGCTCACACATTTCTCTTCTTAACAGACAAGCATTGGATGTTAGAGGACCAGTGCTTTGTATCTGTTTAAGAAGGAAAGTTGGACTAGATATGGTCCTTATGTGTAGGAAACACATTTCTTTTGTTCTCAGCACACTCACGTTTCCTGCTGTCATAGAGACTCTAGAAAGCAAGAGAGTGCTTCTTGTTCTAAAGCAGAGTGTGATCAATTGATTAGAACAAAGCTGTGTGTTTCACTTCAGAAATGGAGTTAAATCCCAGGCTCTGAGTCTTCCTACAAGCAAGAGTTCATTTAAGGTAAGGGCAGTCACTTTTCTGCTCAAACGAACTACATCGTTCATGAAGCTCACACGTTTCCCATCTTAACTGACAAGCATTGGATGTTAGAGGACCAGTGCTTTGTATCAGTTTCAGAAGCAGAGTTGAACTAGATATGGTCCGTGTGTGTAGGAAACACCGTTCTTTTGTTCTCAGCACACAAACCTTTCCTGCTGTCTTAGAGACTCTAGAAAGGAAGAGCGTGCTTCTTGTTCTAAAGCAGAGTGTGATCAATGGATTAGAACAAAGCTGTGTGTTTCACTTCAGAAATGGAGTTAAAACCCAGGCTCTGAGTCTTCCTACAAGCAAGATTTCGTTTAAGGTAAGGGCAGTCACTTTTCTGCTCAAAGGAACTACATCGTTCATGAAGCTCACACGTTTCCCATCTTAACTGACAAGCATTGGATGTTAGAGGACCAGTGCTTTGTATCAGTTTCAGAAGCAGATTTGGACTACATATGGTCCGTATGTGTAGGAAACTCCGTTCTTTGTTCTGGGCACTCTCACGTTTCCTGCTCTCATAGAAACTCTAGAAAGCAAGAGAGTGCTTCTTGTTCTAAAGCAGAGTGTGATCAATCGATGAGAACAAAGCTGTGTGTTTCACGTCAGAAATAATGTTAAATCCCAGGCTCTGAGTCTTCCTACAAGCAAGACTTCATTTCAGGTAAGGGCAGTCACTTTCTGCTCAAACGAACTACATCGTTCACAAAGATCACACGTTTGTTATCTTAACTGACAAGCATTGGATGTTAGAGGACCAGTGCTTTGTATCAGTTTCAGAAGAAGAGTTGGACTAGATATGGTCCTTATGTGCAGGAAACTCCGTTCTTTGTTCTGGGCACACTCAGATTTCCTGCTGTATTAGAGACTCTAGAAAGCAAGAGCGAGCTTCTCGCTCTAAACCAGAGTGTGATCCCTGGATGAGAACTATGCTGTGTGTTTCCCTTCAGAAATGGAGTTAAATCCCAATCTCTGTGTCTTCCTACAAGCAAGACTTCGTTTCAGGTAACGGCAGTCACTTTTCAGCTCAAACGAACTACATCGTTCACTGAGCTCACACATTTCTCTTCTTAACAGACAAGCATTGGATGTTAGAGGACCAGTGCTTTGTATCTGTTTAAGAAGGAGAGTTGGACTAGATATGGTCCGTATGTGTAGGAAACACTTTTCTTTTGTTCTCAGCAGACTCACGTTTCCTGCTCTCATAGAGACTCTAGAAAGCAAGAGAGTGCTTCTTGTTCTAAAGCAGAGTGTGATCAATGGATGAGAACAAAGCTGTGTGTTTCACTTCAGAAATGGAGTTAAATCCCAGGCTCTGTGTCTTCCTACAAGCAAGAGTTCGTTTCAGGTAAGGGCAATCACTTTTCAGCTCAAACGAACTATATCGTTCACGAAGCTAGCACGTTTCTTATCTTCACAGACAAGCATTGGATGTTAGAGGACCAGTGCTTTGTATCAGTTTCAGAAGCAGAGTTGAACTAGATATGGTCCGTATGTGTAGGAAACACCGTTCTTTTGTTCTCAGCACACAAATGTTTCCTGCTGTCTTAGAGACTCTAGAAAGGAAGAGCGTGCTTCTTTTTCTAAAGCAGAGTGTGATCAATGGATGATTACACTGCTGTGTGTTTCACGTCAGAATTGGAGTTAAATCCCAGGCTCTGAGTCTTCCTACAAGCAAGAGTTCGTTTAAGGTAAGGGCAGTCACTTTTCTGCTCAAACGAACTACATCGTTCATGAAGCTCACAAGTTTCCCATCTTAACTGACAAGCATTGGATGTTAGAGGACCAGTGCTTTGTATCAGTTTCAGAAGCAGTTTTGGACTACATATGGTCCGTATGTGTAGGAAACTCTGTTCTTTGTTCTGGGCACACTCACGTTTCCTGCTCTCATAGAGACTCTAGAAAGCAAGAGAGTGCTTCTTGTTCTAAAGCAGAGTGTGATCAATCGATGAGAACAAAGCTGTGTGTTTCACTGCAGAAATGGAGTTATATCCCAGGCTCTGAGTCTTCCTACAAGCAAGACTTCGTTTAAGGTAAGGGCAGTCACTTTTCTGCTCAAACGAACTACATCGTTCATGAAGCTCACACGTTTCCCATCTTAACTGACAAGTATTGGATGTTAGAGGACCCGTGCTTTGTATCAGTTTCAGAAGAAGAGTTGGACTACATATGGTCTGTATGTGCAGGAAACTCCGTTCTTTGTTCTGGGCACACTCAGATTTCCTGCTGTATTAGAGACTCTAGAAAGCAAGAGCGTGCTTCTCGCTCTAAAGCAGAGTGTGATCCATGGATGAGAACTATGCTGTGTGTTTCCCTTCAGAAATGGAGTTAAATCCCAATCTCTGTGTCTTCCCATAAGCAAGACTTCGTTTCAGGTAACGGCAGTCACTTTTCAGCTCAAACGAACTACATAGTTCACTGAGCTCACACATTTATCTTCTTAACAGACAAGCATTGGATGTTAGAGGACCAGTGCTTTGTATCTGTTTAAGAAGGAGAGTTGGACTAGATATGGTCCGTATGTGTAGGAAACACTTTTCTTTTGTTCTCAGCACACTCACGTTTCCTGCTGTCATAGAGATTCTAGAAAGCAAGAGAGTGCTTCTTGTTCTAAAGCAGAGTGTGATCAATGGATGAGAACAAAGCTGTGTGTTTCACTTCAGAAATGGAGTTAAATCCCAGGCTCTGAGTCTTCCTAGAAGCAAGAGTTCGTTTCAGGTAAGGGCAGTCACTTTTCAGCTCAAACGAACGACATCGTTCACGAAGCTAGCACGTTTCTTATCTTCACAGACAAGCATTGGATGTTAGAGGACCAGTGCTTTGTATCAGTTTCAGAAGCAGAGTTGAACTAGATATGGTCCGTATGTGTAGGAAACACCGTTCTTTTGTTCTCAGCACACAAACGTTTCCTGCTGTCTTAGAGACTCTAGAAAGGAAGAGCGTGCTTCTTGTTCTAAAGCAGAGTGTGATCAATGGATGAGTACACTGCTGTGTGTTTCACTTCAGAATTGGAGTTAAATCCCAGGCTCTGAGTCTTCCTACAAGCAAGACTTCGATTCAGGTACAGGCAGTCACTTTTCTGCTCAAACGAACTACATCGTTCATGGAGCTCACACGTTTCTCATCTTAAATGACAAGCAATGGATGTTAGAGGGTCAGTGCTTTGTATCAGTTTCAGAAGCAGATTTGGACTACATATGGTCTGTAGGTGTAGGAAACTCCATTCTTTGTTCTGGGCACACTCACGTTGCCTGCTCTCATAGAGACTCTAGAAAGCAAGAGAGTGCTTCTTGTTCTAAAGCAGAGTGTGATCAATCGATGAGAACAAAGCTGTGTGTTTCACTTCAGAAATGGTGTTAAATCCCAGGCTCTGAGTCTTCCTACAAGCAAGAATTCATTTCAGGTAAGGGCAGTCACTTTTCAGCTCAAACGAACTACATTGTTCACTAAGCTCACACGTTTCTCATCTTAACAGACAAGCACTGGATGATAGAGGACCAGTATTTTGTATCAGTTTAAGAAGGAGAGTTGGACTAGATATGGTCCGTATGTGTAGGAAACACAGTTCTTTTGTTCTCAGCCAAATCACGTTTCCTGCTGTGTTAGAGACTCTAGAAAGCAAGAGCGTGCTTATTGTTCTAAAGCAGAGTGTGATCAATGGATGAGAACACTGCTGTGTGTTTCCCTTCAGAAATGGAGTTAAATCCCAGGCTCTGAGTCTTCCTACAAGCAAGAGTTCGTTTCAGGTAAGGGCAGTCACTTTTCAGCTCAAATGATCTACATCGTTCACGAAGCTTACACGTTTCTTATCTTCACAGACAAGCATTGGATGTTAGAGGACCAGTGCTTTGTATCAGTTTCAGAGGCAGAGTTGAACTAGATATGGTCCGTATGTGCAGGAAACACCGTTCTTTTGTTCTCAGCACACAAACGTTTCCTGCTGTCTTAGAGACTCTAGAAAGGAAGAGCGTGCTTCTTGTTCTAAAGCAGAGTGTGAT
Source organism: Onychomys leucogaster (assembly GCA_949786385.1). Lineage (NCBI taxonomy): Eukaryota > Metazoa > Chordata > Mammalia > Rodentia > Cricetidae > Onychomys > Onychomys leucogaster. The sequence goes on along the minus strand of CATKUP010000018.1, from coordinate 1,395,252 downwards.
CAATGGATTAGAACAAAGCTGTGTGTTTCACTTCAGAAATGGAGTTAAAACCCAGGCTCTGAGTCTTCCAACAAGCAAGATTTCCTTTAAGGTAAGGGCAGTCACTTTTCTGCTCAAAGGAACTACATCGTTCATGAAGCTCACACGTTTCCCATCTTAACTGACAAGCATTGGATGTTAGAGGACCAGTGCTTTGTATCAGTTTCAGAAGCAGATTTGGACTACATATGGTCCGTATGTGTAGGAAACTCCGTTCTTTGTTCTGGGCACACTCACGTTTCCTGCTCTCATAGAGACTCTAGAAAGCAAGAGAGTGCTTCTTGTTCTAAAGCAGAGTGTGATCAATCGATGAGAACAAAGCTGTGTGTTTCACTTCAGAAATGGTGTTAAATCCCATGCTCTGAGTCTTCCTACAAGCAAGACTTCATTTCAGGTAAGGGCAGTCACTTTTCTGCTCAAACGAACTACATCGTTCACGAAGATCACACGTTTCTTATCTTAACTGACAAGCATTGGATGTTAGAGGACCAGTGCTTTGTATCAGTTTCAGAAGAAGAGTTGGACTAGATATGGTCCGTATATGTAGGAAACACCGTTCTTTTGTTCTCAGCACACTCACGTTTCCTGCTGTCTTAGAGACTCTAGAAAGCAAGAGCGTGCATCTCGCTCTAAAGCAGAGTGTGTTCCATGGATGAGAACGATGCTGTGTGTTTCCCTTCAGAAATGGAGTTAAATCTAAATCTCTGTGTCTTCCTGCAAGCAAGACTTTGTTTCAGATAACGGCAGTCACTTTTCAGCTCAAACGAACTACATCGTTCACTGAGCTCACACATTTCTCTTCTTAACATACAAGCACTGGATGATAGAGGACCAGTATTTTGTATCAGTTTAAGAAGGAGAGTTGGACTAGATATGGTCCGTGTGTGTAGGAAACACAGTTCTTTTGTTCTCAGCCAAATCACGTTTCCTGCTGTCTTAGAGACTCTAGAAAGGAAGAGCGTGCTTCTTGTTCTAAAGCAGAGTGTGATCAATGGATTAGAACAAAGCTGTGTGTTTCACTTCAGAAATGGAGATAAATCCCAGGCTCTGAGTCTTCCTACAAGCAAGATTTCATTTAAGGTAAGGGCAGTCACTTTTCTGCTCAAAGGAACTACATCGTTCATGAAGCTCACACGTTTCCCATCTTACTGACAAGCATTGGATGTTAGAGGACCAGTGCTTTCTATCAGTTTCAGAAGCAGATTTGGACTACATATGGTCCGTATGTGTAGGAAACTCCGTTATTTGTTCTGGGCACACTCACGTTTCCTGCTCTCATAGAGACTCTAGAAAGCAAGAGAGTGCTTCTTGTTCTAAAGCAGAGTGTGATCAATCGATGAGAACAAAGCTGTGTGTTTCACTTCAGAAATGGTGTTAAATCCCAGGCTCTGAGTCTTCCTACAAGCAAGACTTCATTTCAGGTAAGGGTAGTCACTTTTCTGCTCAAACGAACTACATCGTTCACGAAGATCACACGTTTCTTATCTTAACTGACAAGCATTGGATGTTAGAGGACCAGTGCTTTGTATCAGTTTCAGAAGAAGAGTTGGACTAGATATGGTCCGTATATGTAGGAAACACAGTTCTTTTGTTCTCAGCACACTCACGTTTCCTGCTGTCTTAGAGACTCTAGAAAGCAAGAGCGTGCATCTCGCTCTAAATCAGAGTGTGTTCCATGGATGAGAACTATGCTGTGTGTTTCCCTTCAGAAATGGAGTTAAATCCCAATCTCTGTGTCTTCCTACAAGCAAGACTTTGTTTCAGGTAACGGCAGGCACTTTTCAGCTCAAACGAACTACATCGTTCACTGAGCTCACACATTTCTCTTCTTAACAGACAAGCACTGGATGATAGAGGACCAGTATTTTGTATCAGTTTAAGAAGGAGAGTTGGACTAGATATGGTCCGTATGTGTAGGAAACACAGTTCTTTTGTTCTCAGCCAAATCACGTTTCCTGCTGTCTTAGAGACTCTAGAAAGCAAGAGCGTGCTTATTGTTCTAAAGCAGAGTGTGATCAATGGATGAGAACACTGCTGTGTGTTTCACTTCAGAAATGGAGTTAAATCCCAGGCTCTGAGTCTTCCTACAAGCAAAACTTTGTTTCAGGTAAGGGCAGTCACTTTTCTGCTCAAACGAACTACATGGTTCATGAAGCTCTCACGTTTCCCATCTTAACTGACAAGCATTGGATGTTAGAGGACCAGTGCTTTGTATCAGTTTCAGAGGAGGAGTTGGACTACATATGGTCCATATGTGTAGGGAACACCGTTCTTTTGTTCTCAGCACACAAACCTTTCCTGCTGTCTTAGAGACTCTAGAAAGGAAGAGCGTGCTTCTTGTTCTAAAGCAGAGTGTGATCAATGGATTAGAACAAAGCTGTGTGTTTCACTTCAGAAATGGAGTTAAATCCCAGGCTCTGAGTCTTCCTACAAGCAAGATTTCGTTTAAGGTAAGGGCAGTCACTTTTCTGCTCAAAGGAACTACATCGTTCATGAAGCTCACACGTTTCCCATCTTAACTGACAAGCATTGGATGTTAGAGGACCAGTGCTTTGTATCAGTTTCAGAAGCATATTTGGACTATATATGGTCCGTATGTGTAGGAAACTCCTTTCTTTGTTCTGGGCACACTCACGTTTCCTGCTCTCATAGAGACTCTAGAAAGCAAGAGAGTGCTTCTTGTTCTAAAGCAGAGTGTGATCAATCGATGAGAACAAAGCTGTGTGTTTCACTTCAGAAATGCTGTTAAATCCCATGCTCTTAGTCTTCCTACAAGCAAGACTTCATTTCAGGTAAGGGCAGTCACTTTTCTGCTCAAACGAACTACATCGTTCACGAAGATCACACGTTTCTTCTCTTAACTGACAAGCATTGGATGTTAGAGGACCAGTGCTTTGTATCAGTTTCAGAAGAAGAGTTGGACTAGATATGGTCCGTATATGTAGGAAACACCTTTCTTTTGTTCTCATCACACTCACGTTTCCTGCTGTCTTAGAGAATCTAGAAAGCAAGAGCGTGCATCTCGCTCTAAAGCAGAGTGTGTTCCATGGATGAGAACGATGCTGTGTGTTTCCCTTCAGAAATGGAGTTAAATCCCAATCTCTGTGTCTTCCTACAAGCAAGACTTTGTTTCAGGTAACGGCAGTCACTTTTCAGCTCAAACGAACTACATCGTTCACTGAGCTCACACATTTCTCTCCTTAACAGACAAGCACTGGATGATAGAGGACCAGTATTTTGTATCAGTTTAAGAAGGAGAGTTGGACTAGATATGGTCCGTATGTGTAGGAAACACAGTTCTTTTGTTCTCAGCCAAATCACGTTTCCTGCTGTCTTAGAGACTCTAGAAAGCAAGAGCGTGCTTATTGTTCTAAAGCAGAGTGTGATCAATGAATGAGAACACTGCTGTGTGTTTCACTTCAGAAATGGAGTTAAATCCCAGGCTCTGAGTCTTCCTACAAGCAAAACTTTGTTTCAGGTAAGGGCAGTCACTTTTCTGCTCAAACGTACTGCATGGTTCATGAAGCTCTCACGTTTCCCATCTTAACTGACAAGCATTGGATGTTAGAGGACCAGTGCTTTGTATCAGTTTCAGAGGAGGAGTTGGACTACATATGGTCCATATGTGTAGGGAACACCGTTCTTTTGTTCTCAGCACACAAACCTTTCCTGCTGTCTTAGAGACTCTAGAAAGGAAGAGCGTGCTTCTTGTTCTAAAGCAGAGTGTGATCAATGGATTAGAACAAAGCTGTGTGTTTCACTTCAGAAATGGAGTTAAATCCCAGGCTCTGAGTCTTCCTACAAGCAAGATTTCGTTTAAGGTAAGGGCAGTCACTTTTCTGCTCAAAGGAACTACATCGTTCATGAAGCTCACACGTTTCCCATCTTAACTGACAAGCATTGGATGTTAGAGGACCAGTGCTTTGTATCAGTTTCAGAAGCATATTTGGACTACATATGGTCCGTATGTGTAGGAAACTCCGTTCTTTGTTCTGGGCACACTCACGTTTCCTGCTCTCATAGAGACTCTAGAAAGCAAGAGAGTGCTTCTTGTTCTAAAGCACAGTGTGATCAATCGATGAGAACAAAGCTGTGTGTTTCACTTCAGAAATGCTGTTAAATCCCATGCTCTGAGTCTTCCTACAAGCAAGACTTCATTTCAGGTAAGGGCAGTCACTTTTCTGCTCAAACGAACTACATCGTTCACAAAGATCACACGTTTCTTATCTTAACTGACAAGCATTGGATGTTAGAGGACCAGTGCTTTGTATCAGTTTCTGAAGAAGAGTTGGACTAGATATGGTCCGTATATGTAGGAAACACCGTTCTTTTGTTCTCAGCACACTCACGTTTCCTGCTGTCTTAGAGACTCTAGAAATCAAGAGCGTGCATCTCGCTCTAAAGCAGAGTGTGTTCCATGGATGAGAACGATGCTGTGTGTTTCCCTTCAGAAATGGAGTTAAATCCCAATCTCTGTGTCTTCCTACAAGCAAGACTTTGTTTCAGGTAACGGCAGTCACTTTTCAGCTCAAACGAACTACATCGTTCACTGAGCTCACACATTTCTCTTCTTAACAGACAAGCACTGGATGATAGAGGACCAGTATTTTGTATCAGTTTAAGAAGGAGAGTTGGACTAGATATGGTCCGTGTGTGTAGGAAACACAGTTCTTTTGTTCTCAGCCAAATCACGTTTCCTGCTGTCTTAGACACTCTAGAAAGGAAGAGCGTGCTTCTTGTTCTAAAGCAGAGTGTGATCAATGGATTAGAACAAAGCTGTGTGTTTCTCTCCAGAAATGGAGTTAAATCCCAGGCTCTGAGTCTTCCTACAAGCAAGATTTCATATAAGGTAAGGGCAGTCACTTTTCTGCTCAAAGGAACTACATCGTTCATGAAGCTCACACGTTTCCCATCTTACTGACAAGCATTGGATGTTAGAGGACCAGTGCTTTGTATCAGTTTCAGAAGCAGATTTGGACTACATATGGTCCGTATGTGTAGGAAACTCCGTTCTTTGTTCTGGGCACACTCACGTTTCCTGCTCTCATAGAGACTCTAGAAAGCAAGAGAGTGCTTCTTGTTCTAAAGCAGAGTGTGATCAATCGATGAGAACAAAGCTGTGTGTTTCACTTCAGAAATGGTGTTAAATCCCAGGCTCTGAGTCTTCCTACAAGCAAGACTTCATTTCAGGTAAGGGCAGTCACTTTTCTGCTCAAACGAACTACATCGTTCACGAAGATCACACGTTTCTTATCTTAACAGACAAGCACTGGATGATAGAGGACCAGTATTTTGTATCAGTTTAAGAAGGAGAGTTGGACTAGATATGGTCCGTATGTGTAGGAAACACAGTTCTTTGTTCTCAGCCAAATCACGTTTCCTGCTGTCTTAGAGACTCTAGAAAGCAAGAGCGTGCTTATTGTTCTAAAGCAGAGTGTGATCAATGGATGAGAACACTGCTGTGTGTTTCACTTCAGAAATGGAGTTAAATCCCAGGCTCTGAGTCTTCCTACAAGCAAAACTTTGTTTCAGGTAAGGGCAGTCACTTTTCTGCTCAAACGAACTACATGGTTCATGAAGCTCTCACGTTTCCCATCTTAACTGACAAGCATTGGATGTTAGAGGACCAGTGCTTTGTATCAGTTTCAGAAGAAGAGTTGGACTACATATGGTCCTTATGTGTAGGAAACTCCGTTCTTTGTTCTGGGCACACTCAGATTTCCTGCTGTATTAGAGACTCTAGAAAGCAAGAGCGAGCTTCTCGCTCTAAAGCAGAGTGTGATCCCTGGATGAGAACTATGCTGTGTGTTTCCCTTCAGAAATGGAGTTAAATCCCAATCTCTGTGTCTTCCTACAAGCAAGACTTCGTTTCAGGTAACGGCAGTCACTTTTCAGCTCAAACGAACTACATCGTTCACTGAGCTCACACATTTCTCTTCTTAACAGACAAGCATTGGATGTTAGAGGAGCAGTGCTTTGTATCTGTTTAAGAAGGAGTGTTGGACTAGATATGGTCCGTATGTGTAGGAAACACTTTTCTTTTGTTCTCAGCACACTCACGTTTCCTGCTCTCATAGAGACTCTAGAAAGCAAGAGAGTGCTTCTTGTTCTAAAGCAGAGTGTGATCAATGGATGAGAACAAAGCTGTGTGTTTCACTTCAGAAATGGAGTTAAATCCCAGGCTCTGAGTCTTCCTACAAGCAATAGTTCGGTTAAGGTAAGGGCAGTCACTTTTCAGCTCAAACGAACTATATCGTTCACGAAGCTAGCACGTTTCTTATCTTCACAGACAAGCATTGGATGTTAGAGGACCAGTGCTTTGTATCAGTTTCAGAAGCAGAGTTGAACTAGATATGGTCCGTATGTGTAGGAAACACCGTTCTTTTGTTCTCATCACACAAACGTTTCCTGCTGTCTTAGAGACTCTAGAAAGGAAGAGCCTGCTTCTTGTTCTCAAGCAGAGTGTGATCAATGGATGATTACACTGCTGTGTGTTTCACTTCAGAATTGGAGTTAAATCCCAGGCTCTGAGTCTTCCTACTAGCAAAACTTCGATTCAGGTACGGGCAGTCACTTTTCTGCTCAAACGAACTACATCGTTCACGAAGATCACACGTTTCTCATCTTAAATGACAAGCAATGGATGTTGGAGGGTCAGTGCTTTGTATCAGATTCAGAAGCAGATTTGGACTACATATGGTCTGTATGTGTAGGAAACACCGTTCTTTTGTTCTGGGCACACTCAGATTACCTGCTATATTAGAGACTCTAAAAGCAAGAGCATGCTTCTCGCTCTAAAGCAGAGGGTGATCCATGGATGAGAAAAATGCTATGTGTTCCCTTCAGAAATGGAGTTAAATCCCAGGCTCTGTGTCTTCCTCCAAGCAAGACTTCGTTTCAGGTAAGGGCAGTCACTTTTCAGCTCAAACGAACTACATCGTTCACGGAGCTCACACGTTTCTCATCTTAACAGACAAGCATTGGATGTTAGAGGACCAGTGCTTCGTATCAGTTTAAGAAGCGGAGTTGGACTAGATATGGTCCGTATGTGTAGGAAACACAGTTCTTTTGTTCTCAGCAAAATCACGTTTCCTGCTGTCTTAGAGACTCTAGAAAGCAAGAGCGTGCTTCTTGTTCTAAAGCAGAGTATGATCAATTGATGAGAACACTGCTGAGTGTTTCACTTCAGAAATGGAGTTTAATCCCAGGCTCTGAGTCTTCCTACAAGCAAGACTTCGTTTAAGGTAAGGGCAGTCACTTTTCTGCTCAAACGAACTACATCGATCTTGAAGCCTAAACACATTTCCCATCTTAACTGACAAGCATTGGATGTTAGAGGACCAGTGCTTTGTATCAGTTTCAGAAGAAGAGTTGGACTATATATGGTCCGTATGTGTAGGAAACTCCGTTCTTTTTTCTGGGCACACTCAGATTTCCTGCTGTATTAGAGACTCTAGAAAGCAAGAGCATGCTTCTCGCTCTAAAGCAGAGTGTGATCCATGGATGAGAACTATGCTGTGTGTTTCCCTTCAGAAATGGAGTTAAATCCCAGGCTCTGAGTCTTCCTACAAGCAAGACTTCGTTTCAGGTAACGGCAGTCACTTTTCAGATCAAACGAACTACATCGTTCACTGAGCTCACACATTTCTCTTCTTAACAGACAAGCATTGGATTTTAGAGGACCAGTGCTTTGTATCTGTTTAAGAAGGAGAGTTGGACTAGATATGGTCCGTATGTGTAGGAAACACTTTTCTTTTGTTCTCAGCACACTCACGTTGCCTGCTGTCATAGAGACTCTGGAAAGCAAGAGAGTGCTTCTTGTTCTAAAGCACAGTGTGATCAATGGATGAGAACAAAGCTGTGTGTTTCACTTCAGAAATGCTGTTAAATCCCAGGCTCTGAGTCTTCCTACAAGCAAGACTTCGTTTAAGGTAAGGGCAGTCACTTTTCTGCTCAAATGAACTACATCGTTCACGAAGCTCACACGTTTCTTATCTTCACAGACAAGCATTGGATGTTAGAGGACCTGTGCTTTGTATCAGTTTCAGAAGCAGAGTTGAACTAGATATGGTCCGTATGTGTAGGAAACACCGTTCTTTTGTTCTCAGCACACAAACCTTTCCTGCTGTCTTAGAGACTCTAGAAAGGAAGAGCGTGCTTCTTGTTCTAAAGCAGAGTGTGATCAATGGATGAGAACAAAGCTGTGTGTTTCACTTCAGAAATGCTGTTAAATCCCAGGCTCTGAGTCTTCCTACAAGCAAGACTTCGTTTAAGGTAAGGGCAGTCACTTTTCTGCTCAAAGGAACTACATCGTTCATGAAGCTCACACGTTTCCCATCTTAACTGACAAGCATTGGATGTTAGAGGACCAGTGCTTTGTATCAGTTTCAGAAGCATATTTGGACTACATATGTTCCGTATGTGTAGGAAACTCCGTTCTTTGTTCTGGGCACACTCACGTTTCCCGCTCTCATAGAGACTCTAGAAAGCAAGAGAGTGCTTCTTGTTCTAAAGCAGAGTGTGATCAATCGATGAGAACAAAGCTGTGTGTTTCACTTCAGAAATGGTGTTAAATCCCATGCTCTGAGTCTTCCTACAAGCAAGACTTCATTTCAAGTAAGGGCAGTCACTTTTCTGCTCAAACGAACTACATCGTTCACGAAGATCACACGTTTCTTATCTTAACTGACAAGCATTGGATGTTAGAGGACCAGTGCTTTGTGTCAGTTTCAGAAGAAGAGTTGGACTAGATATGGTCCGTATATGTAGGAAGCACCGTTCTTTTGTTCTCAGCACACTCACGTTTCCTGCTGTCTTAGAGACTCTAGAAAGCAAGAGCGTGCATCTCGCTCTAAAGCAGAGTGTGTTCCATGGATGAGAACGATGCTGTGTGTTTCCCTTCAGAAATGGAGTTAAATCCCAATCTCTGTGTCTTCCTACAAGCAAGACTTTGTTTCAGGTAACGGCAGTCACTTTTCAGCTCAAACGAACTACATCGTTCACTGAGCTCACACATTTCTCTTCTTAACAGACAAGCACTGGATGATAGAGGACCAGTATTTTGTATCAGTTTAAGAAAGAGAGTTGGACTAGATATGGTCCGTATGTGTAGGAAACACAGTTCTTTTGTTCTCAGCCAAATCACGTTTCCTGCTGTCTTAGAGACTCTAGAAAGGAAGAGCGTGCTTCTTGTTCTAAAGCAGAGTGTGATCAATGGATTAGAACAAAGCTGTGTGTTTCACTTCAGAAATGGAGTTAAATCCCTGGCTCTGAGTCTTCCTACAAGCAAGATTTCATTTAAGGTAAGGGCAGTCACTTTTCTGCTCAAAGGAACTACATCGTTCATGAAGCTCACACGTTTCCCATCTTAACTGACAAGCATTGGATGTTAGAGGACCAGTGCTTTGTATCAGTTTCAGAAGCAGATTTGGACTACATATGGTCCGTATGTGTAGGAAACTCCGTTCTTTGTTCTGGGCACACTCACGTTTCCTGCTCTCATAGAGACTCTAGAAAGCAAGAGAGTGCTTCTTGTTCTAAAGCAGAGTGTGATCAATCGATGAGAACAAAGCTGTGTGTTTCACTTCAGAAATGGTGTTAAATCCCAGGCTCTGAGTCTTCCTACAAGCAAGACTTCATTTCAGGTAAGGGCAGTCACTTTTCTGCTCAAACGAACTACATCGTTCACAAAGATCACACGTTTCTTCTCTTAACTGACAAGCATTGGATGTTAGAGGACCAGTGCTTTGTATCAGTTTCAGAAGAAGAGTTGGACTAGATGTGGTCCGTATATGTAGGAAACACCGTTCTTTTGTTCTCAGCACACTCACGTTTCCTGCTCTCTTAGAGACTCTAGAAAGCAAGAGCGTGCATCTCGCTCTAAAGCAGAGTGTGTTCCATGGATGAGAACGATGCTGTGTGTTTCCCTTCAGAAATGGAGTTAAATCCCAATCTCTGTGTCTTCCTACAAGCAAGACTTCGTTTCAGGTAACGGCAGTCACTTTTCAGCTCAAACGAACTACATCGTTCACTGAGCTCACACATTTCTCTTCTTAACAGACAAGCACTGGATGATAGAGGACAAGTATTTTGTATCAGTTTAAGAAGGAGACTTGGACTAGATATGGTCCGTATGTGTAGGAAACCCCTTTCTTTTGTTCTCATCACACTCAAGTTTCCTGCTGTCTTAGAGACTCTAGAAAGCAAGAGCGTGCTTATTGTTCTAAAGCAGAGTGTGATCAATGGATGAGAACACTGCTGTGTGTTTCACTTCAGAAATGGAGTTAAATCCCAGGCTCTGAGTCTTCCTACAAGCAAGACTTCGTTTCAGGTAAGGGCAGTCACTTTTCTGCTCAAACGAACTACATGGTTCATGAAGCTCTCACGTTTCCCATCTTAACTGACAAGCATTGGATGTTAGAGGACCAGTGCTTTGTATCAGTTTCAGAAGAAGAGTTGGACTACATATGGTCCTTATGTGTAGGAAACTCCGTTCTTTGTTCTGGGCACACTCAGATTTCCTGCTGTATTAGAGACTCTAGAAAGCAAGAGCGAGCTTCTCGCTCTAAAGCAGAGTGTGATCCCTGGATGAGAACTATGCTGTGTGTTTCCCTTCAGAAATGGAGTTAAATCCCAATCTCTGTGTCTTCCTACAAGCAAGACTTCGTTTCAGGTAAGTGCAGTCACTTTTCAGCTCAAAGGAACTACATCGTTCACGAAGCTCACACGTTTCTCATCTTAACAGACAAGCATTGGATGTTAGAGGACCAGTGCTTTGTATCAGTTTAAGAAGCAGAGTTGGACTAGATATGGTCCGTATGTGTAGGAAACACCTTTTATTTGTTCTCAGCACACTCACGTTTCCTGGTGTCATAGAGACTCTAGAAAGCAAGAGAGTGCTTCTTGTTCTAAAGCAGAGTGTGATCAATCAATGAGAACAAAGCTGTGTGTGTCACTTCAGAAATGGAGTTAAATCCCAGGCTCTGAGTTTTCCTACAAGAAAGACTTCGTTTCAGGTAAGGGCAGTCACTTTTCAGTTCAAACGAACTACATCGTTCACTGAGCTCACACATTTCTCTTCTTAACAGACAAGCATTGGATTTTAGAGGACCAGTGCTTTGTATCTGTTTAAGAAGGAGAGTTGGACTAGATATGGTCCGTATGTGTAGGAAACACTTTTCTTTTGTTCTCAGCACACTCACGTTTCCTGCTGTCATAGAGACTCTGGAAAGCAAGAGAGTGCTTCTTGTTCTAAAGCACAGTGTGATCAATGGATGAGAACAAAGCTGTGTGTTTCACTTCAGAAATGGAGTTAAATCCCAGGCTCTGAGTCTTCCTACAAGCAAGACTTCATTTAAGGTAAGGGCAGTCACTTTTCTGCTCAAACGAACTACATCGTTCAGGAAGCTCACACGTTTCTTATCTTCACAGACAAGCATTGGATGTTAGAGGACCTGTGCTTTGTATCAGTTTCAGAAGCAGAGTTGAACTAGATATGGTCCGTATGTGTAGGAAACACCGTTCTTTTGTTCTCAGCACACAAATCTTTCCTGCTGTCTTAGAGATTCTAGAAAAGAAGAGCGTGCTTCTTGTTCTAAAGCAGAGTGTGATCAATGGATTAGAACAAAGCTGTGTGTTTCACTTCAGAAATGGAGTTAAATCCCAGGCTCTGAGTCTTCCTACAAGCAAGATTTCGTTTAAGGTAAGGGCAGTCACTTTTCTGCTCAAAGGAACTACATCGTTCATGAAGCTCACACGTTTCCCATCTTAACTGACAAGCATTGGATGTTAGAGGACCAGTTCTTTGTATCACTTTCAGAAGAAGAGTTGGACTACATATGGTCCGTATGTGTAGGAAAGTCCGTTCTTTTATTCTGGGCACACTCAGATTTCCTGCTGTATTAGAGACTCTAGAATGCAAGAGCATGATTCTTGCTCTAAAGCAGAGTGTGATCCATGGATGAGATCTATGCTGTGTTTCCATTCAGAAATGGAGTTAAATCCCAGGCTCTGTGTCTTCCTACAAGCAAGACTTCGTTTCAGGTAAGTGCAGTCACTTTTCAGCTCAAAGGAACTACATCGTTCACGAAGCTCACACGTTTCTCATCTTAACAGACAAGCATTGGATGTTAGAGGACCAGTGCTTTGTATCAGTTTAAGAAGCAGAGTTGGACTAGATATGGTCCGTATGTGTAGGAAACACCTTTTATTTGTTCTCAGCACACTCACGTTTCCTGGTGTCATAGAGACTCTAGAAAGCAAGAGAGTGCTTCTTGTTCTAAAGCAGAGTGTGATCAATCGATGAGAACAAAGCTGTGTGTTTCACTTCAGAAATGGAGTTAAATCCCAGGCTCTGAGTTTTCCTTCAAGAAAGACTTCGTTTCAGGTAAGGGCAGTCACTTTTCAGCTCAAACGAACTACATCGTTCACTGAGCTCACACATTTCTCTTCTTAACAGACAAGCATTGGATTTTAGAGGACCAGTGCTTTGTATCTGTTTAAGAAGGAGAGTTGGACTAGATATGGTCCGTATGTGTAGGAAACACTTTTCTTTTGTTCTCAGCACACTCACGTTTCCTGCTCTCATAGAGACTCTGGAAAGCAAGAGAGTGCTTCTTGTTCTAAAGCACAGTGTGATCAATGGATGAGAACAAAGCTGTGTGTTTCACTTCAGAAATGGAGTTAAATCCCAGGCTCTGAGTGTTCCTACAAGCAAGACTTCATTTAAGGTAAGGGCAGTCACTTTTCTGCTCAAACGAACTACATCGTTCAGGAAGCTCACACGTTTCTTATCTTCACAGACAAGCATTGGATGTTAGAGGACCTGTGCTTTGTATCAGTTTCAGAAGCAGAGTTGAACTAGATATGGTCCGTATGTGTAGGAAACACCGTTCTTTTGTTCTCAGCACACAAACCTTTCCTGCTGTCTTAGAGACTCTAGAAAGGAAGAGCGTGCTTCTTGTTCTAAAGCAGAGTGTGATCAATGGATTAGAACAAAGCTGTGTGTTTCACTTCAGAAATGGAGTTAAATCCCAGGCTCTGAGTCTTCCTACAAGCAAGATTTCGTTTAAGGTAAGGGCAGTCACTTTTCTGCTCAAAGGAACTACATCGTTCATGAAGCTCACACGTTTCCCATCTTAACTGACAAGCATTGGATGTTAGAGGACCAGTGCTTTGTATCAGTTTCAGAAGCATATTTGGACTACATATGGTCCGTATGTGTAGGAAACTCCGTTCTTTGTTCTGGGCACACTCACGTTTCCTGCTCTCATAGAGACTCTAGAAAGCAAGAGAGTGCTTCTTGTTCTAAAGCAGAGTGTGATCAATCGATGAGAACAAAGCTGTGTGTTTCACTTCAGAAATGCTGTTAAATCCCATGCTCTGAGTCTTCCTACAAGCAAGACTTCATTTCAGGTAAGGGCAGTCACTTTTCTGCTCAAACGAACTACATCGTTCACGAAGATCACACGTTTCTTCTCTTAACTGACAAGCATTGGATGTTAGAGGACCAGTGCTTTGTATCAGTTTCAGAAGAAGAGTTGGACTAGATATGGTCCGTATATGTAGGAAACACCGTTCTTTTGTTCTCAGCACACTCACGTTTCCTGCTGTCTTAGAGACTCTAGAAAGCAAGAGCGTGCATCTCGCTCTAAAGCAGAGTGTGTTCCATGGATGAGAACGATGCTGTGTGTTTGCCTTCAGAAATGGAGTTAAATCCCAATCTCTGTGTCTTCCTACAAGCAAGACTTTGTTTCAGGTAACGGCAGTCACTTTTCAGCTCAAACGAACTACATCGTTCACTGAGCTCACACATTTCTCTTCTTAACAGACAAGCACTGGATGATAGAGGACCAGTATTTTGTATCAGTTTAAGAAGGAGAGTTGGACTAGATATGGTCCGTGTGTGTAGGAAACACAGTTCTTTTGTTCTCAGCCAAATCACGTTTCCTGCTGTCTTAGAGACTCTAGAAAGGAAGAGCGTGCTTCTTGTTCTAAAGCAGAGTGTGATCAATGGATTAGAACAAAGCTGTGTGTTTCACTTCAGAAATGGAGTTAAATCCCAGGCTCTGAGTCTTCCTACAAGCAATAGTTCGTTTAAGGTAAGGGCAGTCACTTTTCAGCTCAAACGAACTATATCGTTCACGAAGCTAGCACGTTTCTTATCTTCACAGACAAGCATTGGATGTTAGAGGACCAGTGCTTTGTATCAGTTTCAGAAGCAGAGTTGAACTAGATATGGTCCGTATGTGTAGGAAACACCGTTCTTTTGTTCTCATCACACAAACGTTTCCTGCTGTCTTAGAGACTCTAGAAAGGAAGAGAGTGCTTCTTGTTCTAAAGCAGAGTGTGATCAATGGATGATTACACTGCTGTGTGTTTCACTTCAGAATTGGAGTTAAATCCCAGGCTATGAGTCTTCCTACAAGCAAGACTTCGATTCAGGTACGGGCAGTCACTTTTCTGCTCAAACGAACTACATCGTTCACGAAGATCACACGTTTCTCATCTTAAATGACAAGCAATGGATGTTGGAGGGTCAGTGCTTTGTATCAGATTCAGAAGCAGATTTGGACTACATATGGTCTGTATGTGTAGGAAACACCGTTCTTTTGTTCTGGGCACACTCAGATTACCTGCTATATTAGAGACTCTAAAAGCAACAGCATGCTTCTCGCTCTAAAGCAGAGGGTGATCCATGGATGAGAAAAATGCTATGTGTTCCCTTCAGAAATGGAGTTAAATCCCAGGCTCTGTGTCTTCCTCCAAGCAAGACTTCGTTTCAGGTAAGGGCAGTCACTTTTCAGCTCAAACGAACTACATCGTTCACGGAGCTCACACGTTTCTCATCTTAACAGACAAGCATTGGATGTTAGAGGACCAGTGCTTCGTATCAGTTTAAGAAGCGGAGTTGGACTAGATATGGTCCGTATGTATAGGAAACACAGTTCTTTTGTTCTCAGCAAAATCACGTTTCCTGCTGTCTTAGAGACTCTAGAAAGCAAGAGCGTGCTTCTTGTTCTAAAGCAGAGTATGATCAATTGATGAGAACACTGCTGAGTGTTTCACTTCAGAAATGGAGTTAAATCCCAGGCTCTGAGTCTTCCTACAAGCAAGACTTCGTTTAAGGTAAGGGCAGTCACTTTTCTGCTCAAACGAACTACATCGATCACGAAGCCTAAACACATTTCCCATCTTAACTGACAAGCATTGGATGTTAGAGGACCAGTGCTTTGTATCAGTTTCAGAAGAAGAGTTGGACTATATATGGTCCGTATGTGTAGGAAACTCCGTTCTTTTTTCTGGGCACACTCAGATTTCCTGCTGTATTAGAGACTCTAGAAAGCAAGAGCATGCTTCTCGCTCTAAAGCAGAGTGTGATCCATGGATGAGAACTATGCTGTGTGTTTCCCTTCAGAAATGGAGTTAAATCCCAGGCTCTGAGTCTTCCTACAAGCAAGACTTCGTTTCAGGTAACGGCAGTCACTTTTCAGCTCAAACGAACTACATCGTTCACTGAGCTCACACATTTCTCTTCTTAACAGACAAGCATTGGATTTTAGAGGACCAGTGCTTTGTATCTGTTTAAGAAGGAGAGTTGGACTAGATATGGTCCGTATGTGTAGGAAACACTTTTCTTTTGTTCTCAGCACACTCACGTTGCCTGCTGTCATAGAGACTCTGGAAAGCAAGAGAGTGCTTCTTGTTCTAAAGCACAGTGTGATCAATGGATGAGAACAAAGCTGTGTGTTTCACTTCAGAAATGCTGTTAAATCCCAGGCTCTGAGTCTTCCTACAAGCAAGACTTCGTTTAAGGTAAGGGCAGTCACTTTTCTGCTCAAATGAACTACATCGTTCACGAAGCTCACACGTTTCTTATCTTCACAGACAAGCATTGGATGTTAGAGGACCTGTGCTTTGTATCAGTTTCAGAAGCAGAGTTGAACTAGATATGGTCCGTATGTGTAGGAAACACCGTTCTTTTGTTCTCAGCACACAAACCTTTCCTGCTGTCTTAGAGACTCTAGAAAGGAAGAGCGTGCTTCTTGTTCTAAAGCAGAGTGTGATCAATGGATTAGAACAAAGCTGTGTGTTTCACTTCAGAAATGGAGTTAAATCCCAGGCTCTGAGTCTTCCTACAAGCAAGATTTCGTTTAAGGTAAGGGCAGTCACTTTTCTGCTCAAAGGAACTACATCGTTCATGAAGCTCACACGTTTCCCATCTTAACTGACAAGCATTGGATGTTAGAGGACCAGTGCTTTGTATCAGTTTCAGAAGCATATTTGGACTACATATGGTCCGTATGTGTAGGAAACTCCGTTCTTTGTTCTGGGCACACTCACGTTTCCTGCTCTCATAGAGACTCTAGAAAGCAAGAGAGTGCTTCTTGTTCTAAAGCAGAGTGTGATCAATCGATGAGAACAAAGCTGTGTGTTTCACTTCAGAAATGGTGTTAAATCCCAGGCTCTGAGTCTTCCTACAAGCAAGACTTCATTTCAAGTAAGGGCAGTCACTTTTCTGCTCAAACGAACTACATCGTTCACGAAGATCACACGTTTCTTATCTTAACTGACAAGCATTGGATGTTAGAGGACCAGTGCTTTGTGTCAGTTTCAGAAGAAGAGTTGGACTAGATATGGTCCGTATATGTAGGAAGCACCGTTCTTTTGTTCTCAGCACACTCACGTTTCCTGCTCTCTTAGAGACTCTAGAAAGCAAGAGCGTGCATCTCGCTCTAAAGCAGAGTGTGTTCCATGGATGAGAACGATGCTGTGTGTTTCCCTTCAGAAATGGAGGTAAATCCCAATCTCTGTGTCTTCCTACAAGCAAGACTTTGTTTCAGGTAACGGCAGTCACTTTTCAGCTCAAACGAACTACATCGTTCACTGAGCTCACACATTTCTCTTCTTAACAGACAAGCACTGGATGATAGAGGACCAGTATTTTGTATCAGTTTAAGAAGGAGACTTGGACTAGATATGGTCCGTATGTGTAGGAAACCCCTTTCTTTTGTTCTCAGCACACTCAAGTTTCCTGCTGTCTTAGAGACTCTAGAAAGCAAGAGCGTGCTTATTGTTGTAAAGCAGAGTGTGATCAATGGATGAGAACACTGCTGTGTGTTTCACTTCAGAAATGGAGTTAAATCCCAGGCTCTGAGTCTTCCTACAAGCAAGACTTCGTTTCAGGTAAGGGCAGTCACTTTTCTGCTGAAACGAACTACATGGTTCATGAAGCTCTCACGTTTCCCATCTTAACTGACAAGCATTGGATGTTAGAGGACCAGTGCTTTGTATCAGTTTCAGAAGAAGAGTTGGACTAGATATGGTCCTTATGTGTAGGAAACTCCTTTCTTTGTTCTGGGCACACTCAGATTTCCTGCTGTATTAGAGACTCTAGAAAGCAAGAGCGAGCTTCTCGCTCTAAAGCAGAGTGTGATCCCTGGATGAGAACTATGCTGTGTGTTTCCCTTCAGAAATGGAGTTAAATCCCAATCTCTGTGTCTTCCTACAAGCAAGACTTCGTTTCAGGTAACAGCAGTCACTTTTCAGCTCAAACGAACTACATCGTTCACTGAGCTCACACATTTCTCTTCTTAACAGACAAGCATTGGATGTTAGAGGACCAGTGCTTTGTATCTGTTTAAGAAGGAGAGTTGGACTAGATATGGTCCGTATGTGTAGGAAACACTTTTCATTTGTTCTCAGCACACTCACATTTCCTGCTCTCATAGAGACTCTAGAAAGCAAGAGAGTGCTTCTTGTTCTAAAGCAGAGTGTGATCAATGGATGAGAACAAAGCTGTGTGTTTCACTTCAGAAATGGAGTTAAATCCCAGGCTCTGAGTCTTCCTACAAACAAGAGTTCGTTTCAGGTAAGGGCAGTCACTTTTCAGCTCAAACGAACTATATCGTTCACGAAGCTAGCACGCTTCTTATCTTCACAGACAAGCATTGGATGTTAGAGGACCAGTGCTTTGTATCAGTTTCAGAAGCAGAGTTGAACTAGTTATGGTCCGTACGTGTAGGAAACACCGTTCTTTTGTTCTCATCACACAAACGTTTCCTGCTGTCTTAGAGACTCTAGAAAGGAAGAGCGTGCTTCTTGTTCTAAAGCAGAGTGTGATCAATGGATGATTACACTGCTGTGTGTTTCACTTCAGAATTGGAGATAAATCACAGGCTCTGAGTCTTCCTACAAGCAAGACTTCGATTCAGGTACGGGCAGTCACTTTTCTGCTCAAACGAACAACATCCTTCACGGAGCTCACACGATTCTCATCTTAAATGACAAGCAATGGATGTTAGAGGACCAGTGCTTTGTATCAGTTTCAGAAGCAGATTTGGACTACATATGGTCTGTATGTGTAGGAAACACCGTTCTTTTGTTCTGGGCACACTCAGATTTCCTGCTGTATTAAAGACTCTAGAAACCAAGAGTCTGCCTCTCGCTCTAAAGCAGAGTGTGATCCATGGATGAGAACTATGCTGTGTGTTTCCCTTCAGAAATGGTGTTAAATCCCAATCTCTGTGTCTTCCTACAAGCAAGACTTCGTTTCAGGTAACGGCAGTCACTTTTCAGCTCAAATGAACTACATCTTTCACGAAGCTCACACGTTTCTTATCTTCACAGACAAGCATTGGATGTTAGGGCCAGTGCTTTGTATCAGTTTCAGAAGCAGAGTTGAACTAGATATGGTCCGTATGTGTAGGAAACACCGTTCTTTTGTTCTCAGCACACAAACGTTTCCTGCTGTCTTAGAGACTCTAGAAAGCAAGAGAGTGCTTCTTGTTCTAAAGCAGAGTGTGATCAATCGATGAGAACAAAGCTGTGTGTTTCACTTCAGAAATGCTGTTAAATCCCATGCTCTGAGTCTTCCTACAAGCAAGACTTCATTTCAGGTAAGGGCAGTCACTTTTCTGCTCAAACGAACTAAATCGTTCACGAAGATCACACGTTTCTTATCTTAACTGACAAGCATTGGATGTTAGAGGACCAGTGCTTTGTATCAGTTTCAGAAGAAGAGTTGGACTAGATATGGTCCGTATATGTAGGAAACACCGTTCTTTTGTTCTCAGCACACTCACGTTTCCTGCTGTCTTAGAGACTCTAGAAAGCAAGAGCGTGCATCTCGCTCTAAAGCAGAGTGTGTTCCATGGATGAGAACGATGCTGTGTGTTTCCCTTCAGAAATGGAGTTAAATCTAAATCTCTGTGTCTTCCTACAAGCAAGACTTTGTTTCAGGTAACGGCAGTCACTTTTCAGCTCAAACGAACTACATCGTTCACTGAGCTCACACATTTCTCTTCTTAACAGACAAGCACTGGATGATAGAGGACCAGTATTTTGTATCAGTTTAAGAAGGAGAGTTGGACTAGATATGGTCCGTGTGTGTAGGAAACACAGTTCTTTTGTTCTCAGCCAAATCACGTTTCCTGCTGTCTTAGAGACTCTAGAAAGGAAGAGCGTGCTTCTTGTTCTAAAGCAGAGTGTGATCAATGGATTAGAACAAAGCTGTGTGTTTCACTTCAGAAATGGAGTTAAATCCCAGGCTCTGAGTCTTCCTACAAGCAAGATTTCGTTTAAGGTAAGGGCAGTCACTTTTCTGCTCAAAGGAACTACATCGTTCATGAAGCTCACACGTTTCCCATCTTAACTGACAAGCATTGGATGTTAGAGGACCAGTGCTTTGTATCAGTTTCAGAAGCATATTTGGACTACATATGGTCCGTATGTGTAGGAAACTCCTTTCTTTGTTCTGGGCACACTCACGTTTCCTGCTCTCATAGAGACTCTAGAAAGCAAGAGAGTGCTTCTTGTTCTAAAGCAGAGTGTGATCAATCGATGAGAACAAAGCTGTGTGTTTCACTTCAGAAATGCTGTTAAATCCCATGCTCTGAGTCTTCCTACAAGCAAGACTTCATTTCAGGTAAGGGCAGTCACTTTTCTGCTCAAACGAACTACATCGTTCACGAAGATCACACGTTTCTTCTCTTAACTGACAAGCATTGGATGTTAGAGGACCAGTGCTTTGTATCAGTTTCAGAAGAAGAGTTGGACTAGATATGGTCCGTATATGTAGGAAACACCGTTCTTTTGTTCTCAGCACACTCACGTTTCCTGCTGTCTTAGAGACTCTAGAAAGCAAGAGCGTGCATCTCGCTCTAAAGCAGAGTGTGTTCCATGGATGAGAACGATGCTGTGTGTTTCCCTTCAGAAATGGAGTTAAATCCCAATCTCTGTGTCTTCCTACAAGCAAGACTTTGTTTCAGGTAACGGCAGTCACTTTTCAGCTCAAACGAACTACATCGTTCACTGAGCTCACACATTTCTCTTCTTAACAGACAAGCACTGGATGATAGAGGACCAGTATTTTGTATCAGTTTAAGAAGGAGAGTTGGACTAGATATGGTCCGTATGTGTAGGAAACACAGTTCTTTTGTTCTCAGCCAAATCACGTTTCCTGCTGTCTTAGAGACTCTAGAAAGGAAGAGCGTGCTTCTTGTTCTAAAGCAGAGTGTGATCAATGGATTAGAACAAAGCTGTGTGTTTCACTTCAGAAATGGAGTTAAATCCCAGGCTCTGAGTCTTCCTACAAGCAAGATTTCATTTAAGGTAAGGGCAGTCACTTTTCTGCTCAAAGGAACTACATCGTTCATGAAGCTCACACGTTTCCCATCTTACTGACAAGCATTGGATGTTAGAGGACCAGTGCTTTGTATCAGTTTCAGAAGCAGATTTGGACTACATATGGTCCGTATGTGTAGGAAACTCCGTTCTTTGTTCTGGGCACACTCACGTTTCCTGCTCTCATAGAGACTCTAGAAAGCAAGAGAGTGCTTCTTGTTCTAAAGCAGAGTGTGATCAATCGATGAGAACAAAGCTGTGTGTTTCACTTCAGAAATGGTGTTAAATCCCAGGCTCTGAGTCTTCCTACAAGCAAGACTTCATTTCAGGTAAGGGCAGTCACTTTTCTGCTCAAACGAACTACATCGTTCACGAAGATCACACGTTTCTTATCTTAACAGACGAGCACTGGATGATAGAGGACCAGTATTTTGTATCAGTTTAAGAAGGAGAGTTGGACTAGATATGGTCCGTATGTGTAGGAAACACAGTTCTTTGTTCTCAGCCAAATCACGTTTCCTGCTGTCTTAGAGACTCTAGAAAGCAAGAGCGTGCTTATTGTTCTAAAGCAGAGTGTGATCAATGGATGAGAACACTGCTGTGTGTTTCACTTCAGAAATGGAGTTAAATCCCAGGCTCTGAGTCTTCCTACAAGCAAAACTTTGTTTCAGGTAAGGGCAGTCACTTTTCTGCTCAAACGAACTACATGGTTCATGAAGCGCACATGTTTCCCATCTTAACTGACAAGCATTGGATGTTAGAGGACCAGTGCTTTGTATCAGTTTCAGAAGCAGATTTGGACTACATATGGTCCGTATGTGTAGGAAACTCCGTTCTTTGTTCTGGGCACACTCACGTTTCCTGCTCTCATAGAGACTCTAGAAAGCAAGAGAGTGCTTCTTGTTCTAAAGCAGAGTGTGATCAATCGATGAGAACAAAGCTGTGTGTTTCACTTCAGAAATGGAGTTAAATCCCAGGCTCTGAGTCTTCCTACAAGCAATAGTTCGTTTAAGGTAAGGGCAGTCACTTTTCAGCTCAAACGAACTATATCGTTCACGAAGCTAGCACGTTTCTTATCTTCACAGACAAGCATTGGATGTTAGAGGACCAGTGCTTTGTATCAGTTTCAGAAGCAGAGTTGAACTAGATATGGTCCGTATGTGTAGGAAACACCGTTCTTTTGTTCTCATCACACAAACGTTTCCTGCTGTCTTAGAGACTCTAGAAAGGAAGAGCGTGCTTCTTGTTCTAAAGCAGAGTGTGATCAATGGATGATTACACTGCTGTGTGTTTCACTTCAGAATTGGAGTTAAATCCCAGGCTATGAGTCTTCCTACAAGCAAGACTTCGATTCAGGTACGGGCAGTCACTTTTCTGCTCAAACGAACTACATCGTTCACGAAGATCACACGTTTCTCATCTTAAATGACAAGCAATGGATGTTGGAGGGTCAGTGCTTTGTATCAGATTCAGAAGCAGATTTGGACTACATATGGTCTGTATGTGTAGGAAACACCGTTCTTTTTTTCTGGGCACACTCAGATTACCTGCTATATTAGAGACTCTAAAAGCAACAGCATGCTTCTCGCTCTAAAGCAGAGGGTGATCCATGGATGAGAAAAATGCTATGTGTTCCCTTCAGAAATGGAGTTAAATCCCAGGCTCTGTGTCTTCCTCCAAGCAAGACTTCGTTTCAGGTAAGGGCAGTCACTTTTCAGCTCAAACGAACTACATCGTTCACGGAGCTCACACGTTTCTCATCTTAACAGACAAGCATTGGATGTTAGAGGACCAGTGCTTCGTATCAGTTTAAGAAGCGGAGTTGGACTAGATATGGTCCGTATGTGTAGGAAACACAGTTCTTTTGTTCTCAGCAAAATCACGTTTCCTGCTGTCTTAGAGACTCTAGAAAGCAAGAGCGTGCTTCTTGTTCTAAAGCAGAGTATGATCAATTGATGAGAACACTGCTGAGTGTTTCACTTCAGAAATGGAGTTAAATCCCAGGCTCTGAGTCTTCCTACAAGCAAGACTTCGTTTAAGGTAAGGGCAGTCACTTTTCTGCTCAAACGAACTACATCGATCATGAAGCCTAAACACATTTCCCATCTTAACTGACAAGCATTGGATGTTAGAGGACCAGTGCTTTGTATCAGTTTCAGAAGAAGAGTTGGACTATATATGGTCCGTATGTGTAGGAAACTCCGTTCTTTTTTCTGGGCACACTCAGATTTCCTGCTGTATTAGAGACTCTAGAAAGCAAGAGCATGCTTCTCGCTCTAAAGCAGAGTGTGATCCATGGATGAGAACTATGCTGTGTGTTTCCCTTCAGAAATGGAGTTAAATCCCAGGCTCTGAGTCTTCCTACAAGCAAGACTTCGTTTCAGGTAACGGCAGTCACTTTTCAGCTCAAACGAACTACATCGTTCACTGAGCTCACACATTTCTCTTCTTAACAGACAAGCATTGGATTTTAGAGGACCAGTGCTTTGTATCTGTTTAAGAAGGAGAGTTGGACTAGATATGGTCCGTATGTGTAGGAAACACTTTTCTTTTGTTCTCAGCACACTCACGTTGCCTGTTGTCATAGAGACTCTGGAAAGCAAGAGAGTGCTTCTTGTTCTAAAGCACAGTGTGATCAATGGATGAGAACAAAGCTGTGTGTTTCACTTCAGAAATGCTGTTAAATCCCAGGCTCTGAGTCTTCCTACAAGCAAGACTTCGTTTAAGGTAAGGGCAGTCACTTTTCTGCTCAAATGAACTACATCGTTCACGAAGCTCACACGTTTCTTATCTTCACAGACAAGCATTGGATGTTAGAGGACCTGTGCTTTGTATCAGTTTCAGAAGCAGAGTTGAACTAGATATGGTCCGTATGTGTAGGAAACACCGTTCTTTTGTTCTCAGCACACAAACCTTTCCTGCTGTCTTAGAGACTCTAGATAGGAAGAGCGTGCTTCTTGTTCTAAAGCAGAGTGTGATCAATGGATTAGAACAAAGCTGTGTGTTTCACTTCAGAAATGGAGTTAAATCCCAGGCTCTGAGTCTTCCTACAAGCAAGATTTCGTTTAAGGTAAGGGCAGTCACTTTTCTGCTCAAAGGAACTGCATCGTTCATGAAGCTCACACGTTTCCCATCTTAACTGACAAGCATTGGATGTTAGAGGACCAGTGCTTTGTATCAGTTTCAGAAGCATATTTGGACTACATATGGTCCGTATGTGTAGGAAACTCCGTTCTTTGTTCTGGGCACACTCACGTTTCCTGCTCTCATAGAGACTCTAGAAAGCAAGAGAGTGCTTCTTGTTCTAAAGCAGAGTGTGATCAATCGATGAGAACAAAGCTGTGTGTTTCACTTCAGAAATGGTGTTAAATCCCATGCTCTGAGTCTTCCTACAAGCAAGACTTCATTTCAAGTAAGGGCAGTCACTTTTCTGCTCAAACGAACTACATCGTTCACGAAGATCACACGTTTCTTATCTTAACTGACAAGCATTGGATGTTAGAGGACCATGCTTTGTGTCAGTTTCAGAAGAAGAGTTGGACTAGATATGGTCCGTATATGTAGGAAGCACCGTTCTTTTGTTCTCAGCACACTCACGTTTCCTGCTCTCTTAGAGACTCTAGAAAGCAAGAGCGTGCATCTCGCTCTAAAGCAGAGTGTGTTCCATGGATGAGAACGATGCTGTGTGTTTCCCTTCAGAAATGGAGTTAAATCCCAATCTCTGTGTCTTCCTACAAGCAAGACTTCGTTTCAGGTAACGGCAGTCACTTTTCAGCCAAACGAACTACATCGTTCACTGAGCTCACACATTTCTCTTCTTAACAGACAAGCACTGGATGATAGAGGACCAGTATTTTGTATCAGTTTAAGAAAGAGAGTTGGACTAGATATGGTCCGTATGTGTAGGAAACACAGTTCTTTTGTTCTTAGCCAAATCACGTTTCCTGCTGTCTTAGAGACTCTAGAAAGGAAGAGCGTGCTTCTTGTTCTAAAGCAGAGTGTGATCAATGGATTAGAACAAAGCTGTGTGTTTCACTTCAGAAATGGAGTTAAATCCCAGGCTCTGAGTCTTCCTACAAGCAAGATTTCATTTAAGGTAAGGGCAGTCACTTTTCTTCTCAAAGGAACTACATCGTTCATGAAGCTCACACGTTTCCCATCTTAACTGACAAGCATTGGATGTTAGAGGACCAGTGCTTTGTATCAGTTTCAGAAGCAGATTTGGACTACATATGGTCCGTATGTGTAGGAAACTCCGTTCTTTGTTCTGGGCACACTCACGTTTCCTGCTCTCATAGAGACTCTAGAAAGCAAGAGAGTGCTTCTTGTTCTAAAGCAGAGTGTGATCAATCGATGAGAACAAAGCTGTGTGTTTCACTTCAGAAATGGTGTTAAATCCCATGCTCTGAGTCTTCCTACAAGCAAGACTTCATTTCAAGTAAGGGCAGTCACTTTTCTGCTCAAACGAACTACATCGTTCACGAAGATCACACGTTTCTTATCTTAACTGACAAGCATTGGATGTTAGAGGACCATGCTTTGTGTCAGTTTCAGAAGAAGAGTTGGACTAGATATGGTCCGTATATGTAGGAAGCACCGTTCTTTTGTTCTCAGCACACTCACGTTTCCTGCTCTCTTAGAGACTCTAGAAAGCAAGAGCGTGCATCTCGCTCTAAAGCAGAGTGTGTTCCATGGATGAGAACGATGCTGTGTGTTTCCCTTCAGAAATGGAGTTAAATCCCAATCTCTGTGTCTTCCTACAAGCAAGACTTCGTTTCAGGTAATGGCAGTCACTTTTCAGCTCAAACGAACTACATCGTTCACTGAGCTCACACATTTCTCTTCTTAACAGACAAGCACTGGATGATAGAGGACCAGTATTTTGTATCAGTTTAAGAAGGAGACTTTGACTAGATATGGTCCGTATGTGTAGGAAACCCCTTTCTTTTGTTCTCAGCACACTCAAGTTTCCTGCTGTCTTAGAGACTCTAGAAAGCAAGAGCGTGCTTATTGTTCTAAAGCAGAGTGTGATCAATGGATGAGAACACTGCTGTGTGTTTCACTTCAGAAATGGAGTTAAATCCCAGGCTCTGAGTCTTCCTACAAGCAAAACTTTGTTTCAGGTAAGGGCAGTCACTTTTCTGCTCAAACGAACTACATGGTTCATGAAGCGCACATGTTTCCCATCTTAACTGACAAGCATTGGATGTTAGAGGACCAGTGCTTTGTATCAGTTTCAGAAGCAGATTTGGACTACATATGGTCCGTATGTGTAGGAAACTCCGTTCTTTGTTCTGGGCACACTCACGTTTCCTGCTCTCATAGAGACTCTAGAAAGCAAGAGAGTGCTTCTTGTTCTAAAGCAGAGTGTGATCAATCGATGAGAACAAAGCTGTGTGTTTCACTTCAGAAATGGAGTTAAATCCCAGGCTCTGAGTCTTCCTACAAGCAATAGTTCGTTTAAGGTAAGGGCAGTCACTTTTCAGCTCAAACGAACTATATCGTTCACGAAGCTAGCACGTTTCTTATCTTCACAGACAAGCATTGGATGTTAGAGGACCAGTGCTTTGTATCAGTTTCAGAAGCAGAGTTGAACTAGATATGGTCCGTATGTGTAGGAAACACCGTTCTTTTGTTCTCATCACACAAACGTTTCCTGCTGTCTTAGAGACTCTAGAAAGGAAGAGCGTGCTTCTTGTTCTAAAGCAGAGTGTGATCAATGGATGATTACACTGCTGTGTGTTTCACTTCAGAATTGGAGTTAAATCCCAGGCTATGAGTCTTCCTACAAGCAAGACTTCGATTCAGGTACGGGCAGTCACTTTTCTGCTCAAACGAACTACATCGTTCACGAAGATCACACGTTTCTCATCTTAAATGACAAGCAATGGATGTTGGAGGGTCAGTGCTTTGTATCAGATTCAGAAGCAGATTTGGACTACATATGGTCTGTATGTGTAGGAAACACCGTTCTTTTTTTCTGGGCACACTCAGATTACCTGCTATATTAGAGACTCTAAAAGCAACAGCATGCTTCTCGCTCTAAAGCAGAGGGTGATCCATGGATGAGAAAAATGCTATGTGTTCCCTTCAGAAATGGAGTTAAATCCCAGGCTCTGTGTCTTCCTCCAAGCAAGACTTCGTTTCAGGTAAGGGCAGTCACTTTTCAGCTCAAACGAACTACATCGTTCACGGAGCTCACACGTTTCTCATCTTAACAGACAAGCATTGGATGTTAGAGGACCAGTGCTTCGTATCAGTTTAAGAAGCGGAGTTGGACTAGATATGGTCCGTATGTGTAGGAAACACAGTTCTTTTGTTCTCAGCAAAATCACGTTTCCTGCTGTCTTAGAGACTCTAGAAAGCAAGAGCGTGCTTCTTGTTCTAAAGCAGAGTATGATCAATTGATGAGAACACTGCTGAGTGTTTCACTTCAGAAATGGAGTTAAATCCCAGGCTCTGAGTCTTCCTACAAGCAAGACTTCGTTTAAGGTAAGGGCAGTCACTTTTCTGCTCAAACGAACTACATCGATCATGAAGCCTAAACACATTTCCCATCTTAACTGACAAGCATTGGATGTTAGAGGACCAGTGCTTTGTATCAGTTTCAGAAGAAGAGTTGGACTATATATGGTCCGTATGTGTAGGAAACTCCGTTCTTTTTTCTGGGCACACTCAGATTTCCTGCTGTATTAGAGACTCTAGAAAGCAAGAGCATGCTTCTCGCTCTAAAGCAGAGTGTGATCCATGGATGAGAACTATGCTGTGTGTTTCCCTTCAGAAATGGAGTTAAATCCCAGGCTCTGAGTCTTCCTACAAGCAAGACTTCGTTTCAGGTAACGGCAGTCACTTTTCAGCTCAAACGAACTACATCGTTCACTGAGCTCACACATTTCTCTTCTTAACAGACAAGCATTGGATTTTAGAGGACCAGTGCTTTGTATCTGTTTAAGAAGGAGAGTTGGACTAGATATGGTCCGTATGTGTAGGAAACACTTTTCTTTTGTTCTCAGCACACTCACGTTGCCTGTTGTCATAGAGACTCTGGAAAGCAAGAGAGTGCTTCTTGTTCTAAAGCACAGTGTGATCAATGGATGAGAACAAAGCTGTGTGTTTCACTTCAGAAATGCTGTTAAATCCCAGGCTCTGAGTCTTCCTACAAGCAAGACTTCGTTTAAGGTAAGGGCAGTCACTTTTCTGCTCAAATGAACTACATCGTTCACGAAGCTCACACGTTTCTTATCTTCACAGACAAGCATTGGATGTTAGAGGACCTGTGCTTTGTATCAGTTTCAGAAGCAGAGTTGAACTAGATATGGTCCGTATGTGTAGGAAACACCGTTCTTTTGTTCTCAGCACACAAACCTTTCCTGCTGTCTTAGAGACTCTAGATAGGAAGAGCGTGCTTCTTGTTCTAAAGCAGAGTGTGATCAATGGATTAGAACAAAGCTGTGTGTTTCACTTCAGAAATGGAGTTAAATCCCAGGCTCTGAGTCTTCCTACAAGCAAGATTTCGTTTAAGGTAAGGGCAGTCACTTTTCTGCTCAAAGGAACTGCATCGTTCATGAAGCTCACACGTTTCCCATCTTAACTGACAAGCATTGGATGTTAGAGGACCAGTGCTTTGTATCAGTTTCAGAAGCATATTTGGACTACATATGGTCCGTATGTGTAGGAAACTCCGTTCTTTGTTCTGGGCACACTCACGTTTCCTGCTCTCATAGAGACTCTAGAAAGCAAGAGAGTGCTTCTTGTTCTAAAGCAGAGTGTGATCAATCGATGAGAACAAAGCTGTGTGTTTCACTTCAGAAATGGTGTTAAATCCCATGCTCTGAGTCTTCCTACAAGCAAGACTTCATTTCAAGTAAGGGCAGTCACTTTTCTGCTCAAACGAACTACATCGTTCACGAAGATCACACGTTTCTTATCTTAACTGACAAGCATTGGATGTTAGAGGACCATGCTTTGTGTCAGTTTCAGAAGAAGAGTTGGACTAGATATGGTCCGTATATGTAGGAAGCACCGTTCTTTTGTTCTCAGCACACTCACGTTTCCTGCTCTCTTAGAGACTCTAGAAAGCAAGAGCGTGCATCTCGCTCTAAAGCAGAGTGTGTTCCATGGATGAGAACGATGCTGTGTGTTTCCCTTCAGAAATGGAGTTAAATCCCAATCTCTGTGTCTTCCTACAAGCAAGACGTCGTTTCAGGTAACGGCAGTCACTTTTCAGCCAAACGAACTACATCGTTCACTGAGCTCACACATTTCTCTTCTTAACAGACAAGCACTGGATGATAGAGGACCAGTATTTTGTATCAGTTTAAGAAAGAGAGTTGGACTAGATATGGTCCGTATGTGTAGGAAACACAGTTCTTTTGTTCTTAGCCAAATCACGTTTCCTGCTGTCTTAGAGACTCTAGAAAGGAAGAGCGTGCTTCTTGTTCTAAAGCAGAGTGTGATCAATGGATTAGAACAAAGCTGTGTGTTTCACTTCAGAAATGGAGTTAAATCCCAGGCTCTGAGTCTTCCTACAAGCAAGATTTCATTTAAGGTAAGGGCAGTCACTTTTCTTCTCAAAGGAACTACATCGTTCATGAAGCTCACACGTTTCCCATCTTAACTGACAAGCATTGGATGTTAGAGGACCAGTGCTTTGTATCAGTTTCAGAAGCAGATTTGGACTACATATGGTCCGTATGTGTAGGAAACTCCGTTCTTTGTTCTGGGCACACTCACGTTTCCTGCTCTCATAGAGACTCTAGAAAGCAAGAGAGTGCTTCTTGTTCTAAAGCAGAGTGTGATCAATCGATGAGAACAAAGCTGTGTGTTTCACTTCAGAAATGGTGTTAAATCCCATGCTCTGAGTCTTCCTACATGCAAGACTTCATTTCAAGTAAGGGCAGTCACTTTTCTGCTCAAACGAACTACATCGTTCACGAAGATCACACGTTTCTTATCTTAACTGACAAGCATTGGATGTTAGAGGACCATGCTTTGTGTCAGTTTCAGAAGAAGAGTTGGACTAGATATGGTCCGTATATGTAGGAAGCACCGTTCTTTTGTTCTCAGCACACTCACGTTTCCTGCTCTCTTAGAGAATCTAGAAAGCAAGAGCGTGCATCTCGCTCTAAAGCAGAGTGTGTTCCATGGATGAGAACGATGCTGTGTGTTTCCCTTCAGAAATGGAGTTAAATCCCAATCTCTGTGTCTTCCTACAAGCAAGACTTCGTTTCAGGTAATGGCAGTCACTTTTCAGCTCAAACGAACTACATCGTTCACTGAGCTCACACATTTCTCTTCTTAACAGACAAGCACTGGATGATAGAGGACCAGTATTTTGTATCAGTTTAAGAAGGAGACTTTGACTAGATATGGTCCGTATGTGTAGGAAACCCCTTTCTTTTGTTCTCAGCACACTCAAGTTTCCTGCTGTCTTAGAGACTCTAGAAAGCAAGAGCGTGCTTATTGTTCTAAAGCAGAGTGTGATCAATGGATGAGAACACTGCTGTGTGTTTCACTTCAGAAATGGAGTTAAATCCCAGGCTCTGAGTCTTCCTACAAGCAAGACTTCGTTTCAGGTAAGGGCAGTCACTTTTCTGCTCAAACGAACTACATGGTTCATGAAGCTCTCACGTTTCCCATCTTAACTGACAAGCATTGGATGTTAGAGGACCAGTGCTTTGTATCAGTTTCAGAAGAAGAGTTGGACTACATATGGTCCTTATGTGTAGGAAACTCCGTTCTTTGTTCTGGGCACACTCAGATTTCCTGCTGTATTAGAGACTCTAGAAAGCAAGAGCGAGCT
Organism: Onychomys leucogaster; assembly: GCA_949786385.1. Taxonomy (NCBI): domain Eukaryota; kingdom Metazoa; phylum Chordata; class Mammalia; order Rodentia; family Cricetidae; genus Onychomys; species Onychomys leucogaster. The sequence goes on along the minus strand of CATKUP010000018.1, from coordinate 1,364,789 downwards.
TCTCGCTCTAAAGCAGAGTGTGATCCCTGGATGAGAACTATGCTGTGTGTTTCCCTTCAGAAATGGAGTTAAATCCCAATCTCTGTGTCTTCCTACAAGCAAGACTTCGTTTCAGGTAACGGCAGTCACTTTTCAGCTCAAACGAACTACATCGTTCACTGAGCTCACACATTTCTCTTCTTAACAGACAAGCATTGGATGTTAGAGGACCAGTGCTTTGTATCTGTTTAAGAAGGAGAGTTGGACTAGATATGGTCCGTATGTGTAGGAAACACTTTTCATTTGTTCTCAGCACACTCACATTTCCTGCTCTCATAGAGACTCTAGAAAGCAAGAGAGTGCTTCCTGTTCTAAAGCAGAGTGTGATCAATGGATGAGAACAAAGCTGTGTGTTTCACTTCAGAAATGGAGTTAAATCCCAGGCTCTGAGTCTTCCTACAAACAAGAGTTCATTTCAGGTAAGGGCAGTCACTTTTCAGCTCAAACGAACTATATCGTTCACGAAGCTAGCACGCTTCTTATCTTCACAGACAAGCATTGGATGTTAGAGGACCAGTGCTTTGTATCAGTTTCAGAAGCAGAGTTGAACTAGTTATGGTCCGTACGTGTAGGAAACACCGTTCTTTTGTTCTCATCACACAAACGTTTCCTGCTGTCTTAGAGACTCTAGAAAGGAAGAGCGTGCTTCTTGTTCTAAAGCAGAGTGTGATCAATGGATGATTACACTGCTGTGTGTTTCACTTCAGAATTGGAGTTAAATCCCAGGCTCTGAGTCTTCCTACAAGCAAGACTTCGATTCAGGTACGGGCAGTCACTTTTCTGCTCAAACGAACAACATCCTTCACGGAGCTCACACGATTCTCATCTTAAATGACAAGCAATGGATGTTAGAGGACCAGTGCTTTGTATCAGTTTCAGAAGCAGATTTGGACTACATATGGTCTGTATGTGTAGGAAACACCGTTCTTTTGTTCTGGGCACACTCAGATTTCCTGCTGTATTAAAGACTCTAGAAACCAAGAGTCTGCCTCTCGCTCTAAAGCAGAGTGTGATCCATGGATGAGAACTATGCTGTGTGTTTCCCTTCAGAAATGGTGTTAAATCCCAATCTCTGTGTCTTCCTACAAGCAAGACTTCGTTTCAGGTAACGGCAGTTACTTTTCAGCTCAAATGAACTACATCTTTCACGAAGCTCACACGTTTCTTATCTTCACAGACAAGCATTGGATGTTAGGGCCAGTGCTTTGTATCAGTTTCAGAAGCAGAGTTGAACTAGATATGGTCCGTATGTGTAGGAAACACCGTTCTTTTGTTCTCAGCACACAAACGTTTCCTGCTGTCTTAGAGACTCTAGAAAGGAAGAGCGTGCTTCTTGTTCTAAAGCAGAGTGTGATCAATGGATTAGAACAAAGCTGTGTGTTTCACTTTAGAAATGGAGTTAAATCCCATGCTCTAAGTCTTCCTACAAGCAAGATTTCGTTTAAGGTAAGGGCAGTCACTTTTCTGCTCAAAGGAACTACATCGTTCATGAAGCTCACACGTTTCCCATCTTAACTGACAAGCATTGGATGTTAGAGGACCAGTGCTTTGTATCAGTTTCAGAAGCAGATTTGGACTACATATGGTCCGTATGTGTAGGAAACTCCGTTCTTTGTTCTGGGCACACTCACGTTTCCTGCTCTCATAGAGACTCTAGAAAGCAAGAGAGTGCTTCTTGTTCTAAAGCAGAGTGTGATCAATCGATGAGAACAAAGCTGTGTGTTTCACTTCAGAAATGCTGTTAAATCCCATGCTCTGAGTCTTCCTACAAGCAAGACTTCATTTCAGGTAAGGGCAGTCACTTTTCTGCTCAAACGAACTACATCGTTCACGAAGATCACACGTTTCTTATCTTAACTGACAAGCATTGGATGTTAGAGGACCAGTGCTTTGTATCAGTTTCAGAAGAAGAGTTGGACTAGATATGGTCCGTATATGTAGGAAACACCGTTCTTTTGTTCTCAGCACACTCACGTTTCCTGCTGTCTTAGAGACTCTAGAAAGCAAGAGCGTGCATCTCGCTCTAAAGCAGAGTGTGTTCCATGGATGAGAACGATGCTGTGTGTTTCCCTTCAGAAATGGAGTTAAATCTAAATCTCTGTGTCTTCCTACAAGCAAGACTTTGTTTCAGGTAACGGCAGTCACTTTTCAGCTCAAACGAACTACATCGTTCACTGAGCTCACACATTTCTCTTCTTAACAGACAAGCATTGGATGATAGAGGACCAGTATTTTGTATCAGTTTAAGAAGGAGAGTTGGACTAGATATGGTCCGTGTGTGTAGGAAACACAGTTCTTTTGTTCTCAGCCAAATCACGTTTCCTGCTGTCTTAGAGACTCTAGAAAGGAAGAGCGTGCTTCTTGTTCTAAAGCAGAGTGTGATCAATGGATTAGAACAAAGCTGTGTGTTTCACTTCAGAAATGGAGATAAATCCCAGGCTCTGAGTCTTCCTACAAGCAAGATTTCATTTAAGGTAAGGGCAGTCACTTTTCTGCTCAAAGGAACTACATCGTTCATGAAGCTCACACGTTTCCCATCTTACTGACAAGCATTGGATGTTAGAGGACCAGTGCTTTGTATCAGTTTCAGAAGCAGATTTGGACTACATATGGTCCGTATGTGTAGGAAACTCCGTTCTTTGTTCTGGGCACACTCACGTTTCCTGCTCTCATAGAGACTCTAGAAAGCAAGAGAGTGCTTCTTGTTCTAAAGCAGAGTGTGATCAATCGATGAGAACAAAGCTGTGTGTTTCACTTCAGAAATGGTGTTAAATCCCAGGCTCTGAGTCTTCCTACAAGCAAGACTTCATTTCAGGTAAGGGCAGTCACTTTTCTGCTCAAACGAACTACATCGTTCACGAAGATCACACGTTTCTTATGTTAACTGACAAGCATTGGATGTTAGAGGACCAGTGCTTTGTATCAGTTTCAGAAGAAGAGTTGGACTAGATATGGTCCGTATATGTAGGAAACACAGTTCTTTGGTTCTCAGCACACTCACGTTTCCTGCTGTCTTAGAGACTCTAGAAAGCAAGAGCGTGCATCTCGCTCTAAATCAGAGTGTGTTCCATGGATGAGAACTATGCTGTGTGTTTCCCTTCAGAAATGGAGTTAAATCCCAATCTCTGTGTCTTCCTACAAGCAAGACTTTGTTTCAGGTAACGGCAGTCACTTTTCAGCTCAAACGAACTACATCGTTCACTGAGCTCACACATTTCTCTTCTTAACAGACAAGCACTGGATGATAGAGGACCAGTATTTTGTATCAGTTTAAGAAGGAGAGTTGGACTAGATATGGTCCGTATGTGTAGGAAACACAGTTCTTTTGTTCTCAGCCAAATCACGTTTCCTGCTGTCTTAGAGACTCTAGAAAGCAAGAGCGTGCTTATTGTTCTAAAGCAGAGTGTGATCAATGGATGAGAACACTGCTGTGTGTTTCACTTCAGAAATGGAGTTAAATCCCATGCTCTGAGTCTTCCTACAAGCAAAACTTTGTTTCAGGTAAGGGCAGTCACTTTTCTGCTCAAACGAACTACATGGTTCATGAAGCTCTCACGTTTCCCATCTTAACTGACAAGCATTGGATGTTAGAGGACCAGTGCTTTGTATCAGTTTCAGAGGAGGAGTTGGACTACATATGGTTCATATGTGTAGGGAACACCGTTCTTTTGTTCTCAGCACACAAACCTTTCCTGCTGTCTTAGAGACTCTAGAAAGGAAGAGCGTGCTTCTTGTTCTAAAGCAGAGTGTGATCAATGGATTAGAACAAAGCTGTGTGTTTCACTTCAGAAATGGAGTTAAATCCCAGGCTCTGAGTCTTCCTACAAGCAAGATTTCGTTTAAGGTAAGGGCAGTCACTTTTCTGCTCAAAGGAACTACATCGTTCATGAAGCTCACACGTTTCCCATCTTAACTGACAAGCATTGGATGTTAGAGGACCAGTGCTTTGTATCAGTTTCAGAAGCATATTTGGACTACATATGGTCCGTATGTGTAGGAAACTCCTTTCTTTGTTCTGGGCACACTCACGTTTCCTGCTCTCATAGAGACTCTAGAAAGCAAGAGAGTGCTTCTTGTTCTAAAGCAGAGTGTGATCAATCGATGAGAACAAAGCTGTGTGTTTCACTTCAGAAATGCTGTTAAATCCCATGCTCTGAGTCTTCCTACAAGCAAGACTTCATTTCAGGTAAGGGCAGTCACTTTTCTGCTCAAACGAACTACATCGTTCACGAAGATCACACGTTTCTTCTCTTAACTGACAAGCATTGGATGTTAGAGGACCAGTGCTTTGTATCAGTTTCAGAAGAAGAGTTGGACTAGATATGGTCCGTATATGTAGGAAACACCGTTCTTTTGTTCTCAGCACACTCACGTTTCCTGCTGTCTTAGAGACTCTAGAAAGCAAGAGCGTGCATCTCGCTCTAAAGCAGAGTGTGTTCCATGGATGAGAACGATGCTGTGTGTTTCCCTTCAGAAATGGAGTTAAATCCCAATCTCTGTGTCTTCCTACAAGCAAGACTTTGTTTCAGGTAACGGCAGTCACTTTTCAGCTCAAACGAACTACATCGTTCACTGAGCTCACACATTTCTCTTCTTAACAGACAAGCACTGGATGATAGAGGACCAGTATTTTGTATCAGTTTAAGAAGGAGACTTGGACTAGATATGGTCCGTATGTGTAGGAAACACAGTTCTTTTGTTCTCAGCCAAATCACGTTTCCTGCTGTCTTAGAGACTCTAGAAAGGAAGAGCGTGCTTCTTGTTCTAAAGCAGAGTGTGATCAATGGATTAGAACAAAGCTGTGTGTTTCACTTCAGAAATGGAGTTAAATCCCAGGCTCTGAGTCTTCCTACAAGCAAGATTTCATTTAAGGTAAGGGCAGTCACTTTTCTGCTCAAAGGAACTACATCGTTCATGAAGCTCACACGTTTCCCATCTTACTGACAAGCATTGGATGTTAGAGGACCAGTGCTTTGTATCAGTTTCAGAAGCAGATTTGGACTACATATGGTCCGTATGTGTAGGAAACTCCGTTCTTTGTTCTGGGCACACTCACGTTTCCTGCTCTCATAGAGACTCTAGAAAGCAAGAGAGTGCTTCTTGTTCTAAAGCAGAGTGTGATCAATCGATGAGAACAAAGCTGTGTGTTTCACTTCAGAAATGGTGTTAAATCCCAGGCTCTGAGTCTTCCTACAAGCAAGACTTCATTTCAGGTAAGGGCAGTCACTTTTCTGCTCAAACGAACTACATCGTTCACGAAGATCACACGTTTCTTATCTTAACAGACAAGCACTGGATGATAGAGGACCAGTATTTTGTATCAGTTTAAGAAGGAGAGTTGGACTAGATATGGTCCGTATGTGTAGGAAACACAGTTCTTTGTTCTCAGCCAAATCACGTTTCCTGCTGTCTTAGAGACTCTAGAAAGCAAGAGCGTGCTTATTGTTCTAAAGCAGAGTGTGATCAATGGATGAGAACACTGCTGTGTGTTTCACTTCAGAAATGGAGTTAAATCCCAGGCTCTGAGTCTTCCTACAAGCAAAACTTTGTTTCAGGTAAGGGCAGTCACTTTTCTGCTCAAACGAACTACATGGTTCATGAAGCTCTCACGTTTCCCATCTTAACTGACAAGCATTGGATGTTAGAGGACCAGTGCTTTGTATCAGTTTCAGAAGAAGAGTTGGACTACATATGGTCCTTATGTGTAGGAAACTCCGTTCTTTGTTCTGGGCACACTCAGATTTCCTGCTGTATTAGAGACTCTAGAAAGCAAGAGCGAGCTTCTCGCTCTAAAGCAGAGTGTGATCCCTGGATGAGAACTATGCTGTGTGTTTCCCTTCAGAAATGGAGTTAAATCCCAATCTCTGTGTCTTCCTACAAGCAAGACTTCGTTTCAGGTAACGGCAGTCACTTTTCAGCTCAAACGAACTACATCGTTCACTGAGCTCACACATTTCTCTTCTTAACAGACAAGCATTGGATGTTAGAGGAGCAGTGCTTTGTATCTGTTTAAGAAGGAGTGTTGGACTAGATATGGTCCGTATGTGTAGGAAACACTTTTCTTTTGTTCTCAGCACACTCACGTTTCCTGCTCTCATAGAGACTCTAGAAAGCAAGAGAGTGCTTCTTGTTCTAAAGCAGAGTGTGATCAATGGATGAGAACAAAGCTGTGTGTTTCACTTCAGAAATGGAGTTAAATCCCAGGCTCTGAGTCTTCCTACAAGCAAGACTTCGTTTAAGGTAAGGGCAGTCACTTTTCAGCTCAAACGAACTATATCGTTCACGAAGCTAGCACGTTTCTTATCTTCACAGACAAGCATTGGATGTTAGAGGACCAGTGCTTTGTATCAGTTTCAGAAGCAGAGTTGAACTAGATATGGTCCGTATGTGTAGGAAACACCGTTCTTTTGTTCTCATCACACAAACGTTTCCTGCTGTCTTAGAGACTCTAGAAAGGAAGAGCGTGCTTCTTGTTCTAAAGCAGAGTGTGATCAATGGATGATTACACTGCTGTGTGTTTCACTTCAGAATTGGAGTTAAATCCCAGGCTATGAGTCTTCCTACAAGCAAGACTTCGATTCAGGTCCGGGCAGTCACTTTTCTGCTCAAACGAACTACATCGTTCACGAAGATCACACGTTTCTCATCTTAAATGACAAGCAATGGATGTTGGAGGGTCAGTGCTTTGTATCAGATTCAGAAGCAGATTTGGACTACATATGGTCTGTATGTGTAGGAAACACCGTTCTTTTGTTCTGGGCACACTCAGATTACCTGCTATATTAGAGACTCTAAAAGCAACAGCATGCTTCTCGCTCTAAAGCAGAGGGTGATCCATGGATGAGAAAAATGCTATGTGTTCCCTTCAGAAATGGAGTTAAATCCCAGGCTCTGTGTCTTCCTCCAAGCAAGACTTCGTTTCAGGTAAGGGCAGTCACTTTTCAGCTCAAACGAACTACATCGTTCACGGAGCTCACACGTTTCTCATCTTAACAGACAAGCATTGGATGTTAGAGGACCAGTGCTTTGTATCAGTTTCAGAAGCAGAGTTGAACTAGATATGGTCCGTATGTGTAGGAAACACCGTTCTTTTGTTCTCATCACACAAACGTTTCCTGCTGTCTTAGAGACTCTAGAAAGGAAGAGCGTGCTTCTTGTTCTAAAGCAGAGTGTGATCAATGGATTAGAACAAAGCTGTGTGTTTCACTTCAGAAATGGAGTTAAATCCCAGGCTCTGAGTCTTCCTACAAGCAAGATTTCATTTAAGGTAAGGGCAGTCACTTTTCTTCTCAAAGGAACTACATCGTTCATGAAGCTCACACGTTTCCCATCTTAACTGACAAGCATTGGATGTTAGAGGACCAGTGCTTTGTATCAGTTTCAGAAGCAGATTTGGACTACATATGGTCCGTATGTGTAGGAAACTCCGTTCTTTGTTCTGGGCACACTCACGTTTCCTGCTCTCATAGAGACTCTAGAAAGCAAGAGAATGCTTCTTGTTCTAAAGCAGAGTGTGATCAATCGATGAGAACAAAGCTGTGTGTTTCACTTCAGAAATGGTGTTAAATCCCAGGCTCTGAGTCTTCCTACAAGCAAGACTTCATTTCAGGTAAGGGCAGTCACTTTTCTGCTCAAACGAACTACATCGTTCACGAAGATCACACGTTTCTTATCTTAACTGACAAGCATTGGATGTTAGAGGACCAGTGCTTTGTATCAGTTTCACAAGAAGAGTTGGACTAGATGTGGTCCGTATATGTAGGAAACACCGTTCTTTTGTTCTCAGCACACTCACGTTTCCTGCTGTCTTAGAGACTCTAGAAAGCAAGAGCGTGCATCTCGCTCTAAAGCAGAGTGTGTTCCATGGATGAGAACGATGCTGTGTGTTTCCCTTCAGAAATGGAGTTAAATCCCAATCTCTGTGTCTTCCTACAAGCAAGACTTCGTTTCAGGTAACGGCAGTCACTTTTCAGCTCAAACGAACTACATCGTTCACTGAGCTCACACATTTCTCTTCTTAACAGACAAGCACTGGATGATAGAGGACCAGTATTTTGTATCAGTTTAAGAAGGAGAGTTGGACTAGATATGGTCCGTATGTGTAGGAAACCCCTTTCTTTTGTTCTCAGCACACTCAAGTTTCCTGCTGTCTTAGAGACTCTAGAAAGCAAGAGCGTGCTTATTGTTCTAAAGCAGAGTGTGATCAATGGATGAGAACACTGCTGTGTGTTTCACTTCAGAAATGGAGTTAAATCCCAGGCTCTGAGTCTTCCTACAAGCAAGACTTCGTTTCAGGTAAGGGCAGTCACTTTTCTGCTCAAACGAACTACATGGTTCATGAAGCTCTCACGTTTCCCATCTTAACTGACAAGCATTGGATGTTAGAGGACCAGTGCTTTGTATCAGTTTCAGAAGAAGAGTTGGACTACATATGGTCCTTATGTGTAGGAAACTCCGTTCTTTGTTCTGGGCACAATCAGATTTCCTGCTGTATTAGAGACTCTAGAAAGCAAGAGCGAGCTTCTCGCTCTAAAGCAGAGTGTGATCCCTGGATGAGAACTATGCTGTGTGTTTCCCTTCAGAAATGGAGTTAAATCCCAATCTCTGTGTCTTCCTACAAGCAAGACTTCGTTTCAGGTAACGGCAGTCACTTTTCAGCTCAAACGAACTACATCTTTCACTGAGCTCACACATTTCTCTTCTTAACAGACAAGCATTGGATGTTAGAGGACCAGTGCTTTGTATCTGTTTAAGAAGGAGAGTTGGACTAGATATGGTCCGTATGTGTAGGAAACACTTTTCATTTGTTCTCAGCACACTCACATTTCCTGCTCTCATAGAGACTCTAGAAAGCAAGAGAGTGCTTCTTGTTCTAAAGCAGAGTGTGATCAATGGATGAGAACAAAGCTGTGTGTTTCACTTCAGAAATGGAGTTAAATCCCAGGCTCTGAGTCTTCCTACAAACAAGAGTTCGTTTCAGGTAAGGGCAGTCACTTTTCAGCTCAAACGAACTATATCGTTCACGAAGCTAGCACGCTTCTTATCTTCACAGACAAGCATTGGATGTTAGAGGACCAGTGCTTTGTATCAGTTTCAGAAGCAGAGTTGAACTAGTTATGGTCCGTACGTGTAGGAAACACCGTTCTTTTGTTCTCATCACACAAACGTTTCCTGCTGTCTTAGAGACTCTAGAAAGGAAGAGCGTGCTTCTTGTTCTAAAGCAGAGTGTGATCAATGGATGATTACACTGCTGTGTGTTTCACTTCAGAATTGGAGTTAAATCCCAGGCTCTGAGTCTTCCTACAAGCAAGACTTCGATTCAGGTACGGGCAGTCACTTTTCTGCTCAAACGAACAACATCCTTCACGGAGCTCACACGATTCTCATCTTAAATGACAAGCAATGGATGTTAGAGGACCAGTGCTTTGTATCAGTTTCAGAAGCAGATTTGGACTACATATGGTCTGTATGTGTAGGAAACACCGTTCTTTTGTTCTGGGCACACTCAGATTTCCTGCTGTATTAAAGACTCTAGAAACCAAGAGTCTGCCTCTCGCTCTAAAGCAGAGTGTGATCCATGGATGAGAACTATGCTGTGTGTTTCCCTTCAGAAATGGTGTTAAATCCCAATCTCTGTGTCTTCCTACAAGCAAGACTTCGTTTCAGGTAACGGCAGTCACTTTTCAGCTCAAATGAACTACATCTTTCACGAAGCTCACACGTTTCTTATCTTCACAGACAAGCATTGGATGTTAGGGCCAGTGCTTTGTATCAGTTTCAGAAGCAGAGTTGAACTAGATATGGTCCGTATGTGTAGGAAACACCGTTCTTTTGTTCTCAGCACACAAACGTTTCCTGCTGTCTTAGAGACTCTAGAAAGGAAGAGCGTGCTTCTTGTTCTAAAGCAGAGTGTGATCAATGGATTAGAACAAAGTTGTGTGTTTCACTTTAGAAATGGAGTTAAATCCCATGCTCTAAGTCTTCCTACAAGCAAGATTTCGTTTAAGGTAAGGGCAGTCACTTTTCTGCTCAAAGGAACTACATCGTTCATGAAGCTCACACGTTTCCCATCTTAACTGACAAGCATTGGATGTTAGAGGACCAGTGCTTTGTATCAGTTTCAGAAGCAGATTTGGACTACATATGGTCCGTATGTGTAGGAAACTCCGTTCTTTGTTCTGGGCACACTCACGTTTCCTGCTCTCATAGAGACTCTAGAAAGCAAGAGAGTGCTTCTTGTTCTAAAGCAGAGTGTGATCAATCGATGAGAACAAAGCTGTGTGTTTCACTTCAGAAATGGTGTTAAATCCCAGGCTCTGAGTCTTTCTACAAGCAAGACTTCATTTCAGGTAAGGGCAGTCACTTTTCTGCTCAAACGAACTACATCGTTCACGAAGATCACACGTTTCTTATCTTAACTGACAAGCATTGGATGTTAGAGGACCAGTGCTTTGTATCAGTTTCAGAAGCAGAGTTCGACTAGATATGGTCCGTATATGTAGGAAACACCGTTCTTTTGTTCTCAGCACACTCACGTTTCCTGCTGTCTTAGAGACTCTAGAAAGCAAGAGCGTGCATCTCGCTCTAAAGCAGAGTGTGTTCCATGGATGAGAACTATGCTGTGTGTTTCCCTTCAGAAATGGAGTTAAATCCCAATCTCTGTGTCTTCCTACAAGCAAGACTTCGTTTCAGGTAACGGCAGTCACTTTTCAGCTCAAACGAACTACATCTTTCACTGAGCTCACACATTTCTCTTCTTAAGAGACAAGCAATGGATGATAGAGGACCAGTATTTTGTATCAGTTTAAGAAGGAGAGTTGGAATAGATATGGTCCGTATGTATAGGAAACACAGTTCTTTTGTTCTCAGCCAAATCACATTTCTTGCTGTCTTAGAGACTCTAGAAAGCAAGAGCGTGCTTATTGTTCTAAAGCAGAGTGTGATCAATGGATGAGAACACTGCTGTGTGTTTCACTTCAGAAATGGAGTTAAATCCCAGGCTCTGAGTCTTCCTACAAGCAAGACTTCATTTCAGGTAAGGGCAGTCACTTTTCAGCTCAAACGAACTACATGGTTCATGAAGCTCTCACGTTTCCCATCTTAACTGACAAGCATTGGATGTTAGAGGACCAGTGCTTTGTATCAGTTTCAGAAGAAGAGTTGGACTACATATGGTCCTTATGTGTAGGAAACTCCGTTCTTTGTTCTGGGCACACTCAGATTTCCTGCTGTATTAGAGACTCTAGAAAGCAAGAGCGAGCTTCTCGCTCTAAAGCAGAGTGTGATCCCTGGATGAGAACTATGCTGTGTGTTTCCCTTCAGAAATGGAGTTAAATCCCAATCTCTGTGTCTTCCTACAAGCAAGACTTCGTTTCAGGTAACGGCAGTCACTTTTCAGCTCAAACGAACTACATCGTTCACTGAGCTCACACATTTCTCTTCTTAACAGACAAGCATTGGATGTTAGAGGACCAGTGCTTTGTATCTGTTTAAGAAGGAGAGTTGGACTAGATATGGTCCGTATGTGTAGGAAACACTTTTCTTTTGTTCTCAGCACACTCACGTTTCCTGCTCTCATAGAGACTCTAGAAAGCAAGAGAGTGCTTCTTGTTCTAAAGCAGAGTGTGATCAATGGATGAGAACAAAGCTGTGTGTTTCACTTCAGAAATGGAGTTAAATCCCAGGCTCTGAGTCTTCCTACAAGCAAGAGTTCGTTTCAGGTAAGGGCAGTCACTTTTCAGCTCAAAGGAACTATATCGTTCACGAAGCTAGCACGTTTCTTATCTTCACAGACAAGCATTGGATGTTAGAGGACCAGTGCTTTGTATCAGTTTCAGAAGCAGAGTTGAACTAGATATGGTCCGTAAGTGTAGGAAACACCGTTCTTTTGTTCTCATCACACAAACGTTTCCTGCTGTCTTAGAGACTCTAGAAAGGAAGAGCGTGCTTCTTGTTCTAAAGCAGAGTGTGATCAATGGATGATTACACTGCTGTGTGTTTCACTTCAGAATTCGAGTTAAATCCCAGGCTCTGAGTCTTCCTGCAAGCAAGACTTTGATTCAGGTACGGGCAGTCACTTTTCTGCTCAAATGAACAACATCGTTCACGGAGCTCACACGATTCTCATCTTAAATGACAAGCAATGGATGTTAGAGGACCAGTGCTTTGTATCAGTTTCAGAAGCAGATTTGGACTACATATGGTCTGTATGTGTAGGAAACACCGTTCTTTTGTTCTGGGCACACTCAGATTTCTTGCTGTATTAAAGACTCTAGAAACCAAGAGTGTTCCTCTCGCTCTAAAGCAGAGTGTGATCCATGGATGAGAACTATGCTGTGTGTTTCCCTTCAGAAATGGTGTTAAATCCCAATCTCTGTGTCTTCCTACAAGCAAGACTTCGTTTCAGGTAATGGCAGTCACTTTTCAGCTCAAACGAACTACATCGTTCACTGAGCTCACACATTTCTCTTCTTAACAGACAAGCACTGGATGATAGAGGACCAGTATTTTGTATCAGTTTAAGAAGGAGAGTTGGACTAGATATGGTCCGTATGTGTAGGAAACACAGTTCTTTTGTTCCCAGCCAAATCACGTTTCCTGCTGTCTTAGAGACTCTAGAAAGCAAGAGCGTGCTTATTGTTCTAAAGCAGAGTGTGATCAATGGATGAGAACACTGCTGTGTGTTTCCTTTCAGAAATGGAGTTAAATCCCAGGCTCTGAGTCTTCCTACAAGCAAGACTTCGTTTCAGGTAAGGGCAGTCACTTTTCAGCTCAAATGAACTACATCTTTCACGAAGCTCACACGTTTCTTATCTTCATAGACAAGCATTGGATGTTAGGGCCAGTGCTTTGTATCAGTTTCAGAAGTAGAGTTGAACTAGATATGGTCCGTATGTGTAGGAAACACCGTTCTTTTGTTCTCAGCACACAAACGTTTCCTGCTGTCTTAGAGACTCTAGAAAGGAAGAGCGTGCTTCTTGTTCTAAAGCAGAGTGTGATCAATGGATTAGAACAAAGCTGTGTGTTTCACTTCAGAAATGGAGTTAAATCCCATGCTCTGAGTCTTCCTACTAGCAAGATTTCGTTTCAGGTAACGGCAGTCACTTTTCAGCTCAAACGAACTACATCGTTCACTGAGCTCACACATTTCTCTTCTTAACAGACAAGTTCTGGATGATAGAGGACCAGTATTTTGTATCAGTTTAAGAAGGAGAGTTGGACTAGATATGGTCCGTATGTGTAGGAAACACAGTTCTTTTGTTCTCAGCCAAATCACGTTTCCTGCTGTCTTAGAGACTCTAGAAAGCAAGAGCGTGCTTATTGTTCTAAAGCAGAGTGTGATCAATGGATGAGAACACTGCTGTGTGTTTCCCTTCAGAAATGGAGTTAAATCCCAGGCTCTGAGTCTTCCTACAAGCAAGACTTCGTTTCAGGTAAGGGCAGTCACTTTTCAGCTCAAATGAACTACATCTTTCACGAAGCTCACACGTTTCTTATCTTCATAGACAAGCATTGGATGTTAGGGCCAGTGCTTTGTATCAGTTTCAGAAGCAGAGGTGAACTAGATATGGTCCGTATGTGTAGGAAACACCGTTCTTTTGTTCTCAGCACACAAACGTTTCCTGCTGTCTTAGAGACTCTAGAAAGGAAGAGCGTGCTTCTTGTTCTAAAGCAGAGTGTGATCAATGGATTAGAACAAAGCTGTGTGTTTCACTTCAGAAATGGAGTTAAATCCCATGCTCTGAGTCTTCCTACAAGCAAGATTTCGTTTAAGGTAAGGGCAGTCACTTTTCTGCTCAAAGGAACTACATCGTTCATGAAGCTCACGCGTTTCCCATCTTAACTGACAAGCATTGGATGTTAGAGGACCAGTGCTTTGTATCAGTTTCAGAAGCATATTTGGACTACATATGGTCCGTATGTGTAGGAAACTCCGTTCTTTGTTCTGGGCACACTCAGATTTCCTGCTGTATTAGAGACTCTAGAAAGCAAGAGCGAGCTTCTCGCTCTAAAGCAGAGTGTGATCCCTGGATGAGAACTATGCTGTGTGTTTCCCTTCAGAAATGGAGTTAAATCCCAATCTCTGTGTCTTCCTACAAGCAAGACTTCGTTTCAGGTAACGGCAGTCACTTTTCAGCTCAAACGAACTACATCTTTCACTGAGCTCACACATTTCTCTTCTTAACAGACAAGCATTGGATGTTAGAGGACCAGTGCTTTGTATCTGTTTAAGAAGGAGAGTTGGACTAGATATGGTCCGTATGTGTAGGAAACACTTTTCATTTGTTCTCAGCACACTCACATTTCCTGCTCTCATAGAGACTCTAGAAAGCAAGAGAGTGCTTCTTGTTCTAAAGCAGAGTGTGATCAATGGATGAGAACAAAGCTGTGTGTTTCACTTCAGAAATGGAGTTAAATCCCAGGCTCTGAGTCTTCCTACAAACAAGAGTTCGTTTCAGGTAAGGGCAGTCACTTTTCAGCTCAAACGAACTATATCGTTCACGAAGCTAGCACGCTTCTTATCTTCACAGACAAGCATTGGATGTTAGAGGACCAGTGCTTTGTATCAGTTTCAGAAGCAGAGTTGAACTAGTTATGGTCCGTACGTGTAGGAAACACCGTTCTTTTGTTCTCATCACACAAACGTTTCCTGCTGTCTTAGAGACTCTAGAAAGGAAGAGCGTGCTTCTTGTTCTAAAGCAGAGTGTGATCAATGGATGATTACACTGCTGTGTGTTTCACTTCAGAATTGGAGTTAAATCCCAGGCTCTGAGTCTTCCTACAAGCAAGACTTCGATTCAGGTACGGGCAGTCACTTTTCTGCTCAAACGAACAACATCCTTCACGGAGCTCACACGATTCTCATCTTAAATGACAAGCAATGGATGTTAGAGGACCAGTGCTTTGTATCAGTTTCAGAAGCAGATTTGGACTACATATGGTCTGTATGTGTAGGAAACACCGTTCTTTTGTTCTGGGCACACTCAGATTTCCTGCTGTATTAAAGACTCTAGAAACCAAGAGTCTGCCTCTCGCTCTAAAGCAGAGTGTGATCCATGGATGAGAACTATGCTGTGTGTTTCCCTTCAGAAATGGTGTTAAATCCCAATCTCTGTGTCTTCCTACAAGCAAGACTTCGTTTCAGGTAACGGCAGTCACTTTTCAGCTCAAATGAACTACATCTTTCACGAAGCTCACACGTTTCTTATCTTCACAGACAAGCATTGGATGTTAGGGCCAGTGCTTTGTATCAGTTTCAGAAGCAGAGTTGAACTAGATATGGTCCGTATGTGTAGGAAACACCGTTCTTTTGTTCTCAGCACACAAACGTTTCCTGCTGTCTTAGAGACTCTAGAAAGGAAGAGCGTGCTTCTTGTTCTAAAGCAGAGTGTGATCAATGGATTAGAACAAAGTTGTGTGTTTCACTTTAGAAATGGAGTTAAATCCCATGCTCTAAGTCTTCCTACAAGCAAGATTTCGTTTAAGGTAAGGGCAGTCACTTTTCTGCTCAAAGGAACTACATCGTTCATGAAGCTCACACGTTTCCCATCTTAACTGACAAGCATTGGATGTTAGAGGACCAGTGCTTTGTATCAGTTTCAGAAGCAGATTTGGACTACATATGGTCCGTATGTGTAGGAAACTCCGTTCTTTGTTCTGGGCACACTCACGTTTCCTGCTCTCATAGAGACTCTAGAAAGCAAGAGAGTGCTTCTTGTTCTAAAGCAGAGTGTGATCAATCGATGAGAACAAAGCTGTGTGTTTCACTTCAGAAATGGTGTTAAATCCCAGGCTCTGAGTCTTTCTACAAGCAAGACTTCATTTCAGGTAAGGGCAGTCACTTTTCTGCTCAAACGAACTACATCGTTCACGAAGATCACACGTTTCTTATCTTAACTGACAAGCATTGGATGTTAGAGGACCAGTGCTTTGTATCAGTTTCAGAAGCAGAGTTCGACTAGATATGGTCCGTATATGTAGGAAACACCGTTCTTTTGTTCTCAGCACACTCACGTTTCCTGCTGTCTTAGAGACTCTAGAAAGCAAGAGCGTGCATCTCGCTCTAAAGCAGAGTGTGTTCCATGGATGAGAACTATGCTGTGTGTTTCCCTTCAGAAATGGAGTTAAATCCCAATCTCTGTGTCTTCCTACAAGCAAGACTTCGTTTCAGGTAACGGCAGTCACTTTTCAGCTCAAACGAACTACATCTTTCACTGAGCTCACACATTTCTCTTCTTAAGAGACAAGCAATGGATGATAGAGGACCAGTATTTTGTATCAGTTTAAGAAGGAGAGTTGGAATAGATATGGTCCGTATGTATAGGAAACACAGTTCTTTTGTTCTCAGCCAAATCACATTTCTTGCTGTCTTAGAGACTCTAGAAAGCAAGAGCGTGCTTATTGTTCTAAAGCAGAGTGTGATCAATGGATGAGAACACTGCTGTGTGTTTCACTTCAGAAATGGAGTTAAATCCCAGGCTCTGAGTCTTCCTACAAGCAAGACTTCATTTCAGGTAAGGGCAGTCACTTTTCAGCTCAAACGAACTACATGGTTCATGAAGCTCTCACGTTTCCCATCTTAACTGACAAGCATTGGATGTTAGAGGACCAGTGCTTTGTATCAGTTTCAGAAGAAGAGTTGGACTACATATGGTCCTTATGTGTAGGAAACTCCGTTCTTTGTTCTGGGCACACTCAGATTTCCTGCTGTATTAGAGACTCTAGAAAGCAAGAGCGAGCTTCTCGCTCTAAAGCAGAGTGTGATCCCTGGATGAGAACTATGCTGTGTGTTTCCCTTCAGAAATGGAGTTAAATCCCAATCTCTGTGTCTTCCTACAAGCAAGACTTCGTTTCAGGTAACGGCAGTCACTTTTCAGCTCAAACGAACTACATCGTTCACTGAGCTCACACATTTCTCTTCTTAACAGACAAGCATTGGATGTTAGAGGACCAGTGCTTTGTATCTGTTTAAGAAGGAGAGTTGGACTAGATATGGTCCGTATGTGTAGGAAACACTTTTCTTTTGTTCTCAGCACACTCACGTTTCCTGCTCTCATAGAGACTCTAGAAAGCAAGAGAGTGCTTCTTGTTCTAAAGCAGAGTGTGATCAATGGATGAGAACAAAGCTGTGTGTTTCACTTCAGAAATGGAGTTAAATCCCAGGCTCTGAGTCTTCCTACAAGCAAGAGTTCGTTTCAGGTAAGGGCAGTCACTTTTCAGCTCAAAGGAACTATATCGTTCACGAAGCTAGCACGTTTCTTATCTTCACAGACAAGCATTGGATGTTAGAGGACCAGTGCTTTGTATCAGTTTCAGAAGCAGAGTTGAACTAGATATGGTCCGTAAGTGTAGGAAACACCGTTCTTTTGTTCTCATCACACAAACGTTTCCTGCTGTCTTAGAGACTCTAGAAAGGAAGAGCGTGCTTCTTGTTCTAAAGCAGAGTGTGATCAATGGATGATTACACTGCTGTGTGTTTCACTTCAGAATTCGAGTTAAATCCCAGGCTCTGAGTCTTCCTGCAAGCAAGACTTTGATTCAGGTACGGGCAGTCACTTTTCTGCTCAAATGAACAACATCGTTCACGGAGCTCACACGATTCTCATCTTAAATGACAAGCAATGGATGTTAGAGGACCAGTGCTTTGTATCAGTTTCAGAAGCAGATTTGGACTACATATGGTCTGTATGTGTAGGAAACACCGTTCTTTTGTTCTGGGCACACTCAGATTTCTTGCTGTATTAAAGACTCTAGAAACCAAGAGTGTTCCTCTCGCTCTAAAGCAGAGTGTGATCCATGGATGAGAACTATGCTGTGTGTTTCCCTTCAGAAATGGTGTTAAATCCCAATCTCTGTGTCTTCCTACAAGCAAGACTTCGTTTCAGGTAATGGCAGTCACTTTTCAGCTCAAACGAACTACATCGTTCACTGAGCTCACACATTTCTCTTCTTAACAGACAAGCACTGGATGATAGAGGACCAGTATTTTGTATCAGTTTAAGAAGGAGAGTTGGACTAGATATGGTCCGTATGTGTAGGAAACACAGTTCTTTTGTTCCCAGCCAAATCACGTTTCCTGCTGTCTTAGAGACTCTAGAAAGCAAGAGCGTGCTTATTGTTCTAAAGCAGAGTGTGATCAATGGATGAGAACACTGCTGTGTGTTTCCCTTCAGAAATGGAGTTAAATCCCAGGCTCTGAGTCTTCCTACAAGCAAGACTTCGTTTCAGGTAAGGGCAGTCACTTTTCAGCTCAAATGAACTACATCTTTCACGAAGCTCACACGTTTCTTATCTTCATAGACAAGCATTGGATGTTAGGGCCAGTGCTTTGTATCAGTTTCAGAAGTAGAGTTGAACTAGATATGGTCCGTATGTGTAGGAAACACCGTTCTTTTGTTCTCAGCACACAAACGTTTCCTGCTGTCTTAGAGACTCTAGAAAGGAAGAGCGTGCTTCTTGTTCTAAAGCAGAGTGTGATCAATGGATTAGAACAAAGCTGTGTGTTTCACTTCAGAAATGGAGTTAAATCCCATGCTCTGAGTCTTCCTACTAGCAAGATTTCGTTTCAGGTAACGGCAGTCACTTTTCAGCTCAAACGAACTACATCGTTCACTGAGCTCACACATTTCTCTTCTTAACAGACAAGTTCTGGATGATAGAGGACCAGTATTTTGTATCAGTTTAAGAAGGAGAGTTGGACTAGATATGGTCCGTATGTGTAGGAAACACAGTTCTTTTGTTCTCAGCCAAATCACGTTTCCTGCTGTCTTAGAGACTCTAGAAAGCAAGAGCGTGCTTATTGTTCTAAAGCAGAGTGTGATCAATGGATGAGAACACTGCTGTGTGTTTCCCTTCAGAAATGGAGTTAAATCCCAGGCTCTGAGTCTTCCTACAAGCAAGACTTCGTTTCAGGTAAGGGCAGTCACTTTTCAGCTCAAATGAACTACATCTTTCACGAAGCTCACACGTTTCTTATCTTCATAGACAAGCATTGGATGTTAGGGCCAGTGCTTTGTATCAGTTTCAGAAGCAGAGGTGAACTAGATATGGTCCGTATGTGTAGGAAACACCGTTCTTTTGTTCTCAGCACACAAACGTTTCCTGCTGTCTTAGAGACTCTAGAAAGGAAGAGCGTGCTTCTTGTTCTAAAGCAGAGTGTGATCAATGGATTAGAACAAAGCTGTGTGTTTCACTTCAGAAATGGAGTTAAATCCCATGCTCTGAGTCTTCCTACAAGCAAGATTTCGTTTAAGGTAAGGGCAGTCACTTTTCTGCTCAAAGGAACTACATCGTTCATGAAGCTCACGCGTTTCCCATCTTAACTGACAAGCATTGGATGTTAGAGGACCAGTGCTTTGTATCAGTTTCAGAAGCATATTTGGACTACATATGGTCCGTATGTGTAGGAAACTCCTTTCTTTGTTCTGGGCACACTCACGTTTCCTGCTCTCATAGAGACTCTAGAAAGCAAGAGAGTGCTTCTTGTTCTAAAGCAGAGTGTGATCAATCGATGAGAACAAAGCTGTGTGTTTCACTTCAGAAATGCTGTTAAATCCCATGCTCTGAGTCTTCCTACAAGCAAGACTTCATTTCAGGTAAGGGCAGTCACTTTTCTGCTCAAACGAACTACATCGTTCACGAAGATCACACGTTTCTTCTCTTAACTGACAAGCATTGGATGTTAGAGGACCAGTGCTTTGTATCAGTTTCAGAAGAAGAGTTGGACTAGATATGGTCCGTATATGTAGGAAACACCGTTCTTTTGTTCTCAGCACACTCACGTTTCCTGCTGTCTTAGAGACTCTAGAAAGCAAGAGCGTGCATCTCGCTCTAAAGCAGAGTGTGTTCCATGGATGAGAACGATGCTGTGTGTTTCCCTTCAGAAATGGAGTTAAATCCCAATCTCTGTGTCTTCCTACAAGCAAGACTTTGTTTCAGGTAACGGCAGTCACTTTTCAGCTCAAACGAACTACATCGTTCACTGAGCTCACACATTTCTCTTCTTAACAGACAAGCACTGGATGATAGAGGACCAGTATTTTGTATCAGTTTAAGAAGGAGAGTTGGACTAGATATGGTCCGTATGTGTAGGAAACACAGTTCTTTTGTTCTCAGCCAAATCACGTTTCCTGCTGTCTTAGAGACTCTAGAAAGGAAGAGCGTGCTTCTTGTTCTAAAGCAGAGTGTGATCAATGGATTAGAACAAAGCTGTGTGTTTCACTTCAGAAATGGAGTTAAATCCCAGGCTCTGAGTCTTCCTACAAGCAAGATTTCATTTAAGGTAAGGGCAGTCACTTTTCTGCTCAAAGGAACTACATCGTTCATGAAGCTCACACGTTTCCCATCTTACTGACAAGCATTGGATGTTAGAGGACCAGTGCTTTGTATCAGTTTCAGAAGCAGATTTGGACTACATATGGTCCGTATGTGTAGGAAACTCCGTTCTTTGTTCTGGGCACACTCACGTTTCCTGCTCTCATAGAGACTCTAGAAAGCAAGAGAGTGCTTCTTGTTCTAAAGCAGAGTGTGATCAATCGATGAGAACAAAGCTGTGTGTTTCACTTCAGAAATGGTGTTAAATCCCAGGCTCTGAGTCTTCCTACAAGCAAGACTTCATGTCAGGTAAGGGCAGTCACTTTTCTGCTCAAACGAACTACATCGTTCACGAAGATCACACGTTTCTTATCTTAACAGACAAGCACTGGATGATAGAGGACCAGTATTTTGTATCAGTTTAAGAAGGAGAGTTGGACTAGATATGGTCCGTATGTGTAGGAAACACAGTTCTTTGTTCTCAGCCAAATCACGTTTCCTGCTGTCTTAGAGACTCTAGAAAGCAAGAGCGTGCTTATTGTTCTAAAGCAGAGTGTGATCAATGGATGAGAACACTGCTGTGTGTTTCACTTCAGAAATGGAGTTAAATCCCAGGCTCTGAGTCTTCCTACAAGCAAAACTTTGTTTCAGGTAAGGGCAGTCACTTTTCTGCTCAAACGAACTACATGGTTCATGAAGCTCTCATGTTTCCCATCTTAACTGACAAGCATTGGATGTTAGAGGACCAGTGCTTTGTATCAGTTTCAGAAGAAGAGTTGGACTACATATGGTCCTTATGTGTAGGAAACTCCGTTCTTTGTTCTGGGCACACTCAGATTTCCTGCTGTATTAGAGACTCTAGAAAGCAAGAGCGAGCTTCTCGCTCTAAAGCAGAGTGTGATCCCTGGATGAGAACTATGCTGTGTGTTTCCCTTCAGAAATGGAGTTAAATCCCAATCTCTGTGTCTTCCTACAAGCAAGACTTCGTTTCAGGTAACGGCAGTCACTTTTCAGCTCAAACGAACTACATCGTTCACTGAGCTCACACATTTCTCTTCTTAACAGACAAGCATTGGATGTTAGAGGAGCAGTGCTTTGTATCTGTTTAAGAAGGAGTGTTGGACTAGATATGGTCCGTATGTGTAGGAAACACTTTTCTTTTGTTCTCAGCACACTCACGTTTCCTGCTCTCATAGAGACTCTAGAAAGCAAGAGAGTGCTTCTTGTTCTAAAGCAGAGTGTGATCAATGGATGAGAACAAAGCTGTGTGTTTCACTTCAGAAATGGAGTTAAATCCCAGGCTCTGAGTCTTCCTACAAGCAAGACTTCGTTTAAGGTAAGGGCAGTCACTTTTCAGCTCAAACGAACTATATCGTTCACGAAGCTAGCACGTTTCTTATCTTCACAGACAAGCATTGGATGTTAGAGGACCAGTGCTTTGTATCAGTTTCAGAAGCAAGGTTGAACTAGATATTGTCCGTATGTGTAGGAAACACCGTTCTTTTGTTCTCATCACACAAACGTTTCCTGCTGTCTTAGAGACTCTAGAAAGGAAGAGCGTGCTTCTTGTTCTAAAGCAGAGTGTGATCAATGGATGATTACACTGCTGTGTGTTTCACTTCAGAATTGGAGTTAAATCCCAGGCTATGAGTCTTCCTACAAGCAAGACTTCGATTCAGGTCCGGGCAGTCACTTTTCTGCTCAAACGAACTACATCGTTCACGAAGATCACACGTTTCTCATCTTAAATGACAAGCAATGGATGTTGGAGGGTCAGTGCTTTGTATCAGATTCAGAAGCAGATTTGGACTACATATGGTCTGTATGTGTAGGAAACACCGTTCTTTTGTTCTGGGCACACTCAGATTACCTGCTATATTAGAGACTCTAAAAGCAACAGCATGCTTCTCGCTCTAAAGCAGAGGGTGATCCATGGATGAGAAAAATGCTATGTGTTCCCTTCAGAAATGGAGTTAAATCCCAGGCTCTGTGTCTTCCTCCAAGCAAGACTTCGTTTCAGGTAAGGGCAGTCACTTTTCAGCTCAAACGAACTACATCGTTCACGGAGCTCACACGTTTCTCATCTTAACAGACAAGCATTGGATGTTAGAGGACCAGTGCTTCGTATCAGTTTAAGAAGCAGAGTTGGACTAGATATGGTCCGTATGTGTAGGAAACACAGTTCTTTTGTTCTCAGCAAAATCACGTTTCCTGCTGTCTTAGAGACTCTAGAAAGCAAGAGCGTGCTTCTTGTTCTG
This sequence comes from Onychomys leucogaster, assembly GCA_949786385.1. Classification (NCBI taxonomy): domain Eukaryota; kingdom Metazoa; phylum Chordata; class Mammalia; order Rodentia; family Cricetidae; genus Onychomys; species Onychomys leucogaster. Next base: position 1,342,179 of record CATKUP010000018.1, on the reverse strand, counting down.
AAGCAGAGTATGATCAATTGATGAGAACACTGCTGAGTGTTTCACTTCAGAAATGGAGTTAAATCCCAGGCTCTGAGTCTTCCTACAAGCAAGATTTCGTTTAAGGTAAGGGCAGTCACTTTTCTGCTCAAAGGAACTACATCGTTCATGAAGCTCACACGTTTCCCATCTTAACTGACAAGCATTGGATGTTAGAGGACCAGTGCTTTGTATCAGTTTCAGAAGCATATTTGGACTACATATGGTCCGTATGTGTAGGAAACTCCTTTCTTTGTTCTGGGCACACTCACGTTTCCTGCTCTCATAGAGACTCTAGAAAGCAAGAGAGTGCTTCTTGTTCTAAAGCAGAGTGTGATCAATCGATGAGAACAAAGCTGTGTGTTTCACTTCAGAAATGCTGTTAAATCCCATGCTCTGAGTCTTCCTACAAGCAAGACTTCATTTCAGGTAAGGGCAGTCACTTTTCTGCTCAAACGAACTACATCGTTCACGAAGATCACACGTTTCTTCTCTTAACTGACAAGCATTGGATGTTAGAGGACCAGTGCTTTGTATCAGTTTCAGAAGAAGAGTTGGACTAGATATGGTCCGTATATGTAGGAAACACCGTTCTTTTGTTCTCAGCACACTCACGTTTCCTGCTGTCTTAGAGACTCTAGAAAGCAAGAGCGTGCATCTCGCTCTAAAGCAGAGTGTGTTCCATGGATGAGAACGATGCTGTGTGTTTCCCTTCAGAAATGGAGTTAAATCCCAATCTCTGTGTCTTCCTACAAGCAAGACTTTGTTTCAGGTAACGGCAGTCACTTTTCAGCTCAAACGAACTACATCGTTCACTGAGCTCACACATTTCTCTTCTTAACAGACAAGCACTGGATGATAGAGGACCAGTATTTTGTATCAGTTTAAGAAGGAGAGTTGGACTAGATATGGTCCGTATGTGTAGGAAACACAGTTCTTTTGTTCTCAGCCAAATCACGTTTCCTGCTGTCTTAGAGACTCTAGAAAGGAAGAGCGTGCTTCTTGTTCTAAAGCAGAGTGTGATCAATGGATTAGAACAAAGCTGTGTGTTTCACTTCAGAAATGGAGTTAAATCCCAGGCTCTGAGTCTTCCTACAAGCAAGATTTCATTTAAGGTAAGGGCAGTCACTTTTCTGCTCAAAGGAACTACATCGTTCATGAAGCTCACACGTTTCCCATCTTACTGACAAGCATTGGATGTTAGAGGACCAGTGCTTTGTATCAGTTTCAGAAGCAGATTTGGACTACATATGGTCCGTATGTGTAGGAAACTCCGTTCTTTGTTCTGGGCACACTCACGTTTCCTGCTCTCATAGAGACTCTAGAAAGCAAGAGAGTGCTTCTTGTTCTAAAGCAGAGTGTGATCAATCGATGAGAACAAAGCTGTGTGTTTCACTTCAGAAATGGTGTTAAATCCCATGCTCTGAGTCTTCCTACAAGCAAGACTTCATTTCAGGTAAGGGCAGTCACTTTTCTGCTCAAACGAACTACATCGTTCACGAAGATCACACGTTTCTTATCTTAACAGACAAGCACTGGATGATAGAGGACCAGTATTTTGTATCAGTTTAAGAAGGAGAGTTGGACTAGATATGGTCCGTATGTGTAGGAAACACAGTTCTTTGTTCTCAGCCAAATCACGTTTCCTGCTGTCTTAGAGACTCTAGAAAGCAAGAGCGTGCTTATTGTTCTAAAGCAGAGTGTGATCAATGGATGAGAACACTGCTGTGTGTTTCACTTCAGAAATGGAGTTAAATCCCAGGCTCTGAGTCTTCCTACAAGCAAAACTTTGTTTCAGGTAAGGGCAGTCACTTTTCTGCTCAAACGAACTACATGGTTCATGAAGCTCTCACGTTTCCCATCTTAACTGACAAGCATTGGATGTTAGAGGACCAGTGCTTTGTATCAGTTTTAGAAGAAGAGTTGGACTACATATGGTCCTTATGTGTAGGAAACTCCGTTCTTTGTTCTGGGCACACTCAGATTTCCTGCTGTATTAGAGACTCTAGAAAGCAAGAGCGAGCTTCTCGCTCTAAAGCAGAGTGTGATCCCTGGATGAGAACTATGCTGTGTGTTTCCCTTCAGAAATGGAGTTAAATCCCAATCTCTGTGTCTTCCTACAAGCAAGACTTCGTTTCAGGTAACGGCAGTCACTTTTCAGCTCAAACGAACTACATCGTTCACTGAGCTCACACATTTCTCTTCTTAACAGACAAGCATTGGATGTTAGAGGAGCAGTGCTTTGTATCTGTTTAAGAAGGAGTGTTGGACTAGATATGGTCCGTATGTGTAGGAAACACTTTTCTTTTGTTCTCAGCACACTCACGTTTCCTGCTCTCATAGAGACTCTAGAAAGCAAGAGAGTGCTTCTTGTTCTAAAGCAGAGTGTGATCAATGGATGAGAACAAAGCTGTGTGTTTCACTTCAGAAATGGAGTTAAATCCCAGGCTCTGAGTCTTCCTACAAGCAATAGTTCGTTTAAGGTAAGGGCAGTCACTTTTCAGCTCAAACGAACTATATCGTTCACGAAGCTAGCACGTTTCTTATCTTCACAGACAAGCATTGGATGTTAGAGGACCAGTGCTTTGTATCAGTTTCAGAAGCAGAGTTGAACTAGATATGGTCCGTATGTGTAGGAAACACCGTTCTTTTGTTCTCATCACACAAACGTTTCCTGCTGTCTTAGAGACTCTAGAAAGGAAGAGCGTGCTTCTTGTTCTAAAGCAGAGTGTGATCAATGGATTAGAACAAAGCTGTGTGTTTCACTTCAGAAATGGAGTTAAATCCCAGGCTCTGAGTCTTCCTACAAGCAAGATTTCATTTAAGGTAAGGGCAGTCACTTTTCTTCTCAAAGGAACTACATCGTTCATGAAGCTCACACGTTTCCCATCTTAACTGACAAGCATTGGATGTTAGAGGACCAGTGCTTTGTATCAGTTTCAGAAGCAGATTTGGACTACATATGGTCCGTATGTGTAGGAAACTCCGTTCTTTGTTCTGGGCACACTCACGTTTCCTGCTCTCATAGAGACTCTAGAAAGCAAGAGAATGCTTCTTGTTCTAAAGCAGAGTGTGATCAATCGATGAGAACAAAGCTGTGTGTTTCACTTCAGAAATGGTGTTAAATCCCAGGCTCTGAGTCTTCCTACAAGCAAGACTTCATTTCAGGTAAGGGCAGTCACTTTTCTGCTCAAACGAACTACATCGTTCACGAAGATCACACGTTTCTTATCTTAACTGACAAGCATTGGATGTTAGAGGACCAGTGCTTTGTATCAGTTTCACAAGAAGAGTTGGACTAGATGTGGTCCGTATATGTAGGAAACACCGTTCTTTTGTTCTCAGCACACTCACGTTTCCTGCTGTCTTAGAGACTCTAGAAAGCAAGAGCGTGCATCTCGCTCTAAAGCAGAGTGTGTTCCATGGATGAGAACGATGCTGTGTGTTTCCCTTCAGAAATGGAGTTAAATCCCAATCTCTGTGTCTTCCTACAAGCAAGACTTCGTTTCAGGTAACGGCAGTCACTTTTCAGCTCAAACGAACTACATCGTTCACTGAGCTCACACATTTCTCTTCTTAACAGACAAGCACTGGATGATAGAGGACCAGTATTTTGTATCAGTTTAAGAAGGAGAGTTGGACTAGATATGGTCCGTATGTGTAGGAAACCCCTTTCTTTTGTTCTCAGCACACTCAAGTTTCCTGCTGTCTTAGAGACTCTAGAAAGCAAGAGCGTGCTTATTGTTCTAAAGCAGAGTGTGATCAATGGATGAGAACACTGCTGTGTGTTTCACTTCAGAAATGGAGTTAAATCCCAGGCTCTGAGTCTTCCTACAAGCAAGACTTCGTTTCAGGTAAGGGCAGTCACTTTTCTGCTCAAACGAACTACATGGTTCATGAAGCTCTCACGTTTCCCATCTTAACTGACAAGCATTGGATGTTAGAGGACCAGTGCTTTGTATCAGTTTCAGAAGAAGAGTTGGACTACATATGGTCCTTATGTGTAGGAAACTCCGTTCTTTGTTCTGGGCACACTCAGATTTCCTGCTGTATTAGAGACTCTAGAAAGCAAGAGCGAGCTTCTCGCTCTAAAGCAGAGTGTGATCCCTGGATGAGAACTATGCTGTGTGTTTCCCTTCAGAAATGGAGTTAAATCCCAATCTCTGTGTCTTCCTACAAGCAAGACTTCGTTTCAGGTAACGGCAGTCACTTTTCAGCTCAAACGAACTACATCGTTCACTGAGCTCACACATTTCTCTTCTTAACAGACAAGCATTGGATGTTAGAGGACCAGTGCTTTGTATCTGTTTAAGAAGGAGAGTTGGACTAGATATGGTCCGTATGTGTAGGAAACACTTTTCATTTGTTCTCAGCACACTCACATTTCCTGCTCTCATAGAGACTCTAGAAAGCAAGAGAGTGCTTCTTGTTCTAAAGCAGAGTGTGATCAATGGATGAGAACAAAGCTGTGTGTTTCACTTCAGAAATGGAGTTAAATCCCAGGCTCTGAGTCTTCCTACAAACAAGAGTTCGTTTCAGGTAAGGGCAGTCACTTTTCAGCTCAAACGAACTATATCGTTCACGAAGCTAGCACGCTTCTTATCTTCACAGACAAGCATTGGATGTTAGAGGACCAGTGCTTTGTATCAGTTTCAGAAGCAGAGTTGAACTAGTTATGGTCCGTACGTGTAGGAAACACCGTTCTTTTGTTCTCATCACACAAACGTTTCCTGCTGTCTTAGAGACTCTAGAAAGGAAGAGCGTGCTTCTTGTTCTAAAGCAGAGTGTGATCAATGGATGATTACACTGCTGTGTGTTTCACTTCAGAATTGGAGTTAAATCCCAGGCTCTGAGTCTTCCTACAAGCAAGACTTCGATTCAGGTACGGGCAGTCACTTTTCTGCTCAAACGAACAACATCCTTCACGGAGCTCACACGATTCTCATCTTAAATGACAAGCAATGGATGTTAGAGGACCAGTGCTTTGTATCAGTTTCAGAAGCAGATTTGGACTACATATGGTCTGTATGTGTAGGAAACACCGTTCTTTTGTTCTGGGCACACTCAGATTTCCTGCTGTATTAAAGACTCTAGAAACCAAGAGTCTGCCTCTCGCTCTAAAGCAGAGTGTGATCCATGGATGAGAACTATGCTGTGTGTTTCCCTTCAGAAATGGTGTTAAATCCCAATCTCTGTGTCTTCCTACAAGCAAGACTTCGTTTCAGGTAACGGCAGTCACTTTTCAGCTCAAATGAACTACATCTTTCACGAAGCTCACACGTTTCTTATCTTCACAGACAAGCATTGGATGTTAGGGCCAGTGCTTTGTATCAGTTTCAGAAGCAGAGTTGAACTAGATATGGTCCGTATGTGTAGGAAACACCGTTCTTTTGTTCTCAGCACACAAACGTTTCCTGCTGTCTTAGAGACTCTAGAAAGGAAGAGCGTGCTTCTTGTTCTAAAGCAGAGTGTGATCAATGGATTAGAACAAAGTTGTGTGTTTCACTTTAGAAATGGAGTTAAATCCCATGCTCTAAGTCTTCCTACAAGCAAGATTTCGTTTAAGGTAAGGGCAGTCACTTTTCTGCTCAAAGGAACTACATCGTTCATGAAGCTCACACGTTTCCCATCTTAACTGACAAGCATTGGATGTTAGAGGACCAGTGCTTTGTATCAGTTTCAGAAGCAGATTTGGACTACATATGGTCCGTATGTGTAGGAAACTCCGTTCTTTGTTCTGGGCACACTCACGTTTCCTGCTCTCATAGAGACTCTAGAAAGCAAGAGAGTGCTTCTTGTTCTAAAGCAGAGTGTGATCAATCGATGAGAACAAAGCTGTGTGTTTCACTTCAGAAATGGTGTTAAATCCCAGGCTCTGAGTCTTTCTACAAGCAAGACTTCATTTCAGGTAAGGGCAGTCACTTTTCTGCTCAAACGAACTACATCGTTCACGAAGATCACACGTTTCTTATCTTAACTGACAAGCATTGGATGTTAGAGGACCAGTGCTTTGTATCAGTTTCAGAAGCAGAGTTCGACTAGATATGGTCCGTATATGTAGGAAACACCGTTCTTTTGTTCTCAGCACACTCACGTTTCCTGCTGTCTTAGAGACTCTAGAAAGCAAGAGCGTGCATCTCGCTCTAAAGCAGAGTGTGTTCCATGGATGAGAACTATGCTGTGTGTTTCCCTTCAGAAATGGAGTTAAATCCCAATCTCTGTGTCTTCCTACAAGCAAGACTTCGTTTCAGGTAACGGCAGTCACTTTTCAGCTCAAACGAACTACATCGTTCACTGAGCTCACACATTTCTCTTCTTAAGAGACAAGCAATGGATGATAGAGGACCAGTATTTTGTATCAGTTTAAGAAGGAGAGTTGGAATAGATATGGTCCGTATGTATAGGAAACACAGTTCTTTTGTTCTCAGCCAAATCACATTTCTTGCTGTCTTAGAGACTCTAGAAAGCAAGAGCGTGCTTCTTGTTCTAAAGCAGAGTGTGATCAATGGATGAGAACACTGCTGTGTGTTTCACTTCAGAAATGGAGTTAAATCCCAGGCTCTGAGTCTTCCTACAAGCAAGACTTCATTTCAGGTAAGGGCAGTCACTTTTCAGCTCAAACGAACTACATGGTTCATGAAGCTCTCACGTTTCCCATCTTAACTGACAAGCATTGGATGTTAGAGGACCAGTGCTTTGTATCAGTTTCAGAAGAAGAGTTGGACTACATATGGTCCTTATGTGTAGGAAACTCCGTTCTTTGTTCTGGGCACACTCAGATTTCCTGCTGTATTAGAGACTCTAGAAAGCAAGAGCGAGCTTCTCGCTCTAAAGCAGAGTGTGATCCCTGGATGAGAACTATGCTGTGTGTTTCCCTTCAGAAATGGAGTTAAATCCCAATCTCTGTGTCTTCCTACAAGCAAGACTTCGTTTCAGGTAACGGCAGTCACTTTTCAGCTCAAACGAACTACATCGTTCACTGAGCTCACACATTTCTCTTCTTAACAGACAAGCATTGGATGTTAGAGGACCAGTGCTTTGTATCTGTTTAAGAAGGAGAGTTGGACTAGATATGGTCCGTATGTGTAGGAAACACTTTTCTTTTGTTCTCAGCACACTCACGTTTCCTGCTCTCATAGAGACTCTAGAAAGCAAGAGAGTGCTTCTTGTTCTAAAGCAGAGTGTGATCAATGGATGAGAACAAAGCTGTGTGTTTCACTTCAGAAATGGAGTTAAATCCCAGGCTCTGAGTCTTCCTACAAGCAAGAGTTCGTTTCAGGTAAGGGCAGTCACTTTTCAGCTCAAAGGAACTATATCGTTCACGAAGCTAGCACGTTTCTTATCTTCACAGACAAGCATTGGATGTTAGAGGACCAGTGCTTTGTATCAGTTTCAGAAGCAGAGTTGAACTAGATATGGTCCGTAAGTGTAGGAAACACCGTTCTTTTGTTCTCATCACACAAACGTTTCCTGCTGTCTTAGAGACTCTAGAAAGGAAGAGCGTGCTTCTTGTTCTAAAGCAGAGTGTGATCAATGGATGATTACACTGCTGTGTGTTTCACTTCAGAATTCGAGTTAAATCCCAGGCTCTGAGTCTTCCTGCAAGCAAGACTTTGATTCAGGTACGGGCAGTCACTTTTCTGCTCAAATGAACAACATCGTTCACGGAGCTCACACGATTCTCATCTTAAATGACAAGCAATGGATGTTAGAGGACCAGTGCTTTGTATCAGTTTCAGAAGCAGATTTGGACTACATATGGTCTGTATGTGTAGGAAACACCGTTCTTTTGTTCTGGGCACACTCAGATTTCTTGCTGTATTAAAGACTCTAGAAACCAAGAGTGTTCCTCTCGCTCTAAAGCAGAGTGTGATCCATGGATGAGAACTATGCTGTGTGTTTCCCTTCAGAAATGGTGTTAAATCCCAATCTCTGTGTCTTCCTACAAGCAAGACTTCGTTTCAGGTAATGGCAGTCACTTTTCAGCTCAAACGAACTACATCGTTCACTGAGCTCACACATTTCTCTTCTTAACAGACAAGCACTGGATGATAGAGGACCAGTATTTTGTATCAGTTTAAGAAGGAGAGTTGGACTAGATATGGTCCGTATGTGTAGGAAACACAGTTCTTTTGTTCCCAGCCAAATCACGTTTCCTGCTGTCTTAGAGACTCTAGAAAGCAAGAGCGTGCTTATTGTTCTAAAGCAGAGTGTGATCAATGGATGAGAACACTGCTGTGTGTTTCCCTTCAGAAATGGAGTTAAATCCCAGGCTCTGAGTCTTCCTACAAGCAAGACTTCGTTTCAGGTAAGGGCAGTCACTTTTCAGCTCAAATGAACTACATCTTTCACGAAGCTCACACGTTTCTTATCTTCATAGACAAGCATTGGATGTTAGGGCCAGTGCTTTGTATCAGTTTCAGAAGTAGAGTTGAACTAGATATGGTCCGTATGTGTAGGAAACACCGTTCTTTTGTTCTCAGCACACAAACGTTTCCTGCTGTCTTAGAGACTCTAGAAAGGAAGAGCGTGCTTCTTGTTCTAAAGCAGAGTGTGATCAATGGATTAGAACAAAGCTGTGTGTTTCACTTCAGAAATGGAGTTAAATCCCATGCTCTGAGTCTTCCTACTAGCAAGATTTCGTTTCAGGTAACGGCAGTCACTTTTCAGCTCAAACGAACTACATCGTTCACTGAGCTCACACATTTCTCTTCTTAACAGACAAGTTCTGGATGATAGAGGACCAGTATTTTGTATCAGTTTAAGAAGGAGAGTTGGACTAGATATGGTCCGTATGTGTAGGAAACACAGTTCTTTTGTTCTCAGCCAAATCACGTTTCCTGCTGTCTTAGAGACTCTAGAAAGCAAGAGCGTGCTTATTGTTCTAAAGCAGAGTGTGATCAATGGATGAGAACACTGCTGTGTGTTTCCCTTCAGAAATGGAGTTAAATCCCAGGCTCTGAGTCTTCCTACAAGCAAGACTTCGTTTCAGGTAAGGGCAGTCACTTTTCAGCTCAAATGAACTACATCTTTCACGAAGCTCACACGTTTCTTATCTTCATAGACAAGCATTGGATGTTAGGGCCAGTGCTTTGTATCAGTTTCAGAAGCAGAGTTGAACTAGATATGGTCCGTATGTGTAGGAAACACCGTTCTTTTGTTCTCAGCACACAAACGTTTCCTGCTGTCTTAGAGACTCTAGAAAGGAAGAGCGTGCTTCTTGTTCTAAAGCAGAGTGTGATCAATGGATTAGAACAAAGCTGTGTGTTTCACTTCAGAAATGGAGTTAAATCCCATGCTCTGAGTCTTCCTACTAGCAAGATTTCGTTTCAGGTAACGGCAGTCACTTTTCAGCTCAAACGAACTACATCGTTCACTGAGCTCACACATTTCTCTTCTTAACAGACAAGTTCTGGATGATAGAGGACCAGTATTTTGTATCAGTTTAAGAAGGAGAGTTGGACTAGATATGGTCCGTATGTGTAGGAAACACAGTTCTTTTGTTCTCAGCCAAATCACGTTTCCTGCTGTCTTAGAGACTCTAGAAAGCAAGAGCGTGCTTATTGTTCTAAAGCAGAGTGTGATCAATGGATGAGAACACTGCTGTGTGTTTCCCTTCAGAAATGGAGTTAAATCCCAGGCTCTGAGTCTTCCTACAAGCAAGACTTCGTTTCAGGTAAGGGCAGTCACTTTTCTGCTCAAATGAACTACATCTTTCACGAAGCTCACACGTTTCTTATCTTCATAGACAAGCATTGGATGTTAGGGCCAGTGCTTTGTATCAGTTTCAGAAGCAGAGTTGAACTAGATATGGTTCGTATGTGTAGGAAACACCGTTCTTTTGTTCTCAGCACACAAACGTTTCCTGCTGTCTTAGAGACTCTAGAAAGGAAGAGCGTGCTTCTTGTTCTAAAGCAGAGTGTGATCAATGGATTAGAACAAAGCTGTGTGTTTCACTTCAGAAATGGAGTTAAATCCCATGCTCTGAGTCTTCCTACAAGCAAGATTTCGTTTAAGGTAAGGGCAGTCACTTTTCTGCTCAAAGGAACTACATCGTTCATGAAGCTCACGCGTTTCCCATCTTAACTGACAAGCATTGGATGTTAGAGGACCAGTGCTTTGTATCAGTTTCAGAAGCATATTTGGACTACATATGGTCCGTATGTGTAGGAAACTCCGTTCTTTGTCCTGGGCACACTCACGTTTCCTGCTCGCATAGAGACTCTAGAAAGCAAGAGAGTGCTTCTTGTTCTAAAGCAGAGTGTGATCAATCGATGAGAACAAAGCTGTGTGTTTCACTTCAGAAATGGTGTTAAATCCCAGGCTCTGAGTCTTCCTACAAGCAAGACTTCATTTCAGGTAAGGGCAGTCACTTTTCTGCTCAAACGAACTACATCGTTCACGAAGATCACACGTTTCTTATCTTAACTGACAAGCATTGGATGTTAGAGGACCAGTGCTTTGTATCAGTTTCAGAAGAAGAGTTGGACTAGATATGGTCCGTATATGTAGGAAACACCGTTATTTTGTACTCAGCACACTCACGTTTCCTGCTGTCTTAGAGACTCTAGAAAGCAAGAGCGTGCATCTCGCTCTAAAGCAGAGTGTGTTCCATGGATGAGAACTATGCTGTGTGTTTCCCTTCAGAAATGGAGTTAAATCCCAGGCTCTGAGTCTTCCTACAAGCAAAAGTTCGTTTCAGGTAAGGGCAGTCACTTTTCCGCTCAAACGAACTACATCATTCACGAAGATCACACGTTACTCAACTTCAAAGACAAGCATTGGATGTTAGAGGACCAGTGCTTTGTGTCAGTTTCAGAAACAGTATTGGACTAGATATGGTCCGTATGTGTAGGAAACACAGTACTTTTGTTCTCAGCATAATCACGTTTCCTGCTGTCTTAGAGACTCTAGAAAGCAAGAGCGTGCTTATTGTTCTAAAGCAGAGTGTGATCAATCGATGAGAACACTGCTGTGTGTTTCACTTCAGAAATGGAGTTAAATCCCAGGCTCTGAGTCTTCCTACAAGCAAGACTTCGTTTCAGGTAAGGGCAGTCACTTTTCTGCTCAAACGAACTACATGGTTCATGAAGCTCTCACGTTTCCCATCTTAACTGACAAGCATTGGATGTTAGAGGACCAGTGCTTTGTATCAGTTTCAGAAGAAGAGTTGGACTACATATGGTCCTTATGTGTAGGAAACTCCGTTCTTTGTTCTGGGCACACTCAGATTTCCTGCTGTATTAGAGACTCTAGAAAGCAAGAGCGAGCTTCTCGCTCTAAAGCAGAGTGTGATCCCTGGATGAGAACTATGCTGTGTGTTTCCCTTCAGAAATGGAGTTAAATCCCAATCTCTGTGTCTTCCTACAAGCAAGAGTTCGTTTCAGGTAAGGGCAGTCACTTTTCAGCTCAAACGAACTATATCGTTCACGAAGCTAGCATGTTTCTTATCTTCACAGACAAGCATTGGATGTTAAAGGACCAGTGCTTTGTATCAGTTTCAGAAGCAGAGTTGAACTAGATATGGTCCGTATGTGTAGGAAACACCGTTCTTTTGTTCTCATCACACAAACGTTTCCTGCTGTCTTAGAGACTCTAGAAAGCAAGAGCGTGCTTCTTGTTCTAAAGCAGAGTGTGATCAATGGATGATTACACTGCTGTGTGTTTCACTTCAGAATTGGAGTTAAATCCCAGGCTCTGAGTCTTCCTAAAATCAAGACTTCGATTCAGATATGGGCAGTCACTTTTCTGCTCAAACGAACAACATCGTTCACGGAGCTCACACGTTTCTCATCTTAAATGTCAAGCAATGGAAGTTAGAGGGTCAGTGCTTTGTATCAGTTTCAGAAGCAGATTTGGACTACATATGGTCTGTATGTGTAGGAAACACCGTTCTTTTGTCCTGGGCAAACTCAGATTTCCTGCTGTATTAAAGACTCTAGAAAGCAAGAGTGTGCCTCTCGCTCTAAAGCAGAGTGTGATCCATGGATGAGAAAAATGCTGTGTGTTTCCATTCAGAATTGGAGTTAAATCCCAGGCTCTGTGTCTTCCTACAAGCAAGACTTCGTTTCAGGTAAGGGCAGTCACTTTTCAGCTCAAACAAACTACTTCGTTCACGGAGCTCACACGTTTCTCATCTTAACAGACAAGCATTGGATGTTAGAGGACCAGTGCTTTGTATCAGTTTAAGAAGCAGAGTTGGACTAGATATGGTCCGTATGTGTAGGAAACGCCGTTCTTTGTTCTGGGCACACTCAGATTTCCTGCTGTATTAGAGACTCTAGAAAGCAAGAGCGTGCTTCTCGCTCTAAAGCAGAGTGTGATCCATGGATGAGAACTATGCTGTGTGTTTCCCTTCAGAAATGGAGTTAAATCCCAATCTCTGTGTCTTCCTACAAGCAAGACTTCGTTTCAGGTAACGGCAGTCACTTTTCAGCTCAAACGAACTACATCGTTCACTGAGCTCAAATATTTCTCTTCTTAACAGACAAGCATTGGATGTTAGAGGACCAGTGCTTTGTATCTGTTTAAGAGCCGAGTGGGACTAGATATGGTCCGTATGTGTAGAAAACACTTTTCTTTTGTTGTCAGCACACTCACGTTTCCTGCTCTCATAGAGACTCTAGAAAGCAAGAGAGTGCTTCTTGTTCTAAAGCAGAGTGTGATCAATGGATGAGAACAAAGCTGTGTGTTTCACTTCAGAAATGGAGTTAAATCCCAGGCTCTGAGTCTTCCTACAAGCAAGACGTCATTTAAGGTAAGGGCAGTCACTTTTCTGCTCAAACGAACTACATCGTTCATGAAGCTCACACGTTTCCCATCTTAACTGACAAGCATTGGATGTTAGAGGACCAGTGCTTTGTATCAGTTTCAGAAGAGGAGTTGGACTACATATGGTCCATATGTATAGGAAACTCCGTTCTTTGTTCTGGGCACACTCAGATTTCCTGCTGTATTAGAGACTCTGGAAAGCAAGAGCGTGCTTGTCGCTCTAAAGCACAGTGTGATCCATGGATGAGAACTATGCTGTGTGTTTCCCTTCAGAAATGGAGTTAAATCCCAATCTCTGTGTCTTCCTACAAGCAAGACTTTGTTTCAGGTAACGGCAGTCACTTTTCAGCTCAAAAGAACTACATCGTTCACTGAGCTCACACATTTCTCTTCTTAACAGACAAGCATTGGATATTAGAGGACCAGTGCTTTGTATCAGTTTAAGAAGGAGAGTTGGACTAGATAGGGTCCCTATGTGTAGGAAACACCTTTCTTTTGTTCTCAGCACACTCACGTTTCCTGCTGTCATAGAGACTCTAGAAAGCAAGAGAGTGCTTCTTGTTCTAAAGCAGAGTGTGATCAATCGATGAGAACAAAGCTGAGTGTTTCACTTCAGAAATGGAGTTAAATCCCAGGCTCTGAGTCTTCTTACAAGCAAGACTTCGTTTCTGGTAAGGGCAGTCACTTTTCTGCTCAAACGAACTACATCGTTCACGAAGATCACACGTTTCTTATCTTAACTGTCAAGCATTGGATGTTAGTGGACCAGTGCTTTGTATCAGTTTCAGAAGAAGACTTTGACTAGATATGGTCCGTATATGTAGGAAACACCTTTCTTTTGTTCTCAGCACATTCATGTTTCCTGCTGTGTTAGAGACTCTAGAAAGCAAGAGCGTGCTTCTCGCTCTAAAGCAGAGTGTGATCCATGGATGAGAACTATGCTGTGTGTTTCCCTTCAGAAATGGAGTTAAATCCCAATCTCTGTGTCTTCCTACAAGCAAGACTTCGTTTCAGGTAACAGCAGTCACTTTTCAGCTCAAACGAACTACATCATTCACTGAGCTCACACATTTCTCTTCTTAACAGACAAGCACTGGATGTTACAGGACCAGTGTTTTGTATCAGTTTAAGAAGGAGAGTTGGACTAGATATGGTCCGTAAGTGTAGGAAACACCGTTCATTTGTTCTCAGCACACTCAAGTTTCCTGCTGTCTTAGAGACTCTAGAAAGCAAGAGCGTGCTTCTTGTTATAAAGCAGAGTGTGATCAATGGATGAGAACACTGCTGTGTGTTTCACTTCAGATATGGAGTTAAATCCCAGGCTCTGAGTCTTCCTACAAGCAAGACTTCGTTTCAGGTAAGGGCAGTCACTTTTCCGCTCAAACGAACTACATCATTCACGAAGATCACACGTTTCTCATCTTCACAGACAAGCATTGGATGTTAGAGGAGCAGTGCTTTGTGTCAGTTTCAGAAACAGTATTGGACTAGATATGGTCCGTATGTGTAGGAAACACAGTACTTTTGTTCTCAGCATAATCACGTTTCCTGCTGTCTTAGAGACTCTAGAAAGCAAGAGCGTGCTCATTGTGCTAAAGCAGAGTGTGATCAATCGATGAGAACACTGCTGTGTGTTTCACTTCAGAAATGGAGTTAAATCCCAGGCTCTGAGTCTTCCTACAAGCAAGGCTTCGTTTCAGGTAAGGGCAGTCAATTTTCTGCTCAAACGAACTACATGGTTCATGAAGCTCTCACGTTTCCCATCTTAACTGACAAGCATTGGATGTTAGAGGACCAGTGCTTTGTATCAGTTTCAGAAGAAGAGTTGGACTACATATGGTCCTTATGTGTAGGAAACTCCGTTCTTTGTTCTGGGCACACTCAGATTTCTGCTGTATTAGAGACTCTAGAAAGCAAGAGCGTGCTTCTCGCTCTAAAGCAGAGTGTGATCCATGGATGATAACTATGCTGTGTGTTTCCCTTCAGAAATGGAGTTAAATCCCAATCTCTGTGTCTTCCTACAAGCAAGACTTCGTTTCAGGTAACGGCAGTCACTTTTCAGCTCAAACGAACTACATCGTTCACTGAGCTCACACATTTCTCTTCTTAACAGAAAAGCATTGGATGTTAGAGGACCAGTGCTTTGTATCTGTTTAAGAAGGAGAGTTGGACTAGATATGGTCCGTATGTGTAGGAAACATTTTTCTTTTGTTCTCAGCACACTCAAGTTTCCTGCTATCATAGAGACTCTAGAAAGCAAGAGAGTGCTTCTTGTTCTAAAGCAGAGTGTGATCAATGGATGAGAACAAAGCTGTGTGTTTCACTTCAGAAATGGAGTTAAATCCCATGCTCTGAGTCTTCCTACAAGCAAGACGTCGTTTAAGGTAAGGGCAGTCAATTTTCTGCTCAAACGATCTACATCGTTCATGAAGCTCACACGTTTCCCATCTTAACTGACAAGCATTGGATGTTAGAGGACCAGTGCTTTGTATAATTTCAGAAGAAGAGTTGGACTCCATATGGTCCGTATGTGTAGGAAACTCCGTTCTTTGTTCTGGGCACACTCAGATTTCCTGCTGTATTAGAGACTCTGGAAAGCAAGAGCGTGCTTCTCGCTCTAAAGCAGAGTGTGATCCATGGATGAGAACTATGCTGTGTGTTTCCCTTCAGAAATGGAGTTAAATCCCAATCTCTGTGTCTTCCTACAAGCAAGACATTGTATCAGGTAACAGCAGTCACTTTCAGCTCAAACGAACTACATCGTTCACTGAGCTCACACATTTCTCTTCTTAACAGACAAGCATTGGATATTAGAGGACCAGTGCTTTGTATCAGTTTAAGAGGGAGAGTTGGACTAGATATGGTCCGTATGTGTAGGAAACACCTTTCTTTTGTTCTCAGCACACTCACGTTTCCTGCTGTCATAGAGACTCTAGAAAGCAAGAGAGTGCTTCTTGTTCTAAAGCAGAGTGTGATCAATCAATGAGAACAAAGCTGCGTGTTTCACTTCAGAAATGGAGTTAAATCCCAGGCTCTGAGTCTTCCTAGAAGCAAGACTTCGTTTCAGGTAAGGGCAGTCAATTTTCTGCTCAAACGAACTACATCGTTCACGAAGATCACACGTTTCTTATCTTAACTGTCAAGCATTGGATGTTAGTGGACCAGTGCTTTGTATCAGTTTCAGAAGAAGACTTTGACTAGATATGGTCCGTATATGTAGGAAACACCTTTCTTTTGTCCTCAGCACATTCACGTTTCCTGCTGTGTTAGAGACTCTAGAAAGCAAGAGCGTGCTTCTCGCTCTAAAGCAGAGTGTGATCCATGGATGAGAACTATGCTGTGTGTTTCCCTTCAGAAATGGAGTTAAATCCCAATCTCTGTGTCTTCCTACAAGCAAGACTTCGTTTCAGGTAACGGCAGTCACTTTTCAGCTCAAACAAACTACATCGTTCACTGAGCTCAAATATTTCTCTTCTTAACAGACAAGCATTGGATGTTAGAGGACCAGTGCTTTGTATCTGTTTAAGAAGGAGAGTGGGACTAGATATGGTTCGTATGTGTAGAAAACACTTTTCTTTTGTTCTCAGCACACTCACGTTTCCTGCTCTCATAGAGACTCTAGAAAGCAAGAGCGTGCTTCTTGTTCTAAAGCAAAGTGTGATCAATGGATGAGAACAAAGCTGTGTGTTTCACTTCAGAAATGGAGTTAAATCCCAGGCTCTGAGTCTTCCTACAAGCAAGACGTCGTTTAAGGTAAGGGCAGTCACTTTTCTGCTCAAACGAACTACATCGTTCATGAAGCTCACACGTTTCCCATCTTAACTGACAAGCATTGGATGTTAGAGGACCAGTGCTTTGTATCAGTTTCAGAAGAGGAGTTGGACTACATATGGTCCATATGTGTAGGAAACTCCGTTCTTTGTTCTGGGCACACTCAGATTTCCTGCTGTATTAGAGACTCTGGAAAGCAAGAGCGTGCTTCTCGCTCTAAAGCACAGTGTGATCCATGGATGAGAACTATGCTGTGTGTTTCCCTTCAGAAATGGAGTTAAATCCCAATCTCTGTGTCTTCCTACAAGCAAGACTTTGTTTCAGGTAACGGCAGTCACTTTTCAGCTCAAAAGAACTACATCGTTCACTGAGCTCACACATTTCTCTTCTTAACAGACAAGCATTGGATATTAGAGGACCAGTGCTTTGTATCAGTTTAAGAAGGAGAGTTGGACTAGATATGGTCCGTATGTGTAGGAAACACCTTTCTTTTGTTCTCAGCACACTCACGTTTCCTGCTGTCTTAGAGACTCTAGAAAGCAAGAGCGTGCTTCTTGTTCTAAAGCAGAGTGTGATCAATGGATGAGAACACTGCTGTGTGTTTCACTTCAGATATGGAGTTAAATCCCAGGCTCTGAGTCTTCCTACAAGCAAGACTTCGTTTCAGGTAAGGGCAGTCACTTTTCTGCTCAAACGAACTACATCATTCACGAAGATCACACGTTTCTCATCTTAACAGACAAGCATTGGATGTTAGAGGACCAGTGCTTTGTGTCAGTTTCAGAAACAGAATTGGACTAGATATGGTCCGTAAGTGTAGGAAACACAGTTCTTTTGTTCTCAGCATAATCACGTTTCCTGCTGTCTTAGAGACTCTAGAAAGCAAGAGCGTGCTTATTGTTCTAAAGCAGAGTGTGATCAATCGATGAGAACACTGCTGTGTGTTTCACTTCAGAAATGGAGTGAAATCCCAGGCTCTGAGTTTTCCTACAAGCAAGACTTCGTTTCAGGTAAGGGCAGTCACTTTTCTGCTCAAACGAACTACATGGTTCATGAAGCGCACATGTTTCCCATCTTAACTGACAAGCATTGGATGTTAGAGGACCAGTGCTTTGTATCAGTTTCAGAAGAAGAGTTGGACTACATATGGTCCGTATGTGTAGGAAACTCTGTTCTTTGTACTGGGCACACTCAGATTTCCTGCTGTATTAGAGACTCTTGAAAGCAAGAGCGTGCTTCTCGCTCTAAAGCAGAGTGTGATCCATGGATGAGAACTATGCTGTGTGTTTCCCTTCAGAGATGGAGTTAAATCCCAGGCCCTGTGTCTTCCTACAAGCAAGACTTCGTTTCAGGTAACGGCAGTCACTTTTCAGCTCAAACGAACTACATCGTTCACTGAGCTCACACATTTCTCTTCTTAACAGAAAAGCATTGGATGTTAGAGGACCAGTGCTTTGTATCTGTTTAAGAAGGAGAGTTGGACTAGATATGGTCCGTATGTGTAGGAAACATTTTTCTTTTGTTCTCAGCACACTCACGTTTCCTGCTCTCATAGAGACTCTAGAAAGCAAGAGAGTGCTTCTTGTTCTAAAGCAAAGTGTGATCAATGGATGAGAACAAAGCTGTGTGTTTCACTTCAGAAATGGAGTTAAATCCCAGGCTCTGAGTCTTCCTACAAGCAAGACGTCGTTTAAGGTAAGGGCAGTCACTTTTCTGCTCAAACGAACTACATCGTTCATGAAGCTCACACGTTTCCCATCTTAACTGACAAGCATTGGATGTTAGAGGACCAGTGCTTTGTATCAGTTTCAGAAGAGGAGTTGGACTACATATGGTCCATATGTGTAGGAAACACCTTTCTTTTGTTCTCAGCACACTCACGTTTCCTGTTGTCATAGAGACTCTAGAAAGCAAGAGCGTGCTTCTTGTTCTAAAGCAGAGTGTGATCAATGGATGAGAACACTGCTGTGTGTTTCACTTCAGATATGGAGTTAAATCCCAGGCTCTGAGTCTTCATACAAGCAAGACTTCGTTTCAGGTAAGGGCAGTCACTTTTCTGCTCAAACGAACTACATCATTCACGAAGATCACACGTTTCTCATCTTAACAGACAAGCATTGGATGTTAGAGGACCAGTGCTTTGTGTCAGTTTCAGAAACAGAATTGGACTAGATATGGTCCGTAAGTGTAGGAAACACAGTTCTTTTGTTCTCAGCATAATCACGTTTCCTGCTGTCTTAGAGACTCTAGAAAGCAAGAGCGTGCTTATTGTTCTAAAGCAGAGTGTGATCAATCGATGAGAACACTGCTGTGTGTTTCACTTCAGAAATGGAGTGAAATCCCAGGCTCTGAGTTTTCCTACAAGCAAGACTTCGTTTCAGGTAAGGGCAGTCACTTTTCTGCTCAAACGAACTACATGGTTCATGAAGCGCACATGTTTCCCATCTTAACTGACAAGCATTGGATGTTAGAGGACCAGTGCTTTGTATCAGTTTCAGAAGAAGAGTTGGACTACATATGGTCCGTATGTGTAGGAAACTCTGTTCTTTGTACTGGGCACACTCAGATTTCCTGCTGTATTAGAGACTCTTGAAAGCAAGAGCGTGCTTCTCGCTCTAAAGCAGAGTGTGATCCATGGATGAGAACTATGCTGTGTGTTTCCCTTCAGAGATGGAGTTAAATCCCAGGCCCTGTGTCTTCCTACAAGCAAGACTTCGTTTCAGGTAACGGCAGTCACTTTTCAGCTCAAACGAACTACATCGTTCACTGAGCTCACACATTTCTCTTCTTAACAGAAAAGCATTGGATGTTAGAGGACCAGTGCTTTGTATCTGTTTAAGAAGGAGAGTTGGACTAGATATGGTCCGTATGTGTAGGAAACATTTTTCTTTTGTTCTCAGCACACTCACGTTTCCTGCTCTCATAGAGACTCTAGAAAGCAAGAGAGTGCTTCTTGTTCTAAAGCAAAGTGTGATCAATGGATGAGAACAAAGCTGTGTGTTTCACTTCAGAAATGGAGTTAAATCCCAGGCTCTGAGTCTTCCTACAAGCAAGACGTCGTTTAAGGTAAGGGCAGTCACTTTTCTGCTCAAACGAACTACATCGTTCATGAAGCTCACACGTTTCCCATCTTAACTGACAAGCATTGGATGTTAGAGGACCAGTGCTTTGTATCAGTTTCAGAAGAGGAGTTGGACTACATATGGTCCATATGTGTAGGAAACTCCGTTCTTTGTTCTGGGCACACTCAGATTTCCTGCTGTATTAGAGACTCTGGAAAGCAAGAGCGTGCTTCTCGCTCTAAAGCACAGTGTGATCCATGGATGAGAACTATGCTGTGTGTTTCCCTTCAGAAATGGAGTTAAATCCCAATCTCTGTGTCTTCCTACAAGCAAGACTTTGTTTCAGGTAACGGCAGTCACTTTTCAGCTCAAAAGAACTACATCGTTCACTGAGCTCACACATTTCTCTTCTTAACAGACAAGCATTGGATATTAGAGGACCAGTGCTTTGTATCAGTTTAAGAAGGAGAGTTGGACTAGATATGGTCCGTATGTGTAGGAAACACCTTTCTTTTGTTCTCAGCACACTCACGTTTCCTGCTGTCTTAGAGACTCTAGAAAGCAAGAGCGTGCTTCTTGTTCTAAAGCAGAGTGTGATCAATGGATGAGAACACTGCTGTGTGTTTCACTTCAGATATGGAGTTAAATCCCAGGCTCTGAGTCTTCCTACAAGCAAGACTTCGTTTCAGGTAAGGGCAGTCACTTTTCTGCTCAAACGAACTACATCATTCACGAAGATCACACGTTTCTCATCTTAACAGACAAGCATTGGATGTTAGAGGACCAGTGCTTTGTGTCAGTTTCAGAAACAGAATTGGACTAGATATGGTCCGTAAGTGTAGGAAACACAGTTCTTTTGTTCTCAGCATAATCACGTTTCCTGCTGTCTTAGAGACTCTAGAAAGCAAGAGCGTGCTTATTGTTCTAAAGCAGAGTGTGATCAATCGATGAGAACACTGCTGTGTGTTTCACTTCAGATATGGAGTGAAATCCCAGGCTCTGAGTTTTCCTACAAGCAAGACTTCGTTTCAGGTAAGGGCAGTCACTTTTCTGCTCAAACGAACTACATGGTTCATGAAGCGCACATGTTTCCCATCTTAACTGACAAGCATTGGATGTTAGAGGACCAGTGCTTTGTATCAGTTTCAGAAGAAGAGTTGGACTACATATGGTCCGTATGTGTAGGAAACTCTGTTCTTTGTACTGGGCACACTCAGATTTCCTGCTGTATTAGAGACTCTTGAAAGCAAGAGCGTGCTTCTCGCTCTAAAGCAGAGTGTGATCCATGGATGAGAACTATGCTGTGTGTTTCCCTTCAGAGATGGAGTTAAATCCCAGGCCCTGTGTCTTCCTACAAGCAAGACTTCGTTTCAGGTAACGGCAGTCACTTTTCAGCTCAAACGAACTACATCGTTCACTGAGCTCACACATTTCTCTTCTTAACAGAAAAGCATTGGATGTTAGAGGACCAGTGCTTTGTATCTGTTTAAGAAGGAGAGTTGGACTAGATATGGTCCGTATGTGTAGGAAACATTTTTCTTTTGTTCTCAGCACACTCAAGTTTCCTGCTGTCATAGAGACTCTAGAAAGCAAGAGAGTGCTTCTTGTTCTAAAGCAGAGTGTGATCAATGGATGAGAACAAAGCTGTGTGTTTCACTTCAGAAATGGAGTTAAATCCCATGCTCTGAGTCTTCCTACAAGCAAGACGTCGTTTAAGGTAAGGGCAGTCACTTTTCTGCTCAAACGATCTACATCGTTCATGAAGCTCACACGTTTCCCATCTTAACTGACAAGCATTGGATGTTAGAGGACCAGTGCTTTGTATCAGTTTCAGAAGAAGAGTTGGACTCCATATGGTCCGTATGTGTAGGAAACTCTGTTCTTTGTTCTGGGCACACTCAGATTTCCTGCTGTATTAGAGACTCTGGAAAGCAAGAGCGTGCTTCTCGCTCTAAAGCAGAGTGTGATCCATGGATGAGAACTATGCTGTGTGTTTCCCTTCAGAAATGGAGTTAAATCCCAATCTCTGTGTCTTCCTACAAGCAAGACTTTGTTTCAGGTAACGGCAGTCACTTTTCAGCTCAAAGGAACTACATCGTTCACTGAACTCACACATTTCTCTTCTTAACAGACAAGCATTGGATATTAGAGGACAAGTGCTTTGTGTCACTTTCAGAAACAGAATTGGACTAGATATGGTCAGTATGTTTAGGAAACACCATTCTTTTGTTCTCAGCGCACTCACGTTTCCTGCTGTCATAGAGACTTTAGCAAGCAAGAGCGTGCTTTTCACTCTAAAGCAGAGTGTGATCCATGGATGAGAACTATGCTGTGTGTTTCCCTTCAGAAATGGAGTTAAATCCCAATCTCTGTGTCTTCCTACAAGCAAGACTTCGTTTCAGGTAAGGACAGTCACTGTTCTGCTCAAACGAACTACATCATTCATGAAGCTCACACGTTTCCCATCTTAACTGACAAGCATTGGATGTTAGAGGACAAGTGCTTTGTATCAGTTTCAGAAGAAGAGTTGGACTACATATGGTCCTTATGTGTAGGAAACTCCGATCTTTGTTCTGGGCACACTCAGATTTCCTGCTGTATTAGAGACTCTAGAAAGCAAGAGCGAGCTTCTCGCTCTAAAGCAGAGTGTGATCCCTGGATGAGAACTATGCTGTGTGTTTACCTTCAGAAATGGAGTTAAATCCCAATCTCTGTGTCTTCCTACAAGCAACACTTCGTTTCAGGTAACGGCAGTCACTTTTCAGCTCAAACGAACTACATCGTTCACTGAGCTCAAATATTTCTCTTCTTAACAGACAAGCATTGGATGTTAGAGGACCAGTGCTTTGTATCTGTTTAAGAAGGAGAGTGGGACTAGATATGGTCCGTATGTGTAGAAAACACTTTTCTTTTGTTCTCAGCACACACACGTTTCCTGCTCTCATAGAGACTCTAGAAGGCAAGAGAGTGCTTCTTGTTCTAAAGCAGAGTGTGATCAATGGATGAGAACAAAGCTGTGTGTTTCACTTCAGAAATGGAATTAAATCCCAGGCTCTGAGTCTTCCTACAAGCAAGATGTCGTTTAAGGTAAGGGCAGTCACTTTTCTGCTCAAACGAACTACATCGTTCATGAAGCTCACACGTTTCCCATCTTAACTGACAAGCATTGGATATTAGAGGACCAGTGCTTTGTATCAGTTTAAGAAGGAGAGTTGGACTAGATGTGGTCCGTATGTGTAGGAAACACCTTTCTTTTGTTCTCAGCACACTCACGTTTCCTGTTGTCATAGAGACTCTAGAAAGCAAGAGCGTGCTTCTTGTTCTAAAGCAGAGTGTGATCAATGGATGAGAACACTGCTGTGTGTTTCACTTCAGATATGGAGTTAAATCCCAGGCTCTGAGTCTTCATACAAGCAAGACTTCGTTTCAGGTAAGGGCAGTCACTTTTCTGCTCAAACGAACTACATCATTCACGAAGATCACACGTTTCTCATCTTAACAGACAAGCATTGGATGTTAGAGGACCAGTGCTTTGTGTCAGTTTCAGAAACAGAATTGGACTAGATATGGTCCGTAAGTGTAGGAAACACAGTTCTTTTGTTCTCAGCATAATCACGTTTCCTGCTGTCTTAGAGAATCTAGAAAGCAAGAGCGTGCTTATTGTTCTAAAGCAGAGTGTGATCAATCGATGAGAACACTGCTGTGTGTTTCACTTCAGAAATGGAGTTAAATCCCAGGCTCTGAGTCTTCCTACAAGCAAGACTTCGTTTCAGGTAAGGGCAGTCACTTTTCTGCTCAAACGAACTACATGGTTCATGAAGCGCACATGTTTCCCATCTTAACTGACAAGCATTGGATGTTAGAGGACCAGTGCTTTGTATCAGTTTCAGAAGAAGAGTTGGACTACATATGGTCCGTATGTGTAGGAAACTCCGTTCTTTGTTCTGGGAACACTCAGATTTCCTGCTGTATTAGTGACTCTAGAAAGCAAGAGCGTGCTTCTCGCTCTAAAGCAGAGTGTGATCTATGGATGAGAACTATGCTGTGTGTTTTCCTTCAGAAATGGAGTTAATTCCCAATCTCTGTGTCTTCCTACAAGCAAGACTTCGTTTCAGGTAAGGACAGTCACTTTTCTGCTCAAACGAACTACATCGTTCATGAAGCTCACACGTTTCCCATCTTAACTGACATGCATTGGATGTTAGAGGACCAGTGCTTTGTATCAGTTTCAGAAGAAGAGTTTGACTACATATGGTCCTTATGTGTAGGAAACTCCGTTCTTTGTTCTGGGCACACTCAGATTTCCTGCTGTATTAGAGACTCTAGAAAGCAAGAGCGAGCTTCTCGCTCTAAAGCAGAGTGTGATCCCTGGATGAGAACTATGCTGTGTGTTTCCCTTCAGAGATGGAGTTAAATCCCAGGCCCTGTGTCTTCCTACAAGCAAGACTTCGTTTCAGGTAACGGCAGTCACTTTTCAGCTCAAACGAACTACATCGTTCACTGAGCTCACACATTTCTCTTCTTAACAGAAAAGCATTGGATGTTAGAAGACCAGTGCTTTGTATCTTTTTAAGAAGGATAGTTGGACTAGATATGGTCCGTATGTGTAGGAAACATTTTTCTTTTGTTCTCAGCACACTCAAGTTTCCTGCTGTCATAGAGACTCTAGAAAGCAAGAGAGTGCTTCTTGTTCTAAAGCAGAGTGTGATCAATGGATGAGAACAAAGCTGTGTGTTTCACTTCAGAAATGGAGTTAAATCCCAATCTCTGTGTCTTCCTACAAGCAAGACTTCGTTTCAGGTAAGGACAGTCACTGTTCTGCTCAAACGAACTACATCATTCATGAAGCTCACACGTTTCCCATCTTAACTGACAAGCATTGGATGTTAGAGGACAAGTGCTTTGTATCAGTTTCAGAAGAAGAGTTGGACTACATATGGTCCTTATGTGTAGGAAACTCCGATCTTTGTTCTGGGCACACTCAGATTTCCTGCTGTATTAGAGACTCTAGAAAGCAAGAGCGAGCTTCTCGCTCTAAAGCAGAGTGTGATCCCTGGATGAGAACTATGCTGTGTGTTTACCTTCAGAAATGGAGTTAAATCCCAATCTCTGTGTCTTCCTACAAGCAACACTTCGTTTCAGGTAACGGCAGTCACTTTTCAGCTCAAACGAACTACATCGTTCACTGAGCTCAAATATTTCTCTTCTTAACAGACAAGCATTGGATGTTAGAGGACCAGTGCTTTGTATCTGTTTAAGAAGGAGAGTGGGACTAGATATGGTCCGTATGTGTAGAAAACACTTTTCTTTTGTTCTCAGCACACACACGTTTCCTGCTCTCATAGAGACTCTAGAAGGCAAGAGAGTGCTTCTTGTTCTAAAGCAGAGTGTGATCAATGGATGAGAACAAAGCTGTGTGTTTCACTTCAGAAATGGAATTAAATCCCAGGCTCTGAGTCTTCCTACAAGCAAGATGTCGTTTAAGGTAAGGGCAGTCACTTTTCTGCTCAAACGAACTACATCGTTCATGAAGCTCACACGTTTCCCATCTTAACTGACAAGCATTGGATATTAGAGGACCAGTGCTTTGTATCAGTTTAAGAAGGAGAGTTGGACTAGATGTGGTCCGTATGTGTAGGAAACACCTTTCTTTTGTTCTCAGCACACTCACGTTTCCTGTTGTCATAGAGACTCTAGAAAGCAAGAGCGTGCTTCTTGTTCTAAAGCAGAGTGTGATCAATGGATGAGAACACTGCTGTGTGTTTCACTTCAGATATGGAGTTAAATCCCAGGCTCTGAGTCTTCATACAAGCAAGACTTCGTTTCAGGTAAGGGCAGTCACTTTTCTGCTCAAACGAACTACATCATTCACGAAGATCACACGTTTCTCATCTTAACAGACAAGCATTGGATGTTAGAGGACCAGTGCTTTGTGTCAGTTTCAGAAACAGAATTGGACTAGATATGGTCCGTAAGTGTAGGAAACACAGTTCTTTTGTTCTCAGCATAATCACGTTTCCTGCTGTCTTAGAGAATCTAGAAAGCAAGAGCGTGCTTATTGTTCTAAAGCAGAGTGTGATCAATCGATGAGAACACTGCTGTGTGTTTCACTTCAGAAATGGAGTTAAATCCCAGGCTCTGAGTCTTCCTACAAGCAAGACTTCGTTTCAGGTAAGGGCAGTCACTTTTCTGCTCAAACGAACTACATGGTTCATGAAGCGCACATGTTTCCCATCTTAACTGACAAGCATTGGATGTTAGAGGACCAGTGCTTTGTATCAGTTTCAGAAGAAGAGTTGGACTACATATGGTCCGTATGTGTAGGAAACTCCGTTCTTTGTTCTGGGAACACTCAGATTTCCTGCTGTATTAGTGACTCTAGAAAGCAAGAGCGTGCTTCTCGCTCTAAAGCAGAGTGTGATCTATGGATGAGAACTATGCTGTGTGTTTTCCTTCAGAAATGGAGTTAATTCCCAATCTCTGTGTCTTCCTACAAGCAAGACTTCGTTTCAGGTAAGGACAGTCACTTTTCTGCTCAAACGAACTACATCGTTCATGAAGCTCACACGTTTCCCATCTTAACTGACATGCATTGGATGTTAGAGGACCAGTGCTTTGTATCAGTTTCAGAAGAAGAGTTTGACTACATATGGTCCTTATGTGTAGGAAACTCCGTTCTTTGTTCTGGGCACACTCAGATTTCCTGCTGTATTAGAGACTCTAGAAAGCAAGAGCGAGCTTCTCGCTCTAAAGCAGAGTGTGATCCCTGGATGAGAACTATGCTGTGTGTTTCCCTTCAGAGATGGAGTTAAATCCCAGGCCCTGTGTCTTCCTACAAGCAAGACTTCGTTTCAGGTAACGGCAGTCACTTTTCAGCTCAAACGAACTACATCGTTCACTGAGCTCACACATTTCTCTTCTTAACAGAAAAGCATTGGATGTTAGAAGACCAGTGCTTTGTATCTTTTTAAGAAGGATAGTTGGACTAGATATGGTCCGTATGTGTAGGAAACATTTTTCTTTTGTTCTCAGCACACTCAAGTTTCCTGCTGTCATAGAGACTCTAGAAAGCAAGAGAGTGCTTCTTGTTCTAAAGCAGAGTGTGATCAATGGATGAGAACAAAGCTGTGTGTTTCACTTCAGAAATGGAGTTAAATCCCAGGCTCTGAGTCTTCCTACAAGCAAGACGTCGTTTAAGGTAAGGGCAGTCACTTTTCTGCTCAAACGAACTACATCGTTCATGAAGCTCACACGTTTCCCATCTTAACTGACAAGCATTGGATGTTAGAGGACCAGTGCTTTGTATCAGTTTCAGAAGAGGAGTTGGACTACATATGGTCCATATGTGTAGGAAACTCCGTTCTTTGTTCTGGGCACACTCAGATTTCCTGCTGTATTAGAGACTCTGGAAAGCAAGAGCGTGCTTCTCGCTCTAAAGCACAGTGTGATCCATGGATGAGAACTATGCTGTGTGTTTCCCTTCAGAAATGGAGTTAAATCCCAATCTCTGTGTCTTCCTACAAGCAAGACTTTGTTTCAGGTAACGGCAGTCACTTTTCAGCTCAAAAGAACTACATCGTTCACTGAGCTCACACATTTCTCTTCTTAACAGACAAGCATTGGATATTAGAGGACCAGTGCTTTGTATCAGTTTAAGAAGGAGAGTTGGACTAGATATGGTCCGTATGTGTAGGAAACACCTTTCTTTTGTTCTCAGCACACTCACGTTTCCTGCTGTCTTAGAGACTCTAGAAAGCAAGAGCGTGCTTCTTGTTCTAAAGCAGAGTGTGATCAATGGATGAGAACACTGCTGTGTGTTTCACTTCAGATATGGAGTTAAATCCCAGGCTCTGAGTCTTCCTACAAGCAAGACTTCGTTTCAGGTAAGGGCAGTCACTTTTCTGCTCAAACGAACTACATCATTCACGAAGATCACACGTTTCTCATCTTAACAGACAAGCATTGGATGTTAGAGGACCAGTGCTTTGTGTCAGTTTCAGAAACAGAATTGGACTAGATATGGTCCGTAAGTGTAGGAAACACAGTTCTTTTGTTCTCAGCATAATCACGTTTCCTGCTGTCTTAGAGACTCTAGAAAGCAAGAGCGTGCTTATTGTTCTAAAGCAGAGTGTGATCAATCGATGAGAACACTGCTGTGTGTTTCACTTCAGATATGGAGTGAAATCCCAGGCTCTGAGTTTTCCTACAAGCAAGACTTCGTTTCAGGTAAGGGCAGTCACTTTTCTGCTCAAACGAACTACATGGTTCATGAAGCGCACATGTTTCCCATCTTAACTGACAAGCATTGGATGTTAGAGGACCAGTGCTTTGTATCAGTTTCAGAAGAAGAGTTGGACTACATATGGTCCGTATGTGTAGGAAACTCTGTTCTTTGTACTGGGCACACTCAGATTTCCTGCTGTATTAGAGACTCTTGAAAGCAAGAGCGTGCTTCTCGCTCTAAAGCAGAGTGTGATCCATGGATGAGAACTATGCTGTGTGTTTCCCTTCAGAGATGGAGTTAAATCCCAGGCCCTGTGTCTTCCTACAAGCAAGACTTCGTTTCAGGTAACGGCAGTCACTTTTCAGCTCAAACGAACTACATCGTTCACTGAGCTCACACATTTCTCTTCTTAACAGAAAAGCATTGGATGTTAGAGGACCAGTGCTTTGTATCTGTTTAAGAAGGAGAGTTGGACTAGATATGGTCCGTATGTGTAGGAAACATTTTTCTTTTGTTCTCAGCACACTCAAGTTTCCTGCTGTCATAGAGACTCTAGAAAGCAAGAGAGTGCTTCTTGTTCTAAAGCAGAGTGTGATCAATGGATGAGAACAAAGCTGTGTGTTTCACTTCAGAAATGGAGTTAAATCCCATGCTCTGAGTCTTCCTACAAGCAAGACGTCGTTTAAGGTAAGGGCAGTCACTTTTCTGCTCAAACGATCTACATCGTTCATGAAGCTCACACGTTTCCCATCTTAACTGACAAGCATTGGATGTTAGAGGACCAGTGCTTTGTATCAGTTTCAGAAGAAGAGTTGGACTCCATATGGTCCGTATGTGTAGGAAACTCTGTTCTTTGTTCTGGGCACACTCAGATTTCCTGCTGTATTAGAGACTCTGGAAAGCAAGAGCGTGCTTCTCGCTCTAAAGCAGAGTGTGATCCATGGATGAGAACTATGCTGTGTGTTTCCCTTCAGAAATGGAGTTAAATCCCAATCTCTGTGTCTTCCTACAAGCAAGACTTTGTTTCAGGTAACGGCAGTCACTTTTCAGCTCAAAGGAACTACATCGTTCACTGAACTCACACATTTCTCTTCTTAACAGACAAGCATTGGATATTAGAGGACAAGTGCTTTGTGTCACTTTCAGAAACAGAATTGGACTAGATATGGTCAGTATGTTTAGGAAACACCATTCTTTTGTTCTCAGCGCACTCACGTTTCCTGCTGTCATAGAGACTTTAGCAAGCAAGAGCGTGCTTTTCACTCTAAAGCAGAGTGTGATCCATGGATGAGAACTATGCTGTGTGTTTCCCTTCAGAAATGGAGTTAAATCCCAATCTCTGTGTCTTCCTACAAGCAAGACTTCGTTTCAGGTAAGGACAGTCACTGTTCTGCTCAAACGAACTACATCATTCATGAAGCTCACACGTTTCCCATCTTAACTGACAAGCATTGGATGTTAGAGGACAAGTGCTTTGTATCAGTTTCAGAAGAAGAGTTGGACTACATATGGTCCTTATGTGTAGGAAACTCCGATCTTTGTTCTGGGCACACTCAGATTTCCTGCTGTATTAGAGACTCTAGAAAGCAAGAGCGAGCTTCTCGCTCTAAAGCAGAGTGTGATCCCTGGATGAGAACTATGCTGTGTGTTTACCTTCAGAA
Source organism: Onychomys leucogaster (assembly GCA_949786385.1). NCBI lineage: Eukaryota > Metazoa > Chordata > Mammalia > Rodentia > Cricetidae > Onychomys > Onychomys leucogaster. The sequence goes on along the minus strand of CATKUP010000018.1, from coordinate 1,312,672 downwards.
ATGGAGTTAAATCCCAATCTCTGTGTCTTCCTACAAGCAACACTTCGTTTCAGGTAACGGCAGTCACTTTTCAGCTCAAACGAACTACATCGTTCACTGAGCTCAAATATTTCTCTTCTTAACAGACAAGCATTGGATGTTAGAGGACCAGTGCTTTGTATCTGTTTAAGAAGGAGAGTGGGACTAGATATGGTCCGTATGTGTAGAAAACACTTTTCTTTTGTTCTCAGCACACACACGTTTCCTGCTCTCATAGAGACTCTAGAAGGCAAGAGAGTGCTTCTTGTTCTAAAGCAGAGTGTGATCAATGGATGAGAACAAAGCTGTGTGTTTCACTTCAGAAATGGAATTAAATCCCAGGCTCTGAGTCTTCCTACAAGCAAGATGTCGTTTAAGGTAAGGGCAGTCACTTTTCTGCTCAAACGAACTACATCGTTCATGAAGCTCACACGTTTCCCATCTTAACTGACAAGCATTGGATATTAGAGGACCAGTGCTTTGTATCAGTTTAAGAAGGAGAGTTGGACTAGATGTGGTCCGTATGTGTAGGAAACACCTTTCTTTTGTTCTCAGCACACTCACGTTTCCTGTTGTCATAGAGACTCTAGAAAGCAAGAGCGTGCTTCTTGTTCTAAAGCAGAGTGTGATCAATGGATGAGAACACTGCTGTGTGTTTCACTTCAGATATGGAGTTAAATCCCAGGCTCTGAGTCTTCATACAAGCAAGACTTCGTTTCAGGTAAGGGCAGTCACTTTTCTGCTCAAACGAACTACATCATTCACGAAGATCACACGTTTCTCATCTTAACAGACAAGCATTGGATGTTAGAGGACCAGTGCTTTGTGTCAGTTTCAGAAACAGAATTGGACTAGATATGGTCCGTAAGTGTAGGAAACACAGTTCTTTTGTTCTCAGCATAATCACGTTTCCTGCTGTCTTAGAGAATCTAGAAAGCAAGAGCGTGCTTATTGTTCTAAAGCAGAGTGTGATCAATCGATGAGAACACTGCTGTGTGTTTCACTTCAGAAATGGAGTTAAATCCCAGGCTCTGAGTCTTCCTACAAGCAAGACTTCGTTTCAGGTAAGGGCAGTCACTTTTCTGCTCAAACGAACTACATGGTTCATGAAGCGCACATGTTTCCCATCTTAACTGACAAGCATTGGATGTTAGAGGACCAGTGCTTTGTATCAGTTTCAGAAGAAGAGTTGGACTACATATGGTCCGTATGTGTAGGAAACTCCGTTCTTTGTTCTGGGAACACTCAGATTTCCTGCTGTATTAGTGACTCTAGAAAGCAAGAGCGTGCTTCTCGCTCTAAAGCAGAGTGTGATCTATGGATGAGAACTATGCTGTGTGTTTTCCTTCAGAAATGGAGTTAATTCCCAATCTCTGTGTCTTCCTACAAGCAAGACTTCGTTTCAGGTAAGGACAGTCACTTTTCTGCTCAAACGAACTACATCGTTCATGAAGCTCACACGTTTCCCATCTTAACTGACATGCATTGGATGTTAGAGGACCAGTGCTTTGTATCAGTTTCAGAAGAAGAGTTTGACTACATATGGTCCTTATGTGTAGGAAACTCCGTTCTTTGTTCTGGGCACACTCAGATTTCCTGCTGTATTAGAGACTCTAGAAAGCAAGAGCGAGCTTCTCGCTCTAAAGCAGAGTGTGATCCCTGGATGAGAACTATGCTGTGTGTTTCCCTTCAGAGATGGAGTTAAATCCCAGGCCCTGTGTCTTCCTACAAGCAAGACTTCGTTTCAGGTAACGGCAGTCACTTTTCAGCTCAAACGAACTACATCGTTCACTGAGCTCACACATTTCTCTTCTTAACAGAAAAGCATTGGATGTTAGAAGACCAGTGCTTTGTATCTTTTTAAGAAGGATAGTTGGACTAGATATGGTCCGTATGTGTAGGAAACATTTTTCTTTTGTTCTCAGCACACTCAAGTTTCCTGCTGTCATAGAGACTCTAGAAAGCAAGAGAGTGCTTCTTGTTCTAAAGCAGAGTGTGATCAATGGATGAGAACAAAGCTGTGTGTTTCACTTCAGAAATGGAGTTAAATCCCAGGCTCTGAGTCTTCCTACAAGCAAGACGTCGTTTAAGGTAAGGGCAGTCACTTTTCTGCTCAAACGAACTACATCGTTCATGAAGCTCACACGTTTCCCATCTTAACTGACAAGCATTGGATGGTAGAGGAGCAGTGCTTTGTATCAGTTTCAGAAGAGGAGTTGGACTACATATGGTCCATATGTGTAGGAAACTCCGTTCTTTGTTCTGGGCACACTCAGATTTCCTGCTGTATTAGAGACTCTGGAAAGCAAGAGCGTGCTTCTCGCTCTAAAGCACAGTGTGATCCATGGATGAGAACTATGCTGTGTGTTTCCCTTCAGAAATGGAGTTAAATCCCAATCTCTGTGTCTTCCTACAAGCAAGACTTTGTTTCAGGTAACGGCAGTCACTTTTCAGCTCAAAAGAACTACATCGTTCACTGAGCTCACACATTTCTCTTCTTAACAGACAAGCATTGGATATTAGAGGACCAGTGCTTTGTATCAGTTTAAGAAGGAGAGTTGGACTAGATATGGTCCGTATGTGTAGGAAACACCTTTCTTTTGTTCTCAGCACACTCACGTTTCCTGCTGTCATAGAGACTCTAGAAAGCAAGAGCGTGCTTCTTGTTCTAAAGCAGAGTGTGATCAATGGATGAGAACACTGCTGTGTGTTTCACTTCAGATATGGAGTTAAATCCCAGGCTCTGAGTCTTCCTACAAGCAAGACTTCGTTTCAGGTAAGGGCAGTCACTTTTCTGCTCAAACGAACTACATCATTCACGAAGATCACACGTTTCTCATCTTAACAGACAAGCATTGGATGTTAGAGGACCAGTGCTTTGTGTCAGTTTCAGAAACAGAATTGGACTAGATATGGTCCGTAAGTGTAGGAAACACAGTTCTTTTGTTCTCAGCATAATCACGTTTCCTGCTGTCTTAGAGAATCTAGAAAGCAAGAGCGTGCTTATTGTTCTAAAGCAGAGTGTGATCAATCGATGAGAACACTGCTGTGTGTTTCACTTCAGAAATGGAGTTAAATCCCAATCTCTGTGTCTTCCTACAAGCAAGACTTCGTTTCAGGTAAGGGCAGTCACTTTTCTGCTCAAACGAACTACATGGTTCATGAAGCGCACATGTTTCCCATCTTAACTGACAAGCATTGGATGTTAGAGGACCAGTGCTTTGTATCAGTTTCAGAAGAAGTGTTGGACTACATATGGTCTGTATGTGTAGGAAACTCCGTTCTTTGTTCTGGGCACACTCAGATTTCCTGCTGTATTAGAGACTCTAGAAAGCAAGAGCGTGCTTCTCGCTCTAAAGCAGAGTGTGATCCATGGATGAGAACTATGCTGTGTGTTTCCCTTCAGAGATGGAGTTAAATCCCAGGCCCTGTGTCTTCCTACAAGCAAGACTTCGTTTCAGGTAACGGCAGTCACTTTTCAGCTCAAACGAACTACATCGTTCACTGAGCTCACACATTTCTCTTCTTAACAGAAAAGCATTGGATGTTAGAAGACCAGTGCTTTGTATCTTTCTAAGAAGGATAGTTGGACTAGATATGGTACGTATGTGTAGGAAACATTTTTCTTTTGTTCTCAGCACACTCAAGTTTCCTGCTGTCATAGAGACTCTAGAAAGCAAGAGAGTGCTTCTTGTTCTAAAGCAGAGTGTGATCAATGGATGAGAACAAAGCTGTGTGTTTCACTTCAGAAATGGAGTTAAATCCCAGGCTCTGAGTCTTCCTACAAGCAAGACGTCGTTTAAGGTAAGGGCAGTCACTTTTCTGCTCAAACGATCTACATCGTTCATGAAGCTCACACGTTTCCCATCTTAACTGACAAGCATTGGATGTTAGAGGACCAGTGCTTTGTATCAGTTTCAGAAGAGGAGTTGGACTACATATGGTCCATATGTGTAGGAAACTCCATTCTTTGTTCTGGGCACACTCAGATTTCCTGCTGTATTAGAGACTCTGGAAAGCAAGAGCGTGCTTCTCGCTCTAAAGCACAGTGTGATCCATGGATGAGAACTATGCTGTGTGTTTCCCTTCAGAAATGGAGTTAAATCCCAATCTCTGTGTCTTCCTACAAGCAAGACTTTGTTTCAGGTAACGGCAGTCACTTTTCAGCTCAAAAGAACTACATCGTTCACTGAGCTCACACATTTCTCTTCTTAACAGACAAACATTGGATATTAGAGGACCAGTGCTTTGTATCAGTTTAAGAAGGAGAGTTGGACTAGATATGGTCCGTATGTGTAGGAAACACCTTTCTTTTGTTCTCAGCACACTCACGTTTCCTGCTGTCATAGAGACTCTAGAAAGCAAGAGCGTGCTTCTTGTTCTAAAGCAGAGTGTGATCAATGGATGAGAACACTGCTGTGTGTTTCACTTCAGATATGGAGTTAAATCCCAGGCTCTGAGTCTTCCTACAAGCAAGACTTCGTTTCAGGTAAGGGCAGTCACTTTTCTGCTCAAACGAACTTCATCATTCACGAAGATCACAAGTTTCTCATCTTAACAGACAAGCATTGGATGTTAGAGGACCAGTGCTTTGTGTCAGTTTCAAAAACAGAATTGGACTAGATATGGTCCGTAAGTGTAGGAAACACAGTTCTTTTGTTCTCAGCATAATCAGGTTTCCTGCTGTCTTAGAGAATCTAGAAAGCAAGAGCGTGCTTATTGTTCTAAAGCAGAGTGTGATCAATCAATGAGAACAAAGCTGCGTGTTTCACTTCAGAAATGGAGTTAAATCCCAGGCTCTGAGTCTTCCTAAAAGCAAGACTTCGTTTCAGGTAAGGGCAGTCACTTTTCTGCTCAAAAGAACTACATCGTTCACGAAGATCACACGTTTCTTATCTTAACTGTCAAGCATTGGATGTTAGAGGACCAGTGCTTTGTATCAGTTTCAGAAGAAGAGTTGGACTAGATATGGTCCATGTATGTAGGAAACACCGTTCCTTTGTTCTCAGCACACTCACGTTTCCTGCTCTCATAGAGACTCTAGAAAGCAAGAGAGTGCTTCTTGTTCTAAAGCAGAGTGTGATCAATGGATGAGAACAAAGCTGTGTGTTTCACTTCAGAAATGGAGTTAAATCCCAGGCTCTGAGTCTTCCTACAAGCAAGATGTCGTTTAAGGTAAGGGCAGTCACTTTTCTGCTCAAACGAACTACATCGTTCATGAAGCTCACACGTTTCCCATCTTAACTGACAAGCATTGGATGTTAGAGGACCAGTGCTTTGTATCAGTTTCAGAAGAGGAGTTGGACTACATATGGTCCATATGTGTAGGAAACTCCGTTCTTTGTTCTGGGCACACTCAGATTTCCTGCTGTATTAGAGACTCTGGAAAGCAAGAGCGTGCTTCTCGCTCTAAAGCACAGTGTGATCCATGGATGAGAACTATGCTGTGTGTTTCCCTTCAGAAATGGAGTTAAATCCCAATCTCTGTGTCTTCCTACAAGCAAGACTTTGTTTCAGGTAACGGCAGTCACTTTTCAGCTCAAAAGAACTACATCGTTCACTGAGCTCACACATTTCTCTTCTTAACAGACAAGCATTGGATATTAGAGGACCAGTGCTTTGTATCAGTTTAAGAAGGAGAGTTGGACTAGATATGGTCCGTATGTGTAGGAAACACCTTTCTTTTGTTCTCAGCACACTCACGTTTCCTGCTGTCATAGAGACTCTAGAAAGCAAGAGCGTGCTTCTTGTTCTAAAGCAGAGTGTGATCAATGGATGAGAACACTGCTGTGTGTTTCACTTCAGATATGGAGTTAAATCCCAGGCTCTGAGTCTTCCTACAAGCAAGACTTCGTTTCAGGTAAGGGCAGTCACTTTTCTGCTCAAACGAACTACATCATTCACGAAGATCACACGTTTCTCATCTTAACAGACAAGCATTGGATGTTAGAGGACCAGTGCTTTGTGTCAGTTTCAGAAACAGAATTGGACTAGATATGGTCCGTAAGTGTAGGAAACACAGTTCTTTTGTTCTCAGCATAATCACGTTTCCTGCTGTCTTAGAGAATCTAGAAAGCAAGAGCGTGCTTATTGTTCTAAAGCAGAGTGTGATCAATCGATGAGAACACTGCTGTGTGTTTCACTTCAGAAATGGAGTTAAATCCCAGGCTCTGAGTCTTCCTACAAGCAAGACTTCGTTTCAGGTAAGGGCAGTCACTTTTCTGCTCAAACGAACTACATGGTTCATGAAGCGTACATGTTTCCCATCTTAACTGACAAGCATTGGATGTTAGAGGACCAGTGCTTTGTATCAGTTTCAGAAGAAGAGTTGGACTACATATGGTCCGTATGTGTAGGAAACTCCGTTCTTTGTTCTGGGCACACTCAGATTTCCTGCAGTATTAGAGACTCTAGAAAGCAAGAGCGTGCTTCTCGCTCTAAAGCAGAGTGTGATCCATGGATGAGAACTATGCTGTGTGTTTCCCTTCAGAGATGGAGTTAAATCCCAGGCCCTGTGTCTTCCTACAAGCAAGACTTCGTTTCAGGTAACGGCAGTCACTTTTCAGCTCAAACGAACTACATCGTTCACTGAGCTCACACATTTCTCATCTTAGCAGACAAGCATTGGATGTTAGAAGACCAGTGCTTTGTATCTTTTTAAGAAGGATAGTTGGACTAGATATGGTCCGTATGTGTAGGAAACATTTTTCTTTTGTTCTCAGCACACTCAAGTTTCCTGCTGTCATAGAGACTCTAGAAAGCAAGAGAGTGCTTCTTGTTCTAAAGCAGAGTGTGATCAATGGATGAGAACAAAGCTGTGTGTTTCACTTCAGAAATGGAGTTAAATCCCAGGCTCTGAGTCTTCCTACAATCAAGACGTCGTTTAAGGTAAGGGCAGTCACTTTTCTGCTCAAACGAACTACATCGTTCATGAAGCTCACACGTTTCCCATCTTAACTGACAAGCATTGGATGTTAGAGGACCAGTGCTTTGTATCAGTTTCAGAAGAGGAGTTGGACTACATATGGTCCATATGTGTAGGAAACTCCGTTCTTTGTTCTGGGCACACTCAGATTTCCTGCTGTATTAGAGACTCTGGAAAGCAAGAGCGTGCTTCTCGCTCTAAAGCACAGTGTGATCCATGGATGAGAACTATGCTGTGTGTTTCCCTTCAGAAATGGAGTTAAATCCCAATCTCTGTGTCTTCCTACAAGCAAGACTTTGTTTCAGGTAACGGCAGTCACTTTTCAGCTCAAAAGAACTACATCGTTCACTGAGCTCACACATTTCTCTTCTTAACAGACAAGCATTGGATATTAGAGGACCAGTGCTTTGTATCAGTTTAAGAAGGAGAGTTGGACTAGATATGGTCCGTATGTGTAGGAAACACCTTTCTTTTGTTCTCAGCACACTCACGTTTCCTGCTGTCATAGAGACTCTAGAAAGCAAGAGCGTGCTTCTTGTTCTAAAGCAGAGTGTGATCAATGGATGAGAACACTGCTGTGTGTTTCACTTCAGATATGGAGTTAAATCCCAGGCTCTGAGTCTTCCTACAAGCAAGACTTCGTTTCAGGTAAGGGCAGTCACTTTTCTGCTCAAACGAACTACATCATTCACGAAGATCACACGTTTCTCATCTTAACAGACAAGCATTGGATGTTAGAGGACCAGTGCTTTGTGTCAGTTTCAGAAACAGAATTGGACTAGATATGGTCCGTAAGTGTAGGAAACACAGTTCTTTTGTTCTCAGCATAATCACGTTTCCTGCTGTCTTAGAGAATCTAGAAAGCAAGAGCGTGCTTATTGTTCTAAAGCAGAGTGTGATCAATCGATGAGAACACTGCTGTGTGTTTCACTTCAGAAATGGAGTTAAATCCCAATCTCTGTGTCTTCCTACAAGCAAGACTTCGTTTCAGGTAAGGGCAGTCACTTTTCTGCTCAAACGAACTACATGGTTCATGAAGCGCACATGTTTCCCATCTTAACTGACAAGCATTGGATGTTAGAGGACCAGTGCTTTGTATCAGTTTCAGAAGAAGTGTTGGACTACATATGGTCCGTATGTGTAGGAAACTCCGTTCTTTGTTCTGGGCACACTCAGATTTCCTGCTGTATTAGAGACTCTAGAAAGCAAGAGCGTGCTTCTCGCTCTAAAGCAGAGTGTGATCCATGGATGAGAACTATGCTGTGTGTTTCCCTTCAGAGATGGAGTTAAATCCCAGGCCCTGTGTCTTCCTACAAGCAAGACTTCGTTTCAGGTAACAGCAGTCACTTTTCAGCTCAAACGAACTACATCGTTCACTGAGCTCACACATTTCTCTTCTTAACAGAAAAGCATTGGATGTTAGAAGACCAGTGCTTTGTATCTTTTTAAGAAGGATAGTTGGACTAGATATGGTCCGTATGTGTAGGAAACATTTTTCTTTTTTTCTCAGCACACTCAAGTTTCCTGCTGTCATAGAGACTCTAGAAAGCAAGAGAGTGCTTCTTGTTCTAAAGCAGAGTGTGATCAATGGATGAGAACAAAGCTGTGTGTTTCACTTCAGAAATGGAGTTAAATCCCAGGCTCTGAGTCTTCCTACAAGCAAGACGTCGTTTAAGGTAAGGGCAGTCACTTTTCTGCTCAAACGATCTACATCGTTCATGAAGCTCACACGTTTCCCATCTTAACTGACAAGCATTGGATGTTAGAGGACCAGTGCTTTGTATCAGTTTCTGAAGAGGAGTTGGACTACATATGGTCCATATGTGTAGGAAACTCCGTTCTTTGTTCTGGGCACACTCAGATTTCCTGCTGTATTAGAGACTCTGGAAAGCAAGAGCGTGCTTCTTGCTCTAAAGCACAGTGTGATCCATGGATGAGAACTATGCTGTGTGTTTCCCTTCAGAAATGGAGTTAAATCCCAATCTCTGTGTCTTCCTACAAGCAAGACTTTTTTTCAGGTAACGGCAGTCACTTTTCAGCTCAAAAGAACTACATCGTTCACTGAGCTCACACATTTCTCTTCTTAACAGACAAACATTGGATATTAGAGGACCAGTGCTTTGTATCAGTTTAAGAAGGAGAGTTGGACTAGATATGGTCCGTATGTGTAGGAAACACCTTTCTTTTGTTCTCAGCACACTCACGTTTCCTGCTGTCATAGAACTCTAGAAAGCAAGAGCGTGCTTCTTGTTCTAAAGCAGAGTGTGATCAATGGATGAGAACACTGCTGTGTGTTTCACTTCAGATATGGAGTTAAATCCCAGGCTCTGAGTCTTCCTACAAGCAAGACTTCGTTTCAGGTAAGGGCAGTCACTTTTCTGCTCAAACGAACTACATCATTCACGAAGATCACACGTTTCTCATCTTAACAGACAAGCATTGGATGTTAGAGGACCAGTGCTTTGTGTCAGTTTCAGAAACAGAATTGGACTAGATATGGTCCGTAAGTGTAGGAAACACAGTTCTTTTGTTCTCAGCATAATCACGTTTCCTGCTGTCTTAGAGAATCTAGAAAGCAAGAGCGTGCTTATTGTTCTAAAGCAGAGTGTGATCAATCGATGAGAACACTGCTGTGTGTTTCACTTCAGAAATGGAGTTAAATCCCAGGCTCTGAGTCTTCCTACAAGCAAGACTTCGTTTCAGGTAAGGGCAGTCACTTTTCTGCTCAAACGAACTACATGGTTCATGAAGCGTACATGTTTCCCATCTTAACTGACAAGCATTGGATGTTAGAGGACCAGTGCTTTGTATCAGTTTCAGAAGAAGAGTTGGACTACATATGGTCCGTATGTGTAGGAAACTCCGTTCTTTGTTCTGGGCACACTCAGATTTCCTGCAGTATTAGAGACTCTAGAAAGCAAGAGCGTGCTTCTCGCTCTAAAGCAGAGTGTGATCCATGGATGAGAACTATGCTGTGTGTTTCCCTTCAGAGATGGAGTTAAATCCCAGGCCCTGTGTCTTCCTACAAGCAAGACTTCGTTTCAGGTAACGGCAGTCACTTTTCAGCTCAAACGAACTACATCGTTCACTGAGCTCACACATTTCTCATCTTAACAGACAAGCATTGGATGTTAGAAGACCAGTGCTTTGTATCTTTTTAAGAAGGATAGTTGGACTAGATATGGTCCGTATGTGTAGGAAACATTTTTCTTTTGTTCTCAGCACACTCAAGTTTCCTGCTGTCATAGAGACTCTAGAAAGCAAGAGAGTGCTTCTTGTTCTAAAGCAGAGTGTGATCAATGGATGAGAACAAAGCTGTGTGTTTCACTTCAGAAATGGAGTTAAATCCCAGGCTCTGAGTCTTCCTACAAGCAAGACGTCGTTTAAGGTAAGGGCAGTCACTTTTCTGCTCAAACGAACTACATCGTTCATGAAGCTCACACGTTTCCCATCTTAACTGACAAGCATTGGATGTTAGAGGACCAGTGCTTTGTATCAGTTTCAGAAGAGGAGTTGGACTACATATGGTCCATATGTGTAGGAAACTCCGTTCTTTGTTCTGGGCACACTCAGATTTCCTGCTGTATTAGAGACTCTGGAAAGCAAGAGCGTGCTTCTCGCTCTAAAGCACAGTGTGATCCATGGATGAGAACTATGCTGTGTGTTTCCCTTCAGAAATGGAGTTAAATCCCAATCTCTGTGTCTTCCTACAAGCAAGACTTTGTTTCAGGTAACGGCAGTCACTTTTCAGCTCAAAAGAACTACATCGTTCACTGAGCTCACACATTTCTCTTCTTAACAGACAAGCATTGGATATTAGAGGACCAGTGCTTTGTATCAGTTTAAGAAGGAGAGTTGGACTAGATATGGTCCGTATGTGTAGGAAACACCTTTCTTTTGTTCTCAGCACACTCACGTTTCCTGCTGTCATAGAGACTCTAGAAAGCAAGATCGTGCTTCTTGTTCTAAAGCAGAGTGTGATCAATGGATGAGAACACTGCTGTGTGTTTCACTTCAGATATGGAGTTAAATCCCAGGCTCTGAGTCTTCCTACAAGCAAGACTTCGTTTCAGGTAAGGGCAGTCACTTTTCTGCTCAAACGAACTACATCATTCACGAAGATCACACGTTTCTCATCTTAACAGACAAGCATTGGATGTTAGAGGACCAGTGCTTTGTGTCAGTTTCAGAAACAGAATTGGACTAGATATGGTCCGTAAGTGTAGGAAACACAGTTCTTTTGTTCTCAGCATAATCACGTTTCCTGCTGTCTTAGAGAATCTAGAAAGCAAGAGCGTGCTTATTGTTCTAAAGCAGAGTGTGATCAATCGATGAGAACACTGCTGTGTGTTTCACTTCAGAAATGGAGTTAAATCCCAATCTCTGTGTCTTCCTACAAGCAAGACTTCGTTTCAGGTAAGGGCAGTCACTTTTCTGCTCAAACGAACTACATGGTTCATGAAGCGCACATGTTTCCCATCTTAAGTGACAAGCATTGGATGTTAGAGGACCAGTGCTTTGTATCAGTTTCAGAAGAAGTGTTGGACTACATATGGTCCGTATGTGTAGGAAACTCCGTTCTTTGTTCTGGGCACACTCAGATTTCCTGCTGTATTAGAGACTCTAGAAAGCAAGAGCGTGCTTCTCGCTCTAAAGCAGAGTGTGATCCATGGATGAGAACTATGCTGTGTGTTTCCCTTCAGAGATGGAGTTAAATCCCAGGCCCTGTGTCTTCCTACAAGCAAGACTTCGTTTCAGGTAACAGCAGTCACTTTTCAGCTCAAACGAACTACATCGTTCACTGAGCTCACACATTTCTCTTCTTAACAGAAAAGCATTGGATGTTAGAAGACCAGTGCTTTGTATCTTTTTAAGAAGGATAGTTGGACTAGATATGGTCCGTATGTGTAGGAAACATTTTTCTTTTTTTCTCAGCACACTCAAGTTTCCTGCTGTCATAGAGACTCTAGAAAGCAAGAGAGTGCTTCTTGTTCTAAAGCAGAGTGTGATCAATGGATGAGAACAAAGCTGTGTGTTTCACTTCAGAAATGGAGTTAAATCCCAGGCTCTGAGTCTTCCTACAAGCAAGACGTCGTTTAAGGTAAGGGCAGTCACTTTTCTGCTCAAACGATCTACATCGTTCATGAAGCTCACACGTTTCCCATCTTAACTGACAAGCATTGGATGTTAGAGGACCAGTGCTTTGTATCAGTTTCTGAAGAGGAGTTGGACTACATATGGTCCATATGTGTAGGAAACTCCGTTCTTTGTTCTGGGCACACTCAGATTTCCTGCTGTATTAGAGACTCTGGAAAGCAAGAGCGTGCTTCTCGCTCTAAAGCACAGTGTGATCCATGGATGAGAACTATGCTGTGTGTTTCCCTTCAGAAATGGAGTTAAATCCCAATCTCTGTGTCTTCCTACAAGCAAGACTTTGTTTCAGGTAACGGCAGTCACTTTTCAGCTCAAAAGAACTACATCGTTCACTGAGCTCACACATTTCTCTTCTTAACAGACAAACATTGGATATTAGAGGACCAGTGCTTTGTATCAGTTTAAGAAGGAGAGTTGGACTAGATATGGACCGTATGTGTAGGAAACACCTTTCTTTTGTTCTCAGCACACTCACGTTTCCTGCTGTCATAGAACTCTAGAAAGCAAGAGCGTGCTTCTTGTTCTAAAGCAGAGTGTGATCAATGGATGAGAACACTGCTGTGTGTTTCACTTCAGATATGGAGTTAAATCCCAGGCTCTGAGTCTTCCTACAAGCAAGACTTCGTTTCAGGTAAGGGCAGTCACTTTTCTGCTCAAACGAACTTCATCATTCACGAAGATCACAAGTTTCTCATCTTAACAGACAAGCATTGGATGTTAGAGGACCAGTGCTTTGCGTCAGTTTCAAAAACAGAATTGGACTAGATATGGTCCGTAAGTGTAGGAAACACAGTTCTTTTGTTCTCAGCATAATCAGGTTTCCTGCTGTCTTAGAGAATCTAGAAAGCAAGAGCGTGCTTATTGTTCTAAAGCAGAGTGTGATCAATCAATGAGAACAAAGCTGCGTGTTTCACTTCAGAAATGGAGTTAAATCCCAGGCTCTGAGTCTTCCTACAAGCAAGACTTCGTTTCAGGTAAGGGCAGTCACTTTTCTGCTCAAAAGAACTACATCGTTCACGAAGATCACACGTTTCTTATCTTAACTGTCAAGCATTGGATGTTAGAGGACCAGTGCTTTGTATCAGTTTCTGAAGAGGAGTTGGACTACATATGGTCCATATGTGTAGGAAACTCCGTTCTTTGTTCTGGGCACACTCAGATTTCCTGCTGTATTAGAGACTCTGGAAAGCAAGAGCGTGCTTCTCGCTCTAAAGCACAGTGTGATCCATGGATGAGAACTATGCTGTGTGTTTCCCTTCAGAAATGGAGTTAAATCCCAATCTCTGTGTCTTCCTACAAGCAAGACTTTGTTTCAGGTAACGGCAGTCACTTTTCAGCTCAAAAGAACTACATCGTTCACTGAGCTCACACATTTCTCTTCTTAACAGACAAACATTGGATATTAGAGGACCAGTGCTTTGTATCAGTTTAAGAAGGAGAGTTGGACTAGATATGGTCCGTATGTGTAGGAAACACCTTTCTTTTGTTCTCAGCACACTCACGTTTCCTGCTGTCATAGAACTCTAGAAAGCAAGAGCGTGCTTCTTGTTCTAAAGCAGAGTGTGATCAATGGATGAGAACACTGCTGTGTGTTTCACTTCAGATATGGAGTTAAATCCCAGGCTCTGAGTCTTCCTACAAGCAAGACTTCGTTTCAGGTAAGGGCAGTCACTTTTCTGCTCAAACGAACTTCATCATTCACGAAGATCACAAGTTTCTCATCTTAACAGACAAGCATTGGATGTTAGAGGACCAGTGCTTTGCGTCAGTTTCAAAAACAGAATTGGACTAGATATGGTCCGTAAGTGTAGGAAACACAGTTCTTTTGTTCTCAGCATAATCAGGTTTCCTGCTGTCTTGGAGAATCTAGAAAGCAAGAGCGTGCTTATTGTTCTAAAGCAGAGTGTGATCAATCAATGAGAACAAAGCTGCGTGTTTCACTTCAGAAATGGAGTTAAATCCCAGGCTCTGAGTCTTCCTACAAGCAAGACTTCGTTTCAGGTAAGGGCAGTCACTTTTCTGCTCAAAAGAACTACATCATTCACGAAGATCACACGTTTCTTATCTTAACTGTCAAGCATTGGATGTTAGAGGACCAGTGCTTTGTATCAGTTTCAGAAGAAGAGTTGGACTAGATATGGTCCATATATGTAGGAAACACCGTTCTTTTGTTCTCAGCACACTCACGTTTCCTGCTCTCATAGAGACTCTAGAAAGCAAGAGAGTGCTTCTTGTTCTAAAGCAGAGTGTGATCAATGGATGAGAACAAAGCTGTGTGTTTCACTTCAGAAATGGAGTTAAATCCCAGGCTCTGAGTCTTCCTACAAGCAAGATGTCGTTTAAGGTAAGGGCAGTCACTTTTCTGCTCAAACGAAATACATCGTTCATGAAGCTCACACGTTTCCCATCTTAACTGACAAGCATTGGATGTTAGAGGACCAGTGCTTTGTATCAGTTTCAGAAGAGGAGTTGGACTACATATGGTCCATATGTGTAGGAAACTCCGTTCTTTGTTCTGGGCACACTCAGATTTCCTGCTGTATTAGAGACTCTGGAAAGCAAGAGCGTGCTTCTCGCTCTAAAGCACAGTGTGATCCATGGATGAGAACTATGCTGTGTGTTTCCCTTCAGAAATGGAGTTAAATCCCAATCTCTGTGTCTTCCTACAAGCAAGACTTTGTTTCAGGTAACGGCAGTCACTTTTCAGCTCAAAAGAACTACATCGTTCACTGAGCTCACACATTTCTCTTCTTAACAGACAAGCATTGGATATTAGAGGACCAGTGCTTTGTATCAGTTTAAGAAGGAGAGTTGGACTAGATATGGTCCGTATGTGTAGGAAACACCTTTCTTTTGTTCTCAGCACACTCACGTTTCCTGCTGTCATAGAGACTCTAGAAAGCAAGAGCGTGCTTCTTGTTCTAAAGCAGAGTGTGATCAAAGGATGAGAACACTGCTGTGTGTTTCACTTCAGATATGGAGTTAAATCCCAGGCTCTGAGTCTTCCTACAAGCAAGACTTCGTTTCAGGTAAGGGCAGTCACTTTTCTGCTCAAACGAACTACATCATTCACGAAGATCACACGTTTCTCATCTTAACAGACAAGCATTGGATGTTAGAGGACCAGTGCTTTGTGTCAGTTTCAGAAACAGAATTGGACTAGATATGGTCCGTAAGTGTAGGAAACACAGTTCTTTTGTTCTCAGCATAATCACGTTTCCTGCTGTCTTAGAGAATCTAGAAAGCAAGAGCGTGCTTATTGTTCTAAAGCAGAGTGTGATCAATCGATGAGAACACTGCTGTGTGTTTCACTTCAGAAATGGAGTTAAATCCCAGGCTCTGAGTCTTCCTACAAGCAAGACTTCGTTTCAGGTAAGGGCAGTCACTTTTCTGCTCAAACGAACTACATGGTTCATGAAGCGTACATGTTTCCCATCTTAACTGACAAGCATTGGATGTTAGAGGACCAGTGCTTTGTATCAGTTTCAGAAGAAGAGTTGGACTACATATGGTCCGTATGTGTAGGAAACTCCGTTCTTTGTTCTGGGCACACTCAGATTTCCTGCAGTATTAGAGACTCTAGAAAGCAAGAGCGTGCTTCTCGCTCTAAAGCAGAGTGTGATCCATGGATGAGAACTATGCTGTGTGTTTCCCTTCAGAGATGGAGTTAAATCCCAGGCCCTGTGTCTTCCTACAAGCAAGACTTCGTTTCAGGTAACGGCAGTCACTTTTCAGCTCAAACGAACTACATCGTTCACTGAGCTCACACATTTCTCATCTTAACAGACAAGCATTGGATGTTAGAAGACCAGTGCTTTGTATCTTTTTAAGAAGGATAGTTGGACTAGATATGGTCCGTATGTGTAGGAAACATTTTTCTTTTGTTCTCAGCACACTCAAGTTTCCTGCTGTCATAGAGACTCTAGAAAGCAAGAGAGTGCTTCTTGTTCTAAAGCAGAGTGTGATCAATGGATGAGAACAAAGCTGTGTGTTTCACTTCAGAAATGGAGTTAAATCCCAGGCTATGAGTCTTCCTACAAGCAAGACGTCGTTTAAGGTAAGGGCAGTCACTTTTCTGCTCAAACGAACTACATCGTTCATGAAGCTCACACGTTTCCCATCTTAACTGACAAGCATTGGATGTTAGAGGACCAGTGCTTTGTATCAGTTTCAGAAGAGGAGTTGGACTACATATGGTCCATATGTGTAGGAAACTCCGTTCTTTGTTCTGGGCACACTCAGATTTCCTGCTGTATTAGAGACTCTGGAAAGCAAGAGCGTGCTTCTCGCTCTAAAGCACAGTGTGATCCATGGATGAGAACTATGCTGTGTGTTTCCCTTCAGAAATGGAGTTAAATCCCAATCTCTGTGTCTTCCTACAAGCAAGACTTTGTTTCAGGTAACGGCAGTCACTTTTCAGCTCAAAAGAACTACATCGTTCACTGAGCTCACACATTTCTCTTCTTAACAGACAAGCATTGGATATTAGAGGACCAGTGCTTTGTATCAGTTTAAGAAGGAGAGTTGGACTAGATATGGTCCGTATGTGTAGGAAACACCTTTCTTTTGTTCTCAGCACACTCACGTTTCCTGCTGTCATAGAGACTCTAGAAAGCAAGAGCGTGCTTCTTGTTCTAAAGCAGAGTGTGATCAATGGATGAGAACACTGCTGTGTGTTTCACTTCAGATATGGAGTTAAATCCCAGGCTCTGAGTCTTCCTACAAGCAAGACTTCGTTTCAGGTAAGGGCAGTCACTTTTCTGCTCAAACGAACTACATCATTCACGAAGATCACACGTTTCTCATCTTAACAGACAAGCATTGGATGTTAGAGGACCAGTGCTTTGTGTCAGTTTCAGAAACAGAATTGGACTAGATATGGTCCGTAAGTGTAGGAAACACAGTTCTTTTGTTCTCAGCATAATCACGTTTCCTGCTGTCTTAGAGAATCTAGAAAGCAAGAGCGTGCTTATTGTTCTAAAGCAGAGTGTGATCAATCGATGAGAACACTGCTGTGTGTTTCACTTCAGAAATGGAGTTAAATCCCAATCTCTGTGTCTTCCTACAAGCAAGACTTCGTTTCAGGTAAGGGCAGTCACTTTTCTGCTCAAACGAACTACATGGTTCATGAAGCGCACATGTTTCCCATCTTAAGTGACAAGCATTGGATGTTAGAGGACCAGTGCTTTGTATCAGTTTCAGAAGAAGTGTTGGACTACATATGGTCCGTATGTGTAGGAAACTCCGTTCTTTGTTCTGGGCACACTCAGATTTCCTGCTGTATTAGAGACTCTAGAAAGCAAGAGCGTGCTTCTCGCTCTAAAGCAGAGTGTGATCCATGGATGAGAACTATGCTGTGTGTTTCCCTTCAGAGATGGAGTTAAATCCCAGGCCCTGTGTCTTCCTACAAGCAAGACTTCGTTTCAGGTAACGGCAGTCACTTTTCAGCTCAAACGAACTACATCGTTCACTGAGCTCACACATTTCTCTTCTTAACAGAAAAGCATTGGATGTTAGAAGACCAGTGCTTTGTATCTTTTTAAGAAGGATAGTTGGACTAGATATGGTCCGTATGTGTAGGAAACATTTTTCTTTTTTTCTCAGCACACTCAAGTTTCCTGCTGTCATAGAGACTCTAGAAAGCAAGAGAGTGCTTCTTGTTCTAAAGCAGAGTGTGATCAATGGATGAGAACAAAGCTGTGTGTTTCACTTCAGAAATGGAGTTAAATCCCAGGCTCTGAGTCTTCCTACAAGCAAGACGTCGTTTAAGGTAAGGGCAGTCACTTTTCTGCTCAAACGATCTACATCGTTCATGAAGCTCACACGTTTCCCATCTTAACTGACAAGCATTGGATGTTAGAGGACCAGTGCTTTGTATCAGTTTCTGAAGAGGAGTTGGACTACATATGGTCCATATGTGTAGGAAACTCCGTTCTTTGTTCTGGGCACACTCAGATTTCCTGCTGTATTAGAGACTCTGGAAAGCAAGAGCGTGCTTCTCGCTCTAAAGCACAGTGTGATCCATGGATGAGAACTATGCTGTGTGTTTCCCTTCAGAAATGGAGTTAAATCCCAATCTCTGTGTCTTCCTACAAGCAAGACTTTGTTTCAGGTAACGGCAGTCACTTTTCAGCTCAAAAGAACTACATCGTTCACTGAGCTCACACATTTCTCTTCTTAACAGACAAACATTGGATATTAGAGGACCAGTGCTTTGTATCAGTTTAAGAAGGAGAGTTGGACTAGATATGGACCGTATGTGTAGGAAACACCTTTCTTTTGTTCTCAGCACACTCACGTTTCCTGCTGTCATAGAACTCTAGAAAGCAAGAGCGTGCTTCTTGTTCTAAAGCAGAGTGTGATCAATGGATGAGAACACTGCTGTGTGTTTCACTTCAGATATGGAGTTAAATCCCAGGCTCTGAGTCTTCCTACAAGCAAGACTTCGTTTCAGGTAAGGGCAGTCACTTTTCTGCTCAAACGAACTTCATCATTCACGAAGATCACAAGTTTCTCATCTTAACAGACAAGCATTGGATGTTAGAGGACCAGTGCTTTGCGTCAGTTTCAAAAACAGAATTGGACTAGATATGGTCCGTAAGTGTAGGAAACACAGTTCTTTTGTTCTCAGCATAATCAGGTTTCCTGCTGTCTTAGAGAATCTAGAAAGCAAGAGCGTGCTTATTGTTCTAAAGCAGAGTGTGATCAATCAATGAGAACAAAGCTGCGTGTTTCACTTCAGAAATGGAGTTAAATCCCAGGCTCTGAGTCTTCCTACAAGCAAGACTTCGTTTCAGGTAAGGGCAGTCACTTTTCTGCTCAAAAGAACTACATCGTTCACGAAGATCACACGTTTCTTATCTTAACTGTCAAGCATTGGATGTTAGAGGACCAGTGCTTTGTATCAGTTTCTGAAGAGGAGTTGGACTACATATGGTCCATATGTGTAGGAAACTCCGTTCTTTGTTCTGGGCACACTCAGATTTCCTGCTGTATTAGAGACTCTGGAAAGCAAGAGCGTGCTTCTCGCTCTAAAGCACAGTGTGATCCATGGATGAGAACTATGCTGTGTGTTTCCCTTCAGAAATGGAGTTAAATCCCAATCTCTGTGTCTTCCTACAAGCAAGACTTTGTTTCAGGTAACGGCAGTCACTTTTCAGCTCAAAAGAACTACATCGTTCACTGAGCTCACACATTTCTCTTCTTAACAGACAAACATTGGATATTAGAGGACCAGTGCTTTGTATCAGTTTAAGAAGGAGAGTTGGACTAGATATGGTCCGTATGTGTAGGAAACACCTTTCTTTTGTTCTCAGCACACTCACGTTTCCTGCTGTCATAGAACTCTAGAAAGCAAGAGCGTGCTTCTTGTTCTAAAGCAGAGTGTGATCAATGGATGAGAACACTGCTGTGTGTTTCACTTCAGATATGGAGTTAAATCCCAGGCTCTGAGTCTTCCTACAAGCAAGACTTCGTTTCAGGTAAGGGCAGTCACTTTTCTGCTCAAACGAACTTCATCATTCACGAAGATCACAAGTTTCTCATCTTAACAGACAAGCATTGGATGTTAGAGGACCAGTGCTTTGCGTCAGTTTCAAAAACAGAATTGGACTAGATATGGTCCGTAAGTGTAGGAAACACAGTTCTTTTGTTCTCAGCATAATCAGGTTTCCTGCTGTCTTAGAGAATCTAGAAAGCAAGAGCGTGCTTATTGTTCTAAAGCAGAGTGTGATCAATCAATGAGAACAAAGCTGCGTGTTTCACTTCAGAAATGGAGTTAAATCCCAGGCTCTGAGTCTTCCTACAAGCAAGACTTCGTTTCAGGTAAGGGCAGTCACTTTTCTGCTCAAAAGAACTACATCATTCACGAAGATCACACGTTTCTTATCTTAACTGTCAAGCATTGGATGTTAGAGGACCAGTGCTTTGTATCAGTTTCAGAAGAAGAGTTGGACTAGATATGGTCCATATATGTAGGAAACACCGTTCTTTTGTTCTCAGCACACTCACGTTTCCTGCTCTCATAGAGACTCTAGAAAGCAAGAGAGTGCTTCTTGTTCTAAAGCAGAGTGTGATCAATGGATGAGAACAAAGCTGTGTGTTTCACTTCAGAAATGGAGTTAAATCCCAGGCTCTGAGTCTTCCTACAAGCAAGATGTCGTTTAAGGTAAGGGCAGTCACTTTTCTGCTCAAACGAAATACATCGTTCATGAAGCTCACACGTTTCCCATCTTAACTGACAAGCATTGGATGTTAGAGAACCAGTGCTTTGTATCAGTTTCAGAAGAGGAGTTGGACTACATATGGTCCATATGTGTAGGAAACTCCGTTCTTTGTTCTGGGCACACTCAGATTTCCTGCTGTATTAGAGACTCTGGAAAGCAAGAGCGTGCTTCTCGCTCTAAAGCACAGTGTGATCCATGGATGAGAACTATGCTGTGTGTTTCCCTTCAGAAATGGAGTTAAATCCCAATCTCTGTGTCTTCCTACAAGCAAGACTTTGTTTCAGGTAACGGCAGTCACTTTTCAGCTCAAAAGAACTACATCGTTCACTGAGCTCACACATTTCTCTTCTTAACAGACAAGCATTGGATATTAGAGGACCAGTGCTTTGTATCAGTTTAAGAAGGAGAGTTGGACTAGATATGGTCCGTATGTGTAGGAAACACCTTTCTTTTGTTCTCAGCACACTCACGTTTCCTGCTGTCATAGAGACTCTAGAAAGCAAGAGCGTGCTTCTTGTTCTAAAGCAGAGTGTGATCAAAGGATGAGAACACTGCTGTGTGTTTCACTTCAGATATGGAGTTAAATCCCAGGCTCTGAGTCTTCCTACAAGCAAGACTTCGTTTCAGGTAAGGGCAGTCACTTTTCTGCTCAAACGAACTACATCATTCACGAAGATCACACGTTTCTCATCTTAACAGACAAGCATTGGATGTTAGAGGACCAGTGCTTTGTGTCAGTTTCAGAAACAGAATTGGACTAGATATGGTCCGTAAGTGTAGGAAACACAGTTCTTTTGTTCTCAGCATAATCACGTTTCCTGCTGTCTTAGAGAATCTAGAAAGCAAGAGCGTGCTTATTGTTCTAAAGCAGAGTGTGATCAATCGATGAGAACACTGCTGTGTGTTTCACTTCAGAAATGGAGTTAAATCCCAGGCTCTGAGTCTTCCTACAAGCAAGACTTCGTTTCAGGTAAGGGCAGTCACTTTTCTGCTCAAACGAACTACATGGTTCATGAAGCGTACATGTTTCCCATCTTAACTGACAAGCATTGGATGTTAGAGGACCAGTGCTTTGTATCAGTTTCAGAAGAAGAGTTGGACTACATATGGTCCGTATGTGTAGGAAACTCCGTTCTTTGTTCTGGGCACACTCAGATTTCCTGCTGTATTAGAGACTCTAGAAAGCAAGAGCGTGCTTCTCGCTCTAAAGCAGAGTGTGATCCATGGATGAGAACTATGCTGTGTGTTTCCCTTCAGAGATGGAGTTAAATCCCAGGCCCTGTGTCTTCCTACAAGCAAGACTTCGTTTCAGGTAACGGCAGTCACTTTTCAGCTCAAACGAACTACATCGTTCACTGAGCTCACACATTTCTCTTCTTAACAGAAAAGCATTGGATGTTAGAGGACCAGTGCTTTGTATCTTTTTAAGAAGGATAGTTGGACTAGATATGGTCCCTATGTGTAGGAAACATTTTTCTTTTGTTCTCAGCACACTCAAGTTTCCTGCTGTCATAGAGACTCTAGAAAGCAAGAGAGTGCTTCTTGTTCTAAAGCAGAGTGTGATCAATGGATGAGAACAAAGCTGTGTGTTTCACTTCAGAAATGGAGTTAAATCCCATGCTCTGAGTCTTCCTACAAGCAAGACGTCGTTTAAGGTAAGGGCAGTCACTTTTCTGCTCAAACGATCTACATCGTTCATGAAGCTCACACGTTTCCCATCTTAACTGACAAGCATTGGATGTTAGAGGACCAGTGCTTTGTATCAGTTTCAGAAGAAGAGTTGGACTCCATATGGTCCGTATATGTAGGAAACTCCGTTCTTTGTTCTGGGCACACTCAGATTTCCTGCTGTATTAGAGACTCTGGAAAGCAAGAGCGTGCTTCTCGCTCTAAAGCAGAGTGTGATCCATGGATGAGAACTATGCTGTGTGTTTCCCTTCAGAAATGGAGTTAAATCCCAATCTCTGTGTCGTCCTACAAGCAAGACATTGTTTCAGGTAACGGCAGTCACTTCAGCTCAAACGAACTACATCGTTCACTGAGCTCACACATTTCTCTTCTTAACAGACAAGCATTGGATGTTAGAGGACCAGTGCTTTGTATCTGTTTAAGAAGGAGAGTTGGACTAGATATGGTCCGTATGAGTAGGAAACACTTTTCTTTTGTTCTCAGCACACTCACGTTTCCTGCTCTCATAGAGACTCTAGAAAGCAAGAGCGTGCTTCTTGTTCTAAAGCAGAGTGTGATCAATCGATGAGAACAAAGCTGAGTGTTTCACTTCAGAAATGGAGTTAAATCCCAGGCTCTGAGTCTTCCTACAAGCAAGAGTTCGTTTCAGGTAAGGGCAGTCACTTTTCTGCTCAAAGGAACTACATCATTCACGAAGATCACACGTTTCTTATCTTAACTGTCAAGCATTGGATGTTAGAGGACCAGTGCTTTGTATCAGTTTCAGAAGAAGAGTTTGACTAGATATGGTCCGTATATGTAGGAAACACCTTTCTTTTGTTCTCAGCACATTCACGTTTCCTGCTGTGTTAGAGACTCTAGAAAGCAAGAGCGTGCTTCTCGCTCTAAAGCAGAGTGTGATCCATGGATGAGAACTATGCTGTGTGTTTCCCTTCAGAAATGGAGTTAAATCCCAATCTCTGTATCTTCCTACAAGCAAGACTTCGTTTCAGGTAACGGCAGTCACTTTTCAGCTCAAACGAACTACATCATTCACTGAGCTCACACATTTCTCTTCTTAACAGACAAGCATTGGATATTAGAGGACCAGTGCTTTGTATCAGTTTAAGAAGGAGAGTTGGACTAGATATGGTCCGTATGTGTAGGAAACACCTTTCTTTTGTTCTCAGCACACTCACGTTTCCTGCTGTCATAGAGACTCTAGAAAGCAAGAGCGTGCTTCTTTTTCTAAAGCAGAGTGTGATCAATGGATGAGAACACTGCTGTGTGTTTCACTTCAGATATGGAGTTAAATCCCAGGCTCTGAGTCTTCCTACAAGCAAGACTTCGTTTCAGGTAAGGGCAGTCACTTTTCTGCTCAAACGAACTACATAATTCACGAAGATCACACGTTTCTCATCTTAACAGACAAGCATTGGATGTTAGAGGACCAGTGCTTTGTGTCAGTTTCAAAAACAGAATTGGACTAGATATGGTCCGTAAGTGTAGGAAACACAGTTCTTTTGTTCTCAGCATAATCAGGTTTCCTGCTGTCTTAGAGAATCTAGAAAGCAAGAGCGTGCTTATTGTTCTAAAGCAGAGTGTGATCAATCGATGAGAACACTGCTGTGTGTTTTACTTCAGAAATGGAGTTAAATCCCAGGCTCTGAGTCTTCCTACAAGCAAGACTTCGTTTCAGGTAAGGGCAGTCACTTTTCTGCTCAAACGAACTACATGGTTCATGAAGCACACATGTTTCCCATCTTAACTGACAAGCATTGGATGTTAGAGGACCAGTGCTTTGTATCAGTTTCAGAAGAAGAGTTGGACTACATATGGTCCGTATGTGTAGGAAACTCCGTTCTTCGTTCTGGGCACACTCAGATTTCCTGCAGTATTAGAGACTCTAGAAAGCAAGAGCGTGCTTCTCGCTCTAAAGCAGAGTGTGATCCATGGATGAGAACTATGCTGTGTGTTTCCCTTCAGAGATGGAGTTAAATCCCAGGCCCTGTGTCTTCCTACAAGCAAGACTTCGTTTCAGGTAACGGCAGTCACTTTTCAGCTCAAACGAACTACATCGTTCACTGAGCTCACACATTTCTCTTCTTAACAGAAAAGCATTGGATGTTAGAGGACCAGTGCTTTGTATCTTTTTAAGAAGTATAGTTGGACTAGATATGGTCCGTATGTGTAGGAAACATTTTTCTTTTGGTCTCAGCACACTCAAGTTTCCTGCTGTCATAGAGACTCTAGAAAGCAAGAGAGTGCTTCTTGTTCTAAAGCAGAGTGTGATCAATGGATGACAACAAAGCTGTGTGTTTCACTTCAGAAATGGAGTTAAATCCCATGCTCTGAGTCTTCCTACAAGCAAGACGTCGTTTAAGGTAAGGGCAGTCACTTTTCTGCTCAAACGATCTACATTGTTCATGAAGCTCACACGTTTCCCATCTTAACTGACAAGCATTGGATGTTAGAGGACCAGTGCTTTGTATCAGTTTCAGAAGAAGAGTTGGACTCCATATGGTCCGTATGTGTAGGAAACTCCGTTCTTTGTTCTGGGCACACTCAGATTTCCTGCTGTATTAGAGACTCTGGAAAGCAAGAGCGTGCTTCTCGCTCTAAAGCAGAGTGTGATCCATGGATGAGAACTATGCTGTGTGTTTCCCTTCAGAAATGGAGTTAAATCCCAATATCTGTGTCGTCCTACAAGCAAGACATTGTTTCAGGTAACGGCAGTCACTTCAGCTCAAACGAACTACATCGTTCACTGAGCTCACACATTTCTCTTCTTAACAGACAAGCATTGGATGTTAGAGGACCAGTGCTTTGTATCTGTTTAAGAAGGAGAGTTGGACTAGATATGGTCCGTATGAGTAGGAAACACTTTTCTTTTGTTCTCAGCACACTCACGTTTCCTGCTCTCATAGAGACTCTAGAAAGCAAGAGAGTGCTTCTTGTTCTAAAGCAGAGTGTGATCAATCGATGAGAACAAAGCTGAGTGTTTCACTTCAGAAATGGAGTTAAATCCCAGGCTCTGAGTCTTCCTACAAGCAAGAGTTCGTTTCAGGTAAGGGCAGTCACTTTTCTGCTCAAAGGAACTACATCATTCACGAAGATCACACGTTTCTTATCTTAACTGTCAAGCATTGGATGTTAGAGGACCAGTGCTTTGTATCAGTTTCAGAAGAAGAGTTTGACTAGATATGGTCCGTATATGTAGGAAACACCTTTCTTTTGTTCTCAGCACATTCACGTTTCCTGCTGTGTTAGAGACTCTAGAAAGCAAGAGCGTGCTTCTCGCTCTAAAGCAGAGTGTGATCCATGGATGAGAACTATGCTGTGTGTTTCCCTTCAGAAATGGAGTTAAATCCCAATCTCTGTGTCTTCCTACAAGCAAGACTTTGTTTCAGGTAACGGCAGTCACTTTTCAGCTCAAAGGAACTACATCGTTCACTGAGCTCACACATTTCTCTTCTTAACAGACAAGCATTGGATATTAGAGGACCAGTGCTTTGTGTCACTTTCAGAAAAAGAATTGGACTAGATATGGTCAGTATGTTTAGGAAACACCATTCTTTTGTTCTCAGCGCACTCACGTTTCCTGCTGTCTTAGAGACTTTAGCAAGCAAGAGCGTGCTTTACACTCTAAAGCAGAGTGTGATCAATGGATGAAAACAAAGCTGTGTGTTTCACTTCAGAACAAAAGAAATTTCTCTTCTTAACAGACAAGCATTGGATATTAGAGGACCAGTGCTTTGTGTCACTTTCAGAAAAAGAATTGGACTAGATATGGTCAGTATGTTTAGGAAACACCATTCTTTTGTTCTCAGCGCACTCACGTTTCCTGCTGTCTTAGAGACTTTAGCAAGCAAGAGCGTGCTTTACACTCTAAAGCAGAGTGTGATCAATGGATGAAAACAAAGCTGTGTGTTTCACTTCAGAAATGGAGTTAAATCCCAGGCTCTGAGTCTTCCTACAAGCAAGACGTCGTTTAAGGTAAGGGCAGTCACTTTTCTGCTCAAACGAACTACATCGTTCATGAAGCTCACACGTTTCCCATCTTAACTGACAAGCATTGGATGTTAGAGGACCAGTGCTTAGTATCAGTTTTAGAAGAAGAATTGGACTACATATGGTCCATATGTGTAGGAAACTCCGTTCTTTGTTCTGGGCACACTCAGATTTCCTGCTGTATTAGAGACTCAGGAAAGCAAGAGCGTGCTTCTCGCTATAAAGCAGTGTGTGATCCATGGATGAGAACTATGCTGTGTGTTTCCCTTAAGAAATGGAGTTAAATCACAATCTCTGTGTCTTCCTACAAGCAAGACTTTGTTTCAGGTAACGGCAGTCACTTTTCAGCTCAAACGAACTACATCGTTCACTGAGCTCACACATTTCTCTTCTTAACAGACAAGCATTGGATATTAGCGGACCAGTGCTTTGTATCAGTTTAAGAAGGAGAGTTGGACTAGATATGGTCCATAGTTGTAGGATACCCCTTTCTTTTGTTCTCAGCACACTCACGTTTCCTGCTGTCATAGAGACTCTAGAAAGCAAGAGAGTGCTTCTTGTTCTAAAGCAGAGTGTGATCAATCGATGAGAACAAAGCTGAGTGTTTCACTTCAGAAATGGAGTTAAATCCCAGGCTCTGAGTCTTCCTACAAGGAAGACTTCGTTTCAGGTAAGGGCAGTCACTTTTCTGCTCAAAGGAACTACATCATTCACGAAGATCACACGTTTCTTATCTTAACTGTCAAGCATTGGATGTTAGAGGACCAGTGCTTTGTATCAGTTTCAGAAGAAGAGTTTGACTAGATATGGTCCGTATATGTAGGAAACACCTTTCTTTTGTTCTCAGCACATTCACGTTTCCTGCTGTGTTAGAGACTCTAGAAAGCAAGAGCGTGCTTCTCGCTCTAAAGCAGAGTGTGATCCATGGATGAGAACTATGCTGTGTGTTTCCCTTCAGAAATGGAGTTAAATCCCAATCTCTGTATCTTCCTACAAGCAAGACTTCGTTTCAGGTAACGGCAGTCACTTTTCAGCTCAAACGAACTACATCATTCACTGAGCTCACACATTTCTCTTCTTAACAGACAAGCACTGGATGTTAGAGGACCAGTGTTTTGTATCAGTTTAAGAAGGAGCGTTGGACTAGATATGGTCCGTAAGTGTAGGAATCACCGTTCATTTGTTCTAAGCACACTCAAGTTTCCTGCTGTCTTAGAGACTCTAGAAAGCAAGAGCGTGCTTCTTGTTATAAAGCAGAGTGTGATCAATGGATGAGAACACTGCTGTGTGTTTCACTTCAGAAATGGAGTTAAATCCCAGGCTCTGTGTCTTCCTACAAGCAAGACTTCATTTCAGGTAACGGCAGTCACTTTTCAGCTCAAACGAACTACATCATTCACGGAGCTCACATGTTTCTCATCTTAACAGACAAGCATTGGATGTTAGAGGACCAGTGCTTTGTATCAGTTTAAGAAGCAGAGTTGGACTAGATATGGTCCGTATGTGTAGGAAACACCGTTCTTTTGTTCTCAGCAAAATCATGTTTCCTGCTGTGTTAGAGACTCTAGAAAGCAAGAGCGTGCTTCTCGCTCTAAAGCAGAGTGTGATCCATGGATGAGAACTATGCTGTGTGTTTCCCTTCAGAAATGGAGTTAAATCCCAGACTCTGTGTCTTCCTACAAGCAAGACTTCGTTTCAGGTAAGGGCAGTCACTTTTCTGCTCAAACGAACTACATCGTTCGCGAAGATCACACGTTTCTTATCTTAACTAACAAGCTTTGGATGTTAAAGGACCAGTGCTTTGTACCAGTTTCAGAAGAAGAATTGGACTAGATATGGTCCGTATATGTAGGAAACACCGTTCTTTTATTCTCAGCACACTCACGTTGCCTGCTGTGTTAGAGACTCTAGAAAGCAAGAGCGTGCTTCTCGCTCTAAAGCAGAGTGTGATCAATGGATGAGAACTATGCTGTGTGTTTCCATTCAGAAATGGAGTTAAATCCCAGGCTCTGTGTCTTCCTACAAGCAAGACTTTGTTTCAGGTAACGGCAGTCACTTTTCAGTTCAAACGAACTACATCGTTCACTGAGCTCACACATTTCTCTTCTTAACAGACAAGCATTGGATATTAGACGACCAGTGCTTTGTATAAGTTTAAGAAGGAGAGTTGGACTACATATGCTCCGTATGTGTAGGAAACACCTTTTATTTGTTCTCAGCACACTCACGTTTCCTGCTGTCATATAGATTCTAGAAAGCAAGAGAGTGCTTCTTTTTCTAAAGCAGAGTGTGATCAATCGATGAGAACAAAGCTGTGTGTTTCACTTCAGAAATGGAGTTAAATCCCAGGCTCTGAGTCTTCCTACAAGCAAGACTTCGTTTCAGGTAAGGGCAGTCACTTTTCTGCTCAAACGAACTACATCATTCACGAAGATCACACGTTTCTTATCTTAACTCACAAGCTTTGGATGTTAAAGGACCAGTGCTTTGTACCAGTTTCAGAAGAAGAGTTGGACTAGATATGGTCCGTATATGTAGGAAACACCGTTCTTTTGATCTCAGCACACTCAGGTTTCCTACTCTGTTAGAGACTCTAGAAGCAAGAGCGTGCTTCTCACTCTAAAGCAGAGTGTGATCAATGGAAGAGAACAAAGCTGTGTGTTTCACTTCAGAAATGGTGTTAAATCCCAGGCTCTGAGTCTTCCACAAGCAAGACTTCGTTTCAGGTAAGGGCAGTCACTTTTCTGCTCAAACGAACTACATCGTTCACGAAGATCACACGTTTCTCATCTTAACAGACAAGCATTGGATGTTAGAGGACCAGTGCTTTGTGTCAGTTTCAGAAACAGAATTGGACTAGATATGGTCCTTACGTTTAGGAAACACCGTTCTTTTGTTCTCAGCGCACTCACGTTTCCTGCTGTCTTAGACACTTTAGCAAGCAAGAGCGTGCTTCTCGCTCTAAAGCAGAGTGTGATCCATGGATGAGAACTATGCTGTGTGTTTCCCTTCAGAAATGGAGTTAAATCCCAGACTCTGTGTCTTCCTACAAGCAAGACTTCGTTTAATGTAGGGCAGTCACTTTTCTGCTCAAACGAACTACATCGTTCATGAAGCTCACATGTTTCCCATCTTAACTGACAAGCATTGGATGTTAGAGGACCAGTGCTTTGTATCACTTTCAGAACAAGAGTTGGACTACATATGGTCTGTATGTGTAGGAAAGTCCGTTCTTTTGTTCTGGGCACACTCAGATTTCCTGCTGTATTAGAGACTCTAGAAAGCAAGAGCATGTTTCTTGCTCTAAAGCAGAGTGTGATCCATGGATGAGAACTATGCTGTGTGTTTCCATTCAGAAATGGAGTTAAATCCCAGGCTCTGTGTCTTCCTACAAGCAAGACTTCGTTTCAGGTAAGGGCAGTCACTTTTCAGCTCAAACGAACTACATCGTTCACAGAGCTCACACATTTCTCTTCTTAACAGACAAGCATTGGATATTAGAGGACCAGTGCTTTGTATCAGTTTAAGAAGCAGAGTTGGACTAGATATGTTCCGTATGTGTAGGAAACCCCTTTCTTTTGTTCTCAGCGCACTCACGTTTCCTGCTGTCATAGAGACTCTAGAAAGCAAGAGACTGCTTCTTGTTCTAACGCAGAGTGTGATCAATCAATGAGAACAAAGCTGTGTGTTTCACTTCAGAAATGGAGTTAAATCCCAGGCTCTGAGTCTTCCTACAAGCAAGACTTCGTTTCAGGTAAGGGCAGTCACTTTTCTGCTCAAACGAACTACATCGTTCACGAAGATCACACGTTTCTTATCTTAACTGTCAAGCATTGGATGTTAGAGGACCAGTGCTTTGTATCAGTTTCAGAAGAAGAGTTGGACTCCATATGGTCCGTATGTGTAGGAAACTCCGTTCTTTGTTCTGGGCACACTCAGATTTCCTGCTGTATTAGAGACTCTGGAAAGCAAGAGCGTGCTTCTCGCTCTAAAGCAGAGTGTGATCCATGGATGAGAACTATGCTGTGTGTTTCCCTTCAGAAATGGAGTTAAATCCCAATATCTGTGTCGTCCTACAAGCAAGACATTGTTTCAGGTAACGGCAGTCACTTCAGCTCAAACGAACTACATCGTTCACTGAGCTCACACATTTCTCTTCTTAACAGACAAGCATTGGATGTTAGAGGACCAGTGCTTTGTATCTGTTTAAGAAGGAGAGTTGGACTAGATATGGTCCGTATGAGTAGGAAACACTTTTCTTTTGTTCTCAGCACACTCACGTTTCCTGCTCTCATAGAGACTCTAGAAAGCAAGAGAGTGCTTCTTGTTCTAAAGCAGAGTGTGATCAATCGATGAGAACAAAGCTGAGTGTTTCACTTCAGAAATGGAGTTAAATCCCAGGCTCTGAGTCTTCCTACAAGCAAGAGTTCGTTTCAGGTAAGGGCAGTCACTTTTCTGCTCAAAGGAACTACATCATTCACGAAGATCACACGTTTCTTATCTTAACTGTCAAGCATTGGATGTTAGAGGACCAGTGCTTTGTATCAGTTTCAGAAGAAGAGTTTGACTAGATATGGTCCGTATATGTAGGAAACACCTTTCTTTTGTTCTCAGCACATTCACGTTTCCTGCTGTGTTAGAGACTCTAGAAAGCAAGAGCGTGCTTCTCGCTCTAAAGCAGAGTGTGATCCATGGATGAGAACTATGCTGTGTGTTTCCCTTCAGAAATGGAGTTAAATCCCAATCTCTGTGTCTTCCTACAAGCAAGACTTTGTTTCAGGTAACGGCAGTCACTTTTCAGCTCAAAGGAACTACATCGTTCACTGAGCTCACACATTTCTCTTCTTAACAGACAAGCATTGGATATTAGAGGACCAGTGCTTTGTGTCACTTTCAGAAAAAGAATTGGACTAGATATGGTCAGTATGTTTAGGAAACACCATTCTTTTGTTCTCAGCGCACTCACGTTTCCTGCTGTCTTAGAGACTTTAGCAAGCAAGAGCGTGCTTTACACTCTAAAGCAGAGTGTGATCAATGGATGAAAACAAAGCTGTGTGTTTCACTTCAGAACAAAAGAAATTTCTCTTCTTAACAGACAAGCATTGGATATTAGAGGACCAGTGCTTTGTGTCACTTTCAGAAAAAGAATTGGACTAGATATGGTCAGTATGTTTAGGAAACACCATTCTTTTGTTCTCAGCGCACTCACGTTTCCTGCTGTCTTAGAGACTTTAGCAAGCAAGAGCGTGCTTTACACTCTAAAGCAGAGTGTGATCAATGGATGAAAACAAAGCTGTGTGTTTCCCTTCAGAAATGGAGTTAAATCCCAGGCTCTGAGTCTTCCTACAAGCAAGACGTCGTTTAAGGTAAGGGCAGTCACTTTTCTGCTCAAACGAACTACATCGTTCATGAAGCTCACACGTTTCCCATCTTAACTGACAAGCATTGGATGTTAGAGGACCAGTGCTTTGTATCAGTTTTAGAAGAAGAATTGGACTACATATGGTCCATATGTGTAGGAAACTCCGTTCTTTGTTCTGGGCACACTCAGATTTCCTGCTGTATTAGAGACTCAGGAAAGCAAGAGCGTGCTTCTCGCTCTAAAGCAGTGTGTGATCCATGGATGAGAACTATGCTGTGTGTTTCCCTTAAGAAATGGAGTTAAATCACAATCTCTGTGTCTTCCTACAAGCAAGACTTTGTTTCAGGTAACGGCAGTCACTTTTCAGCTCAAACGAACTACATCGTTCACTGAGCTCACACATTTCTCTTCTTAACAGACAAGCATTGGATATTAGCGGACCAGTGCTTTGTATCAGTTTAAGAAGGAGAGTTGGACTAGATATGGTCCATAGTTGTAGGATACCCCTTTCTTTTGTTCTCAGCACACTCACGTTTCCTGCTGTCATAGAGACTCTAGAAAGCAAGAGAGTGCTTCTTGTTCTAAAGCAGAGTGTGATCAATCGATGAGAACAAAGCTGAGTGTTTCACTTCAGAAATGGAGTTAAATCCCAGGCTCTGAGTCTTCCTACAAGGAAGACTTCGTTTCAGGTAAGGGCAGTCACTTTTCTGCTCAAAGGAACTACATCATTCACGAAGATCACACGTTTCTTATCTTAACTGTCAAGCATTGGATGTTAGAGGACCAGTGCTTTGTATCAGTTTCAGAAGAAGAGTTTGACTAGATATGGTCCGTATATGTAGGAAACACCTTTCTTTTGTTCTCAGCACATTCACGTTTCCTGCTGTGTTAGAGACTCTAGAAAGCAAGAGCGTGCTTCTCGCTCTAAAGCAGAGTGTGATCCATGGATGAGAACTATGCTGTGTGTTTCCCTTCAGAAATGGAGTTAAATCCCAATCTCTGTATCTTCCTACAAGCAAGACTTCGTTTCAGGTAACGGCAGTCACTTTTCAGCTCAAACGAACTACATCATTCACTGAGCTCACACATTTCTCTTCTTAACAGACAAGCACTGGATGTTAGAGGACCAGTGTTTTGTATCAGTTTAAGAAGGAGCGTTGGACTAGATATGGTCCGTAAGTGTAGGAATCACCGTTCATTTGTTCTAAGCACACTCAAGTTTCCTGCTGTCTTAGAGACTCTAGAAAGCAAGAGCGTGCTTCTTGTTATAAAGCAGAGTGTGATCAATGGATGAGAACACTGCTGTGTGTTTCACTTCAGAAATGGAGTTAAATCCCAGGCTCTGTGTCTTCCTACAAGCAAGACTTCATTTCAGGTAACGGCAGTCACTTTTCAGCTCAAACGAACTACATCATTCACGGAGCTCACATGTTTCTCATCTTAACAGACAAGCATTGGATGTTAGAGGACCAGTGCTTTGTATCAGTTTAAGAAGCAGAGTTGGACTAGATATGGTCCGTATGTGTAGGAAACCCCTTTCTTTTGTTCTCAGCGCACTCACGTTTCCTGCTGTCATAGAGACTCTAGAAAGCAAGAGACTGCTTCTTGTTCTAACGCAGAGTGTGATCAATCAATGAGAACAAAGCTGTGTGTTTCACTTCAGAAATGGAGTTAAATCCCAGGCTCTGAGTCTTCCTACAAGCAAGACTTCGTTTCAGGTAAGGGCAGTCACTTTTCTGCTCAAACGAACTACATCGTTCACGAAGATCACACGTTTCTTATCTTAACTGTCAAGCATTGGATGTTAGAGGACCAGTGCTTTGTATCAGTTTCAGAAGAAGAGTTGGACTAGATAAGGTCCGTATATATAGGAAACACCTTTCTTTTGTTCTCAGCACATTCACTTTTCCTGCTCTGTTAGAGACTCTAGAAAGCAAGAGCGTGCTTCTCGCTCTAAAGCAGAGTGTGATCCATGGATGAGAACTATGCTGTGTGTTTCCCTTCAGAAATGGAGTTAAATCCCAATCTCTGTATCTTCCTACAAGCAAGACTTCGTGTCAGGTAACGGCAGTCACTTTTCAGCTCAAACGAACTACATCGTTCACTGAGCTCACACATTTCTCTTCTTAACAGACAAGCATTGGATGTTAGAGGACCAGTGTTTTGTATCAGTTTAAGAAGGAGAGTTGGACTAGATATGGTCCGTATGTGTCGGAAACACCGTTCTTTTGTTCTCAGCACACTCAAGTTTCCTGCTGTCTTAGAGACTCTAGAAAGCAAGAGCGTTCTTCTTGTTCTAAAGCAGAGTGTGATCAATGGATGAGCACACTGCTGTGTGTTTCACTTCAGAAATGGAGTTAAATCCCAGGATCTGAGTCTTCCTACAAGCAAGACTTCGTTTCAGGTAAGGGCAGTCACTTTTCTCCTCAAACGAACGACATCGTTCACGAAGATCACACGTTTCTCATCTTAACAGACAAGCATTGGATGTTAGAGGACCAGTGCTTCGTGTCAGTTTCAGAAACAGAATTGGACTAGATATGGTCCGTATGTTTAGGAAACACCGTTCTTTTGTTCTCAGCGCACTCACGTTTCCTGCTGTCTTAGAGACTTTAGCAAGCAAGAGCGTGCTTCTCGCTCTAAAGCAGAGTGTGATCCATGGATGAGAACTATGCTGTGTGTTTCCCTTCAGAAATGGAGTTAAATCCCAGGCTCTGTGTCTTCCTACAAGCAAGACTTCGTTTCAGGTAAGTGCAGTCACTTTTCAGCTCAAAGGAACTACATCGTTCACGAAGCTCACACGTTTCTCATATTAACAGACAAGCATTGGATGTTAGAGGACCAGTGCTTTGTATCAGTTTCAGAAGCAGAGTTGGACTAGATATGGTCCGTATGTGTAGGAAACACCGTTCTTTTGTTCTTAGCAAAATCACGTTTCCTGCTGTGTTAGAGAATCTAGAAAGCAAGAGCGTGCTTCTTGTTCTAAAGCAGAGTGTGTTCAATGGATGATTACACTGCTGTGTGTTTCACTTCAGAAATGGAGTTAAATCCCAGGCTCTGTGTCTTCCTACAAGCAAGACTTCATTTCAGGTAACGGCAGTCACTTTTCAGCTTAAACGAACTACATCATTCACGGAGCTCACATGTTTCTCATCTTAACAGACAAGCATTGGATGTTAGAGGACCAGTGCTTTGTATCAGTTTAAGAAGCAGAGTTGGACTAGATATGGTCCGTATGTGTAGGACACACCGTTCTTTTGTTCTCAGCAAAATCATGTTTCCTGCTGTGTTAGAGACTCTAGAAAGCAAGAGCGTGCTTCTCGCTCTAAAGCAGAGTGTGATCCATGGATGAGAACTATGCTGTGTGTTTCCCTTCAGAAATGGAGTTAAATCCCAGACTCTGTGTCTTCCTACAAGCAAGACTTCGTTTCAGGTAAGGGCAGTCACTTTTCTGCTCAAATGAACTACATCGTTCACGAAGATCACACGTTTCTTATCTTAACTCACAAGCTTTGGATGTTAAAGGACCAGTGCTTTGTACCAGTTTCAGAAGAAGAATTGGACTAGATATGGTCCGTATATGTAGGAAACACCGTTCTTTTATTCTCAGCACACTCACGTTGCCTGCTGTGTTAGAGACTCTAGAAAGCAAGAGCGTGCTTCTCGCTCTAAAGCAGAGTGTGATCAATGGATGAAAACTATGCTGTGTGTTTCCATTCAGAAATGGAGTTAAATCCCAGGCTCTGTGTCTTCCTACAAGCAAGACTTTGTTTCAGGTAACGGCAGTCACTTTTCAGTTCAAACGAACTACATCGTTCACTGAGCTCACACATTTCTCTTCTTAACAGACAAGCATTGGATATTAGAGGACCAGTGCTTTGTATAAGTTTAAGAAGGAGAGTTGGACTACATATGCTCCGTATATGTAGGAAACACCTTTTATTTGTTCTCAGCACACTCACGTTTCCTGCTGTCATATAGACTCTAGAAAGCAAGAGAGTGCTTCTTTTTCTAAAGCAGAGTGTGATCAATCAATGAGAACAAAGCTGTGTGTTTCACTTCAGAAATGGAGTTAAATCCCAGGCTCTGAGTCTTCCTACAAGCAAGACTTCGTTTCAGGTAAGGGCAGTCACTTTTCTGCTCAAACGAACTACATCGTTCACGAAGATCACACGTTTCTTATCTTAACTCACAAGCTTTGGATGTTAAAGGACCAGTGCTTTGTACCAGTTTCAGAAGAAGAGTTGGACTAGATATGGTCCGTATATGTAGGAAACACCGTTCTTTTGTTCTCAGCACACTCACGTTTCCTGCTCTGTTAGAGACTCTAGAAAGCAAGAGCGTGCTTCTCGCTCTAAAGCAGAGTGTGATCCATGGATGAGAACTATGCTGTGTGTTTCCCTTCAGAAATGGAGTTAAATCCCAATCTCTGTGTCATCCTACAAGCAAGACTTCATTTCAGGTAACAGCAGTCACTTTTCAGCTCAAACGAACTACATCGTTCACTGAGCTCACACATTTCTCTTCTTAACAGACAAGCACTGGATGTTACAGGACCAGTGTTTTGTATCAGTTTAAGAAGGAGAGTTGGACTAGATATGGTCCGTATGTGTAGGAAACACCGTTCATTTGTTCTCAGCACACTCAAGTTTCCTGCTGTCTTAGAGACTCTAGAAAGCAAGAGCGTGCTTCTTGTTCTAAAGCAGAGTGTGATCAATGGATGATTACACTGCTGTGTGTTTCACTTCAGAAATGGAGTTAAATCCCAGGCTCTGTGTCTTCCTACAAGCAAGACTTCCTTTCAGGTAAGGGCAGTCACTTTTCTGCTCAAACGAACTACATCGTTCACGAAGCTCACACGTTTCTCATCTTAACAGACAAACATTGGATGTTAGAGGACCAGTGCTTTGTATCAGTTTAAGAAGCAGAGTTGGACTAGATATGGTCCGTATGTGTAGGAAACACCGTTCTTTTGTTCTTAGCAAAATCACGTTTCCTGCTGTGTTAGAGAATCTAGAAAGCAAGAGCGTGCTTCTCGCTCTAAAGGAGAGTGTGATCCATGGATGAGAACTATGCTGTGTGTTTCCCTTCAGAAATGGAGTTAAATCCCAATCTCTGTATCTTCCTACAAGCAAGACTTCGTTTCAGGTAACGGCAGTCACATTTCAGCTCAAACGAACTACATCGTTCACTGAGCTCACACATTTCTCTTCTTAACAGACAAACATTGGATGTTAGAGGACCAGTGTTTTGTATCAGTTTAAGAAGGAGAGTTGGACTAGATATGGTCCGTATGTGTCGGAAACACCGTTCATTTGTTCTCAGCACACTCAAGTTTCCTGCTGTCTTAGAGACTCTAGAAAGCAAGAGCGGTCTTCTTGTTCTAAAGCAGAGTGTGATCAATGGATGAGCACACTGCTGTGTGTTTCACTTCAGAAATGGAGTTAAATCCCAGGATCTGAGTCTTCCTACAAGCAAGACTTCGTTTCAGGTAAGGGCAGTCACTTTTCTGCTCAAAGGAACTACATCGTTCACGAAGAATACATGTTTCTCATCTTAACAGACAAGCATTGGATGTTAGAGGACCAGTGCTTCGTGTCACTTTCAGACACAGAATTGGACTAGATATGGTCCGTATGTGTAGGAAACACCGTTCTTTTGTTCTGGGCACACTCAGATTTCCTGCTGTATTAGAGACTCTACAAAGCAAGAGCATGCTTCTTGCTCTAAAGCAGAGTGTGATCCATGGATGAGAACTATGCTGTGTGTTTCCATTCAGAAATGGAGTTAAATCCCAGACTCTGTGTCTTCCTACACACAAGACTTCGTTTCAGGTAAGGGCAGTCACTTTTCAGCTCAAAGGAACTACATCGTTCACGAAGCTCACACGTTTCTCATCTTAACAGACAAGCATTGGATGTTAGAGGACCAGTGCTTTGTATCAGTTTCAGAAGCAGAGTTGAACTAGATATGGTCCGTATGTGTAGGAAACACCGTTCTTTTGTTCTCAGCACACACACGTTTCCTGATGTCTTAGAGACTCTAGAAAGCAAGAGCGTGCTTCTTGTTCTAAAGCAGAGTGTGATCAATGGATGAGCACACTGCTGTGTGTTTCAATTCAGAAATGGAGTTAAATCCCAGGATCTGAGTCTTCCTACAAGCAAGACTTCGTTTCAGGTAAGGGCAGTCACTTTTCTCCTCAAACGAACGACATCGTTCACGAAGATCACACGTTTCTCATCTTAACAGACAAGCATTGGATGTTAGAGGACCAGTGCTTCGTGTCAGTTTCAGAAACAGAATTGGACTAGATATGGTCCGTATGTTTCGGAAACACCGTTCTTTTGTTCTCAGCGCACTCACGTTTCCTGCTGTCTTAGAGACTTTAGCAAGCAGGAGCGTGCTTCTCGCTCTAAAGCAGAGTGTGCTCCATGGATGAGAACTATGCTGTGTGTTTCCCTTCAGAAATGGAGTTAAATCCCAGACTCTGTGTCTTCCTACAAGCAAGACTTCGTTTAAGGTAAGGGCAGTCACTTTTCTGCTCAAACGAACTACATCGTTCATGAAGCTGACACGTTTCCCATCTTAACTGACAAGCATTGGCTGTTAGAGGACCAGTGCTTTGTATCAGTTTCAGAAGAAGAGGTGGACTACATATGGTCCGTATGTGTAGGAAACTCCGTTCTTTTGTTCTGGGCACACTCAGATTTCCTGCTGTATTAGAGACTCTAGAAAGCAAGAGCATGCTTCTTGCTCTAAAGCACAGTGTGATCCATGGATGAGAACTATGCTGTGTGTTTCACTTCAGAAATGGAGTTAAATCCCAATCTCTGTATCTTCCTACAAGCAAGACTTCGTTTCAGGTAACGGCAGTCACTTTTCAGCTCAAACGAACTACATCGTTCACTGAGCTCACACATTTCTCTTCTTAACAGACAAGCACTGGATGTTACAGGACCAGTGTTTTGTATCAGTTTA
Organism: Onychomys leucogaster; assembly: GCA_949786385.1. Lineage (NCBI taxonomy): Eukaryota > Metazoa > Chordata > Mammalia > Rodentia > Cricetidae > Onychomys > Onychomys leucogaster. Next base: position 1,274,331 of record CATKUP010000018.1, on the reverse strand, counting down.
AGAAGGAGAGTGGGACTAGATATGTTCCGTATTTGTAGGAAACACCCTTCATTTGTTCTCAGCACACTCAAGTTTCCTGCTGTCTTAGAGACTCTAGAAAGCAAGAGCGTGCTTCTTGTTCTAAAGCAGAGTGTGATCAATGGATGAGAACAAAGCTGTGTGTTTCACTTCAGAAATGGAGTTAAATCCCAGGCTCTGAGTCTTCCTACATGCAAGACTTCGTTTCAGGTAAGGGCAGTCACTTTCCTGCTCAAACGAACTACATCGTTCACGAAGATCACACGTTTCTCATCTTAACAGACAAGCATTGGATGTTAGAGGACCAGTGCTTTGTGTCAGTTTCAGAAACAGAATTGGACTAGATATGGTCCGTATGTTTAGGAAACACCGTTCTTTTGTTCTCAGCGCACTCACGTTTCCTGCTGTCTTAGAGACTCTAGAAAGCAATAGCGTGCTTCTTGTTCTAAAGCAGAGTGTGATCAATGGATGATTACACTGCTGTGTGTTTCACTTCAGAAATGGAGTTAAATCCCAGGCTCTGTGTCTTCCTACAAGCAAGACTTCGTTTCAGGTAAGGGCAGTCACTTTTCTGCTCAAACGAACTACATCGTTCACGGAGCTCACACGTTTCTCATCTTAACAGAATAGCATTGGATGTTAGAGGAACAGTGCTTTGTATCAGTTTAAGAAGCAGAGTTGGACTAGATATGGTCCGTATGTGTAGGAAACACCGTTCTTTTGTTCTTAGCAAAATCACGTTTCCTGCTGTGTTAGAGAATCTAGAAAGCAAGAGCCTGCTTCTCGCTCTAAAGCAGAGTGTGATCCATGGATGAGAACTATGCTGTGTGTTTCCCTTCAGAAATGGAGTTAAATCCCAATCTCTGTGTCTTCCTACAAGCAAGACTTCGTTTCAGGTAAGGGCAGTCACTTTTCAGCTCAAAGGAACTACATCGTTCACGAAGCTCACACGTTTCTCATCTTAACAGACAAGCATTGGATGTTAGAGGAACAGTGCTTTGTATCAGTTTCAGAAGCAGAGTTGAACAAGATGTGGTCCGTATGTGTAGGAAACACCGTTCTTTGTTCTCAGCACACACACGTTTCCTGCTGCCTCAGAGACTCTAGAAAGCAAGAGCGTGCTTCTTGTTCTAAAGCAGAGTGTGATCAATGGATGATTACACTGCTGTGTGTTTCACTTCAGAAATGGAGTTAAATCCCAGGCTCTGTGTCTTCCTACAAGCAAGACTTCCTTTCAGGTAAGGGCAGTCACTTTTCTGCTCAAAGGAACTACATCGTTCACGAAGATCACACGGTTCTTATCTTAACTGACAAGCATTGGATGTTAAAGGACCAGTGCTTTGTATCAGTTTAAGAAGCAGAGTTGGACTAGATATGGTCCGTATGTGTAGGAAACATCGTTCTTTTGTTCTCAGCAAAATCACGTTTCCTGCTGTGTTAGAGACTCTAGAAAGCAAGAGCGTGCTTCTCGCTCTAAAGCAGAGTGTGATCCATGGATGAGAACTATGTTGTGTGTTTCCCTTCAGAAATTGAGTTAAATCCCAATCTCTGTGTCTTCCTACAAGCAAGACTTCGTTTCAGGTAACGGCAGTCACTTTTCAGCACAAACAAACTACATCGTTCCCTGAGCTCACACATTTCTCTTCTTAACAGGCAAGCATTGGATGTTAGAGGACCAGTGTTTTGTACCAGTTTAAGAAGGAGAGTTGGACTAGATATGGTCCGTATGTGTAGGAAACACCGTTCATTTGTTCTCAGCACACTCAAGTTTCCTGCTGTCTTAGAGACTCTAGAAAGCAAGAGTATGCTTCTTGTTGTAAAGCAGAGTGTGATCAATGGATGAGAACACTGCTGTGGGTTTCACTTCAGAAATGGAGTTAAATCCCAGGCTCTGAGTCTTCCTACAAGCAAGACTTCGTTTCAGGTAAGGGCAGTCACTTTTCTGCTCAAAAGAACTACATCGTTCACGAAGATCACACGTTTCTCATCTTAACAGACAAGCATTGGATGTTAGAGGACCAGTGCTTCGTGTCAGTTTCAGAAACAGAATTGGACTAGATATGGTCCGTATGTGTAGGAAACACTTTTCTTTTGTTCTCAGCACACTCACGTTTCCTGCTGTCATAGAGACTCTAGAAAGCAAGAGAGTGCTTCTTGTTCTAAAGCAGAGTGTGATCAATCGATGAGAACAAAGCTGTGTGTTTCACTTCAGCAATGGTGTTAAATCCCAGGCTCTGAGTCTTCCTACAAGCAAGATGTCCTTTAAGGTAAGGGCAGTCACTTTTCTGCTCAAATGAACTACATCGTTCATGAAGCTGACACGTTTCCCATCTTAACTGACAAGCATTGGATCTTAGAGGACCAGTGCTTTGTATCAGTTTCAGAAGAAGAGGTGGACTACATATGGTCCGTATGTGTAGGAAACTCCGTTCTTTTGTTCTGGGCACACTCAGATTTCCTGCTGTATTAGAGACTCTAGAAAGCAAGAGCATGCTTCTTGCTCTAAAGCACAGTGTGATCCATGGATGAGAACTATGCTGTGTGTTTCCCTTCAGAAATGGAGTTAAATCCCAATCTCTGTATCTTCCTACAAGCAAGACTTCGTTTCAGGTAACGGCAGTCACTTTTCAGCTCAAACGAACTACATCGTTCACTGAGCTCACACATTTCTCTTCTTAACAGACAAGCACTGGATGTTACAGGACCAGTGTTTTGTATCTGTTTAAGAAGGAGAGTGGGACTAGATATGTTCCGTATGTGTAGGAAACACCCTTCATTTGTTCTCAGCACACTCAAGTTTCCTGCTGTCTTAGAGACTCTAGAAAGCAAGAGCGTGCTTCTTGTTCTAAAGCAGAGTGTGATCAATGGATGAGAACAAAGCTGTGTGTTTCACTTCAGAAATGGAGTTAAATCCCAGGCTCTGAGTCTTCCTACATGCAAGACTTCGTTTCAGGTAAGGGCAGTCACTTTTCTGCTCAAACGAACTACATCGTTCACGAAGATCACACGTTTCTCATCTTAACAGACAAGCATTGGATGTTAGAGGACCAGTGCTTTGTATCAGTTTCAGAAGCAGAGTTGGACTAGATATGGTCCGTATGTGTAGGAAACACCGTTCTTTTGTTCTTAGCAAAATCACGTTTCCTGCTGTGTTAGAGAATCTAGAAAGCAAGAGCGTGCTTCTTGTTCTAAAGCAGAGTGTGTTCAATGGATGATTACACTGCTGTGTGTTTCACTTCAGAAATGGAGTTAAATCCCAGGCTCTGTGTCTTCCTACAAGCAAGACTTCATTTCAGGTAACGGCAGTCACTTTTCAGCTCAAACGAACTACATCATTCACGGAGCTCACATGTTTCTCATCTTAACAGACAAGCATTGGATGTTAGAGGACCAGTGCTTTGTATCAGTTTAAGAAGCAGAGTTGGACTAGATATGGTCCGTATGTGTAGGAAACACCGTTCTTTTGTTCTCAGCAAAATCATGTTTCCTACTGTGTTAGAGACTCTAGAAAGCAAGAGCGTGCTTCTCGCTCTAAAGCAGAGTGTGATCCATGGATGAGAACTATGCTGTGTGTTTCCCTTCAGAAATGGAGTTAAATCCCAGACTCTGTGTCTTCCTACAAGCAAGACTTTGTTTCAGGTAACGGCAGGCACTTTTCAGTTCAAACGAACTACATCGTTCACTGAGCTCACACATTTCTCTTCTTAACAGACAAGCATTGGATATTAGAGGACCAGTGCTTTGTATAAGTTTAAGAATGAGAGTTGGACTACATATGCTCCGTATATGTAGGAAACACCTTTTATTTGTTCTCAGCACACTCACGTTTCCTGCTGTCATATAGACTCTAGAAAGCAAGAGAGTGCTTCTTTTTCTAAAGCCGAGTGTGATCAATCAATGAGAACAAAGCTGTGTGTTTCACTTCAGAAATGGAGTTAAATCCCAGGCTCTGAGTCTTCCTACAAGCAAGACTTCGTTTCAGGTAAGGGCAGTCACTTTTCTGCTCAAACGAACTACATCGTTCACGAAGATCACACGTTTCTTATCTTAACTCACAAGCTTTGGATGTTAAAGGACCAGTGCTTTGTACCAGTTTCAGAAGAAGAGTTGGACTAGATATGGTCCGTATATGTAGGAAACACCGTTCTTTTGTTCTCAGCACACTCACGTTTCCTGCTCTGTTAGAGACTCTAGAAAGCAAGAGCGTGCTTCTCGCTCTAAAGCAGAGTGTGATCCATGGATGAGAACTATGCTGTGTGTTTCCCTTCAGAAATGGAGTTAAATCCCAATCTCTGTGTCTTCCTACAAGCAAGACTTCGTTTCAGGTAACAGCAGTCACTTTTCAGCTCAAACGAACTACATCGTTCACTGAGCTCACACATTTCTCTTCTTAACAGACAAGCACTGGATGTTACAGGACCAGTGTTTTGTATCAGTTTAAGAAGGAGAGTTGGACTAGATATGGTCCGTATGTGTTGGAAACACCGTTCATTTGTTCTCAGCACACTCAAGTTTCCTGCTGTCTTAGAGACTCTAGAAAGCAAGAGCGTGCTTCTTGTTCTAAAGCAGAGTGTGATCAATGGATGAGAACAAAGCTGTGTGTTTCACTTCAGAAATGGAGTTAAATCCCAGGCTCTGAGTCTTCCTACAAGCAAGACTTCGTTTCAGGTAAGGGCAGTCACTTTTCTGCTCAAACGAACTACATCGTTCACGGAGCTCACACGTTTCTCATCTTAACAGACAAGCATTGGATGTTAGAGGACCAGTGCTTCGTGTTAGTTTCAGAAACAGAATTTGACTAGATATGGTCCGTATGTTTAGGAAACACCGTTCTTTTGTTCTAGGCACACACACGTTTCCTGCTGTCTTAGAGATTCTAGAAAGCAAGAGCGTGCTTCTTGTTCTAAAGCAGAGTGTGATCAATGGATGATTACACTGCTGTGTGTTTCACTTCAGAAATGGAGTTAAATCCCAGGCTCTGTGTCTTCCTACAAGCAAGACTTCCTTTCAGGTAAGGGCAGTCACTTTTCTGCTCAAACGAACTACATCGTTCACGAAGCTCACACGTTTCTCATCTTAACAGACAAACATTGGATGTTAGAGGACCAGTGCTTTGTATCAGTTTAAGAAGCAGAGTTGGACTAGATATGGTCCGTATGTGTAGGAAACACCGTTCTTTTGTTCTTAGCAAAATCACGTTTCCTGCTGTGTTAGAGAATCTAGAAAGCAAGAGCGTGCTTCTCGCTCTAAAGGAGAGTGTGATCCATGGATGAGAACTATGCTGTGTGTTTCCCTTCAGAAATGGAGTTAAATCCCAATCTCTGTATCTTCCTACAAGCAAGACTTCGTGTCAGGTAACGGCAGTCACTTTTCAGCTCAAACGAACTACATCGTTCACTGAGCTCACACATTTCTCTTCTTAACAGACAAACATTGGATGTTAGAGGACCAGTGTTTTGTATCAGTTTAAGAAGGAGAGTTGGACTAGATATGGTCCGTATGTGTCGGAAACACCGTTCATTTGTTCTCAGCACACTCAAGTTTCCTGCTGTCTTAGAGACTCTAGAAAGCAAGAGCGGTCTTCTTGTTCTAAAGCAGAGTGTGATCAATGGATGAGCACACTGCTGTGTGTTTCACTTCAGAAATGGAGTTAAATCCCAGGATCTGAGTCTTCCTACAAGCAAGACTTCGTTTCAGGTAAGGGCAGTCACTTTTCTGCTCAAAGGAACTACATCGTTCACGAAGAATACACGTTTCTCATCTTAACAGACAAGCATTGGATGTTAGAGGACCAGTGCTTCGTGTCACTTTCAGACACAGAATTGGACTAGATATGGTCCGTATGTGTAGGAAACACCGTTCTTTTGTTCTGGGCACACTCAGATTTCCTGCTGTATTAGAGACTCTACAAAGCAAGAGCATGCTTCTTGCTCTAAAGCAGAGTGTGATCCATGGATGAGAACTATGCTGTGTGTTTCCATTCAGAAATGGAGTTAAATCCCAGACTCTGTGTCTTCCTACACACAAGACTTCGTTTCAGGTAAGGGCAGTCACTTTTCAGCTCAAAGGAACTACATCGTTCACGAAGCTCACACGTTTCTCATCTTAACAGACAAGCATTGGATGTTAGAGGACCAGTGCTTTGTATCAGTTTCAGAAGCAGAGTTGAACTAGATATGGTCCGTATGTGTAGGAAACACCGTTCTTTTGTTCTCAGCACACACACGTTTCCTGATGTCTTAGAGACTCTAGAAAGCAAGAGCGTGCTTCTTGTTCTAAAGCAGAGTGTGATCAATGGATGAGCACACTGCTGTGTGTTTCAATTCAGAAATGGAGTTAAATCCCAGGATCTGAGTCTTCCTACAAGCAAGACTTCGTTTCAGGTAAGGGCAGTCCCTTTTCTGCTCAAACGAACTACATCGTTCACGAAGATCACACGTTTCTCATCTTAACAGACAAGCATTGGATGTTAGAGGACCAGTGCTTCGTGTCAGTTTCAGAAACAGAATTGGACTAGATATGGTCCGTATGTTTCGGAAACACCGTTCTTTTGTTCTCAGCGCACTCACGTTTCCTGCTGTCTTAGAGACTTTAGCAAGCAGGAGCGTGCTTCTCGCTCTAAAGCAGAGTGTGATCCATGGATGAGAACTATGCTGTGTGTTTCCCTTCAGAAATGGAGTTAAATCCCAGACCCTGTGTCTTCCTACAAGCAAGACTTCGTTTAAGGTAAGGGCAGTCACTTTTCTGCTCAAACGAACTACATCGTTCATGAAGCTGACACGTTTCCCATCTTAACTGACAAGCATTGGATGTTAGAGGACCAGTGCTTTGTATCAGTTTCAGAAGAAGAGGTGGACTACATATGGTCCGTATGTGTAGGAAACTCCGTTCTTTTGTTCTGGGCACACTCAGATTTCCTGCTGTATTAGAGACTCTAGAAAGCAAGAGCATGCTTCTTGCACTAAAGCACAGTGTGATCCATGGATGAGAACTATGCTGTGTGTTTCCCTTCAGAAATGGAGTTAAATCCCAATCTCTGTATCTTCCTACAAGCAAGACTTCGTTTCAGGTAACGGCAGTCACTTTTCAGCTCAAACGAACTACATCGTTCACTGAGCTCACACATTTCTCTTCTTAACAGACAAGCACTGGATGTTACAGGACCAGTGTTTTGTATCAGTTTAAGAAGGAGAGTGGGACTAGATATGTTCCGTATGTGTAGGAAACACCCTTCATTTGTTCTCAGCACACTCAAGTTTCCTGCTGTCTTAGAGACTCTAGAAAGCAAGAGCGTGCTTCTTGTTCTAAAGCAGAGTGTGATCAATGGATGAGAACAAAGCTGTGTGTTTCACTTCAGAAATGGAGTTAAATCCCAGGCTCTGAGTCTTCCTACATGCAAGACTTCGTTTCAGGTAAGGGCAGTCACTTTTGTGCTCAAACGAACTACAACGTTCACGAAGATCACACGTTTCTCATCTTAACAGACAAGCATTGGATGTTAGAGGACCAGTGCTTTGTGTCAGTTTCAGAAACAGAATTGGACTAGATATGGTCCGTATGTTTAGGAAACACCGTTCTTTTGTTCTCAGCGCACTCACGTTTCCTGCTGTCTTAGAGACTCTAGAAAGCAATAGCGTGCTTCTTGTTCTAAAGCAGAGTGTGATCAATGGATGATTACACTGCTGTGTGTTTCACTTCAGAAATGGAGTTAAATCCCAGGCTCTGTGTCTTCCTACAAGCAAGACTTCGTTTCAGGTAAGGGCAGTCACTTTTCTGCTCAAACGAACTACATCGTTCACGGAGCTCACACGTTTCTCATCTTAACAGAATAGCATTGGATGTTAGAGGAACAGTGCTTTGTATCAGTTTAAGAAGCAGAGTTGGACTAGATATGGTCCGTATGTGTAGGAAACACCGTTCTTTTGTTCTTAGCAAAATCACGTTTCCTGCTGTGTTAGAGAATCTAGAAAGCAAGAGCCTGCTTCTCGCTCTAAAGCAGAGTGTGATCCATGGATGAGAACTATGCTGTGTGTTTCCCTTCAGAAATGGAGTTAAATCCCAATCTCTGTATCTTCCTACAAGCAAGACTTCGTTTCAGGTAACGGCAGTCACATTTCAGCTCAAACGAACTACATCGTTCACTGAGCTCACACATTTCTCTTCTTAACAGACAAGCATTGGATGTTAGAGGACCAGCGTTTTGTATCAGTTTAAGAAGGGGAGTTGGACTAGATATGGTCCGTATGTGTAGGAAACACCGTTCATTTGTTCTCAGCACACTCAAGTTTCCTGCTGTCTTAGAGACTCTAGAAAGCAAGAGCGTGCTTCTTGTTCTAAAGCAGAGTGTGATCAATGGATGAGCACACTGCTGTGTGTTTCACTTCAGAAATGGAGTTACATCCCAGGATCTGAGTCTTCCTACAAGCAAGACTTCGTTTCAGGTAAGGGCAGTGCCTTTTCTGCTCAAACGAACTACATCGTTCACGAAGATCACACGTTTCTCATCTTAACAGACAAGCATTGGATGTTAGAGGACCAGTGCTTCGTGTCAGTTTCAGAAACAGAATTGGACTAGATATGGTCCGTATGTTTAGGAAACACCGTTCTTTTCTTCTCAGCGCACTCACGTTTCCTGCTGTCTTAGAGACGTTAGCAAGCAAGAGCGTGCTTCTCGCTCTAAAGCAGAGTGTGATCCATGGATGAGACCTATGCTGTGTGTTTCCCTTCAGAAATGGAGTTAAATCCCAGACTCTGTGTCTTCCTACAAGCAAGACTTCGTTTAAGGTAAGGGCAGTCACTTTTCTGCTCAAACGAACTACATCGTTCATGAAGCTGACACGTTTCCCATCTTAACTGACAAGCATTGGATGTTAGAGGACCAGTGCTTTGTATCAGTTTCAGAAGAAGAGGTGGACTACATATGGTCCGTATGTGTAGGAAACTCCCTTCTTTTGTTCTGGGCACACTCAGATTTCCTGCTGTATTAGAGACTCTAGAAAGCAAGAGCATGCTTCTTATTCTAAAGCAGAGTGTGATCCATGGATGAGAACTATGCTGTGTGTTTCACTTCAGAAATGGAGTTAAATCCCAGGCTCTGTGTCTTCCTACAAGCAAGACTTCCTTTCAGGTAAGGGCAGTCACTTTTCTGCTCAAAGGAACTACATCGTTCACGAAGATCACACGGTTCTTATCTTAACTGACAAGCATTGGATGTTAAAGGACCAGTGCTTTGTATCAGTTTAAGAAGCAGAGTTGGACTAGATATGGTCCGTATGTGTAGGAAACATCGTTCTTTTGTTCTCAGCAAAATCACGTTTCCTGCTGTGTTAGAGACTCTAGAAAGCAAGAGCGTGCTTCTCGCTCTAAAGCAGAGTGTGATCCATGGATGAGAACTATGTTGTGTGTTTCCCTTCAGAAATTGAGTTAAATCCCAATCTCTGTGTCTTCCTACAAGCAAGACTTCGTTTCAGGTAACGGCAGTCACTTTTCAGCACAAACAAACTACATCGTTCCCTGAGCTCACACATTTCTCTTCTTAACAGGCAAGCATTGGATGTTAGAGGACCAGTGTTTTGTATCAGTTTAAGAAGGAGAGTTGGACTAGATATGGTCCGTATGTGTAGGAAACACCGTTCATTTGTTCTCAGCACACTCAAGTTTCCTGCTGTCTTAGAGACTCTAGAAAGCAAGAGTATGCTTCTTGTTGTAAAGCAGAGTGTGATCAATGGATGAGAACACTGCTGTGGGTTTCACTTCAGAAATGGAGTTAAATCCCAGGCTCTGAGTCTTCCTACAAGCAAGACTTCGTTTCAGGTAAGGGCAGTCACTTTTCTGCTCAAAAGAACTACATCGTTCACGAAGATCACACGTTTCTCATCTTAACAGACAAGCATTGGATGTTAGAGGACCAGTGCTTCGTGTCAGTTTCAGAAACAGAATTGGACTAGATATGGTCCGTATGTGTAGGAAACACTTTTCTTTTGTTCTCAGCACACTCACGTTTCCTGCTGTCATAGAGACTCTAGAAAGCAAGAGAGTGCTTCTTGTTCTAAAGCAGAGTGTGATCAATCGATGAGAACAAAGCTGTGTGTTTCACTTCAGCAATGGTGTTAAATCCCAGGCTCTGAGTCTTCCTACAAGCAAGACGTCCTTTAAGGTAAGGGCAGTCACTTTTCTGCTCAAACGAACTACATCGTTCATGAAGCTCACACGTTTCCCATCTTAACTGACAAGCATTGGATGTTAGAGGACCAGTTCTTTGTATCAGTTTCAGAAGAAGAGTTGGACTACATATGGTCCGTAAGTGTAGGAAACACCGTTCTTTTGTTCTGGGCACACTCAGATTTCCTGCTGTATTAGAGACTCTGGAAAGCAAGAGCGTGCTTCTCGCTCTAAAGCAGAGTGTGATCCATGGATGAGAACTATGCTGTCTGTTTCCCTTCAGAAATGGAGTTAAATCCCAATCTCTGTGTCTTCCTACAAGCAAGACTTTGTTTCAGGTAACGGCAGTCACTTTTCAGCTCAAAGGAACTACATCGTTCACTGAGCTCACACATTTCTCTTCTTAACAGACAAGCATTGGATATTAGAGGACCAGTGCTTTGTGTCAGTTTCAGAAACAGAATTGGACTAGATGTGGTCAGTATGTTTAGGAAACAACATTCTTTTGTTCTCAGCGCACTCACGTTTCCTGCTGTCTTAGAGACTTTAGCAAGCAAGAGCATGCTTTTCACTCTAAAGCAGAGTGTGATCCATGGATGAGAACTATGCTGTGTGTTTCCCTTCAGAAATGGAGTTAAATCCCAGACTCTGTGTCTTCCTACAAGCAAGACTTCGTTTAAGGTAAGGGCAGTCACTTTTCTGCTCAAACGAACAACATCGTTCATGAAGCTCACACGTTTCCCATCTTAACTGACAAGCATTGGATGTTAGAGGACCAGTGCTTTGTATCACTTTCAGAAGAAGAGTTGGACTACATATGGTTCATATGTGTAGGAAAGTCTGTTCTTTTGTTCTGGGCACACTCAGATTTCCTGCTGTATTAGAGACTCTAGAAAGCAAGAGCATGCTTCTTGCTCTAAAGCAGAGGGTGATCCATGGATGAGAACTATGCTGTGTGTTTCCATTCAGAAATGGAGTTAAATCCCAGACTCTGTGTCTTCCTATAAGCAAGACTTCGTTTCAGGTAAGGGCAGTTACTTTTCAGCTCAAACGAACTACATCGTTCACGAAGCTCACACGTTTCACATCTTAACAGACAAGCATTGGATGTTAGAGTACCAGTGCTTTGTATCAGTTTCAGAAGCAGAGTTGAACCAATATGGTCCGTATGTGTAGGAAACACCGTTCTTTTGTTCTCAGCACACACACGTTTCCTGCTGTCTTAGAGACTCTAGAAAGCAAGAGCGTGCTTCTTGTTCTAAAGCAGAGTGTGATCAATCGATGAGAACAAAGCTGTGTGTTTCACTTCAGCAATGGTGTTAAATCCCAGGCTCTGAGTCTTCCTACAAGCAAGACGTCCTTTAAGGTAAGGGCAGTCACTTTTCTGCTCAAATGAACTACATCGTTCATGAAGCTGACACGTTTCCCATCTTAACTGACAAGCATTGGATGTTAGAGGACCAGTGCTTTGTATCAGTTTCAGAAGAAGAGGTGGACTACATATGGTCCGTATGTGTAGGAAACTCCGTTCTTTTGTTCTGGGCACACTCAGATTTCCTGCTGTATTAGAGACTCTAGAAAGCAAGAGCATGCTTCTTGCTCTAAAGCAGAGTGTGATCCATGGATGAGAACTATGCTGTGTGTTTCCCTTCAGAAATGGAGTTAAATCCCAATCTCTGTATCTTCCTACAAGCAAGACTTCGTTTCAGGTAACGGCAGTCACTTTTCAGCTCAAACGAACTACATCGTTCACTGAGCTCACACATTTCTCTTCTTAACAGACAAGCACTGGATGTTACAGGACCAGTGTTTTGTATCAGTTTAAGAAGGAGAGTGGGACTAGATATGTTCCGTATGTGTAGGAAACACCCTTCATTTGTTCTCAGCACACTCAAGTTTCCTGCTGTCTTAGAGACTCTAGAAAGCAAGAGCGTGCTTCTTGTTCTAAAGCAGAGTGTGATCAATGGATGAGAACAAAGCTGTGTGTTTCACTTCAGAAATGGAGTTAAATCCCAGGCTCTGAGTCTTCCTACATGCAAGACTTCGTTTCAGGTAAGGGCAGTCACTTTTCTGCTCAAACGAACTACATCGTTCACGAAGATCACACGTTTCTCATCTTAACAGACAAGCATTGGATGTTAGAGGACCAGTGCTTTGTGTCAGTTTCAGAAACAGAATTGGACTAGATATGGTCCGTATGTTTAGGAAACACCGTTCTTTTGTTCTCAGCGCACTCACGTTTCCTGCTGTCTTAGAGACTCTAGAAAGCAATAGCGTGCTTCTTGTTCTAAAGCAGAGTGTGATCAATGGATGATTACACTGCTGTGTGTTTCACTTCAGAAATGGAGTTAAATCCCAGGCTCTGTGTCTTCCTACAAGCAAGACTTCGTTTCAGGTAAGGGCAGTCACTTTTCTGCTCAAACGAACTACATCGTTCACGGAGCTCACACGTTTCTCATCTTAACAGAATAGCATTGGATGTTAGAGGAACAGTGCTTTGTATCAGTTTAAGAAGCAGAGTTGGACTAGATATGGTCCGTATGTGTAGGAAACACCGTTCTTTTGTTCTTAGCAAAATCACGTTTCCTGCTGTGTTAGAGAATCTAGAAAGCAAGAGCGTGCTTCTCGCTCTAAAGCAGAGTGTGATCCATGGATGAGAACTATGCTGTGTGTTTCCCTTCAGAAATGGAGTTAAATCCCAATCTCTGTATCTTCCTACAAGCAAGACTTAGTTTCAGGTAACGGCAGACACTTTTCAGCTCAAACGAACTACATCGTTCACTGAGCTCACACATTTCTCTTCTTAACAGACAAGCATTGGATGTTAGAGGACCAGCGTTTTGTATCAGTTTAAGAAGGGGAGTTGGACTAGATATGGTCCGTATGTGTAGGAAACACCGTTCATTTGTTCTCAGCACACTCAAGTTTCCTGCTGTCTTAGAGACTCTAGAAAGCAAGAGCGTGCTTCTTGTTCTAAAGCAGAGTGTGATCAATGGATGAGCACACTGCTGTGTGTTTCACTTCAGAAATGGAGTTACATCCCAGGATCTGAGTCTTCCTACAAGCAAGACTTCGTTTCAGGTAAGGGCAGTCCCTTTTCTGCTCAAACGAACTACATCGTTCACGAAGATCACACGTTTCTCATCTTAACAGACAAGCATTGGATGTTAGAGGACCAGTGCTTCGTGTCAGTTTCAGAAACAGAATTGGACTAGATATGGTCCGTATGTTTAGGAAACACCGTTCTTTTCTTCTCAGCGCACTCACGTTTCCTGCTGTCTTAGAGACGTTAGCAAGCAAGAGCGTGCTTCTCGCTCTAAAGCAGAGTGTGATCCATGGATGAGACCTATGCTGTGTGTTTCCCTTCAGAAATGGAGTTAAATCCCAGACTCTGTGTCTTCCTACAAGCAAGACTTCGTTTAAGGTAAGGGCAGTCACTTTTCTGCTCAAACGAACTACATCGTTCATGAAGCTGACACGTTTCCCATCTTAACTGACAAGCATTGGATGTTAGAGGACCAGTGCTTTGTATCAGTTTCAGAAGAAGAGGTGGACTACATATGGTCCGTATGTGTAGGAAACTCCCTTCTTTTGTTCTGGGCACACTCAGATTTCCTGCTGTATTAGAGACTCTAGAAAGCCAGAGCATGCTTCTTGTTCTAAAGCAGAGTGTGATCCATGGATGAGAACTATGCTGTGTGTTTCTATTCAGAAATGGAGTTAAATCCCAGGCTCTGTGTCTTCCTACAATCAAGACTTCGTTTCAGGTAAGGGCAGTCACTTTTCAGCTCAAACGAACTACATCGTTCACGAAGCTCACACATTTCTCATCTTAACAGACAAGCATTGGATGTTAGAGGAACAGTGCTTTGTATCAGTTTCAGAAGCAGAGTTGAACAAGATGTGGTCCGTATGTGTAGGAAACACCGTTCTTTGTTCTCAGCACACACACGTTTCCTGCTGCCTCAGAGACTCTAGAAAGCAAGAGCGTGCTTCTTGTTCTAAAGCAGAGTGTGATCAATGGATGATTACACTGCTGTGTGTTTCACTTCAGAAATGGAGTTAAATCCCAGGCTCTGTGTCTTCCTACAAGCAAGACTTCCTTTCAGGTAAGGGCAGTCACTTTTCTGCTCAAAGGAACTACATCGTTCACGAAGATCACACGGTTCTTATCTTAACTGACAAGCATTGGATGTTAAAGGACCAGTGCTTTGTATCAGTTTAAGAAGCAGAGTTGGACTAGATATGGTCCGTATGTGTAGGAAACATCGTTCTTTTGTTCTCAGCAAAATCACGTTTCCTGCTGTGTTAGAGACTCTAGAAAGCAAGAGCGTGCTTCTCGCTCTAAAGCAGAGTGTGATCCATGGATGAGAACTATGTTGTGTGTTTCCCTTCAGAAATTGAGTTAAATCCCAATCTCTGTGTCTTCCTACAAGCAAGACTTCGTTTCAGGTAACGGCAGTCACTTTTCAGCACAAACCAACTACATCGTTCCCTGAGCTCACACATTTCTCTTCTTAACAGGCAAGCATTGGATGTAAGAGGACCAGTTCTTTGTATCAGTTTAAGAAGCAGAGTTGGACTAGATATGGTCCGTATGTGTAGGAAACTCAGGTCTTTTGTTCTCAGCACACTCACCTTTCCTGCTGTCTTAGAGACTCTAGAAAGCAAGAGCGTGCTTCTTGTTCTAAAGCAGAGTGTGATCAATGGATGAGAACACTGCTGTGTGTTTCACTTCAGAAATGGAGTTAAATCCCAGGCTCTGAGTCTTCCAACAAGCAAGACTTACTTTCAGGTAAGGGCAGTCACTTTTCTGCTCAAACGAACTACATCGTTCATGAAGCTCACACGTTTCCCATCTTAACTGACAAGCATTGGATGTTAGAGGACCAGTTCTTTGTATCAGTTTCAGAAGAAGAGTTGGACTACATATGGTCCGTATGTGTAGGAAACTCCATTCTTTGTTCTGGGCACACTCAGATTTCCTGCTGTATTAGAGACTCTGGAAAGCAAGAGCGTGCTTCTCGCTCTAAAGCAGAGTGTGATCCATGGATGAGAACTATGCTGTGTGTTTCCCTTCAGAAATGGAGTTAAATCCCAATCTCTGTGTATTCCTACAAGCAAGACTTTGTTTCAGGTAACGGCAGTCACTTTTCAGCTCAAAGGAACTACATCGTTCACTGAGCTCACACATTTCTCTTCTTAACAGACAAGCATTGGATATTAGAGGACCAGTGCTTTGTGTCAGTTTCAGAAACAGAATTGGACTAGATGTGGTCAGTATGTTTAGGAAACAACATTCTTTTGTTCTCAGCGCACTCACGTTTCCTGCTGTCTTAGAGACTTTAGCAAGCAAGAGCATGCTTTTCACTCTAAAGCAGAGTGTGATCCATGGATGAGAACTATGCTGTGTGTTTCCCTTCAGAAATGGAGTTAAATCCCAGACTCTGTGTCTTCCTACAAGCAAGACTTCGTTTAAGGTAAGGGCAGTCACTTTTCTGCTCAAACGAACTACATCGTTCATGAAGCTCACACGTTTCCCATCTTAACTGACAAGCATTGGATGTTAGAGGACCAGTGCTTTGTATCACTTTCAGAAGAAGAGTTGGACTACATATGGTTCGTATGTGTAGGAAAGTCTGTTCTTTTGTTCTGGCCACACTCAGATTTCCTGCTGTATTAGAGACTCTAGAAAGCAAGAGCATGCTTCTTGCTCTAAAGCAGAGTGTGATCCATGGATGAGAACTATGCTGTGTGTTTCCATTCAGAAATGGAGTTAAATCCCAGACTCTGTGTCTTCCTATAAGCAAGACTTCGTTTCAGGTAAGGGCAGTCACTTTTCAGCTCAAACGAACTACATCGTTCACGAAGCTCACACGTTTCACATCTTAACAGACAAGCATTGGATGTTAGAGTACCAGTGCTTTGTATCAGTTTCAGAAGCAGAGTTGAACCAATATGGTCCGTATGTGTAGGAAACACCGTTCTTTTGTTCTCAGCACACACACGTTTCCTGCTGTCTTAGAGACTCTAGAAAGCAAGAGCGTGCTTCTCGCTCTAAAGCAGAGTGTGATCCATGGATGAGAACTATGCTGTGTGTTTCCCTTCAGAAATGGAGTTAAATCCCAGACTCTGTGTCTTCCTACAAGCAAGACTTCGTTTAAGGTAAGGGCAGTCACTTTTCTGCTCAAACGAACTACATCGTTCATGAAGCTCACACGTTTCTCATCTTAACTGACAAGCATTGGATGTTAGAGGACCAGTGCTTTGTATCAGTTTCAGAAGAAGAGTTGGACTACATATGGTCCGTATGTGTAGGAAAGTCCGTTCTTTTGTTCTGGGCACACTCAGATTTCCTGCTGTATTTGAGACTCTAGAATGCAAGAGCATGCTTCTTGCTCTAAAGCAGAGTGTGATCCATGGATGAGAACTATGCTGTGTGTTTCCATTCAGAAATGGAGTTAAATCCCAGGCTCTGTGTCTTCCTACAAGCAAGACTTCGTTTCAGGTAAGTGCAGTCACTTTTCAGCTCAAAGGAACTACATCGTACACGAAGCTCACACGTTTCTCATCTTAACAGACAAGCATTGGATGTTAGAGGACCAGTGCTTTGTATCAGTTTAAGAAGCAGAGTTGGACTAGATATGGTCCGTATATGTAGGAAACACCGTTCTTTTGTTCTCACCACACTCACGTTTCCTGCTGTGTTAGAGACTCTAGGAAGCAAGAGCGTGCTTCTCGCTCTAAAGCAGAGTGTGATCAATGGATGAGAACAAAGCTGTGTGTTTCACTTCAGAAATGGATTTAAATCCCAGGCTCTGAGTCTTCCACAAGCAAGACTTCGTTTCAGGTAAGGGCAGTCACTTTTCTGCTCAAACGAACTACATCGTTCACGAAGATCACACGTTTCTCCTCTTAACAGACAAGCATTGGATGTTAGAGGACCAGTGCTTTGTGTCAGTTTCAGAAACAGAATTGGACTAGATATGGTCCTTACGTTTAGGAAACACCATTCTTTTGTTCTCAGCGCACTCACGTTTCCTGCTGTCTTAGAGACTTTAGCAAGCAAGAGCGTGCTTCTCGCTCTAAAGCAGAGTGTGATCCATGGATGAGAACTATGCTGTGTGTTTCCCTTCAGAAATGGAGTTAAATCCCAGACTCTGTGTCTTCCTACAAGCAAGACTTCGTTTAATGTAAGGGCAGTCACTTTTCTGCTCAAACGAACTACATCGTTCATGAAGCTCACACGTTTCCCATCTTAACTGACAAGCATTGGATGTTAGAGGACCAGTGCTTTGTATCAGTATAAGAAGCAGAGTTGGACTAGATATGGTCCGTATGTGTAGGAAACACCATTCTTTTGTTCTCAGCAAAATCACGTTTCCTGCTGTGTTAGAGACTCTAGAAAGGAAGAGATTGCTTCTCGCTCTAAAGCAGAATGTGATCCATGGATGAGAACTATGCTGTGTGTTTCCCTTCAGAAATGGAGTTAAATCCCAGGCTCTGAGTCTTCCTACAAGCAAGACTTCTTTTCAGGTAACGGCAGTCACTTTTCTGCTCAAAAGAACTACATCGTTCACGAAGATCACACGTTTCTCATCTTAACAGACAAGCATTAGATGTTAGAGGACCAGTGCTTCGTGTCAGTTTCAGAAACAGAATTGGACTAGATATGGTGCGTATGTGTAGGAAACACTTTTCTTTTGTTCTCAGCACACTCACGTTTCCTGCTGTCATAGAGACTCTAGAAAGCAAGAGAGTGCTTCTTGTTCTAAAGCAGAGTGTGATCAATCGATGAGAACAATGCTGTGTGTTTCACTTCAGCAATGGAGTTAAATCCCAGGCTCTGAGTCTTCCTACAAGCAAGACGTCCTTTAAGGTAAGGGCAGTCACTTTTCTGCTCAAACGAACTACATCGTTCATGAAGCTCACACGTTTCCCATCTTAACTGACAAGCATTGGATGTTAGAGGACCAGTTCTTTGTATCAGTTTCAGAAGAAGAGTTGGACTACATATGGTCCGTATGTGTAGGAAACTCCGTTCTTTGTTCTGGGCACACTCAGATTTCCTGCTGTATTAGAGACTCTGGAAAGCAAGAGCGTGCTTCTCGCTCTAAAGCAGAGTGTGATCCATGGATGAGAACTATGCTGTGTGTTTCCCTTCAGAAATGGAGTTAAATCCCAATCTCTGTGTCTTCCTACAAGCAAGACTTTGTTTCAGGTAACAGCAGTCACTTTTCAGCTCAAAGGAACTACATCGTTCACTGAGCTCACACATTTCTCTTCTTAAGAGACAAGCATTGGATATTAGAGGACCAGTGCTTTGTGTCAGTTTCAGAAACAGAATTGGACTAGATATGGTCAGTATGTTTAGGACACACCATTCTTTTGTTATCAGCGCACTCACGTTTCCTGCTGTCTTAGAGACTTTAGCAAGCAAGAGCGTGCTTTTCACTCTAAAGCAGAGTGTGATCCATGGATGAGAACTATGCTGTGTGTTTCCCTTCAGAAATGGAGTTAAATCCCAGACTCTGTGTCTTCCTACAAGCAAGATTTCGTTTAAGGTAAGGGCAGTCACTTTTCTGCTCAAACGAACTACATCGTTCATGAAGCTCACACGTTTCTCATATTAACAGACAAGCATTGGATGTTAGAGGACCAGTGCTTTGTATCAGTTTAAGAAGCAGAGTTGGACTAGATATGGTCCGTATGTGTAGGAAACACCGTTCTTTTGTTCTCAGCAAAATCACGTTTCCTGCTGTGTTAGAGACTCTAGAAAGGAAGAGATTGCTTCTCGCTCTAAAGCAGAGTGTGATCCATGGATGAGAACTATGCTGTGTGTTTCCCTTCAGAAATGGAGTTAAATCCCAATCTCTGTGTCTTCCTACAAGGAAGACTTTGTTTCAGTTAATGGCAGTCAGTTTTCAGTTCAAACGAACTAAATCGTTCACTGAGCTCACACATTTCTCATCTTAACAGACAAGCATTGGATATTAGAGGACCAGTGCTTTGTATCAGTTTAAGAAGGAGAGTTGGACTAGATATGGTTCGTATGTGTAGGAAACCCCTTTTCTTTGTTCTCAGCACACTCACGTTTCCTGCTGTCATAGAGACTCTAGAAAGCAAGAGAGTGCTTCTTGTTCTAAAGCAGAGTGTGATCAATCTATGAGAACAAAGCTGTGTGTTTCACTTCAGAAATGGAGTTAAATCCCAGGCTCTGAGTCTTCCTACAAGAAAGACTTCATTTCAGGTAAGGGCAGTCACTTTTCTGCTCAAACGAACTACATCGATCACGAAGATCACACGTTTCTTATCTTAACTGACAAGCATTGGATGTTAGAGGACCAGTGCTTTGTGTCAGTTTCAGAAACAGAATTGGACTAGATATGGTCCTTACGTATAGGAAACACCGTTCTTTTGTTCTCAGCGCACTCACGTTTCCTGCTGTCCTAGAGACTTTAGCAAGCAAGAGCGTGCCTCTCGCTCTAAAGCAGAGTGTGATCCATGGATGAGAACTATGCTGTGTGTTTCCCTTCAGAAATGGAGTTAAATCCCAGACTCTGTGTCTTCCTATAAGCAAGACTTCGTTTAATGTAAGGGCAGTCACTTTTCTGCTCAAACGAACTACATCGTTCATGAAGCTCACACGTTTCCCATCTTAACTGACAAGCATTGGATGTTAGAGGACCAGTGCTTTGTATCACTTTCAGAAGAAGAGTTGGACTACATATGGTCCGTATGTGTAGGAAAGTCCGTTCTTTTGTTCTGGGCACACTCAGATTTCCTGCTGTATTAGAGACTCTAGAAAGCAAGAGCATGTTTCTTGCTCTAAAGCAGAGTGTGATCCATGGATGAGAACTATGCTGTGTGTTTCCATTCAGAAATGGAGTTAAATCCCAGGCTCTGTGTCCTCCTACAAGCAAGACTTCGTTTCAGCTAAGTGCAGTCACTTTTCAGATCAAACGAACTACATCGTTCACGAAGCTCACACGTTTTTCATCTTAACAGACAAGCATTGGATGTTAGAGGACCAGTGCTTTGTATCAGTTTCAGAAGCAGAGTTGAACTAGATATGGTCCGAATGTTTAGGAAACACCGTTCTTTTGTTCTCAGCACAAACACGTTTCCTGCTGTCTTAGAGACTCTAGAAAGCAAGAGCGTGCTTCTTGTTCTAAAGCAGAGTATGATCAATGGATGATTACACTGCTGTGTGTTTCACTTCAGAAATGGAGTTAAATCCCAGGCTCTGTGTCTTCCTACAAGCAAGACTTCGTTTAATGTAAGGGCAGTCACTTTTCTGCTCAAACGAACTACATCGTTCATCAAGCTCACACGTTTCCCATCTTAACTGACAAGCATTGGATGTTACAGGACCAGTGCTTTGTATCAGTTTCAGAAGAAGAGTTGGACTACATATGGTCCGTATGTGTAGGAAAGTCCGTTCTTTTGTTCTGGGCACACTCAGATTTCCTGCTCTATTAGAGACTCTAGAAAGCAAGAGCATGTTTCTTGCTCTAAAGCAGAGTGTGATCCATGGATGAGAACTATGCTGTGTGTTTCCATTCAGAAATGGAGTTAAATCCCAGGCTCTGTGTCTTCCTACAAGCAAGACTTCGTTTCAGGTAAGGGCAGTCACTTTTCAGCTCAAAGGAACTACATCGTTCATGAAGCTCACACGTTTCTCATATTAACAGACAAGCATTGGATGTTAGAGGACCAGTGCTTTGTATCAGTTTAAGAAGCAGAGTTGGACTAGATATGGTCCGTATGTGTAGGAAACACTGTTCTTTTGTTCTCAGCAAAATCACGTTTCCTGCTGTGTTAGAGACTCTAGAAAGGAAGAGATTGCTTCTCGCTCTAAAGCAGAGTGTGATCCATGGATGAGAACTATGCTGTGTGTTTCCCTTCAGAAATGGAGTTAAATCCCAATCTCTGTGTCTTCCTACAAGGAAGACTTTGTTTCAGGTAATGGCAGTCAGTTTTCAGTTCAAACGAACTACATCGTTCACTGAGCTCACACATTTCTCTTCTTAACAGACAAGCATTGGATATTAGAGGACCAGTGCTTTGTATCAGTTTAAGAAGGAGAGTTGGACTAGATATGGTCCGTATGTGTAGGAAACCCCTTTTCTTTGTTCTCAGCACACTCACGTTTCCTGCTGTCATAGAGACTCTAGAAAGCAAGAGAGTGCTTCTTGTTCTAAAGCAGAGTGTGATCAATCTATGAGAACAAAGCTGTGTGTTTCACTTCAGAAATGGAGTTAAATCCCAGGCTCTGAGTCTTCCTACAAGAAAGACTTCATTTCAGGTAAGGGCAGTCACTTTTCTGCTCAAACGAACTACATCGATCACGAAGATCACACGTTTCTTATCTTAACTGACAAGCATTGGATGTTAAAGGACCAGTGCTTTGTGTCAGTTTCAGAAACAGAATTGGACTAGATATGGTCCTTACGTATAGGAAACACTGTTCTTTTGTTCTCAGCGCACTCACGTTTCCTGCTGTCCTAGAGACTTTAGCAAGCAAGAGCGTGCTTCTCGCTCTAAAGCAGAGTGTGATCCATGGATGAGAACTATGCTGTGTGTTTCCCTTCAGAAATGGAGTTAAATCCCAGACTCTGTGTCTTCCTACAAGCAAGACTTCGTTTCAGGTAAGGGCAGTCACTTTTCAGCTCAAAGGAACTACATCGTTCATGAAGCTCACACATTTCTCATATTAACAGACAAGCATTGGATGTTAGAGGACCAGTGCTTTGTATCAGTTTAAGAAGCAGAGTTGGACTAGATATGGTCCGTATGTGTAGGAAACACCGTTCTTTTGTTCTCAGCAAAATCACGTTTCCTGCTGTGTTAGAGACTCTAGAAAGGAAGAGATTGCTTCTCGCTCTAAAGCAGAGTGTGATCCATGGATGAGAACTATGCTGTGTGTTTCCCTTCAGAAATGGAGTTAAATCCCAATCTCTGTGTCTTCCTACAAGGAAGACTTTGTTTCAGTTAATGGCAGTCAGTTTTCAGTTCAAACGAACTACATCGTTCACTGAGCTCACACATTTCTCTTCTTAACAGACAAGCATTGGATATTAGAGGACCAGTGCTTTGTATCAGTTTAAGAAGGAGAGTTGGACTAGATATGGTCCGTATGTGTAGGAAACCCCTTTTCTTTGTTCTCAGCACACTCACGTTTCCTGCTGT
The DNA here is from genome assembly GCA_949786385.1 of Onychomys leucogaster. NCBI lineage: Eukaryota > Metazoa > Chordata > Mammalia > Rodentia > Cricetidae > Onychomys > Onychomys leucogaster. The sequence continues at coordinate 1,251,960 of CATKUP010000018.1, read as the reverse complement.
CATAGAGACTCTAGAAAGCAAGAGAGTGCTTCTTGTTCTAAAGCAGAGTGTGATCAATCTATGAGAACAAAGCTGTGTGTTTCACTTCAGAAATGGAGTTAAATCCCAGGCTCTGAGTCTTCCTACAAGAAAGACTTCATTTCAGGTAAGGGCAGTCACTTTTCTGCTCAAACGAACTACATCGATCACGAAGATCACACGTTTCTTATCTTAACTGACAAGCATTGGATGTTAGAGGACCAGTGCTTTGTGTCAGTTTCAGAAACAGAATTGGACTAGATATGGTCCTTACGTATAGGAAACACCGTTCTTTTGTTCTCAGCGCACTCACGTTTCCTGCTGTCCTAGAGACTTTAGCAAGCAAGAGCGTGCTTCTCGCTCTAAAGCAGAGTGTGATCCATGGATGAGAACTATGCTGTGTGTTTCCCTTCAGAAATGGAGTTAAATCCCAGACTCTGTGTCTTCCTATAAGCAAGACTTCGTTTAATGTAAGGGCAGTCACTTTTCTGCTCAAACGAACTACATCGTTCATGAAGCTCACACGTTTCCCATCTTAACTGACAAGCATTGGATGTTAGAGGACCAGTGCTTTGTATCACTTTCAGAAGAAGAGTTGGACTACATATGGTCCGTATGTGTAGGAAAGTCCGTTCTTTTGTTCTGGGCACACTCAGATTTCCTGCTGTATTAGAGACTCTAGAAAGCAAGAGCATGTTTCTTGCTCTAAAGCAGAGTGTGATCCATGGATGAGAACTATGCTGTGTGTTTCCATTCAGAAATGGAGTTAAATCCCAGGCTCTGTGTCCTCCTACAAGCAAGACTTCGTTTCAGCTAAGTGCAGTCACTTTTCAGATCAAACGAACTACATCGTTCACGAAGCTCACACGTTTTTCATCTTAACAGACAAGCATTGGATGTTAGAGGACCAGTGCTTTGTATCAGTTTCAGAAGCAGAGTTGAACTAGATATGGTCCGAATGTTTAGGAAACACCGTTCTTTTGTTCTCAGCACAAACACGTTTCCTGCTGTCTTAGAGACTCTAGAAAGCAAGAGCGTGCTTCTTGTTCTAAAGCAGAGTATGATCAATGGATGATTACACTGCTGTGTGTTTCACTTCAGAAATGGAGTTAAATCCCAGGCTCTGTGTCTTCCTACAAGCAAGACTTCGTTTCAGGTAAGGGCAGTCACTTTTCAGATCAAACGAACTACATCGTTCACTGAGCTCACACATTTCTCTTCTTAACAGACAAGCATTGGATATTAGAGGACCAGTGCTTTGTATCAGTTTAAGAAGGAGAGTTGGACTAGATATGGTCCGTAAGTGTAGGAAACACCTTTCTTTTGTTCGCAGCACACTCACGTTTCCTGCTGTCATAGAGACTCTAGAAAGCAAGAGAGTGCTTCTTGTTCTAAAGCAGAGTGTGATCAATCGATGAGAACAAAGCTGTGTGTTTCACTTCAGAAATGGAGTTAAATCCCAGGCTCTGAGTCTTCCTACAAGCAAGACTTCGTTTCAGGTAAGGGCAGTCAATTTCCTGCTCAAACGAACTACATCGTTCACGAAGATCACACGTTTCTTATCTTAACTGACAAGCATTGGATGTTAAAGGACCAGTGCTTTGTATCAGTTTCAGAAGAAGAGTTGGACTAGATATGGTCCGTATATGTAGGAAACACCGTTCTTTTGTTCTCAGCACACTCACGTTTCCCGCTGTGTTAGAGACTCTAGAAAGCAAGAGCGTGCTTCTCGCTCTAAAGCAGAGTGTGATCCATGGATGAGAACTATGCTGTGTGTTTCCCTTCAGAAATGGAGTTAAATCCCAATCTCTGTGTCTTCCTACAAGCAAGACTTCGTTTCAGGTAACGGCAGTCACTTTTCAGTTCAAACGAACTACATCGTTCACTGAGCTCACACATTTCTCTTCTTAACAGACAAGCATTGGATATTAGAGGACCAGTGCTTTGTATCAGTTTAAGAAGGAGAGTTGGACTAGATATGGTCCGTATGTGTAGGAAACACCGTTCATTTGTTCTCAGCACACTCAAGATTCCTGATGTCTTAGAGACTCTAGAAAGCAAGAGTATGCTTCTTGTTCTAAAGCAGAGTGTGATCAATGGATGAGAACACTGCTGTGTGTTTCACTTCAGAAATGGAGTTAAATCCCAGGCTCTGAGTCTTCCTACAAGCAAGACTTCGTTTCAGGTAAGGGCAGTCACTTTTCTGCTCAAAAGAACTACATCGTTCACGAAGATCACACGTTTCTCATCTTAACAGACAAGCATTGGATGTTAGAGGACCAGTGCTTCGTGTCAGTTTCAGAAACAGAATTGGACTAGATATGGTACGTATGTGTAGGAAACACTTTTCTTTTGTTCTCAGCACACTCACGTTTCCTGCTGTCATAGAGTCTCTAAAAAGCAAGAGAGTACTTCTTGTTCTAAAGCAGAGTGTGATCAATCGATGAGAACAAAGCTGTGTGTTTCACTTCAGCAATGGAGTTAAATCCCAGGCTCTGAGTCTTCCTACAAGCAAGACGTCCTTTAAGGTAAGGGCAGTCACTTTTCTGCTCAAACGAACTACATCGTTCATGAAGCTCACACGTTTCCCATCTTAACTGACAAGCATTGGATGTTAGAGGACCAGTTCTTTGTATCACTTTCAGAAGAAGTGTTGGACTACATATGGTCCGTATGTGTAGGAAAGTCCGTTCTTTTGTTCTGGGCACACTCAGATTTCCTGCTGTATTAGAGACTCTAGAAAGCAAGAGCATGCTTCTTGCTCTAAAGCAGAGTGTGATCCATGGATGAGAACTATGCTGTGTGTTTCCATTCAGAAATGGAGTTAAATCCCAGACGCTGTGTCTTCCTACAAGCAAGAATTCGTTTCAGGTAAGGGCAGTCACTTTTCAGCTCAAACGAACTACATCGTTCATGAAGCTCACACGTTTCTCATCTTAGCAGACAAGCATTGGATGTTAGAGGACCAGTGCTTTGTATCAGTTTCAGAAGCAGAGTTGAACTAGATATGGTCCGTATGTGTAGGAAACACCGTTCTTTGTTCTCAGCACACACACATTTCCTGCTGTCTTAGAGACTCTAGAAAGCAAGAGCGTGCTTCTTGTTCTAAAGCAGAGTGTGATCAATGGATGATTACACTGCTGTGTGTTTCACTTCAGAAATGAAGTTAAATCCCAGGATCTGTGTCTTCCTACAAGCAAGACTTCGTTTCAGGTAACGGCAGTCACTTTTCAGCTCAAACGAACTACATCATTCACGGAGCTCACATGTTTCTCATCTTAACAGACAAGCATTGGATGTTAGAGGACCAGTGCTTTGTATCAGTTTAAGAAGCAGAGTTGGACTAGATATGGTCCTTATGTGTAGGAAACACCGTTCTTTTGTTCTCAGCAAAATCATGTTTCCTGCTGTGTTAGCGACTCTAGAAAGCAAGAGCGTGCTTCTCGCTCTAAAGCAGAGTGTGATCCATGAATGAGAACTATGCTTTGTGTTTCCCCTCAGAAATGGAGTTAAATCCCAGGCTCTGTGTCTTCCTACAAGCAAGACTTCGTTTCAGGTAAGTGCAGTCACTTTTCAGCTCAAAGGAACTACATCGTTCACGAAGCTCACACGTTTCTCATCTTAACAGACAAGCATTGGATGTTAGAGGACCAGTGCTTTGTATCAGTTTAAGAAGCAGAGTTGGACTAGATATGGTCCGTATGTGTAGGAAACACCTTTTATTTGTTCTCAGCACACTCACGTTTCCTGGTGTCATAGAGACTCTAGAAAGCAAGAGAGTGCTTCTTGTTCTAAAGCAGAGTGTGATCAATCAATGAGAACAAAGCTGTGTGTTTCACTTCAGACATGGAGTTAAATCCCAGGCTCTGAGTTTTCCTACAAGAAAGACTTCGTTTCAGGTAAGGGCAGTCACTTTTCTGCTCAAACGAACTACATCGTTCACGAAGATCACACGTTTCTTATCTTAACTGACAAGCATTGGATGTTAATTGACCAGTGCTTTGTATCAGTTTCAGAAGAAGAGTTGGACTAGATATGGTCCGTATATGTAGGAAACAACGTTCTTTTGTTCTCAGCCCACTCACGTTTCCTGCTGTCCTAGAGACTTTAGCAAGCAAGAGCGTGCTTCTCGCTCTAAAGCAGAGTGTGATCCTTGGATGAGAACTATGCTGTGTGTTTCCCTTCAGAAATGGAGTTAAATCCCAGACTCTGTGTCTTCCTATAAGCAAGACTTCGTTTAATGTAAGGGCAGTCACTATTCTGCTCAAACGAACTACATCGTTCATGAAGCTCACACGTTTCCCATCTTAACTGACAAGCATTGGATGTTAGAGGACCAGTGCTTTGTATCAGTTTCAGAAGAAGAGTTGGACTACATATGGTCCGTATGTGTAGGAAAGTCCGTTCTTTTGTTCTGGGCACACTCAGATTTCCTGCTGTATTAGAGACTCTAGAAAGCAAGAGCATGTTTCTTGCTCTAAAGCAGAGTGTGATCCATGGATGAGAACTATGCTGTGTGTTTCCCTTCAGAAATGGAGTTAAATCCCAATCTCTGTGTCTTCCTACAAGCAAGACTTCGTTTCAGGTAACAGCAGTCACTTTTCAGCTCAAACGAACTACATCGTTCACTGAGCTCACACATTTCTCTTCTTAACAGACAAGCACTGGATGTTACAGGACCAGTGTTTTGTATCAGTTTAAGAAGGAGAGTTGGACTAGATATGGTCCGTAAGTGTAGGAAACACCGTTCATTTGTTCTCAGCACACTCAAGTTTCCTGCTGTCTTAGAGACTCTAGAAAGCAAGAGCGTGCTTCTTGTTCTAAAGCAGAGTGTGATCAATGGATGAGAACTATGCTGTGTGTTTCCCTTCAGAAATGGAGTTAAATCCCAGGCTCTGTGTCTTCCTACAAGCAAGACTTCGTTTAAGGTAAGGGCAGTCACTTTTCTGCTCAAACGAACTACATCGTTCATGAAGCTCACACGTTTCCCATCTTAACTGACAAGCATTGGATGTTAGAGGACCAGTGCTTTGTATCACTTTCAGAAGAAGATTTGGACTACATATGGCCCGTATGTGTAGGAAAGTCCGTTCTTTTGTTCTGGGCACACTCAGATTTCCTGCTGTATTAGAGACTCTAGAAAGCAAGAGCATGCTTCTTGCTCTAAAGCAGAGTGTGATCCATGGATGAGAACTATGCTGTGTGTTTCCATTCAGAAATGGAGTTAAATCCCAGGCTCTGTGTCTTCCTACAAGCAAGACTTCATTTCAGGTAAGTGCAGTCACTTTTCAGCTCAAAGGAACTACATCGTTCACGAAGCTCACACGTTTCTCATCTTAACAGACAAGCATTGGATGTTAGAGGACCAGTGCTTTGTATCAGTATAAGAAGCAGAGTTGGACTAGATATGGTCCGTATATGTAGGAAACACCGTTCTTTTGTTCTCAGCAAAATCACGTTTCCTGCTGTGTTAGAGACTCTAGAAAGGAAGAGATTGCTTCTCGCTCTAAAGCAGAGTGTGATCCATGGATGAGAACTATGCTGTGTGTTTCCCTTCAGAAATGGAGTTAAATCCCAATCTCTGTGTCTTCCTACAAGCAAGACTTCGTTTCAGGTAACGGCAGTCACTTTTCAGTTCAAACGAACTACATCGTTCACTGAGCTCACACATTTCTCTTCTTAACAGACAAGCATTGGATGTTAGAGGACCAGTGTTTTGTATCAGTTTAAGAAGGAGAGTTGGACTAGATATGGTCCGTATGTGTAGGAAACACCGTTCATTTGTTCTCAGCACACTCAAGATTCCTGATGTCTTAGAGACTCTAGAAAGCAAGAGTATGCTTCTTGTTCTAAAGCAGAGTGTGATCAATGGATGAGAACACTGCTGTGTGTTTCACTTCAGAAATGGAGTTAAATCCCAGGCTCTGAGTCTTCCTACAAGCAAGACTTCGTTTCAGGTAAGGGCAGTCACTTTTCAGCTCAAAAGATCTACATCGTTCACGAAGATCACACGTTTCTCATCTTAACAGACAAGCATTGGATGTTAGAGGACCAGTGCTTCGTGTCAGTTTCAGAAACAGAATTGGACTAGATATGGTCCGTATGTGTAGGAAACACTTTTCTTTTGTTCTCAGCACACTCACGTTTCCTGCTGTCATAGAGTCTCTAGAAAGCAAGAGAGTGCTTCTTGTTCTAAAGCAGAGTGTGATCAATCGATGAGAACAAAGCTGTGTGTTTCACTTCAGCAATGGAGTTAAATCCCAGGCTCTGAGTCTTCCTACAAGCAAGACGTCCTTTAATGTAAGGGCAGTCACTTTTCTGCTCAAACGAACTACATCGTTCATGAAGCTCACACGTTTCCCATCTTAACTGACAAGCATTGGATGTTAGAGGACCAGTTCTTTGTATCACTTTCAGAAGAAGTGTTGGACTACATATGGTCCGTATGTGTAGGAAAGTCCGTTCTTTTGTTCTGGGCACACTCAGATTTCCTGCTGTATTAGAGACTCTAGAAAGCAAGAGCGTGCTTCTTGTTCTAAAGCAGAGTGTGATCAATGGATGATTACACTGCTGTGTGTTTCACTTCAGAAATGAAGTTAAATCCCAGGATCTGTGTCTTCCTACAAGCAAGACTTCGTTTCAGGTAACGGCAGTCACTTTTCAGCTCAAACGAACTACATCATTCACGGAGCTCACATGTTTCTCATCTTAACAGACAAGCATTGGATGTTAGAGGACCAGTGCTTTGTATCAGTTTAAGAAGCAGAGTTGGACTAGATATGGTCCTTATGTGTAGGAAACCCCGTTCTTTTGTTCTCAGCAAAATCATGTTTCCTGCTGTGTTAGAGACTCTAGAAAGCAAGAGCGTGCTTCTCGCTCTAAAGCAGAGTGTGATCCATGAATGAGAACTATGCTTTGTGTTTCCCTTCAGAAATGGAGTTAAATCCCAGACTCTGTGTCTTCCTTCAAGCAAGACTTCGTTTAAGGTAAGGGCAGTCACTTTTCTGCTCAAACGAACTACATCGTTCATGAAGCTCACACGTTTCCCATCTTAACTGACAAGCATTGGATGTTAGAGGACCAGTGCTTTGTATCACTTTCAGAAGAAGAGTTGGACTACATATGGTCCGTATGTGTAGGAAAGTCCGTTCTTTTATTCTGGGCACACTCAGATTTCTTCCTGTATTAGAGACTCTAGAATGCAAGAGCATGATTCTTCCTCTAAAGCAGAGTGTGATCCATGGATGAGATCTATGCTGTGTGTTTCCATTCAGAAATGGAGTTAAATCCCAGGCTCTGTGTCTTCCTACAAGCAAGACTTCGTTTCAGGTAAGTGCAGTCACTTTTCAGCTCAAAGGAACTACATCGTTCACGAAGCTCACACGTTTCTCATCTTAACAGACAAGCATTGGATGTTAGAGGACCAGTGCTTTGTATCAGTTAAAGAAGCAGAGTTGGACTAGATATGGTCCGTATGTGTAGGAAACACCTTTTATTTGTTCTCAGCACACTCACGTTTCCTGGTGTCATAGAGACTCTAGAAAGCAAGAGAGTGCTTCTTGTTCTAAAGCAGAGTGTGATCAATCGATGAGAACAAAGCTGTGTGTTTCACTTCAGACATGGAGTTAAATCCCAGGCTCTGAGTTTTCCTACAAGAAAGACTTCGTTTCAGGTAAGGGCAGTCACTTTTCTGCTCAAACGAACTACATCGTTCACGAAGATCACACGTTTCTTATCTTAACTGACAAGCATTGGATGTTAAAGGACCAGTGCTTTGTATCAGTTTCAGAAGAAGAGTTGGACTAGATATGGTCCGTATATGTAGGAAACAACGTTCTTTTGTTCTCAGCACACTCACGTTTAGTGCTGTGTTAGAGACTCTAGAAAGCAAGAGCGTGCTTCTCGCTCTAAAGCAGAGTGTGATCAATGGATGAGAAAAAAGCTGTGTGTTTCACTTCAGAAATGGAGTTAAATCCCAGGCTCTGAGTCTTCCACAAGCAAGACTTCGTTTCAGGAATGAGCAGTCACTTTTCTGCTCAAATGAACTACATCGTTCACGAAGATCACACGTTTCTCATCTTAACAGACAAGCATTGGATGTTAGAGGACCAGTGCTTTGTGTCAGTTTCAGAAACAGAATTGGACTAGATATGGTCCTTATGTTTAGGAAACACCGTTCTTTTGTTCTCAGCGCACTCACGTTTCCTGCTGTCTTAGAGACTTTAGCAAGCAAGAGCGTGCTTCTCGCTCTAAAGCAGAGTGTGACCCATGGATGAGAACTATGCTGTGTGTTTCCCTTCAGAAATGGATTTAAATCCCAGACTCTGTGTCTTCCTACAAGCAAGACTTCGTTTAATGTAAGGGCAGTCACTTTTCTGCTCAAACGAACTACATCGTTCATGAAGCTCACACGTTTCCCATCTTAACTGACAAGCATTGGATGTTACAGGACCAGTGCTTTGTATCAGTTTCAGAAGAAGAGTTGGACTACATATGGTCCGTATGTGTAGGAAAGTCCGTTCTTTTGTTCTGGGCACACTCAGATTTCCTGCTGTATTAGAGACTCTAGAAAGCAAGAGCATGTTTCTTGCTCTAAAGCAGAGTGTGATCCATGGATGAGAACTAGGCTGTGTGTTTCCCTTCAGAAATGGAGTTAAATCCCAATCTCTGTGTCTTCCTACAAGCAAGACTTCGTTTCAGGTAACAGCAGTCACTTTTCAGCTCAAACGAACTACATCGTTCACTGAGCTCACACATTTCTCTTCTTAACAGACAAGCACTGGATGTTACAGGACCAGTGTTTTGTATCAGTTTAAGAAGGAGAGTTGGACTAGATATGGTCCGTAAGTGTAGGAAACACCGTTCATTTGTTCTCAGCACACTCAAGTTTCCTGCTGTCTTAGAGACTCTAGAAAGCAAGAGCGTGCTTCTTGTTCTAAAGCAGAGTGTGATCAATGGATGAGAACTATGCTGTGTGTTTCCCTTCAGAAATGGAGTTAAATCCCAATCTCTGTGTCTTCCTCAAAGCAAGACTTTGTTTCAGGTAACGGCAGTCACTTTTCAGCTCAAACGAACTACATCGTTCACTGAGCTCACACATTTCTCTTCTTAACAGACAAGCATTGGATATTGGAGGACCAGTGCTTTGTATCAGTTTAAGAAGGGGAGTTGGACTAGATATGGTCCGTATGTGTAGGAAACCCCTTTCTTTTGGTCTCAGCACACTCACGTTTCCTGCTGTCATAGAGACTCTAGAAAGCAAGAGAGTGCTTCTTGTTCTAAAGCAGAGTGTGATCAATCAGTGAGAGAGAGCTGTGTGTTTCACTTGCGAAATGGAGATAAATCCCAGGCTCTGATTCTTCCTACAAGCAAGACTTCGTTTCAGGTAAGGGCAGTCACTTTTCTGCTCAAACGAACTACATCGTTCACGAAGATCACACGTTTCTTATCTTAACTGTCAAGCATTGGATGTTAGAGGACCAGTGCTTTGTGTCAGTTTCAGAAACAGAATTGGACTAGATATGGTCCTTACATTTAGGAAACACCGTTTTTTGTTCTGGGCACACTCAGATTTCGTGCTGTATTAGAGACTCTAGAAAGCAAGAGCATGTTTCTTGCTCTAAAGCAGAGTGTGATCCATGGATGAGAACTAGGCTGTGTGTTTCCATTCAGAAATGGAGTTAAATCCCAGGCTCTCTGTCTTCCTACAAGCAAGACTTCGTTTCAGGTAAGTGCAGTCACTTTTCAGCTCAAACGAACTACATCGTTCACGGAGCTCACATGTTTCTCATCTTAAAAGACAAGCATTGGATGTTAGAGGACCAGTGCTTTGTATCAGTTTAAGAAGCAGAGTTGGACTAGATATGGTCCTTATGTGTAGGAAACACCGTTCTTTTGTTCTCAGCAAAATCATGTTTCCTGGTGTGTTAGAGACTCTAGAAAGCAAGAGCGTGCTTCTCGCTCTAAAGCAGAGTGTGATCCATGGATGAGAACTATGCTGTGTGTTTCCCTTCAGAAATGGAGTTAAATCCCAGACTCTGTGTCTTCCTACAAGCAAGACTTCGTTTAAGGTAAGGGCAGTCAGTTTTCTGCTCAAACGAACTACATCGTTCATGAAGCTCACGTTTCCCATCTTAAATGACAAGCATTGGATGTTAGAGGACCAGTGCTTTGTATCAGTTTCAGAAGAAGAGTTGGACTACATATGGTCCGTATGTGTAGGAAAGTCCGTTCTTTTGTTCTGGGCACACTCAGATTTCCTGCTGTCTTAGAGACTCTAGAAAGCAAGAGCATGCTTCTTGCTCTAAAGCAGAGTGTGATCCATGGATGAGAACTATGCTGTGTGTTTCCATTCAGAAATGGATTTTAAGCCCAGGCTCTGTGTCTTCCTACAAGCAAGACTTCGTTTCAGGTAAGTGCAGTCACTTTTCAGCTCAAAGGAACTACATCGTTCACGAAGCTCACACGTTTCTCATATTAACAGACAAGCATTGGATGTTAGAGGACCAGTGCTTTGTGTCAGTTTAAGAAGCAGAGTTGGACTAGATATGGTCCGTATGTGTAGGAAACACAGTTCTTTTGTTCTCAGCAAAATCACGTTTCCTGCTGTGTTAGAGACTCTAGAAAGGAAGAGATTGCTTCTTGCTCTAAAGCAGAGTGTGATCCATGGATGAGAACTATGCTGTGTGTTTCCCTTCAGATATGGAGTTAAATCCCAATCTCTGTGTCTTCCTACAAGCAAGACTTTGTTTCAGGTAACAGCAGTCACTTTTCAGTTCAAACGAAATACATCGTTCACTGAGCTCACACATTTCTCTTCTTTACAGACAAGCATTGGATATTAGAGGACCAGTGCTTTGTATCAGTTTAAGAAGGAGAGTTGGACTAGATATGGTCCGTATGTGTAGGAAACACCTTTTATTTGTTCTCAGCACACTCACATTTCCTGCTGTCATAGAGACTCTAGAAAGCAAGAGAGTGCTTCTTGTTCTAAAGCAGAGTGTGATCAATCGATGAGAACAAAGCTGTGTGTTTCACTTCAGAAATGGAGTTAAATCCCAGGCTCTGAGTCTTCCTACAAGCAAGACTTCGTTTCAGGTAAGGGCAGTCACTTTTCTGCTCAAATGAACTACATCGTTCACGAAGATCACACGTTTCTTATCTTAACTGACAAGCATTGGATGTTAAAGGTCCAGTGCTTTGTGTCAGTTTCAGAAACTGAATTGGACTAGATATGGTCCTTACGTTTAGGAAACACCGTTCTTTTGTTCTGGGCACACTCAGATTTCCTGCTGTATTAGAGACTCTAGAAAGCAAGAGCATGTTTCTTGCTCTAAAGCAGAGTGTGATCCATGGATGAGAACTATGCTGTGTGTTTCCATTCAGAAATGGAGTTAAATCCCAGGCTCTCTGCCTTCCTACAAGCAAAACTTCGTTTCAGGTAAGTGCAGTCACTTTTCAGCTCAAACGAACTACATCGTACACGGAGCTCACATGTTTCTCATCTTAACAGACAAGCATTGGATGTTAGAGGACCAGTGCTTTGTATCAGTTTAAGAAGCAGAGTTGGACTAGATATGGTCCGTATGTGTAGGAAACACCGTTCTTTTGTTCTCAGCTAAATCATGTTTCCTGCTGTGTTAGAGACTCTAGAAAGCAAGAGCGTGCTTCTCGCTCTAAAGCAGAGTGTGATCCATGGATGAGAACTATGCTGTGTGTTTCCCTTCAGAAATGGATTTAAATCCCAGACTCTGTGTCTTCCTACAAGCAAGACTTCGTTTAATGTAAGGGCAGTCACTTTTCTGCTCAAACGAACTACATCGTTCATGAAGCTCACACGTTTCCCATCTTAACTGACAAGCATTGGATGTTACAGGACCAGTGCTTTGTATCAGTTTCAGAAGAAGAGTTGGACTACATATGGTCCGTATGTGTAGGAAAGTCCGTTCTTTTGTTCTGGGCACACTCAGATTTCCTGCTCTATTAGAGACTCTAGAAAGCAAGAGCACGTTTCTTGCTCTAAAGCAGAGTGTGATCCATGGATGAGAACTATGCTGTGTGTTTCCATTCAGAAATGGAGTTAAATCCCAGGCTCTGTGTCTTCCTACAATCAAGACTTCGTTTCAGGTAAGGGCAGTCACTTTTCAGCTCAAAGGAACTACATCGTTCACGAAGCTCACACGTTTCTCATATTAACAGACAAGCATTGGATGTTAGAGGACCAGTGCTTTGTATCAGTTTCAGAAGCAGAGTTGAACTAGATATGGTCCGAATGTGTAGGAAACACCGTTCTTTTGTTCTCAGCACAAACACGTTTCCTGCTCTCTTAGAGACTCTAGAAAGCAAGAGCGTGCTTCTTGTTCTAAAGCAGAGTATGATCAATGGATGATTACACTGCTGTGTGTTTCACTTCAGAAATGGAGTTAAATCCCAGTCTCTGTGTCTTCCTACAAGCAAGACTTCGTTTCAGGTAACGGCAGTCACTTTTCAGATCAAACGAACTACATCGTTCACTGAGCTCACACATTTCTCTTCTTAACAGACAAGCATTGGATATTAGAGGACCAGTGCTTTGTATCAGTTTAAGAAGGAGAGTTGGACTAGATATGGTCCGTATGTGTAGGAAACACCTTTCTTTTGTTCTCAGCACACTCACGTTTCCTGCTGTCATAGAGACTCTAGAAAGCAAGAGAGTGCTTCTTGTTCTAAAGCAGAGTGTGATCAATCGATGAGAACAATGCTGTGTGTTTCACTTCAGAAATGGAGTTAAATCCCAGGCTCTGAGTCTTCCTACAAGCAAGACTTCGTTTCAGGTAAGGGCAGTCACTTCTCTGCTCAAACGAACTACATCGTTCACGAAGATCACACGTTTCTTATCTTAACTGACAAGCATTGGATGTTAAAGGACCAGTGGTTTGTATCAGTTTCAGAAGAAGAGTTGGACTAGATATGGTCCGTATATGTAGGAAACACCGTTCTTTTGTTCTCAGCACACTCACGATTCCTGCTGTGTTAGAGACTCTAGAAAGCAAGAGCGTGCTTCACGCTCTAAAGCAGAGTGTGATCCATGGATGAGAACTATGCTGTGTGTTTCCCTTCAGAAATGGAGTTAAATCCCAATCTCTGTGTCTTCCTCAAAGCAAGACTTTGTTTCAGGTAACGGCAGTCACTTTTCAGCTCAAACGAACTACATCGTTCACTGAGCTCACACATTTCTCTTCTTAACAGACAAGCATTGGATGTTGGAGGACCAGTGCTTTGTATCAGTTTAAGAAGGAGAGTTGGACTAGATATGGTCCGTATGTGTAGGAAACCCCTTTCTTTTGGTCTCAGCACACTCACGTTTCCTGCTGTCATAGAGACTCTAGAAAGCAAGAGAGTGCTTCTTGTTCTAAAGCAGAGTGTGATCAATCAGTGAGAGAAAGCTGTGTGTTTCACTTGCGAAATGGAGATAAATCCCAGGCTCTGATTCTTCCTACAAGCAAGACTTCGTTTCAGGTAAGGGCAGTCACTTTTCTGCTCAAACGAACTACATCGTTCATGAAGATCACACGTTTCTTATCTTAACTGTCAAGCATTGGATGTTAGAGGACCAGTGCTTTGTGTCAGTTTCAGAAACAGAATTGGACTAGATATGGTCCTTACATTTAGGAAACACAGTTTTTTGTTCTGGGCACACTCAGATTTCGTGCTGTATTAGAGACTCTAGAAAGCAAGAGCATGTTTCTTGCTCTAAAGCAGAGTGTGATCCATGGATGAGAACTAGGCTGTGTGTTTCCATTCAGAAATGGAGTTAAATCACAGGCTCTCTGTCTTCCTACAAGGAAGACTTCGTTTCAGGTAAGTGCAGTCACTTTTCAGCTCAAACGAACTACATCGTTCACGAAGCTCACATGTTTCTCATCTTAAAAGACAAGCATTGGATGTTAGAGGACCAGTGCTTTGTATCAGTTTAAGAAGCAGAGTTGGACTAGATATGGTCCTTATGTGTAGGAAACACCGTTCTGTGTTCTCAGCAAAATCATGTTTCCTGCTGTGTTAGAGACTCTAGAAAGCAAGAGCGTGCTTCTCGCTCTAAAGCAGAGTGTGATCCATGGATGAGAACTATGCTGTGTGTTTCCCTTCAGAAATGGAGTTAAATCCCAGACTCTGTGTCTTCCTACAAGCAAGACTTCGTTTAAGGTAAGGGCAGTCACTTTTCTGCTCAAACGAACTACATCGTTCATGAAGCTCACACGTTTCCCATCTTAACTGACAAGCATTGGATGTTAGAGGACCAGTGCTTTGTATCAGTTTCAGAAGAAGAGTTGGACTACATATGGTCCGTATGTGTAGGAAAGTCCGTTCTTTTGTTCTGGGCACACTCAGATTTCCTGCTGTCTTAGAGACTCTAGAAAGCAAGAGCATGCTTCTTGCTCTAAAGCAGAGTGTGATCCATGGATGAGAACTATGCTGTGTGTTTCCATTCAGAAATGGATTTAAAGCCCAGGCTCTGTGTCTTCCTACAAGCAAGACTTCGTTTCAGGTAAGTGCAGTCACTTTTCAGCTCAAAGGAACTACATCGTTCACGAAGCTCACACGTTTCTCATATTAACAGACAAGCATTGGATGTTAGAGGACCAGTGCTTTGTATCAGTTTAAGAAGCAGAGTTGGACTAGATATGGTCCGTATGTGTAGGAAACACCGTTCTTTTGTTCTCAGCAAAATCACGTTTCCTGCTGTGTTAGAGACTCTAGAAAGGAAGAGATTGCTTCTCGCTCTAAAGCAGAGTGTGATCCATGGATGAGAACTATGCTGTGTGTTTCCCTTCAGATATGGAGTTAAATCCCAATCTCTGTGTCTTCCTACAAGCAAGACTTTGTTTCAGGTAACAGCAGTCACTTTTCAGTTCAAACGAAATACATCGTTCACTGAGCTCACACATTTCTCTTCTTTACAGACAAGCATTGGATATTAGTGGACCAGTGCTTTGTATCAGTTTAAGAAGGAGAGTTGGACTAGATATGGTCCGTATGTGTAGGAAACACCTTTTATTTGTTCTCAGCACACTCACATTTCCTGCTGTCATAGAGACTCTAGAAAGCAAGAGAGTGCTTCTTGTTCTAAAGCAGAGTGTGATCAATCGATGAGAACAAAGCTGTGTGTTTCACTTCAGAAATGGAGTTAAATCCCAGGCTCTGAGTCTTCCTACAAGCAAGACTTCGTTTCAGGTAAGGGCAGTCACTTTTCTGCTCAAACGAACTACATCGTTCACGAAGATCACACGTTTCTTATCTTAACTGACAAGCATTGGATGTTAAAGGTCCAGTGCTTTGTGTCAGTTTCAGAAACTGAATTGGACTAGATATGGTCCTTACGTTTAGGAAACACCGTTCTTTTGTTCTGGGCACACTCCGATTTCCTGCTGTATTAGAGAATCTAGAAAGCAAGAGCATGTTTCTTGCTCTAAAGCAGAGTGTGATCCATGGATGAGAACTATGCTGTGTGTTTCCATTCAGAAATGGAGTTAAATCCCAGGCTCTCTGTCTTCCTACAAGCAAGACTTCGTTTCAGGTAAGTGCAGTCACTTTTCAGCTCAAACGAACTACATCGTACACGGAGCTCACATGTTTCTCATCTTAACAGACAAGCATTGGATGTTAGAGGACCAGTACTTTGTATCAGTTTAAGAAGCAGAGTTGGACTAGATATGGTCCGTATGTGTAGGAAACACCGTTCTTTTGTTCTCAGCTAAATCATGTTTCCTGCTGTGTTAGAGACTCTAGAAAGCAAGAGCATGTTTCTTGCTCTAAAGCAGAGTGTGATCCATGGATGAGAACTATGCTGTGTGTTTCCCTTCAGAAATGGAGTTAAATCCCAGACTCTCTGTCTTCCTACAAGCAAGACTTCGTTTAAGGTAAGGGCAGTCACTTTTCTGCTCAAACGAACTACATCGTTCATGAAGCTCACTCGTTTCCCATCTTAACTGACAAGCATTGGATGTTAGAGGACCAGTGCTTTGTATCAGTTTCAGAAGATGAGTTGGACTACATATGGTCCGTATGTGTAGGAAAGTCCATTCTTTTGTTCTGGGCACACTCAGATTTCCTGCTGTATTAGAGACTCTAGAAAGCAAGAGCATGCTTCTTGCTCTAAAGCAGAGTGTGATCCATGGATGAGAACTATGCTGTGTGTTTCCATTCAGAAATGGAGTTAAAGCCCAGGCTCTGTGTCTTCCTACAAGCAAGACTTCGTTTCAGGTAAGTGCAGTCACTTTTCAGCTCAAAGGAACTACATCGTTCACGAAGCTCACACGTTTCTCATATTAACAGACAAGCATTGGATGTTAGAGGACCAGTGCTTTGTATCAGTTTAAGAAGCAGAGTTGGACTAGATATGGTCCGTATGTGTAGGAAACACCGTTCTTTTGTTCTCAGCAAAATCACGTTTCCTGCTGTGTTAGAGACTCTAGAAAGGAAGAGATTGCTTCTCGCTCTAAAGCAGAGTGTGATCCATGGATGAGAACTATGCTGTGTGTTTCCCTTCAGATATGGAGTTAAATCCCAATCTCTGTGTCTTCCTACAAGCAAGACTTTGTTTCAGGTAACGGCAGTCACTTTTCAGTTCAAACGAACTACATCGTTCACTGAGCTCACACATTTCTCTTCTTAACAGACAAGCATTGGATATTAGAGGACCAGTGCTTTGTATCAGTTTAAGAAGGAGAGTTGGACTAGATATGGTCAGTATGTGTAGGAAACACCTTTTATTTGTTCTCAGCACACTCACGTTTCCTGATGTCATAGAGACTCTAGAAAGCAAGAGAGTGCTTCTTGTTCTAAAGCAGAGTGTGATCAATCGATGAGAACAAAGCTGTGTGTTTCACTTCAGAAATGGAGTTAAATCCCAGGCTCTGAGTCTTCCTACAAGCAAGACTTCGTTTCAGGTAAGGGCAGTCACTTTTCTGCTCAAACGAACTACATCGTTCACGAAGATCACACATTTCTTATCTTAACTGACAAGCATTGGATGTTAAAGGTCCAGTGCTTTGTGTCAGTTTCAGAAACTGAATTGGACTAGATATGGTCCTTACGTTTAGGAAACACCGTTCTTTTGTTCTCAGCGCACTCACGTTTCCTGCTGTCTTAGAGACTTTAGCAAGCAAGAGCGTGCTTCTCGCTCTAAAGCAGAGTGTGATCCATGGATGAGAACTATGCTGTGTGTTTCCCTTCAGAAATGGAGTTAGATCCCAGACTCTGTGTCTTCCTACAAGCAAGACTTCGTTTAATGTAAGGGCAGTCACTTTTCTGCTCAAACGAACTACATCGTTCATGAAGCTCACACGTTTCCCATCTTAACTGACAAGCATTGGATGTTAGAGGACCAGTGCTTTGTATCAGTTTCAGAAGAAGAGTTGGACTACATATGGTCCGTATGTGTAGGAAAGTCCGTTCTTTTGTTCTGGGCACACTCAGATTTCCTGCTGTATTAGAGACTCTAGAAAGCAAGAGCATGCTTCTTGCTCTAAAGCAGAGTGTGATCCATGGATGAGAACTATGCTGTGTGTTTCCATTCAGAAATGGAGTTAAATCCCAGGCTCTGTGTCTTCCTACAAGCAAGACTTCGTTTCAGGTAAGTGCAGTCACTTTTCACCTCAAACGAACTACATCGTTCACGAAGCTCACACGTTTTTCATCTTAACAGACAAGCATTGGATGTTAGAGGACCAGTGCTTTGTATCAGTTTCAGGAGCAGAGTTGAACTAGATATGGTCCGAATGTGTAGGAAACACCGTTCTTTTGTTCTCAGCACAAACACGTTTCCTGCTGTCTTAGAGACTCTAGAAAGCAAGAGCGTGCTTCTTGTTCTAAAGCAGAGTATGATCAATGGATGATTACACTGCTGTGTGTTTCACTTCAGAAATGGAGTTAAATCCCAGGCTCTGTGTCTTCCTACAAGCAAGACTTCGTTTCAGGTAAGGACAGTCACTTTTCAGATCAAACGAACTACATCGTTCACTGAGCTCACACATTTCTCTTCTTAACAGACAAGCATTGCATATTAGAGGACCAGTGCTTTGTATCAGTTTAAGAAGGAGAGTTGGACTAGATATGGTCCGTATGTGTAGGAAACACCTTTCTTTTGGTCTCAGCACACTCACGTTTCCTGCTGTCATAGAGACTCTAGAAAGCAAGAGAGTGCTTCTTGTTCTAAAGCAGAGTGTGATCAATTGATGAGAAAAAAGCTGTGTGTTTCACTTCAGAAATGGAGTTAAATCCCAGGCTCTGAGTTTTCCTACAAGAAAGACTTCGTTTCAGGTAAGGGCAGTCACTTTTCTGCTCAAACGAACTACATCGTTCATGAAGCTCACACGTTTCTCATCTTAGCAGACAAGCATTGGATGTTAGAGGACCAGTGCTTTGTATCAGTTTCAGAAGCAGAGTTGAACTAGATATGGTCCGTATGTGTAGGAAACACCGTTCTTTGTTCTCAGCACACACACATTTCCTGCTGTCTTAGAGACTCTAGAAACCAAGAGCGTGCTTCTTGTTCTAAAGCAGAGTGTGATCAATGGATGATTACACTGCTGTGTGTTTCACTTCAGAAATGAAGTTAAATCCCAGGATCTGTGTCTTCCTACAAGCAAGACTTCGTTTCAGGTAACGGCAGTCACTTTTCAGCTCAAACGAACTACATCATTCACGGAGCTCACATGTTTCTCATCTTAACAGACAAGCATTGGATGTTAGAGGACCAGTGCTTTGTATCAGTTTAAGAAGCAGAGTTGGACTAGATATGGTCCTTATGTGTAGGAAACACCGTTCTTTTGTTCTCAGCAAAATCAGGTTTCCTGCTGTGTTAGAGACTCTAGAAAGCAAGAGCGTGCTTCTCGCTCTAAAGCAGAGTGTGATCCATGAATGAGAACTATGCTTTGTGTTTCCCTTCAGAAATGGAGTTAAATCCCAGACTCTGTGTCTTCCTACAAGCAAGATTTCGTTTAAGGTAAGGGCAGTCACTTTTCTGCTCAAACGAACTACATCGTTCATGAAGCTCACACGTTTCCCATCTTAACTGACAAGCATTGGATGTTAGAGGACCAGTGCTTTGTATCACTTTCAGAAGAAGAGTTGGACTACATATGGTCCGTATGTGTAGGAAAGTCCGTTCTTTTATTCTGGGCACACTCAGATTTCTTGCTGTATTAGAGACTCTAGAATGCAAGAGCATGATTCTTGCTCTAAAGCAGAGTGTGATCCATGGATGAGATCTATGCTGTGTGTTTCCATTCAGAAATGGAGTTAAATCCCAGGCTCTGTGTCTTCCTACAAGCAAGACTTCGTTTCAGGTAAGTGCAGTCACTTTTCAGCTCAAAGGAACTACATCGTTCACGAAGCTCACACGTTTCTCATCTTAACAGACAAGCATTGGATGTTAGAGGACCAGTGCTTTGTATCAGTTTAAGAAGCAGAGTTGGACTAGATATGGTCCGTATGTGTAGGAAACACCTTTTATTTGTTCTCAGCACACTCACGTTTCCTGGTGTCATAGAGACTCTAGAAAGCAAGAGAGTGCTTCTTGTTCTAAAGCAGAGTGTGATCAATCGATGAGAACAAAGCTGTGTGTTTCACTTCAGAAATGGAGTTAAATCCCAGGCTCTGAGTTTTCCTACAAGAAAGACTTCGTTTCAGGTAAGGGCAGTCACTTTTCTGCTCAAACGAACTACATCGTTCACGAAGATCACACGTTTCTTATCTTAACTGACAAGCATTGGATGTTAAAGGACCAGTGCTTTGTATCAGTTTCAGAAGAAGAGTTGGACTAGATATGGTCCGTATATGTAGGAAACAACGTTCTTTTGTTCTCAGCACACTCACGTTTAGTGCTGTGTTAGAGACTCTAGAAAGCAAGAGCGTGCTTCTCGCTCTAAAGCAGAGTGTGATCAATGGATGAGAAAAAAGCTGTGTGTTTCACTTCAGAAATGGAGTTAAATCCCAGGCTCTGAGTCTTCCACAAGCAAGACTTCGTTTCAGGAAAGAGCAGTCACTTTTCTGCTCAAATGAACTACATCGTTCACGAAGATCACACGTTTCTCATCTTAACAGACAAGCATTGGATGTTAGAGGACCAGTGCTTTGTGTCAGTTTCAGAAACAGAATTGGACTAGATATGGTCCTTATGTTTAGGAAACACCGTTCTTTTGTTCTCAGCGCACTCACGTTTCCTGCTGTCTTAGAGACTTTAGCAAGCAAGAGCGTGCTTCTCGCTCTAAAGCAGAGTGTGACCCATGGATGAGAACTATGCTGTGTGTTTCCCTTCAGAAATGGATTTAAATCCCAGACTCTGTGTCTTCCTACAAGCAAGACTTCGTTTAATGTAAGGGCAGTCACTTTTCTGCTCAAACGAACTACATCGTTCATGAAGCTCACACGTTTCCCATATTAACTGACAAGCATTGGATGTTACAGGACCAGTGCTTTGTATCAGTTTCAGAAGAAGAGTTGGACTACATATGGTCCGTATGTGTAGGAAAGTCCGTTCTTTTGTTCTGGGCACACTCAGATTTCCTGCTCTATTAGAGACTCTAGAAAGCAAGAGCATGTTTCTTGCTCTAAAGCAGAGTGTGATCCATGGATGAGAACTATGCTGTGTGTTTCCATTCAGAAATGGATTTAAAGCCCAGGCTCTGTGTCTTCCTACAAGCAAGACTTCGTTTCAGGTAAGGGCAGTCACTTTTCAGCTCAAAGGAACTACATCGTTCACGAAGATCACACGTTTCTCATATTAACAGACAAGCATTGGATGTTAGAGGACCAGTGCTTTGTATCAGTTTAAGAAGCAGAGTTGGACTAGATATGGTCCATATGTGTAGGAAACACCGTTCTTTTGTTCTCAGCAAAATCACGTTTCCTGCTGTGTTAGAGACTCTAGAAAGGAAGAGATTGCTTCTCGCTCTAAAGCAGAGTGTGATCCATGAATGAGAACTATGCTGTGTGTTTCCCTTCAGAAATGGAGTTAAATCCCTATCTCTGTGTCTTCCTACAAGGAAGACTTTGTTTCAGGTAATGGCAGTCACTTTTCAGTTCAAACGAACTACATCGTTCACTGAGCTCACACATTTCTCTTCTTAACAGACAAGCATTGGATATTAGAGGACCAGTGCTTTGTATCAGTTTAAGAAGGAGAGTTGGACTAGATATGGTCCGTATGTGTAGGAAACACCTTTTATTTGTTCTCAGCACACTCATGTTTCCTGCTGTCATAGAGACTCTAGAAAGCAAGAGAGTGCTTCTTGTTCTAAAGCAGAGTGTGATCAATCTATGAGAACAAAGCTGTGTGTTTCACTTCAGAAATGGAGTTAAATCCCTGGCTCTGAGTCTTCCTACAAGAAAGACTTCGTTTCAGGTAAGGGCAGTCACTTTTCTGCTCAAACGAACTACATCGATCACGAAGATCACACGTTTCTTATCTTAACTGACAAGCATTGGGTGTTAAAGGACCAGTGCTTTGTGTCAGTTTCAGAAACAGAATTGGACTAGATATGGTCCTTACGTATAGGAAACACCGTTCTTTTGTTCTCAGCGCACTCACGTTTCCTGCTGTCCTAGAGACTTTAGCAAGCAAGAGCATGCTTCTCGCTCTAAAGCAGAGTGTGATCCATGGATGAGAACTATGCTGTGTGTTTCCCTTCAGAAATGGAGTTAAATCCCAGACTCTGTGTCTTCCTACAAGCAAGACTTCGTTTAATGTAAGGGCAGTCACTTTTCTGCTCAAACGAACTACATCGTTCATGAAGCTCACACGTTTCCCATCTTAACTGACAAGCATTGGATGTTAGAGGACCAGTGCTTTGTATCAGTTTCAGAAGAAGAGTTGGACTACATATGGTCCGTATGTGTAGGAAAGTCCGTTCTTTTGTTCTGGGCACACTCAGATTTCCTGCTGTATTAGAGACTCTAGAAATCAAGAGCATGTTTCTTGCTCTAAAGCAGAGTGTGATCCATGGATGAGAACTATGCTGTGTGTTTCCATTCAGAAATGGAGTTAAATCCCAGGCTCTGTGTCCTCCTACAAGCAAGACTTCGTTTCAGCTAAGTGCAGTCACTTTTCAGCTCAAAAGAACTACATCGTTCACGAAGCTCACACGTTTTTCATCTTAACAGACAAGCATTGGATGTTAGAGGACCAGTGCTTTGTATCAGTTTCAGAAGCAGAGTTGAACTAGATATGGTCCGAATGTGTAGGAAACACCGTTCTTTTGTTCTCAGCACAAACACGTTTCCTGCTGTCTTAGAGACTCTAGAAAGCAAGAGCGTGCTTCTTGTTCTAAAGCAGAGTATGATCAATGGATGATTACACTGCTGTGTGTTTCACTTCAGAAATGGAGTTAAATCCCAGGCTCTGTGTCTTCCTACAAGCAAGACTTCGTTTCAGGTAAGGGCAGTCACTTTTCAGATCAAACGAACTACATCGTTCACTGAGCTCACACATTTCTCTTCTTAACAGACAAGCATTGGATATTAGAGGACCAGTGTTATGTATCAGTTTCAGAAGAAGAGTTGGACTAGATATGGTCCGTATATGTAGGAAACACCGTTCTTTTGTTCTCAGCACACTCACGATTCCTGCTGTGTTAGAGACTCTAGAATGCAAGAGCGTGCTTCACGCTCTAAAGCAGAGTGTGATCCATGGATGAGAACTATGCTGTGTGTTTCCCTTCAGAAATGGAGTTAAATCCCAATCTCTGTGTCTTCCTACAAGCAAGACTTTGTTTCAGGTAACGGCAGTCACTTTTCAGCTCAAACGAACTACATCGTTCACTGAGCTCACACATTTCTCTTCTTAACAGACAAGCATTGGATATTGGAGGACCAGTGCTTTGTATCAGTTTAAGAAGGAGAGTTGGACTAGATATGGTCCGTATGTGTAGGAAACCCCTTTCTTTTGGTCTCAGCACACTCACGTTTCCTGCTGTCATAGAGACTCTAGAAAGCAAGAGAGTGCTTCTTGTTCTAAAGCAGAGTGTGATCAATCAGTGAGAGAAAGCTGTGTGTTTCACTTGCGAAATGGAGATAAATCCCAGGCTCTGAGTCTTCCTACAAGCAAGACTTCGTTTCAGGTAAGGGCAGTCACTTTTCTGCTCATACGAACTACATCGTTCACGAAGATCACACGTTTCTTATCTTAACTGTCAAGCATTGGATGTTAGAGGACCAGTGCTTTGTGTCAGTTTCAGAAACAGAATTGGACTAGATATCGTCCTTACATTTAGGAAACACCGTTTTTTTGTTCTGGGCACACTCAGATTTCATGCTGTATTAGAGACTCTAGAAAGCAAGAGCATGTTTCTTGCTCTAAAACAGAGTGTGATCCATGGATGAGAACTAGGCTGTGTGTTTCCATTCAGAAATGGAGTTAAATCCCAGGCTCTCTGTCTTCCTACAAGCAAGACTTCGTTTCAGGTAAGTGCAGTCACTTTTCAGCTCAAACGAACTACATCGTTCACGGAGCTCACATGTTTCTCATCTTAAAAGACAAGCATTGGATGTTAGAGGACCAGTGCTTTGTATCAGTTTAAGAAGCAGAGTTGGACTAGATATGGTCCTTATGTGTAGGAAACACCGTTCTTTTGTTCTCAGCAAAATCATGTTTCCTGCTGTCTTAGAGACTCTAGAAAGCAAGAGCGTGCTTCTCGCTCTAAAGCAGAGTGTGATCCATGGATGAGAACTATGCTGTGTGTTTCCCTTCAGAAATGGAGTTAAATCCCAGACTCTGTGTCTTCCTACAAGCAAGACTTCGTTTAAGGTAAGGGCAGTCACTTTTCAGTTCAAACGAAATACATCGTTCACTGAGCTCACACATTTCTGTTCTTTACAGTCAAGCATTGGATATTAGAGGACCAGTGCTTTGTATCAGTTTAAGAAGGAGAGTTGGACTAGATATGGTCCGTATGTGTAGGAAACACCTTTTATTTGTTCTCAGCACACTCACATTTCCTGCTGTCATAGAGACTCTACAAAGCAAGAGAGTGCTTCTTGTTCTAAAGCAGAGTGTGATCAATCGATGAGAACAAAGCTGTGTGTTTCACTTCAGAAATGGAGTTAAATCCCAGGCTCTGAGTCTTCCTACAAGCAAGACTTCGTTTCAGGTAAGGGCAGTCACTTTTCTGCTCAAACGAACTACATCGTTCACGAAGCTCACACGTTTCTTATCTTAACTGACAAGCATTGGATGTTAAAGGTCCAGAGCTTTGTGTCAGTTTCAGAAACTGAATTGGACTAGATATGGTCCTTACGTTTAGGAAACACCGTTCTTTTGTTCTGGGCACACTCAGATTTCCTGCTGTATTAGAGACTCTAGAAAGCAAGAGCATGTTTCTTGCTCTAAAGCAGAGTGTGATCCATGCATGAGAACTATGCTGTGTGTTTCCATTCAGAAATGGAGTTAAATCCCAGGCTCTCTGTCTTCCTACAAGCAAGACTTCGTTTCAGGTAAGTGCAGTCACTTTTCAGCTCAAACGAACTACATCGTACACGGAGCTCACATGTTTCTCATCTTAACAGACAAGCATTGGATGTTAGAGGACCAGTGCTTTGTATCAGTTTAAGAAGCAGAGTTGGACTAGATATGGTCCGTATGTGTAGGAAACACCGTTCTTTTGTTCTCAGCTAAATCATGTTTCCTGCTGTGTTAGAGACTCTAGAAATCAAGAGCGTGCTTCTCGCTCTAAAGCAGAGTGTGATCCATGGATGAGAACTATGCTGTGTGTTTCCCTTCAGAAATGGGGTTAAATCCCAATCTCTGTGTCTTCCTCAAAGCAAGACTTTGTTTCAGGTAACGGCAGTCACTTTTCAGCTCAAACGAACTACATCGTTCACTGAGCTCACACATTTCTCTTCTTAACAGAGAAGCATTGGATATTGGAGGACCAGTGCTTTGTATCAGTTTAAGAAGGAGAGTTGGACTAGATATGGTCCGTATGTGTAGGAAACCCCTTTCTTTTGGTCTCAGCACACTCACGTTTCCTGCTGTCATAGAGACTCTAGAAAGCAAGAGAGTGCTTCTTGTTCTAAAGCAGAGTGTGATCAATCAGTGAGAGAAAGCTGTGTGTTTCACTTGCGAAATGGAGATAAATCCCAGGCTCTGAGTCTTCCTACAAGCAAGACTTCGTTTCAGGTAAGGGCAGTCACTTTTCTGCTCAAACGAACTACATCGTTCACGAAGATCACACGTTTCTTATCTTAACTGTCAAGCATTGGATGTTAGAGGACCAGTGCTTTGTGTCAGTTTCAGAAACAGAATTGGACTAGATATGGTCCTTACATTTAGGAAACACCGTTTTTTGTTCTGGGCACACTCAGATTTCGTGCTGTATTAGAGACTCTAGAAAGCAAGAGCATGTTTCTTGCTCTAAAGCAGAGTGTGATCCATGGATGAGAACTATGCTGTGTGTTTCCATTCAGAAATGGAGTTAAATCCCAGGCTCTCTGTCTTCCTACAAGCAAGACTTCGTTTCAGGTAAGTGCAGTCACTTTTCAGCTCAAACGAACTACATCGTACATGGAGCTCACATGTTTCTCATCTTAACAGACAAGCATTGGATGTTAGAGGACCAGTGCTTTGTATCAGTTTAAGAAGCAGAGTTGGACTAGATATGGTCCGTATGTGTAGGAAACACCGTTCTTTTGTTCTCAGCTAAATCATGTTTCCTGCTGTGTTAGAGACTCTAGAAAGCAAGAGCGTGCTTCTCGCTCTAAAGCAGAGTGTGATCCATGGATGAGAACTATGCTGTGTGTTTCCCTTCAGAAATGGAGTTAAATCCCAGACTCTCTGTCTTCCTACAAGCAAGACTTCGTTTAAGGTAAGGGCAGTCACTTTTCTGCTCAAACGAACTACATCGTTCATGAAGCTCACTCGTTTCCCATCTTAACTGACAAGCATTGGATGTTAGAGGACCAGTGCTTTGTATCAGTTTCAGAAGAAGAGTTGGACTACATATGGTCCGTATGTGTAGGAAAGTCCATTCTTTTGTTCTGGGCACACTCAGATTTCCTGCTGTATTAGAGACTCTAGAAAGCAAGAGCATGCTTCTTGCTCTAAAGCAGAGTGTGATCCATGGATGAGAACTATGCTGTGTGTTTCCATTCAGAAATGGAGTTAAAGCCCAGGCTCTGTGTCTTCCTACAAGCAAGACTTCGTTTCAGGTAAGTGCAGTCACTTTTCAGCTCAAAGGAACTACATCGTTCACGAAGCTCACACGTTTCTCATATTAACAGACAAGCATTGGATGTTAGAGGACCAGTGCTTTGTATCAGTTTAAGAAGCAGAGTTGGACTAGATATGGTCCGTATGTGTAGGAAACACCGTTCTTTTGTTCTCAGCAAAATCACGTTTCCTGCTGTGTTAGAGAATCTAGAAAGGAAGAGATTGCTTCTCGCTCTAAAGCAGAGTGTGATCCATGGATGAGAACTATGCTGTGTGTTTCCCTTCAGATATGGAGTTAAATCCCAATCTCTGTGTCTTCCTACAAGCAAGACTTTGTTTCAGGTAACGGCAGTCACTTTTCAGTTCAAATGAACTACATCGTTCACTGAGCTCACACATTTCTCTTCTTAACAGACAAGCATTGGATATTAGAGGACCAGTGCTTTGTATCAGTTTAAGAAGGAGAGTTGGACTAGATATGGTCCGTATGTGTAGGAAACACCTTTTATTTGTTCTCAGCACACTCACGTTTCCTGCTGTCATAGAGACTCTAGAAAGCAAGAGAGTGCTTCTTGTTCTAAAGCAGAGTGTGATCAATCGATGAGAACAAGCTGTGTGTTTCACTTCAGAAATGGAGTTAAATCCCAGGCTCTGAGTCTTCCTACAAGCAAGACTTCGTTTCAGGTAAGGGCAGTCACTTTTCTGCTCAAACGAACTACATCGTTCACGAAGATCACACATTTCTTATCTTAACTGACAAGCATTGGATGTTAAAGGTCCAGTGCTTTGTGTCAGTTTCAGAAACTGAATTGGACTAGATATGGTCCTTACGTTTAGGAAATAACGTTCTTTTGTTCTCAGCGCACTCACGTTTCCTGCTGTCTTAGAGACTTTAGCAAGCAAGAGCGTGCTTCTCGCTCTAAAGCAGAGTGTGATCCATGGATGACAACTATGCTGTGTGTTTCCCTTCAGAAATGGAGTTAGATCCCAGACTCTGTGTCTTCCTACAAGCAAGACTTCGTTTAATGTAAGGGCAGTCACTTTTCTGCTCAAACGAACTACATCATTCATGAAGCTCACACGTTTCCCATCTTAACTGACAAGCATTGGATGTTAGAGGACCAGTGCTTTGTATCAGTTTCAGAAGAAGAGTTGGACTACATATGGTCCGTATGTGTAGGAAAGTCCGTTCTTTTGTTCTGGGCACACTCAGATTTCCTGCTGTATTAGAGACTCTAGAAAGCAAGAGCATGCTTCTTGCTCTAAAGCAGAGTGTGATCCATGGATGAGAACTATGCTGTGTGTTTCCATTCAGAAATGGAGTTAAATCCCAGGCTCTGTGTCTTCCTACAAGCAAGACTTCGTTTCAGGTAAGTGCAGTCACTTTTCACCTCAAACGAACTACATCGTTCACGAAGCTCACAAGTTTTTCATCTTAACAGACAAGCATTGGATGTTAGAGGACCAGTGCTTTGTATCAGTTTCAGGAGCAGAGTTGAACTAGATATGGTCCGAATGTGTAGGAAACACCGTTCTTTTGTTCTCAGCACAAACACGTTTCCTGCTGTCTTAGAGACTCTAGAAAGCAAGAGCGTGCTTCTTGTTCTAAAGCAGAGTATGATCAATGGATGATTACACTGCTGTGTGTTTCACTTCAGAAATGGAGTTAAATCCCAGGCTCTGTGTCTTCCTACAAGCAAGACTTCGTTTCAGGTAAGGACAGTCACTTTTCAGATCAAACGAACTACATCGTTCACTGAGCTCACACATTTCTCTTCTTAACAGACAAGCATTGGATATTAGAGGACCAGTGCTTTGTATCAGTTTAAGAAGGAGAGTTGGACTAGATATGGTCCGTATGTGTAGGAAACACCTTTCTTTTGTTCTCAGCACACTCACGTTTCCTGCTGTCATAGAGACTCTAGAAAGCAAGAGAGTGCTTCTTGTTCTAAAGCAGAGTGTGATCAATCGATGAGAACAAAGCTGTGTGTTTCCCTTCAGAAATGGAGTTAAATCCCAGGCTCTGAGTCTTCCTACAAGCAAGATTTCGTTTCAGGTAAGGGCAGTCACTTTTCTGCTCAAATGAACTACATCATTCACGAAGATCACACGTTTCTTATCTTAACTGACAAGCCTTGGATGTTAAAGTACCAGTGCTTTGTATCAGTTTCAGGAGAAGAGTTGGACTAGATATGGTCCGTATATGTAGGAAACACCGTTCTTTTGTTCTCAGCACACTCACGTTTCCTGCTGTGTTAGAGACTCTAGAAAGCAAGAGCGTGCTTCTCGCTCTAAAGCAGAGTGTGATCCATGGATGAGAACTATGCTGTGTGTTTCCCTTCAGAAATGGAGTTAAATCCCAGACTCTGTGTCTTCCTACAAGCAAGACTTCGTTTAAGGTAAGGGCAGTCACTTTTCTGCTCAAATGATCTACATCGTTCATGAAGCTCACACGTTTCCCATCTTAACTGACAAGCATTGGATGTTAGAGGACCAGTGCTTTGTATCAATTTCAGAAGAAGAGTTGGACTACATATGGTCCGTATGTGTAGGAAAGTCCGTTCTATGTTCTGGGCACACTCAGATTCCCTGCTGTATTAGAGACTCTAGAAAGCAAGAGCATGTTTCTTGCTCTAAAGCAGAGTGTGATCCATGGATGAGAACTATGCTGTGTGTTTCCATTCAGAAATGGAGTTATATCCCAGGCTCTGTGTCTTCCTACAAGCAAGACTTCGTTTCAGGTAAGTGCAGTCACTTTTCAGCTCAAACGAACTACATCGTTCACGAAGCTCACACGTTTTTCATCTTAACAGACAAGCATTGGATGTTAGAGGACCAGTGCTTTGTATCAGTTTCAGAAGCAGAGTTGAACTAGATATGGTCCGAATGTGTAGGAAACACCGTTCTTTTGTTCTCAGCACAAACACGTTTCCTGCTGTCTTAGAGAATCTAGAAAGCAAGAGCGTGCTTCTTGTTCTAAAGCAGAGTATGATCAATGGATGATTACACTGCTGTGTGTTTCACTTCAGAAATGGAGTTAAATCCCAGGCTCTGTGTCTTCCTACAAGCAAGACTTCCTTTCAGGTAAGGGCAGTCACTTTTCAGATCAAACGAACTACATCGTTCACTGAGCTCACACATTTCTCTTCTTAACAGACAAGCATTGGATGTTAGAGGACCAGTGCTTTGTGTCAGTTTCAGAAACTGAATTGGACTAGATATGGTCCTTACGTTTAGGAAACACCGTTCTTTTGTTCTCAGCGCACTCACGTTTCCTGCTGTCTTAGAGACTTTAGCAAGCAAGAGCGTGCTTCTCGCTCTAAAGCAGAGTGTGATCCATGGATGAGAACTATGCTGTGTGTTTCCCTTCAGAAATGGAGTTAGATCCCAGACTCTGTGTCTTCCTACAAGCAAGACTTCGTTTAATGTAAGGGCAGTCACTTTTCTGCTCAAACGAACTACATCGTTCATGAAGCTCACACGTTTCCCATCTTAACTGACAAGCATTGGATGTTAGAGGACCAGTGCTTTGTATCAGTTTCAGAAGAAGAGTTGGACTACATATGGTCCGTATGTGTAGGAAAGTCCGTTCTTTTGTTCTGGGCACACTCAGATTTCCTGCTGTATTAGAGACTCTAGAAAGCAAGAGCATGCTTCTTGCTCTAAAGCAGAGTGTGATCCATGGATGAGAACTATGCTGTGTGTTTCCATTCAGAAATGGAGTTAAATCCCAGGCTCTGTGTCTTCCTACAAGCAAGACTTCGTTTAAGGTAAGTGCAGTCACTTTTCACCTCAAACGAACTACATCGTTCACGAAGCTCACACGTTTTTCATCTTAACAGACAAGCATTGGATGTTAGAGGACCAGTGCTTTGTATCAGTTGCAGGAGCAGAGTTGAACTAGATATGGTCCGAATGTGTAGGAAACACCGTTCTTTTGTTCTCAGCACAAACACGTTTCCTGCTGTCTTAGAGACTCTAGAAAGCAAGAGCGTGCTTCTTGTTATAAAGCAGAGTATGATCAATGGATGATTACACTGCTGTGTGTTTCACTTCAGAAATGGAGTTAAATCCCAGGCTTTGTGTCTTCCTACAAGCAAGACTTCGTTTCAGGTAAGGACTGTCACTTTTCAGATCAAAAGAACTACATCGTTCACGAAGCTCACACGTTTCTTATCTTAACTGACAATCATTGGATGTTAAAGGTCCAGAGCTTTGTGTCAGTTTCAGAAACTGAATTGGACTAGATATGGTCCTTACGTTTAGGAAACACCGTTCTTTTGTTCTGGGCACACTCAGATTTCCTGCTGTATTAGAGACTCTAGAAAGCAAGAGCATGTTTCTTGCTCTAAAGCAGAGTGTGATCCATGGATGAGAACTATGCTGTGTGTTTCCATTCAGAAATGGAGTTAAATCCCAGGCTCTCTGTCTTCCTACAAGCAAGACTTCGTTTCAGGTAAGTGCAGTCACTTTTCAGCTCAAACGAACTACATCGTACACGGAGCTCACATGTTTCTCATCTTAACAGACAAGCATTGGATGTTAGAGGACCAGTGCTTTGTATCAGTTTAAGAAGCAGAGTTGGACTAGATATGGTCCGTATGTGTAGGAAACACCGTTCTTTTGTTCTCAGCTAAATCATGTTTCCTGCTGTGTTAGAGACTCTAGAAAGCAAGAGCGTGCTTCTCGCTCTAAAGCAGAGTGTGATCCATGGATGAGAACTATGCTGTGTGTTTCCCTTCAGAAATGGGGTTAAATCCCAATCTCTGTGTCTTCCTCAAAGCAAGACTTTGTTTCAGGTAACGGCAGTCACTTTTCAGCTCAAACGAACTACATCGTTCACTGAGCTCACACATTTCTCTTCTTAACAGAGAAGCATTGGATATTGGAGGACCAGTGCTTTGTATCAGTTTAAGAAGGAGAGTTGGACTAGATATGGTCCGTATGTGTAGGAAACCCATTTCTTTTGGTCTCAGCACACTCACGTTTCCTGCTGTCATAGAGACTCTAGAAAGCAAGAGAGTGCTTCTTGTTCTAAAGCAGAGTGTGATCAATCAGTGAGAGAAAGCTGTGTGTTTCACTTGCGAAATGGAGATAAATCCCAGGCTCTGAGTCTTCCTACAAGCAAGACTTCGTTTCAGGTAAGGGCAGTCACTTTTCTGCTCAAACGAACTACATCGTTCACGAAGATCACACGTTTCTTATCTTAACTGTCAAGCATTGGATGTTAGTGGACCAGTGCTTTGTGTCAGTTTCAGAAACAGAATTGGACTAGATATGGTCCTTACATTTAGGAAACACCGTTTTTTGTTCTGGGCACACTCAGATTTCGTGCTGTATTAGAGACTCTAGAAAGCAAGAGCATGTTTCTTGCTCTAAAGCAGAGTGTGATCCATGGATGAGAACTATGCTGTGTGTTTCCATTCAGAAATGGAGTTAAATCCCAGGCTCTCTGTCTTCCTACAAGCAAGACTTCGTTTCAGGTAAGTGCAGTCACTTTTCAGCTCAAACGAACTACATCGTACACGGAGCTCACATGTTTCTCATCTTAACAGACAAGCATTGGATGTTAGAGGACCAGTGCTTTGTATCAGTTTAAGAAGCAGAGTTGGACTAGATATGGTCCGTATGTGTAGGAAACACCGTTCTTTTGTTCTCAGCTAAATCATGTTTCCTGCTGTGTTAGAGACTCTAGAAAGCAAGAGCGTGCTTCTCGCTCTAAAGCAGAGTGTGATCCATGGATGAGAACTATGCTGTGTGTTTCCCTTCAGAAATGGAGTTAAATCCCAGACTCTCTGTCTTCCTACAAGCAAGACTTCGTTTAAGGTAAGGGCAGTCACTTTTCTGCTCAAACGAACTACATCGTTCATGAAGCTCACTCGTTTCCCATCTTAACAGACAAGCATTGGTTATTAGAGGACCAGTGCTTTGTATCAGTTTAAGAAGGAGAGTTGGACTAGATATGGTCCGTATGTGTAGGAAACACCTTTTATTTGTTCTCAGCACACTCACGTTTCCTGCTGTCATAGAGACTCTAGAAAGCAAGAGAGTGCTTCTTGTTCTAAAGCAGAGTGTGATCAATCGATGAGAACAAAGCTGTGTGTTTCACTTCAGAAATGGAGTTAAATCCCAGGCTCTGAGTCTTCCTACAAGCAAGACTTCGTTTCAGGTAAGGGCAGTCACTTTTCTGCTCAAACGAACTACATCGTTCACGAAGATCACACATTTCTTATCTTAACTGACAAGCATTGGATGTTAAAGGTCCAGTGCTTTGTGTAAGTTTCAGAAACTGAATTGGACTAGATATGGTCCTTACGTTTAGGAAACACCGTTCTTTTGTTCTCAGCGCACTCACGTTTCCTGCTGTCTTAGAGACTTTAGCAAGCAAGAGCGTGCTTCTCGCTCTAAAGCAGAGTGTGATCCATGGATGAGAACTATGCTGTGTGTTTCCCTTCAGAAATGGAGTTAGATCCCAGACTCTGTGTCTTCCTACAAGCAAGACTTTGTTTAATGTAAGGGCAGTCACTTTTCTGCTCAAACGAACTACATCGTTCATGAAGCTCACACGTTTCCCATCTTAACTGACAAGCATTGGATGTTAGAGGACCAGTGCTTTGTATCAGTTTCAGAAGAAGAGTTGGACTACATATGGTCCGTATGTGTAGGAAAGTCCGTTCTTTTGTTCTGGGCACACTCAGATTTCCTGCTGTATTAGAGACTCTAGAAAGCAAGAGCATGCTTCTTGCTCTAAAGCAGAGTGTGATCCATGGATGAGAACTATGCTGTGTGTTTCCATTCAGAAATGGAGTTAAATCCCAGGCTCTGTGTCTTCCTACAAGCAAGACTTCGTTTCAGGTAAGTGCAGTCACTTTTCACCTCAAACGAACTACATCGTTCACGAAGCTCACAAGTTTTTCATCTTAACAGACAAGCATTGGATGTTAGAGGACCAGTGCTTTGTATCAGTTTCAGGAGCAGAGTTGAACTAGATATGGTCCGAATGTGTAGGAAACACCGTTCTTTTGTTCTCAGCACAAACACATTTCCTGCTGTCTTAGAGACTCTAGAAAGCAAGAGCGTGCTTCTTGTTCTAAAGCAGAGTATGATCAATGGATGATTACACTGCTGTGTGTTTCACTTCAGAAATGGAGTTAAATCCCAGGCTCTGTGTCTTCCTACAAGCAAGACTTCGTTTCAGGTAAGGACAGTCACTTTTCAGATCAAACGAACTACATCGTTCACTGAGCTCACACATTTCTCTTCTTAACAGACAAGCATTGGATATTAGAGGACCAGTGCTTTGTATCAGTTTAAGAAGGAGAGTTGGACTAGATATGGTCCGTATGTGTAGGAAACACCTTTCTTTTGTTCTCAGCACACTCACGTTTCCTGCTGTCATAGAGACTCTAGAAAGCAAGAGAGTGCTTCTTGTTCTAAAGCAGAGTGTGATCAATCGATGAGAACAAAGCTGTGTGTTTCCCTTCAGAAATGGAGTTAAATCCCAGGCTCTGAGTCTTCCTACAAGCAAGACTTCATTTCAGGTAAGGGCAGTCACTTTTCTACTCAAACGAACTACATCATTCACGAAGATCACACGTTTCTTATCTTAACTGACAAGCCTTGGATGTTAAAGTACCAGTGGTTTGTATCAGTTTCAGGAGAAGAGTTGGACTAGATATGGTCCGTATATGTAGGAAACACCGTTCTTTTGTTCTCAGCACACTCACGTTTCCTGCTGTGTTAGAGACTCTAGAAAGCAAGAGCGTGCTTCTCGCTCTAAAGCAGAGTGTGATCCATGGATGAGAACTATGCTGTGTGTTTCCCTTCAGAAATGGAGTTAAATCCCAATCTCTGTGTCTTCCTACAAGCAAGACTTCGTTTCAGGTAACAGCAGTCACTTTTCAGCTCAAACGAACTACATCGTTCACTGAGCTCACACATTTCTCTTCTTAACAGACAAGCACTGGATGTTACAGGACTAGTGTTTTGTATCAGTTTAAGAAGGAGAGTTGGACTAGATATGGTCCTTATGTGTAGGAAAC
The DNA here is from genome assembly GCA_949786385.1 of Onychomys leucogaster. Taxonomy (NCBI): domain Eukaryota; kingdom Metazoa; phylum Chordata; class Mammalia; order Rodentia; family Cricetidae; genus Onychomys; species Onychomys leucogaster. The sequence continues at coordinate 1,217,718 of CATKUP010000018.1, read as the reverse complement.
ACCGTTCATTTGTTCTCAGCACACTCAAGTTTCCTGCTGTCTTAGAGACACTAGAAAGCAAGAGCGTGCTTCTTGTTCTAAAGCAGAGTGTGATCAATGGATGAGAACAAAGCTGTGTGTTTCACTTCAGAAATGGAGTTAAATCCCAGGCTCTGAGTCTTCCTACAAGCAAGACTTCGTTTCAGGTAAGGGCAGTCACTTTTCTGCTCAAGCGAACTACATCGTTCACGAAGATCACACGTTTCTCATCTTAACAGACAAGCATTGGATCTTAGAGGACCAGTGCTTTGTGTCAGTTTCAGAAACAGAATTGGACTAGATATGGTCCGTATGTTTAGGAAACACCGTTCTTTTGTTCTCAGTGCACTCACGTTTCCTGCTGTCTTAGAGACTTTACCAAGCAAGAGCGTGCTTCTCGCTCTAAAGCAGAGTGTGATCCATGGATGAGAACTATGCTGTGTGTTTCCCTTCAGAAATGGAGTTAGATCCCAGACTCTGTGTCTTCCTACAAGCAAGACTTCGTTTAATGTAAGGGCAGTCACTTTTCTGCTCAAACGAACTACATCGTTCATGAAGCTCACACGTTTCCCATCTTAACTGACAAGCATTGGATGTTAGAGGACCAGTGCTTTGTATCAGTTTCAGAAGAAGAGTTGGACTAGATATGGTCCGTATATGTAGGAAACACCGTTCTTTTGTTCTCAGCACACTCACGTTTCCTGCTGTGTTAGAGACTCTAGAAAGCAAGAGCGTGCTTCTCGCTCTAAAGCAGAGTGTGATCCATGGATGAGAACTATGCTGTGTGTTTCCCTTCAGAAATGGAGTTAAATCCCAGACTCTGTGTCTTCCTACAAGCAAGACTTCGTTTAAGGTAAGGGCAGTCACTTTTCTGCTCAAATGATCTACATCGTTCATGAAGCTCACACGTTTCCCATCTTAACTGACAAGCATTGGATGTTAGAGGACCAGTGCTTTGTATCAATTTCAGAAGAAGAGTTGGACTACATATGGTCCGTATGTGTAGGAAAGTCCGTTCTATGTTCTGGGCACACTCAGATTTCCTGCTGTATTAGAGACTCTAGAAAGCAAGAGCATGTTTCTTGCTCTAAAGCAGAGTGTGATCCATGGATGAGAACTATGCTGTGTGTTTCCATTCAGAAATGGAGTTAAATCCCAGGCTCTGTGTCTTCCTACAAGCAAGACTTCGTTTCAGGTAAGTGCAGTCACTTTTCAGCTCAAACGAACTACATCGTTCACGAAGCTCACACGTTTTTCATCTTAACAGACAAGCATTGGATGTTAGAGGACCAGTGCTTTGTATCAGTTTCAGAAGCAGAGTTGAACTAGATATGGTCCGAATGTGTAGGAAACACCGTTCTTTTGTTCTCAGCACAAACACGTTTCCTGCTGTCTTAGAGAATCTAGAAAGCAAGAGCGTGCTTCTTGTTCTAAAGCAGAGTATGATCAATGGATGATTACACTGCTGTGTGTTTCCCTTCAGAAATGGAGTTAAATCCCATGCTCTGTGTCTTCCTACAAGCAAGACTTCCTTTCAGGTAAGGGCAGTCACTTTTCAGATCAAACGAACTACATCGTTCACTGAGCTCACACATTTCTCTTCTTAACAGACAAGCATTGGATGTTAGAGGACCAGTGCTTTGTATCAGTTTAAGAAGCAGAGTTGGACTAGATATGGTCCGTATGTGTAGGAAACACCGTTCTTTTGTTCTTAGCAAAATCATGTTTCCTGCTGTGTTAGAGACTCTAGAAAGCAAGAGCGTGCTTCTCGCTCTAAAGCAGAGTGTGATCCATGGATGAGAACTATGCTGTGTGTTTCCCTACAGAAATGGAGTTAAATCCCAGACTCTGTGTCTTCCTACAAGCAAGACTTCGTTTCAGGTAAGGGCAGTCACTTTTCTGCTCAAAAGAACTACCTCGTTCATGAAGCTCACACGTTTCCCATCTTAACTGACAAGCATTGGATGTTAGAGGACCAGTGCTTTGTATCAGTTTCAGAAGAAGAGTTGGACTACATGTGGTCCGTATGTGTAGGAAACACCGTTCTTTTGTTCTCAGCAAAATCACGTTTCCTGCTGTGTTAGAGACTCTAGAAAGGAAGAGATTGCTTCTCGCTCTAAAGCAGAGTGTGATCCATGGATGAGAACTATGCTGTGTGTTTCCCTTCAGATATGGAGTTAAATCCCAATCTCTGTGTCTTCCTACAAGCAAGACTTTGTTTCAGGTAACGGCAGTCACTTTTCAGTTCAAACGAACTACATCGTTCACTGAGCTCACACATTTCTCTTCTTAACAGACAAGCATTGGATATTAGAGGACCAGTGCTTTGTATCAGTTTAAGAAGGAGAGTTGGACTAGATATGGTCCGTATGTGTAGGAAACACCTTTTATTTGTTCTCAGCACATTCACGTTTCCTGCTGTCATAGAGACTCTAGAAAGCAAGAGAGTGCTTCTTGTTCTAAAGCAGAGTGTGATCAATCGATGAGAACAAAGCTGTGTGTTTCCCTTCAGAAATGGAGTTAATTCCCAGGCTCTGAGTCTTCCTACAAGCAAGACTTCGTTTCAGGTAAGGGCAGTCACTTTTCTGCTCAAACGAACTACATCGTTCACGAAGATCACACGTTTCTTATCTTAACTGACAAGCCTTGGATGTTAAAGTACCAGTGCTTTGTATCAGTTTCAGAAGAAGAGTTGGACTAGATATGGTCCGTATATGTAGGAAACACCGTTCTTTTGTTCTCAGCACACTCACGTTTCCTGCTGTGTTAGAGACTCTAGAAAGCAAGAGCGTGCTTCTCGCTCTAAAGCAGAGTGTGATCCATGGATGATAACTATGCTGTGTGTTTCCCTTCAGAAATGGAGTTAAATCCCAGACTCTGTGTCTTCCTACAAGCAAGACTTCGTTTATGGTAAGGGCAGTCACTTTTCTGCTCAAATGATCTACATCGTTCATGAAGCTCACACGTTTCCCATCTTAACTGACAAGCATTGGATGTTAGAGGACCAGTGCTTTGTATCAATTTCAGAAGAAGAGTTGGACTACATATGGTCCGTATGTGTAGGAAAGTCCGTTCTATGTTCTGGGCACACTCAGATTTCCTGCTGTATTAGAGACTCTAGAAAGCAAGAGCATGTTTCTTGCTCTAAAGCAGAGTGTGATCCATGGATGAGAACTATGCTGTGTGTTTCCATTCAGAAATGGAGTTAAATCCCAGGCTCTGTGTCTTCCTACAAGCAAGACTTCGTTTCAGGTAAGTGCAGTCACTTTTCAGCTCAAACGAACTACATCGTTCACGAAGCTCACACGTTTTTCATCTTAACAGACAAGCATTGGATGTTAGAGGACCAGTGCTTTGTATCAGTTTCAGAAGCAGAGTTGAACTAGATATGGTCCGAATGTGTAGGAAACACCGTTCTTTTGTTCTCAGCACAAACACGTTTCCTGCTGTCTTAGAGAATCTAGAAAGCAAGAGCGTGCTTCTTGTTCTAAAGCAGAGTATGATCAATGGATGATTACACTGCTGTGTGTTTCACTTCAGAAATGGAGTTAAATCCCAGGCTCTGTGTCTTCCTACAAGCAAGACTTCCTTTCAGGTAAGGGGAGTCACTTTTCAGATCAAACGAACTACATCGTTCACTGAGCTCACACATTTCTCTTCTTAACAGACAAGCATTGGATGTTAGAGGACCAGTGCTTTGTATCAGTTTAAGAAGCAGAGTTGGACTAGATATGGTCCGTATGTGTAGGAAACACCGTTCTTTTGTTCTTAGCAAAATCATGTTTCCTGCTGTGTTAGAGACTCTAGAAAGCAAGAGCGTGCTTCTCGCTCTAAAGCAGAGTGTGATCCATGGATGAGAACTATGCTGTGTGTTTCCCTACAGAAATGGAGTTAAATCCCAGACTCTGTGTCTTCCTACAAGCAAGACTTCGTTTCAGGTAAGGGCAGTCACTTTTCTGCTCAAAAGAACTACCTCGTTCATGAAGCTCACACGTTTCCCATCTTAACTGACAAGCATTGGATGTTAGAGGACCAGTGCTTTGTATCAGTTTCAGAAGAAGAGTTGGACTACATGTGGTCCGTATGTGTAGGAAAGTCCGTTCTTTTGTTCTGGGCACACTGAGATTTCCTGCTGTATTAGAGACTCTAGAAAGCAAGAGCATGCTTCTTGCTCTAAAGCAGAGTGTGATCCATGGATGAGAACTATGCTGTGTGTTTCCATTCAGAAATGGAGTTAAAGCCCAGGCTCTGTGTCTTCCTACAAGCAAGACTTCGTTTCAGGTAAGTGCAGTCACTTTTCAGCTCAAAGGAACTACATCGTTCACGAAGCTCACACGTTTCTCATATTAACAGACAAGCATTGGATGTTAGAGGACCAGTGCTTTGTATCAGTTTAAGAAGCAGAGTTGGACTAGATATGGTCCGTATGTGTAGGAAACACCGTTCTTTTGTTCTCAGCAAAATCACGTTTCCTGCTGTGTTAGAGACTCTAGAAAGGAAGAGATTGCTTCTCGCTCTAAAGCAGAGTGTGATCCATGGATGAGAACTATGCTGTGTGTTTCCCTTCAGATATGGAGTTAAATCCCAATCTCTGTGTCTTCCTACAAGCAAGACTTTGTTTCAGGTAACGGCAGTCACTTTTCAGTTCAAACGAACTACATCGTTCACTGAACTCACACATTTCTCTTCTTAACAGACAAGCATTGGATATTAGAGGACCAGTGCTTTGTATCAGTTTAAGAAGGAGAGTTGGACTAGATATGGTCCGTATGTTTAGGAAACACCTTTTATTTGTTCTCAGCACATTCACGTTTCCTGCTGTCATAGAGACTCTAGAAAGCAAGAGAGTGCTTCTTGTTCTAAAGCAGAGTGTGATCAATCGATGAAAACAAAGCTGTGTGTTTCACTTCAGAAATGGAGTTAAATCCCAGGCTCTGAGTCTTCCTACAAGCAAGACTTCGTTTCAGGTAAGGGCAGTCACTTTTCTGCTCAAACGAACTACATCGTTCACGAAGATCACACGTTTCTTATCTTAACTGACAAGCCTTGGATGTTAAAGTACCAGTGCTTTGTATCAGTTTCAGAAGAAGAGTTGGACTAGATATGGTCCGTATATTTAGGAAACACCGTTCTTTTGTTCTCAGCACACTCACGTTTCCTGCTGTGTTAGAGACTCTAGAAAGCAAGAGCGTGCTTCTCGCTCTAAAGCAGAGTGTGATCCATGGATGAGAACTATGCTGTGTGTTTCCCTTCAGAAATGGAGTTAAATCCCAGACTCTGTGTCTTCCTACAAGCAAGACTTCGTTTAAGGTAAGGGCAGTCACTTTTCTGCTCAAATGATCTACATCGTTCATGAAGCTCACACGTTTCCCATCTTAACTGACAAGCATTGGATGTTAGAGGACCAGTGCTTTGTATCAATTTCAGAAGAAGAGTTGGACTACATATGGTCCGTATGTGTAGGAAAGTCCGTTCTATGTTCTGGGCACACTCAGATTTCCTGCTGTATTAGAGACTCTAGAAAGCAAGAGCATGTTTCTTGCTCTAAAGCAGAGTGTGATCCATGGATGAGAACTATGCTGTGTGTTTCCATTCAGAAATGGAGTTAAATCCCAGGCTCTGTGTCTTCCTACAAGCAAGAATTCGTTTCAGGTAAGTGCAGTCACTTTTCAGCTCAAACGAACTACATCGTTCACGAAGCTCACACGTTTTTCATCTTAACAGACAAGCATTGGATGTTAGAGGACCAGTGCTTTGTATCAGTTTCAGAAGCAGAGTTGAACTAGATATGGTCCGAATGTGTAGGAAACACCGTTCTTTTGTTCTCAGCACAAACACGTTTCCTGCTGTCTTAGAGAATCTAGAAAGCAAGAGCGTGCTTCTTGTTCTAAAGCAGAGTATGATCAATGGATGATTACACTGCTGTGTGTTTCACTTCAGAAATGGAGTTAAATCCCAGGCTCTGTGTCTTCCTACAAGCAAGACTTCCTTTCAGGTAAGGGCAGTCACTTTTCAGATCAAACGAACTACATCGTTCACTGAGCTCACACATTTCTCTTCTTAACAGACAAGCATTGGATGTTAGAGGACCAGTGCTTTGTATCAGTTTAAGAAGCAGAGTTGGACTAGATATGGTCCGTATGTGTAGGAAACACCGTTCTTTTGTTCTTAGCAAAATCATGTTTCCTGCTGTGTTAGAGACTCTAGAAAGCAAGAGCGTGCTTCTCGCTCTAAAGCAGAGTGTGATCCATGGATGAGAACTATGCTGTGTGTTTCCCTACAGAAATGGAGTTAAATCCCAGACTCTGTGTCTTCCTACAAGCAAGACTTCGTTTCAGGTAAGGGCAGTCACTTTTCTGCTCAAAAGAACTACCTCGTTCATGAAGCTCACACGTTTCCCATCTTAACTGACAAGCATTGGATGTTAGAGGACCAGTGCTTTGTATCAGTTTCAGAAGAAGAGTTGGACTACATGTGGTCCGTATGTGTAGGAAAGTCCGTTCTTTTGTTCTGGGCACACTCAGATTTCCTGCTGTATTAGAGACTCTAGAAAGCAAGAGCATGCTTCTTGCTCTAAAGCAGAGTGTGATCCATGGATGAGAACTATGCTGTGTGTTTCCATTCAGAAATGGAGTTAAAGCCCAGGCTCTGTGTCTTCCTACAAGCAAGACTTCGTTTCAGGTAAGTGCAGTCACTTTTCAGCTCAAAGGAACTACATCGTTCACGAAGCTCACACGTTTCTCATATTAACAGACAAGCATTGGATGTTAGAGGACCAGTGCTTTGTATCAGTTTAAGAAGCAGAGTTGGACTAGATATGGTCCGTATGTGTAGGAAACACCGTTCTTTTGTTCTCAGCAAAATCACGTTTCCTGCTGTGTTAGAGACTCTAGAAAGGAAGAGATTGCTTCTCGCTCTAAAGCAGAGTGTGATCCATGGATGAGAACTATGCTGTGTGTTTCCCTTCAGATATGGAGTTAAATCCCAATCTCTGTGTCTTCCTACAAGCAAGACTTTGTTTCAGGTAACGGCAGTCACTTTTCAGTTCAAACGAACTACATCGTTCACTGAACTCACACATTTCTCTTCTTAACAGACAAGCATTGGATATTAGAGGACCAGTGCTTTGTATCAGTTTAAGAAGGAGAGTTGGACTAGATATGGTCCGTATGTGTAGGAAACACCTTTTATTTGTTCTCAGCACATTCACGTTTCCTGCTGTCATAGAGACTCTAGAAAGCAAGAGAGTGCTTCTTGTTCTAAAGCAGAGTGTGATCAATCGATGAGAACAAAGCTGTGTGTTTCCCTTCAGAAATGGAGTTAAATCCCAGGCTCTGAGTCTTCCTACAAGCAAGACTTCGTTTCAGGTAAGGGCAGTCACTTTTCTGCTCAAAGGAACTACATCGTTCACGAAGATCACACGTTTCTTATCTTAACTGACAAGCATTGGATGTTAAAGGTCCAGTGCTTTGTGTCAGTTTCAGAAACTGAATTGGACTAGATATGGTCCTTACGTTTAGGAAACACCGTTCTTTTGTTCTCAGCGCACTCACGTTTCCTGCTGTCTTAGAGACTTTAGCAAGCAAGAGCGTGCTTCTCGCTCTAAAGCAGAGTGTGATCCATGGATGAGAACTATGCTGTGTGTTTCCCTTCAGAAATGGAGTTAAATCCCAGACTCTGTGTCTTCCTACAAGCAAGACTTCGTTTAATGTAAGGGCAGTCACTTTTCTGCTCAAACGAACTACATCGTTCATGAAGCTCACATGTTTCCCATCTTAACTGACAAGCATTGGATGTTAGAGGACCAGTGCTTTGTATCAGTTTCAGAAGAAGAGTTGGACTACATATGGTCCGTATGTGTAGGAAAGTCCATTCTTTTGTTCTGGGCACACTCAGATTTCCTGCTGTATTAGAGACTCTAGAAAGCAAGAGCATGTTTCTTGCTCTAAAGCAGAGTGTGATCCATGGATGAGAACTATGCTGTGTGTTTCCATTCAGAAATGGAGTTAAATCCCAGGCTCTGTGTCTTCCTACAAGCAAGACTTCGTTTCAGGTAAGTGCAGTCACTTTTCACCTCAAACGAACTACATCGTTCACGAAGCTCACACGTTTTTCATCTTAACAGACAAGCATTGGATGTTAGAGGACCAGTGCTTTGTATCAGTTTCAGGAGCAGAGTTGAACTAGATATGGTCCGAATGTGTAGGAAACACCGTTCTTTTGTTCTCAGCACAAACACGTTACCTGCTGTCTTAGAGACTCTAGAAAGCAAGAGCGTGCTTCTTGTTCTAAAGCAGAGTATGATCAATGGATGATTACACTGCTGTGTGTTTTACTTCAGAAATGGAGTTAAATCCCAGGCTCTGTGTCTTCCTACAAGCAAGACTTCGTTTCAGGTAAGGACAGTCACTTTTCAGATCAAACGAACTACATCGTTCACTGAGCTCACACATTTCTCTTCTTAACAGACAAGCATTGGATATTAGAGGACCAGTGCTTTGTATCAGTTTAAGAAGGAGAGTTGGACTAGATATTGTCCGTATGTGTAGGAAACACCTTTCTTTTGTTCTCAGCACATTCACGTTTCCTGCTGTCATAGAGACTCTAGAAAGCAAGAGAGTGCTTCTTGTTCTAAAGCAGAGTGTGATCAATCGATGAGAACAAAGCTGTGTGTTTCCCTTCAGAAATGGAGTTAAATCCCAGGCTCTGAGTCTTCCTACAAGCAAGACTTCGTTTCAGGTAAGGGCAGTCACTTTTCTGCTCAAACGAACTACATCGTTCACGAAGATCACACGTTTCTTATCTTAACTGACAAGCCTTGGATGTTAAAGTACCAGTGCTTTGTATCAGTTTCAGAAGAAGAGTTGGACTAGATATGGTCCGTATATGTAGGAAACACCGTTCTTTTGTTCTCAGCACACTCACGTTTCCTGCTGTGTTAGAGACTCTAGAAAGCAAGAGCGTGCTTCTCGCTCTAAAGCAGAGTGTGATCCATGGATGAGAACTATGCTGTGTGTTTCCCTTCAGAAATGGAGTTAAATCCCAGACTCTGTGTCTTCCTACAAGCAAGACTTCGTTTAAGGTAAGGGCAGTCACTTTTCTGCTCAAACGATCTACATCGTTCATGAAGCTCACACGTTTCCCATCTTAACTGACAAGCATTGGATGTTAGAGGACCAGTGCTTTGTATCAGTTTCAGAAGAAGAGTTGGACTACATATGGTCCGTATGTGTAGGAAAGTCCGTTCTAAGTTCTGGGCACACTCAGATTTCCTGCTGTATTAGAGACTCTAGAAATCAAGAGCATGTTTCTTGCTCTAAAGCAGAGTGTGATCCATGGATGAGAACTATGCTGTGTGTTTCCATTCAGAAATGGAGTTAAATCCCAGGCTCTGTGTCTTCCTACAAGCAAGACTTCGTTTCAGGTAAGTGCAGTCACTTTTCAGCTCAAACGAACTACATCGTTCACGAAGCTCACACGTTTTTCATCTTAACAGACAAGCATTGGATGTTAGAGGACCAGTGCTTTGTATCAGTTTCAGAAGCAGAGTTGAACTAGATATGGTCCGAATGTGTAGGAAACACCGTTCTTTTGTTCTCAGCACAAACACGTTTCCTGCTGTCTTAGAGAATCTAGAAAGCAAGAGCGTGCTTCTTGTTCTAAAGCAGAGTATGATCAATGGATGATTACACTGCTGTGTGTTTCACTTCAGAAATGGAGTTAAATCCCAGGCTCTGTGTCTTCCTACAAGCAAGACTTCCTTTCAGGTAAGGGCAGTCACTTTTCAGATCAAACGAAATACATCGTTCACTGAGCTCATACATTTCTCTTCTTAACAGACAAGCATTGGATGTTAGAGGACCAGTGCTTTGTATCAGTTTAAGAAGCAGAGTTGGACTAGATATGGTCCGTATGTGTAGGAAACACCGTTCTTTTGTTCTTAGCAAAATCATGTTTCCTGCTGTGTTAGAGACTCTAGAAAGCAAGAGCGTGCTTCTCGCTCTAAAGCAGAGTGTGATCCATGGATGAGAACTATGCTGAGTGTTTCCCTTCAGAAATGGAGTTAAATCCCAGACTCTGTGTCTTCCTACAAGCAAGACTTCGTTTCAGGTAAGGGCAGTCACTTTTCTGCTCAAACGAACTACATCGTTCATGAAGCTCACACGTTTCCCATCTTAACTGACAAGCATTGGATGTTAGAGGACCAGTGCTTTGTATCAGTTTCAGAAGAAGAGTTGGACTACATGTGGTCCGTATGTGTAGGAAAGTCTGTTCTTTTGTTCTGGGCACACTCAGATTTCCTGCTGTATTAGAGACTCTAGAAAGCAAGAGCATGCTTCTTGCTCTAAAGCAGAGTGTGATCCATGGATGAGAACTATGCTGTGTGTTTCCATTCAGAAATGGAGTTAAAGCCCAGGCTCTGTGTCTTCCTACAAGCAAGACTTCGTTTCAGGTAAGTGCAGTCACTTTTCAGCTCAAAGGAACTACATCATTCACGAAGCTCACACGTTTCTCATATTAACAGACAAGCATTGGATGTTAGAGGACCAGTGCTTTGTATCAGTTTAAGAAGCAGAGTTGGACTAGATATGGTCTGTATGTGTAGGAAACACCGTTCTTTTGTTCACAGCAAAATCACGTTTCCTGCTGTGTTAGAGACTCTAGAAAGGAAGAGATTGCTTCTCGCTCTAAAGCAGAGTGTGATCCATGGATGAGAACTATGCTGTGTGTTTCCCTTCAGAAATGGAGTTAAATCCCAGGCTCTGTGTCTTCCTACAAGCAAGACTTCCTTTCAGGTATGGGCAGTCACTTTTCAGATCAAACGAACTACATCGTTCACTGAGCTCACACATTTCTCTTCTTAACAGACAAGCATTGGATGTTAGAGGACCAGTGCTTTGTATCAGTTTAAGAAGCAGAGTTGGACTAGATATGGTCCGTATGTGTAGGAAACACCGTTCTTTTGTTCTCAGCACACTCACGTTTCCTGCTGTCATAGAGACTCTAGAAAGCAAGAGAGTGCTTCTTGTTCTAAAGCAGAGTGTGATCAATCGATGAGAACAAAGCTGTGTGTTTCACTTCAGAAATGGAGTTAAATCCCAGGCTCTGAGTCTTCCTACAAGCAAGACTTCGTTTCATGTAAGGGCAGTCACTTTTCTGCTCAAACGAACTACATCGTTCATGAAGATCACACGTTTCTTATCTTAACTGACAAGCATTGGATGTTAAAGGACCAGTGCTCTGTATCAGTTTCAGAAGAAGAGTTGGACTAGATATGGTCCGTATATGTAGGAAACACCGTTCTTTTGTTCTCAGCACAGTCACGTTTCCTGCTGTGTTAGAGACTCTAGAAAGCAAGAGCGTGCTTCTCGCTCTAAAGCAGAGTGTGATCCATGGATGAGAACTATGCTGTGTGTTTCCCTTCAGAAATGGAGTTAAATCCCAATCTCTGTGTCTTCTTACAAGCAAGACTTCGTTTCAGGTAACCGCAGTCACTTTTCAGCTCAAACGAACTACATCGTTCACTGAGCTCACACATTTCTCTTCTTAACAGACAAGCACTGGATGTTACAGGACCAGTGTTTTGTATCAGTTTAAGAAGGAGTGTTGGACTAGATATGGTCCGTATGTGTAGGAAACACCGTTCATTTGTTCTCAGCACACTCAAGTTTCCTGCTGTCTTAGAGACTCTAGAAAGCAAGAGAGTGTTTCTTGTTCTAAAGCAGAGTGTGATCAATGGATGAGAACAAAGCTATGTGTTTCACTTCAGAAATGGAGGTAAATCCCAGGCTCTGAGTCTTCCTACAAGCAAGACTTCGTTTCAGGTAAGGGCAGTCACTTTTCTGCTCAAACGAACTACATCGTTCACGAAGATCCCACGTTTCTCATCTTAACAGACAAGCATTGGATGTTAGAGGACCAGTGCTTTGTATCAATTTCAGAAGAAGAGTTGGACTACATATGGTCTGTATGTGTAGGAAAGTCCGTTCTTTTGTTCTGGGCACACTCAGATTTCCTGCTGTATTAGAGACTCTAGAAAGCAAGAGCATGTTTCTTGCTCTAAAGCAGAGTGTGATCCATGGATGAGAACTATGCTGTGTGTTTCCATTCAGAAATGGAGTTAAATCCCAGGCTCTGTGTCTTCCTACAAGCAAGACTTCCTTTCAGGTAAGGGCAGTCACTTTTCAGATCAAACGAACTACATCGTTCACTGAGCTCACACATTTCTCTTCTTAACAGACAAGCATTGGATGTTAGAGGACCAGTGCTTTGTATCAGTTTAAGAAGCAGAGTTGGACTAGATATGGTCCGTATGTGTAGGAAACACCGTTCTTTTGTTCTTAGCAAAATCACGTTTCCTGCTGTTTTAGAGAATCTAGAAAGCAAGAGCGTGCTTCTCGCTCTAAGCAGAGTGTGATCCATGGATGAGAACTATGCTGTGTGTTTCCCTTCAGAAATGGAGTTAAATCCCAATCTCTGTATCTTCCTACAAGCAAGACTTCGTTTCAGGTAACGGCAGTCACTTTTCAGCTCAAACGAACTACATCGTTCACTGAGCTCACACATTTCTCTTCTTAACAGACAAGCATTGGATGTTAGAGGACCAGTGTTTTGTATCAGTTTAAGAAGGAGAGTTGGACTAGATATGGTCCGTATGTGTAGGAAAAACCTTTTATTTGTTCTCAGCACATTCACGTTTCCTGCTGTCTTAGAGACTCTAGAAAGCAAGAGCGTGCTTCTTGTTCTAAAGCAGAGTGTGATCAATGGTTGAGCACACTGCTGTGTGTTTCACTTCAGAAATGGAGTTAAATCTCAGGATCTGAGTCTTCCTACAAGCAAGAATTCGTTTCAGGTAAGGGCAGTCACTTTTCTGCTCAAACGAACTACATCGTTCACGAAGATCACACGTTTCTGATCTTAACAGACAAGCATTGGATGTTAGAGGACCAGTGCTTTGTGTCAGTTTCAGAAACAGAATTGGACTAGATATGGTCCTTACGTTTAGGAAACACCGTTCTTTGTTCTCAGCGCACTCACTTTTCCTGCTGTCTTAGAGACTTTAGCAAGCAAGAGCGTGCCTCTCGCTCTAAAGCAGAGTGTGATCCATGGATGAGAACTATGCTGTGTGTTTCCCTTCAGAAATGGAGTTAAATCCCAATCTCTGTGTCTTCCTACAAGCAAGACTTTGTTTCAGGTAACGGCAGTCACTTTTCTGCTCAAACGAACTACAACGTTCACGAAGATCACACGTTTCTTATCTTAACTGTCAAGCATTGGATGTTAGAGGACCAGTGCTTTGTATCAGTTTCAGAAGAAGAGTTGGACTAGATATGGTCCGTATATGTAGGAAACACCTTTCTTTTGTCCTCAGCACATTCACTTTTACTGCACTGTTAGAGACTATAGAAAGCAAGAGCATGCTTCTTGCTCTAAAGCAGAGTGTGATCCATGGATGAGAACTATGGTGTGTTTCCATTCAGAAATGGAGTTAAATCCCAGGCTCTGTGTCTTCCTACAAGCAAGACTTCCTTTTAGGTAAGGGCAGTCACTTTTCAGATCAAACGAACTACATCGTTCACTGAGCTCACACATTTCTCTTCTTAACAGACAAGCATTGGATATTAGAGGACCAGTGCTTTGTATCAGTTTAAGAAGGAGAGTTGGACTAGATATGGTCCGTATGTGTAGGAAACACCTTTCTTTTGTTCTCAGCACACTCACGTTTCCTGCTGTCATAGAGACTCTAGAAAGCAAGAGAGTGCTTCTTGTTCTAAAGCAGAGTGTGATCAATCGATGAGAACAAAGCTGTGTGTTTCACTTCAGAAATGGAGTTAAATCCCAGGCTCTGAGTCTTCCTACAAGCAAGACTTCGTTTCATGTAAGGGCAGTCACTTTTCTGCTCAAACGAACTACATCGTTCACGAAGATCACACGTTTCTTATCTTAACTGACAAGCATTGGATGTTAAAGGACCAGTGCTCTGTATCAGTTTCAGAAGAAGGGTTGGACTAGATATGGTCTGTATATGTAGGAAACACCGTTCTTTTGTTCTCAGCACACTCACGTTTCCTGCTGTGTTAGAGAATCTAGAAAGCAAGAGCGTGCTTCTCGCTCTAAAGCAGAGTGTGATCCATGGATGAGAACTATGCTGTGTGTTTCCCTTCAGAAATGGAGTTAAATCCCAATCTCTGTGTCTTCCTACAAGCAAGACTTCGTTTCAGGTAACGGCAGTCACTTTTCAGCTCAAATGAACTTCATCGTTCACTGAGCTCACACATTTCTCTTCTTAACAGACAAGCACTGGATGTTACAGGACCAGTGTTTTGTATCAGTTTAAGAAGGAGAGTTGGACTACATATGGTCCGTATGTGTAGGAAACACCGTTCATTTGTTCTCAGCACACTCAAGTTTCCTGCTGTCTTAGAGACTCTAGAAAGCAAGAGCGTGCTTCTTGTTCTAAAGCAGAGTGTGATCAATGGATGAGAACAAAGCTGTGTGTTTCACTTCAGAAATGGAGTTAAATCCCAGGCTCTGAGTCTTCCTACAAGCAAGACTTCATTTCAAGTAAGGGCAGTCACTTTTCAGCTCAAACGAACTACATCGTTCACTGAGCTCACACATTTCTCTTCTTAACAGACAAGCACTGGATGTTACAGGACCAGTGTTTTGTATCAGTTTAAGAAGGAGAGTTGGACTACATATGGTCCGTATGTGTAGGAAACACCGTTCATTTGTTCTCAGCACACTCAAGTTTCCTGCTGTCTTAGAGACTTTAGCAAGCAAGAGCGTGCTTCTTGTTCTAAAGCAGAGTGTGATCAATGGATGAGCACACTGCTGTGTGTTTCACTTCAGAAATGGAGTTAAATCCCAGGATCTGAGTCTTCCTACAAGCAAGACTTCGTTTCAGGTAAGGGCAGTCACTTTTCTGCTCTAAAGAACTACATCGTTCACGAAGATCACACGTTTCTCATCTTAAAAGACAAGCATTGGATGTTAGAGGACCAGTGCTTCGTGTCAGTTTCAGAAACAGAATTGGACTAGATATGGTCCGTATGTTTAGGAAACACCGTTCTTTTGTTCTCAGCGCACTCACGTTTCCTGCTGTCTTAGAGACGTTAGCAAGCAAGAGCGTGCTTCTCGCTCTAAAGCAGAGTGTGAACCATGGATGAGAACTATGCGGTGTGTTTCCCTTCAGAAATGGAGTTAAATCCCAATCTCTGTGTCTTCCTACAAGCAAGACTTTGTTTCAGGTAACGGCAGTCACTTTTCAGCTCAAACGAACTACATAGTTCACTGAGCTCACACATTTCTCTTCTTAACAGACAAGCATTGGATATTAGAGGACCAGTGCTTTGTATCAGTTTAAGAAGGAGAGTTGGACTAGATATGGTCCGTATGTGTAGGAAACCCCTTTCTTTTGTTCTCAGCACACTCACGTTTCCTGCTGTCATAGAGACTCTAGAAAGCAAGAGAGTGCTTCTTGTTCTAAAGCAGAGTGTGATCAATCAATGAGAACAAAGCTGTGTGTTTCACTTCAGAAATGGAGTTAAATCCCAGGCTCTGAGCCTTCCTACAAGCAAGACTTCGTTTCAGGTAAGGGCAGTCACTTTTCTGCTCAAACGAACTACATCGTTCATGAAGATCACAAGTTTCTTATCTTAACTGTCAAGCATTGCATGTTAGAGGACCAGTGCTTCGTGTCAGTTTCAGAAACAGAATTGGACTAGATATGGTCAGTATGTTTAGGAAACACCGTTCTTTTGTTCCCAGCGCACTCACGTTTCCTGCTGTCTTAGAGACGTTAGCAAGCAAGAGCGTGCTTCTCGCTCTAAAGCAGAGTGTGATCCATGGATGAGAACTATGCTGTGTGTTTCCCTTCAGAAAAGAAGTTAAATCCCAATCTCTGTGTCTTCCTACAAGCAAGACTTTGTTTCAGGTAACGGCAGTAACTTTTCTGCTCAAACGAACTACATCATTCACGAAGATCACACGTTTCTTATCTTAACTGTCAAGCATTGGATGTTAGAGGACCAGTGCTTTGTTTCAGTTTCAGAAGAAGAGTTGGACTAGATATGGTCCGTATATGTAGGAAACACCTTTCTTTTGTTCTCACCACATTCACTTTTCCTGCTCTGTTAGAGACTCTAGAAAGCAAGAGCGTGCTTCTCGCTCTAAAGCAGAGTGTGATCCATGGATGAGAACTATGCTGTGTGTTTCCCTTCAGAAATGGAGTTAAATCCCAATCTCTGTATCTTCCTACAAGCAAGACTTCGTTTCAGGTAAGGGCAGTCACTTTTCAGCTCAAACGAACTACATCGTTCACTGAGCTCACACATTTCTCTTCTTAACAGACAAGCATTGGATGTTAGAGGACCAGTGTTTTGTATCAGTTTAAGAAGGAGAGTTGGACTAGATATGGTCCGTATGTGTAGGAAACACCGTTCATTTGTTCTCAGCATACTCAACTTTCCTGCTGTTTTAGAGATTTTAGAAAGCAAGAGCGTGCTTCTTGTTCTAAAGCAGAGTGTGATCAATGGATGAGCACACTGCTGTGTGTTTCACTTCAGAAATGGAGTTAAATCCCAGGATCTGAGTCTTCCTACAAGCAAGACTTCGTTTCAGGTAAGGGCAGTCACTTTTCTGCTCAAACGAACTACATCGTTCATGAAGATCACACGTTTCTCATCTTAGCAGACAAGCATTGGATGTTAGAGGACCAGTGCTTCGTGTCAGTTTCAGAAACAGAATTGGACTAGATATGGTCAGTATGTTTAGGAAACACCGTTCTTTTGTTCTCAGCGCACTCACGTTTCCTGCTGTCTTAGAGACGTTAGCAAGCAAGAGCGTGCTTCTCGCTCTAAAGCAGAGTGTGATCCATGGATGACAACTATGCTGTGTGTTTCCCTTCAGATATGGAGTTAAATCCCAATCTCTGTGTCTTCCTACAAGCAAGACTTTGTTTCAGGTAACGGCAGTCACTTTTCTGCTCAAATGAACTACATCGTTCACGAAGATCACACGTTTCTTATCTTAACTGTCAAGCATTGGATGTTAGAGGACCAGTGCTTTGTATCAGTTTCAGAAGAAGAGTTGGACTAGATATGGTCCGTATATGTATGAAACACCTTTCTTTTGTCCTCAGCACATTCACTTTTCCTGCACTGTTAGAGACTCTAGAAAGCAAGAGCATGCTTCTTGCTCTAAAGCAGAGTGTGATCCATGGATGAGAACTATGCTGTGTGTTTCCATTCAGAAATGGAGTTAAATCCCAGGCTCTGTGTCTTCCTACAAGCAAGACTTCGTTTCAGGTAAGGGCAGTCACTTTTCAGCTCAAACGAACTTCATCGTTCACGAAGCTCACACGTTTCTCATCTTAACAGACAAGCATTGGATGTTAGAGGAACAGTGCTTTGTATCAGTTTCAGAAGCAGAGTTGAACAAGATATGGTCCGTATGTGTAGGAAACACCGTTCTTTGTTCTCAGCACTCACACGTTTCCTGCTGTCTCAGAGACTCTAGAAAGCAAGAGCGTGCTTCTTGTTCTAAAGCAGAGTGTGATCAATGGATGATTACACTGCTGTGTGTTTCACTTCAGAAATGGAGTTAAATCCCAGGCTCTGTGTCTTCCTACAAGCAAGACTTCCTTTTAGGTAAGGGCAGTCACTTTTCAGATCAAACGAACTACATCGTTCACTGAGCTCACACATTTCTCTTCTTAAGAGACAAGCATTGGATATTAGAGGACCAGTGCTTTGTATCAGTTTAAGAAGGAGAGTTGGACTAGATATGGTCCGTATGTGTAGGAAACACCTTTCTTTTGTTCTCAGCACACTCACGTTTCCTGCTGTCATAGAGACTCTAGAAAGCAAGAGAGTGCTTCTTGTTCTAAAGCAGAGTGTGATCAATCGATGAGAACAAAGCTGTGTGTTTCACTTCAGAAATGGAGTTAAATCCCAGGCTCTGAGTCTTCCTACAAGCAAGACTTCGTTTCATGTAAGGGCAGTCACTTTTCTGCTCAAACGAACTACATCGTTCACGAAGATCACACGTTTCTTGTCTTAACTGACAAGCATTGGATGTTAAAGGACCAGTGCTCTGTATCAGTTTCAGAAGAAGAGTTGGACTAGATATGGTCCGTATATGTAGGAAACACCGTTCTTTTGTTCTCAGCACACTCACGTTTCCTGCTGTGTTAGAGACTCTAGAAAGCAAGAGCGTGCTTCTCGCTCTAAAGCAGAGTGTGATCCATGGATGAGAACTATGCTGTGTGTTTCCCTTCAGAAATGGAGTTAAATCCCAATCTCTGTGTCTTCCTACAAGCAAGACTTCATTTCAGGTAACGGCAGTCACTTTTCAGCTCAAACGAACTACATCGTTCACTGAGCTCACACATTTCTCTTCTTAACAGACAAGCACTGGATGTTACAGGACCAGTGTTTTGTATCAGTTTCAGAAGCAGAGTTGAACAAGATATGGTCCGTATGTGTAGGAAACACCGTTCTTTGTTCTCAGCACACACACGTTTCCTGCTGTCTCAGAGACTCTAGAAAGCAAGAGCGTGCTTCTTGTTCTAAAGCAGAGTGTGATCAATGGATGATTACACTGCTGTGTGTTTCACTTCAGAAATGGAGTTAAATCCCAGGCTCTGTGTCTTCCTACAAGCAAGACTTCCTTTCAGGTAATGGCAGTCACTTTTCTGCTCAAACGAACTACATCGTTCACGAAGATCACACGTTTCTTATCTTAACTGACAAGCATTGGATGTTAAAGGACCAGTGCTTTGTATCAGTTTAAGAAGCAGAGTTGGACTAGATATGGACCGTATGTGTAGGAAACACCGTTCTTTTGTTCTCAGCACACTCAAGTTTCCTGCTGTCTTAGAGACTCTAGAAAGCAAGAGCGTGCTTCTTGTTCTAAAGCAGAGTGTGATCAATGGATGAGAACAAAGCTGTGTGTTTCACTTCAGAAATGGAGTTAAATCCCAGGCTCTGAGTCTTCCTACAAGCAAGACTTCGTTTCAGGTAAGGGCAGTCACTTTTCTGCTCAAACGAACTACATCGTTCACGAAGATCACACGTTTCTCATCTTAACAGACAAGCATTGGATGTTAGAGGACCAGTGCTTTGTGTCAGTTTCAGAAACAGAATTGGACTAGATATGGTCAGTATGTTTAGGAAACACCGTTCTTTTGTTCTTAGCAAAATCACGTTTCCTGGTGTGTTAGAGAATCTAGAAAGCAAGAGCGTGCTTCTTGCACTAAAGCAGAGTGTGATCCATGGATGAGAACTATGCTGTGTGTTTCCCTTCAGAAATGGAGTTAAATCCCAATCTTTGTATCTTCCTACAAGCAAGACTTCGTTTCAGGTAACGGCAGTCACTTTTCAGCTCAAACGAACTACATCGTTCACTGAGCTCACACATTTCTCTTCTTAACAGACAAGCATTGGATGTTAGAGGACCAGTGTTTTGTATCAGTTTAAGAAGGAGTGTTGGACTAGATATGGTCCGTATGTGTAGGAAACACCGTTCTTTTGTTCTCAGCACACTCACGTTTCCTGCTGTCTTAGAGACGTTAGCAAGCAAGAGCGTGCTTCTCGCTCTAAAGCAGAGTGTGAACCATGGATGAGAACTATGCTGTGTGTTTCCCTTCAGAAATGGAGTTAAATCCCAATCTCTGTGTCTTCCTACAAGCAAGACTTTGTTTCAGGTAACGGCAGTCACTTTTCTGCTCAAACGAACTACATCGTTCACGAAGATCACACGTTTCTTATCTTAACTGTCAAGCATTGGATGTTAGAGGACCAGTGCTTTGTATCATTTTCAGAAGAAGAGTTGGACTAGATATGGTCCGTATATGTAGGAAACACCTTTCTTTTGTCCTCAGCACATTCACATTTCCTGCTCTGTTAGAGACTCTAGAAAGCAAGAGCATGCTTCTTGCTCTAAAGCAGAGTGTGATCCATGGATGAGAACTATGGTGTGTTTCCATTCATAAATGGAGTTAAATCCCAGGCTCTGTGTCTTCCTACAAGCAAGACTTCGTTTCAGGTAAGGGCAGTCACTTTTCAGCTCAAACGAACTACATCGTTCACGAAGCTCACACGTTTCTCATCTTAACAGACAAGCATTGGATGTTAGAGGAACAGTGCTTTGTATCAGTTTCAGAAGCAGAGTTGAACAAGATATGGTCCGTATGTGTAGGAAACACCGTTCTTTGTTCTCAGCACACACACGTTTCCTGCTGTCTCAGAGACTCTAGAAAGCAAGAGCGTGCTTCTTGTTCTAAAGCAGAGTGTGATCAATGGATGATTACACTGCTGTGTGTTTCACTTCAAATGGAGTTAAATCCCAGGCTCTGTGTCTTCCTACAAGCAAGACTTCCTTTCAGGTAAGGGCAGTCACTTTTCTGCTCAAAGGAACTACATCGTTCACGAAGATCACACGTTTCTTATCTTAACTGACAAGCATTGGATGTTAAAGGACCAGTGCTTTGTATCAGTTTAAGAAGCAGAGTTGGACTAGATATGGACCATATGTGTAGGAAACACTGTTCTTTTGTTCTCAGCAAAATCACGTTTCCTGCTGTGTTAGAGACTCTAGAAAGCAAGAGCGTGCTTCTCGCTCTAAAGCAGAGTGTGATCCATGGATGAGAACTATGCTGTGTTTCCCTTCAGAAACGGAGTTAAATCCCAATCTCTGTGTCTTCCTACAAGCAAGAATTCGTTTCAGGTAACGGCAGTCACTTTTCAGCTCAAACGAACTACATCGTTCACTGAGCTCACACATTTCTCTTCTTAACAGACAAGCATTGGATGTTAGAGGACCAGTGTTTTGTATCAGTTTAAGAAGGAGAGTTGGACTAGATATGGTCCTTATGTGTAGGAAACACCGTTCATTTGTTCTCAGCACACTCAAGTTTCCTGCTGTCTTAGAGACTCTAGAAAGCAAGAGTATGCTTCTTGTTCTGAAGCAGAGTGTGATCAATGGATGAGAACACTGCTGTGTGTTTCACTTCAGAAATGGAGTTAAATCCCAGGCTCTGAGTCTTCCTACAAGCAAGACTTCGTTTCAGGTAAGGGCAGTCACTTTTCTGCTCAAAAGA
Organism: Onychomys leucogaster; assembly: GCA_949786385.1. Lineage (NCBI taxonomy): Eukaryota > Metazoa > Chordata > Mammalia > Rodentia > Cricetidae > Onychomys > Onychomys leucogaster. The sequence continues at coordinate 1,196,597 of CATKUP010000018.1, read as the reverse complement.
ACTACATCGTTCACAAAGATCACACGTTTCTCATCTTAACAGACAAGCATTGGATGTTAGAGGACCAGTGCTTCGTGTCAGTTTCAGAAACAGAATTAGACTAGATATGGTCCATATGTTTAGGAAACACCGTTCTTTTGTTCTCAGCGCACTCACGTTTCCTGCTGTCTTAGAGACTTTAGCAAGCAAGAGCGTGCTTCTCGCTCTAAAGCAGAGTGTGATCCATGGATGAGAACTATGCTGTGTGTTTCCCTTCAGAAATGGAGTTAAATCCCAGACTCTGTGTCTTCCTACAAGCAAGACTTCGTTTAAGGTAAGGGCAGTTACTTTTCTGCTCAAACGAACTACATCGTTCATGAAGCTGACACGTTTCCCATCTTAACTGACAAGCATTGGATGTTAGAGGACCAGTGCTATGTATCAGTTTCAGAAGAACATGTGGACTACATATGGTCCGTATGTGTAGGAAACTCCGTTCTTTTGTTATGCTCACACTCTGATTTCCTGCTGTGTTAGAGAATCTAGAACACAAGAGCATGCTACATGCTCTAAAGCAGAGTGTGATCCATTGATGGGAACAATGCTGTATGTTTCCCTTCAGAAATGGAGTTAAATCCCAGACTCTGTGTCTTCCTACAGGCAAGATTTCGTTTCAGGTAAGGGCAGTCACTTTTCAGCTCAAACGAACTACATCATTCACGAAGCACACACGTTTCTCATCTTAACAGACAAGCATTGGATATTAGAGGACCAGTGCTTTGTATCAGTTTCAGATGCAGAGTTGGACTATATAATGTCTGTAATTGTAGGAAACACCATTCTTTTGTTCTCAGCACACTCACATTTCCTGCTGTCTTAGAGACTCTAGAAAGCAAGGGCGTGCTTCTTGTTGTAAAGCAGAGTGTGATCAAAGGATGATTACACTGCTGTGTGTTTTACTTCAGAAATGGAGTTAAATCCCAGGCTCTGAATCTTCCTACAAGCAAGACTTCAATTCAGGTAAGGGCAGTCACTTTTCTGCTCAAACGAACTACATCGTTTACGAAGCTCACACGTTTCTCATCTTAACTGACAAGCATTGGATGTTAGATGGTCAGTGCTTTGTATCAGTTTCAGAAGCAGATTTGGACTACATATGGTCCATATGTGTAGGAAACACCGATCTTTTGTTCTGGCACACTCAGATTTCCTGCTGTGTTAGAGACTCTAAAAAGCAAGAGTTTGCTTCTTGCTCTAAAGCAGAGTGTGATCCATGGATGAGAACTATGCTGTGTGTTTCCCTTCAGAAATGGAGTTAAATCCCAGGCTCTGTGTCTTCCTATAGGCTAGACTTCGTTTCAGGTAAGGGCAGTCACTTTTCAGCTCAAACGAACTACATCGTTCACAAAGCTCACACATTTCTCATCTTAACAGGCAAGCATTGGATTTTAGAAGACCAGTGCTTTGTATCAGTTTCAGAAGCAGAGTTGGACTATATAATGTCCGTATGTGTAGGAAACCCCGTTCTTTTGTACTCAGCACACTCAGATTTCCTGCTGTCTTAGAGAATCTAGAAAGCAATAGCGTGCTTCTTGTTCTAAAGCAGAGTGTGATCAATGGATGAGACAATGCTGTGTGTTTCACTTCAGAAATGGAGTTAAATCCAAGGCTCTGTGTCTTCCTACAGGCAAGACTTCGTTTCAGGTAAGGGCAGTCACTTTTCAGCTCAAAAGAACTACATCGTTCACTGAGCTCACACGTTTCTCATCTTAACAGGCAAGCATTGGATGTTAGAGGACCAGTGCTTTGTATCAGTTTCAGAAGAAGAGTTGGACTAGATATGGTCCATATGTGTAGGAAACACCGTTCTCTTTTTCTGGGCACACTCAGATTTCCTGCTGTATTAGAAATTCTAGAAAGGAAGAGCGTGCTTCTCGCTGTAAAGCAGAGTGTGATCAATGGATGATTACACTGCTGTGTGTTTTACTTCAGAAATGGAGTTAAATCCCAGGCTCTGAGTCTTCCTACAAGCACGACTTAAATTCAGGTAAGGGCAGTCTCTTTTTGGCTCAAACTAACTACATCGTTCACGAAGCTCACACATTTCTCATCTTAACTGACAAGCATTGGATTTTAGAGGGTCAGTGCTTTGTATCAGTTTCAGAAGCAGAGTTGGACTACATATGGTCCATATGTGTAGGAAACACCGTTCTTTTGTTCTGGGCACACTCAGATTTCCTGCTGTCTTAGAGATTCTAGAAAGCAAGAGTGTGCTTCTTGCTCTAAAGCAGAGTTTCATCAATGGATGAGAACTATGCTGTGTGCTTGACTTCAGAAGTGGAGTTAAATCCCAGGCTCTGTGTCTTCCTCCAGGAAGGCTTCGTTTCAGGAAAGGGCAGTCACTTTTCAGCTCAAACGAACTACATCGTTCACTGAGCTCACACATTTCTCATCTTAACAGACAAGCATTGGATGTTAGAGGACCAGTGCTTTGTATCAGTTTCAGAAGCAGAGTTGGACAAGATATTGTCCGTATGCGTAGGAAACACCGTTCTTTTTTCTCAGCACACTCACGTTTCCTGCTGTCTTAGAGACTCTAGAAAGCAAGAGCGTGCTTCTTGTTCTAAAGCAGAGTGTCATCAATGGATGAGACAATGCAGTGTGTTTCACTTCAGAAATGGAGTTAAATCCCAGGCTCTGAGTCTCCCTACAAGCAAGACTTCGTTTCAGGTAAGGGCAGTCATTTTTCTGCTCAAAGGAACTACATCGTTCACGAAGCTCACACGTTTCTCATCTTAACTGACAAGCATTGGATGTTACAGGGTCAGTGCTTTGTATCAGTTTCAGAAGCAGATTTGGACTACATATGGTCCATATGTGTAGGAAACACCGTTCTTTTGTTCTGGGCACACTCAGATTTCCTGCTGTATTAGAGAGTCTAGAAAGCTAGAGTGTGTTTCTCGCTCTAAAGCAGAGTGTGATCCATGGATGAGAACTATGCTGTGTTTTTCCCTTCAGAAATGGACTTAAATCCCAGGCTCTGTGTCTTACTACAAGCAAGACTTCGTTTCAGGTAAGGGCAGTCATTTTTCAGTTCAAAGGAACTACATCATTCACAAAGCTCACACGTTTCTCATCTTAACTGACAAGCACTGGATGTTAGAGGACCAGTGCATTCTATCAGTTTCAGAAGAAGATTTGGACAACATATAGTACGTATGTGTAGGAAACACCGTTCTTTTGTTCTGGGCACACTCAGATTTCCTGCTGTCTTAGAGACTCTAGAAAGCAAGAGTGTGCTTCTTGCTCTAAAGCAGAGTGTGATCCATGGATGAGAACTATGCTGTGTGCTTGACTTCAGAAATGGAGTTAAATCCCAGGCTCTGAGTCTTCCTACAGGCAAGACTTCGTTTCAGGTAACGGCAGTCACTTTTCTGCTCAAATGAACTACATCATTCATGAAGCTCACACGTTTCTCATCTTAACTGACAAGCATTGGATGTTAGATGGTCAGTGCTTTGTATCAGTTTCAGAAGCAGATATGGACTACATATGGTCCATATGTGTAGGAAACACTGTTCTTTGTTCTGGGCACACTCAGATTTCCTGCTGTATTAGAGAGTCTAGAAAGCTAGAGTGTGCTTCTCGCTCTAAAGCAGAGTGTGATCTATGGATGAGAACTATGCTGTGTGTTTCCATTCAGAAATGGACTTAAATCCCAGGCTCTGTGTATTACTACAAGCAAGACTTCATTTCAGGTAAGGGCAGTCACTTTTAAGTTCAAAGGATCTACATCATTCACTAAGCTCACACGTTTCTCATCTTTACTGACAAGCATTGGATGTTAGAGGACCAGTGCTTTGTATCACTTTCAGAAGCAGAGTTGGACTAGATATGGTCCGTATGTGTAGGAAACACCGTTCTTTTGTTCTCAGCAAACTCACGTTTCCTGCTGTCTTAGAGACTCTTGAAAGCACGATCGTGCTTCTTGTTCTAAAGCAGAGTGTGATCAATGGATGAGAACACTGCTGTGTGTTTCCCTTCAGAAAAGGAGTTAAATCCCAGGCTCTGAGTCTTCCTACAAGCAAGACTTCAATTCAGGTAAGGGCAGTCACTTTTCTGCTCAAACGAACTACACCGTTCACGAGGCTCATACGTTTCTCATCTTAACTGACAAGCATTGGATGTAAGATGGACAGTGCTTTGTATCAGTTTCAGAAGCAGATTTGGACTACATAAGGTCCATATGTGTAGGAAACACCCTTCTTTTGTTCTGGGCACACTCAGATTTCCTGCTATATTAGAGAATCTAGAAAGAAAAAGTTTGCTTCTCGCTCTAAAGCAGAGTGTGATGCATGGATGAGAACTATGCTGTGTGTTTCCATTCAGAAATGGACTTAAATCCCAGGCTCTGTTTCTTACTACAAGCAAGACTTCGTTCCAGGTAAGGGCAGTCACTTTTCAGTTCAAAGGAACTACATCATTCACTAAGCTCACACGTTTCTCATCTTAACTGACAAGCATTGGATGTTAGAGGACCAGTGCTTTGTATCACTTTCAGAAGCAGAGTTGGACTAGATATGGTCTGTATGTGTAGGAAACACCGTTCTTTTGTTCTCAGCAAACTCACGTTTCCTGCTGTCTTAGAGACTCTAGAAAGCAAGAGCGTGCTTCTTGTTCTAAAGCAGAGAGTGATCCATGGATGAGAACTATGCTGTGTGTTTCACTTCAGAAATGGAGTTAAATCTCAGGCTCTGAGTCTTCCTACAAGCAAGACTTCGATTCAGGTAAGGGCAGTCACTTTTCAGCTCAAACGAACTACATCGTTCACGAAGCTCACACATTTCTCATCTTAACTGACAAGCATTGGATGTTAGAGGGTCAGTGCTTTGTATCAGTTTCAGAAGCAGATTTGGACTACATATGGTCCATATGTGTAGGAAACACCGTTCTTTTGTTCTGGGCACACTCAGATTTCCTGCTGTATTAGAGAGTCTAGAGAGCTAGAGTGTGCTTCTCGCTCTAAAGCAGAGTGTGATCCATGGATGAGAACTATGCTGTGTGTTTCCGTTCAGAAATGGACTTAAATCCCAGGCTCTGTGTCTTCCTACAAGCAAGACTTCGTTTCAGGTAAGGGCAGTCACTTTTCAGCTCAAACGAACTACATCATTCACGGAGCTCACACGTTTCTCATCTTAACAGACAAGCATTGGCTGTTAGAGGAATAGTGCTTTGTATCAGTTTCAGAAGCAGAGTTGGACTAGATATGGTCCGTATGTGTAGGAAACACCGTTCTTTTGTTCTCAGCAAACTCACGTTTCCTGCTGTCTTAGAGACTCTAGAAAGCACGATCGTGCTTCTTGTTCTAAAGCAGAGTGTGATCAATGGATGAGAACACTGCTGTGTGTTTCACTTCAGAAATGGAATTAAATCCCATGCTCTGAGTCTTCCTACAAGCAAGACTTCGTTTCAGGTAAGGGCAGTCACTTTTCTGCTCAAACGAACTACATCTTTCACGAAGCTCACATGTTTCTCATCTTAACTGACAAGCATTGGATGTTAGAGGACCAGTGCATTCTATCAGTTTTAGAAGAAGATTTGGATTACATATTGTCCTTATGTGTAGGAAACTCCGTTCTTTTGTTCTGGGCACACTCAGATTTCCTGCTGTATTAGAGAGTCTAGAGAGCTAGGGTGTGCTTCTCGCTCTAAAGCAGAGTGTGATCCATGGATGAGAACTATGCTGTGTGTTTCCGTTCAGAAATGGACTTAAATCCCAGGCTCTGTGTATTACTACAAGCAAGACTTCGTTTCAGGTAACGGCAGTCACTTTTCTGCTCAAATGAACTACATCATTCACGAAGCTCACACGTTTCTCATCTTAATTGACAAGCATTGGATGTTAGAGGACCAGTGCTTTGTATCAGTTACAGAAGAAGAGATGGACTAGATATGGTCCATATGTGTAGGAAACACCATTCTTTTGTTCTGGGCACACTCAGATTTCCTGCTATATTAGAAATTCTAGAAAGCAAGAGCGTGCTTCTTGCTCTAAAGCAGAGTGTGATCCATGGATGAGAACTATGCTGTGTGTTTCCCTTCAGAAATGGACTTAAATCCCAGGCTCTGTGTCTTACTCAAGCAAGACTTCATTTCAGGTAAGGGCAGTCATTTTTCAGTTCAAAGGAACTACATCATTCACAAAGCTCACACGTTTCTCATCTTAACTGACAAGCACTGGATGTTAGAGGACCAGTGCATTCTATCAGTTTCAGAAGAAGATTTGGACTACATATAGTCCGTATTTGTAGGAAACACCGTTCTTTTGTTCTGGGCACACTCAGATTTCCTGCTGTCTTAGAGACTCTAGAAAGCAAGAGTGTGCTTCTTGCTCTAAAGCAGAGTGTGATCCATGGATGAGAACTATGCTGTGTGCTTGACTTCAGAAATGGAGTTAAATCCCAGGCTCTGAGTCTTCCTACAAGCAAGACTTCTTTTCAGGTAAGGGCAGTCACTTTTCTGCTCAAACGAACTACATCATTCATGAAGCTCACACGTTTCTCATCTTAACTGACAAGCATTGGATGTTAGATGGTCAGTGCTTTGTATCAGTTTCAGAAGCAGATTTGGACTACATATGGTACATATGTGTAGGAAACACTTTTCTTTGTTCTGGGCATACTCAGATTTCCTGCTGTATTAGAGTGTCTAGAAAGCTAGAGTGTGCTTCTTGCTCTAAAGCAGAGTGTGATCCATGGATGAGAACTATGCTGTGTGTTTCCATTCAGAAATGGACTTAAATCCCAGGCTCTGTGTATTACTACAAGCAAGACTTCGTTTCAGGTAAGGGCAGTCACTTTTAAGTTCAAAGGAACTACATCATTCACTAAGCTCACACGTTTCTCATCTTTACTGAGAAGCATTGGATGTTAGAGGAACAGTGCTTTGTATCAGTTTCAGAAGCAGAGTTGGACTAGATATGGTCCGTATGTGTAGGAAACACCGTTCTTTTGTTCTCAGCAAACTCACGTTTCCTGCTCTCTTAGAGACTCTAGAAAGCACGATCGTGCTTCTTGTTCTAAAGCAGAGTGTGATCAATGGATGAGAACACTGCTGTGTTTCACTTCAGAAATGGAGTTAAATCCCATGCTCTGAGTCTTCCTACAAGCAAGACTTCGTTTCAGGTAAGGGCAGTCACTTTTCTGCTCAAACGAACTACATCTTTCACGAAGCTCAGATGTTTCTCATCTTAACTGACAAGCATTGGATGTTAGAGGACCAGTGCATTCTATCAGTTTTAGAAGAAGATTTGGATTACATATTGTCCTTATGTGTAGGAAACACCGTTCTTTTGTTCTGGGCACACTCAGATTTCCTGCTGTCTTAGAGAATCTAGAAAGCAAGAGGGTGCTTCTTGCTCTAAAGCAGAGTGTGATCCATGGATGAGAACTATGCTGTGTGTTTCCCTTCAGAAATGGAGATAAATCCCAGGCTCTGTGTCTTCCTACAGGCAAGACTTCGATTCAGGTAAGGGCAGTCACTTTTCTGCTCAAACGAACTACATCGTTCACGAAGCTCAAACGTTTCTCATCTTAATTGACAAGCATTGGATGTTAGAGGACCAGTGCTTTGTATCACTTTCAGAAGCCGAGTTGGACTATATATGGTCCGTATGTGTAGGAACACCGTTCTTTTGTTCTCAGCACACTCACATTTCCTGCTGTCTTAGAGAATCTAGAAAGCAAGAGCATGCTTCTTGTTCTAAAGCAGAGTTTGATCAATGGATGATTACACGGCTGTGTGTTTTACTTCAGAAATGGAGTTCAATCCCAGGCTCTGAGTCTTCCTACAAGCAAGACTTCAATTCAGGTAAGGGCAGTCACTTTTCTGCTCAAACGAACTACACCATTCACGAGGCTCACACGTTTCTCATCTTAACTGACAAGCATTGGATGTAAGATGGTCAGTGCTTTGTATCAGTTTCAGAAGCAGATTTGGACTACATAAGGTCCATATGTGTAGGAAACACCCTTCTTTTGTTCTGGGCACACTCAGATTTCCTGCTATATTAGAGAATCTAGAAAGAAAAAGTTTGCTTCTCGCTCTAAAGCAGAGTGTGATGCATGGATGAGAACTATGCTGTGTGTTTCCATTCAGAAATGGACATAAATCCCAGGCTCTGTTTCTTACTACAAGCAAGACTTCGTTTCAGGAACGGCAGTCACTTTTCTGCTCAAATGAACTACATCATTCACGAAGCTCACACGTTTCTCATCTTAATTGACAAGCATTGGATGTTAGAGGTCCAGTGCTTTGTATCAGTTTCAGAAGAAGAGTTGGACTAGATATGGTCCATATGTGTAGGAAACACCGTTCTTTTGTTCTGGGCACACTCAGATTTCCTGCTGTATTAGAGAGTCTAGAGAGCTAGAGTGTGCTTCTCGCTCTAAAGCAGAGTGTGATCCATGGATGAGAACTATGCTGTGTGTTTCCGTTCAGAAATGGACTTAAATCCCAGGCTCTGTGTATTACTACAAGCAAGACTTCGTTTCAGGTAACGGCAGTCACTTTTCTGCTCAAATGAACTACATCATTCACGAAGCTCACACGTTTCTCATCTTAATTGACAAGCATTGGATGTTAGAGGACCAGTGCTTTGTATCAGTTTCAGAAGAAGAGATGGACTAGATATGGTCCATATGTGTAGGAAACACCATTCTTTTGTTCTGGGCACACTCAGATTTCCTGCTGTATTAGAAATTCTAGAAAGCAAGAGCGTGCTTCTTGCTCTAAAGCAGAGTGTGATCCATGGATGAGAACTATGCTGTGTGTTTCCATTCAGGAATGGACTTAAATCCCAGGCTCTGTGTATTACTACAAGCAAGACTTCGTTTCAGGTAAGGGCAGTCACTTTTAAGTTCAAAGGAACTACATCATTCACTAAGCTCACACGTTTCTCATCTTTACTGACAAGCATTGGATGTTAGAGGACCAGTGCTTTGTATCACTTTCAGAAGCAGAGTTGGAGTAGATATGGTCCGTATGTGTAGGAAACACCGTTCTTTTGTTCTCAGCAAACTCACGTTTCCTGCTGTCATAGAGACTCTAGAAAGCACGATCGTGCTTCTTGTTCTAAAGCAGAGTGTGATCAATGGATGAGAACACTGCTGTGTTTCACTTCAGAAATGGAGTTAAATCCCATGCTCTGAGTCTTCCTACAAGCAAGACTTCGTTTCAGGTAAGGACAGTCACTTTTCTGCTCAAACGAACTACATCTTTCACGAAGCTCAGATGTTTCTCATCTTAACTGACAAGCATTGGATGTTAGAGGACCAGTGCATTCTATCAGTTTTAGAAGAAGATTTGGATTACATATTGTCCTTATGTGTAGGAAACACCGTTCTTTTGTTCTGGGCACACTCAGATTTCCTGCTGTATTAGAGAATCTAGAAAGCAAGAGGGTGCTTCTTGCTCTAAAGCAGAGTGTGATCCATGGATGAGAACTATGCTGTCTGTTTCCCTTCAGAAATGGAGTTAAATCCCAGGCTCTGTGTCTTCCTACAGGCAAGACTTCGATTCAGGTAAGGGCAGTCACTTTTCTGCTCAAACGAACTACATCGTTCACGAAGCTCAAACGTTTCTCATCTTAATTGACAAGCATTGGATGTTAGAGGACCAGTGCTTTGTATCACTTTCAGAAGCCGAGTTGGACTATATATGGTCCGTATGTGTAGGAACACCGTTCTTTTGTTCTCAGCACACTCACATTTCCTGCTGTCTTAGAGAATCTAGAAAGCAAGAGCATGCTTCTTGTTCTAAAGCAGAGTTTGATCAATGGATGATTACACGGCTGTGTGTTTTACTTCAGAAATGGAGTTCAATCCCAGGCTCTGGGTCTTCCTACAAGCAAGACTTCAATTCAGGTAAGGGCAGTCACTTTTCTGCTCAAACGAACTACACCATTCACGAGGCTCACACGTTTCTCATCTTAACTGACAAGCATTGGATGTAAGATGGTCAGTGCTTTGTATCAGTTTCAGAAGCAGATTTGGACTACATAAGGTCCATATGTGTAGGAAACACCCTTCTTTTGTTCTGGGCACACTCAGATTTCCTGCTATATTAGAGAATCTAGAAAGAAAAAGTTTGCTTCTCGCTCTAAAGCAGAGTGTGTTGCATGGATGAGAACTATGCTGTGTGTTTCCATTCAGAAATGGACTTAAATCCCAGGCTCTGTTTCTTACTACAAGCAAGACTTCGTTTCAGGAACGGCAGTCACTTTTCTGCTCAAATGAACTACATCATTCACGAAGCTCACACGTTTCTCATCTTAATTGACAAGCATTGGATGTTAGAGGACCAGTGCTTTGTATCAGTTTCAGAAGAAGAGTTGGACTAGATATGGTCCATATGTGTAGGAAACACCGTTCTATTGTTCTGGGCACACTCAGATTTCCTGCTGTATTAGAGAGTCTAGAGAGCTAGAGTGTGCTTCTTGCTCTAAAGCAGAGTGTGATCCATGGATGAGAACTATGCTGTGTGTTTCCGTTCAGAAATGGACTTAAATCCCAGGCTCTGTGTATTACTACAAGCAAGACTTCGTTTCAGGTAACGGCAGTCACTTTTCTGCTCAAATGAACTACATCATTCACGAAGCTCACACGTTTCTCATCTTAATTGACAAGCATTGGATATAGAGGACCAGTGCTTTGTATCAGTTTCAGAAGAAGAGATGGACTAGATATGGTCCATATGTGTAGGAAACACCATTCTTTTGTTCTGGGCACACTCAGATTTCCTGCTGTATTAGAAATTCTAGAAAGCAAGAGCGTGCTTCTTGCTCTAAAGCAGAGTGTGATCCATGGATGAGAACTATGCTGTGTGTTTCCCTTCAGAAATGGGGTTAAATCCCAGGCTCTGTGTCTTCCTACAGGCAAGCCTTCGTTTCAGGTAAGTGCAGTCACTTTTCTGCTCAAACTAACTACATCGTTCACGAAGCTCACACATTTCTCATCTTAACTGACAAGCATTGGATGTTACAGGGTCAGTGCTTTGTATCAGTTTCAGAAGCAGATTTGGACTACATATGGTCCATATGTGTAGGAAACACCGTTCTTTTGTTCTGGGCACACTCAGATTTCCTGCTGTATTAGAGAGTCTAGAAAGCTAGAGTGTGTTTCTCGCTCTAAAGCAGAGTGTGATCCATGGATGAGAACTATGCTGTGTGTTTCCGTTCAGAAATGGACTTAAATCCCAGGCTCTGTGTCTTACTACAAGCAAGACTTCGTTTCAGGTAAGGGCAGTCATTTTTCAGTTCAAAGGAACTACATCATTCACAAAGCTCACACATTTCTCATCTTAACAGACAAGCATTGGATGTTAGAGGACAAGTGCTTTGTATCAGTTTCAGAAGAAGAGATGGACTAGATATGGTCCATATGTGTAGGAAACACCATTCTTTTGTTCTGGGCACACTCAGATTTCCTGCTGTATTAGAAATTCTAGAAAGCAAGAGCGTGCTTCTTGCTCTAAAGCATAGTGTGATCCATGGATGAGAACTTTTCTTGTGTGTTTCCCTTCAGAAATGGGGTTAAATCCCAGGCTCTGTGTCTTCCTACAGGCAAGCCTTCGTTTCAGGTAAGTGCAGTCACTTTTCTGCTCAAACTAACTACATCGTTCACGAAGCTCACACATTTCTCATCTTAACTGACAAGCATTGGATGTTACAGGGTCAGTGCTTTGTATCAGTTTCAGAAGCAGATTTGGACTACATATGGTCCATATGTGTAGGAAACACCGTTCTTTTGTTCTGGGCACACTCAGATTTCCTGCTGTATTAGAGAGTCTAGAAAGCTAGAGTGTGTTTCTCGCTCTAAAGCAGAGTGTGATCCATGGATGAGAACTATGCTGTGTGTTTCCCTTCAGAAATGGACTTAAATCCCAGGCTCTGTGTCTTACTACAAGCAAGACTTCGTTTCAGGTAAGGGCAGTCATTTTTCAGTTCAAAGGAACTACATCATTCACAAAGCTCACACGTTTCTCATCTTAACTGACAAGCACTGGATGTTAGAGGACCAGTGCATTCTATCAGTTTCAGAAGAAGATTTGGACTACATATAGTCCGTATGTGTAGGAAACACCGTTCTTTTGTTCTGGGCACACTCAGATTTCCTGCTGTCTTAGAGACTCTAGAAAGCAAGAGTGTGCTTCTTGCTCTAAAGCAGAGTGTGATCCATGGATGAGAACTATGCTGTGTGCTTGACTTCAGAAATGGAATTAAATCCCAGGCTCTGAGTCTTCCTACAAGCAAGACTTCGTTTCAGGTAAGGGCAGTCACTTTTCTGCTCAAACGAACTACATCATTCATGAAGCTCACACGTTTCTCATCTTAACTGACAAGCATTGGATGTTAGATGGTCAGTGCTTTGTATCAGTTTCAGAAGCAGATTTGGACTACATATGGTCCATATGTGTAGGAAACACTGTTCTTTGTTCTGGGCATACTCAGATTTCCTGCTGTATTAGAGAGTCTAGAAAGCTAGAGTGTGCTTCTTGCTCTAAAGCAGAGTGTGATCCATGGATGAGAACTATGCTGTGTGTTTCCATTCAGAAATGGACTTAAATCCCAGGCTCTGTGTATTACTACAAGCAAGACTTCGTTTCAGGTAAGGGCAGTCACTTTTAAGTTCAAAGGAACTACATCATTCACTAAGCTCACACGTTTCTCATCTTTACTGACAAGCATTGGATGTTAGAGGACCAGTGCTTTGTATCAGTTTCAGAAGCAGAGTTGGACTAGATATGGTCCGTATGTGTAGGAAACACCGTTCTTTTGTTCTCAGCAAACTCACGTTTCCTGCTCTCTTAGAGACTCTAGAAAGCACGATCGTGCTTCTTGTTCTAAAGCAGAGTGTGATCAATGGATGAGAACACTGCTGTGTTTCACTTCAGAAATGGAGTTAAATCCCATGCTCTGAGTCTTCCTACAAGCAAGACTTCGTTTCAGGTAAGGGCAGTCACTTTTCTGCTCAAACGAACTACATCTTTCACGAAGCTCAGATGTTTCTCATCTTAACTGACAAGCATTGGATGTTAGAGGACCAGTGCATTCTATCAGTTTTAGAAGAAGATTTGGATTACATATTGTCCTTATGTGTAGGAAACACCGTTCTTTTGTTCTGGGCACACTCAGATTTCCTGCTGTATTAGAGAATCTAGAAAGCAAGAGGGTGCTTCTTGCTCTAAAGCAGAGTGTGATCCATGGATGAGAACTATGCTGTGTGTTTCCCTTCAGAAATGGAGTTAAATCCCAGGCTCTGTGTCTTCCTACAGGCAAGACTTCGATTCAGGTAAGGGCAGTCACTTTTCTGCTCAAACAAACTACATCGTTCACGAAGCTCAAACGTTTCTCATCTTAATTGACAAGCATTGGATGTTAGAGGACCAGTGCTTTGTATCACTTTCAGAAGCCGAGTTGGACTATATATTGTCCGTATGTGTAGGAACACCGTTCTTTTGTTCTCAGCACACTCACATTTCCTGCTGTCTTAGAGAATCTAGAAAGCAAGAGCATGCTTCTTGTTCTAAAGCAGAGTTTGATCAATGGATGATTACACGGCTGTGTGTTTCACTTCAGAAATGGAGTTAAATCCCATGCTCTGAGTCTTCCTACAAGCAAGACTTCAATTCAGGTAAGGGCAGTCACTTTTCTGCTCAAACGAACTACACCGTTCACGAGGCTCACACGTTTCTCATCTTAACTGACAAGCATTGGATGTAAGATGGTCAGTGCTTTGTATCAGTTTGAGAAGCAGATTTGGACTACATAAGGTCCATATGTGTAGGAAACAGCCTTCTTTTGTTCTGGGCACACTCAGATTTCCTGCTATATTAGAGAATCTAGAAAGAAAAAGTTTGCTTCTCGCTCTAAAGCAGAGTGTGATGCATGGATGAGAACTATGCTGTGTGTTTCCATTCAGAAATGGACTTAAATCCCAGGCTCTGTTTCTTACTACAAGCAAGACTTCGTTTCAGGAACGGCAGTCACTTTTCTGCTCAAATGAACTACATCATTCACGAAGCTCACACGTTTCTCATCTTAATTGACAAGAATTGGATGTTAGAGGACCAGTGCATTCTATCAGTTTCAGAAGAAGATTTGGACTACATATAGTCCGTATGTGTAGGAAACACCGTTCTTTTGTTCTGGGCACACTCAGATTTCCTGCTGTCTTAGAGACTCTAGAAAGCAAGAGTGTGCTTCTTGCTCTAAAGCAGAGTGTGATCCATGGATGAGAACTATGCTGTGTGCTTGACTTCAGAAATGGAGTTAAATCCCAGGCTCTGAGTCTTCCTACAGGCAAGACTTCGTTTCAGGTAAGGGCAGTCACTTTTCTGCTCAAACGAACTACATCATTCATGAAGCTCACACGTTTCTCATCTTAACTGACAAGCATTGGATGTTAGATGGTCAGTGCTTTGTATCAGTTTCAGAAGCAGATTTGGACTACATATGGTCCATATGTGTAGGAAACACTGTTCTTTGTTCTGGGCACACTCAGATTTCCTGCTGTATTAGAGAGTCTAGAAAGCTAGAGTGTGCTTCTCGCTCTAAAGCAGAGTGTGATCCATGGATGAGAACTATGCTGTGTGTTTCCATTCAGAAATGGACTTAAATCCCAGGCTCTGTGTATTACTACAAGCAAGACTTCGTTTCAGGTAAGGGCAGTCACTTGTAAGTTCAAAGGAACTACATCATTCACTAAGCTCACACGTTTCTCATCTTTACTGACAAGCATTGGATGTTAGAGGACCAGTGCTTTGTATCACTTTCAGAAGCAGAGTTGGACTAGATATGGTCCGTATGTGTAGGAAACACCGTTCTTTTGTTCTCAGCAAACTCACGTTTCCTGCTGTCTTAGAGACTCTAGAAAGCACGATCGTGCTTCTTGTTCTAAAGCAGAGTGTGATCAATGGATGAGAACACTGCTGTGTGTTTCCCTTCAGAAAAGGAGTTAAATCCCAGGCTCTGTGTCTTCCTACAAGCAAGACTTCGTTTCAGGTAAGGGCAGTCACTTTTCAGCTCAAACGAACTACATCATTCACGGAGCTCACACGTTTCTCATCTTAACAGACAAGCATTGGCTGTTAGAGGAATAGTGCTTTGTATCAGTTTCAGAAGCAGAGTTGGACTAGATATGGTCCGTATGTGTAGGAAACACCGTTCTTTTGTTATCAGCAAACTCACGTTTCCTGCTGTCTTAGAGACTCTAGAAAGCACGAACGTGCTTCTTGTTCTAAAGCAGAGTGTGATCAATGGATGAGAACACTGCTGTGTTTTCACTTCAGAAATGGAGTTAAATCCCATGCTCTGAGTCTTCCTACAAGCAAGACTTCGTTTCAGGTAAGGGCAGTCACTTTTCTGCTCAAACGAACTACACCGTTCACGAGGCTCACACGTTTCTCATCTTAACTGACAAGCATTGGATGTAAGATGGTCAGTGCTTTGTATCAGTTTCAGAAGCAGATTTGGACTACATAAGGTCCATATGTGTAGGAAACACCCTTCTTTTGTTCTGGGCACACTCAGATTTCCTGCTATATTAGAGAATCTAGAAAGAAAAAGTTTGCTTCTCGCTCTAAAGCAGAGTGTGATGCATGGATGAGAACTATGCTGTGTGTTTCCATTCAGAAATGGACTTAAATCCCAGGCTCTGTTTCTTACTACAAGCAAGACTTCGTTCCAGGTAAGGGCAGTCACTTTTCAGTTCAAAGGAACTACATCATTCACTAAGCTCACACGTTTCTCATCTTAACTGACAAGCATTGGATGTTAGAGGACCAGGGCTTTGTATCACTTTCAGAAGCAGAGTTGGACTAGATATGGTCCGTATGTGTAGGAAACACCGTTCTTTTGTTCTCAGCAAACTCACGTTTCCTGCTGTCTTAGAGACTCTAGAAAGCACGATCGTGCTTCTTGTTCTAAAGCAGAGAGTGATCCATGGATGAGAACTATGCTGTGTGTTTCACTTCAGAAATGGAGTTAAATCTCAGGCTCTGAGTCTTCCTACAAGCAAGACTTCGTTTCAGGTAAGGGCAGTCACTTTTCAGCTCAAACGAACTACATGGTTCATGGAGCTCACACGTTTCTCATCTTAACTGACAAGCATTGGATGTTAGAGGACCTGTGCATTGTATCAGTTTCAGAAGAAGATTTGGACTACATATGGGCCATATGTGTAGGAAACACCCTTCTTTTGTTCTGGGCACACTCAGATTTCCTGGTGTATTAGAGAATCTAGAAAGCAAGAGTGTGCTTCTCGCTCTAAAGCAGAGTGTGATCCATGGATGAGAACTATGCTGTGTGTTTCCCTTCAGAAATGGACTTAAATCCCAGGCTCTGTGTCTTACTACAAGCAAGACTTCGTTTCAGGTAAGGGCAGTCACTTTTCAGTTCAAAGGAACTACATCATTCACTAAGCTCACACGTTTCTCATCTTAACTGACAAGCATTGGATGTTAGAGGACCAGTGCTTTGTATCACTTTCAGAAGCAGAGTTGGACTAGATATGGTCCTTATGTGTAGGAACACCGTTCTTTTGTTCTCAGCACACTCACGTTTCCTGCTGGCTTAGAGACTTTAGAAAGCAAGAGCGTGCTTCTCGCTCTAAAGCAGAGTGTGATCCATGGATGAGAACTATGCTGTGTGTTTCCCTTCAGAAATGGAGTTAAGTCCCAGGCTCTGTGTCTTCCTACAGGCAAGCCTTCGTTTCAGGTAAGGGCAGTCACTTTTCTGCTCAAACGAACTACATCGTTCACGAAGCTCACACATTTCTCATCTTAACTGACAAGCATTGGATGTTACAGGGTCAGTGCTTTGTATCAGTTTCAGAAGCAGATTTGGACTACATATGGTCCATATGTGTAGGAAACACCGTTCTTTTGTTCTGGGCACACTCAGATTTCCTGCTGTATTAGAGAGTCTAGAAAGCTAGAGTGTGTTTCTCGCTCTAAAGCAGAGTGTGATCCATGGATGAGAACTATGCTGTGTGTTTCCCTTCAGAAATGGACTTAAATTCCAGGCTCTGTGTCTTACTACAAGCAAGACTTCGTTTCAGGTAAGGGCAGTCATTTTTCAGTTCAAAGGAACTACATCATTCACAAAGCTCACACGTTTCTCATCTTAACTGACAAGCACTGGATGTTAGAGGACCAGTGCATTCTACAAGTTTCAGAAGAAGATTTGGACTACATATAGTCCATATGTGTAGGAAACACCGTTCTTTTGTTCTGGGCACACTCAGATTTCCTGCTGTCTTAGAGACTCTAGAAAGCAAGAGTGTGCTTCTTGCTCTAAAGCAGAGTGTGATCCATGGATGAGAACTATGCTGTGTGCTTGACTTCAGAAATGGAGTTAAATCCCAGGCTCTGAGTCTTCCTACTGGCAAGACTTCGTTTCAGGTAAGGGCAGTCACTCTTCTGCTCAAACGAACTACATCATTCATGAAGCTCACACGTTTCTCATCTTAACTGACAAGCATTGGATGTTAGATGGTCAGTGCTTTGTATCAGTTTCAGAAGCAGATTTGGACTACATATGGTCCATATGTGTAGGAAACACTGTTCTTTGTTCTGGGCACACTCAGATTTCCTGCTGTATTAGAGAGTCTAGAAAGCTAGAGTGTGCTTCTCGCTCTAAAGCAGAGTGTGATCCATGGATGAGAACTATGCTGTGTGTTTCCATTCAGAAATGGACTTAAATCCCAGGCTCTGTGTATTACTACAAGCAAGACTTCGTTTCAGGTAAGGGCAGTCACTTTTAAGTTCAAAGGAACTACATCATTCACTAAGCTCACACGTTTCTCATCTTTACTGACAAGCATTGGATGTTAGAGGACCAGTGCTTTGTATCACTTTCAGAAGCAGAGTTGGACTAGATATGGTCCGTATATGTAGGAAACACCGTTCTTTTGTTCTCAGCAAACTCACGTTTCCTGCTGTCTTAGAGACTCTAGAAAGCACGATCGTGCTTCTTGTTCTAAAGCAGAGTGTGATCAATGGATGAGAACACTGCTGTGTGTTTCACTTCAGAAATGGAGTTAAATCCCATGCTCTGAGTCTTCCTACAAGCAAGACTTCGTTTCAGGTAAGGGCAGTCACTTTTCTACTCAAAAGAACTACATCTTTCACGAAGCTCACATGTTTCTCATCTTAACTGACAAGCATTGGATGTTAGAGGACCAGTGCATTCTATCAGTTTTAGAAGAAGATTTGGATTACATATTGTCCTTATGTGTAGGAAACACCGTTCTTTTGTTCTGGGCACACTCAGATTTCCTGCTGTATTAGAGAATCTAGAAAGCAAGAGGGTGCTTCTTGCTCTAAAGCAGAGTGTGATCCATGGATGAGAACTATGCTGTGTGTTTCCCTTCAGAAATGGAGTTAAATCCCAGGCTCTGTGTCTTCCTACAGGCAAGACTTCGATTCAGGTAAGGGCAGTCACTTTTCTGCTCAAACGAACTACATCGTTCACGAAGCTCAAACGTTTCTCATCTTAATTGACAAGCATTGGATGTTAGAGGACCAGTGCTTTGTATCACTTTCAGAAGCCGAGTTGGACTATATATGGTCCGTATGTGTAGGAACACCGTTCTTTTGTTCTCAGCACACTCACATTTCCTGCTGTCTTAGAGAATCTAGAAAGCAAGAGCGTGTTTCTTGTTCTAAAGCAGAGTTTGATCAATGGATGATTACACGGCTGTGTGTTTTACTTCAGAAATGGAGTTCAATCCCAGGCTCTGAGTCTTCCTAAAAGCAAGACTTCAATTCAGGTAAGGGCAGTCACTTTTCTGCTCAAACGAACTACACCGTTCACGAGGCTCACACGTTTCTCATCTTAACTGACAAGCATTGGATGTAAGATGGTCAGTGCTTTGTATCAGTTTCAGAAGCAGATTTGGACTACATAAGGTCCATATGTGTAGGAAACACCCTTCTTTTGTTCTGGGCACACTCAGATTTCCTGCTATATTAGAGAATCTAGAAAGAAAAAGTTTGCTTCTCTCTCTAAAGCAGAGTGTGATGCATGGATGAGAACTATGCTGTATGTTTCCATTCAGAAATGGACTTAAATCCCAGGCTCTGTTTCTTACTACAAGCAAGACTTCGTTTCAGGTAAGGGCAGTCACTTTTCAGTTCAAAGGAACTACATCATTCACTAAGCACACACGTTTCTCATCTTAACTGACAAGCATTGGATGTTAGAGGACCAGTGCTTTGTATCACTTTCAGAAGCAGAGTTGGACTAGATATGGTCCGTATGTGTAGGAAACACCGTTCTTTTGTTCTCAGCACACTCACGTTTCCTGCTGTCTTAGAGACTGTAGAAAGCAAGAGCGTGCTTCTCGCTCTAAAGCAGAGTGTGATCCATGGATGAGAACTATGCTGTGTGTTTCCCTTCAGAAAAGGAGTTAAATCCCAGGCTCTGTGTATTACTACAAGCAAGACTTCGTTTCAGGTAAGGGCAGTCACTTTTCAGCTCAAAGGAACTACATCGTTCACGGAGCACACACGTTTCTCATCTTAACAGACAAGCATTGGATGTTAGAGGACCAGTGCTTTGTATCAGTTTCAGAAGCAGAGTTGGACTAGATATGGTCCGTATGTGTAGGAAACACCGTTCTTTTGTTCTCAGCAAACTCACGTTTCCTGCTGTCTTAGAGACTCTAGAAAGCACGATCGTGCTTCTTGATCTAAAGCAGAGTGTGATCATTGGATGAGAACACTGCTCTGTGTTTCACTTCAGAAATGGAGTTAAATCCCATGATCTGAGTCTTGCTACAAGCAAGACTTTGTTTCAGGTAAGTGCAGTCACTTTTCTGCTCAAACGAAATACATCTTTCACGAAGCTCACACGTTTCCCATCTTAACTGACAAGCATTGGATGTTAGAGGACCAGTGCATTCTATCAGTTTCAGAAGAAGATTTGGATTACATATTATCCTTATGTGAAGGAATCACCGTTCTTTTGTTCTGGGCACACTCAGATTTCCTGCTGTATTAGAGACTCTATAAAGCAAGAGTGTGCTTCTCGCTCTAAAGCTTAGTGTGATACATGGATGAGAACTATGCTGTGTGTTTCACTTCAGAAATGGAGTTAAATCTCAGGCTCTGAGTCTTCCTACAAGCAAGACTTCGTTTCAGGTAAGGGCAGTCACTTTCCAGCTCAAACGAACTACATCCTTCACTGAGCTCACACGTTTCTCATCTTAACTGACAAGCATTGGATGTTAGAGGACCTGTGCATTGTATCAGTTTCAGAAGAAGATTTGGACTACATATGGGCCATATGTGTAGGAAACACCCTTCTTTTGTTCTGGGCACACTCAGAATTCCTGGTGTATTAGAGAATCTAGAAAGCAAGAGTGTGCTTCTCGCTCTAAAGCAGAGTGTGATCAATGGATGAGAACTGTGCTGTGTGTTTACCTTCAGAAATGGACTTAAATCCTAGGCTCTGTGTCTTACTACAGGCAAGACTTCGTTTCAGGTAAGGGCCGTCACTTTTCAGTTCAAACGAACTACATCATTCACTAAGCTCACACGTTTCTCATGTTAACTGACAAGCATTGGATCTTAGAGGACCAGTGCTTTGTATCACATTCAGAAGCAGAGTTGGACTAGATATGGTCCGTATGTGTAGGAAACACCATTCTTTTGTTCTCAGCACACTCACGTTTCCTGCTGGCTTAGAGACTCTAGAAAGCAAGAGCGGGCTTCTCGCTCTAAAGCAGAGTGTGTTCCATGGATGAGAACTATGCTGTGTGTTTCCCTTCAGAAATGGAGTTAAATCCCAGGCTCTTTGTCTTCCTACAAGCAAGACTTCGTTTCAGGTAAGGGCAGTCACTTTCCAGCTCACACGAACTACATCCTTCACTGAGCTCACACGTTTATCATCTTAACAGACAAGCATTGGATGTTAGAGGACCAGTGCATTGTATCAGTTTCAGAAGAAGATTTGGACTACATATAGTCAGTATGTGTAGGAAACACCGTTCTTTTGTTCTGGGCACACTCAGATTTCCTGCAGTATTAGAGACTCTAGAAAGCAAGAGCGTGCTTCTTGCTCTAAAGCAGAGTGTGATCCATTGATGAGAACCATGCTGTATGTTTCCCTTCAGAAATGGAGTTAAATCCCAGACTCTGTGTCTTCCTCCAGGCAAGACTTCGTTTCAAGTAAGGGCAGTCACTTTTCAGCTCAAATGAACTACATCATTCACGAAGCTCACACGTTTCTCATCTTAACAGACAAGCATTGGATTTTAGAGGACCAGTGCTTTGTTTCAGTTTCAGATGCAGAGTTGGACTATATAATGTCCGTATGTTTAGGAAACACCGTTCTTTTGTTCTGGGCACAATCAGATTTCCTGCTGTCTTAGAGACTCTAGAAAGCCAGAGTGTGCTTCTTGCTCTAAAGCAGAGTGTGATCCATGGATGAGAACTATGCTGTGTTTTTCACTTCAGAAATGGACTTAAATCCCAGGCTCTGTGTCTTACTACAAGCAAGACTTCGTTTCAGGTAAGTGCAGTCACTTTTCAGTTCAAAGGAACTACATCATTCACTAAGCTCACACGTTTCTCATCTTAATTGACAAGCATTGGATGTTAGAGGCCCAGTGCTTTATATCACTTTCAGAAGCAGAGTTGGACTAGATATGGTCCGTTTGTGTAGGAACACCGTTCTTTTGTTCTCAGCACACTCACGTTTCCTGCTGGCTTAGAGACTTTAGAAAGCAAGAGCGTGCTTCTCGCTCTAAAGCAGAGTGTGATCCATGGATGAGAACTATGCTGTGTGTTTCCCTTCAGAAATGGAGTTAAATCCCAGGCTCTTTGTCTTCCTACAAGCAAGACTTCGTTTCAGGTAAGGGCAGTCACTTTCCAGCTCAAACAAACTACATCCTTCACTGAGCTCACACGTTTATCATCTTAACAGACAAACATTGGATGTTAGAGGACCAGTGCATTGTATCAGTGTCAGAAGAAGATTTGGACTACATATAGTCAGTATGTGTAGGAAACACCGTTCTTTTGTTCTGGGCACCCTCAGATTTCCTGCTGTATTGGAGACTCTAGAAAGCAAGAGCGTGCTTCTTGCTCTAAAGCAGAGTGTGATCCATTGATGAGAACAATGCTGTATGTTTCCCTTCAGAAATGGAGTTAAATCCCAGACTCTGTGTCTTCCTACAGGCAAGACTTCGTTTCATGTAAGGGCAGTCACTTTTCAGCTCAAACGAACTACATCATTCAGGAAGCACACACGTTTCTCATCTTAACAGACAAGCATTGGATATTAGAGGACCAGTGCTTTGTATCAGGTTCAGATGCAGAGTTGGACTATATAATGTCTGTAATTGTAGGAAACACCATTCTTTTGTTCTCAGCACACTCACATTTCCTGCTGTCTTAGAGACTCTAGAAAGCAAGGGCGTGCTTCTTGTTGTAAAGCAGAGTGTGATCAAATGATGATTACACTGCTGTGTGTTTTACTTCAGAAATGGAGTTAAATCCCAGGCTCTGAATCTTCCTACAAGCAAGACTTCAATTCAGGTAAGGGCAGTCACTTTTCTGCTCAAAGGAACTACATCGTTTACGAAGCTCACACGTTTCTCATCTTAACTGACAAGCATTGGATGTTAGATGGTCAGTGCTTTGTATCAGTTTCAGAAGCAGATTTGGACTACATATGGTCCATATGTGTAGGAAACACCGTTCTTTTCTTCTGGCACAATCAGATTTCCTGCTGTATCAGAGACTCTAGTAAGCAAGATTGTGCTTCTCGCTCTAAAGCAGAGTGTGATCCATGGATGAGAACACTGCTGTGTGTTACCCTTCAGAAATGGACTTAAATCCCAGGCTCTGTGTCTTCTTCAAGCAAGACTTTGTTTCAGGTAAGGGAAGTCACTTTTCAGTTCAAAGGAACTACATCATGCACTAAGGTCACACGTTTCTCATCTTAACTGACAAGCATTGGATGTTAGAGGACCAGTGCTTTGTATCACTTTCAGAAGCAGAGTTGGACTAGATATGGTCCGTATGTGTAGGAAACACCGTTCTTTTGTTCTTAGCACACTCACGTTTCCTGCTGTCTTAGAGACTTTAGAAAGCAAGAGCGTGCTTCTCGCTCTAAAGCAGAGTGTGAACTATGGATGAGAACTATGCTGTATGTTTCCGTTCAGAAATGGAGTGAAATCCCAGACTCTGTGTCTTCCTACAGGCAAGACTTCATTTCAGGTAAGGGCAGTCACTTTTCCGCTCAAACGAAATACATCATTCACAAAGCTCACACGTTTCTCATCTGAACAGACAAGCATTGGATTTTAGAGGACCAGTGCTTTGTATCAGTTTCAGATGCAGAGTTGGACTATATAATGTCCGTAAGGGTAGGAAACACTGTTCTTTTCTTCTCAACACACTCACATTTCCTGATGACTTAGAGACTCTAGAAAGCAAGAGCGTGCTTCTTGTTCTAAAGCAGAGTTTGATCAATGGATGATTACACGGCTGTGAGTTTTACTTCAGAAATGGAGTTAAATCCCAGGCTCTGAGTCTTCCTACAAGGAAGACTTCAATTCAGGTAAGGGCAGTCACTTTTCTGCTCAAACGAACTACACCATTCACGAAGCTCACACGTTTCTCATCTTAACTGACAAGCATTGGATGTTAGATGGTCAGTGTATTGTATCAGTTTCAGAAGCAGATTTGGACTACATATGGTAAATATGTGTCGGAAACACCCTTCTTTTGTTCTGGGCACACTCAGATTTCCTGCTGTATTAGAGAATCTAGAAAGCAAGAGTGTGCTTCTCGCTCTAAAGCAGAGTGTGATGCATGGATGAGAACTATGCTGTATGTTTCCATTCAGAAATGGACTTAAATCCCAGGCTCTGTTTCTTACTACAAGCAAGACTTCGTTTCAGGTAAGGGCAGTCACTTTTCAGTTCAAAGGAACTACATCATTCACTAAGCACACACGTTTCTCATCTTAACTGACAAGCATTGGATGTTAGAGGACCAGTGCTTTGTATCACTTTCAGAAGCAGAGTTGGACTAGATATGGTCCGTATGTGTAGGAAACACCGTTCTTTTGTTCTCAGCACACTCACGTTTCCTGCTGTCTTAGAGACTGTAGAAAGCAAGAGCGTGCTTCTCGCTCTAAAGCAGAGTGTGATCCATGGATGAGAACTATGCTGTGTGTTTCCCTTCAGAAAAGGAGTTAAATCCCAGGCTCTGTGTATTACTACAAGCAAGACTTCGTTTCAGGTAAGGGCAGTCACTTTTCAGCTCAAAGGAACTACATCGTTCACGGAGCACACACGTTTCTCATCTTAACAGACAAGCATTGGATGTTAGAGGACCAGTGCTTTGTATCAGTTTCAGAAGCAGAGTTGGACTAGATATGGTCCGTATGTGTAGGAAACACCGTTCTTTTGTTCTCAGCAAACTCACGTTTCCTGCTGTCTTAGAGACTCTAGAAAGCACGATCGTGCTTCTTGATCTAAAGCAGAGTGTGATCATTGGATGAGAACACTGCTCTGTGTTTCACTTCAGAAATGGAGTTAAATCCCATGATCTGAGTCTTGCTACAAGCAAGACTTTGTTTCAGGTAAGTGCAGTCACTTTTCTGCTCAAACGAAATACATCTTTCACGAAGCTCACACGTTTCCCATCTTAACTGACAAGCATTGGATGTTAGAGGACCAGTGCATTCTATCAGTTTCAGAAGAAGATTTGGATTACATATTATCCTTATGTGAAGGAATCACCGTTCTTTTGTTCTGGGCACACTCAGATTTCCTGCTGTATTAGAGACTCTATAAAGCAAGAGTGTGCTTCTCGCTCTAAAGCTTAGTGTGATACATGGATGAGAACTATGCTGTGTGTTTCACTTCAGAAATGGAGTTAAATCTCAGGCTCTGAGTCTTCCTACAAGCAAGACTTCGTTTCAGGTAAGGGCAGTCACTTTCCAGCTCAAACGAACTACATCCTTCACTGAGCTCACACGTTTCTCATCTTAACTGACAAGCATTGGATGTTAGAGGACCTGTGCATTGTATCAGTTTCAGAAGAAGATTTGGACTACATATGGGCCATATGTGTAGGAAACACCCTTCTTTTGTTCTGGGCACACTCAGAATTCCTGGTGTATTAGAGAATCTAGAAAGCAAGAGTGTGCTTCTCGCTCTAAAGCAGAGTGTGATCCATGGATGAGAACTGTGCTGTGTGTTTACCTTCAGAAATGGACTTAAATCCTAGGCTCTGTGTCTTACTACAGGCAAGACTTCGTTTCAGGTAAGGGCCGTCACTTTTCAGTTCAAACGAACTACATCATTCACTAAGCTCACACGTTTCTCATGTTAACTGACAAGCATTGGATCTTAGAGGACCAGTGCTTTGTATCACATTCAGAAGCAGAGTTGGACTAGATATGGTCCGTATGTGTAGGAAACACCATTCTTTTGTTCTCAGCACACTCACGTTTCCTGCTGGCTTAGAGACTCTAGAAAGCAAGAGCGGGCTTCTCGCTCTAAAGCAGAGTGTGTTCCATGGATGAGAACTATGCTGTGTGTTTCCCTTCAGAAATGGAGTTAAATCCCAGGCTCTTTGTCTTCCTACAAGCAAGACTTCGTTTCAGGTAAGGGCAGTCACTTTCCAGCTCACACGAACTACATCCTTCACTGAGCTCACACGTTTATCATCTTAACAGACAAGCATTGGATGTTAGAGGACCAGTGCATTGTATCAGTTTCAGAAGAAGATTTGGACTACATATAGTCAGTATGTGTAGGAAACACCGTTCTTTTGTTCTGGGCACACTCAGATTTCCTGCAGTATTAGAGACTCTAGAAAGCAAGAGCGTGCTTCTTGCTCTAAAGCAGAGTGTGATCCATTGATGAGAACCATGCTGTATGTTTCCCTTCAGAAATGGAGTTAAATCCCAGACTCTGTGTCTTCCTCCAGGCAAGACTTCGTTTCAAGTAAGGGCAGTCACTTTTCAGCTCAAATGAACTACATCATTCACGAAGCTCACACGTTTCTCATCTTAACAGACAAGCATTGGATTTTAGAGGACCAGTGCTTTGTTTCAGTTTCAGATGCAGAGTTGGACTATATAATGTCCGTATGTTTAGGAAACACCGTTCTTTTGTTCTGGGCACAATCAGATTTCCTGCTGTCTTAGAGACTCTAGAAAGCCAGAGTGTGCTTCTTGCTCTAAAGCAGAGTGTGATCCATGGATGAGAACTATGCTGTGTTTTTCACTTCAGAAATGGACTTAAATCCCAGGCTCTGTGTCTTACTACAAGCAAGACTTCGTTTCAGGTAAGTGCAGTCACTTTTCAGTTCAAAGGAACTACATCATTCACTAAGCTCACACGTTTCTCATCTTAATTGACAAGCATTGGATGTTAGAGGCCCAGTGCTTTATATCACTTTCAGAAGCAGAGTTGGACTAGATATGGTCCGTTTGTGTAGGAACACCGTTCTTTTGTTCTCAGCACACTCACGTTTCCTGCTGGCTTAGAGACTTTAGAAAGCAAGAGCGTGCTTCTCGCTCTAAAGCAGAGTGTGATCCATGGATGAGAACTATGCTGTGTGTTTCCCTTCAGAAATGGAGTTAAATCCCAGGCTCTTTGTCTTCCTACAAGCAAGACTTCGTTTCAGGTAAGGGCAGTCACTTTCCAGCTCAAACAAACTACATCCTTCACTGAGCTCACACGTTTATCATCTTAACAGACAAACATTGGATGTTAGAGGACCAGTGCATTGTATCAGTGTCAGAAGAAGATTTGGACTACATATAGTCAGTATGTGTAGGAAACACCGTTCTTTTGTTCTGGGCACCCTCAGATTTCCTGCTGTATTGGAGACTCTAGAAAGCAAGAGCGTGCTTCTTGCTCTAAAGCAGAGTGTGATCCATTGATGAGAACAATGCTGTATGTTTCCCTTCAGAAATGGAGTTAAATCCCAGACTCTGTGTCTTCCTACAGGCAAGACTTCGTTTCATGTAAGGGCAGTCACTTTTCAGCTCAAACGAACTACATCATTCAGGAAGCACACACGTTTCTCATCTTAACAGACAAGCATTGGATATTAGAGGACCAGTGCTTTGTATCAGGTTCAGATGCAGAGTTGGACTATATAATGTCTGTAATTGTAGGAAACACCATTCTTTTGTTCTCAGCACACTCACATTTCCTGCTGTCTTAGAGACTCTAGAAAGCAAGGGCGTGCTTCTTGTTGTAAAGCAGAGTGTGATCAAATGATGATTACACTGCTGTGTGTTTTACTTCAGAAATGGAGTTAAATCCCAGGCTCTGAATCTTCCTACAAGCAAGACTTCAATTCAGGTAAGGGCAGTCACTTTTCTGCTCAAAGGAACTACATCGTTTACGAAGCTCACACGTTTCTCATCTTAACTGACAAGCATTGGATGTTAGATGGTCAGTGCTTTGTATCAGTTTCAGAAGCAGATTTGGACTACATATGGTCCATATGTGTAGGAAACACCGTTCTTTTCTTCTGGCACAATCAGATTTCCTGCTGTATCAGAGACTCTAGTAAGCAAGATTGTGCTTCTCGCTCTAAAGCAGAGTGTGATCCATGGATGAGAACACTGCTGTGTGTTACCCTTCAGAAATGGACTTAAATCCCAGGCTCTGTGTCTTCTTCAAGCAAGACTTTGTTTCAGGTAAGGGAAGTCACTTTTCAGTTCAAAGGAACTACATCATGCACTAAGGTCACACGTTTCTCATCTTAACTGACAAGCATTGGATGTTAGAGGACCAGTGCTTTGTATCACTTTCAGAAGCAGAGTTGGACTAGATATGGTCCGTATGTGTAGGAAACACCGTTCTTTTGTTCTTAGCACACTCACGTTTCCTGCTGTCTTAGAGACTTTAGAAAGCAAGAGCGTGCTTCTCGCTCTAAAGCAGAGTGTGAACTATGGATGAGAACTATGCTGTATGTTTCCGTTCAGAAATGGAGTGAAATCCCAGACTCTGTGTCTTCCTACAGGCAAGACTTCATTTCAGGTAAGGGCAGTCACTTTTCCGCTCAAACGAAATACATCATTCACAAAGCTCACACGTTTCTCATCTGAACAGACAAGCATTGGATTTTAGAGGACCAGTGCTTTGTATCAGTTTCAGATGCAGAGTTGGACTATATAATGTCCGTAAGGGTAGGAAACACTGTTCTTTTCTTCTCAACACACTCACATTTCCTGATGACTTAGAGACTCTAGAAAGCAAGAGCGTGCTTCTTGTTCTAAAGCAGAGTTTGATCAATGGATGATTACACGGCTGTGAGTTTTACTTCAGAAATGGAGTTAAATCCCAGGCTCTGAGTCTTCCTACAAGGAAGACTTCAATTCAGGTAAGGGCAGTCACTTTTCTGCTCAAACGAACTACACCATTCACGAAGCTCACACGTTTCTCATCTTAACTGACAAGCATTGGATGTTAGATGGTCAGTGTATTGTATCAGTTTCAGAAGCAGATTTGGACTACATATGGTAAATATGTGTCGGAAACACCCTTCTTTTGTTCTGGGCACACTCAGATTTCCTGCTGTATTAGAGAATCTAGAAAGCAAGAGTGTGCTTCTCGCTCTAAAGCAGAGTGTGATCCATGGATGAGAACTATGCTGTGTGTTTCTCTTCAGAAATGGACTTAAATCCAGGGCTCTGTGTCTTACTACAAGTAAGACTTCGTTTCAGGTAAGGGCAGTCACTTTTCAGCTCAAACGAACTACATTGTTCACTAAGCTCACACGTTTCTCATCTTAACTGACAAGCATTGGATGTTAGCGGACCAGTGCTTTGTATCACTTTCAGAAGAGGGGTTAGACTAGATATGGTCCGTATGTGGAGGAAACACCGTTCTTTTGTTCTCAGCAAACTCACGTTTCCTGCTGTCTTAGAGACTCTAGAAAGCGAGATCGTGCTTCTTGTTCTAAAGCAGAGTGTGATCAATGGATGAGAACACTGCTGTGTGTTTCACTTCAAAAATGGAGTTAAATCCCATGCTCTGAGTCTTCCTACAAGCAAGACTTCGTTTCATGTAAGTGCAGTCACACTTCGGCTCAAAGGAACTACATCGTTCACTGAGCTCACACGTTTCTCATCTTAACAGACAAGCATTGGATGTTAGAGGACCAGTGCTTTGTATCAGTTTCAGAAGCAGAGTTGGACTAGATATGGTCCGTATGTGTAGGAAACACCTTTCTTTTCTTCTCAGCACACTCATGTTTCCTGCTGTCTTAGAGACTCTAGAAAGCAAGAGCGTGCTTCTTGTTCTAAAGCAGAGTGTGATCAATGGATGAGACAATGTTGTGTGTTTCTCTTCAGAAATGTAGTTTAATCCCAGGCTCTGAGTCTCCCTACAAGCAAGACTTCGTTTCAGGTAAGGGCTGTCACTTTTCTGCTCAAAGGAACTACATCCTTCACGAAGCTCACACGTTTCTCATCTTAACTGACAACCATTGGATGTTAGAGGACCAGTGCTTTGTATCAGTTTCAGAAGCAGAGTTGGACGAGATATGGTCCGTATGTGTAGGAAACACCGTTCTTTTGTTCTCAGCACACTCACGTTTCCTGCTGTTTTAGAGACTCTAGAAAGCAATAGCGTGCTTCTTGTTCTAAAGCAGAGTGTGATCCATGGATGAGAACTATTCTGTGTGTTTCCCTTCAGAAATGGAGTTAAATCCCAGGATCTGAGTCTTCCTACAAGCAAGACTTCAATTCAGTTAAGGGCAGTCACTTTTCTGCTCAAACTAACTACATCATTCACGAAGCTCACACGTTTCTCATCTTAACTGACAAGCATTGGATGTTAGACGGTCAGTGCTTTGTATCAGTTTCATAAGCAGATGTGGACTACATATGGTCCATATGTGTAGGAAACACCGTTCTTTTGTTCTGGGCACACTCAGATTTCCTGCTGTATTAGAGACTCTAGAAAGTTAGAGTGTGCTTCTCGCTCTAAAGCAGAGTGTGATCCATGGATGAGAACTGTGCTGTGTGTTTCCCTTCAGAAATGGACTTAAATCCTAGGCTCTGTGTCTTACTACAGGCAAGACTTCGTTTCAGGTAAGGGCCGTCACTTTTCAGTTCAAACGAACTACATCATTCACTAAGCTCACACGTTTCTCATGTTAACTGACAAGCATTGGATGTTAGAGGACCAGTGCTTTGTATCACATTCAGAAGCAGAGTTGGACTAGATATGGTCCGTATGTGTAGGAAACACCATTCTTTTGTTCTCAGCACACTCACGTTTCCTGCTGGCTTAGAGACTCTAGAAAGCAAGAGCGGGCTTCTCGCTCTAAAGCAGAGTGTGATCCATGGATGAGAACTATGCTGTGTGTTTCCCTTCAGAAATGGAGTTAAATCCCAGGCTCTTTGTCTTCCTACAAGCAAGACTTCGTTTCAGGTAAGGGCAGTCACTTTCCAGCTCAAACGAACTACATCCTTCACTGAGCTCACACGTTTATCATCTTAACAGACAAGCATTGGATGTTAGAGGACCAGTGCATTGTATCAGTTTCAGAAGAAGATTTGGACTACATATAGTCAGTTTGTGTAGGAAACACCGTTCTTTTGTTCTGGGCACACTCAGATTTCCTGCAGTATTAGAGACTCTAGAAAGCAAGAGCGTGCTTCTTGCTCTAAAGCAGAGTGTGATCCATTGATGAGAACCATGCTGTATGTTTCCCTTCAGAAATGGAGTTAAATCCCAGACTCTGTGTCTTCCTCCAGGCAAGACTTCGTTTCAAGTAAGGGCAGTCACTTTTCAGCTCAAATGAACTACATCATTCACGAAGCTCACACGTTTCTCATCTTAACAGACAAGCATTGGATTTTAGAGGACCAGTGCTTTGTTTCAGTTTCAGATGCAGAGTTGGACTATATAATGTCCGTATGTTTAGGAAACACCGTTCTTTTGTTCTGGGCACAATCAGATTTCCTGCTGTCTTAGAGACTCTAGAAAGCCAGAGTGTGCTTCTTGCTCTAAAGCAGAGTGTGATCCATGGATGAGAACTATGCTGTGTTTTTCACTTCAGAAATGGACTTAAATCCCAGGCTCTGTGTCTTACTACAAGCAAGACTTCGTTTCAGGTAAGTGCAGTCACTTTTCAGTTCAAAGGAACTACATCATTCACTAAGCTCACACGTTTCTCATCTTAATTGACAAGCATTGGATGTTAGAGGCCCAGTGCTTTATATCACTTTCAGAAGCAGAGTTGGACTAGATATGGTCCGTATGTGTAGGAACACCGTTCTTTTGTTCTCAGCACACTCACGTTTCCTGCTGGCTTAGAGACTTTAGAAAGCAAGAGCGTGCTTCTCGCTCTAAAGCAGAGTGTGATCCATGGATGAGAACTATGCTGTGTGTTTCCCTTCAGAAATGGAGTTAAATCCCAGGCTCTTTGTCTTCCTACAAGCAAGACTTCGTTTCAGGTAAGGGCAGTCACTTTCCAGCTCAAACAAACTACATCCTTCACTGAGCTCACACGTTTATCATCTTAACAGACAAACATTGGATGTTAGAGGACCAGTGCATTGTATCAGTGTCAGAAGAAGATTTGGACTACATATAGTCAGTATGTGTAGGAAACACCGTTCTTTTGTTCTGGGCACCCTCAGATTTCCTGCTGTATTGGAGACTCTAGAAAGCAAGAGCGTGCTTCTTGCTCTAAAGCAGAGTGTGATCCATTGATGAGAACAATGCTGTATGTTTCCCTTCAGAAATGGAGTTAAATCCCAGACTCTGTGTCTTCCTACAGGCAAGACTTCGTTTCATGTAAGGGCAGTCACTTTTCAGCTCAAACGAACTACATCATTCAGGAAGCACACACGTTTCTCATCTTAACAGACAAGCATTGGATATTAGAGGACCAGTGCTTTGTATCAGGTTCAGATGCAGAGTTGGACTATATAATGTCTGTAATTGTAGGAAACACCATTCTTTTGTTCTCAGCACACTCACATTTCCTGCTGTCTTAGAGACTCTAGAAAGCAAGGGCGTGCTTCTTGTTGTAAAGCAGAGTGTGATCAAAGGATGATTACACTGCTGTGTGTTTTACTTCAGAAATGGAGTTAAATCCCAGGCTCTGAATCTTCCTACAAGCAAGACTTCAATTCAGGTAAGGGCAGTCACTTTTCTGCTCAAAGGAACTACATCGTTTACGAAGCTCACACGTTTCTCATCTTAACTGACAAGCATTGGATGTTAGATGGTCAGTGCTTTGTATCAGTTTCAGAAGCAGATTTGGACTACATATGGTCCATATGTGTAGGAAACACCGTTCTTTTCTTCTGGCACAATCAGATTTCCTGCTGTATCAGAGACTCTAGTAAGCAAGATTGTGCTTCTCGCTCTAAAGCAGAGTGTGATCCATGGATGAGAACACTGCTGTGTGTTACCCTTCAGAAATGGACTTAAATCCCAGGCTCTGTGTCTTCTACAAGCAAGACTTCGTTTCAGGTAAGGGCAGTCACTTTTCAGTTCAAAGGAACTACATCATGCACTAAGGTCACACGTTTCTCATCTTAACTGACAAGCATTGGATGTTAGAGGACCAGTGCTTTGTATCACATTCAGAAGCAGAGTTGGACTAGATATGGTCCGTATGTGTAGGAAACACCGTTCTTTTGTTCTCAGCACACTCACGATTCCTGCTGTCTTATAGACTTTAGAAAGCAAGAGCGTGCTTCTCGCTCTAAAGCAGAGTGTGAACTATGGATGAGAACTATGCTGTATGTTTCCGTTCAGAAATAGAGTGAAATCCCAGACTCTGTGTCTTCCTACAGGCAAGACTTCATTTCAGGTAAGGGCAGTCACTTTTCCGCTCAAACGAAATACATCATTCACAAAGCTCACACGTTTCTCATCTGAACAGACAAGCATTGGATTTTAGAGGACCAGTGCTTTGTATCAGTTTCAGATGCAGAGTTGGACTATATAATGTCCGTAAGGGTAGGAAACACTGTTCTTTTCTTCTCAACACACTCACATTTCCTGATGACTTAGAGACTCTCGAAAGCAAGAGCGTGCTTCTTGTTCTAAAGCAGAGTTTGATCAATGGATGATTACACGGCTGTGAGTTTTACTTCAGAAATGGAGTTAAATCCCAGGCTCTGAGTCTTCCTACAAGGAAGACTTCAATTCAGGTAAGGGCAGTCACTTTTCTGCTCAAACGAACTACACCGTTCACGAAGCTCACACGTTTCTCATCTTAACTGACAAGCATTGGATGTTAGATGGTCAGTGTATTGTATCAGTTTCAGAAGCAGATTTGGACTACATATGGTAAATATGTGTCGGAAACACCATTCTTTTGTTCTGGGCACACTCAGATTTCCTGCTGTATTAGAGAATCTAGAAAGCAAGAGTGTGCTTCTCGCTCTAAAGCAGAGTGTGATCCATGGATGAGAACTATGCTGTGTGTTTCTCTTCAGAAATGGACTTAAATCCAGGGCTCTGTGTCTTACTACAAGCAAGACTTCGTTTCAGGTAAGGGCAGTCACTTTTCAGCTCAAACGAACTACATTGTTCACTAAGCTCACACGTTTCTCATCTTAACTGACAAGCATTGGATGTTAGCGGACCAGTGCTTTGTATCACTTTCAGAAGAGGGGTTGGACTAGATATGGTCCGTATGTGGAGGAAACACCGTTCTTTTGTTCTCAGCACACTCACGTTTCCTGCTGTCTTAGAGACTCTAGAAAGCGAGATCGTGCTTCTTGTTCTAAAGCAGAGTGTGATCAATGGATGAGAACACTGCTGTGTGTTTCACTTCAGAAATGGAGTTAAATCCCATGCTCTGAGTCTTCCTACAAGCAAGACTTCGTTTCATGTAAGTGCAGTCACTTTTCGGCTCAAAGGAACTACATCGTTCACTGAGCTCACACGTTTCTCATCTTAACAGACAAGCATTGGATGTTAGAGGACCAGTGCTTTGTATCAGTTTCAGAAGCAGAGTTGGACTAGATATGGTCCGTATGTGTAGGAAACACCTTTCTTTTCTTCTCAGCACACTCATGTTTCCTGCTGTCTTAGAGACTCTAGAAAGCAAGAGCGTGCTTCTTGTTCTAAAGCAGAGTGTGATCAATGGATGAGACAATGTTGTGTGTTTCTCTTCAGAAATGTAGTTTAATCCCAGGCTCTGAGTCTCCCTACAAGCAAGACTTCGTTTCAGGTAAGGGCTGTCACTTTTCTGCTCAAAGGAACTACATCCTTCACGAAGCTCACACGTTTCTCATCTTAACTGACAACCATTGGATGTTAGAGGACCAGTGCTTTGTATCAGGTTCAGATGCAGAGTTGGACTATATAATGTCTGTAATTGTAGGAAACACCATTCTTTTGTTCTCAGCACACTCACATTTCCTGCTGTCTTAGAGACTCTAGAAAGCAAGGGCGTGCTTCTTGTTGTAAAGCAGAGTGTGATCAAAGGATGATTACACTGCTGTGTGTTTTACTTCAGAAATGGAGTTAAATCCCAGGCTCTGAATCTTCCTACAAGCAAGACTTCAATTCAGGTAAGGGCAGTCACTTTTCTGCTCAAAGGAACTACATCGTTTACGAAGCTCACACGTTTCTCATCTTAACTGACAAGCATTGGATGTTAGATGGTCAGTGCTTTGTATCAGTTTCAGAAGCAGATTTGGACTACATATGGTCCATATGTGTAGGAAACACCGTTCTTTTCTTCTGGCACAATCAGATTTCCTGCTGTATTAGAGACTCTAGTAAGCAAGATTGTGCTTCTCGCTCTAAAGCAGAGTGTGATCGATGGATGAGAACTATGCTGTGTGTTACCCTTCAGAAATGGACTTAAATCCCAGGCTCTGTGTCTTCTACAAGCAAGACTTCGTTTCAGGTAAGGGCAGTCACTTTTCAGTTCAAAGGAACTACATCATGCACTAAGGTCACACGTTTCTCATCTTAACTGACAAGCATTGGATGTTAGAGGACCAGTGCTTTGTATCACATTCAGAAGCAGAGTTGGACTAGATATGGTCCGTATGTGTAGGAAACACCGTTCTTTTGTTCTCAGCACACTCACGTTTCCTGCTGTCTTAGAGACTTTAGAAAGCAAGAGCGTGCTTCTCGCTCTAAAGCAGAGTGTGAACTATGGATGAGAACTATGCTATATGTTTCCGTTCAGAAATGGAGTGAAATCCCAGACTCTGTGTCTTCCTACAGGCAAGACTTCATTTCAGGTAAGGGCAGTCACTTTTCCGCTCAAACGAAATACATCATTCACAAAGCTCACACGTTTCTCATCTGAACAGACAAGCATTGGATTTTAGAGGACCAGTGCTTTGTATCAGTTTCAGATGCAGAGTTGGACTATATAATGTCCGTAAGGGTAGGAAACACTGTTCTTTTCTTCTCAACACACTCACATTTCCTGATTACTTAGAGACTCTCGAAAGCAAGAGCGTGCTTCTTGTTCTAAAGCAGAGTTTGATCAATGGATGATTACACGGCTGTGAGTTTTACTTCAGAAATGGAGTTAAATCCCAGGCTCTGAGTCTTCCTACAAGGAAGACTTCAATTCAGGTAAGGGCAGTCACTTTTCTGCTCAAACGAACTACACCGTTCACGAAGCTCACACGTTTCTCATCTTAACTGACAAGCATTGGATGTTAGATGGTCAGTGTATTGTATCAGTTTCAGAAGCAGATTTGGACTACATATGGTAAATATGTGTCGGAAACACCCTTCTTTTGTTCTGGGCACACTCAGATTTCCTGCTGTATTAGAGAATCTAGAAAGCAAGAGTGTGCTTCTCGCTCTAAAGCAGAGTGTGATCCATGGATGAGAACTATGCTGTGTGTTTCTCTTCAGAAATGGACTTAAATCCAGGGCTCTGTGTCTTACTACAAGCAAGACTTCGTTTCAGGTAAGGGCAGTCACTTTTCAGCTCAAACGAACTACATTGTTCACTAAGCTCACACGTTTCTCATCTTAACTGACAAGCATTGGATGTTAGCGGACCAGTGCTTTGTATCACTTTCAGAAGAGGGGTTGGACTAGATATGGTCCGTATGTGGAGGAAACACCGTTCTTTTGTTCTCAGCACACTCACGTTTCCTGCTGTCTTAGAGACTCTAGAAAGCGAGATCGTGCTTCTTGTTCTAAAGCAGAGTGTGATCAATGGATGAGAACACTGCTGTGTGTTTCACTTCAGAAATGGAGTTAAATCCCATGCTCTGAGTCTTCCTACAAGCAAGACTTCGTTTCATGTAAGTGCAGTCACTTTTCGGCTCAAAGGAACTACATCGTTCACTGAGCTCACACGTTTCTCATCTTAACAGACAAGCATTGGATGTTAGAGGACCAGTGCTTTGTATCAGTTTCAGAAGCAGAGTTGGACTAGATATGGTCCGTATGTGTAGGAAACACCTTTCTTTTCTTCTCAGCACACTCATGTTTCCTGCTGTCTTAGAGACTCTAGAAAGCAAGAGCGTGCTTCTTGTTCTAAAGCAGAGTGTGATCAATGGATGAGACAATGTTGTGTGTTTCTCTTCAGAAATGTAGTTTAATCCCAGGCTCTGAGTCTCCCTACAAGCAAGACTTCGTTTCAGGTAAGGGCTGTCACTTTTCTGCTCAAAGGAACTACATCCTTCACGAAGCTCACACGTTTCTCATCTTAACTGACAACCATTGGATGTTAGAGGACCAGTGCTTTGTATCAGTTTCAGAAGCAGAGTTGGACTAGATATGGTCCGTATGTGTAGGAAACACCGTTCTTTTGTTCTCAGCACACTCACGTTTCCTGCTGTTTTAGAGACTCTAGAAAGCAATAGCGTGCTTCTTGTTCTAAAGCAGAGTGTGATCCATGGATGAGAACTATTCTGTGTGTTTCCCTTCAGAAATGGAGTTAAATCCCAGGATCTGAGTCTTCCTACAAGCAAGACTTCAATTCAGTTAAGGGCAGTCACTTTTCTGCTCAAACTAACTACATCATTCACGAAGCTCACACGTTTCTCATCTTAACTGACAAGCATTGGATGTTAGACGGTCAGTGCTTTGTATCAGTTTCAGAAGCAGATGTGGACTACATATGGTCCATATGTGTAGGAAACACCGTTCTTTTGTTCTGGGCACACTCAGATTTCCTGCTGTATTAGAGACTCTAGAAAGTTAGAGTGTGCTTCTCGCTCTAAAGCAGAGTGTGATCCATGGATGAGAACTATGCTGTGTGTTTCCCTTCAGAAATGGACTTAAATCCTAGGCTCTGTGTCTTACTACAGGCAAGACTTCGTTTCAGGTAAGGGCAGTCTCTTTTCTGCTCAAACGAACTACATCGTTCACAAAGCTCACACGTTTCTCATCTTATCTGACAAGCATTGGATGTTAGAGGACCAGTGCTTTGTATCAGTTTCAGAAGAAGAGTTGGACTAGATATGGTCCGTATGTGTAGGAAACACCGTTCTTTTGTTCTCAGCACACTCACGTTTCCTGCTGTCTTATAGACTCTAGAAAGCAAGAGCATGCTTCTCGCTCTAAAGCAGACTGTGATCCATGGATGAGAACTATGCTGTGTGTTTGCCTTCAGAAATGGAGTTAAATCCCAGGCTCTGAGTCTTCCTAGAAGCAAGACTTCGTTTCAGGTAAGGGCAGTCACTTTTCTGCTCAAACGAACTACATCGTTCACTGAGCTCACACGTTTCTCATCTTAACTGACTAGCATTGGATGTTAGAGAGTCATTGCTTTGTATCAGTTTCAGAAGCAGATTTGGACTAGATATGTTCCATATGTGCAGGAAACACCCTTCTTTTGTTCTGGGCACACTCAGATTTCCTGCTGTCTTAGAGACTCTAGAAAGCAAGAGTGTGCTTCTCGCTCAAAAGCAGAGTGTGACCCATGGAAGAAAACTATGCTATGTGTTTCTCTTCAGAAAAGTACTTAAATCCCAGGCTCTATGTCTTCCTACAAGCAAGACTTTGTTTCAGGTAAGGGCAGTCACTTTTCAGCTCAAACGAACTCCATCTATCACGGAGCTCACATGTTTCTCATCTTAACAGACAAGCATTGGATGTTAGAGGACCAGTGCTTTGTATCAGTTTCAGAAGCAGAGTTGGACTAGATATGGTCCGTATGTGTAGGAAACACCGTTCTTTTCTTCTCAGCACACACACGTTTCCTGCTGTCTTAGAGACTTTAGAAAGCAAGAGCGTGCTTCTCGCTCTAAAGCAGAGTGTGATCCATGGATGAGAACTATGCTGTGTGTTTCACTTCAGAAATGGAGTTAAATCCCAGACTCTGTGTCTTCCTACAAGCAAGACTTCATTTCAGGTAAGGGCAGTCACTTTTCAGCTCAAACGAACTACTCGTTCACTGAGCTCACACGTTTCTCATCTTAACAGACAAGCATTGGATGTTAGAGGACCAGTGCATTGTATCAGTTTCAGAAGAAGATTTGGACTTCATATAGTCCGTATGTGTTTGAAACACCGTTCTTTTTTCTGGGCACAATCAGATTTCCTGCTCTATTAGAGACTCTAGAGAGCAAGAGCGTGCTTCTTGCTCTAAAGCAGAGTGTGATCCATTGATGAGAACTATGCTGTATGTTTCCCTTCAGAAATGGAGTTAAATCCCAGACTCTGTTTCTTCCTACAGGCAAGACTTCATTTCAGGTAAGGGCAGTCACTTTTCAGCTCAAACGAACTACATCGTTCACGAAGCTCACACGTTTCTCATCTTAACAGACAAGCATTGGATTTTAGAGGACCAGTGCTTTGTATCAGTTTCAGATGCAGTTTGGACTATATAATGTCCGTAAGTGTAGGAAACACCGTTCTTTTGTTCTCAGCACACGCACATTTCCTGCTGTCTTAGAGACTCTGGAAAGCAAGAGCATGCTTCTTGTTCTAAAGCAGAGTGTCATCAATGGATGATTACACTGCTGTGTGTTTTACTTCAGAAATCTAGTTAAATCCCAGGCTCTGAGTCTTCCTACAAGCAAGACTTCAATTCAGGTAAGGGCAGTCACTTTTCTGCTCAAACGACTAAATCGTTCACAAAGCTCACACATTTCTCATCTTAACTGACAAGCATTGGATTTTAGATGGTCAGTGCTTTGTATCAGTTTCAGAAGCAGATTTGGACTACATATGGTCCATATGTGTAGGAAACACCGTTCTTTTGTTCCGGGCACACTCAGTTTTCCTGCTGTATTAGAGACTCTACAAAGCAAGAGTGTGCTTCTCGCTCTAAAGCAGAGTGTGATCCATGGATGAGAACTATGCTGTGTGTTTCCCTTCAGAAATGGACTTAAATCCCAGGCTCTGTGTCTTACTACAAGCAAGACTTCATTTCAGGTATGGGCAGTCACTTTTCTGCTCAAATGAACTACATCATTCACGAAGCTCACACGTTTCTCATCTTAATTGACAAGCATTGGATGTTAGAGGACCAGTGCTTTGTAACAGTTTCAGAAGAAGAGTTGGACTAGATATGGTCCATATGTGTAGGAAACACTGTTCTTTTGTTCTGGCCACACTCAGATTTCCTGCTGTCTTAGAGAATCTAGAAAGCAATAGCGTGCTTCTTGTTCTAAAGCAGATTGTGATGAATGGATGAGACAATGCTGTGTGTTTCACTTCAGAATTGGAGTTAAATCCCAGGCTCTGTGTCTTCCTGCAGGCAAGACTTCGTTTCAGGTAAGGGCAGTCACTTTTCAGCTCAAACGAACTACATCGTTCACTGAGCTCACACGTTTCTCATCTTAACAGACAAGCATTGGATGTTAGACGACCAGTGCTTTGTATCAGTTTCAGAAACAGAGTTGGACTAGATATGGTCCGTATGTGTAAGAAACATCGTTCTTTTCTTCTCAGCACACTCACGTTTCCTGCTGCCTTAGAGACTTTAGAAAGCAAGAGCGTGCTTCTCGCTCTAAAGCAGAGTGTGATCCATGGATGAGAACTATACTGTGTGTTACCCTTCAGAAATGGAGTTTAATCCCAGGCTCTGTGTCTTCCTACAAGCAAGACTTAGTTTCAGGTAAGGGCAGTCACTTTTCTGCTCAAATGAACTACATCATTCACGAAGCTCACACGTTTCTCATCTTAATTGACAAGCATTGGATGGTAGAGGACCAGTGCTTTGTATCAGTTTCAGAAGAAGAGTTGGACTAGATATTTTCCATATGTGTAGGAAACACACTTCATTGTTCTGGGCACACTCAGATTTCCTGCTGTATTAGAAATTCTAGAAAGCAAGAGCGTGCTTCTCGCTCTAAAGCAGAGTGTGATCCATGGATGAGAACTATGCTGTGTGTTTCCCTTCATAAATGGAGTTAAATCCCAGGCTCTGTGTCTTACTACAAGCAAGACTTCGTTTCAGGTAAGGGCAGTCACTTTTCAGCTCAAAGGAACTACATCGTTCACGAAGCTCACACGTTTCTCATCTTAACAGGCAAGCATTGGATTTTAAAAGACCAGTGCTTTGTATCAGTTTCAGAAGCAGAGTTGGACTATATAATGTTTGTATGTGTAGGAAACACCGTTATTTTTTTCTCAGCACACTCACGTTTCCTGCTGTCTTAGAGACTCTAGAAAGCAAGAGCGTGCTTCTTGTTCTAAAGCAGAGTGTGATCAATGGATGATTACACTGCTGTGTGTTTTACTTCAGAAATGGAGTTAAATCCCAGGCTCTGAGTCTTCCTACAAGCAAGACTTAAATTCAGGTAAGGGCAGTCACTTTTCTGCTCAAACGAACTACATTGTTCACTGAGCTCACACATTTCTCATCTTAACAGACAAGCATTGGATGTTAGAGGACCAGTGCATTGTGTCAGTTTCAGAAGAAGATTTGGACTACATATAGTCCGTATGTGTCGGAAACACCGTTCTTTTGTTCTAGGCACAATCAGATTTCCTGCTCTATTAGAGACTCTAGAAAGCAAGACCGTGCTTCTTGCTCTAAAGCAGAGTGTGATCCATTGATGAGAACTATGCTGTATGTTTCCCTTCAGAAATGGAGTTAAATCCCAGACTCTGTGTCTTCCTACAGGCAAGACTTCGTTTCAGGTAAGGGCAGTCACTTTTAGCTCAAACGAACTACATCGTTCACTGAGCTCACACATTTCTCATCTTAACAGACAAGCATTGGATGTTAGAGGACCAGTGCTTTGTATCAGTTTCAGAAGCAGAGTTGGACTAGATATTGTCCGTATGTGTAGGAAACACCGTTCTTTTGTTCTCAGCACACTCACGTTTCCTGCTGTCTTAGAGACTCTAGAAAGCAAGAGCGTGATTCTTGTTCTAAAGCAGAGTGTGATCAATGGATGATTACACTGCTGTGTGTTTTACTTCAGAAATGGAGTTAAATCCCAGGCTCTGAGTCTTCCTACAAGCAAGACTTAAATTCAGGTAAGGGCTGTCACTTTTCTGCTCAAACTAACTACATCGTTCACGAAGCTCACACATTTCTCATCTTAACTGACAAGCACTGGGTGTTAGAGGACCAGTGCTTTGTATCAGTTTCAGAAGCAGAGTTGGACTACATATGGTCCATATGTGTAGGAAACACCGTTCTTTTGTTTTCAGCACACTCAGATTTCCTGCTGTATTAGAGAGTCTAGAAAGCTAGAGTGTGCTTCTCGCTCTAAAGCAGAGTGTGATCCATGGATGAGAACTATGCTGTATGTTTCCCTTCAGAAATGGAGTTAAATCCCAGACTCTGTGTCTTCCTACAGGCAAGACTTCGTTTCAGGTAAGGGCAGTCACTTTTCAGCTCAAACGAACTACATCTTTCACTGAGCTCACACATTTCTCATCTTAACAGACAAGCATTGGATGTTAGAGGACCAGTGCTTTGCATCAGTTTCAGAAGCAGAGTTGGACTACATATGGTCCATATGTGTAGGAAACACCGTTCTTTTGTTTTCAGCACACTCACGTTTCCTGCTGTCTTAGAGACTCTAGAAAGCAAGAGCGTGATTCTTGTTCTAAAGCAGAGTGTCATCAATGGATGAGACAATGCTGTGTGTTTTACTTCAGAAATGGAGTTAAATCCCAGGCTCTGAGTCTCCCTACAAGCAAGACTTCATTTCAGGTAAGGGAAGTCACTTTTCTGCTCAAAGGAACTACATCGTTCACGAAGCTCACACGTTTCTCATCTTAACTGACAAGCATTGGATGTTAGAGGACCAGTGCATTGTATCAGTTTCAGAAGAAGATTTGGACTACATATAGTCCGTATGTGTAGGAAACACTGTTCTTTTGTTCTGGGCACAATCAGATTTCCTGCTGTATTAGATACTCTAGAAAGCAAGAGCGTGCTTCTTGCTCTAAAGCAGAGTGTGATCCATGGATGAGAACTATGCTGTGTGTTTCACTTCAGAAATGGACTTAAATCCCAGGCTCTGTGTCTTACTACAACAAGACTTCGTTTCAGGTAAGGGCAGTCACTTTTCTGCTCAAATGAACTACATCATTCACGAAGCTCACACGTTTCTCATCTTAATTGACAAACATTGGATGGTAGAGGACCAGTGCTTTGTATCAGTTTCAGAAGAAGAGTTGGACTAGATATTTTCCATATGTGTAGGAAACAACGTTCATTGTTCTGGGCACACTCAGATTTCCTGCTGTATTAGAAATTCTAGAAAGCAAGAGCGTGCTTCTCACTCTAAAGCAGAGTATGATCCATGGATGAGAACTATGCTGTGTGTTTCCCTTCAGAAATGGAGTTAAATCCCAGGCTCTGTGTCTTACTACAAGCAAGACTTCGTTTCAGATAAAGGCAGTCACTTTTCAGCTCAAACGAACTACATCGTTCCCGAAGCTCACACATTTCTCATCTTAACAGGCAAGCATTGGATGTTAGAGGACCAGTGCATTGTATCAGTTTCAGAAGCAGAGTTGGACTATATAATGTCCGTATGTGTAGGAAACACCGTTATTTTGTTCTCAGCACACTCACGTTTCCTGCTGTCTTAGAGACTCTAGAAAGCAAGAGCGTGCTTCTTGTTCTAAAGCAGAGTGTGATCAATGGATGATTACACTGCTCTGTGTTTTACTTCAGAAATGGAGTTAAATCCCAGGCTCTGAGTCTTCCTACAAGCAAGACTTAAATTCAGGTAAGGGCTGTCACTTTTCTGCTCAAACTAACTACTTCGTTCACGAAGCTCACACATTTCTCATCTTAACTGACAAGCACTGGGTGTTAGAGGACCAGTGCATTCTATCAGTTTCAGAAGAAGATTTGGACTACATATAGTCCGTATGTGTAGGAAACACCGTTCTTTAGTTCTGGGTACACTCAGATTTCCTGCTGTCTTAGAGACTCTAGAAAGCAATAGCGTGCTTCTTGTTCTAAAGCAGAGTGTGATGAATGGATGAGACAATGCTGTGTGTTTCACTTCAGAAATGGACTTAAATCCCAGGCTCTGTGTCTTACTACAAGCAAGACTTCGTTTCAGGTAAGGGCAGTCACTTTTCTGCTCAAATGAACTACATCATTCAGGAAGCTCACACGTTTCTCATCTTAATTGACAAGCATTGGATGTTAGAGGACCAGTGCTTTGTAACAGTTTCAGAAGAAGAGTTGGACTAGATATGGTCCATATGTGTAGGAAACACTGTTCTTTTGTTCTGGGCACACTCAGATTTCCTGCTGTCTTAGAGAATCTAGAAAGCAATAGCGTGCTTCTTGTTCTAAAGCAGAGTGTGATGAATGGATGAGACAATGCTGTGTGTTTCACTTCAGAAATGGAGTTAAATCCCAGGCTCTGTGTCTTCCTACAGGCAAGACTTCGTTTCAGGTAAGGGCAGTCACTTTTCAGCTCAAACGAACTACATCGTTCACTGAGCTCACACGTTTCTCATCTTAACAGACAAGCATTGGATGTTAGACGACCAGTGCTTTGTATCAGTTTCAGAAACAGAGTTGGACTAGATATGGTCCGTATGTGTAAGAAACATCGTTCTTTTCTTCTCAGCACACTCAAGTTTCCTGCTGTCTTAGAGACTTTAGAAAGCAAGAGCGTGCTTCTCGCTCTAAAGCAGAGTGTGATCCATGGATGAGAACTATACTGTGTGTTTCCCTTCAGAAATGGAGTTTAATCCCAGGCTCTGTGTCTTCCTACAAGCAAGACTTAGTTTCAGGTAAGGGCAGTCACTTTTCTGCTCAAATGAACTACATCATTCACGAAGCTCACACGTTTCTCATCTTAATTGACAAGCATTGGATGATAGAGGACCAGTGCTTTGTATCAGTTTCAGAAGAAGAGTTGGACTAGATATTTTCCATATGTGTAGGAAACACCGTTCATTGTTCTGGGCACACTCAGATTTCCTGCTGTATTAGAAATTCTAGAAAGCAAGAGCGTGCTTCTCGCTCTAAAGCAGAGTGTGATCCATGGATGAGAACTATCCTGTGTGTTTCCCTTCATAAATGGAGTTAAATCCCAGGCTCTGTGTCTTACTACAAGCAAGACTTCGTTTCAGGTAAGGGCAGTCACTTTTCAGCTCAAAGGAACTACATCGTTCACGAAGCTCACACGTTTCTCATCTTAACAGGCAAGCATTGGATTTTAGAAGACCAGTGCTTTGTATCAGTTTCAGAAGCAGAGTTGGACTATATAATGTTCGTATGTGTAGGAAACACCGTTATTTTTTTCTCAGCACACTCACGTTTCCTGCT
The DNA here is from genome assembly GCA_949786385.1 of Onychomys leucogaster. NCBI lineage: Eukaryota > Metazoa > Chordata > Mammalia > Rodentia > Cricetidae > Onychomys > Onychomys leucogaster. The sequence goes on along the minus strand of CATKUP010000018.1, from coordinate 1,151,894 downwards.
GTCTTAGAGACTCTAGAAAGCAAGAGCGTGCTTCTTGTTCTAAAGCAGAGTGTGATCAATGGATGATTACACTGCTGTGTGTTTTACTTCAGAAATGGAGTTAAATCCCAGGCTCTGAGTCTTCCTACAAGCAAGACTTAAATTCAGGTAAGGGCAGTCACTTTTCTGCTCAAACGAACTACATCGTTCACTGAGCTCACACGTTTGTCATCTTAACAGACAAGCATTGGATGTTAGAGGACCAGTGCATTGTGTCAGTTTCAGAAGAAGATTTGGACTACATATAGTCCGTATGTGTCGGAAACACCGTTCTTTTGTTCTAGGCACAATCAGATTTCCTGCTCTATTAGAGACTCTAGAAAGCAAGACCGTGCTTCTTGCTCTAAAGCAGAGTGTGATCCATTGATGAGAACTATGCTGTATGTTTCCCTTCAGAAATGGAGTTAAATCCCAGACTCTGTTTCTTCCTACAGGCAGGACTTCGTTTCAGGTAAGGGCAGTCACTTTTCAGCTCAAACGAACTACATCGTTCACTGAGCTCACACATTTCTCATCTTAACAGACAAGCATTGGATGTTAGAGGACAAGTGCTTTGTATCAGTTTCAGAAGCAGAGTTGGACTAGATATTGTCCGTATGTGTAGGAAACACCGTTCTTTTGTTCTCAGCACACTCACGTTTCCTGCTGTCTTAGAGACTCTAGAAAGCAAGAGCGTGATTCTTGTTCTAAAGCAGAGTGTGATCAATGGATGATTACACTGCTGTGTTTTACTTCAGAAATGGAGTTTAATCCCAGGCTCTGAGTCTTCCTACATGCAAGACTTAAATTAAGGTAAGGGATGTCACTTTTCTGCTCAAACTAACTACATCGTTCACGAAGCTCACACATTTCTCATCTTAACTGACAAGCATTGGATGTTAGACGACCAGTGCTTTGTATCAGTTTCAGAATCAGATTTGGACTACATATGGTCCATATGTGTAGGAAACACCGTTCTTTTGTTCTGGGCACACTCAGATTTCCTGCTGTATTAGAGAGTCTAGAAAGCAAGACCGTGCTTCTTGCTCTAAAGCAGAGTGTGATCCATGGATGAGAACTATGCTGTATGTTTCCCTTCAGAAATGGAGTTAAATCCCAGGCTCTGTGTCTTACTACAAGCAAGACTTCGTTTCAGGTAAGGGCAGTCACTTTTCAGCTCAAAGGAACTACATCGTTCCGAAGCTCACACATTTCTCATCTTAACAGGCAAGCATTGGATTTTAGAAGACCAGTGCTTTGTATCAGTTTCAGAAGCAGAGTTGGACTATATAATGTCCGTATGTGTAGGAAACACCGTTATTTTGTTCTCAGCACACTCAAGTTTCCTGCTGTCTTAGAGGCTCTAGAAAGCAAGAGCGTGCTTCTTGTTCTAAAGCAGAGTGTGATCAATGGATGATTACACTGCTGTGTGTTTTACTTCAGAAATGGAATTAAATCCCAGACTCTGAGTCTTCCTACAAGCAAGACTTAAATTCAGGTAAGGGCTGTCACTTTTCTGCTCAAACTAACTACATCGTTCACGAAGCTCACACATTTCTCATCTTAACTGACAAGCACTGGGTGTTAGGGAACCAGTGCATTCTATCAGTTTCAGAAGAAGATTTGGACTACATATAGTCCGTATGTGTAGGAAACACCGTTCTTTTGTTCTGGGCACACTCAGATTTCCTGCTGTCTTAGAGACTCTAGAAAGCAAGAGTGTGCTTCTTGCTCTAAAGCAGAGTGTGATCCATGGATGAGAACTATGCTGTGTGCTTCACTTCAGAAATGGAGTTAAATCCGAGGCTCTGAGTCTTCCTACAGGCAAGACTTCGTTTCAGGTAAGGGCGGTCACTTTTCTGCTCAAATGAACTACATCGTTCATGAAGCTCACACGTTTCTCATCTTAACAGACAAGCATTGGATGTTAGATGGTCAGTGCTTTGTATCAGTTTCAGAAGCAGATTTGGACTACATATGGTCCATATGTGTAGGAAACACCGTTCTTTTTTTCTGGGCACACTCAGATTTACTGCTGTCTTAGAGACTCTAGAAAGCAAGAGCGTGCTTCTTGTTCTAAAGCAGAGTGTGATCAATGGATGAGACAATGCTGTGTGTTTCACTTCAGAAATAGAGTTAAATCCCAGGCTCTTTGTCTTCCTACAGGCAAGACTTCGTTTCAGGTAAGGGCAGTCACTTTTCAGCTCAAACGAACTACATCGTTCACTGAGCTCACACGTTTCTCATCTTAACAGACAAGCATTGGATGTTAGACGACCAGTGCTTTGTATCAGTTTCAGAAGCAGAGTTGGACTAGATATTGTCTGTATGTGTAGAAACACCATTCTTTTGTTCTCAGCACACTCACGTTTCCTGCTGTCTTAGAGACTCTAGAAAGCAAGAGCGTGCTTCTTGTTCTAAAGCAGAGTGTCATCAATGGATGAGACAATGCTGTGTGTTTCCCTTCAGAAATGGAGTTAAATCCCAGGCTCTGAGTCTCCCTACAAGCAAGACTTCGTTTCAGGTAAGGGCAGTCAGTTTTCTGCTCAAAGGAACTACATCGTTCACAAAGCTCACACGTTTCTCTTCTTAACTGACAAGCATTGGATGTTAGAGGACCAGTGCATTGTATCAGTTTCAGAAGAAGGTTTGGACTACATATAGTCCGTTTGTGGAGGAAACACCGTTCTTTTGTTCTGGGCACAATCAGATTTCCTGCATTATTAGATCCTCTAGAAAGCAAGAGCGTGCTTCTTGCTCTAAATCAGAGTGTGATCCATGGATGAGAAGTATGCTGTGTGTTTCACTTCAGAATTGAACTTAAATCCCAGGCTCTGTGTCTTACTACAAGCAAGACTTCGTTTCAGGTAAGGGCAGTCACTTTTCTGCTCAAATGAACTACATCATTCACGAAGCTCACACGTTTCTCACCTTAATTGACAAGCATTGGATGGTAGAGGTCCAGTGCTTTGTATCAGTTTCAGAAGAAGAGTTGGACTAGATATTTTCCATATGTGTAGGAAACACCGTTCATTGTTCTGGGCACACTCAGATTTCCTGCTGTATTAGAAATTCTAGAAAGCAAGAGCGTGCTTCTCGCTCTAAAGCAGAGTGTGATCCATGGATGAGACCTATGCTGTGTGTTTCCCTTCAGAAATGGAGTTAAATCCCAGGCTCTGTGTCTTCCTACAAGCAAGACTTCGTTTCAGGTAAGGGCAGTCACTTTTCAGCTCAAACGAACTCCATCATTCACTGAGCTCACACATTTCTCATCTTAACAGACAAGCATTGGATGTTAGAGGACCAGTGCTTTGTATCAGTTTCAGAAGCAGAGTTGGACTAGATATGGTCCATATGTGTAGGAAACACCGTTCTTTTGTTCTCAGCACACTCACGTTTCCTACTGTCTTAGAGACTCTAGAAAGCAAGAGTGTACGTCTTGTTCTAAAGCAGAGTGTGATCAATGGATGAGACAGTGCTGTGTGTTTCACATCAGAATTGGAGTTAAATCCCAAGCTCTGTGTCTTACTACAAGCAAGACTTCGTTTCAGGTAAGGGCAGTCACTTTTCAGCTCAAACGAACTCCATCATTCACTGAGCTCACACGTTTCTCATCTTAACAGACAAGCATTGGATGTTAGACGACCAGTGCTTTGTATCAGTTTCAGAAACAGAGTTGGACTAGATATGGTCCGTATGTGTAAGAAACATCGTTCTTTTCTTCTCAGCACACTCAAGTTTCCTGCTGTCTTAGAGACTTTAGAAAGCAAGAGCGTGCTTCTCGCTCTAAAGCAGAGTGTGATCCATGGATGAGAACTATACTGTGTGTTTCCCTTCAGAAATGGAGTTTAATCCCAGGCTCTGTGTCTTCCTACAAGCAAGACTTAGTTTCAGGTAAGGGCAGTCACTTTTCTGCTCAAATGAACTACATCATTCACGAAGCTCACACGTTTCTCATCTTAATTGACAAGCATTGGATGATAGAGGACCAGTGCTTTGTATCAGTTTCAGAAGAAGAGTTGGACTAGATATTTTCCATATGTGTAGGAAACACCGTTCATTGTTCTGGGCACACTCAGATTTCCTGCTGTATTAGAAATTCTAGAAAGCAAGAGCGTGCTTCTCGCTCTAAAGCAGAGTGTGATCCATGGATGAGAACTATCCTGTGTGTTTCCCTTCATAAATGGAGTTAAATCCCAGGCTCTGTGTCTTACTACAAGCAAGACTTCGTTTCAGGTAAGGGCAGTCACTTTTCAGCTCAAAGGAACTACATCGTTCACGAAGCTCACACGTTTCTCATCTTAACAGGCAAGCATTGGATTTTAGAAGACCAGTGCTTTGTATCAGTTTCAGAAGCAGAGTTGGACTATATAATGTTCGTATGTGTAGGAAACACCGTTATTTTTTTCTCAGCACACTCACGTTTCCTGCTGTCTTAGAGACTCTAGAAAGCAAGAGCGTGCTTCTTGTTCTAAAGCAGAGTGTGATCAATGGATGATTACACTGCTGTGTGTTTTACTTCAGAAATGGAGTTAAATCCCAGGCTCTGAGTCTTCCTACAAGCAAGACTTAAATTCAGGTAAGGGCAGTCACTTTTCTGCTCAAACGAACTACATCGTTCACTGAGCTCACACGTTTGTCATCTTAACAGACAAGCATTGGATGTTAGAGGACCAGTGCATTGTGTCAGTTTCAGAAGAAGATTTGGACTACATATAGTCCGTATGTGTCGGAAACACCGTTCTTTTGTTCTAGGCACAATCAGATTTCCTGCTCTATTAGAGACTCTAGAAAGCAAGACCGTGCTTCTTGCTCTAAAGCAGAGTGTGATCCATTGATGAGAACTATGCTGTATGTTTCCCTTCAGAAATGGAGTTAAATCCCAGACTCTGTTTCTTCCTACAGGCAGGACTTCGTTTCAGGTAAGGGCAGTCACTTTTCAGCTCAAACGAACTACATCGTTCACTGAGCTCACACATTTCTCATCTTAACAGACAAGCATTGGATGTTAGAGGACAAGTGCTTTGTATCAGTTTCAGAAGCAGAGTTGGACTAGATATTGTCCGTATGTGTAGGAAACACCGTTCTTTTGTTCTCAGCACACTCACGTTTCCTGCTGTCTTAGAGACTCTAGAAAGCAAGAGCGTGATTCTTATTCTAAAGCAGAGTGTGATCAATGGATGATTACACTGCTGTGTTTTACTTCAGAAATGGAGTTTAATCCCAGGCTCTGAGTCTTCCTACATGCAAGACTTAAATTAAGGTAAGGGATGTCACTTTTCTGCTCAAACTAACTACATCGTTCACGAAGCTCACACATTTCTCATCTTAACTGACAAGCATTGGATGTTAGACGACCAGTGCTTTGTATCAGTTTCAGAATCAGATTTGGACTACATATGGTCCATATGTGTAGGAAACACCGTTCTTTTGTTCTGGGCACACTCAGATTTCCTGCTGTATTAGAGAGTCTAGAAAGCAAGACCGTGCTTCTTGCTCTAAAGCAGAGTGTGATCCATGGATGAGAACTATGCTGTATGTTTCCCTTCAGAAATGGAGTTAAATCCCAGGCTCTGTGTCTTACTACAAGCAAGACTTCGTTTCAGGTAAGGGCAGTCACTTTTCAGCTCAAAGGAACTACATCGTTCCGAAGCTCACACATTTCTCATCTTAACAGGCAAGCATTGGATTTTAGAAGACCAGTGCTTTGTATCAGTTTCAGAAGCAGAGTTGGACTATATAATGTCCGTATGTGTAGGAAACACCGTTATTTTGTTCTCAGCACACTCAAGTTTCCTGCTGTCTTAGAGGCTCTAGAAAGCAAGAGCGTGCTTCTTGTTCTAAAGCAGAGTGTGATCAATGGATGATTACACTGCTGTGTGTTTTACTTCAGAAATGGAATTAAATCCCAGACTCTGAGTCTTCCTACAAGCAAGACTTAAATTCAGGTAAGGGCTGTCACTTTTCTGCTCAAACTAACTACATCGTTCACGAAGCTCACACATTTCTCATCTTAACTGACAAGCACTGGGTGTTAGGGAACCAGTGCATTCTATCAGTTTCAGAAGAAGATTTGGACTACATATAGTCCGTATGTGTAGGAAACACCGTTCTTTTGTTCTGGGCACACTCAGATTTCCTGCTGTCTTAGAGACTCTAGAAAGCAAGAGTGTGCTTCTTGCTCTAAAGCAGAGTGTGATCCATGGATGAGAACTATGCTGTGTGCTTCACTTCAGAAATGGAGTTAAATCCGAGGCTCTGAGTCTTCCTACAGGCAAGACTTCGTTTCAGGTAAGGGCGGTCACTTTTCTGCTCAAATGAACTACATCGTTCATGAAGCTCACACGTTTCTCATCTTAACAGACAAGCATTGGATGTTAGATGGTCAGTGCTTTGTATCAGTTTCAGAAGCAGATTTGGACTACATATGGTCCATATGTGTAGGAAACACCGTTCTTTTTTTCTGGGCACACTCAGATTTACTGCTGTCTTAGAGACTCTAGAAAGCAAGAGCGTGCTTCTTGTTCTAAAGCAGAGTGTGATCAATGGATGAGACAATGCTGTGTGTTTCACTTCAGAAATAGAGTTAAATCCCAGGCTCTTTGTCTTCCTACAGGCAAGACTTCGTTTCAGGTAAGGGCAGTCACTTTTCAGCTCAAACGAACTACATCGTTCACTGAGCTCACACGTTTCTCATCTTAACAGACAAGCATTGGATGTTAGACGACCAGTGCTTTGTATCAGTTTCAGAAGCAGAGTTGGACTAGATATTGTCTGTATGTGTAGAAACACCATTCTTTTGTTCTCAGCACACTCACGTTTCCTGCTGTCTTAGAGACTCTAGAAAGCAAGAGCGTGCTTCTTGTTCTAAAGCAGAGTGTCATCAATGGATGAGACAATGCTGTGTGTTTCCCTTCAGAAATGGAGTTAAATCCCAGGCTCTGAGTCTCCCTACAAGCAAGACTTCGTTTCAGGTAAGGGCAGTCACTTTTCTGCTCAAAGGAACTACATCGTTCACAAAGCTCACACGTTTCTCTTCTTAACTGACAAGCATTGGATGTTAGAGGACCAGTGCATTGTATCAGTTTCAGAAGAAGGTTTGGACTACATATAGTCCGTTTGTGGAGGAAACACCGTTCTTTTGTTCTGGGCACAATCAGATTTCCTGCATTATTAGATCCTCTAGAAAGCAAGAGCGTGCTTCTTGCTCTAAATCAGAGTGTGATCCATGGATGAGAAGTATGCTGTGTGTTTCACTTCAGAATTGAACTTAAATCCCAGGCTCTGTGTCTTACTACAAGCAAGACTTCGTTTCAGGTAAGGGCAGTCACTTTTCTGCTCAAATGAACTACATCATTCACGAAGCTCACACGTTTCTCACCTTAATTGACAAGCATTGGATGGTAGAGGTCCAGTGCTTTGTATCAGTTTCAGAAGAAGAGTTGGACTAGATATTTTCCATATGTGTAGGAAACACCGTTCATTGTTCTGGGCACACTCAGATTTCCTGCTGTATTAGAAATTCTAGAAAGCAAGAGCGTGCTTCTCGCTCTAAAGCAGAGTGTGATCCATGGATGAGACCTATGCTGTGTGTTTCCCTTCAGAAATGGAGTTAAATCCCAGGCTCTGTGTCTTCCTACAAGCAAGACTTCGTTTCAGGTAAGGGCAGTCACTTTTCAGCTCAAACGAACTCCATCATTCACTGAGCTCACACATTTCTCATCTTAACAGACAAGCATTGGATGTTAGAGGACCAGTGCTTTGTATCAGTTTCAGAAGCAGAGTTGGACTAGATATGGTCCATATGTGTAGGAAACACCGTTCTTTTGTTCTCAGCACACTCACGTTTCCTACTGTCTTAGAGACTCTAGAAAGCAAGAGTGTACGTCTTGTTCTAAAGCAGAGTGTGATCAATGGATGAGACAGTGCTGTGTGTTTCACATCAGAATTGGAGTTAAATCCCAAGCTCTGTGTCTTACTACAAGCAAGACTTCGTTTCAGGTAAGGGCAGTCACTTTTCAGCTCAAACAAACTCCATCATTCACTGAGCTCACACATTTCTCATCTTAACAGACAAGCATTGGATGTTAGAGGACCAGTGCTTTGTATCAGTTTCAGAAGCAGAGTTGGACTACATATAGTCTGTTAGTGTAGGAAACACCGTTCTTTTGTTCTGGGCACAATCAGATTTCCTGCTGTATTAGATACACTAGAAAGCAAGAGCGTGCTTCTTGCTCTAAAGCAGAGTGTGATCCATGGATGAGAACTATGCTGTGTGTTTCACTTCAGAAATGGACTTAAATCCCAGGCTCTGTGTGTTACTACAACAAGACTTCGTTTCAGGTAAGGGCAGTCACTTTTCTGCTCAAATGAACTACATCATTCACGAAGCTCACACGTTTCTCATCTTAATTGACAAACATTGGATGGTAGAGGACCAGTGCTTTGTATCAGTTTCAGAAGAAGAGTTGGACTAGATATTTTCCATATGTGTAGGAAACACCGTTCATTGTTCTGGGCACACTCAGATTTCCTGCTGTATTAGAAATTCTAGAAAGCAAGAGCGTGCTTCTCACTCTAAAGCAGAGTGTGATCCATGGATGAGAACTATGCTGTGTGTTTCCCTTCAGAAATGGAGTTAAATCCCAGGCTCTGTGTCTTACTACAAGCAAGACTTCGTTTCAGGTAAGGGCAGTCACTTTTCAGCTCAAACGAACTACATCGTTCCCGAAGCTCACACATTTCTCATCTTAACAGGCAAGCATTGGATTTTAGAAGACCAGTGCTTTGTATCAGTTTCAGAAGCAGAGTTGGACTATATAATGTCCGTATGTGTAGGAAACACCGTTATTTTGTTCTCAGCACACTCACGTTTCTTGCTGTCTTAGAGACTCTAGAAAGCAAGAGCGTGCTTCTTGTTCTAAAGCAGAGTGTGATCAATGGATGATTACACTGCTGTGTGTTTTACTTCAGAAATGGAGTTAAATCCGAGGCTCTGAGTCTTCCTACAAGCAAGACTTAAATTCAGGTAAGGGCTGTCACTTTTCTGCTCGAACTAACTACATCGTTCACGAAGCTCACACATTTCTCATCTTAACTGACAAGCACTGGGTGTTAGAGGACCAGTGCATTCTATCAGTTTCAGAAGAAGATTTGGACTACATATAGTCCGTATGTGTAGGAAACACCGTTCTTTTGTTCTGGGCACACTCAGATTTCCTGCTGTCTTAGAGACTCTAGAAAGCAAGAGTGTGCTTCTTGCTCTAAAGCAGAGTGTGATCCATGGATGAGAACTATGCTGTGTGCTTCACTTCAGAAATGGAGTTAAATCCCAGGCTCTGAGTCTTCCTACAGGCAAGACATCGTTTCAGGTAAGGGCAGTCACTTTTCTGCTCAAATGAACTACATTGTTCATGAAGCTCGCACGTTTCTCATCTTAACTGACAAGCATTGGATGTTAGATGGTCAGTGCTTTGTATCACTTTCAGAAGCAGATTTGGACTACATATGGTCCATATGTGTAGGAAACACCGTTCTTTTTTTCTGGGCACACTCAGATTTACTGCTGTCTTAGAGACTCTAGAAAGCAAGAGCGTGCTTCTTGTTCTAAAGCAGAGTGTGATCAATGGATGAGACAATGCTGTGTGTTTCACTTCAGAAATGGAGTTAAATCCCAGGCTCTGTGTCTTCCTACAGGCAAGACTTCGTTTCAGGTAAGGGCAGTCACTTTTCAGCTCAAACGAACTACATCGTTCACTGAGCTCACACGTTTCTCATCTTAACAGACAAGCATTGGATGTTAGACGACCAGTGCTTTGTATCAGTTTCAGAAGCAGAGTTGGACTAGATATTGTCTGTATGTGTAGAAACACCATTCTTTTGTTCTCAGCACACTCCCGTTTCCTGCTGTCTTAGAGACTCTAGAAAGCAAGAGCGTGCTTCTTGTTCTAAAGCAGAGTGTCATCAATGGATGAGACAATGCTGTGTGTTTCACTTCAGAAATGGAGTTAAATCCCAGGCTCTGAGTCTCCCTAAAAGCAAGACTTCGTTTCAGGTAAGGGCAGTCACTTTTCTGCTCAAAGGAACTACATCGTTCACGAAAGTCACACGTTTCTCTTCTTAACTGACAAGCATTGGATGTTAGAGGACCAGTGCATTGTATCAGTTTCAGAAGAAGATTTGGACTACATATAGTCCGTATGTGGAGGAAACACCGTTCTTTTGTTCTGGGCACAATCAGATTTCCTGCTTTATTAGATACTCTAGAAAGCAAGAGCGTGCTTCTTGCTCTAAAGCAGAGTGTGATCCATTGATGAGAAGTATGCTGTGTGTTTCACTTCAGAAATGAACTTAAATCCCAGGCTCTGTGTCTTACTACAAGCAAGACTTCATTTCAGGTAAGGGCAGTCACTTTTCTGCTCAAATGAACTACATCATTCACGAAGCTCACACGTTTCTCATCTTAACTGACAAGCATTGGATGTTAGATGGTCAGTGCTTTGTATCACTTTCAGAAGCAGATTTGGACTACATATGGTCCATATGTGTAGGAAACACCGTTCTTTTTTTCTGGGCACACTCAGATTTACTGCTGTCTTAGAGACTCTAGAAAGCAAGAGCGTGCTTCTTGTTCTAAAGCAGAGTGTGATCAATGGATGAGACAATGCTGTGTGTTTCACTTCAGAAATGGAGTTAAATCCCAGGCTCTGTGTCTTCCTACAGGCAAGACTTCGTTTCAGGTAAGGGCAGTCACTTTTCAGCTCAAACGAACTACATCGTTCACTGAGCTCACACGTTTCTCATCTTAACAGACAAGCATTGGATGTTAGACGACCAGTGCTTTGTATCAGTTTCAGAAGCAGAGTTGGACTAGATATTGTCTGTATGTGTAGAAACACCATTCTTTTGTTCTCAGCACACTCCCGTTTCCTGCTGTCTTAGAGACTCTAGAAAGCAAGAGCGTGCTTCTTGTTCTAAAGCAGAGTGTCATCAATGGATGAGACAATGCTGTGTGTTTCACTTCAGAAATGGAGTTAAATCCCAGGCTCTGAGTCTCCCTAAAAGCAAGACTTCGTTTCAGGTAAGGGCAGTCACTTTTCTGCTCAAAGGAACTACATCGTTCACGAAGGTCACACGTTTCTCTTCTTAACTGACAAGCATTGGATGTTAGAGGACCAGTGCATTGTATCAGTTTCAGAAGAAGATTTGGACTACATATAGTCCGTATGTGGAGGAAACACCGTTCTTTTGTTCTGGGCACAATCAGATTTCCTGCTTTATTAGATACTCTAGAAAGCAAGAGCGTGCTTCTTGCTCTAAAGCAGAGTGTGATCCATTGATGAGAAGTATGCTGTGTGTTTCACTTCAGAAATGAACTTAAATCCCAGGCTCTGTGTCTTACTACAAGCAAGACTTCATTTCAGGTAAGGGCAGTCACTTTTCTGCTCAAATGAACTACATCATTCACGAAGCTCACACGTTTCTCATCTTAATTGACAAGCATTGGATGGTAGAGGTCCAGTGCTTTGTATCAGTTACAGAAGAAGAGTTGGACTAGATATTTTCCATATGTGTAGGAAACACCGTTCATTGTTCTGGGCACACTCAGATTTCCTGCTGTATTAGAAATTCTAGAAAGCAAGAGCGTGCTTCTCGCTCTAAAGGAGAGTGTGATCCATGGATGAGACCTATGCTGTGTGTTTCCCTTCAGAAATGGAGTTAAATCCCAGGCTCTGTGTCTTCCTACAAGCAAGACTTCGTTTCAGGTAAGGGCAGTCACTTTTCAGCTCAAACGAACTCCATCATTCACTGAGCTCACACATTTCTCATCTTAAGAGACAAGCATTGGATGTTAGAGGACCAGTGCTTTGTATCAGTTTGAGAAGCAGAGTTGGACTAGATATGGTCCGTATGTGTAGGAAACACCGTTCTTTTGTTCTCAGCACACTCACGTTTCCTGCTGTCTTAGAGACTCTAGAAAGCAAGAGCATACGTCTTGTTCTAAAGCAGAGTGTGATCAATGGATGAGACAGTGCTGTGTGTTTCACATCAGAATTGGAGTTAAAATCCAGGCTCTGAGTCTCCCTACAAGCAAGACTTCGTTTCAGGTAAGGGCAGTCACTTTTCTGATTAAAGGAACTACATCGTTCACGAAGCTCACACGTTTCTCATCTTAATTGACAAGCATTGGATGGTAGAGGACAGGTGCTTTGTATCAGTTTCAGAAGAAGAGTTGGACGAGATATGGTCCATATGTGTAGGAAACACCGTTCTTTTGTTCTGGGCACACTCAGATTTCCTGCTGTATTAGAAATTCTAGAAAGCAAGAGCGTGCTTCTCACTCTAAAGCAGAGTGTGATCAATGGATGATTACACTGCTGTGTGTTTTACTTCAGAAATGGAGTTAAATCCCAGGCTCTGAGTCTTCCTACAAGCAAGACTTAAATTCAGGTAAGGGCAGTCACTTTTCTGCTCAAACTATCTACATCGTTCACGAAGCTCACACATTTCTCATCTTAACTGACAAGCATTGGATGTTAGAGTGTCAGTGCTTTGTATCTGTTTCAGAAGCAGATTTGGACTACATATGGTCCATATGTGTAGGAAACACCGTTCTTTTGTTCTGGGCACACTCAGATTTCCTGCTGTATTAGAGAGTCTAGAAAGCTAGAGTGTGCTTCTCGCTCTAAAGCAGAGTATGATCCATGGATGAGAACTATGCTGTGTGTTTCCCTTCAGAAATGGACTTAAATCCCAGGCTCTGTGTCTTACTACAAGCAAGACTTCGTTTCAGGTAAGGGCAGTCACTTTTCAGTTCAAAGGAACTACATCATTCACAAAGCTCACACGTTTCTCATCTTAACTGACAAGCACTGGATGTTAGAGGACCAGTGCATTCTATCAGTTTCAGAAGAAGATTTGGACTACATATAGTCCGTATGTGTAGGAAACACCCTTCTTTGGTTCTGGGCACACTCAGATTTCCTGCTGTCTTAGAGACTCTAGAAAGCAAGAGTGTGCTTCTTGCTCTAAAGCAGAGTGTGATCCATGGATGAGAACTATGCTGTGTGCTTCACTTCAGAAATGGAGTTAAATCCCAGGCTCTGAGTCTTCCTACAGGCAAGACTTCGTTTCAGGTAAGGGCAGTCACTTTTCTGCTCAAACGAACTACATCGTTCATGAAGCTCACACGTTTCTCATCTTAACTGACAAGCAATGGATGTTAGATGGTTTGTGATTTGTATCAGTTTCAGAAGCAGATTTGGACTACATATGGTCCATATGTGTAGGAAACACCGTTCTTTTGTTCCGGGCACACTCAGATTTCCTGCTGTATTAGAGACTCTACAAAGCAAGAGTGTGCTTCTCGCTCTAAAGCAGAGTGTGATCCATGGATGAGAACTATGCTGTGTGTTTCCCTTCAGAAATGGACTTAAATCCCAGGCTCTGTGTCTTACTACAAGCAAGACTTCGTTTCAGGTAAGGGCAGTCACTTTTCTGCTCAAATGAACTACATCATTCACGAAGCTCACACGTTTCTCATCTTAATTGACAAGCATTGGATGTTAGAGGACCAGTGCTTTTCATCAGTTTCAGAAGAAGAGTTGGACTAGATAGGGTCTATATGTGTAAGAAACACCGTTCTTTTGTTCTGGGCACACTCAGATTTCCTGCTGTCCTAGAGAATCTAGAAAGCAATAGCGTGCTTCTTGTTCTAAAGCAGAGTGTGATCAATGGATGAGACAATGCTGTGTGTTTCACTTCAGAAATGGAGTTAAATCCCAGGCTCTGAGTCTCCCTACAATCAAGACTTCGTTTCAGGTAAGGGCAGTCACGTTTCTGCTCAAAGGAACTACATTGTTCACGAAGCTCACACATTTCTCATCTTAACTGACAAGCATTCGATGATAGAGGACCGGTGCATTGTATCAGTTTCAGAAGAAGATTTGGACTACATATAGTCCGTATGTGTAGGAAACACCGTTCTTTTGTTCTGGGCACACTCACATTTCCTGCTCTCTTAGAGACTCTTGAAAGCAAGAGTGTGCTTCTTGCTCTAAAGCAGAGTGTGATCCATGGATGAGAACTATGCTGTGTGCTTGACTTCAGAAATGGAGTTAAATCCCAGGCTCTGAGTCTTCCTACAGGCAAGACTTCGTTTCAGATAAGGGCAGTCACTTTTCTCCTCAAACGAACTACATCGTTCATGAAGCTCACCCGTTTCTCATCTTAACTGAAAAGCAATGGATGTTAGATGGTCAGTGCTTTGTATCAGTTTCAGAAGCAGATTTGGACTACATATGGTCCATATGTGTAGGAAACACCGTTCTTTTGTTCCGGGCACACTCAGATTTCCTGCTGTATTAGAGACTCTACAAAGCAAGTGTGTGCTTCTCGCTCTAAAGCAGAGTGTGATCCATGGATGAGAACTATGCTGTGTGTTTCCCTTCAGAAATGGACTTAAATCCCAGGCTCTGTGTCTTACTACAATCAAGACTTCGTTTCAGGTAAGGGCAGTCACCTTTCTGCTCAAATGAACTACATCATTCACGAAGCTCACACGTTTCTCATCTTAATTGACAAGCATTGGATGTTAGAGTACCAGTGCTTTGTATCAGTTTCAGAAGAAGAGTTGGACTAGATATGGTCCATATGTGTAGGAAACACCGTTCTTTTGTTCTGGGCACAATCAGATTTCCTGCTGTATTAGAGACTCTAGAAAGCAAGAGCGTGCTTCTTGCTCTAAAGCAGAGTGTGATCCACGGATGAGAACTATGCTGTGTGTTTCCCTTCAGAAATGGAGTTAAATCCCAGGCTCTGTGTCTTCCTACAGGCAAGACTTCGTTTCAGGTAAGGGCAGTCACTTTTCTGCTCAAATGAACTACATCATTCACGAAGCTCACACGTTTCTCATCTTAATTGATAAGCATTGGATGTTAGAGGACCAGTGCTTTGTATCAGTTTCAGAAGAAGAGTTGGACTAGATAGGGTCTATATGTGTAAGAAACACCGTTCTTTTGTTCTGGGCACACTCAGATTTCCTGCTGTCCTAGAGAATCTAGAAAGCAATAGCGTGCTTCTTGTTCTAAAGCAGAGTGTGATCAATGGATGAGAACTATGCTGTGTGTTTCACTTCAGAATTGGAGATAAATCCCAGGCTCTGTGTCTTCCTACAGGCAAGACTTCATTTCAGGAAAGGGCAGTCACTTTTCAGCTCAAACGAACTACATCGTTCACTGAGCTCACACATTTCTCATCTTAACAGACAAGCATTGGATGTTAGAGGACCAGTGCTTTGTATCAGTTTCAGAAGCAGAGTTGGACTAGATATTGTCTGTATGTGTAGGAAACACCGTTCTTTTGTTCTCAGCACACTCACGTTTCCTGCTGTCTTAGAGACTCTAGAAAGCAAGAGCGTGCTTCTTGTTCTAAAGCAGAGTGTCATCAATGGATGAGACAATGCAGTGTGTTTCACTTCAGAAATGGAGTTTAATCCCAGGCTCTGAGTCTCCCTACAATCAAGACTTCGTTTCAGGTAAGGGCAGTCACTTTTCTGCTCAAAGGAACTACATTGTTCACGAAGCTCACACATTTCTCATCTTAACTGACAAGCATTGGATGATAGCGGACCAGTGCATTGTATCAGTTTCAGAAGAAGATTTGGACTACATATAGTCCGTATGTGTAGGAAACACCGTTCTTTTTTTCTGGGCACAAACAGATTTCCTGCTGTATTAGATACTCTAGAAAGCAAGAGCGTGCTTCTTGCTCTAAAGCAGATTGTGATCCATGGATGAGAACTATGCTGTGTGTTTCACTTCAGAAATGGAATTAAATCCCAGGCTCTGTGTCTTACTACAAGCAAGACTTCGTTTCAGATAAGGGCAGTCACTTTTCTGCTCAAATGAACTACATCATTCACGAAGCTCACACGTTTCTCATCTTAAGTGACAAGCATTGGATGGTAGAGGACCAGTACTTTGTATCAGTTTCAGAAGAAGAGTTGGACTAGATATGGTCCATATGTGTAGGAAACACCGTTCTTTTGTTCTGGGCACACTCAGATTTCCTGCTGTATTAGAAATTCTAGAAAGCAAGAGCGTGCTTCTCGCTCTAAAGCAGAGTGTGATCAATGGATGATTACACTGCTGTGTGTTTTACTTCAGAAATGGAGTTAAATCCCAGGCTCTGAGTCTTCCTACAAGCAAGACGTAAATTCAGGTAAGGGCTGTCACTTTTCTGCTCAAACGAACTACATCGTTCACGAAGCTCACACGTTTCTCATCTTAACTGACAAGCATTGGATGTTAGAGGTTCAGTGCTTTGTATCAGTTTCAGAAGCAGATTTGGACTACATATGGTCCATATGTGTAGGAAACACCGTTCTTTTGTTCTGGGCACACTCAGATTTCCTGCTGTATTAGAGACTCTAGAAAGCAAGAGCGTGCTTCTTGCTCTAAAGCAGAGTGTGATCCATGGATGAGAACTATGCTGTGTGTTTCCCTTCAGAAATGGAGTTAAATCCCAGGCTCTGTGTCTTCCTACAGGCAAGACTTCGTTTCAGGTAAGGGCAGTCACTTTTCTGCTCAAACTAACTACATCATTTTCGAAGCTCACACGTTTCTCATCTTAACTGACAAGCATTGGATGTTAGAGGGTCAGTGCTTTGTATCAGTTTCAGAAGCAGATTTGGACTACATATGGTCCATATGTGTAGGAAACACCGTTCTTTTGTTCTGGGCACACTCAGATTTCCTGCTGTCTTAGAGACTCTAGAAAGCTAGAGTGTGCTTCTCGCTCTATAGCAGAGTGTGATCCATGGATGAGAACTATGCTGTGTGTTTCCCTTCAGAAATGGACTTAAATCCCAGCCTCTGTGTCTTACTACAAGCAAGACTTCGTTTCAGGTAAGGGCAGTCACTTTTCAGTTCAAAGGAACTACATCATTCACAAAGCTCAAACGTTTCTCATCTTAACTGACAAGCATTGGATATTAGAGGGCCAGTGCATTGTATCAGTTTCAGAAGAAGATTAGGACTACATATAGTCCGTATGTGTAGGAAACACCGTTCTTTTGTTCTTGGCACAATCAGATTTCCTGCTCCATTAGAGACTCTAGAAAGCAAGACCGTGCTTCTTGCTCTAAAGCAGAGTGTGATCCATGGATGAGAACTATGCTGTGTGTTTCCCTTCAGAAAGGGAGTTAAATCCCAGGCTCTGTGTCTTCCTACAGGCAAGACTTCGTTTCAGGTAAGGGCAGTCACTTTTCAGTTCAAAGGATCTACATCATTCACAAAGCTCAGACGTTTCTCATCTTAACTGGCAAGCACTGGATGTTAGAAGACCAGTGCATTCTATCAGTTTCAGAAGAAGATTTGGACTACATATAGTCCGTATGTGTAGGAAACACCGTTCTTTTGTTCTGGGCACACTCATATTTCCTGCTGTCTTAGAGACTCTAGAAAGCAAGAGTGTGCTTCTTGCTCTAAAGCAGAGTGTGATCCATGGATGAGAACTATGCTGTGTGCTTGACTTCAGAAATGGAGTTAAATCCCAGGCTCTGAGTCTTCCTACAGGCAAGACTTCGTTTCAGGTAAGGGCAGTCACTTTTCTGCGCAAACGAACTACATCGTTCATGAAGCTCACACGTTTCTCATCTTAACTGACAAGCATTGGATGTTAGATGGTCAGTGCTTTGTATCAGTTTCAGAAGCAGATTTGGACTACATATGGTCCATATGTGTAGGAAACACCGTTCTTTTGTTCCGGGCACACTCAGATTTCCTGCTGTATTAGAGACTCTACAAAGCAAGAGTGTGCTTCTCGCTCTAAAGCAGAGTGTGATCCATCGATGAGAACTATGCTGTGTGTTTCCCTTCAGAAGTGGACTTAAATCCCAGGCTCTGTGTCTTCCTACAAGCAAGACTTCGTTTCAGGTAAGGGTAGTCACTTTTCTGCTCAAATGAACTACATCATTCACGAAGCTCACACGTTTCTCATCTTAATTGACAAGCATTGGATGTTAGAGGACCAGTGCTTTGTATCAGTTTCAGAAGAAGAGTTGGACTAGATAAGGTCCATATGTGTAGGAAACACCGTTCTTTTTTTCTGGGCACACTCAGATTTCCTGCTGTATTAGAAATTCTATAAAGCAAGAGCGTGCTTCTTGGTCTAAAGCAGAGTGTGATCCATGGATCAGAACTATGCTGTGTGTTTCCCTTCAGAAATGGAGTTAAATCCCAGGCTCTGTGTCTTCCTACAGGCAAGACTTCGTTTCAGGTAAGGGCAGTCACTTTTCTGCTCAAATGAACTACATCATTCACGAAGCTCACACGTTTCTCATCTTAATTGATAAGCACTGGATGTTAGAGGACCAGTGCTTTGTATCAGTTTCAGAAGAAGAGTTGGACTAGATAGGGTCTATATGTGTAAGAAACACCGTTCTTTTGTTCTGGGCACACTCAGATTTCCTGCTGTCCTAGAGAATCTAGAAAGCAATAGCGTGCTTCTTGTTCTAAAGCAGAGTGTGATCAATGGATGAGACAATGCTGTGTGTTTCACTTCAGAATTGGAGATAAATCCCAGGCTCTGTGTCTTCCTACAGGCAAGACTTCATTTCAGGAAAGGGCAGTCACTTTTCAGCTCAAACGAACTACATCGTTCACTGAGCTCACACATTTCTCATGTTAACAGACAAGCATTGGATGTTAGAGGACCAGTGCTTTGTATCAGTTTCAGAAGCAGAGTTGGACTAGATATTGTCTGTATGTGTAGGAAACACCGTTCTTTTGTTCTCAGCACACTCACGTTTCCTGCTGTCTTAGAGACTCTAGAAAGCAAGAGCGTGCTTCTTGTTCTAAAGCAGAGTGTCATCAATGGATGAGACAATGCAGTGTGTTTCACTTCAGAAATGGAGTTTAATCCCAGGCTCTGAGTCTCCCTACAATCAAGACTTCGTTTCAGGTAAGGGCAGTCACTTTTCTGCTCAAAGGAACTACATTGTTCACGAAGCTCACACATTTCTCATCTTAACTGACAAGCATTGGATGATAGCGGACCAGTGCATTGTATCAGTTTCAGAAGAAGATTTGGACTACATATAGTCCGTATGTGTAGGAAACACCGTTCTTTTTTTCTGGGCACAAACAGATTTCCTGCTGTATTAGATACTCTAGAAAGCAAGAGCGTGCTTCTTGCT
Organism: Onychomys leucogaster; assembly: GCA_949786385.1. NCBI lineage: Eukaryota > Metazoa > Chordata > Mammalia > Rodentia > Cricetidae > Onychomys > Onychomys leucogaster. Next base: position 1,132,678 of record CATKUP010000018.1, on the reverse strand, counting down.
CTAAAGCAGATTGTGATCCATGGATGAGAACTATGCTGTGTGTTTCACTTCAGAAATGGAATTAAATCCCAGGCTCTGTGTCTTACTACAAGCAAGACTTCGTTTCAGATAAGGGCAGTCACTTTAATGCTCAAATGAACTACATCATTCACGAAGCTCACACGTTTCTCATCTTAAGTGACAAGCATTGGATGGTAGAGGACCAGTACTTTGTATCAGTTTCAGAAGAAGAGTTGGACTAGATATGGTCCATATGTGTAGGAAACACCGTTCTTTTTTTCTGGGCACACTCAGATTTCCTGCTGTATTAGAAATTCTAGAAAGCAAGAGCGTGCTTCTCGCTCTAAAGCAGAGTGTGATCAATGGATGATTACACTGCTGTGTGTTTTACTTCAGAAATGGAGTTAAATCCCAGGCTCTGAGTCTTCCTACAAGCAAGACGTAAATTCAGGTAAGGGCTGTCACTTTTCTGCTCAAACTAACTACATCGTTCACGAAGCTCACACATTTCTCATCTTAACAGACAAGCATTGGTTGTTAGAGGACCAGTGCTTTGTATCAGTTTCAGAAGCAGAGTTGGACTATATAATGTCCGTATGTGTAGGAAACACCGCTCTTTTCTTCTGTGCACACTCAGATTTCCTGCTGTGTTAGAGACTCCAGAAAGCTAGAGTGTGCTTCTCGCTCTAAAGCAGAGTGTGATCTATGGATGAGAACTATGCTGTGTGTTTCCCTTCAGAAATGGACTTAAATCCCAGGCTCTGTGTCTTACTACAATCAAGACTTCGTTTCAGGTAAGGGCAGTCACCTTTCTGCTCAAATGAACTACATCATTCACGAAGCTCACACGTTTCTCATCTTAATTGACAAGCATTGGATGTTAGAGTACCAGTGCTTTGTATCAGTTTCAGAAGAAGAGTTGGACTAGATATGGTCCATATGTGTAGGAAAAACCGTTCTTTTGTTCTGGGCACAATCAGATTTCCTGCTGTATTAGAGACTCTAGAAAGCAAGAGCATGCTTCTTGCTCTAAAGCAGAGTGTGATCCACGGATGAGTACTATGCTGTGTGTTTCCCTTCAGAAATGGAGTTAAATCCCAGGCTCTGTGTCTTCCTACAGGCAAGACTTCGTTTCAGGTAAGGGCAGTCACTTTTCTGCTCAAATGAACTACATCATTCACGAAGCTCACACGTTTCTCATCTTAATTGATAAGCATTGGATGTTAGAGGACCAGTGCTTTGTATCAGTTTCAGAAGAAGAGTTGGACTAGATAGGGTCTATATGTGTAAGAACCACCATTCTTTTCTTCTGGGCACACTCAGATTTCCTGCTGTCCTAGAGAATCTAGAAAGCAATAGCGTGCTTCTTGTTCTAAAGCAGAGTGTGATCAATGGATGAGACAATGCTGTGTGTTTCACTTCAGAATTGGAGATAAATCCCAGGCTCTGTGTCTTCCTACAGGCAAGACTTCATTTCAGGAAAGGGCAGTCACTTTTCAGCTCAAACGAACTACATCGTTCACTGAGCTCACACATTTCTCATCTTAACAGACAAGCATTGGATGTTAGAGGACCAGTGCTTTGTATCAGTTTCAGAAGCAGAGTTGGACTAGATATTGTCTGTAGGTGTAGGAAACACCGTTCTTTTGTTCTCAGCACACTCACGTTTCCTGCTGTCTTAGAGACTCTAGAAAGCAAGAGCGTGCTTCTTGTTCTAAAGCAGAGTGTCATCAATGGATGAGACAATGCAGTGTGTTTCACTTCAGAAATGGAGTTTAATCCCAGGCTCTGAGTCTCCCTACAATCAAGACTTCGTTTCAGGTAAGGGCAGTCACTTTTCTGCTCAAAGGAACTACATTGTTCACGAAGCTCACACATTTCTCATCTTAACTGACAAGCATTGGATGATAGAGGACCAGTGCATTGTATCAGTTTCAGAAGAAGATTTGGACTACATATAGTCCGTATGTGTAGGAAACACCGTTCTTTTTTTCTGGGCACAAACAGATTTCCTGCTGTATTAGATACTCTAGAAAGCAAGAGCGTGCTTCTTGCTCTAAAGCAGATTGTGATCCATGGATGAGAACTATGCTGTGTGTTTCACTTCAGAAATGGACTTAAATCCCAGGCTCTGTGTCTTACTACAAGCAAGACTTCGTTTCAGATAAGGGCAGTCACTTTTCTGCTCAAATGAACTACATCATTCACGAAGCTCACACATTTCTCATCTTAAGTGACAAGCATTGGATGGTAGAGGACCAGTACTTTGTATCAGTTTCAGAAGAAGAGTTGGACTAGATATGGTCCATATTTGTAGGAAACACCGTTCTTTTGTTCTGGGCACACTCAGATTTCCTGCTGTATTAGAAATTCTAGAAAGCAAGAGCGTGCTTCTCGCTCTAAAGCAGAGTGTGATCAATGGATGATTACACTGCTGTGTGTTTTACTTCAGAAATGGAGTTAAATCCCAGGCTCTGAGTCTTCCTACAAGCAAGACATAAATTCAGGTAAGGGCTGTCACTTTTCTGCTCAAAGGAACTACATCGTTCACGAAGCTCACACGTTTCTCATCTTAACTGACAAGCATTGGATGTTAGAGGGTCAGTGCTTTGTATCAGTTTCAGAAGCAGATTTGGACTACATATGGTCCATATGTGTAGGAAACACCGTTCTTTTGTTCTGGGCACACTCAGATTTCCTGCTGTATTAGGGAGTCTAGAAAGCTACAGTGTGCTTCTCGCTCTAAAGCAGAGTGTGATCCATGGATGAGAACTATGCTGTGTGTTTCCCTTCAGAAATGGACTTAAATCCCAGGCTCTGTGTCTTACTACAAGCAAGACTTCGTTTCAGGTAAGGGCAGTCACTTTTCAGGTAAAGGAACTACATCATTCACAAAGCTCACACGATACTCATCTTAACTGACAAGCACTGGATGTTAGAGGACCAGTGCATTCTATCAGTTTCAGAAGAAGATTTGAACTACATATAGTCCGTATGTGTAGGAAACACCGTTCTTTTGTTCTGGGCACACTCAGATTTCCTGCTGTCTTAGAGACTCTAGAAACAAGAGTGTGCTTCTTGCTCTAAAGCAAAGTGTGATCCATGGATGAGAAATATGCTGTGTGCTTGACTTCAGAAATGGAGTTAAATCCCAGGCTCTGAATCTTCCTACAGGCAAGACTTCGTTTCAGATAAGGGCAGTCACTTTTCTGCTCAAACGAACTACATCGTTCATGAAGCTCACCCGTTTCTCATCTTAACTGACAAGCAATGGATGTTAGATGGTCAGTGCTTTGTATCAGTTTCAGAAGCAGATTTGGACTACATATGGTCCATATGTGTAGGAAACACCGTTCTTTTGTTCCGGGCACACTCAGATTTCCTGCTGTATTAGAGACTCTACAAAGCAAGAGTGTGCTTCTCGCTCTAAAGCAGAATGTGATCCATGGATGAGAACTATGCTGTGTGTTTCCCTTCAGAAATGGACTTAAATCCCAGGCTCTGTGTCTTACTACAATCAAGACTTCGTTTCAGGTAAGGGCAGTCACCTTTCTGCTCAAATGAACTACATCATTCACGAAGCTCACACGTTTCTCATCTTAATTGACAAGCATTGGATGTTAGAGTAGCAGTGCTTTGTATCAGTTTCAGAAGAAGAGTTGGACTAGATATGGTCCATATGTGTAGGAAACACCGTTCTTTTGTTCTGGGCACACTCAGATTTCCTGCTGTATTAGAGACTCTAGAAAGCAAGAGCGTGCTTCTTGCTCTAAAGCAGAGTGTGATCCATGGATGAGAACTATGCTGTGTGTTTCCCTTCAGAAATGGAGTTAAATCCCAGGCTCTGTGTCTTCCTACAGGCAAGACTTCGTTTCAGGTAAGGGCAGTCACTTTTCTGCTCAAACTAACTACATCATTTTCGAAGCTCACACGTTTCTCATCTTAACTGACAAGCATTGGATGTTAGAGGGTCAGTGCTTTGTATCAGTTTCAGAAGCAGATTTGGACTACATATGGTCCATATGTGTAGGAAACACCGTTCTTTTGTTCTGGGCACACTCAGATTTCCTGCTGTCTTAGAGACTCTAGAAAGCTAGAGTGTGCTTCTCGCTCTAAAGCAGAGTGTGATCCATGGATGAGAACTATGCTGTGTGTTTCCCTTCAGAAATGGACTTAAATCCCAGCCTCTGTGTCTTACTACAAGCAAGACTTCGTTTCAGGTAAGGGCAGTCACTTTTCAGTTCAAAGGAACTACATCATTCACAAAGCTCAAACGTTTCTCATCTTAACTGACAAGCATTGGATATTAGAGGGCCAGTGCATTGTATCAGTTTCAGAAGAAGATTAGGACTACATATAGTCCGTATGTGTAGGAAACACCGTTCTTTTGTTCTGGGCACAATCAGATTTCCTGCTCTATTAGAGACTCTAGAAAGCAAGACCGTGCTTCTTGCTCTAAAGCAGAGTGTGATCCATGGATGAGAACTATGCTGTGTGTTTCCCTTCAGAAAGGGAGTTAAATCCCAGGCTCTGTGTCTTCCTACAGGCAAGACTTCGTTTCAGGTAAGGGCAGTCACTTTTCAGTTCAAAGGATCTACATCATTCACAAAGCTCAGACGTTTCTCATCTTAACTGACAAGCACTGGATGTTAGAAGACCAGTGCATTCTATCAGTTTCAGAAGAAGATTTGGACTACATATAGTCCGTATGTGTAGGAAACACCGTTCTTTTGTTCTGGGCACACTCATATTTCCTGCTGTCTTAGAGACTCTAGAAAGCAAGAGTGTGCTTCTTGCTCTAAAGCAGAGTGTGATCCATGGATGAGAACTATGCTGTGTGCTTGACTTCAGAAATGGAGTTAAATCCCAGGCTCTGAGTCTTCCTACAGGCAAGACTTCGTTTCAGGTAAGGGCAGTCACTTTTCTGCGCAAACGAACTACATCGTTCATGAAGCTCACACGTTTCTCATCTTAACTGACAAGCATTGGATGTTAGATGGTCAGTGCTTTGTATCAGTTTCAGAAGCAGATTTGGACTACATATGGTCCATATGTGTAGGAAACACCGTTCTTTTGTTCCGGGCACACTCAGATTTCCTGCTGTATTAGAGACTCTACAAAGCAAGAGTGTGCTTCTCGCTCTAAAGCAGAGTGTGATCCATGGATGAGAACTATGCTGTGTGTTTCCCTTCAGAAATGGAGTTAAATCCCAGGCTCTGTGTCTTCCTACACACAAGACTTCGTTTCAGGTAAGGGCAGTCACTTTTCAGCTCAAACGAACTACATCGTTCACTGAGCTCACACATTTCTCATCTTAACAGACAAGCATTGGTTGTTAGAGGACCAGTGCTTTGTATCAGTTTCAGAAGCAGAGTTGGACTATATAATGTCCGTATGTGTAGGAAACACCGCTCTTTTCTTCTGTGCACACTCAGATTTCCTGCTGTGTTAGAGACTCCAGAAAGCTAGAGTGTGCTTCTCGCTCTAAAGCAGAGTGTGATCTATGGATGAGAACTATGCTGTGTGTTTCCCTTCAGAAATGGACTTAAATCCCAGGCTCTGTGTCTTACTACAAGCAAGACTTCGTTTCAGGTAAGGGCAGTCACTTTTCTGCTCAAATGACTACATCATTCACGAAGCTCACACGTTTCTCATCTTAATTGACAAGCATTGGATGTTAGAGGACCAGTGCTTTGTATCAGTTTCAGAAGAAGAGTTGGACTAGATATGGTCCATATGTGTAGGAAACACCGTTCTTTCGTTCTGGGCACACTCAGGTTTCCTGCTGTATTAGAAATTCTGAAAGCAAGAGCGTGCTTCTTGCTCTAAAGCAGAGTGTGATCCATGGATGAAAACTATGCTGTGTGTTTCCCTTCAGAAATGGAGTTAAATCCCAGGCACTGTGTCTTCCTACAAGCAAGACTTCGTTTCAGGTAAGGGCAGTCACTTTTCAGCTCAAACAAACTACATCGTTCACTGAGCTCACACATTTCTCATCTTAACAGACAAGCATTGGATGTTAGAGGACAAGTGCTTTGTATCAGTTTCAGAAGAAGAGTTGGACTAGATATGGTCCGTATGTGTAGGAAACACCGTTCTTTTGTTCTGGGCACACTCAGATTTCCTGCTGTCTTAGAGACTCTAGAAAGCTAGAGTGTGCTTCTCGCTCTAAAGCAGAGTGTGATCCATGGATGAGAACTATGCTGTGTGTTTCCCTTCAGAAATGGACTTAAATCCCAGCCTCTGTGTCTTACTACAAGCAAGACTTCGTTTCAGGTAAGGGCAGTCACTTTTCAGTTCAAAGGAACTACATCATTCACAAAGCTCAAACGTTTCTCATCTTAACTGACAAGCATTGGATATTAGATTGCCAGTGCATTGTATCAGTTTCAGAAGAAGATTAGGACTACATATAGTCCGTATGTGTAGGAAACACCGTTCTTTTCTTCTGGGCACAATCAGATTTCCTGCTCTATTAGAGACTCTAGAAAGCAAGAGTGTGCTTCTTGCTCTAAAGCAGAGTGTGATCCATGGATGAGAACTATGCTGTGTGTTTCCCTTCAGAAAGGGAGTTAAATCCCAGGCTCTGTGTCTTCCTACAGGCAAGACTTCGTGTCAGGTAAGGGCAGTCACTTTTCAGTTCCAAGGATCTACATCATTCACAAAGCTCAGACGTTTCTCATCTTAACTGACAAGCACTGGATGTTAGAAGACCAGTGCATTCTATCAGTTTCAGAAGAAGATTTGGACTACATATAGTCCGTATGTGTAGGAAACACCGTTCTTTTGTTCTGGGCACACTCATATTTCCTGCTGTCTTAGAGACTCTAGAAAGCAAGAGTGTGCTTCTTGCTCTAAAGCAGAGTGTGATCCATGGATGAGAACTATGCTGTGTGCTTGACTTCAGAAATGGAGTTAAATCCCAGGCTCTGAGTCTTCCTACAGGCAAGACTTCGTTTCAGGTAAGGGCAGTCACTTTTCTGCGCAAACGAACTACATCGTTCATGAAGCTCACACGTTTCTCATCTTAACTGACAAGCATTGGATGTTAGATGGTCAGTGCTTTGTATCAGTTTCAGAAGCAGATTTGGACTACATATGGTCCATATGTGTAGGAAACACCGTTCTTTTGTTCCGGGCACACTCAGATTTCCTGCTGTATTAGAGACTCTACAAAGCAAGAGTGTGCTTCTCGCTCTAAAGCAGAGTGTGATCCATGGATGAGAACTATGCTGTGTGTTTCCCTTCAGAAATGGAGTTAAATCCCAGGCTCTGTGTCTTCCTACAAGCAAGACTTCGTTTCAGGTAAGGGCAGTCACTTTTCAGCTCAAACGAACTACATCGTTCACTGAGCTCACACATTTCTCATCTTAACAGACAAGCATTGGTTGTTAGAGGACCAGTGCTTTGTATCAGTTTCAGAAGCAGAGTTGGACTATATAATGTCCGTATGTGTAGGAAACACCGCTCTTTTCTTCTGTGCACACTCAGATTTCCTGCTGTGTTAGAGACTCCAGAAAGCTAGAGTGTGCTTCTCGCTCTAAAGCAGAGTGTGAACTATGGATGAGAACTATGCTGTGTGTTTCCCTTCAGAAATGGACTTAAATCCCAGGCTCTGTGTCTTACTACAAGCAAGACTTCGTTTCAGGTAAGGGCAGTCACTTTTCTGCTCAAATGAACTACATCATTCACGAAGCTCACACGTTTCTCATCTTAATTGACAAGCATTGGATGTTAGAGGACCAGTGCTTTGTATCAGTTTCAGAAGAAGAGTTGGACTAGATATGGTCCATATGTGTAGGAAACACCGTTCTTTCGTTCTGGGCACACTCAGGTTTCCTGCTGTATTAGAAATTCTGAAAGCAAGAGCGTGCTTCTTGCTCTAAAGCAGAGTGTGATCCATGGATGAAAACTATGCTGTGTGTTTCCCTTCAGAAATGGACTTAAATCCCAGCCTCTGTGTCTTACTACAAGCAAGACTTCGTTTCAGGTAAGGGCAGTCACTTTTCAGTTCAAAGGAACTACATCATTCACAAAGCTCAAACGTTTCTCATCTTAACTGACAAGCATTGGATATTAGAGGGCCAGTGCATTGTATCAGTTTCAGAAGAAGATTAGGACTACATATAGTCCGTATGTGTAGGAAACACCGTTCTTTTGTTCTGGGCACAATCAGATTTCCTGCTCTATTAGAGACTCTAGAAAGCAAGAGTGTGCTTCTTGCTCTAAAGCAGTGTGTGATCCATGGATGAGAACTATGCTGTGTGTTTCCCTTCAGAAAGGGAGTTAAATCCCAGGCTCTGTGTCTTCCTACAGGCAAGACTTCGTGTCAGGTAAGGGCAGTCACTTTTCAGTTCAAAGGATCTACATCATTCACAAAGCTCAGACGTTTCTCATCTTAACTGACAAACACTGGATGTTAGAAGACCTGTGCATTCTATCAGTTTCAGAAGAAGATTTGGACTACATATAGTCCGTATGTGTAGGAAACACCGTTCTTTTGTTCTGGGCACACTCATATTTCCTGCTGTCTTAGAGACTCTAGAAAGCAAGAGTGTGCTTCTTGCTCTAAAGCAGAGTGTGATCCATGGATGAGAACTATGCTGTGTGCTTGACTTCAGAAATGGAGTTAAATCCCAGGCTCTGAGTCTTCCTACAGGCAAGACTTCGTTTCAGGTAAGGGCAGTCACTTTTCTGCTCAAACTAACTACATCATTTTCGAAGCTCACACGTTTCTCATCTTAACTGACAAGCATTGGATGTTAGAGGGTCAGTGCTTTGTATCAGTTTCAGAAGCAGATTTGGACTACATATGGTCCATATGTGTAGGAAACACCGTTCTTTTGTTCTGGGCACACTCAGATTTCCTGCTGTCTTAGAGACTCTAGAAAGCTAGAGTGTGCTTCTCGCTCTAAAGCAGAGTGTGATCCATGGATGAGAACTATGCTGTGTGTTTCCCTTCAGAAATGGACTTAAATCCCAGCCTCTGTGTCTTACTACAAGCAAGACTTCGTTTCAGGTAAGGGCAGTCACTTTTCAGTTCAAAGGAACTACATCATTCACAAAGCTCAAACGTTTCTCATCTTAACTGACAAGCATTGGATATTAGAGGGCCAGTGCATTGTATCAGTTTCAGAAGAAGATTAGGACTACATATAGTCCGTATGTGTAGGAAACACCGTTCTTTTGTTCTGGGCACAATCAGATTTCCTGCTCTATTAGAGACTCTAGAAAGCAAGACCGTGCTTCTTGCTCTAAAGCAGAGTGTGATCCATGGATGAGAACTATGCTGTGTGTTTCCCTTCAGAAAGGGAGTTAAATCCCAGGCTCTGTGTCTTCCTACAGGCAAGACTTCGTTTCAGGTAAGGGCAGTCACTTTTCAGTTCAAAGGATCTACATCATTCACAAAGCTCAGACGTTTCTCATCTTAACTGACAAGCACTGGATGTTAGAAGACCAGTGCATTCTATCAGTTTCAGAAGAAGATTTGGACTACATATAGTCCGTATGTGTAGGAAACACCGTTCTTTTGTTCTGGGCACACTCATATTTCCTGCTGTCTTAGAGACTCTAGAAAGCAAGAGTGTGCTTCTTGCTCTAAAGCAGAGTGTGATCCATGGATGAGAACTATGCTGTGTGCTTGACTTCAGAAATGGAGTTAAATCCCAGGCTCTGAGTCTTCCTACAGGCAAGACTTCGTTTCAGGTAAGGGCAGTCACTTTTCTGCGCAAACGAACTACATCGTTCATGAAGCTCACACGTTTCTCATCTTAACTGACAAGCATTGGATGTTAGATGGTCAGTGCTTTGTATCAGTTTCAGAAGCAGATTTGGACTACATATGGTCCATATGTGTAGGAAACACCGTTCTTTTGTTCCGGGCACACTCAGATTTCCTGCTGTATTAGAGACTCTACAAAGCAAGAGTGTGCTTCTCGCTCTAAAGCAGAGTGTGATCCATGGATGAGAACTATGCTGTGTGTTTCCCTTCAGAAATGGAGTTAAATCCCAGGCTCTGTGTCTTCCTACACACAAGACTTCGTTTCAGGTAAGGGCAGTCACTTTTCAGCTCAAACGAACTACATCGTTCACTGAGCTCACACATTTCTCATCTTAACAGACAAGCATTGGTTGTTAGAGGACCAGTGCTTTGTATCAGTTTCAGAAGCAGAGTTGGACTATATAATGTCCGTATGTGTAGGAAACACCGCTCTTTTCTTCTGTGCACACTCAGATTTCCTGCTGTGTTAGAGACTCCAGAAAGCTAGAGTGTGCTTCTCGCTCTAAAGCAGAGTGTGATCTATGGATGAGAACTATGCTGTGTGTTTCCCTTCAGAAATGGACTTAAATCCCAGGCTCTGTGTCTTACTACAAGCAAGACTTCGTTTCAGGTAAGGGCAGTCACTTTTCTGCTCAAATGAACTACATCATTCACGAAGCTCACACGTTTCTCATCTTAATTGACAAGCATTGGATGTTAGAGGACCAGTGCTTTGTATCAGTTTCAGAAGAAGAGTTGGACTAGATATGGTCCATATGTGTAGGAAACACCGTTCTTTCGTTCTGGGCACACTCAGGTTTCCTGCTGTATTAGAAATTCTGAAAGCAAGAGCGTGCTTCTTGCTCTAAAGCAGAGTGTGATCCATGGATGAAAACTATGCTGTGTGTTTCCCTTCAGAAATGGAGTTAAATCCCAGGCACTGTGTCTTCCTACAAGCAAGACTTCGTTTCAGGTAAGGGCAGTCACTTTTCAGCTCAAACAAACTACATCGTTCACTGAGCTCACACATTTCTCATCTTAACAGACAAGCATTGGATGTTAGAGGACAAGTGCTTTGTATCAGTTTCAGAAGAAGAGTTGGACTAGATATGGTCCGTATGTGTAGGAAACACCGTTCTTTTGTTCTGGGCACACTCAGATTTCCTGCTGTCTTAGAGACTCTAGAAAGCTAGAGTGTGCTTCTCGCTCTAAAGCAGAGTGTGATCCATGGATGAGAACTATGCTGTGTGTTTCCCTTCAGAAAGGGAGTTAAATCCCAGGTTCTGTGTCTTCCTACAGGCAAGACTTCGTGTCAGGTAAGGGCAGTCACTTTTCAGTTCAAAGGAACTACATCATTCACAAAGCTCAAACGTTTCTCATCTTAACTGACAAGCACTGGATGTTAGAAGACCAGTGCATTGTATCAGTTTCAGAAGAAGATTAGGACTACATATAGTCCGTATGTGTAGGAAACACCGTTCTTTTCTTCTGGGCACAATCAGATTTCCTGCTCTATTAGAGACTCTAGAAAGCAAGAGTGTGCTTCTTGCTCTAAAGCAGAGTGTGATCCATGGATGAGAACTATGCTGTGTGCTTGATTTCAGAAATGGAGTTAAATCCCAGGCTCTGAGTCTTCCTACAGGCAAGACTTCGTTTCAGGTAAGGGCAGTCACTTTTCTGCGCAAACGAACTACATCGTTCATGAAGCTCACACGTTTCTCATCTTAACTGACAAGCATTGGATGTTAGAAGACCAGTGCATTCTATCAGTTTCAGAAGAAGATTTGGACTACATATGGTCCATATGTGTAGGAAACACCGTTCTTTTGTTCCGGGCACACTCAGATTTCCTGCTGTATTAGAGACTCTACAAAGCAAGAGTGTGCTTCTCGCTCTAAAGCAGAGTGTGATCCATGGATGAGAACTATGCTGTGTGTTTCCCTTCAGAAATGGAGTTAAATCCCAGGCTCTGTGTCTTCCTACAAGCAAGACTTCGTTTCAGGTAAGGGCAGTCACTTTTCAGCTCAAACGAACTACATCGTTCACTGAGCTCACACATTTCTCATCTTAACAGACAAGCATTGGTTGTTAGAGGACCAGTGCTTTGTATCAGTTTCAGAAGCAGAGTTGGACTATATAATGTCCGTATGTGTAGGAAACACCGCTCTTTTCTTCTGTGCACACTCAGATTTCCTGCTGTGTTAGAGACTCCAGAAAGCTAGAGTGTGCTTCTCGCTCTAAAGCAGAGTGTGATCTATGGATGAGAACTATGCTGTGTGTTTCCCTTCAGAAATGGACTTAAATCCCAGGCTCTGTGTCTTACTACAAGCAAGACTTCGTTTCAGGTAAGGGCAGTCACTTTTCTGCTCAAATGAACTACATCATTCACGAAGCTCACACGTTTCTCATCTTAATTGACAAGCATTGGATGTTAGAGGACCAGTGCTTTGTATCAGTTTCAGAAGAAGAGTTGGACTAGATATGGTCCATATGTGTAGGAAACACCGTTCTTTCGTTCTGGGCACACTCAGGTTTCCTGCTGTATTAGAAATTCTGAAAGCAAGAGCGTGCTTCTTGCTCTAAAGCAGAGTGTGATCCATGGATGAAAACTATGCTGTGTGTTTCCCTTCAGAAATGGACTTAAATCCCAGCCTCTGTGTCTTACTACAAGCAAGACTTCGTTTCAGGTAAGGGCAGTCACTTTTCAGTTCAAAGGAACTACATCATTCACAAAGCTCAAACGTTTCTCATCTTAACTGACAAGCATTGGATATTAGAGGGCCAGTGCATTGTATCAGTTTCAGAAGAAGATTAGGACTACATATAGTCCGTATGTGTAGGAAACACCGTTCTTTTGTTCTGGGCACAATCAGATTTCCTGCTCTATTAGAGACTCTAGAAAGCAAGAGTGTGCTTCTTGCTCTAAAGCAGAGTGTGATCCATGGATGAGAACTATGCTGTGTGTTTCCCTTCAGAAAGGGAGTTAAATCCCAGGCTCTGTGTCTTCCTACAGGCAAGACTTCGTGTCAGGTAAGGGCAGTCACTTTTCAGTTCAAAGGATCTACATCATTCACAAAGCTCAGACGTTTCTCATCTTAACTGACAAACACTGGATGTTAGAAGACCTGTGCATTCTATCAGTTTCAGAAGAAGATTTGGACTACATATAGTCCGTATGTGTAGGAAACACCGTTCTTTTGTTCTGGGCACACTCATATTTCCTGCTGTATTAGAGACTCTAGAAAGCAAGAGTGTGCTTCTTGCTCTAAAGCAGAGTGTTATCCATGGATGAGAACTATGCTGTGTGCTTGACTTCAGAAATGGAGTTAAATCCCAGGCTCTGAGTCTTCCTACAGGCAAGACTTCGTTTCAGGTAAGGGCAGTCACTTTTCTGCTCAAACTAACTACATCATTTTCGAAGCTCACACGTTTCTCATCTTAACTGACAAGCATTGGATGTTAGAGGGTCAGTGCTTTGTATCAGTTTCAGAAGCAGATTTGGACTACATATGGTCCATATGTGTAGGAAACACCGTTCTTTTGTTCTGGGCACACTCAGATTTCCTGCTGTCTTAGAGACTCTAGAAAGCTAGAGTGTGCTTCTCGCTCTAAAGCAGAGTGTGATCCATGGATGAGAACTATGCTGTGTGTTTCCCTTCAGAAATGGACTTAAATCCCAGCCTCTGTGTCTTACTACAAGCAAGACTTCGTTTCAGGTAAGGGCAGTCACTTTTCTGCTCAAATGACTACATCATTCACAAAGCTCAAACGTTTCTCATCTTAACTGACAAGCATTGGATATTAGAGGGCCAGTGCATTGTATCAGTTTCAGAAGAAGATTAGGACTACATATAGTCCGTATGTGTAGGAAACACCGTTCTTTTGTTCTGGGCACAATCAGATTTCCTGCTCTATTAGAGACTCTAGAAAGCAAGACCGTGCTTCTTGCTCTAAAGCAGAGTGTGATCCATGGATGAGAACTATGCTGTGTGTTTCCCTTCAGAAAGGGAGTTAAATCCCAGGCTCTGTGTCTTCCTACAGGCAAGACTTCGTTTCAGGTAAGGGCAGTCACTTTTCAGTTCAAAGGATCTACATCATTCACAAAGCTCAGACGTTTCTCATCTTAACTGACAAGCACTGGATGTTAGAAGACCAGTGCATTCTATCAGTTTCAGAAGAAGATTTGGACTACATATAGTCCGTATGTGTAGGAAACACCGTTCTTTTGTTCTGGGCACACTCATATTTCCTGCTGTCTTAGAGACTCTAGAAAGCAAGAGTGTGCTTCTTGCTCTAAAGCAGAGTGTGATCCATGGATGAGAACTATGCTGTGTGCTTGACTTCAGAAATGGAGTTAAATCCCAGGCTCTGAGTCTTCCTACAGGCAAGACTTCGTTTCAGGTAAGGGCAGTCACTTTTCTGCGCAAACGAACTACATCGTTCATGAAGCTCACACGTTTCTCATCTTAACTGACAAGCATTGGATGTTAGATGGTCAGTGCTTTGTATCAGTTTCAGAAGCAGATTTGGACTACATATGGTCCATATGTGTAGGAAACACCGTTCTTTTGTTCCGGGCACACTCAGATTTCCTGCTGTATTAGAGACTCTACAAAGCAAGAGTGTGCTTCTCGCTCTAAAGCAGAGTGTGATCCATGGATGAGAACTATGCTGTGTGTTTCCCTTCAGAAATGGAGTTAAATCCCAGGCTCTGTGTCTTCCTACACACAAGACTTCGTTTCAGGTAAGGGCAGTCACTTTTCAGCTCAAACGAACTACATCGTTCACTGAGCTCACACATTTCTCATCTTAACAGACAAGCATTGGTTGTTAGAGGACCAGTGCTTTGTATCAGTTTCAGAAGCAGAGTTGGACTATATAATGTCCGTATGTGTAGGAAACACCGCTCTTTTCTTCTGTGCACACTCAGATTTCCTGCTGTGTTAGAGACTCCAGAAAGCTAGAGTGTGCTTCTCGCTCTAAAGCAGAGTGTGATCTATGGATGAGAACTATGCTGTGTGTTTCCCTTCAGAAATGGACTTAAATCCCAGGCTCTGTGTCTTACTACAAGCAAGACTTCGTTTCAGGTAAGGGCAGTCACTTTTCTGCTCAAATGACTACATCATTCACGAAGCTCACACGTTTCTCATCTTATTTGACAAGCATTGGATGTTAGAGGACCAGTGCTTTGTATCAGTTTCAGAAGAAGAGTTGGACTAGATATGGTCCATATGTGTAGGAAACACCGTTCTTTCGTTCTGGGCACACTCAGGTTTCCTGCTGTATTAGAAATTCTGAAAGCAAGAGCGTGCTTCTTGCTCTAAAGCAGAGTGTGATCCATGGATGAAAACTATGCTGTGTGTTTCCCTTCAGAAATGGAGTTAAATCCCAGGCACTGTGTCTTCCTACAAGCAAGACTTCGTTTCAGGTAAGGGCAGTCACTTTTCAGCTCAAACAAACTACATCGTTCACTGAGCTCACACATTTCTCATCTTAACAGACAAGCATTGGATGTTAGAGGACAAGTGCTTTGTATCAGTTTCAGAAGAAGAGTTGGACTAGATATGGTCCGTATGTGTAGGAAACACCGTTCTTTTGTTCTGGGCACACTCAGATTTCCTGCTGTCTTAGAGACTCTAGAAAGCTAGAGTGTGCTTCTCGCTCTAAAGCAGAGTGTGATCCATGGATGAGAACTATGCTGTGTGTTTCCCTTCAGAAATGGACTTAAATCCCAGCCTCTGTGTCTTACTACAAGCAAGACTTCGTTTCAGGTAAGGGCAGTCACTTTTCAGTTCAAAGGAACTACATCATTCACAAAGCTCAAACGTTTCTCATCTTAACTGACAAGCATTGGATATTAGATTGCCAGTGCATTGTATCAGTTTCAGAAGAAGATTAGGACTACATATAGTCCGTATGTGTAGGAAACACCGTTCTTTTCTTCTGGGCACAATCAGATTTCCTGCTCTATTAGAGACTCTAGAAAGCAAGAGTGTGCTTCTTGCTCTAAAGCAGAGTGTGATCCATGGATGAGAACTATGCTGTGTGTTTCCCTTCAGAAAGGGAGTTAAATCCCAGGCTCTGTGTCTTCCTACAGGCAAGACTTCGTGTCAGGTAAGGGCAGTCACTTTTCAGTTCCAAGGATCTACATCATTCACAAAGCTCAGACGTTTCTCATCTTAACTGACAAGCACTGGATGTTAGAAGACCAGTGCATTCTATCAGTTTCAGAAGAAGATTTGGACTACATATAGTCCGTATGTGTAGGAAACACCGTTCTTTTGTTCTGGGCACACTCATATTTCCTGCTGTCTTAGAGACTCTAGAAAGCAAGAGTGTGCTTCTTGCTCTAAAGCAGAGTGTGATCCATGGATGAGAACTATGCTGTGTGCTTGACTTCAGAAATGGAGTTAAATCCCAGGCTCTGAGTCTTCCTACAGGCAAGACTTCGTTTCAGGTAAGGGCAGTCACTTTTCTGCGCAAACGAACTACATCGTTCATGAAGCTCACACGTTTCTCATCTTAACTGACAAGCATTGGATGTTAGATGGTCAGTGCTTTGTATCAGTTTCAGAAGCAGATTTGGACTACATATGGTCCATATGTGTAGGAAACACCGTTCTTTTGTTCCGGGCACACTCAGATTTCCTGCTGTATTAGAGACTCTACAAAGCAAGAGTGTGCTTCTCGCTCTAAAGCAGAGTGTGATCCATGGATGAGAACTATGCTGTGTGTTTCCCTTCAGAAATGGAGTTAAATCCCAGGCTCTGTGTCTTCCTACAAGCAAGACTTCGTTTCAGGTAAGGGCAGTCACTTTTCAGCTCAAACGAACTACATCGTTCACTGAGCTCACACATTTCTCATCTTAACAGACAAGCATTGGTTGTTAGAGGACCAGTGCTTTGTATCAGTTTCAGAAGCAGAGTTGGACTATATAATGTCCGTATGTGTAGGAAACACCGCTCTTTTCTTCTGTGCACACTCAGATTTCCTGCTGTGTTAGAGACTCCAGAAAGCTAGAGTGTGCTTCTCGCTCTAAAGCAGAGTGTGATCTATGGATGAGAACTATGCTGTGTGTTTCCCTTCAGAAATGGACTTAAATCCCAGGCTCTGTGTCTTACTACAAGCAAGACTTCGTTTCAGGTAAGGGCAGTCACTTTTCTGCTCAAATGAACTACATCATTCACGAAGCTCACACGTTTCTCATCTTAATTGACAAGCATTGGATGTTAGAGGACCAGTGCTTTGTATCAGTTTCAGAAGAAGAGTTGGACTAGATATGGTCCATATGTGTAGGAAACACCGTTCTTTCGTTCT
This sequence comes from Onychomys leucogaster, assembly GCA_949786385.1. NCBI lineage: Eukaryota > Metazoa > Chordata > Mammalia > Rodentia > Cricetidae > Onychomys > Onychomys leucogaster. The sequence continues at coordinate 1,115,601 of CATKUP010000018.1, read as the reverse complement.
GGGCACACTCAGGTTTCCTGCTGTATTAGAAATTCTGAAAGCAAGAGCGTGCTTCTTGCTCTAAAGCAGAGTGTGATCCATGGATGAAAACTATGCTGTGTGTTTCCCTTCAGAAATGGACTTAAATCCCAGCCTCTGTGTCTTACTACAAGCAAGACTTCGTTTCAGGTAAGGGCAGTCACTTTTCAGTTCAAAGGAACTACATCATTCACAAAGCTCAAACGTTTCTCATCTTAACTGACAAGCATTGGATATTAGAGGGCCAGTGCATTGTATCAGTTTCAGAAGAAGATTAGGACTACATATAGTCCGTATGTGTAGGAAACACCGTTCTTTTGTTCTGGGCACAATCAGATTTCCTGCTCTATTAGAGACTCTAGAAAGCAAGAGTGTGCTTCTTGCTCTAAAGCAGTGTGTGATCCATGGATGAGAACTATGCTGTGTGTTTCCCTTCAGAAAGGGAGTTAAATCCCAGGCTCTGTGTCTTCCTACAGGCAAGACTTCGTGTCAGGTAAGGGCAGTCACTTTTCAGTTCAAAGGATCTACATCATTCACAAAGCTCAGACGTTTCTCATCTTAACTGACAAACACTGGATGTTAGAAGACCTGTGCATTCTATCAGTTTCAGAAGAAGATTTGGACTACATATAGTCCGTATGTGTAGGAAACACCGTTCTTTTGTTCTGGGCACACTCATATTTCCTGCTGTCTTAGAGACTCTAGAAAGCAAGAGTGTGCTTCTTGCTCTAAAGCAGAGTGTGATCCATGGATGAGAACTATGCTGTGTGCTTGACTTCAGAAATGGAGTTAAATCCCAGGCTCTGAGTCTTCCTACAGGCAAGACTTCGTTTCAGGTAAGGGCAGTCACTTTTCTGCTCAAACTAACTACATCATTTTCGAAGCTCACACGTTTCTCATCTTAACTGACAAGCATTGGATGTTAGAGGGTCAGTGCTTTGTATCAGTTTCAGAAGCAGATTTGGACTACATATGGTCCATATGTGTAGGAAACACCGTTCTTTTGTTCTGGGCACACTCAGATTTCCTGCTGTCTTAGAGACTCTAGAAAGCTAGAGTGTGCTTCTCGCTCTAAAGCAGAGTGTGATCCATGGATGAGAACTATGCTGTGTGTTTCCCTTCAGAAATGGACTTAAATCCCAGCCTCTGTGTCTTACTACAAGCAAGACTTCGTTTCAGGTAAGGGCAGTCACTTTTCAGTTCAAAGGAACTACATCATTCACAAAGCTCAAACGTTTCTCATCTTAACTGACAAGCATTGGATATTAGAGGGCCAGTGCATTGTATCAGTTTCAGAAGAAGATTAGGACTACATATAGTCCGTATGTGTAGGAAACACCGTTCTTTTGTTCTGGGCACAATCAGATTTCCTGCTCTATTAGAGACTCTAGAAAGCAAGACCGTGCTTCTTGCTCTAAAGCAGAGTGTGATCCATGGATGAGAACTATGCTGTGTGTTTCCCTTCAGAAAGGGAGTTAAATCCCAGGCTCTGTGTCTTCCTACAGGCAAGACTTCGTTTCAGGTAAGGGCAGTCACTTTTCAGTTCAAAGGATCTACATCATTCACAAAGCTCAGACGTTTCTCATCTTAACTGACAAGCACTGGATGTTAGAAGACCAGTGCATTCTATCAGTTTCAGAAGAAGATTTGGACTACATATAGTCCGTATGTGTAGGAAACACCGTTCTTTTGTTCTGGGCACACTCATATTTCCTGCTGTCTTAGAGACTCTAGAAAGCAAGAGTGTGCTTCTTGCTCTAAAGCAGAGTGTGATCCATGGATGAGAACTATGCTGTGTGCTTGACTTCAGAAATGGAGTTAAATCCCAGGCTCTGAGTCTTCCTACAGGCAAGACTTCGTTTCAGGTAAGGGCAGTCACTTTTCTGCGCAAACGAACTACATCGTTCATGAAGCTCACACGTTTCTCATCTTAACTGACAAGCATTGGATGTTAGATGGTCAGTGCTTTGTATCAGTTTCAGAAGCAGATTTGGACTACATATGGTCCATATGTGTAGGAAACACCGTTCTTTTGTTCCGGGCACACTCAGATTTCCTGCTGTATTAGAGACTCTACAAAGCAAGAGTGTGCTTCTCGCTCTAAAGCAGAGTGTGATCCATGGATGAGAACTATGCTGTGTGTTTCCCTTCAGAAATGGAGTTAAATCCCAGGCTCTGTGTCTTCCTACACACAAGACTTCGTTTCAGGTAAGGGCAGTCACTTTTCAGCTCAAACGAACTACATCGTTCACTGAGCTCACACATTTCTCATCTTAACAGACAAGCATTGGTTGTTAGAGGACCAGTGCTTTGTATCAGTTTCAGAAGCAGAGTTGGACTATATAATGTCCGTATGTGTAGGAAACACCGCTCTTTTCTTCTGTGCACACTCAGATTTCCTGCTGTGTTAGAGACTCCAGAAAGCTAGAGTGTGCTTCTCGCTCTAAAGCAGAGTGTGATCTATGGATGAGAACTATGCTGTGTGTTTCCCTTCAGAAATGGACTTAAATCCCAGGCTCTGTGTCTTACTACAAGCAAGACTTCGTTTCAGGTAAGGGCAGTCACTTTTCTGCTCAAATGAACTACATCATTCACGAAGCTCACACGTTTCTCATCTTAATTGACAAGCATTGGATGTTAGAGGACCAGTGCTTTGTATCAGTTTCAGAAGAAGAGTTGGACTAGATATGGTCCATATGTGTAGGAAACACCGTTCTTTCGTTCTGGGCACACTCAGGTTTCCTGCTGTATTAGAAATTCTGAAAGCAAGAGCGTGCTTCTTGCTCTAAAGCAGAGTGTGATCCATGGATGAAAACTATGCTGTGTGTTTCCCTTCAGAAATGGAGTTAAATCCCAGGCACTGTGTCTTCCTACAAGCAAGACTTCGTTTCAGGTAAGGGCAGTCACTTTTCAGCTCAAACAAACTACATCGTTCACTGAGCTCACACATTTCTCATCTTAACAGACAAGCATTGGATGTTAGAGGACAAGTGCTTTGTATCAGTTTCAGAAGAAGAGTTGGACTAGATATGGTCCGTATGTGTAGGAAACACCGTTCTTTTGTTCTGGGCACACTCAGATTTCCTGCTGTCTTAGAGACTCTAGAAAGCTAGAGTGTGCTTCTCGCTCTAAAGCAGAGTGTGATCCATGGATGAGAACTATGCTGTGTGTTTCCCTTCAGAAAGGGAGTTAAATCCCAGGTTCTGTGTCTTCCTACAGGCAAGACTTCGTGTCAGGTAAGGGCAGTCACTTTTCAGTTCAAAGGAACTACATCATTCACAAAGCTCAAACGTTTCTCATCTTAACTGACAAGCACTGGATGTTAGAAGACCAGTGCATTGTATCAGTTTCAGAAGAAGATTAGGACTACATATAGTCCGTATGTGTAGGAAACACCGTTCTTTTCTTCTGGGCACAATCAGATTTCCTGCTCTATTAGAGACTCTAGAAAGCAAGAGTGTGCTTCTTGCTCTAAAGCAGAGTGTGATCCATGGATGAGAACTATGCTGTGTGCTTGACTTCAGAAATGGAGTTAAATCCCAGGCTCTGAGTCTTCCTACAGGCAAGACTTCGTTTCAGGTAAGGGCAGTCACTTTTCTGCGCAAACGAACTACATCGTTCATGAAGCTCACACGTTTCTCATCTTAACTGACAAGCATTGGATGTTAGAAGACCAGTGCATTCTATCAGTTTCAGAAGAAGATTTGGACTACATATGGTCCATATGTGTAGGAAACACCGTTCTTTTGTTCCGGGCACACTCAGATTTCCTGCTGTATTAGAGACTCTACAAAGCAAGAGTGTGCTTCTCGCTCTAAAGCAGAGTGTGATCCATGGATGAGAACTATGCTGTGTGTTTCCCTTCAGAAATGGAGTTAAATCCCAGGCTCTGTGTCTTCCTACAAGCAAGACTTCGTTTCAGGTAAGGGCAGTCACTTTTCAGCTCAAACGAACTACATCGTTCACTGAGCTCACACATTTCTCATCTTAACAGACAAGCATTGGTTGTTAGAGGACCAGTGCTTTGTATCAGTTTCAGAAGCAGAGTTGGACTATATAATGTCCGTATGTGTAGGAAACACCGCTCTTTTCTTCTGTGCACACTCAGATTTCCTGCTGTGTTAGAGACTCCAGAAAGCTAGAGTGTGCTTCTCGCTCTAAAGCAGAGTGTGATCTATGGATGAGAACTATGCTGTGTGTTTCCCTTCAGAAATGGACTTAAATCCCAGGCTCTGTGTCTTACTACAAGCAAGACTTCGTTTCAGGTAAGGGCAGTCACTTTTCTGCTCAAATGAACTACATCATTCACGAAGCTCACACGTTTCTCATCTTAATTGACAAGCATTGGATGTTAGAGGACCAGTGCTTTGTATCAGTTTCAGAAGAAGAGTTGGACTAGATATGGTCCATATGTGTAGGAAACACCGTTCTTTCGTTCTGGGCACACTCAGGTTTCCTGCTGTATTAGAAATTCTGAAAGCAAGAGCGTGCTTCTTGCTCTAAAGCAGAGTGTGATCCATGGATGAAAACTATGCTGTGTGTTTCCCTTCAGAAATGGACTTAAATCCCAGCCTCTGTGTCTTACTACAAGCAAGACTTCGTTTCAGGTAAGGGCAGTCACTTTTCAGTTCAAAGGAACTACATCATTCACAAAGCTCAAACGTTTCTCATCTTAACTGACAAGCATTGGATATTAGAGGGCCAGTGCATTGTATCAGTTTCAGAAGAAGATTAGGACTACATATAGTCCGTATGTGTAGGAAACACCGTTCTTTTGTTCTGGGCACAATCAGATTTCCTGCTCTATTAGAGACTCTAGAAAGCAAGAGTGTGCTTCTTGCTCTAAAGCAGAGTGTGATCCATGGATGAGAACTATGCTGTGTGTTTCCCTTCAGAAAGGGAGTTAAATCCCAGGCTCTGTGTCTTCCTACAGGCAAGACTTCGTGTCAGGTAAGGGCAGTCACTTTTCAGTTCAAAGGATCTACATCATTCACAAAGCTCAGACGTTTCTCATCTTAACTGACAAACACTGGATGTTAGAAGACCTGTGCATTCTATCAGTTTCAGAAGAAGATTTGGACTACATATAGTCCGTATGTGTAGGAAACACCGTTCTTTTGTTCTGGGCACACTCATATTTCCTGCTGTCTTAGAGACTCTAGAAAGCAAGAGTGTGCTTCTTGCTCTAAAGCAGAGTGTGATCCATGGATGAGAACTATGCTGTGTGCTTGACTTCAGAAATGGAGTTAAATCCCAGGCTCTGAGTCTTCCTACAGGCAAGACTTCGTTTCAGGTAAGGGCAGTCACTTTTCTGCTCAAACTAACTACATCATTTTCGAAGCTCACACGTTTCTCATCTTAACTGACAAGCATTGGATGTTAGAGGGTCAGTGCTTTGTATCAGTTTCAGAAGCAGATTTGGACTACATATGGTCCATATGTGTAGGAAACACCGTTCTTTTGTTCTGGGCACACTCAGATTTCCTGCTGTCTTAGAGACTCTAGAAAGCTAGAGTGTGCTTCTCGCTCTAAAGCAGAGTGTGATCCATGGATGAGAACTATGCTGTGTGTTTCCCTTCAGAAATGGACTTAAATCCCAGCCTCTGTGTCTTACTACAAGCAAGACTTCGTTTCAGGTAAGGGCAGTCACTTTTCTGCTCAAATGACTACATCATTCACAAAGCTCAAACGTTTCTCATCTTAACTGACAAGCATTGGATATTAGAGGGCCAGTGCATTGTATCAGTTTCAGAAGAAGATTAGGACTACATATAGTCCGTATGTGTAGGAAACACCGTTCTTTTGTTCTGGGCACAATCAGATTTCCTGCTCTATTAGAGACTCTAGAAAGCAAGACCGTGCTTCTTGCTCTAAAGCAGAGTGTGATCCATGGATGAGAACTATGCTGTGTGTTTCCCTTCAGAAAGGGAGTTAAATCCCAGGCTCTGTGTCTTCCTACAGGCAAGACTTCGTTTCAGGTAAGGGCAGTCACTTTTCAGTTCAAAGGATCTACATCATTCACAAAGCTCAGACGTTTCTCATCTTAACTGACAAGCACTGGATGTTAGAAGACCAGTGCATTCTATCAGTTTCAGAAGAAGATTTGGACTACATATAGTCCGTATGTGTAGGAAACACCGTTCTTTTGTTCTGGGCACACTCATATTTCCTGCTGTCTTAGAGACTCTATAAGCAAGAGTGTGCTTCTTGCTCTAAAGCAGAGTGTGATCCATGGATGAGAACTATGCTGTGTGCTTGACTTCAGAAATGGAGTTAAATCCCAGGCTCTGAGTCTTCCTACAGGCAAGACTTCGTTTCAGGTAAGGGCAGTCACTTTTCTGCGCAAACGAACTACATCGTTCATGAAGCTCACACGTTTCTCATCTTAACTGACAAGCATTGGATGTTAGATGGTCAGTGCTTTGTATCAGTTTCAGAAGCAGATTTGGACTACATATGGTCCATATGTGTAGGAAACACCGTTCTTTTGTTCCGGGCACACTCAGATTTCCTGCTGTATTAGAGACTCTACAAAGCAAGAGTGTGCTTCTCGCTCTAAAGCAGAGTGTGATCCATGGATGAGAACTATGCTGTGTGTTTCCCTTCAGAAATGGAGTTAAATCCCAGGCTCTGTGTCTTCCTACACAGAAGACTTCGTTTCAGGTAAGGGCAGTCACTTTTCAGCTCAAACGAACTACATCGTTCACTGAGCTCACACATTTCTCATCTTAACAGACAAGCATTGGTTGTTAGAGGACCAGTGCTTTGTATCAGTTTCAGAAGCAGAGTTGGACTATATAATGTCCGTATGTGTAGGAAACACCGCTCTTTTCTTCTGTGCACACTCAGATTTCCTGCTGTGTTAGAGACTCCAGAAAGCTAGAGTGTGCTTCTCGCTCTAAAGCAGAGTGTGATCTATGGATGAGAACTATGCTGTGTGTTTCCCTTCAGAAATGGACTTAAATCCCAGGCTCTGTGTCTTACTACAAGCAAGACTTCGTTTCAGGTAAGGGCAGTCACTTTTCTGCTCAAATGAACTACATCATTCACGAAGCTCACACGTTTCTCATCTTAATTGACAAGCATTGGATGTTAGAGGACCAGTGCTTTGTATCAGTTTCAGAAGAAGAGTTGGACTAGATATGGTCCATATGTGTAGGAAACACCGTTCTTTCGTTCTGGGCACACTCAGGTTTCCTGCTGTATTAGAAATTCTGAAAGCAAGAGCGTGCTTCTTGCTCTAAAGCAGAGTGTGATCCATGGATGAAAACTATGCTGTGTGTTTCCCTTCAGAAATGGAGTTAAATCCCAGGCACTGTGTCTTCCTACAAGCAAGACTTCGTTTCAGGTAAGGGCAGTCACTTTTCAGCTCAAACAAACTACATCGTTCACTGAGCTCACACATTTCTCATCTTAACAGACAAGCATTGGATGTTAGAGGACAAGTGCTTTGTATCAGTTTCAGAAGAAGAGTTGGACTAGATATGGTCCGTATGTGTAGGAAACACCGTTCTTTTGTTCTGGGCACACTCAGATTTCCTGCTGTCTTAGAGACTCTAGAAAGCTAGAGTGTGCTTCTCGCTCTAAAGCAGAGTGTGATCCATGGATGAGAACTATGCTGTGTGTTTCCCTTCAGAAATGGACTTAAATCCCAGCCTCTGTGTCTTACTACAAGCAAGACTTCGTTTCAGGTAAGGGCAGTCACTTTTCAGTTCAAAGGAACTACATCATTCACAAAGCTCAAACGTTTCTCATCTTAACTGACAAGCATTGGATATTAGATTGCCAGTGCATTGTATCAGTTTCAGAAGAAGATTAGGACTACATATAGTCCGTATGTGTAGGAAACACCGTTCTTTTCTTCTGGGCACAATCAGATTTCCTGCTCTATTAGAGACTCTAGAAAGCAAGAGTGTGCTTCTTGCTCTAAAGCAGAGTGTGATCCATGGATGAGAACTATGCTGTGTGCTTGACTTCAGAAATGGAGTTAAATCCCAGGCTCTGAGTCTTCCTACAGGCAAGACTTCGTTTCAGGTAAGGGCAGTCACTTTTCAGCTCAAACGAACTACATCGTTCACTGAGCTCACACATTTATCATCTTAACAGACAAGCATTGGTTGTTAGAGGACCAGTGCTTTGTATCAGTTTCAGAAGCAGAGTTGGACTATATAATGTCCGTATGTGTAGGAAACACCGCTCTTTTCTTCTGTGCACACTGAGATTTCCTGCTGTGTTAGAGACTCCAGAAAGCTAGAGTGTGCCTCTCGCTCTAAAGCAGAGTGTGATCTATGGATGAGAACTATGCTGTGTGTTTCCCTTCAGAAATGGACTTAAATCCCAGGCTCTGTGTCTTACTACAAGCAAGACTTCGTTTCAGGTTAGGGCAGTCACTTTTCTGCTCAAATGAACTACATCATTCACGAAGCTCACACGTTTCTCATCTTAATTGACAAGCATTGGATGTTAGAGGACCAGTGCTTTGTATCAGTTTCAGAAGAAGAGTTGGACTAGATATGGTCCATATGTGTAGGAAACACCGTTCTTTCGTTCTGGGCACACTCAGGTTCCCTGCTGTATTAGAAATTCTGAAAGCAAGAGCGTGCTTCTTGCTCTAAAGCAGAGTGTGATCCATGGATGAAAACTATGCTGTGTGTTTCCCTTCAGAAATGGAGTTAAATCCCAGGCACTGTGTCTTCCTACAAGCAAGACTTCGTTTCAGGTAAGGGCAGTCACTTTTCAGCTCAAACAAACTACATCGTTCACTGAGCTCACACATTTCTCATCTTAACAGACAAGCATTGGATGTTAGAGGACAAGTGCTTTGTATCAGTTTCAGAAGAAGAGTTGGACTAGATATGGTCCGTATGTGTAGGAAACACCGTTCTTTTGTTCTGGGCACACTCAGATTTCCTGCTGTCTTAGAGACTCTAGAAAGCCAGAGTGTGCTTCTCGCTCTAAAGCAGAGTGTGGTCCATGGATGAGAACTATGCTGTGTGTTTCCCTTCAGAAATGGACTTAAATCCCAGCCTCTGTGTCTTACTACAAGCAAGACTTCGTTTCAGGTAAGGGCAGTCACTTTTCAGTTCAAAGGAACTACATCATTCACAAAGCTCAAACGTTTCTCATCTTAACTGACAAGCATTGGATATTAGAGGGCCAGTGCATTGTATCAGTTTCAGAAGAAGATTAGGACTACATATAGTCCGTATGTGTAGGAAACACCGTTCTTTTGTTCTGGGCACAATCAGATTTCCTGCTCTATTAGAGACTCTAGAAAGCAAGACCGTGATTCTTGCTCTAAAGCAGAGTGTGATCCATGGATGAGAACTATGCTGTGTGTTTCCCTTCAGAAAGGGAGTTAAATCCCAGGCTCTGTGTCTTCCTACAGGCAAGACTTCGTTTCAGGTAAGGGCAGTCACTTTTCAGTTCAAAGGATCTACATCATTCACAAAGCTCAGACGTATCTCATCTTAACTGACAAGCACTGGATGTTAGAAGACCAGTGCATTCTATCAGTTTCAGAAGAAGATTTGGACTACATATAGTCCGTATGTGTAGGAAACACAGTTCTTTTGTTCTGGGCACACTCATATTTCCTGCTGTCTTAGAGACTCTAGAAAGCAAGAGTGTGCTTCTTGCTCTAAAGCAGAGTGTGATCCATGGATGAGAACTATGCTGTGTGCTTGACTTCAGAAATGGAGTTAAATCCCAGGCTCTGAGTCTTCCTACAGGCAAGACTTCGTTTCAGGTAAGGGCAGTCACTTTTCTGCTCAAATGAACTACATCATTCACGAAGCTCACACGTTTCTCATCTTAATTGACAAGCATTGGATGTTAGAGGACCAGTGCTTTGTATCAGTTTCAGAAGAAGTGTTGGACTAGATAAGGTCCATATGTGTAGGAAACACCGTTCTTTTGTTCTGGGCACACTCAGATTTCCTGCTGTATTAGAAATTCTATAAAGCAAGAGCGTGCTTCTTGGTCTAAAGCAGAGTGTGATCCATGGATGAGAACTATGCTGTGTGTTTCCCTTCAGAAATGGAGTTAAATCCCAGGCTCTGTGTCTTCCTACAAGCAAGACTTCGTTTCAGGTAAGGGCAGTCACTTTTCAGCTCAAACGAACTACATCGTTCACTGAGCTCACACATTTCTCATCTTAACAGACAAGCATTGGTTGTTAGAGGACCAGTGCTTTGTATCAGTTTCAGAAGCAGAGTTGGACTATATAATGTCCGTATGTGTAGGAAACACCGCTCTTTTCTTCTGAGCACACTCAGATTTCCTGCTGTGTTAGAGACTCCAAAAAGCTAGAGTGTGCTTCTCGCTCTAAAGCAGAGTGTGATACATGGATGAGAACTATGCTGTGTGTTTCCCTTCAGAAATGGACTTAAATCCCAGGCTCTGTGTCTTACTACAAGCAAGACTTCGTTTCAGGTAAGGGCAGTCACTTTTCTGCTCAAATGAACTACATCATTCACGAAGCTCACACGTTTCACATCTTAATTGACAAGCATTGGATGTTAGAGGACCAGTGCTTTGTATCAGTTTCAGAAGAAGAGTTGGACTAGATATGGTCCATATGTGTAGGAAACACCGTTCTTTCGTTCTGGGCACACTCAGATTTCCTGCTTTATTAGAAATTCTGAAAGCAAGAGCGTGCTTCTTGCTCTAAAGCAGAGTGTGATCCATGGATGAAAACTATGCTGTGTGTTTCCCTTCAGAAATGGAGTTAAATCCCAGGCTCTGTGTCTTACTACAAGCAAGACTTCGTTTCAGGTAAGGGCAGTCACTTTTCAGCTCAAACGAACTACATCGTTCACTGAGCTCACACATTTCTCATCTTAACAGACAAGCATTGGATGTTAGAGGACAAGTGCTTTGTATCAGTTTCAGAAGAAGAGTTGGACTAGATATGGTCCGTATGTGTAGGAAACACCGTTCTTTTGTTCTCAGCACACTCACGTTTCCTGCTGTCTTAGATACTCTAGAAAGCAAGAGCGTGCTTCTTGCTCTAAAGCAGATTTTGATCCATGGATGAGAACTATGCTGTGTGTTTCACTTCAGAAATGGACTTAAATCCCAGGCTCTGTGTCTTACTACAAGCAAGACTTCGTTTCAGATAAGGGCAGTCACTTTTCTGCTCAAATGAACTACATCATTCACGAAGCTCACACGTTTCTCATCTTAAGTGACAAGCATTGGATGGTAGAGGACCAGTACTTTGTATCAGTTTCAGAAGAAGAGTTGGACTAGATATGGTCCATATGTGTAGGAAACACCGTTCTTTTGTTCTGGGCACACTCAGATTTCCTGCTTTATTAGAAATTCTAGAAAGTAAGAGCGTGCTTCTCGCTCTAAAGCAGAGTGTGATCAATGGATGATTACACTGCTGTGTGTTTTACTTCAGAAATGGAGTTAAATCCCAGGCTCTGAGTCTTCCTACAAGCAAGACTTAAATTCAGGTAAGGGCAGTCACTTATCTGCTCAAACGAACTACATCGTTCACGAAGCTCACACGTTTCTCATCTTAACTGACAAGCATTGGATGTTAGAGGGTCAGTGCTTTGTATCAATTTCAGAAGCAGATTTGGACTACATATGGTCCATATGTGTAGGAAACACCGTTCTTTTGTTCTGGGCACACTCAGATTTCCTGCTGTATTAGGGAGTCTAGAAAGCTAGAGTGTGCTTCTCGCTCTAAAGCAGAGTGTGATCCATGGATGAGAACTATGCTGTGTGTTTCCCTTCAGAAATGGACTTAAATCCTAGGCTCTGTGTCTTACTACAAGCAAGACTTCGTTTCAGGTAAGGGCAGTCACTTTTCAGGTAAAGGAACTACATCATTCACAAAGCTCACACGATACTCATCTTAACTGACAAGCAGTGGATGTTAGAGGACCAGTGCATTCTATAAGTTTCAGAAGAAGATTTGAACTACATATAGTCCGTATGTGTAGGAAACACCGTTCTTTTGTTCTGGGCACACTCAGATTTCCTGCTCTCTTAGAGACTCTAGAAAGCAAGAGTGTGCTTCTTGCTCTAAAGCAGAGTGTGATCCATGGATGAGAACTATGCTGTGTGCTTGACTTCAGAAATGGAGTTAAATCCCAGGCTCTGAGTCTTCCTACAGGCAAGACTTCGTTTCAGATAAGGGCAGTCACTTTTCTGCTCAAACGAACTACATCGTTCATGAAGCTCACCCGTTTCTCATCTTAATTGACAAGCAATGGATGTTAGATGGTCAGTGCTTTGTATCAGTTTCAGAAGCAGATTTGGACTACATATGGTCCATATGTGTAGGAAACACCGTTCTTTTGTTCCGGGCACACTCAGATTTCCTGCTGCATTAGAGACTCTACAAAGCAAGAGTGTGCTTCTCGCTCTAAAGCAGAGTGTAATCCATGGATGAGAACTATGCTGTGTGTTTCCCTTCAGAAATGGACTTAAATCCCAGGCTCTGTGTCTTACTACAATCAAGACTTCGTTTCAGGTAAGGGCAGTCACCTTTCTGCTCAAATGAACTACATCATTCACGAAGCTCACACGTTTCTCATCTTAATTGACAAGCATTGGATGTTAGAGTACCAGTGCTTTGTATCAGTTTCAGAAGAAGAGTTGGACTAGATATGGTCCATATGTGTAGGAAACACCGTTCTTTTGTTCTGGGCACACTCAGATTTCCTGCTGTATTAGAGACTCTAGAAAGCAAGAGCGTGCTTCTTGGTCTAAAGCAGAGTGTGATCCATGGATGAGAACTATGCTGTGTGTTTCCCTTCAGAAATGGACTTAAATCCCAGGCTCTGTGTCTTACTACAAGCAAGACTTCGTTTCAGGTAAGGGCAGTCACTTTTCTGCTCAAATGAACTACATCATTCCAAAGCTCACAGGTTTCTCATCTTAACTGACAAGCACTGGATGTTAGAGGAAAAGTGCATTCTATCAGTTTCAGAAGAAGATTTGGACTACATATAGTCCATATGTGAAGGAAACACCGTTCTTTTGTTCTGGGCACACTCAGATTTCCTGCTGTCTTAGAGACCCTAGAAAGCAAGAGTATGCTTCTTGCCCTAAAGCAGAGTGTGATCCATGGATGAGAACTATGCTGTGTGTTTCCCTTCAGAAATGGACTTAAATCCCAGGCTCTGTGTCTTACTACAAGCAAGACTTCGTTTCAGGTAAGGGCAGTCACTTTTCTGCTCAAATGAACTACATCATTCACGAAGCTCACACGTTTCTCATCTTAATTGACAAGCATTGGATGTTAGAGGACCAGTGCTTTGTATCAGTTTCAGAAGAAGAGTTGGACTAGATATGGTCCATATGTGTAGGAAACACCGTTCTTTTGTTCTGGGCACACTCAGATTTCCTGCTGTATTAGAAATTCTGAAAGCAAGAGCATGCTTCTTGCTCTAAAGCAGAGTGTGATCCATGGATGAGAACTATGCTGTGTGCTTGACTTCAGAAATGGAGTTAAATCCCAGGCTCTGTGTCTTCCTACAGGCAAGACTTCGTTTCAGGTAAGGGCAGTCACTTTTCTGCTCAAACTAACTACATCGTTTTCGAAGCTCACACATTTCTCATCTTAACTGACAAGCATTGGTTGTTAGAGGGTCAGTGCTTTGTATCAGTTTCAGAAGCAGATTTGGACTACATATGGTCCATATGTGTAGGAAACACCGTTCTTTTGTTCTGGGCACACTCAGATTTCCTGCTGTCTTAGAGACTCTAGAAAGCTAGAGTGTGCTTCTCGCTCTAAAGCAGAGTGTGATCCATGGATGAGAACTATGCTGTGTGTTTCCCTTCAGAAATGGACTTAAATCCCAGGCTCTGTGTCTTACTACAAGCAAGACTTCGTTTCAGGTAAGGGCAGTCACTTTTCAGTTCAAAGGAACTACATCATTCACAAAGCTCACACGTTTCTCATCTTAAATGACAAGCATTGGATATTAGAGGACCAGTGCATTGTATCAGTTTCAGAAGAAGATTAGGACTACATATAGTCCGTATGTGTAGGAAACACCGTTCTTTTGTTCTGGGCACAATCAGATTTCCTGCTCTATTAGAGACTCTAGAAAGCAAGACCGTGCTTCTTGCTCGAAAGCAGAGTGTGATCCATGGATGAGAACTATGCTGTGTGTTTCCCTTCAGAAATGGAGTTAAATCCCAGGCTCTGTGTCTTCCTACAGGCAAGACGTCGTTTCAAGTAAGGGCAGTCACTTTTCAGTTCAAAGGATCTACATCATTCACAAAGCTCACACGTTTCTCATCTTAATTGACAAGCACTGGATGTTAGAAGACCAGTGCATTCTATCAGTTTCAGAAGCAGATTTGGACTACATGTGGTCCATATGTGTAGGAAACACCGTTCTTTTGTTCTGGGAACACTCAGATTTCCTGCTGTCTTAGAGACTCTTGAAAGCTAGAGTGTGCTTCTCGCTCTAAAGCAGAGTGTGATCCATGGATGAGAACTATGCTGTGTGTTTCCCTTCAGAAATGGACTTAAATCCCAGGCATGTGTCTTACTACAAGCATGACTTCGTTTCAGGTAAGGGCAGTCACTTTTTAGTTCAAAGGAACTACATCATTCACAAAGCTCACACGTTTCTCATCTTAACTGACAAGCACTGGATGTTAGAGGACCAGTGCATTCTATCAGTTTCAGAAGAAGATTTGGACTACATATAGTCCATATGTGTAGGAAACACCGTTCTTTTGTTCTGGGCACACTCAGATTTCCTGCTGTCTTAGAGACTCTAGAAAGCAAGAGTGTGCTTCTTGCTCTAAAGCAGAGTGTGATACATGGATGAGAACTATGCTGTGTGCTTGACTTCAGAAATGGAGTTAAATCCCATGCTCTGAGTCTTCCTACAGGCAAGACTTCGTTTCAGGTAAGGGCAGTCACTTTTATCCTCAATGGAACTACATCGTTCATGAAGCTCACACGTTTCTCATCTTAACTGAAAAGCATTGGATGTTAGATGGTCAGTGCTTTGTATCAGTTTCAGAAGCAGATTTGGACTACATATGGTCCATATGTGTAGGAAACACCATTCTTTTGTTCCGGGCACACTCAGATTTCATGCTGTCTTAGAGACTCTAGAAAGCAAGAGTGTGCTTCTTGCTCTAAAGCAGAGTGTGATCCATGGATGAGAACTATGCTGTGTGCCTGACTTCAGAAGTGGAGTTAAATCCCAGGCTCTGAGTCTTCCTACAGGCAAGACTTCGTTTCAGGTAAGGGCAGTCACTTTTATGCTCAAACGAACTACATCGTTCACGAAGCTCACACGTTTATCATCTTATCTGACAAGCATTGGATGTTAGAGGACCAGTGCATTCTATCAGTTTCAGAAGAAGGTTTGGACTACATATAGTCCGTATGTGTAGGAAACACCATTCTTTTGTTCTGGGCACACTCAGATTTCCTGCTGTATTAGAGAATCTAGGAAGCAAGAGCGTGCTTCTTGCTCTAAAGCAGAGTGTGATCCATGGATGAGAACTATGCTGTGTGTTTCCCTTCAGAAATGGAGTTAAATCCCAGGCTCTGTGTCTTCCTACAAGCAAGACTTCCTTTCAGGTAAGGGCAGTCACTTTTCTGCTCAAAGGAACTACATTGTTCACAAAGCTCACATGTTTCTCATCTTAACAGACAAGCATTGGATTTTAGAGGACCAGTGCTTTGTATCAGTTTCAGATTCAGAGTTGGACTATATAATGTCCTTAATTGTAGGAAACACCGTTCTTTTGTTCTCAGCACACTCACGTTTCCTGCTGTCTTAGAGACTCTAGAAAGCAAGAGCGTGCTTCTTGCTCTAAAGCAGAGTGTGATCAATGGATGATTACACTGCTGTGTGTTTTACTTCAGAAATGGAGTTAAATCCCAGGCTCTGAGTCTTCCTACATGCAAGACTTAAATTCAGGTAAGGGCTGTCACTTTTCTGCTCAAACTAACTACATCGTTCACGAAGCTCACACGTATCTCATCTTAACTGACAAGCATTGGATGTTATAGGGTCAGTGCTTTGTATCAGTTTCAGAAGCAGATTTGGACTAGATATGGTCCGTATGTGTAGGAAACACCGCTCTTTTGTTCTGTGCACACTCAGATTTCCTGCTGTGTTAGAGACTCTAGAAAGCTAGAGTGTGCTTCTCGCTCTAAAACAGAGTTTTATCCATGGAAAAGAACTATGCTGTGTGTTTCCCTTCAGAAATGGACTTAAATCCCAGGCTCTGTGTCTTCCTACAAGCAAGACTTCGTTTCAGGTAAGGGCAGTCACTTTTCAGCTCAAACGAACTACATCGTTCACTGAGCTCACACATTTCTCATCTTAACAGACAAGCATTGGATGTTAGACGACCAGTGCTTTGTATCAGTTTCAGAAGCAGAGTTGTACTAGATATGGTCCATATGTGTAGGAAACACCGTTCTTTTGTTCTCAGCACACTCACGTTTCCTGCTGTCTTAGAGAATCTAGAAAGCAAGAGCGTGTTTCTTGTTCTAAAGCAGAGTGTGATCAATGGATGAGACAATGCTGTGTGTTTCACTTGAGAATAGGAGTTAATTCCCAGGCTCTGAGTCTCCCTACAAGCAAGACTTCGTTTCAGGTAAGGGCAGTCACTTTTCTGCTGAAAGGAACTACATCGTTCACGAAGCTCACACGTTTCTCATCTTAACTGACAAGCATTGGATGTTAGAGGTCCAGTGCATTGTATCAGTTTCAGAAGAAGATTAGGACTACATATAGTCTGTATGTGTAGGAAACACCGTTCTTTTGTTCTGGGCACAATCAGATTTCTTGCTGTATTAGAGACTCTAGAAAGCAAGAGCGTGCTTCTTGCTCTAAAGCAGAGTGTGATCCATGGATGAGAACTATGCTGTGTGTTTCCCTTCAGAAATGGAGTTAAATCCCAGGCTCTGTGTCTTCCTACAGGCAAGACTTCGTTTCAGGTAAGGGCAGTCACTTTTCTGCTCAAACTAACTACATCGTTCACGAAGCTCACACATTTCTCATCTTAACTGACAAGCATTGGATGTTAGAATGTCAGTGCTTTGTATCAGTTTCAGAAGCAGATTTGGACTACATATGGTCCATATGTGTAGGAAACACCGTTCTTTTGTTCCGGGCACACTCAGATTTCCTGCTGTATTAGAAACTCTACAAAGCAAGAGTGTGCTTCTCGCTCTAAAGCAGAGTGTGATCCATGGATGAGAACTATGCTGTGTGTTTCCCTTCAGAAATGGAGTTAAATCCCAGGCTCTGTGTCTTACTACAAGCAAGACTTCGTTTCATGTAAGGGCAGTCACTTTTCAGTTCAAAGGAACTACATCATTCACAAAGCTCACACGTTTCTCATCTTAACTGACAAGCACTGGATGTTAGAGGACCAGTGCATTGTATCAGTTTCAGAAGAAGATTAGGACTACATATAGTCCGTATGTGTAGGAAACACCGTTCTTTTGTTCTGGGCACAATCAGATTTCCTGCTCTATTAGAGACTCTAGAAAGCAAGACCGTGCTTCTTGCTCTAAAGCAGAGTGTGATCCATGGATGAGAACTATGCTGTGTGTTTCCCTTCAGAAATGGAGTTAAATCCCAGGCTCTGTGTCTTCCTACAAGCAAGACTTCGTTTCAGGTAAGGGCAGTCACTTTTCAGCTCAAACGAACTACATCGTTCACTGAGCTCACACATTTCTCATCTTAACAGACAAGCATTGGATGTTAGAGGACCAGTGCTTTGTATCAGTTTCAGAAGCAGAGTTGGACTATATAATGTCCGTATGTGTAGGAAACACTGCTCTTTTCTTCTGTGCACACTCAGATTTCCTGCTGTGTTAGAGACTCCAGAAAGCTAGACTGTGCTTCTCGCTCTAAAGCAGAGTGTGATCCATGGATGAGAACTATGCTGTGTGTTTCCCTTCAGAAATGGACTTAAATCCCAGGCTCTGTGTCTTACTACAAGCAAGACTTCGTTTCAGGTAAGGGCAGTCACTTTTCTGCTCAAATGAACTACATCATTCACGAAGCTCACACGTTTCTCATCTTAATTGACAAGCATTGGATGTTAGAGGACCAGTGCTTTGTATCAGTTTCAGAAGAAGAGTTGGACTAGATATGGTCCATATGTGTAGGAAACACCGTTCTTTTGTTCTGGGCACACTCAGATTTCCTGCTGTATTAGAAATTCTGAAAGCAAGAGCATGCTTCTTGCTCTAAAGCAGAGTGTGATCCATGGATGAGAACTATGCTGTGTGCTTGACTTCAGAAATGGAGTTAAATCCCAGGCTCTGTGTCTTCCTACAGGCAAGACTTCGTTTCAGGTAAGGGCAGTCACTTTTCTGCTCAAACTAACTACATCGTTTTCGAAGCTCACACATTTCTCATCTTAACTGACAAGCATTGGTTGTTAGAGGGTCAGTGCTTTGTATCAGTTTCAGAAGCAGATTTGGACTACATATGGTCCATATGTGTAGGAAACACCGTTCTTTTGTTCTGGGCACACTCAGATTTCCTGCTGTCTTAGAGACTCTAGAAAGCTAGAGTGTGCTTCTCGCTCTAAAGCAGAGTGTGATCCATGGATGAGAACTATGCTGTGTGTTTCCCTTCAGAAATGGACTTAAATCCCAGGCTCTGTGTCTTACTACAAGCAAGACTTCGTTTCAGGTAAGGGCAGTCACTTTTCAGTTCAAAGGAACTACATCATTCACAAAGCTCACACGTTTCTCATCTTAAATGACAATCATTGGATATTAGAGGACCAGTGCATTGTATCAGTTTCAGAAGAAGATTAGGACCTCATATAGTCCGTATGTGTAGGAAACACCGTTCTTTTGTTCTGGGCACAATCAGATTTCCTGCTCTATTAGAGACTCTAGAAAGCAAGACCGTGCTTCTTGCTCGAAAGCAGAGTGTGATCCATGGATGAGAACTATGCTGTGTGTTTCCCTTCAGAAATGGAGTTAAATCCCAGGCTCTGTGTCTTCCTACAGGCAAGACGTCGTTTCAAGTAAGGGCAGTCACTTTTCAGTTCAAAGGATCTACATCATTCACAAAGCTCACACGTTTCTCATCTTAATTGACAAGCACTGGATGTTAGAAGACCAGTGCATTCTATCAGTTTCAGAAGCAGATTTGGACTACATGTGGTCCATATGTGTAGGAAACACCGTTCTTTTGTTCTGGGAACACTCAGATTTCCTGCTGTCTTAGAGACTCTTGAAAGCTAGAGTGTGCTTCTCGCTCTAAAGCAGAGTGTGATCCATGGATGAGAACTATGCTGTGTGTTTCCCTTCAGAAATGGACTTAAATCCCAGGCATGTGTCTTACTACAAGCATGACTTCGTTTCAGGTAAGGGCAGTCACTTTTTAGTTCAAAGGAACTACATCATTCACAAAGCTCACACGTTTCTCATCTTAACTGACAAGCACTGGATGTTAGAGGACCAGTGCATTCTATCAGTTTCAGAAGAAGATTTGGACTACATATAGTCCATATGTGTAGGAAACACCGTTCTTTTGTTCTGGGCACACTCAGATTTCCTGCTGTCTTAGAGACTCTAGAAAGCAAGAGTGTGCTTCTTGCTCTAAAGCAGAGTGTGATACATGGATGAGAACTATGCTGTGTGCTTGACATCAGAAATGGAGTTAAATCCCATGCTCTGAGTCTTCCTACAGGCAAGACTTCGTTTCAGGTAAGGGCAGTCACTTTTCTCCTCAATGGAACTACATCGTTCATGAAGCTCACACGTTTCTCATCTTAACTGACAAGCATTGGATGTTAGATGGTCAGTGCTTTGTATCAGTTTCAGAAGCAGATTTGGACTACATATGGTCCATATGTGTAGGAAACACCATTCTTTTGTTCCGGGCACACTCAGATTTCATGCTGTCTTAGAGACTCTAGAAAGCAAGAGTGTGCTTCTTGCTCTAAAGCAGAGTGTGATCCATGGATGAGAACTATGCTGTGTGCCTGACTTCAGAAGTGGAGTTAAATCCCAGGCTCTGAGTCTTCCTACAGGCAAGACTTCGTTTCAGGTAAGGGCAGTCACTTTTCTGCTCAAACGAACTACATCGTTCACGAAGCTCACACGTTTATCATCTTATCTGACAAGCATTGGATGTTAGAGGACCAGTGCATTCTATCAGTTTCAGAAGAAGGTTTGGACTACATATAGTCCGTATGTGTAGGAAACACCATTCTTTTGTTCTGGGCACACTCAGATTTCCTGCTGTATTAGAGAATCTAGGAAGCAAGAGCGTGCTTCTTGCTCTAAAGCAGAGTGTGATCCATGGATGAGAACTATGCTGTGTGTTTCCCTTCAGAAATGGAGTTAAATCCCAGGCTCTGTGTCTTCCTACAAGCAAGAATTCCTTTCAGGTAAGGGCAGTCACTTTTCTGCTCAAAGGAACTACATTGTTCACGAAGCTCACATGTTTCTCATCTTAACAGACAAGCATTGGATTTTAGAGGACCAGTGCTTTGTATCAGTTTCAGATTCAGAGTTGGACTATATAATGTCCTTAATTGTAGGAAACACCGTTCTTTTGTTCTCAGCACACTCACGTTTCCTGCTGTCTTAGAGACTCTAGAAAGCAAGAGCGTGCTTCTTGCTCTAAAGCAGAGTGTGATCAATGGATGATTACACTGCTGTGTGTTTTACTTCAGAAATGGAGTTAAATCCCAGGCTCTGAGTCTTCCTACATGCAAGACTTAAATTCAGGTAAGGGCTGTCACTTTTCTGCTCAAACTAACTACATCGTTCACGAAGCTCACACGTATCTCATCTTAACTGACAAGCATTGGATGTTATAGGGTCAGTGCTTTGTATCAGTTTCAGAAGCAGATTTGGACTAGATATGGTCCGTATGTGTAGGAAACACCGCTCTTTTGTTCTGTGCACACTCAGATTTCCTGCTGTGTTAGAGACTCTAGAAAGCTAGAGTGTGCTTCTCGCTCTAAAACAGAGTTTTATCCATGGAAAAGAACTATGCTGTGTGTTTCCCTTCAGAAATGGACTTAAATCCCAGGCTCTGTGTCTTCCTACAAGCAAGACTTCGTTTCAGGTAAGGGCAGTCACTTTTCAGCTCAAACGAACTACATCGTTCACTGAGCTCACACATTTCTCATCTTAACAGACAAGCATTGGATGTTAGACGACCAGTGCTTTGTATCAGTTTCAGAAGCAGAGTTGTACTAGATATGGTCCATATGTGTAGGAAACACCGTTCTTTTGTTCTCAGCACACTCACGTTTCCTGCTGTCTTAGAGAATCTAGAAAGCAAGAGCGTGTTTCTTGTTCTAAAGCAGAGTGTGATCAATGGATGAGACAATGCTGTGTGTTTCACTTGAGAATAGGAGTTAATTCCCAGGCTCTGAGTCTCCCTACAAGCAAGACTTCGTTTCAGGTAAGGGTAGTCACTTTTCTGCTGAAAGGAACTACATCGTTCACGAAGCTCACACGTTTCTCATCTTAACTGACAAGCATTGGATGTTAGAGGTCCAGTGCATTGTATCAGTTTCAGAAGAAGATTAGGACTACATATAGTCTGTATGTGTAGGAAACACCGTTCTTTTGTTCTGGGCACAATCAGATTTCTTGCTGTATTAGAGACTCTAGAAAGCAAGAGCGTGCTTCTTGCTCTAAAGCAGAGTGTGATCCATGGATGAGAACTATGCTGTGTGTTTCCCTTCAGAAATGGAGTTAAATCCCAGGCTCTGTGTCTTCCTACAGGCAAGACTTCGTTTCAGGTAAGGGCAGTCACTTTTCTGCTCAAACTAACTACATCGTTCACGAAGCTCACACATTTCTCATCTTAACTGACAAGCATTGGATATTAGAGGGTCAGTGCTTTGTATCAGTTTCAGAAGCAGATTTGTACTACATATGGTCCATATGTGTAGGAAACACCGTTCTTTTTTTCTGGGCACACTCAGACTTCCTGCTGTATTAGAGAGTCTAGAAAGCTAGAGTGTGCTTCTCGCTCTAAAGTAGAGTGTGATCCATGGATGAGAACTATGCTGTGTGTTTCCCTTCAGAAATGGAGTTAAATCCCAGGCTCTGTGTCTTCCTACAGGCAAGACTTCGTTTCAGGTAAGGGCAGTCACTTTTCAGCTCAAACGAACTACATCGTTCACTGAGCTCACACATTTCTCATCTTAACAGACAAGCATTGGATGTTAGAGCACCAGTGCTTTGTATCAGTTTCAGATGTAGAGTTAGACTATATAATGTTCGTAATTGTAGGAAACACCGTTCTTTTGTTCTCAGCACACTCACGTTTCCTGCTGTCTTAGAGACTCTAGAAAGCATGAGCGTGCTTCTTGTTCTAAAGCAGAGTGTGATCAAGGGATGATTACACTGCTGTGTGTTTTACTTCAGAAATGGAGTTAAATCCCAGGCTCTGAGTCTTCCTACAAGCAAGACTTCAATTCAGGTAAGGGCAGTCACTTTTCTGCTCAAACGAAATACATCGTTCATGAAGCTCACACGTTTCTCATCTTAACTGACAAGCATTGGATGTTAGATGGTCAGTGCTTTGTATCAGTTTCAGAAGCAGATTTGGACTACATATGGTCCATATGTGTAGGAAACACCGTTCTTTTGTTCCAGGCACACTCAGATTTCCTGCTGTATTAGAGACTCTACAAAGCAAGAGTGTGCTTCTCGCTCTAAAGCAGAGTGTGATCCATGGATGAGAACTATGCTGTGTGTTTCCCTTCAGAAATGGACTTAAATCCCAGACTCTGTGTCTTACTACAAGCAAGACTTCGTTTCAGGTAAGGGCAGTCACATTTCTGCTCAAAAGAACTACATCATTCACAAAGCTCACACGTTTCTCATCTTAACTGACAAGCATTGGATGTTAGAGGACCAGTGCATTCTATCAGTTTCAGAAGAAGATTTGGACTACATATAGTCCATATGTGTAGGAAACAGAGTTCTTTTGTTCTGGGCACACTCAGATTTCCTGCTACTTAGAGACTCTAGAAAGCAAGAGCGTGCTTCTTGCTCTAAAGCAGAGTGTGATCCATTGATGAGAAGTATGCTGTATGTTTCCCTTCAAAAATGGAGTTAAATCCCAGACTCTGTGTCTTCCTACAGGCAAGACTTCGTTTCAGGTAAGGGCAGTCACTTTTCAGCTCAAACGAACTACATCGTTCACTGAGCTCACACATTTCTCATCTTAACAGACAAGCATTGGATGTTAGAGGACCAGTGCTTTGTATCAGTTTCAGAAGAAGAGTTGGACTAGATATTGTCCGTATGTGTAGGAAACACCGTTCTTTTGTTCTCAGCACACTCATGTTTCCTGCTGTCTTAGAGACTCTAGAAAGCAAGAGCGTGCTTCTTGTTCTAAAGCAGAGTGTCATCAATGGATGAGACAATGCTGTGTGTTTCACTTCAGAAATGGAGTTAAATCCCAGGCTCTGAGTCTCCCTACAAGCAAGACTTCGTTTCAGGTAAGGGCAGTCACTTTTCAGCTCAAACGAACTACATCTTTAACGAAGCTCACAAGTTTCTCATCTTAACTGACAAGCATTGGATGTTAGATGGTCAGTGCTTTGTATCAGTTTCAGAAGCAGATTTGGACTACATATGGTCCATATGTGTAGGAAACACCGTTCTTTTGTTCCGGACACACTCAAATTTCCTGCTGTATTAGAGACTCTACAAAGCAAGAGTGTGCTTCTCGCTCTAAAGCAGAGTGTGATCCTTGGATGAGAACTATGCTGTGTGTTTCCCTTCAGAAATGGAGTTAAATCCCAGGCTCTGTGTCTTCCTACAAGCAAGACTTCGTTTCATGTAAGGGAAGTCACTTTTCAGCTCAAACGAACTACATTGTTCACGAAGCTCACACGTTTCTCATCTTAACAGACAAGCATTGGATTTTAGAGGACCAGTGCTTTGTATCAGTTTCAGATCTAGAGTTGGACTATATAATGTCCGTAATTGTAGGAAACACCGTTCTTTTGTTCTCAGCACACTCACGTTTCCTGCTGTCTTAGAGACTCTAGAAAGCAAGAGCGTGCTTCTTATTCTAAAGCAGAGTGTGATCAAGGGATGATTACACTGCTGTGTGTTTTACTTCAGAAATGGAGTTAAATCCCAGGCTCTGAGTCTTCCTACAATCAAGACTTCAATTCAGGTAAGGGCAGTCACTTTTCTGCTCAAACGAAATACATCGTTCACAAAGCTCACACGTTTCTCATCTTAACTGACAAGCATTGGATGTTAGATGGTCAGTGCTTTGTATCAGTTTCAGAAGCAGATTTGGACTACATATGGTCCATATGTGTAGGAAACACCGTTCTTTTGTTCCAGGCACACTCAGATTTCCTGCTGTATTAGAGACTCTACAAAGCAAGAGTGTGCTTCTCGCTCTAAAGCAGAGTGTGATCCATGGATGAGAACTATGCTGTGTGTTTCCCTTCAGAAATGGACTTAAATCCCAGACTCTGTGTCTTACTACAAGCAAGACTTCGTTTCAGGTATGGGCAGTCACATTTCTGCTCAAAAGAATTACATCATTCACAAAGCTCACACGTTTCTCATCTTAACTGACAAGCATTGGATGTTAGAGGACCAGTGCATTCTATCAGTTTCAGAAGAAGATTTGGACTACATATAGTCCATATGTGTAGGAAACACCGTTCTTTTGTTCTGGGCACACTCAGATTTCCTGCTATCTTAGAGACTCTAGAAAGCAAGAGTGTGCTTCTTGCTCTAAAGCAGAGTGTGATCCATTGATGAGAACTATGCTGTATGTTTCCCTTCAAAAATGGAGTTAAATCCCAGACTCTGTGTCTTCCTACAGGCAAGACTTCGTTTCAGGTAAGGGCAGTCACTTTTCAGCTCAAACGAACTACATTGTTCACGAAGCTCACACGTTTCTCATCTTAACAGACAAGCATTGGATTTTAGAGGACCAGTGCTTTGTATCAGTTTCAGATGTAGAGTTGGACTATATAATGTCCGTAATTGTAGGAAACACCGTTCTTTTGTTCTCAGCACACTCACGTTTCCTGCTGTCTTAGAGACTCTAGAAAGCAAGAGCGTGCTTCTTGTTCTAAAGCAGAGTGTGATCAAGGGATGATTACACTGCTGTGTGTTTTACTTCAGAAATGGAGTTAAATCCCAGGCTCTGAGTCTTCCTACAAGCAAGACTTCAATTCAGGTAAGGGCAGTCACTTTTCTGCTCAAACGAAATACATCGTTCACAAAGCTCACACGTTTCTCATCTTAACTGACAAGCATTGGATGTTAGATGGTCAGTGCTTTGTATCAGTTTCAGAAGCAGATTTGGACTACATATGGTCCATAAGTGTAGGAAACACCGTTCTTTTGTTCCGGCACACTCAGATTTCCTGCTGTATTAGAGACTCTAGAAAGCAAGAGTGTGCTTCTTGCTCTAAAGCAGAGTGTCATCCATTGATGAGAACTATGCTCTATGTTTCCCTTCAAAAATGGAGTTAAATCCCAGACTCTGTGTCTTCCTACAGGCAAGACTTCGTTTCAGGTAAGGGCAGTCTCTTTTCAGCTCAAACGAACTACATCGTTCACTGAGCTCACACATTTCTCATCTTAACAGACAAGCATTGGATGTTAGAGGACCAGTGCTTTGTATCAGTTTCAGAAGAAGAGTTGGACTAGATATTGTCCGTATGTGTAGGAAACACCGTTCTTTTGTTCTCAGCACACTCACGTTTCCTGCTGTCTTAGAGACTCTAGAAAGCAAGAGCGTGCTTCTTGTTTAAAAGCAGAGTGTCATCAATGGATGAGACAATGCTGTGTGTTTCACTTCAGAAACGGAGTTAAATCCCAGGCTCTGAGTCTCCCTACAAGCAAGACTTCGTTTCAGGTAAGGGCAGTCACTTTTCAGCTCAAACGAACTACATCTATAACGAAGCTCACAAGTTTCTCATCTTAACTGACAAGCATTGGATGTTAGATGGTCAATGCTTTGTATCAGTTTCAGAAGCAGATTTGGACTACATATGGTCCATATGTGTAGGAAACACCGTTCTTTTGTTCCGGGCACACTCAGATTTCCTGCTGTATTAGAGACTCTACAAAGCAAGAGTGTGCTTCTCGCTCTAAAGCAGAGTGTGATCCTTGGATGAGAACTATGCTGTGTGTTTCCCTTGAGAAATGGACTTAAATCCCAGACTCTGTGTGTACTACAAGCAAGACATCATTTCAGGTAAGGGCAGTCACGTTTCTGCTCAAATGAACTACATCATTCACAAAGCTCACACGTTTCTCATCTTAACTGACAAGCATTGGATGTTAGAGGACCAGTGCATTCTATCAGTTTCAGAAAAATGTTTGGACAACATATAGTCCGTATGTGTAGGAAACACCGTTCTTTTGTTCTGGGCACACTCAGATTTCCTGCTATCTTAGAGACTCTAGAAAGCGAGAGTGTGCTTCTTGCTCTAAAGCAGAGTGTGATCCATTGATGAGAACTATGCTGTATGTTTCCCTTCAGAAATGGTGTTAAATCCCAGACTCTGTGTCTTCCTACAGGCAAGACTTCGTTTCAGGTAAGGGCAGTCACTTTTCAGCTCAAACGAACTACATCGTTCACTGAGCTCACACAATTCTCATCTTAACAGACAAGCATTGGATGTTAGACGACCAGTGCTTTGTATCAGTTTCAGAAGCAGAGTTGGACTAGGTATTGTCCGTATGTGTAGGAAACACCGTTCTTTTCTTCTCAGCACACTCAGGTTTCCTGATGGCTTAGAGACTCTAGAAAGCAAGAGCGTGCTTCTTGTTCTAAAGCAGAGTGTCATCAATGGATGAGACAATGCTGTGTGTTTCACTTCAGAAATGGAGTTAAATCCCAGGCTATGAGTCTCCCTACAAGCAAGACTTCGTTTCAGGTAAGGGCAGTCACTTTTCTGCTCAAAGGAACTACATCGTTCACGAAGCTCACACGTTTCTCATCTTAACTGACAAGCATTGGATGTTAGAGGTCCAGTGCATTGTATCAGTTTCAGAAGCAGATTTGGACTACATATGGTCCATATGTGTAGGAAACACCGTTCTTTTGTTCTGGGCACACTCAGATTTCCTGCTGTCTTAGAGACTCTAGAAAGCTAGAGTGTGCTTCTCGCTCTAAAGCAGAGTGTGATCCATGGATGAGAACTATGCTGTGTGTTTCCCTTCAGAAATGGACTTAAATCCCAGGCTCTGTGTCTTACTACAAGCAAGACTTCGTTTCAGGTAAGGGCAGTCACTTTTCAGTTCAAAGGAACTACATCATTCACAAAGCTCACACGTTTCTCATCTTAACTGACAAGCATTGGATATTAGAGGACCAGTGCATTGTATCAGTTTCAGAAGAAGATTAGGACTACATATAGTCCGTATGTGTAGGAAACACCGTTCTTTTGTTCTGGGCACAATCAGATTTCCTGCTCTATTAGAGACTCTAGAAAGCAAGACCGTGCTTCTTGCTCTAAAGCAGAGTGTGATCCATGGATGAGAACTATGCTGTGTGTTTCCCTTCAGAAATGGAGTTAAATCCCAGGCTCTGTGTCTTCCTACAGGCAAGACGTCGTTTCAAGTAAGGGCAGTCACTTTTCAGTTCAAAGGATCTACATCATTCACAAAGCTCACACGTTTCTCATCTTAATTGACAAGCACTGGATGTTAGAAGACCAGTGCATTCTATCAGTTTCAGAAGCAGATTTGGACTACATGTGGTCCATATGTGTAGGAAACACCGTTCTTTTGTTCTGGGAACACTCAGATTTCCTGCTGTCTTAGAGACTCTTGAAAGCTAGAGTGTGCTTCTCGCTCTAAAGCAGAGTGTGATCCATGGATGAGAACTATGCTGTGTGTTTCCCTTCAGAAATGGACTTAAATCCCAGGCATGTGTCTTACTACAAGCATGACTTCGTTTCAGGTAAGGGCAGTCACTTTTTAGTTCAAAGGAACTACATCATTCACAAAGCTCACACGTTTCTCATCTTAACTGACAAGCACTGGATGTTAGAGGACCAGTGCATTCTATCAGTTTCAGAAGAAAATTTGGACTACATATAGTCCATATGTGTAGGAAACACCGTTCTTTTGTTCTGGGCACACTCAGATTTCCTGCTGTCTTAGAGACTATAGAAAGCAAGAGTGTGCTTCTTGCTCTAAAGCAGAGTGTGATCCATGGATGAGAACTATGCTGTGTGCTTGACTTCAGAAATGGAGTTAAATCCCATGCTCTGAGTCTTCCTACAGGCAAGACTTCGTTTCAGGTAAGGGCAGTCACTTTTCTCCTCAATGGAACTACATCGTTCATGAAGCTCACACGTTTCTCATCTTAACTGAAAAGCATTGGATGTTAGATGGTCAGTGCTTTGTATCAGTTTCAGAAGCAGATTTGGACTACATATGGTCCATATGTGTAGGAAACACCATTCTTTTGTTCCGGGCACACTCAGATTTCCTGCTGTATTAGAGACTCTACAAAGCAAGAGTGTGCTTCTCGCTCTAAAGCAGAGTGTGATCCATGGATGAGAAGTATGCTGTGTGTTTCCCTTCAGAAATGGAGTTAAATCCCAGGCTCTGTGTCTTACTACAAGCAAGACTTCGTTTCAGGTAAGGGCAGTCACTTTTCAGTTCAAAGGAACTACATCATTCACAAAGCTCACACGTTTCTCATCTTAACTGACAAGCCCTGGATGTTAGAGGACCAGTGCATTCTATCAGTTTCAGAAGAAGATTTGGACTACATATAGTCCATATGTGTAGGAAACACCGTTCTTTTGTTCTGGGCACACTCAGATTTCATGCTGTCTTAGAGACTCTAGAAAGCAAGAGTGTGCTTCTTGCTCTAAAGCAGAGTGTGATCCATGGATGAGAACTATGCTGTGTGTTTCCCTTCAGAAATGGAGTTAAATCCCAGGCTCTGTGTCTTCCTACAGGCAAGACGTCGTTTCAAGTAAGGGCAGTCACTTTTCAGTTCAAAGGATCTACATCATTCACAAAGCTCACACGTTTCTCATCTTAATTGACAAGCACTGGATGTTAGAAGACCAGTGCATTCTATCAGTTTCAGAAGAAGGTTTGGACTACATATAGTCCGTATGTGTAGGAAACACCATTCTTTTGTTCTGGGCACACTCAGATTCCCTGCTGTATTAGAGAATCTAGGAAGCAAGAGCGTGCTTCTTGCTCTAAAGCAGAGTGTGATCCATGGATGAGAACTATGCTGTGTGTTTCCCTTCAGAAATGGAGTTAAATCCCAGGCTCTGTGTCTTCCTACAAGCAAGACTTCCTTTCAGGTAAGGGCAGTCACTTTTCTGCTCAAAGGAACTACATTGTTCACGAAGCTCACATGTTTCTCATCTTAACAGACAAGCATTGGATTTTAGAGGACCAGTGCTTTGTATCAGTTTCAGATTCAGAGTTGGACCATATAATGTCCTTAATTGTAGGAAACACCGTTCTTTTGTTCTCAGCACACTCACGTTTCCTGCTGTCTTAGAGACTCTAGAAAGCAACAGCGTGCTTCTTGCTTAAAGCAGATTGTGATCCATGGATGAGAACTATGCTGTGTGTTTCCCTTCAGAAATGGACTTAAATCCCAGGCTCTGAGTCTTCCTACAAGCAAGACTTCAATTCAGGTAAGGGCAGTCACTTTTCTGCTCAAACGAACTACATCGTTCACGAAGCTCACACGTATCTCATCTTAACTGACAAGCATTGGATGTTATAGGGTCAGTGCTTTGTATCAGTTTCAGAACCAGATTTGGACTAGATATGGTCCATATGTGTAGGAAACACCGCTCTTTTGTTCTGTGCACACTCAGATTTCCTGCTGTGTTAGAGACTCTAGAAAGCTAGAGTGTGCTTCTCGCTCTAAAACAGAGTTTTATCCATGGAAAAGAACTATGCTGTGTGTTTCCCTTCAGAAATGGACTTAAATCCCAGGCTCTGTGTCTTCCTACAAGCAAGACTTCGTTTCAGGTAAGGGCAGTCACTTTTCAGCTCAAACGAACTACATCGTTCACTGAGCTCACACATTTCTCATCTTAACAGACAAGCATTGGATGTTAGACGACCAGTGCTTTGTATCAGTTTCAGAAGCAGAGTTGTACTAGATATGGTCCATATGTGTAGGAAACACCGTTCTTTTGTTCTCAGCACAGTCACGTTTCCTGCTGTCTTAGAGAATCTAGAAAGCAAGAGCGTGTTTCTTGTTCTAAAGCAGAGTGTGATCAATGGATGAGACAATGCTGTGTGTTTCACTTCAGAATAGGAGTTAATTCCCAGGCTCTGAGTCTCCCTACAAGCAAGACTTCGTTTCAGGTAAGGGCAGTCACTTTTCTGCTGAAAGGAACTACATCGTTCACGAAGCTCACACGTTTCACATCTTAACTGACAAGCATTGGATATTAGAGGGTCAGTGCTTTGTATCAGTTTCAGAAGCAGATTTGTACTACATATGGTCCATATGTGTAGGAAACACCGTTCTTTTTTTCTGGGCACACTCAGACTTCCTGCTGTATTAGAGAGTCTAGAAAGCTAGAGTGTGCTTCACGCTCTAAAGTAGAGTGTGATCCATGGATGAGAACTATGCTGTATGTTTCCCTTCAAAAATGGAGTTAAATCCCAGACTCTGTGTCTTCCTACAGGCAAGACTTCGTTTCAGGTAAGGGCAGTCACTTTTCAGCTCAAACGAACTACATTGTTCACGAAGCTCACACGTTTCTCATCTTAACAGACAAGCATTGGATTTTAGAGGACCAGTGCTTTGTATCAGTTTCAGATGTAGAGTTGGACTATATAATGTCCGTAATTGTAGGAAACACCGTTCTTTTGTTCTCAGCACACTCACGTTTCCTGCTGTCTTAGAGACTCTAGAAAGCAAGAGCGTGCTTCTTGTTCTAAAGCAGAGTGTGATCAAGGGATGATTACACTGCTGTGTGTTTTACTTCAGAAATGGAGTTAAATCCCAGGCTCTGAGTCTTCCTACAAGCAAGACTTCAATTCAGGTAAGGGCAGTCACTTTTCTGCTCAAACGAAATACATCGTTCACAAAGCTCACACGTTTCTCATCTTAACTGACAAGCATTGGATGTTAGATGGTCAGTGCTTTGTATCAGTTTCAGAAGCAGATTTGGACTACATATGGTCCATAAGTGTAGGAAACACCGTTCTTTTGTTCCGGCACACTCAGATTTCCTGCTGTATTAGAGACTCTAGAAAGCAAGAGTGTGCTTCTTGCTCTAAAGCAGACTGTGATCCATTGATGAGAACTATGCTCTATGTTTCCCTTCAAAAATGGAGTTAAATCCCAGACTCTGTGTCTTCCTACAGGCAAGACTTCGTTTCAGGTAAGGGCAGTCTCTTTTCAGCTCAAACGAACTACATCGTTCACTGAGCTCACACATTTCTCATCTTAACAGACAAGCATTGGATGTTAGAGGACCAGTGCTTTGTATCAGTTTCAGAAGAAGAGTTGGACTAGATATTGTCCGTATGTGTAGGAAACACCGTTCTTTTGTTCTCAGCACACTCACGTTTCCTGCTGTCTTAGAGACTCTAGAAAGCAAGAGCGTGCTTCTTGTTTAAAAGCAGAGTGTCATCAATGGATGAGACAATGCTGTGTGTTTCACTTCAGAAACGGAGTTAAATCCCAGGCTCTGAGTCTCCCTACAAGCAAGACTTCGTTTCAGGTAAGGGCAGTCACTTTTCAGCTCAAACGAACTACATCTTTAACGAAGCTCACAAGTTTCTCATCTTAACTGACAAGCATTGGATGTTAGATGGTCAATGCTTTGTATCAGTTTCAGAAGCAGATTTGGACTACATATGGTCCATATGTGTAGGAAACACCGTTCTTTTGTTCCGGGCACACTCAGATTTCCTGCTGTATTAGAGACTCTACAAAGCAAGAGTGTGCTTCTCGCTCTAAAGCAGAGTGTGATTCTTGGATGAGAACTATGCTGTGTTTCCCTTCAGAAATGGACTTAAATCCCAGACTCTGTGTCTTACTACAAGCAAGACTTCGTTTCAGGTAGGGCAGTCACGTTTCTGCTCAAATGAACTACATCATTCACAAAGCTCACACGTTTCTCATCTTAACTGACAAGCATTGGATGTTAGAGGACCAGTGCATTCTATCAGTTTCAGAAGAATGTTTGGACTACATATAGTCCGTAAGTGTAGGAAACACCGTTCTTTTGTTCTCAGCACACACATGTTTCCTGATGTCTTAGAGACTCTAGAAAGCAAGAGCGTGCTTCTTGTTCTAAAGCAGAGTGTCATCAATGGATGAGACAATGCTGTGTGTTTCACTTCAGAAATGGTGTTAAATCCCAGACTCTGTGTCTTCCTACAGGCAAGACTTCGTTTCAGGTAAGGGCAGTCACTTTTCAGCTCAAACGAACTACATCGTTCACTGAGCTCACACAATTCTCATCTTAACAGACAAGCATTGGATGTTAGACGACCAGTGCTTTGTATCAGTTTCAGAAGCAGAGTTGGACTAGATATTGTCCGTATGTGTAGGAAACACCGTTCTTTTCTTCTCAGCACACTCATGTTTCCTGATGTCTTAGAGACTCTAGAAAGCAAGAGCGTGCTTCTTGTTCTAACGCAGAGTGTCATCAATGGATGAGACAATGCTGTGTGTTTCACTTCAGAAATGGAGTTAAATCCCAGGCTCTGAGTCTCCCTACAAGCAAGACTTCGTTTCTGGTAACGGCAGTCACTTTTCTGCTCAAAGGAACTACATCGTTCACGAAGCTCACACGTTTCTCATCTTAACTGACAAGCATTGGATGTTAGAGGTCCAGTGCATTGTATCAGTTTCAGAAGAAGATTTGGACTACATATCGTCCGTATGTGTATGAAACACCATTCTTTTGTTCTGGGCACACTCAGATTTCCTGCTGTATTAGAGAATCTAGAAAGCAAGAGCGTGCTTCTTGCTCTAAAGCAGAGTGTGATCCATGGATGAGAACTATGCTGTGTGTTTCCCTTCAGAAATGGAGTTAAATCCCAGGCTCTGTGTCTTCCTACAAGCAAGACTTCGTTTCAGGTAAGGGCAGTCACTTTTCAGCTCAAACGAACTACATTGTTCACGAAGCTCACACGTTTCTCATCTTAACAGACAAGCATTGGATTTTAGAGGACCAGTGCTTTGTATCAGTTTCAGATGCAGAGTTGGACTATATAATATCCGTAATTGTAGGAAACACCGTTCTTTTGTTTTCAGCACACTCACGTTTCCTGCTGTCTTAGAGACTCTAGAAAGCAAGAGCATGCTTCTTGTTCTAAAGCAGAGTGTGATCAATGGATGATTACACTGCTGTGTGTTTTACTTCAGAAATGGAGTTAAATCCCAG
The DNA here is from genome assembly GCA_949786385.1 of Onychomys leucogaster. Classification (NCBI taxonomy): domain Eukaryota; kingdom Metazoa; phylum Chordata; class Mammalia; order Rodentia; family Cricetidae; genus Onychomys; species Onychomys leucogaster. The sequence continues at coordinate 1,082,229 of CATKUP010000018.1, read as the reverse complement.
GCTCTGATTCTTCCTACAAGCAAGACTTCAATTCAGGTAAGGGCAGTCACTTTTCTGCTCAAACGAAATACATCGTTCACAAAGCTCACACGTTTCTCATCTTAACTGACAAGCATTGGATGTTAGATGGTCAGTGCTTTGTATCAGTTTCAGAAGCAGATTTGGACTACATATGGTCCATATGTGTAGGAAACACCGTTCTTTTGTTCCGGGCACACTCAGATTTCCTGCTGTATTAGAGACTCTACAAAGCAAGAGTGTGCTTCTCGCTCTAAAGCAGAGTGTGATCCATGGATGAGAACTATGCTGTATGTTTCCCTTCAGAAATGGAGTTAAATCCCAGACTCTGTGTCTTCCTACAGGCAAGGCTTCATATCAGGTAAGGGCAGTCACTTTTCAGCTCAAACGAACTACATCGTTCACTGAGCTCACACATTTCTCATCTTAACAGACAAGCATTGGATGTTAGAGGACCAGTGCTTGGTATCAGTTTCCGAAGAAGAGTTGGACTAGATATTGTCCGTATGTGTAGGAAACACCGTTCTTTTGTTCTCAGCACACTCACGTTTCCTGCTGTCTTAGAGACTCTAGAAAGCAAGAGCATGCTTCTTGTTCTAAAGCAGAGTGTGATCAATGGATGATTACACTGCTGTGTGTTTCACTTCAGAAATGGAGTTAAATCCCAGGCTCTGAGTCTCCCTACAAGCAAGACTTCGTTTCAGGTAAGGGCAGTCACTTTTCAGCTCAAACGAACTACATCTTTAACGAAGCTCACAAGTTTCTCATCTTAACTGACAAGCATTGGATGTTAGATGGTCAGTGCTTTGTATCAGTTTCAGAAGCAGGTTTGGACTACATATGGTCCATATGTATAGGAAACACCGTTCTTTTGTTCCGGGCACACTCAGATTTCCTGCTGTATTAGCGACTCTACAAAGCAAGAGTGTGCTTCTCGCTCTAAAGCAGAGTGTGATCCTTGGATGAGAACTATGCTGTGTGTTTCCCTTCAGAAATGGACTTAAATCCCAGACTCTGTGTGTTACTACAAGCAAGACTTCATTTCAGGTAAGGGCAGTCACGTTTCTGCTCAAATGAACTACATCACTCACAAAGCTCACACGTTTCTCATCTTAACTGACAAGCATTGGATGTTAGAGGACCAGTGCATTCTATCAGTTTCAGAAGAATGTTTGGACTACATATAGTCCGTATGTGTTGGAAACACCGTTCTTTTGTTCTGGGCACACTCAGATTTCCTGCTATCTTAGAGACTCTAGAAAGCAAGAGTGTGCTTCTTGCTCTAAAGCAGAGTGTGATCCATTGATGAGAACTATGCTGTATGTTTCCCTTCAGAAATGGAGTTAAATCCCAGACTCTGTGTCTTCCTACAGGCAAGACTTCGTTTCAGGTAAGGGCAGTCACTTTTCAGCTCAAACGAACTACATCATTCACTGAGCTCACACAATTCTCATCTTAACAGACAAGCATTGGATGTTAGAGGACCAGTGCTTTGTATCAGTTTCAGAAGCAGAGTTGGACTAGATATTGTCCGTATGTGTAGGAAACACCGTTCTTTTCTTCTCAGCACACTCATGTTTCCTGATGTCTTAGAGACTCTAGAAAGCAAGAGCGTGCTTCTTGTTCTAAAGCAGATTGTCATCAATGGATGAGACAATGCTGTGTGTTTCACTTCAGAAATGGAGTTAAATCCCAGGCTCTGAGTCTCCCTACAAGCAAGACTTCGTTTCAGGTAAGGGCAGTCACTTTTCTGCTCAAAGGAACTACATCGTTCACGAAGCTCACACGTTTCTCATCTTAACTGACAAGCATTGGATGTTAGAGGACCAGTGCATTCTATCAGTTTCAGAAGAAGATTTGGACTACATATAGTCCGTATGTGTAGGAAACACCGTTCTTTTCTTCTGGGCACACTCAGATTTCCTGCTATCTTAGAGACTCTAGAAAGCAAGAGTGTGCTTCTTGCTCTAAAGCAGAGTGTGATCCATTAATGAGAACTATGCTGTATGTTTCCCTTCAAAAATGGAGTTAAATCCCAGACTCTGTGTCTTCCTACAGGCAAGACTTCGTTTCAGGTAAGGGCAGTCACTTTTCAGCTCAAACGAACTACATCGTTCACTGAGCTCACACATTTCTCATCTTAACAGACAAGCATTGGATGTTAGAGGACCAGTGCTTGGTATCAGTTTCAGAAGAAGAGTTGGACTAGATATTGTTCGTATGTGTAGGAAACACCGTTCTTTTGTTCTCAGCACACTCACGTTTCCTGCTGTCTTACAGACTCTAGAAAGCAAGAGCGTGCTTCTTGTTCTAAAGCAGAGTGTCATCAATGGATGAGACAATGCTGTGTGTTTCACTTCAGAAATGGAGTTAAATCCCAGGCTCTGAGTCTCCCTACAAGCAAGACTTCGTTTCAGGTAAGGGCAGTCACTTTTCAGCTCAAACGAACTACATCTTTAACGAAGCTCACAAGTTTCTCATCTTAACTGACAAGCATTGGATGTTAGATGGTCAGTGCTTTGTATCAGTTTCAGAAGCAGGTTTGGACTACATATGGTCCATATGTATAGGAAACAGTTCTTTTGTTCCGGGCACACTCAGATTTCCTGCTGTATTAGAGACTCTACAAAGCAAGAGTGTGCTTCTCGCTCTAAAGCAGAGTGTGATCCTTGGATGAGAACTATGCTGTGTTTCCCTTCAGAAATGGACTTAAATCCCAGACTCTGTGTCTTACTACAAGCAAGACTTCGTTTCAGGTAGGGCAGTCACGTTTCTGCTCAAATGAACTACATCATTCACAAAGCTCACACGTTTCTCATCTTAACTGACAAGCATTGGATGTTAGAGGACCAGTGCATTCTATCAGTTTCAGAAGAATGTTTGGACTACATATAGTCCGTATGTGTAGGAAACACCGTTCTTTTGTTCTCAGCACACACATGTTTCCTGATGTCTTAGAGACTCTAGAAAGCAAGAGCGTGCTTCTTGTTCTAAAGCAGAGTGTCATCAATGGATGAGACAATGCTGTGTGTTTCACTTCAGAAATGGAGTTAAATCCCAGGCTCTGAGTCTCCCTACAAGCAAGACTTCGTTTCAGGTAAGGGCAGTCACTTTTCTGCTCAAAGGAACTACATCGTTCACGAAGCTCACACATTTCTCATCTTAACTGACAAGCATTGGATGTTAGAGGTCCAGTGCACTGTATCAGTTTCAGAAGAAGATTTGGACTACATATAGTCCGTATGTGTATGAAACACCATTCTTTTGTTCTGGGCACACTCAGATTTCCTGCTGTATTAGAGAATCTAGAAAGCAAGAGCGTGCTTCTTGCTCTAAAGCAGAGTGTGATCCATGGATGAGAACTATGCTGTGTGTTTCCCTTCAGAAATTGAGTTAAATCCCAGGCTCTGTGTCTTCCTACAAGCAAGACTTCGTTTCAGGTAAGGGCAGTCACTTTTCAGCTCAAACGAACTACATTGTTCACGAAGCTCACACGTTTCTCATCTTAACAGACAAGCATTGGATTTTAGAGGACCAGTACTTTGTATCAGTTTCAGATGCAGAGTTGGACTATATAATATCCGTAATTGTAGGAAACACCGTTCTTTTGTTCTCAGCACACTCACGTTTCCTGCTGTCTTAGAGACTCTAGAAAGCAAGAGCGTGCTTCTTGTTCTAAAGCAGAGTGTGATCAATGGATGATTACAGTGCTGTGTGTTTTACTTCAGAAATGGAGTTAAATCCCAGGCTCTGAGTCTTCCTACAAGCAAGACTTCAATTCAGGTAATGGCAGTCACTTTTCTGCTCAAACGAAATACATCGTTCACAAAGCTCACAAGTTTCTCATCTTAACTGACAAGCATTGGATGTTAGATGGTCAGTGCTTTGTATCAGTTTCAGAAGCAGATTTGGACTACATATGGTCCATATGTGTAGGAAACACCGTTCTTTTGTTCCGGGCACACTCAGATTTCCTGCTGTATTAGAGACTCTACAAAGCAAGAGTGTGCTTCTCGCTCTAAAGCAGAGTGTGATCCATGGATGAGAACTATGCTGTATGTTTCCCTTCAGAAATGGAGTTAAATCCCAGACTCTGTGTCTTCCTACAGGCAAGGCTTCATATCAGGTAAGGGCAGTCACTTTTCAGCTCAAACGAACTACATCGTTCACTGAGCTCACACATTTCTCATCTTAACAGACAAGCATTGGATGTTAGAGGACCAGTGCTTGGTATCAGTTTCCGAAGAAGAGTTGGACTAGTTATTGTCCGTATGTGTAGGAAACACCGTTCTTTTGTTCTCAGCACACTCAGGTTTCCTGCTGTCTTAGAGACTCTAGAAAGCAAGAGCGTGCTTCTTGTTCTAAAGCAGAGTGTCATCAATGGATGAGACAATGCTGTGTGTTTCACTTCAGAAATGGAGTTAAATCCCAGGCTCTGAGTCTCCCTACAAGCAAGACTTCGTTTCAGGTAAGGGCAGTCACTTTTCAGCTCAAACGAATTACATCTTTAACGAAGCTCACAAGTTTCTCATCTTAACTGACAAGCATTGGATGTTAGATGGTCAGTGCTTTGTATCAGTTTCAGAAGCAGGTTTGGACTACATATGGTCCATATGTATAGGAAACACCGTTCTTTTGTTCCGGGCACACTCAGATTTCCTGCTGTATTAGAGACTCTACAAAGCAAGAGTGTGCTTCTCGCTCTAAAGCAGAGTGTGATCCTTGGATGAGAACTATGCTGTGTGTTTCCCTTCAGAAATGGACTTAAATCCCAGACTCTGTGTGTTACTACAAGCAAGACTTCATTTCAGATAAGGGCAGTCACGTTTCTGCTCAAATGAACTACATCATTCACAAAGCTCACACGTTTCTCATCTTAACTGACAAGCATTGGATGTTAGAGGACCAGTGCATTCTATCAGTTTCAGAAGAATGTTTGGACTACATATAGTCCGTATGTGTAGGAAACACCGTTCTTTTGTTCTGGGCACACTCAGATTTCCTGCTATCTTAGAGACTCTAGAAAGCAAGAGTGTGCTTCTTGCTCTAAAGCAGAGTGTGATCCATTGATGAGAACTATGCTGTATGTTTCCCTTCAGAAATGGAGTTAAATCCCAGACTCTGTGTCTTCCTACAGGCAAGACTTCGTTTCAGGTAAGGGCAGTCACTTTTCAGCTCAAACGAACTACATCGTTCACTGAGCTCACACAATTCTCATCTTAACAGACAAGCATTGGATGTTAGAGGACCAGTGCTTTGTATCAGTTTCAGAAGCAGAGTTGGACTAGATATTGTCCGTATGTGTAGGAAACACCGTTCTTTTGTTCTCAGCACACACATGTTTCCTGATGTCTTAGAGACTCTAGAAAGCAAGAGCGTGCTTCTTGTTCTAAAGCAGAGTGTCATCAATGGATGAGACAATGCTGTGTGTTTCACTTCAGAAATGGAGTTAAATCCCAGGCTCTGAGTCTCCCTACAAGCAAGACTTCGTTTCAGGTAAGGGCAGTCACTTTTCTGCTCAAAGGAACTACATCGTTCACGAAGCTCACACGTTTCTCATCTTAACTGACAAGCATTAGATGTTAGAGGTCCAGTGCATCGTATCAGTTTCAGAAGAAGATTTGGACTACATATAGTCCGTATGTGTATGAAACACCATTCTTTTGTTCTGGGCACACTCAGATTTCCTGCTGTATTAGAGAATCTAGAAAGCAAGAGCGTGCTTCTTGCTCTAAAGCAGAGTGTGATCCATGGATGAGAACTATGCTGTGTGTTTCCCTTCAGAAATTGAGTTAAATCCCAGGCTCTGTGTCTTCCTACAAGCAAGACTTCGTTTCAGGTAAGGGCAGTCACTTTTCAGCTCAAACGAACTACATTGTTCACGAAGCTCACACGTTTCTCATCTTAACAGACAAGCATTGGATTTTAGAGGACCAGTACTTTGTATCAGTTTCAGATGCAGAGTTGGACTATATAATATCCGTAATTGTAGGAAACACCGTTCTTTTGTTCTCAGCACACTCACGTTTCCTGCTGTCTTAGAGACTCTAGAAAGCAAGAGCGTGCTTCTTGTTCTAAAGCAGAGTGTGATCAATGGATGATTACACTGCTGTGTGTTTTACTTCAGAAATGGAGTTAAATCCCAGGCTCTGAGTCTTCCTACAAGCAAGACTTCAATTCAGGTAATGGCAGTCACTTTTCTGCTCAAACGAAATACATCGTTCACAAAGCTCACAAGTTTCTCATCTTAACTGACAAGCATTGGATGTTAGATGGTCAGTGCTTTGTATCAGTTTCAGAAGCAGATTTGGACTACATATGGTCCATATGTGTAGGAAACACCGTTCTTTTGTTCCGGGCACACTCAGATTTCCTGCTGTATTAGAGACTCTACAAAGCAAGAGTGTGCTTCTCGCTCTAAAGCAGAGTGTGATCCATGGATGAGAACTATGCTGTATGTTTCCCTTCAGAAATGGAGTTAAATCCCAGACTCTGTGTCTTCCTACAGGCAAGGCTTCATTTCAGGTAAGGGCAGTCACTTTTCAGCTCAAACGAACTACATCGTTCACTGAGCTCACACATTTCTCATCTTAACAGACAAGCATTGGATGTTAGAGGACCAGTGCTTGGTATCAGTTTCCGAAGAAGAGTTGGACTAGATATTGTCCGTATGTGTAGGAAACACCGTTCTTTTGTTCTCAGCACACTCAGGTTTCCTGCTGTCTTAGAGACTCTAGAAAGCAAGAGCGTGCTTCTTGTTCTAAAGCAGAGTGTCATCAATGGATGAGACAATGCTGTGTGTTTCACTTCAGAAATGGAGTTAAATCCCAGGCTCTGAGTCTCCCTACAAGCAAGACTTCGTTTCAGGTAAGGGCAGTCACTTTTCAGCTCAAACGAACTACATCTTTAACGAAGCTCACAAGTTTCTCATCTTAACTGACAAGCATTGGATGTTAGATGGTCAGTGCTTTGTATCAGTTTCAGAAGCAGGTTTGGACTACATATGGTCCATATGTATAGGAAACACCGTTCTTTTGTTCCGGGCACACTCAGATTTCCTGCTGTATTAGAGACTCTACAAAGCAAGAGTGTGCTTCTCGCTCTAAAGCAGAGTGTGATCCTTGGATGAGAACTATGCTGTGTGTTTCCCTTCAGAAATGGACTTAAATCCCAGACTCTGTGTGTTACTACAAGCAAGACTTCATTTCAGATAAGGGCAGTCACGTTTCTGCTCAAATGAACTACATCATTCACAAAGCTCACACGTTTCTCATCTTAACTGACAAGCATTGGATGTTAGAGGACCAGTGCATTCTATCAGTTTCAGAAGAATGTTTGGACTACATATAGTCCGTATGTGTAGGAAACACCGTTCTTTTGTTCTGGGCACACTCAGATTTCCTGCTATCTTAGAGACTCTAGAAAGCAAGAGTGTGCTTCTTGCTCTAAAGCAGAGTGTGATCCATTGATGAGAACTATGCTGTATGTTTCCCTTCAGAAATGGAGTTAAATCCCAGACTCTGTGTCTTCCTACAGGCAAGACTTCGTTTCAGGTAAGGGCAGTCACTTTTCAGCTCAAACGAACTACATCGTTCACTGAGCTCACACAATTCTCATCTTAACAGACAAGCATTGGATGTTAGAGGACCAGTGCTTTGTATCAGTTTCAGAAGCAGAGTTGGACTAGATATTGTCCGTATGTGTAGGAAACACCGTTCTTTTGTTCTCAGCACACACATGTTTCCTGATGTCTTAGAGACTCTAGAAAGCAAGAGCGTGCTTCTTGTTCTAAAGCAGAGTGTCATCAATGGATGAGACAATGCTGTGTGTTTCACTTCAGAAATGGAGTTAAATCCCAGGCTCTGAGTCTCCCTACAAGCAAGACTTCGTTTCAGGTAAGGGCAGTCACTTTTCAGCTCAAACGAACTACATTGTTCACGAAGCTCACACGTTTCTCATCTTAACAGACAAGCATTGGATTTTAGAGGACCAGTACTTTGTATCAGTTTCAGATGCAGAGTTGGACTATATAATATCCGTAATTGTAGGAAACACCGTTCTTTTGTTCTCAGCACACTCACGTTTCCTGCTGTCTTAGAGACTCTAGAAAGCAAGAGCGTGCTTCTTGTTCTAAAGCAGAGTGTGATCAATGGATGATTACACTGCTGTGTGTTTTACTTCAGAAATGGAGTTAAATCCCAGGCTCTGAGTCTTCCTACAAGCAAGACTTCAATTCAGGTAATGGCAGTCACTTTTCTGCTCAAACGAAATACATCGTTCACAAAGCTCACAAGTTTCTCATCTTAACTGACAAGCATTGGATGTTAGATGGTCAGTGCTTTGTATCAGTTTCAGAAGCAGATTTGGACTACATATGGTCCATATGTGTAGGAAACACCGTTCTTTTGTTCCGGGCACACTCAGATTTCCTGCTGTATTAGAGACTCTACAAAGCAAGAGTGTGCTTCTCGCTCTAAAGCAGAGTGTGATCCATGGATGAGAACTATGCTGTATGTTTCCCTTCAGAAATGGAGTTAAATCCCAGACTCTGTGTCTTCCTACAGGCAAGGCTTCATTTCAGGTAAGGGCAGTCACTTTTCAGCTCAAACGAACTACATCGTTCACTGAGCTCACACATTTCTCATCTTAACAGACAAGCATTGGATGTTAGAGGACCAGTGCTTGGTATCAGTTTCCGAAGAAGAGTTGGACTAGATATTGTCCGTATGTGTAGGAAACACCGTTCTTTTGTTCTCAGCACACTCAGGTTTCCTGCTGTCTTAGAGACTCTAGAAAGCAAGAGCGTGCTTCTTGTTCTAAAGCAGAGTGTCATCAATGGATGAGACAATGCTGTGTGTTTCACTTCAGAAATGGAGTTAAATCCCAGGCTCTGAGTCTCCCTACAAGCAAGACTTCGTTTCAGGTAAGGGCAGTCACTTTTCAGCTCAAACGAACTACATCTTTAACGAAGCTCACAAGTTTCTCATCTTAACTGACAAGCATTGGATGTTAGATGGTCAGTGCTTTGTATCAGTTTCAGAAGCAGGTTTGGACTACATATGGTCCATATGTATAGGAAACACCGTTCTTTTGTTCCGGGCACACTCAGATTTCCTGCTGTATTAGAGACTCTACAAAGCAAGAGTGTGCTTCTCGCTCTAAAGCAGAGTGTGATCCTTGGATGAGAACTATGCTGTGTGTTTCCCTTCAGAAATGGACTTAAATCCCAGACTCTGTGTGTTACTACAAGCAAGACTTCATTTCAGATAAGGGCAGTCACGTTTCTGCTCAAATGAACTACATCATTCACAAAGCTCACACGTTTCTCATCTTAACTGACAAGCATTGGATGTTAGAGGACCAGTGCATTCTATCAGTTTCAGAAGAATGTTTGGACTACATATAGTCCGTATGTGTAGGAAACACCGTTCTTTTGTTCTGGGCACACTCAGATTTCCTGCTATCTTAGAGACTCTAGAAAGCAAGAGTGTGCTTCTTGCTCTAAAGCAGAGTGTGATCCATTGATGAGAACTATGCTGTATGTTTCCCTTCAGAAATGGAGTTAAATCCCAGACTCTGTGTCTTCCTACAGGCAAGACTTCGTTTCAGGTAAGGGCAGTCACTTTTCAGCTCAAACGAACTACATCGTTCACTGAGCTCACACAATTCTCATCTTAACAGACAAGCATTGGATGTTAGAGGACCAGTGCTTTGTATCAGTTTCAGAAGCAGAGTTGGACTAGATATTGTCCGTATGTGTAGGAAACACCGTTCTTTTGTTCTCAGCACACACATGTTTCCTGATGTCTTAGAGACTCTAGAAAGCAAGAGCGTGCTTCTTGTTCTAAAGCAGAGTGTCATCAATGGATGAGACAATGCTGTGTGTTTCACTTCAGAAATGGAGTTAAATCCCAGGCTCTGAGTCTCCCTACAAGCAAGACTTCGTTTCAGGTAAGGGCAGTCACTTTTCTGCTCAAAGGAACTACATCGTTCACGAAGCTCACACGTTTCTCATCTTAACTGACAAGCATTAGATGTTAGAGGTCCAGTGCATCGTATCAGTTTCAGAAGAAGATTTGGACTACATATAGTCCGTATGTGTATGAAACACCATTCTTTTGTTCTGGGCACACTCAGATTTCCTGCTGTATTAGAGAATCTAGAAAGCAAGAGCGTGCTTCTTGCTCTAAAGCAGAGTGTGATCCATGGATGAGAACTATGCTGTGTGTTTCCCTTCAGAAATTGAGTTAAATCCCAGGCTCTGTGTCTTCCTACAAGCAAGACTTCGTTTCAGGTAAGGGCAGTCACTTTTCAGCTCAAACGAACTACATCGTTCACTGAGCTCACACATTTCTCATCTTAACAGACAAGCATTGGATGTTAGAGGACCAGTGCTTTGTATCAGTTTCAGAAGCAGAGTTGGACTAGATAAGGTCCATATGTGTAGGAAATACCGTTCTTTTGTTCTCAGCACACACACGTTTCCTGCTGTCTTAGAGACTCTAGAAAGCAAGAGCGTGCTTCTTGTTCTAAAGCAGAGTGTGATCAATGGATGATTACACTGCTGTGTGTTTTACTTCAGAAATGGAGTTAAATCCCAGGCTCTGAGTCTTCCTACAAGCAAGACTTCAATTCAGGTAATGGCAGTCACTTTTCTGCTCAAACGAAATACATCGTTCACAAAGCTCACAAGTTTCTCATCTTAACTGACAAGCATTGGATGTTAGATGGTCAGTGCTTTGTATCAGTTTCAGAAGCAGATTTGGACTACATATGGTCCATATGTGTAGGAAACACCGTTCTTTTGTTCCGGGCACACTCAGATTTCCTGCTGTATTAGAGACTCTACAAAGCAAGAGTGTGCTTCTCGCTCTAAAGCAGAGTGTGATCCATGGATGAGAACTATGCTGTATGTTTCCCTTCAGAAATGGAGTTAAATCCCAGACTCTGTGTCTTCCTACAGGCAAGGCTTCATTTCAGGTAAGGGCAGTCACTTTTCAGCTCAAACGAACTACATCGTTCACTGAGCTCACACATTTCTCATCTTAACAGACAAGCATTGGATGTTAGAGGACCAGTGCTTGGTATCAGTTTCCGAAGAAGAGTTGGACTAGATATTGTCCATATGTGTAGGAAACACCGTTCTTTTGTTCTCAGCACACTCAGGTTTCCTGCTGTCTTAGAGACTCTAGAAAGCAAGAGCGTGCTTCTTGTTCTAAAGCAGAGTGTCATCAATGGATGAGACAATGCTGTGTGTTTCACTTCAGAAATGGAGTTAAATCCCAGGCTCTGAGTCTCCCTACAAGCAAGACTTCGTTTCAGGTAAGGGCAGTCACTTTTCAGCTCAAACGAACTACATCTTTAACGAAGCTCACAAGTTTCTCATCTTAACTGACAAGCATTGGATGTTAGATGGTCAGTGCTTTGTATCAGTTTCAGAAGCAGGTTTGGACTACATATGGTCCATATGTATAGGAAACACCGTTCTTTTGTTCCGGGCACACTCAGATTTCCTGCTGTATTAGAGACTCTACAAAGCAAGAGTGTGCTTCTCGCTCTAAAGCAGAGTGTGATCCTTGGATGAGAACTATGCTGTGTGTTTCCAAACAGAAATGGACTTAAATCCCAGACTCTGTGTCTTACTACAAGCAAGACTTCGTTTCAGGTAAGGGCAGTCACATTTCTGCTCAAAAGATCTACATCATTCACAAAGCTCACACGTTTCTCATCTTAACTGACAAGCATTGGATGTTAGAGGACCAGTGCATTCTATCAGTTTCAGAAGAAGATTTGGACTACATATAGTCCGTCTGTGTAGGAAACACCGTTCTTTTGTTCTGGGCACACTCAGATTTCCTGCTATCTTAGAGACTCTAGAAAGCAAGAGTGTGCTTCTTGCTCTAAAGCAGAGTGTGATCCATTGATGAGAACTATGCTGTATGTTTCCCTTCAAAAATGGAGTTAAATCCCAGACTCTGTGTCTTCCTACAGGCAAGACTTCGTTTCAGGTAAGGGCAGTCACTTTTCAGCTCAAACGAACTACATCGTTCACTGAGCTCACACATTTCTCATCTTAACAGACAAGCATTGGATGTTAGAGGACCAGTGCTTTGTATCAGTTTCAGAAGCAGAGTTGGACTAGATAAGGTCCATATGTGTAGGAAATACCGTTCTTTTGTTCTCAGCACACACACGTTTCCTGCTGTCTTAGAGACTCTAGAAAGCAAGAGCGTGCTTCTTGTTCTAAAGCAGAGTGTGATCAATGGATGATTACACTGCTGTGTGTTTTACTTCAGAAATGGAGTTAAATCCCAGGCTCTGAGTCTTCCTACAAGCAAGACTTCAATTCAGGTAATGGCAGTCACTTTTCTGCTCAAACGAAATACATCGTTCACAAAGCTCACACGTTTCTCATCTTAACTGACAAGCATTGGATGTTAGATGGTCAGTGCTTTGTATCAGTTTCAGAAGCAGATTTGGACTACATATGGTCCATATGTGTAGGAAACACCCTTCTTTTGTTCCGGGCACACTCAGATTTCCTGCTGTATTAGAGACTCTACAAAGCAAGAGTGTGCTTCTCGCTCTAAAGCAGAGTGTGATCCATGGATGAGAACTATGCTGTATGTTTCCCTTCAGAAATGGAGGTAAATCCCAGACTCTGTGTCTTCCTACAGGCAAGGCTTCGTTTCAGGTAAGGGCAGTCACTTTTCAGCTCAAACGAACTACATCGTTCACTGAGCTCACACATTTCTCATCTTAACAGACAAGCATTGGGTGTTAGAGGACCAGTGCTTGGTATCAGTTTCTGAAGAACTGTTGGACTAGATATTGTCCGTATGTAGGAAACACCGTTCTTTTGTTCTCAGCACACTCACGTTTCCTGCTGTCTTAGAGACTCTAGAAAGCAAGAGCGTGCTTCTTGTTCTAAAGCAGAGTGTCATCAATGGATGAGACAATGCTGTGTGTTTCACTTCAGAAATGGAGTTAAATCCCAGGCTCTGAGTCTCCCTACAAGCAAGACTTCGTTTCAGGTAAGGGCAGTCACTTTTCAGCTCAAACGAACTACATCTTTAACGAAGCTCACAAGTTTCTCATCTTAACTGACAAGCATTGGATGTTAGATGGTCAGTGCTTTGTATCAGTTTCAGAAGCAGGTTTGGACTACATATGGTCCATATGTATAGGAAACACCGTTCTTTTGTTCCGGGCACACTCAGATTTCCTGCTGTATTAGAGACTCTACAAAGCAAGAGTGTGCTTCTCGCAATAAAGCAGAGTGTGATCCTTGGATGAGAACTATGCTGTGTGTTTCCCTTCAGAAATGGACTTAAATCCCAGACTCTGTGTGTTACTACAAGCAAGACTTCATTTCAGGTAAGGGCAGTCACGTTTCTGCTCAAATGAACTACATCATTCACAAAGCTCACACGTTTCACATTTTAACTGACAAGCATTGGATGTTAGAGGACCAGTGCATTCTATCAGTTTCAGAAGAATGTTTGGACTACATATAGTCCGTATGTGTAGGAAACACCGTTCTTTTGTTCTCAGCACACTCATGTTTCCTGATGTCTTAGAGACTCTAGAAAGCAAGAGCGTGCTTCTTGTTCTAAAGCAGAGTGTCATTTATGGATGAGACAATGCTGTGTGTTTCACTTCAGAAATGGAGTTAAATCCCAGGCTCTGAGTCTCCCTACAAGCAAGACTTCGTTTCAGGTAAGGGCAGTCACTTTTCTGCTCAAAGGAACTACATCGTTCACGAAGCTCACACGTTTCTCATCTTAACTGACAAGCATTGGATGTTAGAGGTCCAGTGCATTGTATCAGTTTCAGAAGAAGATTTGGACTACATATCGTCCGTATGTGTATGAAACACCATTCTTTTGTTCTGGGCACACTCAGATTTCTGCTGTATTAGAGAATCTAGAAAGCAAGAGCGTGCTTCTTGCTCTAAAGCAGAGTGTGATCCATGGATGAGAACTATGCTGTGTGTTTCCCTTCAGAAATGGAGTTAAATCCCAGGCTCTGTGTCTTCCTACAAGCAAGACTTCGTTTCAGGTAAGGGCAGTCACTTTTCAGCTCAAACGAACTACATTGTTCACGAAGCTCACACCTTTCTCATCTTAACAGACAAGCATTGGATTTTAGAGGACCAGTGCTTTGTATCAGTTTCAGATGCAGAGTTGGACTATATAATATCCGTAATTGTAGGAAACACCGTTCTTTTGTTCTCAGCACACTCACGTTTCCTGCTGTCTTAGAGACTCTAGAAAGCAAGAGCGTGCTTCTTGTTCTAAAGCAGAGTGTGATCAATGGATGGTTACACTGCTGTGTGTTTTACTTCAGAAATGGAGTTAAATCCCAGGCTCTGAGTCTTCCTACAAGCAAGACTTCAATTCAGGTAAGGGCAGTCACTTTTCTGCTCAAACGAAATACATCGTTCACAAAGCTCACACGTTTCTCATCTTAACTGACAAGCATTGGATGTTAGATGGTCAGTGCTTTGTATCAGTTTCAGAAGCAGATTTGGACTACATATGGTCCATATGTGTAGGAAACACCGTTCTTTTGTTCCGGGCACACTCAGATTTCCTGCTGTATTAGAGACTCTACAAAGCAAGAGTGTGCTTCTCGCTCTAAAGCAGAGTGTGATCCATGGATGAGAACTATGCTGTATGTTTCCCTTCAGAAATGGAGTTAAATCCCAGACTCTGTGTCTTCCTACAGGCAAGGCTTCATTTCAGGTAAGGGCAGTCACTTTTCAGCTCAAACGAACTACAATGTTCACTGAGCTCACACATTTCTCATCTTAACAGACAAGCATTGGATGTTAGAGGACCAGTGCTTGGTATCAATTTCCGAAGAAGAGTTGGACTAGATATTGTCCGTATGTGTAGGAAACACCGTTCTTTTGTTCTCAGCACACTCAGGTTTCCTGCTGTCTTAGAGACTCTAGAAAGCAAGAGCGTGCTTCTTGTTCTAAAGCAGAGTGTCATCAATGGATGAGACAATGCTGTGTGTTTCACTTCAGAAATGGAGTTAAATCCCAGGCTCTGAGTCTCCCTACAAGCAAGACTTCGTTTCAGGTAAGGGCAGTCACTTTTCAGCTCAAACGAACTACATCTTTAACGAAGCTCACAAGTTTCTCATCTTAACTGACAAGCATTGGATGTTAGATGGTCAGTGCTTTGTATCAGTTTCAGAAGCAGGTTTGGACTACATATGGTCCATATGTATAGGAAACACCGTTCTTTTGTTCCGGGCACACTCAGATTTCCTGCTGTATTAGAGACTCTACAAAGCAAGAGTGTGCTTCTCGCTCTAAAGCAGAGTGTGATCCTTGGATGAGAACTATGCTGTGTGTTTCCCTTCAGAAATGGACTTAAATCCCAGACTCTGTGTGTTACTACAAGCAAGACTTCATTTCAGGTAAGGGCAGTCACGTTTCTGCTCAAATGAACTACATCATTCACAAAGCTCACACGTTTCTCATCTTAACTGACAAGCATTGGATGTTAGAGGAACAGTGCATTCTATCAGTTTCAGAAGAATGTTTGGACTACATATAGTCCGTATGTGTAGGAAACACCGTTCTTTTGTTCTGGGCACACTCAGATTTCCTGCTATCTTAGAGACTCTAGAAAGCAAGAGTGTGCTTCTTGCTCTAAAGCAGAGTGTGATCCATGGATGAGAACTATGCAGTATGTTTCCCTTCAGAAATGGAGTTAAATCCCAGACTCTGTGTCTTCCTACAGGCAAGGCTTCATTTCAGGTAAGGGCAGTCACTTTTCAGCTCAAACGAACTACATCGTTCACTGAGCTCACACATTTCTCACCTTAAGAGACAAGCATTGGATGTTAGAGGACCAGTGCTTGGTATCAGTTTCCGAAGAAGAGTTGGACTAGATATTGTCCGTATGTGTAGGAAACACCGTTCTTTTGTTCTCAGCACACTCAGGTTTCCTGCTGTCTTAGAGACTCTAGAAAGCAAGAGCGTGCTTCTTGTTCTAAAGCAGAGTGTCATCAATGGATGAGACAATGCTGTGTGTTTCACTTCAGAAATGGAGTTAAATCCCAGGCTCTGAGTCTCCCTACAAGCAAGACTTCGTTTCAGGTAAGGGCAGTCACTTTTCAGCTCAAACGAACTACATCTTTAACGAAGCTCACAAGTTTCTCATCTTAACTGACAAGCATTGGATGTTAGATGGTCAGTGCTTTGTATCAGTTTCAGAAGCAGGTTTGGACTACATATGGTCCATATGTATAGGAAACACCGTTCTTTTGTTCCGGGCACACTCAGATTTCCTGCTGTATTAGAGACTCTACAAAGCAAGAGTGTGCTTCTCGCTCTAAAGCAGAGTGTGATCCTTGGATGAGAACTATGCTGTGTGTTTCCCTTCAGAAATGGACTTAAATCCCAGACTCTGTGTGTTACTACAAGCAAGACTTCATTTCAGGTAAGGGCAGTCACGTTTCTGCTCAAATGAACTACATCATTCACAAAGCTCACACGTTTCTCATCTTAACTGAGAAGCATTGGATGTTAGAGGAACAGTGCATTCTATCAGTTTCAGAAGAATGTTTGGACTACATATAGTCCGTATGTGTAGGAAACACCGTTCTTTTGTTCTGGTCACACTCAGATTTCCTGCTATCTTAGAGACTCTAGAAAGCAAGAGTGTGCTTCTTGCTCTAAAGCAGAGTGTGATCCATTGATGAGAACTATGCTGTATGTTTCCCTTCAGAAATGGAGTTAAATCCCAGACTCTGTGTCTTCCTACAGGCAAGACTTCGTTTCAGGTAAGGGCAGTCACTTTTCAGCTCAAACGAACTACATCATTCACTGAGCTCACACAATTCTCATCTTAACAGACAAGCATTGGATGTTAGAGGACCAGTGCTTTGTATCAGTTTCAGAAGCAGAGTTGGACTAGATATTGTCCGTATGTGTAGGAAACACCGTTCTTTTGTTCTCAGCACACTCATGTTTCCTGATGTCTTAGAGACTCTAGAAAGCAAGAGCGTGCTTCTTGTTCTAAAGCAGAGTGTCATCAATGGATGAGACAATGCTGTGTGTTTCACTTCAGAAATGGAGTTAAATCCCAGGCTCTGAGTCTCCCTACAAGCAAGACTTCGTTTCAGGTAAGGGCAGTCACTTTTCTGCTCAAAGGAACTACATCGTTCACGAAGCTCACACGTTTCTCATCTTAACTGACAAGCATTGGATGTTAGAGGACCAGTGCATTCTATCAGTTTCAGAAGAAGATTTGGACTACATATAGTCCGTATGTGTAGGAAACACCGTTCTTTTGTTCTGGGCACACTCAGATTTCCTGCTATCTTAGAGACTCTAGAAAGCAAGAGTGTGCTTCTTGCTCTAAAGCAGAGTGTGATCCATTAATGAGAACTATGCTGTATGTTTCCCTTCAAAAATGGAGTTAAATCCCAGACTCTGTGTCTTCCTACAGGCAAGAATTCGTTTCAGGTAAGGGCAGTCACTTTTCAGCTCAAAAGAACTACATCGTTCACTGAGCTCACACATTTCTCATCTTAACAGACAAGCATTGGATGTTAGAGGACCAGTGCTTGGTATCAGTTTCAGAAGAAGAGTTGGACTAGATATTGTTCGTATGTGTAGGAAACACCGTTCTTTTGTTCTCAGCACACTCACGTTTCCTGCTGTCTTACAGACTCTAGAAAGCAAGAGCGTGCTTCTTGTTCTAAAGCAGAGTGTCATCAATGGATGAGACAATGCTGTGTGTTTCACTTCAGAAATGGAGTTAAATCCCAGGCTCTGAGTCTCCCTACAAGCAAGACTTCGTTTCAGGTAAGGGCAGTCACTTTTCAGCTCAAACGAACTACATCTTTAACGAAGCTCACAAGTTTCTCATCTTAACTGACAAGCATTGGATGTTAGATGGTCAGTGCTTTGTATCAGTTTCAGAAGCAGGTTTGGACTACATATGGTCCATATGTATAGGAAACACAGTTCTTTTGTTCCGGGCACACTCAGATTTCCTGCTGTATTAGAGACTCTACAAAGCAAGAGTGTGCTTCTCGCTCTAAAGCAGAGTGTGATCCTTGGATGAGAACTATGCTGTGTTTCCCTTCAGAAATGGACTTAAATCCCAGACTCTGTGTCTTACTACAAGCAAGACTTCGTTTCAGGTAGGGCAGTCACATTTCTGCTCAAATGAACTACATCATTCACAAAGCTCACACGTTTCTCATCTTAACTGACAAGCATTGGATGTTAGAGGACCAGTGCATTCTATCAGTTTCAGAAGAATGTTTGGACTACATATAGTCCGTATGTGTAGGAAACACCGTTCTTTTATTCTGGGCACACTCAGATTTCCTGCTATCTTAGAGACTCTAGAAAGCAAGAGTGTGCTTCTTGCTCTAAAGCAGAGTGTGATCCATAGATGAGAACTATGCTGTATGTTTCCCTTCAGAAATGGAGTTAAATCCCAGACTCTGTGTCTTCCTACAGGCAAGACTTCGTTTCAGGTAAGGGCAGTCACTTTTCAGCTCAAACGTACTACATCGTTCACTGAGCTCACACAATTCTCATCTTAACAGACAAGCATTGGATGTTAGAGGACCAGTGCTTTGTATCAGTTTCAGAAGCAGAGTTGGACTAGATATTGTCCATATGTGTAGGAAACACCGTTCTTTTGTTCTCAGCACACTCATGTTTCCTGATGTCTTAGAGACTCTAGAAAGCAAGAGCGTGCTTCTTGTTCTAAAGCAGAGTGTCATCAATGGATGAGACAATGCTGTGTGTTTCACTTCAGAAATGGAGTTAAATCCCAGGCTCTGAGTCTCCCTACAAGCAAGACTTCGTTTCAGGTAAGGGTAGTCACTTTTCTGCTCAAAGGTACTACATCGTTCACGAAGCTCACACGTTTCTCATCTTAACTGACAAGCATTGGATGTTAGAGGACCAGTGCATTCTATCAGTTTCAGAAGAAGATTTGGACTACATATAGTCCGTATGTGTAGGAAACACCGTTCTTTTGTTCTGGGCACACTCAGATTTCCTGCTATCTTAGAGACTGTAGAAAGCAAGAGTGTGCTTCTTGCTCTAAAGCAGAGTGTGATCCATTGATGAGAACTATGCTGTATGTTTCCCTTCAGAAATGGAGTTAAATCCCAGACTCTGTGTCTTCCTACAGGCAAGACTTCGTTTCAGGTAAGGGCAGTCACTTTTCAGCTCAAACGAACTACATCGTTCACTGAGCTCACACAATTCTCATCTTAACAGACAAGCATTGGATGTTAGAGGACCAGTGCTTTGTATCAGTTTCAGAAGCAGAGTTGATCTAGATATTGTCCGTATGTGTAGGAAACACCGTTCTTTTGTTCTCAGCACACACATGTTTCCTGATGTCTTAGAGACTCTAGAGAGCAAGAGCGTGCTTCTTGTTCTAAAGCAGAGTGTCATCAATGGATGAGACAATGCTGTGTGTTTCACTTCAGAAATGGAGTTAAATCCCAGGCTCTGAGTCTCCCTACAAGCAAGACTTCGTTTCAGGTAAGGGCAGTCACTTTTCTGCTCAAAGGAACTACATCGTTCACGAAGCTCACACGTTTCTCATCTTAACTGACAAGCATTGTATGTTAGAGGTCCAGTGCATTGTATCAGTTTCAGAAGAAGATTTGGACTACATATAGTCCGTATGTGTATGAAACACCATTCTTTTGTTCTGGGCACACTCAGATTTCCTGCTGTATTAGAGAATCTAGAAAGCAAGAGCGTGCTTCTTGCTCTAAAGCAGAGTGTGATCCATGGATGAGAACTATGCTGTGTGTTTCCCTTCAGAAATTGAGTTAAATCCCAGGCTCTGTGTCTTCCTACAAGCAAGACTTCGTTTCAGGTAAGGGCAGTCACTTTTCAGCTCAAACGAACTACATTGTTCACGAAGCTCACACGTTTCTCATCTTAACAGACAAGCATTGGATTTTAGAGGACCAGTACTTTGTATCAGTTTCAGATGCAGATTTGGACTATATAATATCCGTAATTGTAGGAAACACCGTTCTTTTGTTCTCAGCACACTCACGTTTCCTGCTATCTTAGAGACTCTAGAAAGCAAGAGCGTGCTTCTTGTTCTAAAGCAGAGTGTGATCAATGGATGATTACACTGCTGTGTGTTTTACTTCAGAAATGGAGTTAAATCCCAGGCTCTGAGTCTTCCTACAAGCAAGACTTTAATTCAGGTAAGGGCAGTCACTTTTCTGCTCAAACGAAATACATCGTTCACAAAGCTCACACGTTTCTCATCTTAACTGACAAGCACTGAATGTTAGATGGTCAGTGCTTTGTATCAGATTCAGAAGCAGATTTGGACTACATATGGTCCATATGTGTAGGAAACACCGTTCTTTTGTTCTCAGCACACTGAGGTTTCCTGCTGTCTTAGAGACTCTAGAAAGCAAGAGCGTGCTTCTTGTTCTAAAGCAGAGTGTCATCAATGGATGAGACAATGCTGTGTGTTTCACTTCAGAAATGGATTTAAATCCCAGGCTCTGAGTCTCCCTACAAGCAAGACTTCGTTTCAGGTAAGGGCAGTCACTTTTCAGCTCAAACGAACTACATCTTTAACGAAGCTCACAAGTTTCTCATCTTAACTGACAAGCATTGGATGTTAGATGGTCAGTGCTTTGTATCAGTTTCAGAAGCAGGTTTGGACTACATATGGTCCATATGTATAGGAAACACCGTTCTTTTGTTCCGGGCACACTCAGATTTCCTGCTGTATTAGAGACTCTACAAAGCAAGAGTGTGCTTCTCGCTCTAAAGCAGAGTGTGATCCTTGGATGAGAACTATGCTGTGTGTTTCCCTTCAGAAATGGACTTAAATCCCAGACTCTGTGTGTTACTACAAGCAAGACTTCATTTCAGATAAGGGCAGTCACGTTTCTGCTCAAATGAACTACATCATTCACAAAGCTCACACGTTTCTCATCTTAACTGACAAGCATTGGATGTTAGAGGACCAGTGCATTCTATCAGTTTCAGAAGAATGTTTGGACTACATATAGTCCGTATGTGTAGGAAACACCGTTCTTTTGTTCTGGGCACACTCAGATTTCCTGCTATCTTAGAGACTCTAGAAAGCAAGAGTGTGCTTCTTGCTCTAAAGCAGAGTGTGATCCATTGATGAGAACTATGCTGTATGTTTCCCTTCAGAAATGGAGTTAAATCCCAGACTCTGTGTCTTCCTACAGGCAAGACTTCGTTTCAGGTAAGGGCAGTCACTTTTCAGCTCAAACGAACTACATCATTCACTGAGCTCACACAATTCTCATCTTAACAGACAAGCATTGGATGTTAGAGGACCAGTGCTTTGTATCAGTTTCAGAAGCAGAGTTGGACTAGATATTGTCCGTATGTGTAGGAAACACCGTTCTTTTGTTCTCAGCACACTCATGTTTCCTGATGTCTTAGAGACTCTAGAAAGCAAGAGCGTGCTTCTTGTTCTAAAGCAGAGTGTCATCAATGGATGAGACAATGCTGTGTGTTTCACTTCAGAAATGGAGTTAAATCCCAGGCTCTGAGTCTCCCTACAAGCAAGACTTCTTTCAGGTAAGGGCAGTCACTTTTCTGCTCAAAGGAACTACATCGTTCACGAAGCTCACACGTTTCTCATCTTAACTGACAAGCATTGGATGTTAGAGGACCAGTGCATTCTATCAGTTTCAGAAGAAGATTTGGACTACATATAGTCCGTATGTGTAGGAAACACCGTTCTTTTGTTCTGGGCACACTCAGATTTCCTGCTATCTTAGAGACTCTAGAAAGCAAGAGTGTGCTTCTTGCTCTAAAGCAGAGTGTGATCCATTAATGAGAACTATGCTGTATGTTTCCCTTCAAAAATGGAGTTAAATCCCAGACTCTGTGTCTTCGTACAGGCAAGACTTCGTTTCAGGTAAGGGCAGTCACTTTTCAGCTCAAACGAACTACATCGTTCACTGAGCTCACACATTTCTCATCTTAACAGACAAGCATTGGATGTTAGAGGACCAGTGCTTGGTATCAGTTTCAGAAGAAGAGTTGGACTAGATATTGTTCGTATGTGTAGGAAACACTGTTCTTTTGTTCTCAGCACACTCACGTTTCCTGCTGTCTTACAGACTCTAGAAAGCAAGAGCGTGCTTCTTGTTCTAAAGCAGAGTGTCATCAATGGATGAGACAATGCTGTGTGTTTCACTTCAGAAATGGAGTTAAATCCCAGGCTCTGAGTCTCCCTACAAGCAAGACTTCGTTTCAGGTAAGGGCAGTCACTTTTCAGCTCAAACGAACTACACCGTTCACGAAGCTCACACGTTTCTCATCTTAACTGACAAGCATTGGATGTAAGATGGTCAGTGATTTGTATCAGTTTCAGAAGCAGATTTGGACTACATATGGTAAATATATGTAGGAAACACACTTCTTTTGTTCTGGGCACACTCAGATTTCCTGCTGTATTAGAGACTCTACAAAGCAAGAGTGTGCTTCTCGCTCTAAAGCAGAGTGTGATCCATGGATGAGAACTATGCTGTTTTTCCCTTCAGAAATGGACTTAAATCCCAGACTCTGTGTCTTACTACAAGCAAGACTTCGTTTCAGGTAGGGCAGTCACATTTCTGCTTAAATGAACTACATCATTCACAAAGCTCACACGTTTCTCATCTTAACTGACAAGCATTGGATGTTAGAGGACCAGTGCATTCTATCAGTTTCAGAAGAATGTTTGGACTACATATAGTCCGTATGTGTAGGAAACACCGTTCTTTTATTCTGGGCACACTCAGATTTCCTGCTATCTTAGAGACTCTAGAAAGCAAGAGTGTGCTTCTTGCTCTAAAGCAGAGTGTGATCCATTGATGAGAACTATGCTGTATGTTTCCCTTCAGAAATGGAGTTAAATCCCAGACTCTGTGTCTTCCTACAGGCAAGACTTCGTTTCAGGTAAGGGCAGTCACTTTTCAGCTCAAACGAACTACATCGTTCACTGAGCTCACACAATTCTCATCTTAACAGACAAGCATTGGATGTCAGAGGACCAGTGCTTTGTATCAGTTTCAGAAGCAGAGTTGGACTAGATATTGTCCGTATGTGTAGGAAACACCGTTCTTTTGTTCTCAGCACACTCATGTTTCCTGATGTCTTAGAGACTCTAGAAAGCAAGAGCGTGCTTCTTGTTCTAAAGCAGAGTGTCATCAATGGATGAGACAATGCTGTGTGTTTCACTTCAGAAATGGAGTTAAATCCCAGGCTCTGAGTCTCCCTACAAGCAAGACTTCGTTTCAGGTAAGGGTAGTCACTTTTCTGCTCAAAGGTACTACATCGTTCACGAAGCTCACACGTTTCTCATCTTAACTGACAAGCATTGGATGTTAGAGGACCAGTGCATTCTATCAGTTTCAGAAGAAGATTTGGACTACATATAGTCCGTATGTGTAGGAAACACCGTTCTTTTGTTCTGGGCACACTCAGATTTCCTGCTATCTTAGAGACTCTAGAAAGCAAGAGTGTGCTTCTTGCTCTAAAGCAGAGTGTGATCCATTGATGAGAACTATGCTGTATGTTTCCCTTCAGAAATGGAGTTAAATCCCAGACTCTGTGTCTTCCTACAGGCAAGACTTCGTTTCAGGTAAGGGCAGTCACTTTTCAGCTCAAACGAACTACATCGTTCACTGAGCTCACACAATTCTCATCTTAACAGACAAGCATTGGATGTTAGAGGACCAGTGCTTTGTATCAGTTTCAGAAGCAGAGTTGGACTAGATATTGTCCGTATGTGTAGGAAACACCGTTCTTTTGTTCTTAGCACACACATGTTTCCTGATGTCTTAGAGACTCTAGAAAGCAAGAGCGTGCTTCTTGTTCTAAAGCAGAGTGTCATCAATGGATGAGACAATGCTGTGTGTTTCACTTCAGAAATGGAGTTAAATCCCAGGCTCTGAGTCTCCCTACAAGCAAGACTTCGTTTCAGGTAAGGGCAGTCACTTTTCTGCTCAAAGGAACTACATCGTTCACGAAGCTCACACGTTTCTCATCTTAACTGACAAGCATTGGATGTTAGAGGTCCAGTGCATTGTATCAGTTTCAGAAGAAGATTTGGACTACATATAGTCCGTATGTGTATGAAACACCATTCTTTTGTTCTGGGCACACTCAGATTTCCTGCTGTATTAGAGAATCTAGAAAGCAAGAGCGTGCTTCTTGCTCTAAAGCAGAGTGTGATCCATGGATGAGAACTATGCTGTGTGTTTCCCTTCAGAAATTGAGTTAAATCCCAGGCTCTGTGTCTTCCTACAAGCAAGACTTCGTTTCAGGTAAGGGCAGTCACTTTTCAGCTCAAACGAACTACATTGTTCACGAAGCTCACACGTTTCTCATCTTAACAGACAAGCATTGGATTTTAGAGGACCAGTACTTTGTATCAGTTTCAGATGCAGAGTTGGACTATATAATATCCGTAATTGTAGGAAACACCGTTCTTTTGTTCTCAGCACACTCACGTTTCCTGCTGTCTTAGAGACTCTAGAAAGCAAGAGCGTGCTTCTTGTTCTAAAGCAGAGTGTGATCAATGGATGATTACACTGCTGTGTGTTTTACTTCAGAAATGGAGTTAAATCCCAGGCTCTGAGTCTTCCTACAAGCAAGACTTCAATTCAGGTAAGGGCAGTCACTTTTCTGCTCAAACGAAATACATCGTTCACAAAGCTCACACGTTTCTCATCTTAACTGACAAGCATTGAATGTTAGATGGTCAGTGCTTTGTATCAGTTTCAGAAGCAGATTTGGACTACATATGGTCCATATGTGTAGGAAACACCGTTCTTTTGTTCTCAGCACACTCAGGTTTCCTGCTGTCTTAGAGACTCTAGAAAGCAAGAGCGTGCTTCTTGTTCTAAAGCAGAGTGTCATCAATGGATGAGACAATGCTGTGTGTTTCACTTCAGAAATGGATTTAAATCCCAGGCTCTGAGTCTCCCTACAAGCAAGACTTCGTTTCAGGTAAGGGCAGTCACTTTTCAGCTCAAACGAACTACATCTTTAACGAAGCTCACAAGTTTCTCATCTTAACTGGCAAGCATTGGATGTTAGATGGTCAGTGCTTTGTATCAGTTTCAGAAGCAGGTTTGGACTACATATGGTCCATATGTATAGGAAACACCGTTCTTTTGTTCCGGGCACACTCAGATTTCCTGCTGTATTAGAGACTCTACAAAGCAAGAGTGTGCTTCTCGCTCTAAAGCAGAGTGTGATCCTTGGATGAGAACTATGCTGTGTGTTTCCCTTCAGAAATGGACTTAAATCCCAGACTCTGTGTGTTACTACAAGCAAGACTTCATTTCAGGTAAGGGCAGTCACCTTTCTGCTCAAATGAACTACATCATTCACAAAGCTCACACGTTTCTCATCTTAACTGACAAGCATTGGATGTTAGAGGACCAGTGCATTCTATAAGTTTCAGAAGAATGTTTGGACTACATATAGTCCGTATGTGTAGGAAACACCGTTCTTTTGTTCTGGGCACACTCAGATTTCCTGCTATCTTAGAGACTCTAGAAAGCAAGAGTGTGCTTCTTGCTCTAAAGCAGAGTGTGATCCATTGATGAGAACTATGCTGTATGTTTCCCTTCAGAAATGGAGTTAAATCCCAGACTCTGTGTCTTCCTACAGGCAAGACTTCGTTTCAGGTAAGGGCAGTCACTTTTCAGCTCAAACGAACTACATCATTCACTGAGCTCACACAATTCTCATCTTAACAGACAAGCATTGGATGTTAGAGGACCAGTGCTTTGTATCAGTTTCAGAAGCAGAGTTGGACTAGATATTGTCCGTATGTGTAGGAAACACCGTTCTTTTGTTCTCAGCACACTCATGTTTCCTGCTGTCTTAGAGACTCTAGAAAGCAAGAGCGTGCTTCTTGTTCTAAAGCAGAGTGTCATCAATGGATGAGACAATGCTGTGTGTTTCACTTCAGAAATGGAGTTAAATCCCAGGCTCTGAGTCTCCCTACAAGCAAGACTTCGTTTCAGGTAAGGGCAGTCACTTTTCTGCTCAAAGGAACTACATCGTTCACGAAGCTCACACGTTTCTCATCTTAACTGACAAGCATTGGATGTTAGAGGACCAGTGCATTCTATCAGTTTCAGAAGAAGATTTGGACTACATATAGTCCGTATGTGTAGGAAACACCGTTCTTTTGTTCTGGGCACACTCAGATTTCCTGCTATCTTAGAGACTCTAGAAAGCAAGAGTGTGCTTCTTGCTCTAAAGCAGAGTGTGATCCATTAATGAGAACTATGCTGTATGTTTCCCTTCAAAAATGGAGTTAAATCCCAGACTCTGTGTCTTCGTACAGGCAAGACTTCGTTTCAGGTAAGGGCAGTCACTTTTCAGCTCAAACGAACTACATCGTTCACTGAGCTCACACATTTCTCATCTTAACAGACAAGCATTGGATGTTAGAGGACCAGTGCTTGGTATCAGTTTCAGAAGAAGAGTTGGACTAGATATTGTTCGTATGTGTAGGAAACACTGTTCTTTTGTTCTCAGCACACTCACGTTTCCTGCTGTCTTACAGACTCTAGAAAGCAAGAGCGTGCTTCTTGTTCTAAAGCAGAGTGTCATCAATGGATGAGACAATGCTGTGTGTTTCACTTCAGAAATGGAGTTAAATCCCAGGCTCTGAGTCTCCCTACAAGCAAGACTTCGTTTCAGGTAAGGGCAGTCACTTTTCAGCTCAAACGAACTACATCTTTAACGAAGCTCACAAGTTTCTCATCTTAACTGACAAGCATTGGATGTTAGATGGTCAGTGCTTTGTATCAGTTTCAGAAGCAGGTTTGGACTACATATGGTCCATATGTATAGGAAACACCGTTCTTTTGTTCCGGGCACACTCAGATTTCCTGCTGTATTA
The DNA here is from genome assembly GCA_949786385.1 of Onychomys leucogaster. Lineage (NCBI taxonomy): Eukaryota > Metazoa > Chordata > Mammalia > Rodentia > Cricetidae > Onychomys > Onychomys leucogaster. The sequence continues at coordinate 1,055,278 of CATKUP010000018.1, read as the reverse complement.
GAGACTCTACAAAGCAAGAGTGGGCTTCTCGCTCTAAAGCAGAGTGTGATCCATGGATGAGAACTATGCTGTGTTTCCCTTCAGAAATGGACTTAAATCCCAGACTCTGTGTCTTACTACAAGCAAGACTTCGTTTCAGGTAGGGCAGTCACGTTTCTGCTCAAATGAACTACATCATTCACAAAGCTCACACGTTTCTCATCTTAACTGACAAGCATTGGATGTTAGAGGACCAGTGCATTCTATCAGTTTCAGAAGAATGTTTGGACTACATATAGTCCGTATGTGTAGGAAACACCGTTCTTTTGTTCTGGGCACACTCAGATTTCCTGCTATCTTAGAGACTCTAGAAAGCAAGAGTGTGCTTCTTGCTCTAAAGCAGAGTGTGATCCATTGATGAGAACTATGCTGTATGTTTCCCTTCAGAAATGGAGTTAAATCCCAGACTCTGTGTCTTCCTACAGGCAAGACTTCGTTTCAGGTAAGGGCAGTCACTTTTCAGCTCAAACGAACTACATCGTTCACTGAGCTCACACAATTCTCATCTTAACAGACAAGCATTGGATGTTAGAGGACCAGTGCTTTGTATCAGTTTCAGAAGCAGAGTTGGACTAGATATGGTCTGTATGTGTAGGAAACACCGTTCTTTTGTTCTCAGCACACTCATGTTTCCTGATGTCTTAGAGACTCTAGAAAGCAAGAGCGTGCTTCTTGTTCTAAAGCAGAGTGTCATCAATGGATGAGACAATGCTGTGTGTTTCACTTCAGAAATGGAGTTAAATCCCAGGCTCTGAGTCTCCCTACAAGCAAGACTTCGTTTCAGGTAAGGGCAGTCACTTTTCTGCTCAAAGGAACTACATCGTTCACGAAGCTCACACGTTTCTCATCTTAACTGACAAGCATTGGATGTTAGAGGACCAGTGCATTCTATCAGTTTCAGAAGAAGATTTGGACTACATATAGTCCGTATGTGTAGGAAACACCGTTCTTTTGTTCTGGGCACACTCAGATTTCCTGCTATCTTAGAGACTCTAGAAAGAAAGAGCGTACTTCTTGCTCTAAAGCAGAGTGTGATCCATGGATGAGAACTATGCTGTGTGTTTCCCTTCAGAAATTGAGTTAAATCCCAGGCTCTGTGTCTTCCTACAAGCAAGACTTCGTTTCAGGTAAGGGCAGTCACTTTTCAGCTCAAACGAACTACATCGTTCACTGAGCTCACACATTTCTCATCTTAACAGACAAGCATTGGATGTTAGAGGACCAGTGCTTGGTATCAGTTTCAGAAGAAGAGTTGGACTAGATATTGTTCGTATGTGTAGGAAACACTGTTCTTTTGTTCTCAGCACACTCACGTTTCCTGCTGTCTTACAGACTCTAGAAAGCAAGAGCGTGCTTCTTGTTCTAAAGCAGAGTGTGATCAATGGATGATTACACTGCTGTGTGTTTTACTTCAGAAATGGAGTTAAATCCCAGGCTCTGAGTCTTCCTACAAGCAAGACTTCAATTCAGGTAAGGGCAGTCACTTTTCTGCTCAAACGAAATACATCGTTCACAAAGCTCACACGTTTCTCATCTTAACTGACAAGCATTGGATGTTAGATGGTCAGTGCTTTGTATCAGTTTCAGAAGCAGATTTGGACTACATATGGTCCATATGTGTAGGAAACACCGTTCTTTTGTTCCGGGCACACTCAGATTTCCTGCTGTATTAGAGACTCTACAAAGCAAGAGTGTGCTTCTCGCTCTAAAGCAGAGTGTGATCCATGGATGAGAACTATGCTGTATGTTTCCCTTCAGAAATGGAGTTAAATCCCAGACTCTGTGTCTTCCTACAGGCAAGGCTTCATTTCAGGTAAGGGCAGTAACTTTTCAGCTCAAACGAACTACATCGTTCACTGAGCTCACACATTTCTCATCTTAACAGACAAGCATTGGATGTTAGAGGACCAGTGCTTGGTATCAGTTTCCGAAGAAGAGTTGGACTAGATATTGTCCGTATGTGTAGGAAACACCGTTCTTTTGTTCTCAGCACATTCACGTTTCCTGCTGTCTTAGAGACTCTAGAAAGCAAGAGTGTGCTTCTTGTTCTAAAGCAGAGTGTCATCAACGGATGAGACAATGCTGTGTGTTTCACTTCAGAAATGGAGTTAAATCCCAGGCTCTGAGTCTCCCTACAAGCAAGACTTCGTTTCAGGTAAGGGCAGTCACTTTTCAGCTCAAACGAACTACATCTTTAACGAAGCTCACAAGTTTCTCATCTTAACTGACAAGCATTGGATGTTAGATGGTCAGTGCTTTGTATCAGTTTCAGAAGCAGGTTTGGACTACATATGGTCCATATGTGTAGGAAACACCGTTCTTTTGTTCCGGGCACACTCAGATTTCATGCTGTATTAGAGACTCTACAAAGCAAGAGTGTGCTTCTCGCTCTAAAGCAGAGTGTGATCCTTGGATGAGAACTATGCTGTGTGTTTCCCTTCAGAAATGGACTTAAATCCCAGACTCTGTGTGTTACTACAAGCAAGACTTCATTTCAGGTAAGGGCAGTCACGTTTCTGCTCAAATGAACTACATCATTCACAAAGCTCACACGTTTCTCATCTTAACTGACAAGCATTGGATGTTAGAGGACGAGTGCATTCTATCAGTTTCAGAAGAATGTTTGGACTACATATAGTCCGTATGTGTAGGAAACACCGTTCTTTTGTTCTGGGCACACTCAGATTTCCTGCTATCTTAGAGACTCTAGAAAGCAAGAGTGTGCTTCTTGCTCTAAAGCAGAGTGTGATCCTTGGATGAGAACTATGCTGTATGTTTCCCTTCAGAAATGGAGTTAAATCCCAGACTCTGTGTCTTCCTACAGGCAAGACTTCGTTTCAGGTAAGGGCAGTCACTTTTCAGCTCAAACGAACTACATCATTCACTGAGCTCACACAATTCTCATCTTAACAGACAAGCATTGGATGTTAGAGGACCAGTGCTTTATATCAGTTTCAGAAGCAGAGTTGGACTAGATATTGTCCGTATGTGTAGGAAACACCGTTCTTTTGTTCTCAGCACACTCATGTTTCCTGATGTCTTAGAGAGTCTAGAAAGCAAGAGCGTGCTTCTTGTTCTAAAGCAGAGTGTCATCAATGGATGAGACAATGCTGTGTGTTTCACTTCAGAAATGGAGTTAAATCCCAGGTTCTGAGTCTCCCTACAAGCAAGACTTCGTTTCAGGTAAGGGCAGTCACTTTTCTGCTCAAAGGAACTACATCGTTCACGAAGCTCACACGTTTCTCATCTTAACTGACAAGCATTGGATGTTAGAGGACCAGTGCATTCTATCAGTTTCAGAAGAAGATTTGGACTACATATAGTCCGTATGTGTAGGAAACACCGTTCTTTTCTTCTGGGCACACTCAGATTTCCTGCTATCTTAGAGACTCTAGAAAGCAAGAGTGTGCTTCTTGCTCTAAAGCATAGTGTGATCCATTAATGAGAACTATGCTGTATGTTTCCCTTCAGAAATGGAGTTAAATCCCAGACTCTGTGTCTTCCTACAGGCAAGACTTCGTTTCAGGTAAGGGCAGTCACTTTTCAGCTCAAACGAACTACATCGTTCACTGAGCTCACACATTTCTCATCTTAACAGACAAGCATTGGATGTTAGAGGACCAGTGCTTGGTATCAGTTTCAGAAGAAGAGTTGGACTAGATATTGTTCGTGTGTGTAGGAAACACCGTTCTTTTGTTCTCAGCACACTCACGTTTCCTGCTGTCTTACAGACTCTAGAAAGCAAGAGCATGCTTCTTGTTCTAAAGCAGAGTGTCATCAATGGATGAGACAATGCTGTGTGTTTCACTTCAGAAATGGAGTTAAATCCCAGGCTCTGAGTCTCCCTACAAGCAAGACTTCGTTTCAGGTAAGGGCAGTCACTTTTCAGCTCAAACGAACTACATCTTTAACGAAGCTCACAAGTTTCTCATCTTAACTGACAAGCATTGGATGTTAGATGGTCAGTTCTTTGTATCAGTTTCAGAAGCAGGTTTGGACTACTTATGGTCCATATGTATAGGAAACACCGTTCTTTTGTTCCGGGCACACTCAGATTTCCTGCTGTATTAGAGACTCTACAAAGCAAGAGTGTGCTTCTCGCTCTAAAGCAGAGTGTGATCCTTGGATGAGAACTATGCTGTGTTTCCCTTCAGAAATGGACTTAAATCCCAGACTCTGTGTCTTACTACAAGCAAGACTTCGTTTCAGGTAGGGCAGTCACGTTTCTGCTCAAATGAACTACATCATTCACAAAGCTCACACGTTTCTCATCTTAACTGACAAGCATTGGATGTTAGAGGACCAGTGCATTCTATCAGTTTCAGAAGAATGTTTGGACTACATATAGTCCGTATGTGTAGGAAACACCGTTCTTTTGTTCTGGGCACACTCAGATTTCCTGCTATCTTAGAGACTCTAGAAAGCAAGAGTGTGCTTCTTGCTCTAAAGCAGAGTGTGATCCATTGATGAGAACTATGCTGTATGTTTCCCTTCAGAAATGGAGTTAAATCCCAGACTCTGTGTCTTCCTACAGGCAAGACTTCGTTTCAGGTAAGGGCAGTCACTTTTCAGCTCAAACGAACTACATCGTTCACTGAGCTCACACAATTCTCATCTTAACAGACAAGCATTGGATGTTAGAGGACCAGTGCTTTGTATCAGTTTCAGAAGCAGAGTTGGACTAGATATGGTCTGTATGTGTAGGAAACACCGTTCTTTTGTTCTCAGCACACTCATGTTTCCTGATGTCTTAGAGACTCTAGAAAGCAAGAGCGTGCTTCTTGTTCTAAAGCAGAGTGTCATCAATGGATGAGACAATGCTGTGTGTTTCACTTCAGAAATGGAGTTAAATCCCAGGCTCTGAGTCTCCCTACAAGCAAGACTTCGTTTCAGGTAAGGGCAGTCACTTTTCTGCTCAAAGGAACTACATCGTTCACGAAGCTCACACGTTTCTCATCTTAACTGACAAGCATTGGATGTTAGAGGACCAGTGCATTCTATCAGTTTCAGAAGAAGATTTGGACTACATATAGTCCGTATGTGTAGGAAACACCGTTCTTTTGTTCTGGGCACACTCAGATTTCCTGCTATCTTAGAGACTCTAGAAAGAAAGAGCGTACTTCTTGCTCTAAAGCAGAGTGTGATCCATGGATGAGAACTATGCTGTGTGTTTCCCTTCAGAAATTGAGTTAAATCCCAGGCTCTGTGTCTTCCTACAAGCAATACTTCGTTTCAGGTAAGGGCAGTCACTTTTCAGCTCAAACGAACTACATCGTTCACTGAGCTCACACATTTCTCATCTTAACAGACAAGCATTGGATGTTAGAGGACCAGTGCTTGGTATCAGTTTCAGAAGAAGAGTTGGACTAGATATTGTTCGTATGTGTAGGAAACACTGTTCTTTTGTTCTCAGCACACTCACGTTTCCTGCTGTCTTACAGACTCTAGAAAGCAAGAGCGTGCTTCTTGTTCTAAAGCAGAGTGTGATCAATGGATGATTACACTGCTGTGTGTTTTACTTCAGAAATGGAGTTAAATCCCAGGCTCTGAGTCTTCCTACAAGCAAGACTTCAATTCAGGTAAGGGCAGTCACTTTTCTGCTCAAACGAAATACATCGTTCACAAAGCTCACACGTTTCTCATCTTAACTGACAAGCATTGGATGTTAGATGGTCAGTGCTTTGTATCAGTTTCAGAAGCAGATTTGGACTACATATGGTCCATATGTGTAGGAAACACCGTTCTTTTGTTCCGGGCACACTCAGATTTCCTGCTGTATTAGAGACTCTACAAAGCAAGAGTGTGCTTCTCGCTCTAAAGCAGAGTGTGATCCATGGATGAGAACTATGCTGTATGTTTCCCTTCAGAAATGGAGTTAAATCCCAGACTCTGTGTCTTCCTACAGGCAAGGCTTCATTTCAGGTAAGGGCAGTAACTTTTCAGCTCAAACGAACTACATCGTTCACTGAGCTCACACATTTCTCATCTTAACAGACAAGCATTGGATGTTAGAGGACCAGTGCTTGGTATCAGTTTCCGAAGAAGAGTTGGACTAGATATTGTCCGTATGTGTAGGAAACACCGTTCTTTTGTTCTCAGCACATTCACGTTTCCTGCTGTCTTAGAGACTCTAGAAAGCAAGAGTGTGCTTCTTGTTCTAAAGCAGAGTGTCATCAACGGATGAGACAATGCTGTGTGTTTCACTTCAGAAATGGAGTTAAATCCCAGGCTCTGAGTCTCCCTACAAGCAAGACTTCGTTTCAGGTAAGGGCAGTCACTTTTCAGCTCAAACGAACTACATCTTTAACGAAGCTCACAAGTTTCTCATCTTAACTGACAAGCATTGGATGTTAGATGGTCAGTGCTTTGTATCAGTTTCAGAAGCAGGTTTGGACTACATATGGTCCATATGTGTAGGAAACACCGTTCTTTTGTTCCGGGCACACTCAGATTTCATGCTGTATTAGAGACTCTACAAAGCAAGAGTGTGCTTCTCGCTCTAAAGCAGAGTGTGATCCTTGGATGAGAACTATGCTGTGTGTTTCCCTTCAGAAATGGACTTAAATCCCAGACTCTGTGTGTTACTACAAGCAAGACTTCATTTCAGGTAAGGGCAGTCACGTTTCTGCTCAAATGAACTACATCATTCACAAAGCTCACACGTTTCTCATCTTAACTGACAAGCATTGGATGTTAGAGGACGAGTGCATTCTATCAGTTTCAGAAGAATGTTTGGACTACATATAGTCCGTATGTGTAGGAAACACCGTTCTTTTGTTCTGGGCACACTCAGATTTCCTGCTATCTTAGAGACTCTAGAAAGCTAGGGTGTGCTTCTTGCTCTAAAGCAGAGTGTGATCCTTGGATGAGAACTATGCTGTATGTTTCCCTTCAGAAATGGAGTTAAATCCCAGACTCTGTGTCTTCCTACAGGCAAGACTTCGTTTCAGGTAAGGGCAGTCACTTTTCAGCTCAAACGAACTACATCATTCACTGAGCTCACACAATTCTCATCTTAACAGACAAGCATTGGATGTTAGAGGACCAGTGCTTTATATCAGTTTCAGAAGCAGAGTTGGACTAGATATTGTCCGTATGTGTAGGAAACACCGTTCTTTTGTTCTCAGCACACTCATGTTTCCTGATGTCTTAGAGAGTCTAGAAAGCAAGAGCGTGCTTCTTGTTCTAAAGCAGAGTGTCATCAATGGATGAGACAATGCTGTGTGTTTCACTTCAGAAATGGAGTTAAATCCCAGGTTCTGAGTCTCCCTACAAGCAAGACTTCGTTTCAGGTAAGGGCAGTCACTTTTCTGCTCAAAGGAACTACATCGTTCACGAAGCTCACACGTTTCTCATCTTAACTGACAAGCATTGGATGTTAGAGGACCAGTGCATTCTATCAGTTTCAGAAGAAGATTTGGACTACATATAGTCCGTATGTGTAGGAAACACCGTTCTTTTCTTCTGGGCACACTCAGATTTCCTGCTATCTTAGAGACTCTAGAAAGCAAGAGTGTGCTTCTTGCTCTAAAGCATAGTGTGATCCATTAATGAGAACTATGCTGTATGTTTCCCTTCAGAAATGGAGTTAAATCCCAGACTCTGTGTCTTCCTACAGGCAAGACTTCGTTTCAGGTAAGGGCAGTCACTTTTCAGCTCAAACGAACTACATCGTTCACTGAGCTCACACATTTCTCATCTTAACAGACAAGCATTGGATGTTAGAGGACCAGTGCTTGGTATCAGTTTCAGAAGAAGAGTTGGACTAGATATTGTTCGTGTGTGTAGGAAACACCGTTCTTTTGTTCTCAGCACACTCACGTTTCCTGCTGTCTTACAGACTCTAGAAAGCAAGAGCATGCTTCTTGTTCTAAAGCAGAGTGTCATCAATGGATGAGACAATGCTGTGTGTTTCACTTCAGAAATGGAGTTAAATCCCAGGCTCTGAGTCTCCCTACAAGCAAGACTTCGTTTCAGGTAAGGGCAGTCACTTTTCAGCTCAAACGAACTACATCTTTAACGAAGCTCACAAGTTTCTCATCTTAACTGACAAGCATTGGATGTTAGATGGTCAGTTCTTTGTATCAGTTTCAGAAGCAGGTTTGGACTACATATGGTCCATATGTATAGGAAACACCGTTCTTTTGTTCCGGGCACACTCAGATTTCCTGCTGTATTAGAGACTCTACAAAGCAAGAGTGTGCTTCTCGCTCTAAAGCAGAGTGTGATCCTTGGATGAGAACTATGCTGTGTTTCCCTTCAGAAATGGACTTAAATCCCAGACTCTGTGTCTTACTACAAGCAAGACTTCGTTTCAGGTAGGGCAGTCACGTTTCTGCTCAAATGAACTACATCATTCACAAAGCTCACACGTTTCTCATCTTAACTGACAAGCATTGGATGTTAGAGGACCAGTGCATTCTATCAGTTTCAGAAGAATGTTTGGACTACATATAGTCCGTATGTGTAGGAAACACCGTTCTTTTGTTCTGGGCACACTCAGATTTCCTGCTATCTTAGAGACTCTAGAAAGCAAGAGTGTGCTTCTTGCTCTAAAGCAGAGTGTGATCCATTGATGAGAACTATGCTGTATGTTTCCCTTCAGAAATGGAGTTAAATCCCAGACTCTGTGTCTTCCTACAGGCAAGACTTCGTTTCAGGTAAGGGCAGTCACTTTTCAGCTCAAACGAACTACATCGTTCACTGAGCTCACACAATTCTCATCTTAACAGACAAGCATTGGATGTTAGAGGACCAGTGCTTTGTATCAGTTTCAGAAGCAGAGTTGGACTAGATATGGTCTGTATGTGTAGGAAACACCGTTCTTTTGTTCTCAGCACACTCATGTTTCCTGATGTCTTAGAGACTCTAGAAAGCAAGAGCGTGCTTCTTGTTCTAAAGCAGAGTGTCATCAATGGATGAGACAATGCTGTGTGTTTCACTTCAGAAATGGAGTTAAATCCCAGGCTCTGAGTCTCCCTACAAGCAAGACTTCGTTTCAGGTAAGGGCAGTCACTTTTCTGCTCAAAGGAACTACATCGTTCACGAAGCTCACACGTTTCTCATCTTAACTGACAAGCATTGGATGTTAGAGGACCAGTGCATTCTATCAGTTTCAGAAGAAGATTTGGACTACATATAGTCCGTATGTGTAGGAAACACCGTTCTTTTGTTCTGGGCACACTCAGATTTCCTGCTATCTTAGAGACTCTAGAAAGAAAGAGCGTGCTTCTTGCTCTAAAGCAGAGTGTGATCCATGGATGAGAACTATGCTGTGTGTTTCCCTTCAGAAATTGAGTTAAATCCCAGGCTCTGTGTCTTCCTACAAGTAAGACTTCGTTTCAGGTAAGGGCAGTCACTTTTCAGCTCAAACGAACTACATCGTTCACTGAGCTCACACATTTCTCATCTTAACAGACAAGCATTGGATGTTAGAGGACCAGTGCTTGGTATCAGTTTCAGAAGAAGAGTTGGACTAGATATTGTTCGTATGTGTAGGAAACACTGTTCTTTTGTTCTTAGCACACTCACGTTTCCTGCTGTCTTACAGACTCTAGAAAGCAAGAGCGTGCTTCTTGTTCTAAAGCAGAGTGTGATCAATGGATGATTACACTGCTGTGTGTTTTACTTCAGAAATGGAGTTAAATCCCAGGCTCTGAGTCTTCCTACAAGCAAGACTTCAATTCAGGTAAGGGCAGTCACTTTTCTGCTCAAACGAAATACATCGTTCACAAAGCTCACACGTTTCTCATCTTAACTGACAAGCATTGGATGTTAGATGGTCAGTGCTTTGTATCAGTTTCAGAAGCAGATTTGGACTACATATGGTCCATATATGTAGGAAACACCGTTCTTTTGTTCCGGGCACACTCAGATTTCCTGCTGTATTAGAGACTCTACAAAGCAAGAGTGTGCTTCTCGCTCTAAAGCAGAGTGTGATCCATGGATGAGAACTATGCTGTATGTTTCCCTTCAGAAATGGAGTTAAATCCCAGACTCTGTGTCTTCCTACAGGCAAGGCTTCATTTCAGGTAAGGGCAGTAACTTTTCAGCTCAAACGAACTACATCGTTCACTGAGCTCACACATTTCTCATCTTAACAGACAAGCATTGGATGTTAGAGGACCAGTGCTTGGTATCAGTTTCCGAAGAAGAGTTGGACTAGATATTGTCCGTATGTGTAGGAAACACCGTTCTTTTGTTCTCAGCACACTCAGGTTTCCTGCTGTCTTAGAGACTCTAGAAAGCAAGAGTGTGCTTCTTGTTCTAAAGCAGAGTGTCATCAACGGATGAGACAATGCTGTGTGTTTCACTTCAGAAATGGAGTTAAATCCCAGGCTCTGAGTCTCCCTACAAGCAAGACTTCGTTTCAGGTAAGGGCAGTCACTTTTCAGCTCAAACGAACTACATCTTTAACGAAGCTCACAAGTTTCTCATCTTAACTGACAAGCATTGGATGTTAGATGGTCAGTGCTTTGTATCAGTTTCAGAAGCAGGTTTGGACTACATATGGTCCATATGTGTAGGAAACACCGTTCTTTTGTTCCGGGCACACTCAGATTTCATGCTGTATTAGAGACTCTACAAAGCAAGAGTGTGCTTCTCGCTCTAAAGCAGAGTGTGATCCTTGGATGAGAACTATGCTGTGTGTTTCCCTTCAGAAATGGACTTAAATCCCAGACTCTGTGTGTTACTACAAGCAAGACTTCATTTCAGGTAAGGGCAGTCACGTTTCTGCTCAAATGAACTACATCATTCACAAAGCTCACACGTTTCTCATCTTAACTGACAAGCATTGGATGTTAGAGGACCAGTGCATTCTATCAGTTTCAGAAGAATGTTTGGACTACATATAGTCCGTATGTGTAGGAAACTCCGTTCTTTTGTTCTTGGCACACTCAGATTTCCTGCTATCTTAGAGACTCTAGAAAGCAAGAGTGTGCTTCTTGCTCTAAAGCAGAGTGTGATCCTTGGATGAGAACTATGCTGTATGTTTCCCTTCAGAAATGGAGTTAAATCCCAGACTCTGTGTCTTCCTACAGGCAAGACTTCGTTTCAGGTAAGGGCAGTCACTTTTCAGCTCAAACGAACTACATCATTCACTGAGCTCACACAATTCTCATCTTAACAGACAAGCATTGGATGTTAGAGGACCAGTGCTTTATATCAGTTTCAGAAGCAGAGTTGGACTAGATATTGTCCGTATTTGTAGGAAACACCGTTCTTTTGTTCTCAGCACACTCATGTTTCCTGATGTCTTAGAGAGTCTAGAAAGCAAGAGCGTGCTTCTTGTTCTAAAGCAGAGTGTCATCAATGGATGAGACAATGCTGTGTGTTTCACTTCAGAAATGGAGTTAAATCCCAGGTTCTGAGTCTCCCTACAAGCAAGACTTCGTTTCAGGTAAGGGCAGTCACTTTTCTGCTCAAAGGAACTACATCGTTCACGAAGCTCACACGTTTCTCATCTTAACTGACAAGCATTGGATGTTAGAGGACCAGTGCATTCTATCAGTTTCAGAAGAAGATTTGGACTACATATAGTCCGTATGTGTAGGAAACACCGTTCTTTTCTTCTGGGCACACTCAGATTTCCTGCTATCTTAGAGACTCTAGAAAGCAAGAGTGTGCTTCTTGCTCTAAAGCATAGTGTGATCCATTAATGAGAACTATGCTGTATGTTTCCCTTCAGAAATGGAGTTAAATCCCAGACTCTGTGTCTTCCTACAGGCAAGACTTCGTTTCAGGTAAGGGCAGTCACTTTTCAGCTCAAACGAACTACATCGTTCACTGAGCTCACACATTTCTCATCTTAACAGACAAGCATTGGATGTTAGAGGACCAGTGCTTGGTATCAGTTTCAGAAGAAGAGTTGGACTAGATATTGTTCGTGTGTGTAGGAAACACCGTTCTTTTGTTCTCAGCACACTCACGTTTCCTGCTGTCTTACAGACTCTAGAAAGCAAGAGCATGCTTCTTGTTCTAAAGCAGAGTGTCATCAATGGATGAGACAATGCTGTGTGTTTCACTTCAGAAATGGAGTTAAATCCCAGGCTCTGAGTCTCCCTACAAGCAATACTTCGTTTCAGGTAAGGGCAGTCACTTTTCAGCTCAAACGAACTACATCTTTAACGAAGCTCACAAGTTTCTCATCTTAACTGACAAGCATTGGATGTTAGATGGTCAGTTCTTTGTATCAGTTTCAGAAGCAGGTTTGGACTACATATGGTCCATATGTATAGGAAACACCGTTCTTTTGTTCCGGGCACACTCAGATTTCCTGCTGTATTAGAGACTCTACAAAGCAAGAGTGTGCTTCTCGCTCTAAAGCAGAGTGTGATCCTTGGATGAGAACTATGCTGTGTTTCCCTTCAGAAATGGACTTAAATCCCAGACTCTGTGTCTTACTACAAGCCAGACTTCGTTTCAGGTAGGGCAGTCACGTTTCTGCTCAAATGAACTACATCATTCACAAAGCTCACACGTTTCTCATCTTAACTGACAAGCATTGGATGTTAGAGGACCAGTGCATTCTATCAGTTTCAGAAGAATGTTTGGACTACATATAGTCCGTATGTGTAGGAAACACCGTTCTTTTGTTCTGGGCACACTCAGATTTCCTGCTATCTTAGAGACTCTAGAAAGCAAGAGTGTGCTTCTTGCTCTAAAGCAGAGTGTGATCCATTGATGAGAACTATGCTGTATGTTTCCCTTCAGAAATGGAGTTAAATCCCAGACTGTGTGTCTTCCTACAGGCAAGACTTCGTTTCAGGTAAGGGCAGTCACTTTTCAGCTCAAACGAACTACATCGTTCACTGAGCTCACACAATTCTCATCTTAACAGACAAGCATTGGATGTTAGAGGACCAGTGCTTTGTATCAGTTTCAGAAGCAGAGTTGGACTAGATATTGTCCGTATGTGTACGAAACACCGTTCTTTTGTTCTCAGCACACTCATGTTTCCTGATGTCTTAGAGACTCTAGAAAGCAAGAGCGTGCTTCTTGTTCTAAAGCAGAGTGTCATCAATGGATGAGACAATGCTGTGTGTTTCACTTCAGAAATGGAGTTAAATCCCAGGCTCTGAGTCTCCCTACAAGCAAGACTTCGTTTCAGGTAAGGGCAGTCACTTTTCAGCTCAAACGAACTACATCTTTAACGAAGCTCACAAGTTTCTCATCTTAACTGACAAGCATTGGATGTTAGATGGTCAGTGCTTTGTATCAGTTTCAGAAGCAGGTTTGGACTACATATGGTCCATATGTGTAGGAAACACCGTTCTTTTGTTCCGGGCACACTCAGATTTCCTGCTGTATTAGAGACTCTACAAAGCAAGAGTGTGCTTCTCGCTCTAAAGCAGAGTGTGATCCTTGGACGAGAACTATGCTGTGTGTTTCCCTTCAGAAATGGACTTAAATCCCAGACTCTGTGTGTTACTACAAGCAAGACTTCATTTCAGGTAAGGGCAGTCACGTTTCTGCTCAAATGAACTACATCATTCACAAAGCTCACACGTTTCTCATCTTAACTGACAAGCATTGGATGTTAGAGGACCAGTGCATTCTATCAGTTTCAGAAGAATGTTTGGACTACATATAGTCCGTATGTGTAGGAAACACCGTTCTTTTGTTCTGGGCACACTCAGATTTCCTGCTATCTTAGAGACTCTAGAAAGCAAGAGTGTGCTTCTTGCTCTAAAGCAGAGTGTGATCCTTGGATGAGAACTATGCTGTATGTTTCCCTTCAGAAATGGAGTTAAATCCCAGACTCTGTGTCTTCCTACAGGCAAGACTTCGTTTCAGGTAAGGGCAGTCACTTTTCAGCTCAAACGAACTACATCATTCACTGAGCTCACACAATTCTCATCTTAACAGACAAGCATTGGATGTTAGAGGACCAGTGCTTTATATCAGTTTCAGAAGAAGAGTTGGACTAGATATTGTCCGTATGTGTAGGAAACACCGTTCTTTTGTTCTCAGCACACTCATGTTTCCTGATGTCTTAGAGAGTCTAGAAAGCAAGAGCGTGCTTCTTGTTCTAAAGCAGAGTGTCATCAATGGATGAGACAATGCTGTGTGTTTCACTTCAGAAATGGAGTTAAATCCCAGGTTCTGAGTCTCCCTACAAGCAAGACTTCGTTTCAGGTAAGGGCAGTCACTTTTCAGCTCAAACGAACTACATCTTTAACGAAGCTCACAAGTTTCTCATCTTAACTGACAAGCATTGGATGTTAGATGGTCAGTGCTTTGTATCAGTTTCAGAAGCAGGTTTGGACTACATATGGTCCATATGTGTAGGAAACACCGTTCTTTTGTTCCGGGCACACTCAGATTTCCTGCTGTATTAGAGACTCTACAAAGCAAGAGTGTGCTTCTCGCTCTAAAGCAGAGTGTGATCCTTGGACGAGAACTATGCTGTGTGTTTCCCTTCAGAAATGGACTTAAATCCCAGACTCTGTGTGTTACTACAAGCAAGACTTCATTTCAGGTAAGGGCAGTCACGTTTCTGCTCAAATGAACTACATCATTCACAAAGCTCACACGTTTCTCATCTTAACTGACAAGCATTGGATGTTAGAGGACCAGTGCATTCTTTCAGTTTCAGAAGAATCTTTGGACTACATATAGTCCGTATGTGTAGGAAACACCGTTCTTTTGTTCTGGGCACACTCAGATTTCCTGCTATCTTAGAGACTCTAGAAAGCAAGAGTGTGCTTCTTGCTCTAAAGCAGAGTGTGATCCTTGGATGAGAACTATGCTGTATGTTTCCCTTCAGAAATGGAGTTAAATCCCAGACTCTGTGTCTTCCTACAGGCAAGACTTCGTTTCAGGTAAGGGCAGTCACTTTTCAGCTCAAACGAACTACATCATTCACTGAGCTCACACAATTCTCATCTTAACAGACAAGCATTGGATGTTAGAGGACCAGTGCTTTATATCAGTTTCAGAAGCAGAGTTGGACTAGATATTGTCCGTATGTGTAGGAAACACCGTTCTTTTGTTCTCAGCACACTCATGTTTCCTGATGTCTTAGAGAGTCTAGAGAGCAAGAGCGTGCTTCTTGTTCTAAAGCAGAGTGTCATCAATGGATGAGACAATGCTGTGTGTTTCACTTCAGAAATGGAGTTAAATCCCAGGTTCTGAGTCTCCCTACAAGCAAGACTTCGTTTCAGGTAAGGGCAGTCACTTTTCTGCTCAAAGGAACTACATCGTTCACGAAGCTCACACGTTTCTCATCTTAACTGACAAGCATTGGATGTTAGAGGACCAGTGCATTCTATCAGTTTCAGAAGAAGATTTGGACTACATATAGTCCGTATGTGTAGGAAACACCGTTCTTTCTTCTGGGCACACTCAGATTTCCTGCTATCTTAGAGACTCTAGAAAGCAAGAGTGTGCTTCTTGCTCTAAAGCAGAGTGTGATCCATTAATGAGAACTATGCTGTATGTTTCCCTTCAAAAATGGAGTTAAATCCCAGACTCTGTGTCTTCCTACAGGCAAGACTTCGTTTCAGGTAAGGGCAGTCACTTTTCAGCTCAAACGAACTACATCGTTCACTGAGCTCACACATTTCTCATCTTAACAGACAAGCATTGGATGTTAGAGGACCAGTGCTTGGTATCAGTTTCAGAAGAAGAGTTGGACTAGATATTGTTCGTGTGTGTAGGAAACACCGTTCTTTTGTTCTCAGCACACTCACGTTTCCTGCTGTCTTACAGACTCTAGAAAGCAAGAGCATGCTTCTTGTTCTAAAGCAGAGTGTCATCAATGGATGAGACAATGCTGTGTGTTTCACTTCAGAAATGGAGTTAAATCCCAGGCTCTGAGTCTCCCTACAAGCAAGACTTCGTTTCAGGTAAGGGCAGTCACTTTTCAGCTCAAACGAACTACATCTTTAACGAAGCTCACAAGTTTCTCATCTTAACTGACAAGCATTGGATGTTAGATGGTCAGTGCTTTGTATCAGTTTCAGAAGCAGGTTTGGACTACATATGGACCATATGTATAGGAAACACCGTTCTTTTGTTCCGGGCACACTCAGATTTCCTGCTGTATTAGAGACTCTACAAAGCAAGAGTGTGCTTCTCGGTCTAAAGCAGAGTGTGATCCTTGGATGAGAACTATGCTGTGTTTCCCTTCAGAAATGGACTTAAATCCCAGACTCTGTGTCTTACTACAAGCAAGACTTCGTTTCAGGTAGGGCAGTCACGTTTCTGCTCAAATGAACTACATCATTCACAAAGCTCACACGTTTCTCATCTTAACTGACAAGCATTGGATGTTAGAGGACCAGTGCATTCTATCAGTTTCAGAAGAATGTTTGGACTACATATAGTCCATATGTGTAGGAAACACCGTTCTTTTGTTCTGGGCACACTCAGATTTCCTGCTATCTTAGAGACTCTAGAAAGCAAGAGTGTGCTTCTTGCTCTAAAGCAGAGTGTGATCCATTGATGAGAACTATGCTGTATGTTTCCCTTCAGAAATGGAGTTAAATCCAGACTCTGTGTCTTCCTACAGGCAAGACTTCGTTTCAGGTAAGGGCAGTCACTTTTCAGCTCAAACGAACTACATCGTTCACTGAGCTCACACAATTCTCATCTTAACAGACAAGCATTGGATGTTAGAGGACCAGTGCTTTGTATCAGTTTCAGAAGCAGAGTTGGACTAGATATTGTCCGTATGTGTAGGAAACACCGTTCTTTTGTTCTCAGCACACTCATGTTTCCTGATGTCTTAGAGACTCTAGAAAGCAAGAGCGTGCTTCTTGTTCTAAAGCAGAGTGTCATCAATGGATGAGACAATGCTGTGTGTTTCACTTCAGAAATGGAGTTAAATCCCAGGCTCTGAGTCTCCCTACAAGCAAGACTTCGTTTCAGGTAAGGGCAGTCACTTTTCTGCTCAAAGGAACTACATCGTTCACGAAGCTCACACGTTTCTCATCTTAACTGACAAGCATTGGATGTTAGAGGACCAGTGCATTCTATCAGTTTCAGAAGAAGATTTGGACTACATATAGTCCGTATGTGTAGGAAACACCGTTCTTTTCTTCTGGGCACACTCAGATTTCCTGCTATCTTAGAGACTCTAGAAAGCAAGAGTGTGCTTCTTGCTCTAAAGCAGAGTGTGATCCATTAATGAGAACTATGCTGTATGTTTCCCTTCAAAAATGGAGTTAAATCCCAGACTGTGTGTCTTCCTACAGGCAAGACTTCGTTTCAGGTAAGGGCAGTCACTTTTCAGCTCAAACGAACTTCATCGTTCACTGAGCTCACACATTTCTCATCTTAACAGACAAGCATCGGATGTTAGAGGACCAGTGCTTGGTATCAGTTTCAGAAGAAGAGTTGGACTAGATATTGTCCGTATGTGTAGGAAACACCGTTCTTTTGTTCTCAGCACACTCAGGTTTCCTGCTGTCTTAGAGACTCTAGAAAGCAAGAGTGTGCTTCTTGTTCTAAAGCAGAGTGTCATCAACGGATGAGACAATGCTGTGTGTTTCACTTCAGAAATGGAGTTAAATCCCAGGCTCTGAGTCTCCCTACAAGCAAGACTTCGTTTCAGGTAAGGGCAGTCACTTTTCAGCTCAAACGAACTACATCTTTAACGAAGCTCACAAGTTTCTCATCTTAACTGACAAGCATTGGATGTTAGATGGTCAGTGCTTTGTATCAGTTTCAGAAGCAGGTTTGGACTACATATGGTCCATATGTGTAGGAAACACCGTTCTTTTGTTCCGGGCACACTCTGATTTCATGCTGTATTAGAGACTCTACAAAGCAAGAGTGTGCTTCTCGCTCTAAAGCAGAGTGTGATCCTTGGATGAGAACTATGCTGTGTGTTTCCCTTCAGAAATGGACTTAAATCCCAGACTCTGTGTGTTACTACAAGCAAGACTTCATTTCAGGTAAGGGCAGTCACGTTTCTGCTCAAATGAACTACATCATTCACAAAGCTCACACGTTTCTCATCTTAACTGACAAGCATTGGATGTTAGAGGACGAGTGCATTCTATCAGTTTCAAAAGAATGTTTGGACTACATATAGTCCGTATGTGTAGGAAACACCGTTCTTTTGTTCTGGGCACACTCAGATTTCCTGCTATCTTAGAGACTCTAGAAAGCAAGAGTGTGCTTCTTGCTCTAAAGCAGAGTGTGATCCTTGGATGAGAACTATGCTGTATGTTTCCCTTCAGAAATGGAGTTAAATCCCAGACTCTGTGTCTTCCTACAGGCAAGACTTCGTTTCAGGTAAGGGCAGTCACTTTTCAGCTCAAACGAACTACATCATTCACTGAGCTCACACAATTCTCATCTTAACAGACAAGCATTGGATGTTAGAGGACCAGTGCTTTATATCAGTTTCAGAAGCAGAGTTGGACTAGATATTGTCCGTATGTGTAGGAAACACCGTTCTTTTGTTCTCAGCACACTCATGTTTCCTGATGTCTTAGAGAGTCTATAAAGCAAGAGCGTGCTTCTTGTTCTAAAGCAGAGTGTCATCAATGGATGAGACAATGCTGTGTGTTTCACTTCAGAAATGGAGTTAAATCCCAGGTTCTGAGTCTCCCTACAAGCAAGACTTCGTTTCAGGTAAGGGCAGTCACTTTTCTGCTCAAAGGAACTACATCGTTCACGAAGCTCACACGTTTCTCATCTTAACTGACAAGCATTGGATGTTAGAGGACCAGTGCATTCTATCAGTTTCAGAAGAAGATTTGGACTACATATAGTCCGTATGTGTAGGAAACACCGTTCTTTCTTCTGGGCACACTCAGATTTCCTGCTATCTTAGAGACTCTAGAAAGCAAGAGTGTGCTTCTTGCTCTAAAGCAGAGTGTGATCCATTAATGAGAACTATGCTGTATGTTTCCCTTCAAAAATGGAGTTAAATCCCAGACTCTGTGTCTTCCTACAGGCAAGACTTCGTTTCAGGTAAGGGCAGTCACTTTTCAGCTCAAACGAACTACATCGTTCACTGAGCTCACACATTTCTCATCTTAACAGACAAGCATTGGATGTTAGAGGACCAGTGCTTGGTATCAGTTTCAGAAGAAGAGTTGGACTAGATATTGTTCGTGTGTGTAGGAAACACCGTTCTTTTGTTCTCAGCACACTCACGTTTCCTGCTGTCTTACAGACTCTAGAAAGCAAGAGCATGCTTCTTGTTCTAAAGCAGAGTGTCATCAATGGATGAGACAATGCTGTGTGTTTCACTTCAGAAATGGAGTTAAATCCCAGGCTCTGAGTCTCCCTACAAGCAAGACTTCGTTTCAGGTAAGGGCAGTCACTTTTCAGCTCAAACGAACTACATCTTTAACGAAGCTCACAAGTTTCTCATCTTAACTGACAAGCATTGGATGTTAGATGGTCAGTGCTTTGTATCAGTTTCAGAAGCAGGTTTGGACTACATATGGACCATATGTATAGGAAACACCGTTCTTTT
Source organism: Onychomys leucogaster (assembly GCA_949786385.1). Taxonomy (NCBI): domain Eukaryota; kingdom Metazoa; phylum Chordata; class Mammalia; order Rodentia; family Cricetidae; genus Onychomys; species Onychomys leucogaster. Next base: position 1,035,798 of record CATKUP010000018.1, on the reverse strand, counting down.
GTTCCGGGCACACTCAGATTTCCTGCTGTATTAGAGACTCTACAAAGCAAGAGTGTGCTTCTCGGTCTAAAGCAGAGTGTGATCCTTGGATGAGAACTATGCTGTGTTTCCCTTCAGAAATGGACTTAAATCCCAGACTCTGTGTCTTACTACAAGCAAGACTTCGTTTCAGGTAGGGCAGTCACGTTTCTGCTCAAATGAACTACATCATTCACAAAGCTCACACGTTTCTCATCTTAACTGACAAGCATTGGATGTTAGAGGACCAGTGCATTCTATCAGTTTCAGAAGAATGTTTGGACTACATATAGTCCATATGTGTAGGAAACACCGTTCTTTTGTTCTGGGCACACTCAGATTTCCTGCTATCTTAGAGACTCTAGAAAGCAAGAGTGTGCTTCTTGCTCTAAAGCAGAGTGTGATCCATTGATGAGAACTATGCTGTATGTTTCCCTTCAGAAATGGAGTTAAATCCAGACTCTGTGTCTTCCTACAGGCAAGACTTCGTTTCAGGTAAGGGCAGTCACTTTTCAGCTCAAACGAACTACATCGTTCACTGAGCTCACACAATTCTCATCTTAACAGACAAGCATTGGATGTTAGAGGACCAGTGCTTTGTATCAGTTTCAGAAGCAGAGTTGGACTAGATATTGTCCGTATGTGTAGGAAACACCGTTCTTTTGTTCTCAGCACACTCATGTTTCCTGATGTCTTAGAGACTCTAGAAAGCAAGAGCGTGCTTCTTGTTCTAAAGCAGAGTGTCATCAATGGATGAGACAATGCTGTGTGTTTCACTTCAGAAATGGAGTTAAATCCCAGGCTCTGAGTCTCCCTACAAGCAAGACTTCGTTTCAGGTAAGGGCAGTCACTTTTCTGCTCAAAGGAACTACATCGTTCACGAAGCTCACACGTTTCTCATCTTAACTGACAAGCATTGGATGTTAGAGGACCAGTGCATTCTATCAGTTTCAGAAGAAGATTTGGACTACATATAGTCCGTATGTGTAGGAAACACCGTTCTTTTCTTCTGGGCACACTCAGATTTCCTGCTATCTTAGAGACTCTAGAAAGCAAGAGTGTGCTTCTTGCTCTAAAGCAGAGTGTGATCCATTAATGAGAACTATGCTGTATGTTTCCCTTCAAAAATGGAGTTAAATCCCAGACTGTGTGTCTTCCTACAGGCAAGACTTCGTTTCAGGTAAGGGCAGTCACTTTTCAGCTCAAACGAACTTCATCGTTCACTGAGCTCACACATTTCTCATCTTAACAGACAAGCATCGGATGTTAGAGGACCAGTGCTTGGTATCAGTTTCAGAAGAAGAGTTGGACTAGATATTGTCCGTATGTGTAGGAAACACCGTTCTTTTGTTCTCAGCACACTCAGGTTTCCTGCTGTCTTAGAGACTCTAGAAAGCAAGAGTGTGCTTCTTGTTCTAAAGCAGAGTGTCATCAACGGATGAGACAATGCTGTGTGTTTCACTTCAGAAATGGAGTTAAATCCCAGGCTCTGAGTCTCCCTACAAGCAAGACTTCGTTTCAGGTAAGGGCAGTCACTTTTCAGCTCAAACGAACTACATCTTTAACGAAGCTCACAAGTTTCTCATCTTAACTGACAAGCATTGGATGTTAGATGGTCAGTGCTTTGTATCAGTTTCAGAAGCAGGTTTGGACTACATATGGTCCATATGTGTAGGAAACACCGTTCTTTTGTTCCGGGCACACTCTGATTTCATGCTGTATTAGAGACTCTACAAAGCAAGAGTGTGCTTCTCGCTCTAAAGCAGAGTGTGATCCTTGGATGAGAACTATGCTGTGTGTTTCCCTTCAGAAATGGACTTAAATCCCAGACTCTGTGTGTTACTACAAGCAAGACTTCATTTCAGGTAAGGGCAGTCACGTTTCTGCTCAAATGAACTACATCATTCACAAAGCTCACACGTTTCTCATCTTAACTGACAAGCATTGGATGTTAGAGGACGAGTGCATTCTATCAGTTTCAAAAGAATGTTTGGACTACATATAGTCCGTATGTGTAGGAAACACCGTTCTTTTGTTCTGGGCACACTCAGATTTCCTGCTATCTTAGAGACTCTAGAAAGCAAGAGTGTGCTTCTTGCTCTAAAGCAGAGTGTGATCCTTGGATGAGAACTATGCTGTATGTTTCCCTTCAGAAATGGAGTTAAATCCCAGACTCTGTGTCTTCCTACAGGCAAGACTTCGTTTCAGGTAAGGGCAGTCACTTTTCAGCTCAAACGAACTACATCATTCGCTGAGCTCACACAATTCTCATCTTAACAGACAAGCATTGGATGTTAGAGGACCAGTGCTTTATATCAGTTTCAGAAGCAGAGTTGGACTAGATATTGTCCGTATGTGTAGGAAACACCGTTCTTTTGTTCTCAGCACACTCATGTTTCCTGATGTCTTAGAGAGTCTATAAAGCAAGAGCGTGCTTCTTGTTCTAAAGCAGAGTGTCATCAATGGATGAGACAATGCTGTGTGTTTCACTTCAGAAATGGAGTTAAATCCCAGGTTCTGAGTCTCCCTACAAGCAAGACTTCGTTTCAGGTAAGGGCAGTCACTTTTCTGCTCAAAGGAACTACATCGTTCACGAAGCTCACACGTTTCTCATCTTAACTGACAAGCATTGGATGTTAGAGGACCAGTGCATTCTATCAGTTTCAGAAGAAGATTTGGACTACATATAGTCCGTATGTGTAGGAAACACCGTTCTTTTCTTCTGGGCACACTCAGATTTCCTGCTATCTTAGAGACTCTAGAAAGCAAGAGTGTGCTTCTTGCTCTAAAGCATAGTGTGATCCATTAATGAGAACTATGCTGTATGTTTCCCTTCAGAAATGGAGTTAAATCCCAGACTCTGTGTCTTCCTACAGGCAAGACTTCGTTTCAGGTAAGGGCAGTCACTTTTCAGCTCAAACGAACTACATCGTTCACTGAGCTCACACATTTCTCATCTTAACAGACAAGCATTGGATGTTAGAGGACCAGTGCTTGGTATCAGTTTCAGAAGAAGAGTTGGACTAGATATTGTTCGTGTGTGTAGGAAACACCGTTCTTTTGTTCTCAGCACACTCACGTTTCCTGCTGTCTTACAGACTCTAGAAAGCAAGAGCATGCTTCTTGTTCTAAAGCAGAGTGTCATCAATGGATGAGACAATGCTGTGTGTTTCACTTCAGAAATGGAGTTAAATCCCAGGCTCTGAGTCTCCCTACAAGCAAGACTTCGTTTCAGGTAAGGGCAGTCACTTTTCAGCTCAAACGAACTACATCTTTAACGAAGCTCACAAGTTTCTCATCTTAACTGACAAGCATTGGATGTTAGATGGTCAGTTCTTTGTATCAGTTTCAGAAGCAGGTTTGGACTACATATGGTCCATATGTATAGGAAACACCGTTCTTTTGTTCCGGGCACACTCAGATTTCCTGCTGTATTAGAGACTCTACAAAGCAAGAGTGTGCTTCTCGCTCTAAAGCAGAGTGTGATCCTTGGATGAGAACTATGCTGTGTTTCCCTTCAGAAATGGACTTAAATCCCAGACTCTGTGTCTTACTACAAGCAAGACTTCGTTTCAGGTAGGGCAGTCACGTTTCTGCTCAAATGAACTACATCATTCACAAAGCTCACACGTTTCTCATCTTAACTGACAAGCATTGGATGTTAGAGGACCAGTGCATTCTATCAGTTTCAGAAGAATGTTTGGACTACATATAGTCCGTATGTGTAGGAAACACCGTTCTTTTGTTCTGGGCACACTCAGATTTCCTGCTATCTTAGAGACTCTAGAAAGCAAGAGTGTGCTTCTTGCTCTAAAGCAGAGTGTGATCCATTGATGAGAACTATGCTGTATGTTTCCCTTCAGAAATGGAGTTAAATCCAGACTCTGTGTCTTCCTACAGGCAAGACTTCGTTTCAGGTAAGGGCAGTCACTTTTCAGCTCAAACGAACTACATCGTTCACTGAGCTCACACAATTCTCATCTTAACAGACAAGCATTGGATGTTAGAGGACCAGTGCTTTGTATCAGTTTCAGAAGCAGAGTTGGACTAGATATTGTTCGTATGTGTAGGAAACACTGTTCTTTTGTTCTCAGCACACTCACGTTTCCTGCTGTCTTACAGACTCTAGAAAGCAAGAGCGTGCTTCTTGTTCTAAAGCAGAGTGTGATCAATGGATGATTACACTGCTGTGTGTTTTACTTCAGAAATGGAGTTAAATCCCAGGCTCTGAGTCTTCCTACAAGCAAGACTTCAATTCAGGTAAGGGCAGTCACTTTTCTGCTCAAACGAAATACATCGTTCACAAAGCTCACACGTTTCTCATCTTAACTGACAAGCATTGGATGTTAGATGGTCAGTGCTTTGTATCAGTTTCAGAAGCAGATTTGGACTACATATAGTCCGTATGTGTAGGAAACACCGTTCTTTTGTTCCGGGCACACTCAGATTTCCTGCTGTATTAGAGACTCTACAAAGCAAGAGTGTGCTTCTCGCTCTAAAGCAGAGTGTGATCCATGGATGAGAACTATGCTGTATGTTTCCCTTCAGAAATGGAGTTAAATCCCAGACTCTGTGTCTTCCTACAGGCAAGGCTTCATTTCAGGTAAGGGCAGTAACTTTTCAGCTCAAACGAACTACATCGTTCACTGAGCTCACACATTTGTCATCTTAACAGACAAGCATTGGATGTTAGAGGACCAGTGCTTGGTATCAGTTTCCGAAGAAGAGTTGGACTAGATATTGTCCGTATGTGTAGGAAACACCGTTCTTTTGTTCTCAGCACACTCAGGTTTCCTGCTGTCTTAGAGACTCTAGAAAGCAAGAGTGTGCTTCTTGTTCTAAAGCAGAGTGTCATCAACGGATGAGACAATGCTGTGTGTTTCACTTCAGAAATGGAGTTAAATCCCAGGCTCTGAGTCTCCCTACAAGCAAGACTTCGTTTCAGGTAAGGGCAGTCACTTTTCAGCTCAAACGAACTACATCTTTAACGAAGCTCACAAGTTTCTCATCTTAACTGACAAGCATTGGATGTTAGATGGTCAGTGCTTTGTATCAGTTTCAGAAGCAGGTTTGGACTACATATGGTCCATATGTGTAGGAAACACCGTTCTTTTGTTCCGGGCACACTCAGATTTCATGCTGTATTAGAGACTCTACAAAGCAAGAGTGTGCTTCTCGCTCTAAAGCAGAGTGTGATCCTTGGATGAGAACTATGCTGTGTGTTTCCCTTCAGAAATGGACTTAAATCCCAGACTCTGTGTGTTACTACAAGCAAGACTTCATTTCAGGTAAGGGCAGTCACGTTTCTGCTCAAATGAACTACATCATTCACAAAGCTCACACGTTTCTCATCTTAACTGACAAGCATTGGATGTTAGAGGACCAGTGCATTCTATCAGTTTCAGAAGAATGTTTGGACTACATATAGTCCGTATGTGTAGGAAACACCGTTCTTTTGTTCTGGGCACACTCAGATTTCCTGCTATCTTAGAGACTCTAGAAAGCAAGAGTGTGCTTCTTGCTCTAAAGCAGAGTGTGATCCTTGGATGAGAACTATGCTGTATGTTTCCCTTCAGAAATGGAGTTAAATCCCAGACTCTGTGTCTTCCTACAGGCAAGACTTCGTTTCAGGTAAGGGCAGTCACTTTTCAGCTCAAACGAACTACATCATTCACTGAGCTCACACAATTCTCATCTTAACAGACAAGCATTGGATGTTAGAGGACCAGTGCTTTATATCAGTTTCAGAAGCAGAGTTGGACTAGATATTGTCCGTATGTGTAGGAAACACCGTTCTTTTGTTCTCAGCACACTCATGTTTCCTGATGTCTTAGAGAGTCTAGAAAGCAAGAGTGTGCTTCTTGCTCTAAAGCATAGTGTGATCCATTAATGAGAACTATGCTGTATGTTTCCCTTCAGAAATGGAGTTAAATCCCAGACTCTGTGTCTTCCTACAGGCAAGACTTCGTTTCAGGTAAGGGCAGTCACTTTTCAGCTCAAACGAACTACATCGTTCACTGAGCTCACACATTTCTCATCTTAACAGACAAGCATTGGATGTTAGAGGACCAGTGCTTGGTATCAGTTTCAGAAGAAGAGTTGGACTAGATATTGTTCGTGTGTGTAGGAAACACCATTCTTTTGTTCTCAGCACACTCACGTTTCCTGCTGTCTTACAGACTCTAGAAAGCAAGAGCATGCTTCTTGTTCTAAAGCAGAGTGTCATCAATGGATGAGACAATGCTGTGTGTTTCACTTCAGAAATGGAGTTAAATCCCAGGCTCTGAGTCTCCCTACAAGCAAGACTTCGTTTCAGGTAAGGGCAGTCACTTTTCAGCTCAAACGAACTACATCTTTAACGAAGCTCACAAGTTTCTCATCTTAACTGACAAGCATTGGATGTTAGATGGTCAGTTCTTTGTATCAGTTTCAGAAGCAGGTTTGGACTACATATGGTCCATATGTATAGGAAACACCGTTCTTTTGTTCCGGGCACACTCAGATTTCCTGCTGTATTAGAGACTCTACAAAGCAAGAGTGTGCTTCTCGCTCTAAAGCAGAGTGTGATCCTTGGATGAGAACTATGCTGTGTTTCCCTTCAGAAATGGACTTAAATCCCAGACTCTGTGTCTTACTACAAGCAAGACTTCGTTTCAGGTAGGGCAGTCACGTTTCTGCTCAAATGAACTACATCATTCACAAAGCTCACACGTTTCTCATCTTAACTGACAAGCATTGGATGTTAGAGGACCAGTGCATTCTATCAGTTTCAGAAGAATGTTTGGACTACATATAGTCCGTATGTGTAGGAAACACCGTTCTTTTGTTCTGGGCACACTCAGATTTCCTGCTATCTTAGAGACTCTAGAAAGCAAGAGTGTGCTTCTTGCTCTAAAGCAGAGTGTGATCCATTGATGAGAACTATGCTGTATGTTTCCCTTCAGAAATGGAGTTAAATCCCAGACTGTGTGTCTTCCTACAGGCAAGACTTCGTTTCAGGTAAGGGCAGTCACTTTTCAGCTCAAACGAACTACATCGTTCACTGAGCTCACACAATTCTCATCTTAACAGACAAGCATTGGATGTTAGAGGACCAGTGCTTTGTATCAGTTTCAGAAGCAGAGTTGGACTAGATATTGTCCGTATGTGTAGGAAACACCGTTCTTTTGTTCTCAGCACACTCATGTTTCCTGATGTCTTAGAGACTCTAGAAAGCAAGAGCGTGCTTCTTGTTCTAAAGCAGAGTGTCATCAATGGATGAGACAATGCTGTGTGTTTCACTTCAGAAATGGAGTTAAATCCCAGGCTCTGAGTCTCCCTACAAGCAAGACTTCGTTTCAGGTAAGGGCAGTCACTTTTCAGCTCAAACGAACTACATCTTTAACGAAGCTCACAAGTTTCTCATCTTAACTGACAAGCATTGGATGTTAGATGGTCAGTGCTTTGTATCAGTTTCAGAAGCAGGTTTGGACTACATATGGTCCATATGTGTAGGAAACACCGTTCTTTTGTTCCGGGCACACTCAGATTTCCTGCTGTATTAGAGACTCTACAAAGCAAGAGTGTGCTTCTCGCTCTAAAGCAGAGTGTGATCCTTGGACGAGAACTATGCTGTGTGTTTCCCTTCAGAAATGGACTTAAATCCCAGACTCTGTGTGTTACTACAAGCAAGACTTCATTTCAGGTAAGGGCAGTCACGTTTCTGCTCAAATGAACTACATCATTCACAAAGCTCACACGTTTCTCATCTTAACTGACAAGCATTGGATGTTAGAGGACCAGTGCATTCTATCAGTTTCAGAAGAATGTTTGGACTACATATAGTCCGTATGTGTAGGAAACACCGTTCTTTTGTTCTGGGCACACTCAGATTTCCTGCTATCTTAGAGACTCTAGAAAGCAAGAGTGTGCTTCTTGCTCTAAAGCAGAGTGTGATCCTTGGATGAGAACTATGCTGTATGTTTCCCTTCAGAAATGGAGTTAAATCCCAGACTCTGTGTCTTCCTACAGGCAAGACTTCGTTTCAGGTAAGGGCAGTCACTTTTCAGCTCAAACGAACTACATCATTCACTGAGCTCACACAATTCTCATCTTAACAGACAAGCATTGGATGTTAGAGGACCAGTGCTTTATATCAGTTTCAGAAGAAGAGTTGGACTAGATATTGTCCGTATGTGTAGGAAACACCGTTCTTTTGTTCTCAGCACACTCATGTTTCCTGATGTCTTAGAGAGTCTAGAAAGCAAGAGCGTGCTTCTTGTTCTAAAGCAGAGTGTCATCAATGGATGAGACAATGCTGTGTGTTTCACTTCAGAAATGGAGTTAAATCCCAGGTTCTGAGTCTCCCTACAAGCAAGACTTCGTTTCAGGTAAGGGCAGTCACTTTTCAGCTCAAACGAACTACATCTTTAACGAAGCTCACAAGTTTCTCATCTTAACTGACAAGCATTGGATGTTAGATGGTCAGTGCTTTGTATCAGTTTCAGAAGCAGGTTTGGACTACATATGGTCCATATGTGTAGGAAACACCGTTCTTTTGTTCCGGGCACACTCAGATTTCCTGCTGTATTAGAGACTCTACAAAGCAAGAGTGTGCTTCTCGCTCTAAAGCAGAGTGTGATCCTTGGACGAGAACTATGCTGTGTGTTTCCCTTCAGAAATGGACTTAAATCCCAGACTCTGTGTGTTACTACAAGCAAGACTTCATTTCAGGTAAGGGCAGTCACGTTTCTGCTCAAATGAACTACATCATTCACAAAGCTCACACGTTTCTCATCTTAACTGACAAGCATTGGATGTTAGAGGACCAGTGCATTCTTTCAGTTTCAGAAGAATGTTTGGACTACATATAGTCCGTATGTGTAGGAAACACCGTTCTTTTGTTCTGGGCACACTCAGATTTCCTGCTATCTTAGAGACTCTAGAAAGCAAGAGTGTGCTTCTTGCTCTAAAGCAGAGTGTGATCCTTGGATGAGAACTATGCTGTATGTTTCCCTTCAGAAATGGAGTTAAATCCCAGATTCTGTGTCTTCCTACAGGCAAGACTTCGTTTCAGGTAAGGGCAGTCACTTTTCAGCTCAAACGAACTACATCATTCACTGAGCTCACACAATTCTCATCTTAACAGACAAGCATTGGATGTTAGAGGACCAGTGCTTTATATCAGTTTCAGAAGCAGAGTTGGACTAGATATTGTCCGTATGTGTAGGAAACACCGTTCTTTTGTTCTCAGCACACTCATGTTTCCTGATGTCTTAGAGAGTCTAGAAAACAAGAGCGTGCTTCTTGTTCTAAAGCAGAGTGTCATCAATGGATGAGACAATGCTGTGTGTTTCACTTCAGAAATGGAGTTAAATCCCAGGTTCTGAGTCTCCCTACAAGCAAGACTTCGTTTCAGGTAAGGGCAGTCACTTTTCTGCTCAAAGGAACTACATCGTTCACGAAGCTCACACGTTTCTCATCTTAACTGACAAGCATTGGATGTTAGAGGACCAGTGCATTCTATCAGTTTCAGAAGAAGATTTGGACTACATATAGTCCGTATGTGTAGGAAACACCGTTCTTTCTTCTGGGCACACTCAGATTTCCTGCTATCTTAGAGACTCTAGAAAGCAAGAGTGTGCTTCTTGCTCTAAAGCAGAGTGTGATCCATTAATGAGAACTATGCTGTATGTTTCCCATCAAAAATGGAGTTAAATCCCAGACTCTGTGTCTTCCTACAGGCAAGACTTCGTTTCAGGTAAGGGCAGTCACTTTTCAGCTCAAACGAACTACATCGTTCACTGAGCTCACACATTTCTCATCTTAACAGACAAGCATTGGATGTTAGAGGACCAGTGCTTGGTATCAGTTTCAGAAGAAGAGTTGGACTAGATATTGTTCGTGTGTGTAGGAAACACCGTTCTTTTGTTCTCAGCACACTCACGTTTCCTGCTGTCTTACAGACTCTAGAAAGCAAGAGCATGCTTCTTGTTCTAAAGCAGAGTGTCATCAATGGATGAGACAATGCTGTGTGTTTCACTTCAGAAATGGAGTTAAATCCCAGGCTCTGAGTCTCCCTACAAGCAAGACTTCGTTTCAGGTAAGGGCAGTCACTTTTCAGCTCAAACGAACTACATCTTTAACGAAGCTCACAAGTTTCTCATCTTAACTGACAAGCATTGGATGTTAGATGGTCAGTGCTTTGTATCAGTTTCAGAAGCAGGTTTGGACTACATATGGTCCATATGTATAGGAAACACCGTTCTTTTGTTCCGGGCACACTCAGATTTCCTGCTGTATTAGAGACTCTACAAAGCAAGAGTGTGCTTCTCGGTCTAAAGCAGAGTGTGATCCTTGGATGAGAACTATGCTGTGTTTCCCTTCAGAAATGGACTTAAATCCCAGACTCTGTGTCTTACTACAAGCAAGACTTCGTTTCAGGTAGGGCAGTCACGTTTCTGCTCAAATGAACCTCATCATTCACAAAGCTCACACGTTTCTCATCTTAAATGACAAGCATTGGATGTTAGAGGACCAGTGCATTCTATCAGTTTCAGAAGAATGTTTGGACTACATATAGTCCGTATGTGTAGGAAACACCGTTCTTTTGTTCTGGGCACACTCAGATTTCCTGCTATCTTAGAGACTCTAGAAAGCAAGAGTGTGCTTCTTGCTCTAAAGCAGAGTGTGATCCATTGATGAGAACTATGCTGTATGTTTCCCTTCAGAAATGGAGTTAAATCCCAGACTCTGTGTCTTCCTACAGGCAAGACTTCGTTTCAGGTAAGGGCAGTCACTTTTCAGCTCAAACGAACTACATCGTTCACTGAGCTCACACAATTCTCATCTTAACAGACAAGCATTGGATGTTAGAGGACCAGTGCTTTATATCAGTTTCAGAAGCAGAGTTGGACTAGATATTGTCCGTATGTGTAGGAAACACCGTTCTTTTGTTCTCAGCACACTCATGTTTCCTGATGTCTTAGAGAGTCTAGAAAACAAGAGCGTGCTTCTTGTTCTAAAGCAGAGTGTCATCAATGGATGAGACAATGCTGTGTGTTTCACTTCAGAAATGGAGTTAAATCCCAGGTTCTGAGTCTCCCTACAAGCAAGACTTCGTTTCAGGTAAGGGCAGTCACTTTTCTGCTCAAAGGAACTACATCGTTCACGAAGCTCACACGTTTCTCATCTTAACTGACAAGCATTGGATGTTAGAGGACCAGTGCATTCTATCAGTTTCAGAAGAAGATTTGGACTACATATAGTCCGTATGTGTAGGAAACACCGTTCTTTCTTCTGGGCACACTCAGATTTCCTGCTATCTTAGAGACTCTAGAAAGCAAGAGTGTGCTTCTTGCTCTAAAGCAGAGTGTGATCCATTAATGAGAACTATGCTGTATGTTTCCCATCAAAAATGGAGTTAAATCCCAGACTCTGTGTCTTCCTACAGGCAAGACTTCGTTTCAGGTAAGGGCAGTCACTTTTCAGCTCAAACGAACTACATCGTTCACTGAGCTCACACATTTCTCATCTTAACAGACAAGCATTGGATGTTAGAGGACCAGTGCTTGGTATCAGTTTCAGAAGAAGAGTTGGACTAGATATTGTTCGTGTGTGTAGGAAACACCGTTCTTTTGTTCTCAGCACACTCACGTTTCCTGCTGTCTTACAGACTCTAGAAAGCAAGAGCATGCTTCTTGTTCTAAAGCAGAGTGTCATCAATGGATGAGACAATGCTGTGTGTTTCACTTCAGAAATGGAGTTAAATCCCAGGCTCTGAGTCTCCCTACAAGCAAGACTTCGTTTCAGGTAAGGGCAGTCACTTTTCAGCTCAAACGAACTACATCTTTAACGAAGCTCACAAGTTTCTCATCTTAACTGACAAGCATTGGATGTTAGATGGTCAGTGCTTTGTATCAGTTTCAGAAGCAGGTTTGGACTACATATGGTCCATATGTATAGGAAACACCGTTCTTTTGTTCCGGGCACACTCAGATTTCCTGCTGTATTAGAGACTCTACAAAGCAAGAGTGTGCTTCTCGGTCTAAAGCAGAGTGTGATCCTTGGATGAGAACTATGCTGTGTTTCCCTTCAGAAATGGACTTAAATCCCAGACTCTGTGTCTTACTACAAGCAAGACTTCGTTTCAGGTAGGGCAGTCACGTTTCTGCTCAAATGAACCTCATCATTCACAAAGCTCACACGTTTCTCATCTTAAATGACAAGCATTGGATGTTAGAGGACCAGTGCATTCTATCAGTTTCAGAAGAATGTTTGGACTACATATAGTCCGTATGTGTAGGAAACACCGTTCTTTTGTTCTGGGCACACTCAGATTTCCTGCTATCTTAGAGACTCTAGAAAGCAAGAGTGTGCTTCTTGCTCTAAAGCAGAGTGTGATCCATTGATGAGAACTATGCTGTATGTTTCCCTTCAGAAATGGAGTTAAATCCCAGACTCTGTGTCTTCCTACAGGCAAGACTTCGTTTCAGGTAAGGGCAGTCACTTTTCAGCTCAAACGAACTACATCGTTCACTGAGCTCACACAATTCTCATCTTAACAGACAAGCATTGGATGTTAGAGGACCAGGGCTTTGTATCAGTTTCAGAAGCAGAGTTGGACTAGATATTGTCCGTATGTGTAGGAAACACCGTTCTTTTGTTCTCAGCACACTCATGTTTCCTGATGTCTTAGAGACTCTAGAAAGCAAGAGCGTGCTTCTTGTTCTAAAGCAGAGTGTCATCAATGGATGAGACAATGCTGTGTGTTTCACTTCAGAAATGGAGTTAAATCCCAGGCTCTGAGTCTCCCTACAAGCAAGACTTCGTTTCAGGTAAGGGCAGTCACTTTTCTGCTCAAAGGAACTACATCGTTCACGAAGCTCACACGTTTCTCATCTTAACTGACAAGCATTGGATGTTAGAGGACCAGTGCATTCTATCAGTTTCAGAAGAAGATTTGGACTACATATAGTCCGTATGTGTAGGAAACACCGTTCTTTTCTTCTGGGCACACTCAGATTTCCTGCTATCTTAGAGACTCTAGAAAGCAAGAGTGTGCTTCTTGCTCTAAAGCAGAGTGTGATCCATTAATGAGAACTATGCTGTATGTTTCCCTTCAAAAATGGAGTTAAATCCCAGACTCTGTGTCTTCCTACAGGCAAGACTTCGTTTCAGGTAAGGGCAGTCACTTTTCAGCTCAAACGAACTACATCGTTCACTGAGCTCACACATTTCTCATCTTAACAGACAAGCATTGGATGTTAGAGGACCAGTGCTTGGTATCAGTTTCAGAAGAAGAGTTGGACTAGATATTGTTCATGTGTGTAGGAAACACCATTCTTTTGTTCTCAGCACACTCACGTTTCCTGCTGTCTTACAGACTCTAGAAAGCAAGAGCATGCTTCTTGTTCTAAAGCAGAGTGTCATCAATGGATGAGACAATGCTGTGTGTTTCACTTCAGAAATGGAGTTAAATCCCAGGCTCTGAGTCTCCCTACAAGCAAGACTTCGTTTCAGGTAAGGGCAGTCACTTTTCAGCTCAAACGAACTACATCTTTAACGAGGCTCACAAGTTTCTCATCTTAACTGACAAGCATTGGATGTTAGATGGTCAGTGCTTTGTATCAGTTTCAGAAGCAGGTTTGGACTACATATGGTCCATATGTATAGGAAACACCGTTCTTTTGTTCCGGGCACACTCAGATTTCCTGCTGTATTAGAGACTCTACAAAGCAAGAGTGTGCTTCTCGCTCTAAAGCAGAGTGTGATCCTTGGATGAGAACTATGCTGTGTTTCCCTTCAGAAATGGACTTAAATCCCAGACTCTGTGTCTTACTACAAGCAAGACTTCGTTTCAGGTAGGGCAGTCACGTTTCTGCTCAAATGAACTACATCATTCACAAAGCTCACACGTTTCTCATCTTAACTGACAAGCATTGGATGTTAGAGGACCAGTGCATTCTATCAGTTTCAGAAGAATGTTTGGACTACATATAGTCCGTATGTGTAGGAAACACCGTTCTTTTGTTCTGGGCACACTCAGATTTCCTGCTATCTTAGAGACTCTAGAAAGCAAGAGTGTGCTTCTTGCTCTAAAGCAGAGTGTGATCCATTGATGAGAACTATGCTGTATGTTTCCCTTCAGAAATGGAGTTAAATCCCAGACTCTGTGTCTTCCTACAGGCAAGACTTCGTTTCAGGTAAGGGCAGTCACTTTTCAGCTCAAACGAACTACATCGTTCACTGAGCTCACACAATTCTCATCTTAACAGACAAGCATTGGATGTTAGAGGACCAGTGCTTTGTATCAGTTTCAGAAGCAGAGTTGGACTAGATATTGTCCGTATGTGTAGGAAACACCGTTCTTTTGTTCTCAGCACACTCATGTTTCCTGATGTCTTAGAGACTCTAGAAAGCAAGAGCGTGCTTCTTGTTCTAAAGCAGAGTGTCATCAATGGATGAGACAATGCTGTGTGTTTCACTTCAGAAATGGAGTTAAATCCCAGGCTCTGAGTCTCCCTACAAGCAAGACTTCGTTTCAGGTAAGGGCAGTCACTTTTCTGCTCAAAGGAACTACATCGTTCACGAAGCTCACACGTTTCTCATCTTAACTGACAAGCATTGGATGTTAGAGGACCAGTGCATTCTATCAGTTTCAGAAGAATGTTTGGACTACATATAGTCCGTATGTGTAGGAAACACCATTCTTTTGTTCTGGGCACACTCAGATTTCCTGATATCTTAGAGACTCTAGAAAGCTAGGGTGTGCTTCTTGCTCTAAAGCAGAGTGTGATCCATTGATGAGAACTATGCTGTATGTTTCCCTTCAGAAATGGAGTTAAATCCCAGACTCTGTGTCTGCCTACAGGCAAGACTTCGTTTCAGGTAAGGGCAGTCACTTTTCAGCTCAAACGAACTACATCGTTCACTGAGCTCACACAATTCTCATCTTAACAGACAAGCATTGGATGTTAGAGGACCAGTGCTTTGTATCAGTTTCAGAAGCAGAGTTGGACTAGATATTGTCTGTATGTGTAGGAAACACCGTTCTTTTGTTCTCAGCACACTCATGTTTCCTGATGTCTTAGAGACTCTAGAAAGCAAGAGCGTGCTTCTTGTTCTAAAGCAGAGTGTCATCAATGGATGAGACAATGCTGTGTGTTTCACTTCAGAAATGGAGTTAAATCCCAGGCTCTGAGTCTCCCTACAAGCAAGACTTCGTTTCAGGTAAGGGCAGTCACTTTTGGGCTCAAAGGAACTACATCGTTCACGAAGCTCACACGTTTCTCATCTTAACTGACAAGCATTGGATGTTAGAGGACCAGTGCATTCTATCAGTTTCAGAAGAAGATTTGGACTACATATAGTCCGTATGTGTAGGAAACACCGTTCTTTTGTTCTGGGCACACTCAGATTTCCTGCTATCTTAGAGACTCTAGAAAGCAAGAGTGTGCTTCTTGCTCTAAAGCAGAGTGTGATCCATTAATGAGAACTATGCTGTATGTTTCCCTTCAAAAATGGAGTTAAATCCCAGACTCTGTGTCTTCCTACAGGCATGACTTCGTTTCAGGTAAGGGCAGTCACTTTTCAGCTCAAAGGAACTACATCGTTCACTGAGCTCACACATTTCTCATCTTAACAGACAAGCATTGGATGTTAGAGGACCAGTGCTTGGTATCAGTTTCAGAAGAAGAGTTGGACTAGATATTGTCCGTATGTGTAGGAAACACCGTTCTTTTCTTCTCAGCACACTCATGTTTCCTGATGTCTTAGAGACTCTAGAAAGCAAGAGCGTGCTTCTTGTTCTAAAGCAGAGTGTCATCAATGGATGAGACAATGCTGTGTGTTTCACTTCAGAAATGGACTTAAATCCCAGGCTCTGAGTCTCCCTACAAGCAAGACTTCGTTTCAGGTAAGGGCAGTCACTTTTCTGCTCAAAGGAACTACATCGTTCACGAAGCTCACACGTTTCTCATCTTAACTGACAAGCATTGGATGTTAGAGGACCAGTGCATTCTATCAGTTTCAGAAGAAGATTTGGACTACATATAGTCCGTATGTGTAGGAAACACCGTTCTTTTGTTCTGGGCACACTCAGATTTCCTGCTATCTTAGAGACTCTAGAAAGCAAGAGTGTGCTTCTTGCTCTAAAGCAGAGTGTGATCCATTAATGAGAACTATGCTGTATGTTTCCCTTCAAAAATGGAGTTAAATCCCAGACTCTGTGTCTTCCTACAGGCAAGACTTCGTTTCAGGTAAGGGCAGTCACTTTTCAGCTCAAACGAACTACATCGTTCACTGAGCTCACACATTTCTCATCTTAACAGACAAGCATTGGATGTTAGAGGACCAGTGCTTGGTATCAGTTTCAGAAGAAGAGTTGGACTAGATATTGTCCGTATGTGTAGGAAACACCGTTCTTTTGTTCTCAGCACACTCACGTTTCCTGCTGTCTTACAGACTCTAGAAAGCAAGAGCATGCTTCTTGTTCTAAAGCAGAGTGTCATCAATGGATGAGACAATGCTGTGTGTTTCACTTCAGAAATGGAGTTAAATCCCAGGCTCTGAGTCTCCCTACAAGCAAGACTTCGTTTCAGGTAAGGGCAGTCACTTTTCAGCTCAAACGAACTACATCTTTAACGAAGCTCACAAGTTTCTCATCTTAACTGACAAGCATTGGATGTTAGATGGTCAGTGCTTTGTATCAGTTTCAGAAGCAGGTTTGAACTACATATGGTCCATATGTATAGGAAACACCGTTCTTTTGTTCCGGGCACACTCAGATTTCCTGCTGTATTAGAGACTCTACAAAGCAAGAGTGTGCTTCTCGGTCTAAAGCAGAGTGTGATCCTTGGATGAGAACTATGCTGTGTTTCCCTTCAGAAATGGACTTAAATCCCAGACTCTGTGTCTTACTACAAGCAAGACTTCGTTTCAGGTAGGGCAGTCACGTTTCTGCTCAAATGAACTACATCATTCACAAAGCTCACACGTTTCTCATCTTAACTGACAAGCATTGGATGTTAGAGGACCAGTGCATTCTATCAGTTTCAGAAGAATGTTTGGACTACATATAGTCCGTATGTGTAGGAAACACCGTTATTTTGTTCTGGGCACACTCAGATTTCCTGCTATCTTAGAGACTCTAGAAAGCAAGAGTGTGCTTCTTGCTCTAAAGCAGAGTGTGATCCATTGATGAGAACTATGCTGTATGTTTCCCTTCAGAAATGGAGTTAAATCCCAGACTCTGTGTCTTCCTACAGGCAAGACTTCGTTTCAGGTAAGGGCAGTCACTTTTCAGCTCAAACGAACTACATCGTTCACTGAGCTCACACAATTCTCATCTTAACAGACAAGCATTGGATGTTAGAGGACCAGTGCTTTGTATCAGTTTCAGAAGCAGAGTTGGACTAGATATTGTCCGTATGTGTAGGAAACACCGTTCTTTTGTTCTCAGCACACTCATGTTTCCTGATGTCTTAGAGACTCTAGAAAGCAAGAGCGTGCTTCTTGTTCTAAAGCAGAGTGTCATCAATGGATGAGACAATGCTGTGTGTTTCACTTCAGAAATGGAGTTAAATCCCAGGCTCTGAGTCTCCCTACAAGCAAGACTTCGTTTCAGGTAAGGGCAGTCACTTTTCTGCTCAAAGGAACTACATCGTTCACGAAGCTCACACGTTTCTCATCTTAACTGACAAGCATTGGATGTTAGAGGACCAGTGCATTCTATCAGTTTCAGAAGAAGATTTGGACTACATATAGTCCGTATGTGTAGGAAACACCGTTCTTTTCTTCTGGGCACACTCAGATTTCCTGCTATCTTAGAGACTCTAGAAAGCAAGAGTGTGCTTCTTGCTCTAAAGCAGAGTGTGATCCATTAATGAGAACTATGCTGTATGTTTCCCTTCAAAAATGGAGTTAAATCCCAGACTCTGTGTCTTCCTACAGGCAAGACTTCGTTTCAGGTAAGGGCAGTCACTTTTCAGCTCAAACGAACTACATCGTTCACTGAGCTCACACATTTCTCATCTTAACAGACAAGCATTGGATGTTAGAGGACCAGTGCTTGGTATCAGTTTCAGAAGAAGAGTTGGACTAGATATTGTTCATGTGTGTAGGAAACACCATTCTTTTGTTCTCAGCACACTCACGTTTCCTGCTGTCTTACAGACTCTAGAAAGCAAGAGCATGCTTCTTGTTCTAAAGCAGAGTGTCATCAATGGATGAGACAATGCTGTGTGTTTCACTTCAGAAATGGAGTTAAATCCCAGGCTCTGAGTCTCCCTACAAGCAAGACTTCGATTCAGGTAAGGGCAGTCACTTTTCAGCTCAAACGAACTACATCTTTAACGAGGCTCACAAGTTTCTCATCTTAACTGACAAGCATTGGATGTTAGATGGTCAGTGCTTTGTATCAGTTTCAGAAGCAGGTTTGGACTACATATGGTCCATATGTATAGGAAACACCGTTCTTTTGTTCCGGGCACACTCAGATTTCCTGCTGTATTAGAGACTCTACAAAGCAAGAGTGTGCTTCTCGCTCTAAAGCAGAGTGTGATCCTTGGATGAGAACTATGCTGTGTTTCCCTTCAGAAATGGACTTAAATCCCAGACTCTGTGTCTTACTACAAGCAAGACTTCGTTTCAGGTAGGGCAGTCACGTTTCTGCTCAAATGAACTACATCATTCACAAAGCTCACACGTTTCTCATCTTAACTGACAAGCATTGGATGTTAGAGGACCAGTGCATTCTATCAGTTTCAGAAGAATGTTTGGACTACATATAGTCCGTATGTGTAGGAAACACCGTTCTTTTGTTCTGGGCACACTCAGATTTCCTGCTATCTTAGAGACTCTAGAAAGCAAGAGTGTGCTTCTTGCTCTAAAGCAGAGTGTGATCCATTGATGAGAACTATGCTGTATGTTTCCCTTCAGAAATGGAGTTAAATCCCAGACTCTGTGTCTTCCTACAGGCAAGACTTCGTTTCAGGTAAGGGCAGTCACTTTTCAGCTCAAACGAACTACATCGTTCACTGAGCTCACACAATTCTCATCTTAACAGACAAGCATTGGATGTTAGAGGACCAGTGCTTTGTATCAGTTTCAGAAGCAGAGTTGGACTAGATATTGTCCGTATGTGTAGGAAACACCGTTCTTTTGTTCTCAGCACACTCATGTTTCCTGATGTCTTAGAGACTCTAGAAAGCAAGAGCGTGCTTCTTGTTCTAAAGCAGAGTGTCATCAATGGATGAGACAATGCTGTGTGTTTCACTTCAGAAATGGAGTTAAATCCCAGGCTCTGAGTCTCCCTACAAGCAAGACTTCGTTTCAGGTAAGGGCAGTCACTTTTCTGCTCAAAGGAACTACATCGTTCACGAAGCTCACACGTTTCTCATCTTAACTGACAAGCATTGGATGTTAGAGGACCAGTGCATTCTATCAGTTTCAGAAGAATGTTTGGACTACATATAGTCCGTATGTGTAGGAAACACCGTTCTTTTGTTCTGGGCACACTCAGATTTCCTGCTATCTTAGAGACTCTAGAAAGCTAGGGTGTGCTTCTTGCTCTAAAGCAGAGTGTGATCCATTGATGAGAACTATGCTGTATGTTTCCCTTCAGAAATGGAGTTAAATCCCAGACTCTGTGTCTGCCTACAGGCAAGACTTCGTTTCAGGTAAGGGCAGTCACTTTTCAGCTCAAACGAACTACATCGTTCACTGAGCTCACACAATTCTCATCTTAACAGACAAGCATTGGATGTTAGAGGACCAGTGCTTTGTATCAGTTTCAGAAGCAGAGTTGGACTAGATATTGTCCGTATGTGTAGGAAACACCGTTCTTTTGTTCTCAGCACACTCATGTTTCCTGATGTCTTAGAGACTCTAGAAAGCAAGAGCGTGCTTCTTGTTCTAAAGCAGAGTGTCATCAATGGATGAGACAATGCTGTGTGTTTCACTTCAGAAATGGAGTTAAATCCCAGGCTCTGAGTCTCCCTACAAGCAAGACTTCGTTTCAGGTAAGGGCAGTCACTTTTGGGCTCAAAGGAACTACATTGTTCACGAAGCTCACACGTTTCTCATCTTAACTGACAAGCAGTGGATGTTAGAGGACCAGTGCATTCTATCAGTTTCAGAAGAAGATTTGGACTACATATAGTCCGTATGTGTAGGAAACACCGTTCTTTTGTTCTGGGCACACTCAGATTTCCTGCTATCTTAGAGACTCTAGAAAGCAAGAGTGTGCTTCTTGCTCTAAAGCAGAGTGTGATCCATTAATGAGAACTATGCTGTATGTTTCCCTTCAAAAATGGAGTTAAATCCCAGACTCTGTGTCTTCCTACAGGCATGACTTCGTTTCAGGTAAGGGCAGTCACTTTTCAGCTCAAAGGAACTACATCGTTCACTGAGCTCACACATTTCTCATCTTAACAGACAAGCATTGGATGTTAGAGGACCAGTGCTTGGTATCAGTTTCAGAAGAAGAGTTGGACTAGATATTGTCCGTATGTGTAGGAAACACCGTTCTTTTGTTCTCAGCACACTCACGTTTCCTGCTGTCTTAGAGACTCTAGAAAGCAAGAGCGTGCTTCTTGTTCTAAAGCAGAGTGTCATCAATGGATGAGACAATGCTGTGTGTTTCACTTCAGAAATGGAGTTAAATCCCAAGCTCTGAGTCTCCATACAAGCAAGACTTCGTTTCAGGTAAGGGCAGTCACTTTTCAGCTCAAACAAACTACATCTTTAACGAAGCTCACAAGTTTCTCATCTTAACTGACAAGCATTGGATGTTAGATGGTCAGTGCTTTGTATCAGTTTCAGAAGCAGGTTTGGACTACATATGGTCCATATGTATAGGAAACACCGTTCTTTTGTTCCGGGCACACTCAGATTTCCTGCTGTATTAGAGACTCTACAAAGCAAGAGTGTGCTTCTCGCTCTAAAGCAGAGTGTGATCCTTGGATGAGAACTATGCTGTGTGTTTCCCTTCAGAAATGGACTTAAATCCCAGACTCTGTGTGTTACTACAAGCAAGACTTCCTTTCAGGTAAGGGCAGTCACGTTTCTGCTCAAATGAAATACATCATTCACAAAGCTCACACGTTTCTCATCTTAACTGACAAGCATTGGATGTTAGAGGACCAGTGCATTCTATCAGTTTCAGAAGAATGTTTGGACTACATATAGTCCGTATGTGTAGGAAACACCGTTCTTTTGTTCTGGGCACACTCAGATTTCCTGCTATCTTAGAGATTCTAGAAAGCAAGAGTGTGCTTCTTGCTCTAAAGCAGAGTGTGATCCATTGATGAGAACTATGCTGTATGTTTCCCTTCAGAAATGGAGTTAAATCCCAGACTCTGTGTCTTCCTACAGGCAAGACTTCGTTTCAGGTAAGGGCAGTCACTTTTCAGCTCAAACGAACTACATCGTTCACTGAGCTCACACAATTCTCATCTTAACAGACAAGCATTGGATGTTAGAGGACCAGTGCTTTGTATCAGTTTCAGAAGAAGAGTTGGACTAGATATTGTCCGTATGTGTAGGAAACACCGTTCTTTTCTTCTCAGCACACTCATGTTTCCTGATGTCTTAGAGACTCTAGAAAGCAAGAGCGTGCTTCTTGTTCTAAAGCAGAGTGTCATCAATGGATGAGACAATGCTGTGTGTTTCACTTCAGAAATGGAGTTAAATCCCAGGCTCTGAGTCTCCCTACAAGCAAGACTTCGTTTCAGGTAAGGGCAGTCACTTTTCTGCTCAAAGGAACTACATCGTTCACGAAGCTCACACGTTTCTCATCTTAACTGACAAGCATTGGATGTTAGAGGACCAGTGCATTCTATCAGTTTCAGAAGAAGATTTGGACTACATATAGTCCGTATGTGTAGGAAACACCATTCTTTTGTTCTGGGCACACTCAGATTTCCTGCTATCTTAGAGACTCTAGAAAGCAAGAGTGTGCTTCTTGCTCTAAAGCAGAGTGTGATCCATTAATGAGAACTATGCTGTATGTTTCCCTTCAAAAATGGAGTTAAATCCCAGACTCTGTGTCTTCCTACAGGCAAGACTTCGTTTCAGGTAAGGGCAGTCACTTTTCAGCTCAAACGAACTACATCGTTCACTGAGCTCACACATTTCTCATCTTAACAGACAAGCATTGGATGTTAGAGGACCAGTGCTTGGTATCAGTTTCAGAAGAAGAGTTGGACTAGATATTGTCCGTATGTGTAGGAAACACCGTTCTTTTGTTCTCAGCACACTCACGTTTCCTGCTGTCTTACAGACTCTAGAAAGCAAGAGCATGCTTCTTGTTCTAAAGCAGAGTGTCATCAATGGATGAGACAATGCTGTGTGTTTCACTTCAGAAATGGAGTTAAATCCCAGGCTCTGAGTCTCCCTACAAGCAAGACTTCGTTTCAGGTAAGGGCAGTCACTTTTCAGCTCAAACGAACTACATCTTTAACGAAGCTCACAAGTTTCTCATCTTAACTGACAAGCATTGGATGTTAGATGGTCAGTGCTTTGTATCAGTTTCAGAAGCAGGTTTGAACTACATATGGTCCATATGTATAGGAAACACCGTTCTTTTGTTCCGGGCACACTCAGATTTCCTGCTGTATTAGAGACTCTACAAAGCAAGAGTGTGCTTCTCGGTCTAAAGCAGAGTGTGATCCTTGGATGAGAACTATGCTGTGTTTCCCTTCAGAAATGGACTTAAATCCCAGACTCTGTGTGTTACTACAAGCAAGACTTCGTTTCAGGTAGGGCAGTCACGTTTCTGCTCAAATGAACTACATCATTCACAAAGCTCACACGTTTCTCATCTTAACTGACAAGCATTGGATGTTAGAGGACCAGTGCATTCTATCAGTTTCAGAAGAATGTTTGGACTACATATAGTCCGTATGTGTAGGAAACACCGTTCTTTTGTTCTGGGCACACTCAGATTTCCTGCTATCTTAGAGACTCTAGAAAGCAAGAGTGTGCTTCTTGCTCTAAAGCAGAGTGTGATCCATTGATGAGAACTATGCTGTATGTTTCCCTTCAGAAATGGAGTTAAATCCCAGACTCTGTGTCTTCCTACAGGCAAGACTTCGTTTCAGGTAAGGGCAGTCACTTTTCAGCTCAAACGAACTACATCGTTCACTGAGCTCACACAATTCTCATCTTAACAGACAAGCATTGGATGTTAGAGGACCAGTGCTTTGTATCAGTTTCAGAAGCAGAGTTGGACTAGATATTGTCCGTATGTGTAGGAAACACCGTTCTTTTGTTCTCAGCACACTCATGTTTCCTGATGTCTTAGAGACTCTAGAAAGCAAGAGCGTGCTTCTTGTTCTAAAGCAGAGTGTCATCAATGGATGAGACAATGCTGTGTGTTTCACTTCAGAAATGGAGTTAAATCCCAGGCTCTGAGTCTCCCTACAAGCAAGACTTCGTTTCAGGTAAGGGCAGTCACTTTTCTGCTCAAAGGAACTACATCGTTCACGAAGCTCACACGTTTCTCATCTTAACTGACAAGCATTGGATGTTAGAGGACCAGTGCATTCTATCAGTTTCAGAAGAAGATTTGGACTACATATAGTCCGTATGTGTAGGAAACACCGTTCTTTTCTTCTGGGCACACTCAGATTTCCTGCTATCTTAGAGACTCTAGAAAGCAAGAGTGTGCTTCTTGCTCTAAAGCAGAGTGTGATCCATTAATGAGAACTATGCTGTATGTTTCCCTTCAAAAATGGAGTTAAATCCCAGACTCTGTGTCTTCCTACAGGCAAGACTTCGTTTCAGGTAAGGGCAGTCACTTTTCAGCTCAAACGAACTACATCGTTCACTGAGCTCACACATTTCTCATCTTAACAGACAAGCATTGGATGTTAGAGGACCAGTGCTTGGTATCAGTTTCAGAAGAAGAGTTGGACTAGATATTGTTCATGTGTGTAGGAAACACCATTCTTTTGTTCTCAGCACACTCACGTTTCCTGCTGTCTTACAGACTCTAGAAAGCAAGAGCATGCTTCTTGTTCTAAAGCAGAGTGTCATCAATGGATGAGACAATGCTGTGTGTTTCACTTCAGAAATGGAGTTAAATCCCAGGCTCTGAGTCTCCCTACAAGCAAGACTTCGTTTCAGGTAAGGGCAGTCACTTTTCAGCTCAAACGAACTACATCTTTAACGAGGCTCACAAGTTTCTCATCTTAACTGACAAGCATTGGATGTTAGATGGTCAGTGCTTTGTATCAGTTTCAGAAGCAGGTTTGGACTACATATGGTCCATATGTATAGGAAACACCGTTCTTTTGTTCCGGGCACACTCAGATTTCCTGCTGTATTAGAGACTCTACAAAGCAAGAGTGTGCTTCTCGCTCTAAAGCAGAGTGTGATCCTTGGATGAGAACTATGCTGTGTTTCCCTTCAGAAATGGACTTAAATCCCAGACTCTGTGTCTTACTACAAGCAAGACTTCGTTTCAGGTAGGGCAGTCACGTTTCTGCTCAAATGAACTACATCATTCACAAAGCTCACACGTTTCTCATCTTAACTGACAAGCATTGGATGTTAGAGGACCAGTGCATTCTATCAGTTTCAGAAGAATGTTTGGACTACATATAGTCCGTATGTGTAGGAAACACCGTTCTTTTGTTCTGGGCACACTCAGATTTCCTGCTATCTTAGAGACTCTAGAAAGCAAGAGTGTGCTTCTTGCTCTAAAGCAGAGTGTGATCCATTGATGAGAACTATGCTGTATGTTTCCCTTCAGAAATGGAGTTAAATCCCAGACTCTGTGTCTTCCTACAGGCAAGACTTCGTTTCAGGTAAGGGCAGTCACTTTTCAGCTCAAACGAACTACATCGTTCACTGAGCTCACACAATTCTCATCTTAACAGACAAGCATTGGATGTTAGAGGACCAGTGCTTTGTATCAGTTTCAGAAGCAGAGTTGGACTAGATATTGTCCGTATGTGTAGGAAACACCGTTCTTTTGTTCTCAGCACACTCATGTTTCCTGATGTCTTAGAGACTCTAGAAAGCAAGAGCGTGCTTCTTGTTCTAAAGCAGAGTGTCATCAATGGATGAGACAATGCTGTGTGTTTCACTTCAGAAATGGAGTTAAATCCCAGGCTCTGAGTCTCCCTACAAGCAAGACTTCGTTTCAGGTAAGGGCAGTCACTTTTCTGCTCAAAGGAACTACATCGTTCACGAAGCTCACACGTTTCTCATCTTAACTGACAAGCATTGGATGTTAGAGGACCAGTGCATTCTATCAGTTTCAGAAGAATGTTTGGACTACATATAGTCCGTATGTGTAGGAAACACCGTTCTTTTGTTCTGGGCACACTCAGATTTCCTGCTATCTTAGAGACTCTAGAAAGCTAGAGTGTGCTTCTTGCTCTAAAGCAGAGTGTGATCCATTGATGAGAACTATGCTGTATGTTTCCCTTCAGAAATGGAGTTAAATCCCAGACTCTGTGTCTGCCTACAGGCAAGACTTCGTTTCAGGTAAGGGCAGTCACTTTTCAGCTCAAACGAACTACATCGTTCACTGAGCTCACACAATTCTCATCTTAACAGACAAGCATTGGATGTTAGAGGACCAGTGCTTTGTATCAGTTTCAGAAGCAGAGTTGGACTAGATATTGTCCGTATGTGTAGGAAACACCGTTCTTTTGTTCTCAGCACACTCATGTTTCCTGATGTCTTAGAGACTCTAGAAAGCAAGAGCGTGCTTCTTGTTCTAAAGCAGAGTGTCATCAATGGATGAGACAATGCTGTGTGTTTCACTTCAGAAATGGAGTTAAATCCCAGGCTCTGAGTCTCCCTACAAGCAAGACTTCGTTTCAGGTAAGGGCAGTCACTTTTGGGCTCAAAGGAACTACATCGTTCACGAAGCTCACACGTTTCTCATCTTAACTGACAAGCATTGGATGTTAGAGGACCAGTGCATTCTATCAGTTTCAGAAGAAGATTTGGACTACATATAGTCCGTATGTGTAGGAAACACCGTTCTTTTGTTCTGGGCACACTCAGATTTCCTGCTATCTTAGAGACTCTAGAAAGCAAGAGTGTGCTTCTTGCTCTAAAGCAGAGTGTGATCCATTAATGAGAACTATGCTGTATGTTTCCCTTCAAAAATGGAGTTAAATCCCAGACTCTGTGTCTTCCTACAGGCATGACTTCGTTTCAGGTAAGGGCAGTCACTTTTCAGCTCAAAGGAACTACATCGTTCACTGAGCTCACACATTTCTCATCTTAACAGACAAGCATTGGATGTTAGAGGACCAGTGCTTGGTATCAGTTTCAGAAGAAGAGTTGGACTAGATATTGTCCGTATGTGTAGGAAACACCGTTCTTTTGTTCTCAGCACACTCACGTTTCCTGCTGTCTTAGAGACTCTAGAAAGCAAGAGCGTGCTTCTTGTTCTAAAGCAGAGTGTCATCAATGGATGAGACAATGCTGTGTGTTTCACTTCAGAAATGGAGTTAAATCCCAAGCTCTGAGTCTCCATACAAGCAAGACTTCGTTTCAGGTAAGGGCAGTCACTTTTCAGCTCAAACAAACTACATCTTTAACGAATCTCACAAGTTTCTCATCTTAACTGACAAGCATTGGATGTTAGATGGTCAGTGCTTTGTATCAGTTTCAGAAGCAGGTTTGGACTACATATGGTCCATATGTATAGGAAACACCGTTCTTTTGTTCCGGGCACACTCAGATTTCCTGCTGTATTAGAGACTCTACAAAGCAAGAGTGTGCTTCTCGCTCTAAAGCAGAGTGTGATCCTTGGATGAGAACTATGCTGTGTGTTTCCCTTCAGAAATGGACTTAAATCCCAGACTCTGTGTGTTACTACAAGCAAGACTTCCTTTCAGGTAAGGGCAGTCACGTTTCTGCTCAAATGAACTACATCATTCACAAAGCTCACACGTTTCTCATCTTAACTGACAAGCATTGGATGTTAGAGGACCAGTGCATTCTATCAGTTTCAGAAGAATGTTTGGACTACATATAGTCTGTATGTGTAGGAAACACCGTTCTTTTGTTCTGGGCACACTCAGATTTCCTGCTATCTTAGAGACTCTAGAAAGCAAGAGTGTGCTTCTTGCTCTAAAGCAGAGTGTGATCCATTGATGAGAACTATGCTGTATGTTTCCCTTCAGAAATGGAGTTAAATCCCAGACTCTGTGTCTTCCTACAGGCAAGACTTCGTTTCAGGTAAGGGCAGTCACTTTTCAGCTCAAACGAAGTACATCGTTCACTGAGCTCACACAATTCTCATCTTAACAGACAAGCATTGGATGTTAGAGGACCAGTGCTTTGTATCAGTTTCAGAAGAAGAGTTGGACTAGATATTGTCCGTATGTGTAGGAAACACCGTTCTTTTGTTCTCAGCACACTCATGTTTCCTGATGTCTTAGAGACTCTAGAAAGCAAGAGCGTGCTTCTTGTTCTAAAGCAGAGTGTCATCAATGGATGAGACAATGCTGTGTGTTTCACTTCAGAAATGGAGTTAAATCCCAGGCTCTGAGTCTCCCTACAAGCAAGACTTCGTTTCAGGTAAGGGCAGTCACTTTTCTGCTCAAAGGAACTACATCGTTCACGAAGCTCACACGTTTCTCATCTTAACTGACAAGCATTGGATGTTAGAGGACCAGTGCATTCTATCAGTTTCAGAAGAAGATTTGGACTACATATAGTCCGTATGTGTAGGAAACACCGTTCTTTTGTTCTGGGCACACTCAGATTTCCTGCTATCTTAGAGACTCTAGAAAGCAAGAGTGTGCTTCTTGCTCTAAAGCAGAGTGTGATCCATTAATGAGAACTATGCTGTATGTTTCCCTTCAAAAATGGAGTTAAATCCCAGACTCTGTGTCTTCCTACAGGCAAGACTTCGTTTCAGGTAAGGGCAGTCACTTTTCAGCTCAAACGAACTACATCGTTCACTGAGCTCACACATTTCTCATCTTAACAGACAAGCATTGGATGTTAGAGGACCAGTGCTTGGTATCAGTTTCAGAAGAAGAGTTGGACTAGATATTGTCCGTATGTGTAGGAAACACCGTTGTTTTGTTCTCAGCACACTCACGTTTCCTGCTGTCTTAGAGACTCTAGAAAGCAAGAGCGTGCTTCTTGTTCTAAAGCAGAGTGTGATCAATGGATGATTACACTGCTGTGTGTTTTACTTCAGAAATGGAGTTAAATCCCAGGCTCTGAGTCTTCCTACAAGCAAGACTTCGTTTCAGGTAAGGGCAGTCACTTTTGGGCTCAAAGGAACTACATCGTTCACGAAGCTCACACGTTTCTCATCTTAACTGACAAGCATTGGATGTTAGAGGACCAGTGCATTCTATCAGTTTCAGAAGAAGATTTGGACTACATATAGTCCGTATGTGTAGGAAACACCGTTCTTTTGTTCTGGGCACACTCAGATTTCCTGCTATCTTAGAGACTCTAGAAAGCAAGAGTGTGCTTCTTGCTCTAAAGCAGAGTGTGATCCATTAATGAGAACTATGCTGTATGTTTCCCTTCAGAAATGGAGTTAAATCCCAGACTCTGTGTCTTCCTACAGGCAAGACTTCGTTTCAGGTAAGGGCAGTCACTTTTCAGCTCAAAGGAACTACATCGTTCACTGAGCTCACACATTTCTCATCTTAACAGACAAGCATTGGATGTTAGAGGACCAGTGCTTGGTATCAGTTTCAGAAGAAGAGTTGGACTAGATATTGTCCGTATGTGTAGGAAACACCGTTCTTTTGTTCTCAGCACACTCACGTTTCCTGCTGTCTTAGAGACTCTAGAAAGCAAGAGCGTGCTTCTTGTTCTAAAGCAGAGTGTCATCAATGGATGAGACAACGCTGTGTGTTTCACTTCAGAAATGGAGTTAAATCCCAAGCTCTGAGTCTCCATACAAGCAAGACTTCGTTTCAGGTAAGGGCAGTCACTTTTCAGCTCAAACAAACTACATCTTTAACGAAGCTCACAAGTTTCTCATCTTAACTGACAAGCATTGGATGTTAGATGGTCAGTGCTTTGTATCAGTTTCAGAAGCAGGTTTGGACTACATATGGTTCTTATGTATAGGAAACACCGTTCTTTTGTTCCGGGCACACTCAGATTTCCTGCTGTATTAGAGACTCTACAAAGCAAGAGTGTGCTTCTCGCTCTAAAGCAGAGTGTGATCCATGGATGAGAACTATGCTGTATGTTTCCCTTCAGAAATGGAGTTAAATCCCAGACTCTGTGTCTTCCTACAGGCAAGACTTCGTTTCAGGTAAGGGCAGTCACTTTTCAGCTCAAACGAACTACATCGTTCACTGAGCTCACACATTTCTCATCTTAACAGACAAGCATTGGATGTTAGAGGACCAGTGCTTTGTATCAGTTTCAGAAGAAGAGTTGGACTAGACATTGTCCGTATGTGTAGGAAACACCGTTCTTTTGTTCTCAGCACACTCACGTTTCCTGCTGTCTTAGAGACTCTAGAAAGCAAGGGCGTGCTTCTTGTTCTAAAGCAGAGTGTCATCAATGGATGAGACAATGCTGTGTGTTTCACTTCAGAAATGGAGTTAAATCCCAGGCTCTGAGTCTCCCTACAAGCAAGACTTCGTTTCAGGTAAGGGCAGTCACTTTTTAGCTCAAACGAACTATATCTTTAACGAAGCTCACAAGTTTCTCATCTTAACTGACAAGCATTGGATGTTAGATGGTCAGTGCTTTGTATCAGTTTCAGAAGCAGATTTGGACTACATATGGTCCATATGTGTAGGAAACACCGTTCTTTTGTTCCGGGCACACTCAGATTTCCTGCTGTATTAGAGACTCTACAAAGCAAGAGTGTGCTTCTCGCTCTAAAGCAGAGTGTGATCCATGGATGAGAACTATGCTGTGTGTTTCCCTTCAGAAATGTACTTAAATCCCAGACTCTGTGTCTTACTACAAGCAAGACTTCATTTCAGGTAAGGGCAGTCACGTTTCTGCTCTAATGAACTACATCATTCACAAAGCTCACACGTTTCTCATCTTAACTGACAAGCGTTGGATGTTAGAGGACCAGTGCATTCTATCAGTTTCAGAAGAATGTTTGGACTACATATAGTCCGTATGTGTAGGAAACACCGTTCTTTTGTTCTGGGCACACTCAGATTTCCTGCTATCTTAGAGACTCTAGAAAGCAAGAGTGTGCTTCTTGCTCTAAAGCAGAGTGTGATCCATTGATGAGAACTATGCTGTATGTTTCCCTTCAGAAATGGAGTTAAATCCCAGACTCTGTGTCTTCCTACAGGCAAGACTTCGTTTCAGGTAAGGGCAGTCACTTTTCAGCTCAAACGAACTACATCATTCACTGAGCTCACACAATTCTCATCTTAACAGACAAGCATTGGATGTTAGAGGACCAGTGCTTTGTATCAGTTTCAGAAGCAGAGTTGGACTAGATATTGTCCATATGTGTAGGAAACACCGTTCTTTTGTTATCAGCACACTCATGTTTCCTGATGTCTTAGAGACTCTAGAAAGCAAGAGCGTGCTTCTTGTTCTAAAGCAGAGTGTCATCAATGGATGAGACAATGCTGTGTGTTTCACTTCAGAAATGGAGTTAAATCCCAGGCTCTGAGTCTCCCTACAAGCAAGACTTCGTTTCAGGTAAGGGCAGTCACTTTTCTGCTCAAAGGAACTACATCGTTCACGAAGCTCACACGTTTCTCATCTTAACTGACAAGCATTGGATGTTAGAGGTCCAGTGCATTGTATCAGTTTCAGAAGAAGATTTGGACTACATATAGTCCGTATGTGTAGGAAACACCATTCTTTTGTTCTGGGCACACTCAGATTTCCTGCTGTATTAGAGAATCTAGAAAGCAAGAGCGTGCTTCTTGCTCTAAAGCAGAGTGTGATCCATGGATGAGAACTATGCTGTGTGTTTCCCTTCAGAAATGGAGTTAAATCCCAGGCTCTGTGTCTTCCTACAAGCAAGACTTCGTTTCAGGTAAGGGCAGTCACTTTTCAGCTCAAACGAACTACATTGTTCACGAAGCTCACACGTTTCTTATCTTAACAGACAAGCATTGGATTTTAGAGGACCAGTGCTTTGTATCAGTTTCAGATGCAGAGTTGGACTATATAATATCCGTAATTGTAGGAAACACCGTTCTTTTGTTCTCAGCACACTCACGTTTCCTGCTGTCTTAGAGACTCTAGAAAGCAAGAGCGTGATTCTTGTTCTAAAGCAGAGTGTGATCAATGGATGATTACACTGCTGTGTGTTTTACTTCAGAAATGGAGTTAAATCCCAGGCTCTGAGTCTTCCTACAAGCAAGACTTCAATTCAGGTAAGGGCAGTCACTTTTCTGCTCAAACGAAATACATCGTTCACAAAGCTCACACGTTTCTCATCTTAACTGACAAGCATTGGATGTTAGAGGACCAGTGCATTCTATCAGTTTCAGAAGAAGATTTGGACTACATATAGTCCGTATGTGTAGGAAACACCGTTCTTTTGTTCTGGGCACACTCAGATTTCCTGCTATCTTAGAGACTCTAGAAAGTAAGAGTGTGCTTCTTGCTCTAAAGCAGAGTGTGATCCATTGATGAGAACTATGCTGTATGTTTCCCTTCAGAAATGGAGTTAAATCCCAGACTCTGTGTCTTCCTACAGGCAAGACTTCGTTTCAGGTAAGGGCAGTCACTTTTCAGCTGAAACGAACTACATCATTCACTGAGCTCACACATTTCTCATCTTAACAGACAAGCATTGCATGTTAGAGGAGCAGTGCTTTGTATCAGTTTCAGAAGAAGAGTTGGACTAGATATTGTCCGTATGTGTAGGAAACACCATTCGTTTGTTCTCAGCACACTCACGTTTCCTGCTGTCTTAGAGACTCTAGAAAGCAAGAGCGTGCTTCTTGTTCTAAAGCAGAGTGTCATCAATGGATGAGACAATGCTGTGTGTTTCACTTAAGAAATGGAGTTAAATCCCAGGCTCTGAGTCTCCCTACAAGCAAGACTTCAATTCAGGTAAGGGCAGTCACTTTTCTGCTCAAACGAAATACATCGTTCACAAAGCTCACACGTTTCTCATCTTAACTGACAAGCATTGGATGTTAGATGGTCAGTGCTTTGTATCAGTTTCAGAAGCAGATTTGGACTACATATGGTCCATATGTGTAGGAAACACCGTTCTTTTGTTCCGGGCACACTCAGATTTCCTGCTGTATTAGAGACTCTACAAAGCAAGAGTGTGCTTCTCGCTCTAAAGCAGAGTGTGATCCATGGATGAGAACTATGCTGTGTGTTTCCCTTCAGAAATGGACTTAAATCCCAGACTCTGTGTCTTACTACAAGCAAGACTTCGTTTCAGGTAAGGGCAGTCACATTTCTGCTCAAAAGAACTACATCATTCACAAAGCTCACACGTTTCTCATCTTAACTGACAAGCATTGGATGTTAGAGGACCAGTGCATTCTATCAGTTTCAGAAGAAGATTTGGACTACATATAGTCCGTATGTGTAGGAAACACCGTTCTTTTGTTCTGGGCACACTCAGATTTCCTGCTATCTTAGAGACTCTAGAAAGCAAGAGTGTGCTTCTTGCTCTAAAGCAGAGTGTGATCCATTGATGAGAACTATGCTGTATGTTTCCCTTCAGAAATGGAGTTAAATCCCAGACTCTGTGTCTTCCTACAGGCAAGACTTTGTTTCAGGTAAGGGCAGTCACTTTTCAGCTCAAACGAACTACATCATTCATTGAGCTCACACAATTCTCATCTTAACAGACAAGCATTGGATGTTAGAGGACCAGTGCTTTGTATCAGTTTCAGAAGCAGAGTTGGACTAGATATTGTCCATATGTGTAGGAAACACCGTTCTTTTGTTCTCAGCACACTCATGTTTCCTGATGTCTTAGAGACTCTAGAAAGCAAGAGCGTGCTTCTTGTTCTAAAGCAGAGTGTCATCAATGGATGAGACAATGCTGTGTGTTTCACTTCAGAAATGGAGTTAAATCCCAGGCTCTGAGTCTCCCTACAAGCAAGACTTCGTTTCAGGTAAGGGCAGTCACTTTTCTGCTCAAAGGAACTACATCGTTCACGAAGCTCACACGTTTCTCATCTTAACTGACAAGCATTGGATGTTAGAGGTCCAGTGCATTGTATCAGTTTCAGAAGAAGATTTGGACTACATATTGTCCGTATGTGTAGGAAACACCATTCTTTTGTTCTGGGCACACTCAGATTTCCTGCTGTATTAGAGACTCTACAAAGCAAGAGTGTGCTTCTCGCTCTAAAGCAGAGTGTGATCCATGGATGAGAACTATGCTGTGTGTTTCCCTTCAGAAATGGACTTAAATCCCAGACTCTGTGTCTTACTACAAGCAAGACTTCGTTTCAGGTAAGGGCAGTCACATTTGTGCTCAAAAGAACTACATCATTCACAAAGCTCACACGTTTCTCATCTTAACTGACAAGCATTGGATGTTAGAGGACCAGTGCATTCTATCAGTTTCAGAAGAAGATTTGGACTACATATAGTCCGTATGTGTAGGAAACACCGTTCTTTTGTTCTGGGCACACTCAGATTTCCTGCTATCTTAGAGACTCTAGAAAGCAAGAGTGTGCTTCTTGCTCTAAAGCAGAGTGTGATCCATTGATGAGAACTATGCTGTATGTTTCCCTTCAGAAATGGAGTTAAATCCCAGACTCTGTGTCTTCCTACAGGCAAGACTTCGTTTCAGGTAAGGGCAGTCACTTTTCAGCTCAAACGAACTACATCGTTCACTGAACTCACACATTTCTCATCTTAACAGACAAGCATTGGATGTTAGAGGACCAGTGCTTTGTATCAGTTTCAGAAGAAGAGTTGGACTAGATATTGTCCGTATGTGTAGGAAACACCGTTCTTTTGTTCTCAGCACACTCACGTTTCCTGCTGTCTTAGAGACTCTAGAAAGCAAGGGCGTGCTTCTTGTTCTAAAGCAGAGTGTCATCAATGGATGAGACAATGCTGTGTGTTTCACTTCAGAAATGGAGTTAAATCCCAGGCTCTGAGTCTCCCTACAAACCAGACTTCGTTTCAGGTAAGGGCAGTCACTTTTCAGCTCAAACGAACTATATCTTTAACGAAGCTCACAAGTTTCTCATCTTAACTGACAAGCATTGGATGTTAGATGGTCAGTGCTTTGTATCAGTTTCAGAAGCAGATTTGGACTACATATGGTCCATATGTGTAGGAAACACCGTTATTTTGTTCCGGGCACACTCAGATTTCCTGCTGTATTAGAGACTCTACAAAGCAAGAGTGTGCTTCTCGCTCTAAAGCAGAGTGTGATCCATGGATGAGAACTATGCTGTGTGTTTCCCTTCAGAAATGTACTTAAATCCCAGACTCTGTGTCTTACTACAAGCAAGACTTCATTTCAGGTAAAGGCAGTCACGTTTCTGCTCAAATGAACTACATCATTCACAAAGCTCACACGTTTCTCATCTTAACTGACAAGCGTTGGATGTTAGAGGACCAGTGCATTCTATCAGTTTCAGAAGAATGTTTGGACTACATATAGTCCGTATGTGTAGGAAACACCGTTCTTTTGTTCTGGGCACACTCAGATTTCCTGCTATCTTAGAGACTCTAGAAAGCAAGAGTGTGCTTCTTGCTCTAAAGCAGAGTGTGATCCATTGATGAGAACTATGCTGTATGTTTCCCTTCAGAAATGTACTTAAATCCCAGACTCTGTGTCTTCCTACAGGCAAGACTTCGTTTCAGGTAAGGGCAGTCACTTTTCAGCTCAAACGAACTACATCATTCACTGAGCTCACACAATTCTCATCTTAACAGACAAGCATTGGATGTTAGAGGACCAGTGCTTTGTATCAGTTTCAGAAGCAGAGTTGGACTAGATATTGTCCATATGTGTAGGAAACACCGTTCTTTTGTTCTCAGCACACTCATGTTTCCTGATGTCTTAGAGACTCTAGAAAGCAAGAGCGTGCTTCTTGTTCTAAAGCAGAGTGTCATCAATGGATGAGACAATGCTGTGTGTTTCACTTCAGAAATGGAGTTAAATCCCAGGCTCTGAGTCTCCCTACAAGCAAGACTTCGTTTCAGGTAAGGGCAGTCACTTTTCTGCTCAAAGGAACTACATCGTTCACGAAGCTCACACGTTTCTCATCTTAACTGACAAGCATTGGATGTTAGAGGTCCAGTGCATTGTATCAGTTTCAGAAGAAGATTTGGACTACATATAGTCCGTATGTGTAGGAAACACCATTCTTTTGTTCTGGGCACACTCAGATTTCCTGCTGTATTAGAGAATCTAGAAAGCAAGAGCGTGCTTCTTGCTCTAAAGCAGAGTGTGATCCATGGATGAGAACTATGCTGTGTGTTTCCCTTCAGAAATGGAGTTAAATCCCAGGCTCTGTGTCTTCCTACAAGCAAGACTTCGTTTCAGGTAAGGGCAGTCACTTTTCAGCTCAAACGAACTACATCATTCACTGAGCTCACACAATTCTCATCTTAACAGACAAGCATTGGATGTTAGAGGACCAGTGCTTTGTATCAGTTTCAGAAGCAGAGTTGGACTAGATATTGTCCATATGTGTAGGAAACACCGTTCTTTTGTTATCAGCACACTCATGTTTCCTGATGTCTTAGAGACTCTAGAAAGCAAGAGCGTGCTTCTTGTTCTAAAGCAGAGTGTCATCAATGGATGAGACAATGCTGTGTGTTTCACTTCAGAAATGGAGTTAAATCCCAGGCTCTGAGTCTCCCTACAAGCAAGACTTCGTTTCAGGTAAGGGCAGTCACTTTTCTGCTCAAAGGAACTACATCGTTCACGAAGCTCACACGTTTCTCATCTTAACTGACAAGCATTGGATGTTAGAGGTCCAGTGCATTGTATCAGTTTCAGAAGAAGATTTGGACTACATATAGTCCGTATGTGTAGGAAACACCATTCTTTTGTTCTGGGCACACTCAGATTTCCTGCTGTATTAGAGAATCTAGAAAGCAAGAGCGTGCTTCTTGCTCTAAAGCAGAGTGTGATCCATGGATGAGAACTATGCTGTGTGTTTCCCTTCAGAAATGGAGTTAAATCCCAGGCTCTGTGTCTTCCTACAAGCAAGACTTCGTTTCAGGTAAGGGCAGTCACTTTTCAGCTCAAACGAACTACATTGTTCACGAAGCTCACACGTTTCTTATCTTAACAGACAAGCATTGGATTTTAGAGGACCAGTGCTTTGTATCAGTTTCAGATGCAGAGTTGGACTATATAATATCCGTAATTGTAGGAAACACCGTTCTTTTGTTCTCAGCACACTCACGTTTCCTGCTGTCTTAGAGACTCTAGAAAGCAAGAGCGTGATTCTTGTTCTAAAGCAGAGTGTGATCAATGGATGATTACACTGCTGTGTGTTTTACTTCAGAAATGGAGTTAAATCCCAGGCTCTGAGTCTTCCTACAAGCAAGACTTCAATTCAGGTAAGGGCAGTCACTTTTCTGCTCAAACGAAATACATCGTTCACAAAGCTCACACGTTTCTCATCTTAACTGACAAGCATTGGATGTTAGAGGACCAGTGCATTCTATCAGTTTCAGAAGAAGATTTGGACTACATATAGTCCGTATGTGTAGGAAACACCGTTCTTTTGTTCTGGGCACACTCAGATTTCCTGCTATCTTAGAGACTCTAGAAAGTAAGAGTGTGCTTCTTGCTCTAAAGCAGAGTGTGATCCATTGATGAGAACTATGCTGTATGTTTCCCTTCAGAAATGGAGTTAAATCCCAGACTCTGTGTCTTCCTACAGGCAAGACTTCGTTTCAGGTAAGGGCAGTCACTTTTCAGCTGAAACGAACTACATCATTCACTGAGCTCACACATTTCTCATCTTAACAGACAAGCATTGCATGTTAGAGGAGCAGTGCTTTGTATCAGTTTCAGAAGAAGAGTTGGACTAGATATTGTCCGTATGTGTAGGAAACACCATTCGTTTGTTCTCAGCACACTCACGTTTCCTGCTGTCTTAGAGACTCTAGAAAGCAAGAGCGTGCTTCTTGTTCTAAAGCAGAGTGTCATCAATGGATGAGACAATGCTGTGTGTTTCACTTAAGAAATGGAGTTAAATCCCAGGCTCTGAGTCTCCCTACAAGCAAGACTTCAATTCAGGTAAGGGCAGTCACTTTTCTGCTCAAACGAAATACATCGTTCACAAAGCTCACACGTTTCTCATCTTAACTGACAAGCATTGGATGTTAGATGGTCAGTGCTTTGTATCAGTTTCAGAAGCAGATTTGGACTACATATGGTCCATATGTGTAGGAAACACCGTTCTTTTGTTCCGGGCACACTCAGATTTCCTGCTGTATTAGAGACTCTACAAAGCAAGAGTGTGCTTCTCGCTCTAAAGCAGAGTGTGATCCATGGATGAGAACTATGCTGTGTGTTTCCCTTCAGAAATGGACTTAAATCCCAGACTCTGTGTCTTACTACAAGCAAGACTTCGTTTCAGGTAAGGGCAGTCACATTTCTGCTCAAAAGAACTACATCATTCACAAAGCTCACACGTTTCTCATCTTAACTGACAAGCATTGGATGTTAGAGGACCAGTGCATTCTATCAGTTTCAGAAGAAGATTTGGACTACATATAGTCCGTATGTGTAGGAAACACCGTTCTTTTGTTCTGGGCACACTCAGATTTCCTGCTATCTTAGAGACTCTAGAAAGCAAGAGTGTGCTTCTTGCTCTAAAGCAGAGTGTGATCCATTGATGAGAACTATGCTGTATGTTTCCCTTCAGAAATGGAGTTAAATCCCAGACTCTGTGTCTTCCTACAGGCAAGACTTTGTTTCAGGTAAGGGCAGTCACTTTTCAGCTCAAACGAACTACATCATTCATTGAGCTCACACAATTCTCATCTTAACAGACAAGCATTGGATGTTAGAGGACCAGTGCTTTGTATCAGTTTCAGAAGCAGAGTTGGACTAGATATTGTCCATATGTGTAGGAAACACCGTTCTTTTGTTCTCAGCACACTCATGTTTCCTGATGTCTTAGAGACTCTAGAAAGCAAGAGCGTGCTTCTTGTTCTAAAGCAGAGTGTCATCAATGGATGAGACAATGCTGTGTGTTTCACTTCAGAAATGGAGTTAAATCCCAGGCTCTGAGTCTCCCTACAAGCAAGACTTCGTTTCAGGTAAGGGCAGTCACTTTTCTGCTCAAAGGAACTACATCGTTCACGAAGCTCACACGTTTCTCATCTTAACTGACAAGCATTGGATGTTAGAGGTCCAGTGCATTGTATCAGTTTCAGAAGAAGATTTGGACTACATATTGTCCGTATGTGTAGGAAACACCATTCTTTTGTTCTGGGCACACTCAGATTTCCTGCTGTATTAGAGACTCTACAAAGCAAGAGTGTGCTTCTCGCTCTAAAGCAGAGTGTGATCCATGGATGAGAACTATGCTGTGTGTTTCCCTTCAGAAATGGACTTAAATCCCAGACTCTGTGTCTTACTACAAGCAAGACTTCGTTTCAGGTAAGGGCAGTCACATTTGTGCTCAAAAGAACTACATCATTCACAAAGCTCACACGTTTCTCATCTTAACTGACAAGCATTGGATGTTAGAGGACCAGTGCATTCTATCAGTTTCAGAAGAAGATTTGGACTACATATAGTCCGTATGTGTAGGAAACACCGTTCTTTTGTTCTGGGCACACTCAGATTTCCTGCTATCTTAGAGACTCTAGAAAGCAAGAGTGTGCTTCTTGCTCTAAAGCAGAGTGTGATCCATTGATGAGAACTATGCTGTATGTTTCCCTTCAGAAATGGAGTTAAATCCCAGACTCTGTGTCTTCCTACAGGCAAGACTTCGTTTCAGGTAAGGGCAGTCACTTTTCAGCTCAAACGAACTACATCGTTCACTGAACTCACACATTTCTCATCTTAACAGACAAGCATTGGATGTTAGAGGACCAGTGCTTTGTATCAGTTTCAGAAGAAGAGTTGGACTAGATATTGTCCGTATGTGTAGGAAACACCGTTCTTTTGTTCTCAGCACACTCACGTTTCCTGCTGTCTTAGAGACTCTAGAAAGCAAGGGCGTGCTTCTTGTTCTAAAGCAGAGTGTCATCAATGGATGAGACAATGCTGTGTGTTTCACTTCAGAAATGGAGTTAAATCCCAGGCTCTGAGTCTCCCTACAAACCAGACTTCGTTTCAGGTAAGGGCAGTCACTTTTCAGCTCAAACGAACTATATCTTTAACGAAGCTCACAAGTTTCTCATCTTAACTGACAAGCATTGGATGTTAGATGGTCAGTGCTTTGTATCAGTTTCAGAAGCAGATTTGGACTACATATGGTCCATATGTGTAGGAAACACCGTTATTTTGTTCCGGGCACACTCAGATTTCCTGCTGTATTAGAGACTCTACAAAGCAAGAGTGTGCTTCTCGCTCTAAAGCAGAGTGTGATCCATGGATGAGAACTATGCTGTGTGTTTCCCTTCAGAAATGTACTTAAATCCCAGACTCTGTGTCTTACTACAAGCAAGACTTCATTTCAGGTAAAGGCAGTCACGTTTCTGCTCAAATGAACTACATCATTCACAAAGCTCACACGTTTCTCATCTTAACTGACAAGCGTTGGATGTTAGAGGACCAGTGCATTCTATCAGTTTCAGAAGAATGTTTGGACTACATATAGTCCGTATGTGTAGGAAACACCGTTCTTTTGTTCTGGGCACACTCAGATTTCCTGCTATCTTAGAGACTCTAGAAAGCAAGAGTGTGCTTCTTGCTCTAAAGCAGAGTGTGATCCATTGATGAGAACTATGCTGTATGTTTCCCTTCAGAAATGTACTTAAATCCCAGACTCTGTGTCTTCCTACAGGCAAGACTTCGTTTCAGGTAAGGGCAGTCACTTTTCAGCTCAAACGAACTACATCATTCACTGAGCTCACACAATTCTCATCTTAACAGACAAGCATTGGATGTTAGAGGACCAGTGCTTTGTATCAGTTTCAGAAGCAGAGTTGGACTAGATATTGTCCATATGTGTAGGAAACACCGTTCTTTTGTTCTCAGCACACTCATGTTTCCTGATGTCTTAGAGACTCTAGAAAGCAAGAGCGTGCTTCTTGTTCTAAAGCAGAGTGTCATCAATGGATGAGACAATGCTGTGTGTTTCACTTCAGAAATGGAGTTAAATCCCAGGCTCTGAGTCTCCCTACAAGCAAGACTTCGTTTCAGGTAAGGGCAGTCACTTTTCTGCTCAAAGGAACTACATCGTTCACGAAGCTCACACGTTTCTCATCTTAACTGACAAGCATTGGATGTTAGAGGTCCAGTGCATTGTATCAGTTTCAGAAGAAGATTTGGACTACATATAGTCCGTATGTGTAGGAAACACCATTCTTTTGTTCTGGGCACACTCAGATTTCCTGCTGTATTAGAGAATCTAGAAAGCAAGAGCGTGCTTCTTGCTCTAAAGCAGAGTGTGATCCATGGATGAGAACTATGCTGTGTGTTTCCCTTCAGAAATGGAGTTAAATCCCAGGCTCTGTGTCTTCCTACAAGCAAGACTTCGTTTCAGGTAAGGGCAGTCACTTTTCAGCTCAAACGAACTACATTGTTCACGAAGCTCACACGTTTCTTATCTTAACAGACAAGCATTGGATTTTAGAGGACCAGTGCTTTGTATCAGTTTCAGATGCAGAGTTGGACTATATAATATCCGTAATTGTAGGAAACACCGTTCTTTTGTTCTCAGCACACTCACGTTTCCTGCTGTCTTAGAGACTCTAGAAAGCAAGAGCGTGTTTCTTGTTCTAAAGCAGAGTGTGATCAATGGATGATTACACTGCTGTGTGTTTTACTTCAGAAATGGAGTTAAATCCCAGGCTCTGAGTCTTCCTACAAGCAAGACTTCAATTCAGGTAAGGGCAGTCACTTTTCTGCTCAAACGAAATACATCGTTCACAAAGCTCACACGTTTCTCATCTTAACTGACAAGCATTGGATGTTAGATGGTCAGTGCTTTGTATCAGTTTCAGAAGCAGATTTGGACTACATATGGTCCATATGTGTAGGAAACACCGTTCTTTTGTTCCGGGCACACTCAGATTTCCTGCTGTATTAGAGACTCTACAAAGCAAGAGTGTGCTTCTCGCTCTAAAGCAGAGTGTGATCCATGGATGAGAACTATGCTGGGTGTTTCCCTTCAGAAATGGAGTTAAATCCCAGGCTCTGTGTCTTCCTACAAGCAAGACTTCGTTTCAGGTAAGGGCAGTCACTTTTCAGCTCAAACGAACTACATTGTTCACGAAGCTCACACGTTTCTTATCTTAACAGACAAGCATTGGATTTTAGAGGACCAGTGCTTTGTATCAGTTTCAGATGCAGAGTTGGACTATATAATATCCGTAATTGTAGGAAACACCGTTCTTTTGTTCTCAGCACACTCACGTTTCCTGCTGTCTTAGAGACTCTAGAAAGCAAGAGCGTGTTTCTTGTTCTAAAGCAGAGTGTGATCAATGGATGATTACACTGCTGTGTGTTTTACTTCAGAAATGGAGTTAAATCCCAGGCTCTGAGTCTTCCTACAAGCAAGACTTCAATTCAGGTAAGGGCAGTCACTTTTCTGCTCAAACGAAATACATCGTTCACAAAGCTCACACGTTTCTCATCTTAACTGACAAGCATTGGATGTTAGATGGTCAGTGCTTTGTATCAGTTTCAGAAGCAGATTTGGACTACATATGGTCCATATGTGTAGGAAACACCGTTCTTTTGTTCCGGGCACACTCAGATTTCCTGCTGTATTAGAGACTCTACAAAGCAAGAGTGTGCTTCTCGCTCTAAAGCAGAGTGTGATCCATGGATGAGAACTATGCTGGGTGTTTCCCTTCAGAAATGGACTTAAATCCCAGACTCTGTGTCTTACTACAAGCAAGACTTCGTTTCAGGTAAGGGCAGTCACATTTCTTCTCAAAAGAACTACATCATTCACAAAGCTCACACGTTTCTCAT
Organism: Onychomys leucogaster; assembly: GCA_949786385.1. Lineage (NCBI taxonomy): Eukaryota > Metazoa > Chordata > Mammalia > Rodentia > Cricetidae > Onychomys > Onychomys leucogaster. The sequence goes on along the minus strand of CATKUP010000018.1, from coordinate 993,791 downwards.
CTTAACTGACAAGCATTGGATGTTAGAGGACCAGTGCATTCTATCAGTTTCAGAAGAAGATTTGGACTACATATAGTCCGTATGTGTAGGAAACACCGTTCTTTTCTTCTGGGCACACTCAGATTTCCTGCTATCTTAGAGACTTTAGAAAGCAAGAGTGTGCTTCTTGCTCTAAAGCAGAGTGTGATCCATTGATGAGAACTATGCTGTATGTTTCCCTTCAGAAATGGAGTTAAATCCCAGACTCTGTGTCTTCCTACAGGCAAGACTTCGTTTCAGGTAAGGGCAGTCACTTTTCAGCTCAAACGAACTACATCGTTCACTGAGCTCACACATTTCTCATCTTAACAGACAAGCATTGGATGTTAGAGGACCAGTGCTTTGTATCAGTTTCAGAAGAAGAGTTGGACTAGATATTGTCCGTATGTGTAGGAAACACCGTTCTTTTGTTCTCAGCACACTCACGTTTCCTGCTGTCTTAGAGACTCTAGAAAGCAAGAGCATGCTTCTTGTTCTAAAGCAGAGTGTCATCAATTGATGAGACAATGCTGTGTGTTTCACTTCAGAAATGGAGTTAAATCCCAGGCTCTGAGTCTCCCTACAAGCAAGACTTAGTTTCAGGTAAGGGCAGTCACTTTTCAGCTCAAACGAACTATATCTTTAACGAAGCTCACAAGTTTCTCATCTTAACTGACAAGCATTGGATGTTAGATGGTCAGTGCTTTGTATCAGTTTCAGAAGCAGATTTGGACTACATATGGTCCATATGTGTAGGAAACACCGTTCTTTTGTTCCGGGCACACTCAGATTTCCTGCTGTATTAGAGACTCTACAAAGCAAGAGTGTGCTTCTCGCTCTAAAGCAGAGTGTGATCCATGGATGAGAACTATGCTGTGTGTTTCCCTTCAGAAATGGACTTAAATCCCAGACTCTGTGTCTTACTACAAGCAAGACTTCGTTTCAGGTAAGGGCAGTCACATTTCTGCTCAAAGAACTACATCATTCACTGAGCTCAAACAATTCTCATCTTAACAGACAAGCATTGGATGTTAGAGGAACAGTGCTTTGTATCAGTTTCAGAAGCAGAGTTGGACTAGATATTGTCCATATGTGTAGGAAACACCGTTCTTTTATTCTCAGCACACTCATGTTTCCTGATGTCTTAGAGACTCTAGAAAGCAAGAGCGTGCTTCTTGTTCTAAAGCAGAGTGTCATCAATGGATGAGACAATGCTGTGTGTTTCACTTCAGAAATGGAGTTAAATCCCAGGCTCTGTGTCTTCCTACAAGCAAGACTTCGTTTCAGGTAAGGGCAGTCACTTTTCTGCTCAAAGGAACTACATCGTTCACGAAGCTCACACGTTTCTCATCTTAACTGACAAGCATTGGATGTTAGAGATCCAGTGCATTGTATCAGTTTCAGAAGAAGATTTGGACTACATATAGTCCGTATGTGTAGGAAACACCATTCTTTTGTTCTGGGCACACTCAGATTTCCTGCTGTATTAGAGAATCTAGAAAGCAAGAGCGTGCTTCTTGCTCTAAAGCAGAGTGTGATCCATGGATGAGAACTATGCTGTGTGTTTCCCTTCAGAAATGGAGTTAAATCCCAGGCTCTGTGTCTTCCTACAAGCAAGACTTCGTTTCAGGTAAGGGCAGTCACTTTTCAGCTCAAACGAACTACATTGTTCACGAAGCTCACACGTTTCTCATCTTAACAGACAAGCATTGGATTTTAGAGGACCAGTGCTTTGTATCAGTTTCAGAAGAAGAGTTGGACTAGATAATGTCCGTATGTGTAGGAAACACCGTTCTTTTGTTCTCAGCACACTCACGTTTCCTGCTGTCTTAGAGACTCTAGAAAGCAAGAGCATGCTTCTTGTTCTAAAGCAGAGTGTCATCAATTGATGAGACAATGCTGTGTGTTTCACTTCAGAAATGGAGTTAAATCCCAGGCTCTGAGTCTCCCTACAAGCAAGACTTCGTTTCAGGTAAGGGCAGTCACTTTTCAGCTCAAACGAACTATATCTTTAACGAAGCTCACAAGTTTCTCATCTTAACTGACAAGCATTGGATGTTAGATGGTCAGTGCTTTGTATCAGTTTCAGAAGCAGATTTGGACTACATATGGTCCATATGTGTAGGAAACACCGTTCTTTTGTTCCGGGCACACTCAGATTTCCTGCTGTATTAGAGACTCTACAAAGCAAGAGTGTGCTTCTCGCTCTAAAGCAGAGTGTGATCCATGGATGAGAACTATGCTGTGTGTTTCCCTTCAGAAATGTACTTAAATCCCAGACTCTGTGTCTTACTACAAGCAAGACTTCGTTTCAGGTAAGGGCAGTCACATTTCTGCTCAAAGAACTACATCATTCACAAAGCTCACACGTTTCTCATCTTAACTGACAAGCATTGGATGTTAGAGGACCAGGGCATTCTATCAGTTTCAGAAGAAGATTTGGACTACATATAGTCCGTATGTGTAGGAAACACCGTTCTTTTGTTCTGGGCACACTCAGATTTCCTGCTATCTTAGAGACTCTAGAAAGCAAGAGTGTGCTTCTTGCTCTAAAGCAGAGTGTGATCCATTGATGAGAACTATGCTGTATGTTTCCCTTCAGAAATGGAGTTAAATCCCAGACTCTGTGTCTTCCTACAGGCAAGACTTCGTTTCAGGTAAGGGCAGTCACTTTTCAGCTCAAACGAACTACATCGTTCACTGAGCTCACACAATTCTCATCTTAACAGACAAGCATTGGATGTTAGAGGACCAGTGCTTTATATCAGTTTCAGAAGCAGAGTTGGACTAGATATTGTCCGTATGTGTAGGAAACACCGTTCTTTTGTTCTCAGCACACTCACGTTTCCTGCTGTCTTAGAGACTCTAGAAAGCAAGAGCATGCTTCTTGTTCTAAAGCAGAGTGTCATCAATTGATGAGACAATGCTGTGTGTTTCACTTCAGAAATGGAGTTAAATCCCAGGCTCTGAGTCTCCCTACAAGCAAGACTTCGTTTCAGGTAAGGGCAGTCACTTTTCAGCTCAAACGAACTATATCTTTAACGAAGCTCACAAGTTTCTCATCTTAACTGACAAGCATTGGATGTTAGATGGTCAGTGCTTTGTATCAGTTTCAGAAGCAGATTTGGACTACATATGGTCCATATGTGTAGGAAACCCCGTTCTTTTGTTCCGGGCACACTCAGATTTCCTGCTGTATTAGAGACTCTACAAAGCAAGAGTGTGCTTCTCGCTCTAAAGCAGAGTGTGATCCATGGATGAGAACTATGCTGTGTGTTTCCCTTCAGAAATGGACTTAAATCCCAGACTCTGTGTCTTACTACAAGCAAGACTTCGTTTCAGGAAAGGGCAGTCACATTTCTGCTCAAAGAACTACATCATTCACTGAGCTCAAACAATTCTCATCTTAACAGACAAGCATTGGATGTTAGAGGAACAGTGCTTTGTATCAGTTTCAGAAGCAGAGTTGGACTAGATATTGTCCATATGTGTAGGAAACACCGTTCTTTTATTCTCAGCACACTCATGTTTCCTGATGTCTTAGAGACTCTAGAAAGCAAGAGCGTGCTTCTTGTTCTAAAGCAGAGTGTCATCAATGGATGAGACAATGCTGTGTGTTTCACTTCAGAAATGGAGTTAAATCCCAGGCTCTGTGTCTTCCTACAAGCAAGACTTCGTTTCAGGTAAGGGCAGTCACTTTTCTGCTCAAAGGAACTACATCGTTCACGAAGCTCACACGTTTCTCATCTTAACTGACAAGCATTGGATGTTAGAGATCCAGTGCATTGTATCAGTTTCAGAAGAAGATTTGGACTACATATAGTCCGTATGTGTAGGAAACACCATTCTTTTGTTCTGGGCACACTCAGATTTCCTGCTGTATTAGAGAATCTAGAAAGCAAGAGCGTGCTTCTTGCTCTAAAGCAGAGTGTGATCCATGGATGAGAACTATGCTGTGTGTTTCCCTTCAGAAATGGAGTTAAATCCCAGGCTCTGTGTCTTCCTACAAGCAAGACTTCGTTTCAGGTAAGGGCAGTCACTTTTCAGCTCAAACGAACTACATTGTTCACGAAGCTCACACGTTTCTCATCTTAACAGACAAGCATTGGATTTTAGAGGACCAGTGCTTTGTATCAGTTTCAGATGCAGAGTTGGACTATATAATGTCCGTATGTGTAGGAAACACCGTTCTTTTGTTCTCAGCACACTCACGTTTCCTGCTGTCTTAGAGACTCTAGAAAGCAAGAGCATGCTTCTTGTTCTAAAGCAGAGTGTCATCAATTGATGAGACAATGCTGTGTGTTTCACTTCAGAAATGGAGTTAAATCCCAGGCTCTGAGTCTCCCTACAAGCAAGACTTCGTTTCAGGTAAGGGCAGTCACTTTTCAGCTCAAACGAACTATATCTTTAACGAAGCTCACAAGTTTCTCATCTTAACTGACAAGCATTGGATGTTAGATGGTCAGTGCTTTGTATCAGTTTCAGAAGCAGATTTGGACTACATATGGTCCATATGTGTAGGAAACACCGTTCTTTTGTTCCGGGCACACTCAGATTTCCTGCTGTATTAGAGACTCTACAAAGCAAGAGTGTGCTTCTCGCTCTAAAGCAGAGTGTGATCCATGGATGAGAACTATGCTGTGTGTTTCCCTTCAGAAATGGACTTAAATCCCAGACTCTGTGTCTTACTACAAGCAAGACTTCGTTTCAGGTAAGGGCAGTCACATTTCTGCTCAAAGAACTACATCATTCACAAAGCTCACACGTTTCTCATCTTAACTGACAAGCATTGGATGTTAGAGGACCAGGGCATTCTATCAGTTTCAGAAGAAGATTTGGACTACATATAGTCCGTATGTGTAGGAAACACCGTTCTTTTGTTCTGGGCACACTCAGATTTCCTGCTATCTTAGAGACTCTAGAAAGCAAGAGTGTGCTTCTTGCTCTAAAGCAGAGTGTGATCCATTGATGAGAACTATGCTGTATGTTTCCCTTCAGAAATGGAGTTAAATCCCAGACTCTGTGTCTTCCTACAGGCAAGACTTCGTTTCAGGTAAGGGCAGTCACTTTTCAGCTCAAACGAACTACATCGTTCACTGAGCTCACACATTTCTCATCTTAACAGACAAGCATTGGATGTTAGAGGACCAGTGCTTTGTATCAGTTTCAGAAGAAGAGTTGGACTAGATATTGTCCGTATGTGTAGGAAACACCGTTCTTTTGTTCTCAGCACACTCACGTTTCCTGCTGTCTTAGAGACTCTAGAAAGCAAGAGCATGCTTCTTGTTCTAAAGCAGAGTGTCATCAATGGATGAGACAATGCTGTGTGTTTCACTTCAGAAATGGAGTTAAATCCCAGGCTCTGAGTCTCCCTACAAGCAAGACTTCGTTTCAGGTAAGGGCAGTCACTTTTCAGCTCAAACGAACTATATCTTTAACGAAGCTCACAAGTTTCTCATCTTAACTGACAAGCATTGGATGTTAGATGGTCAGTGCTTTGTATCAGTTTCAGAAGCAGATTTGGACTACATATGGTCCATATGTGTAGGAAACACCGTTCTTTTGTTCCGGGCACACTCAGATTTCCAGCTGTATTAGAGACTCTACAAAGCAAGAGTGTGCTTCTCGCTCTAAAGCAGAGTGTGATCCATGGATGAGAACTATGCTGTGTGTTTCCCTTCAGAAATGGACTTAATCCCAGACTCTGTGTCTTACTACAAGCAAGACTTCGTTTCAGGAAAGGGCAGTCACATTTCTGCTCAAAGAACTACATCATTCACTGAGCTCAAACAATTCTCATCTTAACAGACAAGCATTGGATGTTAGAGGAACAGTGCTTTGTATCAGTTTCAGAAGCAGAGTTGGACTAGATATTGTCCATATGTGTAGGAAACACCGTTCTTTTATTCTCAGCACACTCATGTTTCCTGATGTCTTAGAGACTCTAGAAAGCAAGAGCGTGCTTCTTGTTCTAAAGCAGAGTGTCATCAATGGATGAGACAATGCTGTGTGTTTCACTTCAGAAATGGAGTTAAATCCCAGGCTCTGTGTCTTCCTACAAGCAAGACTTCGTTTCAGGTAAGGGCAGTCACTTTTCTGCTCAAAGGAACTACATCGTTCACGAAGCTCACACGTTTCTCATCTTAACTGACAAGCATTGGATGTTAGAGATCCAGTGCATTGTATCAGTTTCAGAAGAAGATTTGGACTACATATAGTCCGTATGTGTAGGAAACACCATTCTTTTGTTCTGGGCACACTCAGATTTCCTGCTGTATTAGAGAATCTAGAAAGCAAGAGCGTGCTTCTTGCTCTAAAGCAGAGTGTGATCCATGGATGAGAACTATGCTGTGTGTTTCCCTTCAGAAATGGAGTTAAATCCCAGGCTCTGTGTCTTCCTACAAGCAAGACTTCGTTTCAGGTAAGGGCAGTCACTTTTCAGCTCAAACGAACTACATTGTTCACGAAGCTCACACGTTTCTCATCTTAACAGACAAGCATTGGATTTTAGAGGACCAGTGCTTTGTATCAGTTTCAGATGCAGAGTTGGACTATATAATGTCCGTATGTGTAGGAAACACCGTTCTTTTGTTCTCAGCACACTCACGTTTCCTGCTGTCTTAGAGACTCTAGAAAGCAAGAGCATGCTTCTTGTTCTAAAGCAGAGTGTCATCAATTGATGAGACAATGCTGTGTGTTTCACTTCAGAAATGGAGTTAAATCCCAGGCTCTGAGTCTCCCTACAAGCAAGACTTCGTTTCAGGTAAGGGCAGTCACTTTTCAGCTCAAACGAACTATATCTTTAACGAAGCTCACAAGTTTCTCATCTTAACTGACAAGCATTGGATGTTAGATGGTCAGTGCTTTGTATCAGTTTCAGAAGCAGATTTGGACTACATATGGTCCATATGTGTAGGAAACACCGTTCTTTTGTTCCGGGCACACTCAGATTTCCTGCTGTATTAGAGACTCTACAAAGCAAGAGTGTGCTTCTCGCTCTAAAGCAGAGTGTGATCCATGGATGAGAACTATGCTGTGTGTTTCCCTTCAGAAATGGACTTAAATCCCAGACTCTGTGTCTTACTACAAGCAAGACTTCGTTTCAGGTAAGGGCAGTCACATTTCTGCTCAAAGAACTACATCATTCACAAAGCTCACACGTTTCTCATCTTAACTGACAAGCATTGGATGTTAGAGGACCAGGGCATTCTATCAGTTTCAGAAGAAGATTTGGACTACATATAGTCCGTATGTGTAGGAAACACCGTTCTTTTGTTCTGGGCACACTCAGATTTCCTGCTATCTTAGAGACTCTAGAAAGCAAGAGTGTGCTTCTTGCTCTAAAGCAGAGTGTGATCCATTGATGAGAACTATGCTGTATGTTTCCCTTCAGAAATGGAGTTAAATCCCAGACTCTGTGTCTTCCTACAGGCAAGACTTCGTTTCAGGTAAGGGCAGTCACTTTTCAGCTCAAACGAACTACATCGTTCACTGAGCTCACACATTTCTCATCTTAACAGACAAGCATTGGATGTTAGAGGACCAGTGCTTTGTATCAGTTTCAGAAGCAGAGTTGGACTAGATATTGTCCGTATGTGTAGGAAACACCGTTCTTTTGTTCTCAGCACACTCACGTTTCCTGCTGTCTTAGAGACTCTAGAAAGCAAGAGCATGCTTCTTGTTCTAAAGCAGAGTGTCATCAATTGATGAGACAATGCTGTGTGTTTCACTTCAGAAATGGAGTTAAATCCCAGGCTCTGAGTCTCCCTACAAGCAAGACTTCGTTTCAGGTAAGGGCAGTCACTTTTCAGCTCAAACGAACTATATCTTTAACGAAGCTCACAAGTTTCTCATCTTAACTGACAAGCATTGGATGTTAGATGGTCAGTGCTTTGTATCAGTTTCAGAAGCAGATTTGGACTACATATGGTCCATATGTGTAGGAAACACCGTTCTTTTGTTCCGGGCACACTCAGATTTCCTGCTGTATTAGAGACTCTACAAAGCAAGAGTGTGCTTCTCGCTCTAAAGCAGAGTGTGATCCATGGATGAGAACTATGCTGTGTGTTTCCCTTCAGAAATGGACTTAAATCCCAGACTCTGTGTCTTACTACAAGCAAGACTTCGTTTCAGGTAAGGGCAGTCACATTTCTGCTCAAAGAACTACATCATTCACTGAGCTCAAACAATTTTCATCTTAACAGACAAGCATTGGATGTTAGAGGAACAGTGCTTTGTATCAGTTTCAGAAGCAGAGTTGGACTAGATATTGTCCATATGTGTAGGAAACACCGTTCTTTTATTCTCAGCACACTCATGTTTCCTGATGTCTTAGAGACTCTAGAAAGCAAGAGCGTGCTTCTTGTTCTAAAGCAGAGTGTCATCAATGGATGAGACAATGCTGTGTGTTTCACTTCAGAAATGGAGTTAAATCCCAGGCTCTGTGTCTTCCTACAAGCAAGACTTCGTTTCAGGTAAGGGCAGTCACTTTTCTGCTCAAAGGAACTACATCGTTCACGAAGCTCACACGTTTCTCATCTTAACTGACAAGCATTGGATGTTAGAGATCCAGTGCATTGTATCAGTTTCAGAAGAAGATTTGGACTACATATAGTCCGTATGTGTAGGAAACACCATTCTTTTGTTCTGGGCACACTCAGATTTCCTGCTGTATTAGAGAATCTAGAAAGCAAGAGCGTGCTTCTTGCTCTAAAGCAGAGTGTGATCCATGGATGAGAACTATGCTGTGTGTTTCCCTTCAGAAATGGAGTTAAATCCCAGGCTCTGTGTCTTCCTACAAGCAAGACTTCGTTTCAGGTAAGGGCAGTCACTTTTCAGCTCAAACGAACTACATTGTTCACGAAGCTCACACGTTTCTCATCTTAACAGACAAGCATTGGATTTTAGAGGACCAGTGCTTTGTATCAGTTTCAGATGCAGAGTTGGACTATATAATGTCCGTATGTGTAGGAAACACCGTTCTTTTGTTCTCAGCACACTCACGTTTCCTGCTGTCTTAGAGACTCTAGAAAGCAAGAGCATGCTTCTTGTTCTAAAGCAGAGTGTCATCAATTGATGAGACAATGCTGTGTGTTTCACTTCAGAAATGGAGTTAAATCCCAGGCTCTGAGTCTCCCTACAAGCAAGACTTCGTTTCAGGTAAGGGCAGTCACTTTTCAGCTCAAACGAACTATATCTTTAACGAAGCTCACAAGTTTCTCATCTTAACTGACAAGCATTGGATGTTAGATGGTCAGTGCTTTGTATCAGTTTCAGAAGCAGATTTGGACTACATATGGTCCATATGTGTAGGAAACACCGTTCTTTTGTTCCGGGCACACTCAGATTTCCTGCTGTATTAGAGACTCTACAAAGCAAGAGTGTGCTTCTCGCTCTAAAGCAGAGTGTGATCCATGGATGAGAACTATGCTGTGTGTTTCCCTTCAGAAATGGACTTAAATCCCAGACTCTGTGTCTTACTACAAGCAAGACTTCGTTTCAGGTAAGGGCAGTCACATTTCTGCTCAAAGAACTACATCATTCACAAAGCTCACACGTTTCTCATCTTAACTGACAAGCATTGGATGTTAGATGGTCAGTGCTTTGTATCAGTTTCAGAAGAAGATTTGGACTACATATAGTCCGTATGTGTAGGAAACACCGTTCTTTTGTTCTGGGCACACTCAGATTTCCTGCTATCTTAGAGACTCTAGAAAGCAAGAGTGTGCTTCTTGCTCTAAAGCAGAGTGTGATCCATTGATGAGAACTATGCTGTATGTTTCCCTTCAGAAATGGAGTTAAATCCCAGACTCTGTGTCTTCCTACAGGCAAGACTTCGTTTCAGGTAAGGGCAGTCACTTTTCAGCTCAAACGAACTACATCGTTCACTGAGCTCACACATTTCTCATCTTAACAGACAAGCATTGGATGTTAGAGGACCAGTGCTTTGTATCAGTTTCAGAAGAAGAGTTGGACTAGATATTGTCCGTATGTGTAGGAAACACCGTTCTTTTGTTCTCAGCACACTCACGTTTCCTGCTGTCTTAGAGACTCTAGAAAGCAAGAGCATGCTTCTTGTTCTAAAGCAGAGTGTCATCAATTGATGAGACAATGCTGTGTGTTTCACTTCAGAAATGGAGTTAAATCCCAGGCTCTGAGTCTCCCTACAAGCAAGACTTCGTTTCAGGTAAGGGCAGTCACTTTTCAGCTCAAACGAACTATATCTTTAACGAAGCTCACAAGTTTCTCATCTTAACTGACAAGCATTGGATGTTAGATGGTCAGTGCTTTGTATCAGTTTCAGAAGCAGATTTGGACTACATATGGTCCATATGTGTAGGAAACACCGTTCTTTTGTTCCGGGCACACTCAGATTTCCTGCTGTATTAGAGACTCTACAAAGCAAGAGTGTGCTTCTCGCTCTAAAGCAGAGTGTGATCCATGGATGAGAACTATGCTGTGTGTTTCCCTTCAGAAATGGACTTAAATCCCAGACTCTGTGTCTTACTACAAGCAAGACTTCGTTTCAGGAAAGGGCAGTCACATTTCTGCTCAAAGAACTACATCATTCACTGAGCTCAAACAATTCTCATCTTAACAGACAAGCATTGGATGTTAGAGGAACAGTGCATTGTATCAGTTTCAGAAGCAGAGTTGGACTAGATATTGTCCATATGTGTAGGAAACACCGTTCTTTTATTCTCAGCACACTCATGTTTCCTGATGTCTTAGAGACTCTAGAAAGCAAGAGCGTGCTTCTTGTTCTAAAGCAGAGTGTCATCAATGGATGAGACAATGCTGTGTGTTTCACTTCAGAAATGGAGTTAAATCCCAGGCTCTGTGTCTTCCTACAAGCAAGACTTCGTTTCAGGTAAGGGCAGTCACTTTTCTGCTCAAAGGAACTACATCGTTCACGAAGCTCACACGTTTCTCATCTTAACTGACAAGCATTGGATGTTAGATGGTCAGTGCTTTGTATCAGTTTCAGAAGCAGATTTGGACTACATATGGTCCATATGTGTAGGAAACACCGTTCTTTTGTTCCGGGCACACTCAGATTTCCTGCTGTATTAGAGACTCTACAAAGCAAGAGTGTGCTTCTCACTCTAAAGCAGAGTGTGATCCATGGATGAGAACTATGCTGTGTGTTTCCCTTCAGAAATGGACTTAAATCCCAGACTCTGTGTCTTCCTACAGGCAAGACTTCGTTTCGGGTAAGGGCAGTCACTTTTCAGCTCAAACGAACTACATCATTCACTGAGCTCACACAATTCTCATCTTAACAGACAAGCATTGGATGTTAGAGGAACAGTGCTTTGTATCAGTTTCAGAAGCAGAGTTGGACTAGATATTGTCCATATGTGTAGGAAACACCGTTCTTTTATTCTCAGCACACTCATGTTTCCTGATGTCTTAGAGACTCTAGAAAGCAAGAGCGTGCTTCTTGTTCTAAAGCAGAGTGTCATCAATGGATGAGACAATGCTGTGTGTTTCACTTCAGAAATGGAGTTAAATCCCAGGCTCTGAGTCTCCCTACAAGCAAGACTTCGTTTCAGGTAAGGGCAGTCACTTTTCTGCTCAAAGGAACTACATCGTTCACGAAGCTCACACGTTTCTCATCTTAACTGACAAGCATTGGATGTTAGAGGTCCAGTGCATTGTATCAGTTTCAGAAGAAGATTTGGACTACATATAGTCCGTATGTGTAGGAAACACCATTCTTTTGTTCTGGGCACACTCAGACTTCCTGCTGTATTAGAGAATCTAGAAAGCAAGAGCGTGCTTCTTGCTCTAAAGCAGAGTGTGATCCATGGATGAGAACTATGCTGTGTGTTTCCCTTCAGAAATGGACTTAAATCCCAGGCTCTGTGTCTTCCTACAAGCAAGACTTCGTTTCAGGTAAGGGCAGTCACTTTTCAGCTCAAACGAACTACATTGTTCACGAAGCTCACACGTTTCTCATCTTAACAGACAAGCATTGGATTTTAGAGGACCAGTGCTTTGTATCAGTTTCAGATGCAGAGTTGGACTATATAATGTCCGTAATTGTAGGAAACACCGTTCTTTTGTTCTCAGCACACTCACGTTTCCTGCTGTCTTAGAGACTCTAGAAAGCAAGAGCGTGCCTCTTGTTCTAAAGCAGAGTGTGATCAATGGATGATTAGACTGCTGTGTCTTTTACTTCAGAAATGGAGTTAAATCCCAGGCTCTGAGTCTTCCTACAAGCAAGACTTCAATTCAGGTAAGGGCAGTCACTTTTCTGCTCAAACGAAATACATCGTTCACACAGCTCACACGTTTCTCATCTTAACTGACAAGCATTGGATGTTAGATGGTCAGTGCATTGTATCAGTTTCAGAAGCAGATTTGGACTACATATGGTCCATATGTGTAGGAAACACCGTTCTTTTGTTCCGGGCACACTCAGATTTCCTGCTGTATTAGAGACTCTACAAAGCAAGAGTGTGCTTCTCGCTCTAAAGCAGAGTGTGATCCATGGATGAGAACTATGCTGTGTGTTTCCCTTCAGAAATGGACTTAAATCCCAGACTCTGTGTCTTACTACAAGCAAGACTTCGTTTCAGGTAAGGGCAGTCACATTACTGCTCAAAAGAACTACATCATTCACAAACCTCACACGTTTCTCATCTTAACTGACAAGCATTGGATGTTAGAGGACCAGTGCATTCTATCAGTTTCAGAAGAAGATTTGGACTACATATAGTCCGTATGTGTAGGAAACACCGTTCTTTTGTTCTGGGCACACTCAGATTTCCTGCTATCTTAGAGACTCTAGAAAGCAAGAGTGTGCTTCTTGCTCTAAAGCAGAGTGTGATCCATTGATGAGAACTATGCTGTATGTTTCCCTTCAGAAATGGAGTTAAATCCCAGACTCTGTGTCTTCCTACAGGCAAGACTTCGTTTCAGGTAAGGGCAGTCACTTTTCAGCTGAAACGAACTACATCGTTCACTGAGCTCACACATTTCTCATCTTAACAGACAAGCATTGGATGTTAGAGGACCAGTGCTTTGTATCAGTTTCAGAAGAAGAGTTGGACTAGATATTGTCCGTATGTGTAGGAAACACCGTTCTTTTGTTCTCAGCACACTCACGTTTCCTGCTGTCTTAGAGACTCTAGAAAGCAAGGGCGTGCTTCTTGTTCTAAAGCAGAGTGTCATCAATGGATGAGACAATGCTGTGTGTTTCACTTCAGAAATGGAGTTAAATCCCAGGCTCTGAGTCTCCCTACAAGCAAGACTTCGTTTCAGATAAGGGCAGTCACTTTTCAGCTCAAACGAACTATATCTTTAACGAAGCTCACAAGTTTCTCATCTTAACTGACAAGCATTGGATGTTAGATGGTCAGTGCTTTGTATCAGTTTCAGAAGCAGATTTGGACTACATATGGTCCATATGTGTAGGAAACACCGTTCTTTTGTTCCGGGCACACTCAGATTTCCTGCTGTATTAGAGACTCTACAAAGCAAGAGTGTGCTTCTCGCTCTAAAGCAGAGTGTGATCCATGGATGAGAACTATGCTGTGTGTTTCCCTTCAGAAATGGACTTAAATCCCAGACTCTCTGTCTTACTACAAGCAAGACTTCATTTCAGGTAAGGGCAGTCACGTTTCTGCTCAAATGAACTACATCATTCACAAAGCTCACACGTTTCTCATCTTAACTGACAAGCGTTGGATGTTAGAGGACCAGTGCATTCTATCAGTTTCAGAAGAATGTTTGGACTACATATAGTCCGTATGTGTAGGAAACACCGTTCTTTTGTTCTGGGCACACTCAGATTTCCTGCTATTTTAGAGACTCTAGAAAGCAAGAGTGTGCTTCTTGCTCTAAAGCAGAGTGTGATCCATTGATGAGAACTATGCTGTATGTTTCCCTTCAGAAATGGAGTTAAATCCCAGACTCTGTGTCTTCCTACAGGCAAGACTTCGTTTCAGGTAAGGGCAGTCACTTTTCAGCTCAAACGAACTACATCATTCACTGAGCTCACACAATTCTCATCTTAACAGACAAGCATTGGATGTTAGAGGACCAGTGCTTTGTATCAGTTTCAGAAGCAGAGTTGGACTAGATATTGTCCATATGTGTAGGAAACACCGTTCTTTTGTTCTCAGCACACTCATGTTTCCTGATGTCTTAGAGACTCTAGAAAGCAAGAGCGTGCTTCTTGTTCTAAAGCAGAGTGTCATCAATGGATGAGACAATGCTGTGTGTTTCACTTCAGAAATGGAGTTAAATCCCAGGCTCTGAGTCTCCCTACAAGCAAGACTTCGTTTCAGGTAAGGGCAGTCACTTTTCAGCTCAAACGAACTATATCTTTAACGAAGCTCACAAGTTTCTCATCTTAACTGACAAGCATTGGATGTTAGATGGTCAGTGCTTTGTATCAGTTTCAGAAGCAGATTTGGACTACATATGGTCCATATGTGTAGGAAACACCGTTCTTTTGTTCCGGGCACACTCAGATTTCCTGCTGTATTAGAGACTCTACAAAGCAAGAGTGTGCTTCTCACTCTAAAGCAGAGTGTGATCCATGGATGAGAACTATGCTGTGTGTTTCCCTTCAGAAATGGACTTAAATCCCAGACTCTGTGTCTTCCTACAGGCAAGACTTCGTTTCGGGTAAGGGCAGTCACTTTTCAGCTCAAACGAACTACATCATTCACTGAGCTCACACAATTCTCATCTTAACAGACAAGCATTGGATGTTAGAGGAACAGTGCTTTGTATCAGTTTCAGAAGCAGAGTTGGACTAGATATTGTCCATATGTGTAGGAAACACCGTTCTTTTATTCTCAGCACACTCATGTTTCCTGATGTCTTAGAGACTCTAGAAAGCAAGAGCGTGCTTCTTGTTCTAAAGCAGAGTGTCATCAATGGATGAGACAATGCTGTGTGTTTCACTTCAGAAATGGAGTTAAATCCCAGGCTCTGTGTCTTCCTACAAGCAAGACTTCGTTTCAGGTAAGGGCAGTCACTTTTCTGCTCAAAGGAACTACATCGTTCACGAAGCTCACACGTTTCTCATCTTAACTGACAAGCATTGGATGTTAGAGGTCCAGTGCATTGTATCAGTTTCAGAAGAAGATTTGGACTACATATAGTCCGTATGTGTAGGAAACACCATTCTTTTGTTCTGGGCACACTCAGATTTCCTGCTGTATTAGAGAATCTAGAAAGCAAGAGCGTGCTTCTTGCTCTAAAGCAGAGTGTGATCCATGGATGAGAACTATGCTGTGTGTTTCCCTTCAGAAATGGACTTAAATCCCAGGCTCTGTGTCTTCCTACAAGCAAGACTTCGTTTCAGGTAAGGGCAGTCACTTTTCAGCTCAAACGAACTACATTGTTCACGAAGCTCACACGTTTCTCATCTTAACAGACAAGCATTGGATTTTAGAGGACCAGTGCTTTGTATCAGTTTCAGATGCAGAGTTGGACTATATAATGTCCGTAATTGTAGGAAACACCGTTCTTTTGTTCTCAGCACACTCACGTTTCCTGCTGTCTTAGAGACTCTAGAAAGCAAGAGCGTGCCTCTTGTTCTAAAGCAGAGTGTGATCAATGGATGATTACACTGCTGTGTCTTTTACTTCAGAAATGGAGTTAAATCCCAGGCTCTGAGTCTTCCTACAAGCAAGACTTCGTTTCAGGTAAGGGCAGTCACATTACTGCTCAAAAGAACTACATCATTCACAAACCTCACACGTTTCTCATCTTAACTGACAAGCATTGGATGTTAGAGGACCAGTGCATTCTATCAGTTTCAGAAGAAGATTTGGACTACATATAGTCCGTATGTGTAGGAAACACCGTTCTTTTGTTCTGGGCACACTCAGATTTCCTGCTATCTTAGAGACTCTAGAAAGCAAGAGTGTGCTTCTTGCTCTAAAGCAGAGTGTGATCCATTGATGAGAACTATGCTGTATGTTTCCCTTCAGAAATGGAGTTAAATCCCAGACTCTGTGTCTTCCTACAGGCAAGACTTCGTTTCAGGTAAGGGCAGTCACTTTTCAGCTGAAACGAACTACATCGTTCACTGAGCTCACACATTTCTCATCTTAACAGACAAGCATTGGATGTTAGAGGACCAGTGCTTTGTATCAGTTTCAGAAGAAGAGTTGGACTAGATATTGTCCGTATGTGTAGGAAACACCGTTCTTTTGTTCTCAGCACACTCACGTTTCCTGCTGTCTTAGAGACTCTAGAAAGCAAGGGCGTGCTTCTTGTTCTAAAGCAGAGTGTCATCAATGGATGAGACAATGCTGTGTGTTTCACTTCAGAAATGGAGTTAAATCCCAGGCTCTGAGTCTCCCTACAAGCAAGACTTCGTTTCAGGTATGGGCAGTCACTTTTCAGCTCAAACGAACTATATCTTTAACGAAGCTCACAAGTTTCTCATCTTAACTGACAAGCATTGGATGTTAGATGGTCAGTGCTTTGTATCAGTTTCAGAAGCAGATTTGGACTACATATGGTCCATATGTGTAGGAAACACCGTTCTTTTGTTCCGGGCACACTCAGATTTCCTGCTGTATTAGAGACTCTACAAAGCAAGAGTGTGCTTCTCGCTCTAAAGCAGAGTGTGATCCATGGATGAGAACTATGCTGTGTGTTTCCCTTCAGAAATGGACTTAAATCCCAGACTCTGTGTCTTACTACAAGCAAGACTTCATTTCAGGTAAGGGCAGTCACGTTTCTGCTCAAATGAACTACATCATTCACAAAGCTCACACGTTTCTCATCTTAACTGACAAGCGTTGGATGTTAGAGGACCAGTGCATTCTATCAGTTTCAGAAGAATGTTTGGACTACATATAGTCCGTATGTGTAGGAAACACCGTTCTTTTGTTCTGGGCACACTCAGATTTCCTGCTATTTTAGAGACTCTAGAAAGCAAGAGTGTGCTTCTTGCTCTAAAGCAGAGTGTGATCCATTGATGAGAACTATGCTGTATGTTTCCCTTCAGAAATGGAGTTAAATCCCAGACTCTGTGTCTTCCTACAGGCAAGACTTCGTTTCAGGTAAGGGCAGTCACTTTTCAGCTCAAACGAACTACATCATTCACTGAGCTCACACAATTCTCATCTTAACAGACAAGCATTGGATGTTAGAGGACCAGTGCTTTGTATCAGTTTCAGAAGCAGAGTTGGACTAGATATTGTCCATATGTGTAGGAAACACCGTTCTTTTGTTCTCAGCACACTCATGTTTCCTGATGTCTTAGAGACTCTAGAAAGCAAGAGCGTGCTTCTTGTTCTAAAGCAGAGTGTCATCAATGGATGAGACAATGCTGTGTGTTTCACTTCAGAAATGGAGTAAAATCCCAGGCTCTGTGTCTTCCTACAAGCAAGACTTCGTTTCAGGTAAGGGCAGTCACTTTTCTGCTCAAAGGAACTACATCGTTCACGAAGCTCACACGTTTCTCATCTTAACTGACAAGCATTGGATGTTAGAGGTCCAGTGCATTGTATCAGTTTCAGAAGAAGATTTGGACTACATATAGTCCGTATGTGTAGGAAACACCATTCTTTTGTTCTGGGCACACTCAGATTTCCTGCTGTATTAGAGAATCTAGAAAGCAAGAGCGTGCTTCTTGCTCTAAAGCAGAGTGTGATCCATGGATGAGAACTATGCTGTGTGTTTCCCTTCAGAAATGGAGTTAAATCCCAGGCTCTGAGTCTCCCTACAAGCAAGACTTCGTTTCAGGTAAGGGCAGTCACTTTTCAGCTCAAACGAACTATATCTTTAACGAAGCTCACAAGTTTCTCATCTTAACTGACAAGCATTGGATGTTAGATGGTCAGTGCTTTGTATCATTTTTAGAAGCAGATTTGGACTACATATGGTCCATATGTGTAGGAAACACCGTTCTTTTGTTCCTGGCACACTCAGATTTCCTGCTGTATTAGAGACTCTACAAAGCAAGAGTGTGCTTCTCGCTCTAAAGCAGAGTGTGATCCATGGATGAGAACTATGCTGTATGTTTCCCTTCAGAAATGGAGTTAAATCCCAGACTCTGTGTCTTCCTACAGGCAAGACTTCGTTTCAGGTAAGGGCAGTCACTTTTCAGCTGAAACGAACTACATCGTTCACTGAGCTCACACATTTCTCATCTTAACAGACAAGCATTGGATGTTAGAGGACCAGTGCTTTGTATCAGTTTCAGAAGAAGAGTTGGACTAGATATTGTCCGTATGTGTAGGAAACACCGTTCTTTTGTTCTCAGCACACTCACGTTTCCTGCTGTCTTAGAGACTCTAGAAAGCAAGGGCGTGCTTCTTGTTCTAAAGCAGAGTGTCATCAATGGATGAGACAATGCTGTGTGTTTCACTTCAGAAATGGAGTTAAATCCCAGGCTCTGAGTCTCCCTACAAGCAAGACTTCGTTTCAGGTAAGGGCAGTCACTTTTCAGCTCAAACGAACTATATCTTTAACGAAGCTCACAAGTTTCTCATCTTAACTGACAAGCATTGGATGTTAGATGGTCAGTGCTTTGTATCAGTTTCAGAAGCAGATTTGGACTACATATGGTCCATATGTGTAGGAAACACCGTTCTTTTGTTCCGGGCACACTCAGATTTCCTGCTGTATTAGAGACTCTACAAAGCAAGAGTGTGCTTCTCGCTCTAAAGCAGAGTGTGATCCATGGATGAGAACTATGCTGTGTGTTTCCCTTCAGAAATGTACTTAAATCCCAGACTCTGTGTCTTACTACAAGCAAGACTTCATTTCAGGTAAGGGCAGTCACGTTTCTGCTCAAATGAACTACATCATTCACAAAGCTCACACGTTTCTCATCTTAACTGACAAGCGTTGGATGTTAGAGGACCAGTGCATTCTATCAGTTTCAGAAGAATGTTTGGACTACATATAGTCCGTATGTGTAGGAAACACCGTTCTTTTGTTCTGGGCACACTCAGATTTCCTGCTATTTTAGAGACTCTAGAAAGCAAGAGTGTGCTTCTTGCTCTAAAGCAGAGTGTGATCCATTGATGAGAACTATGCTGTATGTTTCCCTTCAGAAATGGAGTTAAATCCCAGACTCTGTGTCTTCCTACAGGCAAGACTTCGTTTCAGGTAAGGGCAGTCACTTTTCAGCTCAAACGAACTACATCATTCACTGAGCTCACACAATTCTCATCTTAACAGACAAGCATTGGATGTTAGAGGACCAGTGCTTTGTATCAGTTTCAGAAGCAGAGTTGGACTAGATATTGTCCATATGTGTAGGAAACACCGTTCTTTTGTTCTCAGCACACTCATGTTTCCTGATGTCTTAGAGACTCTAGAAAGCAAGAGCGTGCTTCTTGTTCTAAAGCAGAGTGTCATCAATGGATGAGACAATGCTGTATGTTTCACTTCAGAAATGGAGTTAAATCCCAGGCTCTGAGTCTCCCTACAAGCAAGACTTCGTTTCAGGTAAGGGCAGTCACTTTTCAGCTCAAACGAACTATATCTTTAACGAAGCTCACAAGTTTCTCATCTTAACTGACAAGCATTGGATGTTAGATGGTCAGTGCTTTGTATCAGTTTCAGAAGCAGATTTGGACTACATATGGTCCATATGTGTAGGAAACACCGTTCTTTTGTTCCGGGCACACTCAGATTTCCTGCTGTATTAGAGACTCTACAAAGCAAGAGTGTGTTTCTCACTCTAAAGCAGAGTTTGATCCATGGATGAGAACTATGCTGTGTGTTTCCCTTCAGAAATGGACTTAAATCCCAGACTCTGTGTCTTCCTACAGGCAAGACTTCGTTTCGGGTAAGGGCAGTCACTTTTCAGCTCAAACGAACTACATCATTCACTGAGCTCACACAATTCTCATCTTAACAGACAAGCATTGGATGTTAGAGGAACAGTGCTTTGTATCAGTTTCAGAAGCAGAGTTGGACTAGATATTGTCCATATGTGTAGGAAACACCGTTCTTTTGTTCTCAGCACACTCATGTTTCCTGATGTCTTAGAGACTCTAGAAAGCAAGAGCGTGCTTCTTGTTCTAAAGCAGAGTGTCATCAATGGATGAGACAATGCTGTGTGTTTCACTTCAGAAATGGAGTTAAATCCCAGGCTCTGTGTCTTCCTACAAGCAAGACTTCGTTTCAGGTAAGGGCAGTCACTTTTCTGCTCAAAGGAACTACATCGTTCACGAAGCTCACACGTTTCTCATCTTAACTGACAAGCATTGGATGTTAGAGGTCCAGTGCATTGTAACAGTTTCAGAAGAAGATTTGGACTACATATAGTCCGTATGTGTAGGAAACACCATTCTTTTGTTCTGGGCACACTCAGATTTCCTGCTGTATTAGAGAATCTAGAAAGCAAGAGCGTGCTTCTTGCTCTAAAGCAGAGTGTGATCCATGGATGAGAACTATGCTGTGTGTTTCCCTTCAGAAATGGACTTAAATCCCAGGCTCTGTGTCTTCCTACAAGCAAGACTTCGTTTCAGGTAAGGGCAGTCACTTTTCAGCTCAAACGAACTACATTGTTCACGAAGCTCACACGTTTCTCATCTTAACAGACAAGCATTGGATTTTAGAGGACCAGTGCTTTGTATCAGTTTCAGATGCAGAGTTGGACTATATAATGTCCGTAATTGTAGGAAACACCGTTCTTTTGTTCTCAGCACACTCACGTTTCCTGCTGTCTTAGAGACTCTAGAAAGCAAGAGCGTGCCTCTTGTTCTAAAGCAGAGTGTGATCAATGGATGATTACACTGCTGTGTCTTTTACTTCAGAAATGGAGTTAAATCCCAGGCTCTGAGTCTTCCTACAAGCAAGACTTCAATTCAGGTAAGGGCAGTCACTTTTCTGCTCAAACGAAATACATCGTTCACACAGCTCACACGTTTCTCATCTTAACTGACAAGCATTGGATGTTAGATGGTCAGTGCATTGTATCAGTTTCAGAAGCAGATTTGGACTACATATGGTCCATATGTGTAGGAAACACCGTTCTTTTGTTCCGGGCACACTCAGATTTCCTGCTGTATTAGAGACTCTACAAAGCAAGAGTGTGCTTCTCGCTCTAAAGCAGAGTGTGATCCATGGATGAGAACTATGCTGGGTGTTTCCCTTCAGAAATGGACTTAAATCCCAGACTCTGTGTCTTACTACAAGCAAGACTTCGTTTCAGGTAAGGGCAGTCACATTACTGCTCAAAAGAACTACATCATTCACAAACCTCACACGTTTCTCATCTTAACTGACAAGCATTGGATGTTAGAGGACCAGTGCATTCTATCAGTTTCAGAAGACGATTTGGACTACATATAGTCCGTATGTGTAGGAAACACCGTTCTTTTGTTCTGGGCACACTCAGATTTCCTGCTATCTTAGAGACTCTAGAAAGCAAGAGTGTGCTTCTTGCTCTAAAGCAGAGTGTGATCCATTGATGAGAACTATGCTGTATGTTTCCCTTCAGAAATGGAGTTAAATCCCAGACTCTGTGTCTTCCTACAGGCAAGACTTCGTTTCAGGTAAGGGCAGTCACTTTTCAGCTGAAACGAACTACATCGTTCACTGAGCTCACACATTTCTCATCTTAACAGACAAGCATTGGATGTTAGAGGACCAGTGCTTTGTATCAGTTTCAGAAGAAGAGTTGGACTAGATATTGTCCGTATGTGTAGGAAACACCGTTCTTTTGTTCTCAGCACACTCACGTTTCCTGCTGTCTTAGAGACTCTAGAAAGCAAGGGCGTGCTTCTTGTTCTAAAGCAGAGTGTCATCAATGGATGAGACAATGCTGTGTGTTTCACTTCAGAAATGGAGTTAAATCCCAGGCTCTGAGTCTCCCTACAAGCAAGACTTCGTTTCAGGTAAGGGCAGTCACTTTTCAGCTCAAACGAACTATATCTTTAACGAAGCTCACAAGTTTCTCATCTTAACTGACAAGCATTGGATGTTAGATGGTCAGTGCTTTGTATCAGTTTCAGAAGCAGATTTGGACTACATATGGTCCATATGTGTAGGAAACACCGTTCTTTTGTTCCGGGCACACTCAGATTTCCTGCTGTATTAGAGACTCTACAAAGCAAGAGTGTGCTTCTCGCTCTAAAGCAGAGTGTGATCCATGGATGAGAACTATGCTGTGTGTTTCCCTTCAGAAATGTACTTAAATCCCAGACTCTGTGTCTTACTACAAGCAAGACTTCATTTCAGGTAAGGGCAGTCACGTTTCTGCTCAAATGAACTACATCATTCACAAAGCTCACACGTTTCTCATCTTAACTGACAAGCGTTGGATGTTAGAGGACCAGTGCATTCTATCAGTTTCAGAAGAATGTTTGGACTACATATAGTCCGTATGTGTAGGAAACACCGTTCTTTTGTTCTGGGCACACTCAGATTTCCTGCTATTTTAGAGACTCTAGAAAGCAAGAGTGTGCTTCTTGCTCTAAAGCAGAGTGTGATCCATTGATGAGAACTATGCTGTATGTTTCCCTTCAGAAATGGAGTTAAATCCCAGACTCTGTGTCTTCCTACAGGCAATACTTCGTTTCAGGTAAGGGCAGTCACTTTTCAGCTCAAACGAACTACATCATTCACTGAGCTCACACAATTCTCATCTTAACAGACAAGCATTGGATGTTAGAGGACCAGTGCTTTGTATCAGTTTCAGAAGCAGAGTTGGACTAGATATTGTCCATATGTGTAGGAAACACCGTTCTTTTGTTCTCAGCACACTCATGTTTCCTGATGTCTTAGAGACTCTAGAAAGCAAGAGCGTGCTTCTTGTTCTAAAGCAGAGTGTCATCAATGGATGAGACAATGCTGTGTGTTTCACTTCAGAAATGGAGTTAAATCCCAGGCTCTGTGTCTTCCTACAAGCAAGACTTCGTTTCAGGTAAGGGCAGTCACTTTTCTGCTCAAAGGAACTACATCGTTCACGAAGCTCACACGTTTCTCATCTTAACTGACAAGCATTGGATGTTAGAGGTCCAGTGCATTGTATCAGTTTCAGAAGAAGATTTGGACTACATATAGTCCGTATGTGTAGGAAACACCATTCTTTTGTTCTGGGCACACTCACATTTCCTGCTATATTAGAGAATCTAGAAAGCAAGAGCGTGCTTCTTGCTCTAAAGCAGAGTGTGATCCATGGATGAGAACTATGCTGTGTGTTTCCCTTCAGAAATGGAGTTAAATCCCAGGCTCTGTGTCTTCCTACAAGCAAGACTTCGTTTCAGGTAAGGGCAGTCACTTTTCAGCTCAAACGAACTACATTGTTCACGAAGCTCACACGTTTCTCATCTTAACAGACAAGCATTGGATGTTAGAGGACCAGTGCTTTGTATCAGTTTCAGAAGCAGAGTTGGACTAGATATTGTCCATATGTGTAGGAAACACCGTTCTTTTGTTCTCAGCACACTCATGTTTCCTGATGTCTTAGAGACTCTAGAAAGCAAGAGCGTGCTTCTTGTTCTAAAGCAGAGTGTCATCAATGGATGAGACAATGCTTTGTGTTTCACTTCAGAAATGGAGTTAAATCCCAGGCTCTGAGTCTCCCTACAAGCAAGACTTCGTTTCAGGTAAGGGCAGTCACTTTTCTGCTCAAACGAAATACATCGTTCACAAAGCTCACACGTTTCTCATCTTAACTGACAAGCATTGGATGTTAGATGGTCAGTGCTTTGTATCAGTTTCAGAAGCAGATTTGGACTACATATGGTCCATATGTGTAGGAAACACCGTTCTTTTGTTCCGGGCACACTCAGATTTCCTGCTGTATTAGAGACTCTACAAAGCAAGAGTGTGCTTCTCGCTCTAAAGCAGAGTGTGATCCATGGATGAGAACTATGCTGTGTGTTTCCCTTCAGAAATGGACTTAAATCCCAGCCTCTGTGTCTTACTACAAGCAAGACTTCGTTTCAGGTAAGGGCAGTCACATTTCTGCTCAAAAGAACTACATCATTCACAAAGCTCACACGTTTCTCATCTTAACTGACAAGCATTGTATGTTAGAGGACCAGTGCATTCTATCAGTTTCAGAAGAAGATTTGGACTACATATAGTCCGTATGTGTAGGAAACACCGTTCTTTTGTTCTGGGCACACTCAGATTTCCTGCTATCTTAGAGACTCTAGAAAGCAAGAGTGTGCTTCTTGCTCTAAAGCAGAGTGTGATCCATTGATGAGAACTATGCTGTATGTTTCCCTTCAGAAATGGAGTTAAATCCCAGACTATGTGTCTTCCTACAGGCAAGACTTCGTTTCAGGTAAGGGCAGTCACTTTTCAGCTCAAATGAACTACATCGTTCACTGAACTCACACATTTCTCATCTTAACAGACAAGCATTGGATGTTAGAGGACCAGTGCTTTGTATCAGTTTCAGAAGAAGAGTTGGACTAGATATTGTCCGTATGTGTAGGAAACACCGTTCTTTTGTTCTCAGCACACTCACGTTTCCTGCTGTCTTAGAGACTCTAGAAAGCAAGGGCGTGCTTCTTGTTCTAAAGCAGAGTGTCATCAATGGATGAGACAATGCTGTGTGTTTCACTTCAGAAATGGAGTTAAATCCCAGGCTCTGAGTCTCCCTACAAGCAAGACTTCGTTTCAGGTAAGGGCAGTCACTTTTCAGCTCAAACGAACTATATCTTTAACGAAGCTCACAAGTTTCTCATCTTAACTGACAAGCATTGGATGTTAGATGGTCAGTGCTTTGTATCAGTTTCAGAAGCAGATTTGGACTACATATGGTCCATATGTGTAGGAAACACCGTTCTTTTGTTCCGGGCACACTCAGATTTCCTGCTGTATAAGAGACTCTACAAAGCAAGAGTGTGCTTCTCGCTCTAAAGCAGAGTGTGATCCATGGATGAGAACTATGCTGTGTGTTTCCCTTCAGAAATGTACTTAAATCCCAGACTCTGTGTCTTCCTACAGGCAAGACTTCGTTTCAGGTAAGGGCAGTCACTTTTCAGCTCAAACGAACTACATCATTCACTGAGCTCACACAATTCTCATCTTAACAGACAAGCATTGGATGTTAGAGGACCAGTGCTTTGTATCAGTTTCAGAAGCAGAGTTGGACTAGATATTGTCCATATGTGTAGGAAACACCGTTCTTTTGTTCTCAGCACACTCATGTTTCCTGATGTCTTAGAGACTCTAGAAAGCAAGAGCGTGCTTCTTGTTCTAAAGCAGAGTGTCATCAATGGATGAGACAATGCTGTGTGTTTCACTTCAGAAATGGAGTTAAATCCCAGGCTCTGAGTCTCCCTACACTCAAGACTTCGTTTCAGGTAAGGGCAGTCACTTTTCTGCTCAAAGGAACTACATCGTTCACGAAGCTCACACGTTTCTCATCTTAACTGACAAGCATTGGATGTTAGAAGTCCAGTGCATTGTATCAGTTTCAGAAGAAGATTTGGACTACATATAGTCCGTATGTGTAGGAAACACCATTCTTTTGTTCTGGGCACACTCAGATTTCCTGCTGTATTAGAGAATCTAGAAAGCAAGAGCGTGCTTCTTGCTCTAAAGCAGAGTGTGATCCATGGATGAGAACTATGCTGTGTGTTTCCCTTCAGAAATGGAGTTAAATCCCAGGCTCTGTGTCTTCCTACAAGCAATACTTCGTTTCAGGTAAGGGCAGTCACTTTTCAGCTCAAACGAACTACATTGTTCACGAAGCTCACACGTTTCTTATCTTAACAGACAAGCATTGGATTTTAGAGGACCAGTGCTTTGTATCAGTTTCAGATGCAGAGTTGGACTATATAATATCCGTAATTGTAGGAAACACCGTTCTTTTGTTCTCAGCACACTCACGTTTCCTGCTGTCTTAGAGACTCTAGAAAGCAAGAGCGTGTTTCTTGTTCTAAAGCAGAGTGTGATCAATGGATGATTACACTGCTGTGTGTTTTACTTCAGAAATGGAGTTAAATCCCAGGCTCTGAGTCTTCCTACAAGCAAGACTTCAATTCAGGTAAGGGCAGTCACTTTTCTGCTCAAACGAAATACATCGTTCACAAAGCTCACACGTTTCTCATCTTAACTGACAAGCATTGGATGTTAGATGGTCAGTGCTTTGTATCAGTTTCAGAAGCAGATTTGGACTACATATGGTCCATATGTGTAGGAAACACCGTTCTTTTGTTCCGGGCACACTCAGATTTCCTGCTGTATTAGAGACTCTACAAAGCAAGAGTGTGCTTCTCACTCTAAAGCAGAGTGTGATCCATGGATGAGAACTATGCTGTGTGTTTCCCTTCAGAAATGGACTTAAATCCCAGACTCTGTGTCTTACTACAGGCAAGACTTCGTTTCGGGTAAGGGCAGTCACTTTTCAGCTCAAACGAACTACATCATTCACTGAGCTCACACAATTCTCATCTTAACAGACAAGCATTGGATGTTAGAGGAACAGTGCTTTGTATCAGTTTCAGAAGCAGAGTTGGACTAGATATTGTCCATATGTGTAGGAAACACCGTTCTTTTGTTCTCAGCACACTCATGTTTCCTGATGTCTTAGAGACTCTAGAAAGCAAGAGCGTGCTTCTTGTTCTAAAGCAGAGTGTCATCAATGGATGAGACAATGCTGTGTGTTTCACTTCAGAAATGGAGTTAAATCCCAGGCTCTGTGTCTTCCTACAAGCAAGACTTCGTTTCAGGTAAGGGCAGTCACTTTTCTGCTCAAAGGAACTACATCGTTCACGAAGCTCACACGTTTCTCATCTTAACTGACAAGCATTGGATGTTAGAGGTCCAGTGCATTGTATCAGTTTCAGAAGAAGATTTGGACTACATATAGTCCGTATGTGTAGGAAACACCATTCTTTTGTTCTGGGCACACTCAGATTTCCTGCTGTATTAGAGAATCTAGAAAGCAAGAGCGTGCTTCTTGCTCTAAAGCAGAGTGTGATCCATGGATGAGAACTATGCTGTGTGTTTCCCTTCAGAAATGGAGTTAAATCCCAGGCTCTGTGTCTTCCTACAAGCAAGACTTCGTTTCAGGTAAGGGCAGTCACTTTTCAGCTCAAACGAACTACATTGTTCACGAAGCTCACACGTTTCTCATCTTAACAGACAAGCATTGGATTTTAGAGGACCAGTGCTTTGTATCAGTTTCAGATGCAGAGTTGGACTATATAATGTCCGTAATTGTAGGAAACACCGTTCTTTTGTTCTCAGCACACTCATGTTTCCTGCTGTCTTAGAGACTCTAGAAAGCAAGAGCGTGCCTCTTGTTCCTAAGCAGAGTGTGATCAATGGATGATTACACTGCTGTGTCTTTTACTTCAGAAATGGAGTTAAATCCCAGGCTCTGAGTCTTCCTACAAGCAAGACTTCAATTCAGGTAAGGGCAGTCACTTTTCTGCTCAAACGAAATACATCGTTCACACAGCTCACACGTTTCTCATCTTAACTGACAAGCATTGGATGTTAGATGGTCAGTGCATTGTATCAGTTTCAGAAGCAGATTTGGACTACATATGGTCCATATGTGTAGGAAACACCGTTCTTTTGTTCCGGGCACACTCAGATTTCCTGCTGTATTAGAGACTCTACAAAGCAAGAGTGTGCTTCTCGCTCTAAAGCAGAGTGTGATCCATGGATGAGAACTATGCTGTGTGTTTCCCTTCAGAAATGGACTTAAATCCCAGACTCTGTGTCTTACTACAAGCAAGACTTCGTTTCAGGTAAGGGCAGTCACATTACTGCTCAAAAGAACTACATCATTCACAAACCTCACACGTTTCTCATCTTAACTGACAAGCATTGGATGTTAGAGGACCAGTGCATTCTATCAGTTTCAGAAGAAGATTTGGACTACATATAGTCCGTATGTGTAGGAAACACCGTTCTTTTGTTCTGGGCACACTCAGATTTCCTGCTATCTTAGAGACTCTAGAAAGCAAGAGTGTGCTTCTTGCTCTAAAGCAGAGTGTGATCCATTGATGAGAACTATGCTGTATGTTTCCCTTCAGAAATGGAGTTAAATCCCAGACTCTGTGTCTTCCTACAGGCAAGACTTCGTTTCAGGTAAGGGCAGTCACTTTTCAGCTGAAACGAACTACATCGTTCACTGAGCTCACACATTTCTCATCTTAACAGACAAGCATTGCATGTTAGAGGACCAGTGCTTTGTATCAGTTTCAGAAGAAGAGTTGGACTAGATATTGTCCGTATGTGTAGGAAACACCATTCTTTTGTTCTCAGCACACTCACGTTTCCTGCTGTCTTAGAGACTCTAGAAAGCAAGAGCGTGCTTCTTGTTCTAAAGCAGAGTGTCATCAATGGATGAGACAATGCTGTGTGTTTCACTTAAGAAATGGAGTTAAATCCCAGGCTCTGAGTCTCCCTACAAGCAAGACTTCAATTCAGGTAAGGGCAGTCACTTTTCTGCTCAAACGAAATACATCGTTCACAAAGCTCACACGTTTCTCATCTTAACTGACAAGCATTGGATGTTAGATGGTCAGTGCTTTGTATCAGTTTCAGAAGCAGATTTGGACTACATATGGTCCATATGTGTAGGAAACACCGTTCTTTTGTTCCGGGCACACTCAGATTTCCTGCTGTATTAGAGACTCTACAAAGCAAGAGTGTGCTTCTCGCTCTAAAGCAGAGTGTGATCCATGGATGAGAACTATGCTGTGTGTTTCCCTTCAGAAATGGACTTAAATCCCAGACTCTGTGTCTTACTACAAGCAAGACTTCGTTTCAGGTAAGGGCAGTCACATTTCTGCTCAAAAGAACTACATCATTCACAAAGCTCACACGTTTCTCATCTTAACTGACAAGCATTGGATGTTAGAGGACCAGTGCATTCTATCAGTTTCAGAAGAAGATTTGGACTACATATAGTCCGTATGTGTAGGAAACACCGTTCTTTTGTTCTGGGCACACTCAGATTTCCTGCTATCTTAGAGACTCTAGAAAGCAAGAGTGTGCTTCTTGCTCTAAAGCAGAGTGTGATCCATTGATGAGAACTATGCTGTATGTTTCCCTTCAGAAATGGAGTTAAATCCCAGACTCTGTGTCTTCCTACAGGCAAGACTTCGTTTCAGGTAAGGGCAGTCACTTTTCAGCTCAAATGAACTACATCGTTCACTGAACTCACACATTTCTCATCTTAACAGACAAGCATTGGATGTTAGAGGACCAGTGCTTTGTATCAGTTTCAGAAGAAGAGTTGGACTAGATATTGTCCGTATGTGTAGGAAACACCGTTCTTTTGTTCTCAGCACACTCACGTTTCCTGCTGTCTTAGAGACTCTAGAAAGCAAGGGTGTGCTTCTTGTTCTAAAGCAGAGTGTCATCAATGGATGAGACAATGCTGTGTGTTTCACTTCAGAAATGGAGTTAAATCCCAGGCTCTGAGTCTCCCTACAAGCAAGACTTCGTTTCAGGTAAGGGCAGTCACTTTTCAGCTCAAACGAACTATATCTTTAACGAAGCTCACAAGTTTCTCATCTTAACTGACAAGCATTGGATGTTAGATGGTCAGTGCTTTGTATCAGTTTCAGAAGCAGATTTGGACTACATATGGTCCATATGTGTAGGAAACACCGTTCTTTTGTTCCGGGCACACTCAGATTTCCTGCTGTATTAGAGACTCTACAAAGCAAGAGTGTGCTTCTCGCTCTAAAGCAGAGTGTGATCCATGGATGAGAACTATGCTGTGTGTTTCCCTTCAGAAATGTACTTAAATCCCAGACTCTGTGTCTTACTACAAGCAAGACTTCATTTCAGGTAAGGGCAGTCACGTTTATGCTCAAATGAACTACATCATTCACAAAGCTCACACGTTTCTCATCTTAACTGACAAGCGTTGGATGTTAGAGGACCAGTGCATTCTATCAGTTTCAGAAGAATGTTTGGACTACATATAGTCCGTATGTGTAGGAAACACCGTTCTTTTGTTCTGGGCACACTCAGATTTCCTGCTATCTTAGAGACTCTAGAAAGCAAGAGTGTGCTTCTTGCTCTAAAGCAGAGTGTGATCCATTGATGAGAACTATGCTGTATGTTTCCCTTCAGAAATGGAGTTAAATCCCAGACTCTGTGTCTTCCTACAGGCAAGACTTCGTTTCAGGTAAGGGCAGTCACTTTTCAGCTCAAACGAACTACATCATTCACTGAGCTCACACAATTCTCATCTTAACAGACAAGCATTGGATGTTAGAGGACCAGTGCTTTGTATCAGTTTCAGAAGCAGAGTTGGACTAGATATTGTCCATATGTGTAGGAAACACCGTTCTTTTGTTCTCAGCACACTCATGTTTCCTGATGTCTTAGAGACTCTAGAAAGCAAGAGCGTGCTTCTTGTTCTAAAGCAGAGTGTCATCAATGGATGAGACAATGCTGTGTGTTTCACTTCAGAAATGGAGTTAAATCCCAGGCTCTGAGTCTCCCTACAAGCAAGACTTCGTTTCAGGTAAGGGCAGTCACTTTTCTGCTCAAAGGAACTACATCGTTCACTGAGCTCACACGTTTCTCATCTTAACTGACAAGCATTGGATGTTAGAGGTCCAGTGCATTGTATCAGTTTCAGAAGAAGATTTGGACTACATATAGTCCGTATGTGTAGGAAACACCATTCTTTTGTTCTGGGTACACTCAGATTTCCTGCTGTATTAGAGAATCTAGAAAGCAAGAGCGTGCTTCTTGCTCTAAAGCAGAGTGTGATCCATGGATGAGAACTATGCTGTGTGTTTCCCTTCAGAAATGGAGTTAAATCCCAGGCTCTGTGTCTTCCTACAAGCAAGACTTCGTTTCAGGTAAGGGCAGTCACTTTTCAGCTCAAACGAACTACATTGTTCACGAAGCTCACACGTTTCTTATCTTAACAGACAAGCATTGGATTTTAGAGGACCAGTGCTTTGTATCAGTTTCAGATGCAGAGTTGGACTATATAATATCCGTAATTGTAGGAAACACCGTTCTTTTGTTCTCAGCACACTCACGTTTCCTGCTGTCTTAGAGACTCTAGAAAGCAAGAGCGTGTTTCTTGTTCTAAAGCAGAGTGTGATCAATGGATGATTACACTGCTGTGTGTTTTACTTCAGAAATGGAGTTAAATCCCAGGCTCTGAGTCTTCCTACAAGCAAGACTTCAATTCAGGTAAGGGCAGTCACTTTTCTGCTCAAACGAAATACATCGTTCACACAGCTCACACGTTTCTCATCTTAACTGACAAGCATTGGATGTTAGATGGTCAGTGCATTGTATCAGTTTCAGAAGCAGATTTGGACTCCATATGGTCCATATGTGTAGGAAACACCGTTCTTTTGTTCCGGGCACACTCAGATTTCCTGCTGTATTAGAGACTCTACAAAGCAAGAGTGTGCTTCTCGCTCTAAAGCAGAGTGTGATCCATGGATGAGAACTATGCTGTGTGTTTCCCTTCAGAAATGGACTTAAATCCCAGACTCTGTGTCTTACTACAAGCAAGACTTCGTTTCAGGTAAGGGCAGTCACATTACTGCTCAAAAGAACTACATCATTCACAAACCTCACACGTTTCTCATCTTAACTGACAAGCATTGGATGATAGAGGACCAGTGCATTCTATCAGTTTCAGAAGAAGATTTGGACTACATATAGTCCGTATGTGTAGGAAACACCGTTCTTTTGTTCTGGGCACACTCAGATTTCCTGCTATCTTAGAGACTCTAGAAAGCAAGAGTGTGCTTCTTGCTCTAAAGCAGAGTGTGATCCATTGATGAGAACTATGCTGTATGTTTCCCTTCAGAAATGGAGTTAAATCCCAGACTCTGTGTCTTCCTACAGGCAAGACTTCGTTTCAGGTAAGGGCAGTCACTTTTCAGCTGAAACGAACTACATCGTTCACTGAGCTCACACATTTCTCATCTTAACAGACAAGCATTGCATGTTAGAGGACCAGTGCTTTGTATCAGTTTCAGAAGAAGAGTTGGACTAGATATTGTCCGTATGTGTAGGAAACACCATTCTTTTGTTCTCAGCACACTCACGTTTCCTGCTGTCTTAGAGACTCTAGAAAGCAAGAGCGTGCTTCTTGTTCTAAAGCAGAGTGTCATCAATGGATGAGACAATGCTGTGTGTTTCACTTAAGAAATGGAGTTAAATCCCAGGCTCTGAGTTTCCCTACAAGCAAGACTTCAATTCAGGTAAGGGCAGTCACTTTTCTGCTCAAACGAAATACATCGTTCACAAAGCTCACACGTTTCTCATCTTAACTGACAAGCATTGGATGTTAGATGGTCAGTGCTTTGTATCAGTTTCAGAAGCAGATTTGGACTACATATGGTCCATATGTGTAGGAAACACCGTTCTTTTGTTCCGGGCACACTCAGATTTCCTGCTGTATTAGAGACTCTACAAAGCAAGAGTGTGCTTCTCGCTCTAAAGCAGAGTGTGATCCATGGATGAGAACTATGCTGTGTGTTTCCCTTCAGAAATGGACTTAAATCCCAGACTCTGTGTCTTACTACAAGCAAGACTTCGTTTCAGGTAAGGGCAGTCACATTTCTGCTCAAAAGAACTACATCATTCACAAAGCTCACACGTTTCTCATCTTAACTGACAAGCATTGGATGTTAGAGGACCAGTGCATTCTATCAGTTTCAGAAGAAGATTTGGACTACATATAGTCCGTATGTGTAGGAAACACCGTTCTTTTGTTCTGGGCACACTCAGATTTCCTGCTATCTTAGAGACTCTAGAAAGCAAGAGTGTGCTTCTTGCTCTAAAGCAGAGTGTGATCCATTGATGAGAACTATGCTGTATGTTTCCCTTCAGAAATGGAGTTAAATCCCAGACTCTGTGTCTTCCTACAGGCAAGACTTCGTTTCAGGTAAGGGCAGTCACTTTTCAGCTCAAATGAACTACATCGTTCACTGAACTCACACATTTCTCATCTTAACAGACAAGCATTGGATGTTAGAGGACCAGTGCTTTGTATCAGTTTCAGAAGAAGAGTTGGACTAGATATTGTCCGTATGTGTAGGAAACACCGTTCTTTTGTTCTCAGCACACTCACGTTTCCTGCTGTCTTAGAGACTCTAGAAAGCAAGGGTGTGCTTCTTGTTC
Organism: Onychomys leucogaster; assembly: GCA_949786385.1. Taxonomy (NCBI): domain Eukaryota; kingdom Metazoa; phylum Chordata; class Mammalia; order Rodentia; family Cricetidae; genus Onychomys; species Onychomys leucogaster. The sequence goes on along the minus strand of CATKUP010000018.1, from coordinate 960,734 downwards.
TAAAGCAGAGTGTCATCAATGGATGAGACAATGCTGTGTGTTTCACTTCAGAAATGGAGTTAAATCCCAGGCTCTGAGTCTCCCTAGAAGCAAGACTTCGTTTCAGGTAAGGGCAGTCACTTTTCAGCTCAAACGAACTATATCTTTAACGAAGCTCACAAGTTTCTCATCTTAACTGACAAGCATTGGATGTTAGATGGTCAGTGCTTTGTATCAGTTTCAGAAGCAGATTTGGACTACATATGGTCCATATGTGTAGGAAACACCGTTCTTTTGTTCCGGGCACACTCAGATTTCCTGCTGTATTAGAGACTCTACAAAGCAAGAGTGTGCTTCTCGCTCTAAAGCAGAGTGTGATCCATGGATGAGAACTATGCTGTGTGTTTCCCTTCAGAAATGTACTTAAATCCCAGACTCTGTGTCTTACTACAAGCAAGACTTCATTTCAGGTAAGGGCAGTCACGTTTATGCTCAAATGAACTACATCATTCACAAAGCTCACACGTTTCTCATCTTAACTGACAAGCGTTGGATGTTAGAGGACCAGTGCATTCTATCAGTTTCAGAAGAATGTTTGGACTACATATAGTCCGTATGTGTAGGAAACACCGTTCTTTTGTTCTGGGCACACTCAGATTTCCTGCTATCTTAGAGACTCTAGAAAGCAAGAGTGTGCTTCTTGCTCTAAAGCAGAGTGTGATCCATTGATGAGAACTATGCTGTATGTTTCCCTTCAGAAATGGAGTTAAATCCCAGACTCTGTGTCTTCCTACAGGCAAGACTTCGTTTCAGGTAAGGGCAGTCACTTTTCAGCTCAAACGAACTACATCATTCACTGAGCTCACACAATTCTCATCTTAACAGACAAGCATTGGATGTTAGAGGACCAGTGCTTTGTATCAGTTTCAGAAGCAGAGTTGGACTAGATATTGTCCATATGTGTAGGAAACACCGTTCTTTTGTTCTCAGCACACTCATGTTTCCTGATGTCTTAGAGACTCTAGAAAGCAAGAGCGTGCTTCTTGTTCTAAAGCAGAGTGTCATCAATGGATGAGACAATGCTGTGTGTTTCACTTCAGAAATGGAGTTAAATCCCAGGCTCTGAGTCTCCCTACAAGCAAGACTTCGTTTCAGGTAAGGGCAGTCACTTTTCAGCTCAAACGAACGATATCTTTAACGAAGCTCACAAGTTTCTCATCTTAACTGACAAGCATTGGATGTTAGATGGTCAGTGCTTTGTATCAGTTTCAGAAGCAGATTTGGACTACATATGGTCCATATGTGTAGGAAACACCGTTCTTTTGTTCCGGGCACACTCAGATTTCCTGCTGTATTAGAGACTCTACAAAGCAAGAGTGTGCTTCTCGCTCTAAAGCAGAGTGTGATCCATGGATGAGAACTATGCTGTGTGTTTCCCTTCAGAAATGGACTTAAATCCCAGACTCTGTGTCTTACTACAAGCAAGACTTCGTTTCAGGTAAGGGCAGTCACATTTCTGCTCAAAGAACTACATCATTCACAAAGCTCACACGTTTCTCATCTTAACTGACAAGCATTGGATGTTAGAGGACCAGGGCATTCTATCAGTTTCAGAAGAAGATTTGGACTACATATAGTCCGTATGTGTAGGAAACACCGTTCTTTTGTTCTGGGCACACTCAGATTTCCTGCTGTATTAGAGAATCTAGAAAGCAAGAGCGTGCTTCTTGCTCTAAAGCAGAGTGTGGTCCATGGATGAGAACTATGCTGTGTGTTTCCCTTCAGAAATGGAGTTAAATCCCAGGCTCTGTGTCTTCCTACAAGCAATACTTCGTTTCAGGTAAGGGCAGTCACTTTTCAGCTCAAACGAACTACATTGTTCACGAAGCTCACACGTTTCTTATCTTAACAGACAAGCATTGGATTTTAGAGGACCAGTGCTTTGTATCAGTTTCAGATGCAGAGTTGGACTATATAATATCCGTAATTGTAGGAAACACCGTTCTTTTGTTCTCAGCACACTCACGTTTCCTGCTGTCTTAGAGACTCTAGAAAGCAAGAGCGTGTTTCTTGTTCTAAAGCAGAGTGTGATCAATGGATGATTACACTGCTGTGTGTTTTACTTCAGAAATGGAGTTAAATCCCAGGCTCTGAGTCTTCCTACAAGCAAGACTTCAATTCAGGTAAGGGCAGTCACTTTTCTGCTCAAACGAAATACATCGTTCACAAAGCTCACACGTTTCTCATCTTAACTGACAAGCATTGGATGTTAGATGGTCAGTGCTTTGTATCAGTTTCAGAAGCAGATTTGGACTACATATGGTCCATATGTGTAGGAAACACCGTTCTTTTGTTCCGGGCACACTCAGATTTCCTGCTGTATTAGAGACTCTACAAAGCAAGAGTGTGCTTCTCGCTCTAAAGCAGAGTGTGATCCATGGATGAGAACTATGCTGGGTGTTTCCCTTCAGAAATGTACTTAAATCCCAGACTCTGTGTCTTACTACAAGCAAGACTTCGTTTCAGGTAAGGGCAGTCACATTTCTTCTCAAAAGAACTACATCATTCACAAAGCTCACACGTTTCTCATCTTAACTGACAAGCATTGGATGTTAGAGGACCAGTGCATTCTATCAGTTTCAGAAGAAGATTTGGACTACATATAGTCCGTATGTGTAGGAAACACCGTTCTTTTCTTCTGGGCACACTCAGATTTCCTGCTATCTTAGAGACTCTAGAAAGCAAGAGTGTGTTTCTTGCTCTAAAGCAGAGTGTGATCCATTGATGAGAACTATGCTGTATGTTTCCCTTCAGAAATGGAGTTAAATCCCAGACTCTGTGTCTTCCTACAGGCAAGACTTCGTTTCAGGTAAGGGCAGTCACTTTTCAGCTCAAACGAACTACATCGTTCACTGAGCTCACACATTTCTCATCTTAACAGACAAGCAATGGATGTTAGAGGACCAGTGCTTTGTATCAGTTTCAGAAGAAGAGTTGGACTAGATATTGTCCGTATGTGTAGGAAACACCGTTCTTTTGTTCTCAGCACACTCACGTTTCCTGCTGTCTTAGAGACTCTAGAAAGCAAGAGCATGCTTCTTGTTCTAAAGCAGAGTGTCATCAATTGATGAGACAATGCTGTGTGTTTCACTTCAGAAATGGAGTTAAATCCCAGGCTCTGAGTCTCCCTACAAGCAAGACTTCGTTTCAGGTAAGGGCAGTCACTTTTCAGCTCAAACGAACGATATCTTTAACGAAGCTCACAAGTTTCTCATCTTAACTGACAAGCATTGGATGTTAGATGGTCAGTGCTTTGTATCAGTTTCAGAAGCAGATTTGGACTACATATGGTCCATATGTGTAGGAAACACCGTTCTTTTGTTCCGGGCACACTCAGATTTCCTGCTGTATTAGAGACTCTACAAAGCAAGAGTGTGCTTCTCGCTCTAAAGCAGAGTGTGATCCATGGATGAGAACTATGCTGTGTGTTTCCCTTCAGAAATGGACTTAAATCCCAGACTCTGTGTCTTACTACAAGCAAGACTTCGTTTCAGGTAAGGGCAGTCACATTTCTGCTCAAAGAACTACATCATTCACAAAGCTCACACGTTTCTCATCTTAACTGACAAGCATTGGATGTTAGAGGACCAGGGCATTCTATCAGTTTCAGAAGAAGATTTGGACTACATATAGTCCGTATGTGTAGGAAACACCGTTCTTTTGTTCTGGGCACACTCAGATTTCCTGCTATCTTAGAGACTCTAGAAAGCAAGAGTGTGCTTCTTGCTCTAAAGCAGAGTGTGATCCATTGATGAGAACTATGCTGTATGTTTCCCTTCAGAAATGGAGTTAAATCCCAGACTCTGTGTCTTCCTACAGGCAAGACTTCGTTTCAGGTAAGGGCAGTCACTTTTCAGCTCAAACGAACTACATCGTTCACTGAGCTCACACATTTCTCATCTTAACAGACAAGCATTGGATGTTAGAGGACCAGTGCTTTGTATCAGTTTCAGAAGAAGAGTTGGACTAGATATTGTCCGTATGTGTAGGAAACACCGTTCTTTTGTTCTCAGCACACTCATGTTTCCTGCTGTCTTAGAGACTCTAGAAAGCAAGAGCGTGCTTCTTGTTCTAAAGCAGAGTGTCATCAATGGATGAGACAATGCTGTGTGTTTCACTTCAGAAATGGAGTTAAATCCCAGGCTCTGAGTCTCCCTACAAGCAAGACTTCGTTTCAGGTAAGGGCAGTCACTTTTCAGCTCAAACGAACTATATCTTTAACGAAGCTCACAAGTTTCTCATCTTAACTGACAAGCATTGGATGTTAGATGGTCAGTGCTTTGTATCAGTTTCAGAAGCAGATTTGGACTACATATGGTCCATATGTGTAGGAAACACCGTTCTTTTGTTCCGGGCACACTCAGATTTCCTGCTGTATTAGAGACTCTACAAAGCAAGAGTGTGCTTCTCACTCTAAAGCAGAGTGTGATCCATGGATGAGAACTATGCTGTGTGTTTCCCTTCAGAAATGGACTTAAATCCCAGACTCTGTGTCTTCCTACAGGCAAGACTTCGTTTCGGGTAAGGGCAGTCACTTTTCAGCTCAAACGAACTACATCATTCACTGAGCTCACACAATTCTCATCTTAACAGACAAGCATTGGATGTTAGAGGAACAGTGCTTTGTATCAGTTTCAGAAGCAGAGTTGGACTAGATATTGTCCATATGTGTAGGAAACACCGTTCTTTTGTTCTCAGCACACTCATGTTTCCTGATGTCTTAGAGACTCTAGAAAGCAAGAGCGTGCTTCTTGTTCTAAAGCAGAGTGTCATCAATGGATGAGACAATGCTGTGTGTTTCACTTCAGAAATGGAGTTAAATCCCAGGCTCTGTGTCTTCCTACAAGCAAGACTTCGTTTCAGGTAAGGGCAGTCACTTTTCTGCTCAAAGGAACTACATCGTTCACGAAGCTCACACGTTTCTCATCTTAACTGACAAGCATTGGATGTTAGAGGTCCAGTGCATTGTATCAGTTTCAGAAGAAGATTTGGACTACATATAGTCCGTATGTGTAGGAAACACCATTCTTTTGTTCTGGGCACACTCAGATTTCCTGCTGTATTAGAGAATCTAGAAAGCAAGAGCGTGCTTCTTGCTCTAAAGCAGAGTGTGATCCATGGATGAGAACTATGCTGTGTGTTTCCCTTCAGAAATGGAGTTAAATCCCAGGCTCTGTGTCTTCCTACAAGCAAGACTTCGTTTCAGGTAAGGGCAGTCACTTTTCAGCTCAAACGAACTACATTGTTCACGAAGCTCACACGTTTCTCATCTTAACAGACAAGCATTGGATTTTAGAGGACCAGTGCTTTGTATCAGTTTCAGATGCAGAGTTGGACTATATAATGTCCGTAATTGTAGGAAACACCGTTCTTTTGTTCTCAGCACACTCATGTTTCCTGCTGTCTTAGAGACTCTAGAAAGCAAGAGCGTGCCTCTTGTTCCTAAGCAGAGTGTGATCAATGGATGATTACACTGCTGTGTCTTTTACTTCAGAAATGGAGTTAAATCCCAGGCTCTGAGTCTTCCTACAAGCAAGACTTCAATTCAGGTAAGGGCAGTCACTTTTCTGCTCAAACGAAATACATCGTTCACACAGCTCACACGTTTCTCATCTTAACTGACAAGCATTGGATGTTAGATGGTCAGTGCATTGTATCAGTTTCAGAAGCAGATTTGGACTACATATGGTCCATATGTGTAGGAAACACCGTTCTTTTGTTCCGGGCACACTCAGATTTCCTGCTGTATTAGAGACTCTACAAAGCAAGAGTGTGCTTCTCGCTCTAAAGCAGAGTGTGATCCATGGATGAGAACTATGCTGTGTGTTTCCCTTCAGAAATGGACTTAAATCCCAGACTCTGTGTCTTACTACAAGCAAGACTTCGTTTCAGGTAAGGGCAGTCACATTACTGCTCAAAAGAACTACATCATTCACAAACCTCACACGTTTCTCATCTTAACTGACAAGCATTGGATGTTAGAGGACCAGTGCATTCTATCAGTTTCAGAAGAAGATTTGGACTACATATAGTCCGTATGTGTAGGAAACACCGTTCTTTTGTTCTGGGCACACTCAGATTTCCTGCTATCTTAGAGACTCTAGAAAGCAAGAGTGTGCTTCTAGCTCTAAAGCAGAGTGTGATCCATTGATGAGAACTATGCTGTATGTTCCCTTCAGAAATGGAGTTAAATCCCAGACTCTGTGTCTTCCTACAGGCAAGACTTCGTTTCAGGTAAGGGCAGTCACTTTTCAGCTGAAACGAACTACATCGTTCACTGAGCTCACACATTTCTCATCTTAACAGACAAGCATTGCATGTTAGAGGACCAGTGCTTTGTATCAGTTTCAGAAGAAGAGTTGGACTAGATATTGTCCGTATGTGTAGGAAACACCATTCTTTTGTTCTCAGCACACTCACGTTTCCTGCTGTCTTAGAGACTCTAGAAAGCAAGAGCGTGCTTCTTGTTCTAAAGCAGAGTGTCATCAATGGATGAGACAATGCTGTGTGTTTCACTTCAGAAATGGAGTTAAATCCCAGGCTCTGAGTCTCCCTACAAGCAAGACTTCAATTCAGGTAAGGGCAGTCACTTTTCTGCTCAAACGAAATACATCGTTCACAAAGCTCACACGTTTCTCATCTTAACTGACAAGCATTGGATGTTAGATGGTCAGTGCTTTGTATCAGTTTCAGAAGCAGATTTGGACTACATATGGTCCATATGTGTAGGAAACACCGTTCTTTTGTTCCGGGCACACTCAGATTTCCTGCTGTATTAGAGACTCTACAAAGCAAGAGTGTGCTTCTCGCTCTAAAGCAGAGTGTGATCCATGGATGAGAACTATGCTGTGTGTTTCCCTTCAGAAATGTACTTAAATCCCAGACTCTGTGTCTTACTACAAGCAAGACTTCGTTTCAGGTAAGGGCAGTCACATTTCTGCTCAAAAGAACTACATCATTCACAAAGCTCACACGTTTCTCATCTTAACTGACAAGCATTGGATGTTAGAGGACCAGTGCATTCTATCAGTTTCAGAAGAAGATTTGGACTACATATAGTCCGTATGTGTAGGAAACACCGTTCTTTTGTTCTGGGCACACTCAGATTTCCTGCTATCTTAGAGACTCTAGAAAGCAAGAGTGTGCTTCTTGCTCTAAAGCAGAGTGTGATCCATTGATGAGAACTATGCTGTATGTTTCCCTTCAGAAATGGAGTTAAATCCCAGACTCTGTGTCTTCCTACAGGCAAGACTTCGTTTCAGGTAAGGGCAGTCACTTTTCAGCTCAAATGAACTACATCGTTCACTGAACTCACACATTTCTCATCTTAACAGACAAGCATTGGATGTTAGAGGACCAGTGCTTTGTATCAGTTTCAGAAGAAGAGTTGGACTAGATATTGTCCGTATGTGTAGGAAACACCGTTCTTTTGTTCTCAGCACACTCACGTTTCCTGCTGTCTTAGAGACTCTAGAAAGCAAGGGTGTGCTTCTTGTTCTAAAGCAGAGTGTCATCAATGGATGAGACAATGCTGTGTGTTTCACTTCAGAAATGGAGTTAAATCCCAGGCTCTGAGTCTCCCTACAAGCAAGACTTCGTTTCAGGTAAGGGCAGTCACTTTTCAGCTCAAACGAACTATATCTTTAACGAAGCTCACAAGTTTCTCATCTTAACTGACAAGCATTGGATGTTAGATGGTCAGTGCTTTGTATCAGTTTCAGAAGCAGATTTGGACTACATATGGTCCATATGTGTAGGAAACACCGTTCTTTTGTTCCGGGCACACTCAGATTTCCTGCTGTATTAGAGACTCTACAAAGCAAGAGTGTGCTTCTCGCTCTAAAGCAGAGTGTGATCCATGGATGAGAACTATGCTGTGTGTTTCCCTTCAGAAATGTACTTAAATCCCAGACTCTGTGTCTTACTACAAGCAAGACTTCATTTCAGGTAAGGGCAGTCACGTTTATGCTCAAATGAACTACATCATTCACAAAGCTCACACGTTTCTCATCTTAACTGACAAGCGTTGGATGTTAGAGGACCAGTGCATTCTATCAGTTTCAGAAGAATGTTTGGACTACATATAGTCCGTATGTGTAGGAAACACCATTCTTTTGTTCTGGGCACACTCAGATTTCCTGCTATCTTAGAGACTCTAGAAAGCAAGAGTGTGCTTCTTGCTCTAAAGCAGAGTGTGATCCATTGATGAGAACTATGCTGTATGTTTCCCTTCAGAAATGGAGTTAAATCCCAGACTCTGTGTCTTCCTACAGGCAAGACTTCGTTTCAGGTAAGGGCAGTCACTTTTCAGCTCAAACGAACTACATCATTCACTGAGCTCACACAATTCTCATCTTAACAGACAAGCATTGGATGTTAGAGGACCAGTGCTTTGTATCAGTTTCAGAAGCAGAGTTGGACTAGATATTGTCCATATGTGTAGGAAACACCGTTCTTTTGTTCTCAGCACACTCATGTTTCCTGATGTCTTAGAGACTCTAGAAAGCAAGAGCGTGCTTCTTGTTCTAAAGCAGAGTGTCATCAATGGATGAGACAATGCTGTGTGTTTCACTTCAGAAATGGAGTTAAATCCCAGGCTCTGAGTCTCCCTACAAGCAAGACTTCGTTTCAGGTAAGGGCAGTCACTTTTCTGCTCAAAGGAACTACATCGTTCACAAAGCTCACACGTTTCTCATCTTAACTGACAAGCATTGGATGTTAGAGGTCCAGTGCATTGTATCAGTTTCAGAAGAAGATTTGGACTACATATAGTCCGTATGTGTAGGAAACACCATTCTTTTGTTCTGGGCACACTCAGATTTCCTGCTGTATTAGAGAATCTAGAAAGCAAGAGCGTGCTTCTTGCTCTAAAGCAGAGTGTGATCCATGGATGAGAACTATGCTGTGTGTTTCCCTTCAGAAATGGAGTTAAATCCCAGGCTCTGTGTCTTCCTACAAGCAAGACTTCGTTTCAGGTAAGGGCAGTCACTTTTCAGCTCAAACGAACTACATTGTTCACGAAGCTCACACGTTTCTTATCTTAACAGACAAGCATTGGATTTTAGAGGACCAGTGCTTTGTATCAGTTTCAGATGCAGAGTTGGACTATATAATATCCGTAATTGTAGGAAACACCGTTCTTTTGTTCTCAGCACACTCACGTTTCCTGCTGTCTTAGAGACTCTAGAAAGCAAGAGCGTGTTTCTTGTTCTAAAGCAGAGTGTGATCCATGGATGAGAACTATGCTGGGTGTTTCCCTTCAGAAATGGACTTAAATCCCAGACTCTGTGTCTTACTACAAGCAAGACTTCGTTTCAGGTAAGGGCAGTCACATTTCTTCTCAAAAGAACTACATCATTCACAAAGCTCACACGTTTCTCATCTTAACTGACAAGCATTGGATGTTAGAGGACCAGTGCATTCTATCAGTTTCAGAAGAAGAGTTGGACTAGATATTGTCCGTATGTGTAGGAAACACCATTCTTTTGTTCTCAGCACACTCACGTTTCCTGCTGTCTTAGAGACTCTAGAAAGCAAGAGCGTGCTTCTTGTTCTAAAGCAGAGTGTCATCAATTGATGAGACAATGCTGTGTGTTTCACTTCAGAAATGGAGTTAAATCCCAGGCTCTGAGTCTCCCTACAAGCAAGACTTCGTTTCAGGTAAGGGCAGTCACTTTTCAGCTCCAACGAACGATATCTTTAACGAAGCTCACAAGTTTCTCATCTTAACTGACAAGCATTGGATGTTAGATGGTCAGTGCTTTGTATCAGTTTCAGAAGCAGATTTGGACTACATATGGTCCATATGTGTAGGAAACACCGTTCTTTTGTTCCGGGCACACTCAGATTTCCTGCTGTATTAGAGACTCTACAAAGCAAGAGTGTGCTTCTCGCTCTAAAGCAGAGTGTGATCCATGGATGAGAACTATGCTGTGTGTTTCCCTTCAGAAATGGACTTAAATCCCAGACTCTGTGTCTTCCTACAGGCAAGACTTCGTTTCGGGTAAGGGCAGTCACTTTTCAGCTCAAACGAACTACATCATTCACTGAGCTCACACAATTCTCATCTTAACAGACAAGCATTGGATGTTAGAGGAACAGTGCTTTGTATCAGTTTCAGAAGCAGAGTTGGACTAGATATTGTCCATATGTGTAGGAAACACTGTTCTTTTGTTCTCAGCACACTCATGTTTCCTGATGTCTTAGAGACTCTAGAAAGCAAGAGCGTGCTTCTTGTTCTAAAGCAGAGTGTCATCAATGGATGAGACAATGCTGTGTGTTTCACTTCAGAAATGGAGTTAAATCCCAGGCTCTGTGTCTTCCTACAAGCAAGACTTCGTTTCAGGTAAGGGCAGTCACTTTTCTGCTCAAAGGAACTACATCGTTCACGAAGCTCACACGTTTCTCATCTTAACTGACAAGCATTGGATGTTAGAGGTCCAGTGCATTGTATCAGTTTCAGAAGAAGATTTGGACTACATATAGTCCGTAAGTGTAGGAAACACCATTCTTTTGTTCTGGGCACACTCAGATTTCCTGCTGTATTAGAGAATCTAGAAAGCAAGAGCGTGCTTCTTGCTCTAAAGCAGAGTGTGATCCATGGATGAGAACTATGCTGTGTGTTTCCCTTCAGAAATGGAGTTAAATCCCAGGCTCTGTGTCTTCCTACAAGCAAGACTTCGTTTCAGGTAAGGGCAGTCACTTTTCAGCTCAAACGAACTACATTGTTCACGAAGCTCACACGTTTCTCATCTTAACAGACAAGCATTGGATTTTAGAGGACCAGTGCTTTGTATCAGTTTCAGATGCAGAGTTGGACTATATAATGTCCGTAATTGTAGGAAACACCGTTCTTTTGTTCTCAGCACACTCATGTTTCCTGCTGTCTTAGAGACTCTAGAAAGCAAGAGCGTGCCTCTTGTTCCTAAGCAGAGTGTAATCAATGGATGATTACACTGCTGTGTCTTTTACCTCAGAAATGGTGTTAAATCCCAGGCTCTGAGTCTTCCTACAAGCAAGACTTCAATTCAGGTAAGGGCAGTCACTTTTCTGCTCAAACGATATACATCGTTCACACAGCTCACACGTTTCTCATCTTAACTGACAAGCATTGGATGTTAGATGGTCAGTGCATTGTATCAGTTTCAGAAGCAGATTTGGACTACATATGGTCCATATGTGTAGGAAACACCGTTCTTTTGTTCCGGGCACACTCAGATTTCCTGCTGTATTAGAGACTCTACAAAGCAAGAGTGTGCTTCTCGCTCTAAAGCAGAGTGTGATCCATGGATGAGAACTATGCTGTGTGTTTCCCTTCAGAAATGGACTTAAATCCCAGACTCTGTGTCTTCCTACAGGCAAGACTTCGTTTCGGGTAAGGGCAGTCACTTTTCAGCTCAAACGAACTACATCATTCACTGAGCTCACACAATTCTCATCTTAACAGACAAGCATTGGATGTTAGAGGACCAGTGCTTTGTATCAGTTTCAGAAGCAGAGTTGGACTAGATATTGTCCATATGTGTAGGAAACACCGTTCTTTTGTTCTCAGCACACTCATGTTTCCTGATGTCTTAGAGACTCTAGAAAGCAAGAGCGTGCTTCTTGTTCTAAAGCAGAGTGTCATCAATGGATGAGACAATGCTGTGTGTTTCACTTCAGAAATGGAGTTAAATCCCAGGCTCTGAGTCTCCCTACAAGCAAGACTTCGTTTCAGGTAAGGGCAGTCACTTTTCTGCTCAAAGGAACTACATCGTTCACAAAGCTCACACGTTTCTCATCTTAACTGACAAGCATTGGATGTTAGAGGTCCAGTGCATTGTATCAGTTTCAGAAGAAGATTTGGACTACATATAGTCCGTATGTGTAGGAAACACCATTCTTTTGTTCTGGGCACACTCAGATTTCCTGCTGTATTAGAGAATCTAGAAAGCAAGAGCGTGCTTCTTGCTCTAAAGCAGAGTGTGATCCATGGATGAGAACTATGCTGTGTGTTTCCCTTCAGAAATGGAGTTAAATCCCAGGCTCTGTGTCTTCCTACAAGCAAGACTTCGTTTCAGGTAAGGGCAGTCACTTTTCAGCTCAAACGAACTACATTGTTCACGAAGCTCACACGTTTCTTATCTTAACAGACAAGCATTGGATTTTAGAGGACCAGTGCTTTGTATCAGTTTCAGATGCAGAGTTGGACTATATAATATCCGTAATTGTAGGAAACACCGTTCTTTTGTTCTCAGCACACTCACGTTTCCTGCTGTCTTAGAGACTCTAGAAAGCAAGAGCGTGTTTCTTGTTCTAAAGCAGAGTGTGATCCATGGATGAGAACTATGCTGGGTGTTTCCCTTCAGAAATGGACTTAAATCCCAGACTCTGTGTCTTACTACAAGCAAGACTTCGTTTCAGGTAAGGGCAGTCACATTTCTTCTCAAAAGAACTACATCATTCACAAAGCTCACACGTTTCTCATCTTAACTGACAAGCATTGGATGTTAGAGGACCACTGCATTCTATCAGTTTCAGAAGAAGAGTTGGACTAGATATTGTCCGTATGTGTAGGAAACACCATTCTTTTGTTCTCAGCACACTCACGTTTCCTGCTGTCTTAGAGACTCTAGAAAGCAAGAGCGTGCTTCTTGTTCTAAAGCAGAGTGTCATCAATTGATGAGACAATGCTGTGTGTTTCACTTCAGAAATGGAGTTAAATCCCAGGCTCTGAGTCTCCCTACAAGCAAGACTTCGTTTCAGGTAAGGGCAGTCACTTTTCAGCTCCAACGAACGATATCTTTAACGAAGCTCACAAGTTTCTCATCTTAACTGACAAGCATTGGATGTTAGATGGTCAGTGCTTTGTATCAGTTTCAGAAGCAGATTTGGACTACATGTGGTCCATATGTGTAGGAAACACCGTTCTTTTGTTCCGGGCACACTCAGATTTCCTGCTGTATTAGAGACTCTACAAAGCAAGAGTGTGCTTCTCGCTCTAAAGCAGAGTGTGATCCATGGATGAGAACTATGCTGTGTGTTTCCCTTCAGAAATGGACTTAAATCCCAGACTCTGTGTCTTACTACAAGCAAGACTTCGTTTCAGGTAAGGGCAGTCACATTTCTGCTCAAAGAACTACATCATTCACAAAGCTCACACGTTTCTCATCTTAACTGACAAGCATTGGATGTTAGAGGACCAGGGCATTCTATCAGTTTCAGAAGAAGATTTGGACTACATATAGTCCGTATGTGTAGGAAACACCGTTCTTTTGTTCTGGGCACACTCAGATTTCCTGCTATCTTAGAGACTCTAGAAAGCAAGAGTGTGCTTCTTGCTCTAAAGCAGAGTGTGATCCATTGATGAGAACTATGCTGTATGTTTCCCTTCAGAAATGGAGTTAAATCCCAGACTCTGTTTCTTCCTACAGGCAAGACTTCGTTTCAGGTAAGGGCAGTCACTTTTCAGCTCAAACGAACTACATCGTTCACTGAGCTCACACATTTCTCATCTTAACAGACAAGCATTGGATGTTAGAGGACCAGTGCTTTGTATCAGTTTCAGAAGAAGAGTTGGACTAGATATTGTCCGTATGTGTAGGAAACACCGTTCTTTTGTTCTCAGCACACTCATGTTTCCTGATGTCTTAGAGACTCTAGAAAGCAAGAGCGTGCTTCTTGTTCTAAAGCAGAGTGTCATCAATGGATGAGACAATGCTGTGTGTTTCACTTCAGAAATGGAGTTAAATCCCAGGCTCTGAGTCTCCCTACAAGCAAGACTTCGTTTCAGGTAAGGGCAGTCACTTTTCAGCTCAAACGAACTATATCTTTAACGAAGCTCACAAGTTTCTCATCTTAACTGACAAGCATTGGATGTTAGATGGTCAGTGCTTTGTATCAGTTTCAGAAGCAGATTTGGACTACATATGGTCCATATGTGTAGGAAACACCGTTCTTTTGTTCCGGGCACACTCAGATTTCCTGCTGTATTAGAGACTCTACAAAGCAAGAGTGTGCTTCTCACTCTAAAGCAGAGTGTGATCCATGGATGAGAACTATGCTGTGTGTTTCCCTTCAGAAATGGACTTAAATCCCAGACTCTGTGTCTTCCTACAGGCAAGACTTCGTTTCGGGTAAGGGCAGTCACTTTTCAGCTCAAACGAACTACATCATTCACTGAGCTCACACAATTCTCATCTTAACAGACAAGCATTGGATGTTAGAGGAACAGTGCTTTGTATCAGTTTCAGAAGCAGAGTTGGACTAGATATTGTCCATATGTGTAGGAAACACTGTTCTTTTGTTCTCAGCACACTCATGTTTCCTGATGTCTTAGAGACTCTAGAAAGCAAGAGCGTGCTTCTTGTTCTAAAGCAGAGTGTCATCAATGGATGAGACAATGCTGTGTGTTTCACTTCAGAAATGGAGTTAAATCCCAGTCTCTGTGTCTTCCTACAAGCAAGACTTCGTTTCAGGTAAGGGCAGTCACTTTTCTGCTCAAAGGAACTACATCGTTCACGAAGCTCACACGTTTCTCATCTTAACTGACAAGCATTGGATGTTAGAGGTCCAGTGCATTGTATCAGTTTCAGAAGAAGATTTGGACTACATATAGTCCGTAAGTGTAGGAAACACCATTCTTTTGTTCTGGGCACACTCAGATTTCCTGCTGTATTAGAGAATCTAGAAAGCAAGAGCGTGCTTCTTGCTCTAAAGCAGAGTGTGATCCATGGATGAGAACTATGCTGTGTGTTTCCCTTCAGAAATGGAGTTAAATCCCAGGCTCTGTGTCTTCCTACAAGCAAGACTTCGTTTCAGGTAAGGGCAGTCACTTTTCAGCTCAAACGAACTACATTGTTCACGAAGCTCACACGTTTCTCATCTTAACAGACAAGCATTGGATTTTAGAGGACCAGTGCTTTGTATCAGTTTCAGATGCAGAGTTGGACTATATAATGTCCGTAATTGTAGGAAACACCGTTCTTTTGTTCTCAGCACACTCATGTTTCCTGCTGTCTTAGAGACTCTAGAAAGCAAGAGCGTGCCTCTTGTTCCTAAGCAGAGTGTAATCAATGGATGATTACACTGCTGTGTCTTTTACCTCAGAAATGGTGTTAAATCCCAGGCTCTGAGTCTTCCTACAAGCAAGACTTAAATTCAGGTAAGGGCAGTCACTTTTCTGCTCAAACGATATACATCGTTCACACAGCTCACACGTTTCTCATCTTAACTGACAAGCATTGGATGTTAGATGGTCAGTGCATTGTATCAGTTTCAGAAGCAGATTTGGACTACATATGGTCCATATGTGTAGGAAACACCGTTCTTTTGTTCCGGGCACACTCAGATTTCCTGCTGTATTAGAGACTCTACAAAGCAAGAGTGTGCTTCTCGCTCTAAAGCAGAGTGTGATCCATGGATGAGAACTATGCTGTGTGTTTCCCTTCAGAAATGGACTTAAATCCCAGACTCTGTGTCTTACTACAAGCAAGACTTCGTTTCAGGTAAGGGCAGTCACATTACTGCTCAAAAGAACTACATCATTCACAAACCTCACACGTTTCTCATCTTAACTGACAAGCATTGGATGTTAGAGGACCAGTGCATTCTATCAGTTTCAGAAGAAGATTTGGACTACATATAGTCCGTATGTGTAGGAAACACCGTTCTTTTGTTCTGGGCACACTCAGATTTCCTGCTATCTTAGAGACTCTAGAAAGCAAGAGTGTGCTTCTTGCTCTAAAGCAGAGTGTGATCCATTGATGAGAACTATGCTGTATGTTTCCCTTCAGAAATGGAGTTAAATCCCAGACTCTGTGTCTTCCTACAGGCAAGACTTCGTTTCAGGTAAGGGCAGTCACTTTTCAGCTGAAACGAACTACATCGTTCACTGAGCTCACACATTTCTCATCTTAACAGACAAGCATTGCATGTTAGAGGACCAGTGCTTTGTATCAGTTTCAGAAGAAGAGTTGGACTAGATATTGTCCGTATGTGTAGGAAACACCATTCTTTTGTTCTCAGCACACTCACGTTTCCTGCTGTCTTAGAGACTCTAGAAAGCAAGAGCGTGCTTCTTGTTCTAAAGCAGAGTGTCATCAATGGATGAGACAATGCTGTGTGTTTCACTTAAGAAATGGAGTTAAATCCCAGGCTCTGAGTCTCCCTACAAGCAAGACTTCAATTCAGGTAAGGGCAGTCACTTTTCTGCTCAAACGAAATACATCGTTCACAAAGCTCACACGTTTCTCATCTTAACTGACAAGCATTGGATGTTAGATGGTCAGTGCTTTGTATCAGTTTCAGAAGCAGATTTGGACTACATATGGTCCATATGTGTAGGAAACACCGTTCTTTTGTTCCGGGCACACTCAGATTTCCTGCTGTATTAGAGACTCTACAAAGCAAGAGTGTGCTTCTCGCTCTAAAGCAGAGTGTGATCCATGGATGAGAACTATGCTGTGTGTTTCCCTTCAGAAATGGACTTAAATCCCAGACTCTGTGTCTTACTACAAGCAAGACTTCGTTTCAGGTAAGGGCAGTCACATTTCTGCTCAAAAGAACTACATCATTCACAAAGCTCACACGTTTCTCATCTTAACTGACAAGCATTGGATGTTAGAGGACCAGTGCATTCTATCAGTTTCAGAAGAAGATTTGGACTACATATAGTCCGTATGTGTAGGAAACACCGTTCTTTTGTTCTGGGCACACTCAGATTTCCTGCTATCTTAGAGACTCTAGAAATCAAGAGTGTGCTTCTTGCTCTAAAGCAGAGTGTGATCCATTGATGAGAACTATGCTGTATGTTTCCCTTCAGAAATGGAGTTAAATCCCAGACTCTGTGTCTTCCTACAGGCAAGACTTCTTTTCAGGTAAGGGCAGTCACTTTTCAGCTCAAACGAACTACATCGTTCACTGAGCTCACACATTTCTCATCTTAACAGACAAGCATTGGATGTTAGAGGACCAGTGCTTTGTATCAGTTTCAGAAGAAGAGTTGGACTAGATATTGTCCGTATGTGTAGGAAACACCGTTCTTTTGTTCTCAGCACACTCACGTTTCCTGCTGTCTTAGAGACTCTAGAAAGCAAGGGCATGCTTCTTGTTCTAAAGCAGAGTGTCATCAATTGATGAGACAATGCTGTGTGTTTCACTTCAGAAATGGAGTTAAATCCCAGGCTCTGAGTCTCCCTACAAGCAAGACTTCGTTTCAGGTAAGGGCAGTCACTTTTCAGCTCAAACGAACTATATCTTTAACGAAGCTCACAAGTTTCTCATCTTAACTGACAAGCATTGGATGTTAGATGGTCAGTGCTTTGTATCAGTTTCAGAAGCAGATTTGGACTACATATGGTCCATATGTGTAGGAAACACCGTTCTTTTGTTCCGGGCACACTCAGATTTCCTGCTGTATTAGAGACTCTACAAAGCAAGAGTGTGCTTCTCGCTCTAAAGCAGAGTGTGATCCATGGATGAGAACTATGCTGTGTGTTTCCCTTCAGAAATGTACTTAAATCCCAGACTCTGTGTCTTACTACAAGCAAGACTTCATTTCAGGTAAGGGCAGTCACGTTTCTGCTCAAATGAACTACATCATTCACAAAGCTCACACGTTTCTCATCTTAACTGACAAGCGTTGGATGTTAGAGGACCAGGGCATTCTATCAGTTTCAGAAGAATGTTTGGACTACATATAGTCCGTATGTGTAGGAAACACCGTTCTTTTGTTCTGGGCACACTCAGATTTCCTGCTATTTTAGAGACTCTAGAAAGCAAGAGTGTGCTTCTTGCTCTAAAGCAGAGTGTGATCCATTGATGAGAACTATGCTGTATGTTTCCCTTCAGAAATGGAGTTAAATCCCAGACTCTGTGTCTTCCTACAGGCAAGACTTCGTTTCAGGTAAGGGCAGTCACTTTTCAGCTCAAACGAACTACATCATTCACTGAGCTCACACAATTCTCATCTTAACAGACAAGCATTGGATGTTAGAGGACCAGTGCTTTGTATCAGTTTCAGAAGCAGAGTTGGACTAGATATTGTCCATATGTGTAGGAAACACCATTCTTTTGTTCTCAGCACACTCATGTTTCCTGATGTCTTAGAGACTCTAGAAAGCAAGAGCGTGCTTCTTGTTCTAAAGCAGAGTGTCATCAATGGATGAGACAATGCTGTGTGTTTCACTTCAGAAATGGAGTTAAATCCCAGGCTCTGAGTCTCCCTACAAGCAAGACTTCGTTTCAGGTAAGGGCAGTCACTTTTCTGCTCAAACGAAATACATCGTTCACAAAGCTCACACGTTTCTCATCTTAACTGACAAGCATTGGATGTTAGATGGTCAGTGCTTTGTATCAGTTTCAGAAGCAGATTTGGACTACATATGGTCCATATGTGTAGGAAACACCGTTCTTTTGTTCCGGGCACACTCAGATTTCCTGCTGTATTAGAGACTCTACAAAGCAAGAGTGTGCTTCTCGCTCTAAAGCAGAGTGTGATCCATGGATGAGAACTATGCTGTGTGTTTCCCTTCAGAAATGGACTTAAATCCCAGACTCTGTGTCTTACTACAAGCAAGACTTCGTTTCAGGTAAGGGCAGTCACATTTCTGCTCAAAACAACTACATCATTCACAAAGCTCACACGTTTCTCATCTTAACTGACAAGCATTGGATGTTAGAGGACCAGTGCATTCTATCAGTTTCAGAAGAAGATTTGGACTACATATAGTCCGTATGTGTAGGAAACACCGTTCTTTTGTTCTGGGCACACTCAGATTTCCTGCTATCTTAGAGACTCTAGAAAGCAAGAGTGTGCTTCTTGCTCTAAAGCAGAGTGTGATCCATTGATGAGAACTATGCTGTATGTTTCCCTTCAGAAATGGAGTTAAATCCCAGACTCTGTGTCTTCCTACAGGCAAGACTTCGTTTCAGGTAAGGGCAGTCACTTTTCAGCTCAAACGAACTACATCGTTCACTGAACTCACACATTTCTCATCTTAACAGACAAGCATTGGATGTTAGAGGACCAGTGCTTTGTATCAGTTTCAGAAGAAGAGTTGGACTAGATATTGTCCGTATGTGTAGGAAACACCGTTCTTTTGTTCTCAGCACACTCACGTTTCCTGCTGTCTTAGAGACTCTAGAAAGCAAGGGCGTGCTTCTTGTTCTAAAGCAGAGTGTCATCAATGGATGAGACAATGCTGTGTGTTTCACTTCAGAAATGGAGTTAAATCCCAGGCTCTGAGTCTCCCTACAAGCAAGACTTCGTTTCAGGTAAGGGCAGTCACTTTTCAGCTCAAACGAACTATATCTTTAACGAAGCTCACAAGTTTCTCATCTTAACTGACAAGCATTGGATGTTAGATGGTCAGTGCTTTGTATCAGTTTCAGAAGCAGATTTGGACTACATATGGTCCATATGTGTAGGAAACACCGTTCTTTTGTTCCGGGCACACTCAGATTTCCTGCTGTATTAGAGACTCTACAAAGCAAGAGTGTGCTTCTCGCTCTAAAGCAGAGTGTGATCCATGGATGAGAACTATGCTGTGTGTTTCCCTTCAGAAATGGACTTAAATCCCAGACTCTGTGTCTTACTACAAGCAAGACTTCGTTTCAGGTAAGGGCAGTCACATTTCTGCTCAAAAGAACTACATCATTCACAAAGCTCACACGTTTCTCATCTTAACTGACAAGCATTGGATGTTAGAGGACCAGTGCATTCTATCAGTTTCAGAAGAAGATTTGGACTACATATAGTCCGTATGTGTAGGAAATACCGTTCTTTTGTTCTGGGCACACTCAGATTTCCTGCTATCTTAGAGACTCTAGAGAGCAAGAGTGTGCTTCTTGCTCTAAAGCAGAGTGTGATCCATTGATGAGAACTATGCTGTATGTTTCCCTTCAGAAATGGAGTTAAATCCCAGACTCTGTGTCTTCCTACAGGCAAGACTTCGTTTCAGGTAAGGGCAGTCACTTTTCAGCTCAAACGAACTACATCGTTCACTGAACTCACACATTTCTCATCTTAACAGACAAGCATTGGATGTTAGAGGACCAGTGCTTTGTATCAGTTTCAGAAGAAGAGTTGGACTAGATATTGTCCGTATGTGTAGGAAACACCGTTCTTTTGTTCTCAGCACACTCACGTTTCCTGCTGTCTTAGAGACTCTAGAAAGCAAGGGCGTGCTTCTTGTTCTAAAGCAGAGTGTCATCAATGGATGAGACAATGCTGTGTGTTTCACTTCAGAAATGGAGTTAAATCCCAGGCTCTGAGTCTCCCTACAAGCAAGACTTCGTTTCAGGTAAGGGCAGTCACTTTTCAGCTCAAACGAACTATATCTTTAACAAAGCTCACAAGTTTCTCATCTTAACTGACAAGCATTGGATGTTAGATGGTCAGTGCTTTGTATCAGTTTCAGAAGCAGATTTGGACTACATATAGTCCGTATGTGTAGGAAACACCATTCTTTTGTTCTGGGCACACTCAGATTTCCTGCTGTATTAGAGAATCTAGAAAGCAAGAGCGTGCTTCTTGCTCTAAAGCAGAGTGTGATCCATGGATGAGAACTATGCTGTGTGTTTCCCTTCAGAAATGGAGTTAAATCCCAGGCTCTGTGTCTTCCTACAAGCAAGACTTCGTTTCAGGTAAGGGCAGTCACTTTTCAGCTCAAACGAACTACATTGTTCACGAAGCTCACACGTTTCTTATCTTAACAGACAAGCATTGGATTTTAGCGGACCAGTGCTTTGTATCAGTTTCAGATGCAGAGTTGGACTATATAATATCCGTAATTGTAGGAAACACCGTTCTTTTGTTCTCAGCACTCTCACGTTTCCTGCTGTCTTAGAGACTCTAGAAAGCAAGAGCGTGTTTCTTGTTCTAAAGCAGAGTGTGATCAATGGATGATTACACTGCTGTGTGTTTTACTTCAGAAATGGAGTTAAATCCCAGGCTCTGAGTCTTCCTACAAGCAAGACTTCAATTCAGGTAAGGGCAGTCACTTTTCTGCTCAAACGAAATACATCGTTCACAAAGCTCACACGTTTCTCATCTTAACTGACAAGCATTGGATGTTAGATGGTCAGTGCTTTGTATCAGTTTCAGAAGCAGATTTGGACTACATATGGTCCATATGTGTAGGAAACACCGTTCTTTTGTTCCGGGCACACTCAGATTTCCTGCTGTATTAGAGACTCTACAAAGCAAGAGTGTGCTTCTTGCTCTAAAGCAGAGTGTGATCCATGGATGAGAACTATGCTGGGTGTTTCCCTTCAGAAATGGACTTAAATCCCAGACTCTGTGTCTTACTACAAGCAAGACTTCGTTTCAGGTAAGGGCAGTCACATTTCTTCTCAAAAGAACTACATCATTCACAAAGCTCACACGTTTCTCATCTTAACTGACAAGCATTGGATGTTAGAGGACCAGTGCATTCTATCAGTTTCAGAAGAAGATTTGGACTACATATAGTCCGTATGTGTAGGAAAGACCGTTCTTTTCTTCTGGGCACACTCAGATTTCCTGCTATCTTAGAGACTTTAGAAAGCAAGAGTGTGCTTCTTGCTCTAAAGCAGAGTGTGATCCATTGATGAGAACTAGGCTGTATGTTTCCCTTCAGAAATGGAGTTAAATCCCAGACTCTGTGTCTTCCTACAGGCAAGACTTCGTTTCAGGTAAGGGCAGTCACTTTTCAGATCAAACGAACTACATCGTTCACTGAGCTCACACATTTCTCATCTTAACAGACAAGCTTTGGATGTTAGAGGACCAGTGCTTTGTATCAGTTTCAGAAGAAGAGTTGGACTAGATATTGTCCGTATGTGTAGGAAACACCGTTCTTTTGTTCTCAGCACACTCACGTTTCCTGCTGCCTTAGAGACTCTAGAAAGCAAGAGCATGCTTCTTGTTCTAAAGCAGAGTGTCATCAATTGATGAGACAATGCTGTGTGTTTCACTTCAGAAATGGAGTTAAATCCCAGGCTCTGAGTCTCCCTACAAGCAAGACTTCGTTTCAGGTAAAGGCAGTCACTTTTCAGCTCAAACGAACTATATCTTTAACGAAGCTCACAAGTTTCTCATCTTAACTGACAAGCATTGGATGTTAGATGGTCAGTGCTTTGTATCAGTTTCAGAAGCAGATTTGGACTACATATGGTCCATATGTGTAGGAAACACCGTTCTTTTGTTCCGGGCACACTCAGATTTCCTGCTGTATTAGAGACTCTACAAAGCAAGAGTGTGCTTCTCGCTCTAAAGAAGAGTGTGATCCATGGATGAGAACTATGCTGTGTGTTTCCCTTCAGAAATGTACTTAAATCCCAGACTCTGTGTCTTACTACAAGCAAGACTTCATTTCAGGTAAGGGCAGTCACGTTTATGCTCAAATGAACTACATCATTCACAAAGCTCACACGTTTCTCATCTTAACTGACAAGCGTTGGATGTTAGAGGACCAGTGCATTCTATCAGTTTCAGAAGAATGTTTGGACTACATATAGTCCGTATGTGTAGGAAACACCGTTCTTTTGTTCTGGGCACACTCAGATTTCCTGCTATCTTAGAGACTCTAGAAAGCAAGAGTGTGCTTCTTGCTCTAAAGCAGAGTGTGATCCATTGATGAGAACTATGCTGTATGTTTCCCTTCAGAAATGGAGTTAAATCCCAGACTCTGTGTCTTCCTACAGGCAAGACTTCGTTTCAGGTAAGGGCAGTCACTTTTCAGCTCAAACGAACTACATCATTCACTGAGCTCACACAATTCTCATCTTAACAGACAAGCATTGGATGTTAGAGGACCAGTGCTTTGTATCAGTTTCAGAAGCAGAGTTGGACTAGATATTGTCCATATGTGTAGGAAACACCGTTCTTTTGTTCTCAGCACACTCATGTTTCCTGATGTATTAGAGACTCTAGAAAGCAAGAGCGTGATTCTTGTTCTAAAGCAGAGTGTCATCAATGGATGAGACAATGCTGTGTGTTTCACTTCAGAAATGGAGTTAAATCCCAGGCTCTGAGTCTCCCTACAAGCAAGACTTCGTTTCAGGTAAGGGCAGTCACTTTTCTGCTCAAAGGAACTACATCGTTCACGAAGCTCACACGTTTCTCATCTTAACTGACAAGCATTGGATGTTAGAGGTCCAGTGCATTGTATCAGTTTCAGAAGAAGATTTGGACTACATATAGTCCGTATGTGTAGGAAACACCATTCTTTTGTTCTGGGCACACTCAGATTTCCTGCTGTATTAGAGAATCTAGAAGGCAAGAGCGTGCTTCTTGCTCTAAAGCAGAGTGTGATCCATGGATGAGAACTATGCTGTGTGTTTCCCTTCAGAAATGGAGTTAAATCCCAGGCTCTGTGTCTTCCTACAAGCAAGACTTCGTTTCAGGTAAGGGCAGTCACTTTTCAGCTCAAACGAACTACATTGTTCACGAAGCTCACACGTTTCTTATCTTAACAGACAAGCATTGGATTTTAGAGGACCAGTGCTTTGTATCAGTTTCAGATGCAGAGTTGGACTATATAATATCCGTAATTGTAGGAAACACCGTTCTTTTGTTCTCAGCACACTCACGTTTCCTGCTGTCTTAGAGACTCTAGAAAGCAAGAGCGTGTTTCTTGTTCTAAAGCAGAGTGTGATCAATGGATGATTACACTGCTGTGTGTTTTACTTCAGAAATGGAGTTAAATCCCAGGCTCTGAGTCTTCCTACAAGCAAGACTTCAATTCAGGTAAGGGCAGTCACTTTTCTGCTCAAACGAAATACATCGTTCACAAAGCTCACACGTTTCTCATCTTAACTGACAAGCATTGGATGTTAGATGGTCAGTGCTTTGTATCAGTTTCAGAAGCAGATTTGGACTACATATGGTCCATATGTGTAGGAAACACCGTTCTTTTGTTCCGGGCACACTCAGATTTCCTGCTGTATTAGAGACTCTACAAAGCAAGAGTGTGCTTCTCGCTCTAAAGCAGAGTGTGATCCATGGATGAGAACTATGCTGTGTGTTTCCCTTCAGAAATGGACTTAAATCCCAGACTCTGTGTCTTACTACAAGCAAGACTTCGTTTCAGGTAAGGGCAGTCACATTTCTTCTCAAAAGAACTACATCATTCACAAAGCTCACACGTTTCTCATCTTAACTGACAAGCATTGGATGTTAGAGGACCAGTGCATTCTATCAGTTTCAGAAGAAGATTTGGACTACATATAGTCCGTATGTGTAGGAAACACTGTTCTTTTCTTCTGGGCACACTCAGATTTCCTGCTATCTTAGAGACTTTAGAAAGCAAGAGTGTGCTTCTTGCTCTAAAGCAGAGTGTGATCCATTGATGAGAACTATGCTGTATGTTTCCCTTCAGAAATGGAGTTAAATCCCAGACTCTGTGTCTTCCTACAGGCAAGACTTCGTTTCAGGTAAGGGCAGTCACTTTTCAGCTCAAACGAACTACATCGTTCACTGAGCTCACACATTTCTCATCTTAACAGACAAGCATTGGATGTTAGAGGACCCGTGCTTTGTATCAGTTTCAGAAGAAGAGTTGGACTAGATATTGTCCGTATGTGTAGGAAACACCGTTCTTTTGTTCTCAGCACACTCACGTTTCCTGCTGTCTTAGAGACTCTAGAAAGCAAGAGCATGCTTCTTGTTCTAAAGCAGAGTGTCATCAATTGATGAGACAATGCTGTGTGTTTCACTTCAGAAATGGAGTTAAATCCCAGGCTCTGAGTCTCCCTACAAGCAAGACTTCGTTTCAGGTAAGGGCAGTCACTTTTCAGCTCAAACGAACTATATCTTTAACGAAGCTCACAAGTTTCTCATCTTAACTGACAAGCATTGGATGTTAGATGGTCAGTGCTTTGTATCAGTTTCAGAAGCAGATTTGGACTACATATGGTCCATATGTGTAGGGAACACCGTTCTTTTGTTCCGGGGACACTCAGATTTCCTGCTGTATTAGAGACTCTACAAAGCAAGAGTGTGCTTCTCGCTCTAAAGC
This sequence comes from Onychomys leucogaster, assembly GCA_949786385.1. Lineage (NCBI taxonomy): Eukaryota > Metazoa > Chordata > Mammalia > Rodentia > Cricetidae > Onychomys > Onychomys leucogaster. The sequence continues at coordinate 935,715 of CATKUP010000018.1, read as the reverse complement.
AGAGTGTGATCCATGGATGAGAACTATGCTGTGTGTTTCCCTTCAGAAATGGACTTAAATCCCAGACTCTGTGTCTTACTACAAGCAAGACTTCGTTTCAGGTAAGGGCAGTCACATTTCTGCTCAAAGAACTACATCATTCACAAAGCTCACACGTTTCTCATCTTAACTGACAAGCATTGGATGTTAGAGGACCAGGGCATTCTATCAGTTTCAGAAGAAGATTTGGACTACATATAGTCCGTATGTGTAGGAAACACCGTTCTTTTGTTCTGGGCACACTCAGATTTCCTGCTATCTTAGAGACTCTAGAAAGCAAGAGTGTGCTTCTTGCTCTAAAGCAGAGTGTGATCCATTGATGAGAACTATGCTGTATGTTTCCCTTCAGAAATGGAGTTAAATCCCAGACTCTGTGTCTTCCTACAGGCAAGACTTCGTTTCAGGTAAGGGCAGTCACTTTTCAGCTCAAACGAACTACATCGTTCACTGAGCTCACACATTTCTCATCTTAACAGACAAGCATTGGATGTTAGAGGACCAGTGCTTTGTATCAGTTTCAGAAGAAGAGTTGGACTAGATATTGTCCGTATGTGTAGGAAACACCGTTCTTTTGTTCTCAGCACACTCATGTTTCCTGCTGTCTTAGAGACTCTAGAAAGCAAGAGCGTGCTTCTTGTTCTAAAGCAGAGTGTCATCAATGGATGAGACAATGCTGTGTGTTTCACTTCAGAAATGGAGTTAAATCCCAGGCTCTGAGTCTCCCTACAAGCAAGACTTCGTTTCAGGTAAGGGCAGTCACTTTTCAGCTCAAACGAACTATATCTTTAACGAAGCTCACAAGTTTCTCATCTTAACTGACAAGCATTGGATGTTAGATGGTCAGTGCTTTGTATCAGTTTCAGAAGCAGATTTGGACATCATATGGTCCATATGTGTAGGAAACACCGTTCTTTTGTTCCGGGCACACTCAGATTTCCTGCTGTATTAGAGACTCTACAAAGCAAGAGTGTGCTTCTCACTCTAAAGCAGAGTGTGATCCATGGATGAGAACTATGCTGTGTGTTTCCCTTCAGAAATGGACTTAAATCCCAGACTCTGTGTCTTCCTACAGGCAAGACTTCGTTTCGGGTAAGGGCAGTCACTTTTCAGCTCAAACGAACTACATCATTCACTGAGCTCACACAATTCTCATCTTAACAGACAAGCATTGGATGTTAGAGGAACAGTGCTTTGTATCAGTTTCAGAAGCAGAGTTGTTCTAGATATTGTCCATATGTGTAGGAAACACCGTTCTTTTGTTCTCAGCACACTCATGTTTCCTGATGTCTTAGAGACTCTAGAAAGCAAGAGCGTGCTTCTTGTTCTAAAGCAGAGTGTCATCAATGGATGAGACAATGCTGTGTGTTTCACTTCAGAAATGGAGTTAAATCCCAGGCTCTGTGTCTTCCTACAAGCAAGACTTCGTTTCAGGTAAGGGCAGTCACTTTTCTGCTCAAAGGAACTACATCGTTCACGAAGCTCACACGTTTCTCATCTTAACTGACAAGCATTGGATGTTAGAGGTCCAGTGCATTGTATCAGTTTCAGAAGAAGATTTGGACTACATATAGTCCGTATGTGTAGGAAACACCATTCTTTTGTTCTGGGCACACTCAGATTTCCTGCTGTATTAGAGAATCTAGAAAGCAAGAGCGTGCTTCTTGCTCTAAAGCAGAGTGTGATCCATGGATGAGAACTATGCTGTGTGTTTCCCTTCAGAAATGGAGTTAAATCCCAGGCTCTGTGTCTTCCTACAAGCAAGACTTCGTCTCAGGTAAGGGCAGTCACTTTTCAGCTCAAACGAACTACATTGTTCACGAAGCTCACACGTTTCTCATCTTAACAGACAAGCATTGGATTTTAGAGGACCAGTGCTTTGTATCAGTTTCAGATGCAGAGTTGGACTATATAATGTCCGTAATTGTAGGAAACACCGTTCTTTTGTTCTCAGCACACTCATGTTTCCTGCTGTCTTAGAGACTCTAGAAAGCAAGAGCGTGCCTCTTGTTCTAAAGCAGAGTGTGATCAATGGATGATTACACTTCTGTGTCTTTTACTTCAGAAATGGAGTTAAATCCCAGGCTCTGAGTCTTCCTACAAGCAAGACTTCAATTCAGGTAAGGGCAGTCACTTTTCTGCTCAAACGAAATACATCGTTCACACAGCTCACACGTTTCTCATCTTAACTGACAAGCATTGGATGTTAGATGGTCAGTGCATTGTATCAGTTTCAGAAGCAGATTTGGACTACATATGGTCCATATGTGTAGGAAACACCGTTCTTTTGTTCCGGGCACACTCAGATTTCCTGCTGTATTAGAGACTCTACAAAGCAAGAGTGTGCTTCTCACTCTAAAGCAGAGTGTGATCCATGGATGAGAACTATGCTGTGTGTTTCCCTTCAGAAATGGACTTAAATCCCAGACTCTGTGTCTTCCTACAGGCAAGACTTCGTTTCGGGTAAGGGCAGTCACTTTTCAGCTCAAACGAACTACATCATTCACTGAGCTCACACAATTCTCATCTTAACAGACAAGCATTGGATGTTAGAGGAACAGTGCTTTGTATCAGTTTCAGAAGCAGAGTTGGACTAGATATTGTCCATATGTGTAGGAAACACCGTTCTTTTGTTCTCAGCACACTCATGTTTCCTGATGTCTTAGAGACTCTAGAAAGCAAGAGCGTGCTTCTTGTTCTAAAGCAGAGTGTCATCAATGGATGAGACAATGCTGTGTGTTTCACTTCAGAAATGGAGTTAAATCCCAGGCTCTGTGTCTTCCTACAAGCAAGACTTCGTTTCAGGTAAGGGCAGTCACTTTTCTGCTCAAAGGAACTACATCGTTCACGAAGCTCACACGTTTCTCATCTTAACTGACAAGCATTGGATGTTAGAGGTCCAGTGCATTGTATCAGTTTCAGAAGAAGATTTGGACTACATATAGTCCGTATGTGTAGGAAACACCATTCTTTTGTTCTGGGCACACTCAGATTTCCTGCTGTATTAGAGAATCTAGAAAGCAAGAGCGTGCTTCTTGCTCTAAAGCAGAGTGTGATCCATGGATGAGAACTATGCTGTGTGTTTCCCTTCAGAAATGGAGTTAAATCCCAGGCTCTGTGTCTTCCTACAAGCAAGACTTCGTTTCAGGTAAGGGCAGTCACTTTTCAGCTCAAACGAACTACATTGTTCACGAAGCTCACACGTTTCTCATCTTAACAGACAAGCATTGGATTTTAGAGGACCAGTGCTTTGTATCAGTTTCAGATGCAGAGTTGGACTATATAATGTCCGTAATTGTAGGAAACACCGTTCTTTTGTTCTCAGCACACTCATGTTTCCTGCTGTCTTAGAGACTCTAGAAAGCAAGAGCGTGCCTCTTGTTCTAAAGCAGAGTGTGATCAATGGATGATTACACTGCTGTGTCTTTTACTTCAGAAATGGAGTTAAATCCCAGGCTCTGAGTCTTCCTACAAGCAAGACTTCGTTTCAGGTAAGGGCAGTCACTTTTCTGCTCAAAGGAACTACATCGTTCACGAAGCTCACACGTTTCTCATCTTAACTGACAAGCATTGGATGTTAGAGGTCCAGTGCATTGTATCAGTTTCAGAAGAAGATTTGGACTACATATAGTCCGTATGTGTAGGAAACACCATTCTTTTGTTCTGGGCACACTCAGATTTCCTGCTGTATTAGAGAATCTAGAAGGCAAGAGCGTGCTTCTTGCTCTAAAGCAGAGTGTGATCCATGGATGAGAACTATGCTGTGTGTTTCCCTTCAGAAATGGAGTTAAATCCCAGGCTCTGTGTCTTCCTACAAGCAAGACTTCGTTTCAGGTAAGGGCAGTCACTTTTCAGCTCAAACGAACTACATTGTTCACGAAGCTCACACGTTTCTTATCTTAACAGACAAGCATTGGATTTTAGAGGACCAGTGCTTTGTATCAGTTTCAGATGCAGAGTTGGACTATATAATATCCGTAATTGTAGGAAACACCGTTCTTTTGTTCTCAGCACACTCACGTTTCCTGCTGTCTTAGAGACTCTAGAAAGCAAGAGCGTGTTTCTTGTTCTAAAGCAGAGTGTGATCAATGGATGATTACACTGCTGTGTGTTTTACTTCAGAAATGGAGTTAAATCCCAGGCTCTGAGTCTTCCTACAAGCAAGACTTCAATTCAGGTAAGGGCAGTCACTTTTCTGCTCAAACGAAATACATCGTTCACAAAGCTCACACGTTTCTCATCTTAACTGACAAGCATTGGATGTTAGATGGTCAGTGCTTTGTATCAGTTTCAGAAGCAGATTTGGACTACATATGGTCCATATGTGTAGGAAACACCGTTCTTTTGTTCCGGGCACACTCAGATTTCCTGCTGTATTAGAGACTCTACAAAGCAAGAGTGTGCTTCTCGCTCTAAAGCAGAGTGTGATCCATGGATGAGAACTATGCTGTGTGTTTCCCTTCAGAAATGGACTTAAATCCCAGACTCTGTGTCTTACTACAAGCAAGACTTCGTTTCAGGTAAGGGCAGTCACATTTCTTCTCAAAAGAACTACATCATTCACAAAGCTCACACGTTTCTCATCTTAACTGACAAGCATTGGATGTTAGAGGACCAGTGCATTCTATCAGTTTCAGAAGAAGATTTGGACTACATATAGTCCGTATGTGTAGGAAACACTGTTCTTTTCTTCTGGGCACACTCAGATTTCCTGCTATCTTAGAGACTTTAGAAAGCAAGAGTGTGCTTCTTGCTCTAAAGCAGAGTGTGATCCATTGATGAGAACTATGCTGTATGTTTCCCTTCAGAAATGGAGTTAAATCCCAGACTCTGTGTCTTCCTACAGGCAAGACTTCGTTTCAGGTAAGGGCAGTCACTTTTCAGCTCAAACGAACTACATCGTTCACTGAGCTCACACATTTCTCATCTTAACAGACAAGCATTGGATGTTAGAGGACCCGTGCTTTGTATCAGTTTCAGAAGAAGAGTTGGACTAGATATTGTCCGTATGTGTAGGAAACACCGTTCTTTTGTTCTCAGCACACTCACGTTTCCTGCTGTCTTAGAGACTCTAGAAAGCAAGAGCATGCTTCTTGTTCTAAAGCAGAGTGTCATCAATTGATGAGACAATGCTGTGTGTTTCACTTCAGAAATGGAGTTAAATCCCAGGCTCTGAGTCTCCCTACAAGCAAGACTTCGTTTCAGGTAAGGGCAGTCACTTTTCAGCTCAAACGAACTATATCTTTAACGAAGCTCACAAGTTTCTCATCTTAACTGACAAGCATTGGATGTTAGATGGTCAGTGCTTTGTATCAGTTTCAGAAGCAGATTTGGACTACATATGGTCCATATGTGTAGGGAACACCGTTCTTTTGTTCCGGGGACACTCAGATTTCCTGCTGTATTAGAGACTCTACAAAGCAAGAGTGTGCTTCTCGCTCTAAAGCAGAGTGTGATCCATGGATGAGAACTATGCTGTGTGTTTCCCTTCAGAAATGGACTTAAATCCCAGACTCTGTGTCTTACTACAAGCAAGACTTCGTTTCAGGTAAGGGCAGTCACATTTCTGCTCAAAGAACTACATCATTCACAAAGCTCACACGTTTCTCATCTTAACTGACAAGCATTGGATGTTAGAGGACCAGGGCATTCTATCAGTTTCAGAAGAAGATTTGGACTACATATAGTCCGTATGTGTAGGAAACACCGTTCTTTTGTTCTGGGCACACTCAGATTTCCTGCTATCTTAGAGACTCTAGAAAGCAAGAGTGTGCTTCTTGCTCTAAAGCAGAGTGTGATCCATTGATGAGAACTATGCTGTATGTTTCCCTTCAGAAATGGAGTTAAATCCCAGACTCTGTGTCTTCCTACAGGCAAGACTTCGTTTCAGGTAAGGGCAGTCACTTTTCAGCTCAAACGAACTACATCGTTCACTGAGCTCACACATTTCTCATCTTAACAGACAAGCATTGGATGTTAGAGGACCAGTGCTTTGTATCAGTTTCAGAAGAAGAGTTGGACTAGATATTGTCCGTATGTGTAGGAAACACCGTTCTTTTGTTCTCAGCACACTCATGTTTCCTGCTGTCTTAGAGACTCTAGAAAGCAAGAGCGTGCTTCTTGTTCTAAAGCAGAGTGTCATCAATGGATGAGACAATGCTGTGTGTTTCACTTCAGAAATGGAGTTAAATCCCAGGCTCTGAGTCTCCCTACAAGCAAGACTTCGTTTCAGGTAAGGGCAGTCACTTTTCAGCTCAAACGAACTATATCTTTAACGAAGCTCACAAGTTTCTCATCTTAACTGACAAGCATTGGATGTTAGATGGTCAGTGCTTTGTATCAGTTTCAGAAGCAGATTTGGACATCATATGGTCCATATGTGTAGGAAACACCGTTCTTTTGTTCCGGGCACACTCAGATTTCCTGCTGTATTAGAGACTCTACAAAGCAAGAGTGTGCTTCTCACTCTAAAGCAGAGTGTGATCCATGGATGAGAACTATGCTGTGTGTTTCCCTTCAGAAATGGACTTAAATCCCAGACTCTGTGTCTTCCTACAGGCAAGACTTCGTTTCGGGTAAGGGCAGTCACTTTTCAGCTCAAACGAACTACATCATTCACTGAGCTCACACAATTCTCATCTTAACAGACAAGCATTGGATGTTAGAGGAACAGTGCTTTGTATCAGTTTCAGAAGCAGAGTTGTTCTAGATATTGTCCATATGTGTAGGAAACACCGTTCTTTTGTTCTCAGCACACTCATGTTTCCTGATGTCTTAGAGACTCTAGAAAGCAAGAGCGTGCTTCTTGTTCTAAAGCAGAGTGTCATCAATGGATGAGACAATGCTGTGTGTTTCACTTCAGAAATGGAGTTAAATCCCAGGCTCTGTGTCTTCCTACAAGCAAGACTTCGTTTCAGGTAAGGGCAGTCACTTTTCTGCTCAAAGGAACTACATCGTTCACGAAGCTCACACGTTTCTCATCTTAACTGACAAGCATTGGATGTTAGAGGTCCAGTGCATTGTATCAGTTTCAGAAGAAGATTTGGACTACATATAGTCCGTATGTGTAGGAAACACCATTCTTTTGTTCTGGGCACACTCAGATTTCCTGCTGTATTAGAGAATCTAGAAAGCAAGAGCGTGCTTCTTGCTCTAAAGCAGAGTGTGATCCATGGATGAGAACTATGCTGTGTGTTTCCCTTCAGAAATGGAGTTAAATCCCAGGCTCTGTGTCTTCCTACAAGCAAGACTTCGTTTCAGGTAAGGGCAGTCACTTTTCAGCTCAAACGAACTACATTGTTCACGAAGCTCACACGTTTCTCATCTTAACAGACAAGCATTGGATTTTAGAGGACCAGTGCTTTGTATCAGTTTCAGATGCAGAGTTGGACTATATAATGTCCGTAATTGTAGGAAACACCGTTCTTTTGTTCTCAGCACACTCATGTTTCCTGCTGTCTTAGAGACTCTAGAAAGCAAGAGCGTGCCTCTTGTTCTAAAGCAGAGTGTGATCAATGGATGATTACACTTCTGTGTCTTTTACTTCAGAAATGGAGTTAAATCCCAGGCTCTGAGTCTTCCTACAAGCAAGACTTCAATTCAGGTAAGGGCAGTCACTTTTCTGCTCAAACGAAATACATCGTTCACACAGCTCACACGTTTCTCATCTTAACTGACAAGCATTGGATGTTAGATGGTCAGTGCATTGTATCAGTTTCAGAAGCAGATTTGGACTACATATGGTCCATATGTGTAGGAAACACCGTTCTTTTGTTCCGGGCACACTCAGATTTCCTGCTGTATTAGAGACTCTACAAAGCAAGAGTGTGCTTCTCACTCTAAAGCAGAGTGTGATCCATGGATGAGAACTATGCTGTGTGTTTCCCTTCAGAAATGGACTTAAATCCCAGACTCTGTGTCTTCCTACAGGCAAGACTTCGTTTCGGGTAAGGGCAGTCACTTTTCAGCTCAAACGAACTACATCATTCACTGAGCTCACACAATTCTCATCTTAACAGACAAGCATTGGATGTTAGAGGAACAGTGCTTTGTATCAGTTTCAGAAGCAGAGTTGGACTAGATATTGTCCATATGTGTAGGAAACACCGTTCTTTTGTTCTCAGCACACTCATGTTTCCTGATGTCTTAGAGACTCTAGAAAGCAAGAGCGTGCTTCTTGTTCTAAAGCAGAGTGTCATCAATGGATGAGACAATGCTGTGTGTTTCACTTCAGAAATGGAGTTAAATCCCAGGCTCTGTGTCTTCCTACAAGCAAGACTTCGTTTCAGGTAAGGGCAGTCACTTTTCTGCTCAAAGGAACTACATCGTTCACGAAGCTCACACGTTTCTCATCTTAACTGACAAGCATTGGATGTTAGAGGTCCAGTGCATTGTATCAGTTTCAGAAGAAGATTTGGACTACATATAGTCCGTATGTGTAGGAAACACCATTCTTTTGTTCTGGGCACACTCAGATTTCCTGCTGTATTAGAGAATCTAGAAAGCAAGAGCGTGCTTCTTGCTCTAAAGCAGAGTGTGATCCATGGATGAGAACTATGCTGTGTGTTTCCCTTCAGAAATGGAGTTAAATCCCAGGCTCTGTGTCTTCCTACAAGCAAGACTTCGTTTCAGGTAAGGGCAGTCACTTTTCAGCTCAAACGAACTACATTGTTCACGAAGCTCACACGTTTCTCATCTTAACAGACAAGCATTGGATTTTAGAGGACCAGTGCTTTGTATCAGTTTCAGATGCAGAGTTGGACTATATAATGTCCGTAATTGTAGGAAACACCGTTCTTTTGTTCTCAGCACACTCATGTTTCCTGCTGTCTTAGAGACTCTAGAAAGCAAGAGCGTGCCTCTTGTTCTAAAGCAGAGTGTGATCAATGGATGATTACACTGCTGTGTCTTTTACTTCAGAAATGGAGTTAAATCCCAGGCTCTGAGTCTTCCTACAAGCAAGACTTCAATTCAGGTAAGGGCAGTCACTTTTCTGCTCAAACGAAATACATCGTTCACACAGCTCACACGTTTCTCATCTTAACTGACAAGCATTGGATGTTAGATGGTCAGTGCATTGTATCAGTTTCAGAAGCAGATTTGGACTACATATGGTCCATATGTGTAGGAAACACCGTTCTTTTGTTCCGGGCACACTCAGATTTCCTGCTGTATTAGAGACTCTACAAAGCAAGAGTGTGCTTCTCGCTCTAAAGCAGAGTGTGATCCATGGATGAGAACTATGCTGTGTGTTTCCCTTCAGAAATGGACTTAAATCCCAGACTCTGTGTCTTACTACAAGCAAGACTTCGTTTCAGGTAAGGGCAGTCACATTACTGCTCAAAAGAACTACATCATTCACAAACCTCACACGTTTCTCATCTTAACTGACAAGCATTGGATGTTAGAGGACCAGTGCATTCTATCAGTTTCAGAAGAAGATTTGGACTACATATAGTCCGTATGTGTAGGAAACACCGTTCTTTTGTTCTGGGCACACTCAGATTTCCTGCTATCTTAGAGACTCTAGAAAGCAAGAGTGTGCTTCTTGCTCTAAAGCAGAGTGTGATCCATTGATGAGAACTATGCTGTATGTTTCCCTTCAGAAATGGAGTTAAATCCCAGACTCTGTGTCTTCCTACAGGCAAGACTTCGTTTCAGGTAAGGGCAGTCACTTTTCAGCTGAAACGAACTACATCGTTCACTGAGCTCACACATTTCTCATCTTAACAGACAAGCATTGCATGTTAGAGGACCAGTGCTTTGTATCAGTTTCAGAAGAAGAGTTGGACTAGATATTGTCCGTATGTGTAGGAAACACAATTCTTTTGTTCTCAGCACACTCACGTTTCCTGCTGTCTTAGAGACTCTAGAAAGCAAGAGCGTGCTTCTTGTTCTAAAGCAGAGTGTCATCAATGGATGAGACAATGCTGTGTGTTTCACTTAAGAAATGGAGTTAAATCCCAGGCTCTGAGTCTCCCTACAAGCAAGACTTCAATTCAGGTAAGGGCAGTCACTTTTCTGCTCAAACGAAATACATCGTTCACAAAGCTCACACGTTTCTCATCTTAACTGACAAGCATTGGATGTTAGATGGTCAGTGCTTTGTATCAGTTTCAGAAGCAGATTTGGACTACATATGGTCCATATGTGTAGGAAACACCGTTCTTTTGTTCCGGGCACACTCAGATTTCCTGCTGTATTAGAGACTCTACAAAGCAAGAGTGTGCTTCTCGCTCTAAAGCAGAGTGTGATCCATGGATGAGAACTATGCTGTGTGTTTCCCTTCAGAAATGGACTTAAATCCCAGACTCTGTGTCTTACTACAAGCAAGACTTCGTTTCAGGTAAGGGCAGTCACATTTCTGCTCAAAAGAACTACATCATTCACAAAGCTCACACGTTTCTCATCTTAACTGACAAGCATTGGATCTTAGAGGACCAGTGCATTCTATCAGTTTCAGAAGAAGATTTGGACTACATATAGTCCGTATGTGTAGGAAACACCGTTCTTTTGTTCTGGGCACACTCAGATTTCCTGCTATCTTAGAGACTCTAGAAAGCAAGAGTGTGCTTCTTGCTCTAAAGCAGAGTGTGATCCATTGATGAGAACTATGCTGTATGTTTCCCTTCAGAAATGGAGTTAAATCCCAGACTCTGTGTATTCCTACAGGCAAGACTTCGTTTCAGGTAAGGGCAGTCACTTTTCAGCTCAAACGAACTACATCGTTCACTGAGCTCACACATTTCTCATCTTAACAGACAAGCATTGGATGTTAGAGGACCAGTGCTTTGTATCAGTTTCAGAAGAAGAGTTGGACTAGATATTGTCCGTATGTGTAGGAAACACCGTTCTTTTGTTCTCAGCACACTCACGTTTCCTGCTGTCTTAGAGACTCTAGAAAGCAAGGGCGTGCTTCTTGCTCTAAAGCAGAGTGTCATCAATGGATGAGACAATGCTGTGTGTTTCACTTCAGAAATGGAGTTAAATCCCAGGCTCTGAGTCTCCCTACAAGCAAGACTTCGTTTCAGGTAAGGGCAGTCACTTTTCAGCTCAAACGAACTACATCATTCACTGAGCTCACACAATTCTCATCTTAACAGACAAGCATTGGATGTTAGAGGACCAGTGCTTTGTATCAGTTTCAGAAGCAGATTTGGACTACATATGGTCCATATGTGTAGGAAACACCGTTCTTTTGTTCCGGGCACACTCAGATTTCCTGCTGTATTAGAGACTCTACAAAGCAAGAGTGTGCTTCTCGCTCTAAAGCAGAGTGTGATCCATGGATGAGAACTATGCTGTGTGTTTCCCTTCAGAAATGGAGTTAAATCCCAGGCTCTGTGTCTTCCTACAAGCAAGACTTCGTTTCAGGTAAGGGCAGTCACTTTTCAGCTCAAACGAACTACATTGTTCACGAAGCTCACACGTTTCTCATCTTAACAGACAAGCATTGGATTTTAGAGGACCAGTGCTTTGTATCAGTTTCAGATGCAGAGTTGGACTATATAATGTCCGTAATTGTAGGAAACACCGTTCTTTTGTTCTCAGCACACTCACGTTTCCTGCTGTCTTAGAGACTCTAGAAAGCAAGAGCATGCTTATTGTTCTAAAGCAGAGTGTCATCAATTGATGAGACAATGCTGTGTGTTTCACTTCAGAAATGGAGTTAAATCCCAGGCTCTGAGTCTCCCTACAAGCAAGACTTCGTTTCAGGTAAGGGCAGTCACTTTTCAGCTCAAACGAACTATATCTTTAACGAAGCTCACAAGTTTCTCATCTTAACTGACAAGCATTGGATGTTAGATGGTCAGTGCTTTGTATCAGTTTCAGAAGCAGATTTGGACTACATATGGTCCATATGTGTAGGGAACACCGTTCTTTTGTTCCGGGCACACTCATATTTCCTGCTGTATTAGAGACTCTACAAAGCAAGAGTGTGCTTCTCGCTCTAAAGCAGAGTGTGATCCATGGATGAGAACTATGCTGTGTGTTTCCCTTCAGAAATGGACTTAAATCCCAGACTCTGTGTCTTACTACAAGCAAGACTTCGTTTCAGGTAAGGGCAGTCACATTTCTGCTCAAAGAACTACATCATTCACAAAGCTCACACGTTTCTCATCTTAACTGACAAGCATTGGATGTTAGAGGACCAGGGCATTCTATCAGTTTCAGAAGAAGATTTGGACTACATATAGTCCGTATGTGTAGGAAACACCGTTCTTTTGTTCTGGGCACACTCAGATTTCCTGCTATCTTAGAGACTCTAGAAAGCAAGAGTGTGCTTCTTGCTCTAAAGCAGAGTGTGATCCATTGATGAGAACTATGCTGTATGTTTCCCTTCAGAAATGGAGTTAAATCCCAGACTCTGTGTATTCCTACAGGCAAGACTTCGTTTCGGGTAAGGGCAGTCACTTTTCAGCTCAAACGAACTACATCGTTCACTGAGCTCACACATTTCTCATCTTAACAGACAAGCATTGCATGTTAGAGGACCAGTGCTTTGTATCAGTTTCAGAAGAAGAGTTGGACTAGATATTGTCCGTATGTGTAGGAAACACCGTTCTTTTGTTCTCAGCACACTCACGTTTCCTGCTGTCTTAGAGACTCTAGAAAGCAAGAGCGTGCTTCTTGTTCTAAAGCAGAGTGTCATCAATGGATGAGACAATGCTGTGTGTTTCACTTAAGAAATGGAGTTAAATCCCAGGCTCTGAGTCTCCCTACAAGCAAGACTTCAATTCAGGTAAGGGCAGTCACTTTTCTGCTCAAACGAAATACATCGTTCACGAAGCTCACACGTTTCTCATCTTAACTGACAAGCATTGGATGTTAGATGGTCAGTGCTTTGTATCAGTTTCAGAAGCAGATTTGGACTACATATGGTCCGTATGTGTAGGAAACACCGTTCTTTTGTTCCGGGCACACTCAGATTTCCTGCTGTATTAGAGACTCTACAAAGCAAGAGTGTGCTTCTCGCTCTAAAGCAGAGTGTGATCCATGGATGAGAACTATGCTGTGTGTTTCCCTTCAGAAATGGACTTAAATCCCAGACTCTGTGTCTTACTACAAGCAAGACTTCGTTTCAGGTAAGGGCAGTCACATTTCTGCTCAAAAGAACTACATCATTCACAAAGCTCACACGTTTCTCATCTTAACTGACAAGCATTGGATGTTAGAGGACCAGTGCATTCTATCAGTTTCAGAAGAAGATTTGGACTACATATAGTCCGTATGTGTAGGAAACACCGTTCTTTTGTTCTGGGCACACTCAGATTTCCTGCTATCTTAGAGACTCTAGAAAGCAAGAGTGTGCTTCTTGCTCTAAAGCAGAGTGTGATCCATTGATGAGAACTATGCTGTATGTTTCCCTTCAGAAATGGAGTTAAATCCCAGACTCTGTGTATTCCTACAGGCAAGACTTCGTTTCAGGTAAGGGCAGTCACTTTTCAGCTCAAACGAACTACATCGTTCACTGAGCTCACACATTTCTCATCTTAACAGACAAGCATTGGATGTTAGAGGACCAGTGCTTTGTATCAGTTTCAGAAGAAGAGTTGGACTAGATATTGTCCGTATGTGTAGGAAACACCGTTCTTTTGTTCTCAGCACACTCATGTTTCCTGCTGTCTTAGAGACTCTAGAAAGCAAGGGCGTGCTTCTTGTTCTAAAGCAGAGTGTCATCAATGGATGAGACAATGCTGTGTGTTTCACTTCAGAAATGGAGTTAAATCCCAGGCTCTGAGTCTCCCTACAAGCAAGACTTCGTTTCAGGTAAGGGCAGTCACTTTTCAGCTCAAACGAACTATATCTTTAACGAAGCTCACAAGTTTCTCATCTTAACTGACAAGCATTGGATGTTAGATGGTCAGTGCTTTGTATCAGTTTCAGAAGCAGATTTGGACTACATATGGTCCATATGTGTAGGAAACACCGTTCTTTTGTTCCGGGCACACTCAGATTTCCTGCTGTATTAGAGACTCTACAAAGCAAGAGTGTGCTTCTCGCTCTAAAGCAGAGTGTGATCCATGGATGAGAACTATGCTGTGTGTTTCCCTTCAGAAATGGAGTTAAATCCCAGGCTCTGTGTCTTCCTACAAGCAAGACTTCGTTTCAGGTAAGGGCAGTCACTTTTCAGCTCAAACGAACTACATTGTTCACGAAGCTCACACGTTTCTCATCTTAACAGACAAGCATTGGATTTTAGAGGACCAGTGCTTTGTATCAGTTTCAGATGCAGAGTTGGACTATATAATGTCCGTAATTGTAGGAAACACCGTTCTTTTGTTCTCAGCACACTCACGTTTCCTGCTGTCTTAGAGACTCTAGAAAGCAAGAGCGTGCCTCTTGTTCTAAAGCAGAGTGTGATCAATGGATGATTACACTGCTGTGTCTTTTACTTCAGAAATGGAGTTAAATCCCAGGCTCTGAGTCTTCCTACAAGTAAGACTTCAATTCAGGTAAGGGCAGTCACTTTTCTGCTCAAACGAAATACATCGTTCACACAGCTCACACGTTTCTCATCTTAACTGACAAGCATTGGATGTTAGATGGTCAGTGCATTGTATCAGTTTCAGAAGCAGATTTGGACTACATATGGTCCATATGTGTAGGAAACACCGTTCTTTTGTTCCGGGCACACTCAGATTTCCTGCTGTATTAGAGACTCTACAAAGCAAGAGTGTGCTTCTCGCTCTAAAGCAGAGTGTGATCCATGGATGAGAACTATGCTGTGTGTTTCCCTTCAGAAATGGACTTAAATCCCAGACTCTGTGTCTTACTACAAGCAAGACTTCGTTTCAGGTAAGGGCAGTCACATTACTGCTCAAAAGAACTACATCATTCACAAACCTCACACGTTTCTCATCTTAACTGACAAGCATTGGGTGTTAGAGGACCAGTGCATTCTATCAGTTTCAGAAGAAGATTTGGACTACATAGAGTCCGTATGTGTAGGAAACACCGTTCTTTTGTTCTGGGCACACTCAGATTTCCTGCTATCTTAGAGACTCTAGAAAGCAAGAGTGTGCTTCTTGCTCTAAAGCAGAGTGTGATCCATTGATGAGAACTATGCTGTATGTTTCCCTTCAGAAATGGAGTTAAATCCCAGAATCTGTGTCTTCCTACAGGCAAGACTTCGTTTCAGGTAAGGGCAGTCACTTTTCAGCTGAAAAGAACTACATCGTTCACTGAGCTCACACATTTCTCATCTTAACAGACAAGCATTGGATGTTAGAGGACCAGTGCTTTGTATCAGTTTCAGAAGAAGAGTTGGACTAGATATTGTCCGTATGTGTAGGAAACACCGTTCTTTTGTTCTCAGCACACTCATGTTTCCTGCTGTCTTAGAGACTCTAGAAAGCAAGGGCGTGCTTCTTGTTCTAAAGCAGAGTGTCATCAATGGATGAGACAATGCTGTGTGTTTCACTTCAGAAATGGAGTTAAATCCCAGGCTCTGAGTCTCCCTACAAGCAAGACTTCGTTTCAGGTAAGGGCAGTCACTTTTCAGCTCAAACGAACTATATCTTTAACGAAGCTCACAAGTTTCTCATCTTAACTGACAAGCATTGGATGTTAGATGGTCAGTGCTTTGTATCAGTTTCAGAAGCAGATTTGGACTACATATGGTCCATATGTGTAGGAAACACCGTTCTTTTGTTCCGGGCACACTCAGATTTCCTGCTGTATTAGAGACTCTACAAAGCAAGAGTGTGCTTCTCGCTCTAAAGCAGAGTGTGATCCATGGATGAGAACTATGCTGTGTGTTTCCCTTCAGAAATGTACTTAAATCCCAGACTCTGTGTCTTACTACAAGCAAGACTTCATTTCAGGTAAGGGCAGTCACGTTTCTGCTCAAATGAACTACATCATTCACAAAGCTCACACGTTTCTCATCTTAACTGACAAGCGTTGGATGTTAGAGGACCAGTGCATTCTATCAGTTTCAGAAGAATGTTTGGACTACATATAGTCCGTATGTGTAGGAAACACCGTTCTTTTGTTCTGGGCACACTCAGATTTCCTGCTATTTTAGAGACTCTAGAAAGCAAGAGTGTGCTTCTTGCTCTAAAGCAGAGTGTGATCCATTGATGAGAACTATGCTGTATGTTTCCCTTCAGAAATGGAGTTAAATCCCAGACTCTGTGTCTTCCTACAGGCAAGACTTCGTTTCAGGTAAGGGCAGTCACTTTTCAGCTCAAACGAACTACATCATTCACTGAGCTCACACAATTCTCATCTTAACAGACAAGCATTGGATGTTAGAGGACCAGTGCATTGTATCAGTTTCAGAAGCAGAGTTGGACTAGATATTGTCCATATGTGTAGGAAACACCGTTCTTTTGTTCTCAGCACACTCATGTTTCCTGATGTCTTATAGACTCTAGAAAGCAAGAGCGTGCTTCTTGTTCTAAAGCAGAGTGTCATCAATGGATGAGACAATGCTGTGTGTTTCACTTCAGAAATGGAGTTAAATCCCAGGCTCTGAGTCTCCCTACAAGCAAGACTTCGTTTCAGGTAAGGGCAGTCACTTTTCTGCTCAAAGGAACTACATCGTTCACGAAGCTCACACGTTTCTCATCTTAACTGACAAGCATTGGATGTTAGAGGTCCAGTGCATTGTATCAGTTTCAGAAGAAGATTTGGACTACATATAGTCCGTATGTGTAGGAAACACCATTCTTTTGTTCTGGGCACACTCAGATTTCCTGCTGTATTAGAGAATCTAGAAAGCAAGAGCGTGCTTCTTGCTCTAAAGCAGAGTGTGATCCATGGATGAGAACTATGCTGTGTGTTTCCCTTCAGAAATGGAGTTAAATCCCAGGCTCTGTGTCTTCCTACAAGCAAGACTTCGTTTCAGGTAAGGGCAGTCACTTTTCAGCTCAAACGAACTACATTGTTCACGAAGCTCACACGTTTCTCATCTTAACAGACAAGCATTGGATTTTAGAGGACCAGTGCTTTGTATCAGTTTCAGATGCAGAGTTGGACTATATAATGTCCGTAATTGTAGGAAACACCGTTCTTTTGTTCTCAGCACACTCACGTTTCCTGCTGTCTTAGAGACTCTAGAAAGCAAGAGCGTGCCTCTTGTTCTAAAGCAGAGTGTGATCAATGGATGATTACACTGCTGTGTCTTTTACTTCAGAAATGGAGTTAAATCCCAGGCTCTGAGTCTTCCTACAAGCAAGACTTCAATTCAGGTAAGGGCAGTCACTTTTCTGCTCAAACGAAATACATCGTTCACACAGCTCACACGTTTCTCATCTTAATTGACAAGCATTGGATGTTAGATGGTCAGTGCTTTGTATCAGTTTCAGAAGCAGATTTGGACTACATATGGTCCATATGTGTAGGAAACACCGTTCTTTTGTTCCGGGCACACTCAGATTTCCTGCTGTATTAGAGACTCTACAAAGCAAGAGTGTGCTTCTCGCTCTAAAGCAGAGTGTGATCCATGGATGAGAACTATGCTGTGTGTTTCCCTTCAGAAATGGACTTAAATCCCAGACTCTGTGTCTTACTACAAGCAAGACTTCATTTCAGGTAAGGGCAGTCACGTTTCTGCTCAAATGAACTACATCATGCACAAATCTCACACGTTTCTCATCTTAACTGACAAGCATTGGATGTTAGAGGACCAGTGCATTCTATCAGTTTCAGAAGAAGAGTTGGACTAGATATTGTCCGTATGTGTAGGAAACACCGTTC
This sequence comes from Onychomys leucogaster, assembly GCA_949786385.1. Classification (NCBI taxonomy): domain Eukaryota; kingdom Metazoa; phylum Chordata; class Mammalia; order Rodentia; family Cricetidae; genus Onychomys; species Onychomys leucogaster. The sequence continues at coordinate 917,973 of CATKUP010000018.1, read as the reverse complement.
TTTTGTTCTCAGCACACTCACGTTTCCTGCTGTCTTAGAGACTCTAGAAAGCAAGAGCGTGCTTCTTGTTCTAAAGCAGAGTGTCATCAATGGATGAGACAATGCTGTGTGTTTCACTTCAGAAATGGAGTTAAATCCCAGGCTCTGAGTCTTCCTACAAGGAAGACTTCAATTCAGGTAAGGGCAGTCACTTTTCTGCTCAAACGAACTACACCGTTCACGAAGCTCACACGTTTCTCATCTTAACTGACAAGCATTGGATGTTAGATGGTCAGTGTTTTGTATCAGTTTCAGAAGCAGATTTGGACTACATATGGTAAATATGTGTAGGAAACACCCTTCTTTTGTTCTGGGCACACTCAGATTTCCTGCTGTATTAGAGAATCTAGAAAGCAAGAGTGTGCTTCTCGCTCTAAAGCAGAGTGTGATCCATGGATGAGAACTATGCTGTGTGTTTCTCTTCAGAAATGGACTTAAATCCAGGGCTCTGTGTCTTACTACAAGCAAGACTTCGTTTCAGGTAAGGGCAGTCACTTTTCAGCTCAAACGAACTACATTGTTCACTAAGCTCACACGTTTCTCATCTTATCTGACAAGCATTGGATGTTAGAGGACCAGTGCTTTGTATCAGTTTCAGAAGCAGAGTTGGACTAGATATGGTCCGTATGTGTAGGAAACACCTTTCTTTTCTTCTCAGCACACTCATGTTTCCTGCTGTCTTAGAGACTCTAGAAAGCAATAGCGTGCTTCTTGTTCTAAAGCAGAGTGTGATCCATGGATGAGAACTGTGCTGTGTGTTTCCCTTCAGAAATGGACTTAAATCCTAGGCTCTGTGCCTTACTACAAGCAAGACTTCGTTTCAGGTAAGGGCAGTCTCTTTTCTGCTCAAATGAACTACATCGTTCACAAAGCTCACACGTTTCTCATCTTATCTGACAAGCATTGGATGTTAGAGGACCAGTGCTTTGTATCAGTTTCAGAAGAGTTGGACTAGATATGGTCCGTATGTGTAGGAAACACCGTTCTTTTGTTTTCAGCACACTCACGTTTCCTGCTGTCTTATAGAACCTAGAAAGCAAGAGCGTGCTTCTCGCTCTAAAGCAGAGTGTGATCCATGGATGAGAACTATGCTGTGTGTTTCACTTCAGAAATGGAGTTAAATCCCAGGCTCTGTGTCTTCCTACAAGCAAGACTTCGTTTCAGGTAAGGGCAGTCACATTTCAGCTCAAACGAACTACATCGTTCACTGAGCTCACACATTTCTCATCTTAACAGACAAGCATTGGATGTTAGAGGACTAGTGCATTGTATCAGTTTCAGAAGAAGATTTGGACTACATATAGTCCGTATGTGTAGGAAACACCGTTCTTTTTTCTGGGCACAATCAGATTTCCTGCTCTATTAGAGACTCCAGAAAGCAGGAGCGTGCTTCTTGCTCTAAAGCAGAGTGTGATCCATTGATGAGAACTATGCTGTATGTTTCCCTTCAGAAATGGAGTTAAATCCCAGACTCTATGTCTTCCTACAGGCAAGACTTCATTTCAGGTAAGGGCAGTCACTTTTCAGCTCAAACGAACTACATTGTTCACGAAGCTCAAACGTTTCTCATCTTAACTGACAAGCATTGGATGTTAGAGGACCAGTGCTTTGTATCACTTTCAGAAGCAGAGTTGGACTAGATATGGTCCGTATGTGTAGGAAACACCATTCTTTTGTTCTCAGCACACTCACGTTTCCTGCTGTTTTAGAGACTCTAGAAAGCAATAGCGTGCTTCTTGTTCTAAAGCAGAGTGTCATCCATGGATGAGAACTATTCTGTGTGTTTCCCTTCAGAAATGGAGTTAAATCCCAGGATCTGAGTCTTCCTACAAGCAAGACTTCAATTCAGTTAAGGGCAGTCACTTTTCTGCTCAAACTAACTACATCATTCACGAAGCTCACACATTTCTCATCTTAACTGACAAGCATTGGATGTTAGACGGTCAGTGCTTTGTATCAGTTTCAGAAGCAGATGTGGACTACATATGTTCCATATGTGTAGGAAACACCGTTCTTTTGTTCTGGGCACACTCAGATTTCCTGCTGTATTTGAGACTCTAGAAAGCTAGAGTGTGCTTCTCGCTCTAAAGCAGAGTGTGATCCATGGATGAGAACTGTGCTGTGTGTTTCCCTTCAGAAATGGACTTAAATCCTACGCTCTGTGTCTTACTACAAGCAAGACTTCGTTTCAGGTAAGGGCAGTCTCTTTTCTGCTCAAACGAACTACATCGTTCACAAAGCTCACACGTTTCTCATCTTATCTGACAAGCATTGGATGTTAGAGGACCAGTGCTTTGTATCAGTTTCAGAAGAAGAGTTGGACTAGATATGGTCCATATGTGTAGGAAACACCGTTCTTTTGTTCTCAGCACACTCACGTTTCCTGCTGTCTTATAGACTCTAGAAAGCAAGAGCGTGCTTCTCGCTCTAAAGCAGACTGTGATCCATGGATGAGAACTATGCTGTGTGTTTGCCTTCAGAAATGGAGTTAAATCCCAGGCTCTGAGTCTTCCTAGAAGCAAGACTTCGTTTCAGGTAAGGGCAGTCACTTTTCTGCTCAAACGAACTACATCGTTCACTGAGCTCACACGTTTCTCATCTTAACTGACTAGCATTGGATGTTAGAGGGACATTGCTTTGTATCAGTTTCAGAAGCAGATTTGGACTAGATATGTTCCATATGTGCAGGAAACACTGTTCTTTTGTTCTGGGCACACTCAGATTTCCTGCTGTCTTAGAGACTCTAGAAAGCAAGAGTGTGCTTCTCGCTCAAAAGCAGAGTGTGACCCATGGAAGAAAACTATGCTGTGTGTTTCTCTTCAGAAAAGTACTTAAATCCCAGGCTCTATGTCTTCCTACAAGCAAGACTTTGTTTCAGGTAAGGGCAGTCACTTTTCAGCTCAAACGAACTCCATCTTTCACGGAGCTCACATGTTTCTCATCTTAACAGACAAGCATTGGATGTTAGAGGACCAGTGCTTTGTATCAGTTTCAGAAGCAGAGTTGGACTAGATATGGTCCGTATGTGTAGGAAACACCGTTCTTTGATTCTCAGCACACACATGTTTCCTGCTGTCTTAGAGACTTTAGAAAGCAAGAGCGTGCTTCTCGCTCTAAAGCAGAGTGTGATCCATGGATGAGAACTATGCTGTGTGTTTCACTTCAGAAATGGAGTTAAATCCCAGGCTCTGTGTCTTCCTACAAGCAAGACTTCGTTTCAGGTAAGGGCAGTCACTTTTCAGCTCAAACGAACTACATCGTTCACTGAGCTCACACGTCTCTCATCTTAACAGACAAGCATTGGATGTTAGAGGACCAGTGCATTGTATCAGTTTCAATAGAAGATTTGGACTACATATAGTCCGTATTTGTAGGAAACACCGTTCTTTTTTCTGGGCACAATCAGATTTCCTGCTCTATTAGACACTCTAGAAAGCAAGAGCGTGCTTCTTGCTCCAAAGCAGAGTGTGATCCATTGATGAGAACTATGCTGTATGTTTCCCTTCAGAAATGGAGTTAAATCCCAGACTCTGTGTCTTCCTACAGGCAAGACTACATTTCAGGTAAGGGCAGTCACTTTTCAGCTCAAACGAACTACATCGTTCACGAAGCTCACACGTTTCTCATCTTAACAGACAAGCATTGGATTTTAGAGGACCAGTGCTTTGTATCAGTTTCAGATGCAGAGTTGGACTATATAATGTCCGTAAGTGTAGGAAACACCGTTCTTTTGTTCTCAGCACACGCACATTTCCTGTAGTCTTAGAGACTCTGGAAAGCAAGAGCATGCTTCTTGTTCTAAAGCAGAGTGTCATCAATGGATGATTACACTGCTGTGTGTTTTACTTCAGAAATCTAGTTAAATCCCAGGCTCTGAGTCTTCCTACAAGCAAGACTTCAATTCAGGTAAGGGAAGTCACTTTTCTGCTCAAACGACTAAATCGTTCACGAAGCTCACACGTTTCTCATCTTAACTGACAAGCATTGGATTTTAGATGGTCAGTGCTTTGTATCAGTTTCAGAAGCAGATTTGGACTACATATGGTCCATATGTGTAGGAAACACCGTTCTTTTGTTCCGGGCACACTCAGTTTTCCTGCTGTATTAGAGACTCTACAAAGCAAGAGTGTGCTTCTCGCTCTAAAGCAGAGTGTGATCCATGGATGAGAACTATACTGTGTGTTTCCCTTCAGAAATGGAGTTTAATCCCAGGCTCTGTGTCTTCCTACAGGCAAGACTTCGTTTCAGGTAAGGGCAGTCACTTTTCAGCTCAAACGAACTACATCGTTCACTGAGCTCACACGTTTCTCATCTTAACAGACAAGCATTGGATGTTAGACGACCAGTGCTTTGTATCAGTTTCAGAAGCAGAGTTGGACTATATAATGTTCGTATGTGTAGGAAACACCGTTATTTTTTTCTCAGCACACTCACGTTTCCTGCTGTCTTAGAGACTCTAGAAAGCAAGAGCGTGCTTCTTGTTCTAAAGCAGAGTGTGATCAATGGATGATTACACTGCTGTGTGTTTTACTTCAGAAATGGAGTTAAATCCCAGGCTCTGAGTCTTCCTACAAGCAAGACTTAAATTCAGGTAAGGGCTGTCACTTTTCTGCTCAAACTAACTACATCGTTCACGAAGCTCACACATTTCTCATCTTAACTGACAAGCATTGGATGTTAGAGGACCAGTGCATTGTGTCAGTTTCAGAAGAAGATTTGGACTACATATAGTCCGTATGTGTCGTAAACACCGTTCGTTTGTGCTGGGCACACTCAGATTTCCTGCTGTATTAGAGACTTTAGAAAGCTAGAGTGTGCTTCTCGCTCTAAAGCAGAGTGTGATCCATGGATGAGAACTGTGCTGTGTGTTTCCCTTCAGAAATGGACTTAAATCCTAGGCTCTGTGTCTTACTACAAGCAAGACTTCGTTTCAGGTAAGGGCAGTCTCTTTTCTGCTCAAACGAACTACATCGTTCACAAAGCTCACACGTTTCTCATCTTATCTGACAAGCATTGGATGTTAGAGGACCAGTGTTTGTATCAGTTTCAGAAGAAGAGTTGGACTAGATATGGTCCGTATGTGTAGGAAACACCGTTCTTTTGTTCTCAGCACACTAACGTTTCCTGCTGTCTTATAGACTCTAGAAAGCAAGAGCGTGCTTCTCGCTCTAAAGCAGACTGTGATCCATGGATGAGAACTATGCTGTGTGTTTGCCTTCAGAAATGGAGTTAAATCCCAGGCTCTGAGTCTTCCTAGAAGCAAGACTTCGTTTCAGGTAAGGGCAGTCACTTTTCTGCTCAAACGAACTACATCGTTCACTGAGCTCACACGTTTCTCATCTTAACTGACTAGCATTGGATGTTAGAGGGTCATTGCTTTGTATCAGTTTCAGAAGCAGATTTGGACTAGATATGTTCCATATGTGCAGGAAACACCGTTCTTTTGTTCTGGGCACACTCAGATTTCCTGCTGTCTTATAGACTCTAGAAAGCAAGAGTGTGCTTCTCGCTCAAAAGCAGAGTGTGATCCATGGATGAGAACTATGCTGTGTGTTTCCCTTCAGAAATGGACTTAAATCCCAGGCTCTGTGTCTTACTACAAGCAAGACTTCGTTTCAGGTAAGGGCAGTCACTTTTCTGCTCAAATGAACTACATCATTCACGAAGCTCACATGTTTCTCATCTTAATTGACAAGCATTGGATGTTAGAGGACCAGTGCTTTGTAACAGTTTCAGAAGAAGAGTTGGACTAGATATGGTCCATATGTGTAGGAAACACTGTTCTTTTGTTCTGGGCACACTCAGATTTCCTGCTGTCTTAGAGAATCTAGAAAGCAATAGCGTGCTTCTTGTTCTAAAGCAGAGTGTGATGAATGGATGAGACAATGCTGTGTGTTTCACTTCAGAAATGGAGTTAAATCCCAGGCTCTGTGTCTTCCTACAGGCAAGACTTCGTTTCAGGTAAGGGAAGTCACTTTTCAGCTCAAACGAACTACATCGTTCACTGAGCTCACACATTTCTCATCTTAACAGACAAGCATTGGATGTTAGAGGACCAGTGCTTTGTATCAGTTTCAGAAGCAGAGTTGGACTAGATATGGTCCGTATGTGTAGGAAACACCGTTCTTTTCTTCTCAGCACACACATGTTTCGTGCTGTCTTAGAGACTTTAGAAAGCAAGAGCGTGCTTCTCGCTCTAAAGCAGAGTGTGATCCATGGATGAGAACTATGCTGTGTGTTTCACTTCAGAAATGGAGTTAAATCCCAGGCTCTGTGTCTTCCTACAAGCAAGACTTCGTTTCAGGTAAGGGCAGTCACTTTTCAGCTCAAACGAACTACATCGTTCACTGAGCTCACACGTTTCTCATCTTAACAGACAAGCATTGGATGTTAGAGGACCAGTGCATTGTATCAGTTTCAATAGAAGATTTGGACTACATATAGTCCGTATTTGTAGGAAACACCGTTCTTTTTTCTGGGCACAATCAGATTTCCTGCTCTATTAGAGACTCTAGAAAGCAAGAGCGTGCTTCTTGCTCCAAAGCAGAGTGTGATCCATTGATGAGAACTATGCTGTATGTTTCCCTTCAGAAATGGAGTTAAATCCCAGACTCTGTGTCTTCCTACAGGCAAGACTTCATTTCAGGTAAGGGCAGTCACTTTTCAGGTCAAACGAACTACATCGTTCACGAAGCTCACACGTTTCTCATCTTACCAGACAAGCATTGGATTTTAGAGGACCAGTGCTTTGTATCAGTTTCAGGTGCAGAGTTGGACTATATAATGTCCGTAAGTGTAGGAAACACCGTTCTTTTGTTCTCAGCACACGCACATTTCCTGCTGTCTTAGAGACTCTGGAAAGCAAGAGCATGCTTCTTGTTCTAAAGCAGAGTGTCATCAATGGATGATTACACTGCTGTGTGTTTTACTTCAGAAATCTAGTTAAATCCCAGGCTCTGAGTCTTCCTACAAGCAAGACTTCAATTCAGGTAAGGGCAGTCACTTTTCTGCTCAAACGACTAAATCGTTCACGAAGCTCACACGTTTCTCATATTAACTGACAAGCATTGGATTTTAGATGGTCAGTGCTTTGTATCAGTTTCAGAAGCAGATTTGGACTACATATGGTCCATATGTTTAGGAAACACCGTTCTTTTGTTCCGGGCACACTCAGTTTTCCTGCTGTATTAGAGACTCTACAGAGCAAGAGTGTGCTTCTCGCTCTAAAGCAGAGTGTGATCCATGGATGAGAACTATGCTGTGTGTTTCCCTTCAGAAATGGAGTTAAATCCCAGACTCTGTTTCTTCCTACAGGCAAGACTTCGTTTCAGGAAAGGGCAGTCACTTTTCAGCTCAAACGAACTCCATCATTCACTGAGCTCACACATTCCTCATCTTAACAGACAAGCATTGGATGTTAGAGGACCAGTGCTTTGTATCAGTTTCAGAAGCAGAGTTGGACTAGATATTGTCCGTATGTGTAGGAAACACCGTTCTTTTGTTCTCAGCACACTCACGTTTCCTGCTGTCTTAGAGACTCTAGAAAGCAAGAGCGTGATTCTTGTTCTAAAGCAGAGTGTGATCAATGGATGATTACACTGCTGAGTGTTTTACTTCAGAAATGGAGTTAAATCCCAGGCTCTGAGTCTTCCTACAAGCAAGACTTAAATTCAGGTAAGGGCTGTCACTTTTCTGCTCAAACTAACTACATCGTTCACGAAGCTCACACATTTCTCATCTTAACTGACAAGCATTGGATGTTAGACGACCAGTGCTTTGTATCAGTTTCAGAAGCAGATTTGGACTACATATGGTCCATATGTGTAGGAAACACCGTTCTTTTGTTCTGGGCACACTCAGATTTCCTGCTGTATTAGAGAGTCTAGAAAGCTAGAGTGTGCTTCTCGCTCTAAAGCAGAGTGTGATCCATGGATGAGAACTATGCTGTGTGTTTCCCTTCAGAAATGGAGTTAAATCCCAGACTCTGTGTCTTCCTACAGGCAAGACTTCGTTTCAGGTAAGGGCAGTCACTTTTCAGCTCAAACGAACTACATCTTTCACTGAGCTCACACATTTCTCATCTTAAATGACAAGCATTGGATGTTAGAGGACCAGTGCTTTGTATCAGTTTCAGAAGCAGAGTTGGACTAGATATTGTCCGTATGTGTAGGAAACACCGTTCTTTTGTTTTCAGCACACTCACGTTTCCTGCTGTCTTAGAGACTCTAGAAAGCAAGAGCGTGATTCTTGTTCTAAAGCAGAGTGTCATCAATGGATGAGACAATGCTGTGTGTTTTACTTCAGAAATGGAGTTAAATCCCAGGCTCTGAGTCTCCCTACAAGCAAGACTTCATTTCAGGTAAGGGAAGTCACTTTTCTGCTCAAAGGAACTACATCGTTCACGAAGCTCACACGTTTCTCATCTTAACTGACAAGCATTGGATGTTAGAGGACCAGTGCATTGTATCAGTTTCAGAAGAAGATTTGGACTACATATAGTCCGTATGTGTAGGAAACACCGTTCTTTTGTTCTGGGCACAATCAGATTTCCTGCTGTATTAGATACTCTAGAAAGCAAGAGCGTGCTTCTTGCTCTAAAGCAGAGTGTGATCCATGGATGAGAACTAGGCTGTGTGTTTCACTTCAGAAATGGACTTAAATCCCAGGCTCTGTGTCTTACTACAACAAGACTTCGTTTCAGGTAAGGGCAGTCACTTTTCTGCACAAATGAACTACATCATTCACGAAGCTCACACGTTTCTCATCTTAATTGACAAACATTGGATGGTAGAGGACCAGTGCTTTGTATCAGTTTCAGAAGAAGACTAGGACTAGATATTTTCCATATGTGTAGGAAACACCGTTCATTGTTCTGGGCACACTCAGATTTCCTGCTGTATTAGAAATTCTAGAAAGCAAGAGCGTGCTTCTCACTCTAAAGCAGAGTGTGATCCATGGATGAGAACTATGCTGTGTGTTTCCCTTCAGAAATGGAGTTAAATCCCAGGCTCTGTGTCTTACTACAAGCAAGACTTCGTTTCAGGTAAGGGCAGTCACTTTTCAGCTCAAACGAACTACATCATTCCCGAAGCTCACACATTTCTCATCTTAACAGCCAAGCATTGGATTTTAGAAGACCAGTGCTTTGTATCAGTTTCAGAAGCAGAGTTGGACTATATAATGTCCGTATGTGTAGGAAACACCGTTATTTTGTTCTCAGCACACTCACGTTTCCTGCTGTCTTAGAGACTCTAGAAAGCAATAGCGTGCTTCTTGTTCTAAAGCAGAGTGTGATGAATGGATGAGACAATGCTGTGTGTTTCACTTCAGAAATGGACTTAAATCCCAGGCTCTGTGTCTTACTACAAGCAAGACTTCGTTTCAGGTAAGGGCAGTCACTTTTCTGCTCAAATGAACTACATCATTCACGAAGCTCACACGTTACTCATCTTAATTGACAAGCATTGGATGTTAGAGGACCAGTGCTTTGTAACAGTTTCAGAAGAAGAGTTGGACTAGATATGGTCCATATGTGTAGGAAACACTGTTCTTTTGTTCTGGGCACACTCAGATTTCCTGCTGTATTAGAAATTCTAGAAAGCAAGAGCGTGCTTCTCGCTCTAAAGGAGAGTGTGATCCATGGATGAGAACTATGCTGTGTGTTTCCCTTCATAAATGGAGTTAAATCCCAGGCTCTGTGTCTTACTACAAGCAAGACTTGGTTTCAGGTAAGGGCAGTCACTTTTCAGCTCAAAGGAACTACATCGTTCACGAAGCTCACACGTTTCTCATCTTAACAGGCAAGCATTGGATTTTAGAAGACCAGTGCTTTGTATCAGTTTCAGAAGCAGAGTTGGACTATATAATGTTCGTATGTGTAGGAAACACCGTTATTTTTTTCTCAGCACACTCACGTTTCCTGCTGTCTTAGAGACTCTAGAAAGCAAGAGCGTGCTTCTTGTTCTAAAGCAGAGTGTGATCAATGGATGATTACACTGCTGTGTGTTTTACTTCAGAAATGGAGTTAAATCACAGGCTCTGAGTCTTCCTACAAGCAAGATTTAAATTCAGGTAAGGGCAGTCACTTTTCTGCTCAAACGAACTACATCGTTCACTGAGCTCACACGTTTGTCATCTTAACAGACAAGCATTGGATGTTAGAGGACCAGTGCATTGTGTCAGTTTCAGAAGAAGATTTGGACTACATATAGTCCGTATGTGTCGGAAACACTGTTCTTTTGTTCTAGGCACAATCAGATTTCCTGCTCTATTAGAGACTCTAGAAAGCAAGACCGTGCTTCTTGCTCTAAAGCAGAGTGTGATCCATGGATGAGAACTATGCTGTATGTTTCCCTTCAGAAATGGAGTTAAATCCCAGACTCTGTTTCTTCCTACAGGCAAGACTTCGTTTCAGGTAAGGGCAGTCACTTTTCAGCTCAAACGAACTACATCGTTCACTGAGCTCACACATTTCTCATCTTAACAGACAAGCATTGGATGTTAGAGGACCAGTGCTTTGTATCAGTTTCAGAAGCAGAGTTGGACTAGATATTGTCCGTATGTGTAGGAAACACCGTTCTTTTGTTCTCAGCACACTCACGTTTCCTGCTGTCTTAGAGACTCTAGAAAGCAAGAGCGTGATTCTTGTTCTAAAGCAGAGTGTGATCAATGGATGATTACACTGCTGTGTGTTTTACTTCAGAAATGGAGTTAAATCCCAGGCTCTGAGTCTTCCTACATGCAAGACTTAAATTCAGGTAAGGGCTGTCACTTTTCTGCTCAAACTAACTACATCGTTCACGAAGCTCACACATTTCTCATCTTAACTGACAAGCATTGGATGTTAGACGACCAGTGCTTTGTATCAGTTTCAGAAGCAGATTTGGACTACATATGGTCCATATGTGTAGGAAACACCGTTCTTTTGTTCTGGGCACACTCAGATTTCCTGCTGTATTAGAGAGTCTAGAAAGCTAGAGTGTGCTTCTCGCTCTAAAGCAGAGTGTGATCCATGGATGAGAACTATGCTGTATGTTTCCCTTCAGAAATGGAGTTAAATCCCAGACTCTGTGTCTTCCTACAGGCAAGACTTCGTTTCAGGTAAGGGCAGTCACTTTTCAGCTGAAACGAACTACATCTTTCACTGAGCTCACACATTTCTCATCTTAACAGACAAGCATTGGATGTTAGAGGACCAGTGCTTTGTATCAGTTTCAGAAGCAGAGTTGGACTAGATATTGTCCGTATGTGTAGGAAACACCGTTCTTTTTTTCTGGGCACACTCAGATTTACTGCTGTCTTAGAGACTCTAGAAAGCAAGAGCGTGCTTCTTGTTCTAAAGCAGACTGTGATCAATGGATGAGACAATGCTGTGTGTTTCACTTCAGAAATGGAGTTAAATCCCAGGCTCTATGTCTTCCTACAGGCAAGACTTCGTTTCAGGTAAGGGCAGTCACTTTTCAGCTCAAACGAACTACATCATTCACTGAGCTCACACGTTCCTCATCTTAACAGACAAGCATTGGATGTTAGACGACCAGTGCTTTGTATCAGTTTCAGAAGCAGAGTTGGACTAGATATTGTCTGTATGTGTAGAAACACCATTCTTTTGTTCTCAGCACACTCACGTTTCCTGCTGTCTTAGAGACTCTAGAACGCAAGAGCGTGCTTCTTGTTCTAAAGCAGAGTGTCATCAATGGATGAGACAATGCTGTGTGTTTCACTTCAGAAATGGAGTTAAATCCCAGGCTCTGAGTCTCCCTACAAGCAAGACTTCGTTTCAGATAAGGGCAGTCACTTTTCTGCTCAAAGGAACTACATCGTTCACGAAGCTCACACGTTTCTCTTCTTAACTGACAAGCATTGGATGTTAGAGGACCAGTGCATTGTATCAGTTTCAGAAGAAGATTTGGACTACATATAGTCCGTATGTGGAGGAAACACCGTTCTTTTGTTCTGGGCACAATCAGATTTCCTGCTTTATTAGATACTCTAGAAAGCAAGAGCGTGCTTCTTGCTCTAAAGCAGAGTGTGATCCATGGATGAGAAGTATGCTGTGTGTTTCACTTCAGAATTGAACTTAAATCCCAGGCTCTGTGTCTTACTACAAGCAAGACTTCGTTTCAGGTAAGGGCAGTCACTTTTCTGCTCAAATGAACTACATCATTCACGAAGCTCACACGTTTCTCATCTTAATTGACAAGCATTGGATGGTAGAGGTCCAGTGCTTTGTATCAGTTTCAGAAGAAGAGTTGGACTAGATATTTTCCATATGTGTAGGAAACACCGTTCATTGTTCTGGGCACACTCAGATTTCCTGCTGTATTAGAAATTCTAGAAAGCAAGAGCGTGCTTCTCGCTCTAAAGCAGAGTGTGATCCATGGATGAGACCTATGCTGTGTGTTTCCCTTCAGAAATGGAGTTAAATCCCAGGCTCTGTGTCTTCCTACAAGCAAGACTTCGTTTCAGGTAAGGGCAGTCACTTTTCAGCTCAAACGAACTCCATCATTCACTGAGCTCACACATTTCTCATCTTAACAGACAAGCATTGGATGTTAGAGGACCAGTGCTTTGTATCAGTTTCAGAAGCAGAGTTGGACTAGATATGGTCCGTATGTGTAGGAAACACCGTTCTTTTGTTCTCAGCACACTCACGTTTCCTGCTGTCTTAGAGACTCTAGAAAGCAAGAGTGTACGTCTTGTTCTAAAGCAGAGTGTGATCAATGGATGAGACATTGCTGTGTGTTTCACATCAGAATTGGAGTTAAATCCCAGGCTCTGTGTCTTCCTACAAGCAAGACTTCTTTTCAGGTAAGGGCAGTCACTTTTCAGCTCAAACGAACTCCATCATTCACTGAGCTCACACATTTCTCATCTTAACAGACAAGCATTGGATGTTAGAGGACCAGTGCTTTGTATCAGTTTCAGAAGCAGAGTTGGACTAGATATGGTCCGTATGTGTAGGAAACACCGTTCTTTTGTTCTCAGCACACTCACGTTTCCTGCTGTCTTAGAGACTCTAGAAAGCAAGAGCGTGATTCTTGTTCTAAAGCAGAGTGTCATCAATGGATGAGACAATGCTGTGTGTTTTACTTCAGAAATGGAGTTAAATCCCAGGCTCTGAGTCTCCCTACAAGCAAGACTTCATTTCAGGTAAGGGAAGTCACTTTTCTGCTCAAAGGAACTACATCGTTCACGAAGCTCACACGTTTCTCATCTTAACTGACAAGCATTGGATGTTAGAGGACCAGTGCATTGTATCAGTTTCAGAAGAAGATTTGGACTACATATAGTCCGTTTGTGTAGGAAACACCGTTCTTTTGTTCTGGGCACAATCAGATTTCCTGCTGTATTAGATACTCTAGAAAGCAAGAGCGTGCTTCTTGCTCTAAAGCAGAGTGTGATCCATGGATGAGAACTATGCTGTGTGTTTCACTTCAGAAATGGACTTAAATCCCAGGCTCTGTGTCTTACTACAACAAGACTTCGTTTCAGGTAAGGGCAGTCACTTTTCTGCTCAAATGAACTACATCATTCACGAAGCTCACACGTTTCTCATCTTAATTGACAAACATTGGAGGGTAGAGGACCAGTGCTTTGTATCAGTTTCAGAAGAAGAGTTGGACTAGATATTTTCCATATGTGTAGGAAACACCGTTCATTGTTCTGGGCACACTCAGATTTCCTGCTGTATTAGAAATTCTAGAAAGCAAGAGCGTGCTTCTCACTCTAAAGCAGAGTGTGATCCATGGATGAGAACTATGCTGTGTGTTTCCCTTCAGAAATGGAGTTAAATCCCAGGCTCTGTGTCTTACTACAAGCAAGACTTCGTTTCAGGTAAGGGCAGTCACTTTTCTGCTCAAATGAACTACATCGTTCATGAAGCTCACACGTTTCTCATCTTAACTGACAAGCATTGGATGTTAGATGGTCAGTGCTTTGTATCACTTTCAGAAGCAGATTTGGACTACATATGGTCCATATGTGTAGGAAACACCGTTCTTTTTTTCTGGGCACACTCAGATTTACTGCTGTCTTAGAAATTCTAGAAAGCAAGAGCGTGCTTCTCGCTCTAAAGCAGAGTGTGATCCATGGATGAGACCTATGCTGTGTGTTTCCCTTCAGAAATGGAGTTAAATCCCAGGCTCTGTGTCTTCCTACAAGCAAGACTTCATTTCAGGTAAGGGCAGTCACTTTTCAGCTCAAACGAACTCCATCATTCACTGAGCTCACACATTTCTCATCTTAACAGACAAGCATTGGATGTTAGAGGACCAGTGCTTTGTATCAGTTTCAGAAGCAGAGTTGGACTAGATATGGTCCGTATGTGTAGGAAACACCGTTCTTTTGTTCTCAGCACACTCACGTTTCCTGCTGTCTTAGAGACTCTAGAAAGCAAGAGCATACATCTTGTTCTAAAGCAGAGTGTGATCAATGGATGAGACAGTGCTGTGTGTTTCACTCAGAATTGGAGTTAAATTCCAGGCTCTGAGTCTCCCTACAAGCAAGACTTCGTTTCAGGTAAGGGCAGTCACTTTTCTTATTAAAGGAACTACATCATTCACGAAGCTCACACGTTTCTCATCTTAATTGACAAGCATTGGATGGTAGAGGACCAGTGCTTTGTATCAGTTTCAGAAGAAGAGTTGGACGAGATATGGTCCATATGTGTAGGAAACACCGTTCTTTTGTTCTGGGCACACTCAGATTTCCTGCTGTATTAGAGAGTCTAGAAAGCTAGAGTGTGCTTCTCGCTCTAAAGCAGAGTGTGATCCATGGATGAGAACTATGCTGTGTGTTTCCCTTCAGAAATGGACTTAAATCCCAGGCTCTGTGTCTTACTACAAGCAAGACTTCGTTTCAGGTAAGGGCAGTCACTTTTCAGTTCAAAGGAACTACATCATTCACAAAGCTCACACGTTTCTCATCTTAACTGACAAGCACTGGATGTTAGAGGACCAGTGCATTCTATCAGTTTCAGAAGAAGATTTGGACTACATATAGTCCGTATGTGTAGGAAACACCGTTCTTTTGTTCTGGGCACACTCAGATTTCCTGCTGTGTTAGAGACTCTAGAAAGCAAGAGTGTGCTTCTTGCTCTAAAGCAGAGTGTGATCCATGGATGAGAACTATGCTGTGTGCTTCACTTCAGAAATGGAGTTAAATCCCAGGCTCTGAGTCTTCCTACAGGCAAGACTTCGTTTCAGGTAAGGGCAGTCACTTTTCTGCTCAAACGAACTACATCGTTCATGAAGCTCACACGTTTCTCATCTTAACTGACAAGCAATGGATGTTAGATGGTTTGTGATTTGTATCAGTTTCAGAAGCAGATTGGGACTACATATGGTCCATATGTGTAGGAAACACCGTTCTTTTGTTCCGGGCACACTCAGATTTCCTGCTGTATTAGAGACTCTACAAAGCAAGAGTGTGCTTCTCACTCTAAAGCAGAGTGTGATCCATGGATGAGAACTATGCTGTGTGTTTCCCTTCAGAAATGGACTTAAATCCCAGGCTCTGTGTCTTACTACAAGCAAGACTTCGTTTCAGGTAAGGGCAGTCACTTTTCTGCTCAAATGAACTACATCATTCACGAAGCTCACACGTTTCTCATCTTAACAGGCAAGCATTGGATGTTAGAGGACCTGTGCTTTTTATCAGTTTCAGAAGAAGAGTTGGACTAGATAGGGTCTATATGTGTAAGAAACACCGTTCTTTTGTTCTGGGCACACTCAGATTTCCTGCTGTCCTAGAGAATCTAGAAAGCAATAGCGTGCTTCTTGTTCTAAAGCAGAGTGTGATCAATGGATGAGACAATGCTGTGTGTTTCACTTCAGAATTGGAGTTAAATCCCAGGCTCTGTGTCTTCCTACAGGCAAGACTTCATTTCAGGAAAGGGCAGTCACTTTTCAGCTCAAACGAACTACATCGTTCACTGAGCTCACACATTTCTCATCTTAACAGACAAGCATTGGATGTTAGAGGACCAGTGCTTTGTATCAGTTTCAGAAGCAGAGTTGGACTAGATATTGTCTGTATGTGTAGGAAACACCGTTCTTTTGTTCTCAGCACACTCACGTTTCCTGCTGTCTTAGAGACTCTAGAAAGCAAGAGTGTGCTTCTTGTTCTAAAGCAGAGTGTCATCAATGGATGAGACAATGCAGTGTATTTCACTTCAGAAATGGAGTTAAATCCCAGGCTCTGAGTCTTCCTACAAGCAAGACTTAAATTCAGGTAAGGGCAGTCACTTTTCTGCTCAAACGAACTACATCGTTCACGAAGCTCACACGTTTCTCATCTTAACTGACAAGCATTGGATGTTAGAGGGTCAGTGCTTTGTATCAGTTTCAGAAGCAGATTTGGACTACATATGGTCCATATGTGTAGGAAACACCGTTCTTTTGTTCTGGGCACACTCAGATTTCCTGCTGTATTAGGGAGTCTAGAAAGCTAGAGTGTGCTTCTCGCTCTAAAGCAGAGTGTGATCCATGGATGAGAACTATGCTGTGTGTTTCACTTCAGAAATGGAGTTAAATCCCAGGCTCTGTGTCTTCCTACAAGCAAGACTTCATTTCAGGTAAGGGCAGTCACTTTTCAGCTCAAACGAACTACATCGTTCACTGAGCTCACACGTTTCTCATCTTAAAAGACAAGCATTGGATGTTAGAGGACCAGTGCATTGTATCAGTTTCAATAGAAGATTTGGACTACATATAGTCCGTATTTGTAGGAAACACCGTTCTATTTTCTGGGCACAATCAGATTTCCTGCTCTATTAGAGACTCTAGAAAGCAAGAGCGTGCTTCTTGCTCCAAAGCAGAGTGTGATCCATTGATGAGAACTATGCTGTATGTTTCCCTTCAGAAATGGAGTTAAATCCCAGACTCTGTGTCTTCCTACAGGCAAGACTTCATTTCAGGTAAGGGCAGTCACTTTTCAGCTCAAACGAACTACATCGTTCACGAAGCTCACACGTTTCTCATCTTAACAGACAAGCATTGGATTTTAGAGGACCAGTGCTTTGTATCAGTTTCAGATGCAGAGTTGGACTATATAATGTCCGTAAGTGTAGGAAACACCGTTCTTTTGTTCTCAGCACACGCACATTTCCTGTTGTCTTAGAGACTCTGGAAAGCAAGAGCATGCTTCTTGTTCTAAAGCAGAGTGTCATCAATGGATGATTACACTGCTGTGTGTTTTACTTCAGAAATCTAGTTAAATCCCAGGCTCTGAGTCTTCCTACAAGCAAGACTTCAATTCAGGTAAGGGAAGTCACTTTTCTGCTCAAACGACTAAATCGTTCACGAAGCTCACACGTTTCTCATCTTAACTGACAAGCATTGGATTTTAGATGGTCAGTGCTTTGTATCAGTTTCAGAAGCAGATTTGGACTACATATGGTCCATATGTGTAGGAAACACCGTTCTTTTGTTCCGGGCACACTCAGTTTTCCTGCTGTATTAGAGACTCTACAAAGCAAGAGTGTGCTTCTCGCTCTAAAGCAGAGTGTGATCCATGGATGAGAACTATGCTGTGTGTTTCCCTTCAGAAATGGACTTAAATCCCAGGCTCTGTGTCTTACTACAAGCAAGACTTCGTTTCACGTAAGGGCAGTCACTTTTCTGCTCAAATGAACTACATCATTCACGAAGCTCACACGTTTCTCATCTTAATTGACAAGCATTGGATGTTAGAGGACCAGTGCTTTGTTACAGTTTCAGAAGAAGAGTTGGACTAGATATGGTCCATATGTGTAGGAAACACTGTTCTTTTGTTCTGGGCACACTCAGATTTCCTGCTGTCTTAGAGAATCTAGAAAGCAATAGCGTGCTTCTTGTTCTAAAGCAGAGTGTGATGAATGGATGAGACAATGCTGTGTGTTTCACTTCAGAAATGGAGTTAAATCCCAGGCTCTGTGTCTTCCTACAGGCAAGACTTCGTTTCAGGTAAGGGCAGTCACTTTTCAGCTCAAACGAACTACATCGTTCACTGAGCTCACACGTTTCTCATCTTAACAGACAAGCATTGGATGTTAGACGACCAGTGCTTTGTATCAGTTTCAGAAACAGAGTTGGACTAGATATGGTCCGTATGTGTAAGAAACATCGTTCTTTTCTTCTCAGCAAACTCACGTTTCCTGCTGCCTTAGAGACTTTAGAAAGCAAGAGCGTGCTTCTCGCTCTAAAGCAGAGTGTGATCCATGGATGAGAACTATACTGTGTGTTTCCCTTCAGAAATGGAGTTTAATCCCAGGCTCTGTGTCTTCCTACAGGCAAGACTTCGTTTCAGGTAAGGGCAGTCACTTTTCAGCTCAAACGAACTACATCGTTCACTGAGCTCACACGTTTCTCATCTTAACAGACAAGCATTGGATGTTAGACGACCAGTGCTTTGTATCAGTTTCAGAAGCAGAGTTGGACTATATAATGTTCGTATGTGTAGGAAACACCGTTATTTTTTTCTCAGCACACTCACGTTTCCTGCTGTCTTAGAGACTCTAGAAAGCAAGAGCGTGCTTCTTGTTCTAAAGCAGAGTGTGATCAATGGATGATTACACTGCTGTGTGTTTTACTTCAGAAATGGAGTTAAATCCCAGGCTCTGAGTCTTCCTACAAGCAAGACTTAAATTCAGGTAAGGGCAGTCACTTTTCTGCTCAAACGAACTACATCGTTCACTGAGCTCACACGTTTCTCATCTTAAAAGACAAGCATTGGATGTTAGAGGACCAGTGCATTGTGTCAGTTTCAGAAGAAGATTTGGACTACATATAGTCCGTATGTGTCGGAAACACCGTTCTATTGTTCTGGGCACACTCAGATTTCCTGCTGTATTAGAGACTTTAGAAAGCTAGAGTGTGCTTCTCGCTCTAAAGCAGAGTGTGATCCATGGATGAGAACTGTGCTGTGTGTTTCCCTTCAGAAATGGACTTAAATCCTAGGCTCTGCGTCTTACTACAAGCAAGACTTCGTTTCAGGTAAGGGCAGTCTCTTTTCTGCTCAAACGAACTACATCGTTCACAAAGCTCACACGTTTCTCATCTTATCTGACAAGCATTGGATGTTAGAGGACCAGTGCTTTGTATCAGTTTCAGAAGAAGAGTTGGACTAGATATGGTCCGTATGTGTAGGAAACACCGTTCTTTTGTTCTCAGCACACTCACGTTTCCTGCTGTCTTATAGACTCTAGAAAGCAAGAGCGTGCTTCTCGCTCTAAAGCAGACTGTGATCCATGCATGAGAACTATGCTGTGTGTTTGCCTTCAGAAATGGAGTTAAATCCCAGGCTCTGAGTCTTCCTAGAAGCAAGACTTCGTTTCAGGTAAGGGCAGTCACTTTTCTGCTCAAACGAACTACATCGTTCACTGAGCTCACACGTTTCTCATCTTAAAAGACAAGCATTGGATGTTAGAGGACCAGTGCATTGTGTCAGTTTCAGAAGAAGATTTGGACTACATATAGTCCGTATGTGTCGGAAACACCGTTCTTTTGTTCTGGGCACACTCAGATTTCCTGCTGTATTAGAGACTTTAGAAAGCTAGAGTGTGCTTCTCGCTCTAAAGCAGAGTGTGATCCATGGATGAGAACTGTGCTGTGTGTTTCCCTTCAGAAATGGACTTAAATCCTAGGCTCTGTGTCTTACTACAAGCAAGACTTCGTTTCAGGTAAGGGCAGTCTCTTTTCTGCTCAAACGAACTACATCGTTCACAAAGCTCACACGTTTCTCATCTTATCTGACAAGCATTGGATGTTAGAGGACCAGTGCTTTGTATCAGTTTCAGAAGAAGAGTTGGACTAGATATGGTCCGTATGTGTAGGAAACACCGTTCTTTTGTTCTCAGCACACTCACGTTTCCTGCTGTCTTATAGACTCTAGAAAGCAAGAGCGTGCTTCTCGCTCTAAAGCAGACTGTGATCCATGCATGAGAACTATGCTGTGTGTTTGCCTTCAGAAATGGAGTTAAATCCCAGGCTCTGAGTCTTCCTAGAAGCAAGACTTCGTTTCAGGTAAGGGCAGTCACTTTTCTGCTCAAACGAACTACATCGTTCACTGAGCTCACACGTTTCTCATCTTAACAGACAAGCATTGGATGTTAGACGACCAGTGCTTTGTATCAGTTTCAGAAACAGAGTTGGACTAGATATGGTCCGTATGTGTAAGAAACATCGTTCTTTTCTTCTCAGCACACTCACGTTTCCTGCTGCCTTAGAGACTTTAGAAAGCAAGAGCGTGCTTCTCGCTCTAAAGCAGAGTGTGATCCATGGATGAGAACTATACTGTGTGTTTCCCTTCAGAAATGGAGTTTAATCCCAGGCTCTGTGTCTTCCTACAAGCAAGACTTAGTTTCAGGTAAGGGCAGTCACTTTTCTGCTCAAATGAACTACATCATTCACGAAGCTCACACGTTTCTCATCTTAATTGACAAGCATTGGATGGTAGAGGACCAGTGCTTTGTATCAGTTTCAGAAGAAGAGTTGGACTAGATATTTTCCATATGTGTAGGAAACACCGTTCATTGTTCTGGGCACACTCAGATTTCCTGCTGTATTAGAAATTCTAGAAAGCAAGAGCGTGCTTTTCGCTCTAAAGCAGAGTGTGATCCATGGATGAGAACTATGCTGTGTGTTTCCCTTCATAAATGGAGTTAAATCCCAGGCTCTGTGTCTTACTACAAGCAAGACTTCGTTTCAGATAAGGGCAGTCACTTTTCAGCTCAAAGGAACTACATCGTTCACGAAGCTCACACGTTTCTCATCTTAACAGGCAAGCATTGGATTTTAGAAGACCAGTGCTTTGTATCAGTTTCAGAAGCAGAGTTGGACTATATAATGTTCGTATGTGTAGGAAACACCGTTATTTTTTTCTCAGCACACTCACGTTTCCTGCTGTCTTAGAGACTCTAGAAAGCAAGAGCGTGCTTCTTGTTCTAAAGCAGAGTGTGATCAATGGATGATTACACTGCTGTGTGTTTTACTTCAGAAATGGAGTTAAATCCCAGGCTCTGAGTCTTCCTACAAGCGAGACTTAAATTCAGGTAAGGGCAGTCACTTTTCTGCTCAAACGAACTACATCGTTCACTGAGCTCACACGTTTGTCATCTTAACAGACAAGCATTGGATGTTAGAGGACCAGTGCATTGTGTCAGTTTCAGAAGAAGATTTGGACTACATATAGTCCGTATGTGTCGGAAACACCGTTCTTTTGTTCTAGGCACAATCAGATTTCCTGCTCTATTAGAGACTCTAGAAAGCAAGACCGTGCTTCTTGCTCTAAAGCAGAGTGTGATCCATTGATGAGAACTATGCTGTATGTTTCCCTTCAGAAATGGAGTTAAATCCCAGACTCTGTTTCTTCCTACAGGCAAGACTTCGTTTCAGGTAAGGGCAGTCACTTTTCAGCTCAAACGAACTACATCGTTCACTGAGCTCACACATTCCTCATCTTAACAGACAAGCATTGGATGTTAGAGGACCAGTGCTTTGTATCAGTTTCAGAAGCAGAGTTGGACTAGATATTGTCCGTATGTGTAGGAAACACCGTTCTTTTGTTCTCAGCACACTCACGTTTCCTGCTGTCTTAGAGACTCTAGAAAGCAAGAGCGTGATTCTTGTTCTAAAGCAGAGTGTGATCAATGGATGATTACACTGCTGTGTGTTTTACTTCAGAAATGGAGTTAAATCCCAGGCTCTGAGTCTTCCTACAAGCAAGACTTAAATTCAGGTAAGGGCTGTCACTTTTCTGCTCAAACTAACTACATCGTTCACGAAGCTCACACATTTCTCATCTTAACTGACAAGCATTGGATGTTAGACGAATAGTGCTTTGTATCAGTTTCAGAAGCAGATTTGGACTACATATGGTCCATATGTGTAGGAAACACCGTTCTTTTGTTCTGGGCACACTCAGATTTCCTGCTGTATTAGAGAGTCTAGAAAGCTAGAGTGTGCTTCTCGCTCTAAAGCAGAGTGTGATCCATGGATGAGAACTATGCTGTATGTTTCCCTTCAGAAATGGAGTTAAATCCCAGACTCTGTGTCTTCCTAAAGGCAAGACTTCGTTTCAGGTAAGGGCAGTCACTTTTCAGCTCAAACGAACTACATCTTTCACTGAGCTCACACATTTCTCATCTTAAATGACAAGCATTGGATGTTAGAGGACCAGTGCTTTGTATCAGTTTCAGAAGCAGAGTTGGACTAGATATTGTCCGTATGTGTAGGAAACACCGTTCTTTTGTTTTCAGCACACTCACGTTTCCTGCTGTCTTAGAGACTCTAGAAAGCAAGAGCGTGATTCTTGTTCTAAAGCAGAGTGTCATCAATGGATGAGACAATGCTGTGTGTTTTACTTCAGAAATGGAGTTAAATCCCAGGCTCTGAGTCTCCCTACAAGCAAGACTTCATTTCAGGTAAGGGAAGTCACTTTTCTGCTCAAAGGAACTACATCGTTCACGAAGCTCACACGTTTCTCATCTTAACTGACAAGCATTGGATGTTAGAGGACCAGTGCATTGTATCAGTTTCAGAAGAAGATTTGGACTACATATAGTCCGTATGTGTAGGAAACACCGTTCTTTTGTTCTGGGCACAATCAGATTTCCTGCTGTATTAGATACTCTAGAAAGCAAGAGCGTGCTTCTTGCTCTAAAGCAGAGTGTGATCCATGGATGAGAACTATGCTGTGTGTTTCACTTCAGAAATGGACTTAAATCCCAGGCTCTGTGTCTTACTACAACAAGACTTCGTTTCAGGTAAGGGCAGTAACTTTTCTGCTCAAATGAACTACATCATTCACGAAGCTCACACGTTTCTCATCTTAATTGACAAACATTGGATGGTAGAGGACCAGTGCTTTGTATCAGTTTCAGAAGAAGAGTAGGACTAGATATTTTCCATATGTGTAGGAAACACCGTTCATTGTTCTGGGCACACTCAGATTTCCTGCTGTATTAGAAATTCTAGAAAGCAAGAGCGTGCTTCTCACTCTAAAGCAGAGTGTGATCCATGGATGAGAACTATGCTGTGTGTTTCCCTTCAGAAATGGAGTTAAATCCCAGGCTCTGTGTCTTACTACAAGCAAGACTTCGTTTCAGGTAAGGGCAGTCACTTTTCAGCTCAAACGAACTACATCATTCCCGAAGCTCACACATTTCTCATCTTAACAGCCAAGCATTGGATTTTAGAAGACCAGTGCTTTGTATCAGTTTCAGAAGCAGAGTTGGACTATATAATGTCTGTATGTGTAGGAAACACCGTTATTTTGTTCTCAGCACACTCACGTTTCCTGCTGTCTTAGAGACTCTAGAAAGCAATAGCGTGCTTCTTGTTCTAAAGCAGAGTGTGATGAATGGATGAGACAATGCTGTGTGTTTCACTTCAGAAATGGACTTAAATCCCAGGCTCTGTGTCTTACTACAAGCAAGACTTCGTTTCAGGTAAGGGCAGTCACTTTTCTGCTCAAATGAACTACATCATTCACGAAGCTCACACGTTTCTCATCTTAATTGACAAGCATTGGATGTTAGAGGACCAGTGCTTTGTAACAGTTTCAGAAGAAGAGTTGGACTAGATATGGTCCATATGTGTAGGAAACACTGTTCTTTTGTTCTGGGCACACTCAGATTTCCTGCTGTCTTAGAGAATCTAGAAAGCAATAGCGTGCTTCTTGTTCTAAAGCAGAGTGTGATGAATGGATGAGACAATGCTGTGTGTTTCACTTCAGAAATGGAGTTAAATCCCAGGCTCTGTGTCTTCCTACAGGCAAGACTTCGTTTCAGGTAAGGGCAGTCACTTTTCAGCTCAAACGAACTACATCGTTCACTGAGCTCACACGTTTCTCATCTTAACAGACAAGCATTGGATGTTAGACGACCAGTGCTTTGTATCAGTTTCAGAAACAGAGTTGGACTAGATATGGTCCGTATGTGTAAGAAACATCGTTCTTTTCTTCTCAGCAAACTCACGTTTCCTGCTGCCTTAGAGACTTTAGAAAGCAAGAGCGTGCTTCTCGCTCTAAAGCAGAGTGTGATCCATGGATGAGAACTATACTGTGTGTTTCCCTTCAGAAATGGAGTTTAATCCCAGGCTCTGTGTCTTCCTACAGGCAAGACTTCGTTTCAGGTAAGGGCAGTCACTTTTCAGCTCAAACGAACTACATCGTTCACTGAGCTCACACGTTTCTCATCTTAACAGACAAGCATTGGATGTTAGACGACCAGTGCTTTGTATCAGTTTCAGAAGCAGAGTTGGACTATATAATGTTCGTATGTGTAGGAAACACCGTTATTTTTTTCTCAGCACACTCACGTTTCCTGCTGTCTTAGAGACTCTAGAAAGCAAGAGCGTGCTTCTTGTTCTAAAGCAGAGTGTGATCAATGGATGATTACACTGCTGTGTGTTTTACTTCAGAAATGGAGTTAAATCCCAGGCTCTGAGTCTTCCTACAAGCAAGACTTAAATTCAGGTAAGGGCAGTCACTTTTCTGCTCAAACGAACTACATCGTTCACTGAGCTCACACGTTTCTCATCTTAAAAGACAAGCATTGGATGTTAGAGGACCAGTGCATTGTGTCAGTTTCAGAAGAAGATTTGGACTACATATAGTCCGTATGTGTCGGAAACACCGTTCTTTTGTTCTGGGCACACTCAGATTTCCTGCTGTATTAGAGACTTTAGAAAGCTAGAGTGTGCTTCTCGCTCTAAAGCAGAGTGTGATCCATGGATGAGAACTGTGCTGTGTGTTTCCCTTCAGAAATGGACTTAAATCCTAGGCTCTGTGTCTTACTACAAGCAAGACTTCGTTTCAGGTAAGGGCAGTCTCTTTTCTGCTCAAACGAACTACATCGTTCACAAAGCTCACACGTTTCTCATCTTATCTGACAAGCATTGGATGTTAGAGGACCAGTGCTTTGTATCAGTTTCAGAAGAAGAGTTGGACTAGATATGGTCCGTATGTGTAGGAAACACCGTTCTTTTGTTCTCAGCACACTCACGTTTCCTGCTGTCTTATAGACTCTAGAAAGCAAGAGCGTGCTTCTTGCTCCAAAGCAGAGTGTGATCCATTGATGAGAACTATGCTGTATGTTTCCCTTCAGAAATGGAGTTAAATCCCAGACTCTGTGTCTTCCTACAGGCAAGACTTCATTTCAGGTAAGGGCAGTCACTTTTCAGCTCAAACGAACTACATCGTTCACGAAGCTCACACGTTTCTCATCTTAACAGACAAGCATTGGATTTTAGAGGACCAGTGCTTTGTATCAGTTTCAGATGCAGAGTTGGACTATATAATGTCCGTAAGTGTAGGAAACACCTTTCTTTTGTTCTCAGCACACGCACATTTCCTGTTGTCTTAGAGACTCTGGAAAGCAAGAGCATGCTTCTTGTTCTAAAGCAGAGTGTCATCAATGGATGATTACACTTCTGTGTGTTTTACTTCAGAAATCTAGTTAAATCCCAGGCTCTGAGTCTTCCTACAAGCAAGACTTCAATTCAGGTAAGGGAAGTCACTTTTCTGCTCAAACGACTAAATCGTTCACGAAGCTCACACGTTTCTCATCTTAACTGACAAGCATTGGATTTTAGATGGTCAGTGCTTTGTATCAGTTTCAGAAGCAGATTTGGACTACATATGGTCCATATGTGTAGGAAACACCGTTCTTTTGTTCCGGGCACACTCAGTTTTCCTGCTGTATTAGAGACTCTACAAAGCAAGAGTGTGCTTCTCGCTCTAAAGCAGAGTGTGATCCATGGATGAGAACTATGCTGTGTGTTTCCCTTCAGAAATGGACTTAAATCCCAGGCTCTGTGTCTTACTACAAGCAAGACTTCGTTTCACGTAAGGGCAGTCACTTTTCTGCTCAAATGAACTACATCATTCACGAAGCTCACACGTTTCTCATCTTAATTGACAAGCATTGGATGGTAGAGGACCAGTGCTTTGTATCAGTTTCAGAAGAAGAGTTGGACTAGATATTTTCCATATGTGTAGGAAACACCGTTCATTGTTCTGGGCACACTCAGATTTCCTGCTGTATTAGAAATTCTAGAAAGCAAGAGCGTGCTTTTCGCTCTAAAGCAGAGTGTGATCCATGGATGAGAACTATGCTGTGTGTTTCCCTTCATAAATGGAGTTAAATCCCAGGCTCTGTGTCTTACTACAAGCAAGACTTCGTTTCAGATAAGGGCAGTCACTTTTCAGCTCAAAGGAACTACATCGTTCACGAAGCTCACACGTTTCTCATCTTAACAGGCAAGCATTGGATTTTAGAAGACCAGTGCTTTGTATCAGTTTCAGAAGCAGAGTTGGACTATATAATGTTCGTATGTGTAGGAAACACCGTTATTTTTTTCTCAGCACACTCACGTTTCCTGCTGTCTTAGAGACTCTAGAAAGCAAGAGCGTGCTTCTTGTTCTAAAGCAGAGTGTGATCAATGGATGATTACACTGCTGTGTGTTTTACTTCAGAAATGGAGTTAAATCCCAGGCTCTGAGTCTTCCTACAAGCGAGACTTAAATTCAGGTAAGGGCAGTCACTTTTCTGCTCAAACGAACTACATCGTTCACTGAGCTCACACGTTTGTCATCTTAACAGACAAGCATTGGATGTTAGAGGACCAGTGCATTGTGTCAGTTTCAGAAGAAGATTTGGACTACATATAGTCCGTATGTGTCGGAAACACCGTTCTTTTGTTCTAGGCACAATCAGATTTCCTGCTCTATTAGAGACTCTAGAAAGCAAGACCGTGCTTCTTGCTCTAAAGCAGAGTGTGATCCATTGATGAGAACTATGCTGTATGTTTCCCTTCAGAAATGGAGTTAAATCCCAGACTCTGTTTCTTCCTACAGGCAAGACTTCGTTTCAGGTAAGGGCAGTCACTTTTCAGCTCAAACGAACTACATCGTTCACTGAGCTCACACATTCCTCATCTTAACAGACAAGCATTGGATGTTAGAGGACCAGTGCTTTGTATCAGTTTCAGAAGCAGAGTTGGACTAGATATTGTCCGTATGTGTAGGAAACACCGTTCTTTTGTTCTCAGCACACTCACGTTTCCTGCTGTCTTAGAGACTCTAGAAAGCAAGAGCGTGATTCTTGTTCTAAAGCAGAGTGTGATCAATGGATGATTACACTGCTGTGTGTTTTACTTCAGAAATGGAGTTAAATCCCAGGCTCTGAGTCTTCCTACAAGCAAGACTTAAATTCAGGTAAGGGCTGTCACTTTTCTGCTCAAACTAACTACATCGTTCACGAAGCTCACACATTTCTCATCTTAACTGACAAGCATTGGATGTTAGACGAATAGTGCTTTGTATCAGTTTCAGAAGCAGATTTGGACTACATATGGTCCATATGTGTAGGAAACACCGTTCTTTTGTTCTGGGCACACTCAGATTTCCTGCTGTATTAGAGAGTCTAGAAAGCTAGAGTGTGCTTCTCGCTCTAAAGCAGAGTGTGATCCATGGATGAGAACTATGCTGTATGTTTCCCTTCAGAAATGGAGTTAAATCCCAGACTCTGTGTCTTCCTAAAGGCAAGACTTCGTTTCAGGTAAGGGCAGTCACTTTTCAGCTCAAACGAACTACATCTTTCACTGAGCTCACACATTTCTCATCTTAAATGACAAGCATTGGATGTTAGAGGACCAGTGCTTTGTATCAGTTTCAGAAGCAGAGTTGGACTAGATATTGTCCGTATGTGTAGGAAACACCGTTCTTTTGTTTTCAGCACACTCACGTTTCCTGCTGTCTTAGAGACTCTAGAAAGCAAGAGCGTGATTCTTGTTCTAAAGCAGAGTGTCATCAATGGATGAGACAATGCTGTGTGTTTTACTTCAGAAATGGAGTTAAATCCCAGGCTCTGAGTCTCCCTACAAGCAAGACTTCATTTCAGGTAAGGGAAGTCACTTTTCTGCTCAAAGGAACTACATCGTTCACGAAGCTCACACGTTTCTCATCTTAACTGACAAGCATTGGATGTTAGAGGACCAGTGCATTGTATCAGTTTCAGAAGAAGATTTGGACTACATATAGTCCGTATGTGTAGGAAACACCGTTCTTTTGTTCTGGGCACAATCAGATTTCCTGCTGTATTAGATACTCTAGAAAGCAAGAGCGTGCTTCTTGCTCTAAAGCAGAGTGTGATCCATGGATGAGAACTATGCTGTGTGTTTCACTTCAGAAATGGACTTAAATCCCAGGCTCTGTGTCTTACTACAACAAGACTTCGTTTCAGGTAAGGGCAGTAACTTTTCTGCTCAAATGAACTACATCATTCACGAAGCTCACACGTTTCTCATCTTAATTGACAAACATTGGATGGTAGAGGACCAGTGCTTTGTATCAGTTTCAGAAGAAGAGTAGGACTAGATATTTTCCATATGTGTAGGAAACACCGTTCATTGTTCTGGGCACACTCAGATTTCCTGCTGTATTAGAAATTCTAGAAAGCAAGAGCGTGCTTCTCACTCTAAAGCAGAGTGTGATCCATGGATGAGAACTATGCTGTGTGTTTCCCTTCAGAAATGGAGTTAAATCCCAGGCTCTGTGTCTTACTACAAGCAAGACTTCGTTTCAGGTAAGGGCAGTCACTTTTCAGCTCAAACGAACTACATCATTCCCGAAGCTCACACATTTCTCATCTTAACAGGCAAGCATTGGATTTTAGAAGACCAGTGCTTTGTATCAGTTTCAGAAGCAGAGTTGGACTATATAATGTCTGTATGTGTAGGAAACACCGTTATTTTGTTCTCAGCACACTCACGTTTCCTGCTGTCTTAGAGACTCTAGAAAGCAATAGCGTGCTTCTTGTTCTAAAGCAGAGTGTGATGAATGGATGAGACAATGCTGTGTGTTTCACTTCAGAAATGGACTTAAATCCCAGGCTCTGTGTCTTACTACAAGCAAGACTTCGTTTCAGGTAAGGGCAGTCACTTTTCTGCTCAAATGAACTACATCATTCACGAAGCTCACACGTTTCTCATCTTAATTGACAAGCATTGGATGTTAGAGGACCAGTGCTTTGTAACAGTTTCAGAAGAAGAGTTGGACTAGATATGGTCCATATGTGTAGGAAACACTGTTCTTTTGTTCTGGGCACACTCAGATTTCCTGCTGTCTTAGAGAATCTAGAAAGCAATAGCGTGCTTCTTGTTCTAAAGCAGAGTGTGATGAATGGATGAGACAATGCTGTGTGTTTCACTTCAGAAATGGAGTTAAATCCCAGGCTCTGTGTCTTCCTACAGGCAAGACTTCGTTTCAGGTAAGGGCAGTCACTTTTCAGCTCAAACGAACTACATCGTTCACTGAGCTCACACGTTTCTCATCTTAACAGACAAGCATTGGATGTTAGACGACCAGTGCTTTGTATCAGTTTCAGAAACAGAGTTGGACTAGATATGGTCCGTATGTGTAAGAAACATCGTTCTTTTCTTCTCAGCAAACTCACGTTTCCTGCTGCCTTAGAGACTTTAGAAAGCAAGAGCGTGCTTCTCGCTCTAAAGCAGAGTGTGATCCATGGATGAGAACTATACTGTGTGTTTCCCTTCAGAAATGGAGTTTAATCCCAGGCTCTGTGTCTTCCTACAGGCAAGACTTCGTTTCAGGTAAGGGCAGTCACTTTTCAGCTCAAACGAACTACATCGTTCACTGAGCTCACACGTTTCTCATCTTAACAGACAAGCATTGGATGTTAGACGACCAGTGCTTTGTATCAGTTTCAGAAGCAGAGTTGGACTATATAATGTTCGTATGTGTAGGAAACACCGTTATTTTTTTCTCAGCACACTCACGTTTCCTGCTGTCTTAGAGACTCTAGAAAGCAAGAGCGTGCTTCTTGTTCTAAAGCAGAGTGTGATCAATGGATGATTACACTGCTGTGTGTTTTACTTCAGAAATGGAGTTAAATCCCAGGCTCTGAGTCTTCCTACAAGCAAGACTTAAATTCAGGTAAGGGCAGTCACTTTTCTGCTCAAACGAACTACATCGTTCACTGAGCTCACACGTTTCTCATCTTAAAAGACAAGCATTGGATGTTAGAGGACCAGTGCATTGTGTCAGTTTCAGAAGAAGATTTGGACTACATATAGTCCGTATGTGTCGGAAACACCGTTCTTTTGTTCTGGGCACACTCAGATTTCCTGCTGTATTAGAGACTTTAGAAAGCTAGAGTGTGCTTCTCGCTCTAAAGCAGAGTGTGATCCATGGATGAGAACTGTGCTGTGTGTTTCCCTTCAGAAATGGACTTAAATCCTAGGCTCTGTGTCTTACTACAAGCAAGACTTCGTTTCAGGTAAGGGCAGTCTCTTTTCTGCTCAAACGAACTACATCGTTCACAAAGCTCACACGTTTCTCATCTTATCTGACAAGCATTGGATGTTAGAGGACCAGTGCTTTGTATCAGTTTCAGAAGAAGAGTTGGACTAGATATGGTCCGTATGTGTAGGAAACACCGTTCTTTTGTTCTCAGCACACTCACGTTTCCTGCTGTCTTATAGACTCTAGAAAGCAAGAGCGTGCTTCTCGCTCTAAAGCAGACTGTGATCCATGCATGAGAACTATGCTGTGTGTTTGCCTTCAGAAATGGAGTTAAATCCCAGGCTCTGAGTCTTCCTAGAAGCAAGACTTCGTTTCAGGTAAGGGCAGTCACTTTTCTGCTCAAACGAACTACATCGTTCACTGAGCTCACACGTTTCTCATCTTAACAGACAAGCATTGGATGTTAGACGACCAGTGCTTTGTATCAGTTTCAGAAACAGAGTTGGACTAGATATGGTCCGTATGTGTAAGAAACATCGTTCTTTTCTTCTCAGCACACTCACGTTTCCTGCTGCCTTAGAGACTTTAGAAAGCAAGAGCGTGCTTCTCGCTCTAAAGCAGAGTGTGATCCATGGATGAGAACTATACTGTGTGTTTCCCTTCAGAAATGGAGTTTAATCCCAGGCTCTGTGTCTTCCTACAAGCAAGACTTAGTTTCAGGTAAGGGCAGTCACTTTTCTGCTCAAATGAACTACATCATTCACGAAGCTCACACGTTTCTCATCTTAATTGACAAGCATTGGATGGTAGAGGACCAGTGCTTTGTATCAGTTTCAGAAGAAGAGTTGGACTAGATATTTTCCATATGTGTAGGAAACACCGTTCATTGTTCTGGGCACACTCAGATTTCCTGCTGTATTAGAAATTCTAGAAAGCAAGAGCGTGCTTTTCGCTCTAAAGCAGAGTGTGATCCATGGATGAGAACTATGCTGTGTGTTTCCCTTCATAAATGGAGTTAAATCCCAGGCTCTGTGTCTTACTACAAGCAAGACTTCGTTTCAGATAAGGGCAGTCACTTTTCAGCTCAAAGGAACTACATCGTTCACGAAGCTCACACGTTTCTCATCTTAACAGGCAAGCATTGGATTTTAGAAGACCAGTGCTTTGTATCAGTTTCAGAAGCAGAGTTGGACTATATAATGTTCGTATGTGTAGGAAACACCGTTATTTTTTTCTCAGCACACTCACGTTTCCTGCTGTCTTAGAGACTCTAGAAAGCAAGAGCGTGCTTCTTGTTCTAAAGCAGAGTGTGATCAATGGATGATTACACTGCTGTGTGTTTTACTTCAGAAATGGAGTTAAATCCCAGGCTCTGAGTCTTCCTACAAGCGAGACTTAAATTCAGGTAAGGGCAGTCACTTTTCTGCTCAAACGAACTACATCGTTCACTGAGCTCACACGTTTGTCATCTTAACAGACAAGCATTGGATGTTAGAGGACCAGTGCATTGTGTCAGTTTCAGAAGAAGATTTGGACTACATATAGTCCGTATGTGTCAGAAACACCGTTCTTTTGTTCTAGGCACAATCAGATTTCCTGCTCTATTAGAGACTCTAGAAAGCAAGACCGTGCTTCTTGCTCTAAAGCAGAGTGTGATCCATTGATGAGAACTATGCTGTATGTTTCCCTTCAGAAATGGAGTTAAATCCCAGACTCTGTTTCTTCCTACAGGCAAGACTTCGTTTCAGGTAAGGGCAGTCACTTTTCAGCTCAAACGAACTACATCGTTCACTGAGCTCACACATTCCTCATCTTAACAGACAAGCATTGGATGTTAGAGGACCAGTGCTTTGTATCAGTTTCAGAAGCAGAGTTGGACTAGATATTGTCCGTATGTGTAGGAAACACCGTTCTTTTGTTCTCAGCACACTCACGTTTCCTGCTGTCTTAGAGACTCTAGAAAGCAAGAGCGTGATTCTTGTTCTAAAGCAGAGTGTGATCAATGGATGATTACACTGCTGTGTGTTTTACTTCAGAAATGGAGTTAAATCCCAGGCTCTGAGTCTTCCTACAAGCAAGACTTAAATTCAGGTAAGGGCTGTCACTTTTCTGCTCAAACTAACTACATCGTTCACGAAGCTCACACATTTCTCATCTTAACTGACAAGCATTGGATGTTAGACGAATAGTGCTTTGTATCAGTTTCAGAAGCAGATTTGGACTACATATGGTCCATATGTGTAGGAAACACCGTTCTTTTGTTCTGGGCACACTCAGATTTCCTGCTGTATTAGAGAGTCTAGAAAGCTAGAGTGTGCTTCTCGCTCTAAAGCAGAGTGTGATCCATGGATGAGAACTATGCTGTATGTTTCCCTTCAGAAATGGAGTTAAATCCCAGACTCTGTGTCTTCCTAAAGGCAAGACTTCGTTTCAGGTAAGGGCAGTCACTTTTCAGCTCAAACGAACTACATCTTTCACTGAGCTCACACATTTCTCATCTTAAATGACAAGCATTGGATGTTAGAGGACCAGTGCTTTGTATCAGTTTCAGAAGCAGAGTTGGACTAGATATTGTCCGTATGTGTAGGAAACACCGTTCTTTTGTTTTCAGCACACTCACGTTTCCTGCTGTCTTAGAGACTCTAGAAAGCAAGAGCGTGATTCTTGTTCTAAAGCAGAGTGTCATCAATGGATGAGACAATGCTGTGTGTTTTACTTCAGAAATGGAGTTAAATCCCAGGCTCTGAGTCTCCCTACAAGCAAGACTTCATTTCAGGTAAGGGAAGTCACTTTTCTGCTCAAAGGAACTACATCGTTCACGAAGCTCACACGTTTCTCATCTTAACTGACAAGCATTGGATGTTAGAGGACCAGTGCATTGTATCAGTTTCAGAAGAAGATTTGGACTACATATAGTCCGTATGTGTAGGAAACACCGTTCTTTTGTTCTGGGCACAATCAGATTTCCTGCTGTATTAGATACTCTAGAAAGCAAGAGCGTGCTTCTTGCTCTAAAGCAGAGTGTGATCCATGGATGAGAACTATGCTGTGTGTTTCACTTCAGAAATGGACTTAAATCCCAGGCTCTGTGTCTTACTACAACAAGACTTCGTTTCAGGTAAGGGCAGTAACTTTTCTGCTCAAATGAACTACATCATTCACGAAGCTCACACGTTTCTCATCTTAATTGACAAACATTGGATGGTAGAGGACCAGTGCTTTGTATCAGTTTCAGAAGAAGAGTAGGACTAGATATTTTCCATATGTGTAGGAAACACCGTTCATTGTTCTGGGCACACTCAGATTTCCTGCTGTATTAGAAATTCTAGAAAGCAAGAGCGTGCTTCTCACTCTAAAGCAGAGTGTGATCCATGGATGAGAACTATGCTGTGTGTTTCCCTTCAGAAATGGAGTTAAATCCCAGGCTCTGTGTCTTACTACAAGCAAGACTTCGTTTCAGGTAAGGGCAGTCACTTTTCAGCTCAAACGAACTACATCATTCCCGAAGCTCACACATTTCTCATCTTAACAGCCAAGCATTGGATTTTAGAAGACCAGTGCTTTGTATCAGTTTCAGAAGCAGAGTTGGACTATATAATGTCTGTATGTGTAGGAAACACCGTTATTTTGTTCTCAGCACACTCACGTTTCCTGCTGTCTTAGAGACTCTAGAAAGCAATAGCGTGCTTCTTGTTCTAAAGCAGAGTGTGATGAATGGATGAGACAATGCTGTGTGTTTCACTTCAGAAATGGACTTAAATCCCAGGCTCTGTGTCTTACTACAAGCAAGACTTCGTTTCAGGTAAGGGCAGTCACTTTTCTGCTCAAATGAACTACATCATTCACGAAGCTCACACGTTTCTCATCTTAATTGACAAGCATTGGATGTTAGAGGACCAGTGCTTTGTAACAGTTTCAGAAGAAGAGTTGGACTAGATATGGTCCATATGTGTAGGAAACACTGTTCTTTTGTTCTGGGCACACTCAGATTTCCTGCTGTCTTAGAGAATCTAGAAAGCAATAGCGTGCTTCTTGTTCTAAAGCAGAGTGTGATGAATGGATGAGACAATGCTGTGTGTTTCACTTCAGAAATGGAGTTAAATCCCAGGCTCTGTGTCTTCCTACAGGCAAGACTTCGTTTCAGGTAAGGGCAGTCACTTTTCAGCTCAAACGAACTACATCGTTCACTGAGCTCACACGTTTCTCATCTTAACAGACAAGCATTGGATGTTAGACGACCAGTGCTTTGTATCAGTTTCAGAAACAGAGTTGGACTAGATATGGTCCGTATGTGTAAGAAACATCGTTCTTTTCTTCTCAGCACACTCACGTTTCCTGCTGCCTTAGAGACTTTAGAAAGCAAGAGCGTGCTTCTCGCTCTAAAGCAGAGTGTGATCCATGGATGAGAACTATACTGTGTGTTTCCCTTCAGAAATGGAGTTTAATCCCAGGCTCTGTGTCTTCCTACAAGCAAGACTTAGTTTCAGGTAAGGGCAGTCACTTTTCTGCTCAAATGAACTACATCATTCACGAAGCTCACACGTTTCTCATCTTAATTGACAAGCATTGGATGGTAGAGGACCAGTGCTTTGTATCAGTTTCAGAAGAAGAGTTGGACTAGATATTTTCCATATGTGTAGGAAACACCGTTCATTGTTCTGGGCACACTCAGATTTCCTGCTGTATTAGAAATTCTAGAAAGCAAGAGCGTGCTTCTCGCTCTAAAGGAGAGTGTGATCCATGGATGAGAACTATGCTGTGTGTTTCCCTTCATAAATGGAGTTAAATCCCAGGCTCTGTGTCTTACTACAAGCAAGACTTGGTTTCAGGTAAGGGCAGTCACTTTTCAGCTCAAAGGAACTACATCGTTCACGAAGCTCACACGTTTCTCATCTTAACAGGCAAGCATTGGATTTTAGAAGACCAGTGCTTTGTATCAGTTTCAGAAGCAGAGTTGGACTATATAATGTTCGTATGTGTAGGAAACACCGTTATTTTTTTCTCAGCACACTCACGTTTCCTGCTGTCTTAGAGACTCTAGAAAGCAAGAGCGTGCTTCTTGTTCTAAAGCAGAGTGTGATCAATGGATGATTACACTGCTGTGTGTTTTACTTCAGAAATGGAGTTAAATCCCAGGCTCTGAGTCTTCCTACAAGCAAGATTTAAATTCAGGTAAGGGCAGTCACATTTCTGCTCAAACGAACTACATCGTTCACTGAGCTCACACGTTTGTCATCTTAACAGACAAGCATTGGATGTTAGAGGACCAGTGCATTGTGTCAGTTTCAGAAGAAGATTTGGACTACATATAGTCCGTATGTGTCGGAAACACTGTTCTTTTGTTCTAGGCACAATCAGATTTCCTGCTCTATTAGAGACTCTAGAAAGCAAGACCGTGCTTCTTGCTCTAAAGCAGAGTGTGATCCATGGATGATTACACTGCTGTGTGTTTTACTTCAGAAATGGAGTTAAATCCCAGGCTCTGAGTCTTCCTACATGCAAGACTTAAATTCAGGTAAGGGCTGTCACTTTTCTGCTCAAACTAACTACATCGTTCACGAAGCTCACACATTTCTCATCTTAACTGACAAGCATTGGATGTTAGACGACCAGTGCTTTGTATCAGTTTCAGAAGCAGATTTGGACTACATATGGTCCATATGTGTAGGAAACACCGTTCTTTTGTTCTGGGCACACTCAGATTTCCTTCTGTATTAGAGAGTCTAGAAAGCTAGAGTGTGCTTCTCGCTCTAAAGCAGAGTGTGATCCATGGATGAGAACTATGCTGTATGTTTCCCTTCAGAAATGGAGTTAAATCCCAGAC
This sequence comes from Onychomys leucogaster, assembly GCA_949786385.1. NCBI lineage: Eukaryota > Metazoa > Chordata > Mammalia > Rodentia > Cricetidae > Onychomys > Onychomys leucogaster. The sequence goes on along the minus strand of CATKUP010000018.1, from coordinate 881,864 downwards.
TCTGTGTCTTCCTACAGGCAAGACTTCGTTTCAGGTAAGGGCAGTCACTTTTCAGCTCAAACGAACTACATCTTTCACTGAGCTCACACATTTCTCATCTTAACAGACAAGCATTGGATGTTAGAGGACCAGTGCTTTGTATCAGTTTCAGAAGCAGAGTTGGACTAGATATTGTCCGTATGTGTAGGAAACACCGTTCTTTTTTTCTGGGCACACTCAGATTTACTGCTGTCTTAGAGACTCTAGAAAGCAAGAGCGTGCTTCTTGTTCTAAAGCAGAGTGTGATCAATGGATGAGACAATGCTGTGTGTTTCACTTCAGAAATGGAGTTAAATCCCAGGCTCTGAGTCTCCCTACAAGCAAGACTTCGTTTCAGATAAGGGCAGTCACTTTTCTGCTCAAAGGAACTACATCGTTCACGAAGCTCACACGTTTCTCTTCTTAACTGACAAGCATTGGATGTTAGAGGACCAGTGCATTGTATCAGTTTCAGAAGAAGATTTGGACTACATATAGTCCGTATGTGGAGGAAACACCGTTCTTTTGTTCTGGGCACAATCAGATTTCCTGCTTTATTAGATACTCTAGAAAGCAAGAGCGTGCTTCTTGCTCTAAAGCAGAGTGTGATCCATGGATGAGAAGTATGCTGTGTGTTTCACTTCAGAATTGAACTTAAATCCCAGGCTCTGTGTCTTACTACAAGCAAGACTTCGTTTCAGGTAAGGGCAGTCACTTTTCTGCTCAAATGAACTACATCATTCACGAAGCTCACACGTTTCTCATCTTAATTGACAAGCATTGGATGGTAGAGGTCCAGTGCTTTGTATCAGTTTCAGAAGAAGAGTTGGACTAGATATTTTCCATATGTGTAAGAAACACCGTTCATTGTTCTGGGCACACTCAGATTTCCTGCTGTCCTAGAGAATCTAGAAAGCAATAGCGTGCTTCTTGTTCTAAAGCAGAGTGTGATCAATGGATGAGACAATGCTGTGTGTTTCACTTCAGAATTGGAGTTAAATCCCAGGCTCTGTGTCTTCCTACAGGCAAGACTTCATTTCAGGAACGGGCAGTCACTTTTCAGCTCAAACGATCTACATCGTTCACTGAGCTCACACATTTCTCATCTTAACAGACAAGCATTGGATGTTAGAGGACCAGTGCTTTGTATCAGTTTCAGAAGCAGAGTTGGACTAGATATTGTCTGTATGTGTAGGAAACACCGTTCTTTTGTTCTCAGCACACTCACGTTTCCTGCTGTCTTAGAGACTCTAGAAAGCAAGAGTGTGCTTCTTGTTCTAAAGCAGAGTGTCATCAATGGATGAGACAATGCAGTGTATTTCACTTCAGAAATGGAGTTAAATCCCAGGCTCTGAATCTCCCTACAATCAAGACTTCGTTTCAGGTAAGGGCAGTCACTTTTCTGCTCAATGGAACTACATTGCTCACGAAGCTCACACATTTCTCATCTTAACTGACAAGCATTGGATGATAGAGGACCAGTGCATTGTATCAGTTTCAGAAGAAGATTTGGACTACATATAGTCCGTATGTGGAGGAAACACCGTTCTTTTGTTCTGGGCACAATCAGATTTCCTGCTGTATTAGATACTCTAGAAAGCAAGAGCGTGCTTCTTGCTCTAAAGCAGATTGTGATCCATGGATGAGAACTATGCTGTGTGTTTCACTTCAGAAATGGACTTAAATCCCAGGCTCTGTGTCTTACTACAAGCAAGACTTCGTTTCAGGTAAGGGCAGTCACTTTTCTGCTCAAATGAACTACATCATTCACGAAGCTCACACGTTTCTCATCTTAAGTGACAAGCATTGGATGGTAGAGGAACAGTGCTTTGTATCCGTTTCAGAAGAAGAGTTGGACGAGATATGGTCCATATGTGTAGGAAACACCGTTCTTTTGTTCTGGGCACACTCAGATTTCCTGCTGTATTAGAAATTCTAGAAAGCAAGAGCGTGCTTCTCGCTCTAAAGCAGAGTGTGATCAATGGATGATTACACTGCTGTGTGTTTTACTTCAGAAATGGAGTTAAATCCCAAGCTCTGAGTCTTCCTACAAGCAAGACTTAAATTCAGGTAAGGGCAGTCACTTTTCTGCTCAAACGAACTACATCGTTCACGAAGCTCACACGTTTCTCATCTTAACTGACAAGCATTGGATGTTAGAGGGTCAGTGCTTTGTATCAGTTTCAGAAGCAGATTTGGACTACATATGGTCCATATGTGTAGGAAACACCGTTTTTTTGTTCTGGGCACACTCAGATTTCCTGCTGTATTAGGGAGTCTAGAAAGCTAGAGTGTGCTTCTCGCTCTAAAGCAGATTGTGATCCAAGGATGAGAACTATGCATGTGTTTCCCTTCAGAAATGGACTTAAATCCCAGGCTCTGTGTCTTACTACAAGCAAGACTTCGTTTCAGGTAAGGGCAGTCACTTTTCAGGTAAAGGAACTACATCATTCACAAAGCTCACACGATACTCATCTTAACTGACAAGCAGTGGATGTTAGAGGACCAGTGCATTCTATCAGTTTCAGAAGAAGATTTGAACTACATATAGTCCGTATGTGTAGGAAACACCGTTCTTTTGTTCTGGGCACACTCAGATTTCCTGCTCTCTTAGAGACTCTAGAAAGCAAGAGTGTGCTTCTTGCTCTAAAGCAGAGTGTGATCCATGGATGAGAACTATGCTGTGTGCTTGACTTCAGAAATGGAGTTAAATCCCAGGCTCTGAGTCTTCCTACAGGCAAGACTTCGTTTCAGATAAGGGCAGTCACTTTTCTGCTCAAACGAACTACATCGTTCATGAAGCTCACCCGTTTCCCATCTTAACTGACAAGCAATGGATGTTAGATGGTCAGTGCTTTGTATCTGTTTCAGAAGCAGATTTGGACTACATATGGTCCATATGTGTAGGAAACACCGTTCTTTTGTTCTGGGCACACTCAGATTTCCTGCTGTATTAGAGAGTCTAGAAAGCTAGAGTGTGCTTCTCGCTCTAAAGCAGAGTGTGATCCATGGATGAGAACTATGCTGTGTGTTTCCCTTCAGAAATGGACTTAAATCCCAGGCTCTGTGTCTTACTACAAGCAAGACTTCGTTTCAGGTTAGGGCAGTCACTTTTCAGTTCAAAGGAACTACATCATTCACAAAGCTCACACGTTTCTCATCTTAACTGACAAGCACTGGATGTTAGAGGACCAGTGCATTCTATCAGTTTCAGAAGAAGATTTGGACTACATATAGTCCGTATGTGTAGGAAACACCGTTCTTTTGTTCTGGGCACACTCAGATTTCCTGCTGTCTTAGAGACTCTAGAAAGCAAGAGCGTGCTTCTTGCTCTAAAGCAGAGTGTGATCCACGGATGAGAACTATGCTGTGTGTTTCCCTTCAGAAATGGAGTTAAATCCCAGGCTCTGGGTCTTCCTACAGGCAAGACTTCGTTTCAGGTAAGGGCAGTCACTTTTCTGCTCAAATGAACTACATCGTTCATGAAGCTCACACGTTTCTCATCTTAACTGACAAGCATTGGATGTTAGATGGTCAGTGCTTTGTATCACTTTCAGAAGCAGATTTGGACTACATATGGTCCATATGTGTAGGAAACACCGTTCTTTTTTTCTGGGCACACTCAGATTTACTGCTGTCTTAGAAATTCTAGAAAGCAAGAGCGTGCTTCTCGCTCTAAAGCAGAGTGTGATCCATGGATGAGACCTATGCTGTGTGTTTCCCTTCAGAAATGGAGTTAAATCCCTGGCTCTGTGTCTTCCTACAAGCAAGACTTCGTTTCAGGTAAGGGCAGTCACTTTTCAGCTCAAACGAACTCCATCATTCACTGAGCTCACACATTTCTCATCTTAACAGACAAGCATTGGATGTTAGAGGACCAGTGCTTTGTATCAGTTTCAGAAGCAGAGTTGGACTAGATATGGTCCGTATGTGTAGGAAACACCGTTCTTTTATTCTCAGCACACTCACGTTTCCTGCTGTCTTAGAGACTCTAGAAAGCAAGAGCATACGTCTTCTTCTAAAGCAGAGTGTGATCAATGGATGAGACAGTGCTGTGTGTTTCACATCAGAATTGGAGTTAAATTCCAGGCTCTGAGTCTCCCTACAAGCAAGACTTCGTTTCAGGTAAGGGCAGTCACTTTTCTGATTAAAGGAACTACATCATTCACGAAGCTCACACGTTTCTCATCTTAATTGACAAGCATTGGATGGTAGAGGACCAGTGCTTTGTATCAGTTTCAGAAGAAGAGTTGGACGAGATATGGTCAATATGTGTAGGAAACACCGTTCTTTTGTTCTGGGCACACTCAGATTTCCTGCTGTATTAGAAATTCTAGAAAGCAAGAGCATGCTTCTCGCTCTAAAGCAGAGTGTGATCAATGGATGATTACACTGCTGTGTGTTTTACTTCAGAAATGGAGTTAAATCCCAGGCTCTGAGTCTTCCTACAAGCAAGACTTAAATTCACGTAAGGGCAGTCACTTTTCTGCTCAAACTATCTACATCGTTCACGAAGCTCACACATTTCTCATCTTAACTGACAAGCATTGGATGTTAGAGGGTCAGTGCTTTGTATCTGTTTCAGAAGCAGATTTGGACTACATATGGTCCATATGTGTAGGAAACACCGTTCTTTTGTTCTGGGCACACTCAGATTTCCTGCTGTATTAGAGAGTCTAGAAAGCTAGAGTGTGCTTCTCGCTCTAAAGCAGAGTGTGATCCATGGATGAGAACTATGCTGTGTGTTTCCCTTCAGAAATGGACTTAAATCCCAGGCTCTGTGTCTTACTACAAGCAAGACTTCGTTTCAGGTAAGGGCAGTCACTTTTCAGTTCAAAGGAACTACATCATTCACAAAGCTCACACGTTTCTCATCTTAACTGACAAGCACTGGATGTTAGAGGACCAGTGCATTCTATCAGTTTCAGAAGAAGATTTGGACTACATATAGTCCATATGTGTAGGAAACACCGTTCTTTTGTTCTGGGCACACTCAGATTTCCTGCTGTCTTAGAGACTCTAGAAAGCAAGAGTGTGCTTCTTGCTCTAAAGCAGAGTGTGATCCATGGATGAGAATTATGCTGTGTGCTTCACTTCAGAAATGGAGTTAAATCCCAGGCTCTGAGTCTTCCTACAGGCAAGACTTCGTTTCAGGTAAGGGCAGTCACTTTTCTGCTCAAACGAACTACATCGTTCATGAAGCTCACACGTTTCTCATCTTAACTGACAAGCAATGGATGTTAGATGGTTTGTGATTTGTATCAGTTTCAGAAGCAGATTTGGACTACATATGGTCCATATGTGTAGGAAACACCGTTCTTTTGTTCCGGGCACACTCAGATTTCCTGCTGTATTAGAGACTCTACAAAGCAAGAGTGTGCTTCTCACTCTAAAGCAGAGTGTGATCCATGGATGAGAACTATGCTGTGTGTTTCCCTTCAGAAATGGACTTAAATCCCAGGCTCTGTGTCTTACTACAAGCAAGACTTCGTTTCAGGTAAGGGCAGTCACTTTTCTGCTCAAATGAACTACATCATTCACGAAGCTCACACGTTTCTCATCTTAACAGGCAAGCATTGGATGTTAGAGGACCAGTGCTTTTTATCAGTTTCAGAAGAAGAGTTGGACTAGATAGGGTCTATATGTGTAAGAAACACCGTTCTTTTGTTCTGGGCACACTCAGATTTCCTGCTGTCCTAGAGAATCTAGAAAGCAATAGCGTGCTTCTTGTTCTAAAGCAGAGTGTGATCAATGGATGAGACAATGCTGTGTGTTTCACTTCAGAATTGGAGTTAAATCCCAGGCTCTGTGTCTTCCTACAGGCAAGACTTCATTTCAGGAAAGGGCAGTCACTTTTCAGCTCAAACGAACTACATCGTTCACTGAGCTCACACATTTCTCATCTTAACAGACAAGCATTGGATGTTAGAGGACCAGTGCTTTGTATCAGTTTCAGAAGCAGAGTTGGACTAGATATTGTCTGTATGTGTAGGAAACACCGTTCTTTTGTTCTCAGCACACTCACGTTTCCTGCTGTCTTAGAGACTCTAGAAAGCAAGAGTGTGCTTCTTGTTCTAAAGCAGAGTGTCATCAATGGATGAGACAATGCAGTGTATTTCACTTCAGAAATGGAGTTAAATCCCAGGCTCTGAATCTCCCTACAATCAAGACTTCGTTTCAGGTAAGGGCAGTCACTTTTCTGCTCAATGGAACTACATTGTTCACGAAGCTCACACATTTCTCATCTTAACTGACAAGCATTGGATGATAGAGGACCAGTGCATTGTATCAGTTTCAGAAGAAGATTTGGACTACATATAGTCCGTATGTGGAGGAAACACCGTTCTTTTGTTCTGGGCACAATCAGATTTCCTGCTGTATTAGATACTCTAGAAAGCAAGAGCGTGCTTCTTGCTCTAAAGCAGATTGTGATCCATGGATGAGAACTATGCTGTGTGTTTCACTTCAGAAATGGACTTAAATCCCAGGCTCTGTGTCTTACTACAAGCAAGACTTCGTTTCAGGTAAGGGCAGTCACTTTTCTGCTCAAATGAACTACATCATTCACGAAGCTCACACGTTTCTCATCTTAAGTGACAAGCATTGGATGGTAGAGGAACAGTGCTTTGTATCCGTTTCAGAAGAAGAGTTGGACGAGATATGGTCCATATGTGTAGGAAACACCGTTCTTTTGTTCTGGGCACACTCAGATTTCCTGCTGTATTAGAAATTCTAGAAAGCAAGAGCGTGCTTCTCGCTCTAAAGCAGAGTGTGATCAATGGATGATTACACTGCTGTGTGTTTTACTTCAGAAATGGAGTTAAATCCCAGGCTCTGAGTCTTCCTACAAGCAAGACTTAAATTCAGGTAAGGGCAGTCACTTTTCTGCTCAAACGAACTACATCGTTCACGAAGCTCACACGTTTCTCATCTTAACTGACAAGCATTGGATGTTAGAGGGTCAGTGCTTTGTATCAGTTTCAGAAGCAGATTTGGACTACATATGGTCCATATGTGTAGGAAACACCGTTTTTTTGTTCTGGGCACACTCAGATTTCCTGCTGTATTAGGGAGTCTAGAAAGCTAGAGTGTGCTTCTCGCTCTAAAGCAGAGTGTGATCCAAGGATGAGAACTATGCTGTGTGTTTCCCTTCAGAAATGGACTTAAATCCCAGGCTCTGTGTCTTACTACAAGCAAGACTTCGTTTCAGGTAAGGGCAGTCACTTTTCAGGTAAAGGAACTACATCATTCACAAAGCTCACACGATACTCATCTTAACTGACAAGCAGTGGATGTTAGAGGACCAGTGCATTCTATCAGTTTCAGAAGAAGATTTGAACTACATATAGTCCGTATGTGTAGGAAACACCGTTCTTTTGTTCTGGGCACACTCAGATTTCCTGCTCTCTTAGAGACTCTAGAAAGCAAGAGTGTGCTTCTTGCTCTAAAGCAGAGTGTGATCCATGGATGAGAACTATGCTGTGTGCTTGACTTCAGAAATGGAGTTAAATCCCAGGCTCTGAGTCTTCCTACAGGCAAGACTTCGTTTCAGATAAGGGCAGTCACTTTTCTGCTCAAACGAACTACATCGTTCATGAAGCTCACCCGTTTCCCATCTTAACTGACAAGCAATGGATGTTAGATGGTCAGTGCTTTGTATCTGTTTCAGAAGCAGATTTGGACTACATATGGTCCATATGTGTAGGAAACACCGTTCTTTTGTTCTGGGCACACTCAGATTTCCTGCTGTATTAGAGAGTCTAGAAAGCTAGAGTGTGCTTCTCGCTCTAAAGCAGAGTGTGATCCATGGATGAGAACTATGCTGTGTGTTTCCCTTCAGAAATGGACTTAAATCCCAGGCTCTGTGTCTTACTACAAGCAAGACTTCGTTTCAGGTTAGGGCAGTCACTTTTCAGTTCAAAGGAACTACATCATTCACAAAGCTCACACGTTTCTCATCTTAACTGACAAGCACTGGATGTTAGAGGACCAGTGCATTCTATCAGTTTCAGAAGAAGATTTGGACTACATATAGTCCGTATGTGTAGGAAACACCGTTCTTTTGTTCTGGGCACACTCAGATTTCCTGCTGTCTTAGAGACTCTAGAAAGCAAGAGCGTGCTTCTTGCTCTAAAGCAGAGTGTGATCCACGGATGAGATCTATGCTGTGTGTTTCCCTTCAGAAATGGAGTTAAATCCCAGGCTCTGGGTCTTCCTACAGGCAAGACTTCGTTTCAGGTAAGGGCAGTCACTTTTCTGCTCAAATGAACTACATCGTTCATGAAGCTCACACGTTTCTCATCTTAACTGACAAGCATTGGATGTTAGATGGTCAGTGCTTTGTATCACTTTCAGAAGCAGATTTGGACTACATATGGTCCATATGTGTAGGAAACACCGTTCTTTTTTTCTGGGCACACTCAGATTTACTGCTGTCTTAGAAATTCTAGAAAGCAAGAGCGTGCTTCTCGCTCTAAAGCAGAGTGTGATCCATGGATGAGACCTATGCTGTGTGTTTCCCTTCAGAAATGGAGTTAAATCCCAGGCTCTGTGTCTTCCTACAAGCAAGACTTCGTTTCAGGTAAGGGCAGTCACTTTTCAGCTCAAACGAACTCCATCATTCACTGAGCTCACACATTTCTCATCTTAACAGACAAGCATTGGATGTTAGAGGACCAGTGCTTTGTATCAGTTTCAGAAGCAGAGTTGGACTAGATATGGTCCGTATGTGTAGGAAACACCGTTCTTTTATTCTCAGCACACTCACGTTTCCTGCTGTCTTAGAGACTCTAGAAAGCAAGAGCATACGTCTTCTTCTAAAGCAGAGTGTGATCAATGGATGAGACAGTGCTGTGTGTTTCACATCAGAATTGGAGTTAAATTCCAGGCTCTGAGTCTCCCTACAAGCAAGACTTCGTTTCAGGTAAGGGCAGTCACTTTTCTGATTAAAGGAACTACATCATTCACGAAGCTCACACGTTTCTCATCTTAATTGACAAGCATTGGATGGTAGAGGACCAGTGCTTTGTATCAGTTTCAGAAGAAGAGTTGGACGAGATATGGTCAATATGTGTAGGAAACACCGTTCTTTTGTTCTGGGCACACTCAGATTTCCTGCTGTATTAGAAATTCTAGAAAGCAAGAGCATGCTTCTCGCTCTAAAGCAGAGTGTGATCAATGGATGATTACACTGCTGTGTGTTTTACTTCAGAAATGGAGTTAAATCCCAGGCTCTGAGTCTTCCTACAAGCAAGACTAAATTCACGTAAGGGCAGTCACTTTTCTGCTCAAACTATCTACATCGTTCACGAAGCTCACACATTTCTCATCTTAACTGACAAGCATTGGATGTTAGAGGGTCAGTGCTTTGTATCTGTTTCAGAAGCAGATTTGGACTACATATGGTCCATATGTGTAGGAAACACCGTTCTTTTGTTCTGGGCACACTCAGATTTCCTGCTGTATTAGAGAGTCTAGAAAGCTAGAGTGTGCTTCTCGCTCTAAAGCAGAGTGTGATCCATGGATGAGAACTATGCTGTGTGTTTCCCTTCAGAAATGGACTTAAATCCCAGGCTCTGTGTCTTACTACAAGCAAGACTTCGTTTCAGGTAAGGGCAGTCACTTTTCAGTTCAAAGGAACTACATCATTCACAAAGCTCACACGTTTCTCATCTTAACTGACAAGCACTGGATGTTAGAGGACCAGTGCATTCTATCAGTTTCAGAAGAAGATTTGGACTACATATAGTCCGTATGTGTAGGAAACACCGTTCTTTTGTTCTGGGCACACTCAGATTTCCTGCTGTCTTAGAGACTCTAGAAAGCAAGAGTGTGCTTCTTGCTCTAAAGCAGAGTGTGATCCATGGATGAGAATTATGCTGTGTGCTTCACTTCAGAAATGGAGTTAAATCCCAGGCTCTGAGTCTTCCTACAGGCAAGACTTCGTTTCAGGTAAGGGCAGTCACTTTTCTGCTCAAACGAACTACATCGTTCATGAAGCTCACACGTTTCTCATCTTAACTGACAAGCAATGGATGTTAGATGGTTTGTGATTTGTATCAGTTTCAGAAGCAGATTTGGACTACATATGGTCCATATGTGTAGGAAACACCGTTCTTTTGTTCCGGGCACACTCAGATTTCCTGCTGTATTAGAGACTCTACAAAGCAAGAGTGTGCTTCTCACTCTAAAGCAGAGTGTGATCCATGGATGAGAACTATGCTGTGTGTTTCCCTTCAGAAATGGACTTAAATCCCAGGCTCTGTGTCTTACTACAAGCAAGACTTCGTTTCAGGTAAGGGCAGTCACTTTTCTGCTCAAATGAACTACATCATTCACGAAGCTCACACGTTTCTCATCTTAACAGGCAAGCATTGGATGTTAGAGGACCAGTGCTTTTTATCAGTTTCAGAAGAAGAGTTGGACTAGATAGGGTCTATATGTGTAAGAAACACCGTTCTTTTGTTCTGGGCACACTCAGATTTCCTGCTGTCCTAGAGAATCTACAAAGCAATAGCGTGCTTCTTGTTCTAAAGCAGAGTGTGATCAATGGATGAGACAATGCTGTGTGTTTCACTTCAGAATTGGAGTTAAATCCCAGGCTCTGTGTCTTCCTACAGGCAAGACTTCATTTCAGGAAAGGGCAGTCACTTTTCAGCTCAAACGAACTACATCGTTCACTGAGCTCACACATTTCTCATCTTAACAGACAAGCATTGGATGTTAGAGGACCAGTGCTTTGTATCAGTTTCAGAAGCAGAGTTGGACTAGATATTGTCTGTATGTGTAGGAAACACCGTTCTTTTGTTCTCAGCACACTCACGTTTCCTGCTGTCTTAGAGACTCTAGAAAGCAAGAGTGTGCTTCTTGTTCTAAAGCAGAGTGTCATCAATGGATGAGACAATGCAGTGTATTTCACTTCAGAAATGGAGTTAAATCCCAGGCTCTGAGTCTCCCTACAATCAAGACTTCGTTTCAGGTAAGGGCAGTCACTTTTCTGCTCAATGGAACTACATTGTTCACGAAGCTCACACATTTCTCATCTTAACTGACAAGCATTGGATGATAGAGGACCAGTGCATTGTATCAGTTTCAGAAGAAGATTTGGACTACATATAGTCCGTATGTGGAGGAAACACCGTTCTTTTGTTCTGGGCACAATCAGATTTCCTGCTTTATTAGATACTCTAGAAAGCAAGAGCGTGCTTCTTGCTCTAAAGCAGATTGTGATCCATGGATGAGAACTATGCTGTGTGTTTCACTTCAGAAATGGACTTAAATCCCAGGCTCTGTGTCTTACTACAAGCAAGACTTCGTTTCAGGTAAGGGCAGTCACTTTTCTGCTCAAATGAACTACATCATTCACGAAGCTCACACGTTTCTCATCTTAAGTGACAAGCATTGGATGGTAGAGGAACAGTGCTTTGTATCCGTTTCAGAAGAAGAGTTGGACGAGATATGGTCCATATGTGTAGGAAACACCGTTCTTTTGTTCTGGGCACACTCAGATTTCCTGCTGTATTAGAAATTCTAGAAAGCAAGAGCGTGCTTCTCGCTCTAAAGCAGAGTGTGATCAATGGATGATTACACTGCTGTGTGTTTTACTTCAGAAATGGAGTTAAATCCCAGGCTCTGAGTCTTCCTACAAGCAAGACTTAAATTCAGGTAAGGGCAGTCACTTTTCTGCTCAAACGAACTACATCGTTCACGAAGCTCACACGTTTCTCATCTTAACTGACAAGCATTGGATGTTAGAGGGTCAGTGCTTTGTATCAGTTTCAGAAGCAGATTTGGACTACATATGGTCCATATGTGTAGGAAACACCGTTTTTTTGTTCTGGGCACACTCAGATTTCCTGCTGTATTAGGGAGTCTAGAAAGCTAGAGTGTGCTTCTCGCTCTAAAGCAGAGTGTGATCCAAGGATGAGAACTATGCTGTGTGTTTCCCTTCAGAAATGGACTTAAATCCCAGGCTCTGTGTCTTACTACAAGCAAGACTTCGTTTCAGGTAAGGGCAGTCACTTTTCAGGTAAAGGAACTACATCATTCACAAAGCTCACACGATACTCATCTTAACTGACAAGCAGTGGATGTTAGAGGACCAGTGCATTCTATCAGTTTCAGAAGAAGATTTGAACTACATATAGTCTGTATGTGTAGGAAACACCGTTCTTTTGTTCTGGGCACACTCAGATTTCCTGCTCTCTTAGAGACTCTAGAAAGCAAGAGTGTGCTTCTTGCTCTAAAGCAGAGTGTGATCCAAGGATGAGAACTATGCTGTGTGTTTCCCTTCAGAAATGGACTTAAATCCCAGGCTCTGTGTCTTACTACAAGCAAGACTTCGTTTCAGGTAAGGGCAGTCACTTTTCAGGTAAAGGAACTACATCATTCACAAAGCTCACACGATACTCATCTTAACTGACAAGCAGTGGATGTTAGAGGACCAGTGCATTCTATCAGTTTCAGAAGAAGATTTGAACTACATATAGTCTGTATGTGTAGGAAACACCGTTCTTTTGTTCTGGGCACACTCAGATTTCCTGCTCTCTTAGAGACTCTAGAAAGCAAGAGTGTGCTTCTTGCTCTAAAGCAGAGTGTGATCCATGGATGAGAACTATGCTGTGTGCTTGACTTCAGAAATGGAGTTAAATCCCAGGCTCTGAGTCTTCCTACAGGCAAGACTTCGTTTCAGATAAGGGCAGTCACTTTTCTGCTCAAACGAACTACATCGTTCATGAAGCTCACCCGTTTCCCATCTTAACTGACAAGCAATGGATGTTAGATGGTCAGTGCTTTGTATCTGTTTCAGAAGCAGATTTGGACTACATATGGTCCATATGTGTAGGAAACACCGTTCTTTTGTTCTGGGCACACTCAGATTTCCTGCTGTATTAGAGAGTCTAGAAAGCTAGAGTGTGCTTCTCGCTCTAAAGCAGAGTGTGATCCATGGATGAGAACTATGCTGTGTGTTTCCCTTCAGAAATGGACTAAAATCCCAGGCTCTGTGTCTTACTACAAGCAAGACTTCATTTCAGGTTAGGGCAGTCACTTTTCAGTTCAAAGGAACTACATCATTCACAAAGCTCACACGTTTCTCATCTTAACTGACAAGCACTGGATGTTAGAGGACCAGTGCATTCTATCAGTTTCAGAAGAAGATTTGGACTACATATAGTCCGTATGTGTAGGAAACACCGTTCTTTTGTTCTGGGCACACTCAGATTTCCTGCTGTCTTAGAGACTCTAGAAAGCAAGAGCGTGCTTCTTGCTCTAAAGCAGAGTGTGATCCACGGATGAGAACTATGCTGTGTGTTTCCCTTCAGAAATGGAGTTAAATCCCAGGCTCTGGGTCTTCCTACAGGCAAGACTGCGTTTCAGGTAAGGGCAGTCACTTTTCTGCTCAAACTAACTACATCGTTTTCGAAGCTCACACATTTCTCATCTTAACTGACAAGCATTGGATGTTAGAGGGTCAGTGCTTTGTATCAGTTTCAGAAGCAGATTTGGACTACATATGGTCCATATGTGTAGGAAACACCGTTCTTTTGTTCTGGGCACACTCAGATTTCCTGCTGTCTTAGAGACTCTAGAAAGCTAGAGTGTGCTTCTAGCTCTAAAGCAGAGTGTGATCCATGGATGAGAACTATGCTGTGTGTTTCCCTTCAGAAATGGACTTTAATCCCAGGCTCTGTGTCTTACTACAAGCAAGACTTCGTTTCAGGTAAGGGCAGTCATTTTTCAGTTCAAAGGAACTACATCATTCACAAAGCTCACACGTTTCTCATCTTAACTGACAAGCACTGGATGTTAGAGGACCAGTGCATTCTATCAGTTTCAGAAGAAGATTTGGACTACATATAGTCCGTATGTGTAGGAAACACCGTTCTTTTGTTCTGGGCACACTCAGATTTCCTGCTGTCTTAGAGACTCTAGAAAGCAAGAGTGTGCTTCTTGCTCTAAAGCAGAGTGTGATCCATGGATGAGAACTATGCTGTGTGCTTCACTTCAGAAATGGAGTTAAATCCCAGGCTCTGAGTCTTCCTACAGGCAAGACTTCGTTTCAGGTAAGGGCAGTCACTTTTCTGCTCAAATGAACTACATCATTCACGAAGCTCACACGTTTCTCATCTTAATTGACAAGCATTGGATGTTAGAGGACCAGTGCTTTGTATCAGTTTCAGAAGCAGAGTTGGACTAGATATTGTCTGTATGTGTAGGAAACACCGTTCTTTTGTTCTCAGCACACTCACGTTTCCTGCTGTCTTAGAGACTCTAGAAAGCAAGAGTGTGCTTCTTGTTCTAAAGCAGAGTGTCATCAATGGATGAGACAATGCAGTGTATTTCACTTCAGAAATGGAGTTAAATCCCAGGCTCTGAGTCTCCCTACAATCAAGACTTCGTTTCAGGTAAGGGCAGTCACTTTTCTGCTCAATGGAACTACATTGTTCACGAAGCTCACACATTTCTCATCTTAACTGACAAGCATTGGATGATAGAGGACCAGTGCATTGTATCAGTTTCAGAAGAAGATTTGGACTACATATAGTCCGTATGTGGAGGAAACACCGTTCTTTTGTTCTGGGCACAATCAGATTTCCTGCTGTATTAGATACTCTAGAAAGCAAGAGCGTGCTTCTTGCTCTAAAGCAGATTGTGATCCATGGATGAGAACTATGCTGTGTGTTTCACTTCAGAAATGGACTTAAATCCCAGGCTCTGTGTCTTACTACAAGCAAGACTTCGTTTCAGGTAAGGGCAGTCACTTTTCTGCTCAAATGAACTACATCATTCACGAAGCTCACACGTTTCTCATCTTAAGTGACAAGCATTGGATGGTAGAGGAACAGTGCTTTGTATCCGTTTCAGAAGAAGAGTTGGACGAGATATGGTCCATATGTGTAGGAAACACCGTTCTTTTGTTCTGGGCACACTCAGATTTCCTGCTGTATTAGAAATTCTAGAAAGCAAGAGCGTGCTTCTCGCTCTAAAGCAGAGTGTGATCAATGGATGATTACACTGCTGTGTGTTTTACTTCAGAAATGGAGTTAAATCCCAGGCTCTGAGTCTTCCTACAAGCAAGACTTAAATTCAGGTAAGGGCAGTCACTTTTCTGCTCAAACGAACTACATCGTTCACGAAGCTCACACGTTTCTCATCTTAACTGACAAGCATTGGATGTTAGAGGGTCAGTGCTTTGTATCAGTTTCAGAAGCAGATTTGGACTACATATGGTCCATATGTGTAGGAAACACCGTTTTTTTGTTCTGTGCACACTCAGATTTACTGCTGTATTAGGGAGTCTAGAAAGCTAGAGTGTGCTTCTCGCTCTAAAGCAGAGTGTGATCCAAGGATGAGAACTATGCTGTGTGTTTCCCTTCAGAAATGGACTTAAATCCCAGGCTCTGTGTCTTACTACAAGCAAGACTTCGTTTCAGGTAAGGGCAGTCACTTTTCAGGTAAAGGAACTACATCATTCACAAAGCTCACACGATACTCATCTTAACTGACAAGCAGTGGATGTTAGAGGACCAGTGCATTCTATCAGTTTCAGAAGAAGATTTGAACTACATATAGTCCGTGTGTGTAGGAAACACCGTTCTTTTGTTCTGGGCACACTCAGATTTCCTGCTCTCTTAGAGACTCTAGAAAGCAAGAGTGTGCTTCTTGCTCTAAAGCAGAGTGTGATCCATGGATGAGAACTATGCTGTGTGCTTGACTTCAGAAATGGAGTTAAATCCCAGGCTCTGAGTCTTCCTACAGGCAAGACTTCGTTTCAGATAAGGGCAGTCACTTTTCTGCTCAAACGAACTACATCGTTCATGAAGCTCACACGTTTCTCATCTTAACTGACAAGCAATGGATGTTAGATGGTTTGTGATTTGTATCAGTTTCAGAAGCAGATTTGGACTACATATGGTCCATATGTGTAGGAAACACCGTTCTTTTGTTCCGGGCACACTCAGATTTCCTGCTGTATTAGAGACTCTACAAAGCAAGAGTGTGCTTCTCACTCTAAAGCAGAGTGTGATCCATGGATGAGAACTATGCTGTGTGTTTCCCTTCAGAAATGGACTTAAATCCCAGGCTCTGTGTCTTACTACAAGCAAGACTTCGTTTCAGGTAAGGGCAGTCACTTTTCTGCTCAAATGAACTACATCATTCACGAAGCTCACACGTTTCTCATCTTAACAGGCAAGCATTGGATGTTAGAGGACCAGTGCTTTTTATCAGTTTCAGAAGAAGAGTTGGACTAGATAGGGTCTATATGTGTAAGAAACACCGTTCTTTTGTTCTGGGCACACTCAGATTTCCTGCTGTCCTAGAGAATCTACAAAGCAATAGCGTGCTTCTTGTTCTAAAGCAGAGTGTGATCAATGGATGAGACAATGCTGTGTGTTTCACTTCAGAATTGGAGTTAAATCCCAGGCTCTGTGTCTTCCTACAGGCAAGACTTCATTTCAGGAAAGGGCAGTCACTTTTCAGCTCAAACGAACTACATCGTTCACTGAGCTCACACATTTCTCATCTTAACAGACAAGCATTGGATGTTAGAGGACCAGTGCTTTGTATCAGTTTCAGAAGCAGAGTTGGACTAGATATTGTCTGTATGTGTAGGAAACACCGTTCTTTTGTTCTCAGCACACTCACGTTTCCTGCTGTCTTAGAGACTCTAGAAAGCAAGAGTGTGCTTCTTGTTCTAAAGCAGAGTGTCATCAATGGATGAGACAATGCAGTGTATTTCACTTCAGAAATGGAGTTAAATCCCAGGCTCTGAGTCTCCCTACAATCAAGACTTCGTTTCAGGTAAGGGCAGTCACTTTTCTGCTCAATGGAACTACATTGTTCACGAAGCTCACACATTTCTCATCTTAACTGACAAGCATTGGATGATAGAGGACCAGTGCATTGTATCAGTTTCAGAAGAAGATTTGGACTACATATAGTCCGTATGTGGAGGAAACACCGTTCTTTTGTTCTGGGCACAATCAGATTTCCTGCTTTATTAGATACTCTAGAAAGCAAGAGCGTGCTTCTTGCTCTAAAGCAGATTGTGATCCATGGATGAGAACTATGCTGTGTGTTTCACTTCAGAAATGGACTTAAATCCCAGGCTCTGTGTCTTACTACAAGCAAGACTTCGTTTCAGGTAAGGGCAGTCACTTTTCTGCTCAAATGAACTACATCATTCACGAAGCTCACACGTTTCTCATCTTAAGTGACAAGCATTGGATGGTAGAGGAACAGTGCTTTGTATCCGTTTCAGAAGAAGAGTTGGACGAGATATGGTCCATATGTGTAGGAAACACCGTTCTTTTGTTCTGGGCACACTCAGATTTCCTGCTGTATTAGAAATTCTAGAAAGCAAGAGCATGCTTCTCGCTCTAAAGCAGAGTGTGATCAATGGATGATTACACTGCTGTGTGTTTTACTTCAGAAATGGAGTTAAATCCCAGGCTCTGAGTCTTCCTACAAGCAAGACTTAAATTCAGGTAAGGGCAGTCACTTTTCTGCTCAAACGAACTACATCGTTCACGAAGCTCACACGTTTCTCATCTTAACTGACAAGCATTGGATGTTAGAGGGTCAGTGCTTTGTATCAGTTTCAGAAGCAGATTTGGACTACATATGGTCCATATGTGTAGGAAACACCGTTTTTTTGTTCTGGGCACACTCAGATTTCCTGCTGTATTAGGGAGTCTAGAAAGCTAGAGTGTGCTTCTCGCTCTAAAGCAGAGTGTGATCCAAGGATGAGAACTATGCTGTGTGTTTCCCTTCAGAAATGGACTTAAATCCCAGGCTCTGTGTCTTACTACAAGCAAGACTTCGTTTCAGGTAAGGGCAGTC
The DNA here is from genome assembly GCA_949786385.1 of Onychomys leucogaster. Classification (NCBI taxonomy): domain Eukaryota; kingdom Metazoa; phylum Chordata; class Mammalia; order Rodentia; family Cricetidae; genus Onychomys; species Onychomys leucogaster. Next base: position 864,002 of record CATKUP010000018.1, on the reverse strand, counting down.
ACTTTTCAGGTAAAGGAACTACATCATTCACAAAGCTCACACGATACTCATCTTAACTGACAAGCAGTGGATGTTAGAGGACCAGTGCATTCTATCAGTTTCAGAAGAAGATTTGAACTACATATAGTCTGTATGTGTAGGAAACACCGTTCTTTTGTTCTGGGCACACTCAGATTTCCTGCTCTCTTAGAGACTCTAGAAAGCAAGAGTGTGCTTCTTGCTCTAAAGCAGAGTGTGATCCAAGGATGAGAACTATGCTGTGTGTTTCCCTTCAGAAATGGACTTAAATCCCAGGCTCTGTGTCTTACTACAAGCAAGACTTCGTTTCAGGTAAGGGCAGTCACTTTTCAGGTAAAGGAACTACATCATTCACAAAGCTCACACGATACTCATCTTAACTGACAAGCAGTGGATGTTAGAGGACCAGTGCATTCTATCAGTTTCAGAAGAAGATTTGAACTACATATAGTCTGTATGTGTAGGAAACACCGTTCTTTTGTTCTGGGCACACTCAGATTTCCTGCTCTCTTAGAGACTCTAGAAAGCAAGAGTGTGCTTCTTGCTCTAAAGCAGAGTGTGATCCATGGATGAGAACTATGCTGTGTGCTTGACTTCAGAAATGGAGTTAAATCCCAGGCTCTGAGTCTTCCTACAGGCAAGACTTCGTTTCAGATAAGGGCAGTCACTTTTCTGCTCAAACGAACTACATCGTTCATGAAGCTCACCCGTTTCCCATCTTAACTGACAAGCAATGGATGTTAGATGGTCAGTGCTTTGTATCTGTTTCAGAAGCAGATTTGGACTACATATGGTCCATATGTGTAGGAAACACCGTTCTTTTGTTCTGGGCACACTCAGATTTCCTGCTGTATTAGAGAGTCTAGAAAGCTAGAGTGTGCTTCTCGCTCTAAAGCAGAGTGTGATCCATGGATGAGAACTATGCTGTGTGTTTCCCTTCAGAAATGGACTAAAATCCCAGGCTCTGTGTCTTACTACAAGCAAGACTTCATTTCAGGTTAGGGCAGTCACTTTTCAGTTCAAAGGAACTACATCATTCACAAAGCTCACACGTTTCTCATCTTAACTGACAAGCACTGGATGTTAGAGGACCAGTGCATTCTATCAGTTTCAGAAGAAGATTTGGACTACATATAGTCCGTATGTGTAGGAAACACCGTTCTTTTGTTCTGGGCACACTCAGATTTCCTGCTGTCTTAGAGACTCTAGAAAGCAAGAGCGTGCTTCTTGCTCTAAAGCAGAGTGTGATCCACGGATGAGAACTATGCTGTGTGTTTCCCTTCAGAAATGGAGTTAAATCCCAGGCTCTGGGTCTTCCTACAGGCAAGACTGCGTTTCAGGTAAGGGCAGTCACTTTTCTGCTCAAACTAACTACATCGTTTTCGAAGCTCACACATTTCTCATCTTAACTGACAAGCATTGGATGTTAGAGGGTCAGTGCTTTGTATCAGTTTCAGAAGCAGATTTGGACTACATATGGTCCATATGTGTAGGAAACACCGTTCTTTTGTTCTGGGCACACTCAGATTTCCTGCTGTCTTAGAGACTCTAGAAAGCTAGAGTGTGCTTCTAGCTCTAAAGCAGAGTGTGATCCATGGATGAGAACTATGCTGTGTGTTTCCCTTCAGAAATGGACTTAAATCCCAGGCTCTGTGTCTTACTACAAGCAAGACTTCGTTTCAGGTAAGGGCAGTCATTTTTCAGTTCAAAGGAACTACATCATTCACAAAGCTCACACGTTTCTCATCTTAACTGACAAGCACTGGATGTTAGAGGACCAGTGCATTCTATCAGTTTCAGAAGAAGATTTGGACTACATATAGTCCGTATGTGTAGGAAACACCGTTCTTTTGTTCTGGGCACACTCAGATTTCCTGCTGTCTTAGAGACTCTAGAAAGCAAGAGTGTGCTTCTTGCTCTAAAGCAGAGTGTGATCCATGGATGAGAACTATGCTGTGTGCTTCACTTCAGAAATGGAGTTAAATCCCAGGCTCTGAGTCTTCCTACAGGCAAGACTTCGTTTCAGGTAAGGGCAGTCACTTTTCTGCTCAAATGAACTACATCATTCACGAAGCTCACACGTTTCTCATCTTAATTGACAAGCATTGGATGTTAGAGGACCAGTGCTTTGTATCAGTTTCAGAAGCAGAGTTGGACTAGATATTGTCTGTATGTGTAGGAAACACCGTTCTTTTGTTCTCAGCACACTCACGTTTCCTGCTGTCTTAGAGACTCTAGAAAGCAAGAGTGTGCTTCTTGTTCTAAAGCAGAGTGTCATCAATGGATGAGACAATGCAGTGTATTTCACTTCAGAAATGGAGTTAAATCCCAGGCTCTGAGTCTCCCTACAATCAAGACTTCGTTTCAGGTAAGGGCAGTCACTTTTCTGCTCAATGGAACTACATTGTTCACGAAGCTCACACATTTCTCATCTTAACTGACAAGCATTGGATGATAGAGGACCAGTGCATTGTATCAGTTTCAGAAGAAGATTTGGACTACATATAGTCCGTATGTGGAGGAAACACCGTTCTTTTGTTCTGGGCACAATCAGATTTCCTGCTGTATTAGATACTCTAGAAAGCAAGAGCGTGCTTCTTGCTCTAAAGCAGATTGTGATCCATGGATGAGAACTATGCTGTGTGTTTCACTTCAGAAATGGACTTAAATCCCAGGCTCTGTGTCTTACTACAAGCAAGACTTCGTTTCAGGTAAGGGCAGTCACTTTTCTGCTCAAATGAACTACATCATTCACGAAGCTCACACGTTTCTCATCTTAAGTGACAAGCATTGGATGGTAGAGGAACAGTGCTTTGTATCCGTTTCAGAAGAAGAGTTGGACGAGATATGGTCCATATGTGTAGGAAACACCGTTCTTTTGTTCTGGGCACACTCAGATTTCCTGCTGTATTAGAAATTCTAGAAAGCAAGAGCGTGCTTCTCGCTCTAAAGCAGAGTGTGATCAATGGATGATTACACTGCTGTGTGTTTTACTTCAGAAATGGAGTTAAATCCCAGGCTCTGAGTCTTCCTACAAGCAAGACTTAAATTCAGGTAAGGGCAGTCACTTTTCTGCTCAAACGAACTACATCGTTCACGAAGCTCACACGTTTCTCATCTTAACTGACAAGCATTGGATGTTAGAGGGTCAGTGCTTTGTATCAGTTTCAGAAGCAGATTTGGACTACATATGGTCCATATGTGTAGGAAACACCGTTTTTTTGTTCTGGGCACACTCAGATTTCCTGCTGTATTAGGGAGTCTAGAAAGCTAGAGTGTGCTTCTCGCTCTAAAGCAGAGTGTGATCCAAGGATGAGAACTATGCTGTGTGTTTCCCTTCAGAAATGGACTTAAATCCCAGGCTCTGTGTCTTACTACAAGCAAGACTTCGTTTCAGGTAAGGGCAGTCACTTTTCAGGTAAAGGAACTACATCATTCACAAAGCTCACACGATACTCATCTTAACTGACAAGCAGTGGATGTTAGAGGACCAGTGCATTCTATCAGTTTCAGAAGAAGATTTGAACTACATATAGTCTGTATGTGTAGGAAACACCGTTCTTTTGTTCTGGGCACACTCAGATTTCCTGCTCTCTTAGAGACTCTAGAAAGCAAGAGTGTGCTTCTTGCTCTAAAGCAGAGTGTGATCCATGGATGAGAACTATGCTGTGTGCTTGACTTCAGAAATGGAGTTAAATCCCAGGCTCTGAGTCTTCCTACAGGCAAGACTTCGTTTCAGATAAGGGCAGTCACTTTTCTGCTCAAACGAACTACATCGTTCATGAAGCTCACCCGTTTCCCATCTTAACTGACAAGCAATGGATGTTAGATGGTCAGTGCTTTGTATCTGTTTCAGAAGCAGATTTGGACTACATATGGTCCATATGTGTAGGAAACACCGTTCTTTTGTTCTGGGCACACTCAGATTTCCTGCTGTATTAGAGAGTCTAGAAAGCTAGAGTGTGCTTCTCGCTCTAAAGCAGAGTGTGATCCATGGATGAGAACTATGCTGTGTGTTTCCCTTCAGAAATGGACTAAAATCCCAGGCTCTGTGTCTTACTACAAGCAAGACTTCATTTCAGGTTAGGGCAGTCACTTTTCAGTTCAAAGGAACTACATCATTCACAAAGCTCACACGTTTCTCATCTTAACTGACAAGCACTGGATGTTAGAGGACCAGTGCATTCTATCAGTTTCAGAAGAAGATTTGGACTACATATAGTCCGTATGTGTAGGAAACACCGTTCTTTTGTTCTGGGCACACTCAGATTTCCTGCTGTCTTAGAGACTCTAGAAAGCAAGAGCGTGCTTCTTGCTCTAAAGCAGAGTGTGATCCACGGATGAGAACTATGCTGTGTGTTTCCCTTCAGAAATGGAGTTAAATCCCAGGCTCTGGGTCTTCCTACAGGCAAGACTTCGTTTCAGGTAAGGGCAGTCACTTTTCTGCTCAAACTAACTACATCGTTTTCGAAGCTCACACATTTCTCATCTTAACTGACAAGCATTGGATGTTAGAGGGTCAGTGCTTTGTATCAGTTTCAGAAGCAGATTTGGACTACATATGGTCCATATGTGTAGGAAACACCGTTCTTTTGTTCTGGGCACACTCAGATTTCCTGCTGTCTTAGAGACTCTAGAAAGCTAGAGTGTGCTTCTAGCTCTAAAGCAGAGTGTGATCCATGGATGAGAACTATGCTGTGTGTTTCCCTTCAGAAATGGACCTAAATCCCAGGCTCTGTGTCTTACTACAAGCAAGACTTCGTTTCAGGTAAGGGCAGTCATTTTTCAGTTCAAAGGAACTACATCATTCACAAAGCTCACACGTTTCTCATCTTAACTGACAAGCACTGGATGTTAGAGGACCAGTGCATTCTATCAGTTTCAGAAGAAGATTTGGACTACATATAGTCCGTATGTGTAGGAAACACCGTTCTTTTGTTCTGGGCACACTCAGATTTCCTGCTGTCTTAGAGACTCTAGAAAGCAATAGCGTGCTTCTTGCTCTAAAGCAGAGTGTGATCCATGGATGAGAACTATGCTGTGTGCTTCACTTCAGAAATGGAGTTAAATCCCAGGCTCTGAGTCTTCCTACAGGCAAGACTTCGTTTCAGGTAAGGGCAGTCACTTTTCTGCTCAAATGAACTACATCATTCACGAAGCTCACACGTTTCTCATCTTAATTGACAAGCATTGGATGTTAGAGGACCAGTGCTTTGTATCAGTTTCAGAAGAAGAGTTGGACTAGATAGGGTCTATATGTGTAAGAAACACCGTTCTTTTGTTCTGGGCACACTCAGATTTCCTGCTGTCCTAGAGAATCTAGAAAGCAATAGCGTGCTTCTTGTTCTAAAGCAGAGTGTGATCAATGGATGAGACAATGCTGTGTGTTTCACTTCAGAATTGGAGATAAATCCCAGGCTCTGTGTCTTCCTACAGGCAAGACTTCATTTCAGGAAAGGGCAGTCACTTTTCAGCTCAAACGAACTACATCGTTCACTGAGCTCACACATTTCTCATCTTAACAGACAAGCATTGGATGTTAGAGGACCAGTGCTTTGTATCAGTTTCAGAAGCAGAGTTGGACTAGATATTGTCTGTATGTGTAGGAAACACCGTTCTTTTGTTCTCAGCACACTCACGTTTCCTGCTGTCTTAGAGACTCTAGAAAGCAAGAGCGTGCTTCTTGTTCTAAAGCAGAGTGTCATCAATGGATGAGACAATGCAGTGTGTTTCACTTCAGAAATGGAGTTAAATCCCAGGCTCTGAGTCTTCCTACAGGCAAGACTTCGTTTCAGGTATGCAGTCACTTTTCAGTTCAAAGGAACTACATCGTTCACGAAGCTCACACGTTTCTCTTCTTAACTGACAAGCATTGGATGTTAGAGGACCAGTGCATTGTATCAGTTTCAGAAGAAGATTTGGACTACATATAGTCCGTATGTGGAGGAAACACCGTTCTTTTGTTCTGGGCACAATCAGATTTCCTGCTTTATTAGATACTCTAGAAAGCAAGAGCGTGCTTCTTGCTCTAAAGCAGAGTGTGATCCATGGATGAGAGGTATGCTGTGTGTTTCACTTCAGAATTGAACTTAAATCCCAGGCTCTGTGTCTTACTACAAGCAAGACTTCGTTTCAGGTAAGGGCAGTCACTTTTCTGCTCAAATGAACTACATCATTCACGAAGCTCACACGTTTCTCATCTTAATTGACAAGCATTGGATGGTAGAGGTCCAGTGCTTTGTATCAGTTTCAGAAGAAGAGTTGGACTAGATATTTTCCATATGTGTAGGAAACACCGTTCATTGTTCTGGGCACACTCAGATTTCCTGCTGTATTAGAAATTCTAGAAAGCAAGAGCGTGCTTCTCGCTCTAAAGCAGAGTGTGATCCATGGATGAGACCTATGCTGTGTGTTTCCCTTCAGAAATGGAGTTAAATCCCAGGCTCTGTGTCTTCCTACAAGCAAGACTTCATTTCAGGTAAGGGAGTCACTTTTCAACTCAAACGAACTCCATCATTCACTGAGCTCACACATTTCTCATCTTAACAGACAAGCATTGGATGTTAGAGGACCAGTGCTTTGTATCAGTTTCAGAAGCAGAGTTGGACTAGATATGGTCCGTATGTGTAGGAAACACCGTTCTTTTGTTCTCAGCACACTCACGTTTCCTGCTGTCTTAGAGACTCTAGAAAGCAAGAGTGTACGTCTTGTTCTAAAGCAGAGTGTGATCAATGGATGAGACATTGCTGTGTGTTTCACATCATAATTGGAGTTAAATCCCAGGCTCTGTGTCTTCCTACAAGCAAGACTTCGTTTCAGGTAAGGGCAGTCACTTTTCAGCTCAAACGAACTCCATCATTTACTGAGCTCACACATTTCTCATCTTAACAGACAAGCATTGGATGTTAGAGGACCAGTGCTTTGTATCAGTTTCAGAAGCAGAGTTGGACTAGATATGGTCCGTATGTGTAGGAAACACCGTTCTTTTGTTCTCAGCACACTCACGTTTCCTGCTGTCTTAGAGACTCTAGAAAGCAAGAGCGTGATTCTTGTTCTAAAGCAGAGTGTCATCAATGGATGAGACAATGCTGTGTGTTTTACTTCAGAAATGGAGTTAAATCCCAGGCTCTGAGTCTCCCTACAAGCAAGACTTCATTTCAGGTAAGGGAAGTCACTTTTCTGCTCAAAGGAACTACATCATTCACGAAGCTCACACGTTTCTCATCTTAACTGACAAGCATTGGATGTTAGAGGGTCAGTGCTTTGTATCAGTTTCAGAAGCAGATTTGGACTACATATGGTCCATATGTGTAGGAAACACCGTTCTTTTGTTCTGGGCACACTCAGATTTCCTGCTGTCTTAGAGACTCTAGAAAGCAAGAGTGTGCTTCTTGCTCTAAAGCAGAGTGTGATCCATGGATGAGAACTATGCTGTGTGCTTCACTTCAGAAATGGAGTTAAATCCCAGGCTCTGAGTCTTCCTACAGGCAAGACTTCGTTTCAGGTAAGGGCAGTCACTTTTCTGCTCAAATGAACTACATCATTCACGAAGCTCACACGTTTCTCATCTTAATTGACAAGCATTGGATGTTAGAGGACCAGTGCTTTGTATCAGTTTCAGAAGAAGAGTTGGACTAGATAGGGTCTATATGTGTAAGAAACACCGTTCTTTTGTTCTGGGCACACTCAGATTTCCTGCTGTCCTAGAGAATCTAGAAAGCAATAGCGTGCTTCTTGTTCTAAAGCAGAGTGTGATCAATGGATGAGACAATGCTGTGTGTTTCACTTCAGAATTGGAGATAAATCCCAGGCTCTGTGTCTTCCTACAGGCAAGACTTCATTTCAGGAAAGGGCAGTCACTTTTCAGCTCAAACGAACTACATCGTTCACTGAGCTCACACATTTCTCATCTTAACAGACAAGCATTGGATGTTAGAGGACCAGTGCTTTGTATCAGTTTCAGAAGCAGAGTTGGACTAGATATTGTCTGTATGTGTAGGAAACACCGTTCTTTTGTTCTCAGCACACTCACGTTTCCTGCTGTCTTAGAGACTCTAGAAAGCAAGAGCGTGCTTCTTGTTCTAAAGCAGAGTGTCATCAATGGATGAGACAATGCAGTGTGTTTCACTTCAGAAATGGAGTTAAATCCCAGGCTCTGAGTCTTCCTACAGGCAAGACTTCGTTTCAGGTAAGGGCAGTCACTTTTCAGTTCAAAGGAACTACATCGTTCACGAAGCTCACACGTTTCTCTTCTTAACTGACAAGCATTGGATGTTAGAGGACCAGTGCATTGTATCAGTTTCAGAAGAAGATTTGGACTACATATAGTCCGTATGTGGAGGAAACACCGTTCTTTTGTTCTGGGCACAATCAGATTTCCTGCTTTATTAGATACTCTAGAAAGCAAGAGCGTGCTTCTTGCTCTAAAGCAGAGTGTGATCCATGGATGAGAAGTATGCTGTGTGTTTCACTTCAGAATTGAACTTAAATCCCAGGCTCTGTGTCTTACTACAAGCAAGACTTCGTTTCAGGTAAGGGCAGTCACTTTTCTGCTCAAATGAACTACATCATTCACGAAGCTCACACGTTTCTCATCTTAATTGAAAAGCATTGGATGGTAGAGGTCCAGTGCTTTGTATCAGTTTCAGAAGAAGAGTTGGACTAGATATTTTCCATATGTGTAGGAAACACCGTTCATTGTTCTGGGCACACTCAGATTTCCTGCTGTATTAGAAATTCTAGAAAGCAAGAGCGTGCTTCTCGCTCTAAAGCAGAGTATGATCCATGGATGAGACTTGCTGTGTGTTTCCCTTCAGAAATGGAGTTAAATCCCAGGCTCTGTGTCTTCCTACAAGCAAGACTTCGTTTCAGGTAAGGGCAGTCACTTTTCAACTCAAACGAACTCCATCATTCACTGAGCTCACACATTTCTCATCTTAACAGACAAGCATTGGATGTTAGAGGACCAGTGCTTTGTATCAGTTTCAGAAGCAGAGTTGGACTAGATATGGTCCGTATGTGTAGGAAACACCGTTCTTTTGTTCTCAGCACACTCACGTTTCCTGCTGTCTTAGAGACTCTAGAAAGCAAGAGTGTACGTCTTCTTCTAAAGCAGAGTGTGATCAATGGATGAGACATTGCTGTGTGTTTCACATCATAATTGGAGTTAAATCCCAGGCTCTGTGTCTTCCTACAAGCAAGACTTCGTTTCAGGTAAGGGCAGTCACTTTTCAGCTCAAACGAACTCCATCATTCACTGAGCTCACACATTTCTCATCTTAACAGACAAGCATTGGATGTTAGAGGACCAGTGCTTTGTATCAGTTTCAGAAGCAGAGTTGGACTAGATATGGTCCGTATGTGTAGGAAACACCGTTCTTTTGTTCTCAGCACACTCACGTTTCCTGCTGTCTTAGAGACTCTAGAAAGCAAGAGCGTGATTCTTGTTCTAAAGCAGAGTGTCATCAATGGATGAGACAATGCTGTGTGTTTTACTTCAGAAATGGAGTTAAATCCCAGGCTCTGAGTCTCCCTACAAGCAAGACTTCATTTCACGTAAGGGAAGTCACTTTTCTGCTCAAAGGAACTACATCATTCACGAAGCTCACACGTTTCTCATCTTAACTGACAAGCATTGGATGTTAGAGGGTCAGTGCTTTGTATCAGTTTCAGAAGCAGATTTGGACTACATATGGTCCATATGTGTAGGAAACACCGTTCTTTTGTTCTGGGCACACTCAGATTTCCTGCTGTCTTAGAGACTCTAGAAAGCAAGAGTGTGCTTCTTGCTCTAAAGCAGAGTGTGATCCATGGATGAGAACTATGCTGTGTGCTTCACTTCAGAAATGGGGTTAAATCCCAGGCTCTGAGTCTTCCTACAGGCAAGACTTTGTTTCAGGTAAGGGCAGTCACTTTTCTGCTCAAATGAACTACATCATTCACGAAGCTCACACGTTTCTCATCTTAATTGACAAGCATTGGATGTTAGAGGACCAGTGCTTTGTATCAGTTTCAGAAGAAGAGTTGGACTAGATAGGGTCTATATGTGTAAGAAACACCGTTCTTTTGTTCTGGGCACACTCAGATTTCCTGCTGTCCTAGAGAATCTAGAAAGCAATAGCGTGCTTCTTGTTCTAAAGCAGAGTGTGATCAATGGATGAGACAATGCTGTGTGTTTCACTTCAGAATTGGAGATAAATCCCAGGCTCTGTGTCTTCCTACAGGCAAGACTTCATTTCAGGAAAGGGCAGTCACTTTTCAGCTCAAACGAACTACATCGTTCACTGAGCTCACACATTTCTCATCTTAACAAACAAGCATTGGACGTTAGAGGACCAGTGCTTTGTATCAGTTTCAGAAGCAGAGTTGGACTTGATATTGTCTGTATGTGTAGGAAACACCGTTCTTTTGTTCTCAGCACACTCACGTTTCCTGCTGTCTTAGAGACTCTAGAAAGCAAGAGCGTGCTTCTTGTTCTAAAGCAGAGTGTCATCAATGGATGAGACAATGCAGTGTGTTTCACTTCAGAAATGGAGTTAAATCCCAGGCTCTGAGTCTTCCTACAGGCAAGACTTCGTTTCAGGTAAGGGCAGTCACTTTTCAGTTCAAAGGAACTACATCGTTCACGAAGCTCACACGTTTCTCTTCTTAACTGACAAGCATTGGATGTTAGAGGACCAGTGCATTGTATCAGTTTCAGAAGAAGATTTGGACTACATATAGTCCGTATGTGGAGGAAACACCGTTCTTTTGTTCTGGGCACAATCAGATTTCCTGCTTTATTAGATACTCTAGAAAGCAAGAGCGTGCTTCTTGCTCTAAAGCAGAGTGTGATCCATGGATGAGAAGTATGCTGTGTGTTTCACTTCAGAATTGAACTTAAATCCCAGGCTCTGTGTCTTACTACAAGCAAGACTTCATTTCAGGTAAGGGAAGTCACTTTTCTGCTCAAAGGAACTAAATCATTCACGAAGCTCACACGTTTCTCATCTTAACTGACAAGCATTGGATGTTAGAGGGTCAGTGCTTTGTATCAGTTTCAGAAGCAGATTTGGACTACATATGGTCCATATGTGTAGGAAACACCGTTCTTTTGTTCTGGGCACACTCAGATTTCCTGCTGTCTTAGAGACTCTAGAAAGCAAGAGTGTGCTTCTTGCTCTAAAGCAGAGTGTGATCCATGGATGAGAACTATGCTGTGTGCTTCACTTCAGAAATGGAGTTAAATCCCAGGCTCTGAGTCTTCCTACAGGCAAGACTTCGTTTCAGGTAAGGGCAGTCACTTTTCTGCTCAAATGAACTACATCATTCACGAAGCTCACACGTTTCTCATCTTAATTGACAAGCATTGGATGTTAGAGGACCAGTGCTTTGTATCAGTTTCAGAAGAAGAGTTGGACTAGATAGGGTCTATATGTGTAAGAAACACCGTTCTTTTGTTCTGGGCACACTCAGATTTCCTGCTGTCCTAGAGAATCTAGAAAGCAATAGCGTGCTTCTTGTTCTAAAGCAGAGTGTGATCAATGGATGAGACAATGCTGTGTGTTTCACTTCAGAATTGGAGATAAATCCCAGGCTCTGTGTCTTCCTACAGGCAAGACTTCATTTCAGGAAAGGGCAGTCACTTTTCAGCTCAAACGAACTACATCGTTCACTGAGCTCACACATTTCTCATCTTAACAGACAAGCATTGGATGTTAGAGGACCAGTGCTTTGTATCAGTTTCAGAAGCAGAGTTGGACTAGATATTGTCTGTATGTGTAGGAAACACCGTTCTTTTGTTCTCAGCACACTCACGTTTCCTGCTGTCTTAGAGACTCTAGAAAGCAAGAGCGTGCTTCTTGTTCTAAAGCAGAGTGTCATCAATGGATGAGACAATGCAGTGTGTTTCACTTCAGAAATGGAGTTAAATCCCAGGCTCTGAGTCTTCCTACAGGCAAGACTTCGTTTCAGGTAAGGGCAGTCACTTTTCAGTTCAAAGGAACTACATCGTTCACGAAGCTCACACGTTTCTCATCTTAACTGACAAGCATTGGATGTTAGAGGACCAGTGCATTGTATCAGTTTCAGAAGAAGATTTGGACTACATATAGTCCGTATGTGGAGGAAACACCGTTCTTTTGTTCTGGGCACAATCAGATTTCCTGCTTTATTAGATACTCTAGAAAGCAAGAGCGTGCTTCTTGCTCTAAAGCAGAGTGTGATCCATGGATGAGAAGTATGCTGTGTGTTTCACTTCAGAATTGAACTTAAATCCCAGGCTCTGTGTCTTACTACAAGCAAGACTTCGTTTCAGGTAAGGGCAGTCACTTTTCTGCTCAAATGAACTACATCATTCACGAAGCTCACACGTTTCTCATCTTAATTGACAAGCATTGGATGGTAGAGGTCCAGTGCTTTGTATCAGTTTCAGAAGAAGAGTTGGACTAGATATTTTCCATATGTGTAGGAAACACCGTTCATTGTTCTGGGCACACTCAGATTTCCTGCTGTATTAGAAATTCTAGAAAGCAAGAGCGTGCTTCTCGCTCTAAAGCAGAGTATGATCCATGGATGAGACATTGCTGTGTGTTTCCCTTCAGAAATGGAGTTAAATCCCAGGCTCTGTGTCTTCCTACAAGCAAGACTTCGTTTCAGGTAAGGGCAGTCACTTTTCAACTCAAACGAACTCCATCATTCACTGAGCTCACACATTTCTCATCTTAACAGACAAGCATTGGATGTTAGAGGACCAGTGCTTTGTATCAGTTTCAGAAGCAGAGTTGGACTAGATATGGTCCGTATGTGTAGGAAACACCGTTCTTTTGTTCTCAGCACACTCACGTTTCCTGCTGTCTTAGAGACTCTAGAAAGCAAGAGTGTACGTCTTGTTCTAAAGCAGAGTGTGATCAATGGATGAGACATTGCTGTGTGTTTCACATCATAATTGGAGTTAAATCCCAGGCTCTGTGTCTTCCTACAAGCAAGACTTCGTTTCAGGTAAGGGCAGTCACTTTTCAGCTCAAACGAACTCCATCATTCACTGAGCTCACACATTTCTCATCTTAACAGACAAGCATTGGATGTTAGAGGACCAGTGCTTTGTATCAGTTTCAGAAGCAGAGTTGGACTAGATATGGTCCGTATGTGTAGGAAACACCGTTCTTTTGTTCTCAGCACACTCACGTTTCCTGCTGTCTTAGAGACTCTAGAAAGCAAGAGCGTGATTCTTGTTCTAAAGCAGAGTGTCATCAATGGATGAGACAATGCTGTGTGTTTTACTTCAGAAATGGAGTTAAATCCCAGGCTCTGAGTCTCCCTACAAGCAAGACTTCATTTCAGGTAAGGGAAGTCACTTTTCTGCTCAAAGGAACTACATCATTCACGAAGCTCACACGTTTCTCATCTTAACTGACAAGCATTGGATGTTAGAGGGTCAGTGCTTTGTATCAGTTTCAGAAGCAGATTTGGACTACATATGGTCCATATGTGTAGGAAACACCGTTCTTTTGTTCTGGGCACACTCAGATTTCCTGCTGTCTTAGAGACTCTAGAAAGCAAGAGTGTGCTTCTTGCTCTAAAGCAGAGTGTGATCCATGGATGAGAACTATGCTGTGTGCTTCACTTCAGAAATGGGGTTAAATCCCAGGCTCTGAGTCTTCCTACAGGCAAGACTTCGTTTCAGGTAAGGGCAGTCACTTTTCTGCTCAAATGAACTACATCATTCACGAAGCTCACACGTTTCTCATCTTAATTGACAAGCATTGGATGTTAGAGGACCAGTGCTTTGTATCAGTTTCAGAAGAAGAGTTGGACTAGATAGGGTCTATATGTGTAAGAAACACCGTTCTTTTGTTCTGGGCACACTCAGATTTCCTGCTGTCCTAGAGAATCTAGAAAGCAATAGCGTGCTTCTTGTTCTAAAGCAGAGTGTGATTAATGGATGAGATAATGCTGTGTGTTTCACTTCAGAATTGGAGATAAATCCCAGGCTCTGTGTCTTCCTACAGGCAAGACTTCATTTCAGGAAAGGGCAGTCACTTTTCAGCTCAAACGAACTACATCGTTCACTGAGCTCACACATTTCTCATCTTAACAAACAAGCATTGGACGTTAGAGGACCAGTGCTTTGTATCAGTTTCAGAAGCAGAGTTGGACTTGATATTGTCTGTATGTGTAGGAAACACCGTTCTTTTGTTCTCAGCACACTCACGTTTCCTGCTGTCTTAGAGACTCTAGAAAGCAAGAGCGTGCTTCTTGTTCTAAAGCAGAGTGTCATCAATGGATGAGACAATGCAGTGTGTTTCACTTCAGAAATGGAGTTAAATCCCAGGCTCTGAGTCTTCCTACAGGCAAGACTTCGTTTCAGGTAAGGGCAGTCACTTTTCAGTTCAAAGGAACTACATCGTTCACGAAGCTCACACGTTTCTCTTCTTAACTGACAAGCATTGGATGTTAGAGGACCAGTGCATTGTATCAGTTTCAGAAGAAGATTTGGACTACATATAGTCCGTATGTGGAGGAAACACCGTTCTTTTGTTCTGGGCACAATCAGATTTCCTGCTTTATTAGATACTCTAGAAAGCAAGAGCGTGCTTCTTGCTCTAAAGCAGAGTGTGATCCATGGATGAGAAGTATGCTGTGTGTTTCACTTCAGAATTGAACTTAAATCCCAGGCTCTGTGTCTTACTACAAGCAAGACTTCGTTTCAGGTAAGGGCAGTCACTTTTCTGCTCAAATGAACTACATCATTCACGAAGCTCACACGTTTCTCATCTTAATTGACAAGCATTGGATGGTAGAGGTCCAGTGCTTTGTATCAGTTTCAGAAGAAGAGTTGGACTAGATATTTTCCATATGTGTAGGAAACACCGTTCATTGTTCTGGGCACACTCAGATTTCCTGCTGTATTAGAAATTCTAGAAAGCAAGAGCGTGCTTCTCGCTCTAAAGCAGAGTGTGATCCATGGATGAGACCTATGCTGTGTGTTTCCCTTCAGAAATGGAGTTAAATCCCAGGCTCTGTGTCTTCCTACAAGCAAGACTTCGTTTCAGGTAAGGGCAGTCACTTTTCAACCCAAACGAACTCCATCATTCACTGAGCTCACACATTTCTCATCTTAACAGACAAGCATTGGATGTTAGAGGACCAGTGCTTTGTATCAGTTTCAGAAGCAGAGTTGGACTAGATATGGTCCGTATGTGTAGGAAACACCGTTCTTTTGTTCTCAGCACACTCACGTTTCCTGCTGTCTTAGAGACTCTAGAAAGCAAGAGTGTACGTCTTGTTCAAAAGCAGAGTGTGATCAATGGATGAGACATTGCTGTGTGTTTCACATCATAATTGGAGTTAAATCCCAGGCTCTGTGTCTTCCTACAAGCAAGACTTCGTTTCAGGTAAGGGCAGTCACTTTTCAGCTCAAATGAACTCCATCATTCACTGAGCTCACACATTTCTCATCTTAACAGACAAGCATTGGATGTTAGAGGACCAGTGCTTTGTATCAGTTTCAGAAGCAGAGTTGGACTAGATATGGTCCGTATGTGTAGGAAACACCGTTCTTTTGTTCTCAGCACACTCACGTTTCCTGCTGTCTTAGAGACTCTAGAAAGCAAGAGCGTGATTCTTGTTCTAAAGCAGAGTGTCATCAATGGATGAGACAATGCTGTGTGTTTTACTTCAGAAATGGAGTTAAATCCCAGGCTCTGAGTCTCCCTACAAGCAAGACTTCATTTCAGGTAAGGGAAGTCACTTTTCTGCTCAAAGGAACTACATCATTCACGAAGCTCACACGTTTCTCATCTTAACTGACAAGCATTGGATGTTAGAGGGTCAGTGCTTTGTATCAGTTTCAGAAGCAGATTTGGACTACATATGGTCCATATGTGTAGGAAACACCGTTCTTTTGTTCTGGGCACACTCAGATTTCCTGCTGTCTTAGAGACTCTAGAAAGCAAGAGTGTGCTTCTTGCTCTAAAGCAGAGTGTGATCCATGGATGAGAACTATGCTGTGTGCTTCACTTCAGAAATGGAGTTAAATCCCAGGCTCTGAGTCTTCCTACAGGCAAGACTTCGTTTCAGGTAAGGGCAGTCACTTTTCTGCTCAAATGAACTACATCATTCACGAAGCTCACACGTTTCTCATCTTAATTGACAAGCATGGATGTTAGAGGACCAGTGCTTTGTATCAGTTTCAGAAGAAGAGTTGGACTAGATAGGGTCTATATGTGTAAGAAACACCGTTCTTTTGTTCTGGGCACACTCAGATTTCCTGCTGTCCTAGAGAATCTAGAAAGCAATAGCGTGATTCTTGTTCTAAAGCAGAGTGTGATCAATGGATGAGACAATGCTGTGTGTTTCACTTCAGAATTGGAGATAAATCCCAGGCTCTGTGTCTTCCTACAGGCAAGACTTCATTTCAGGAAAGGGCAGTCACTTTTCAGCTCAAACGAACTACATCGTTCACTGAGCTCACACATTTCTCATCTTAACAGACAAGCATTGGATGTTAGAGGACCAGTGCTTTGTATCAGTTTCAGAACAGAGTTGGACTAGATATTGTCTGTATGTGTAGGAAACACCGTTCTTTTGTTCTCAGCACACTCACGTTTCCTGCTGTCTTAGAGACTCTAGAAAGCAAGAGCGTGCTTCTTGTTCTAAAGCAGAGTGTCATCAATGGATGAGACAATGCAGTGTGTTTCACTTCAGAAATGGAGTTAAATCCCAGGCTCTGAGTCTTCCTACAGGCAAGACTTCGTTTCAGGTAAGGGCAGTCACTTTTCAGTTCAAAGGAACTACATCGTTCACGAAGCTCACACGTTTCTCTTCTTAACTGACAAGCATTGGATGTTAGAGGGCCAGTGCATTGTATCAGTTTCAGAAGAAGATTTGGACTACATATAGTCCGTATGTGGAGGAAACACCGTTCTTTTGTTCTGGGCACAATCAGATTTCCTGCTTTATTAGATACTCTAGAAAGCAAGAGCGTGCTTCTTGCTCTAAAGCAGAGTGTGATCCATGGATGAGAAGTATGCTGTGTGTTTCACTTCAGAATTGAACTTAAATCCCAGGCTCTGTGTCTTACTACAAGCAAGACTTCGTTTCAGGTAAGGGCAGTCACTTTTCTGCTCAAATGAACTACATCATTCACGAAGCTCACATGTTTCTCTTCTTAATTGACAAGCATTGGATGGTAGAGGTCCAGTGCTTTGTATCAGTTTCAGAAGAAGAGTCGGACTAGATATATTCCATATGTGTAGGAAACACCGTTCATTGTTCTGGGCACACTCAGATTTCCTGCTGTATTAGAAATTCTAGAAAGCAAGAGCGTGCTTCTCGCTCTAAAGCAGAGTGTGATCCATGGATGAGACCTATGCTGTGTGTTTCCCTTCAGAAATGGAGTTAAATCCCAGGCTCTGTGTCTTCCTACAAGCAAGACTTCGTTTCAGGTAAGGGCAGTCACTTTTCAACTCAAACGAACTCCATCATTCACTGAGCTCACACATTTCTCATCTTAACAGACAAGCATTGGATGTTAGAGGACCAGTGCTTTGTATCAGTTTCAGAAGCAGAGTTGGACTAGATATGGTCCGTATGTGTAGGAAACACCGTTCTTTTGTTCTCAGCACACTCACGTTTCCTGCTGTCTTAGAGACTCTAGAGCAAGAGTGTACGTCTTGTTCTAAAGCAGAGTGTGATCAATGGATGAGACATTGCTGTGTGTTTCACATCATAATTGGAGTTAAATCCCAGGCTCTGTGTCTTCCTACAAGCAAGACTTCGTTTCAGGTAAGGGCAGTCACTTTTCAGCTCAAACGAACTCCATCATTCACTGAGCTCACACATTTCTCATCTTAACAGACAAGCATTGGATGTTAGAGGACCAGTGCTTTGTATCAGTTTCAGAAGCAGAGTTGGACTAGATATGGTCCGTATGTGTAGGAAACACCGTTCTTTTGTTCTCAGCACACTCACGTTTCCTGCTGTCTTAGAGACTCTAGAAAGCAAGAGCGTGATTCTTGTTCTAAAGCAGAGTGTCATCAATGGATGAGACAATGCTGTGTGTTTTACTTCAGAAATGGAGTTAAATCCCAGGCTCTGAGTCTCCCTACAAGCAAGACTTCATTTCAGGTAAGGGAAGTCACTTTTCTGCTCAAAGGAACTACATCATTCACGAAGCTCACACGTTTCTCATCTTAACTGACAAGCATTGGATGTTAGAGGGTCAGTGCTTTGTATCAGTTTCAGAAGCAGATTTGGACTACATATGGTCCATATGTGTAGGAAACACCGTTCTTTTGTTCTGGGCACACTCAGATTTCCTGCTGTCTTAGAGACTCTAGAAAGCAAGAGTGTGCTTCTTGCTCTAAAGCAGAGTGTGATCCATGGATGAGAACTATGCTGTGTGCTTCACTTCAGAAATGGAGTTAAATCCCAGGCTCTGAGTCTTCCTACAGGCAAGACTTCGTTTCAGGTAAGGGCAGTCACTTTTCTGCTCAAATGAACTACATCATTCACGAAGCTCACACGTTTCTCATCTTAATTGACAAGCATTGGATGTTAGAGGACCAGTGCTTTGTATCAGTTTCAGAAGAAGTGTTGGACTAGATAGGTTCTATATGTGTAAGAAACACCGTTCTTTTGTTCTGGGCACACTCAGATTTCCTGCTGTCCTAGAGAATCTAGAAAGCAATAGCGTGCTTCTTGTTCTAAAGCAGAGTGTGATCAATGGATGAGACAATGCTGTGTGTTTCACTTCAGAATTGGAGATAAATCCCAGGCTCTGTGTCTTCCTACAGGCAAGACTTCATTTCAGGAAAGGGCAGTCACTTTTCAGCTCAAACGAACTACATCGTTCACTGAGCTCACACATTTCTCATCTTAACAAACAAGCATTGGACGTTAGAGGACCAGTGCTTTGTATCAGTTTCAGAAGCAGAGTTGGACTAGATATTGTCTGTATGTGTAGGAAACACCGTTCTTTTGTTCTCAGCACACTCACGTTTCCTGCTGTCTTAGAGACTCTAGAAAGCAAGAGCGTGCTTCTTGTTCTAAAGCAGAGTGTCATCAATGGATGAGACAATGCAGTGTGTTTCACTTCAGAAATGGAGTTAAATCCCAGGCTCTGAGTCTTCCTACAGGCAAGACTTCGTTTCAGGTAAGGGCAGTCACTTTTCAGTTCAAAGGAACTACATCGTTCACGAAGCTCACACGTTTCTCTTCTTAACTGACAAGCATTGGATGTTAGAGGACCAGTGCATTGTATCAGTTTCAGAAGAAGATTTGGACTACATATAGTCCGTATGTGGAGGAAACACCGTTCTTTTGTTCTGGGCACAATCAGATTTCCTGCTTTATTAGATACTCTAGAAAGCAAGAGCGTGCTTCTTGCTCTAAAGCAGAGTGTGATCCATGGATGAGAAGTATGCTGTGTGTTTCACTTCAGAATTGAACTTAAATCCCAGGCTCTGTGTCTTACTACAAGCAAGACTTCGTTTCAGGTAAGGGCAGTCACTTTTCTGCTCAAATGAACTACATCATTCACGAAGCTCACACGTTTCTCATCTTAATTGACAAGCATTGGATGGTAGAGGTCCAGTGCTTTGTATCAGTTTCAGAAGAAGAGTTGGACTAGATATTTTCCATATGTGTAGGAAACACCGTTCATTGTTCTGGGCACACTCAGATTTCCTGCTGTATTAGAAATTCTAGAAAGCAAGAGCGTGCTTCTCGCTCTAAAGCAGAGTGTGATCCATGGATGAGACCTATGCTGTGTGTTTCCCTTCAGAAATGGAGTTAAATCCCAGGCTCTGTGTCTTCCTACAAGCAAGACTTCGTTTCAGGTAAGGGCAGTCACTTTTCAACTCAAACGAACTCCATCATTCACTGAGCTCACACATTTCTCATCTTAACAGACAAGCATTGGATGTTAGAGGACCAGTGCTTTGTATCAGTTTCAGAAGCAGAGTTGGACTAGATATGGTCCGTATGTGTAGGAAACACCGTTCTTTTGTTCTCAGCACACTCACGTTTCCTGCTGTCTTAGAGACTCTAGAAAGCAAGAGTGTACGTCTTGTTCAAAAGCAGAGTGTGATCAATGGATGAGACATTGCTGTGTGTTTCACATCAGAATTGGAGTTAAATCCCAGGCTCTGTGTCTTCCTACAAGCAAGACTTCGTTTCAGGTAAGGGCAGTCACTTTTCAGCTCAAACGAACTCCATCATTCACTGAGCTCACACATTTCTCATCTTAACAGACAAGCATTGGATGTTAGAGGACCAGTGCTTTGTATCAGTTTCAGAAGCAGAGTTGGACTAGATATGGTCCGTATGTGTAGGAAACACCATTCTTTTGTTCTCAGCACACTCACGTTTCCTGCTGTCTTAGAGACTCTAGAAAGCAAGAGCGTGATTCTTGTTCTAAAGCAGAGTGTCATCAATGGATGAGACAATGCTGTGTGTTTTACTTCAGAAATGGAGTTAAATCCCAGGCTCTGAGTCTCCCTACAAGCAAGACTTCATTTCAGGTAAGGGAAGTCACTTTTCTGCTCAAAGGAACTACATCATTCACGAAGCTCACACGTTTCTCATCTTAACTGACAAGCATTGGATGTTAGAGGGTCAGTGCTTTGTATCAGTTTCAGAAGCAGATTTGGACTACATATGGTCCATATGTGTAGGAAACACCGTTCTTTTGTTCTGGGCACACTCAGATTTCCTGCTGTATTAGAGAGTCTAGAAAGCTAGAGTGTGCTTCTCGCTCTAAAGCAGAGTGTGATCCATGGATGAGAACTATGCTGTGTGTTTCCCTTCAGAAATGGACTAAAATCCCAGGCTCTGTGTCTTACTACAAGCAAGACTTCATTTCAGGTTAGGGCAGTCACTTTTCAGTTCAAAGGAACTACATCATTCACAAAGCTCACACGTTTCTCATCTTAACTGACAAGCACTGGATGTTAGAGGACCAGTGCATTCTATCAGTTTCAGAAGAAGATTTGGACTACATATAGTCCGTATGTGTAGGAAACACCGTTCTTTTGTTCTGGGCACACTCAGATTTCCTGCTGTCTTAGAGACTCTAGAAAGCAAGAGCGTGCTTCTTGCTCTAAAGCAGAGTGTGATCCACGGATGAGAACTATGCTGTGTGTTTCCCTTCAGAAATGGAGTTAAATCCCAGGCTCTGGGTCTTCCTACAGGCAAGACTTCGTTTCAGGTAAGGGCAGTCACTTTTCTGCTCAAACTAACTACATCGTTTTCGAAGCTCACACATTTCTCATCTTAACTGACAAGCATTGGATGTTAGAGGGTCAGTGCTTTGTATCAGTTTCAGAAGCAGATTTGGACTACATATGGTCCATATGTGTAGGAAACACCGTTCTTTTGTTCTGGGCACACTCAGATTTCCTGCTGTCTTAGAGACTCTAGAAAGCTAGAGTGTGCTTCTAGCTCTAAAGCAGAGTGTGATGCATGGATGAGAACTATGCTGTGTGTTTCCCTTCAGAAATGGACTTAAATCCCAGGCTCTGTGTCTTACTACAAGCAAGACTTCGTTTCAGGTAAGGGCAGTCATTTTTCAGTTCAAAGGAACTACATCATTCACAAAGCTCACACGTTTCTCATCTTAACTGACAAGCACTGGATGTTAGAGGACCAGTGCATTCTATCAGTTTCAGAAGAAGATTTGGACTACATATAGTCCGTATGTGTAGGAAACACCGTTCTTTTGTTCTGGGCACACTCAGATTTCCTGCTGTCTTAGAGACTCTAGAAAGCAAGAGTGTGCTTCTTGCTCTAAAGCAGAGTGTGATCCATGGATGAGAACTATGCTGTGTGCTTCACTTCAGAAATGGAGTTAAATCCCAGGCTCTGAGTCTTCCTACAGGCAAGACTTCGTTTCAGGTAAGGGCAGTCACTTTTCTGCTCAAATGAACTACATCATTCACGAAGCTCACACGTTTCTCATCTTAATTGACAAGCATTGGATGTTAGAGGACCAGTGCTTTGTATCAGTTTCAGAAGAAGAGTTGGACTAGATAGGGTCTATATGTGTAAGAAACACCGTTCTTTTGTTCTGGGCACACTCAGATTTCCTGCTGTCCTAGAGAATCTAGAAAGCAATAGCGTGCTTCTTGTTCTAAAGCAGAGTGTGATCAATGGATGAGACAATGCTGTGTGTTTCACTTCAGAATTGGAGATAAATCCCAGGCTCTGTGTCTTCCTACAGGCAAGACTTCATTTCAGGAAAGGGCAGTCACTTTTCAGCTCAAACGAACTACATCGTTCACTGAGCTCACACATTTCTCATCTTAACAGACAAGCATTGGATGTTAGAGGACCAGTGCTTTGTATCAGTTTCAGAAGCAGAGTTGGACTAGATATTGTCTGTATGTGTAGGAAACACCGTTCTTTTGTTCTCAGCACACTCACGTTTCCTGCTGTCTTAGAGACTCTAGAAAGCAAGAGCGTGCTTCTTGTTCTAAAGCAGAGTGTCATCAATGGATGAGACAATGCAGTGTGTTTCACTTCAGAAATGGAGTTAAATCCCAGGCTCTGAGTCTTCCTACAGGCAAGACTTCGTTTCAGGTATGCAGTCACTTTTCAGTTCAAAGGAACTACATCGTTCACGAAGCTCACACGTTTCTCTTCTTAACTGACAAGCATTGGATGTTAGAGGACCAGTGCATTGTATCAGTTTCAGAAGAAGATTTGGACTACATATAGTCCGTATGTGGAGGAAACACCGTTCTTTTGTTCTGGGCACAATCAGATTTCCTGCTTTATTAGATACTCTAGAAAGCAAGAGCGTGCTTCTTGCTCTAAAGCAGAGTGTGATCCATGGATGAGAAGTATGCTGTGTGTTTCACTTCAGAATTGAACTTAAATCCCAGGCTCTGTGTCTTACTACAAGCAAGACTTCGTTTCAGGTAAGGGCAGTCACTTTTCTGCTCAAATGAACTACATCATTCACGAAGCTCACACGTTTCTCATCTTAATTGACAAGCATTGGATGGTAGAGGTCCAGTGCTTTGTATCAGTTTCAGAAGAAGAGTTGGACTAGATATTTTCCATATGTGTAGGAAACACCGTTCATTGTTCTGGGCACACTCAGATTTCCTGCTGTATTAGAAATTCTAGAAAGCAAGAGCGTGCTTCTCGCTCTAAAGCAGAGTGTGATCCATGGATGAGACCTATGCTGTGTGTTTCCCTTCAGAAATGGAGTTAAATCCCAGGCTCTGTGTCTTCCTACAAGCAAGACTTCGTTTCAGGTAAGGGAGTCACTTTTCAACTCAAACGAACTCCATCATTCACTGAGCTCACACATTTCTCATCTTAACAGACAAGCATGGGATGTTAGAGGACCAGTGCTTTGTATCAGTTTCAGAAGCAGAGTTGGACTAGATATGGTCCGTATGTGTAGGAAACACCGTTCTTTTGTTCTCAGCACACTCACGTTTCCTGCTGTCTTAGAGACTCTAGAAAGCAAGAGTGTACGTCTTGTTCTAAAGCAGAGTGTGATCAATGGATGAGACATTGCTGTGTGTTTCACATCATAATTGGAGTTAAATCCCAGGCTCTGTGTCTTCCTACAAGCAAGACTTCGTTTCAGGTAAGGGCAGTCACTTTTCAGCTCAAACGAACTCCATCATTTACTGAGCTCACACATTTCTCATCTTAACAGACAAGCATTGGATGTTAGAGGACCAGTGCTTTGTATCAGTTTCAGAAGCAGAGTTGGACTAGATATGGTCCGTATGTGTAGGAAACACCGTTCTTTTGTTCTCAGCACACTCACGTTTCCTGCTGTCTTAGAGACTCTAGAAAGCAAGAGCGTGATTCTTGTTCTAAAGCAGAGTGTCATCAATGGATGAGACAATGCTGTGTGTTTTACTTCAGAAATGGAGTTAAATCCCAGGCTCTGAGTCTCCCTACAAGCAAGACTTCATTTCAGGTAAGGGAAGTCACTTTTCTGCTCAAAGGAACTACATCATTCACGAAGCTCACACGTTTCTCATCTTAACTGACAAGCATTGGATGTTAGAGGGTCAGTGCTTTGTATCAGTTTCAGAAGCAGATTTGGACTACATATGGTCCATATGTGTAGGAAACACCGTTCTTTTGTTCTGGGCACACTCAGATTTCCTGCTGTCTTAGAGACTCTAGAAAGCAAGAGTGTGCTTCTTGCTCTAAAGCAGAGTGTGATCCATGGATGAGAACTATGCTGTGTGCTTCACTTCAGAAATGGAGTTAAATCCCAGGCTCTGAGTCTTCCTACAGGCAAGACTTCGTTTCAGGGAAGGGCAGTCACTTTTCTGCTCAAATGAACTACATCATTCACGAAGCTCACACGTTTCTCATCTTAATTGACAAGCATTGGATGTTAGAGGACCAGTGCTTTGTATCAGTTTCAGAAGAAGAGTTGGACTAGATAGAG
This sequence comes from Onychomys leucogaster, assembly GCA_949786385.1. Taxonomy (NCBI): domain Eukaryota; kingdom Metazoa; phylum Chordata; class Mammalia; order Rodentia; family Cricetidae; genus Onychomys; species Onychomys leucogaster. Next base: position 839,575 of record CATKUP010000018.1, on the reverse strand, counting down.
TCTATATGTGTAAGAAACACCGTTCTTTTGTTCTGGGCACACTCAGATTTCCTGCTGTCCTAGAGAATCTAGAAAGCAATAGCGTGCTTCTTGTTCTAAAGCAGAGTGTGATCAATGGATGAGACAATGCTGTGTGTTTCACTTCAGAATTGGAGATAAATCCCAGGCTCTGTGTCTTCCTACAGGCAAGACTTCATTTCAGGAAAGGGCAGTCACTTTTCAGCTCAAACGAACTACATCGTTCACTGAGCTCACACATTTCTCATCTTAACAGACAAGCATTGGATGTTAGAGGACCAGTGCTTTGTATCAGTTTCAGAAGCAGAGTTGGACTAGATATTGTCTGTATGTGTAGGAAACACCGTTCTTTTGTTCTCAGCACACTCACGTTTCCTGCTGTCTTAGAGACTCTAGAAAGCAAGAGCGTGCTTCTTGTTCTAAAGCAGAGTGTCATCAATGGATGAGACAATGCAGTGTGTTTCACTTCAGAAATGGAGTTAAATCCCAGGCTCTGAGTCTTCCTACAGGCAAGACTTCGTTTCAGGTAAGGGCAGTCACTTTTCAGTTCAAAGGAACTACATCGTTCACGAAGCTCACACGTTTCTCTTCTTAACTGACAAGCATTGGATGTTAGAGGACCAGTGCATTGTATCAGTTTCAGAAGAAGATTTGGACTACATATAGTCCGTATGTGGAGGAAACACCGTTCTTTTGTTCTGGGCACAATCAGATTTCCTGCTTTATTAGATACTCTAGAAAGCAAGAGCGTGCTTCTTGCTCTAAAGCAGAGTGTGATCCATGGATGAGAAGTATGCTGTGTGTTTCACTTCAGAATTGAACTTAAATCCCAGGCTCTGTGTCTTACTACAAGCAAGACTTCGTTTCAGGTAAGGGCAGTCACTTTTCTGCTCAAAGGAACTACATCATTCACGAAGCTCACACGTTTCTCATCTTAACTGACAAGCATTGGATGTTAGAGGGTCAGTGCTTTGTATCAGTTTCAGAAGCAGATTTGGACTACATATGGTCCATATGTGTAGGAAACACCGTTCTTTTGTTCTGGGCACACTCAGATTTCCTGCTGTCTTAGAGACTCTAGAAAGCAAGAGTGTGCTTCTTGCTCTAAAGCAGAGTGTGATCCATGGATGAGAACTATGCTGTGTGCTTCACTTCAGAAATGGAGTTAAATCCCAGGCTCTGAGTCTTCCTACAGGCAAGACTTCGTTTCAGGTAAGGGCAGTCACTTTTCTGCTCAAATGAACTACATCATTCACGAAGCTCACACGTTTCTCATCTTAATTGACAAGCATTGGATGGTAGAGGTCCAGTGCTTTGTATCAGTTTCAGAAGAAGAGTTGGACTAGATATTTTCCATATGTGTAGGAAACACCGTTCATTGTTCTGGGCACACTCAGATTTCCTGCTGTATTAGAAATTCTAGAAAGCAAGAGCGTGCTTCTCGCTCTAAAGCAGAGTATGATCCATGGATGAGACATTGCTGTGTGTTTCCCTTCAGAAATGGAGTTAAATCCCAGGCTCTGTGTCTTCCTACAAGCAAGACTTCGTTTCAGGTAAGGGCAGTCACTTTTCAACTCAAACGAACTCCATCATTCACTGAGCTCACACATTTCTCATCTTAACAGACAAGCATTGGATGTTAGAGGACCAGTGCTTTGTATCAGTTTCAGAAGCAGAGTTGGACTAGATATGGTCCGTATGTGTAGGAAACACCGTTCTTTTGTTCTCAGCACACTCACGTTTCCTGCTGTCTTAGAGACTCTAGAAAGCAAGAGTGTACGTCTTGTTCTAAAGCAGAGTGTGATCAATGGATGAGACATTGCTGTGTGTTTCACATCATAATTGGAGTTAAATCCCAGGCTCTGTGTCTTCCTACAAGCAAGACTTCGTTTCAGGTAAGGGCAGTCACTTTTCAGCTCAAACGAACTCCATCATTCACTGAGCTCACACATTTCTCATCTTAACAGACAAGCATTGGATGTTAGAGGACCAGTGCTTTGTATCAGTTTCAGAAGCAGAGTTGGACTAGATATGGTCCGTATGTGTAGGAAACACCGTTCTTTTGTTCTCAGCACACTCACGTTTCCTGCTGTCTTAGAGACTCTAGAAAGCAAGAGCGTGATTCTTGTTCTAAAGCAGAGTGTCATCAATGGATGAGACAATGCTGTGTGTTTTACTTCAGAAATGGAGTTAAATCCCAGGCTCTGAGTCTCCCTACAAGCAAGACTTCATTTCACGTAAGGGAAGTCACTTTTCTGCTCAAAGGAACTACATCATTCACGAAGCTCACACGTTTCTCATCTTAACTGACAAGCATTGGATGTTAGAGGGTCAGTGCTTTGTATCAGTTTCAGAAGCAGATTTGGACTACATATGGTCCATATGTGTAGGAAACACCGTTCTTTTGTTCTGGGCACACTCAGATTTCCTGCTGTCTTAGAGACTCTAGAAAGCAAGAGTGTGCTTCTTGCTCTAAAGCAGAGTGTGATCCATGGATGAGAACTATGCTGTGTGCTTCACTTCAGAAATGGAGTTAAATCCCAGGCTCTGAGTCTTCCTACAGGCAAGACTTCGTTTCAGGGAAGGGCAGTCACTTTTCTGCTCAAATGAACTACATCATTCACGAAGCTCACACGTTTCTCATCTTAATTGACAAGCATTGGATGTTAGAGGACCAGTGCTTTGTATCAGTTTCAGAAGAAGAGTTGGACTAGATAGAGTCTATATGTGTAAGAAACACCGTTCTTTTGTTCTGGGCACACTCAGATTTCCTGCTGTCCTAGAGAATCTAGAAAGCAATAGCGTGCTTCTTGTTCTAAAGCAGAGTGTGATCAATGGATGAGACAATGCTGTGTGTTTCACTTCAGAATTGGAGATAAATCCCAGGCTCTGTGTCTTCCTACAGGCAAGACTTCATTTCAGGAAAGGGCAGTCACTTTTCAGCTCAAACGAACTACATCGTTCACTGAGCTCACACATTTCTCATCTTAACAGACAAGCATTGGATGTTAGAGGACCAGTGCTTTGTATCAGTTTCAGAAGCAGAGTTGGACTAGATATTGTCTGTATGTGTAGGAAACACCGTTCTTTTGTTCTCAGCACACTCACGTTTCCTGCTGTCTTAGAGACTCTAGAAAGCAAGAGCGTGCTTCTTGTTCTAAAGCAGAGTGTCATCAATGGATGAGACAATGCAGTGTGTTTCACTTCAGAAATGGAGTTAAATCCCAGGCTCTGAGTCTTCCTACAGGCAAGACTTCGTTTCAGGTAAGGGCAGTCACTTTTCAGTTCAAAGGAACTACATCGTTCACGAAGCTCACACGTTTCTCTTCTTAACTGACAAGCATTGGATGTTAGAGGACCAGTGCATTGTATCAGTTTCAGAAGAAGATTTGGACTACATATAGTCCGTATGTGGAGGAAACACCGTTCTTTTGTTCTGGGCACAATCAGATTTCCTGCTTTATTAGATACTCTAGAAAGCAAGAGCGTGCTTCTTGCTCTAAAGCAGAGTGTGATCCATGGATGAGAAGTATGCTGTGTGTTTCACTTCAGAATTGAACTTAAATCCCAGGCTCTGTGTCTTACTACAAGCAAGACTTCGTTTCAGGTAAGGGCAGTCACTTTTCTGCTCAAAGGAACTACATCATTCACGAAGCTCACACGTTTCTCATCTTAACTGACAAGCATTGGATGTTAGAGGGTCAGTGCTTTGTATCAGTTTCAGAAGCAGATTTGGACTACATATGGTCCATATGTGTAGGAAACACCGTTCTTTTGTTCTGGGCACACTCAGATTTCCTGCTGTCTTAGAGACTCTAGAAAGCAAGAGTGTGCTTCTTGCTCTAAAGCAGAGTGTGATCCATGGATGAGAACTATGCTGTGTGCTTCACTTCAGAAATGGAGTTAAATCCCAGGCTCTGAGTCTTCCTACAGGCAAGACTTCGTTTCAGGTAAGGGCAGTCACTTTTCTGCTCAAATGAACTACATCATTCACGAAGCTCACACGTTTCTCATCTTAATTGACAAGCATTGGATGGTAGAGGTCCAGTGCTTTGTATCAGTTTCAGAAGAAGAGTTGGACTAGATATTTTCCATATGTGTAGGAAACACCGTTCATTGTTCTGGGCACACTCAGATTTCCTGCTGTATTAGAAATTCTAGAAAGCAAGAGCGTGCTTCTCGCTCTAAAGCAGAGTATGATCCATGGATGAGACATTGCTGTGTGTTTCCCTTCAGAAATGGAGTTAAATCCCAGGCTCTGTGTCTTCCTACAAGCAAGACTTCGTTTCAGGTAAGGGCAGTCACTTTTCAACTCAAACGAACTCCATCATTCACTGAGCTCACACATTTCTCATCTTAACAGACAAGCATTGGATGTTAGAGGACCAGTGCTTTGTATCAGTTTCAGAAGCAGAGTTGGACTAGATATGGTCCGTATGTGTAGGAAACACCGTTCTTTTGTTCTCAGCACACTCACGTTTCCTGCTGTCTTAGAGACAATAGAAAGCAAGAGTGTACGTCTTGTTCTAAAGCAGAGTGTGATCAATGGATGAGACATTGCTGTGTGTTTCACATCATAATTGGAGTTAAATCCCAGGCTCTGTGTCTTCCTACAAGCAAGACTTCGTTTCAGGTAAGGGCAGTCACTTTTCAGCTCAAACGAACTCCATCATTCACTGAGCTCACACATTTCTCATCTTAACAGACAAGCATTGGATGTTAGAGGACCAGTGCTTTGTATCAGTTTCAGAAGCAGAGTTGGACTAGATATGGTCCGTATGTGTAGGAAACACCGTTCTTTTGTTCTCAGCACACTCACGTTTCCTGCTGTCTTAGAGACTCTAGAAAGCAAGAGCGTGATTCTTGTTCTAAAGCAGAGTGTCATCAATGGATGAGACAATGCTGTGTGTTTTACTTCAGAAATGGAGTTAAATCCCAGGCTCTGAGTCTCCCTACAAGCAAGACTTCATTTCACGTAAGGGAAGTCACTTTTCTGCTCAAAGGAACTACATCATTCACGAAGCTCACACGTTTCTCATCTTAACTGACAAGCATTGGATGTTAGAGGGTCAGTGCTTTGTATCAGTTTCAGAAGCAGATTTGGACTACATATGGTCCATATGTGTAGGAAACACCGTTCTTTTGTTCTGGGCACACTCAGATTTCCTGCTGTCTTAGAGACTCTAGAAAGCAAGAGTGTGCTTCTTGCTCTAAAGCAGAGTGTGATCCATGGATGAGAACTATGCTGTGTGCTTCACTTCAGAAATGGGGTTAAATCCCAGGCTCTGAGTCTTCCTACAGGCAAGACTTCGTTTCAGGTAAGGGCAGTCACTTTTCTGCTCAAATGAACTACATCATTCACGAAGCTCACACGTTTCTCATCTTAATTGACAAGCATTGGATGTTAGAGGACCAGTGCTTTGTATCAGTTTCAGAAGAAGAGTTGGACTAGATAGGGTCTATATGTGTAAGAAACACCGTTCTTTTGTTCTGGGCACACTCAGATTTCCTGCTGTCCTAGAGAATCTAGAAAGCAATAGCGTGCTTCTTGTTCTAAAGCAGAGTGTGATCAATGGATGAGACAATGCTGTGTGTTTCACTTCAGAATTGGAGATAAATCCCAGGCTCTGTGTCTTCCTACAGGCAAGACTTCATTTCAGGAAAGGGCAGTCACTTTTCAGCTCAAACGAACTACATCGTTCACTGAGCTCACACATTTCTCATCTTAACAAACAAGCATTGGACGTTAGAGGACCAGTGCTTTGTATCAGTTTCAGAAGCAGAGTTGGACTTGATATTGTCTGTATGTGTAGGAAACACCGTTCTTTTGTTCTCAGCACACTCACGTTTCCTGCTGTCTTAGAGACTCTAGAAAGCAAGAGCGTGCTTCTTGTTCTAAAGCAGAGTGTCATCAATGGATGAGACAATGCAGTGTGTTTCACTTCAGAAATGGAGTTAAATCCCAGGCTCTGAGTCTTCCTACAGGCAAGACTTCGTTTCAGGTAAGGGCAGTCACTTTTCAGTTCAAAGGAACTACATCGTTCACGAAGCTCACACGTTTCTCTTCTTAACTGACAAGCATTGGATGTTAGAGGACCAGTGCATTGTATCAGTTTCAGAAGAAGATTTGGACTACATATAGTCCGTATGTGGAGGAAACACCGTTCTTTTGTTCTGGGCACAATCAGATTTCCTGCTTTATTAGATACTCTAGAAAGCAAGAGCGTGCTTCTTGCTCTAAAGCAGAGTGTGATCCATGGATGAGAAGTATGCTGTGTGTTTCACTTCAGAATTGAACTTAAATCCCAGGCTCTGTGTCTTACTACAAGCAAGACTTCATTTCAGGTAAGGGAAGTCACTTTTCTGCTCAAAGGAACTACATCATTCACGAAGCTCACACGTTTCTCATCTTAACTGACAAGCATTGGATGTTAGAGGGTCAGTGCTTTGTATCAGTTTCAGAAGCAGATTTGGACTACATATGGTCCATATGTGTAGGAAACACCGTTCTTTTGTTCTGGGCACACTCAGATTTCCTGCTGTCTTAGAGACTCTAGAAAGCAAGAGTGTGCTTCTTGCTCTAAAGCAGAGTGTGATCCATGGATGAGAACTATGCTGTGTGCTTCACTTCAGAAATGGAGTTAAATCCCAGGCTCTGAGTCTTCCTACAGGCAAGACTTCGTTTCAGGTAAGGGCAGTCACTTTTCTGCTCAAATGAACTACATCATTCACGAAGCTCACACGTTTCTCATCTTAATTGACAAGCATTGGATGTTAGAGGACCAGTGCTTTGTATCAGTTTCAGAAGAAGAGTTGGACTAGATAGGGTCTATATGTGTAAGAAACACCGTTCTTTTGTTCTGGGCACACTCAGATTTCCTGCTGTCCTAGAGAATCTAGAAAGCAATAGCGTGCTTCTTGTTCTAAAGCAGAGTGTGATCAATGGATGAGACAATGCTGTGTGTTTCACTTCAGAATTGGAGATAAATCCCAGGCTCTGTGTCTTCCTACAGGCAAGACTTCATTTCAGGAAAGGGCAGTCACTTTTCAGCTCAAACGAACTACATCGTTCACTGAGCTCACACATTTCTCATCTTAACAGACAAGCATTGGATGTTAGAGGACCAGTGCTTTGTATCAGTTTCAGAAGCAGAGTTGGACTAGATATTGTCTGTATGTGTAGGAAACACCGTTCTTTTGTTCTCAGCACACTCACGTTTCCTGCTGTCTTAGAGACTCTAGAAAGCAAGAGCGTGCTTCTTGTTCTAAAGCAGAGTGTCATCAATGGATGAGACAATGCAGTGTGTTTCACTTCAGAAATGGAGTTAAATCCCAGGCTCTGAGTCTTCCTACAGGCAAGACTTCGTTTCAGGTAAGGGCAGTCACTTTTCAGTTCAAAGGAACTACATCGTTCACGAAGCTCACACGTTTCTCTTCTTAACTGACAAGCATTGGATGTTAGAGGACCAGTGCATTGTATCAGTTTCAGAAGAAGATTTGGACTACATATAGTCCGTATGTGGAGGAAACACCGTTCTTTTGTTCTGGGCACAATCAGATTTCCTGCTTTATTAGATACTCTAGAAAGCAAGAGCGTGCTTCTTGCTCTAAAGCAGAGTGTGATCCATGGATGAGAAGTATGCTGTGTGTTTCACTTCAGAATTGAACTTAAATCCCAGGCTCTGTGTCTTACTACAAGCAAGACTTCGTTTCAGGTAAGGGCAGTCACTTTTCTGCTCAAATGAACTACATCATTCACGAAGCTCACACGTTTCTCATCTTAATTGACAAGCATTGGATGGTAGAGGTCCAGTGCTTTGTATCAGTTTCAGAAGAAGAGTTGGACTAGATATTTTCCATATGTGTAGGAAACACCGTTCATTGTTCTGGGCACACTCAGATTTCCTGCTGTATTAGAAATTCTAGAAAGCAAGAGCGTGCTTCTCGCTCTAAAGCAGAGTGTGATCCATGGATGAGACCTATGCTGTGTGTTTCCCTTCAGAAATGGAGTTAAATCCCAGGCTCTGTGTCTTCCTACAAGCAAGACTTCGTTTCAGGTAAGGGCAGTCACTTTTCAACCCAAACGAACTCCATCATTCACTGAGCTCACACATTTCTCATCTTAACAGACAAGCATTGGATGTTAGAGGACCAGTGCTTTGTATCAGTTTCAGAAGCAGAGTTGGACTAGATATGGTCCGTATGTGTAGGAAACACCGTTCTTTTGTTCTCAGCACACTCACGTTTCCTGCTGTCTTAGAGACTCTAGAAAGCAAGAGTGTACGTCTTGTTCAAAAGCAGAGTGTGATCAATGGATGAGACATTGCTGTGTGTTTCACATCATAATTGGAGTTAAATCCCAGGCTCTGTGTCTTCCTACAAGCAAGACTTCGTTTCAGGTAAGGGCAGTCACTTTTCAGCTCAAACGAACTCCATCATTCACTGAGCTCACACATTTCTCATCTTAACAGACAAGCATTGGATGTTAGAGGACCAGTGCTTTGTATCAGTTTCAGAAGCAGAGTTGGACTAGATATGGTCCGTATGTGTAGGAAACACCGTTCTTTTGTTCTCAGCACACTCACGTTTCCAGCTGTCTTAGAGACTCTAGAAAGCAAGAGCGTGATTCTTGTTCTAAAGCAGAGTGTCATCAATGGATGAGACAATGCTGTGTGTTTTACTTCAGAAATGGAGTTAAATCCCAGGCTCTGAGTCTCCCTACAAGCAAGACTTCATTTCAGGTAAGGGAAGTCACTTTTCTGCTCAAAGGAACTACATCATTCACGAAGCTCACACGTTTCTCATCTTAACTGACAAGCATTGGATGTTAGAGGGTCAGTGCTTTGTATCAGTTTCAGAAGCAGATTTGGACTACATATGGTCCATATGTGTAGGAAACACCGTTCTTTTGTTCTGGGCACACTCAGATTTCCTGCTGTCTTAGAGACTCTAGAAAGCAAGAGTGTGCTTCTTGCTCTAAAGCAGAGTGTGATCCATGGATGAGAACTATGCTGTGTGCTTCACTTCAGAAATGGAGTTAAATCCCAGGCTCTGAGTCTTCCTACAGGCAAGACTTCGTTTCAGGTAAGGGCAGTCACTTTTCTGCTCAAATGAACTACATCATTCACGAAGCTCACACGTTTCTCATCTTAATTGACAAGCATTGGATGTTAGAGGACCAGTGCTTTGTATCAGTTTCAGAAGAAGTGTTGGACTAGATAGGTTCTATATGTGTAAGAAACACCGTTCTTTTGTTCTGGGCACACTCAGATTTCCTGCTGTCCTAGAGAATCTAGAAAGCAATAGCGTGCTTCTTGTTCTAAAGCAGAGTGTGATCAATGGATGAGACAATGCTGTGTGTTTCACTTCAGAATTGGAGATAAATCCCAGGCTCTGTGTCTTCCTACAGGCAAGACTTCATTTCAGGAAAGGGCAGTCACTTTTCAGCTCAAACGAACTACATCGTTCACTGAGCTCACACATTTCTCATCTTAACAAACAAGCATTGGACGTTAGAGGACCAGTGCTTTGTATCAGTTTCAGAAGCAGAGTTGGACTAGATATTGTCTGTATGTGTAGGAAACACCGTTCTTTTGTTCTCAGCACACTCACGTTTCCTGCTGTCTTAGAGACTCTAGAAAGCAAGAGCGTGCTTCTTGTTCTAAAGCAGAGTGTCATCAATGGATGAGACAATGCAGTGTGTTTCACTTCAGAAATGGAGTTAAATCCCAGGCTCTGAGTCTTCCTACAGGCAAGACTTCGTTTCAGGTAAGGGCAGTCACTTTTCAGTTCAAAGGAACTACATCGTTCACGAAGCTCACACGTTTCTCTTCTTAACTGACAAGCATTGGATGTTAGAGGACCAGTGCATTGTATCAGTTTCAGAAGAAGATTTGGACTACATATAGTCCGTATGTGGAGGAAACACCGTTCTTTTGTTCTGGGCACAATCAGATTTCCTGCTTTATTAGATACTCTAGAAAGCAAGAGCGTGCTTCTTGCTCTAAAGCAGAGTGTGATCCATGGATGAGAAGTATGCTGTGTGTTTCACTTCAGAATTGAACTTAAATCCCAGGCTCTGTGTCTTACTACAAGCAAGACTTCGTTTCAGGTAAGGGCAGTCACTTTTCTGCTCAAATGAACTACATCATTCACGAAGCTCACACGTTTCTCATCTTAATTGACAAGCATTGGATGGTAGAGGTCCAGTGCTTTGTATCAGTTTCAGAAGAAGAGTTGGACTAGATATTTTCCATATGTGTAGGAAACACCGTTCATTGTTCTGGGCACACTCAGATTTCCTGCTGTATTAGAAATTCTAGAAAGCAAGAGCGTGCTTCTCGCTCTAAAGCAGAGTGTGATCCATGGATGAGACCTATGCTGTGTGTTTCCCTTCAGAAATGGAGTTAAATCCCAGGCTCTGTGTCTTCCTACAAGCAAGACTTCGTTTCAGGTAAGGGCAGTCACTTTTCAACTCAAACGAACTCCATCATTCACTGAGCTCACACATTTCTCATCTTAACAGACAAGCATTGGATGTTAGAGGACCAGTGCTTTGTATCAGTTTCAGAAGCAGAGTTGGACTAGATATGGTCCGTATGTGTAGGAAACACCGTTCTTTTGTTCTCAGCACACTCACGTTTCCTGCTGTCTTAGAGACTCTAGAAAGCAAGAGTGTACGTCTTGTTCAAAAGCAGAGTGTGATCAATGGATGAGACATTGCTGTGTGTTTCACATCAGAATTGGAGTTAAATCCCAGGCTCTGTGTCTTCCTACAAGCAAGACTTCGTTTCAGGTAAGGGCAGTCACTTTTCAGCTCAAACGAACTCCATCATTCACTGAGCTCACACATTTCTCATCTTAACAGACAAGCATTGGATGTTAGAGGACCAGTGCTTTGTATCAGTTTCAGAAGCAGAGTTGGACTAGATATGGTCCGTATGTGTAGGAAACACCGTTCTTTTGTTCTCAGCACACTCACGTTTCCTGCTGTCTTAGAGACTCTAGAAAGCAAGAGCGTGATTCTTGTTCTAAAGCAGAGTGTCATCAATGGATGAGACAATGCTGTGTGTTTTACTTCAGAAATGGAGTTAAATCCCAGGCTCTGAGTCTCCCTACAAGCAAGACTTCATTTCAGGTAAGGGAAGTCACTTTTCTGCTCAAAGGAACTACATCATTCACGAAGCTCACACGTTTCTCATCTTAACTGACAAGCATTGGATGTTAGAGGGTCAGTGCTTTGTATCAGTTTCAGAAGCAGATTTGGACTACATATGGTCCATATGTGTAGGAAACACCGTTCTTTTGTTCTGGGCACACTCAGATTTCCTGCTGTCTTAGAGACTCTAGAAAGCAAGAGTGTGCTTCTTGCTCTAAAGCAGAGTGTGATCCATGGATGAGAACTATGCTGTGTGCTTCACTTCAGAAATGGAGTTAAATCCCAGGCTCTGAGTCTTCCTACAGGCAAGACTTCGTTTCAGGTAAGGGCAGTCACTTTTCTGCTCAAATGAACTACATCATTCACGAAGCTCACACGTTTCTCATCTTAATTGACAAGCATGGATGTTAGAGGACCAGTGCTTTGTATCAGTTTCAGAAGAAGAGTTGGACTAGATAGGGTCTATATGTGTAAGAAACACCGTTCTTTTGTTCTGGGCACACTCAGATTTCCTGCTGTCCTAGAGAATCTAGAAAGCAATAGCGTGCTTCTTGTTCTAAAGCAGAGTGTGATCAATGGATGAGACAATGCTGTGTGTTTCACTTCAGAATTGGAGATAAATCCCAGGCTCTGTGTCTTCCTACAGGCAAGACTTCATTTCAGGAAAGGGCAGTCACTTTTCAGCTCAAACGAACTACATCGTTCACTGAGCTCACACATTTCTCATCTTAACAGACAAGCATTGGATGTTAGAGGACCAGTGCTTTGTATCAGTTTCAGAAGCAGAGTTGGACTAGATATTGTCTGTATGTGTAGGAAACACCGTTCTTTTGTTCTCAGCACACTCACGTTTCCTGCTGTCTTAGAGACTCTAGAAAGCAAGAGCGTGCTTCTTGTTCTAAAGCAGAGTGTCATCAATGGATGAGACAATGCAGTGTGTTTCACTTCAGAAATGGAGTTAAATCCCAGGCTCTGAGTCTTCCTACAGGCAAGACTTCGTTTCAGGTAAGGGCAGTCACTTTTCAGTTCAAAGGAACTACATCGTTCACGAAGCTCACACGTTTCTCTTCTTAACTGACAAGCATTGGATGTTAGAGGACCAGTGCATTGTATCAGTTTCAGAAGAAGATTTGGACTACATATAGTCCGTATGTGGAGGAAACACCGTTCTTTTGTTCTGGGCACAATCACATTTCCTGCTTTATTAGATACTCTAGAAAGCAAGAGCGTGCTTCTTGCTCTAAAGCAGAGTGTGATCCATGGATGAGAAGTATGCTGTGTGTTTCACTTCAGAATTGAACTTAAATCCCAGGCTCTGTGTCTTAATACAAGCAAGACTTCGTTTCAGGTAAGGGCAGTCACTTTTCTGCTCAAATGAACTACATCATTCACGAAGCTCACACGTTTCTCATCTTAATTGACAAGCATTGGATGGTAGAGGTCCAGTGCTTTGTATCAGTTTCAGAAGAAGAGTTGGACTAGATATTTTCCATATGTGTAGGAAACACCGTTCATTGTTCTGGGCACACTCAGATTTCCTGCTGTATTAGAAATTCTAGAAAGCAAGAGCGTGCTTCTTGCTCTAAAGCAGAGTGTGATCCATGGATGAGACCTATGCTGTGTGTTTCCCTTCAGAAATGGAGTTAAATCCCAGGCTCTGTGTCTTCCTACAAGCAAGACTTCGTTTCAGGTAAGGGCAGTCACTTTTCAGCTCAAACGAACTCCATCATTCACTGAGCTCACACATTTCTCATCTTAACAGACAAGCATTGGATGTTAGAGGACCAGTGCTTTGTATCAGTTTCAGAAGCAGAGTTGGACTAGATATGGTCCGTATGTGTAGGAAACATCGTTCTTTTGTTCTCAGCACACTCACGTTTCCTGCTGTCTTAGAGACTCTAGAAAGCAAGAGCGTGATTCTTGTTCTAAAGCAGAGTGTCATCAATGGATGAGACAATGCTGTGTGTTTTACTTCAGAAATAGAGTTAAATCCCAGGCTCTGAGTCTCCCTACAAGCAAGACTTCATTTCAGGTAAGGGAAGTCACTTTTCTGCTCAAAGGAACTACATCATTCTCGAAGCTCACACGTTTCTCATCTTAACTGACAAGCACTGGATGTTAGAAGACCAGTGCATTCTATCAGTTTCAGAAGAAGATTTGGACTACATATAGTCCGTATGTGTAGGAAACACCGTCCTTTTGTTCTGGGCACACTCAGATTTCCTGCTGTCTTAGAGACTCTAGAAAGCAAGAGTGTGCTTCTTGATCTAAAGCAGAGTGTGATCCATGGATGAGAACTATGCTGTGTGCTTGACTTCAGAAATGGAGTTAAATCCCAAGCTCTGAGTCCTCCTACAGGCAAGACTTCGTTTCATGTAAGGGCAGTCACTTTTCTGCTCAAACGAACTACATCGTTCATGAAGCTCACACGTTTCTCATCTTAACTGACAAGCATTGGATGTTAGATGGTCAGTGCTTTGTATCAGTTTCAGAAGCAGATTTGGACTACATATGGTCCATATGTGTAGGAAACACCGTTCTTTTGTTCCGGGCACACTCAGATTTCCTGCTGTATTAGAGACTCTACAAAGCAAGAGTGTGCTTCTCGCTCTAAAGCAGAGTGTGATCCATGGATGAGAACTATGCTGTGTGTTTCCCTTCAGAAATGGACTTAAATCCCAGGCTCTGTGTCTTCCTACAAGCAAGACTTCGTTTCAGGTAAGGGCAGTCACTTTTCTGCTCAAATGAACTACATCATTCACGAAGCTCACACGTTTCTCATCTTAACTGACAAGCATTGGATGTTAGAGGACCAGTGCTTTGTATCAGTTTCAGAAGAAGAGTTGGACTAGATAAGGTCCATATGTGTAGGAAACACCGTTCTTTTGTTCTGGGCACACTCAGATTTCCTGCTGTATTAGAAATTCTAGAAAGCAAGAGCGTGCTTCTTGGTCTAAAGCAGAGTGTGATCCATGGATGAGAACTATGCTGTGTGTTTCCCTTCAGAATTGGAGTTAAATCCCAGGCTCTGTGTCTTCCTACAAGCAAGACTTCGTTTCAGGTAAGGGCAGTCACTTTTCAGCTCAAACGAACTACATCGTTCACTGAGCTCACACATTTCTCATCTTAACAGACAAGCATTGGATGTTAGAGGACCAGTGCTTTGTATCAGTTTCAGAAGCAGAGTTGGACTATATAATGTCCGTATGTGTAGGAAACACCGCTCTTTTCTTCTGTGCACACTCAGATTTCCTGCTGTGTTAGAGACTCCAGAAAGCTAGAGTGTGCTTCTCGCTCTAAAGCAGAGTGTGATCCATGGATGAGAACTATGCTGTGTGTTTCCCTTCAGCAATGGACTTAAATCCCAGGCTCTGTGTCTTACTACAAGCAAGACTTTGTTTCAGGTATGGGCAGTCACTTTTCTGCTCAAATGAACTACATCATTCACGAAGCTCACACGTTTCTCATCTTAATTGACAAGCATTGGATGTTAGAGGACCAGTGCTTTGTATCAGTTTCAGAAGCAGAGTTGGACTAGATATGGTCCGTATGTGTAGGAAACACCGTTCTTTTGTTCTCAGCACACTCACGTTTCCTGCTGTCTTAGAGACTCTAGAAAGCAAGAGCGTGATTCTTGTTCTAAAGCAGAGTGTCATCAATGGATGAGACAATGCTGTGTGTTTTACTTCAGAAATGGAGTTAAATCCCAGGCTCTGAGTCTCCCTACAAGCAAGACTTCATTTCAGGTAAGGGAAGTCACTTTTCTGCTCAAAGGAACTACATCATTCACGAAGCTCACACGTTTCTCATCTTAACTGACAAGCATTGGATGTTAGAGGGTCAGTGCTTTGTATCAGTTTCAGAAGCAGATTTGGACTACATATGGTCCATATGTGTAGGAAACACCGTTCTTTTGTTCTGGGCACACTCAGATTTCCTGCTGTCTTAGAGACTCTAGAAAGCAAGAGTGTGCTTCTTGCTCTAAAGCAGAGTGTGATCCATGGATGAGAACTATGCTGTGTGCTTCACTTCAGAAATGGAGTTAAATCCCAGGCTCTGAGTCTTCCTACAGGCAAGACTTCGTTTCAGGTAAGGGCAGTCACTTTTCTGCTCAAATGAACTACATCATTCACGAAGCTCACACGTTTCTCATCTTAATTGACAAGCATGGATGTTAGAGGACCAGTGCTTTGTATCAGTTTCAGAAGAAGAGTTGGACTAGATAGGGTCTATATGTGTAAGAAACACCGTTCTTTTGTTCTGGGCACACTCAGATTTCCTGCTGTCCTAGAGAATCTAGAAAGCAATAGCGTGCTTCTTGTTCTAAAGCAGAGTGTGATCAATGGATGAGACAATGCTGTGTGTTTCACTTCAGAATTGGAGATAAATCCCAGGCTCTGTGTCTTCCTACAGGCAAGACTTCATTTCAGGAAAGGGCAGTCACTTTTCAGCTCAAACGAACTACATCGTTCACTGAGCTCACACATTTCTCATCTTAACAGACAAGCATTGGATGTTAGAGGACCAGTGCTTTGTATCAGTTTCAGAAGCAGAGTTGGACTAGATATTGTCTGTATGTGTAGGAAACACCGTTCTTTTGTTCTCAGCACACTCACGTTTCCTGCTGTCTTAGAGACTCTAGAAAGCAAGAGCGTGCTTCTTGTTCTAAAGCAGAGTGTCATCAATGGATGAGACAATGCAGTGTGTTTCACTTCAGAAATGGAGTTAAATCCCAGGCTCTGAGTCTTCCTACAGGCAAGACTTCGTTTCAGGTAAGGGCAGTCACTTTTCAGTTCAAAGGAACTACATCGTTCACGAAGCTCACACGTTTCTCTTCTTAACTGACAAGCATTGGATGTTAGAGGACCAGTGCATTGTATCAGTTTCAGAAGAAGATTTGGACTACATATAGTCCGTATGTGGAGGAAACATTGTTCTTTTGTTCTGGGCACAATCAGATTTCCTGCTTTATTAGATACTCTAGAAAGCAAGAGCGTGCTTCTTGCTCTAAAGCAGAGTGTGATCCATGGATGAGAAGTATGCTGTGTGTTTCACTTCAGAATTGAACTTAAATCCCAGGCTCTGTGTCTTACTACAAGCAAGACTTCGTTTCAGGTAAGGGCAGTCACTTTTCAGCTCAAACGAACTCCATCATTCACTGAGCTCACACATTTCTCATCTTAACAGACAAGCATTGGATGTTAGAGGACCAGTGCTTTGTATCAGTTTCAGAAGCAGAGTTGGACTAGATATGGTCCGTATGTGTAGGAAACACCGTTCTTTTGTTCTCAGCACACTCACGTTTCCTGCTGTCTTAGAGACTCTAGAAAGCAAGAGCGTGATTCTTGTTCTAAAGCAGAGTGTCATCAATGGATGAGACAATGCTATGTGTTTTACTTCAGAAATGGAGTTAAATCCCAGGCTCTGAGTCTCCCTACAAGCAAGACTTCATTTCACGTAAGGGAAGTCACTTTTCTGCTCAAAGGAACTACATCATTCACGAAGCTCACACGTTTCTCATCTTAACTGACAAGCATTGGATGTTAGAGGGTCAGTGCTTTGTATCAGTTTCAGAAGCAGATTTGGACTACATATGGTCCATATGTGTAGGAAACACCGTTCTTTTGTTCTGGGCACACTCAGATTTCCTGCTGTCTTAGAGACTCTAGAAAGCAAGAGTGTGCTTCTTGCTCTAAAGCAGAGTGTGATCCATGGATGAGAACTATGCTGTGTGCTTCACTTCAGAAATGGGGTTAAATCCCAGGCTCTGAGTCTTCCTACAGGCAAGACTTCGTTTCAGGTAAGGGCAGTCACTTTTCTGCTCAAATGAACTACATCATTCACGAAGCTCACACGTTTCTCATCTTAATTGACAAGCATTGGATGTTAGAGGACCAGTGCTTTGTATCAGTTTCAGAAGAAGAGTTGGACTAGATAGGGTCTATATGTGTAAGAAACACCGTTCTTTTGTTCTGGGCACACTCAGATTTCCTGCTGTCCTAGAGAATCTAGAAAGCAATAGCGTGCTTCTTGTTCTAAAGCAGAGTGTGATCAATGGATGAGACAATGCTGTGTGTTTCACTTCAGAATTGGAGATAAATCCCAGGCTCTGTGTCTTCCTACAGGCAAGACTTCATTTCAGGAAAGGGCAGTCACTTTTCAGCTCAAACGAACTACATCGTTCACTGAGCTCACACATTTCTCATCTTAACAGACAAGCATTGGATGTTAGAGGACCAGTGCTTTGTATCAGTTTCAGAAGCAGAGTTGGACTAGATATTGTCTGTATGTGTAGGAAACACCGTTCTTTTGTTCTCAGCACACTCACGTTTCCTGCTGTCTTAGAGACTCTAGAAAGCAAGAGCGTGCTTCTTGTTCTAAAGCAGAGTGTCATCAATGGATGAGACAATGCAGTGTGTTTCACTTCAGAAATGGAGTTAAATCCCAGGCTCTGAGTCTTCCTACAGGCAAGACTTCGTTTCAGGTAAGGGCAGTCACTTTTCAGTTCAAAGGAACTACATCGTTCACGAAGCTCACACGTTTCTCTTCTTAACTGACAAGCATTGGATGTTAGAGGACCAGTGCATTGTATCAGTTTCAGAAGAAGATTTGGACTACATATAGTCCGTATGTGGAGGAACCACCGTTCTTTTGTTCTGGGCACAATCAGATTTCCTGCTTTATTAGATCCTCTAGAAAGCAAGAGCGTGCTTCTTGCTCTAAAGCAGAGTGTGATCCATGGATGAGAAGTATGCTGTGTGTTTCACTTCAGAATTGAACTTAAATCCCAGGCTCTGTGTCTTACTACAAGCAAGACTTCGTTTCAGGTAAGGGCAGTCACTTTTCTGCTCAAATGAACTACATCATTCACGAAGCTCACACGTTTCTCATCTTAATTGACAAGCATTGGATGGTAGAGGTCCAGTGCTTTGTATCAGTTTCAGAAGAAGAGTTGGACTAGATATTTTCCATATGTGTAGGAAACACCGTTCATTGTTCTGGGCACACTCAGATTTCCTGCTGTATTAGAAATTCTAGAAAGCAAGAGCGTGCTTCTCGCTCTAAAGCAGAGTATGATCCATGGATGAGACATTGCTGTGTGTTTCCCTTCAGAAATGGAGTTAAATCCCAGGCTCTGTGTCTTCCTACAAGCAAGACTTCGTTTCAGGTAAGGGCAGTCACTTTTCAACTCAAACGAACTCCATCATTCACTGAGCTCACACATTTCTCATCTTAACAGACAAGCATTGGATGTTAGAGGACCAGTGCTTTGTATCAGTTTCAGAAGCAGAGTTGGACTAGATATGGTCCGTATGTGTAGGAAACACCGTTCTTTTGTTCTCAGCACACTCACGTTTCCTGCTGTCTTAGAGACTCTAGAAAGCAAGAGTGTACGTCTTGTTCTAAAGCAGAGTGTGATCAATGGATGAGACATTGCTGTGTGTTTCACATCATAATTGGAGTTAAATCCCAGGCTCTGTGTCTTCCTACAAGCAAGACTTCGTTTCAGGTAAGGGCAGTCACTTTTCAGCTCAAACGAACTCCATCATTCACTGAGCTCACACATTTCTCATCTTAACAGACAAGCATTGGATGTTAGAGGACCAGTGCTTTGTATCAGTTTCAGAAGCAGAGTTGGACTAGATATGGTCCGTATGTGTAGGAAACACCGTTCTTTTGTTCTCAGCACACTCACGTTTCCTGCTGTCTTAGAGACTCTAGAAAGCAAGAGCGTGATTCTTGTTCTAAAGCAGAGTGTCATCAATGGATGAGACAATGCTGTGTGTTTTACTTCAGAAATGGAGTTAAATCCCAGGCTCTGAGTCTCCCTACAAGCAAGACTTCATTTCAGGTAAGGGAAGTCACTTTTCTGCTCAAAGGAACTACATCATTCACGAAGCTCACACGTTTCTCATCTTAACTGACAAGCATTGGATGTTAGAGGGTCAGTGCTTTGTATCAGTTTCAGAAGCAGATTTGGACTACATATGGTCCATATGTGTAGGAAACACCGTTCTTTTGTTCTGGGCACACTCAGATTTCCTGCTGTCTTAGAGACTCTAGAAAGCAAGAGTGTGCTTCTTGCTCTAAAGCAGAGTGTGATCCATGGATGAGAACTATGCTGTGTGCTTCACTTCAGAAATGGGGTTAAATCCCAGGCTCTGAGTCTTCCTACAGGCAAGACTTCGTTTCAGGTAAGGGCAGTCACTTTTCTGCTCAAATGAACTACATCATTCACGAAGCTCACACGTTTCTCATCTTAATTGACAAGCATTGGATGTTAGAGGACCAGTGCTTTGTATCAGTTTCAGAAGAAGAGTTGGACTAGATAGGGTCTATATGTGTAAGAAACACCGTTCTTTTGTTCTGGGCACACTCAGATTTCCTGCTGTCCTAGAGAATCTAGAAAGCAATAGCGTGCTTCTTGTTCTAAAGCAGAGTGTGATCAATGGATGAGACAATGCTGTGTGTTTCACTTCAGAATTGGAGATAAATCCCAGGCTCTGTGTCTTCCTACAGGCAAGACTTCATTTCAGGAAAGGGCAGTCACTTTTCAGCTCAAACGAACTACATCGTTCACTGAGCTCACACATTTCTCATCTTAACAAACAAGCATTGGACGTTAGAGGACCAGTGCTTTGTATCAGTTTCAGAAGCAGAGTTGGACTTGATATTGTCTGTATGTGTAGGAAACACCGTTCTTTTGTTCTCAGCACACTCACGTTTCCTGCTGTCTTAGAGACTCTAGAAAGCAAGAGCGTGCTTCTTGTTCTAAAGCAGAGTGTCATCAATGGATGAGACAATGCAGTGTGTTTCACTTCAGAAATGGAGTTAAATCCCAGGCTCTGAGTCTTCCTACAGGCAAGACTTCGTTTCAGGTAAGGGCAGTCACTTTTCAGTTCAAAGGAACTACATCGTTCACGAAGCTCACACGTTTCTCTTCTTAACTGACAAGCATTGGATGTTAGAGGACCAGTGCATTGTATCAGTTTCAGAAGAAGATTTGGACTACATATAGTCCGTATGTGGAGGAAACACCGTTCTTTTGTTCTGGGCACAATCAGATTTCCTGCTTTATTAGATACTCTAGAAAGCAAGAGCGTGCTTCTTGCTCTAAAGCAGAGTGTGATCCATGGATGAGAAGTATGCTGTGTGTTTCACTTCAGAATTGAACTTAAATCCCAGGCTCTGTGTCTTACTACAAGCAAGACTTCGTTTCAGGTAAGGGCAGTCACTTTTCTGCTCAAATGAACTACATCATTCACGAAGCTCACACGTTTCTCATCTTAATTGACAAGCATTGGATGGTAGAGGTCCAGTGCTTTGTATCAGTTTCAGAAGATGAGTTGGACTAGATATTTTCCATATGTGTAGGAAACACCGTTCATTGTTCTGGGCACACTCAGATTTCCTGCTGTATTAGAAATTCTAGAAAGCAAGAGCGTGCTTCTCGCTCTAAAGCAGAGTGTGATCCATGGATGAGACCTATGCTGTGTGTTTCCCTTCAGAAATGGAGTTAAATCCCAGGCTCTGTGTCTTCCTACAAGCAAGACTTCGTTTCAGGTAAGGGCAGTCACTTTTCAACTCAAACGAACTCCATCATTCACTGAGCTCACACATTTCTCATCTTAACAGACAAGCATTGGATGTTAGAGGACCAGTGCTTTGTATCAGTTTCAGAAGCAGAGTTGGACTAGATATGGTCCGTATGTGTAGGAAACACCGTTCTTTTGTTCTCAGCACACTCACGTTTCCTGCTGTCTTAGAGACTCTAGAAAGCAAGAGTGTACGTCTTGTTCAAAAGCAGAGTGTGATCAATGGATGAGACATTGCTGTGTGTTTCACATCAGAATTGGAGTTAAATCCCAGGCTCTGTGTCTTCCTACAAGCAAGACTTCGTTTCAGGTAAGGGCAGTCACTTTTCAGCTCAAACGAACTCCATCATTCACTGAGCTCACACATTTCTCATCTTAACAGACAAGCATTGGATGTTAGAGGACCAGTGCTTTGTATCAGTTTCAGAAGCAGAGTTGGACTAGATATGGTCCGTATGTGTAGGAAACACCGTTCTTTTGTTCTCAGCACACTCACGTTTCCTGCTGTCTTAGAGACTCTAGAAAGCAAGAGCGTGATTCTTGTTCTAAAGCAGAGTGTCATCAATGGATGAGACAATGCTGTGTGTTTTACTTCAGAAATGGAGTTAAATCCCAGGCTCTGAGTCTCCCTACAAGCAAGACTTCATTTCAGGTAAGGGAAGTCACTTTTCTGCTCAAAGGAACTACATCATTCACGAAGCTCACACGTTTCTCATCTTAACTGACAAGCATTGGATGTTAGAGGGTCAGTGCTTTGTATCAGTTTCAGAAGCAGATTTGGACTACATATGGTCCATATGTGTAGGAAACACCGTTCTTTTGTTCTGGGCACACTCAGATTTCCTGCTGTCTTAGAGACTCTAGAAAGCAAGAGTGTGCTTCTTGCTCTAAAGCAGAGTGTGATCCATGGATGAGAACTATGCTGTGTGCTTCACTTCAGAAATGGAGTTAAATCCCAGGCTCTGAGTCTTCCTACAGGCAAGACTTCGTTTCAGGTAAGGGCAGTCACTTTTCTGCTCAAATGAACTACATCATTCACGAAGCTCACACGTTTCTCATCTTAATTGACAAGCATGGATGTTAGAGGACCAGTGCTTTGTATCAGTTTCAGAAGAAGAGTTGGACTAGATAGGGTCTATATGTGTAAGAAACACCGTTCTTTTGTTCTGGGCACACTCAGATTTCCTGCTGTCCTAGAGAATCTAGAAAGCAATAGCGTGCTTCTTGTTCTAAAGCAGAGTGTGATCAATGGATGAGACAATGCTGTGTGTTTCACTTCAGAATTGGAGATAAATCCCAGGCTCTGTGTCTTCCTACAGGCAAGACTTCATTTCAGGAAAGGGCAGTCACTTTTCAGCTCAAACGAACTACATCGTTCACTGAGCTCACACATTTCTCATCTTAACAGACAAGCATTGGATGTTAGAGGACCAGTGCTTTGTATCAGTTTCAGAAGCAGAGTTGGACTAGATATTGTCTGTATGTGTAGGAAACACCGTTCTTTTGTTCTCAGCACACTCACGTTTCCTGCTGTCTTAGAGACTCTAGAAAGCAAGAGCGTGCTTCTTGTTCTAAAGCAGAGTGTCATCAATGGATGAGACAATGCAGTGTGTTTCACTTCAGAAATGGAGTTAAATCCCAGGCTCTGAGTCTTCCTACAGGCAAGACTTCGTTTCAGGTATGCAGTCACTTTTCAGTTCAAAGGAACTACATCGTTCACGAAGCTCACACGTTTCTCTTCTTAACTGACAAGCATTGGATGTTAGAGGACCAGTGCATTGTATCAGTTTCAGAAGAAGATTTGGACTACATATAGTCCGTATGTGGAGGAAACACCGTTCTTTTGTTCTGGGCACAATCAGATTTCCTGCTTTATTAGATACTCTAGAAAGCAAGAGCGTGCTTCTTGCTCTAAAGCAGAGTGTGATCCATGGATGAGAAGTATGCTGTGTGTTTCACTTCAGAATTGAACTTAAATCCCAGGCTCTGTGTCTTACTACAAGCAAGACTTCGTTTCAGGTAAGGGCAGTCACTTTTCTGCTCAAATGAACTACATCATTCACGAAGCTCACACGTTTCTCATCTTAATTGACAAGCATTGGATGGTAGAGGTCCAGTGCTTTGTATCAGTTTCAGAAGAAGAGTTGGACTAGATATTTTCCATATGTGTAGGAAACACCGTTCATTGTTCTGGGCACACTCAGATTTCCTGCTGTATTAGAAATTCTAGAAAGCAAGAGCGTGCTTCTTGCTCTAAAGCAGAGTGTGATCCATGGATGAGACCTATGCTGTGTGTTTCCCTTCAGAAATGGAGTTAAATCCCAGGCTCTGTGTCTTCCTACAAGCAAGACTTCGTTTCAGGTAAGGGCAGTCACTTTTCAGCTCAAACGAACTCCATCATTCACTGAGCTCACACATTTCTCATCTTAACAGACAAGCATTGGATGTTAGAGGACCAGTGCTTTGTATCAGTTTCAGAAGCAGAGTTGGACTAGATATGGTCCGTATGTGTAGGAAACATCGTTCTTTTGTTCTCAGCACACTCACGTTTCCTGCTGTCTTAGAGACTCTAGAAAGCAAGAGCGTGATTCTTGTTCTAAAGCAGAGTGTCATCAATGGATGAGACAATGCTGTGTGTTTTACTTCAGAAATGGAGTTAAATCCCAGGCTCTGAGTCTCCCTACAAGCAAGACTTCATTTCAGGTAAGGGAAGTCACTTTTCTGCTCAAAGGAACTACATCATTCTCGAAGCTCACACGTTTCTCATCTTAACTGACAAGCACTGGATGTTAGAAGACCAGTGCATTCTATCAGTTTCAGAAGAAGATTTGGACTACATATAGTCCGTATGTGTAGGAAACACCGTCCTTTTGTTCTGGGCACACTCAGATTTCCTGCTGTCTTAGAGACTCTAGAAAGCAAGAGTGTGCTTCTTGATCTAAAGCAGAGTGTGATCCATGGATGAGAACTATGCTGTGTGCTTGACTTCAGAAATGGAGTTAAATCCCAAGCTCTGAGTCCTCCTACAGGCAAGACTTCGTTTCATGTAAGGGCAGTCACTTTTCTGCTCAAACGAACTACATCGTTCATGAAGCTCACACGTTTCTCATCTTAACTGACAAGCATTGGATGTTAGATGGTCAGTGCTTTGTATCAGTTTCAGAAGCAGATTTGGACTACATATGGTCCATATGTGTAGGAAACACCGTTCTTTTGTTCCGGGCACACTCAGATTTCCTGCTGTATTAGAGACTCTACAAAGCAAGAGTGTGCTTCTCGCTCTAAAGCAGAGTGTGATCCATGGATGAGAACTATGCTGTGTGTTTCCCTTCAGAAATGGACTTAAATCCCAGGCTCTGTGTCTTCCTACAAGCAAGACTTCGTTTCAGGTAAGGGCAGTCACTTTTCTGCTCAAATGAACTACATCATTCACGAAGCTCACACGTTTCTCATCTTAACTGACAAGCATTGGATGTTAGAGGACCAGTGCTTTGTATCAGTTTCAGAAGAAGTGTTGGACTAGATAAGGTCCATATGTGTAGGAAACACCGTTCTTTTGTTCTGGGCACACTCAGATTTCCTGCTGTATTAGAAATTCTAGAAAGCAAGAGCGTGCTTCTTGGTCTAAAGCAGAGTGTGATCCATGGATGAGAACTATGCTGTGTGTTTCCCTTCAGAATTGGAGTTAAATCCCAGGCTCTGTGTCTTCCTACAAGCAAGACTTCGTTTCAGGTAAGGGCAGTCACTTTTCAGCTCAAACGAACTACATCGTTCACTGAGCTCACACATTTCTCATCTTAACAGACAAGCATTGGATGTTAGAGGACCAGTGCTTTGTATCAGTTTCAGAAGCAGAGTTGGACTATATAATGTCCGTATGTGTAGGAAACACCGCTCTTTTCTTCTGTGCACACTCAGATTTCCTGCTGTGTTAGAGACTCCAGAAAGCTAGAGTGTGCTTCTCGCTCTAAAGCAGAGTGTGATCCATGGATGAGAACTATGCTGTGTGTTTCCCTTCAGCAATGGACTTAAATCCCAGGCTCTGTGTCTTACTACAAGCAAGACTTTGTTTCAGGTATGGGCAGTCACTTTTCTGCTCAAATGAACTACATCATTCACGAAGCTCACACGTTTCTCATCTTAATTGACAAGCATTGGATGTTAGAGGACCAGTGCTTTGTATCAGTTTCAGAAGCAGAGTTGGACTAGATATGGTCCGTATGTGTAGGAAACACCGTTCTTTTGTTCTCAGCACACTCACGTTTCCTGCTGTCTTAGAGACTCTAGAAAGCAAGAGCGTGATTCTTGTTCTAAAGCAGAGTGTCATCAATGGATGAGACAATGCTGTGTGTTTTACTTCAGAAATGGAGTTAAATCCCAGGCTCTGAGTCTCCCTACAAGCAAGACTTCATTTCAGGTAAGGGAAGTCACTTTTCTGCTCAAAGGAACTACATCATTCACGAAGCTCACACGTTTCTCATCTTAACTGACAAGCATTGGATGTTAGAGGGTCAGTGCTTTGTATCAGTTTCAGAAGCAGATTTGGACTACATATGGTCCATATGTGTAGGAAACACCGTTCTTTTGTTCTGGGCACACTCAGATTTCCTGCTGTCTTAGAGACTCTAGAAAGCAAGAGTGTGCTTCTTGCTCTAAAGCAGAGTGTGATCCATGGATGAGAACTATGCTGTGTGCTTCACTTCAGAAATGGAGTTAAATCCCAGGCTCTGAGTCTTCCTACAGGCAAGACTTCGTTTCAGGTAAGGGCAGTCACTTTTCTGCTCAAATGAACTACATCATTCACGAAGCTCACACGTTTCTCATCTTAATTGACAAGCATGGATGTTAGAGGACCAGTGCTTTGTATCAGTTTCAGAAGAAGAGTTGGACTAGATAGGGTCTATATGTGTAAGAAACACCGTTCTTTTGTTCTGGGCACACTCAGATTTCCTGCTGTCCTAGAGAATCTAGAAAGCAATAGCGTGCTTCTTGTTCTAAAGCAGAGTGTGATCAATGGATGAGACAATGCTGTGTGTTTCACTTCAGAATTGGAGATAAATCCCAGGCTCTGTGTCTTCCTACAGGCAAGACTTCATTTCAGGAAAGGGCAGTCACTTTTCAGCTCAAACGAACTACATCGTTCACTGAGCTCACACATTTCTCATCTTAACAGACAAGCATTGGATGTTAGAGGACCAGTGCTTTGTATCAGTTTCAGAAGCAGAGTTGGACTAGATATTGTCTGTATGTGTAGGAAACACCGTTCTTTTGTTCTCAGCACACTCACGTTTCCTGCTGTCTTAGAGACTCTAGAAAGCAAGAGCGTGCTTCTTGTTCTAAAGCAGAGTGTCATCAATGGATGAGACAATGCAGTGTGTTTCACTTCAGAAATGGAGTTAAATCCCAGGCTCTGAGTCTTCCTACAGGCAAGACTTCGTTTCAGGTAAGGGCAGTCACTTTTCAGTTCAAAGGAACTACATCGTTCACGAAGCTCACACGTTTCTCTTCTTAACTGACAAGCATTGGATGTTAGAGGACCAGTGCATTGTATCAGTTTCAGAAGAAGATTTGGACTACATATAGTCCGTATGTGGAGGAAACACCGTTCTTTTGTTTTGGGCACAATCAGATTTCCTGCTTTATTAGATACTCTAGAAAGCAAGAGCGTGCTTCTTGCTCTAAAGCAGAGTGTGATCCATGGATGAGAAGTATGCTGTGTGTTTCACTTCAGAATTGAACTTAAATCCCAGGCTCTGTGTCTTACTACAAGCAAGACTTCATTTCAGGTAAGGGCAGTCACTTTTCTGCTCAAATGAACTACATCATTCACGAAGCTCACACGTTTCTCATCTTAATTGACAAGCATTGGATGGTAGAGGTCCAGTGCTTTGTATCAGTTTCAGAAGAAGAGTTGGACTAGATATTTTCCATATGTGTAGGAAACACCGTTCATTGTTCTGGGCACACTCAGATTTCCTGCTGTATTAGAAATTCTAGAAAGCAAGAGCGTGCTTCTCGCTCTAAAGCAGAGTGTGATCCATGGATGAGACCTATGCTGTGTGTTTCCCTTCAGAAATGGAGTTAAATCCCAGGCTCTGTGTCTTCCTACAAGCAAGACTTCGTTTCAGGTAAGGGCAGTCACTTTTCAGCTCAAACGAACTCCATCATTCACTGAGCTCACACATTTCTCATCTTAACAGACAAGCATTGGATGTTAGAGGACCAGTGCTTTGTATCAGTTTCAGAAGCAGAGTTGGACTAGATATGGTCCGTATGTGTAGGAAACATCGTTCTTTTGTTCTCAGCACACTCACGTTTCCTGCTGTCTTAGAGACTCTAGAAAGCAAGAGCGTGATTCTTGTTCTAAAGCAGAGTGTCATCAATGGATGAGACAATGCTGTGTGTTTTACTTCAGAAATGGAGTTAAATCCCAGGCTCTGAGTCTCCCTACAAGCAAGACTTCATTTCAGGTAAGGGAAGTCACTTTTCTGCTCAAAGGAACTACATCATTCTCGAAGCTCACACGTTTCTCATCTTAACTGACAAGCACTGGATGTTAGAAGACCAGTGCATTCTATCAGTTTCAGAAGAAGATTTGGACTACATATAGTCCGTATGTGTAGGAAACACCGTCCTTTTGTTCTGGGCACACTCAGATTTCCTGCTGTCTTAGAGACTCTAGAATGCAAGAGTGTGCTTCTTGATCTAAAGCAGAGTGTGATCCATGGATGAGAACTATGCTGTGTGCTTGACTTCAGAAATGGAGTTAAATCCCAAGCTCTGAGTCCTCCTACAGGCAAGACTTCGTTTCATGTAAGGGCAGTCACTTTTCTGCTCAAACGAACTACATCGTTCATGAAGCTCACACGTTTCTCATCTTAACTGACAAGCATTGGATGTTAGATGGTCAGTGCTTTGTATCAGTTTCAGAAGCAGATTTGGACTACATATGGTCCATATGTGTAGGAAACACCGTTCTTTTGTTCCGGGCACACTCAGATTTCCTGCTGTATTAGAAATTCTAGAAAGCAAGAGCGTGCTTCTTGGTCTAAAGCAGAGTGTGATCCATGGATGAGAACTATGCTGTGTGTTTCCCTTCAGAAATGGAGTTAAATCCCAGGCTCTGTGTCTTCCTACAAGCAAGACTTCGTTTCAGGTAAGGGCAGTCACTTTTCAGCTCAAACGAACTACATCGTTCACTGAGCTCACACATTTCTCATCTTAACAGACAAGCATTGGATGTTAGAGGACCAGTGCTTTGTATCAGTTTCAGAAGCAGAGTTGGACTATATAATGTCCGTATGTGTAGGAAACACCGCTCTTTTCTTCTGTGCACACTCAGATTTCCTGCTGTGTTAGAGACTCCAGAAAGCTAGAGTGTGCTTCTCGCTCTAAAGCAGAGTGTGATCCATGGATGAGAACTATGCTGTGTGTTTCCCTTCAGCAATGGACTTAAATCCCAGGCTCTGTGTCTTACTACAAGCAAGACTTTGTTTCAGGTAAGGGCAGTCACTTTTCTGCTCAAATGAACTACATCATTCACGAAGCTCACACGTTTCTCATCTTAATTGACAAGCATTGGATGTTAGAGGACCAGTGCTTTGTATCAGTTTCAGAAGAAGAGTTGGACTAGATATGGTCCATATGTGTAGGAAACACCGTTCTTTTGTTCTCAGCACACTCACGTTTCCTGCTGTCTTAGAGACTCTAGAAAGCAAGAGCGTACGTCTTGTTCTAAAGCAGAGTGTGATCAATGGATGAGACAGTGCTGTGTGTTTCACATCAGAATTGGAGTTAAATTCCAGGCTCTGAGTCTCCCTACAAGCAAGACTTCGTTTCAGGTAAGGGCAGTCACTTTTCTGATTAAAGGAACTACATCGTTCACGAAGCTCACACGTTTCTCATCTTAATTGACAAGCATTGGATGGTAGAGGACCAGTGCTTTGTATCAGTTTCAGAAGAAGAGTTGGACGAGATATGGTCCATATGTGTAGGAAACACCGTTCTTTTGTTCTGGGCACACTCAGATTTCCTGCTGTATTAGAAATTCTAGAAAGCAAGAGCATGCTTCTCGCTCTAAAGCAGAGTGTGATCAATGGATGATTACACTGCTGTGTGTTTTACTTCAGAAATGGAGTTAAATCCCAGGCTCTGAGTCTTCCTACAAGCAAGACTTAAATTCAGGTAAGGGCAGTCACTTTTCTGCTCAAACTATCTACATCGTTCACGAAGCTCACACATTTCTCATCTTAACTGACAAGCATTGGATGTTAGAGGGTCAGTGCTTTGTATCTGTTTCAGAAGCAGATTTGGACTACATATGGTCCATATGTGTAGGAAACACCGTTCTTTTGTTCTGGGCACACTCAGATTTCCTGCTGTATTAGAGAGTCTAGAAAGCTAGAGTGTGCTTCTCGCTCTAAAGCAGAGTGTGATCCATGGATGAGAACTATGCTGTGTGTTTCCCTTCAGAAATGGACTTAAATCCCAGGCTCTGTGTCTTACTACAAGCAAGACTTCGTTTCAGGTAAGGGCAGTCACTTTTCAGTTCAAAGGAACTACATCATTCACAAAGCTCACACGTTTCTCATCTTAACTGACAAGCACTGGATGTTAGAGGACCAGTGCATTCTATCAGTTTCAGAAGAAGATTTGGACTACATATAGTCCGTATGTGTAGGAAAAACCGTTCTTTTGTTCTGGGCACACTCAGATTTCCTGCTGTCTTAGAGACTCTAGAAAGCAAGAGTGTGCTTCTTGCTCTAAAGCAGAGTGTGATCCATGGATGAGAACTATGCTGTGTGCTTCACTTCAGAAATGGAGTTAAATCCCAGGCTCTGAGTCTTCCTACAGGCAAGACTTCGTTTCAGGTAAGGGCAGTCACTTTTCTGCTCAAACGAACTACATCGTTCATGAAGCTCACACGTTTCTCATCTTAACTGACAAGCAATGGATGTTAGATGGTTTGTGATTTGTATCAGTTTCAGAAGCAGATTTGGACTACATATGGTCCATATGTGTAGGAAACACCGTTCTTTTGTTCCGGGCACACTCAGATTTCCTGCTGTATTAGAGACTCTACAAAGCAAGAGTGTGCTTCTCGCTCTAAAGCAGAGTGTGATCCATGGATGAGAACTATGCTGTGTGTTTCCCTTCAGAAATGGACTTAAATCCCAGGCTCTGTGTCTTACTACAAGCAAGACTTCGTTTCAGGTAAGGGCAGTCACTTTTCTGCTCTAATGAACTACATCATTCACGAAGCTCACACATTTCTCATCTTAACAGACAAGCATTGGATGTTAGAGGACCAGTGCTTTGTATCAGTTTCAGAAGCAGAGTTGGACTAGATATTGTCTGTATGTGTAGGAAACACCGTTCTTTTGTTCTCAGCATACTCACGTTTCCTGCTGTCTTAGAGACTCTAGAAAGCAAGAGTGTGCTTCTTGTTCTAAAGCAGAGTGTCATCAATGGATGAGACAATGCAGTGTATTTCACTTCAGAAATGGAGTTAAATCCCAGGCTCTGAGTCTCCCTACAATCAAGACTTCGTTTCAGGTAAGGGCAGTCACTTTTCTGCTCAAAGGAACTACATTGTTCACGAAGCTCACACATTTCTCATCTTAACTGACAAGCATTGGATGATAGAGGACCAGTGCATTGTATCAGTTTCAGAAGAAGATTTGGACTACATATAATCCGTATGTGTAGGAAACACCGTTATTTTGTTCTGGGCACAATCAGATTTCCTGCTGTATTAGATACTCTAGAAAGCAAGAGCGTGCTTCTTGCTCTAAAGCAGATTGTGATCCATGGATGAGAACTATGCTGTGTGTTTCACTTCAGAAATGGACTTAAATCCCAGGCTCTGTGTCTTACTACAAGCAAGACTTCGTTTCAGGTAAGGGCAGTCACTTTTCTGCTCAAATGAACTACATCATTCACGAAGCTCACACGTTTCTCATCTTAAGTGACAAGCATTGGATGGTGAGGAACAGTGCTTTGTATCAGTTTCAGAAGAAGAGTTGGACGAGATATGGTCCATATGTGTAGGAAACACCGTTCTTTTGTTCTGGGCACACTCAGATTTCCTGCTGTATTAGAAATTCTAGAAAGCAAGAGCGTGCTTCTCGCTCTAAAGCAGAGTGTGATCAATGGATGATTACACTGCTGTGTGTTTTACTTCAGAAATGGAGTTAAATTCTAGGCTCTGAGTCTTCCTACAAGCAAGACTTAAATTCAGGTAAGGGCAGTCACTTTTCTGCTCAAACGAACTACATCGTTCACGAAGCTCACACGTTTCTCATCTTAACTGACAAGCATTGGATGTTAGAGGGTCAGTGCTTTGTATCAGTTTCAGAAGCAGATTTGGACTACATATGGTCCATATGTGTAGGAAACACCGTTCTTTTGTTCTGGGCACACTCAGATTTCCTGCTGTATTAGGGAGTCTAGAAAGCTAGAGTGTGCTTCTCGCTCTAAAGCAGAGTGTGATCCATGGATGAGAACTATGCTGTGTGTTTCCCTTCAGAAATGGACTTAAATCCCAGGCTCTGTGTCTTACTACAAGCAAGACTTCGTTTCAGGTAAGGGCAGTCACTTTTCAGGTAAAGGAACTACATCATTCACAAAGCTCACACGATACTCATCTTAACTGACAAGCAGTGGATGTTAGAGGACCAGTGCATTCTATCAGTTTCAGAAGAAGATTTGAACTACATATAGTCCGTATGTGTAGGAAACACCGTTCTTTTGTTCTGGGCACACTCAGATTTCCTGCTCTCTTAGAGACTCTAGAAAGCAAGAGTGTGCTTCTTGCTCTAAAGCAGAGTGTGATCCATGGATGAGAACTATGCTGTGTGCTTGACTTCAGAAATGGAGTTAAATCCCAGGCTCTGAGTCTTCCTACAGGCAAGACTTCGTTTCAGATAAGGGCAGTCACTTTTCTGCTCAAACGAACTACATCGTTCATGAAGCTCACCCGTTTCTCATCTTAACTGACAAGCAATGGATGTTAGATGGTCAGTGCTTTGTATCTGTTTCAGAAGCAGATTTGGACTACATATGGTCCATATGTGTAGGAAACACCGTTCTTTTGTTCTGGGCACACTCAGATTTCCTGCTGTATTAGAGAGTCTAGAAAGCTAG
Source organism: Onychomys leucogaster (assembly GCA_949786385.1). Classification (NCBI taxonomy): domain Eukaryota; kingdom Metazoa; phylum Chordata; class Mammalia; order Rodentia; family Cricetidae; genus Onychomys; species Onychomys leucogaster. Next base: position 807,658 of record CATKUP010000018.1, on the reverse strand, counting down.
AGTGTGCTTCTCACTCTAAAGCAGAGTGTGATCCATGGATGAGAACTATGCTGTGTGTTTCCCTTCAGAAATGGACTTAAATCCCAGGCTCTGTGTCTTACTACAAGCAAGACTTCGTTTCAGGTAAGGGCAGTCACCTTTCTGCTCAAATGAACTACATCATTCACGAAGCTCACACGTTTCTCATCTTAATTGACAAGCGTTGGATGTTAGAGTACCAGTGCTTTGTATCAGTTTCAGAAGAAGTGTTGGACTAGATATGGTCCATATGTGTAGGAAACACCGTTCTTTTGTTCTGGGCACAATCAGATTTCCTGCTGTATTAGAGACTCTAGAAAGCAAGAGCGTGCTTCTTGCTCTAAAGCAGAGTGTGATCCACGGATGAGAACTATGCTGTGTGTTTCCCTTCAGAAATGGAGTTAAATCCCAGGCTCTGGGTCTTCCTACAGGCAAGACTTCGTTTCAGGTAAGGGCAGTCACTTTTCTGCTCAAACTAACTACATCGTTTTCGAAGCTCACACATTTCTCATCTTAACTGACAAGCATTGGATGTTAGAGGGTCAGTGCTTTGTATCAGTTTCAGAAGCAGATTTGGACTACATATGGTCCATATGTGTAGGAAACACCGTTCTTTTGTTCTGGGCACACTCAGATTTCCTGCTGTCTTAGAGACTCTAGAAAGCTAGAGTGTGCTTCTAGCTCTAAAGCAGAGTGTGATCCATGGATGAGAACTATGCTGTGTGTTTCCCTTCAGAAATGGACTTAAATCCCAGGCTCTGTGTCTTACTACAAGCAAGACTTCGTTTCAGGTAAGGGCAGTCATTTTTCAGTTCAAAGGAACTACATCATTCACAAAGCTCACACGTTTCTCATCTTAACTGACAAGCACTGGATGTTAGAGGACCAGTGCATTCTATCAGTTTCAGAAGAAGATTTGGACTACATATAGTCCGTATGTGTCGGAAACACCGTTCTTTTGTTCTGGGCACACTCAGATTTCCTGCTGTCTTAGAGACTCTAGAAAGCAAGAGTGTGCTTCTTGCTCTAAAGCAGAGTGTGATCCATGGATGAGAACTATGCTGTGTGCTTCACTTCAGAAATGGAGTTAAATCCCAGGCTCTGAGTCTTCCTACAGGCAAGACTTCGTTTCAGGTAAGGGCAGTCACTTTTATGCTCAAATGAACTACATCATTCACGAAGCTCACACGTTTCTCATCTTAATTGACAAGCATTGGATGTTAGAGGACCAGTGCTTTGTATCAGTTTCAGAAGAAGAGTTGGACTAGATAGGGTCTATATGTGTAAGAAACACTGTTTTTTTGTTCTCAGCACACTCCCGTTTCCTGCTGTATTAGAGACTCTAGAAAGAAAAAGCTTGCTTCTTGCTCTAACACAGATTGTGATCCATGGATGAGAATTGTGTTGTGTGTTTCCCTTCAGAAATGGAGTTAAATCCCAGGCTCTGTGTCTTCCTACAAGCAAGACTTCTTTTCATGTAAGGGCAGTCACTTTTCAGCTCAAACGAACTACATCGTTCAGGAAGCTCACACCTTTCTCATCTTAACTGACATGCACTGGATGTTAGAGGACCAGTGCTTTGTATCAGTTTCAGATGGAGAGTTGGACTAGATATGATCCCTATGTGTAGGAACACCGTTCATTTGTTCTCAGCACACTCAAGTTTCCTGTTGTCTTAGAGACTCTAGAAAGCTAGAGCGTGCTTCTTGCCCTAAAGCAGAGTTTGATGAATGGATGAGAACTCTGCTGTGTGTTTCACTTCAGAAATGGAGTTAATTCCTAGGCTCTGAGTCTTCCTACAAGCAATAGTTCGTTTCAGGTAAGGGCAGTTACTTTACAGCTCAAACGATCTACATAGTTCACGATGCTCACACATTTCTCATCTTAACTGAGAAGCATTGGATGTTAGAGGACCTTTCCTTTGTATCAATTTCAAGCAGAGTTGAACTATATATGGTCCGTATGTAAGGAAACACGGTTCTTTTCGTCTGAGCACACTCACGTTTCCTGCTGTTTTAGAGACTCTAGAAAGAAAGAGCGTGAGTCTTGCTCTAAAGCAGAGTGTGAACCATGGATGAGAACTGTGTTGTGTGTTTCCTTTCAGAAAGGGAGTTAAATCCCAGGCTCTGTGTCTTCCTACAGTCAAGACTTCGTTTCAGGTAAGGGCAGTCACTTTTCAGCTCAATGAACTACATCGTTCAGGAAGCTCACACGTTTCTCATCTTAACTGACAAGCATCGGATGTTAGACGTCCAGTGCTTTGTGACAGTTTCAGAAGCAGAGTTGGACTAGATATGGTTTGTAAGTGTAAGAAACACCGGTCTTTTGTTCTCAGCACACTCACGTTTCCTGCTGTATTAGAGACTTTAGAAAGCAAGAGCGTGCCTCTTGCTCTACAGCAGGCTGTGATCCATGGTTGAGAACTGTGTTGTGTGTTTCCCTTCAGAAATGAAGTTAAATCCCAGGCTCTGTGTCTTCCTACAAGCAAGAATTCATTTCAGCTAAGTGCAGTCACTTTTCAGCTCAAACGACCTACATCATGCAGGAAGCTCACACGTTTCTCCTCTTAACTGACAAACATTGGATGTTAGATGACCACTGCTTTGTATCAGTTTCAGAAGCAGAGTTGGACTAGATATGGTCCGTATGTGTAAGAAACACTGTTTTTTTGTTCACAGCACACTCCTGTTTCCTGCTGTATTAGAGACTCTAGAAAGAAAGAGCGTGAGTCTTGCTCTAAAGCAGAGTGTGAACCATGGATGAGAACTGTGTTGTGTGTTTCCCTTCAGATATGGAGTTAAATCCCAGGCTCTGTGTCTTACTACATGCAAGACTTCGTTTCAGGTAAGGGCAGTCACTATTCAGCTGAAAAGAACCACATCGTTCAGGAAGCTCACACGTTTCTCATCTTAACTGACAAGCATCGGATGTTAGAGGACCAGTGCTTGGTATCAGTTTCAGAAGCAGAGTTGGAATAGATATGGTCCGAATGTGTAAGAAACACCGTTCTTTGGTTCTCAGCACTCTCACGTTTCCTGCTGCCTTAGAGAATCTAGAAAGCAAGAGCGTTCTTCTTGCTCTAAAGCAGAGTGTGAACCATGGATGAGAACTGTGTTGTGTGTTTCCCTTCAGAAATGGAGTTAAATCCCAGGCTCTGTGTCTTCCTACACGCAAGACTTTGTTTCAGGTAAGGGCAGTCACTTTTCAGCTGAAAAGAACCACATCGTTCAGGAAGCTCACACGTTACTCATCTTAACTGACAAGCATCGGATGTTAGACGACCAGTGCTTTGTATCAGTTTCAGAAGCAGAGTTGGACTAGATATGGTCCGTAGGTGTAAGAAACACCGTTCTTTTGTTTTCAGCACACTCCCGTTTCCTGCTGTATTAGAGAATCTAGAAAGCAAGAGCTTGCTTCTTGCTCTAAAGCAGATTGTGATCCATGGATGAGAATTGTGTTGTGTGTTTCCCTTCAAAAATGGAGTTAAATCCCAGGCTCTGTGTCTTCTTACATGCAAGACTTTGGTTCAGGTAAGGGCAGACACTTTTCAGCTCAAACAAACTACATCGTTCATGAAGCTCACACGTTTCTCATCTTAACTGACATGCACTGGATGTTAGAGGACCAGTGCTTTGCATCAGTTTCAGATGCAGAGTTGGACTAGATATGATCCCTATGTGTAGGAACACCGTTCATTTGTTCTCAGCACACTCAAGTTTCCTGCTGTCTTAGAGACTCTAGAAAGCTAGAGCGTGCTTCTTGCTCTAAAGCAGAGTTCGATAAATGGATGAGAACTATGCTGTGTGTTTCACTTCAGAACTGGAATTAAATCCCAGGCTCTGAGTCTTCCTACAAGCAAGACTTTGTTTCAGGTAAGGGCAGTTACTTTACAGCTCAAACGAACTACATATTTCACGATGCTCACACGTTTCTCATCTTAACTGAGAAGCATTGGTTGTTAGAGGAACTTTGTTTTGTATCAATATCAAGCAGAGTTAAATAGATATGTTCCGTATGTATAGGAAACACGGTTCTTTTCTTCTGAGAACACTCACATTTCCTGCTGTATTAGAGACTCTAGAAAGAAAGAGCGTGCTTCTTGCTCTAAAGCAGAGTGTGATCCATGGATGAGAACAGTGTTGTGTGTTTCCTTTCAGAAAGGGAGTTAAATCCCAGGCTCTGTGTCTTCCTACAGTCAAGACTTCGTTTCAGGTAAGGGCAGTCACTTTTCAGCTCAATGAACTACATCGTTCAGGAAGCTCACACGTTTCTCATCTTAACTGACAAGCATCGGATGTTAGACGTCCAGTGCTTTGTGACAGTTTCAGAAGCAGAGTTGGACTAGATATGGTTTGTAAGTGTAAGAAACACCGGTCTTTTGTTCTCAGCACACTCACGTTTCCTGCTGTATTAGAGACTTTAGAAAGCAAGAGCGTGCTTCTTGCTCTACAGCAGGCTGTGATCCATGGTTGAGAACTGTGTTGTGTGTTTCCCTTCAGAAATGAAGTTAAATCCCAGGCTCTGTGTCTTCCTACAAGCAAGAATTCATTTCAGCTAAGTGCAGTCACTTTTCAGCTCAAACGACCTACATCATGCAGGAAGCTCACACGTTTCTCCTCTTAACTGACAAACATTGGATGTTAGATGACCACTGCTTTGTATCAGTTTCAGAAGCAGAGTTGGACTAGATATGGTCCGTATGTGTAAGAAACACTGTTTTTTTGTTCTCAGCACACTCCCGTTTCCTGCTGTATTAGAGACTCTGGAAAGAAAGAGCTTGCTTCGTGCTCTAAAGCAGATTGTGATCCATGGATGAGAATTGTGTTGTGTGTTTCCCTTCAGAAATGGAGTTAAATCCCAGGCTCTGTGTCTTCCTACAAGCAAGACTTCTTTTCATGTAAGGGCAGTCACTTTTTAGCTCAAACGAACTACATAGTTCAGGAAGCTCACACGTTTCTCATCTTAACTGACATGCACTGGATGTTAGAGGACCAGTGCTTTGTATCAGTTTCAGATGCAGAGTTGGACTAGATATGATCCCTATGTGTAGGAACACCGTTCATTTGTTCTCAGCACACTCAAGTTTCCTGTTGTCTTAGAGACTCTAGAAAGCTAGAGCGTGCTTCTTGCCCTAAAGCAGAGTTTGATGAATGGATGAGAACTCTGCTGTGTGTTTCACTTCAGAAATGGAGTTAATTCCTAGGCTCTGAGTCTTCCTACAAGCAAGACTTCGTTTCAGGTAAGGGCAGTCACTTTTCAGGTCAAACGAACTACATAGTTCAAGATGCTCAGACGTTTCTCATGTTAACTGAGAACCATTGGATGTTAGAGGACCTTTGCTTTGTATCAACTTCAAGCAGAGTTGAACTAGATATGGTCCGTATGTAAGGAAACACGGTTCTTTTCTTCTGAGCACACTCATGTTTCCTGCTGTATTAGAGACTATAGAAAGAAAGAGCGTGCTTCTTGCTCTAAAGAAGAGTGTGATCCATGGATGAGAACTGTGTTGTATGTTTCCTTTCAGAATGTGAGTTAAATCCCAGGCTCTGTGTCTTCCTACAAGCATGACTTCGTTTCAGGTAAGGGCAGTCACTTTTCAGCTCAAACGAACTACATCGTTCATGAAGCTCACACGTTTCTCATCTTAAATGACAAGCATCGGATGTTAGATGACCATTGCTTTGTATCAGTTTCAGAAGCAGAGTTGGACTTGATATGGTCTGTATGTGTAAGAAACACCGTTCTTTTGTTCTCAGCACACTCACGTTTCCTGCTGTATTAGAGACTCTAGAAAGAAAGAGCTTGCTTCTTGCTCTAAAGCAGATTGTGTTCCATGGATGAGAATGGTGTTGTGTGTTTCCCTTCAAAATGGAGTTAAATCCCAGGCTCTGTGTCTTCTTATATGCAAGACTTCGGTTCAGGTAAGGGCAGACACTTTTCCGCTCTAACAATCTATATCGTTCACGAAGCTCACACTTTTCTCATCTTAACTGACATGCACTGGATGTTAGAGGACCAGTGCTTTGCATCAGTTTCAGATGCAGTGTTGGACTAGATATGATCCCTATGTGGAGGAACACCGTTCATTTGTTCTCAGCACACTCAAGTTTCCTGCAGTCTTAGAGAATCTAGAAAGCTAGAGCGTGCTTCTTGCTCTAAAGCAGAGTTTGATAAATGGAAGAGAACTCTGCTGTGTGTTTCACTTCAGAAATGGAGTTAAATCACAGGCTCTGAGTCTTCCTACAAGCAATAGTTCGTTTCAGGTAAGGGCAGTTACTTTACAGCTCAAACGATCTACATAGTTCACGATGCTCACACATTTCTCATCTTAACTGAGAAGCATTGGATGTTAGAGGACCTTTGCTTTGTATCAATTTCAAGCAGAGTTGAACTATATATGGTCCTTATGTAAGGAAACACGGTTCTTTTCGTCTGAGCACACTCACGTTTCCTGCTGTATTAGAGACTCTAGAAAGAAAGAGCGTGAGTCTTGCTCTAAAGGAGAGTGTGAACCATGGATGAGAACTGTGTTGTGTGTTTCCCTTCAGATATGGAGTTAAATCCCAGGCTCTGTGTCTTACTACATGCAAGACTTCGTTTCAGGTAAGGGCAGTCACTATTCAGCTGAAAAGAACCACATCGTTCAGGAAGCTCACACGTTTCTCATCTTAACTGACAAGCATCGGATGTTAGAGGACCAGTGCTTGGTATCAGTTTCAGAAGCAGAGTTGGAATAGATATGGTCTGAATGTGTAAGAAACACCGTTCTTTGGTTCTCAGCACACTCACCTTTCCTGCTGTCTTAGAGAATCTAGAAAGCAAGAGCGTTCTTCTTGCTCTAAAGCAGAGTGTGAACCATGGATGAGAACTGTGTTGTGTGTTTCCCTTCAGAAATGGAGTTAAATCCCAGGCTCTGTGTCTTCCTACACGCAAGACTTTGTTTCAGGTAACGGCAGTCACTTTTCAGCTGAAAAGAACCACATCGTTCAGGAAGCTCACACGTTACTCATCTTAACTGACAAGCATCGGATCTTAGAGGACCAGTGCTTTGTATCAGTTTCAGAAGCAGAGTTGGACTAGATATGGTCCGTAGGTGTAAGAAACACCGTTCTTTTGTTTTCAGCACACTCCCGTTTCCTGCTGTATTAGAGAATCTAGAAAGCAAGAGCTTTCTTCTTGCTCTAAAGCAGATTGTGATCCATGGATGAGAATTGTGTTGTGTGTTTCCCTTCAAAAATGGAGTTAAATCCCAGGCTCTGTGTCTTCTTATGCAAGACTTCGGTTCAGGTAAGGGCAGACACTTTTCAGCTCAAAGAAACTACATCGTTCATGAAGCTCACACGTTTCTCATCTTAACTGACATGCACTGGATGTTAGAGGACCAGTGCTTTGCATCAGTTTCAGATGCAGAGTTGGACTAGATATGATCCCTATGTGTAGGAACACCGTTCATTTGTTCTCAGCACACTCAAGTTTCCTGCTGTCTTAGAGACTCTAGAAAGCTAGAGCGTGCTTCTTGCTCTAAAGCAGAGTTTGATAAATGGATGAGAACTCTGCTGTGTGTTTCACTTCAGAAATGGAGTTAAATCCCAGGCTCTGAGTCTTCCTACAAGCAAGACTTCTTTTCAGGTAAGGGCAGTAACTTTACAGCTCAAATGAACTACATAGTTCACGATGCTCACACGTTTCTCATCTTAACTGAGAAGCTTTGGATGTTAGAGGACCTTTGCTTTGTATCAATTTCAAGCTGTGTTGAACTAAATATGGTCCGTATGTAAGGAAACACAGTTCTTTTCTTCTGAGCACACTCACGTTTCCTGCTGTATTAGAGACTCTAGAAAGAAAGAGCGTGCTTCTTGCTCTACAGCAGAATGTGAACCATGGATGAGAATTGTGTTGTGTATTTCCCTTCAGAAATGGCGTTAAATCCCAGGCTCTGTGTCTTCTACACGCAATACTTCGTTTCAGGTAAGGGCAGTCATTTTTCAGCTCAAACGAACTACATAGTTCACGATGCTCACACGTTTCTCATCTTAACTGACAAGCATCGGATGTTAGAGGACCAGTGCTTTGTATCAGTTTCAGAAGCAGAGTTGGAAGAGATTTGGTCCAAATGTGTAAGAAACACCGTTCTTTGGTTCTCAGCACACTCACGTTTCCTGCTGTCTTAGAGAATCTAGAAAGCAAGAGCGTTCTTCTTGCTCTAAAGCAGAGTGTGAACCATGGATGAGAACTGTGTTGTGTGTTTCCCTTCAGAAATGGAGTTAAATCCCAGGCTCTGTGTCTTCCTACACGCAAGACTTTGTTTCAGGTAAGGGCAGTCACTTTTCAGCTGAAAAGACCCACATCGTTCAGGAAGCTCACACGTTACTCATCTTAACTGACAAGCATCGGATGTTAGACGACCAGTGCTTTGTATCAGTTTCAGAAGCAGAGTTGGACTAAATATGGTCCGTATATAAGGAAACACAGTTCTTTTCTTCTGAGCACACTCACGTTTCCTGCTGTATTAGAGACTCTAGAAAGAAAGAGCGTGCTTCTTGCTCTACAGCAGAGTGTGAACCATGGAAGAGAACTGTTTTGTGTGTTTCCCTTCAGAAATGGAGTTAAATCCCAGGCTCTGTGTCTTCCTACACGCAAGACTTTGTTTCACGTAAGGGCAGTCACTTTTCAGCTGAAAAGAACCACATCATTCAGGAAGCTCACACGTTACTCATCTTAACTGACAAGCATCGGATGTTAGACGACCAGTGCTTTGTATCAGTTTCAGAAGCAGAGTTGGAATAGATATGGTCCGTATGTGTAAGAAACACCGTTCTTTTGTTTTCAGCACACTCCCGTTTCCTGCTGTATTAGAGACTCTAGAAAGCAAGAGCTTGCTTCTTGCTCTAAAGCAGATTGTGATCCATGGATGAGAATTGTGTTGTGTGTTTCCCTTCAAAAATGGAGTTAAATCCCAGGCTCTGTGTCTTCTTACATGCAAGACTTCGGTTCAGGTAAGGGCAGACACTTTTCAGCTCAAACAAACTACATCGTTCATGAAGCTCACACGTTTCTCATCTTAACTGACATGCACTGGATGTTAGAGGACCAGTGCTTTGCATCAGTTTCAGATGCAGAGTTGGACTAGATATGATCCCTATGTGTAGGAACACCGTTCATTTGTTCTCAGCACACTCAAGTTTCCTGCTGTCTTAGAGACTCTAGAAAGCTACAGCGTGCTTCTTGCTCTAAAGCAGAGTTTGATAAATGGATGAGAACTCTGCTGTGTGTTTCACTTCAGAAATGGAGTTAAATCCCAGGCTCTGAGTCTTCCTACAAGCAAGACTTCATTTCAGGTAAGGGCAGCTACTTTACAGCTCAAGCGAACTACATAGTTCACAATGCTCACACGTTTCTCATCTTAACTGAGAAGCTTTGGATGTTAGAGGACCTTTGCTTTGTATCAATTTCAAGCTGCCTTGAACTAAATATGGTCCGTATGTAAGGAAACACGGTTCTTTTCTTCTGAGCACACTCACGTTTCCAGCTGTATTAGAGATTCTAGAAAGAAAGAGCGTGCTTCTTGCTCTACAGCAGAGTGTGAACCATGGATGAGAATTGTGTTGTTTGTTTCCCTTCAGAAATGGCGTTAAATCCCAGGCTCTGTGTCTTCTACACGCAAGACTTCGTTTCAGGTAAGGGCAGTCAGTTTTCAGCTGAAAAGAACCACATAGTTCAGGAAGCTCAAACGTTACTCATCTTAACTGACAAGCATCGGATGTTAGACGACCAGTGCTTTGTATCAGTCTCAGAAGCAGAGTTGGACTAGGTATGGTCAGTTTGTGTAAGAAACACCGTTCTTTTGTTCTCAGCACACTCACGTTTCCTGCTGTATTAGAGACTCTAAAAAGCAAGAGCGTGCTTCTTGCTCTAAAGCAGATTGTGACCCATGGATGAGAATTTTGTTGTGTGTTTCCCTTCAAAAATGGAGTTAAATCCCAGGCGCTGTGTCTTCTTACATGCAAGACTTCTGTTCAGAAAAGGGCAGACACTTTTCAGCTCAAACAAACTACATCGTTCATGAAGCTCACACGTTTCTCATCTTAACTGACATGCACTGGATGTTAGAGGACCAGTGCTTTGCATCAGTTTCAGATGCAGAGTTGGACTAGATATGATCCCTATGTGTAGGAACACCGTTCATTTGTTCTCAGCACACTCAAGTTTCCTGCTGTCTTAGAGACTCTAGAAAGCTAGAGCGAGCTTCTTGCTCTAAAGCAGAGTTTGATAAATGGATGAGAACTCTGCTGTGTGTTTCACTTCAGAAATGGAGTTAAATCCCAGGCTCTGAGTCTTCCTACAAGCAAGACTTCGTTTCAGGTAAGGGCAGCTACTTTACAGCTCAAACGAACTACATAGTTCACGATGCTCACACGTTTCTCATCTTAACTGAGAAGCTTTGGATGTTAGAGGACCTTTGCTTTGTATCAATTTCAAGCTGCGTTGAACTAAATATGGTCCATATGTAAGGAAACACAGTTCTTTTCTTCTGAGCACACTCACGTTTCCTGCTGTATTAGAGACTCTAGAAAGAAAGAGCGTGCTTCTTGCTCTACAGCAGAGTGTGAACCATGGAAGAGAACTGTGTTGTGTGTTTCCCTTCAGAAATGGAGGTAAATCCCAGGCTCTGTGTCTTCCTACACGCAAGACTTTGTTTCAGGTAAGGGCAGTTACTTTGCAGCTCAAACGAACTACATATTTCACGATGCTCACACGTTTCTCATCTTAACTGAGAAGCATTGGTTGTTAGAGGAACTTTGTTTTGTATCAATATCAAGCAGAGTTGAATAGATATGGTCCGTATGTATAGGAAACACGGTTCTTTTCTTCTGAGAACACTCACATTTCCTGCTGTATTAGAGACTCTAGAAAGAAAGAGCGTGCTTCTTGCTCTAAAGCAGAGTGTGATCCATGGATGAGAACAGTGTTGTGTGTTTCCTTTCAGAAAGGGAGTTAAATCCCAGGCTCTGTGTCTTCCTACAGTCAAGACTTCGTTTCAGGTAAGGGCAGTCACTTTTCAGCTCAATGAACTACATCGTTCAGGAAGCTCACACGTTTCTCATCTTAACTGACAAGCATCGGATGTTAGACGTCCAGTGCTTTGTGACAGTTTCAGAAGCAGAGTTGGACTAGATATGGTTTGTAAGTGTAAGAAACACCGGTCTTTTGTTCTCAGCACACTCACGTTTCCTGCTGTATTAGAGACTTTAGAAAGCAAGAGCGTGCTTCTTGCTCTACAGCAGGCTGTGATCCATGGTTGAGAACTTCGTTGTGTGTTTCCCTTCAGAAATGAAGTTAAATCCCAGGCTCTGTGTCTTCCTACAAGCAAGAATTCATTTCAGCTAAGTGCAGTCACTTTTCAGCTCAAACGACCTACATCATGCAGGAAGCTCACACGTTTCTCCTCTTAACTGACAAACATTGGATGTTAGATGACCACTGCTTTGTATCAGTTTCAGAAGCAGAGTTGGACTAGATATGGTCCGTATGTGTAAGAAACACTGTTTTTTTGTTCTCCGCACACTCCCGTTTCCTGCTGTATTAGAGACTCTGGAAAGAAAGAGCTTGCTTCGTGCTCTAAAGCAGATTGTGATCCATGGATGAGAATTGTGTTGTGTGTTTCCCTTCAGAAATGGAGTTAAATCCCAGGCTCTGTGTCTTCCTACAAGCAAGACTTCTTTTCATGTAAGGGCAGTCACTTTTCAGCTCAAACGAACTACATAGTTCAGGAAGCTCACACGTTTCTCATCTTAACTGACATGCACTGGATGTTAGAGGACCAGTGCTTTGTATCAGTTTCAGATGCAGAGTTGGACTAGATATGATCCCTATGTGTAGGAACACCGTTCATTTGTTCTCAGCACACTCAAGTTTCCTGTTGTCTTAGAGACTCTAGAAAGCTAGAGCGTGCTTCTTGCCCTAAAGCAGAGTTTGATGAATGGATGAGAACTCTGCTGTGTGTTTCACTTCAGAAATGGAGTTAATTCCTAGGCTCTGAGTCTTCCTACAAGCAAGACTTCGTTTCAGGTAAGGGCAGTCACTTTTCAGGTCAAACGAACTACATAGTTCAAGATGCTCAGACGTTTCTCATGTTAACTGAGAACCATTGGATGTTAGAGGACCTTTGCTTTGTATCAACTTCAAGCAGAGTTGAACTAGATATGGTCCGTATGTAAGGAAACACGGTTCTTTTCTTCTGAGCACACTCATGTTTCCTGCTGTATTAGAGACTATAGAAAGAAAGAGCGTGCTTCTTGCTCTAAAGAAGAGTGTGATCCATGGATGAGAACTGTGTTGTATGTTTCCTTTCAGAATGTGAGTTAAATCCCAGGCTCTGTGTCTTCCTACAAGCATGACTTCGTTTCAGGTAAGGGCAGTCACTTTTCAGCTCAAACGAACTACATCGTTCATGAAGCTCACACGTTTCTCATCTTAAATGACAAGCATCGGATGTTAGATGACCATTGCTTTGTATCAGTTTCAGAAGCAGAGTTGGACTTGATATGGTCTGTATGTGTAAGAAACACCGTTCTTTTGTTCTCAGCACACTCACGTTTCCTGCTGTATTAGAGACTCTAGAAAGAAAGAGCTTGCTTCTTGCTCTAAAGCAGATTGTGTTCCATGGATGAGAATGGTGTTGTGTGTTTCCCTTCAAAATGGAGTTAAATCCCAGGCTCTGTGTCTTCTTATATGCAAGACTTCGGTTCAGGTAAGGGCAGACACTTTTCCGCTCTAACAATCTATATCGTTCACGAAGCTCACACTTTTCTCATCTTAACTGACATGCACTGGATGTTAGAGGACCAGTGCTTTGCATCAGTTTCAGATGCAGTGTTGGACTAGATATGATCCCTATGTGGAGGAACACCGTTCATTTGTTCTCAGCACACTCAAGTTTCCTGCAGTCTTAGAGAATCTAGAAAGCTAGAGCGTGCTTCTTGCTCTAAAGCAGAGTTTGATAAATGGAAGAGAACTCTGCTGTGTGTTTCACTTCAGAAATGGAGTTAAATCACAGGCTCTGAGTCTTCCTACAAGCAATAGTTCGTTTCAGGTAAGGGCAGTTACTTTACAGCTCAAACGATCTACATAGTTCACGATGCTCACACATTTCTCATCTTAACTGAGAAGCATTGGATGTTAGAGGACCTTTGCTTTGTATCAATTTCAAGCAGAGTTGAACTATATATGGTCCGTATGTAAGGAAACACGGTTCTTTTCGTCTGAGCACACTCACGTTTCCTGCTGTATTAGAGACTCTAGAAAGAAAGAGCGTGAGTCTTGCTCTAAAGGAGAGTGTGAACCATGGATGAGAACTGTGTTGTGTGTTTCCCTTCAGATATGGAGTTAAATCCCAGGCTCTGTGTCTTACTACATGCAAGACTTCGTTTCAGGTAAGGGCAGTCACTATTCAGCTGAAAAGAACCACATCGTTCAGGAAGCTCACACGTTTCTCATCTTAACTGACAAGCATCGGATGTTAGAGGACCAGTGCTTGGTATCAGTTTCAGAAGCAGAGTTGGAATAGATATGGTCTGAATGTGTAAGAAACACCGTTCTTTGGTTCTCAGCACACTCACCTTTCCTGCTGTCTTAGAGAATCTAGAAAGCAAGAGCGTTCTTCTTGCTCTAAAGCAGAGTGTGAACCATGGATGAGAACTGTGTTGTGTGTTTCCCTTCAGAAATGGAGTTAAATCCCAGGCTCTGTGTCTTCCTACACGCAAGACTTTGTTTCAGGTAACGGCAGTCACTTTTCAGCTGAAAAGAACCACATCGTTCAGGAAGCTCACACGTTACTCATCTTAACTGACAAGCATCGGATCTTAGAGGACCAGTGCTTTGTATCAGTTTCAGAAGCAGAGTTGGACTAGATATGGTCCGTAGGTGTAAGAAACACCGTTCTTTTGTTTTCAGCACACTCCCGTTTCCTGCTGTATTAGAGAATCTAGAAAGCAAGAGCTTTCTTCTTGCTCTAAAGCAGATTGTGATCCATGGATGAGAATTGTGTTGTGTGTTTCCCTTCAAAAATGGAGTTAAATCCCAGGCTCTGTGTCTTCTTATGCAAGACTTCGGTTCAGGTAAGGGCAGACACTTTTCAGCTCAAAGAAACTACATCGTTCATGAAGCTCACACGTTTCTCATCTTAACTGACATGCACTGGATGTTAGAGGACCAGTGCTTTGCATCAGTTTCAGATGCAGAGTTGGACTAGATATGATCCCTATGTGTAGGAACACCGTTCATTTGTTCTCAGCACACTCAAGTTTCCTGCTGTCTTAGAGACTCTAGAAAGCTAGAGCGTGCTTCTTGCTCTAAAGCAGAGTTTGATAAATGGATGAGAACTCTGCTGTGTGTTTCACTTCAGAAATGGAGTTAAATCCCAGGCTCTGAGTCTTCCTACAAGCAAGACTTCTTTTCAGGTAAGGGCAGTAACTTTACAGCTCAAATGAACTACATAGTTCACGATGCTCACACGTTTCTCATCTTAACTGAGAAGCTTTGGATGTTAGAGGACCTTTGCTTTGTATCAATTTCAAGCTGTGTTGAACTAAATATGGTCCGTATGTAAGGAAACACAGTTCTTTTCTTCTGAGCACACTCACGTTTCCTGCTGTATTAGAGACTCTAGAAAGAAAGAGCGTGCTTCTTGCTCTACAGCAGAATGTGAACCATGGATGAGAATTGTGTTGTGTATTTCCCTTCAGAAATGGCGTTAAATCCCAGGCTCTGTGTCTTCTACACGCAATACTTCGTTTCAGGTAAGGGCAGTCATTTTTCAGCTCAAACGAACTACATAGTTCACGATGCTCACACGTTTCTCATCTTAACTGACAAGCATCGGATGTTAGAGGACCAGTGCTTTGTATCAGTTTCAGAAGCAGAGTTGGAAGAGATTTGGTCCAAATGTGTAAGAAACACCGTTCTTTGGTTCTCAGCACACTCACGTTTCCTGCTGTCTTAGAGAATCTAGAAAGAAAGAGCTTGCTTCTTGCTCTAAAGCAGATTGTGTTCCATGGATGAGAATGGTGTTGTGTGTTTCCCTTCAAAATGGAGTTAAATCCCAGGCTCTGTGTCTTCTTATATGCAAGACTTCGGTTCAGGTAAGGGCAGACACTTTTCCGCTCTAACAATCTATATCGTTCACGAAGCTCACACTTTTCTCATCTTAACTGACATGCACTGGATGTTAGAGGACCAGTGCTTTGCATCAGTTTCAGATGCAGTGTTGGACTAGATATGATCCCTATGTGGAGGAACACCGTTCATTTGTTCTCAGCACACTCAAGTTTCCTGCAGTCTTAGAGAATCTAGAAAGCTAGAGCGTGCTTCTTGCTCTAAAGCAGAGTTTGATAAATGGAAGAGAACTCTGCTGTGTGTTTCACTTCAGAAATGGAGTTAAATCACAGGCTCTGAGTCTTCCTACAAGCAATAGTTCGTTTCAGGTAAGGGCAGTTACTTTACAGCTCAAACGATCTACATAGTTCACGATGCTCACACATTTCTCATCTTAACTGAGAAGCATTGGATGTTAGAGGACCTTTGCTTTGTATCAATTTCAAGCAGAGTTGAACTATATATGGTCCGTATGTAAGGAAACACGGTTCTTTTCGTCTGAGCACACTCACGTTTCCTGCTGTATTAGAGACTCTAGAAAGAAAGAGCGTGAGTCTTGCTCTAAAGGAGAGTGTGAACCATGGATGAGAACTGTGTTGTGTGTTTCCCTTCAGATATGGAGTTAAATCCCAGGCTCTGTGTCTTACTACATGCAAGACTTCGTTTCAGGTAAGGGCAGTCACTATTCAGCTGAAAAGAACCACATCGTTCAGGAAGCTCACACGTTTCTCATCTTAACTGACAAGCATCGGATGTTAGAGGACCAGTGCTTGGTATCAGTTTCAGAAGCAGAGTTGGAATAGATATGGTCTGAATGTGTAAGAAACACCGTTCTTTGGTTCTCAGCACACTCACCTTTCCTGCTGTCTTAGAGAATCTAGAAAGCAAGAGCGTTCTTCTTGCTCTAAAGCAGAGTGTGAACCATGGATGAGAACTGTGTTGTGTGTTTCCCTTCAGAAATGGAGTTAAATCCCAGGCTCTGTGTCTTCCTACACGCAAGACTTTGTTTCAGGTAACGGCAGTCACTTTTCAGCTGAAAAGAACCACATCGTTCAGGAAGCTCACACGTTACTCATCTTAACTGACAAGCATCGGATCTTAGAGGACCAGTGCTTTGTATCAGTTTCAGAAGCAGAGTTGGACTAGATATGGTCCGTAGGTGTAAGAAACACCGTTCTTTTGTTTTCAGCACACTCCCGTTTCCTGCTGTATTAGAGAATCTAGAAAGCAAGAGCTTTCTTCTTGCTCTAAAGCAGATTGTGATCCATGGATGAGAATTGTGTTGTGTGTTTCCCTTCAAAAATGGAGTTAAATCCCAGGCTCTGTGTCTTCTTATGCAAGACTTCGGTTCAGGTAAGGGCAGACACTTTTCAGCTCAAAGAAACTACATCGTTCATGAAGCTCACACGTTTCTCATCTTAACTGACATGCACTGGATGTTAGAGGACCAGTGCTTTGCATCAGTTTCAGATGCAGAGTTGGACTAGATATGATCCCTATGTGTAGGAACACCGTTCATTTGTTCTCAGCACACTCAAGTTTCCTGCTGTCTTAGAGACTCTAGAAAGCTAGAGCGTGCTTCTTGCTCTAAAGCAGAGTTTGATAAATGGATGAGAACTCTGCTGTGTGTTTCACTTCAGAAATGGAGTTAAATCCCAGGCTCTGAGTCTTCCTACAAGCAAGACTTCTTTTCAGGTAAGGGCAGTAACTTTACAGCTCAAATGAACTACATAGTTCACGATGCTCACACGTTTCTCATCTTAACTGAGAAGCTTTGGATGTTAGAGGACCTTTGCTTTGTATCAATTTCAAGCTGTGTTGAACTAAATATGGTCCGTATGTAAGGAAACACAGTTCTTTTCTTCTGAGCACACTCACGTTTCCTGCTGTATTAGAGACTCTAGAAAGAAAGAGCGTGCTTCTTGCTCTACAGCAGAATGTGAACCATGGATGAGAATTGTGTTGTGTATTTCCCTTCAGAAATGGCGTTAAATCCCAGGCTCTGTGTCTTCTACACGCAATACTTCGTTTCAGGTAAGGGCAGTCATTTTTCAGCTCAAACGAACTACATAGTTCACGATGCTCACACGTTTCTCATCTTAACTGACAAGCATCGGATGTTAGAGGACCAGTGCTTTGTATCAGTTTCAGAAGCAGAGTTGGAAGAGATTTGGTCCAAATGTGTAAGAAACACCGTTCTTTGGTTCTCAGCACACTCACGTTTCCTGCTGTCTTAGAGAATCTAGAAAGAAAGAGCTTGCTTCTTGCTCTAAAGCAGATTGTGTTCCATGGATGAGAATGGTGTTGTGTGTTTCCCTTCAAAATGGAGTTAAATCCCAGGCTCTGTGTCTTCTTATATGCAAGACTTCGGTTCAGGTAAGGGCAGACACTTTTCCGCTCTAACAATCTATATCGTTCACGAAGCTCACACTTTTCTCATCTTAACTGACATGCACTGGATGTTAGAGGACCAGTGCTTTGCATCAGTTTCAGATGCAGTGTTGGACTAGATATGATCCCTATGTGGAGGAACACCGTTCATTTGTTCTCAGCACACTCAAGTTTCCTGCAGTCTTAGAGAATCTAGAAAGCTAGAGCGTGCTTCTTGCTCTAAAGCAGAGTTTGATAAATGGAAGAGAACTCTGCTGTGTGTTTCACTTCAGAAATGGAGTTAAATCACAGGCTCTGAGTCTTCCTACAAGCAATAGTTCGTTTCAGGTAAGGGCAGTTACTTTACAGCTCAAACGATCTACATAGTTCACGATGCTCACACATTTCTCATCTTAACTGAGAAGCATTGGATGTTAGAGGACCTTTGCTTTGTATCAATTTCAAGCAGAGTTGAACTATATATGGTCCGTATGTAAGGAAACACGGTTCTTTTCGTCTGAGCACACTCACGTTTCCTGCTGTATTAGAGACTCTAGAAAGAAAGAGCGTGCTTCTTGCTCTACAGCAGAGTGTGAACCATGGAAGAGAACTGTTTTGTGTGTTTCCCTTCAGAAATGGAGTTAAATCCCAGGCTCTGTGTCTTCCTACACGCAAGACTTTGTTTCACGTAAGGGCAGTCACTTTTCAGCTGAAAAGAACCACATCATTCAGGAAGCTCACACGTTACTCATCTTAACTGACAAGCATCGGATGTTAGACGACCAGTGCTTTGTATCAGTTTCAGAAGCAGAGTTGGAATAGATATGGTCCATATGTGTAAGAAACACCGTTCTTTTGTTTTCAGCACACTCCCGTTTCCTGCTGTATTAGAGACTCTAGAAAGCAAGAGCTTGCTTCTTGCTCTAAAGCAGATTGTGATCCATGGATGAGAATTGTGTTGTGTGTTTCCCTTCAAAAATGGAGTTAAATCCCAGTCTCTGTGTCTTCTTACATGCAAGACTTCGGTTCAGGTAAGGGCAGACACTTTTCAGCTCAAACAAACTACATCGTTCATGAAGCTCACACGTTTCTCATCTTAACTGACATGCACTGGATGTTAGAGGACCAGTGCTTTGCATCAGTTTCAGATGCAGAGTTGGACTAGATATGATCCCTATGTGTAGGAACACCGTTCTTTTGTTCTCAGCACACTCACGTTTCCTGCTGTCTTAGAGACTCTAGAAAGCAAGAGCGTGATTCTTGTTCTAAAGCAGAGTGTCATCAATGGATGAGACAATGCTGTGTGTTTTACTTCAGAAATGGAGTTAAATCCCAGGCTCTGAGTCTTCCTACAAGCAAGACTTCATTTCAGGTAAGGGCAGCTACTTTACAGCTCAAGCGAACTACATAGTTCACAATGCTCACACGTTTCTCATCTTAACTGAGAAGCTTTGGATGTTAGAGGACCTTTGCTTTGTATCAATTTCAAGCTGCCTTGAACTAAATATGGTCCGTATGTAAGGAAACACGGTTCTTTTCTTCTGAGCACACTCACGTTTCCAGCTGTATTAGAGACTCTAGAAAGAAAGAGCGTGCTTCTTGCTCTACAGCAGAGTGTGAACCATGGATGAGAATTGTGTTGTTTGTTTCCCTTCAGAAATGGCGTTAAATCCCAGGCTCTGTGTCTTCTACACGCAAGACTTCGTTTCAGGTAAGGGCAGTCAGTTTTCAGCTGAAAAGAACCACATAGTTCAGGAAGCTCAAACGTTACTCATCTTAACTGACAAGCATCGGATGTTAGACGACCAGTGCTTTGTATCAGTCTCAGAAGCAGAGTTGGACTAGGTATGGTCAGTTTGTGTAAGAAACACCGTTCTTTTGTTCTCAGCACACTCACGTTTCCTGCTGTATTAGAGACTCTAAAAAGCAAGAGCGTGCTTCTTGCTCTAAAGCAGATTGTGACCCATGGATGAGAATTTTGTTGTGTGTTTCCCTTCAAAAATGGAGTTAAATCCCAGGCGCTGTGTCTTCTTACATGCAAGACTTCTGTTCAGAAAAGGGCAGACACTTTTCAGCTCAAACAAACTACATCGTTCATGAAGCTCACACATTTCTCATCTTAACTGACATGCACTGGATGTTAGAGGACCAGTGCTTTGCATCAGTTTCAGATGCAGAGTTGGACTAGATATGATCCCTATGTGTAGGAACACCGTTCATTTGTTCTCAGCACACTCAAGTTTCCTGCTGTCTTAGAGACTCTAGAAAGCTAGAGCGAGCTTCTTGCTCTAAAGCAGAGTTTGATAAATGGATGAGAACTCTGCTGTGTGTTTCACTTCAGAAATGGAGTTAAATCCCAGGCTCTGAGTCTTCCTACAAGCAAGACTTCGTTTCAGGTAAGGGCAGCTACTTTACAGCTCAAACGAACTACATAGTTCACGATGCTCACACGTTTCTCATCTTAACTGAGAAGCTTTGGATGTTAGAGGACCTTTGCTTTGTATCAATTTCAAGCTGCGTTGAACTAAATATGGTCCGTATGTAAGGAAACACAGTTCTTTTCTTCTGAGCACACTCACGTTTCCTGCTGTATTAGAGACTCTAGAAAGAAAGAGCGTGCTTCTTGCTCTACAGCAGAGTGTGAACCATGGAAGAGAACTGTGTTGTGTGTTTCCCTTCAGAAATGGAGGTAAATCCCAGGCTCTGTGTCTTCCTACACGCAAGACTTTGTTTCACGTAAGGGCAGTCACTTTTCAGCTGAAAAGAACCACATCGTTCAGGAAGCTCACACGTTACTCATCTTAACTGACAAGCATCGGATGTTAGACGACCAGTGCTTTGTATCAGTTTCAGAAGCAGAGTTGGAATAGATATGGTCCGTATGTGTAAGAAACACCGTTCTTTTGTTTTCAGCACACTCCTGTTTCCTGCTGTATTAGAGACTCTAGAAAGCAAGAGCTTGCTTCTTGCTCTAAAGCAGATTGTGATCCATGGATGAGAATTGTGTTGTGTGTTTCCCTTCAAAAATGGAGTTAAATCCCAGGCTCTGTGTCTTCTTACATGCAAGACTTCGGTTCAGGTAAGGGCAGACACTTTTCAGCTCAAACAAACTACATCGTTCATGAAGCTCACACGTTTCTCATCTTAACTAACATGCACTGGATGTTAGAGGACCAGTGCTTTGCATCAGTTTCAGATGCAGAGTTGGACTAGATATGATCCCTATGTGTAGGGACACCGTTCATTTGTTCTCAGTACACTCAAGTTTCCTGCTGTCTTAGAGACTCTAGAAAGCTACAGCGTGCTTCTTGCTCTAAAGCAGAGTTTGATAAATGGATGAGAACTCTGCTGTGTGTTTCACTTCAGAAATGGAGTTAAATCCCAGGCTCTGAGTCTTCCTACAAGCAAGACTTCGTTTCAGGTAAGGGCAGCTACTTTACAGCTCAAACGAATTACATAGTTCACGATGCTCAAACGTTTCTCATCTTAACTGAGAAGCTTTGGATGTTAGAGGACCTTTGCTTTGTATCAATTTCAAGCTGCGTTGAACTAAATATGGTCCGTATGTAAGGAAACACGGTTCTTTTCTTCTGAGCACACTCACGTTTCCTGCTGTATTAGAGACTCTAGAAAGAAAGAGCGTGCTTCTTGCTCTACAGCAGAGTGCGAACCATGGATGAGAATTGTGTTGTTTGTTTCCCTTCAGAAATGGCATTAAATCCCAGGCTCTGTGTCTTCAACACGCAAGACTTCGTTTCAGGTAAGGGCAGTCAGTTTTCAGCTGAAAAGAACCACATAGTTCAGGAAGCTCAAACGTTACTCATCTTAACTGACAAGCATCGGATGTTAGATGACCAGTGCTTTGTATCAGTCTCAGAAGCAGAGTTGGACTAGGTATGGTCAGTTTGTGTAAGAAACACCGTTCTTTTGTTCTCAGCACACTCATGTTTCCTGCTGTAATAGAGACTGTAAAAAGCAAGAGCGTGCTTCTTGCTCTAAAGCAGATTGTGACCCATGGATGAGAATTGTGTTGTGTGTCTCCCTTCAAAAATGGAGTTAAATCCCAGGCGCTGTGTCTTATTCCATGCAAGACTTCTGTTCAGTTAAGGGCAGACACTTTTCAGCTCAAACAAACTACATCGTTCACGAAGCTCATACGTTTCTCATCTTAACTGACATGCACTGGATGTTAGAGGACCAGTGCTTTGTATCAGTTTCAGAAGCAGAGTTGGAATAGATATGGTCCGAAAGTGCAAGAAACACCATTCTTTGGTTCCCAGCACTCTCACGTTTCCTGCTGTATTAGAGACTCTAGAAAGCTAGAGCGTGCTTCTTGCTCTAAAGCAGAGTTTGATAAATGCATGAGAACTCTGCTGTGTGTTTCACTTCAGAAATGGAGTTAAATCCCAGGCTTTGAGTCTTCCTACAAGCAAGACTTCGTTTCAGGTAAGGGCAGTTACTTTACAGCTCAAACGAACTACATAGTTCACGATGCTCACACGTTTCTCATCTTAACTGAGAAGCTTTGGATGTTAGAGGGCCTTTGCTTTGTATCAATTTCAAGCAGAGTTGAATTAGATATGGTCCGTATGTAAGGAAACACGGTTCTTTTCTTCTGAGCACACTCACGTTTGCTGCTGTATCAGAGACTCTAGAAAGCAAGAGCGTGCTTCTTGCTCTATAGCAGGCTGTGATCCATGGATGAGAACTGTGTTGTGTTTCCCTTCAGAAATGTAGATAAATCCCAGGCTCTTTGTCTTCCTACAAGCAAGACTTCGTTTCAGGTAAGGGCAGTCACTTTTCAGCTCAAACAAACTGCATCGTTCAGGAAGCTCACACGTTTCTCATCTTAACTGACAAGCATTGGATGTTAGAGGACCAGTGGTTAGTATCAGTTTCAGAAGCAGAGTTGGAATAGATATGGTCCGAATGTGTAAGAAACACCGTTGTTTGGTTCTCATTTCAATCACGTTTCCTGCTGTATTAGAGACTCTAGAAAGCTAGAGCGTGCTTCTTGCTCTAAAGCAGACGGTAATAAATGGATGAGAACTCTGCTGTGTGTTTCATTCAGAATTGGAGTTAAATACCAGGCTCTGTGTCTTCCTACACGCAAGACTTTGTTTCAGGTAAGGGCAGTCACTTTTCAGCTGAAAAGAACCACATCGTTCAGGAAGCTCACACGTTACTCATCTTAACTGACAAGCATCGGATGTTAGACGACCAGTGCTTTGTATTAGTTTCAGAAGCAGAGTTGGACTAGATATGGTCCGTATGTGTAAGAAACACCGTTCTTTTGTTTTCAGCACACTCCCGTTTCCTGCTGTATTAGAGACTCTAGAAAGCAAGAGCTTGCTTCTTGCTCTAAAGCAGATTGTGATCCATGGATGAGAATTGTGTTGTGTGTTTCCCTTCAAAAATGGAGTTAAATCCCAGGCTCTATGTCTTCTTACATGCAAGACTTCAGTTCAGGTAAGGGCAGACACTATTCAGCTCAAACAAACTACATCGTTCATGAAGCTCACATGTTTCTCAACTTAACTGACATGCACTGGATGTTAGAGGACCAGTGCTTTGCATCAGTTTCAGATGCAGAGTTGGACTAGATATGAACCCTATGTGTAGGAACACCGTTCATTTGTTCTCAGCACACTCAAGTTTCCTGCTGTCTTTGAGACTCTAGAAAGCTAGAGCGTGCTTCTTGCTCTAAAGCAGAGTTTGATAAATGGATGAGAACTCTGCTGTGTGTTTCACTTCAGAAATGGAGTTAAATCCCAGGCTCTGAGTCTTCCTACAAGCAAGATTTCGTTTCAGGTAGGGGCAGCTACTTTACAGCTCAAACGAACTACATAGTTCACGATGCTCACACGTTTCTCATCTTAACTGAGAAGCTTTGGATGTTAGAGGACCTTTGCTTTGTATAAATTTCAAGCTGCGTTGAACTAAATATGGTCCGTATGTAAGGAAACACGGTTCTTTTCTTCTGAGCACACTCACGTTTCCTGCTCTTAGAGACTCTAGAAAGAAAGAGCGTGCTTCTTGCTCTACAGCAGAGTGTGAACCATGGATGAGAATTGTGTTGTTTGTTTCCCTTCAGAAATGGCGCTAAATCCCAGGCTCTGTGTCTTCTACATGCAAGACTTCGTTTCAGGTAAGGGCAGTCAGTTTTCAGCTGAAAAGAACCACATAGTTCAGGAAGCTCAAACGTTACTCATCTTAACTGACAAGCATCGGATGTTAGATGACCAGTGCTTTGTATCAGTCTCAGAAGCAGAGTTGGACTAGGTATGGTCAGTTTGTGTAAGAAACACCGTTCTTTTGTTCTCAGCACACTCATGTTTCCTGCTGTAATAGAGACTGTAAAAAGCAAGAGCGTGCTTCTTGCTCTAAAGCAGATTGTGACCCATGGATGAGAATTGTGTTGTGTGTCTCCCTTCAAAAATGGAGTTAAATCCCAGGCGCTGTGTCTTATTCCATGCAAGACTTCTGTTCAGTTAAGGGCAGACACTTTTCAGCTCAAACAAACTACATCGTTCACGAAGCTCATACGTTTCTCATCTTAACTGACATGCACTGGATGTTAGAGGACCAGTGCTTTGTATCAGTTTCAGAAGCAGAGTTGGAATAGATATGGTCCGAAAGTGCAAGAAACACCATTCTTTGGTTCCCAGCACTCTCACGTTTCCTGCTGTATTAGAGACTCTAGAAAGCTAGAGCGTGCTTCTTGCTCTAAAGCAGAGTTTGATAAATGCATGAGAACTCTGCTGTGTGTTTCACTTCAGAAATGGAGTTAAATCCCAGGCTTTGAGTCTTCCTACAAGCAAGACTTCGTTTCAGGTAAGGGCAGTTACTTTACAGCTCAAACGAACTACATAGTTCACGATGCTCACACGTTTCTCATCTTAACTGAGAAGCTTTGGATGTTAGAGGGCCTTTGCTTTGTATCAATTTCAAGCAGAGTTGAATTAGATATGGTCCGTATGTAAGGAAACACGGTTCTTTTCTTCTGAGCACACTCACGTTTGCTGCTGTATCAGAGACTCTAGAAAGCAAGAGCGTGCTTCTTGCTCTATAGCAGGCTGTGATCCATGGATGAGAACTGTGTTGTGTTTCCCTTCAGAAATGTAGATAAATCCCAGGCTCTTTGTCTTCCTACAAGCAAGACTTCGTTTCAGGTAAGGGCAGTCACTTTTCAGCTCAAACAAACTGCATCGTTCAGGAAGCTCACACGTTTCTCATCTTAACTGACAAGCATTGGATGTTAGAGGACCAGTGGTTAGTATCAGTTTCAGAAGCAGAGTTGGAATAGATATGGTCCGAATGTGTAAGAAACACCGTTGTTTGGTTCTCATTTCAATCACGTTTCCTGCTGTATTAGAGACTCTAGAAAGCTAGAGCGTGCTTCTTGCTCTAAAGCAGACGGTAATAAATGGATGAGAACTCTGCTGTGTGTTTCATTCAGAATTGGAGTTAAATACCAGGCTCTGTGTCTTCCTACACGCAAGACTTTGTTTCAGGTAAGGGCAGTCACTTTTCAGCTGAAAAGAACCACATCGTTCAGGAAGCTCACACGTTACTCATCTTAACTGACAAGCATCGGATGTTAGACGACCAGTGCTTTGTATTAGTTTCAGAAGCAGAGTTGGACTAGATATGGTCCGTATGTGTAAGAAACACCGTTCTTTTGTTTTCAGCACACTCCCGTTTCCTGCTGTATTAGAGACTCTAGAAAGCAAGAGCTTGCTTCTTGCTCTAAAGCAGATTGTGATCCATGGATGAGAATTGTGTTGTGTGTTTCCCTTCAAAAATGGAGTTAAATCCCAGGCTCTATGTCTTCTTACATGCAAGACTTCAGTTCAGGTAAGGGCAGACACTATTCAGCTCAAACAAACTACATCGTTCATGAAGCTCACATGTTTCTCAACTTAACTGACATGCACTGGATGTTAGAGGACCAGTGCTTTGCATCAGTTTCAGATGCAGAGTTGGACTAGATATGAACCCTATGTGTAGGAACACCGTTCATTTGTTCTCAGCACACTCAAGTTTCCTGCTGTCTTTGAGACTCTAGAAAGCTAGAGCGTGCTTCTTGCTCTAAAGCAGAGTTTGATAAATGGATGAGAACTCTGCTGTGTGTTTCACTTCAGAAATGGAGTTAAATCCCAGGCTCTGAGTCTTCCTACAAGCAAGATTTCGTTTCAGGTAGGGGCAGCTACTTTACAGCTCAAACGAACTACATAGTTCACGATGCTCACACGTTTCTCATCTTAACTGAGAAGCTTTGGATGTTAGAGGACCTTTGCTTTGTATAAATTTCAAGCTGCGTTGAACTAAATATGGTCCGTATGTAAGGAAACACGGTTCTTTTCTTCTGAGCACACTCACGTTTCCTGCTCTTAGAGACTCTAGAAAGAAAGAGCGTGCTTCTTGCTCTACAGCAGAGTGTGAACCATGGATGAGAATTGTGTTGTTTGTTTCCCTTCAGAAATGGCGCTAAATCCCAGGCTCTGTGTCTTCTACATGCAAGACTTCGTTTCAGGTAAGGGCAGTCAGTTTTCAGCTGAAAAGAACCACATAGTTCAGGAAGCTCAAACGTTACTCATCTTAACTGACAAGCATCGGATGTTAGATGACCAGTGCTTTGTATCAGTCTTAGAAGCAGAGTTGGACTAGGTATGGTCAGTTTGTGTAAGAAACACTGTTCTTTTGTTCTCAGCACACTCATGTTTCCTGCTGTATTAGAGACTTTAAAAAGCAAGAGCGTGCTTCTTGCTCTAAAGCAGATTGTGACCCATGGATGAGAATTGTGTTGTGTGTCTCCCTTCAAAAATGGAGTTAAATCCCAGGCGCTGTGTCTTCTTACATGCAAGACTTCTGTTCAGTTAAGGGCAGACACTTTTCAGCTCAAACAAACTACATCGTTCACGAAGCTCATACGTTTCTCATCTTAACTGACATGCACTGGATGTTAGAGGACCAGTGCTTTGTATGAGTTTCAGAAGCAGAGTTGGAATAGATATGGTCCGAAAGTGCAAGAAACACCATTCTTTGGTTCCCAGCACTCTCACATTTCCTGCTGTATTAGAGACTCTAGAAAGCTAGAGCGTGCTTCTTGCTCTAAAGCAGAGTTTGATAAATGGATGAGAACTCTGCTGTGTGTTTCACTTCAGAAATGGAGTTAAATCCCAGGCTTTGAGTCTTCCTACAAGCAAGATTTCGTTTCAGGTAAGGGCAGTTACTTTACAGCTCAAACGAACTACATAGTTCACGATGCTCACACGTTTCTCATCTTAACTGAGAAGCATTGGATGTTAGAGGGCCTTTGCTGTGTATCAATTTCAAGCAGAGTTGAACTAGATATGGTCCGTATGTAAGGAAACACGGTTCTTTTCTTCTGAGCACACTCACGTTTCCTGAAGTATCAGAGAAGCTAGAAAGCAAGAGCGTGCTTCTTGCTCTATAGCAGGCTGTGATCCATGGATGAGAACTGTGTTGTGTTTCCCTTCAGAAATGTAGTTAAATCCCAGGCTCTTTGTCTTCCTACAAGCAAGACTTCGTTTCAGGTAAGGGCAGTCACTTTTCAGCTCAAACAAACTACATCGTTCAGGAAGCTCACACGTTTCTCATCTTAACTGACAAGCATTGGATGTTAGAGGACCAGTGCTTAGTATCAGTTTCAGAAGCAGAGTTGGAATAGATATGGTCCGAATGTGTAAGAAACACCGGTGTTTGGTTCTCATTTCACTCACGTTTCCTGCTGTATTAGAGACTCTAGAAAGCTAGAGCGTGCTTCTTGCTCTAAAGCAGACGGTAATAAATGGATGAGAACTCTGTTGTGTGTTTCATTCAGAAATGGAGTTAAATACCAGGCTCTGTGTCTTCCTACACGCAAGACTTTGTTTCAGGTAAGGGCAGACACTTTTCAGCTCAAACAAACTACATCGTTCAGGAAGCTCACACATTTCTCATCTTAACTGACAAGCATTGGATGATAGAGGACCAGTGCATTGTATCAGTTTCAGAAGAAGATTTGGACTACATATAATCCGTATGTGTAGGAAACACCGTTATTTTGTTCTGGGCACAATCAGATTTCCTGCTGTATTAGATACTCTAGAAAGCAAGAGCGTGCTTCTTGCTCTAAAGCAGATTGTGATCCATGGATGAGAACTATGCTGTGTGTTTCACTTCAGAAATGGACTTAAATCCCAGGCTCTGTGTCTTACTACAAGCAAGACTTCGTTTCAGGTAAGGGCAGTCACTTTTCTGCTCAAATGAACTACATCATTCACGAAGCTCACACGTTTCTCATCTTAAGTGACAAGCATTGGATGGTGAGGAACAGTGCTTTGTATCAGTTTCAGAAGAAGAGTTGGACGAGATATGGTCCATATGTGTAGGAAACACCGTTCTTTTGTTCTGGGCACACTCAGATTTCCTGCTGTATTAGAAATTCTAGAAAGCAAGAGCGTGCTTCTCGCTCTAAAGCAGAGTGTGATCAATGGATGATTACACTGCTGTGTGTTTTACTTCAGAAATGGAGTTAAATTCTAGGCTCTGAGTCTTCCTACAAGCAAGACTTAAATTCAGGTAAGGGCAGTCACTTTTCTGCTCAAACGAACTACATCGTTCACGAAGCTCACACGTTTCTCATCTTAACTGACAAGCATTGGATGTTAGAGGGTCAGTGCTTTGTATCAGTTTCAGAAGCAGATTTGGACTACATATGGTCCATATGTGTAGGAAACACCGTTCTTTTGTTCTGGGCACACTCAGATTTCCTGCTGTATTAGGGAGTCTAGAAAGCTAGAGTGTGCTTCTCGCTCTAAAGCAGAGTGTGATCCATGGATGAGAACTATGCTGTGTGTTTCCCTTCAGAAATGGACTTAAATCCCAGGCTCTGTGTCTTACTACAAGCAAGACTTCGTTTCAGGTAAGGGCAGTCACTTTTCAGGTAAAGGAACTACATCATTCACAAAGCTCACACGATACTCATCTTAACTGACAAGCAGTGGATGTTAGAGGACCAGTGCATTCTATCAGTTTCAGAAGAAGATTTGAACTACATATAGTCCGTATGTGTAGGAAACACCGTTCTTTTGTTCTGGGCACACTCAGATTTCCTGCTCTCTTAGAGACTCTAGAAAGCAAGAGTGTGCTTCTTGCTCTAAAGCAGAGTGTGATCCATGGATGAGAACTATGCTGTGTGCTTGACTTCAGAAATGGAGTTAAATCCCAGGCTCTGAGTCTTCCTACAGGCAAGACTTCGTTTCAGATAAGGGCAGTCACTTTTCTGCTCAAACGAACTACATCGTTCATGAAGCTCACCCGTTTCTCATCTTAACTGACAAGCAATGGATGTTAGATGGTCAGTGCTTTGTATCTGTTTCAGAAGCAGATTTGGACTACATATGGTCCATATGTGTAGGAAACACCGTTCTTTTGTTCTGGGCACACTCAGATTTCCTGCTGTATTAGAGAGTCTAGAAAGCTAGAGTGTGCTTCTCACTCTAAAGCAGAGTGTGATCCATGGATGAGAACTATGCTGTGTGTTTCCCTTCAGAAATGGACTTAAATCCCAGGCTCTGTGTCTTACTACAAGCAAGACTTCGTTTCAGGTAAGGGCAGTCACCTTTCTGCTCAAATGAACTACATCATTCACGAAGCTCACACGTTTCTCATCTTAATTGACAAGCGTTGGATGTTAGAGTACCAGTGCTTTGTATCAGTTTCAGAAGAAGTGTTGGACTAGATATGGTCCATATGTGTAGGAAACACCGTTCTTTTGTTCTGGGCACAATCAGATTTCCTGCTGTATTAGAGACTCTAGAAAGCAAGAGCGTGCTTCTTGCTCTAAAGCAGAGTGTGATCCACGGATGAGAACTATGCTGTGTGTTTCCCTTCAGAAATGGAGTTAAATCCCAGGCTCTGGGTCTTCCTACAGGCAAGACTTCGTTTCAGGTAAGGGCAGTCACTTTTCTGCTCAAACTAACTACATCGTTTTCGAAGCTCACACATTTCTCATCTTAACTGACAAGCATTGGATGTTAGAGGGTCAGTGCTTTGTATCAGTTTCAGAAGCAGATTTGGACTACATATGGTCCATATGTGTAGGAAACACCGTTCTTTTGTTCTGGGCACACTCAGATTTCCTGCTGTCTTAGAGACTCTAGAAAGCTAGAGTGTGCTTCTAGCTCTAAAGCAGAGTGTGATCCATGGATGAGAACTATGCTGTGTGTTTCCCTTCAGAAATGGACTTAAATCCCAGGCTCTGTGTCTTACTACAAGCAAGAATTCGTTTCAGGTAAGGGCAGTCATTTTTCAGTTCAAAGGAACTACATCATTCACAAAGCTCACACGTTTCTCATCTTAACTGACAAGCACTGGATGTTAGAGGACCAGTGCATTCTATCAGTTTCAGAAGAAGAGTTGGACTAGATAGGGTCTATATGTGTAAGAAACACTGTTTTTTTGTTCTCAGCACACTCCCGTTTCCTGCTGTATTAGAGACTCTAGAAAGAAAAAGCTTGCTTCTTGCTCTAACACAGATTGTGATCCATGGATGAGAATTGTGTTGTGTGTTTCCCTTCAGAAATGGAGTTAAATCCCAGGCTCTGTGTCTTCCTACAAGCAAGACTTCTTTTCATGTAAGGGCAGTCACTTTTCAGCTCAAACGAACTACATCGTTCAGGAAGCTCACACCTTTCTCATCTTAACTGACATGCACTGGATGTTAGAGGTCCAGTGCTTTGTATCAGTTTCAGATGGAGAGTTGGACTAGATATGATCCCTATGTGTAGGAACACCGTTCATTTGTTCTCAGCACACTCAAGTTTCCTGTTGTCTTAGAGACTCTAGAAAGCTAGAGCGTGCTTCTTGCCCTAAAGCAGAGTTTGATGAATGGATGAGAACTCTGCTGTGTGTTTCACTTCAGAAATGGAGTTAATTCCTAGGCTCTGAGTCTTCCTACAAGCAATAGTTCGTTTCAGGTAAGGGCAGTTACTTTACAGCTCAAACGATCTACATAGTTCACGATGCTCACACATTTCTCATCTTAACTGAGAAGCATTGGAAGTTAGAGGACCTTTCCTTTGTATCAATTTCAAGCAGAGTTGAACTATATATGGTCCGTATGTAAGGAAACACGGTTCTTTTCGTCTGAGCACACTCACGTTTCCTGCTGTTTTAGAGACTCTAGAAAGAAAGAGCGTGAGTCTTGCTCTAAAGCAGAGTGTGAACCATGGATGAGAACTGTGTTGTGTGTTTCCTTTCAGAAAGGGAGTTAAATCCCAGGCTCTGTGTCTTCCTACAGTCAAGACTTCGTTTCAGGTAAGGGCAGTCACTTTTCAGCTCAATGAACTACATCGTTCAGGAAGCTCACACGTTTCTCATCTTAACTGACAAGCATCGGATGTTAGACGTCCAGTGCTTTGTGACAGTTTCAGAAGCAGAGTTGGACTAGATATGGTTTGTAAGTGTAAGAAACACCGGTCTTTTGTTCTCAGCACACTCACGTTTCCTGCTGTATTAGAGACTTTAGAAAGCAAGAGCGTGCCTCTTGCTCTACAGCAGGCTGTGATCCATGGTTGAGAACTGTGTTGTGTGTTTCCCTTCAGAAATGAAGTTAAATCCCAGGCTCTGTGTCTTCCTACAAGCAAGAATTCATTTCAGCTAAGTGCAGTCACTTTTCAGCTCAAACGACCTACATCATGCAGGAAGCTCACACGTTTCTCCTCTTAACTGACAAACATTGGATGTTAGATGACCACTGCTTTGTATCAGTTTCAGAAGCAGAGTTGGACTAGATATGGTCCGTATGTGTAAGAAACACTGTTTTTTTGTTCACAGCACACTCCCGTTTCCTGCTGTATTAGAGACTCTAGAAAGAAAGAGCGTGAGTCTTGCTCTAAAGCAGAGTGTGAACCATGGATGAGAACTGTGTTGTGTGTTTCCCTTCAGATATGGAGTTAAATCCCAGGCTCTGTGTCTTACTACATGCAAGACTTCGTTTCAGGTAAGGGCAGTCACTATTCAGCTGAAAAGAACCACATCGTTCAGGAAGCTCACACGTTTCTCATCTTAACTGACAAGCATCGGATGTTAGAGGACCAGTGCTTGGTATCAGTTTCAGAAGCAGAGTTGGAATAGATATGGTCCGAATGTGTAAGAAACACCGTTCTTTGGTTCTCAGCACTCTCACGTTTCCTGCTGCCTTAGAGAATCTAGAAAGCAAGAGCGTTCTTCTTGCTCTAAAGCAGAGTGTGAACCATGGATGAGAACTGTGTTGTGTGTTTCCCTTCAGAAATGGAGTTAAATACCAGGCTCTGTGTCTTCCTACACGCAAGACTTTGTTTCAGGTAAGGGCAGTCACTTTTCAGCTGAAAAGAACCACATCGTTCAGGAAGCTCACACGTTACTCATCTTAACTGACAAGCATCGGATGTTAGACGACCAGTGCTTTGTATCAGTTTCAGAAGCAGAGTTGGACTAGATATGGTCCGTAGGTGTAAGAAACACCGTTCTTTTGTTTTCAGCACACTACCGTTTCCTGCTGTATTAGAGAATCTAGAAAGCAAGAGCTTGCTTCTTGCTCTAAAGCAGATTGTGATCCATGGATGAGAATTGTGTTGTGTGTTTCCCTTCAAAAATGGAGTTAAATCCCAGGCTCTGTGTCTTCTTACATGCAAGACTTTGGTTCAGGTAAGGGCAGACACTTTTCAGCTCAAACAAACTACATCGTTCATGAAGCTCACACGTTTCTCATCTTAACTGACATGCACTGGATGTTAGAGGACCAGTGCTTTGCATCAGTTTCAGATGCAGAGTTGGACTAGATATGATCCCTATGTGTAGGAACACCGTTCATTTGTTCTCAGCACACTCAAGTTTCCTGCTGTCTTAGAGACTCTAGAAAGCTAGAGCGTGCTTCTTGCTCTAAAGCAGAGTTCGATAAATGGATGAGAACTATGCTGTGTGTTTCACTTCAGAACTGGAATTAAATCCCAGGCTCTGAGTCTTCCTACAAGCAAGACTTTGTTTCAGGTAAGGGCAGTTACTTTACAGCTCAAACGAACTACATATTTCACGATGCTCACACGTTTCTCATCTTAACTGAGAAGCATTGGTTGTTAGAGGAACTTTGTTTTGTATCAATATCAAGCAGAGTTGAATAGATATGTTCCGTATGTATAGGAAACACGGTTCTTTTCTTCTGAGAACACTCACTTTTCCTGCTGTATTAGAGACTCTAGAAAGAAAGAGCGTGCTTCTTGCTCTAAAGCAGAGTGTGATCCATGGATGAGAACAGTGTTGTGTGTTTCCTTTCAGAAAGGGAGTTAAATCCCAGGCTCTGTGTCTTCCTACAGTCAAGACTTCGTTTCAGGTAAGGGCAGTCACTTTTCAGCTCAATGAACTACATCGTTCAGGAAGCTCACACGTTTCTCATCTTAACTGACAAGCATCGGATGTTAGACGTCCAGTGCTTTGTGACAGTTTCAGAAGCAGAGTTGGACTAGATATGGTTTGTAAGTGTAAGAAACACCGGTCTTTTGTTCTCAGCACACTCACGTTTCCTGCTGTATTAGAGACTTTAGAAAGCAAGAGCGTGCTTCTTGCTCTACAGCAGGCTGTGATCCATGGTTGAGAACTTCGTTGTGTGTTTCCCTTCAGAAATGAAGTTAAATCCCAGGCTCTGTGTCTTCCTACAAGCAAGAATTCATTTCAGCTAAGTGCAGTCACTTTTCAGCTCAAACGACCTACATCATGCAGGAAGCTCACACGTTTCTCCTCTTAACTGACAAACATTGGATGTTAGATGACCACTGCTTTGTATCAGTTTCAGAAGCAGAGTTGGACTAGATATGGTCCGTATGTGTAAGAAACACTGTTTTTTTGTTCTCCGCACACTCCCGTTTCCTGCTGTATTAGAGACTCTGGAAAGAAAGAGCTTGCTTCGTGCTCTAAAGCAGATTGTGATCCATGGATGAGAATTGTGTTGTGTGTTTCCCTTCAGAAATGGAGTTAAATCCCAGGCTCTGTGTCTTCCTACAAGCAAGACTTCTTTTCATGTAAGGGCAGTCACTTTTCAGCTCAAACGAACTACATAGTTCAGGAAGCTCACACGTTTCTCATCTTAACTGACATGCACTGGATGTTAGAGGACCAGTGCTTTGTATCAGTTTCAGATGCAGAGTTGGACTAGATATGATCCCTATGTGTAGGAACACCGTTCATTTGTTCTCAGCACACTCAAGTTTCCTGTTGTCTTAGAGACTCTAGAAAGCTAGAGCGTGCTTCTTGCCCTAAAGCAGAGTTTGATGAATGGATGAGAACTCTGCTGTGTGTTTCACTTCAGAAATGGAGTTAATTCCTAGGCTCTGAGTCTTCCTACAAGCAAGACTTCGTTTCAGGTAAGGGCAGTCACTTTTCAGGTCAAACGAACTACATAGTTCAAGATGCTCAGACGTTTCTCATGTTAACTGAGAACCATTGGATGTTAGAGGACCTTTGCTTTGTATCAACTTCAAGCAGAGTTGAACTAGATATGGTCCGTATGTAAGGAAACACGGTTCTTTTCTTCTGAGCACACTCATGTTTCCTGCTGTATTAGAGACTATAGAAAGAAAGAGCGTGCTTCTTGCTCTAAAGAAGAGTGTGATCCATGGATGAGAACTGTGTTGTATGTTTCCTTTCAGAATGTGAGTTAAATCCCAGGCTCTGTGTCTTCCTACAAGCATGACTTCGTTTCAGGTAAGGGCAGTCACTTTTCAGCTCAAACGAACTACATCGTTCATGAAGCTCACACGTTTCTCATCTTAAATGACAAGCATCGGATGTTAGATGACCATTGCTTTGTATCAGTTTCAGAAGCAGAGTTGGACTTGATATGGTCTGTATGTGTAAGAAACACCGTTCTTTTGTTCTCAGCACACTCACGTTTCCTGCTGTATTAGAGACTCTAGAAAGAAAGAGCTTGCTTCTTGCTCTAAAGCAGATTGTGTTCCATGGATGAGAATGGTGTTGTGTGTTTCCCTTCAAAATGGAGTTAAATCCCAGGCTCTGTGTCTTCTTATATGCAAGACTTCGGTTCAGGTAAGGGCAGACACTTTTCCGCTCTAACAATCTATATCGTTCACGAAGCTCACACTTTTCTCATCTTAACTGACATGCACTGGATGTTAGAGGACCAGTGCTTTGCATCAGTTTCAGATGCAGTGTTGGACTAGATATGATCCCTATGTGGAGGAACACCGTTCATTTGTTCTCAGCACACTCAAGTTTCCTGCAGTCTTAGAGAATCTAGAAAGCTAGAGCGTGCTTCTTGCTCTAAAGCAGAGTTTGATAAATGGAAGAGAACTCTGCTGTGTGTTTCACTTCAGAAATGGAGTTAAATCACAGGCTCTGAGTCTTCCTACAAGCAATAGTTCGTTTCAGGTAAGGGCAGTTACTTTACAGCTCAAACGATCTACATAGTTCACGATGCTCACACATTTCTCATCTTAACTGAGAAGCATTGGATGTTAGAGGACCTTTGCTTTGTATCAATTTCAAGCAGAGTTGAACTATATATGGTCCGTATGTAAGGAAACACGGTTCTTTTCGTCTGAGCACACTCACGTTTCCTGCTGTATTAGAGACTCTAGAAAGAAAGAGCGTGAGTCTTGCTCTAAAGGAGAGTGTGAACCATGGATGAGAACTGTGTTGTGTGTTTCCCTTCAGATATGGAGTTAAATCCCAGGCTCTGTGTCTTACTACATGCAAGACTTCGTTTCAGGTAAGGGCAGTCACTATTCAGCTGAAAAGAACCACATCGTTCAGGAAGCTCACACGTTTCTCATCTTAACTGACAAGCATCGGATGTTAGAGGACCAGTGCTTGGTATCAGTTTCAGAAGCAGAGTTGGAATAGATATGGTCCGTAGGTGTAAGAAACACCGTTCTTTGGTTCTCAGCACACTCACCTTTCCTGCTGTCTTAGAGAATCTAGAAAGCAAGAGCGTTCTTCTTGCTCTAAAGCAGAGTGTGAACCATGGATGAGAACTGTGTTGTGTGTTTCCCTTCAGAAATGGAGTTAAATCCCAGGCTCTGTGTCTTCCTACACGCAAGACTTTGTTTCAGGTAACGGCAGTCACTTTTCAGCTGAAAAGAACCACATCGTTCAGGAAGCTCACACGTTACTCATCTTAACTGACAAGCATCGGATCTTAGAGGACCAGTGCTTTGTATCAGTTTCAGAAGCAGAGTTGGACTAGATATGGTCCGTAGGTGTAAGAAACACCGTTCTTTTGTTTTCAGCACACTCCCGTTTCCTGCTGTATTAGAGAATCTAGAAAGCAAGAGCTTTCTTCTTGCTCTAAAGCAGATTGTGATCCATGGATGAGAATTGTGTTGTGTGTTTCCCTTCAAAAATGGAGTTAAATCCCAGGCTCTGTGTCTTCTTATGCAAGACTTCGGTTCAGGTAAGGGCAGACACTTTTCAGCTCAAAGAAACTACATCGTTCATGAAGCTCACACGTTTCTCATCTTAACTGACATGCACTGGATGTTAGAGGACCAGTGCTTTGCATCAGTTTCAGATGCAGAGTTGGACTAGATATGATCCCTATGTGTAGGAACACCGTTCATTTGTTCTCAGCACACTCAAGTTTCCTGCTGTCTTAGAGACTCTAGAAAGCTAGAGCGTGCTTCTTGCTCTAAAGCAGAGTTTGATAAATGGATGAGAACTCTGCTGTGTGTTTCACTTCAGAAATGGAGTTAAATCCCAGGCTCTGAGTCTTCCTACAAGCAAGACTTCTTTTCAGGTAAGGGCAGTAACTTTACAGCTCAAATGAACTACATAGTTCACGATGCTCACACGTTTCTCATCTTAACTGAGAAGCTTTGGATGTTAGAGGACCTTTGCTTTGTATCAATTTCAAGCTGCCTTGAACTAAATATGGTCCGTATGTAAGGAAACACAGTTCTTTTCTTCTGAGCACACTCACGTTTCCTGCTGTATTAGAGACTCTAGAAATAAGAGCGTGCTTCTTGCTCTACAGCAGAATGTGAACCATGGATGAGAATTGTGTTGTGTATTTCCCTTCAGAAATGGCGTTAAATCCCAGGCTCTGTGTCTTCTACACGCAATACTTCGTTTCAGGTAAGGGCAGTCATTTTTCAGCTCAAACGAACTACATAGTTCATGATGCTCACACGTTTCTCATCTTAACTGACAAGCATCGGATGTTAGAGGACCAGTGCTTTGTATCAGTTTCAGAAGCAGAGTTGGAAGAGATTTGGTCCAAATGTGTAAGAAACACCGTTCTTTGGTTCTCAGCACACTCACGTTTCCTGCTGTCTTAGAGAATCTAGAAAGCAAGAGCGTTCTTCTTGCTCTAAAGCAGAGTGTGAACCATGGATGAGAACTGTGTTGTGTGTTTCCCTTCAGAAATGGAGTTAAATCCCAGGCTCTGTGTCTTCCTACACGCAAGACTTTGTTTCAGGTAAGGGCAGTCACTTTTCAGCTGAAAAGACCCACATCGTTCAGGAAGCTCACACGTTACTCATCTTAACTGACAAGCATCGGATGTTAGACGACCAGTGCTTTGTATCAGTTTCAGAAGCAGAGTTGGACTAAATATGGTCCGTATATAAGGAAACACAGTTCTTTTCTTCTGAGCACACTCACGTTTCCTGCTGTATTAGAGACTCTAGAAAGAAAGAGCGTGCTTCTTGCTCTACAGCAGAGTGTGAACCATGGAAGAGAACTGTTTTGTGTGTTTCCCTTCAGAAATGGAGTTAAATCCCAGGCTCTGTGTCTTCCTACACGCAAGACTTTGTTTCACGTAAGGGCAGTCACTTTTCAGCTGAAAAGAACCACATCATTCAGGAAGCTCACACGTTACTCATCTTAACTGACAAGCATCGGATGTTAGACGACCAGTGCTTTGTATCAGTTTCAGAAGCAGAGTTGGAATAGATATGGTCCGTATGTGTAAGAAACACCGTTCTTTTGTTTTCAGCACACTCCCGTTTCCTGCTGTATTAGAGACTCTAGAAAGCAAGAGCTTGCTTCTTGCTCTAAAGCAGATTGTGATCCATGGATGAGAATTGTGTTGTGTGTTTCCCTTCAAAAATGGAGTTAAATCCCAGGCTCTGTGTCTTCTTACATGCAAGACTTCGGTTCAGGTAAGGGCAGACACTTTTCAGCTCAAACAAACTACATCGTTCATGAAGCTCACACGTTTCTCATCTTAACTGACATGCACTGGATGTTAGAGGACCAGTGCTTTGCATCAGTTTCAGATGCAGAGTTGGACTAGATATGATCCCTATGTGTAGGAACACCGTTCATTTGTTCTCAGCACACTCAAGTTTCCTGCTGTCTTAGAGACTCTAGAAAGCTACAGCGTGCTTCTTGCTCTAAAGCAGAGTTTGATAAATGGATGAGAACTCTGCTGTGTGTTTCACTTCAGAAATGGAGTTAAATCCCAGGCTCTGAGTCTTCCTACAAGCAAGACTTCATTTCAGGTAAGGGCAGCTACTTTACAGCTCAAGCGAACTACATAGTTCACAATGCTCACACGTTTCTCATCTTAACTGAGAAGCTTTGGATGTTAGAGGACCTTTGCTTTGTATCAATTTCAAGCTGCCTTGAACTAAATATGGTCCGTATGTAAGGAAACACGGTTCTTTTCTTCTGAGCACACTCACGTTTCCAGCTGTATTAGAGACTCTAGAAAGAAAGAGCGTGCTTCTTGCTCTACAGCAGAGTGTGAACCATGGATGAGAATTGTGTTGTTTGTTTCCCTTCAGAAATGGCGTTAAATCCCAGGCTCTGTGTCTTCTACACGCAAGACTTCGTTTCAGGTAAGGGCAGTCAGTTTTCAGCTGAAAAGAACCACATAGTTCAGGAAGCTCAAACGTTACTCATCTTAACTGACAAGCATCGGATGTTAGACGACCAGTGCTTTGTATCTGTCTCAGAAGCAGAGTTGGACTAGGTATGGTCAGTTTGTGTAAGAAACACCGTTCTTTTGTTCTCAGCACACTCACGTTTCCTGCTGTATTAGAGACTCTAAAAAGCAAGAGCGTGCTTCTTGCTCTAAAGCAGATTGTGACCCATGGATGAGAATTTTGTTGTGTGTTTCCCTTCAAAAATGGAGTTAAATCCCAGGCGCTGTGTCTTCTTACATGCAAGACTTCTGTTCAGAAAAGGGCAGACACTTTTCAGCTCAAACAAACTACATCGTTCATGAAGCTCACACGTTTCTCATCTTAACTGACATGCACTGGATGTTAGAGGACCAGTGCTTTGCATCAGTTTCAGATGCAGAGTTGGACTAGATATGATCCCTATGTGTAGGAACACCGTTCATTTGTTCTCAGCACACTCAAGTTTCCTGCTGTCTTAGAGACTCTAGAAAGCTAGAGCGAGCTTCTTGCTCTAAAGCAGAGTTTGATAAATGGATGAGAACTCTGCTGTGTGTTTCACTTCAGAAATGGAGTTAAATCCCAGGCTCTGAGTCTTCCTACAAGCAAGACTTCGTTTCAGGTAAGGGCAGCTACTTTACAGCTCAAACGAACTACATAGTTCACGATGCTCACACGTTTCTCATCTTAACTGAGAAGCTTTGGATGTTAGAGGACCTTTGCTTTGTATCAATTTCAAGCTGCGTTGAACTAAATATGGTCCGTATGTAAGGAAACACAGTTCTTTTCTTCTGAGCACACTCACGTTTCCTGCTGTATTAGAGACTCTAGAAAGAAAGAGCGTGCTTCTTGCTCTACAGCAGAGTGTGAACCATGGAAGAGAACTGTGTTGTGTGTTTCCCTTCAGAAATGGAGTTAAATCCCAGGCTCTGTGTCTTCCTACACGCAAGACTTTGTTTCAGGTAAGGGCAGTTACTTTGCAGCTCAAACGAACTACATATTTCACGATGCTCACACGTTTCTCATCTTAACTGAGAAGCATTGGTTGTTAGAGGAACTTTGTTTTGTATCAATATCAAGCAGAGTTGAATAGATATGGTCCGTATGTATAGGAAACACGGTTCTTTTCTTCTGAGAACACTCACATTTCCTGCTGTATTAGAGACTCTAGAAAGAAAGAGCGTGCTTCTTGCTCTAAAGCAGAGTGTGATCCATGGATGAGAACAGTGTTGTGTGTTTCCTTTCAGAAAGGGAGTTAAATCCCAGGCTCTGTGTCTTCCTACAGTCAAGACTTCGTTTCAGGTAAGGGCAGTCACTTTTCAGCTCAATGAACTACATCGTTCAGGAAGCTCACACGTTTCTCATCTTAACTGACAAGCATCGGATGTTAGACGTCCAGTGCTTTGTGACAGTTTCAGAAGCAGAGTTGGACTAGATATGGTTTGTAAGTGTAAGAAACACCGGTCTTTTGTTCTCAGCACACTCACGTTTCCTGCTGTATTAGAGACTTTAGAAAGCAAGAGCGTGCTTCTTGCTCTACAGCAGGCTGTGATCCATGGTTGAGAACTTCGTTGTGTGTTTCCCTTCAGAAATGAAGTTAAATCCCAGGCTCTGTGTCTTCCTACAAGCAAGAATTCATTTCAGCTAAGTGCAGTCACTTTTCAGCTCAAACGACCTACATCATGCAGGAAGCTCACACGTTTCTCCTCTTAACTGACAAACATTGGATGTTAGATGACCACTGCTTTGTATCAGTTTCAGAAGCAGAGTTGGACTAGATATGGTCCGTATGTGTAAGAAACACTGTTTTTTTGTTCTCCGCACACTCCCGTTTCCTGCTGTATTAGAGACTCTGGAAAGAAAGAGCTTGCTTCGTGCTCTAAAGCAGATTGTGATCCATGGATGAGAATTGTGTTGTGTGTTTCCCTTCAGAAATGGAGTTAAATCCCAGGCTCTGTGTCTTCCTACAAGCAAGACTTCTTTTCATGTAAGGGCAGTCACTTTTCAGCTCAAACGAACTACATAGTTCAGGAAGCTCACACGTTTCTCATCTTAACTGACATGCACTGGATGTTAGAGGACCAGTGCTTTGTATCAGTTTCAGATGCAGAGTTGGACTAGATATGATCCCTATGTGTAGGAACACCGTTCATTTGTTCTCAGCACACTCAAGTTTCCTGTTGTCTTAGAGACTCTAGAAAGCTAGAGCGTGCTTCTTGCCCTAAAGCAGAGTTTGATGAATGGATGAGAACTCTGCTGTGTGTTTCACTTCAGAAATGGAGTTAATTCCTAGGCTCTGAGTCTTCCTACAAGCAAGACTTCGTTTCAGGTAAGGGCAGTCACTTTTCAGGTCAAACGAACTACATAGTTCAAGATGCTCAGACGTTTCTCATGTTAACTGAGAACCATTGGATGTTAGAGGACCTTTGCTTTGTATCAACTTCAAGCAGAGTTGAACTAGATATGGTCCGTATGTAAGGAAACACGGTTCTTTTCTTCTGAGCACACTCATGTTTCCTGCTGTATTAGAGACTATAGAAAGAAAGAGCGTGCTTCTTGCTCTAAAGAAGAGTGTGATCCATGGATGAGAACTGTGTTGTATGTTTCCTTTCAGAATGTGAGTTAAATCCCAGGCTCTGTGTCTTCCTACAAGCATGACTTCGTTTCAGGTAAGGGCAGTCACTTTTCAGCTCAAACGAACTACATCGTTCATGAAGCTCACACGTTTCTCATCTTAAATGACAAGCATCGGATGTTAGATGACCATTGCTTTGTATCAGTTTCAGAAGCAGAGTTGGACTTGATATGGTCTGTATGTGTAAGAAACACCGTTCTTTTGTTCTCAGCACACTCACGTTTCCTGCTGTATTAGAGACTCTAGAAAGAAAGAGCTTGCTTCTTGCTCTAAAGCAGATTGTGTTCCATGGATGAGAATGGTGTTGTGTGTTTCCCTTCAAAATGGAGTTAAATCCCAGGCTCTGTGTCTTCTTATATGCAAGACTTCGGTTCAGGTAAGGGCAGACACTTTTCCGCTCTAACAATCTATATCGTTCACGAAGCTCACACTTTTCTCATCTTAACTGACATGCACTGGATGTTAGAGGACCAGTGCTTTGCATCAGTTTCAGATGCAGTGTTGGACTAGATATGATCCCTATGTGGAGGAACACCGTTCATTTGTTCTCAGCACACTCAAGTTTCCTGCAGTCTTAGAGAATCTAGAAAGCTAGAGCGTGCTTCTTGCTCTAAAGCAGAGTTTGATAAATGGAAGAGAACTCTGCTGTGTGTTTCACTTCAGAAATGGAGTTAAATCACAGGCTCTGAGTCTTCCTACAAGCAATAGTTCGTTTCAGGTAAGGGCAGTTACTTTACAGCTCAAACGATCTACATAGTTCACGATGCTCACACATTTCTCATCTTAACTGAGAAGCATTGGATGTTAGAGGACCTTTGCTTTGTATCAATTTCAAGCAGAGTTGAACTATATATGGTCCGTATGTAAGGAAACACGGTTCTTTTCGTCTGAGCACACTCACGTTTCCTGCTGTATTAGAGACTCTAGAAAGAAAGAGCGTGAGTCTTGCTCTAAAGGAGAGTGTGAACCATGGATGAGAACTGTGTTGTGTGTTTCCCTTCAGATATGGAGTTAAATCCCAGGCTCTGTGTCTTACTACATGCAAGACTTCGTTTCAGGTAAGGGCAGTCACTATTCAGCTGAAAAGAACCACATCGTTCAGGAAGCTCACACGTTTCTCATCTTAACTGACAAGCATCGGATGTTAGAGGACCAGTGCTTGGTATCAGTTTCAGAAGCAGAGTTGGAATAGATATGGTCTGAATGTGTAAGAAACACCGTTCTTTGGTTCTCAGCACACTCACCTTTCCTGCTGTCTTAGAGAATCTAGAAAGCAAGAGCGTTCTTCTTGCTCTAAAGCAGAGTGTGAACCATGGATGAGAACTGTGTTGTGTGTTTCCCTTCAGAAATGGAGTTAAATCCCAGGCTCTGTGTCTTCCTACACGCAAGACTTTGTTTCAGGTAACGGCAGTCACTTTTCAGCTGAAAAGAACCACATCGTTCAGGAAGCTCACACGTTACTCATCTTAACTGACAAGCATCGGATCTTAGAGGACCAGTGCTTTGTATCAGTTTCACAAGCAGAGTTGGACTAGATATGGTCCGTAGGTGTAAGAAACACCGTTCTTTTGTTTTCAGCACACTCCCGTTTCCTGCTGTATTAGAGAATCTAGAAAGCAAGAGCTTTCTTCTTGCTCTAAAGCAGATTGTGATCCATGGATGAGAATTGTGTTGTGTGTTTCCCTTCAAAAATGGAGTTAAATCCCAGGCTCTGTGTCTTCTTATGCAAGACTTCGGTTCAGGTAAGGGCAGACACTTTTCAGCTCAAAGAAACTACATCGTTCATGAAGCTCACACGTTTCTCATCTTAACTGACATGCACTGGATGTTAGAGGACCAGTGCTTTGCATCAGTTTCAGATGCAGAGTTGGACTAGATATGATCCCTATGTGTAGGAACACCGTTCATTTGTTCTCAGCACACTCAAGTTTCCTGCTGTCTTAGAGACTCTAGAAAGCTAGAGCGAGCTTCTTGCTCTAAAGCAGAGTTTGATAAATGGATGAGAACTCTGCTGTGTGTTTCACTTCAGAAATGGAGTTAAATCCCAGGCTCTGAGTCTTCCTACAAGCAAGACTTCTTTTCAGGTAAGGGCAGTAACTTTACAGCTCAAATGAACTACATAGTTCACGATGCTCACACGTTTCTCATCTTAACTGAGAAGCTTTGGATGTTAGAGGACCTTTGCTTTGTATCAATTTCAAGCTGTGTTGAACTAAATATGGTCCGTATGTAAGGAAACACAGTTCTTTTCTTCTGAGCACACTCACGTTTCCTGCTGTATTAGAGACTCTAGAAAGAAAGAGCGTGCTTCTTGCTCTACAGCAGAATGTGAACCATGGATGAGAATTGTGTTGTGTATTTCCCTTCAGAAATGGCGTTAAATCCCAGGCTCTGTGTCTTCTACACGCAATACTTCGTTTCAGGTAAGGGCAGTCATTTTTCAGCTCAAACGAACTACATAGTTCACGATGCTCACACGTTTCTCATCTTAACTGACAAGCATCGGATGTTAGAGGACCAGTGCTTTGTATCAGTTTCAGAAGCAG
This sequence comes from Onychomys leucogaster, assembly GCA_949786385.1. Lineage (NCBI taxonomy): Eukaryota > Metazoa > Chordata > Mammalia > Rodentia > Cricetidae > Onychomys > Onychomys leucogaster. Next base: position 764,030 of record CATKUP010000018.1, on the reverse strand, counting down.
AGTTGGAAGAGATTTGGTCCAAATGTGTAAGAAACACCGTTCTTTGGTTCTCAGCACACTCACGTTTCCTGCTGTCTTAGAGAATCTAGAAAGCAAGAGCGTTCTTCTTGCTCTAAAGCAGAGTGTGAACCATGGATGAGAACTGTGTTGTGTGTTTCCCTTCAGAAATGGAGTTAAATCCCAGGCTCTGTGTCTTCCTACACGCAAGACTTTGTTTCAGGTAAGGGCAGTCACTTTTCAGCTGAAAAGACCCACATCGTTCAGGAAGCTCACACGTTACTCATCTTAACTGACAAGCATCGGATGTTAGACGACCAGTGCTTTGTATCAGTTTCAGAAGCAGAGTTGGACTAAATATGGTCCGTATATAAGGAAACACAGTTCTTTTCTTCTGAGCACACTCACGTTTCCTGCTGTATTAGAGACTCTAGAAAGAAAGAGCGTGCTTCTTGCTCTACAGCAGAGTGTGAACCATGGAAGAGAACTGTTTTGTGTGTTTCCCTTCAGAAATGGAGTTAAATCCCAGGCTCTGTGTCTTCCTACACGCAAGACTTTGTTTCACGTAAGGGCAGTCACTTTTCAGCTGAAAAGAACCACATCATTCAGGAAGCTCACACGTTACTCATCTTAACTGACAAGCATCGGATGTTAGACGACCAGTGCTTTGTATCAGTTTCAGAAGCAGAGTTGGAATAGATATGGTCCGTATGTGTAAGAAACACCGTTCTTTTGTTTTCAGCACACTCCCGTTTCCTGCTGTATTAGAGACTCTAGAAAGCAAGAGCTTGCTTCTTGCTCTAAAGCAGATTGTGATCCATGGATGAGAATTGTGTTGTGTGTTTCCCTTCAAAAATGGAGTTAAATCCCAGGCTCTGTGTCTTCTTACATGCAAGACTTCGGTTCAGGTAAGGGCAGACACTTTTCAGCTCAAACAAACTACATCGTTCATGAAGCTCACACGTTTCTCATCTTAACTGACATGCACTGGATGTTAGAGGACCAGTGCTTTGCATCAGTTTCAGATGCAGAGTTGGACTAGATATAATCCCTATGTGTAGGAACACCGTTCATTTGTTCTCAGCACACTCAAGTTTCCTGCTGTCTTAGAGACTCTAGAAAGCTACAGCGTGCTTCTTGCTCTAAAGCAGAGTTTGATAAATGGATGAGAACTCTGCTGTGTGTTTCACTTCAGAAATGGAGTTAAATCCCAGGCTCTGAGTCTTCCTACAAGCAAGACTTCATTTCAGGTAAGGGCAGCTACTTTACAGCTCAAGCGAACTACATAGTTCACAATGCTCACACGTTTCTCATCTTAACTGAGAAGCTTTGGATGTTAGAGGACCTTTGCTTTGTATCAATTTCAAGCTGCCTTGAACTAAATATGGTCCGTATGTAAGGAAACACGGTTCTTTTCTTCTGAGCACACTCACGTTTCCAGCTGTATTAGAGACTCTAGAAATAAAGAGCGTGCTTCTTGCTCTACAGCAGAGTGTGAACCATGGATGAGAATTGTGTTGTTTGTTTCCCTTCAGAAATGGCGTTAAATCCCAGGCTCTGTGTCTTCTACACGCAAGACTTCGTTTCAGGTAAGGGCAGTCAGTTTTCAGCTGAAAAGAACCACATAGTTCAGGAAGCTCAAACGTTACTCATCTTAACTGACAAGCATCGGATGTTAGACGACCAGTGCTTTGTATCAGTCTCAGAAGCAGAGTTGGACTAGGTATGGTCAGTTTGTGTAAGAAACACCGTTCTTTTGTTCTCAGCACACTCATGTTTCCTGCTGTATTAGAGACTCTAAAAAGCAAGAGCGTGCTTCTTGCTCTAAAGCAGATTGTGACCCATGGATGAGAATTTTGTTGTGTGTTTCCCTTCAAAAATGGAGTTAAATCCCAGGCGCTGTGTCTTCTTACATGCAAGACTTCTGTTCAGAAAAGGGCAGACACTTTTCAGCTCAAACAAACTACATCGTTCATGAAGCTCACACGTTTCTCATCTTAACTGACATGCACTGGATGTTAGAGGACCAGTGCTTTGCATCAGTTTCAGATGCAGAGTTGGACTAGATATGATCCCTATGTGTAGGAACACCGTTCATTTGTTCTCAGCACACTCAAGTTTCCTGCTGTCTTAGAGACTCTAGAAAGCTAGAGCGAGCTTCTTGCTCTAAAGCAGAGTTTGATAAATGGATGAGAACTCTGCTGTGTGTTTCACTTCAGAAATGGAGTTAAATCCCAGGCTCTGAGTCTTCCTACAAGCAAGACTTCGTTTCAGGTAAGGGCAGCTACTTTACAGCTCAAACGAACTACATAGTTCACGATGCTCACACGTTTCTCATCTTAACTGAGAAGCTTTGGATGTTAGAGGACCTTTGCTTTGTATCAATTTCAAGCTGCGTTGAACTAAATATGGTCCGTATGTAAGGAAACACAGTTCTTTTCTTCTGAGCACACTCACGTTTCCTGCTGTATTAGAGACTCTAGAAAGAAAGAGCGTGCTTCTTGCTCTACAGCAGAGTGTGAACCATGGAAGAGAACTGTGTTGTGTGTTTCCCTTCAGAAATGGAGGTAAATCCCAGGCTCTGTGTCTTCCTACACGCAAGACTTTGTTTCACGTAAGGGCAGTCACTTTTCAGCTGAAAAGAACCACATCGTTCAGGAAGCTCACACGTTACTCATCTTAACTGACAAGCATCGGATGTTAGACGACCAGTGCTTTGTATCAGTTTCAGAAGCAGAGTTGGAATAGATATGGTCCGTATGTGTAAGAAACACCGTTCTTTTGTTTTCAGCACACTCCCGTTTCCTGCTGTATTAGAGACTCTAGAAAGCAAGAGCTTGCTTCTTGCTCTAAAGCAGATTGTGATCCATGGATGAGAATTGTGTTGTGTGTTTCCCTTCAAAAATGGAGTTAAATCCCAGGCTCTGTGTCTTCTTACATGCAAGACTTCGGTTCAGGTAAGGGCAGACACTTTTCAGCTCAAACAAACTACATCGTTCATGAAGCTCACACGTTTCTCATCTTAACTGACATGCACTGGATGTTAGAGGACCAGTGCTTTGTATCAGTTTCAGAAGCAGAGTTGGAATAGATATGGTCCGAAAGTGCAAGAAACACCATTCTTTGGTTCCCAGCACTCTCACGTTTCCTGCTGTATTAGAGACTCTAGAAAGCTAGAGCGTGCTTCTTGCTCTAAAGCAGAGTTTGATAAATGCATGAGAACTCTGCTGTGTGTTTCACTTCAGAAATGGAGTTAAATCCCAGGCTTTGAGTCTTCCTACAAGCAAGACTTCGTTTCAGGTAAGGGCAGTTACTTTACAGCTCAAACGAACTACATAGTTCACGATGCTCACACGTTTCTCATCTTAACTGAGAAGCTTTGGATGTTAGAGGGCCTTTGCTTTGTATCAATTTCAAGCAGAGTTGAATTAGATATGGTCCGTATGTAAGGAAACACGGTTCTTTTCTTCTGAGCACACTCACGTTTCCTGCTGTATCAGAGACTCTAGAAAGCAAGAGCGTGCTTCTTGCTCTATAGCAGGCTGTGATCCATGGATGAGAACTGTGTTGTGTTTCCCTTCAGAAATGTAGATAAATCCCAGGCTCTTTGTCTTCCTACAAGCAAGACTTCGTTTCAGGTAAGGGCAGTCACTTTTCAGCTCAAACAAACTGCATCGTTCAGGAAGCTCACACGTTTCTCATCTTAACTGACAAGCATTGGATGTTAGAGGACCAGTGGTTAGTATCAGTTTCAGGAGCAGAGTTGGAATAGATATGGTCCGAATGTGTAAGAAACACCGTTGTTTGGTTCTCATTTCACTCACGTTTCCTGCTGTATTAGAGACTCTAGAAAGCTAGAGCGTGCTTCTTGCTCTAAAGCAGACGGTAATAAATGGATGAGAACTCTGCTGTGTGTTTCATTCAGAATTGGAGTTAAATACCAGGCTCTGTGTCTTCCTACACGCAAGACTTTGTTTCAGGTAAGGGCAGTCACTTTTCAGCTGAAAAGAACCACATCGTTCAGGAAGCTCACACGTTACTCATCTTAACTGACAAGCATCGGATGTTAGACGACCAGTGCTTTGTATTAGTTTCAGAAGCAGAGTTGGACTAGATATGGTCCGTATGTGTAAGAAACACCGTTCTTTTGTTTTCAGCACACTCCCGTTTCCTGCTGTATTAGAGACTCTAGAAAGCAAGAGCTTGCTTCTTGCTCTAAAGCAGATTGTGATCCATGGATGAGAATTGTGTTGTGTGTTTCCCTTCAAAAATGGAGTTAAATCCCAGGCTCTATGTCTTCTTACATGCAAGACTTCGGTTCAGGTAAGGGCAGACACTTTTCAGCTCAAACAAACTACATCGTTCATGAAGCTCACATGTTTCTCAACTTAACTGACATGCACTGGATGTTAGAGGACCAGTGCTTTGCATCAGTTTCAGATGCAGAGTTGGACTAGATATGAACCCTATGTGTAGGAACACCGTTCATTTGTTCTCAGCACACTCAAGTTTCCTGCTGTCTTTGAGACTCTAGAAAGCTAGAGCGTGCTTCTTGCTCTAAAGCAGAGTTTGATAAATGGATGAGAACTCTGCTGTGTGTTTCACTTCAGAAATGGAGTTAAATCCCAGGCTCTGAGTCTTCCTACAAGCAAGATTTCGTTTCAGGTAGGGGCAGCTACTTTACAGCTCAAACGAACTACATAGTTCACGATGCTCACACGTTTCTCATCTTAACTGAGAAGCTTTGGATGTTAGAGGACCTTTGCTTTGTATCAATTTCAAGCTGCGTTGAACTAAATATGGTCCGTATGTAAGGAAACACGGTTCTTTTCTTCTGAGCACACTCACGTTTCCTGCTCTTAGAGACTCTAGAAAGAAAGAGCGTGCTTCTTGCTCTACAGCAGAGTGTGAACCATGGATGAGAATTGTGTTGTTTGTTTCCCTTCAGAAATGGCGTTAAATCCCAGGCTCTGTGTCTTCTACATGCAAGACTTCGTTTCAGGTAAGGGCAGTCAGTTTTCAGCTGAAAAGAACCACATAGTTCAGGAAGCTCAAACGTTACTCATCTTAACTGACAAGCATCGGATGTTAGATGACCAGTGCTTTGTATCAGTCTTAGAAGCAGAGTTGGACTAGGTATGGTCAGTTTGTGTAAGAAACACTGTTCTTTTGTTCTCAGCACACTCATGTTTCCTGCTGTATTAGAGACTTTAAAAAGCAAGAGCGTGCTTCTTGCTCTAAAGCAGATTGTGACCCATGGATGAGAATTGTGTTGTGTGTCTCCCTTCAAAAATGGAGTTAAATCCCAGGCGCTGTGTCTTCTTACATGCAAGACTTCTGTTCAGTTAAGGGCAGACACTTTTCAGCTCAAACAAACTACATCGTTCACGAAGCTCATACGTTTCTCATCTTAACTGACATGCACTGGATGTTAGAGGACCAGTGCTTTGTATGAGTATCAGAAGCAGAGTTGGAATAGATATGGTCCGAAAGTGCAAGAAACACCATTCTTTGGTTCCCAGCACTCTCACATTTCCTGCTGTATTAGAGACTCTAGAAAGCTAGAGCGTGCTTCTTGCTCTAAAGCAGAGTTTGATAAATGGATGAGAACTCTGCTGTGTGTTTCACTTCAGAAATGGAGTTAAATCCCAGGCTTTGAGTCTTCCTACAAGCAAGATTTCGTTTCAGGTAAGGGCAGTTACTTTACAGCTCAAACGAACTACATAGTTCACGATGCTCACACGTTTCTCATCTTAACTGAGAAGCATTGGATGTTAGAGGGCCTTTGCTGTGTATCAATTTCAAGCAGAGTTGAACTAGATATGGTCCGTATGTAAGGAAACACGGTTCTTTTCTTCTGAGCACACTCACGTTTCCTGAAGTATCAGAGACTCTAGAAAGCAAGAGCGTGCTTCTTGCTCTATAGCAGGCTGTGATCCATGGATGAGAACTGTGTTGTGTTTCCCTTCAGAAATGTAGTTAAATCCCAGGCTCTTTGTCTTCCTACAAGCAAGACTTCGTTTCAGGTAAGGGCAGTCACTTTTCAGCTCAAGCAAACTGCATCGTTCAGGAAGCTCACACGTTTCTCATCTTAACTGACAAGCATTGGATGTTAGAGGACCAGTGCTTAGTATCAGTTTCAGAAGCAGAGTTGGAATAGATATGGTCCGAATGTGTAAGAAACACCGGTGTTTGGTTCTCATTTCACTCACGTTTCCTGCTGTATTAGAGACTCTAGAAAGCTAGAGCGTGCTTCTTGCTCTAAAGCAGACGGTAATAAATGGATGAGAACTCTGCTGTGTGTTTCATTCAGAAATGGAGTTAAATACCAGGCTCTGTGTCTTCCTACACGCAAGAGTTTGTTTCAGGTAAGGGCAGTCACTTTTCAGCTGAAAAGAACCACATCATTCAGGAAGCTCACATGTTACTCATCTTAACTGACAAGCATCGGATGTTAGACGACCAGTGCTTTGTATCAGATTCAGAAGCAGAGTTGGACTAGATATGGTCCGTATGTGTAAGAAACACCGTTCTTTTGTTTTCAGCACACTCCCGTTTCCTGCTGTATTAGAGACTCTAGAAAGCAAGAGCTTGCTTCTTGCTCTAAAGCAGATTGTGATCCATGGATGAGAATTGTGTTGTGTGTTTCCCTTCAAAAATGGAGTTAAATCCCAGGCAATGTGTCTTCTTACATGCAAGACTTCAGTTCAGGTAAGGGCAGACACTTTTCAGCTCAAACAAACTACATCGTTCATGAAGCTCACACGTTTCTCATATTAACTGACATGCACTGGATGTTAGAGGACCAGTGCTTTGCATCAGTTTCAGATGCAGAGTTGGACTAGATATGATCCCTATGTGTAGGAACACCGTTCATTTGTTCTCAGCACACTCAAGTTTCCTGCTGTCTTAGAGACTCTAGAAAGCTAGAGCGTGCTTCTTGCTCTAAAGCAGAGTTTGATAAATGGATGAGAACTCTGCTGTGTGTTTCACTTCAGAAATGGAGTTAAATCCCAGGCTCTGAGTCTTCCTACAAGCAAGACTTCGTTTCAGGTAAGGGCAGCTACTTTACAGCTCAAACGAACTACATAGTTCACGATGCTCACACGTTTCTCATCTTAACGAGAAGCTTTGGATGTTAGAGGACCTTTGCTTTGTATCAATTTCAAGCTGCATTGAACTAAATATGGTCCGTATGTAAGGAAACACGGTTCTTTTCTTCTGAGCACACTCACGTTTCCTGCTCTATTAGAGACTCTAGAAAGAAAGAGCGAGCTTCTTGCTCTACAGCAGAGTGTGAACCATGGATGAGAATTGTGTTGTTTGTTTCCCTTCAGAAATGGCGTTAAATCCCAGGCTCTGTGTCTTCTACACGCAAGACTTCGTTTCAGGTAAGGGAAATCAGTTTTCAGCTGAAAAGAACAACATAGTTCAGAAAGCTCCAACGTTACTCATCTTAACTGACAAGCATCGGATGTTAGATGACCAGTGCTTTGTATCAGTCTCAGAAGCAGAGTTGGACTAGGTATGGTCAGTTTGTGTAAGAAACACCGTTCTTTTGTTCTCAGCACACTCATGTTTCCTGCTGTATTAGAGACTCTAAAAAGCAAGAGCGTGCTTCTTGCTCTAAAGCAGATTGTGACCCATGGATGAGAATTGTGTTGTGTGTCTCCTTCAAAAATGGAGTTAAATCCCAGGCGCTGTGTCTTCTTACATGCAAGACTTCTGTTCAGTTAAGGGCAGACACTTTTCAGCTCAAACAAACTACATCGTTCACGAAGCTCATACGTTTCTCATCTTAACTGACATGTCTGGATGTTAGAGGACCAGTGCTTTGTATCAGTTTCAGAAGCAGAGTTGGAATAGATATGGTCCGAATGTGTAAGAAACACCGTTGTTTGGTTCTCATTTCACTCACGTTTCCTGCTGTATTAGAGACTCTAGAAAGCTAGAGCGTGCTTCTTGCTCTAAAGCAGACGGTAATAAATGGATGAGAACTCTGCTGTGTGTTTCATTCAGAAATGGAGTTAAATACCAGGCTCTGTGTCTTCCTACACGCAAGACTTTGTTTCAGGTAAGGGAAGTCACTTTTCAGCTGAAAAGAACCACATCGTTCAGGAAGCTCACACGTTACTCATCTTAACTGACAAGCATCGGATGTTAGACGACCAGTGCTTTGTATTAGTTTCAGAAGCAGAGTTGGACTAGATATGGTCCGTATGTGTAAGAAACACCGTTCTTTTGTTTTCAGCACACTCCCGTTTCCTGCTGTATTAGAGACTCTAGAAAGCAAGAGCTTGCTTCTTGCTCTAAAGCAGATTGTGATCCATGGATGAGAATTGTGTTGTGTGTTTCCCTTCAAAAATGGAGTTAAATCCCAGGTTCTATGTCTTCTTACATGCAAGACTTCGGTTCAGGTAAGGGCAGACACTTTTCAGCTCAAACAAACTACATCGTTCATGAAGCTCACACGTTTCTCATCTTAACTGACATGCACTGGATGTTAGAGGACCAGTGCTTTGCATCAGTTTCAGATGCAGAGTTGGACTAGATATGATCCCTATGTGTAGGAACACCGTTCATTTGTTCTCAGCACACTCAAGTTTCCTGCTGTCTTAGAGACTCTAGAAAGCTAGAGCGTGCTTCTTGCTCTAAAGCAGAGTTTGATAAATGGATGAGAACTCTGCTGTGTGTTTCACTTCAGAAATGGAGTTAAATCCCAGGCTCTGAGTCTTCCTACAAGCAAGACTTCGTTTCAGGTAAGGGCAGCTACTTTACAGCTCAAACGAATTACATAGTTCACGATGCTCAAACGTTTCTCATCTTAACTGAGAAGCTTTGGATGTTAGAGGACCTTTGCTTTGTATCAATTTCAAGCTGCGTTGAACTAAATATGGTCCGTATGTAAGGAAACACGGTTCTTTTCTTCTGAGCACACTCACGTTTCCTGCTGTATTAGAGACTCTAGAAAGAAAGAGCGTGCTTCTTGCTCTACAGCAGAGTGTGAACCATGGATGAGAATTGTGTTGTTTGTTTCCCTTCAGAAATGGCGTTAAATCCCAGGCTCTGTGTCTTCTACACGCAAGACTTCGTTTCAGGTAAGGGCAGTGAGTTTTCAGCTGAAAAGAACCACATAGTTCAGGAAGCTCAAACGTTACTCATCTTAACTGACAAGCATCGGATGTTAGATGACCAGTGCTTTGTATCAGTCTCAGAAGCAGAGTTGGACTAGGTATGGTCAGTTTGTGTAAGAAACACCGTTCTTTTGTTCTCAGCACACTCATGTTTCCTGCTGTAATAGAGACTGTAAGAAGCAAGAGCGTGCTTCTTGCTCTAAAGCAGATTGTGACCCATGGATGAGAATTGTGTTGTGTGTCTCCTTCAAAAATGGAGTTAAATCCCAGGCGCTGTGTCTTCTTCCATGCAAGACTTCTGTTCAGTTAAGGGCAGACACTTTTCAGCTCAAACAAACTACATCGTTCACGAAGCTCATATGTTTCTCATCTTAACTGACATGCACTGGATGTTAGAGGACCAGTGCTTTGTATCAGTTTCAGAAGCAGAGTTGGAATAGATATGGTCCGAAAGTGCAAGAAACACCATTCTTTGGTTCCCAGCACTCTCACGTTTCCTGCTGTATTAGAGACTCTAGAAAGCTAGAGCGTGCTTCTTGCTCTAAAGCAGAGTTTGATAAATGGATGAGAACTCTGCTGTGTGTTTCACTTCAGAAATGGAGTTAAATCCCAGGCTTTGAGTCTTCCTACAAGCAAGACTTCGTTTCAGGTAAGGGCAGTTACTTTACAGCTCAAACGAACTACATAGTTCACGATGCTCACACGTTTCTCATCTTAACTGAGAAGCTTTGGATGTTAGAGGGCCTTTGCTTTGTATCAATTTCAAGCAGAGTTGAATTAGATATGGTCCGTATGTAAGGAAACACGGTTCTTTTCTTCTGAGCACACTCACGTTTCCTGCTGTATCAGAGACTCTAGAAAGCAAGAGCGTGCTTCTTGCTCTATAGCAGGCTGTGATCCATGGATGAGAACTGTGTTGTGTTTCCCTTCAGAAATGTAGATAAATCCCAGGCTCTTTGTCTTCCTACAAGCAAGACTTCGTTTCAGGTAAGGGCAGTCACTTTTCAGCTCAAACAAACTGCATCGTTCAGGAAGCTCACACGTTTCTCATCTTAACTGACAAGCATTGGATGTTAGAGGACCAGTGGTTAGTATCAGTTTCAGAAGCAGAGTTGGAATAGATATGGTCCGAATGTGTAAGAAACACCGTTGTTTGGTTCTCATTTCACTCACGTTTCCTGCTGTATTAGAGACTCTAGAAAGCTAGAGCGTGCTTCTTGCTCTAAAGCAGACGGTAATAAATGGATGAGAACTCTGCTGTGTGTTTCATTCAGAAATGGAGTTAAATACCAGGCTCTGTGTCTTCCTACACGCAAGACTTTGTTTCAGGTAAGGGCAGTCACTTTTCAGCTGAAAAGAACCACATCGTTCAGGAAGCTCACACGTTACTCATCTTAACTGACAAGCATCGGATGTTAGACGACCAGTGCTTTGTATTAGTTTCAGAAGCAGAGTTGGACTAGATATGGTCCGTATGTGTAAGAAACACCGTTCTTTTGTTTTCAGCACACTCCCGTTTCCTGCTGTATTAGAGACTCTAGAAAGCAAGAGCTTGCTTCTTGCTCTAAAGCAGATTGTGATCCATGGATGAGAATTGTGTTGTGTGTTTCCCTTCAAAAATGGAGTTAAATCCCAGGCTCTATGTCTTCTTACATGCAAGACTTCGGTTCAGGTAAGGGCAGACACTTTTCAGCTCAAACAAACTACATCGTTCATGAAGCTCACATGTTTCTCATCTTAACTGACATGCACTGGATGTTAGAGGACCAGTGCTTTGCATCAGTTTCAGATGCAGAGTTGGACTAGATATGAACCCTATGTGTAGGAACACCGTTCATTTGTTCTCAGCACACTCAAGTTTCCTGCTGTCTTTGAGACTCTAGAAAGCTAGAGCGTGCTTCTTGCTCTAAAGCAGAGTTTGATAAATGGATGAGAACTCTGCTGTGTGTTTCACTTCAGAAATGGAGTTAAATCCCAGGCTCTGAGTTTTCCTACAAGCAAGATTTCGTTTCAGGTAGGGGCAGCTACTTTACAGCTCAAACGAACTACATAGTTCACGATGCTCACACGTTTCTCATCTTAACTGAGAAGCTTTGGATGTTAGAGGACCTTTGCTTTGTATAAATTTCAAGCTGCGTTGAACTAAATATGGTCCGTATGTAAGGAAACACGGTTCTTTTCTTCTGAGCACACTCACGTTTCCTGCTCTTAGAGACTCTAGAAAGAAAGAGCGTGCTTCTTGCTCTACAGCAGAGTGTGAACCATGGATGAGAATTGTGTTGTTTGTTTCCCTTCAGAAATGGCGTTAAATCCCAGGCTCTGTGTCTTCTACACGCAAGACTTCGTTTCAGGTAAGGGCAGTCAGTTTTCAGCTGAAAAGAACCACATAGTTCAGGAAGCTCAAACGTTACTCATCTTAACTGACAAGCATCGGATGTTAGATGACCAGTGCTTTGTATCAGTCTCAGAAGCAGAGTTGGACTAGGTATGGTCAGTTTGTGTAAGAAACACCGTTCTTTTGTTCTCAGCACACTCATGTTTCCTGCTGTATTAGAGACTTTAAAAAGCAAGAGCGTGCTTCTTGCTCTAAAGCAGATTGTGACCCATGGATGAGAATTGTGTTGTGTGTCTCCCTTCAAAAATTGAGTTAAATCCCAGGCGCTGTGTCTTCTTCCATGCAAGACATCTGTTCAGTTAAGGGCAGACACTTTTCAGCTCAAACAAACTACATCCTTCACGAAGCTCATACGTTTCTCATCTTAACTGACATGCACTGGATGTTAGAGGACCAGTGCTTTGTATGAGTTTCAGAAGCAGAGTTGGAATAGATATGGTCTGAAAGTGCAAGAAACACCATTCTTTGGTTCCCAGCACTCTCACATTTCCTGCTGTATTAGAGACTCTAGAAAGCTAGAGCGTGCTTCTTGCTCTAAAGCAGAGTTTGATAAATGGATGAGAACTCTGCTGTGTGTTTCACTTCAGAAATGGAGTTAAATCCCAGGCTTTGAGTCTTTCTACAAGCAAGATTTCGTTTCAGGTAAGGGCAGTTACTTTACAGCTCAAACGAACTACATAGTTCACGATGCTCACACGTTTCTCATCTTAACTGAGAAGCATTGGATGTTAGAGGGCCTTTGCTGTGTATCAATTTCAAGCAGAGTTGAACTAGATATGGTCCGTATGTAAGGAAACACGGTTCTTTTCTTCTGAGCACACTCACGTTTCCTGAAGTATCAGAGACTCTAGAAAGCAAGAGCGTGCTTCTTGCTCTATAGCAGGCTGTGATCCATGGATGAGAACTGTGTTGTGTTTCCCTTCAGAAATGTAGTTAAATCCCAGGCTCTTTGTCTTCCTACAAGCAAGACTTCGTTTCAGGTAAGGGCAGTCACTTTTCAGCTCAAGCAAACTGCATCGTTCAGGAAGCTCACACGTTTCTCATCTTAACTGACAAGCATTGGATGTTGAGGACCAGTGCTTAGTATCAGTTTCAGAAGCAGAGTTGGAATAGATATGGTCCGAATGTGTAAGAAACACCGTTCTTTTGTTCTCAGCACACTCACGTTTCCTGCTGTAATAGAGACTTTAGAAAGCAAGAGCGTGCTTCTTGCTCTATAGCAGGCTGTGATCCATGGATGAGAACTGTGTTGTGTTTCCCTTCAGAAATGTAGTTAAATCCCAGGCTCTTTGTCTTCCTACAAGCAAGACTTCGTTTCAGGTAAGGGCAGTCACTTTTCAGCTCAAACAAACTACATCGTTCAGGAAGCTCACACGTTTCTCATCTTAACTGACAAGCATTGGATGTTAGAGGACCAGTGCTTAGTATCAGTTTCAGAAGCAGAGTTGGAATAGATATGGTCCGAATGTGTAAGAAACACCGTTGTTTGGTTCTCATTTCACTCACGTTTCCTGCTGTATTAGAGACTCTAGAAAGCTAGAGCGTGCTTCTTGCTCTAAAGCAGACGGTAATAAATGGATGAGAACTCTGCTGTGTGTTTCATTCAGAAATGGAGTTAAATACCAGGCTCTGTGTCTTCCTACACGCAAGACTTTGTTTCAGGTAAGGGCAGACACTTTTCAGCTCAAACAAACTACATCGTTCATGAAGCTCACACGTTTCTCATCTTAACTGACATGCACTGGATGTTAGAGGACCAGTGCTTTGCATCAGTTTCAGATGCAGAGTTGGACTAGATATGATCCCTATGTGTAGGAACACCATTCATTTGTTCTCAGCACACTCAAGTTTCCTGCTGTCTTAGAGACTCTAGAAAGCTAGAGCGTGCTTCTTGCTCTAAAGCAGAGTTTGATAAATGGATGAGAACTCTGCTGTGTGTTTCACTTCAGAAATGGAGTTAAATCCCAGGCTCTGAGTCTTCCTACAAGCAAGACTTCGTTTCAGGTAAGGGCAGCTACTTTACAGCTCAAACGAACTACATAGTTCACGATGCTCACACGTTTCTCATCTTAACTGAGAAGCTTTGGATGTTAGAGGACCTTTGCTTTGTATCAATTTCAAGCTGCGTTGAACTAAATATGGTCCGTATGTAAGGAAACACGGTTCTTTTCTTCTGAGCACACTCACGTTTCCTGCTGTATTAGAGACTCTAGAAGGAAAGAGCGTGCTTCTTGCTCTACAGCAGAGTGTGAACCATGGATGAGAATTGTGTTGTTTGTTTCCCTTCAGAAATGGCGTTAAATCCCAGGCTCTGTGTCTTCTACACGCAAGACTTCGTTTCAGGTAAGGGCAGTGAGTTTTCAGCTATAAAGAACCACATAGTTCAGGAAGCTCAAACGTTACTCATCTTAACTGACAAGCATCGGATGTTAGATGACCAGTGCTTTGTATCAGTCTCAGAAGCAGAGTTGGACTAGGTATGGTCAGTTTGTGTAAGAAACACCGTTCTTTTGTTCTCAGCACACTCATGTTTCCTGCTGTATTAGAGACTCTAAAAAGCAAGAGCGTGCTTCTTGCTCTAAAGCAGATTGTGACCCATGGATGAGAATTGTGTTGTGTGTCTCCCTTCAAAAATGGAGTTAAATCCCAGGAGCTGTGTCTTCTTACATGCAAGACTTCGGTTCAGGTAAGGGCAGACACTTTTCAGCTCAAACAAACTACATCGTTCACAAAGCTCATACGTTTCTCATCTTAACTGACATGCACTGGATGTTAGAGGACCAGTGCTTTGTATCAGTTTCAGAAGCAGAGTTGGAATAGATATGGTCCGAATGTGCAAGAAACACCATTCTTTGGTTCCCAGCACTCTCACGTTTCCTGCTGTCTTAGAGACTCTAGAAAGCTAGAGCGTGCTTCTTGCTCTAAAGCAGAGTTTGATAAATGGATGAGAACTCTGCTGTGTGTTTCACTTCAGAAATGGAGTTAAATCCCAGGCTTTGAATCTTCCTACAAGCAAGACTTCGTTTCAGGTAAGGGCAGTTACTTTACAGCTCAAACGAACTACATAGTTCACGATGCTCACATGTTTCTCATCTTAACTGAGAAGCATTGCATGTTAGAGGGCCTTTGCTTTGTATCAATTTCAAGCAGAGTTGAACTAGATATGGTCCGTATGTAAGGAAACACGGTTCTTTTCTTCTGAGCACACTCACTTTTCCTGCTGTATCAGAGACTCTAGAAAGCAAGAGCGTGCTTCTTGCTCTATAGCAGGCTGTGATCCATGGATGAGAACTGTGTTGTGTTTCCCTTCAGAAATGTAGTTAAATCCCAGGCTCTTTGTCTTCCTACAAGCAAGACTTCCTTTCAGGTAAGGGCAGTCACTTTTCAGCTCAAACAAACTGCATTGTTCAGGAAGCTCACACGTTTCTCATCTTAACTGACAAGCATTGGATGTTAGAGGACCAGTGCTTAGTATCAGTTTCAGAAGCAGAGTTGGAATAGATATGGTCCGAATGTGTAACAAACACCGTTCTTTTGTTCTCAGCACACTCACGTTTCCTGCTGTAATAGAGACTTTAGAAAGCAAGAGCGTGCTTCTTGCTCTATAGCAGGCTGTGATCCATGGATGAGAACTGTGTTGTGTTTCCCTTCAGAAATGTAGTTAAATCCCAGGCTCTTTGTCTTCCTACAAGCAAGACTTCGTTTCAGGTAAGGGCAGTCACTTTTCAGCTCAAACAAACTACATCGTTCAGGAAGCTCACACGTTTCTCATCTTAACTGACAAGCATTGGATGTTAGAAGACCAGTGCTTAGTATCAGTTTCAGAAGCAGAGTTGGAATAGATATGGTCCGAATGTGTAAGAAACACCGTTGTTTGGTTCTCATTTCACTCACGTTTCCTGCTGTATTAGAGACTCTAGAAAGCTAGAGCGTGCATCTTGCTCTAAAGCAGACGGTAATAAATGGATGAGAACTCTGCTGTGTGTTTCATTCAGAAATGGAGTTAAATACCAGGCTCTGTGTCTTCCTACACGCAAGAGTTTGTTTCAGGTAAGGGCAGTCACTTTTCAGCTGAAAAGAACCACATCATTCAGGAAGCTCACATGTTACTCATCTTAACTGACAAGCATCGGATGTTAGACGACCAGTGCTTTGTATCAGATTCAGAAGCAGAGTTGGACTAGATATGGTCCGTATGTTTAAGAAACACCGTTCTTTTGTTTTCAGCACACTCCCGTTTCCTGCTGTATTAGAGACTCTAGAAAGCAAGAGCTTGCTTCTTGCTCTAAAGCAGATTGTGATCCATGGATGAGAATTGTGTTGTGTGTTTCCCTTCAAAAATGGAGTTAAATCCCAGGCTATGTGTCTTCTTACATGCAAGACTTCAGTTCAGGTAAGGGCAGACACTTTTCAGCTCAAACAAACTACATCGTTCATGAAGCTCACACGTTTCTCATCTTAACTGACATGCACTGGATGTTAGAGGACCAGTGCTTTGCATCAGTTTCAGATGCAGAGTTGGACTAGATATGATCCCTATGTGTAGGAACACCGTTCATTTGTTCTCAGCACACTCAAGTTTCCTGCTGTCTTAGAGACTCTAGAAAGCTACAGCGTGCTTCTTGCTCTAAAGCAGAGTTTGATAAATGGATGAGAACTCTGCTGTGTGTTTCACTTCAGAAATGGAGTTAAATCCCAGGCTCTGAGTCTTCCTACAAGCAAGACTTCGTTTCAGGTAAGGGCAGCTACTTTACAGCTCAAACGAACTACATAGTTCACGATGCTCACACGTTTCTCATCTTAACTGAGAAGCTTTGGATGTTAGAGGACCTTTGCTTTGTATCAATTTCAAGCTGCGTTGAACTAAATATGGTCCGTATGTAAGGAAACACGGTTCTTTTCTTCTGAGCACACTCACGTTTCCTGCTGTATTAGAGACTCTAGAAGGAAAGAGCGTGCTTCTTGCTCTACAGCAGAGTGTGAACCATGGATGAGAATTGTGTTGTTTGTTTCCCTTCAGAAATGGCGTTAAATCCCAGGCTCTGTGTCTTCTACACGCAAGACTTCGTTTCAGGTAAGGGCAGTGAGTTTTCAGCTATAAAGAACCACATAGTTCAGGAAGCTCAAACGTTACTCATCTTAACTGACAAGCATCGGATGTTAGATGACCAGTGCTTTGTATCAGTCTCAGAAGCAGAGTTGGACTAGGTATGGTCAGTTTGTGTAAGAAACACCGTTCTTTTGTTCTCAGCACACTCATGTTTCCTGCTGTATTAGAGACTCTAAAAAGCAAGAGCGTGCTTCTTGCTCTAAAGCAGATTGTGACCCATGGATGAGAATTGTGTTGTGTGTCTCCCTTCAAAAATGGAGTTAAATCCCAGGAGCTGTGTCTTCTTACATGCAAGACTTCGGTTCAGGTAAGGGCAGACACTTTTCAGCTCAAACAAACTACATCGTTCACAAAGCTCATACGTTTCTCATCTTAACTGACATGCACTGGATGTTAGAGGACCAGTGCTTTGTATCAGTTTCAGAAGCAGAGTTGGAATAGATATGGTCCGAATGTGCAAGAAACACCATTCTTTGGTTCCCAGCACTCTCACGTTTCCTGCTGTCTTAGAGACTCTAGAAAGCTAGAGCGTGCTTCTTGCTCTAAAGCAGAGTTTGATAAATGGATGAGAACTCTGCTGTGTGTTTCACTTCAGAAATGGAGTTAAATCCCAGGCTTTGAATCTTCCTACAAGCAAGACTTCGTTTCAGGTAAGGGCAGTTACTTTACAGCTCAAACGAACTACATAGTTCACGATGCTCACATGTTTCTCATCTTAACTGAGAAGCATTGCATGTTAGAGGGCCTTTGCTTTGTATCAATTTCAAGCAGAGTTGAACTAGATATGGTCCGTATGTAAGGAAACACGGTTCTTTTCTTCTGAGCACACTCACTTTTCCTGCTGTATCAGAGACTCTAGAAAGCAAGAGCGTGCTTCTTGCTCTATAGCAGGCTGTGATCCATGGATGAGAACTGTGTTGTGTTTCCCTTCAGAAATGTAGTTAAATCCCAGGCTCTTTGTCTTCCTACAAGCAAGACTTCCTTTCAGGTAAGGGCAGTCACTTTTCAGCTCAAACAAACTGCATTGTTCAGGAAGCTCACACGTTTCTCATCTTAACTGACAAGCATTGGATGTTAGAGGACCAGTGCTTAGTATCAGTTTCAGAAGCAGAGTTGGAATAGATATGGTCCGAATGTGTAACAAACACCGTTCTTTTGTTCTCAGCACACTCACGTTTCCTGCTGTAATAGAGACTTTAGAAAGCAAGAGCGTGCTTCTTGCTCTATAGCAGGCTGTGATCCATGGATGAGAACTGTGTTGTGTTTCCCTTCAGAAATGTAGTTAAATCCCAGGCTCTTTGTCTTCCTACAAGCAAGACTTCGTTTCAGGTAAGGGCAGTCACTTTTCAGCTCAAACAAACTACATCGTTCAGGAAGCTCACACGTTTCTCATCTTAACTGACAAGCATTGGATGTTAGAAGACCAGTGCTTAGTATCAGTTTCAGAAGCAGAGTTGGAATAGATATGGTCCGAATGTGTAAGAAACACCGTTGTTTGGTTCTCATTTCACTCACGTTTCCTGCTGTATTAGAGACTCTAGAAAGCTAGAGCGTGCATCTTGCTCTAAAGCAGACGGTAATAAATGGATGAGAACTCTGCTGTGTGTTTCATTCAGAAATGGAGTTAAATACCAGGCTCTGTGTCTTCCTACACGCAAGAGTTTGTTTCAGGTAAGGGCAGTCACTTTTCAGCTGAAAAGAACCACATCATTCAGGAAGCTCACATGTTACTCATCTTAACTGACAAGCATCGGATGTTAGACGACCAGTGCTTTGTATCAGATTCAGAAGCAGAGTTGGACTAGATATGGTCCGTATGTTTAAGAAACACCGTTCTTTTGTTTTCAGCACACTCCCGTTTCCTGCTGTATTAGAGACTCTAGAAAGCAAGAGCTTGCTTCTTGCTCTAAAGCAGATTGTGATCCATGGATGAGAATTGTGTTGTGTGTTTCCCTTCAAAAATGGAGTTAAATCCCAGGCTATGTGTCTTCTTACATGCAAGACTTCAGTTCAGGTAAGGGCAGACACTTTTCAGCTCAAACAAACTACATCGTTCATGAAGCTCACACGTTTCTCATCTTAACTGACATGCACTGGATGTTAGAGGACCAGTGCTTTGCATCAGTTTCAGATGCAGAGTTGGACTAGATATGATCCCTATGTGTAGGAACACCGTTCATTTGTTCTCAGCACACTCAAGTTTCCTGCTGTCTTAGAGACTCTAGAAAGCTAGAGCGTGCTTCTTGCTCTAAAGCAGAGTTTGATAAATGGATGAGAACTCTGCTGTGTGTTTCACTTCAGAAATGGAGTTAAATCCCAGGCTCTGAGTCTTCCTACAAGCAAGACTTCGTTTCAGGTAAGGGCAGCTACTTTACAGCTCAAACGAACTACATAGTTCACGATGCTCACACGTTTCTCATCTTAACGAGAAGCTTTGGATGTTAGAGGACCTTTGCTTTGTATCAATTTCAAGCTGCATTGAACTAAATATGGTCCGTATGTAAGGAAACACGGTTCTTTTCTTCTGAGCACACTCACGTTTCCTGCTCTATTAGAGACTCTAGAAAGAAAGAGCGAGCTTCTTGCTCTACAGCAGAGTGTGAACCATGGATGAGAATTGTGTTGTTTGTTTCCCTTCAGAAATGGCGTTAAATCCCAGGCTCTGTGTCTTCTACACGCAAGACTTCGTTTCAGGTAAGGGAAGTCAGTTTTCAGCTGAAAAGAACAACATAGTTCAGAAAGCTCCAACGTTACTCATCTTAACTGACAAGCATCGGATGTTAGATGACCAGTGCTTTGTATCAGTCTCAGAAGCAGAGTTGGACTAGGTATGGTCAGTTTGTGTAAGAAACACCGTTCTTTTGTTCTCAGCACACTCATGTTTCCTGCTGTATTAGAGACTCTAAAAAGCAAGAGCGTGCTTCTTGCTCTAAAGCAGATTGTGACCCATGGATGAGAATTGTGTTGTGTGTCTCCTTCAAAAATGGAGTTAAATCCCAGGCGCTGTGTCTTCTTACATGCAAGACTTCTGTTCAGTTAAGGGCAGACACTTTTCAGCTCAAACAAACTACATCGTTCATGAAGCTCACACGTTTCTCATCTTAACTGACATGCACTGGATGTTAGAGGACCAGTGCTTTGCATCAGTTTCAGATGCAGAGTTGGACTAGATATGATCCCTATGTGTAGGAACACCGTTCATTTGTTCTCAGCACACTCAAGTTTCCTGCTGTCTTAGAGACTCTAGAAAGCTAGAGCGTGCTTCTTGCTCTAAAGCAGAGTTTGATAAATGGATGAGAACTCTGCTGTGTGTTTCACTTCAGAAATGGAGTTAAATCCCAGGCTCTGAGTCTTCCTACAAGCAAGACTTCGTTTCAGGTAAGGGCAGCTACTTTACAGCTCAAACGAACTACATAGTTCACGATGCTCACACGTTTCTCATCTTAACTGAGAAGCTTTGGATGTTAGAGGACCTTTGCTTTGTATCAATTTCAAGCTGCGTTGAACTAAATATTGTCCGTATGTAAGGAAACACGGTTCTTTTCTTCTGAGCACACTCACGTTTCCTGCTGTATTAGAGACTCTAGAAAGAAAGAGCGTGCTTCTTGCTCTACAGCAGAGTGTGAACCATGGATGAGAATTGTGTTGTTTGTTTCCCTTCAGAAATGGCGTTAAATCCCAGGCTCTTTGTCTTCCTACAAGCAAGACTTCGTTTCAGGTAAGGGCAGTCACTTTTCAGCTCAAACAAACTGCATCGTTCAGGAAGCTCACACGTTTCTCATCTTAACTGACAAGCATTGGATGTTAGAGGACCAGTGCTTAGTATCAGTTTCAGAAGCAGAGTTGGAATAGATATGGTCCGAATGTGTAAGAAACACTGTTCTTTTGTTCTCAGCACACTCACGTTTCCTGCTGTAATAGAGACTTTAGAAAGCAAGAGCGTGCTTCTTGCTCTATAGCAGGCTGTGATCCATGGATGAGAACTGTGTTGAGTTTCCCTTCAGAAATGTAGTTAAATCCCAGGCTCTTTGTCTTCCTACAAGCAAGACTTCGTTTCAGGTAAGGGCAGTCACTTTTCAGCTCAAACAAACTACATCGTTCAGGAAGCTCACACGTTTCTCATCTTAACTGACAAGCATTGGATGTTAGACGACCAGTGCTTAGTATCAGTTTCAGAAGCAGAGTTGGAATAGATATGGTCCGAATGTGTAAGAAACACCGTTGTTTGGTTCTCATTTCACTCACGTTTCCTGCTGTATTAGAGACTCTAGAAAGCTAGAGCGTGCATCTTGCTCTAAAGCAGACGGTAATAAATGGATGAGAACTCTGCTGTGTGTTTCATTCAGAAATGGAGTTAAATACCAGGCTCAGTGTCTTCCTACACGCAAGACTTTGTTTCAGGTACGGGCAGTCACTTTTCAGCTGAAAAGAACCACATCGTTCAGGAAGCTCACACGTTACTCATCTTAACTGACAAGCATCGGATGTTAGACGACCAGTGCTTTGTATCAGTTTCAGAAGCAGAGTTGGACTAGATATGGTCCGTATGTGTAAGAAACACCGTTCTTTTGTTTTCAGCACACTCCCGTTTCCTGCTGTATTAGAGACTCTAGAAAGCAAGAGCTTGCTTCTTGCTCTAAAGCAGATTGTGATTCATGGATGAGAATTGTGTTGTGTGTTTCCCTTCAAAAATGGAGTTAAATCCCAGGCTCTGTGTCTTCTTACATGCAAGACTTCAGTTCAGGTAAGGGCAGACACTTTTCAGCTCAAACAAACTACATCGTTCATGAAGCTCACACGTTTCTCATCTTAACTGACATGCACTGGATGTTAGAGGACCAGTGCTTTGCATCAGTTTCAGATGCAGAGTTGGACTAGATATGATCCCTATGTGTAGGAACACCGTTCATTTGTTCTCAGCACACTCAAGTTTCCTGCTGTCTTAGAGACTCTAGAAAGCTAGAGCGTGCTTCTTGCTCTAAAGCAGAGTTTGATAAATGGATGAGAACTCTGCTGTGTGTTTCACTTCAGAAATGGAGTTAAATCCCAGGCTCTGAGTCTTCCTACAAGCAAGACTTCGTTTCAGGTAAGGGCAGCTACTTTACAGCTCAAACGAACTACATAGTTCACGATGCTCACACGTTTCTCATCTTAACGAGAAGCTTTGGATGTTAGAGGACCTTTGCTTTGTATCAATTTCAAGCTGCATTGAACTAAATATGGTCCGTATGTAAGGAAACACGGTTCTTTTCTTCTGAGCACACTCACGTTTCCTGCTCTATTAGAGACTCTAGAAAGAAAGAGCGAGCTTCTTGCTCTACAGCAGAGTGTGAACCATGGATGAGAATTGTGTTGTTTGTTTCCCTTCAGAAATGGCGTTAAATCCCAGGCTCTGTGTCTTCTACACGCAAGACTTCGTTTCAGGTAAGGGAAGTCAGTTTTCAGCTGAAAAGAACAACATAGTTCAGAAAGCTCCAACGTTACTCATCTTAACTGACAAGCATCGGATGTTAGATGACCAGTGCTTTGTATCAGTCTCAGAAGCAGAGTTGGACTAGGTATGGTCAGTTTGTGTAAGAAACACCGTTCTTTTGTTCTCAGCACACTCATGTTTCCTGCTGTATTAGAGACTCTAAAAAGCAAGAGCGTGCTTCTTGCTCTAAAGCAGATTGTGACCCATGGATGAGAATTGTGTTGTGTGTCTCCTTCAAAAATGGAGTTAAATCCCAGGCGCTGTGTCTTCTTCCATGCAAGACTTCTGTTCAGTTAAGGGCAGACACTTTTCAGCTCAAACAAACTACATCGTTCACGAAGCTCATACGTTTCTCATCTTAACTGACATGTCTGGATGTTAGAGGACCAGTGCTTTGTATCAGTTTCAGAAGCAGAGTTGGAATAGATATGGTCCGAAAGTGCAAGAAACACCATTCTTTGGTTCCCAGCACTCTCACGTTTCCTGCTGTATTAGAGACTCTAGAAAGCTAGAGCGTGCTTCTTGCTCTAAAGCAGAGTTTGATAAATGGATGAGAACTCTGCTGTGTGTTTCACTTCAGAAATGGAGTTAAATCCCAGGCTTTGAGTCTTCCTACAAGCAAGACTTCGTTTCAGGTAAGGGCAGTTACTTTACAGCTCAAACGAACTACATAGTTCACGATGCTCACACGTTTCTCATCTTAACTGAGAAGCTTTGGATGTTAGAGGGCCTTTGCTTTGTATCAATTTCAAGCAGAGTTGAATTAGATATGGTCCGTATGTAAGGAAACACGGTTCTTTTCTTCTGAGCACACTCACGTTTCCTGCTGTATCAGAGACTCTAGAAAGCAAGAGCGTGCTTCTTGCTCTATAGCAGGCTGTGATCCATGGATGAGAACTGTGTTGTGTTTCCCTTCAGAAATGTAGATAAATCCCAGGCTCTTTGTCTTCCTACAAGCAAGACTTCGTTTCAGGTAAGGGCAGTCACTTTTCAGCTCAAACAAACTGCATCGTTCAGGAAGCTCACACGTTTCTCATCTTAACTGACAAGCATTGGATGTTAGAGGACCAGTGGTTAGTATCAGTTTCAGAAGCAGAGTTGGAATAGATATGGTCCGAATGTGTAAGAAACACCGTTGTTTGGTTCTCATTTCACTCACGTTTCCTGCTGTATTAGAGACTCTAGAAAGCTAGAGCGTGCTTCTTGCTCTAAAGCAGACGGTAATAAATGGATGAGAACTCTGCTGTGTGTTTCATTCAGAAATGGAGTTAAATACCAGGCTCTGTGTCTTCCTACACGCAAGACTTTGTTTCAGGTAAGGGCAGTCACTTTTCAGCTGAAAAGAACCACATCGTTCAGGAAGCTCACACGTTACTCATCTTAACTGACAAGCATCGGATGTTAGACGACCAGTGCTTTGTATTAGTTTCAGAAGCAGAGTTGGACTAGATATGGTCCGTATGTGTAAGAAACACCGTTCTTTTGTTTTCAGCACACTCCCGTTTCCTGCTGTATTAGAGACTCTAGAAAGCAAGAGCTTGCTTCTTGCTCTAAAGCAGATTGTGATCCATGGATGAGAATTGTGTTGTGTGTTTCCCTTCAAAAATGGAGTTAAATCCCAGGCTCTATGTCTTCTTACATGCAAGACTTCGGTTCAGGTAAGGGCAGACACTTTTCAGCTCAAACAAACTACATCGTTCATGAAGCTCACATGTTTCTCATCTTAACTGACATGCACTGGATGTTAGAGGACCAGTGCTTTGCATCAGTTTCAGATGCAGAGTTGGACTAGATATGAACCCTATGTGTAGGAACACCGTTCATTTGTTCTCAGCACACTCAAGTTTCCTGCTGTCTTTGAGACTCTAGAAAGCTAGAGCGTGCTTCTTGCTCTAAAGCAGAGTTTGATAAATGGATGAGAACTCTGCTGTGTGTTTCACTTCAGAAATGGAGTTAAATCCCAGGCTCTGAGTTTTCCTACAAGCAAGATTTCGTTTCAGGTAGGGGCAGCTACTTTACAGCTCAAACGAACTACATAGTTCACGATGCTCACACGTTTCTCATCTTAACTGAGAAGCTTTGGATGTTAGAGGACCTTTGCTTTGTATAAATTTCAAGCTGCGTTGAACTAAATATGGTCCGTATGTAAGGAAACACGGTTCTTTTCTTCTGAGCACACTCACGTTTCCTGCTCTTAGAGACTCTAGAAAGAAAGAGCGTGCTTCTTGCTCTACAGCAGAGTGTGAACCATGGATGAGAATTGTGTTGTTTGTTTCCCTTCAGAAATGGCGTTAAATCCCAGGCTCTGTGTCTTCTACACGCAAGACTTCGTTTCAGGTAAGGGCAGTTACTTTACAGCTCAAACGAACTACATAGTTCACGATGCTCACACGTTTCTCATCTTAACTGAGAAGCATTGGATGTTAGAGGGCCTTTGCTTTGTATCAATTTCAAGCAGAGTTGAACTAGATATGGTCCGTATGTAAGGAAACACGGTTCTTTTCTTCTGAGCACACTCACGTTTCCTGAAGTATCAGAGACTCTAGAAAGCAAGAGCGTGCTTCTTGCTCTATAGCAGGCTGTGATCCATGGATGAGAACTGTGTTGTGTTTCCCTTCAGAAATGTAGTTAAATCCCAGGCTCTTTGTCTTCCTACAAGCAAGACTTCGTTTCAGGTAAGGGCAGTCACTTTTCAGCTCAAGCAAACTTCATCGTTCAGGAAGCTCACACGTTTCTCATCTTAACTGACAAGCATTGGATGTTAGAGGACCAGTGCTTAGTATCAGTTTCAGAAGCAGAGTTGGAATAGATATGGTCCGAATGTGTAAGAAACACCGTTCTTTTGTTCTCAGCACACTCACGTTTCCTGCTGTAATAGAGACTTTAGAAAGCAAGAGCGTGCTTCTTGCTCTATAGCAGGCTGTGATCCATGGATGAGAACTGTGTTGTGTTTCCCTTCAGAAATGTAGTTAAATCCCAGGCTCTTTGTCTTCCTACAAGCAAGACTTCGTTTCAGGTAAGGGCAGTCACTTTTCAGCTCAAACAAACTGCATCGTTCAGGAAGCTCACACGTTTCTCATCTTAACTGACAAGCATTGGATGTTAGAGGACCATTGGTTAGTATCAGTTTCAGAAGCAGAGTTGGAATAGATATGGTCCGAATGTGTAAGAAACACCGTTGTTTGGTTCTCATTTCACTCACGTTTCCTGCTGTATTAGAGACTCTAGAAAGCTAGAGCGTGCTTCTTGCTCTAAAGCAGACGGTAATAAATGGATGAGAACTCTGCTGTGTGTTTCATTCAGAAATGGAGTTAAATACCAGGCTCTGTGTCTTCCTACACGCAAGACTTTGTTTCAGGTAAGGGCAGACACTTTTCAGCTCAAACAAACTACATCGTTCATGAAGCTCACACGTTTCTCATCTTAACTGACATGCACTGGATGTTAGAGGACCAGTGCTTTGCATCAGTTTCAGATGCAGAGTTGGACTAGATATGATCCCTATGTGTAGGAACACCGTTCATTTGTTCTCAGCACACTCAAGTTTCCTGCTGTCTTAGAGACTCTAGAAAGCTAGAGCGTGCTTCTTGCTCTAAAGCAGAGTTTGATAAATGGATGAGAACTCTGCTGTGTGTTTCACTTCAGAAATGGAGTTAAATCCCAGGCTCTGAGTCTTCCTACAAGCAAGACTTCGTTTCAGGTAAGGGCAGCTACTTTACAGCTCAAACGAACTACATAGTTCACGATGCTCACACGTTTCTCATCATAACTGAGAAGCTTTGGATGTTAGAGGACCTTTGCTTTGTATCAATTTCAAGCTGCGTTGAACTAAATATTGTCCGTATGTAAGGAAACACGGTTCTTTTCTTCTGAGCACACTCACGTTTCCTGCTGTATTAGAGACTCTAGAAAGAAAGAGCGTGCTTCTTGCTCTACAGCAGAGTGTGAACCATGGATGAGAATTGTGTTGTTTGTTTCCCTTCAGAAATGGCGTTAAATCCCAGGCTCTTTGTCTTCCTACAAGCAAGACTTCGTTTCAGGTAAGGGCAGTCACTTTTCAGCTCAAACAAACTGCATCGTTCAGGAAGCTCACACGTTTCTCATCTTAACTGACAAGCATTGGATGTTAGAGGACCAGTGCTTAGTATCAGTTTCAGAAGCAGAGTTGGAATAGATATGGTCCGAATGTGTAAGAAACACCGTTCTTTTGTTCTCAGCACACTCACGTTTCCTGCTGTAATAGAGACTTTAGAAAGCAAGAGCGTGCTTCTTGCTCTATAGCAGGCTGTGATCCATGGATGAGAACTGTGTTGAGTTTCCCTTCAGAAATGTAGTTAAATCCCAGGCTCTTTGTCTTCCTACAAGCAAGACTTCGTTTCAGGTAAGGGCAGTCACTTTTCAGCTCAAACAAACTACATCGTTCAGGAAGCTCACACGTTTCTCATCTTAACTGACAAGCATTGGATGTTAGACGACCAGTGCTTAGTATCAGTTTCAGAAGCAGAGTTGGAATAGATATGGTCCGAATGTGTAAGAAACACCGTTGTTTGGTTCTCATTTCACTCACGTTTCCTGCTGTATTAGAGACTCTAGAAAGCTAGAGCGTGCATCTTGCTCTAAAGCAGACGGTAATAAATGGATGAGAACTCTGCTGTGTGTTTCATTCAGAAATGGAGTTAAATACCAGGCTCAGTGTCTTCCTACACGCAAGACTTTGTTTCAGGTACGGGCAGTCACTTTTCAGCTGAAAAGAACCACATCGTTCAGGAAGCTCACACGTTACTCATCTTAACTGACAAGCATCGGATGTTAGACGACCAGTGCTTTGTATCAGTTTCAGAAGCAGAGTTGGACTAGATATGGTCCGTATGTGTAAGAAACACCGTTCTTTTGTTTTCAGCACACTCCCGTTTCCTGCTGTATTAGAGACTCTAGAAAGCAAGAGCTTGCTTCTTGCTCTAAAGCAGATTGTGATTCATGGATGAGAATTGTGTTGTGTGTTTCCCTTCAAAAATGGAGTTAAATCCCAGGCTCTGTGTCTTCTTACAAGCAAGACTTCGGTTCAGGTAAGGGCAGACACTTTTCAGCTCAAACAAACTACATCGTTCATGAAGCTCACACGTTTCTCATCTTAACTGACATGCACTGGATGTTAGAGGACCAGTGCTTTGCATCAGTTTCAGATGCAGAGTTGGACTAGATATGATCCCTATGTGTAGGAACACCGTTCATTTGTTCTCAGCACACTCAATTTTCCTGCTGTCTTAGAGACTCGAGAAAGCTAGAGCGTGCTTCTTGCTCTAAAGCAGAGTTTGATAAATGGATGAGAACTCTGCTGTGTGTTTCACTTCAGAAATGGAGTTAAATCCCAGGCTCTGAGTCTTCCTACAAGCAAGACTTCGTTTCAGGTAAGGGCAGCTACTTTACAGCTCAAACGAACTACATAGTTCACGATGCTCACACGTTTCTCATCTTAACTGAGAAGCTTTGGATGTTAGAGGACCTTTGCTTTGTATCAATTTCAAGCTGCGTTGAACTCAATATGGTCCGTATGTAAGGAAACATGGTTCTTTTCTTCTGAGCACACTCACGTTTCCTGCTGTATTAGAGACTCTAGAAAGAAAGAGCGTGCTTCTTGCTCTACAGCAGAGTGTGAACCATGGATGAGAATTGTGTTGTTTGTTTCCCTTCAGAAATGGCGTTAAATCCCAGGCTCTGTGTCTTCTACATGCAAGACTTCGTTTCAGGTAAGGGCAGTCAGTTTTCAGCTGAAAAGAACCACATAGTTCAGGAAGCTCAAACGTTACTCATCTTAACTGACAAGCATCGGATGTTAGATGACCAGTGCTTTGTATCAGTCTCAGAAGCAGAGTTGGACTAGGTATGGTCAGTTTGTGTAAGAAACACCGTTTTTTTGTTCTCAGCACACTCATGTTTCCTGCAGTATTAGAGACTCTAAAAAGCAAGAGCATGCTTCTTGCTCTAAAGCAGATTGTGACCCATGGATGAGAATTGTGTTGTGTGTCTCCCTTCAAAAATGGAGTTAAATCCCAGGCGCTGTGTCTTCTTACATGCAAGACTTCTGTTCAGTTAAGGGCAGACACTTTTCAGCTCAAACAAACTACATCGTTCACGAAGCTCATACGTTTCTCATCTTAACTGACATGCACTGGATGTTAGAGGATCAGTGCTTTGTATCAGTTTCAGAAGCAGAGTTGGAATAGATATGGTCCGAATGTGCAAGAAACACCATTCTTTGGTTCCCAGCACTCTCACGTTTCCTGCTGTATTAGAGACTCTAGAAAGCTAGAGCGTGCTTCTTGCTCTAAAGCAGAGTTTGATAAATGGATGAGAACTCTGCTGTGTGTTTCACTTCAGAAATGGAGTTAAATCCCAGGCTCTGAGTCTTCCTACAAGCAAGACTTCGTTTCAGGTAAGGGCAGTCAGTTTTCAGCTGAAAAGAACCACATAGTTCAGGAAGCTCACACGTTACTCATCTTAACTGACAAGCATCGGATGTTAGATGACCAGTGCTTTGTATCAGTCTCAGAAGCAGAGTTGGACTAGGTATGGTCAGTTTGTGTAAGAAACACCGTTCTTTTGTTCTCAGCACACTCATGTTTCCTGCTGTATTAGAGACTCTAAAAAGCAAGAGCGTGCTTCTTTCTCTAAAGCAGATTGTGACCCATGGATGAGAACTGTGTTGTGTGTCTCCCTTCAAAAATGGAGTTAAATCCCAGGCGCTGTGTCTTCTTACATGCAAGACTTCTGTTCAGTTAAGGGCAGACACTTTTCAGCTCAAACAAACTACATCGTTCACGAAGCTCATACGTTTCTCATCTTAACTGACAAGCATAAGATGTTAGAGGACCAGTGCTTAGTATCAGTTTCAGAAGCAGAGTTGGAATAGATATGGTCCGAATGTGTAAGAAACACCGTTCTTTTGTTCTCAGCACACTCACGTTTCCTGCTGTATTAGAGACTCTAGAAAGCTAGAGCGTGCTTCTTGCTCTAAAGCAGACGGTAATAAATGGATGAGAACTCTGCTGTGTGTTTCATTCAGAAATGGAGTTAAATACCAGGCTCAGTGTCTTCCTACACGCAAGACTTTGTTTCAGGTAAGGGCAGTCACTTTTCAGCTGAAAAGAACCACATCGTTCAGGAAGCTCACACGTTACTCATCTTAACTGACAAGCATCGGATGTTAGACGACCAGTGCTTTGTATCAGTTTCAGAAGCAGAGTTGGACTAGATATGGTCCGTATGTGTAAGAAACACCGTTCTTTTGTTTTCAGCACACTCCCGTTTCCTGCTGTATTAGAGACTCTAGAAAGCAAGAGCTTGCTTCTTGCTCTAAAGCAGATTGTGATCCATGGATGAGAATTGTGTTGTGTGTTTCCGTTCAAAAATGGAGTTAAATCCCAGGCTCTGTGTCTTCTTACAAGCAAGACTTCGGTTCAGGTAAGGGCAGACACTTTTCAGCTCAAACAAACTACATCGTTCATGAAGCTCACACATTTCTCATCTTAACTGACATGCACTGGATGTTAGAGGACCAGTGCTTTGCATCAGTTTCAGATGCAGAGTTGGACTAGATATGATCCCTATGTGTAGGAACACCGTTCATTTGTTCTCAGCACACTCAATTTTCCTGCTGTCTTAGAGACTCTAGAAAGCTAGAGCGTGCTTCTTGCTCTAAAGCAGAGTTTGATAAATGGATGAGAACTCTGCTGTGTGTTTCACTTCAGAAATGGAATTAAATCCCAGGCTCTGAGTCTTCCTACAAGCAAGACTTCGTTTCAGGTAAGGGCAGCTACTTTACAGCTCAAACGAACTACATAGTTCACGATGCTCACACGTTTCTCATCTTAACTGAGAAGCATTTGATGTTAGAGGGCCTTTGCTTTGTATCAATTTCAAGCAGAGTTGAACTAGATATGGTCAGTATGTAAGGAAACACGGTTCTTTTTCTGAGCACACTCACGTTTCCTGCTGTATCAGAGACTCTAGAAAGCAAGAGCGTGCTTCTTGCTCTATAGCAGGCTGTGATCCATGGATGAGAACTGTGTTGTGTTTCCCTTCAGAAATGTAGTTAAATCCCAGGCTCTTTGTCTTCCTACAAGCAAGACTTCGTTTCAGGTAAGGGCAGTCACTTTTCAGCTCAAACAAACTGCATCGTTCAGGAAGCTCACACATTTCTCATCTTAACTGACAAGCATTGGATGTTAGAGGACCAGTGCTTAGTATCAGTTTCAGAAGCAGAGTTGGAATAGATATGGTCCGAATGTGTAAGAAACACCGTTCTTTTGTTCTCAGCACACTCACGTTTCCTGCTGTAATAGAGACTTTAGAAAGCAAGAGCGTGCTTCTTGCTCTATAGCAGGCTGTGATCCATGGATGAGAACTGTGTTGTGTTTCCCTTCAGAAATTTAGTTAAATCCCAGGCTCTTTGTCTTTCTACAAGCAAGACTTCGTTTCAGGTAAGGGCAGTCACTTTTCAGCTCAAACAAACTACATCGTTCAGGAAGCTCACACGTTTCTCATCTTAACTGACAAGCATTGGATGTTAGAGGACCAGTGCTTAGTATCAGTTTCAGAAGCAGAGTTGGAATAGATATGGTCCAAATGTGTAAGAAACACCGTTGTTTGGTTCTCATTTCACTCATGTTTCCTGCTGTATTAGAGACTCTAGAAAGCTAGAGCGTGCTTCTTGCTCTAAAGCAGACGGTAATAAATGGATGAGAACTCTGCTGTGTGTTTCATTCAGAAATGGAGTTAAATACCAGGCTCAGTGTCTTCCTATACGCAAGACTTTGTTTCAGGAAGGGCAGTCACTTTTCAGCTGAAAAGAACCACATCGTTCAGGAAGCTCACACGTTACTCATCTTAACTGACAAGCATCGCATGTTAGACGACCAGTGCATTGTATCAATTTCAGAAGCAGTGTTGGACTAGATATGGTCCGTATGTGTAAGAAACACCGTTCTTTTGTTTTCAGCACACTCCCGTTTCCTGCTGTATTAGAGACTCTAGAAAGCAAGAGCTTGTTTCTTGCTCTAAAGCAGATTGTGATCCATGGATGAGAATTGTGTTGTGTGTTTCCCTTCAAAAATGGAGTTAAATCCCAGGCTCTGTGTCTTCTTACATGCAAGACTTCGGTTCAGGTGAGGGCAGACACTTTTCAGCTCAAACAAACTACATCGTTCATGAAGCTCACACGTTTCTCATCTTAACTGACATGCACTGGATGTTAGAGGACCAGTGCTTTGCATCAGTTTCAGATGCAGAGTTGGACTAGATATGATCCCTATGTGTAGGAACACCGTTCATTTGTTCTCAGCACACTCAAGTTTCCTGCTGTCTTAGAGACTCTAGAAAGCTAGAGCGTGCTTCTTGCTCTAAAGCAGAGTTTGATAAATGGATGAGAACTCTGCTGTGTGTTTCACTTCAGAAATGGAGTTAAATCCCAGGCTCTGAGTCTTCCTACAAGCAAGACTTCGTTTCAGGTAAGGGCAGCTACTTTACAGCTCAAACGAACTACATAGTTCACGATGCTCACACGTTTCTCATCTTAACTGAGAAGCTTTGGATGTTAGAGGACCTTTGCTTTGTATCAATTTCAAGCTGCGTTGAACTAAATATGGTCCGTATGTAAGGAAACACGGTTCTTTTCTTCTGAGCACACTCACGTTTCCTGCTGTATTAGAGACTCTAGAAAGAAAGAGCGTGCTTCTTGCTCTACAGCAGAGTGTGAACCATGGATGAGAATTGTGTTGTTTGTTTCCCTTCAGAAATGGCGTTAAATCCCAGGCTCTGTGTCTTCTACACGCAAGACTTCGTTTCAGGTAAGGGCAATCAGTTTTCAGCTGAAAAGAACCACATAGTTCAGGAAGCTCAAACGTTACTCATCTTAACTGACAAGCATCGGATGTTAGATGACCAGTGCTTTGTATCAGTCTCAGAAGCAGAGTTGGACTAGGTATGGTCAGTTTGTGTAAGAAACACCGTTCTTTTGTTCTCAGCACACTCATGTTTCCTGCTGTATTAGAGACTCTAAAAAGCAAGAGCGTGCTTCTTGCTCTAAAGAAGATTGTGACCCATGGATGAGAATTGTGTTGTGTGTCTCCCTTCAAAAATGGAGTTAAATCCCAGGCGCTGTGTCTTCTTACATGCAAGACTTCTGTTCAGTTAAGGGCAGACACTTTTCAGCTCAAACAAACTACATCGTTCACGAAGCTCATACGTTTCTCATCTTAAATGACATGCACTGGATGTTAGAGGATCAGTGCTTTGTATCAGTTTCAGAAGCAGAGTTGGAATAGATATGGTCCGAATGTGCAAGAAACACCATTCTTTGGTTCCCAGCACTCTCACGTTTCCTGCTGTATTAGAGACTCTAGAAAGCTAGAGCGTGCTTCTTGCTCTAAAGCAGAGTTTGATAAATGGATGAGAACTCTGCTGTGTGTTTCACTTCAGAAATGGAGTTAAATCCCAGGCTTTGAGTCTTCCTACAATCAAGACTTCCTTTCAGGTAAGGGCAGTTACTTTACAGCTCAAACGAACTACATAGTTCACGATGCTCACACGTTTCTCATCTTAACTGAGAAGCATTTGATGTTAGAGGGCCTTTGCTTTGTATCAATTTCAAGCAGACTTGAACTAGATATGGTCCGTATGTAAGGAAACACGGTTCTTTTCTTCTGAGCACACTCACGTTTCCTGCTGTATCAGAGACTCTAGAAAGCAAGAGCGTGCTTCTTGCTCTATAGCAGGCTGTGATCCATGGATGAGATCTGTGTTGTGTTTCCCTTCAGAAATGTAGTTAAATCCCAGGCTCTTTGTCTTCCTACAAGCAAGACTTCGTTTCAGGTAAGGGCAGTCACTTTTCAGCTCAAACAAACTACATCGTTCAGGAAGCTCACACGTTTCTCATCTTAACTGACAAGCATTGGATGTTAGAGGGCCAGTGCTTAGTATCAGTTTCAGAAGCAGAATTGGAATAGATATGGTCCGAATGTGTAAGAAACACCGTTGTTTGGTTCTCATTTCACTCACGTTTCCTGCTGTATTAGAGACTCTAGAAAGCTAGAGCATGCTTCTTGCTCTAAAGCAGACAGTAATAAATGGATGAGAACTCTGCTGTGTGTTTCATTCAGAAATGGAGTTAAATACCAGGCTCAGTGTCTTCCTATACGCAAGACTTTGTTTCAGGAAGGGCAGTCACTTTTCAGCTGAAAAGAACCACATCGTTCAGGAAGCTCACACGTTACTCATCTTAACTGACAAGCATCGCATGTTAGACGACCAGTGCTTTGTTTCAATTTCAGAAGCAGTGTTGGACTAGATATGGTCCGTATGTGTAAGAAACACCGTTCTTTTGTTTTCAGCACACTCCCGTTTCCTGCTGTATTAGAGAATCTAGAAAGCAAGAGCTTGTTTCTTGCTCTAAAGCAGATTGTGATCCATGGATGAGAATTGTGTTGTGTGTTTCCCTTCAAAAATGGAGTTAAATCCCAGGCTCTGTGTCTTCTTACATGCAAGACTTCGGTTCAGGTGAGGGCAGACACTTTTCAGTTCAAACAAACTACATCGTTCATGAAGCTCACACGTTTCTCATCTTAACTGACATGCACTGGATGTTAGAGGACCAGTGCTTTGCATCAGTTTCAGATGCAGAGTTGGACTAGAAATGATCCCTATGTGTAGGAACACCGTTCATTTGTTCTCAGCACACTCAAGTTTCCTGCTGTCTTAGAGACTCTAGAAAGCTAGAGCGTGCTTCTTGCTCTAAAGCAGAGTTTGATAAATGGATGAGAACTCTGCTGTGTGTTTCACTTCAGAAATGGAGTTAAATCCCAGGCTCTGAGTCTTCCTACAAGCAAGACTTCGTTTCAGGTAAGGGCAGTCAGTTTTCAGCTGAAAAGAACCACATAGTTCAGGAAGCTCAAACGTTACTCATCTTAACTGACAAGCATCGGATGTTAGATGACCAGTGCTTTGTATCAGTCTCAGAAGCAGAGTTGGACTAGGTATGGTCAGTTTGTGTAAGAAACACCGTTCTTTTGTTCTCAGCACACTCATGTTTCCTGCTGTATTAGAGACTCTAAAAAGCAAGAGCGTGCTTCTTGCTCTAAAGAAGATTGTGACCCATGGATGAGAATTGTGTTGTGTGTCTCCCTTCAAAAATGGAGTTAAATCCCAGGCGCTGTGTCTTCTTACATGCAAGACTTCTGTTCAGTTAAGGGCAGACACTTTTCAGCTCAAACAAACTACATCGTTCACGAAGCTCATACGTTTCTCATCTTAACTGACATGCACTGGATGTTAGAGGACCAGTGCTTTGTATCAGTTTCAGAAGCAGAGTTGGAATAGATATGGTCCGAATGTGCAAGAAACACCATTCTTTGGTTCCCAGCACTCTCACGTTTCCTGCTGTATTAGAGACTCTAGAAAGCTAGAGCGTGCTTCCTGCTCTAAAGCAGTGTTTGATAAATGGATGAGAACTCTGCTGTGTGTTTCACTTCAGAAATGGAGTTAAATCCCAGGCTTTGAGTCTTCCTACAAGCAAGACTTCGTTTCAGGTAAGGGCAGTTACTTTACAGCTCAAACGAACTACATAGTTCACGATGCTCACACGTTTCTCATCTTAACTGAGAAGCAATGGATGTTAGAGGGCCTTTGCTTTGTATCAATTTCAAGCAGACTTGAACTAGATATGGTCAGTATGTAAGGAAACACGGTTCTTTTCTTCTGAGCACACTCACGTTTCCTGCTGTATCAGAGACTCTAGAAAGCAAGAGCGTGCTTCTTGCTCTATAGCAGATTGTGATCCATGGATGAGAATTATGTTGTGTGTTTCCCTTCAAAAATGGAGTTAAATCGCAGGCTCTGTGTCTTCTTACATGCAAGACTTCGGTTCAGGTAAGGGCAGACACTTTTCAGCTCAAACAAACTACATCGTTCATGAAGCTCACACGTTTCTCATCTTAACTGACATGCACTGGATGTTAGAGGACCAGTGCTTTGCATCAGTTTCAGATGCAGAGTTGGACTAGATATGATCCCTATGTGTAGGAACACCGTTCATTTGTTCTCAGCACACTCAAGTTTCCTGCTGTCTTAGAGACTCTAGAAAGCTAGAGCGTGCTTCTTGCTCTAAAGCAGAGTTTGATAAATGCATGAGAACTCTGCTGTGTCTTTCACTTCAGAAATGGAGTTAAATCCCAGGCTCTGAGTCTTCCTACAAGCAAGACTTGGTTTCAGGTAAGGGCAGCTACTTTACAGCTCAAACGAACTACATAGTTCACGATGCTCACACGTTTCTCATCTTAACTGAGAACCTTTGGATGTTAGAGGACCTTTGCTTTGTATCAATTTCAAGCTGCGTTGAACTAAATATGGTCCGTATGTAAGGAAACACGGTTCTTTTCTTCTGAGCACACTCACGTTTCCTGCTGTATTAGAGACTCTAGAAAGAAAGAGCGTGCTTCTTGCTCTACAGCAGAGTGTGAACCATGGATGAGAATTGTGTTGTTTGTTTCCCTTCAGAAATGGCGTTAAATCCCAGGCTCTGAGTCTTCTACACGCAAGACTTCGTTTCAGGTAAGGGCACTCAGTTTTCAGCTGAAAAGAACCACATAGTTCAGGAAGCTCAAACGTTACTCATCTTAACTGAGAAGCATCGGATGTTAGATGACCAGTGCTTTGTATCAGTCTCAGAAGCAGAGTTGGACTAGGTATGGTCAGTTTGTGTAAGAAACACCGTTCTTTTGTTCTCAGCACACTCATGTTTCCTGCTGTATTAGAGACTCTAAAAAGCAAGAGCGTGCTTCTTGCTCTAAAGCAGATTGTGACCCATGGATGAGAATTGTGTTGTGTGTCTCCCTTCAAAAATGGAGTTAAATCCCAGGCGCTGTGTCTTCTTACATGCAAGACTTCTGTTCAGTTAAGGGCAGACACTTTTCAGCTCAAACAAACTACATCGTTCACGAAGCTCATACATTTCTCATCTTAACTGACATGCACTGGATGTTAGAGGACCAGTGCTTTGTATCAGTTTCAGAAGCAGAGTTGGAATAGATATGGTCCGAATGTGCAAGAAACACCATTCTTTGGTTCCCAGCACTGTCACGTTTCCTGCTGTATTAGAGACTCTAGAAAGCTAGAGCGTGCTTCCTGCTCTAAAGCAGTGTTTGATAAATGGATGAGAACTCTGCTGTGTGTTTCACTTCAGAAATGGAGTTAAATCCCAGGCTTTGAGTCTTCCTACAAGCAAGACTTCGTTTCAGGTAAGGGCAGTTACTTTACAGCTCAAACGAACTACATAGTTCACGATGCTCACACGTTTCTCATCTTAACTGAGAAGCATTGGATGTTAGAGGGCCTTTGCTTTGTATCAATATCAAGCAGAGTTGAACTAGATATGGTCAGTATATAAGGAAACACGGTTCTTTTCTTCTGAGCACACTCACGTTTCCTGCTGTATCAGAGACTCTAGAAAGCAAGAGCATGCTTCTTGCTCTATAGCAGGCTGTGATCCATGGATGAGAACTGTGTTGTGTTTCCCTTCAGAAATGTAGTTAAATCCCAGGCTCTTTGTCTTCCTACAAGCAAGACTTCGTTTCAGGTAAGGGCAGTCACTTTTCAGCTCAAACAAACTGCATCGTTCAGGAAGCTCACACGTTTCTCATCTTAACTGACAAGCATTGGATGTTAGAGGACCAGTGCTTAGTATCAGTTTCAGAAGCAGAGTTGGAATAGATATGGTCCGAATGTGTAAGAAACACCGTTGTTTGGTTCTCATTTCACTCACGTTTCCTGCTGTATTAGAGACTCTAGAAAGCTAGAGCATGCTTCTTGCTCTAAAGCAGACGGTAATAAATGGATGAGAACTCTGCTGAGTGTTTCATTCAGAAATGGAGTTAAATACCAGGCTCAGTGTCTTCCTATACGCAAGACTTTGTTTCAGGAAGGGCAGTCACTTTTCAGCTGAAAAGAACCACATAGTTCAGAAAGCTCAAACGTTACTCATCTTAACTGACAAGCATCGGATGTTAGATGACCAGTGCTTTGTATCAGTTTCAGAAGCAGTGTTGGACTAGGTATGGTCAGTTTGTGTAAGAAACACCATTCTTTTGTTCTCAGCACACTCATGTTTCCTGCTGTATTAGAGACTCTAAAAAGCAAGAGCGTGCTTTTTGCTCTAAAGCATATTGTGACCCATGGATGAGAATTGTGTTGTGTGTCTCCCTTCAAAAATGGAGTTAAATCCCAGGCGCTGTGTCTTCTTACATGCAAGACTTCTGTTCAGTTAAGGGCAGACACTTTTCAGCTCAAACAAACTACATCGTTCACGAAGCTCATACGTTTCTCATCTTAACTGACATGCACTGGATGTTAGAGGACCAGTGCTTTGTATCAGTTTCAGAAGCAGAGTTGGAATAGATATGGTCCGAATGTGCAAGAAACACCATTCTTTGGTTCCCAGCACTCTCAAGTTTCCTGCTGTATTAGAGACTCTAGAAAGCTAGAGCGTGCTTCCTGCTCTAAAGCAGTGTTTGATAAATGGATGAGAACTCTGCTGTGTGTTTCACTTCAGAAATGGAGTTAAATCCCAGGCTTTGAGTCTTCCTACAAGCAAGACTTCGTTTCAGGTAAGGGCAGTTACTTTACAGCTCAAACGAACTACATAGTTCATGATGCTCACATGTTTCTTATCTTAACTGAGAAGCATTGGATGTTAGAGGGCCTTTGCTTTGTATCAATTTCAAGCAGAGTTGAACTAGATATGGTCAGTATGTAAGGAAACACGGTTCTTTTCTTCTGAGCACACTCACGTTTCCTGCTGTATCAGAGACTCTAGAAAGCAAGAGCGTGCTTTTTGCTCTATAGCAGGCTGTGATCAATGGATGAGAACTGTGTTGTGTTTCCCTTCACAAATGTAGTTAAATCCCAGGCTCTTTGTCTTCCTACAAGCAAGACTTCGTTTCAGGTAAGGGCAGTCACTTTTCAGCTCAAACAAACTGCATCGTTCAGGAAGCTCACACGTTTCTCATCTTAACTGACAAGCATTGGATGTTAGAGGACCAGTGCTTAGTATCAGTTTCAGAAGCAGAGTTGGAATAGATATGGTCCGAATGTGTAAGAAACACCGTTCTTTTGTTCTCAGCACACTCACGTTTCCTGCTGTAATAGAGACTTTAGAAAGCAAGAGCGTGCTTCTTGCTCTATAGCAGGCTGTGATCCATGGATGAGAACTGTGTTGTGTTTCCCTTCAGAAATGTAGTTAAATCCCAGGCTCTTTGTCTTCCTACAAGCAAGACTTCGTTTCAGGTAAGGGCAGTCACTTTTCAGCTCAAACAAACTACATTGTTCAGGAAGCTCACACGTTTCTCATCTTAACTGACAAGCATTGGATGTTAGAGGACCAGTGCTTAGTATCAGTTTCAGAAGCAGAGTTGGAATAGATATGGTCCGAATGTGTAAGAAACACCGTTGTTTGGTTCTCATTTCACTCACGTTTCCTGCTGTATTAGAGACTCTAGAAAGCTAGAGCGTGCTTCTTGCTCTAAAGCAGACGGTAATAAATGGATGAGAACTCTGCTGTGTGTTTCATTCAGAAATGGAGTTAAATACCAGGCTCTGTGTCTTCCTACACGCAAGACTTTGTTTCAGGTAAGGGCAGTCACTTTTCAGCTGAAAAGAACCACATCGTTCAGGAAGCTCACACGTTACTCATCTTAACTGACAAGCATCGGATGTTAGAGGACCAGTGCTTTGTATCAGTTTCAGAAGCAGAGTTGGACTAGATATGGTCCGTATGTGTAAGAAACAGCGTTCTTTTGTTTTCAGCACACTCCCGTTTCCTGCTGTATTAGAGACTCTAGAAAGCAAGAGCTTGCTTCTTGCTCTAAAGTAGATTGTGATCCATGGATGAGAATTGTGTTGTGTGTTTCCCTTCAAAAATGGAGTTAAATCCCAGGCTCTGTGTCTTCTTACATGCAAGACTTCGGTTCAGGTGAGGGCAGACACTTTTCAGCTCAAACAAACTACATCGTTCATGAAGCTCACACGTTTCTCATCTTAACTGACATGCACTGGATGTTAGAGGACCAGTGCTTTGCATCAGTTTCAGATGCAGAGTTGGACTAGATATGATCCCTATGTGTAGGAACACCGTTCATTTGTTCTCAGCACACTCAAGTTTCCTGCTGTCTTAGAGACTCTAGAAAGCTAGAGCGTGCTTCTTGCTCTAAAGCAGACTTTGATAAATGGATGAGAACTCTGCTGTGTGTTTCACTTCAGAAATGGAGTTAAATCCCAGGCTCTGAGTCTTCCTACAAGCAAGACTTTGTTTCAGGTAAGGGCAGCTACTTTACAGCTCAAACGAACTACATAGTTCACGATGCTCACACGTTTCTCATCTTAACTGAGAAGCTTTGGATGTTAGAGGACCTTTGCTTTGTATCAATTTCAAGCTGCGTTGAACTAAATATGGTCCGTATGTAAGGAAACACGGTTCTTTTCTTCTGAGCACACTCACGTTTCCTGCTCTATTAGAGACTCTAGAAAGAAAGAGCGTGCTTCTTGCTCTACAGCAGAGTGTGAACCATGGATGAGGTTTGCGTTGTTTGTTTCCCTTCAGAAATGGCGTTAAATCCCAGGCTCTGTGTCTTCTACACGCAAGACTACGTTTCATGTAAGGGCAGTCAGTTTTCAGCTGAAAAGAACCACATAGTTCAGGAAGCTCAAACGTTACTCATCTTAACTGACAAGCATCGGATGTTAGATGACCAGTGCTTTGTATCAGTCTCAGAAGCAGAGTTGGACTAGTTATGGTCAGTTTGTGTAAGAAACTCCGTTCTTTTGTTCTCAGCACACTCATGTTTCCTGCTGTATTAGAGACTCTAAAAAGCAAGAGCGTGCTTCTTGCTCTAAAGCAGATTGTGACCCATGGATGAGAATTGTGTTGTGTGTCTCCCTTCAAAAATGGAGTTAAATCCCAGGCGCTGTGTCTTCTTACATGCAAGACTTCTGTTCAGTTAAGGGCAGACACTTTTCAGCTCAAACAAACTACATCGTTCACGAAGCTCATACATTTCTCATCTTAACTGACATGCACTGGATGTTAGAGGACCAGTGCTTTGTATCAGTTTCAGAAGCAGAGTTGGAATAGATATGGTCCGAATGTGCAAGAAACACCATTCTTTGGTTCCCAGCACTGTCACGTTTCCTGCTGTATTAGAGACTCTAGAAAGCTAGAGCGTGCTTCCTGCTCTAAAGCAGTGTTTGATAAATGGATGAGAACTCTGCTGTGTGTTTCACTTCAGAAATGGAGTTAAATCCCAGGCTTTGAGTCTTCCTACAAGCAAGACTTCGTTTCAGGTAAGGGCAGTTACTTTACAGCTCAAACGAACAACATAGTTCACGATGCTCACACGTTTCTCATCTTAACTGAGAAGCATTGGATGTTAGAGGGCCTTTGCTTTGTATCAATTTCAAGCAGAGTTGAACTAGATATGGTCAGTATGTAAGGAAACACGGTTCTTTTCTTCTGAGAACACTCACGTTTCCTGCTGTATCAGAGACTCTAGAAAGCAAGAGCGTGCTTCTTGCTCTATAGCAGGCTGTGATCCATGGATGAGAACTGTGTTGTGTTTCCCTTCAGAAATGTAGTTAAATCCCAGGCTCTTTGTCTTCCTACAAGCAAGACTTCGTTTCAGGTAAGGGCAGTCAGTTTTCAGCTCAAACAAACTGCATCGTTCAGGAAGCTCACACGTTTCTCATCTTAACTGACAAGCATTGGATGTTAGAGGACCAGTGCTTAGTATCAGTTTCAGAAGCAGAGTTGGAATAGATATGGTCCGAATGTGTAAGAAACACCGTTGTTTGGTTCTCATTTCACTCACGTTTCCTGCTGTATTAGAGACTCTAGAAAGCTAGAGCATGCTTCTTGCTCTAAAGCAGACGGTAATAAATGGATGAG
This sequence comes from Onychomys leucogaster, assembly GCA_949786385.1. Lineage (NCBI taxonomy): Eukaryota > Metazoa > Chordata > Mammalia > Rodentia > Cricetidae > Onychomys > Onychomys leucogaster. Next base: position 722,936 of record CATKUP010000018.1, on the reverse strand, counting down.
AACTCTGCTGAGTGTTTCATTCAGAAATGGAGTTAAATACCAGGCTCAGTGTCTTCCTATACGCAAGACTTTGTTTCAGGAAGGGCAGTCACTTTTCAGCTGAAAAGAACCACATAGTTCAGAAAGCTCAAACGTTACTCATCTTAACTGACAAGCATCGGATGTTAGATGACCAGTGCTTTGTATCAGTCTCAGAAGCAGAGTTGGACTAGGTATGGTCAGTTTGTGTAAGAAACACCGTTCTTTTGTTCTCAGCACACTCATGTTTCCTGCTGTATTAGAGACTCTAAAAAGCAAGAGCGTGCTTTTTGCTCTAAAGCAGATTGTGACCCATGGATGAGAATTGTGTTGTGTGTCTCCCTTCAAAAATGGAGTTAAATCCCAGGCGCTGAATCTTCTTACATGCAAGACTTCTGTTCAGTTAAGGGCAGACACTTTTCAGCTCAAACAAACTACATCGTTCACGAAGCTCATACGTTTCTCATCTTAACTGACATGCACTGGATGTTAGAGGACCAGTGCTTTGTATCAGTTTCAGAAGCAGAGTTGGAATAGATATGGTCCGAATGTGCAAGAAACACCATTCTTTGGTTCCCAGCACTCTCACGTTTCCTGCTGTATTAGAGACTCTAGAAAGCTAGAGCGTGCTTCCTGCTCTAAAGCAGTGTTTGATAAATGGATGAGAACTCTGCTGTGTGTTTCACTTCAGAAATGGAGTTAAATCCCAGGCTTTGAGTCTTCCTACAAGCAAGACTTCGTTTCAGGTAAGGGCAGTTACTTTACAGCTCAAACGAACTACATAGTTCACGATGCTCACACGTTTCTCATCTTAACTGAGAAGCATTGGATGTTAGAGGGCCTTTGCTTTGTATCAATTTCAAGCAGAGTTGAACTAGATATGGTCAGTATGTAAGGAAACACGGTTCTTTTCTTCTGAGCACACTCACGTTTCCTGCTGTATCAGAGACTCTAGAAAGCAAGAGCGTGCTTTTTGCTCTATAGCAGGCTGTGATCAATGGATGAGAACTGTGTTGTGTTTCCCTTCACAAATGTAGTTAAATCCCAGGCTCTTTGTCTTCCTACAAGCAAGACTTCGTTTCAGGTAAGGGCAGTCACTTTTCAGCTCAAACAAACTGCATCGTTCAGGAAGCTCACACGTTTCTCATCTTAACTGACAAGCATTGGATGTTAGAGGACCAGTGCTTAGTATCAGTTTCAGAAGCAGAGTTGGAATAGATATGGTCCGAATGTGTAAGAAACACCGTTCTTTTGTTCTCAGCACACTCACGTTTCCTGCTGTAATAGAGACTTTAGAAAGCAAGAGCGTGCTTCTTGCTCTATAGCAGGCTGTGATCCATGGATGAGAACTGTGTTGTGTTTCCCTTCAGAAATGTAGTTAAATCCCAGGCTCTTTGTCTTCCTACAAGCAAGACTTCGTTTCAGGTAAGGGCAGTCACTTTTCAGCTCAAACAAACTACATTGTTCAGGAAGCTCACACGTTTCTCATCTTAACTGACAAGCATTGGATGTTAGAGGACCAGTGCTTAGTATCAGTTTCAGAAGCAGAGTTGGAATAGATATGGTCCGAATGTGTAAGAAACACCGTTGTTTGGTTCTCATTTCACTCACGTTTCCTGCTGTATTAGAGACTCTAGAAAGCTAGAGCGTGCTTCTTGCTCTAAAGCAGACGGTAATAAATGGATGAGAAATCTGCTGTGTGTTTCATTCAGAAATGGAGTTAAATACCAGGCTCTGTGTCTTCCTACACGCAAGACTTTGTTTCAGGTAAGGGCAGTCACTTTTCAGCTGAAAAGAACCACATCGTTCAGGAAGCTCACACGTTACTCATCTTAACTGACAAGCATCGGATGTTAGAGGACCAGTGCTTTGTATCAGTTTCAGAAGCAGAGTTGGACTAGATATGGTCCGTATGTGTAAGAAACAGCGTTCTTTTGTTTTCAGCACACTCCCGTTTCCTGCTGTATTAGAGACTCTAGAAAGCAAGAGCTTGCTTCTTGCTCTAAAGTAGATTGTGATCCATGGATGAGAATTGTGTTGTGTGTTTCCCTTCAAAAATGGAGTTAAATCCCAGGCTCTGTGTCTTCTTACATGCAAGACTTCGGTTCAGGTAAGGGCAGACACTTTTCAGCTCAAACAAACTACATCGTTCATGAAGCTCACACGTTTCTCATCTTAACTGACATGCACTGGATGTTAGAGGACCAGTGCTTTGCATCAGTTTCAGATGCAGAGTTGGACTAGATATGATCCCTATGTGTAGGAACACCGTTCATTTGTTCTCAGCACACTCAAGTTTCCTGCTGTCTTAGAGACTCTAGAAAGCTAGAGCGTGCTTCTTGCTCTAAAGCAGACTTTGATAAATGGATGAGAACTCTGCTGTGTGTTTCACTTCAGAAATGGAGTTAAATCCCAGGCTCTGAGTCTTCCTACAAGCAAGACTTTGTTTCAGGTAAGGGCAGCTACTTTACAGCTCAAACGAACTACATAGTTCACGATGCTCACACGTTTCTCATCTTAACTGAGAAGCTTTGGATGTTAGAGGACCTTTGCTTTGTATCAATTTCAAGCTGCGTTGAACTAAATATGGTCCGTATGTAAGGAAACACGGTTCTTTTCTTCTGAGCACACTCACGTTTCCTGCTGTATTAGAGACTCTAGAAAGCTAGAGCGTGCTTCTTGCTCTAAAGCAGAGTTTGATAAATGGATGAGAACTCTGCTGTGTGTTTCACTTCAGAAATGGAGTTAAATCCCAGGCTTTGAGTCTTCCTACAAGCAAGACGTCCTTTCAGGTAAGGGCAGTTACTTTACAGCTCAAACGAACTACATAGTTCACGATGCTCACACGTTTCTCATCTTAACTGAGAAGCATTGGATGTTAGAGGGCCTTTGCTTTGTATCAATTTCAAGCTGCGTTGAACTAAATATGGTCCGTATGTAAGGAAACACGGTTCTTTTCTTCTGAGCACACTCACGTTTCCTGCTCTATTAGAGACTCTAGAAAGAAAGAGCGTGCTTCTTGCTCTACAGCAGAGTGTGAACCATGGATGAGAATTGTGTTGTTTGTTTCCCTTCAGAAATGGCGTTAAATCCCAGGCTCTGTGTCTTCTACATGCAAGACTTCGTTTCAGGTAAGGGCAGTCAGTTTTCAGCTGAAAAGAACCACATAGTTCAGGAAGCTCAAACGTTACTCATCTTAACTGACAAGCATCGGATGTTAGATGACCAGTGCTTTGTATCAGTCTCAGAAGCAGAGTTGGACTAGGTATGGTCAGTTTGTGTAAGAAACACCGTTCTTTTGTTCTCAGCACACTCATGTTTCCTGCTGTATTAGAGACTCTAAAAAGCAAGAGCGTGCTTCTTGCTCTAAAGCAGATTGTGACCCATGGATGAGAATTGTGTTGTGTGTCTCCCTTCAAAAATGGAGTTAAATCCCAGGCGCTGTGTCTTCTTACATGCAAGACTTCTGTTCAGTTAAGGGCAGACACTTTTCAGCTCAAACAAACTACATCGTTCACGAAGCTCATACATTTCTCATCTTAACTGACATGCACTGGATGTTAGAGGACCAGTGCTTTGTATCAGTTTCAGAAGCAGAGTTGGAATAGATATGGTCCGAATGTGCAAGAAACACCATTCTTTGGTTCCCAGCACTGTCACGTTTCCTGCTGTATTAGAGACTCTAGAAAGCTAGAGCGTGCTTCCTGCTCTAAAGCAGTGTTTGATAAATGGATGAGAACTCTGCTGTGTGTTTCACTTCAGAAATGGAGTTAAATCCCAGGCTTTGAGTCTTCCTACAAGCAAGACTTCGTTTCAGGTAAGGGCAGTTACTTTACAGCTCAAACGAACTACATAGTTCACGATGCTCACACGTTTCTCATCTTAACTGAGAAGCATTGGATGTTAGAGGGCCTTTGCTTTGTATCAATTTCAAGCAGAGTTGAACTAGATATGGTCAGTATGTAAGGAAACACGGTTCTTTTCTTCTGAGCACACTCACGTTTCCTGCTGTATCAGAGACTCTAGAAAGCAAGAGCGTGCTTTTTGCTCTATAGCAGGCTGTGATCAATGGATGAGAACTGTGTTGTGTTTCCCTTCACAAATGTAGTTAAATCCCAGGCTCTTTGTCTTCCTACAAGCAAGACTTCGTTTCAGGTAAGGGCAGTCACTTTTCAGCTCAAACAAACTGCATCGTTCAGGAAGCTCACACGTTTCTCATCTTAACTGACAAGCATTGGATGTTAGAGGACCAGTGCTTAGTATCAGTTTCAGAAGCAGAGTTGGAATAGATATGGTCCGAATGTGTAAGAAACACCGTTCTTTTGTTCTCAGCACACTCACGTTTCCTGCTGTAATAGAGACTTTAGAAAGCAAGAGCGTGCTTCTTGCTCTATAGCAGGCTGTGATCCATGGATGAGAACTGTGTTGTGTTTCCCTTCAGAAATGTAGTTAAATCCCAGGCTCTTTGTCTTCCTACAAGCAAGACTTCGTTTCAGGTAAGGGCAGTCACTTTTCAGCTCAAACAAACTACATCGTTCAGGAAGCTCACACGTTTCTCATCTTAACTGACAAGCATTGGATGTTAGAGGACCAGTGCTTAGTATCAGTTTCAGAAGCAGAGTTGGAATAGATATGGTCCGAATGTGTAAGAAACACCGTTGTTTGGTTCTCATTTCACTCACGTTTCCTGCTGTATTAGAGACTCTAGAAAGCTAGAGCGTGCTTCTTGCTCTAAAGCAGACGGTAATAAATGGATGAGAAATCTGCTGTGTGTTTCATTCAGAAATGGAGTTAAATACCAGGCTCTGTGTCTTCCTACACGCAAGACTTTGTTTCAGGTAAGGGCAGTCACTTTTCAGCTGAAAAGAACCACATCGTTCAGGAAGCTCACACGTTACTCATCTTAACTGACAAGCATCGGATGTTAGAGGACCAGTGCTTTGTATCAGTTTCAGAAGCAGAGTTGGACTAGATATGGTCCGTATGTGTAAGAAACAGCGTTCTTTTGTTTTCAGCACACTCCCGTTTCCTGCTGTATTAGAGACTCTAGAAAGCAAGAGCTTGCTTCTTGCTCTAAAGTAGATTGTGATCCATGGATGAGAATTGTGTTGTGTGTTTCCCTTCAAAAATGGAGTTAAATCCCAGGCTCTGTGTCTTCTTACATGCAAGACTTCGGTTCAGGTAAGGGCAGACACTTTTCAGCTCAAACAAACTACATCGTTCATGAAGCTCACACGTTTCTCATCTTAACTGACATGCACTGGATGTTAGAGGACCAGTGCTTTGCATCAGTTTCAGATGCAGAGTTGGACTAGATATGATCCCTATGTGTAGGAACACCGTTCATTTGTTCTCAGCACACTCAAGTTTCCTGCTGTCTTAGAGACTCTAGAAAGCTAGAGCGTGCTTCTTGCTCTAAAGCAGAGTTTGAGAAATGGATGAGAACTCTGCTGTGTGTTTCACTTCAGAAATGGAGTTAAATCCCAGGCTCTGAGTCTTCCTACAAGCAAGACTTTGTTTCAGGTAAGGGCAGCTACTTTACAGCTCAAACGAACTACATAGTTCACGATGCTCACACGTTTCTCATCTTAACTGAGAAGCTTTGGATGTTAGAGGGCCTTTGCTTTGTATCAATTTCAAGCTGCGTTGAACTAAATATGGTCCGTATGTAAGGAAACACGGTTCTTTTCTTCTGAGCACACTCACGTTTCCTGCTCTATTAGAGACTCTAGAAAGAAAGAGCGTGCTTCTTGCTCTACAGCAGAGTGTGAACCATGGATGAGAATTGTGTTGTTTGTTTCCCTTCAGAAATGGCGTTAAATCCCAGGCTCTGTGTCTTCTACACGCAAGACTTCGTTTCAGGTAAGGGCAGTCAGTTTTCAGCTGAAAAGAACCACATAGTTCAGGAAGCTCAAACGTTACTCATCTTAACTGACAAGCATCGGATGTTAGATGACCAGTGCTTTGTATCAGTCTCAGAAGCAGAGTTGGACTAGGTATGGTCAGTTTGTGTAAGAAACACCGTTCTTTTGTTCTCAGCACACTCATGTTTCCTGCTGTATTAGAGACTCTAAAAAGCAAGAGCGTGCTTCTTGCTCTAAAGCAGATTGTGACCCATGGATGAGAATTGTGTTGTGTGTCTCCCTTCAAAAATGGAGTTAAATCCCAGGCGCTGTGTCTTCTTACATGCAAGACTTCTGTTCAGTTAAGGGCAGACACTTTTCAGCTCAAACAAACTACATCGTTCACGAAGCTCATACATTTCTCATCTTAACTGACATGCACTGGATGTTAGAGGACCAGTGCTTTGTATCAGTTTCAGAAGCAGAGTTGGAATAGATATGGTCCGAATGTGCAAGAAACACCATTCTTTGGTTCCCAGCACTGTCACGTTTCCTGCTGTATTAGAGACTCTAGAAAGCTAGAGCGTGCTTCCTGCTCTAAAGCAGTGTTTGATAAATGGATGAGAACTCTGCTGTGTGTTTCACTTCAGAAATGGAGTTAAATCCCAGGCTTTGAGTCTTCCTACAAGCAAGACTTCGTTTCAGGTAAGGGCAGTTACTTTACAGCTCAAACGAACTACATAGTTCACGATGCTCACACGTTTCTCATCTTAACTGACAAGCATTGGATGTTAGAGGGCCTTTGCTTTGTATCAGTTTCAAGCAGAGTTGAACTAGATATGGTCCGTATGTAAGGAAACACGGTTCTTTTCTTCTGAGCACACTCACGTTTCCTGCTGTATCAGAGACTCTAGAAAGCAAGAGCGTGCTTCTTGCTCTATAGCAGGCTGTGATCCATGGATGAGAACTGTGTTGTGTTTCCCTTCAGAAATGTAGTTAAATCCCAGGCTCTTTGTCTTCCTACAAGCAAGACTTCGTTTCAGGTAAGGGCAGTCTCTTTTCAGCTCAAACAAACTGCATCGTTCAGGAAGCTCACACGTTTCTCATCTTAACTGACAAGCATTGCATGTTAGAGGACCAGTGCTTAGTATCAGTTTCAGAAGCAGAGTTGGAATAGATATGGTCCGAATGTGTAAGAAACTCCGTACTTTTGTTCTCAGCACACTCACGTTTCCTGCTGTAATAGAGACTTTAGAAAGCAAGAGCGTGCTTCTTGCTCTATAGCAGGCTGTGATCCATGGATGAGAACTGTGTTGTGTTTCCCTTCAGAAATGTAGTTAAATCCCAGGCTCTTTGTCTTCCTACAAGCAAGACTTCGTTTCAGGTAAGGGCAGTCACTTTTCAGCTCAAACAAACTACATCGTTCAGGAAGCTCACACGTTTCTCATCTTAACTGACAAGCATTGGATGTTAGAGGACCAGTGTTAGTATCAGTTTCAGAAGCAGAGTTGGAATAGATATGGTCCGAATGTGTAAGAAACACCGATGTATGGTTCTCATTTCACTCACGTTTCCTGCTGTATTAGAGACTCTAGAAAGCTAGAGCGTGCTTCTTGCTCTAAAGCAGACGGTAATAAATGGATGAGAACTCTGCTGTGTGTTTCATTCAGAAATGGAGTTAAATACCAGGCTCTGTGTCTTCCTACACGCAAGACTTTGTTTCAGGTAAGGGCAGTCACTTTTCAGCTGAAAAGAAGCACATCGATCAGGAAGCTCACACGTTTCTCATCTTACCTGACATGCACTGGATGTTAGAGGACCAGTGCTTTGCATCAGTTTCAGATGCAGAGTTGGACTAGATATGATCCCTATGTGTAGGAACACCGTTCATTTGTTCCCAGCACACTCAAGTTTCCTGCTGTCTTAGAGACTCTAGAAAGCTAGAGCGTGCTTCTTGCTCTAAAGCAGAGTTTGATAAATGGATGAGAACTCTGCTGTGTGTTTCACTTCAGAAATGGAGTTAAACCCCAGGCTCTGAGTCTTCCTACAAGCAAGACTTCGTTTCAGGTAAGGGCAGCTACTTTACAGCTCAAACGAACTACATAGTTCACGATGCTCACACGTTTCTCATCTTAACTGAGAAGCTTTGGATGTTAGAGGACCTTTGCTTTGTATCAATTTCAAGCTGCGTTGAACTAAATATGGTCCGTATGTAAGGAAACACGGTTCTTTTCTTCTGAGCACACTCACGTTTCCTGCTGTATTAGAGACTCTAGAAAGAAAGAGCGTGCTTCTTGCTCTACAGCAGAGTGTGAACCATGGATGAGAATTGTGTTGTTTGTTTCCCTTCAGAAATGGCGTTAAATCCCAGGTTCTGTGTCTTCTACACGCAAGACTTCGTTTCAGGTAAGGGCAGTCAGTTTTCAGCTGAAAAGAACCACATAGTTCAGGAAGCTCAAACGTTACTCATCTTAACTGACAAGCATCGGATGTTAGATGACCAGTGCTTTGTATAAGTCTCAGAAGCAGAGTTGGACTAGGTATGGTCAGTTTGTGTAAGAAACACCGTTCTTTTGTTCTGAGCACACGCATGTTTCCTGCTGTATTAGAGACTCTGGAAAGCAAGAGCATGCTTCTTGCTCTAAAGCAGAGTGTGAACAATGGACGAGAACTCTGCTGTGTGTTTCATTTCGGAAATGGAGTTAAATTCCTGGCTCTGTGTCTTCCAACAAGCAAGACTTCATTTCAGGTAAGGGCAGTCACTTTTCAGCTCAAACGAACTACATCGTTCACCAAGCTCACACGTTCCTCATCTTAACTGACAAGCATTGGATGTTTGAGGCCCAGTGCTTTGTATCAGTTTCAGAAGCAGATTCGGACTAGATATGATCCGTATATGTAGGAAACACCGTTCATTTGTTCTCAGCACACTCACGTTTCCTGCTGTCTTAGAGATTTTAGAAAGCTAGAGCGTGCTTCTTGCTCTAAAGCAGAGTGTGATCAATGGATGAGAACTCTGTTGTGTGTTTCACTTCAGAAATGGAGTTAAATCCCTGCCTCTAAATCTTCATAAAAGCAAGACTTCATTTCAGGTAAGGGCAGTTACTTTACAGATCAAAAGAACTACATAGTTCACGAAACTCACATGTTTCTCATCTTAACTGACAAGCATCGGATGTTAGATGACCAGTGCTTTGTATCAGTTTCAGAAGCAGAGTTGGACTTGATATGGTCCTTATGTGTAAGTAACACTGTTCTTTAGTTCTGAGCACACTCAAGTTTCCGGCTGTCTTAGAGACTCTAGAAAGCTAGAGCGTGCTTCTTGCTCTACAGCAGACTGTGATCCATGGATGAGAACTGTGTTGTGTGTTTCCCTTCAGAAATCGAGTTAAATCCCAGGCTCTGTGTCTTCCTACAAGCAAGACTTTGTTTCAGGTAAGGGCAGTCACTTTACAGCTCAAACGAACTACATAGTTCACGATACTCACACGTTTCTCAACTTAACTGAGAAGCATTGGATGTTAGAGGGCCTTTGCTTGGTATCAATTTCAAGCAGAGTTGAACTAGATATGGTCCGTATGTAAGGAAACACGGTTCTTTTCTTCTGAGCACACTCACGTTTCCTGCTGTATCAGAGACTCTAGAAAGCAAGAGTGTGCTTCTTGCTCTATAGCAGGCTGTGATCCATGGATGAGAACTGTGTTGTGTTTCCCTTCAGAAATGTAGTTAAATCCCAGGCTCTTTGTCTTCCTACAAGCAAGACTTCGTTTCAGGTAAGGGCAGTCACTTTTCAGCTCAAACAAACTACATCGTTCAGGAAGCTCACACGTTTCTCATCTTAACTGACAAGCATTGGATGTTAGAGGACCAGTGCTTAGTATCAGTTTCAGAAGCAGAGTTGGAATAGATATGGTCCGAATGTGTAAGAAACACCGTTGTTTTGTTCTCAGCACACTCACGTTTCCTGCTGTAATAGAGACTTTAGAAAGCAAGAGCGTGCTTCTTGCTCTATAGCAGGCTGTGATCCATGGATGAGAACTGTGTTGTGTTTCCCTTCAGAAATGTAGTTAAATCCCAGGCTCTTTGTCTTCCTACAAGCAAGACTTCGTTTCAGGTAAGGGCAGTCACTTTTCAGCTCAAACGAACTACATCGTTCAGGAAGCTCACACGTTTCTCATCTTAACTGACAAGCATTGGATGTTAGAGGACCAGTGCTTAGTATCAGTTTCAGAAGCAGAGTTAGAATAGATATGGTCCGACTGTGTAAGAAACACCTTTGTTTGGTTCTCATTACACTCACGTTTCCTGCTGTATTAGAGACTCTAGAAAGCTAGAGCATGCTTCTTGCGCTAAAGCAGAGGGTAATAAATGGATGAGAACTCTGCTGTGTGTTTCATTCAGAAATGGAGTTAAATACCAGGCTCTGTGTCTTCCTACAAGGAAGACTTCGTTTCAAGTAAGGGCAGTTACTTTCAGCTCAAACAAACTACATTGTTCACGAAGCTCACACGTTTCTCATCTTCACTGACAAGCATTGGATGTTAAAGGATCTGTGGTTTGTTTCAGTTTCAGAAGCAGATTTGAACTAGATATGGTCCGTATGTGTAGGAAACACCGTTCTTTTGTTCTGAGCACACGCATGTTTCCTGCTGTATTAGAGACTCTGGAAAGCAAGAGCATGCTTCTTGCTCTAAAGCAGAGTGTGAACAATGGATGAGAACTCTGCTGTGTGTTTCACTTCAGAAATGGAGATAAATTTCTGGCTGTGAGTCTTCCAACAAGCAAGACTTCGTTTCAGGTAAGGGCAGTCACTTTTCAGCTCAAACGAACTACATCGTTCACCAAGCTCACACGTTCCTCATCTTAACTGACAAGCATTGGATGTTAGAGGCCCAGTGCTTTGTATCAGTTTCAGAAGCAGATTCGGACTAGATATGATCCGTATATGTAGGAAACACCGTTCATTTGTTCTCAGGACACTCACGTTTCCTGCTGCCTTAGAGATTTTAGAAAGCTAGAGCGTGCTTCTTGCTCTAAAGCAGAGTGTGATCAATGGATGAGAACTCTGTTGTGTGTTTCACTTCAGAAATGGAGTTAAATCCCTGCCTCTAAACCTTCATAAAAGCAAGACTTCGTTTCAGGTAAGGTCAGTTACTTTAAGATCAAAAGAACTACATAGTTCACGAAGCTCACAAGTTTCTCATCTTAACTGAGAAGCATTGGGTGTTAGAGGACCTTTGCTTTGATATCAATTTCAAGCAGAGTTGAACTAGATATGGTCCGCATGTATAGGAAACACATTTCTATTCTTCTGAGCACACTCACGTTTCCTGCTGTATCAGAGATTCTAGAAAGCAAGAGCGTGCTTCTTGCTCTAAAGCAGAGTGTGACCCATGGATGAGAACTGTGTTGTGTGTTTCCCTTCAGAAATGGAGTTAAATCCCAGGCTCTGTGTCTTCCTACACGCAAGACTTCGTTTCAGGTAAGGGCATTCACTTTTCAGCTCAAAAGAACCACATCGTTCAGGAAGCTCACATGTTAGTCATCCTAACTGACAAGCATCGGATGTTAGACGACCAGTGCTTTGTATCAGTTTCAGAAGCAGAGTGGGACTAGACATGGTCCGTATGTGTAAGAAACACCGTTCTTTTGTTCTCAGCACACTCACGTTTCCTGCTGTCTTAGAGACTCTAGAAAGCTAGAGCGTGATTCTTGCTCTAAAGCAGAGTTTGATAAATGGATGAGAACTCTGTTATGTGTTTCACTTCAGAAATGGAGTTAAATCCCAGGCTCTGAGTCTTCCTACAAGCAAGACTTTGTTTCAGGTAAGGGCAGTTACTTTACAGCTCAAAAGAACTACATAATTCACGATGCTCTCATGTTTCTCATCTTAACAGAGAAGCATTGGATGTTAGAGGAACTTTGCTTTGTATCAATTTCAAGCAGAGTTGAATAGATATGGTCCGTATGTATAGGAAACACGGTTATTTCTTCTGAGAACACTCACGTTTCCTGCTGTATTAGAGACTCTAGAAAGAAAGAGCGTGCTTCTTGCTCTAAAGCAGAGTGTGATCCATGGATGAGAACTGTGTTGTGTCTTTCCTTTCAGAAAGGGAGTTAAATCCCAGGCTCTTTGTCTTCCTACAAGCAAGACTTCGTTTCAGGTAAGGGCAGTCACTTTTCAGCTCAAACGAACTACATCGTTCATGAAGCTCACACGTTTCTCATCTTAACTGACAAGCATTGGATGTTAGAGGACCAGTGCTTAGTATCAGTTTCAGAAGCAGAGTTAGAATAGATATGGTCCGACTGTGTAAGAAACACCGTTGTTTGGTTCTCATTACACTCACGTTTCCTGCTGTATTAGAGACTCTAGAAAGCTAGAGCATGCTTCTTGCGCTAAAGCAGAGGGTAATAAATGGATGAGAACTCTACTGTGTGTTTCATTCAGAAATGGAGTTAAATACCAGGCTCTGTGTCTTCCTACAAGGAAGACTTCGTTTCAAGTAAGGGCAGTTACTTTCAGCTCAAACGAACTACATTGTTCACGAAGCTCACACGTTTCTCATCTTCACTGACAAGCATTGGATGTTAAAGGACCTGTGGTTTGTTTCAGTTTCAGAAGCAGATTTGAACTAGATATGGTCCGTATGTGTAGGAAACACCGTTCTTTTGTTCTGAGCACACGCATGTTTCCTGCTGTATTAGAGACTCTGGAAAGCAAGAGCATGCTTCTTGCTCTAAAGCAGAGTGTGAACAATGGATGAGAAATCTGCTGTGTGTTTCATTTCAGAAATGGAGTTAAATTCCTGGCTCTGAGTCTTCCAACAAGCAAGACTTCGTTTCAGGTAAGGGCAGTCACTTTTCAGCTCAAACGAACTACATCGTTCACCAAGCTCACACGTTCCTCATCTTAACTGTCAAGCATTGGATGTTTGAGGCCCAGTGCTTTGTATCAGTTTCAGAAGCAGATTCGGACTAGATATGATCCGTATATGTAGGAAACACCGTTCATTTGTTCTCAGCACACTCACGTTTCCTGCTGTCTTAGAGATTTTAGAAAGCTAGAGCGTGCTTCTTGCTCTAAAGCAGAGTGTGATCAATGGATGAGAACTCTGTTGTGTGTTTCACTTCAGAAATGGAGTTAAATCCCTGCCTCTAAATCTTCATAAAAGCAAGACTTCGTTTCAGGTAAGGGCAGTTACTTTACAGATCAAAAGAACTACATAGTTCACGAAACTCACATGTTTCTCATCTTAACTGACAAGCATCGGATGTTAGAAGACCAGTGCTTTGTATCAGTTTCAGAAGCAGAGTTGGACTTGATATGGTCCTTATGTGTAAGTAACACCGTTCTTAGGTCTGAGCACACTCAAGTTTCCGGCTGTCTTAGAGACTCTAGAAAGCTAGAGCGTGCTTCTTGCTCTACAGCAGACTGTGATCCATGGATGAGAACTGTGTTGTGTGTTTCCCTTCAGAATTCGAGTTAAATCCCAGGCTCTGTGTCTTCCTACAAGCAAGACTTTGTTTCAGGTAAGGGCAGTCACTTTATAGCTCAAACGAACTACATAGTTCACGATACTCACACGTTTCTCAACTTAACTGAGAAGCATTGGATGTTAGAGGGCCTTTGCTTTGTATCAATTTCAAGCAGAGTTGAACTAGATATGGTCCGTATGTAAGGAAACACGGTTCTTTTCTTCTGAGCACACTCACGTTTCCTGCTGTATCAGAGACTCTAGAAAGCAAGAGTGTGCTTCTTGCTCTATAGCAGGCTGTGATCCATGGATGAGAACTGTGTTGTGTTTCCCTTCAGAAATGTAGTTAAATCCCAGGGTCTTTGTCTTCCTACAAGCAAGACTTCGTTTCAGGTAAGGGCAGTCACTTTTCAGCTCAAACGAACTACATCGTTCAGGAAGCTCACACGTTTCTCATCTTAACTGACAAGCATTGGATGTTAGAGGACCAGTGCTTAGTATCAGTTTCAGGAGCAGAGTTAGAATAGATATGGTCCGAATGTGTAAGAAACACAGTTGTTTGGTTCTCATTACACTCACGTTTCCTGCTGTATTAGAGACTCTAGAAAGCTAGAGCGTGCTTCTTGCTCTAAAGCAGAGGGTAATAAATGGATGAGAACTCTGCTGTGTGTTTCATTCAGAAAAGGAGTTAAATACCAGGCTCTGTGTCTTCCTACAAGGAAGACTTCGTTTCAAGTAAGGGCAGTTACTTTCAGCTCAAACGAACTATATCGTTCACGAAGCTCACAGTTTCTCATCTTAAATGTGAAGCATTGGATGTTAGAGAACCTTTGCTTTGAATCAATTTATAGCAGAGTTGAAATAGATATGGTCTGTATGTATAAGAAACACGGTTCTTTTCTTATGAGCACACTCACGTTTTCTGTTGTAGTAGAGACTCTAGAATGCAAGAGCGTGCTTCTAGCTCTAAAGCAGAGTGTGATCCATGGATGAGAACTGTGTTGTGTGTTTCCCTTCAGAAATGGAGTTAATCCCAGGCTCTGTGTCTTCCTACAAGCAAGACTTCGTTTAAGGTAAGGGCAGTCACTTTTCCGCTCGAAGGAACTACATCATTCAGGAAGCTCACACGTTTCTAATCTTAACTGACAAGCATCAGATGTTAGACGACAAGTGCTTTGTATCAGTTTCAGAAGCAGAGTTGGACTAGATATGGTCCGTATGTGTAAGAAACACCATTCTTTGGTTCTCAGCACACTCAACTTTCCTGCTGTATAAGAGACTCTAGAAAGCAAGAGCGTGCTTCTTGCTCTAAAGCAGAGTGTGATCCATGGATGAGAACTGTGTTGTGGGTTTCTGTTCAGAAGTGGAGTTAAATCCCAGGCTCTGTGTCTTCCTACAAGCAAGACTTCGTTTAAGGTAAGGGCAGTCACTTTTCAGCTCAAAAGAACTACATAGTTCACGAAGCTCACACGTTTCTCATCTTAACTGAGAAGCATTGGATGTTAGAGGACCAGTGCTTTGTATCAGTTTCAGAAGTAGAGTTGGACTAGATATGGTCCGTATGTGTAGGAAACACCGTTCATTTGTTCTCAGCACACTCAAGTTTCCTGCTGTCTTAGAGACTCTAGAAAGCGAGAGCTTGCTTCTTGCTCTAAAGCAGAGTGTGATCAATGGATGAGAACTCTGCTGTGTGTTTCACTTCAGAACTGGAGTTACATCCCAGGCTCTGAGTCTTACTACAAGGAAGACATCGTTTAAAGTAAGGGCAGTTACTTTCAGCTCAAACGAACTACATCGTTCTTGAAGCTCACACGTTTCTCATCTTCACTGACAAGCATTGGATGTTAGAGGACGTTTGCTTTGTATCAATTTCAGGCAGAGTTGAACTAGATATGGTCTGTATGTATAGGAAACACATTTCTTTTCTTCTGAGCACACTCACGATTCCTGCTGTATTAGAGACTCTAGAAAGCAAGAGCGTGCTTCTTGCTCTAAAGCAGAGTGTGATCCATGGATGAGAACTGTGTTGTGTGTTTCCCTTCAGAAATGGAGTTAAATCCAAGGCTCTGTGTCTTCCTACACCAAGACTTCATTTCACATAAGGGCAGTCACTTTTCAGCTCAAGCGAACTACATCATTCAGGAAGCTCACACGTTTCTCATCTTAACTGACAAGCATTGGATGTTAGACGACCAGTGCTTTGTATAAGTTTCAGAAGCAGAGTTGGTCTAGATATAATCCGTATGTGTAGGAAACACCGTTCATTTGTTCTCAGCACACTCAAGTTTCTTGCTGTCTTAGAGACTCTAGAAAGCTAGAGCGTGATTCTTGCTCTAATGCATAGTGTGATCAATGAATGAGAAGTCTGTTGTGTGTTTCACATCAGAAATGGATTTAAATCCTGGGTCTGAGTCTTCCTAAAAGCAAGATTTCGTTTCAGGTAAGAACATTTACTTTACAGCTCAAATGAACTATATCGTTCACGATGGTCACACTTTTCTCATCTTAACTGAGAAACATTGCATGATAGAGGACCTTAGCTTTGAATGAATTTCAAGCAGAGTTGAACTATATATGGTCCGTATGTATAGGAAACACGGTTCTTTTCTTCTGAGCACACTCACGTTTCCTGCTGTATTAGAGACTCTAGAAAGCAAGAGCGTGCTTCTTGCTCTAAAGCAGAGTGAGATCCATGGATGAGAACTGTGTTGTGTGTTTCCCTTCAGAAATGTAGTTAAATCCCAGGCTCTGTGTCTTCTTACAACCAACACTTCGTTTCTGGTAAGGGCAGTCAATTTTCAGCTCAAGCGAACTACATCATTCAGGAAGCTAACACGTTTCTCATGTTAACTGACAAGCATCAGATGTTAGACAACCAGGGATTTGTATCAGTTTCAGAAGCAGAGTTGGACTCTATATGGTCTGTATGTGTAAGAAACACCGTTCTTTGGTTCTCAGCACACTCACCATTCCTGCTGTATTAGAGACTCTAGAAAGCAAGAGCGTGCTTCTTGCTCTAAAGCAGAGTGTGCAGTTGATGAGAACTCTGCTGTGTGTTTCACTTCAGAAATGGATTTAAATCCCTAGCTCTGAGTCTAACTACAATCAATATTACGTTTCAGGTAAGGGCATTTACTTTACAGCTCAAACAAACTATATTGTTAACGAAGCTCACACGTTTCTCCTCTTAACTGAGAAGCATTGAATGTTAGAGGACCTTTGCTTCGTATCAATTTCAAGCAGAGTTGAACTAGATATGGTCTGTATGTATAGGAAACACGGTTTTTTTCTTCTGAGCACACTCACGTTTCCTGCTGTATCAGAGACTCTAGAAACAAGAGCGTGCTTCTTGCTCTAAAGCAGAGTGTGATCCATGGATGAGAACTGTGTTCTGTGTTTCCCTTCAGAAATGGAGTTAAATCCCAGGCTCTGTGTCTTCCTACACGCAAGACTTCGTTTCAGGTAAGGGCATTCACTTTTCAGCTCAAAAGAACCACATCGTTCAGGAAGCTCACATGTTAGTCATCTTAACTGACAAGCATCGGATGTTAGACGACCAGTGCTTTGTATCAGTTTCAGAAGCAGAGTTGGACTAGACATGGTCCGTATGTGTAAGAAACACCGTTCTTTTGTTCTCAGCACACTCACGTTTCCTGCTGTCTTAGAGACTCTAGAAAGCTAGAGCGTGATTCTTGCTCTAAAGCAGAGTTTGATAAATGGATGAGAACTCTGTTATGTGTTTCACTTCAGAAATGGAGTTAAATCCCAGGCTCTGAGTCTTCCTACAAGCAAGACTTTGTTTCAGGTAAGGGCAGTTACTTTACAGCTCAAAAGAACTACATAATTCACGATGCTCTCATGTTTCTCATCTTAACAGAGAAGCATTGGATGTTAGAGGAACTTTGCTTTGTATCAATTTCAAGCAGAGTTGAATAGATATGGTCCGTATGTATAGGAAACACGGTTATTTCTTCTGAGAACACTCACGTTTCCTGCTGTATTAGAGACTCTAGAAAGAAAGAGCGTGCTTCTTGCTCTAAAGCAGAGTGTGATCCATGGATGAGAACTGTGTTGTGTCTTTCCTTTCAGAAAGGGAGTTAAATCCCAGGCTCTTTGTCTTCCTACAAGCAAGACTTCGTTTCAGGTAAGGGCAGTCACTTTTCAGCTCAAACGAACTACATCGTTCATGAAGCTCACACGTTTCTCATCTTAACTGACAAGCATTGGATGTTAGAGGACCAGTGCTTAGTATCAGTTTCAGAAGCAGAGTTAGAATAGATATGGTCCGACTGTGTAAGAAACACCGTTGTTTGGTTCTCATTACACTCACGTTTCCTGCTGTATTAGAGACTCTAGAAAGCTAGAGCATGCTTCTTGCGCTAAAGCAGAGGGTAATAAATGGATGAGAACTCTACTGTGTGTTTCATTCAGAAATGGAGTTAAATACCAGGCTCTGTGTCTTCCTACAAGGAAGACTTCGTTTCAAGTAAGGGCAGTTACTTTCAGCTCAAACGAACTACATTGTTCACGAAGCTCACACGTTTCTCATCTTCACTGACAAGCATTGGATGTTAAAGGACCTGTGGTTTGTTTCAGTTTCAGAAGCAGATTTGAACTAGATATGGTCCGTATGTGTAGGAAACACCGTTCTTTTGTTCTGAGCACACGCATGTTTCCTGCTGTATTAGAGACTCTGGAAAGCAAGAGCATGCTTCTTGCTCTAAAGCAGAGTGTGAACAATGGATGAGAAATCTGCTGTGTGTTTCATTTCAGAAATGGAGTTAAATTCCTGGCTCTGAGTCTTCCAACAAGCAAGACTTCGTTTCAGGTAAGGGCAGTCACTTTTCAGCTCAAACGAACTACATCGTTCACCAAGCTCACACGTTCCTCATCTTAACTGTCAAGCATTGGATGTTTGAGGCCCAGTGCTTTGTATCAGTTTCAGAAGCAGATTCGGACTAGATATGATCCGTATATGTAGGAAACACCGTTCATTTGTTCTCAGCACACTCACGTTTCCTGCTGTCTTAGAGATTTTAGAAAGCTAGAGCGTGCTTCTTGCTCTAAAGCAGAGTGTGATCAATGGATGAGAACTCTGTTGTGTGTTTCACTTCAGAAATGGAGTTAAATCCCTGCCTCTAAATCTTCATAAAAGCAAGACTTCGTTTCAGGTAAGGGCAGTTACTTTACAGATCAAAAGAACTACATAGTACACGAAACTCACATGTTTCTCATCTTAACTGACAAGCATCGGATGTTAGATGACCAGTGCTTTGTATCAGTTTCAGAAGCAGAGTTGGACTTGATATGGTCCTTATGTGTAAGTAACACCGTTCTTAGGTCTGAGCACACTCAAGTTTCCGGCTGTCTTAGAGACTCTAGAAAGCTAGAGCGTGCTTCTTGCTCTACAGCAGACTGTGATCCATGGATGAGAACTGTGTTGTGTGTTTCCCTTCAGAATTCGAGTTAAATCCCAGGCTCTGTGTCTTCCTACAAGCAAGACTTTGTTTCAGGTAAGGGCAGTCACTTTATAGCTCAAACGAACTACATAGTTCACGATACTCACACGTTTCTCAACTTAACTGAGAAGCATTGGATGTTAGAGGGCCTTTGCTTTGTATCAATTTCAAGCAGAGTTGAACTAGATATGGTCCGTATGTAAGGAAACACGGTTCTTTTCTTCTGAGCACACTCACGTTTCCTGCTGTATCAGAGACTCTAGAAAGAAAGAGCGTGCTTCTTGCTCTATAGCAGGCTGTGATCCATGGATGAGAACTGTGTTGTGTTTCCCTTCAGAAATGTAGTTAAATCCCAGGGTCTTTGTCTTCCTACAAGCAAGACTTCGTTTCAGGTAAGGGCAGTCACTTTTCAGCTCAAACGAACTACATCGTTCAGGAAGCTCACACGTTTCTCATCTTAACTGACAAGCATTGGATGTTAGAGGACCAGTGCTTAGTATCAGTTTCAGGAGCAGAGTTAGAATAGATATGGTCCGAATGTGTAAGAAACACAGTTGTTTGGTTCTCATTACACTCACGTTTCCTGCTGTATTAGAGACTCTAGAAAGCTAGAGCGTGCTTCTTGCTCTAAAGCAGAGGGTAATAAATGGATGAGAACTCTGCTGTGTGTTTCATTCAGAAAAGGAGTTAAATACCAGGCTCTGTGTCTTCCTACAAGGAAGACTTCGTTTCAAGTAAGGGCAGTTACTTTCAGCTCAAACGAACTATATCGTTCACGAAGCTCACAGTTTCTCATCTTAAATGTGAAGCATTGGATGTTAGAGAACCTTTGCTTTGAATCAATTTATAGCAGAGTTGAAATAGATATGGTCTGTATGTATAAGAAACACGGTTCTTTTCTTATGAGCACACTCACGTTTTCTGTTGTAGTAGAGACTCTAGAATGCAAGAGCGTGCTTCTAGCTCTAAAGCAGAGTGTGATCCATGGATGAGAACTGTGTTGTGTGTTTCCCTTCAGAAATGGAGTTAATCCCAGGCTCTGTGTCTTCCTACAAGCAAGACTTCGTTTAAGGTAAGGGCAGTCACTTTTCCGCTCGAAGGAACTACATCATTCAGGAAGCTCACACGTTTCCCATCTTAACTGACAAGCATCAGATGTTAGACGACAAGTGCTTTGTATCAGTTTCAGAAGCAGAGTTGGACTAGATATGGTCCGTATGTGTAAGAAACACCATTCTTTGGTTCTCAGCACACTCAACTTTCCTGCTGTATAAGAGACTCTAGAAAGCAAGAGCGTGCTTCTTGCTCTAAAGCAGAGTGTGATCCATGGATGAGAACTGTGTTGTGGGTTTCTGTTCAGAAGTGGAGTTAAATCCCAGGCTCTGTGTCTTCCTACAAGCAAGACTTCGTTTAAGGTAAGGGCAGTCACTTTTCAGCTCAAAAGAACTACATAGTTCACGAAGCTCACACGTTTCTCATCTTAACTGAGAAGCATTGGATGTTAGAGGACCAGTGCTTTGTATCAGTTTCAGAAGTAGAGTTGGACTAGATATGGTCCGTATGTGTAGGAAACACCGTTCATTTGTTCTCAGCACACTCAAGTTTCCTGCTGTCTTAGAGACTCTAGAAAGCGAGAGCTTGCTTCTTGCTCTAAAGCAGAGTGTGATCAATGGATGAGAACTCTGCTGTGTGTTTCACTTCAGAACTGGAGTTACATCCCAGGCTCTGAGTCTTACTACAAGGAAGACATCGTTTAAAGTAAGGGCAGTTACTTTCAGCTCAAACGAACTACATCGTTCTTGAAGCTCACACGTTTCTCATCTTCACTGACAAGCATTGGATGTTAGAGGACGTTTGCTTTGTATCAATTTCAGGCAGAGTTGAACTAGATATGGTCCGTATGTATAGGAAACACATTTCTTTTCTTCTGAGCACACTCACGATTCCTGCTGTATTAGAGACTCTAGAAAGCAAGAGCGTGCTTCTTGCTCTAAAGCAGAGTGTGATCCATGGATGAGAACTGTGTTGTGTGTTTCCCTTCAGAAATGGAGTTAAATCCAAGGCTCTGTGTCTTCCTACACCAAGACTTCATTTCACATAAGGGCAGTCACTTTTCAGCTCAAGCGAACTACATCATTCAGGAAGCTCACACGTTTCTCATCTTAACTGACAAGCATTGGATGTTAGACGACCAGTGCTTTGTATAAGTTTCAGAAGCAGAGTTGGTCTAGATATAATCCGTATGTGTAGGAAACACCGTTCATTTGTTCTCAGCACACTCAAGTTTCTTGCTGTCTTAGAGACTCTAGAAAGCTAGAGCGTGATTCTTGCTCTAATGCATAGTGTGATCAATGAATGAGAAGTCTGTTGTGTGTTTCACATCAGAAATGGATTTAAATCCTGGGTCTGAGTCTTCCTAAAAGCAAGATTTCGTTTCAGGTAAGAACATTTACTTTACAGCTCAAATGAACTATATCGTTCACGATGGTCACACTTTTCTCATCTTAACTGAGAAACATTGCATGATAGAGGACCTTAGCTTTGAATGAATTTCAAGCAGAGTTGAACTATATATGGTCCGTATGTATAGGAAACACGGTTCTTTTCTTCTGAGCACACTCACGTTTCCTGCTGTATTAGAGACTCTAGAAAGCAAGAGCGTGCTTCTTGCTCTAAAGCAGAGTGAGATCCATGGATGAGAACTGTGTTGTGTGTTTCCCTTCAGAAATGTAGTTAAATCCCAGGCTCTGTGTCTTCTTACAACCAACACTTCGTTTCTGGTAAGGGCAGTCAATTTTCAGCTCAAGCGAACTACATCATTCAGGAAGCTAACACGTTTCTCATGTTAACTGACAAGCATCAGATGTTAGACAACCAGGGATTTGTATCAGTTTCAGAAGCAGAGTTGGACTCTATATGGTCTGTATGTGTAAGAAACACCGTTCTTTGGTTCTCAGCACACTCACCATTCCTGCTGTATTAGAGACTCTAGAAAGCAAGAGCGTGCTTCTTGCTCTAAAGCAGAGTGTGCAGTTGATGAGAACTCTGCTGTGTGTTTCACTTCAGAAATGGATTTAAATCCCTAGCTCTGAGTCTAACTACAATCAATATTACGTTTCAGGTAAGGGCATTTACTTTACAGCTCAAACAAACTATATTGTTAACGAAGCTCACACGTTTCTCCTCTTAACTGAGAAGCATTGAATGTTAGAGGACCTTTGCTTCGTATCAATTTCAAGCAGAGTTGAACTAGATATGGTCTGTATGTATAGGAAACACGGTTTTTTTCTTCTGAGCACACTCACGTTTCCTGCTGTATTAGAGACTCTAGAAACAAGAGCGTGCTTCTTGCTCTAAAGCAGAGTGTGATCCATGGATGAGAACTGTGTTCTGTGTTTCCCTTCAGAAATGGAGTTAAATCCCAGGTTCTGTGTCTTCCTACAAGCAAGACTTCGTTTCAGGTAAGGGCAGTCACTTTTCAGCTCAAGCGAACTACATCATTCAGGAAGCTCACACGTTTCTCATCTTAACTGACAAGCATTGGATGTTAGAGGACCAGTGCTTTTTATCAGTTTCAGAAGCAGATTCGGACTAGAGATGATCCGTATGTGTATGAAACACCGTTCATTTGTTCTCAGGACACTCACGTTTCCTGCTGTCTTAGAGATTTTAGAAAGCTAGAGCGTGCTTCTTGCTCTAAAGCAGAGTGTGATCAATGGATGAGAACTCTGTTGTGTGTTTCACTTCAGAAATGGAGTTAAATCCCTGCCTCTAAACCTTCATAAAAGCAAGACTTCGTTTCAGGTAAGGGCAGTTACTTTACATATCAAAAGAACTACATAGTTCACGAAGCTCACACGTTTCTCATCTTCACTGACAAGCATTGGATGTTAGAGGACGTTTGCTTTGTATCAATTTCAAGCAGAGTTGAACTAGATATAGTCCGTATGTATAGGAAACACGGTTCTTTTCTTCTGAGCACACTCACGTTTCCTGCTGTATTAGAGACTCTAGAAAGCAAGAGCGTGCTTCTTGCTCTAAAGCAGAGTGTGATCCATGGATGAGAACTGTGTTGTGTGTTTCCCTTCAGAAATGGAGTTAAATCCAAGGCTCTGTGTCTTCCTACACCAAGACTTCATTTCACGTAAGGGCAGTCACATTTCAGCTCAAGCGAACTACATCATTCAGGAAGCTCACACGTTTCTCATCTTAACTGACAAGCATTGGCTGTTAGACGACCAGTGCTTTGTATCAGTTTCAGAAGCAGAGTTGGACTAGATATGGTCCGTCTGTGTAAGAAACACCGTTCTTTGGTTCTCAGCACACTCACGTTTCCTGCTGTATTAGAGACTCTAGAAAGCAAGAGCGTGCTTCTTGCTCTAAAGCAGAGTGTGATCAATGGAAGAGAACTCTGTTGTGTGTTTCACATCAGAAATGGATTTAAATCCCTGTGTCTGAGTCTTCCTACAAGCAAGACTTCGTTTCAGGTAAGGGCATTTAATTTACAGCTCAAACGAACTATATCGTTCACGAAGCTCACAGTTTCTCATCTTAAATGTGAAGCATTGGATGTTAGAGAACCTTTGCTTTGAATCAATTTTTAGCAGAGTTGAAATAGATATGGTCTGTATGTATAAGAAACACGGTTCTTTTCTGATGAGCACACTCACGTTTTCTGTTGTAGTAGAGACTCTAGAATGCAAGAGCGTGCTTCTAGCTCTAAAGCAGAGTGTGATCCATGGATGAGAACTGTGTTGTGTGTTTCCCTTCAGAAATGGAGTTAATCCCAGGCTCTGTGTCTTCCTACAAGCAAGACTTCGTTTAAGGTAAGGGCAGTCACTTTTCCGCTCAAAGGAACTACATCATTCAGGAAGCTCACACGTTTCCCATCTTAACTGACAAGCATCGGATGTTAGACGACCAGTGCTTTGTATCAATTTCAGAAGCAGAGTTGTACTAGATATGGTCCGTATGTGTAAGAAACACCATTCTTTGGTTCTCAGCACACTCAATTTTCCTGCTGTATTAGAGACTCTAGAACGCAAGAGCGTGTTTCTTGCTCTAAAGCAGAGTGTGATCCATGGATGAGAAATGTGTTGTGTGTTTCTGTTCAGAAGTGGAGTTAAATCCCAGGCTCTGTGTCTTCCTACAAGCAAGACTTCGTTTAAGGTAAGGGCAGTCACTTTTCAGCTGAAAAGAACTACATAGTTCACAAAGCTCACACGTTTCTCATCTTAACTGAGAAGCATTGGATGTTAGAGGACCAGTGCTTTGTATCAGTTTCAGAAGTAGAGTTGGACTAGATATGATCCATATGTGTAGGAAACAATGTTCATTTGTTCTCAGCACACTCAAGTTTCCTGCTGTCTTAGAGACTCTAGAAAGCGAGAGCTTGCTTCTTGCTCTAAAGCAGAGTGTGATCAATGGATGAGAACTCTGCTGTGTGTTTCACTTCAGAACTGGAGTTACATCCCAGGCTCTGAGTCTTACTACAAGAAAGACATCGTTTAAAGTAAGGGCAGTTACTTTCAGCTCAAACGAACTACATCGTTCTTGAAGCTCACACGTTTCTCATCTTCACTGACAAGCATTGGATGTTAGAGGACGTTTGCTTTGTATCAATTTCAGGCAGAGTTGAACTAGATATGGTCCGTATGTAAGGAAACACATTTCTTTTCTTCTGAGCACACTCACGTTTCCTGCTGTATTAGAGACTCTAGAAAGCAAGAGCGTGCTTCTTGCTCTAAAGCAGAGTGTGATCCATGGATGAGAACTGTGTTGTGTGTTTCCCTTCAGAAATGGAGTTAAATCCAAGGCTCTGTGTCTTCCTACACCAAGACTTCATTTCATGTAAGGGCAGTCACTTTTCAGCTCAAGCGAACTACATCATTCAGGAAGCTCACACGTTTCTCATCTTAACTGACAAGCATTGGATGTTAGACGACCAGTGCTTTGTATCACTTTCAGAAGCAGAGTTGTACTAGATATGGTCCGTCTGTGTAAGAAACACCATTCTTTGGTTCTCAGCACACTCACGTTTCCTGCTGTATTAGAGACTCTAGAAAGCAAGAGCGTGCTTCTTGCTCTAAAGCAGAGTGTGATCAATGGAAGAGAACTCTGTTGTGTGTTTCACTTCAGAAATGGAGTTAAATACCAGGCTCTGAGTCTTCCTACAAGCAAGAATTCGTTTCAGGTAAGGGAAGTTACTTTGCAGCTCAAACGAACTACATCATTCAGGAAGCTCACATGTTTCTCATCTTAACTGACAAGCATTGGATGTTAGAGGACCAGTGCTTTGTATCAGTTTCAGAAGCAGAGTTGGTCTAGATATAATCCGTATGTGTAGGAAACACCGTTCATTTGTTCTCAGCACACTCAAGTTTCTTGCTGTCTTAGAGACACTAGAAAGCTAGAGCGTGCTTCTTGCTCTAATGCAGAGTGTGATCAATGAATGAGAACTCTGTTGTGTGTTTCACTTCAGAAATCGAGTTAAATACCTGCCTCTAAACCGTCATAAAGCAAGACTTCGTTTCAGGTAAGGGCAGTTACTTTACAGATCAAAAAACTACATAGTTCACGAAGCTCACACGTTTCTCATCTTCACTGACAAGCATTGGATGTTAGAGGACGTTTGCTTTGTATCAATTTCAAGCAGAGTTGAACTAGATATGGTCCGTATGTATAGGAAACACATTTCTTTTCTTCTGAGCACACTCACGTTTCCTGCTGTATTAGAGACTCTAGAAAGCAAGAGCGTGCTTCTTGCTCTAAAGCAGAGTGTGATCCATGGATGAGAACTGTGTTGTGTGTTTCCCTTCAGAAATGGAGTTAAATCCAAGGCTCTGTTTCTTCCTACAAGCAAGAATTCGTTTCAGGTAAGGGAAGTTACTTTACAGCTCAAACGAACTACATCATTCAGGAAGCTCACATGTTTCTCATCTTAACTGACAAGCATTGGATGTTAGAAGACCAGTGCTTTGTATCAGTTTCAGAAGCAGAGTTGGACTAGATATAATCCCTATGTGTAGGAAACACCGTTCATTTGTTCTCAGCATACTAAAGTTTCTTGCTGTCTTAGAGACACTAGAAAGCTAGAGCGTGCTTCTTGCTCTAATGCAGATTGTGATCAATGAATGATAACTCTGTTGTGTGTTTCACATCAGAAATGGAGTTAAATCCCAGGCTCTGAGTCTTCCTACATGCAAGACTTCGTTTCAGGTAAGGGCATTTACTTTACATCTTAAACGAGCTATATCGTTCACGAAGCTCACAGGTTTCTCATCTTAACTGAGAAGCATTGGATGTTAGAGGACCTTTGCTCTGAAACAATTTCAAGCAGAGTTGAACTAGATATGGTCGGTATGTATAGGAAACACTGTTCTTTTCTTTTGAGCACACTCACGTTTCCTGCTGTATTAGAGACTCTAGAAAGCAAGAGCGTGCCTCTTGCTCTAAAGCAGAGTGTGATCCATGGATGAGAACTGTGTTGTGTGTTTCCCTTAAGAAATGGAGTGAAATCCCAGGCTCTGTTTCTTCTTACAACCAAGACTTCGTTTCAGGT
Source organism: Onychomys leucogaster (assembly GCA_949786385.1). Taxonomy (NCBI): domain Eukaryota; kingdom Metazoa; phylum Chordata; class Mammalia; order Rodentia; family Cricetidae; genus Onychomys; species Onychomys leucogaster. The sequence goes on along the minus strand of CATKUP010000018.1, from coordinate 696,577 downwards.
AAGGGCAGTCACTTTTCAGCTCAAGCAAACTACATCATTCAGGAAGCTAACACGTTTCTCATGTTAACTGACAAGAATCAGATGTTAGACAACCAGTGCTTTGTATCAGTTTCAGAAGCAGAGTTGGACTCTATATGGTCTGTATGTGTAAGAAACACCGTTCTTTGGTTCTCAGCACACTCACCATTCCTGCTATATTAGAGAGTCTAGAAAGCAAGAGCGTGCTTCTTGCTCTAAAGCAGAGTATGATCAACGGATGAGAACTGTGTTGTGTGTTTCCCTTCAGAAGTGGAGTTAAATCCCAGGCTCTGTGTCTTCCTACAAGTAAGACTTTGTTTTAGGTAGGGGCATTTACTTTACAGCTCAAACGATCTATATCGTTCACAAAGCTCACACGTTTCTCTTCTTAACTGGGAAGCATTGGATGTTAGAGGACCGTTGCTTTGAATCATTTTCAAGCAGAGTTGAACTAGATATGGTCCGTATGTATAGGAAACACGGTTCTTTTCTTATGAGCACACTCATGTTTCCTACTGTATTAGAGACTCTAGAAAGCAAGAGCGTGCTTCTTGCTCTAAAGCAGAGTGTGATCCATGGATGAGAACTGTGTTGTGTGTTTCCCTTCAATAATGGAGTTAAATCCCAGGCTCTGTGTCTTCCTACAAGCAAGACTTCGTTTCAGGTAGGGGCAGTCAATTTTCAGCTCAAACGAACTACATTGTTCTTGAATCTCACACGTTTCTCATCTTAACTGACAAGCATCTGATGTTAGAGGACCATTTCTTTGTATCAGAATCAGAAGCAGAGTTGGACTAGATATGATCCGTATGTGTAGGAAACACCGTTCATTTGTTCTCAGCACACTCAAATTTCCTTCCGTCTTAGAGATTTTAGAAAGGTTGAGTGTGCTTCTTGCTCTAGAGCAGAGTGTGATCAATGAATGAGAACTCTGTTGTGTGTTTCACATCAGAAATGGATTTAAATCCCTGGGTCTGAGTCTTGCTACAAGCAAGACTTCGTTTCAGGTAAGGGCATTTACTTTACAGCTCAAAAGAACTATATCGTTCACGAAGCTCACACGATTCTCATCTTAACTGAGAAGCATTGGATGTTAGAGGAACTTTGCTTTGTATCAATTTCAAGCAGAGTTGAACTAGATATGGTCTGTATGTATAGGAAACACGGTACTTTACTTCTGAGCACACTCACGTTTCCTGCTGTATTAGAGATTCTAGAAAGCAAGAGCGTGCTTCTTGCTCTAAAGCAGAGTGTGATCCATGGATGAGAACTGTGTCATTTGTTTCCCTTCAGAAATGGAGTTAAACCAGAGGCTCTGAGTCTTCCTACAAGGAAGACTTCGTTTCAAGTAAGGGCAGTTACTTTCAGCTCAAACGAACTACATCGTTCACAAAGCTAACACGTTTCTTATCTTAACTGACAAGCATTGGATGTTAGAGGACCTTTGCTTTGTATCAATTTCAAGCAGAGTTGAACTAGATATGGACCATATGTATAGGAAACATGGTTCTTTTCTTCTGAGAACACTCACGTTTCCTGTTGTAATAGAGACTCTAGAAATCTAGAGCATGCTTCTTGCTCTAATGTAGAGTGTGATCCATGGATGAGAACTGTGTTGTGTGTTTCCATTCAGAAATGGAGTTAAATCCCATGCTCTGTGTCTTCCTACAAGCAAGACTTCGTTTCAGGCAAGGGCAGTTACTTTACAGCTCAAAAGAACTACATAGTTCACCAAGCTCACACATTTCTCATCTTAACTGACAAGCATTGGATGTTAGAGGACCAGTGCTTTTTATCAGTTTCAGAAGCAGAGTTGGACTAGATATGATCCATATGTGTAGGAAACAATGTTCATTTGTTCTCAGCACACTCAAGTTTCCTGCTGTCTTAGAGATTTTAGAAAGCTAGAGCGTGCTTCTTGCTCTAGAACAGAGTGTGATCAATGAATGAGAGCTCTGTTGTGTGTTTCCCTTCAGAAATGGAGTTAAATCCCAGGCTCTGTGTCTTCCTACAAGCAAGACTTCGTTTCAGGTAAGGGCAGTCACTTTTCAGCTCAAATGAACTACATCGTTCAGGAAGCTCACACGTTTCTCATCTTAACTGACAAGCATGGGATGTTAGATGACCATTGCTTTGTATCACTTTCAGAGGCAGAGTTGGATTAGATATGGTCCGTATGTGTAGGAAACACCATTCTTTGGTTCTCAGCACACTCACCTTTCCTGCTGTATTAGAGACTCTAGAAAGCAAGAGCGTGCTTCTTGCTCTAAAGCAGAGTGTGTGCAGTTAATGAGAACTCTGCTGTGTGTTTCACTTCAGAAAGGGAGTTTAATCCTTGGCTCTGAGTCTAACTACAAGCAAGATTACGTTTCAGGTAAGGGCATTTACTTTACAGCTCAAACGATCTATATCGTTCACAAAGCTCACACGTTTCTCTTCTTAACTCAGAAGCCTTGGATGTTAGAGGACCTTTGCTTTGTATCAATTTCAGGCAGAGTTGAACTAGATATCGTCCGTATATATAGGAAACACTGTTCTTTTCTTCTGAGCACACTCACGTTTCCTGCTGTATTAGAGACTCTAGAAAGCAAGAGCATGCTACTTGCTCTAAAGCAGAGTGTGATCCATGGATGAGAACTCTGTTGTGTGTTTCCCTTCAGAAATGGAGTTAAATCCCAGGCACTGTGTCTTCCTACAAGCAAGACTTCGTTTCAGGTAAGGGCAGTCACTTTTCAGCTAAAAAGAACTACATTGTTCAGGAAGCTCACACGTTCCTCATCTTAACTGACAAGCATTGGATGTTCGAGGACCAGTGCTTTGTATCACTTTCAGAAGCAGAGTTGGACTAGATATGATCCGTATGTGTAGGAAACACCGTTCATTTGTTCTCAGCACACTCATATTTCCTGCTGTCTTTGATATTTTAGAAAGCTAGAACGTGCTTCTTGCTCTAAAGCAGAGTGTGATCCATGGATGAGAACTGTGTTGTGTGTTTCACTTCAGGTATGGAGTTAAATCCCAGGCTCTGTGTCTTCCTACAAGCAAGATTTCGTTTCAGGTAAGGGCAGTCACTTCTCAGCTCAAAGGACTACATCGTTCAGGAAGCTCACACGTTTCTCATCTTAACTGACAAGCATCGGATGTTAGACGACCATTGCTTTGTATCAGTTTCAGAAGCAGAGTTGGACTTGATATGGTCTGTATGTGTAGGAAACACCATTCTTTTGTTCTCAGCATCTCACGTTTCATGCTGTCTTAGAGACTCTAGAAAGCTAGAGCTTGCTTCTTGCTCTAAAGCAGAGTGTGATCAATGGATGAGAACTCTGTTGTGTGTTTCACTTCAGAAATGGAGTTAAATCCCTGCCTCTAAACCTTCATAAAAGCAAGACTTCGTTTCAGGTAAGGTCAGTTACTTTACAGATCTAAAGAACTACATAGTTCACGAAGCTCACAAGTTTCTCATCTTAACTGAGAAGCATTGGGTGTTAGAGGACCTTTGCTTTGATATCAATTTCAAGCAGAGTTGAACTAGATATGGTCCGCATGTATAGGAAACACATTTCTATTCTTCTGAGCACACTCACGTTTCCTACTGTATCAGAGATTCTAGAAAGCAAGAGCGTGCTTTTTGCTCTAAAGCAGAGTGTGACCCATGGATGAGAACTGTGTTGTGTGTTTCCCTTCAGAAATGGAGTTAAATCCCAGGCTCTGTGTCTTCCTACACGCAAGACTTCGTTTCAGGTAAGGGCATTCACTTTTCAGCTCAAAAGAACCACATCGTTCAGGAAGCTCACACGTTAGTCATCTTAACTGACAAGCATCGGATGTTAGACGAGCAGTGCTTTGTATCAGTTTCAGAAGCAGAGTTGGACTAGACATGGTCCGTATGTGTAAGAAACACCGTTCTTTTGTTCTCAGCACACTCAGGTTTCCTGCTGTCTTAGAGACTCTAGAAAGCTAGAGCGTGATTCTTGCTCTAAAGCAGAGTTTGATAAATGGATGAGAACTCTGTTATGTGTTTCACTTCAGAAATGGAGTTAAATCCCAGGCTCTGAGTCTTCCTACAAGCAAGACTTTGTTTCAGGTAAGGGCAGTTACTTTACAGCTCAAACGAACTACATAATTCACGATGCTCACATGTTTCTCATCTTAACAGAGAAGCATTGGATGTTAGAGGAACTTTGCTTTGTATCAATTTCAAGCAGAGTTGAATAGATATGGTCCGTATGTATAGGAAACACGGTTATTTCTTCTGAGCACACTCACGTTTCCTGCTGTATTAGAGACTCTAGAAAGAAAGAGCGTGCTTCTTGCTCTAAAGCAGAGTGTGATCCATGGATGAGAACTGTGTTGTGTCTTTCCTTTCAGAAAGGGAGTTAAATCCCAGGCTCTTTGTCTTCCTACAAGCAAGACTTCGTTTCAGGTAAGGGCAGTCACTTTTCAGCTCAAACGAACTACATCGTTCAGGAAGCTCACACGTTTCTCATCTTAACTGACAAGCATTGGATGTTAGAGGACCAGTGCTTAGTATCAGTTTCAGAAGCAGAGTTAGAATAGATATGGTCCGACTGTGTAAGAAACACCGTTGTTTGGTTCTCATTACACTCACGTTTCCTGCTGTATTAGAGACTCTAGAAAGCTAGAGCATGCTTCTTGCGCTAAAGCAGAGGGTAATAAATGGATGAGAACTCTACTGTGTGTTTCATTCAGAAATGGAGTTAAATACCAGGCTCTGTGTCTTCCTACAAGGAAGACTTCGTTTCAAGTAAGGGCAGTTACTTTCAGCTCAAACGAACTACATTGTTCACGAAGCTCACACGTTTCTCATCTTCACTGACAAGCATTTGATGTTAAAGGACCTGTGGTTTGTTTCAGTTTCAGAAGCAGATTTGAACTAGATATGGTCCGTATGTGTAGGAAACACCGTTCTTTTGTTCTGAGCACACGCATGTTTCCTGCTGTATTAGAGACTCTGGAAAGCAAGAGCATGCTTCTTGCTCTAAAGCAGAGTGTGAACAATGGATGAGAAATCTGCTGTGTGTTTCATTTCAGAAATGGAGTTAAATTCCTGGCTCTGAGTCTTCCAACAAGCAAGACTTCGTTTCAGGTAAGGGCAGTCACTTTTCAGCTCAAACGAACTACATCGTTCACCAAGCTCACACGTTCCTCATCTTAACTGACAAGCATTGGATGTTTGAGGCCCAGTGCTTTGTATCAGTTTCAGAAGCAGATTCGGACTAGATATGATCCGTATATGTAGGAAACACCGTTCATTTGTTCTCAGCACACTCACGTTTCCTGATGTCTTAGAGATTTTAGAAAGCTAGAGCGTGCTTCTTGCTCTAAAGCAGAGTGTGATCAATGGATGAGAACTCTGTTGTGTGTTTCCCTTCAGAAATGGAGTTAAATCCCAGGCTCTGTGTCTTCCTACAAGCAAGACTTCGTTTCAGGTAAGGGCAGTTACTTTACAGATCAAAAGAACTACATAGTTCACGAAACTCACATGTTTCTCATCTTAACTGACAAGCATCGGATGTTAGATGACCAGTGCTTTGTATCAGTTTCAGAAGCAGAGTTGGACTTGATATGGTCCTTATGTGTAAGTAACACCGTTCTTTAGTTCTGAGCACACTCAAGTTTCCGGCTGTCTTAGAGACTCTAGAAAGCTAGAGCGTGCTTCTTGCTCTACAGCAGACTGTGATCCATGGATGAGAACTGTGTTGTGTGTTTCCCTTCAGATTTCGAGTTAAATCCCAGGCTCTGTGTCTTCCTACAAGCAAGACTTTGTTTCAGGTAAGGGCAGTCACTTTACAGCTCAAACGAACTACATCGTTCAGGAAGCTCACACGTTTCTCATCTTAACTGACATGCATTGGATGTTAGAGGACCAGTGCTTAGTATCAGTTTCAGAAGCAGAGTTAGAATAGATATGGTCCGAATGTGTAAGAAACACAGTTGTTTGGTTCTCATTACACTCACGTTTCCTGCTGTATTAGAGACTCTAGAAAGCTAGAGCGTGCTTCTTGCTCTAAAGCAGAGGGTAATAAATGGATGAGAACTCTGCTGTGTGTTTCATTCAGAAAAGGAGTTAAATACCAGGCTCTGTGTCTTCCTACAAGGACGACTTCGTTTCAAGTAAGGGCAGTTACTTTCAGCTCAAACGAACTATATCGTTCACGAAGCTCACAGTTTCTCATCTTAAATGTGAAGCATTGGATGTCAGAGAACCTTTGCTTTGAATCAATTTATAGCAGAGTTGAAATAGATATGGTCTGTATGTATAAGAAACACGGTTCTTTTCTTATGAGCACACTCACGTTTTCTGTTGTAGTAGAGACTCTAGAATGCAAGAGCGTGCTTCTAGCTCTAAAGCAGAGTGTGATCCATGGATGAGAACTGTGTTGTGTGTTTCCCTTCAGAAATGGAGTTAATCCCAGGCTCTGTGTCTTCCTACAAGCAAGACTTCGTTTAAGGTAAGGGCAGTCACTTTTCCGCTCAAAGGAACTACATCATTCAGGAAGCTCACACGTTTCCCATCTTAACTGACAAGCATCAGATGTTAGACGACAAGTGCTTTGTATCAGTTTCAGAAGCAGAGTTGGACTAGATATGGTCCGTATGTGTAAGAAACACCTTTCTTTGGTTCTCAGCACACTCAAGTTTCCTGCTGTATAAGAGACTCTAGAAAGCAAGAGCGTGCTTCTTGCTCTAAAGCAGAGTGTGATCCATGGATGAGAACTGTGTTGTGTGTTTCTGTTCAGAAGTGGACTTAAATCCCAGGCTTTGTGTCTTCCTACAAGCAAGACTTCGTTTAAGGTAAGGGCAGTCACTTTTCAGCTCAAAAGAACTACATAGTTCACGAAGCTCACACGTTTCTCATCTTAACTGAGAAGCATTGGATGTTAGAGGACCAGTGCTTTGTATCAGTTTCAGAAGTAGAGTTGGACTAGATATGGTCCGTATGTGTAGGAAACACCGTTCTTTTGTTCTCAGCACGCTCACGTTTCCTGCTGTCTTAGAGACTCTAGAAAGCGAGAGCTTGCTTCTTGCTCTAAAGCAGAGTGTGATCAATGGATGAGAACTCTGCTGTGTGTTTCACTTCAGAACTGGAGTTACATCCCAGGCTCTGAGTCTTACTACAAGGAAGACATCGTTTAAAGTAAGGGCAGTTACTTTCAGCTCAAACGAACTACATCGTTCTTGAAGCTCACACGTTTCTCATCTTCACTGACAAGCATTGGATGTTAGAGGACCTTTGCTTTGTATCAATTTCAGGCAGAGTTGAACTAGATATGGTCCGTATGTATAGGAAACACTGTTCTTTTCTTCTGAGCACACTCACGTTTCCTGCTGTATTAGAGACTCTAGAAAGCAAGAGCGTGCTGCTTGCTCTAATGGAGAGTGCGATCCATGGATGAGAACTGTGTTGTCTGTTTCCCTAATGAAATGGAGTTAAATCCCAAGCGCTGTGTCTTCCTACAAGCAAGACTTCGTTTCAGGTAAGGGCAGTCACTTTTCAGCTCAAGCAAACTACATCGTTCAGGAAGCTCACACGTTTCTCATCTTAACTGACAAGCATTGGATGTTAGATGACCAGTGCTTTGTATCAGTTTCAGAAGCAGAGTTGGACTAGATATGGTCCTTAAGTGTAAGAAACACCGTTCTTTGGTTCTCAGCACACTCACGTTTCCTGCTGTATTAGAGACTCTAGAAAGCAAGAGCATGCTACTTGCTCTAAAGCAGAGTGTAATCCATGGATGAGAACTCTGTTGTGTGTTTCCCTTCAGAAATGGAGTTAAATCCCAGGCACTGTGTCTTCCTACAAGCAAGACTTCGTTTCAGGTAAGGGCAGTCACTTTTCAGCTAAAAAGAACTACATTGTTCACGAAGCTCACACGTTCCTCATCTTAACTGACAAGCATTGGATGTTCGAGGATCAGTGCTTTGTATCACTTTCAGAAGCAGAGTTGGACTAGATATGATCCGTATGTGTAGGAAACACCGTTCATTTGTTCTCAGCACACTCATGTTTCCTGCTGTCTTTGATATTTTAGAAAGCTAGAACGTGCTTCTTGCTCTAAAGCAGAGTGTGATCCATGGATGAGAACTGTGTTGTGTGTTTCACTTCAGGTATGGAGTTAAATCCCAGGCTCTGTGTCTTCCTACAAGCAAGACTTCGTTTCAGGTAAGGGCAGTCACTTCTCAGCTCAAACGAACTACATCGTTCAGGAAGCTCACACGTTTCTCATCTTAACTGACAAGCATCGGATGTTAGACGACCATTGCTTTGTATCAGTTTCAGAAGCAGAGTTGGACTAGATATGGTCTGTATGTGTAGGAAACACCATTCTTTTGTTCTCAGCATCTCACGTTTCATGCTGTCTTAGAGACTCTAGAAAGCTAGAGCTTGCTTCTTGCTCTAAAGCAGAGTGTGATCAATGGATGAGAACTCTGTTGTGTGTTTCACTTCAGGTATGGAGTTAAATCCCTGGCTCTGAGTCCTCCTACAAGCAAGACTTAATTCCAGGTATGTGCAGTTACTTTACAGCTCAAACGAACTACATAGTTCACGAAGCTCACACGTTTTTCATCTTACCTGAGAAGCATTGGATGTTAGAGGACCTTTGCTTCGTATCATTTTCAAGCAGAGTTGAACTAGATATGGTCCGTATATATATTCAACACGGTTCTTTTCTTCTGAGCACACTCACGTTTCCTGCTGTATTAGAGAATCTAGAAAGCAAGAGCGTGCTTCTTGCTCTAAAGCAGCGTGTGATCAATGGATGAGAACTCTGTTGTGTGTTTCACTTCAGAAATTTATTTTAATCCCTGGCTCTGAGTCTTCCTACAAGCAAGACTTCGTTTCAGGTAAGGGAAGTTACTTTACAGCTCAAACGAATCACATCGTTCACGAAGCTCACACGTTTCTCATCTTAACTGACAAGCATTGTATGTTAGAAGACCAGTGCTTTGTATCAGTTTCAGAAGCAGAGTTGGACTAGATATGATCCGTATGTGTAGGAAACACCGTTCATTTGTTCTCAGCACACTCAAGGTCTTGCTCTCTTAGAGACTCTAGAAAGCTAGAGCATGCTTCTTGCTCTAATGCAGAGTGTGATCAATGAATGAGAACTCTATTGTGTGTTTCACATCAGAAATGGATTTAAATCCCTGGGTCTGAGTCTTCCTACAAGCAAGACTTCGTTTCAGGTAAGAGCATTTACTTTACAGCTCAAACGAACTATATCGTTAACGATGGTCACACTTTTCTCATCTTAACTGAGAAGCATTGGATGATAGAGGACCTTTGCTTTGAGTCAATTTCAAGCAGAGTTGGACTAGATATGATCCATATGTGTAGGAAACAATGTTCATTTGTTCTCAGCACACTCAAGTTTCCTGCTGTCTTAGAGATTTTAGAAAGCTAGAGCGTGCTTCTTGCTCTAGAGCAGAGTGTGATCAATGAATGAGAGCTCTGTTGTGTGTTTCCCTTCAGAAATGGAGTTAAATCCCAGGCTCTGTGTCTTCCTACAAGCAAGACTTCGTTTCAGGTAAGGGCAGTCACTTTTCAGCTCAAACGAACTACATCGTTCAGGAAGCTCACACGTTTCTCATCTTAACTGACAAGCATGGGATGTTAGATGACCATTGCTTTGTATCACTTTCAGAGGCAGAGTTGGATTAGATATGGTCCGTATGTGTAGGAAACACCATTCTTTGGTTCTCAGCACACTCACCTTTCCTGCTGTATTAGAGACTCTAGAAAGCAAGAGCGTACTTCTTGCTCTAAAGCAGAGTGTGTGCAGTTAATGAGAACTCTGCTGTGTGTTTCACTTCAGAAAGGGAGTTTAATCCTTGGCTCTGAGTCTAACTACAAGCAAGATTACGTTTCAGGTAAGGGCATTTACTTTACAGCTCAAACGATCTATATCGTTCACAAAGCTCACACGTTTCTCTACTTAACTGAGAAGCCTTGGATGTTAGAGGACCTTTGCTTTTTATCAATTTCAACCAGAGTTGAACTAAATATGGTCCATATGTATAGGAAACACGGTTCTTTTCTTCTGAGCACACTCACGGTTCCTGCTGTATTAGAGACTCTAGAAAGCAAGAGCGTGCTTCTTGCTCTAAAGCAGAGTGTGATCAATGGAGGAGAACTCTGTTGTGTGTTTCACTTCAGAAATGGAGTTAAATACCAGGCTCTGAGTCTTCCTACAAGAAAGACTTCGTTTCAAGTAAGGGCAGTTACTTTCAGCTCAAACGAACTACATCGTTCACAAAGCTCACACGTTTCTCATCTTCCCTGACAAGCATTGGATGTTAGAGGACCTTTGCTTTGTATCAATTTCAAGCAGAGTTGAACTAGATATGGTCCGTTTGTATAGGAAACACGGTTCTTTTCTTCTGAGCACACTCACGTTTCCTGCTGTATTAGAGACGCTAGAAAGCTAGAGCGTGCTTCTTGCTCTAAAGCAGAGTGTGATCCATGGATGAGAACTGTGTTGTGTGTTTCCGCTCAAAAATGGAGTTAAATCCCAGGCTCTGTATCTTCCTACAAGCAAGACTTCGTTTAAGGTAGGGGCAGTCAATTTTCAGCTCAGACGAACTACATTGTTCTTGAATCTCACACGTTTCTCATCTTAACTGACAAGCATCTGATGTTAGAGGACCATTTCTTTGTATCAGAATCAGAAGCAGAGTTGGACTAGATATGATCCGTATGTGTAGGAAACACCGTTCATTTGTTCTCAGCACACTCAAATTTCCTTCCGTCTTAGAGATTTTAGAAAGGTTGAGTGTGCTTCTTGCTCTAGAGCAGAGTGTGATCAATGAATGAGAACTCTGTTGTGTGTTTCACATCAGAAATGGATTTAAATCCCTGGGTCTGAGTCTTGCTACAAGCAAGACTTCGTTTCAGGTAAGGGCATTTACTTTACAGCTCAAAAGAACTATATCGTTCACGAAGCTCACACGATTCTCATCTTAACTGAGAAGCATTGGATGTTAGAGGAACTTTGCTTTGTATCAATTTCAAGCAGAGTTGAACTAGATATGGTCTGTATGTATAGGAAACACGGTACTTTACTTCTGAGCACACTCACGTTTCCTGCTGTATTAGAGATTCTAGAAAGCAAGAGCGTGCTTCTTGCTCTAAAGCAGAGTGTGATCCATGGATGAGAACTGTGTCATTTGTTTCCCTTCAGAAATGGAGTTAAACCAGAGGCTCTGAGTCTTCCTACAAGGAAGACTTCGTTTCAAGTAAGGGCAGTTACTTTCAGCTCAAACGAACTACATCTTTCACAAAGCTAACACGTTTCTTATCTTAACTGACAAGCATTGGATGTTAGAGGACCTTTGCTTTGTATCAATTTCAAGCAGAGTTGAACTAGATATGGACCGTATGTATAGGAAACATGGTTCTTTTCTTCTGAGCACACTCACGTTTCCTGTTGTAATAGAGACTCTAGAAAGCTAGAGCATGCTTCTTGCTCTAATGTAGAGTGTGATCCATGGATGAGAACTGTGTTGTGTGTTTCCATTCAGAAATGGAGTTAAATCCCATGCTCTGTGTCTTCCTACAAGCAAGACTTCGTTTCAGGCAAGGGCAGTTACTTTACAGCTGAAAAGAACTACATAGTTCACCAAGCTCACACATTTCTCATCTTAACTGACAAGCATTGGATGTTAGAGGACCAGTGCTTTTTATCAGTTTCAGAAGCAGAGTTGGACTAGATATGATCCATATGTGTAAGAAACAATGTTCATTTGTTCTCAGCACACTCAAGTTTCCTGCTGTCTTAGAGATTTTAGAAAGCTAGAGCGTGCTTCTTGCTCTAGAACAGAGTGTGATCAATGAATGAGAGCTCTGTTGTGTGTTTCCCTTCAGAAATGGAGTTAAATCCCAGGCTCTGTGTCTTCCTACAAGCAAGACTTCGTTTCAGGTAAGGGCAGTCACTTTTCAGCTCAAATGAACTACATCGTTCAGGAAGCTCACACGTTTCTCATCTTAACTGACAAGCATGGGATGTTAGATGACCATTGCTTTGTATCACTTTCAGAGGCAGAGTTGGATTAGATATGGTCCGTATGTGTAGGAAACACCATTCTTTGGTTCTCAGCACACTCACCTTTCCTGCTGTATTAGAGACTCTAGAAAGCAAGAGCGTGCTTCTTGCTCTAAAGCAGAGTGTGTGCAGTTAATGAGAACTCTGCTGTGTGTTTCACTTCAGAAAGGGAGTTTAATCCTTGGCTCTGAGTCTAACTACAAGCAAGATTACGTTTCAGGTAAGGGCATTTACTTTACAGCTCAAACGATCTATATCGTTCACAAAGCTCACACGTTTCTCTTCTTAACTCAGAAGCCTTGGATGTTAGAGGACCTTTGTTTTTTATCAATTTCAACCAGAGTTGAACTAGATATGGTCCGTATGTATAGGAAACACGGTTCTTTTCTTCTGAGCACACTCACGTTTCCTGCTGTATTAGAGACTCTAGAAAGCAAGAGCGTGCTTCTTGCTCTAAAGCAGAGTGTGATCAATGGAGGAGAACTGTTGTGTGTTTCACTTCAGAAATGGAGTTAAATACCAGGCTCTGAGTCTTCCTACAAGAAAGACTTCGTTTCAAGTAAGGGCAGTTACTTTCAGCTCAAACGAACTACATCGTTCACAAAGCTCACACGTTTCTCATCTTCACTGACAAGCATTGGATGTTAGAGGACCTTTGCTTTGTATCAATTTCAGGCAGAGTTGAACTAGATATGGTCCGTATGTATAGGAAACACTGTTCTTTTCTTCTGAGCACACTCACGTTTCCTGCTGTATTAGAGACTCTAGAAAGCAAGAGCGTGCTGCTTGCTCTAATGGAGAGTGCGATCCATGGATGAGAACTGTGTTGTCTGTTTCCCTAATGAAATGGAGTTAAATCCCAAGCGCTGTGTCTTCCTACAAGCAAGACTTCGTTTCAGGTAAGGGCAGTCACTTTTCAGCTCAAGCAAACTACATCGTTCAGGAAGCTCACACGTTTCTCATCTTAACTGACAAGCATTGGATGTTAGATGACCAGTGCTTTGTATCAGTTTCAGAAGCAGAGTTGGACTAGATATGGTCCTTAAGTGTAAGAAACACCATTCTTTGGTTCTCAGCACACTCACGTTTCCTGCTGTATTAGAGACTCTAGAAAGCAAGAGCATGCTACTTGCTCTAAAGCAGAGTGTGATCCATGGATGAGAACTCTGTTGTGTGTTTCCCTTCAGAAATGGAGTTAAATCCCAGGCACTGTGTCTTCCTACAAGCAAGACTTCGTTTCAGGTAAGGGCAGTCACTTTTCAGCTAAAAAGAACTACATTGTTCACGAAGCTCACACGTTCCTCATCTTAACTGACAAGCATTGGATGTTCGAGGATCAGTGCTTTGTATCACTTTCAGAAGCAGAGTTGGACTAGATATGATCCGTATGTGTAGGAAACACCGTTCATTTGTTCTCAGCACACTCATGTTTCCTGCTGTCTTTGATATTTTAGAAAGCTAGAACGTGCTTCTTGCTCTAAAGCAGAGTGTGATCCATGGATGAGAACTGTGTTGTGTGTTTCACTTCAGGTATGGAGTTAAATCCCAGGCTCTGTGTCTTCCTACAAGCAAGACTTCGTTTCAGGTAAGGGCAGTCACTTCTCAGCTCAAAGGAACTACATCGTTCAGGAAGCTCACACGTTTCTCATCTTAACTGACAAGCATCGGATGTTAGACGACCATTGCTTTGTATCAGTTTCAGAAGCAGAGTTGGACTAGATATGGTCTGTATGTGTAGGAAACACCATTCTTTTGTTCTCAGCATCTCACGTTTCATGCTGTCTTAGAGACTCTAGAAAGCTAGAGCTTGCTTCTTGCTCTAAAGCAGAGTGTGATCAATGGATGAGAACTCTGTTGTGTGTTTCACTTCAGGTATGGAGTTAAATCCCTGGCTCTGAGTCCTCCTACAAGCAAGACTTAATTCCAGGTAAGTGCAGTTACTTTACAGCTCAAACGAACTACATAGTTCACGAAGCTCACACGTTTTTCATCTTACCTGAGAAGCATTGGATGTTAGAGGACCTTTGCTTCGTATCATTTTCAAGCAGAGTTGAACTAGATATGGTCCGTATATATATTCAACACGGTTCTTTTCTTCTGAGCACACTCACGTTTCCTGCTGTATTAGAGAATCTAGAAAGCAAGAGCGTGCTTCTTGCTCTAAAGCAGAGTGTGATCAATGGATGAGAACTCTGTTGTGTGTTTCACTTCAGAAATTTATTTTAATCCCTGGCTCTGAGTCTTCCTACAAGCAAGACTTCGTTTCAGGTAAGGGAAGTTACTTTACAGCTCAAACGAATCACATCGTTCACGAAGCTCACACGTTTCTCATCTTAACTGACAAGCATTGTATGTTAGAAGACCAGTGCTTTGTATCAGTTTCAGAAGCAGAGTTGGACTAGATATGATCCGTATGTGTAGGAAACACCGTTCATTTGTTCTCAGCACACTCAAGGTTCTTGCTCTCTTAGAGACTCTAGAAAGCTAGAGCATGCTTCTTGCTCTAATGCAGAGTGTGATCAATGAATGAGAACTCTATTGTGTGTTTCACATCAGAAATGGATTTAAATCCCTGGGTCTGAGTCTTCCTACAAGCAAGACTTCGTTTCAGGTAAGAGCATTTACTTTACAGCTCAAACGAACTATATCGTTAACGATGGTCACACTTTTCTCATCTTAACTGAGAAGCATTGGATGATAGAGGACTCTGCTTTGAGTCAATTTCAAGCAGAGTTGGACTAGATATGATCCATATGTGTAGGAAACAATGTTCATTTGTTCTCAGCACACTCAAGTTTCCTGCTGTCTTAGAGATTTTAGAAAGCTAGAGCGTGCTTCTTGCTCTAGAGCAGAGTGTGATCAATGAATGAGAGCTCTGTTGTGTGATTCCCTTCAGAAATGGAGTTAAATCCCAGGCTCTGTGTCTTCCTACAAGCAAGACTTCGTTTCAGGTAAGGGCAGTCACTTTTCAGCTCAAACGAACTACATCGTTCAGGAAGCTCACACGTTTCTCATCTTAACTGACAAGCATGGGATGTTAGATGACCATTGCTTTGTATCACTTTCAGAGGCAGAGTTGGATTAGATATGGTCCGTATGTGTAGGAAACACCATTCTTTGGTTCTCAGCACACTCACCTTTCCTGCTGTATTAGAGACTCTAGAAAGCAAGAGCGTGCTTCTTGCTCTAAAGCAGAGTGTGTGCAGTTAATGAGAACTCTGCTGTGTGTTTCACTTCAGAAAGGGAGTTTAATCCTTGGCTCTGAGTCTAACTACAAGCAAGATTACGTTTCAGGTAAGGGCATTTACTTTACAGCTCAAACGATCTATATCGTTCACAAAGCTCACACGTTTCTCTACTTAACTGAGAAGCCTTGGATGTTAGAGGACCTTTGCTTTTTATCAATTTCAACCAGAGTTGAACTAGATATGGTCCGTATGTATAGGAAACACGGTTCTTTTCTTCTGAGCACACTCACGGTTCCTGCTGTATTAGAGACTCTAGAAAGCAAGAGCGTGCTTCTTGCTCTAAAGCAGAGTGTGATCAATGGAGGAGAACTCTGTTGTGTGTTTCACTTCAGAAATGGAGTTAAATACCAGGCTCTGAGTCTTCCTACAAGAAAGACTTCGTTTCAAGTAAGGGCAGTTACTTTCAGCTCAAACGAACTACATCGTTCACAAAGCTCACACGTTTCTCATCTTCCCTGACAAGCATTGGATGTTAGAGGACCTTTGCTTTGTATCAATTTCAAGCAGAGTTGAACTAGATATGGTCCGTTTGTATAGGAAACACGGTTCTTTTCTTCTGAGCACACTCACGTTTCCTGCTGTATTAGAGACTCTAGAAAGCTAGAGCGTGCTTCTTGCTCTAAAGCAGAGTGTGATCCATGGATGAGAACTGTGTTGTGTGTTTCCGCTCAAAAATGGAGTTAAATCCCAGGCTCTGTATCTTCCTACAAGTAAGACTTTGTTTCAGGTAAGGGCATTTACTTTAGAGCTCAAACGATCTATATCGTTCACAAAGCTCACAAGTTTCTCATCTTAACTGACGAGCATTGGATGTTAGAGGACCTTTGCTTGTATCAATTTCAAGCAGAGTTGAACTAGATATGGACCGTATGTATAGGAAACATGGTTCTTTTCTTCTGAGCACACTCACGTTTCCTGTTGTAATAGAGACTCTAGAAAGCTAGAGCATGCTTCTTGCTCTAAAGCATAGTGTGATCCATGGATGAGAACTGTGTTGTGTGTTTCCGCTCAAAAATGGAGTTAAATCCCAGGCTCTGTGTCTTCCTACAAGTAAGACTTTGTTTCAGGTAAGGGCATTTACTTTAGAGCTCAAACGATCTATATCGTTCACAAAGCTCACAAGTTTCTCATCTTAACTGAGGAGCATTGGATGTTAGAGGCCCTTTGCTTTGTATCAATTTCAGGCAGAGTTGAACTAGATATGGTCCATATGTATAGGAAACACGGTACTTTTCTTCTGAGCACACTCACGTTTCCTGCTCTATTAGAGATTCTAGAAAGCAAGAGCGTGCTTCTTGTTTTAAAGCGGATTGTGATCCATGGATGAGAATTGTGTCTTTTGTTTCCCTTCAGAAATGGAGTTAAACCCAAGGCTCTGAGTCTTCCTACAAGGAAGACTTCGTTTCAAGTAAGGGCAGTTACTTTCAGCTCAAACGAACTACATCGTTCACAAAGCTCACACGTTTCTCATCTTCACTGACAAGCATTGGATGTTAGAGGACCTTTGCTTTGTATCAATTTCAGGCAGAGTTGAACTAGATATGGTCCGTTTGTATAGGAAACACGGTTCTTTTCTTCTGAGCACAATCACGTTTCCTGCTGTATTAGAGACTCTGGAAAGCAAGAGCGTGCTTCTTGCTCTAAAGCAGAGTGTGATCCATGGATGAGAACTGTGTTGTGTGTTTCCCTTCAGAAGTGGAGTTAAATCCCAGGCTCTGTGTCTTCCTACAAGTAAGACTTTGTTTCAGTTAGGGGCATTTACTTTACAGCTCAAACGATCTATATCGTTCACAAAGCTCACACGTTTCTCTTCTTAACTGGGAAGCATTGGATGTTAGAGGACCTTTGCTTTTTATCAATTTCAACCAGAGTTGAACTAGATATGGTCCGTATGTATAGGAAACACCTTTCTTTTCTTATGAGCACACTCATGTTTCCTACTGTATTAGAGACTCTAGAAAGCAAGAGCGTGCTTCTTGCTCTAAAGCAGAGTGTGATCCATGGATGAGAACTGTGTTGTGTGTTTCCCTTCAATAATGGAGTTAAATCCCAGGCTCTGTGTCTTCCTACAAGCAAGACTTCGTTTAAGGTAGGGGCAGTCAATTTTCAGCTCAGACGAACTACATTGTTCTTGAATCTCACACGTTTCTCATCTTAACTGACAAGCATCTGATATTAGAGGACCATTTCTTTGTATCAGAATCAGAAGCAGAGTTGGACTAGATATGATCCGTATGTGTAGGAAACACCGTTCATTTGTTCTCAGCACACTCAAATTTCCTTCCGTCTTAGAGATTTTAGAAAGGTTGAGTGTGCTTCTTGCTCTAGAGCAGAGTGTGATCAATGAATGAGAACTCTGTTGTGTGTTTCACATCAGAAATGGATTTAAATCCCTGGGTCTGAGTCTTGCTACAAGCAAGACTTCGTTTCAGGTAAGGGCATTTACTTTACAGCTCAAAAGAACTATATCGTTCACGAAGCTCACACGATTCTCATCTTAACTGAGAAGCATTGGATGTTAGAGGAACTTTGCTTTGTATCAATTTCAAGCAGAGTTGAACTAGATATGGTCTGTATGTATAGGAAACACGGTACTTTACTACTGAGCACACTCACGTTTCCTGCTATATTAGAGATTCTAGAAAGCAAGAGCGTGCTTCTTGCTCTAAAGCAGAGTGTGATCCATGGATGAGAACTGTGTCATTTGTTTCCCTTCAGAAATGGAGTTAAACCAGAGGCTCTGAGTCTTCCTACAAGGAAGACTTCGTTTCAAGTAAGGGCAGTTACTTTCAGCTCAAACGAACTACATCGTTCACAAAGCTAACACGTTTCTTATCTTAACTGACAAGCATTGGATGTTAGAGGACCTTTGCTTTGTATCAATTTCAAGCAGAGTTGAACTAGATATGGACCGTATGTATAGGAAACATGGTTCTTTTCTTCTGAGCACACTCACGTTTCCTGTTGTAATAGAGACTCTAGAAAGCTAGAGCATGCTTCTTGCTCTAATGTAGAGTGTGATCCATGGATGAGAACTGTGTTGTGTGTTTCCATTCAGAAATGGAGTTAAATCCCATGCTCTGTGTCTTCCTACAAGCAAGACTTCGTTTCAGGCAAGGGCAGTTACTTTACAGCTCAAAAGAACTACATAGTTCACCAAGCTCACACATTTCTCATCTTAACTGACAAGCATTGGATGTTAGAGGACCAGTGCTTTTTATCAGTTTCAGAAGCAGAGTTGGACTAGATATGATCCATATGTGTAGGAAACAATGTTCATTTGTTCTCAGCACACTCAAGTTTCCTGCTGTCTTAGAGATTTTAGAAAGCTAGAGCGTGCTTCTTGCTCTAGAACAGAGTGTGATCAATGAATGAGAGCTCTGTTGTGTGTTTCCCTTCAGAAATGGAGTTAAATCCCAGGCTCTGTGTCTTCCTACAAGCAAGACTTCGTTTCAGGTAAGGGCAGTCACTTTTCAGCTCAAATGAACTACATCGTTCAGGAAGCTCACACGTTTCTCATCTTAACTGACAAGCATGGGATGTTAGATGACCATTGCTTTGTATCACTTTCAGAGGCAGAGTTGGATTAGATATGGTCCGTATGTGTAGGAAACACCATTCTTTGGTTCTCAGCACACTCACCTTTCCTGCTGTATTAGAGACTCTAGAAAGCAAGAGCATGCTTCTTGCTCTAACGCAGAGTGTGTGCAGTTAATGAGAACTCTGCTGTGTGTTTCACTTCAGAAAGGGAGTTTAATCCTTGGCTCTGAGTCTAACTACAAGCAAGATTACGTTTCAGGTAAGGGCATTTACTTTACAGCTCAAACGATCTATATCGTTCACAAAGCTCACACGTTTCTCTTCTTAACTCAGAAGCCTTGGATGTTAGAGGACCTTTGCTTTTTATCAATTTCAACCAGAGTTGAACTAGATATGGTCCGTATGTATAGGAAACACGGTTCTTTTCTTCTGAGCACACTCACGTTTCCTGCTGTATTAGAGACTCTAGAAAGCAAGAGCGTGCTTCTTGCTCTAAAGCAGAGTGTGATCAATGGAGGAGAACTGTTGTGTGTTTCACTTCAGAAATGGAGTTAAATACCAGGCTCTGAGTCTTCCTACAAGAAAGACTTCGTTTCAAGTAAGGGCAGTTACTTTCAGCTCAAACGAACTACATCGTTCACAAAGCTCACACGTTTCTCATCTTCACTGACAAGCATTGGATGTTAGAGGACCTTTGCTTTGTATCAATTTCAGGCAGAGTTGAACTAGATATGGTCCTTATGTATAGGAAACACTGTTCTTTTCTTCTGAGCACACTCACGTTTCCTGCTGTATTAGAGACTCTAGAAAGCAAGAGCGTGCTGCTTGCTCTAATGGAGAGTGCGATCCATGGATGAGAACTGTGTTGTCTGTTTCCCTAATGAAATGGAGTTAAATCCCAAGCGCTGTGTCTTCCTACAAGCAAGACTTCGTTTCAGGTAAGGGCAGTCACTTTTCAGCTCAAGCAAACTACATCGTTCAGGAAGCTCACACGTTTCTCATCTTAACTGACAAGCATTGGATGTTAGATGACCAGTGCTTTGTATCAGTTTCAGAAGCAGAGTTGGACTAGATATGGTCCTTAAGTGTAAGAAACACCGTTCTTTGGTTCTCAGCACACTCACGTTTCCTGCTGTAATAGAGACTCTAGAAAGCAAGAGCATGCTACTTGCTCTAAAGCAGAGTGTGATCCATGGATGAGAACTCTGTTGTGTGTTTCCCTTCAGAAATGGAGTTAAATCCCAGGCACTGTGTCTTCCTACAAGCAAGACTTCGTTTCAGGTAAGGGCAGTCACTTTTCAGCTCAAGCAAACTACATCGTTCAGGAAGCTCACACGTTTCTCATCTTAACTGACAAGCATTGGATGTTCGAGGATCAGTGCTTTGTATCACTTTCAGAAGCAGAGTTGGACTAGATATGATCCGTATGTGTAGGAAACACCGTTCATTTGTTCTCAGCACACTCATGTTTCCTGCTGTCTTTGATATTTTAGAAAGCTAGAACGTGCTTCTTGCTCTAAAGCAGAGTGTGATCCATGGATGAGAACTGTGTTGTGTGTTTCACTTCAGGTATGGAGTTAAATCCCAGGCTCTGTGTCTTCCTACAAGCAAGACTTCGTTTCAGGTAAGGGCAGTCACTTCTCAGCTCAAACGAACTACATCGTTCAGGAAGCTCACACGTTTCTCATCTTAACTGACAAGCATCGGATGTTAGACGACCATTGCTTTGTATCAGTTTCAGAAGCAGAGTTGGACTAGATATGGTCTGTATGTGTAGGAAACACCATTCTTTTGTTCTCAGCATCTCACGTTTCATGCTGTCTTAGAGACTCTAGAAAGCTAGAGCTTGCTTCTTGCTCTAAAGCAGAGTGTGATCAATGGATGAGAACTCTGTTGTGTGTTTCACTTCAGGTATGGAGTTAAATCCCTGGCTCTGAGTCCTCCTACAAGCAAGACTTAATTCCAGGTAAGTGCAGTTACTTTACAGCTCAAACGAACTACATAGTTCACGAAGCTCACACGTTTTTCATCTTACCTGAGAAGCATTGGATGTTAGAGGACCTTTGCTTCGTATCATTTTCAAGCAGAGTTGAACTAGATATGGTCCGTATATATATTCAACACGGTTCTTTTCTTCTGAGCACACTCACGTTTCCTGCTGTATTAGAGAATCTAGAAAGCAAGAGCGTGCTTCTTGCTCTAAAGCAGAGTGTGATCAATGGATGAGAACTCTGTTGTGTGTTTCACTTCAGAAATTTATTTTAATCCCTGGCTCTGAGTCTTCCTACAAGCAAGACTTCGTTTCAGGTAAGGGAAGTTACTTTACAGCTCAAACGAATCACATCGTTCACGAAGCTCACACGTTTCTCATCTTAACTGACAAGCATTGTATGTTAGAAGACCAGTGCTTTGTATCAGTTTCAGAAGCAGAGTTGGACTAGATATGATCCGTATGTGTAGGAAACACCGTTCATTTGTTCTCAGCACACTCAAGGTTCTTGCTCTCTTAGAGACTCTAGAAAGCTAGAGCATGCTTCTTGCTCTAATGCAGAGTGTGATCAATGAATGAGAACTCTATTGTGTGTTTCACATCAGAAATGGATTTAAATCCCTGGGTCTGAGTCTTCCTACAAGCAAGACTTCGTTTCAGGTAAGAGCATTTACTTTACAGCTCAAACGAACTATATCGTTAACGATGGTCACACTTTTCTCATCTTAACTGAGAAGCATTGGATGATAGAGGACTCTGCTTTGAGTCAATTTCAAGCAGAGTTGGACTAGATATGATCCATATGTGTAGGAAACAATGTTCATTTGTTCTCAGCACACTCAAGTTTCCTGCTGTCTTAGAGATTTTAGAAAGCTAGAGCGTGCTTCTTGCTCTAGAGCAGAGTGTGATCAATGAATGAGAGCTCTGTTGTGTGTTTCCCTTCAGAAATGGAGTTAAATCCCAGGCTCTGTGTCTTCCTACAAGCAAGACTTCGTTTCAGGTAAGGGCAGTCACTTTTCAGCTCAAACGAACTACATCGTTCAGGAAGCTCACACGTTTCTCATCTTAACTGACAAGCATGGGATGTTAGATGACCATTGCTTTGTATCACTTTCAGAGGCAGAGTTGGATTAGATATGGTCCGTATGTGTAGGAAACACCATTCTTTGGTTCTCAGCACACTCACCTTTCCTGCTGTATTAGAGACTCTAGAAAGCAAGAGCGTGCTTCTTGCTCTAAAGCAGAGTGTGTGCAGTTAATGAGAACTCTGCTGTGTGTTTCACTTCAGAAAGGGAGTTTAATCCTTGGCTCTGAGTCTAACTACAAGCAAGATTACGTTTCAGGTAAGGGCATTTACTTTACAGCTCAAACGATCTATATCGTTCACAAAGCTCACACGTTTCTCTACTTAACTGAGAAGCCTTGGATGTTAGAGGACCTTTGCTTTTTATCAATTTCAACCAGAGTTGAACTAGATATGGTCCGTATGTATAGGAAACACGGTTCTTTTCTTCTGAGCACACTCACGGTTCCTGCTGTATTAGAGACTCTAGAAAGCAAGAGCGTGCTTCTTGCTCTAAAGCAGAGTGTGATCAATGGAGGAGAACTCTGTTGTGTGTTTCACTTCAGAAATGGAGTTAAATACCAGGCTCTGAGTCTTCCTACAAGAAAGACTTCGTTTCAAGTAAGGGCAGTTACTTTCAGCTCAAACGAACTACATCGTTCACAAAGCTCACACGTTTCTCATCTTCCCTGACAAGCATTGGATGTTAGAGGACCTTTGCTTTGTATCAATTTCAAGCAGAGTTGAACTAGATATGGTCCGTTTGTATAGGAAACACGGTTCTTTTCTTCTGAGCACACTCACGTTTCCTGCTGTATTAGAGACTCTAGAAAGCTAGAGCGTGCTTCTTGCTCTAAAGCAGAGTGTGATCCATGGATGAGAACTGTGTTGTGTGTTTCCGCTCAAAAATGGAGTTAAATCCCAGGCTCTGTATCTTCCTACAAGTAAGACTTTGTTTCAGGTAAGGGCATTTACTTTAGAGCTCAAACGATCTATATCGTTCACAAAGCTCACAAGTTTCTCATCTTAACTGACGAGCATTGGATGTTAGAGGACCTTTGCTTTGTATCAATTTCAAGCAGAGTTGAACTAGATATGGACCGTATGTATAGGAAACATGGTTCTTTTCTTCTGAGCACACTCACGTTTCCTGTTGTAATAGAGACTCTAGAAAGCTAGAGCATGCTTCTTGCTCTAAAGCATAGTGTGATCCATGGATGAGAACTGTGTCTTTTGTTTCCCTTCAGAAATGGAGTTAAACCCAAGGCTCTGAGTCTTCCTACAAGGAAGACTTCGTTTCAAGTAAGGGCAGTTACTTTCAGCTCAAACGAACTACATCGTTCACAAAGCTCACACGTTTCTCATCTTCACTGACAAGCATTGGATGTTAGAGGACCTTTGCTTTGTATCAATTTCAGGCAGAGTTGAACTAGATATGGTCCGTTTGTATAGGAAACACGGTTCTTTTCTTCTGAGCACACTCACGTTTCCTGCTGTATTAGAGACTCTGGAAAGCAAGAGCGTGCTTCTTGCTCTAAAGCAGAGTGTGATCCATGGATGAGAACTGTGTTGTGTGTTTCCCTTCAGACGTGGAGTTAAATCCCAGGCTCTGTGTCTTCCTACAAGTAAGACTTTGTTTCAGTTAGGGGCATTTACTTTACAGCTCAAACGATCTATATCGTTCACAAAGCTCACACGTTTCTCTTCTTAACTGGGAAGCATTGGATGTTAGAGGACCTTTGCTTTTTATCAATTTCAACCAGAGTTGAACTAGATATGGTCCGTATGTATAGGAAACACGGTTCTTTTCTTATGAGCACACTCATGTTTCCTACTGTATTAGAGACTCTAGAAAGCAAGAGCGTGCTTCTTGCTCTAAAGCAGAGTGTGATCCATGGATGAGAACTGTGTTGTGTGTTTCCCTTCAATAATGGAGTTAAATCCCAGGCTCTGTGTCTTCCTACAAGCAAGACTTCGTTTAAGGTAGGGGCAGTCAATTTTCAGCTCAGACGAACTACATTGTTCTTGAATCTCACACGTTTCTCATCTTAACTGACAAGCATCTGATGTTAGAGGACCATTTCTTTGTATCAGAATCAGAAGCAGAGTTGGACTAGATATGATCCGTATGTGTAGGAAACACCGTTCACTTGTTCTCAGCACACTCAAATTTCCTTCCGTCTTAGAGATTTTAGAAAGGTTGAGTGTGCTTCTTGCTCTAGAGCAGAGTGTGATCAATGAATGAGAACTCTGTTGTGTGTTTCACATCAGAAATGGATTTAAATCCCTGGGTCTGAGTCTTGCTACAAGCAAGACTTCGTTTCAGGTAAGGGCATTTACTTTACAGCTCAAAAGAACTATATCGTTCACGAAGCTCACACGATTCTCATCTTAACTGAGAAGCATTGGATGTTAGAGGAACTTTGCTTTGTATCAATTTCAAGCAGAGTTGAACTAGATATGGTCTGTATGTATAGGAAACACGGTACTTTACTTCTGAGCACACTCACGTTTCCTGCTGTATTAGAGATTCTAGAAAGCAAGAGCGTGCTTCTTGCTCTAAAGCAGAGTGTGATCCATGGATGAGAACTGTGTCATTTGTTTCCCTTCAGAAATGGAGTTAAACCAGAGGCTCTGAGTCTTCCTACAAGGAAGACTTCGTTTCAAGTAAGGGCAGTTACTTTCAGCTCAAACGAACTACATCTTTCACAAAGCTAACACGTTTCTTATCTTAACTGACAAGCATTGGATGTTAGAGGACCTTTGCTTTGTATCAATTTCAAGCAGAGTTGAACTAGATATGGACCGTATGTATAGGAAACATGGTTCTTTTCTTCTGAGCACACTCACGTTTCCTGTTGTAATAGAGACTCTAGAAAGCTAGAGCATGCTTCTTGCTCTAATGTAGAGTGTGATCCATGGATGAGAACTGTGTTGTGTGTTTCCATTCAGAAATGGAGTTAAATCCCATGCTCTGTGTCTTCCTACAAGCAAGACTTCGTTTCAGGCAAGGGCAGTTACTTTACAGCTCAAAAGAACTACATAGTTCACCAAGCTCACACATTTCTCATCTTAACTGACAAGCATTGGATGTTAGAGGACCAGTGCTTTTTATCAGTTTCAGAAGCAGAGTTGGACTAGATATGATCCATATGTGTAGGAAACAATGTTCATTTGTTCTCAGCACACTCAAGTTTCCTGCTGTCTTAGAGATTTTAGAAAGCTAGAGCGTGCTTCTTGCTCTAGAACAGAGTGTGATCAATGAATGAGAGCTCTGTTGTGTGTTTCCCTTCAGAAATGGAGTTAAATCCCAGGCTCTGTGTCTTCCTACAAGCAAGACTTCGTTTCAGGTAAGGGCAGTCACTTTTCAGCTCAAATGAACTACATCGTTCAGGAAGCTCACACGTTTCTCATCTTAACTGACAAGCATGGGATGTTAGA
Organism: Onychomys leucogaster; assembly: GCA_949786385.1. NCBI lineage: Eukaryota > Metazoa > Chordata > Mammalia > Rodentia > Cricetidae > Onychomys > Onychomys leucogaster. The sequence goes on along the minus strand of CATKUP010000018.1, from coordinate 671,212 downwards.
TGACCATTGCTTTGTATCACTTTCAGAGGCAGAGTTGGATTAGATATGGTCCGTATGTGTAGGAAACACCATTCTTTGGTTCTCAGCACACTCACCTTTCCTGCTGTATTAGAGACTCTAGAAAGCAAGAGCGTGCTTCTTGCTCTAAAGCAGAGTGTGTGCAGTTAATGAGAACTCTGCTGTGTGTTTCACTTCAGAAAGGGAGTTTAATCCTTGGCTCTGAGTCTAACTACAAGCAAGATTACGTTTCAGGTAAGGGCATTTACTTTACAGCTCAAACGATCTATATCGTTCACAAAGCTCACACGTTTCTCTTCTTAACTCAGAAGCCTTGGATGTTAGAGGACCTTTGCTTTTTATCAATTTCAACCAGAGTTGAACTAGATATGGTCCGTATGTATAGGAAACACGGTTCTTTTCTTCTGAGCACACTCACGTTTCCTGCTGTATTAGAGACTCTAGAAAGCAAGAGCGTGCTTCTTGCTCTAAAGCAGAGTGTGATCAATGGAGGAGAACTGTTGTGTGTTTCACTTCAGAAATGGAGTTAAATACCAGGCTCTGAGTCTTCCTACAAGAAAGACTTCGTTTCAAGTAAGGGCAGTTACTTTCAGCTCAAACGAACTACATCGTTCACAAAGCTCACACGTTTCTCATCTTCACTGACAAGCATTGGATGTTAGAGGACCTTTGCTTTGTATCAATTTCAGGCAGAGTTGAACTAGATATGGTCCGTTTGTATAGGAAACACGGTTCTTTTCTTCTGAGCACACTCACGTTTCCTGCTGTATTAGAGACTCTGGAAAGCAAGAGCGTGCTTCTTGCTCTAAAGCAGAGTGTGATCCATGGATGAGAACTGTGTTGTGTGTTTCCCTTCAGAAGTGGAGTTAAATCCCAGGCTCTGTGTCTTCCTACAAGTAAGACTTTGTTTCAGTTAGGGGCATTTACTTTACAGCTCAAACGATCTATATCGTTCACAAAGCTCACACGTTTCTCTTCTTAACTGGGAAGCATTGGATGTTAGAGGACCTTTGCTTTTTATCAATTTCAACCAGAGTTGAACTAGATATGGTCTGTATGTATAGGAAACACGGTTCTTTTCTTATGAGCACACTCATGTTTCCTACTGTATTAGAGACTCTAGAAAGCAAGGGCGTGCTTCTTGCTCTAAAGCAGAGTGTGATCCATGGATGAGAACTGTGTTGTGTGTTTCCCTTCAATAATGGAGTTAAATCCCAGGCTCTGTGTCTTCCTACAAGCAAGACTTCGTTTAAGGTAGGGGCAGTCAATTTTCAGCTCAGACGAACTACATTGTTCTTGAATCTCACACGTTTCTCATCTTAACTGACAAGCATCTGATGTTAGAGGACCATTTCTTTGTATCAGAATCAGAAGCAGAGTTGGACTAGATATGATCCGTATGTGTAGGAAACACCGTTCATTTGTTCTCAGCACACTCAAATTTCCTTCCATCTTAGAGATTTTAGAAAGGTTGAGTGTGCTTCTTGCTCTAGAGCAGAGTGTGATCAATGAATGAGAACTCTGTTGTGTGTTTCACATCAGAAATGGATTTAAATCCCTGGGTCTGAGTCTTGCTACAAGCAAGACTTCGTTTCAGGTAAGGGCATTTACTTTACAGCTCAAAAGAACTATATCGTTCACGAAGCTCACACGATTCTCATCTTAACTGAGAAGCATTGGATGTTAGAGGAACTTTGCTTTGTATCAATTTCAAGCAGAGTTGAACTAGATATGGTCTGTATGTATAGGAAACACGGTACTTTACTTCTGAGCACACTCACGTTTCCTGCTGTATTAGAGATTCTAGAAAGCAAGAGCGTGCTTCTTGCTCTAAAGCAGAGTGTGATCCATGGATGAGAACTGTGTCATTTGTTTCCCTTCAGAAATGGAGTTAAACCAGAGGCTCTGAGTCTTCCTACAAGGAAGACTTCGTTTCAAGTAAGGGCAGTTACTTTCAGCTCAAACGAACTACATCTTTCACAAAGCTAACACGTTTCTTATCTTAACTGACAAGCATTGGATGTTAGAGGACCTTTGCTTTGTATCAATTTCAAGCAGAGTTGAACTAGATATGGACCGTATGTATAGGAAACATGGTTCTTTTCTTCTGAGCACACTCACGTTTCCTGTTGTAATAGAGACTCTAGAAAGCTAGAGCATGCTTCTTGCTCTAATGTAGAGTGTGATCCATGGATGAGAACTGTGTTGTGTGTTTCCATTCAGAAATGGAGTTAAATCCCATGCTCTGTGTCTTCCTACAAGCAAGACTTCGTTTCAGGCAAGGGCAGTTACTTTACAGCTCAAAAGAACTACATAGTTCACCAAGCTCACACATTTCTCATCTTAACTGACAAGCATTGGATGTTAGAGGACCAGTGCTTTTTATCAGTTTCAGAAGCAGAGTTGGACTAGATATGATCCATATGTGTAGGAAACAATGTTCATTTGTTCTCAGCACACTCAAGTTTCCTGCTGTCTTAGAGATTTTAGAAAGCTAGAGCGTGCTTCTTGCTCTAGAACAGAGTGTGATCAATGAATGAGAGCTCTGTTGTGTGTTTCCCTTCAGAAATGGAGTTAAATCCCAGGCTCTGTGTCTTCCTACAAGCAAGACTTCGTTTCAGGTAAGGGCAGTCACTTTTCAGCTCAAATGAACTACATCGTTCAGGAAGCTCACACGTTTCTCATCTTAACTGACAAGCATGGGATGTTAGGTGACCATTGCTTTGTATCACTTTCAGAGGCAGAGTTGGATTAGATATGGTCCGTATGTGTAGGAAACACCATTCTTTGGTTCTCAGCACACTCACCTTTCCTGCTGTATTAGAGACTCTAGAAAGCAAGAGCGTGCTTCTTGCTCTAAAGCAGAGTGTGTGCAGTTAATGAGAACTCTGCTGTGTGTTTCACTTCAGAAAGGGAGTTTAATCCTTGGCTCTGAGTCTAACTACAAGCAAGATTACGTTTCAGGTAAGGGCATTTACTTTACAGCTCAAACGATCTATATCGTTCACAAAGCTCACACGTTTCTCTTCTTAACTCAGAAGCCTTGGATGTTAGAGGACCTTTGCTTTTTATCAATTTCAACCAGAGTTGAACTAGATATGGTCCGTATGTATAGGAAACACGGTTCTTTTCTTCTGAGCACACTCACGTTTCCTGCTGTATTAGAGACTCTAGAAAGCAAGAGCGTGCTTCTTGCTCTAAAGCAGAGTGTGATCAATGGAGGAGAACTGTTGTGTGTTTCACTTCAGAAATGGAGTTAAATACCAGGCTCTGAGTCTTCCTACAAGAAAGACTTCGTTTCAAGTAAGGGCAGTTACTTTCAGCTCAAACGAACTACATCGTTCACAAAGCTCACACGTTTCTCATCTTCACTGACAAGCATTGGATGTTAGAGGACCTTTGCTTTGTATCAATTTCAGGCAGAGTTGAACTAGATATGGTCCGTATGTATAGGAAACACTGTTCTTTTCTTCTGAGCACACTCACGTTTCCTGCTGTATTAGAGACTCTAGAAAGCAAGAGCGTGCTGCTTGCTCTAATGGAGAGTGCGATCCATGGATGAGAACTGTGTTGTCTGTTTCCCTAATGAAATGGAGTTAAATCCCAAGCGCTGTGTCTTCCTACAAGCAAGACTTCGTTTCAGGTAAGGGCAGTCACTTTTCAGCTCAAGCAAACTACATCGTTCAGGAAGCTCACACGTTTCTCATCTTAACTGACAAGCATTGGATGTTAGATGACCAGTGCTTTGTATCAGTTTCAGAAGCAGAGTTGGACTAGATATGGTCCTTAAGTGTAAGAAACACCGTTCTTTGGTTCTCAGCACACTCACGTTTCCTGCTGTATTAGAGACTCTAGAAAGCAAGAGCATGCTACTTGCTCTAAAGCAGAGTGTGATCCATGGATGAGAACTCTGTTGTGTGTTTCCCTTCAGAAATGGAGTTAAATCCCAGGCACTGTGTCTTCCTACAAGCAAGACTTCGTTTCAGGTAAGGGCAGTCACTTTTCAGCTAAAAAGAACTACATTGTTCACGAAGCTCACACGTTCCTCATCTTAACTGACAAGCATTGGATGTTCGAGGATCAGTGCTTTGTATCACTTTCAGAAGCAGAGTTGGACTAGATATGATCCGTATGTGTAGGAAACACCGTTCATTTGTTCTCAGCACACTCATGTTTCCTGCTGTCTTTGATATTTTAGAAAGCTAGAACGTGCTTCTTGCTCTAAAGCAGAGTGTGATCCATGGATGAGAACTGTGTTGTGTGTTTCACTTCAGGTATGGAGTTAAATCGCAGGCTCTGTGTCTTCCTACAAGCAAGACTTCGTTTCAGGTAAGGGCAGTCACTTCTCAGCTCAAAGGAACTACATCGTTCAGGAAGCTCACACGTTTCTCATCTTAACTGACAAGCATCGGATGTTAGACGACCATTGCTTTGTATCAGTTTCAGAAGCAGAGTTGGACTAGATATGGTCTGTATGTGTAGGAAACACCATTCTTTTGTTCTCAGCATCTCACGTTTCATGCTGTCTTAGAGACTCTAGAAAGCTAGAGCTTGCTTCTTGCTCTAAAGCAGAGTGTGATCAATGGATGAGAACTCTGTTGTGTGTTTCACTTCAGGTATGGAGTTAAATCCCTGGCTCTGAGTCCTCCTACAAGCAAGACTTAATTCCAGGTAAGTGCAGTTACTTTACAGCTCAAACGAACTACATAGTTCACGAAGCTCACACGTTTTTCATCTTACCTGAGAAGCATTGGATGTTAGAGGACCTTTGCTTCGTATCATTTTCAAGCAGAGTTGAACTAGATATGGTCCGTATATATATTCAACACGGTTCTTTTCTTCTGAGCACACTCACGTTTCCTGCTGTATTAGAGAATCTAGAAAGCAAGAGCGTGCTAATTGCTCTAAAGCAGAGTGTGATCAATGGATGAGAACTCTGTTGTGTGTTTCACTTCAGAAATTTATTTTAATCCCTGGCTCTGAGTCTTCCTACAAGCAAGACTTCGTTTCAGGTAAGGGAAGTTACTTTACAGCTCAAACGAATCACATCGTTCACGAAGCTCACACGTTTCTCATCTTAACTGACAAGCATTGTATGTTAGAAGACCAGTGCTTTGTATCAGTTTCAGAAGCAGAGTTGGACTAGATATGATCCGTATGTGTAGGAAACACCGTTCATTTGTTCTCAGCACACTCAAGGTTCTTGCTCTCTTAGAGACTCTAGAAAGCTAGAGCATGCTTCTTGCTCTAATGCAGAGTGTGATCAATGAATGAGAACTCTATTGTGTGTTTCACATCAGAAATGGATTTAAATCCCTGGGTCTGAGTCTTCCTACAAGCAAGACTTCGTTTCAGGTAAGAGCATTTACTTTACAGCTCAAACGAACTATATCGTTAACGATGGTCACACTTTTCTCATCTTAACTGAGAAGCATTGGATGATAGAGGACCTTTGCTTTGAGTCAATTTCAAGCAGAGTTGGACTAGATATGATCCATATGTGTAGGAAACAATGTTCATTTGTTCTCAGCACACTCAAGTTTCCTGCTGTCTTAGAGATTTTAGAAAGCTAGAGCGTGCTTCTTGCTCTAGAGCAGAGTGTGATCAATGAATGAGAGCTCTGTTGTGTGTTTCCCTTCAGAAATGGAGTTAAATCCCAGGCTCTGTGTCTTCCTACAAGCAAGACTTCGTTTCAGGTAAGGGCAGTCACTTTTCAGCTCAAACGAACTACATCGTTCAGGAAGCTCACACGTTTCTCATCTTAACTGACAAGCATGGGATGTTAGATGACCATTGCTTTGTATCACTTTCAGAGGCAGAGTTGGATTAGATATGGTCCGTATGTGTAGGAAACACCATTCTTTGGTTCTCAGCACACTCACCTTTCCTGCTGTATTAGAGACTCTAGAAAGCAAGAGCGTGCTTCTTGCTCTAAAGCAGAGTGTGTGCAGTTAATGAGAACTCTGCTGTGTGTTTCACTTCAGAAAGGGAGTTTAATCCTTGGCTCTGAGTCTAACTACAAGCAAGATTACGTTTCAGGTAAGGGCATTTACTTTACAGCTCAAACGATCTATATCGTTCACAAAGCTCACACGTTTCTCTACTTAACTGAGAAGCCTTGGATGTTAGAGGACCTTTGCTTTTTATCAATTTCAACCAGAGTTGAACTAGATATGGTCCGTATGTATAGGAAACACGGTTCTTTTCTTCTGAGCACACTCACGGTTCCTGCTGTATTAGAGACTCTAGAAAGCAAGAGCGTGCTTCTTGCTCTAAAGCAGAGTGTGATCAATGGAGGAGAACTCTGTTGTGTGTTTCACTTCAGAAATGGAGTTAAATACCAGGCTCTGAGTCTTCCTACAAGAAAGACTTCGTTTCAAGTAAGGGCAGTTACTTTCAGCTCAAACGAACTACATCGTTCACAAAGCTCACACGTTTCTCATCTTCCCTGACAAGCATTGGATGTTAGAGGACCTTTGCTTTGTATCAATTTCAAGCAGAGTTGAACTAGATATGGTCCGTTTGTATAGGAAACACGGTTCTTTTCTTCTGAGCACACTCACGTTTCCTGCTGTATTAGAGACTCTAGAAAGCTAGAGCGTGCTTCTTGCTCTAAAGCAGAGTGTGATCCATGGATGAGAACTGTGTTGTGTGTTTCCGCTCAAAAATGGAGTTAAATCCCAGGCTCTGTATCTTCCTACAAGTAAGACTTTGTTTCAGGTAAGGGCATTTACTTTAGAGCTCAAACGATCTATATCGTTCACAAAGCTCACAAGTTTCTCATCTTAACTGACGAGCATTGGATGTTAGAGGACCTTTGCTTTGTATCAATTTCAAGCAGAGTTGAACTAGATATGGACCGTATGTATAGGAAACATGGTTCTTTTCTTCTGAGCACACTCACGTTTCCTGTTGTAATAGAGACTCTAGAAAGCTAGAGCATGCTTCTTGCTCTAAAGCATAGTGTGATCCATGGATGAGAACTGTGTTGTGTGTTTCCGCTCAAAAATGGAGTTAAATCCCAGGCTCTGTATCTTCCTACAAGTAAGACTTTGTTTCAGGTAAGGGCATTTACTTTAGATCTCAAACGATCTATATCGTTCACAAAGCTCACAAGTTTCTCATCTTAACTGAGGAGCATTGGATGTTAGAGGCCCTTTGCTTTGTATCAATTTCAGGCAGAGTTGAACTAGATATGGTCCATATGTATAGGAAACACGGTACTTTTCTTCTGAGCACACTCACGTTTCCTGCTCTATTAGAGATTCTAGAAAGCAAGAGTGTGCTTCTTGTTTTAAAGCGGATTGTGATCCATGGATGAGAACTGTGTCTTTTGTTTCCCTTCAGAAATGGAGTTAAACCCAAGGCTCTGAGTCTTCCTACAAGGAAGACTTCGTTTCAAGTAAGGGCAGTTACTTTCAGCTCAAACGAACTACATCGTTCACAAAGCTCACACGTTTCTCATCTTCACTGACAAGCATTGGATGTTAGAGGACCTTTGCTTTGTATCAATTTCAGGCAGAGTTGAACTAGATATGGTCCGTTTGTATAGGAAACACGGTTCTTTTCTTCTGAGCACACTCACGTTTCCTGCTGTATTAGAGACTCTGGAAAGCAAGAGCGTGCTTCTTGCTCTAAAGCAGAGTGTGATCCATGGATGAGAACTGTGTTGTGTGTTTCCCTTCAGAAGTGGAGTTAAATCCCAGGCTCTGTGTCTTCCTACAAGTAAGACTTTGTTTCAGTTAGGGGCATTTACTTTACAGCTCAAACGATCTATATCGTTCACAAAGCTCACACGTTTCTCTTCTTAACTGGGAAGCATTGGATGTTAGAGGACCTTTGCTTTTTATCAATTTCAACCAGAGTTGAACTAGATATGGTCCGTATGTATAGGAAACACGGTTCTTTTCTTATGAGCACACTCATGTTTCCTACTGTATTAGAGACTCTAGAAAGCTAGAGCGTGCTTCTTGCTCTAAAGCAGAGTGTGATCCATGGATGAGAACTGTGTTGTGTGTTTCCCTTCAACAATGGAGTTAAATCCCAGGCTCTGTGTCTTCCTACAAGCAAGACTTCGTTTAAGGTAGGGGCAGTCAATTTTCAGCTCAGACGAACTACATTGTTCTTGAATCTCACACGTTTCTCATCTTAACTGACAAGCATCTGATGTTAGAGGACCATTTCTTTGTATCAGAATCAGAAGCAGAGTTGGACTAGATATGATCCGTATGTGTAGGAAACACCGTTCATTTGTTCTCAGCACACTCAAATTTCCTTCCGTCTTAGAGATTTTAGAAAGGTTGAGTGTGCTTCTTGCTCTAGAGCAGAGTGTGATCAATGAATGAGAACTCTGTTGTGTGTTTCACATCAGAAATGGATTTAAATCCCTGGGTCTGAGTCTTGCTACAAGCAAGACTTCGTTTCAGGTAAGGGCATTTACTTTACAGCTCAAAAGAACTATATCGTTCACGAAGCTCACACGATTCTCATCTTAACTGAGAAGCATTGGATGTTAGAGGAACTTTGCTTTGTATCAATTTCAAGCAGAGTTGAACTAGATATGGTCTGTATGTATAGGAAACACGGTACTTTACTTCTGAGCACACTCACGTTTCCTGCTATATTAGAGATTCTAGAAAGCAAGAGCGTGCTTCTTGCTCTAAAGCAGAGTGTGATCCATGGATGAGAACTGTGTCATTTGTTTCCCTTCAGAAATGGAGTTAAACCAGAGGCTCTGAGTCTTCCTACAAGGAAGACTTCGTTTCAAGTAAGGGCAGTTACTTTCAGCTCAAACGAACTACATCGTTCACAAAGCTAACACGTTTCTTATCTTAACTGACAAGCATTGGATGTTAGAGGACCTTTGCTTTGTATCAATTTCAAGCAGAGTTGAACTAGATATGGACCGTATGTATAGGAAACATGGTTCTTTTCTTCTGAGCACACTCACGTTTCCTGTTGTAATAGAGACTCTAGAAAGCTAGAGCATGCTTCTTGCTCTAATGTAGAGTGTGATCCATGGATGAGAACTGTGTTGTGTGTTTCCATTCAGAAATGGAGTTAAATCCCATGCTCTGTGTCTTCCTACAAGCAAGACTTCGTTTCAGGCAAGGGCAGTTACTTTACAGCTCAAAAGAACTACATAGTTCACCAAGCTCACACATTTCTCATCTTAACTGACAAGCATTGGATGTTAGAGGACCAGTGCTTTTTATCAGTTTCAGAAGCAGAGTTGGACTAGATATGATCCATATGTGTAGGAAACAATGTTCATTTGTTCTCAGCACACTCAAGTTTCCTGCTGTCTTAGAGATTTTAGAAAGCTAGAGCGTGCTTCTTGCTCTAGAACAGAGTGTGATCAATGAATGAGAGCTCTGTTGTGTGTTTCCCTTCAGAAATGGAGTTAAATCCCAGGCTCTGTGTCTTCCTACAAGCAAGACTTCGTTTCAGGTAAGGGCAGTCACTTTTCAGCTCAAACGAACTACATCGTTCAGGAAGCTCACACGTTTCTCATCTTAACTGACAAGCATGGGATGTTAGATGACCATTGCTTTGTATCACTTTCAGAGTCAGAGTTGGATTAGATATGGTCCGTATGTGTAGGAAACACCATTCTTTGGTTCTCAGTACACTCACCTTTCCTGCTGTATTAGAGACTCTAGAAAGCAAGAGCGTGCTTCTTGCTCTAAAGCAGAGTGTGTGCAGTTAATGAGAACTCTGCTGTGTGTTTCACTTCAGAAAGGGAGTTTAATCCTTGGCTCTGAGTCTAACTACAAGCAAGATTACGTTTCAGGTAAGGGCATTTACTTTACAGCTCAAACGATCTATATCGTTCACAAAGCTCACACGTTTCTCTTCTTAACTCAGAAGCCTTGGATGTTAGAGGACCTTTGCTTTTTATCAATTTCAACCAGAGTTGAACTAGATATGGTCCGTATGTATAGGAAACACGGTTCTTTTCTTCTGAGCACACTCACGTTTCCTGCTGTATTAGAGACTCTAGAAAGCAAGAGCGTGCTTCTTGCTCTAAAGCAGAGTGTGATCAATGGAGGAGAACTGTTGTGTGTTTCACTTCAGAAATGGAGTTAAATACCAGGCTCTGAGTCTTCCTACAAGAAAGACTTCGTTTCAAGTAAGGGCAGTTACTTTCAGCTCAAACGAACTACATCGTTCACAAAGCTCACACGTTTCTCATCTTCACTGACAAGCATTGGATGTTAGAGGACCTTTGCTTTGTATCAATTTCAGGCAGAGTTGAACTAGATATGGTCTGTATGTATAGGAAACACTGTTCTTTTCTTCTGAGCACACTCACGTTTCCTGCTGTATTAGAGACTCTAGAAAGCAAGAGCATGCTGCTTGCTCTAATGGAGAGTGCGATCCATGGATGAGAACTGTGTTGTCTGTTTCCCTTCTGAAATGGAGTTAAATCCCAAGCGCTGTGTCTTCCTACAAGCAAGACTTCGTTTCAGGTAAGGGCAGTCACTTTTCAGGTCAAGCAAACTACATCGTTCAGGAAGCTCACACGTTTCTCATCTTAACTGACAAGCATTGGATGTTAGATGACCAGTGCTTTGTATCAGTTTCAGAAGCAGAGTTGGACTAGATATGGTCCTTAAGTGTAAGAAACACCGTTCTTTGGTTCTCAGCACACTCACGTTTCCTGCTGTATTAGAGACTCTAGAAAGCAAGAGCATGCTACTTGCTCTAAAGCAGAGTGTGATCCATGGATGAGAACTCTGTTGTGTGTTTCCCTTCAGAAATGGAGTTAAATCCCAGGCACTGTGTCTTCCTACAAGCAAGACTTCGTTTCAGGTAAGGGCAGTCACTTTTCAGCTAAAAAGAACTACATTGTTCAGGAAGCTCACACGTTCCTCATCTTAACTGACAAGCATTGGATGTTCGAGGACCAGTGCTTTGTATCACTTTCAGAAGCAGAGTTGGACTAGATATGATCCGTATGTGTAGGAAACACCGTTCATTTGTTCTCAGCACACTCATGTTTCCTGCTGTCTTTGATATTTTAGAAAGCTAGAACGTGCTTCTTGCTCTAAAGCAGAGTGTGATCCATGGATGAGAACTGTGTTGTGTGTTTCACTTCAGGTATGGAGTTAAATCCCAGGCTCTGTGTCTTCCTACAAGCAAGACTTCGTTTCAGGTAAGGGCAGTCACTTCTCAGCTCAAACGAACTACATCGTTCAGGAAGCTCACACGTTTCTCATCTTAACTGACAAGCATCGGATGTTAGACGACCATTGCTTTGTATCAGTTTCAGAAGCAGAGTTGGACTAGATATGGTCTGTATGTGTAGGAAACACCATTCTTTTGTTCTCAGCATCTCACGTTTCATGCTGTCTTAGAGACTCTAGAAAGCTAGAGCTTGCTTCTTGCTCTAAAGCAGAGTGTGATCAATGGATGAGAACTCTGTTGTGTGTTTCACTTCAGGTATGGAGTTAAATCCCTGGCTCTGAGTCCTCCTACAAGCAAGACTTAATTCCAGGTAAGTGCAGTTACTTTACAGCTCAAACGAACTACATAGTTCACGAAGCTCACACGTTTTTCATCTTACCTGAGAAGCATTGGATGTTAGAGGACCTTTGCTTCGTATCATTTTCAAGCAGAGTTGAACTAGATATGGTCCGTATATATATTCAACACGGTTCTTTTCTTCTGAGCACACTCACGTTTCCTGCTGTATTAGAGAATCTAGAAAGCAAGAGCGTGCTTCTTGCTCTAAAGCAGAGTGTGATCAATGGATGAGAACTCTGTTGTGTGTTTCACTTCAGAAATTTATTTTAATCCCTGGCTCTGAGTCTTCCTACAAGCAAGACTTCGTTTCAGGTAAGGGAAGTTACTTTACAGCTCAAACGAATCACATCGTTCACGAAGCTCACACGTTTCTCATCTTAACTGACAAGCATTGTATGTTAGAAGACCAGTGCTTTGTATCAGTTTCAGAAGCAGAGTTGGACTAGATATGATCCGTATGTGTAGGAAACACCGTTCATTTGTTCTCAGCACACTCAAGGTTCTTGCTCTCTTAGAGACTCTAGAAAGCTAGAGCATGCTTCTTGCTCTAATGCAGAGTGTGATCAATGAATGAGAACTCTATTGTGTGTTTCACATCAGAAATGGATTTAAATCCCTGGGTCTGAGTCTTCCTACAAGCAAGACTTCGTTTCAGGTAAGAGCATTTACTTTACAGCTCAAACGAACTATATCGTTAACGATGGTCACACTTTTCTCATCTTAACTGAGAAGCATTGGATGATAGAGGACCTTTGCTTTGAGTCAATTTCAAGCAGAGTTGGACTAGATATGATCCATATGTGTAGGAAACAATGTTCATTTGTTCTCAGCACACTCAAGTTTCCTGCTGTCTTAGAGATTTTAGAAAGCTAGAGCGTGCTTCTTGCTCTAGAGCAGAGTGTGATCAATGAATGAGAGCTCTGTTGTGTGTTTCCCTTCAGAAATGGAGTTAAATCCCAGGCTCTGTGTCTTCCTACAAGCAAGACTTCGTTTCAGGTAAGGGCAGTCACTTTTCAGCTCAAACGAACTACATCGTTCAGGAAGCTCACACGTTTCTCATCTTAACTGACAAGCATGGGATGTTAGATGACCATTGCTTTGTATCACTTTCAGAGGCAGAGTTGGATTAGATATGGTCCGTATGTGTAGGAAACACCATTCTTTGGTTCTCAGCACACTCACCTTTCCTGCTGTATTAGAGACTCTAGAAAGCAAGAGCGTGCTTCTTGCTCTAAAGCAGAGTGTGTGCAGTTAATGAGAACTCTGCTGTGTGTTTCACTTCAGAAAGGGAGTTTAATCCTTGGCTCTGAGTCTAACTACAAGCAAGATTAGGTTTCAGGTAAGGGCATTTACTTTACAGCTCAAACGATCTATATCGTTCACAAAGCTCACACGTTTCTCTTCTTAACTGAGAAGCCTTGGATGTTAGAGGACCTTTGCTTTTTATCAATTTCAACCAGAGTTGAACTAGATATGGTCCGTAAGTATAGGAAACAAGGTTCTTTTCTTCTGAGCACACTCACGGTTCCTGCTGTATTAGAGAATCTAGAAAGCAAGAGCGTGCTTCTTGCTCTAAAGCAGAGTGTGATCAATGGAGGAGAACTCTGTTGTGTGTTTCACTTCAGAAATGGAGTTAAATACCAGGCTCTGAGTCTTCCTACAAGAAAGACTTCGTTTCAAGTAAGGGCAGTTACTTTCAGCTCAAACGAACTACATCGTTCACAAAGCTCACACGTTTCTCATCTTCCCTGACAAGCATTGGATGTTAGAGGACCTTTGCTTTGTATCAATTTCAAGCAGAGTTGAACTAGATATGGTCCGTTTGTATAGGAAACACGGTTCTTTTCTTCTGAGCACACTCACGTTTCCTGCTGTATTAGAGACTCTAGAAAGCTAGAGCGTGCTTCTTGCTCTAAAGCAGAGTGTGATCCATGGATGAGAACTGTGTTGTGTGTTTCCGCTCAAAAATGGAGTTAAATCCCAGGCTCTGTATCTTCCTACAAGTAAGACTTTGTTTCAGGTAAGGGCATTTACTTTAGAGCTCAAACGATCTATATCGTTCACAAAGCTCACAAGTTTCTCATCTTAACTGACGAGCATTGGATGTTAGAGGACCTTTGCTTTGAGTCAATTTCAAGCAGAGTTGAACTAGATATGGTCCGTATGTAAAGGAAACACGGTTCTTTTCTTTTGAGCACACTCAGGTTTCCTGCTGTATTAGAGACTCTAGAAAGCAAGAGCGTGCTTCTTGCTCTAAAGCAGAGTGTGATCCATGGATGAGAACTGTGTTGTCTGTTTCCCTTCACAAATGGAGTTGAATCCCTGGCTCTGAGTCTTCCTAAAAGCAAGACTTTGTTTCAGGTAAGGGCGTTTACTTTACAGCTCAAACGAACTACATCATTCAGGAAGCTCACACGATTCTCATCATAACTGAGGAGCATTGGATGTTAGAGGCCCTTTGCTTTGTATCAATTTCAGGCAGAGTTGAACTAGATATGGTCCGTATGTATAGGAAACACTGTGCTTTTCTTCTGAGCACACTCACTTTCCCTGCTGTATTAGAGACTCTAGAAAGCAAGAGCGTGCTGCTTGCTCTAATGCAGAGTGTGATCCATGGATGAGAACTGTGTCTTTTGTTTCCCTTCAGAAATGGAGTTAAACCCAAGGCTCTGAGTCTTCCTACAAGGAAGACTTCGTTTCAAGTAAGGGCAGTTACTTTCAGCTCAAACGAACTACATCGTTCACAAAGCTCACACGTTACTCATCTTCACTGACAAGCATTGGATGTTAGAGGACCTTTGCTTTGTATCAATTTCAGGCAGAGTTGAACTAGATATGGTCCGTAAGTGTAAGAAACACCGTACTTTGGTTCTCAGCACACTCACGTTTCCTGCTGTATTAGAGACTCTAGAAAGCAAGAGCATGCTACTTGCTCTAAAGCAGAGTGTTATCCATGGATGAGAACTGTGTTGTGTGTTTCCCTTCAGAAATGGAGTTAAATCCCAGGCACTGTGTCTTCCTACAAGCAAGACTTCGTTTCAGGTAAGGGCAGTCACTTTTCAGCTAAAACGAACTACATTGTTCAGGAAGCTCACACGTTCCTCATCTTAACTGACAAGCATTGGATGTTCGAGGACCAGTGCTTTGTATCACTTTCAGAAGCAGAGTTGGACTAGATATGATCCGTATGTGTAGGAAACACCGTTCATTTGTTCTCAGCACACTCATATTTCCTGCTGTCTTTGATATTTTAGAAAGCTAGAACGTGCTTCTTGCTCTAAAGCAGAGTGTGATCCATGGATGAGAACTGTGTTGTGTGTTTCCCTTCAGAAATGGAGTTAAATCCCAGGCTCTGTGTCTTCCTACAAGCAAGACTTCGTTTCAGGTAAGGGCAGTCACTTCTCAGCTCAAACGAACTACATCGTTCAGGAAGCTCACACGTTTCTCATCTTAACTGACAAGCATCGGATGTTAGACGACCATTGCTTTGTATCAGTTTCAGAAGCAGAGTTGGACTAGATATGGTCCGTATGTGTAGGAAACACCATTCTTTTGTTCTCAGCATCTCACGTTTCATGCTGTCTTAGAGACTCTAGAAAGCTAGAGCTTGCTTCTTGCTCTAAAGCAGAGTGTGATCAATGGATGAGAATTCTGTTGTGTGTTTCACTTCAGGTATGGAGTTAAATCCCTGGCTCTGAGTCCTCCTACAAGCAAGACTTAATTCCAGGTAAGTGCAGTTACTTTACAGCTCAAACGAACTACATAGTTCACGAAGCTCACACGTTTTTCATCTTACCTGAGAAGCATTGGATGTTAGAGGACCTTTGCTTCGTATCATTTTCAAGCAGAGTTGAACTAGATATTGTCCGTATATATATTCAACACGGTTCTTTTCTTCTGAGCACACTCACGTTTCCTGCTGTATTAGAGAATCTAGAAAGCAAGAGCGTGCTTCTTGCTCTAAAGCAGAGTGTGATCAATGGATGAGAACTCTGTTGTGTGTTTCACTTCAGAAATTTATTTTAATCCCTGGCTCTGAGTCTTCCTACAAGCAAGACTTCGTTTCAGGTAAGGGAAGTTACTTTACAGCTCAAACGAATCACATCGTTCACGAAGCTCACACGTTTCTCATCTTAACTGACAAGCATTGTATGTTAGAAGACCAGTGCTTTGTATCAGTTTCAGAAGCAGAGTTGGACTAGATATGATCCGTATGTGTAGGAAACACCGTTCATTTGTTCTCAGCACACTCAAGGTTCTTGCTCTCTTAGAGACTCTAGAAAGCTAGAGCATGCTTCTTGCTCTAATGCAGAGTGTGATCAATGAATGAGAACTCTATTGTGTGTTTCACATCAGAAATGGATTTAAATCCCTGGGTCTGAGTCTTCCTACAAGCCAGACTTCGTTTCAGGTAAGAGCATTTACTTTACAGCTCAAACGAACTATATCGTTAACGATGGTCACACTTTTCTCATCTTAACTGAGAAGCATTGGATGATAGAGGACCTTTGCTTTGAGTCAATTTCAAGCAGAGTTGAACTAGATATGGTCCGTATGTAAAGGAAGCACGGTTCATTTCTTTTTAGCACACACACGTTTCCTGCTGTATGAGAGTCTCTAGAAAGCAAGAGTGTGCTTCTTGCTCTAAAGCAGAGTGTGATCCATGGATGAGAACTGTGTTGTCTGTTTCCCTTCAGAAATGGAGTTAAATCCCAGGCTCGGTGTCTTCCTACAAGCAAGACTTCGTTTCAGGTAAGGGCAGTCACTTTTCAGCTCAAATGAACTACATCATTCAGGAAGCTCACACGTTTCTCATCTTAACTGACAAGCATCAGATGTTAGACGACCATTGCTTTGTATCAGTTTCAGAAGCAGTGTTGGACTAGATATGGTCCGTATGTGTAGGAAACACCATTCTTTTGTTCTCAGCAAACTCAGGTTTCATGCTGTATTAGAGACTCTAGAAAGCAAGAGAGTGCTGCTAGCTCTAATGCAGAGTGTGATCCATGGATGAGAACTGTGTTGTGTGTTTCCCTTCACAAATGGAGTTGAATCCCTGGCTCTGAGTCTTCCTAAAAGCAAGACTTTGTTTCAGGTAAGGGCATTTACTTTACAGCTCAAACGAACTACATTGTTCAGGAAGCTCACACGATTCTCATCTTAACTGAGGAGCATTGGATGTTAGAGGCCCTTTGCTTTGTATCAATTTCAGGCAGAGTTGAACTAGATATGGTCCGTATGTATAGGAAACACTGTGCTTTTCTTCTGAGCACACTCACTTTCCCTGCTGTATTAGAGACTCTAGAAAGCAAGAGCGTGCTGCTTGCTCTAATGCAGAGTGTGATCCGTGGATGAGAACTGTGTTGTGTGCTTCACTTCAGAAATGGAGTTAAATCCCAGGCTCTGAGTCTTCCTACAAGCAAGACTTCGTTTCAGGTAAGGGCAGTTAATTTACAGCTCAAACGAACTATATCGTTCACGAAGCTCACACGTTTCTCATCTGAACTGAGAAGCATTGGATGTTAGAGGACCTTTGCTCTGAATCAATTTCAAGCAGAGTTGAAGTAGATATGGTCCCTATGTATAGGAAACACGGTTCTTTTCTTCTGAGCACACTCCTGTTTCCTGCTGTATTAGAGACTCCAGAAAGCAAGAGCGTTCTTCTTGCTCTAAAGTAGAGTGTGATCCATGGATGAGAACTGTGTTGTGTGTTTCCCTTTCGAAATGGAGTTAAATCCCAGGCTCTGTGTCTTCCTACAAGCAAGAATTTGTTTCAGGTAAGGGCAGTCACTTTTCAGCTCAAACGAACTACATCGTTCAGGAAGCTCACACGTTTCTCATCTTAACTGACAAGCACCAGATGTTAGACGACCAATGCTTTGTATCAGTTTCAGAAGCAGAGTTGGACTAGATATGGTCCGTATGTGTAGGAAACACCATTCTTTTGTTCTCAGCAAACTCACATTTCATGCTGTCTTAGAGACTCTAGAAAGCTAGAGCTTGCTTCTTGCTCTAAAGCAGAGTGTGATCAATGGATGAGAACTCTGCTGTGAGTTTCACTTCAGAACTGGAGTTAAATCCCAGGCTCTGAGTCTTCCTACAAGGGAGACTTCGTTTCAAGTAAGGGCAGTTACTTTCAGCTCAAACGAACTACATCGTTCACAAAGCTCACACGTTTCTCAACTTAACTGAGGAGCATTGGATGTTAGAGGCCCTTTGCTTTGTATCAGTTTCAGAAGCAGAATTGGACTAGATATGATCTGTATGTTTAGGAAACACCGTTCATTTGTTCTCAGCACACTCAAGTTTCCGGCTGTCTTAGAGATTCTAGAAAGCTAGAGCGTGCTTCTTGCTCTAAAGCAGAGTGTGATCAATGGATGAGAACTCTGTTGTGTGTTTCCCTTCAGAAATGGAGTTAAATCCCAGGCTCTGTGTCTTCCTAAAAGCAAGACTTCGTTTCAGGTAAGGGCAGTCACTTTTCAGCTCAAACGAACTACATTGTTCTTGAAGCTCACACGTTTCTCATCGTAACAGACAAGCATCGGATGTTAGAGGACCATTGCTTTGTATCAGTTTCAGAAGCAGATTTGGACTAGATATGATCCGTATGTGTAGGAAACACCGTTCTTTTGTTTTCAGGACACTCAAGTTTCCAGCTGTCTTAGAGATTTTAGAAAGCTAGAGCGTGCTTCTTGCTCTAAAGCAGAGTGTGATCAATGGATGAGAACTCTGTTGTGTGTTTCACTTCAGAAATGGATTTAAATCACTGGGTCTGAGTCCTGCTACAAGCAAGACTTCATGTCAGGTAAGGGCATTTATTTTTCAGCTCAAACGAACTATATCGTTCACGAAGCTCACACGTTTCTCATCTTAACTGAGAAGCATTGGATATTAGAGGACCTTTGCTCTGAATCAATTTCAAGCAGAGTTGAACTAGATATGGTCCGTATGTATAGGAAACAAGGTTCTTTTATTCTGAGCACACTCACGTTTCCTGTTGTATTAGAGACTCTAGAAAGCAAGAGCGTGCTGCTTGCTCTAATGCAGAGTGTGATCCATGGATGAGAACTGTGTTGTCTGTTTCCCTTCAGAAATGGAGTTAAATCCCAGGCTCGGTGTCTTCCTACAAGCATGACTTCATTTCAGGTAAGGGCAGTCACTTTTCAGCTCAAACGAACTACATCGTTCAGGAAGCTCACACGTTTCTCATCTTAACTGACAAGCATCAGATGTTAGACGTCCATAGCTTTGCTTCAGTTTCAGAAGCAGAGTTGGACTAGATATGGTCCGTATGTGTAGGAAACACCATTCTTTTGTTCTCAGCAAACTCATATTTCATGCTCTCTTAGAGACTCTAGAAAGCTAGAGCTTGCTTCTTGCTCTAAAACAGAGTGTGATCAATGGATGAGAACTCTGCTGTGTGTTTCACTTCAGAACTGGAGTTAAATCCCAGGCTCTGAGTCTTCCTACAAGGGCGACTTCGTTTCAAGTAAGGGCAGTTACTTTCAGCTCAAATGAACTACATTGTTCACAAAATTCACACGTTTCTCATCTTAACTGAGGAGCATTGGATGTTAGAGGCCCTTTGCTTTGTATCAATTTCAGGCAGAGTTGAACTAGATATGGTCCGTATGTATAGGAAACACTGTTCTTTTCTTCTGAGCACAGTCACGTTTCCTGCTGTATTAGAGACTCTAGAAAGCGAGAGCATGCTACTTGCTCTAAAGCAGAGTGGGATCCATGGATGAGAACTGTGTTCTGTGTTTCCCTTCAGAAATGGAGTTAAATCCCAGGCACTGTGTCTTCCTACAAGCAAGACTTCGTTTCAGGTAAGGGCAGTCACTTTTCAGCTAAAAAGAACTACATTGTTCACGAAGCTCACACGTTCCTCATCTTAACTGAGGAGCATTGGATGTTAGAGGCCCTTTGCTTTGTATCAATTTCAGGCAGAGTTGAACTAGATATGGTCCATATGTATAGGAAACACTGTTCTTTTCTGCTGAGCACACTCACGTTTCCTGCTGTATTAGAGACTCTAGAAAGCAAGAGCGTGCTTCTTGCTCTAAAGCACAGTGTGATCAGTGGATGAGAAATCAGTTGTGTGTTTCACTTCAGAAATGGAGTTAAATCCAAGGCTCTGAGTCTTCCTAAAAGCAAGACTTCGTTTCAGGTAAGGGCAGTCACTTTTCAGCTCAAACGAACTACATCGTTCAGGAAGCTCACACGTTTCTCATCTTAACTGACAAGCATCAGATGTTAGACGACCATTGCTTTGTATCAGTTTCAGAAGCAGTGTTGGACTAGATATGGTCCGTATGTGTAGGAAACACCATTCTTTTGTTCTCAGCAAACTCAGGTTTCATGCTGTCTTAGAGACTCTAGAAAGCTAGAGCTTGCTTCTTGCTCTAAAGCAGAGTGTGATCAATGGATGAGAACTCTGTTGTGTGTTTCACTTCAGGTATGGAGTTAAATCCCTGGCTCTGAGTCCTCCTACAAGCAAGTCTTCATTCCAGGTAAGTGCAGTTACTTTACAGCTCAAACGAACTACATAGTTCACGAAGCTCACACGTTTTTCATCTTACCTGAGAAGCATTGGATGTTAGAAGACCTTTGCTTTGTATCAATTTCAAGCAGAGTTGAACTAGATATGGTCCGTATGTATAGGAAACACAGTTCTTTTCTTCAGAGCATACTCAAGTTTCCAGCTGTATTAGAGACTCTAGAAAGAAAGAGAGTGCTGCTAGCTCTAATGCAGAGTGTGATCCATGGATGAGAACTGTGTTGTGTGTTTCCCTTCACAAATGGAGTTGAATCCCTGGCTCTGAGTCTTCCTAAAAGCAAGACTTTGTTTCAGGTAAGGGCGTTTACTTTACAGCTCAAACGAACTACATCATTCAGGAAGCTCACACGATTCTCATCATAACTGAGGAGCATTGGATGTTAGAGGCCCTTTGCTTTGTATCAATTTCAGGCAGAGTTGAACTAGATATGGTCCGTATGTATAGGAAACACTGTGCTTTTCTTCTGAGCACACTCACATTCCCTGCTGTATTAGAGACTCTAGAAAGCAAGAGCGTGCTGCTTGCTCTAATGCAGAGTGTGATCCATGGATGAGAACTGTGTCTTTTATTTCCCTTCAGAAATGGAGTTAAACCCAAGGCTCTGAGTCTTCCTACAAGGAAGACTTCGTTTCAAGTAAGGGCAGTTACTTTCAGCTCAAACGAACTACATCGTTCACAAAGCTCACACGTTTCTCATCTTCACTGACAAGCATTGGATGTTAGAGGACCTTTGCTTTGTATCAATTTCAGGCAGAGTTGAACTAGATATGGTCCGTAAGTGTAAGAAACACCGTACTTTGGTTCTCAGCACACTCACGTTTCCTGCTGTATTAGAGACTCTAGAAAGCAAGAGCATGCTACTTGCTCTAAAGCAGAGTGTGATCCATGGATGAGAACTGTGTTGTGTGTTTCCCTTCAGAAATGGAGTTAAATCCCAGGCACTGTGTCTTCCTACAAGCAAGACTTCGTTTCAGGTAAGGGCAGTCACTTTTCAGCTAAAACGAACTACATTGTTCAGGAAGCTCACACGTTCCTCATCTTAACTGACAAGCATTGGATGTTCGAGGACCAGTGCTTTGTATCACTTTCAGAAGCAGAGTTGGACTAGATATGATCCGTATGTGTAGGATACACCGTTCATTTGTTCTCAGCACACTCATATTTCCTGCTGTCTTTGATATTTTAGAAAGCTAGAACGTGCTTCTTGCTCTAAAGCAGAGTGTGATCCATGGATGAGAACTGTGTTGTGTGTTTCCCTTCAGAAATGGAGTTAAATCCCAGGCTCCGTGTCTTCCTACAAGCAAGACTTCGTTTCAGGTAAGGGCAGTCACTTCTCAGCTCAAACGAACTACATCGTTCAGGAAGCTCACACGTTTCTCATCGTAACTGACAAGCATTGGATGTTAGAGGACCAGTGCTTTGTATCAATTTCAGGCAGAGTTGAACTAGATATGGTCCATATGTATAGGAAACACTGTTCTTTTCTGCTGAGCACACTCACGTTTCCTGCTGTATTAGAGACTCTAGAAAGCAAGAGCGTGCTGCTTGCTCTAATGCAGAGTGTGATCCGTGGATGAGAACTGTGTTGTGTGCTTCACTTCAGAAATGGAGTTAAATCCCAGGCTCTGAGTCTTCCTACAAGCAAGAATTTGTTTCAGGTAAGGGCAGTCACTTTTCAGCTCAAACGAACTACATCGTTCATGAAGCTCACACGTTTCTCATCTTAAATGACAAGCACCAGATGTTAGACGACCAATGCTTTGTATCAGTTTCAGAAGCAGAGTTGGACTAGATATGGTCCGTATGTGTAGGAAACACCATTCTTTTGTTCTCAGCAAACTCACATTTCATGCTGTCTTAGAGACTCTAGAAAGCTAGAGCTTGCTTCTTGCTCTAAAGCAGAGTGTGATCAATGGATGAGAACTCTGCTGTGAGTTTCACTTCAGAACTGGAGTTAAATCCCAGGCTCTGAGTCTTCCTACAAGGGAGACTTCGTTTCAAGTAAGGGCAGTTACTTTCAGCTCAAACGAACTACATCGTTCACAAAGCTCACACGTTTCTCAACTTAACTGAGGAGCATTGGATGTTAGAGGCCCTTTGCTTTGTATCAGTTTCAGAAGCAGAATTGGACTATATATGATCTGTATGTTTAGGAAACACCGTTCATTTGTTCTCAGCACACTCAAGTTTCCGGCTGTCTTAGAGATTCTAGAAAGCTAGAGCGTGCTTCTTGCTCTAAAGCAGAGTGTGATCAATGGATGAGAACTCTGTTGTGTGTTTCCCTTCAGAAATGGAGTTAAATCCCAGGCTCTGTGTCTTCCTAAAAGCAAGACTTCGTTTCAGGTAAGGGCAGTCACTTTTCAGCTCAAACGAACTACATTGTTCTTGAAGCTCACACGTTTCTCATCGTAACAGACAAGCATCGGATGTTAGAGGACCATTGCTTTGTATCAGTTTCAGAAGCAGATTTGGACTAGATATGATCCGTATGTGTAGGAAACACCGTTCTTTTGTTTTCAGGACACTCAAGTTTCCAGCTGTCTTAGAGATTTTAGAAAGCTAGAGCGTGCTTCTTGCTCTAAAGCAGAGTGTGATCAATGGATGAGAACTCTGTTGTGTGTTTCACTTCAGAAATGGATTTAAATCACTGGGTCTGAGTCCTGCTACAAGCAAGACTTCATGTCAGGTAAGGGCATTTATTTTTCAGCTCAAACGAACTATATCGTTCACGAAGCTCACACGTTTCTCATCTTAACTGAGAAGCATTGGATATTAGAGGACCTTTGCTCTGAATCAATTTCAAGCAGAGTTGAACTAGATATGGTCCGTATGTATAGGAAACAAGGTTCTTTTATTCTGAGCACACTCACGTTTCCTGTTGTATTAGAGACTCTAGAAAGCAAGAGCGTGCTGCTTGCTCTAATGCAGAGTGTGATCCATGGATGAGAACTGTGTTGTCTGTTTCCCTTCAGAAATGGAGTTAAATCCCAGGCTCGGTGTCTTCCTACAAGCATGACTTCATTTCAGGTAAGGGCAGTCACTTTTCAGCTCAAACGAACTACATCGTTCAGGAAGCTCACACGTTTCTCATCTTAACTGACAAGCATCAGATGTTAGACGTCCATAGCTTTGCTTCAGTTTCAGAAGCAGAGTTGGACTAGATATGGTCCGTATGTGTAGGAAACACCATTCTTTTGTTCTCAGCAAACTCATATTTCATGCTCTCTTAGAGACTCTAGAAAGCTAGAGCTTGCTTCTTGCTCTAAAACAGAGTGTGATCAATGGATGAGAACTCTGCTGTGTGTTTCACTTCAGAACTGGAGTTAAATCCCAGGCTCTGAGTCTTCCTACAAGGGCGACTTCGTTTCAAGTAAGGGCAGTTACTTTCAGCTCAAATGAACTACATTGTTCACAAAATTCACACGTTTCTCATCTTAACTGAGGAGCATTGGATGTTAGAGGCCCTTTGCTTTGTATCAATTTCAGGCAGAGTTGAACTAGATATGGTCCGTATGTATAGGAAACACTGTTCTTTTCTTCTGAGCACAGTCACGTTTCCTGCTGTATTAGAGACTCTAGAAAGCGAGAGCATGCTACTTGCTCTAAAGCAGAGTGGGATCCATGGATGAGAACTGTGTTCTGTGTTTCCCTTCAGAAATGGAGTTAAATCCCAGGCACTGTGTCTTCCTACAAGCAAGACTTCGTTTCAGGTAAGGGCAGTCACTTTTCAGCTAAAAAGAACTACATTGTTCACGAAGCTCACACGTTCCTCATCTTAACTGAGGAGCATTGGATGTTAGAGGCCCTTTGCTTTGTATCAATTTCAGGCAGAGTTGAACTAGATATGGTCCATATGTATAGGAAACACTGTTCTTTTCTGCTGAGCACACTCACGTTTCCTGCTGTATTAGAGACTCTAGAAAGCAAGAGCGTGCTTCTTGCTCTAAAGCACAGTGTGATCAGTGGATGAGAAATCAGTTGTGTGTTTCACTTCAGAAATGGAGTTAAATCCAAGGCTCTGAGTCTTCCTAAAAGCAAGACTTCGTTTCAGGTAAGGGCAGTCACTTTTCAGCTCAAACGAACTACATCGTTCAGGAAGCTCACACGTTTCTCATCTTAACTGACAAGCATCAGATGTTAGACGACCATTGCTTTGTATCAGTTTCAGAAGCAGTGTTGGACTAGATATGGTCCGTATGTGTAGGAAACACCATTCTTTTGTTCTCAGCAAACTCAGGTTTCATGCTGTCTTAGAGACTCTAGAAAGCTAGAGCTTGCTTCTTGCTCTAAAGCAGAGTGTGATCAATGGATGAGAACTCTGTTGTGTGTTTCACTTCAGGTATGGAGTTAAATCCCTGGCTCTGAGTCCTCCTACAAGCAAGTCTTCATTCCAGGTAAGTGCAGTTACTTTACAGCTCAAACGAACTACATAGTTCACGAAGCTCACACGTTTTTCATCTTACCTGAGAAGCATTGGATGTTAGAAGACCTTTGCTTTGTATCAATTTCAAGCAGAGTTGAACTAGATATGGTCCGTATGTATAGGAAACACAGTTCTTTTCTTCAGAGCATACTCAAGTTTCCAGCTGTATTAGAGACTCTAGAAAGAAAGAGAGTGCTGCTAGCTCTAATGCAGAGTGTGATCCATGGATGAGAACTGTGTTGTGTGTTTCCCTTCACAAATGGAGTTGAATCCCTGGCTCTGAGTCTTCCTAAAAGCAAGACTTTGTTTCAGGTAAGGGCGTTTACTTTACAGCTCAAACGAACTACATCATTCAGGAAGCTCACACGATTCTCATCATAACTGAGGAGCATTGGATGTTAGAGGCCCTTTGCTTTGTATCAATTTCAGGCAGAGTTGAACTAGATATGGTCCGTATGTATAGGAAACACTGTGCTTTTCTTCTGAGCACACTCACATTCCCTGCTGTATTAGAGACTCTAGAAAGCAAGAGCGTGCTGCTTGCTCTAATGCAGAGTGTGATCCATGGATGAGAACTGTGTCTTTTATTTCCCTTCAGAAATGGAGTTAAACCCAAGGCTCTGAGTCTTCCTACAAGGAAGACTTCGTTTCAAGTAAGGGCAGTTACTTTCAGCTCAAACGAACTACATCGTTCACAAAGCTCACACGTTTCTCATCTTCACTGACAAGCATTGGATGTTAGAGGACCTTTGCTTTGTATCAATTTCAGGCAGAGTTGAACTAGATATGGTCCGTAAGTGTAAGAAACACCGTACTTTGGTTCTCAGCACACTCACGTTTCCTGCTGTATTAGAGACTCTAGAAAGCAAGAGCATGCTACTTGCTCTAAAGCAGAGTGTGATCCATGGATGAGAACTGTGTTGTGTGTTTCCCTTCAGAAATGGAGTTAAATCCCAGGCACTGTGTCTTCCTACAAGCAAGACTTCGTTTCAGGTAAGGGCAGTCACTTTTCAGCTAAAACGAACTACATTGTTCAGGAAGCTCACACGTTCCTCATCTTAACTGACAAGCATTGGATGTTCGAGGACCAGTGCTTTGTATCACTTTCAGAAGCAGAGTTGGACTAGATATGATCCGTATGTGTAGGATACACCGTTCATTTGTTCTCAGCACACTCATATTTCCTGCTGTCTTTGATATTTTAGAAAGCTAGAACGTGCTTCTTGCTCTAAAGCAGAGTGTGATCCATGGATGAGAACTGTGTTGTGTGTTTCCCTTCAGAAATGGAGTTAAATCCCAGGCTCCGTGTCTTCCTACAAGCAAGACTTCGTTTCAGGTAAGGGCAGTCACTTCTCAGCTCAAACGAACTACATCGTTCAGGAAGCTCACACGTTTCTCATCGTAACTGACAAGCATTGGATGTTAGAGGACCAGTGCTTTGTATCAATTTCAGGCAGAGTTGAACTAGATATGGTCCATATGTATAGGAAACACTGTTCTTTTCTGCTGAGCACACTCACGTTTCCTGCTGTATTAGAGACTCTAGAAAGCCAGAGCGTGCTTCTTGCTCTAAAGCACAGTGTGATCAGTGGATGAGAAATCAGTTGTGTGTTTCACTTCAGAAATGGAGTTAAATCCCAGGCTCTGAGTCTTCCTAAAAGCAAGAATTCGTTTCAGGTAAGGGAAATTACTTTACAGCTCAAACGAACTACATCATTCACGAAGCTCACACGTTTCTCACATTAACTGACAAGCATTGGATGTTTGACAACCAGTGCTTTGTATCAGTTTCAGAAGCAGAATTGGACTAGATATGATCCATATGTTTAGGAAACACCGTTCATTTGTTCTCAGCACACTCAAGTTTCCGGCTGTCTTAGAGACTCTAGAAAGCTAGAGCGTGCTTCTTGCTCTAAAGCAGAGTGTGATCAATGGATGAGAACTCTGTTGTGTGTTTCACTTCAGAAATGGAGTTAAATCTCTGGCTCTGAGTCTTCCTACAAGCAAGACTTCATTCCAGGTAAGGGCAGTTACTTTACAGCTCAAACGAACTACATAGTTCACGAAGCTCACACGTTTCTCATCTTAACTGAGAAGCATTGGATGTTAGAGGACCTTTGCTTTGTATCAATTTCAAGCAGAGTTGAACTAGTCATGGTCAGTATGTATAGGAAACACGGTTCTTTTCTTCTGAGTACACTCAAGTTTCCTGCTGTATTAGAGACTCTAGAAAGCAAGAGCGTGCTTCTTGCCCTAATGCAGAGTGTGATCCATGGATGAGAACTGTGTTGTGTATTTCCCTTCAGAAATGGAGTTAAATCCCAAGCTCTGTGTCTTCCTACAAGCAAGACTTCGTTTCAGGTAAGGGCAGTTACTTTTCAGCGCAAAAGAACTACATAGTTCACGAAGCTCACACGTTTCTCATCTTAACTGAGAAGGATTGGACGTTAAAGGACCAGTGCTTTGTATCACTTTCAGAAGTAGAGTTGGACTAGATATGATCCGTATGTGTAGGAAACACCGTTCATTTGTTTTCAGCACACTCAAGTTTCCTGCTGTCTTAGAGATTTTAGAAAGCTAGAGCGTGCTTCTTGCTCTAGAGCAGAGTGATCAATGAATGAAAACTCTGTTGTGTGTTTCACATCAGAAATGGATTTAAATCCCTGGGTCTGAGTCCTCCTACAAGCTAGACTTCGTTTCATGTAAGGGCATTTATTTTACAGCTCAAACGAACTATATCGTTTAGGAAGCTCACATGTTTCTCATCTTAACTGACAAGCATTGGATGTTAGAGGACCTTTGCTCTGAATCAATTTCTAGCAGAGTTGAACTAGATATGGTCCGTATGTATAGGAAACAAGGTTCTTTTCTTCTGAGCACACTCACGTTTTTTGCTGTATTAGAGACTCTAGAAAGCAAGAGCGTGCTTCTTGCCCTAAAGCAGAGTGTGATCCATGGATGAGAACTGTGTTGTGTGTTCCCCTTCAGAAATGGAGTTAAATCCCAGGCTCTGTGTCTTCCTACAAGCAAGACTTCGTTTCAGGTAAGGGTACTCACTTTTAAGCTCAAGCGAACTACATCATTCAGGAAGCTCACACGTTTCTCATTTTAACTGACAAGCATCGGATTTTAGACAACCAGTGCTTTGTATCAGTTTCAGAAGCAGAGTGGGACTAGATATGGTCTGTATGTGTAAGAAACACCGTTCTTTGGTTCTCAGCACACTCACGTTTCCTGCTGTATTAGAGACTCTAGAAAGCAAGAGCGGGCTTCTTGCTCTAAAGCAGAGTGTGATCCATGGATGAGAACTGTGTTGTGTGTTTCGCTTCAGAAATGGAGTTAAATCGCAGGATCTGTGTCTTCCTACAAGTAAGACTTCGTTTCAGGTAAGGGCATTTACTTTACAGCTCAAATGATCTCTATCGTTCACGCAGCTCACGCGTTTCTCATCTTAACTGAGAAGCATTGGATGTTAGAGGACCTTTGCTCTGAATCAATTTCAAGCAGAATTGAACTAGATATGGTCCGTATGTATAGGAAACACGGTTCTTTTCTTCTGAGCACACTCACGTTTCCTGCTGTCTTAGATACTCTAGAAAGCAAGAGAGTGCTGCTTGCTCTAATGCAGAGTGTGATCCATGGATGAGAACTGTGTTGTGTGTTTCCCTTCACAAATGGAGTTGAATCCCTGGCTCTGAGTCTTCCTAAAAGCAAGACTTTGTTTCAGGTAAGGGGGTTTACTTTACAGCTCAAACGAACTACATCATTCAGGAAGCTCACACGATTCTCATCATAACTGAGGAGCATTGGATGTTAGAGGCCTTTTGCTTTGTATCAATTTCAGGCAGAGTTGAACTAGATATGGTCCGTATGTATAGGAAACACTGTGCTTTTCTTCTGAGCACACTCACTTTCCCTGCTGTATTAGAGACTCTAGAAAGCAAGAGCGTGCTGCTTGCTCTAATGCAGAGTGTGATCCATGGATGAGAACTGTGTTGTCTGTTTCCCTTCAGAAATGGAGTTAAATCCCAGGCTCGGTGTCTTCCTACAAGCATGACTTCATTTCAGGTAAGGGCAGTCACTTTTCAGCTCAAACGAACTACATCGTTCAGGAAGCTCACACGTTTCTCATCTTAACTGACAAGCATCAGATGTTAGACGTCCATAGCTTTGCTTCAGTTTCAGAAGCAGAGTTGGACTAGATATGGTCCGTATGTGTAGGAAACACCATTCTTTTGTTCTCAGCAAACTCATATTTCATGCTCTCTTAGAGACTCTAGAAAGCTAGAGCTTGCTTCTTGCTCTAAAACAGAGTGTGATCAATGGATGAGAACTCTGCTGTGTGTTTCACTTCAGAACTGGAGTTAAATCCCAGGCTCTGAGTCTTCCTACAAGGGCGACTTCGTTTCAAGTAAGGGCAGTTACTTTCAGCTCAAATGAACTACATTGTTCACAAAATTCACACGTTTCTCATCTTAACTGAGGAGCATTGGATGTTAGAGGCCCTTTGCTTTGTATCAATTTCAGGCAGAGTTGAACTAGATATGGTCCGTATGTATAGGAAACACTGTTCTTTTCTTCTGAGCACAGTCACGTTTCCTGCTGTATTAGAGACTCTAGAAAGCGAGAGCATGCTACTTGCTCTAAAGCAGAGTGGGATCCATGGATGAGAACTGTGTTCTGTGTTTCCCTTCAGAAATGGAGTTAAATCCCAGGCACTGTGTCTTCCTACAAGCAAGACTTCGTTTCTGGTAAGGGCAGTCACTTTTCAGCTAAAAAGAACTACATTGTTCACGAAGCTCACACGTTCCTCATCTTAACTGAGGAGCATTGGATGTTAGAGGCCCTTTGCTTTGTATCAATTTCAGGCAGAGTTGAACTAGATATGGTCCATATGTATAGGAAACACTGTTCTTTTCTGCTGAGCACACTCACGTTTCCTGCTGTATTAGAGACTCTAGAAAGCAAGAGCGTGCTTCTTGCTCTAAAGCAGAGTGTGATCCATGGATGAGAACTGTGTCATTTGTTTCCCTTCAGAAATGGAGTTAAACCAGAGGCTCTGAGTCTTCCTACAAGGAAGACTTCGTTTCAAGTAAGGGCAGTTACTTTCAGCTCAAACGAACTACATCGTTCACAAAGCTAACACGTTTCTTATCTTAACTGACAAGCATTGGATGTTAGAGGACCTTTGCTTTGTATCAATTTCAAGCAGAGTTGAACTAGATATGGACCGTATGTATAGGAAACATGGTTCTTTTCTTCTGAGCACACTCACGTTTCCTGTTGTAATAGAGACTCTAGAAAGCTAGAGCATGCTTCTTGCTCTAATGTAGAGTGTGATCCATGGATGAGAACTGTGTTGTGTGTTTCCATTCAGAAATGGAGTTAAATCCCATGCTCTGTGTCTTCCTACAAGCAAGACTTCGTTTCAGGCAAGGGCAGTTACTTTACAGCTCAAAAGAACTACATAGTTCACCAAGCTCACACATTTCTCATCTTAACTGACAAGCATTGGATGTTAGAGGACCAGTGCTTTTTATCAGTTTCAGAAGCAGAGTTGGACTAGATATGATCCATATGTGTAGGAAACAATGTTCATTTGTTCTCAGCACACTCAAGTTTCCTGCTGTCTTAGAGATTTTAGAAAGCTAGAGCGTGCTTCTTGCTCTAGAACAGAGTGTGATCTGTAGATGTATCCGGCTTGTTAAATAAGAAACACAGAACCGATTGCAGAGTTAAAAACCAAGAGGTCAGAGCAAAAGCGGAAAACCTTACCCTTCACTGCTTCTGCCGTTCTTCCTCTCCGCAAGAGAGCTACTTCTGTGCGTCCTGTCTATTTAAAGACTTTCTGTTCTGTTTTCTCATTGGTTGTAAACCCAGCCACATGACCTCCTTGTCACTGCCTGTTTGTACAGACCTCCAGGTCTTCTATGGTTGGTATTGAGATTAAAGGCGTGTGTCTGCTATGCTGGCTATGTCCTTGAACACACAGAGATCCGCCTAGCTCTGCCTCCCAAGTGCTGGGATTAAGGGCGTGCCCCACTACTGCTCGGCTTCTGCTCTGGCTTGCTCTGACCTCAAGGCAACTTTATTGACATACAAATAAAATCACATTTCAATACAAATAAAATATCACTATATTTCCCCTTTTCTATTTTAATAAAAAGAAAAAAAGGAAAAAGTTATAACTAATATAAGAAAAACTATATACAAAAGTACAATAACTATATATACCATATATACAAACAATAAATACCTAAACAATGTCTAGTCCATTTGTAATTGACAAATTCAGAGAAAATAATTCCATTATCTATCCTATTTTGGTAAGTCCAGAATGTACCTGATTCACTTTTTATCCTAACTTAATATAGCTAACGGAACTGTCTTATAACGTCTTTCAAATTTATACACTTACAGCTCTTAGTGAGTTTTTCTGAAATCCTTAACAAAGATAATTATAACTATAACTAACTGATCTTCAACTCCCTCAGAGACCCAAGAAGGAAATAATACTACCTAATAAAAAATAAAGACAAGAAGTGCATGCAAGCAGCTTCAAAAAAAAAAATGTGAGTTGACAGAAACAGCCAGCTGCCTGGACAGTCACCTGAGGTTTCTCCACAGTGTTGGGGCATCATCTTCAGCCTACAGGCTTAGCGTATCTGACAGACTCTTTTGTGAACTAAGACGTATACAAGGTCAACAGTTTGACCTCACATTTGTTGAGAGCAGTCCATGTACCAGAAACACCTGAATTCCATTAGTGTCATGTCATGATTCAGGATTTTAAATTCTGGAAATTATTGATGTCTTTTCAATTCAGCTGTCCATTTTTCTTGGCTGTGTATATGTGGCTTCATCTTGGCATCCTGTTCTTCTCCACATCTATTAAACGCCATTCTACTATTGAGAGAGGTGAGCTTAGTTATTCCTCAAGAATAACTGTTTCATCTGCTGTTCCATTGCACATCAGAAGCCATTGGCCCACTCCCTGTTCAGCTGCCTTCAAAGAAAAGGACATGGTACCTTTTACAGATTGCAAAGGTCACTCACTTCAGGGATGGTGCCATATTGTCCTGGCTTCAGAAGATGCCTTTTGTTAAAGCCACAACCACACTTGTTTTGGCAAGAATTGGTAGTCCTTGGTTTCATGTCCTGTCTGTCCTGTTTGTCAGCAGTTGATTCAAGGATACTTTGTTGTCCAGTGGCTGACTTTTGCAACAATGAAAGTTAGTTCCATATGCAGTTTCTTCAATGCCCATATTTTCTCTGAAGTAGATTGGTACTGCCATGAGCCGTCATGTCTCATAGTCATAGCAAAAAAGAAAAATTCTTAAGTTATTAAAACATTTTTAAATGCCATATTCTGTAGATCTCTGAAGGGTTTGAAGATGACCTGTCTATCTAAAATATATCTGTTTGATCTTGACAACACACCTAATATGACTACAAGTTCAATTGTAATGTCTAACCACTAATTTTCATTTCTATATATCCTAATAGTTAGTAATACTAACATTCAAGGATTAGCAAATTGCAATTACATTGTTAAATGAATGGTATAAATACAATATCTCGAACAAGATTAGAAATACGTATATGGTATATTCTAACAATCTCAATCTCAATAATAATAATTTGTATACAATATAAAACAATCCAATTGAATGTAAAGTATTTAAAACTAGTAATTGTCTTTTTTTTTTTTTTTTTTTTTTTTTTTTTTAAACAAGCACCTTTTGCCTAGCCCTTTTCCTAACCCTTAACAACTTGTAACCAACCCTCCTAAACAATGAAAACTATCCCAGACCCAATACCCATAAAAAGACCAAAAAACCACCCACCCCACACCACCCCTTTGGGAATGTGGGCGTCGAATTCTTAAAATTGCTTCCTGCTGGGTATGGGCGAAGTTATCTTTATTCTGAAAAGAAAAATTTTGGGTTAATTGACAAATTCTAGGAAAGATAACTATATTCTTTGTTATCCATAATGCCAAAGTTCAGGGTTTATCTCAAGTCCTTATTCAAGCAGTCTTTGAAACTGGATCATCTCAGCTAGCCATCTCAGAATTGCTCTAAGCACTTTGTAGTCCAAAGCTGATCTGTAGATGATGTTTGTCAGCTTAGTGATATACATCTCCAACTACAGTGATCAATGAATGAGAGCTCTGTTGTGTGTTTCCCTTCAGAAATGGAGTTAAATCCCAGGCTCTGTGTCTTCCTACAAGCAAGACTTCGTTTCAGGTAAGGGCAGTCACTTTTCAGCTCAAATGAACTACATCGTTCAGGAAGCTCACACGTTTCTCATCTTAACTGACAAGCATGGGATGTTAGATGACCATTGCTTTGTATCACTTTCAGAGGCAGAGTTGGATTAGATATGGTCCGTATGTGTAGGAAACACCATTCTTTGGTTCTCAGCACACTCACCTTTCCTGCTGTATTAGAGACTCTAGAAAGCAAGAGCGTGCTTCTTGCTCTAAAGCAGAGTGTGTGCAGTTAATGAGAACTCTGCTGTGTGTTTCACTTCAGAAAGGGAGTTTAATCTTTGGCTCTGAGTCTAACTACAAGCAAGATTACGTTTCAGGTAAGGGCATTTACTTTACAGCTCAAACGATCTATATCGTTCACAAAGCTCACACGTTTCTCTTCTTAACTCAGAAGCCTTGGATGTTAGAGGACCTTTGCTTTTTATCAATTTCAACCAGAGTTGAACTAGATATGGTCCGTATGTATAGGAAACACGGTTCTTTTCTTCTGAGCACACTCACGTTTCCTGCTGTATTAGAGACTCTAGAAAGCAAGAGCGTGCTTCTTGCTCTAAAGCAGAGTGTGATCAATGGAGGAGAACTGTTGTGTGTTTCACTTCAGAAATGGAGTTAAATACCAGGCTCTGAGTCTTCCTACAAGAAAGACTTCGTTTCAAGTAAGGGCAGTTACTTTCAGCTCAAACGAACTACATCGTTCACAAAGCTCACACGTTTCTCATCTTCACTGACAAGCATTGGATGTTAGAGGACCTTTGCTTTGTATCAATTTCAGGCAGAGTTGAACTAGATATGGTCCGTATGTATAGGAAACACTGTTCTTTTCTTCTGAGCACACTCACGTTTCCTGCTGTATTAGAGACTCTAGAAAGCAAGAGCGTGCTGCTTGCTCTAATGGAGAGTGCGATCCATGGATGAGAACTGTGTTGTCTGTTTCCCTAATGAAATGGAGTTAAATCCCAAGCGCTGTGTCTTCCTACAAGCAAGACTTCGTTTCAGGTAAGGGCAGTCACTTTTCAGCTCAAGCAAACTACATCGTTCAGGAAGCTCACACGTTTCTCATCTTAACTGACAAGCATTGGATGTTAGATGACCAGTGCTTTGTATCAGTTTCAGAAGCAGAGTTGGACTAGATATGGTCCTTAAGTGTAAGAAACACCGTTCTTTGGTTCTCAGCACACTCACGTTTCCTGCTGTATTAGAGACTCTAGAAAGCAAGAGCATGCTACTTGCTCTAAAGCAGAGTGTGATCCATGGATGAGAACTCTGTTGTGTGTTTCCCTTCAGAAATGGAGTTAAATCCCAGGCACTGTGTCTTCCTACAAGCAAGACTTCGTTTCAGGTAAGGGCAGTCACTTTTCAGCTAAAAAGAACTACATTGTTCACGAAGCTCACACGTTCCTCATCTTAACTGACAAGCATTGGATGTTCGAGGATCAGTGCTTTGTATCACTTTCAGAAGCAGAGTTGGACTAGATATGATCCGTATGTGTAGGAAACACCGTTCATTTGTTCTCAGCACACTCATGTTTCCTGCTGTCTTTGATATTTTAGAAAGCTAGAACGTGCTTCTTGCTCTAAAGCAGAGTGTGATCCATGGATGAGAACTGTGTTGTGTGTTTCACTTCAGGTATGGAGTTAAATCCCAGGCTCTGTGTCTTCCTACAAGCAAGACTTCGTTTCAGGTAAGGGCAGTCACTTCTCAGCTCAAACGAACTACATCGTTCAGGAAGCTCACACGTTTCTCATCTTAACTGACAAGCATCGGATGTTAGACGACCATTGCTTTGTATCAGTTTCAGAAGCAGAGTTGGACTAGATATGGTCTGTATGTGTAGGAAACACCATTCTTTTGTTCTCAGCATCTCACGTTTCATGCTGTCTTAGAGACTCTAGAAAGCTAGAGCTTGCTTCTTGCTCTAAAGCAGAGTGTGATCAATGGATGAGAACTCTGTTGTGTGTTTCACTTCAGGTATGGAGTTAAATCCCTGGCTCTGAGTCCTCCTACAAGCAAGACTTAATTCCAGGTAAGTGCAGTTACTTTACAGCTCAAACGAACTACATAGTTCACGAAGCTCACACGTTTTTCATCTTACCTGAGAAGCATTGGATGTTAGAGGACCTTTGCTTCGTATCATTTTCAAGCAGAGTTGAACTAGATATGGTCCGTATATATATTCAACACGGTTCTTTTCTTCTGAGCACACTCACGTTTCCTGCTGTATTAGAGAATCTAGAAAGCAAGAGCGTGCTTCTTGCTCTAAAGCAGAGTGTGATCAATGGATGAGAACTCTGTTGTGTGTTTCACTTCAGAAATTTATTTTAATCCCTGGCTCTGAGTCTTCCTACAAGCAAGACTTCGTTTCAGGTAAGGGAAGTTACTTTACAGCTCAAACGAATCACATCGTTCACGAAGCTCACACGTTTCTCATCTTAACTGACAAGCATTGTATGTTAGAAGACCAGTGCTTTGTATCAGTTTCAGAAGCAGAGTTGGACTAGATATGATCCGTATGTGTAGGAAACACCGTTCATTTGTTCTCAGCACACTCAAGGTTCTTGCTCTCTTAGAGACTCTAGAAAGCTAGAGCATGCTTCTTGCTCTAATGCAGAGTGTGATCAATGAATGAGAACTCTATTGTGTGTTTCACATCAGAAATGGATTTAAATCCCTGGGTCTGAGTCTTCCTACAAGCAAGACTTCGTTTCAGGTAAGAGCATTTACTTTACAGCTCAAACGAACTATATCGTTAACGATGGTCACACTTTTCTCATCTTAACTGAGAAGCATTGGATGATAGAGGACCTTTGCTTTGAGTCAATTTCAAGCAGAGTTGGACTAGATATGATCCATATGTGTAGGAAACAATGTTCATTTGTTCTCAGCACACTCAAGTTTCCTGCTGTCTTAGAGATTTTAGAAAGCTAGAGCGTGCTTCTTGCTCTAGAGCAGAGTGTGATCAATGAATGAGAGCTCTGTTGTGTGTTTCCCTTCAGAAATGGAGTTAAATCCCAGGCTCTGTGTCTTCCTACAAGCAAGACTTCGTTTCAGGTAAGGGCAGTCACTTTTCAGCTCAAACGAACTACAT
The DNA here is from genome assembly GCA_949786385.1 of Onychomys leucogaster. Lineage (NCBI taxonomy): Eukaryota > Metazoa > Chordata > Mammalia > Rodentia > Cricetidae > Onychomys > Onychomys leucogaster. The sequence continues at coordinate 635,320 of CATKUP010000018.1, read as the reverse complement.
CGTTCAGGAAGCTCACACGTTTCTCATCTTAACTGACAAGCATGGGATGTTAGATGACCATTGCTTTGTATCACTTTCAGAGGCAGAGTTGGATTAGATATGGTCCGTATGTGTAGGAAACACCATTCTTTGGTTCTCAGCACACTCACCTTTCCTGCTGTATTAGAGACTCTAGAAAGCAAGAGCGTGCTTCTTGCTCTAAAGCAGAGTGTGTGCAGTTAATGAGAACTCTGCTGTGTGTTTCACTTCAGAAAGGGAGTTTAATCCTTGGCTCTGAGTCTAACTACAAGCAAGATTACGTTTCAGGTAAGGGCATTTACTTTACAGCTCAAACGATCTATATCGTTCACAAAGCTCACACGTTTCTCTACTTAACTGAGAAGCCTTGGATGTTAGAGGACCTTTGCTTTTTATCAATTTCAACCAGAGTTGAACTAGATATGGTCCGTATGTATAGGAAACACGGTTCTTTTCTTCTGAGCACACTCACGGTTCCTGCTGTATTAGAGACTCTAGAAAGCAAGAGCGTGCTTCTTGCTCTAAAGCAGAGTGTGATCAATGGAGGAGAACTCTGTTGTGTGTTTCACTTCAGAAATGGAGTTAAATACCAGGCTCTGAGTCTTCCTACAAGAAAGACTTCGTTTCAAGTAAGGGCAGTTACTTTCAGCTCAAACGAACTACATCGTTCACAAAGCTCACACGTTTCTCATCTTCCCTGACAAGCATTGGATGTTAGAGGACCTTTGCTTTGTATCAATTTCAAGCAGAGTTGAACTAGATATGGTCCGTTTGTATAGGAAACACGGTTCTTTTCTTCTGAGCACACTCACGTTTCCTGCTGTATTAGAGACTCTAGAAAGCTAGAGCGTGCTTCTTGCTCTAAAGCAGAGTGTGATCCATGGATGAGAACTGTGTTGTGTGTTTCCGCTCAAAAATGGAGTTAAATCCCAGGCTCTGTATCTTCCTACAAGTAAGACTTTGTTTCAGGTAAGGGCATTTACTTTAGAGCTCAAACGATCTATATCGTTCACAAAGCTCACAAGTTTCTCATCTTAACTGACGAGCATTGGATGTTAGAGGACCTTTGCTTTGTATCAATTTCAAGCAGAGTTGAACTAGATATGGACCGTATGTATAGGAAACATGGTTCTTTTCTTCTGAGCACACTCACGTTTCCTGTTGTAATAGAGACTCTAGAAAGCTAGAGCATGCTTCTTGCTCTAAAGCATAGTGTGATCCATGGATGAGAACTGTGTTGTGTGTTTCCGCTCAAAAATGGAGTTAAATCCCAGGCTCTGTATCTTCCTACAAGTAAGACTTTGTTTCAGGTAAGGGCATTTACTTTAGAGCTCAAACGATCTATATCGTTCACAAAGCTCACAAGTTTCTCATCTTAACTGAGGAGCATTGGATGTTAGAGGCCCTTTGCTTTGTATCAATTTCAGGCAGAGTTGAACTAGATATGGTCCATATGTATAGGAAACACGGTACTTTTCTTCTGAGCACACTCACGTTTCCTGCTGTATTAGAGACTCTGGAAAGCAAGAGCGTGCTTCTTGCTCTAAAGCAGAGTGTGATCCATGGATGAGAATTGTGTTGTGTGTTTCCCTTCAGAAGTGGAGTTAAACCCAGGCTCTGTGTCTTCCTACAAGTAAGACTTTGTTTCAGTTAGGGGCATTTACTTTACAGCTCAAACGATCTATATCGTTCACAAAGCTCACACGTTTCTCTTCTTAACTGGGAAGCATTGGATGTTAGAGGACCTTTGCTTTTTATCAATTTCAACCAGAGTTGAACTAGATATGGTCCGTATGTATAGGAAACACGGTTCTTTTCTTATGAGCACACTCATGTTTCCTACTGTATTAGAGACTCTAGAAAGCTAGAGCGTGCTTCTTGCTCTAAAGCAGAGTGTGATCCATGGATGAGAACTGTGTTGTGTGTTTCCCTTCAATAATGGAGTTAAATCCCAGGCTCTGTGTCTTCCTACAAGCAAGACTTCGTTTAAGGTAGGGGCAGTCAATTTTCAGCTCAGACGAACTACATTGTTCTTGAATCTCACACGTTTCTCATCTTAACTGACAAGCATCTGATGTTAGAGGACCATTTCTTTGTATCAGAATCAGAAGCAGAGTTGGACTAGATATGATCCGTATGTGTAGGAAACACCGTTCATTTGTTCTCAGCACACTCAAATTTCCTTCCGTCTTAGAGATTTTAGAAAGGTTGAGTGTGCTTCTTGCTCTAGAGCAGAGTGTGATCAATGAATGAGAACTCTGTTGTGTGTTTCACATCAGAAATGGATTTAAATCCCTGGGTCTGTGTCTTGCTACAAGCAAGAGTTCGTTTCAGGTAAGGGCATTTACTTTACAGCTCAAAAGAACTATATCGTTCACGAAGCTCACACGATTCTCATCTTAACTGAGAAGCATTGGATGTTAGAGGAACTTTGCTTTGTATCAATTTCAAGCAGAGTTGAACTAGATATGGTCTGTATGTATAGGAAACACGGTACTTTACTTCTGAGCACACTCACGTTTCCTGCTATATTAGAGATTCTAGAAAGCAAGAGCGTGCTTCTTGCTCTAAAGCAGAGTGTGATCCATGGATGAGAACTGTGTCATTTGTTTCCCTTCAGAAATGGAGTTAAACCAGAGGCTCTGAGTCTTCCTACAAGGAAGACTTCGTTTCAAGTAAGGGCAGTTACTTTCAGCTCAAACGAACTACATCGTTCACAAAGCTAACACGTTTCTTATCTTAACTGACAAGCATTGGATGTTAGAGGACCTTTGCTTTGTATCAATTCCAAGCAGAGTTGAACTAGATATGGACCGTATGTATAGGAAACATGGTTCTTTTCTTCTGAGCACACTCACGTTTCCTGTTGTAATAGAGACTCTAGAAAGCTAGAGCATGCTTCTTGCTCTAATGTAGAGTGTGATCCATGGATGAGAACTGTGTTGTGTGTTTCCATTCAGAAATGGAGTTAAATCCCATGCTCTGTGTCTTCCTACAAGCAAGACTTCGTTTCAGGCAAGGGCAGTTACTTTACAGCTCAAAAGAACTACATAGTTCACCAAGCTCACACATTTCTCATCTTAACTGACAAGCATTGGATGTTAGAGGACCAGTGCTTTTTATCAGTTTCAGAAGCAGAGTTGGACTAGATATGATCCATATGTGTAGGAAACAATGTTCATTTGTTCTCAGCACACTCAAGTTTCCTGCTGTCTTAGAGATTTTAGAAAGCTAGAGCGTGCTTCTTGCTCTAGAACAGAGTGTGATCAATGAATGAGAGCTCTGTTGTGTGTTTCCCTTCAGAAATGGAGTTAAATCCCAGGCTCTGTGTCTTCCTACAAGCAAGAATTCGTTTCAGGTAAGGGCAGTCACTTTTCAGCTCAAACGAACTACATCGTTCAGGAAGCTCACACGTTTCTCATCTTAACTGACAAGCATGGGATGTTAGATGACCATTGCTTTGTATCACTTTCAGAGTCAGAGTTGGATTAGATATGGTCCGTATGTGTAGGAAACACCATTCTTTGGTTCTCAGTACACTCACCTTTCCTGCTGTATTAGAGACTCTAGAAAGCAAGAGCGTGCTTCTTGCTCTAAAGCAGAGTGTGTGCAGTTAATGAGAACTCTGCTGTGTGTTTCACTTCAGAAAGGGAGTTTAATCCTTGGCTCTGAGTCTAACTACAAGCAAGATTACGTTTCAGGTAAGGGCATTTACTTTACAGCTCAAACGATCTATATCGTTCACAAAGCTCACACGTTTCTCTTCTTAACTCAGAAGCCTTGGATGTTAGAGGACCTTTGCTTTTTATCAATTTCAACCAGAGTTGAACTAGATATGGTCCGTATGTATAGGAAACACGGTTCTTTTCTTCTGAGCACACTCACGTTTCCTGCTGTATTAGAGACTCTAGAAAGCAAGAGCGTGCTTCTTGCTCTAAAGCAGAGTGTGATCAATGGAGGAGAACTCTGTTGTGTGTTTCACTTCAGAAATGGAGTTAAATACCAGGCTCTGAGTCTTCCTACAAGAAAGACTTCGTTTCAAGTAAGGGCAGTTACTTTCAGCTCAAACGAACTACATCGTTCACAAAGCTCACACGTTTCTCATCTTCACTGACAAGCATTGGATGTTAGAGGACCTTTGCTTTGTATCAATTTCAGGCAGAGTTGAACTAGATATGGTCTGTATGTATAGGAAACACTGTTCTTTTCTTCTGAGCACACTCACGTTTCCTGCTGTATTAGAGACTCTAGAAAGCAAGAGCATGCTGCTTGCTCTAATGGAGAGTGCGATCCATGGATGAGAACTGTGTTGTCTGTTTCCCTTCTGAAATGGAGTTAAATCCCAAGCGCTGTGTCTTCCTACAAGCAAGACTTCGTTTCAGGTAAGGGCAGTCACTTTTCAGCTCAAGCAAACTACATCGTTCAGGAAGCTCACACGTTTCTCATCTTAACTGACAAGCATTGGATGTTAGAGGACCTTTGCTTTGTATCAATTTCAGGCAGAGTTGAACTAGATATGGTCTGTATGTATAGGAAACACTGTTCTTTTCTTCTGAGCACACTCACGTTTCCTGCTGTATTAGAGACTCTAGAAAGCAAGAGCATGCTACTTTCTCTAAAGCAGAGTGTGATCCATGGATGAGAACTCTGTTGTGTGTTTCCCTTCAGAAATGGAGTTAAATCCCAGGCACTGTGTCTTCCTACAAGCAAGACTTCGTTTCAGGTAAGGGCAGTCACTTTTCAGCTAAAAAGAACTACATTGTTCAGGAAGCTCACACGTTCCTCATCTTAACTGACAAGCATTGGATGTTCGAGGACCAGTGCTTTGTATCACTTTCAGAAGCAGAGTTGGACTAGATATGATCCGTATGTGTAGGAAACACCGTTCATTTGTTCTCAGCACACTCATGTTTCCTGCTGTCTTTGATATTTTAGAAAGCTAGAACGTGCTTCTTGCTCTAAAGCAGAGTGTGATCCATGGATGAGAACTGTGTTGTGTGTTTCACTTCAGGTATGGAGTTAAATCCCAGGCTCTGTGTCTTCCTACAAGCAAGACTTCGTTTCAGGTAAGGGCAGTCACTTCTCAGCTCAAACGAACTACATCGTTCAGGAAGCTCACACGTTTCTCATCTTAACTGACAAGCATCGGATGTTAGACGACCATTGCTTTGTATCAGTTTCAGAAGCAGAGTTGGACTAGATATGGTCTGTATGTGTAGGAAACACCATTCTTTTGTTCTCAGCATCTCACGTTTCATGCTGTCTTAGAGACTCTAGAAAGCTAGAGCTTGCTTCTTGCTCTAAAGCAGAGTGTGATCAATGGATGAGAACTCTGTTGTGTGTTTCACTTCAGGTATGGAGTTAAATCCCTGGCTCTGAGTCCTCCTACAAGCAAGACTTAATTCCAGGTAAGTGCAGTTACTTTACAGCTCAAACGAACTACATAGTTCACGAAGCTCACACGTTTTTCATCTTACCTGAGAAGCATTGGATGTTAGAGGACCTTTGCTTCGTATCATTTTCAAGCAGAGTTGAACTAGATATGGTCCGTATATATATTCAACACGGTTCTTTTCTTCTGAGCACACTCATGTTTCCTGCTGTATTAGAGAATCTAGAAAGCAAGAGCGTGCTTCTTGCTCTAAAGCAGAGTGTGATCAATGGATGAGAACTCTGTTGTGTGTTTCACTTCAGAAATTTATTTTAATCCCTGGCTCTGAGTCTTCCTACAAGCAAGACTTCGTTTCAGGTAAGGGAAGTTACTTTACAGCTCAAACGAATCACATCGTTCACGAAGCTCACACGTTTCTCATCTTAACTGACAAGCATTGTATGTTAGAAGACCAGTGCTTTGTATCAGTTTCAGAAGCAGAGTTGGACTAGATATGATCCGTATGTGTAGGAAACACCGTTCATTTGTTCTCAGCACACTCAAGGTTCTTGCTCTCTTAGAGACTCTAGAAAGCTAGAGCATGCTTCTTGCTCTAATGCAGAGTGTGATCAATGAATGAGAACTCTATTGTGTGTTTCACATCAGAAATGGATTTAAATCCCTGGGTCTGAGTCTTCCTACAAGCAAGACTTCGTTTCAGGTAAGAGCATTTACTTTACAGCTCAAACGAACTATATCGTTAACGATGGTCACACTTTTCTCATCTTAACTGAGAAGCATTGGATGATAGAGGACCTTTGCCTTGAGTCAATTTCAAGCAGAGTTGGACTAGATATGATCCATATGTGTAGGAAACAATGTTCATTTGTTCTCAGCACACTCAAGTTTCCTGCTGTCTTAGAGATTTTAGAAAGCTAGAGCGTGCTTCTTGCTCTAGAGCAGAGTGTGATCAATGAATGAGAGCTCTGTTGTGTGTTTCCCGTCAGAAATGGAGTTAAATCCCAGGCTCTGTGTCTTCCTACAAGCAAGACTTCGTTTCAGGTAAGGGCAGTCACTTTTCAGCTCAAACGAACTACATCGTTCAGGAAGCTCACACGTTTCTCATCTTAACTGACAAGCATGGGATGTTAGATGACCATTGCTTTGTATCACTTTCAGAGGCAGAGTTGGATTAGATATGGTCCGTATGTGTAGGAAACACCATTCTTTGGTTCTCAGCACACTCACCTTTCCTGCTGTATTAGAGACTCTAGAAAGCAAGAGCGTGCTTCTTGCTCTAAAGCAGAGTGTGTGCAGTTAATGAGAACTCTGCTGTGTGTTTCACTTCAGAAAGGGAGTTTAATCCTTGGCTCTGAGTCTAACTACAAGCAAGATTACGTTTCAGGTAAGGGCATTTACTTTACAGCTCAAACGATCTATATCGTTCACAAAGCTCACACGTTTCTCTTCTTAACTGAGAAGCCTTGGATGTTAGAGGACCTTTGCTTTTTATCAATTTCAACCAGAGTTGAACTAGATATGGTCCGTATGTATAGGAAACACGGTTCTTTTCTTCTGAGCACACTCACGGTTCCTGCTGTATTAGAGACTCTAGAAAGCAAGAGCGTGCTTCTTGCTCTAAAGCAGAGTGTGATCAATGGAGGAGAACTCTGTTGTGTGTTTCACTTCAGAAATGGAGTTAAATACCAGGCTCTGAGTCTTCCTACAAGAAAGACTTCGTTTCAAGTAAGGGCAGTTACTTTCAGCTCAAACGAACTACATCGTTCACAAAGCTCACACGTTTCTCATCTTCCCTGACAAGCATTGGATGTTAGAGGACCTTTGCTTTGTATCAATTTCAAGCAGAGTTGAACTAGATATGGTCCGTTTGTATAGGAAACACGGTTCTTTTCTTCTGAGCACACTCACGTTTCCTGCTGTATTAGAGACTCTAGAAAGCAACAGCGTGCTTCTTGCTCTAAAGCAGAGTGTGATCCATGGATGAGAACTGTGTTGTGTGTTTCCGCTCAAAAATGGAGTTAAATCCCAGGCTCTGTATCTTCCTACAAGTAAGACTTTGTTTCAGGTAAGGGCATTTACTTTAGAGCTCAAACGATCTATATCGTTCACAAAGCTCACAAGTTTCTCATCTTAACTGACGAGCATTGGATGTTAGAGGACCTTTGCTTTGAGTCAATTTCAAGCAGAGTTGAACTAGATATGGTCCGTATGTAAAGGAAACACGGTTCTTTTCTTTTGAGCACACTCAGGTTTCCTGCTGTATTAGAGACTCTAGAAAGCAAGAGCGTGCTTCTTGCTCTAAAGCAGAGTGTGATCAATGGATGAGAACTGTGTTGTCTGTTTCCCTTCACAAATGGAGTTGAATCCCTGGCTCTGAGTCTTCCTAAAAGCAAGACTTTGTTTCAGGTAAGGGCGTTTACTTTACAGCTCAAACGAACTACATCATTCAGGAAGCTCACACGATTCTCATCATAACTGAGGAGCATTGGATGTTAGAGGCCCTTTGCTTTGTATCAATTTCAGGCAGAGTTGAACTAGATATGGTCCGTTTGTATAGGAAACACGGTTCTTTTCTTCTGAGCACACTCACGTTTCCTGCTGTATTAGAGACTCTAGAAAGCTAGAGCGTGCTTCTTGCTCTAAAGCAGAGTGTGATCCATGGATGAGAACTGTGTTGTGTGTTTCCGCTCAAAAATGGAGTTAAATCCCAGGCTCTGTATCTTCCTACAAGTAAGACTTTGTTTCAGGTAAGGGCATTTACTTTAGAGCTCAAACGATCTATATCGTTCACAAAGCTCACAAGTTTCTCATCTTAACTGACGAGCATTGGATGTTAGAGGACCTTTGCTTTGTATCAATTTCAAGCAGAGTTGAACTAGATATGGACCGTATGTATAGGAAACATGGTTCTTTTCTTCTGAGCACACTCACGTTTCCTGTTGTAATAGAGACTCTAGAAAGCTAGAGCATGCTTCTTGCTCTAAAGCATAGTGTGATCCATGGATGAGAACTGTGTTGTGTGTTTCCGCTCAAAAATGGAGTTAAATCCCAGGCTCTGTATCTTCCTACAAGTAAGACTTTGTTTCAGGTAAGGGCATTTACTTTAGAGCTCAAACGATCTATATCGTTCACAAAGCTCACAAGTTTCTCATCTTAACTGAGGAGCATTGGATGTTAGAGGCCCTTTGCTTTGTATCAATTTCAGGCAGAGTTGAACTAGATATGGTCCATATGTATAGGAAACACGGTACTTTTCTTCTGAGCACACTCACGTTTCCTGCTGTATTAGAGACTCTGGAAAGCAAGAGCGTGCTTCTTGCTCTAAAGCAGAGTGTGATCCATGGATGAGAATTGTGTTGTGTGTTTCCCTTCAGAAGTGGAGTTAAACCCAGGCTCTGTGTCTTCCTACAAGTAAGACTTTGTTTCAGTTAGGGGCATTTACTTTACAGCTCAAACGATCTATATCGTTCACAAAGCTCACACGTTTCTCTTCTTAACTGGGAAGCATTGGATGTTAGAGGACCTTTGCTTTTTATCAATTTCAACCAGAGTTGAACTAGATATGGTCCGTATGTATAGGAAACACGGTTCTTTTCTTATGAGCACACTCATGTTTCCTACTGTATTAGAGACTCTAGAAAGCTAGAGCGTGCTTCTTGCTCTAAAGCAGAGTGTGATCCATGGATGAGAACTGTGTTGTGTGTTTCCCTTCAATAATGGAGTTAAATCCCAGGCTCTGTGTCTTCCTACAAGCAAGACTTCGTTTAAGGTAGGGGCAGTCAATTTTCAGCTCAGACGAACTACATTGTTCTTGAATCTCACACGTTTCTCATCTTAACTGACAAGCATCTGATGTTAGAGGACCATTTCTTTGTATCAGAATCAGAAGCAGAGTTGGACTAGATATGATCCGTATGTGTAGGAAACACCGTTCATTTGTTCTCAGCACACTCAAATTTCCTTCCGTCTTAGAGATTTTAGAAAGGTTGAGTGTGCTTCTTGCTCTAGAGCAGAGTGTGATCAATGAATGAGAACTCTGTTGTGTGTTTCACATCAGAAATGGATTTAAATCCCTGGGTCTGTGTCTTGCTACAAGCAAGAGTTCGTTTCAGGTAAGGGCATTTACTTTACAGCTCAAAAGAACTATATCGTTCACGAAGCTCACACGATTCTCATCTTAACTGAGAAGCATTGGATGTTAGAGGAACTTTGCTTTGTATCAATTTCAAGCAGAGTTGAACTAGATATGGTCTGTATGTATAGGAAACACGGTACTTTACTTCTGAGCACACTCACGTTTCCTGCTATATTAGAGATTCTAGAAAGCAAGAGCGTGCTTCTTGCTCTAAAGCAGAGTGTGATCCATGGATGAGAACTGTGTCATTTGTTTCCCTTCAGAAATGGAGTTAAACCAGAGGCTCTGAGTCTTCCTACAAGGAAGACTTCGTTTCAAGTAAGGGCAGTTACTTTCAGCTCAAACGAACTACATCGTTCACAAAGCTAACACGTTTCTTATCTTAACTGACAAGCATTGGATGTTAGAGGACCTTTGCTTTGTATCAATTCCAAGCAGAGTTGAACTAGATATGGACCGTATGTATAGGAAACATGGTTCTTTTCTTCTGAGCACACTCACGTTTCCTGTTGTAATAGAGACTCTAGAAAGCTAGAGCATGCTTCTTGCTCTAATGTAGAGTGTGATCCATGGATGAGAACTGTGTTGTGTGTTTCCATTCAGAAATGGAGTTAAATCCCATGCTCTGTGTCTTCCTACAAGCAAGACTTCGTTTCAGGCAAGGGCAGTTACTTTACAGCTCAAAAGAACTACATAGTTCACCAAGCTCACACATTTCTCATCTTAACTGACAAGCATTGGATGTTAGAGGACCAGTGCTTTTTATCAGTTTCAGAAGCAGAGTTGGACTAGATATGATCCATATGTGTAGGAAACAATGTTCATTTGTTCTCAGCACACTCAAGTTTCCTGCTGTCTTAGAGATTTTAGAAAGCTAGAGCGTGCTTCTTGCTCTAGAACAGAGTGTGATCAATGAATGAGAGCTCTGTTGTGTGTTTCCCTTCAGAAATGGAGTTAAATCCCAGGCTCTGTGTCTTCCTACAAGCAAGAATTCGTTTCAGGTAAGGGCAGTCACTTTTCAGCTCAAACGAACTACATCGTTCAGGAAGCTCACACGTTTCTCATCTTAACTGACAAGCATGGGATGTTAGATGACCATTGCTTTGTATCACTTTCAGAGTCAGAGTTGGATTAGATATGGTCCGTATGTGTAGGAAACACCATTCTTTGGTTCTCAGTACACTCACCTTTCCTGCTGTATTAGAGACTCTAGAAAGCAAGAGCGTGCTTCTTGCTCTAAAGCAGAGTGTGTGCAGTTAATGAGAACTCTGCTGTGTGTTTCACTTCAGAAAGGGAGTTTAATCCTTGGCTCTGAGTCTAACTACAAGCAAGATTACGTTTCAGGTAAGGGCATTTACTTTACAGCTCAAACGATCTATATCGTTCACAAAGCTCACACGTTTCTCTTCTTAACTCAGAAGCCTTGGATGTTAGAGGACCTTTGCTTTTTATCAATTTCAACCAGAGTTGAACTAGATATGGTCCGTATGTATAGGAAACACGGTTCTTTTCTTCTGAGCACACTCACGTTTCCTGCTGTATTAGAGACTCTAGAAAGCAAGAGCGTGCTTCTTGCTCTAAAGCAGAGTGTGATCAATGGAGGAGAACTCTGTTGTGTGTTTCACTTCAGAAATGGAGTTAAATACCAGGCTCTGAGTCTTCCTACAAGAAAGACTTCGTTTCAAGTAAGGGCAGTTACTTTCAGCTCAAACGAACTACATCGTTCACAAAGCTCACACGTTTCTCATCTTCACTGACAAGCATTGGATGTTAGAGGACCTTTGCTTTGTATCAATTTCAGGCAGAGTTGAACTAGATATGGTCTGTATGTATAGGAAACACTGTTCTTTTCTTCTGAGCACACTCACGTTTCCTGCTGTATTAGAGACTCTAGAAAGCAAGAGCATGCTGCTTGCTCTAATGGAGAGTGCGATCCATGGATGAGAACTGTGTTGTCTGTTTCCCTTCTGAAATGGAGTTAAATCCCAAGCGCTGTGTCTTCCTACAAGCAAGACTTCGTTTCAGGTAAGGGCAGTCACTTTTCAGCTCAAGCAAACTACATCGTTCAGGAAGCTCACACGTTTCTCATCTTAACTGACAAGCATTGGATGTTAGAGGACCTTTGCTTTGTATCAATTTCAGGCAGAGTTGAACTAGATATGGTCTGTATGTATAGGAAACACTGTTCTTTTCTTCTGAGCACACTCACGTTTCCTGCTGTATTAGAGACTCTAGAAAGCAAGAGCATGCTACTTTCTCTAAAGCAGAGTGTGATCCATGGATGAGAACTCTGTTGTGTGTTTCCCTTCAGAAATGGAGTTAAATCCCAGGCACTGTGTCTTCCTACAAGCAAGACTTCGTTTCAGGTAAGGGCAGTCACTTTTCAGCTAAAAAGAACTACATTGTTCAGGAAGCTCACACGTTCCTCATCTTAACTGACAAGCATTGGATGTTCGAGGACCAGTGCTTTGTATCACTTTCAGAAGCAGAGTTGGACTAGATATGATCCGTATGTGTAGGAAACACCGTTCATTTGTTCTCAGCACACTCATGTTTCCTGCTGTCTTTGATATTTTAGAAAGCTAGAACGTGCTTCTTGCTCTAAAGCAGAGTGTGATCCATGGATGAGAACTGTGTTGTGTGTTTCACTTCAGGTATGGAGTTAAATCCCAGGCTCTGTGTCTTCCTACAAGCAAGACTTCGTTTCAGGTAAGGGCAGTCACTTCTCAGCTCAAACGAACTACATCGTTCAGGAAGCTCACACGTTTCTCATCTTAACTGACAAGCATCGGATGTTAGACGACCATTGCTTTGTATCAGTTTCAGAAGCAGAGTTGGACTAGATATGGTCTGTATGTGTAGGAAACACCATTCTTTTGTTCTCAGCATCTCACGTTTCATGCTGTCTTAGAGACTCTAGAAAGCTAGAGCTTGCTTCTTGCTCTAAAGCAGAGTGTGATCAATGGATGAGAACTCTGTTGTGTGTTTCACTTCAGGTATGGAGTTAAATCCCTGGCTCTGAGTCCTCCTACAAGCAAGACTTAATTCCAGGTAAGTGCAGTTACTTTACAGCTCAAACGAACTACATAGTTCACGAAGCTCACACGTTTTTCATCTTACCTGAGAAGCATTGGATGTTAGAGGACCTTTGCTTCGTATCATTTTCAAGCAGAGTTGAACTAGATATGGTCCGTATATATATTCAACACGGTTCTTTTCTTCTGAGCACACTCATGTTTCCTGCTGTATTAGAGAATCTAGAAAGCAAGAGCGTGCTTCTTGCTCTAAAGCAGAGTGTGATCAATGGATGAGAACTCTGTTGTGTGTTTCACTTCAGAAATTTATTTTAATCCCTGGCTCTGAGTCTTCCTACAAGCAAGACTTCGTTTCAGGTAAGGGAAGTTACTTTACAGCTCAAACGAATCACATCGTTCACGAAGCTCACACGTTTCTCATCTTAACTGACAAGCATTGTATGTTAGAAGACCAGTGCTTTGTATCAGTTTCAGAAGCAGAGTTGGACTAGATATGATCCGTATGTGTAGGAAACACCGTTCATTTGTTCTCAGCACACTCAAGGTTCTTGCTCTCTTAGAGACTCTAGAAAGCTAGAGCATGCTTCTTGCTCTAATGCAGAGTGTGATCAATGAATGAGAACTCTATTGTGTGTTTCACATCAGAAATGGATTTAAATCCCTGGGTCTGAGTCTTCCTACAAGCAAGACTTCGTTTCAGGTAAGAGCATTTACTTTACAGCTCAAACGAACTATATCGTTAACGATGGTCACACTTTTCTCATCTTAACTGAGAAGCATTGGATGATAGAGGACCTTTGCCTTGAGTCAATTTCAAGCAGAGTTGGACTAGATATGATCCATATGTGTAGGAAACAATGTTCATTTGTTCTCAGCACACTCAAGTTTCCTGCTGTCTTAGAGATTTTAGAAAGCTAGAGCGTGCTTCTTGCTCTAGAGCAGAGTGTGATCAATGAATGAGAGCTCTGTTGTGTGTTTCCCGTCAGAAATGGAGTTAAATCCCAGGCTCTGTGTCTTCCTACAAGCAAGACTTCGTTTCAGGTAAGGGCAGTCACTTTTCAGCTCAAACGAACTACATCGTTCAGGAAGCTCACACGTTTCTCATCTTAACTGACAAGCATGGGATGTTAGATGACCATTGCTTTGTATCACTTTCAGAGGCAGAGTTGGATTAGATATGGTCCGTATGTGTAGGAAACACCATTCTTTGGTTCTCAGCACACTCACCTTTCCTGCTGTATTAGAGACTCTAGAAAGCAAGAGCGTGCTTCTTGCTCTAAAGCAGAGTGTGTGCAGTTAATGAGAACTCTGCTGTGTGTTTCACTTCAGAAAGGGAGTTTAATCCTTGGCTCTGAGTCTAACTACAAGCAAGATTACGTTTCAGGTAAGGGCATTTACTTTACAGCTCAAACGATCTATATCGTTCACAAAGCTCACACGTTTCTCTTCTTAACTGAGAAGCCTTGGATGTTAGAGGACCTTTGCTTTTTATCAATTTCAACCAGAGTTGAACTAGATATGGTCCGTATGTATAGGAAACACGGTTCTTTTCTTCTGAGCACACTCACGGTTCCTGCTGTATTAGAGACTCTAGAAAGCAAGAGCGTGCTTCTTGCTCTAAAGCAGAGTGTGATCAATGGAGGAGAACTCTGTTGTGTGTTTCACTTCAGAAATGGAGTTAAATACCAGGCTCTGAGTCTTCCTACAAGAAAGACTTCGTTTCAAGTAAGGGCAGTTACTTTCAGCTCAAACGAACTACATCGTTCACAAAGCTCACACGTTTCTCATCTTCCCTGACAAGCATTGGATGTTAGAGGACCTTTGCTTTGTATCAATTTCAAGCAGAGTTGAACTAGATATGGTCCGTTTGTATAGGAAACACGGTTCTTTTCTTCTGAGCACACTCACGTTTCCTGCTGTATTAGAGACTCTAGAAAGCAACAGCGTGCTTCTTGCTCTAAAGCAGAGTGTGATCCATGGATGAGAACTGTGTTGTGTGTTTCCGCTCAAAAATGGAGTTAAATCCCAGGCTCTGTATCTTCCTACAAGTAAGACTTTGTTTCAGGTAAGGGCATTTACTTTAGAGCTCAAACGATCTATATCGTTCACAAAGCTCACAAGTTTCTCATCTTAACTGACGAGCATTGGATGTTAGAGGACCTTTGCTTTGAGTCAATTTCAAGCAGAGTTGAACTAGATATGGTCCGTATGTAAAGGAAACACGGTTCTTTTCTTTTGAGCACACTCAGGTTTCCTGCTGTATTAGAGACTCTAGAAAGCAAGAGCGTGCTTCTTGCTCTAAAGCAGAGTGTGATCAATGGATGAGAACTGTGTTGTCTGTTTCCCTTCACAAATGGAGTTGAATCCCTGGCTCTGAGTCTTCCTAAAAGCAAGACTTTGTTTCAGGTAAGGGCGTTTACTTTACAGCTCAAACGAACTACATCATTCAGGAAGCTCACACGATTCTCATCATAACTGAGGAGCATTGGATGTTAGAGGCCCTTTGCTTTGTATCAATTTCAGGCAGAGTTGAACTAGATATGGTCCGTATGTATAGGAAACACTGTGCTTTTCTTCTGAGCACACTCACTTTCCCTGCTGTATTAGAGACTCTAGAAAGCAAGAGCGTGCTGCTTGCTCTAATGCAGAGTGTGATCCATGGATGAGAACTGTGTCTTTTGTTTCCCTTCAGAAATGGAGTTAAACCCAAGGCTCTGAGTCTTCCTACAAGGAAGACTTCGTTTCAAGTAAGGGCAGTTACTTTCAGCTCAAACGAACTACATCGTTCACAAAGCTCACACGTTACTCATCTTCACTGACAAGCATTGGATGTTAGAGGACCTTTGCTTTGTATCAATTTCAGGCAGAGTTGAACTAGATATGGTCCGTAAGTGTAAGAAACACCGTACTTTGGTTCTCAGCACACTCACGTTTCCTGCTGTATTAGAGACTCTAGAAAGCAAGAGCATGCTACTTGCTCTAAAGCAGAGTGTTATCCATGGATGAGAACTGTGTTGTGTGTTTCCCTTCAGAAATGGAGTTAAATCCCAGGCACTGTGTCTTCCTACAAGCAAGACTTCGTTTCAGGTAAGGGCAGTCACTTTTCAGCTAAAACGAACTACATTGTTCAGGAAGCTCACACGTTCCTCATCTTAACTGACAAGCATTGGATGTTCGAGGACCAGTGCTTTGTATCACTTTCAGAAGCAGAGTTGGACTAGATATGATCCGTATGTGTAGGAAACACCGTTCATTTGTTCTCAGCACACTCATATTTCCTGCTGTCTTTGATATTTTAGAAAGCTAGAACGTGCTTCTTGCTCTAAAGCAGAGTGTGATCCATGGATGAGAACTGTGTTGTGTGTTTCCCTTCAGAAATGGAGTTAAATCCCAGGCTCTGTGTCTTCCTACAAGCAAGACTTCGTTTCAGGTAAGGGCAGTCACTTCTCAGCTCAAACGAACTACATCGTTCAGGAAGCTCACACGTTTCTCATCTTAACTGACAAGCATCGGATGTTAGACGACCATTGCTTTGTATCAGTTTCAGAAGCAGAGTTGGACTAGATATGGTCCGTATGTGTAGGAAACACCATTCTTTTGTTCTCAGCATCTCACGTTTCATGCTGTCTTAGAGACTCTAGAAAGCTAGAGCTTGCTTCTTGCTCTAAAGCAGAGTGTGATCAATGGATGAGAACTCTGTTGTGTGTTTCACTTCAGGTATGGAGTTAAATCCCTGGCTCTGAGTCCTCCTACAAGCAAGACTTAATTCCAGGTAAGTGCAGTTACTTTACAGCTCAAACGAACTACATAGTTCACGAAGCTCACACGTTTTTCATCTTACCTGAGAAGCATTGGATGTTAGAGGACCTTTGCTTCGTATCATTTTCAAGCAGAGTTGAACTAGATATGGTCCGTATATATATTCAACACGGTTCTTTTCTTCTGAGCACACTCACGTTTCCTGCTGTATTAGAGAATCTAGAAAGCAAGAGCGTGCTTCTTGCTCTAAAGCAGAGTGTGATCAATGGATGAGAACTCTGTTGTGTGTTTCACTTCAGAAATTTATTTTAATCCCTGGCTCTGAGTCTTCCTACAAGCAAGACTTCGTTTCAGGTAAGGGAAGTTACTTTACAGCTCAAACGAATCACATCGTTCACGAAGCTCACACATTTCTCATCTTAACTGACAAGCATTGTATGTTAGAAGACCAGTGCTTTGTATCAGTTTCAGAAGCAGAGTTGGACTAGATATGATCCGTATGTGTAGGAAACACCGTTCATTTGTTCTCAGCACACTCAAGGTTCTTGCTCTCTTAGAGACTCTAGAAAGCTAGAGCATGCTTCTTGCTCTAATGCAGAGTGTGATCAATGAATGAGAACTCTATTGTGTGTTTCACATCAGAAATGGATTTAAATCCCTGGGTCTGAGTCTTCCTACAAGCAAGACTTCGTTTCAGGTAAGAGCATTTACTTTACAGCTCAAACGAACTATATCGTTAACGATGGTCACACTTTTCTCATCTTAACTGAGAAGCATTGGATGATAGAGGACCTTTGCCTTGAGTCAATTTCAAGCAGAGTTGGACTAGATATGATCCATATGTGTAGGAAACAATGTTCATTTGTTCTCAGCACACTCAAGTTTCCTGCTGTCTTAGAGATTTTAGAAAGCTAGAGCGTGCTTCTTGCTCTAGAGCAGAGTGTGATCAATGAATGAGAGCTCTGTTGTGTGTTTCCCTTCAGAAATGGAGTTAAATCCCAGGCTCTGTGTCTTCCTACAAGCAAGACTTCGTTTCAGGTAAGGGCAGTCACTTTTCAGCTCAAACGAACTACATCGTTCAGGAAGCTCACACGTTTCTCATCTTAACTGACAAGCATGGGATGTTAGATGACCATTGCTTTGTATCACTTTCAGAGGCAGAGTTGGATTAGATATGGTCCGTATGTGTAGGAAACACCATTCTTTGGTTCTCAGCACACTCACCTTTCCTGCTGTATTAGAGACTCTAGAAAGCAAGAGCGTGCTTCTTGCTCTAAAGCAGAGTGTGTGCAGTTAATGAGAACTCTGCTGTGTGTTTCACTTCAGAAAGGGAGTTTAATCCTTGGCTCTGAGTCTAACTACAAGCAAGATTACGTTTCAGGTAAGGGCATTTACTTTACAGCTCAAACGATCTATATCGTTCACAAAGCTCACACGTTTCTCTTCTTAACTGAGAAGCCTTGGATGTTAGAGGACCTTTGCTTTTTATCAATTTCAACCAGAGTTGAACTAGATATGGTCCGTATGTATAGGAAACAAGGTTCTTTTCTTCTGAGCACACTC
Organism: Onychomys leucogaster; assembly: GCA_949786385.1. Taxonomy (NCBI): domain Eukaryota; kingdom Metazoa; phylum Chordata; class Mammalia; order Rodentia; family Cricetidae; genus Onychomys; species Onychomys leucogaster. Next base: position 617,418 of record CATKUP010000018.1, on the reverse strand, counting down.
ACGGTTCCTGCTGTATTAGAGACTCTAGAAAGCAAGAGCGTGCTTCTTGCTCTAAAGCAGAGTGTGATCAATGGAGGAGAACTCTGTTGTGTGTTTCACTTCAGAAATGGAGTTAAATACCAGGCTCTGAGTCTTCCTACAAGAAAGACTTCGTTTCAAGTAAGGGCAGTTACTTTCAGCTCAAACGAACTACATCGTTCACAAAGCTCACACGTTTCTCATCTTCCCTGACAAGCATTGGATGTTAGAGGACCTTTGCTTTGTATCAATTTCAAGCAGAGTTGAACTAGATATGGTCCGTTTGTATAGGAAACACGGTTCTTTTCTTCTGAGCACACTCACGTTTCCTGCTGTATTAGAGACTCTAGAAAGCTAGAGCGTGCTTCTTGCTCTAAAGCAGAGTGTGATCCATGGATGAGAACTGTGTTGTGTGTTTCCGCTCAAAAATGGAGTTAAATCCCAGGCTCTGTATCTTCCTACAAGTAAGACTTTGTTTCAGGTAAGGGCATTTACTTTAGAGCTCAAACGATCTATATCGTTCACAAAGCTCACAAGTTTCTCATCTTAACTGACGAGCATTGGATGTTAGAGGACCTTTGCTTTGAGTCAATTTCAAGCAGAGTTGAACTAGATATGGTCCGTATGTAAAGGAAACACGGTTCTTTTCTTTTGAGCACACTCAGGTTTCCTGCTGTATTAGAGACTCTAGAAAGCAAGAGCGTGCTTCTTGCTCTAAAGCAGAGTGTGATCCATGGATGAGAACTGTGTTGTCTGTTTCCCTTCACAAGTGGAGTTGAATCCCTGGCTCTGAGTCTTCCTAAAAGCAAGACTTTGTTTCAGGTAAGGGCGTTTACTTTACAGCTCAAACGAACTACATCATTCAGGAAGCTCACACGATTCTCATCATAACTGAGGAGCATTGGATGTTAGAGGCCCTTTGCTTTGTATCAATTTCAGGCAGAGTTGAACTAGATATGGTCCGTATGTATAGGAAACACTGTGCTTTTCTTCTGAGCACACTCACTTTCCCTGCTGTATTAGAGACTCTAGAAAGCAAGAGCGTGCTGCTTGCTCTAATGCAGAGTGTGATCCATGGATGAGAACTGTGTCTTTTGTTTCCCTTCAGAAATGGAGTTAAACCCAAGGCTCTGAGTCTTCCTACAAGGAAGACTTCGTTTCAAGTAAGGGCAGTTACTTTCAGCTCAAACGAACTACATCGTTCACAAAGCTCACACGTTACTCATCTTCACTGACAAGCATTGGATGTTAGAGGACCTTTGCTTTGTATCAATTTCAGGCAGAGTTGAACTAGATATGGTCCGTAAGTGTAAGAAACACCGTACTTTGGTTCTCAGCACACTCACGTTTCCTGCTGTATTAGAGACTCTAGAAAGCAAGAGCATGCTACTTGCTCTAAAGCAGAGTGTTATCCATGGATGAGAACTGTGTTGTGTGTTTCCCTTCAGAAATGGAGTTAAATCCCAGGCACTGTGTCTTCCTACAAGCAAGACTTCGTTTCAGGTAAGGGCAGTCACTTTTCAGCTAAAACGAACTACATTGTTCAGGAAGCTCACACGTTCCTCATCTTAACTGACAAGCATTGGATGTTCGAGGACCAGTGCTTTGTATCACTTTCAGAAGCAGAGTTGGACTAGATATGATCCGTATGTGTAGGAAACACCGTTCATTTGTTCTCAGCACACTCATATTTCCTGCTGTCTTTGATATTTTAGAAAGCTAGAACGTGCTTCTTGCTCTAAAGCAGAGTGTGATCCATGGATGAGAACTGTGTTGTGTGTTTCCCTTCAGAAATGGAGTTAAATCCCAGGCTCTGTGTCTTCCTACAAGCAAGACTTCGTTTCAGGTAAGGGCAGTCACTTCTCAGCTCAAACGAACTACATCGTTCAGGAAGCTCACACGTTTCTCATCTTAACTGACAAGCATCGGATGTTAGACGACCATTGCTTTGTATCAGTTTCAGAAGCAGAGTTGGACTAGATATGGTCCGTATGTGTAGGAAACACCATTCTTTTGTTCTCAGCATCTCACGTTTCATGCTGTCTTAGAGACTCTAGAAAGCTAGAGCTTGCTTCTTGCTCTAAAGCAGAGTGTGATCAATGGATGAGAACTCTGTTGTGTGTTTCACTTCAGGTATGGAGTTAAATCCCTGGCTCTGAGTCCTCCTACAAGCAAGACTTAATTCCAGGTAAGTGCAGTTACTTTACAGCTCAAACGAACTACATAGTTCACGAAGCTCACACGTTTTTCATCTTACCTGAGAAGCATTGGATGTTAGAGGACCTTTGCTTCGTATCATTTTCAAGCAGAGTTGAACTAGATATGGTCCGTATATATATTCAACACGGTTCTTTTCTTCTGAGCACACTCACGTTTCCTGCTGTATTAGAGAATCTAGAAAGCAAGAGCGTGCTTCTTGCTCTAAAGCAGAGTGTGATCAATGGATGAGAACTCTGTTGTGTGTTTCACTTCAGAAATTTATTTTAATCCCTGGCTCTGAGTCTTCCTACAAGCAAGACTTCGTTTCAGGTAAGGGAAGTTACTTTACAGCTCAAACGAATCACATCGTTCACGAAGCTCACACGTTTCTCATCTTAACTGACAAGCATTGTATGTTAGAAGACCAGTGCTTTGTATCAGTTTCAGAAGCAGAGTTGGACTAGATATGATCCGTATGTGTAGGAAACACCGTTCATTTGTTCTCAGCACACTCAAGGTTCTTGCTCTCTTAGAGACTCTAGAAAGCTAGAGCATGCTTCTTGCTCTAATGCAGAGTGTGATCAATGAATGAGAACTCTATTGTGTGTTTCACATCAGAAATGGATTTAAATCCCTGGGTCTGAGTCTTCCTACAAGCAAGACTTCGTTTCAGGTAAGAGCATTTACTTTACAGCTCAAACGAACTATATCGTTAACGATGGTCACACTTTTCTCATCTTAACTGAGAAGCATTGGATGATAGAGGACCTTTGCCTTGAGTCAATTTCAAGCAGAGTTGGACTAGATATGATCCATATGTGTAGGAAACAATGTTCATTTGTTCTCAGCACACTCAAGTTTCCTGCTGTCTTAGAGATTTTAGAAAGCTAGAGCGTGCTTCTTGCTCTAGAGCAGAGTGTGATCAATGAATGAGAGCTCTGTTGTGTGTTTCCCTTCAGAAATGGAGTTAAATCCCAGGCTCTGTGTCTTCCTACAAGCAAGACTTCGTTTCAGGTAAGGGCAGTCACTTTTCAGCTCAAACGAACTACATCGTTCAGGAAGCTCACACGTTTCTCATCTTAACTGACAAGCATGGGATGTTAGATGACCATTGCTTTGTATCACTTTCAGAGGCAGAGTTGGATTAGATATGGTCCGTATGTGTAGGAAACACCATTCTTTGGTTCTCAGCACACTCACCTTTCCTGCTGTATTAGAGACTCTAGAAAGCAAGAGCGTGCTTCTTGCTCTAAAGCAGAGTGTGTGCAGTTAATGAGAACTCTGCTGTGTGTTTCACTTCAGAAAGGGAGTTTAATCCTTGGCTCTGAGTCTAACTACAAGCAAGATTACGTTTCAGGTAAGGGCATTTACTTTACAGCTCAAACGATCTATATCGTTCACAAAGCTCACACGTTTCTCTTCTTAACTGAGAAGCCTTGGATGTTAGAGGACCTTTGCTTTTTATCAATTTCAACCAGAGTTGAACTAGATATGGTCCGTATGTATAGGAAACAAGGTTCTTTTCTTCTGAGCACACTCACGGTTCCTGCTGTATTAGAGACTCTAGAAAGCAAGAGCGTGCTTCTTGCTCTAAAGCAGAGTGTGATCAATGGAGGAGAACTCTGTTGTGTGTTTCACTTCAGAAATGGAGTTAAATACCAGGCTCTGAGTCTTCCTACAAGAAAGACTTCGTTTCAAGTAAGGGCAGTTACTTTCAGCTCAAACGAACTACATCGTTCACAAAGCTCACACGTTTCTCATCTTCCCTGACAAGCATTGGATGTTAGAGGACCTTTGCTTTGTATCAATTTCAAGCAGAGTTGAACTAGATATGGTCCGTTTGTATAGGAAACACGGTTCTTTTCTTCTGAGCACACTCACGTTTCCTGCTGTATTAGAGACTCTAGAAAGCTAGAGCGTGCTTCTTGCTCTAAAGCAGAGTGTGATCCATGGATGAGAACTGTGTTGTGTGTTTCCGCTCAAAAATGGAGTTAAATCCCAGGCTCTGTATCTTCCTACAAGTAAGACTTTGTTTCAGGTAAGGGCATTTACTTTAGAGCTCAAACGATCTATATCGTTCACAAAGCTCACAAGTTTCTCATCTTAACTGACGAGCATTGGATGTTAGAGGACCTTTGCTTTGAGTCAATTTCAAGCAGAGTTGAACTAGATATGGTCCGTATGTAAAGGAAACACGGTTCTTTTCTTCTGAGCACACTCACGTTTCCTGCTGTATTAGAGACTCTAGAAAGCAAGAGCGTGCTTCTTGCTCTAAAGCAGAGTGTGATCAATGGAGGAGAACTGTTGTGTGTTTCACTTCAGAAATGGAGTTAAATACCAGGCTCTGAGTCTTCCTACAAGAAAGACTTCGTTTCAAGTAAGGGCAGTTACTTTCAGCTCAAACGAACTACATCGTTCACAAAGCTCACACGTTTCTCATCTTCACTGACAAGCATTGGATGTTAGAGGACCTTTGCTTTGTATCAATTTCAGGCAGAGTTGAACTAGATATGGTCTGTATGTATAGGAAACACTGTTCTTTTCTTCTGAGCACACTCACGTTTCCTGCTGTATTAGAGACTCTAGAAAGCAAGAGCATGCTGCTTGCTCTAATGGAGAGTGCGATCCATGGATGAGAACTGTGTTGTCTGTTTCCCTTCTGAAATGGAGTTAAATCCCAAGCGCTGTGTCTTCCTACAAGCAAGACTTCGTTTCAGGTAAGGGCAGTCACTTTTCAGCTCAAGCAAACTACATCGTTCAGGAAGCTCACACGTTTCTCATCTTAACTGACAAGCATTGGATGTTAGAGGACCTTTGCTTTGTATCAATTTCAGGCAGAGTTGAACTAGATATGGTCTGTATGTATAGGAAACACTGTTCTTTTCTTCTGAGCACACTCACGTTTCCTGCTGTATTAGAGACTCTAGAAAGCAAGAGCATGCTACTTTCTCTAAAGCAGAGTGTGATCCATGGATGAGAACTCTGTTGTGTGTTTCCCTTCAGAAATGGAGTTAAATCCCAGGCACTGTGTCTTCCTACAAGCAAGACTTCGTTTCAGGTAAGGGCAGTCACTTTTCAGCTAAAAAGAACTACATTGTTCAGGAAGCTCACACGTTCCTCATCTTAACTGACAAGCATTGGATGTTCGAGGACCAGTGCTTTGTATCACTTTCAGAAGCAGAGTTGGACTAGATATGATCCGTATGTGTAGGAAACACCGTTCATTTGTTCTCAGCACACTCATGTTTCCTGCTGTCTTTGATATTTTAGAAAGCTAGAACGTGCTTCTTGCTCTAAAGCAGAGTGTGATCCATGGATGAGAACTGTGTTGTGTGTTTCACTTCAGGTATGGAGTTAAATCCCAGGCTCTGTGTCTTCCTACAAGCAAGACTTCGTTTCAGGTAAGGGCAGTCACTTCTCAGCTCAAACGAACTACATCGTTCAGGAAGCTCACACGTTTCTCATCTTAACTGACAAGCATCGGATGTTAGACGACCATTGCTTTGTATCAGTTTCAGAAGCAGAGTTGGACTAGATATGGTCTGTATGTGTAGGAAACACCATTCTTTTGTTCTCAGCATCTCACGTTTCATGCTGTCTTAGAGACTCTAGAAAGCTAGAGCTTGCTTCTTGCTCTAAAGCAGAGTGTGATCAATGGATGAGAACTCTGTTGTGTGTTTCACTTCAGGTATGGAGTTAAATCCCTGGCTCTGAGTCCTCCTACAAGCAAGACTTAATTCCAGGTAAGTGCAGTTACTTTACAGCTCAAACGAACTACATAGTTCACGAAGCTCACACGTTTTTCATCTTACCTGAGAAGCATTGGATGTTAGAGGACCTTTGCTTCGTATCATTTTCAAGCAGAGTTGAACTAGATATGGTCCGTATATATATTCAACACGGTTCTTTTCTTCTGAGCACACTCATGTTTCCTGCTGTATTAGAGAATCTAGAAAGCAAGAGCGTGCTTCTTGCTCTAAAGCAGAGTGTGATCAATGGATGAGAACTCTGTTGTGTGTTTCACTTCAGAAATTTATTTTAATCCCTGGCTCTGAGTCTTCCTACAAGCAAGACTTCGTTTCAGGTAAGGGAAGTTACTTTACAGCTCAAACGAATCACATCGTTCACGAAGCTCACACGTTTCTCATCTTAACTGACAAGCATTGTATGTTAGAAGACCAGTGCTTTGTATCAGTTTCAGAAGCAGAGTTGGACTAGATATGATCCGTATGTGTAGGAAACACCGTTCATTTGTTCTCAGCACACTCAAGGTTCTTGCTCTCTTAGAGACTCTAGAAAGCTAGAGCATGCTTCTTGCTCTAATGCAGAGTGTGATCAATGAATGAGAACTCTATTGTGTGTTTCACATCAGAAATGGATTTAAATCCCTGGGTCTGAGTCTTCCTACAAGCAAGACTTCGTTTCAGGTAAGAGCATTTACTTTACAGCTCAAACGAACTATATCGTTAACGATGGTCACACTTTTCTCATCTTAACTGAGAAGCATTGGATGATAGAGGACCTTTGCCTTGAGTCAATTTCAAGCAGAGTTGGACTAGATATGATCCATATGTGTAGGAAACAATGTTCATTTGTTCTCAGCACACTCAAGTTTCCTGCTGTCTTAGAGATTTTAGAAAGCTAGAGCGTGCTTCTTGCTCTAGAGCAGAGTGTGATCAATGAATGAGAGCTCTGTTGTGTGTTTCCCTTCAGAAATGGAGTTAAATCCCAGGCTCTGTGTCTTCCTACAAGCAAGACTTCGTTTCAGGTAAGGGCAGTCACTTTTCAGCTCAAACGAACTACATCGTTCAGGAAGCTCACACGTTTCTCATCTTAACTGACAAGCATGGGATGTTAGATGACCATTGCTTTGTATCACTTTCAGAGGCAGAGTTGGATTAGATATGGTCCGTATGTGTAGGAAACACCATTCTTTGGTTCTCAGCACACTCACCTTTCCTGCTGTATTAGAGACTCTAGAAAGCAAGAGCGTGCTTCTTGCTCTAAAGCAGAGTGTGTGCAGTTAATGAGAACTCTGCTGTGTGTTTCACTTCAGAAAGGGAGTTTAATCCTTGGCTCTGAGTCTAACTACAAGCAAGATTACGTTTCAGGTAAGGGCATTTACTTTACAGCTCAAACGATCTATATCGTTCACAAAGCTCACACGTTTCTCTTCTTAACTGAGAAGCCTTGGATGTTAGAGGACCTTTGCTTTTTATCAATTTCAACCAGAGTTGAACTAGATATGGTCCGTATGTATAGGAAACACGGTTCTTTTCTTCTGAGCACACTCACGGTTCCTGCTGTATTAGAGACTCTAGAAAGCAAGAGCGTGCTTCTTGCTCTAAAGCAGAGTGTGATCAATGGAGGAGAACTCTGTTGTGTGTTTCACTTCAGAAATGGAGTTAAATACCAGGCTCTGAGTCTTCCTACAAGAAAGACTTCGTTTCAAGTAAGGGCAGTTACTTTCAGCTCAAACGAACTACATCGTTCACAAAGCTCACACGTTTCTCATCTTCCCTGACAAGCATTGGATGTTAGAGGACCTTTGCTTTGTATCAATTTCAAGCAGAGTTGAACTAGATATGGTCCGTTTGTATAGGAAACACGGTTCTTTTCTTCTGAGCACACTCACGTTTCCTGCTGTATTAGAGACTCTAGAAAGCAACAGCGTGCTTCTTGCTCTAAAGCAGAGTGTGATCCATGGATGAGAACTGTGTTGTGTGTTTCCGCTCAAAAATGGAGTTAAATCCCAGGCTCTGTATCTTCCTACAAGTAAGACTTTGTTTCAGGTAAGGGCATTTACTTTAGAGCTCAAACGATCTATATCGTTCACAAAGCTCACAAGTTTCTCATCTTAACTGACGAGCATTGGATGTTAGAGGACCTTTGCTTTGAGTCAATTTCAAGCAGAGTTGAACTAGATATGGTCCGTATGTAAAGGAAACACGGTTCTTTTCTTTTGAGCACACTCAGGTTTCCTGCTGTATTAGAGACTCTAGAAAGCAAGAGCGTGCTTCTTGCTCTAAAGCAGAGTGTGATCAATGGATGAGAACTGTGTTGTCTGTTTCCCTTCACAAATGGAGTTGAATCCCTGGCTCTGAGTCTTCCTAAAAGCAAGACTTTGTTTCAGGTAAGGGCGTTTACTTTACAGCTCAAACGAACTACATCATTCAGGAAGCTCACACGATTCTCATCATAACTGAGGAGCATTGGATGTTAGAGGCCCTTTGCTTTGTATCAATTTCAGGCAGAGTTGAACTAGATATGGTCCGTATGTATAGGAAACACTGTGCTTTTCTTCTGAGCACACTCACTTTCCCTGCTGTATTAGAGACTCTAGAAAGCAAGAGCGTGCTGCTTGCTCTAATGCAGAGTGTGATCCATGGATGAGAACTGTGTCTTTTGTTTCCCTTCAGAAATGGAGTTAAACCCAAGGCTCTGAGTCTTCCTACAAGGAAGACTTCGTTTCAAGTAAGGGCAGTTACTTTCAGCTCAAACGAACTACATCGTTCACAAAGCTCACACGTTACTCATCTTCACTGACAAGCATTGGATGTTAGAGGACCTTTGCTTTGTATCAATTTCAGGCAGAGTTGAACTAGATATGGTCCGTAAGTGTAAGAAACACCGTACTTTGGTTCTCAGCACACTCACGTTTCCTGCTGTATTAGAGACTCTAGAAAGCAAGAGCATGCTACTTGCTCTAAAGCAGAGTGTTATCCATGGATGAGAACTGTGTTGTGTGTTTCCCTTCAGAAATGGAGTTAAATCCCAGGCACTGTGTCTTCCTACAAGCAAGACTTCGTTTCAGGTAAGGGCAGTCACTTTTCAGCTAAAACGAACTACATTGTTCAGGAAGCTCACACGTTCCTCATCTTAACTGACAAGCATTGGATGTTCGAGGACCAGTGCTTTGTATCACTTTCAGAAGCAGAGTTGGACTAGATATGATCCGTATGTGTAGGAAACACCGTTCATTTGTTCTCAGCACACTCATATTTCCTGCTGTCTTTGATATTTTAGAAAGCTAGAACGTGCTTCTTGCTCTAAAGCAGAGTGTGATCCATGGATGAGAACTGTGTTGTGTGTTTCCCTTCAGAAATGGAGTTAAATCCCAGGCTCTGTGTCTTCCTACAAGCAAGACTTCGTTTCAGGTAAGGGCAGTCACTTCTCAGCTCAAACGAACTACATCGTTCAGGAAGCTCACACGTTTCTCATCTTAACTGACAAGCATCGGATGTTAGACGACCATTGCTTTGTATCAGTTTCAGAAGCAGAGTTGGACTAGATATGGTCCGTATGTGTAGGAAACACCATTCTTTTGTTCTCAGCATCTCACGTTTCATGCTGTCTTAGAGACTCTAGAAAGCTAGAGCTTGCTTCTTGCTCTAAAGCAGAGTGTGATCAATGGATGAGAACTCTGTTGTGTGTTTCACTTCAGGTATGGAGTTAAATCCCTGGCTCTGAGTCCTCCTACAAGCAAGACTTAATTCCAGGTAAGTGCAGTTACTTTACAGCTCAAACGAACTACATAGTTCACGAAGCTCACACGTTTTTCATCTTACCTGAGAAGCATTGGATGTTAGAGGACCTTTGCTTCGTATCATTTTCAAGCAGAGTTGAACTAGATATGGTCCGTATATATATTCAACACGGTTCTTTTCTTCTGAGCACACTCACGTTTCCTGCTGTATTAGAGAATCTAGAAAGCAAGAGCGTGCTTCTTGCTCTAAAGCAGAGTGTGATCAATGGATGAGAACTCTGTTGTGTGTTTCACTTCAGAAATTTATTTTAATCCCTGGCTCTGAGTCTTCCTACAAGCAAGACTTCGTTTCAGGTAAGGGAAGTTACTTTACAGCTCAAACGAATCACATCGTTCACGAAGCTCACACATTTCTCATCTTAACTGACAAGCATTGTATGTTAGAAGACCAGTGCTTTGTATCAGTTTCAGAAGCAGAGTTGGACTAGATATGATCCGTATGTGTAGGAAACACCGTTCATTTGTTCTCAGCACACTCAAGGTTCTTGCTCTCTTAGAGACTCTAGAAAGCTAGAGCATGCTTCTTGCTCTAATGCAGAGTGTGATCAATGAATGAGAACTCTATTGTGTGTTTCACATCAGAAATGGATTTAAATCCCTGGGTCTGAGTCTTCCTACAAGCAAGACTTCGTTTCAGGTAAGAGCATTTACTTTACAGCTCAAACGAACTATATCGTTAACGATGGTCACACTTTTTTCATCTTAACTGAGAAGCATTGGATGATAGAGGACCTTTGCCTTGAGTCAATTTCAAGCAGAGTTGGACTAGATATGATCCATATGTGTAGGAAACAATGTTCATTTGTTCTCAGCACACTCAAGTTTCCTGCTGTCTTAGAGATTTTAGAAAGCTAGAGCGTGCTTCTTGCTCTAGAGCAGAGTGTGATCAATGAATGAGAGCTCTGTTGTGTGTTTCCCTTCAGAAATGGAGTTAAATCCCAGGCTCTGTGTCTTCCTACAAGCAAGACTTCGTTTCAGGTAAGGGCAGTCACTTTTCAGCTCAAACGAACTACATCGTTCAGGAAGCTCACACGTTTCTCATCTTAACTGACAAGCATGGGATGTTAGATGACCATTGCTTTGTATCACTTTCAGAGGCAGAGTTGGATTAGATATGGTCCGTATGTGTAGGAAACACCATTCTTTGGTTCTCAGCACACTCACCTTTCCTGCTGTATTAGAGACTCTAGAAAGCAAGAGCGTGCTTCTTGCTCTAAAGCAGAGTGTGTGCAGTTAATGAGAACTCTGCTGTGTGTTTCACTTCAGAAAGGGAGTTTAATCCTTGGCTCTGAGTCTAACTACAAGCAAGATTACGTTTCAGGTAAGGGCATTTACTTTACAGCTCAAACGATCTATATCGTTCACAAAGCTCACACGTTTCTCTTCTTAACTGAGAAGCCTTGGATGTTAGAGGACCTTTGCTTTTTATCAATTTCAACCAGAGTTGAACTAGATATGGTCCGTATGTATAGGAAACAAGGTTCTTTTCTTCTGAGCACACTCACGGTTCCTGCTGTATTAGAGACTCTAGAAAGCAAGAGCGTGCTTCTTGCTCTAAAGCAGAGTGTGATCAATGGAGGAGAACTCTGTTGTGTGTTTCACTTCAGAAATGGAGTTAAATACCAGGCTCTGAGTCTTCCTACAAGAAAGACTTCGTTTCAAGTAAGGGCAGTTACTTTCAGCTCAAACGAACTACATCGTTCACAAAGCTCACACGTTTCTCATCTTCCCTGACAAGCATTGGATGTTAGAGGACCTTTGCTTTGTATCAATTTCAAGCAGAGTTGAACTAGATATGGTCCGTTTGTATAGGAAACACGGTTCTTTTCTTCTGAGCACACTCACGTTTCCTGCTGTATTAGAGACTCTAGAAAGCTAGAGCGTGCTTCTTGCTCTAAAGCAGAGTGTGATCCATGGATGAGAACTGTGTTGTGTGTTTCCGCTCAAAAATGGAGTTAAATCCCAGGCTCTGTATCTTCCTACAAGTAAGACTTTGTTTCAGGTAAGGGCATTTACTTTAGAGCTCAAACGATCTATATCGTTCACAAAGCTCACAAGTTTCTCATCTTAACTGACGAGCATTGGATGTTAGAGGACCTTTGCTTTGAGTCAATTTCAAGCAGAGTTGAACTAGATATGGTCCGTATGTAAAGGAAACACGGTTCTTTTCTTTTGAGCACACTCAGGTTTCCTGCTGTATTAGAGACTCTAGAAAGCAAGAGCGTGCTTCTTGCTCTAAAGCAGAGTGTGATCCATGGATGAGAACTGTGTTGTCTGTTTCCCTTCACAAATGGAGTTGAATCCCTGGCTCTGAGTCTTCCTAAAAGCAAGACTTTGTTTCAGGTAAGGGCGTTTACTTTACAGCTCAAACGAACTACATCATTCAGGAAGCTCACACGATTCTCATCATAACTGAGGAGCATTGGATGTTAGAGGCCCTTTGCTTTGTATCAATTTCAGGCAGAGTTGAACTAGATATGGTCCGTATGTATAGGAAACACTGTGCTTTTCTTCTGAGCACACTCACTTTCCCTGCTGTATTAGAGACTCTAGAAAGCAAGAGCGTGCTGCTTGCTCTAATGCAGAGTGTGATCCATGGATGAGAACTGTGTCTTTTGTTTCCCTTCAGAAATGGAGTTAAACCCAAGGCTCTGAGTCTTCCTACAAGGAAGACTTCGTTTCAAGTAAGGGCAGTTACTTTCAGCTCAAACGAACTACATCGTTCACAAAGCTCACACGTTACTCATCTTCACTGACAAGCATTGGATGTTAGAGGACCTTTGCTTTGTATCAATTTCAGGCAGAGTTGAACTAGATATGGTCCGTAAGTGTAAGAAACACCGTACTTTGGTTCTCAGCACACTCACGTTTCCTGCTGTATTAGAGACTCTAGAAAGCAAGAGCATGCTACTTGCTCTAAAGCAGAGTGTTATCCATGGATGAGAACTGTGTTGTGTGTTTCCCTTCAGAAATGGAGTTAAATCCCAGGCACTGTGTCTTCCTACAAGCAAGACTTCGTTTCAGGTAAGGGCAGTCACTTTTCAGCTAAAACGAACTACATTGTTCAGGAAGCTCACACGTTCCTCATCTTAACTGACAAGCATTGGATGTTCGAGGACCAGTGCTTTGTATCACTTTCAGAAGCAGAGTTGGACTAGATATGATCCGTATGTGTAGGAAACACCGTTCATTTGTTCTCAGCACACTCATATTTCCTGCTGTCTTTGATATTTTAGAAAGCTAGAACGTGCTTCTTGCTCTAAAGCAGAGTGTGATCCATGGATGAGAACTGTGTTGTGTGTTTCCCTTCAGAAATGGAGTTAAATCCCAGGCTCTGTGTCTTCCTACAAGCAAGACTTCGTTTCAGGTAAGGGCAGTCACTTCTCAGCTCAAACGAACTACATCGTTCAGGAAGCTCACACGTTTCTCATCTTAACTGACAAGCATCGGATGTTAGACGACCATTGCTTTGTATCAGTTTCAGAAGCAGAGTTGGACTAGATATGGTCCGTATGTGTAGGAAACACCATTCTTTTGTTCTCAGCATCTCACGTTTCATGCTGTCTTAGAGACTCTAGAAAGCTAGAGCTTGCTTCTTGCTCTAAAGCAGAGTGTGATCAATGGATGAGAACTCTGTTGTGTGTTTCACTTCAGGTATGGAGTTAAATCCCTGGCTCTGAGTCCTCCTACAAGCAAGACTTAATTCCAGGTAAGTGCAGTTACTTTACAGCTCAAACGAACTACATAGTTCACGAAGCTCACACGTTTTTCATCTTACCTGAGAAGCATTGGATGTTAGAGGACCTTTGCTTCGTATCATTTTCAAGCAGAGTTGAACTAGATATGGTCCGTATATATATTCAACACGGTTCTTTTCTTCTGAGCACACTCACGTTTCCTGCTGTATTAGAGAATCTAGAAAGCAAGAGCGTGCTTCTTGCTCTAAAGCAGAGTGTGATCAATGGATGAGAACTCTGTTGTGTGTTTCACTTCAGAAATTTATTTTAATCCCTGGCTCTGAGTCTTCCTACAAGCAAGACTTCGTTTCAGGTAAGGGAAGTTACTTTACAGCTCAAACGAATCACATCGTTCACGAAGCTCACACGTTTCTCATCTTAACTGACAAGCATTGTATGTTAGAAGACCAGTGCTTTGTATCAGTTTCAGAAGCAGAGTTGGACTAGATATGATCCGTATGTGTAGGAAACACCGTTCATTTGTTCTCAGCACACTCAAGGTTCTTGCTCTCTTAGAGACTCTAGAAAGCTAGAGCATGCTTCTTGCTCTAATGCAGAGTGTGATCAATGAATGAGAACTCTATTGTGTGTTTCACATCAGAAATGGATTTAAATCCCTGGGTCTGAGTCTTCCTACAAGCAAGACTTCGTTTCAGGTAAGAGCATTTACTTTACAGCTCAAACGAACTATATCGTTAACGATGGTCACACTTTTCTCATCTTAACTGAGAAGCATTGGATGATAGAGGACCTTTGCCTTGAGTCAATTTCAAGCAGAGTTGGACTAGATATGATCCATATGTGTAGGAAACAATGTTCATTTGTTCTCAGCACACTCAAGTTTCCTGCTGTCTTAGAGATTTTAGAAAGCTAGAGCGTGCTTCTTGCTCTAGAGCAGAGTGTGATCAATGAATGAGAGCTCTGTTGTGTGTTTCCCTTCAGAAATGGAGTTAAATCCCAGGCTCTGTGTCTTCCTACAAGCAAGACTTCGTTTCAGGTAAGGGCAGTCACTTTTCAGCTCAAACGAACTACATCGTTCAGGAAGCTCACACGTTTCTCATCTTAACTGACAAGCATGGGATGTTAGATGACCATTGCTTTGTATCACTTTCAGAGGCAGAGTTGGATTAGATATGGTCCGTATGTGTAGGAAACACCATTCTTTGGTTCTCAGCACACTCACCTTTCCTGCTGTATTAGAGACTCTAGAAAGCAAGAGCGTGCTTCTTGCTCTAAAGCAGAGTGTGTGCAGTTAATGAGAACTCTGCTGTGTGTTTCACTTCAGAAAGGGAGTTTAATCCTTGGCTCTGAGTCTAACTACAAGCAAGATTACGTTTCAGGTAAGGGCATTTACTTTACAGCTCAAACGATCTATATCGTTCACAAAGCTCACACGTTTCTCTTCTTAACTGAGAAGCCTTGGATGTTAGAGGACCTTTGCTTTTTATCAATTTCAACCAGAGTTGAACTAGATATGGTCCGTATGTATAGGAAACAAGGTTCTTTTCTTCTGAGCACACTCACGGTTCCTGCTGTATTAGAGACTCTAGAAAGCAAGAGCGTGCTTCTTGCTCTAAAGCAGAGTGTGATCAATGGAGGAGAACTCTGTTGTGTGTTTCACTTCAGAAATGGAGTTAAATACCAGGCTCTGAGTCTTCCTACAAGAAAGACTTCGTTTCAAGTAAGGGCAGTTACTTTCAGCTCAAACGAACTACATCGTTCACAAAGCTCACACGTTTCTCATCTTCCCTGACAAGCATTGGATGTTAGAGGACCTTTGCTTTGTATCAATTTCAAGCAGAGTTGAACTAGATATGGTCCGTTTGTATAGGAAACACGGTTCTTTTCTTCTGAGCACACTCACGTTTCCTGCTGTATTAGAGACTCTAGAAAGCTAGAGCGTGCTTCTTGCTCTAAAGCAGAGTGTGATCCATGGATGAGAACTGTGTTGTGTGTTTCCGCTCAAAAATGGAGTTAAATCCCAGGCTCTGTATCTTCCTACAAGTAAGACTTTGTTTCAGGTAAGGGCATTTACTTTAGAGCTCAAACGATCTATATCGTTCACAAAGCTCACAAGTTTCTCATCTTAACTGACGAGCATTGGATGTTAGAGGACCTTTGCTTTGAGTCAATTTCAAGCAGAGTTGAACTAGATATGGTCCGTATGTAAAGGAAACACGGTTCTTTTCTTTTGAGCACACTCAGGTTTCCTGCTGTATTAGAGACTCTAGAAAGCAAGAGCGTGCTTCTTGCTCTAAAGCAGAGTGTGATCCATGGATGAGAACTGTGTTGTCTGTTTCCCTTCACAAATGGAGTTGAATCCCTGGCTCTGAGTCTTCCTAAAAGCAAGACTTTGTTTCAGGTAAGGGCGTTTACTTTACAGCTCAAACGAACTACATCATTCAGGAAGCTCACACGATTCTCATCATAACTGAGGAGCATTGGATGTTAGAGGCCCTTTGCTTTGTATCAATTTCAGGCAGAGTTGAACTAGATATGGTCCGTATGTATAGGAAACACTGTGCTTTTCTTCTGAGCACACTCACTTTCCCTGCTGTATTAGAGACTCTAGAAAGCAAGAGCGTGCTGCTTGCTCTAATGCAGAGTGTGATCCATGGATGAGAACTGTGTCTTTTGTTTCCCTTCAGAAATGGAGTTAAACCCAAGGCTCTGAGTCTTCCTACAAGGAAGACTTCGTTTCAAGTAAGGGCAGTTACTTTCAGCTCAAACGAACTACATCGTTCACAAAGCTCACACGTTACTCATCTTCACTGACAAGCATTGGATGTTAGAGGACCTTTGCTTTGTATCAATTTCAGGCAGAGTTGAACTAGATAAGGTCCGTAAGTGTAAGAAACACCGTACTTTGGTTCTCAGCACACTCACGTTTCCTGCTGTATTAGAGACTCTAGAAAGCAAGAGCATGCTACTTGCTCTAAAGCAGAGTGTTATCCATGGATGAGAACTGTGTTGTGTGTTTCCCTTCAGAAATGGAGTTAAATCCCAGGCACTGTGTCTTCCTACAAGCAAGACTTCGTTTCAGGTAAGGGCAGTCACTTTTCAGCTAAAACGAACTACATTGTTCAGGAAGCTCACACGTTCCTCATCTTAACTGACAAGCATTGGATGTTCGAGGACCAGTGCTTTGTATCACTTTCAGAAGCAGAGTTGGACTAGATATGATCCGTATGTGTAGGAAACACCGTTCATTTGTTCTCAGCACACTCATATTTCCTGCTGTCTTTGATATTTTAGAAAGCTAGAACGTGCTTCTTGCTCTAGAGCAGAGTGTGATCAATGAATGAGAGCTCTGTTGTGTGTTTCCCTTCAGAAATGGAGTTAAATCCCAGGCTCTGTGTCTTCCTACAAGCAAGACTTCGTTTCAGGTAAGGGCAGTCACTTTTCAGCTCAAACGAACTACATCGTTCAGGAAGCTCACACGTTTCTCATCTTAACTGACAAGCATGGGATGTTAGATGACCATTGCTTTGTATCACTTTCAGAGGCAGAGTTGGATTAGATATGGTCCGTATGTGTAGGAAACACCATTCTTTGGTTCTCAGCACACTCACCTTTCCTGCTGTATTAGAGACTCTAGAAAGCAAGAGCGTGCTTCTTGCTCTAAAGCAGAGTGTGTGCAGTTAATGAGAACTCTGCTGTGTGTTTCACTTCAGAAAGGGAGTTTAATCCTTGGCTCTGAGTCTAACTACAAGCAAGATTACGTTTCAGGTAAGGGCATTTACTTTACAGCTCAAACGATCTATATCGTTCACAAAGCTCACACGTTTCTCTTCTTAACTGAGAAGCCTTGGATGTTAGAGGACCTTTGCTTTTTATCAATTTCAACCAGAGTTGAACTAGATATGGTCCGTATGTATAGGAAACAAGGTTCTTTTCTTCTGAGCACACTCACGGTTCCTGCTGTATTAGAGACTCTAGAAAGCAAGAGCGTGCTTCTTGCTCTAAAGCAGAGTGTGATCAATGGAGGAGAACTCTGTTGTGTGTTTCACTTCAGAAATGGAGTTAAATACCAGGCTCTGAGTCTTCCTACAAGAAAGACTTCGTTTCAAGTAAGGGCAGTTACTTTCAGCTCAAACGAACTACATCGTTCACAAAGCTCACACGTTTCTCATCTTCCCTGACAAGCATTGGATGTTAGAGGACCTTTGCTTTGTATCAATTTCAAGCAGAGTTGAACTAGATATGGTCCGTTTGTATAGGAAACACGGTTCTTTTCTTCTGAGCACACTCACGTTTCCTGCTGTATTAGAGACTCTAGAAAGCTAGAGCGTGCTTCTTGCTCTAAAGCAGAGTGTGATCCATGGATGAGAACTGTGTTGTGTGTTTCCGCTCAAAAATGGAGTTAAATCCCAGGCTCTGTATCTTCCTACAAGTAAGACTTTGTTTCAGGTAAGGGCATTTACTTTAGAGCTCAAACGATCTATATCGTTCACAAAGCTCACAAGTTTCTCATCTTAACTGACGAGCATTGGATGTTAGAGGACCTTTGCTTTGAGTCAATTTCAAGCAGAGTTGAACTAGATATGGTCCGTATGTAAAGGAAACACGGTTCTTTTCTTTTGAGCACACTCAGGTTTCCTGCTGTATTAGAGACTCTAGAAAGCAAGAGCGTGCTTCTTGCTCTAAAGCAGAGTGTGATCCATGGATGAGAACTGTGTTGTCTGTTTCCCTTCACAAATGGAGTTGAATCCCTGGCTCTGAGTCTTCCTAAAAGCAAGACTTTGTTTCAGGTAAGGGCGTTTACTTTACAGCTCAAACGAACTACATCATTCAGGAAGCTCACACGATTCTCATCATAACTGAGGAGCATTGGATGTTAGAGGCCCTTTGCTTTGTATCAATTTCAGGCAGAGTTGAACTAGATATGGTCCGTATGTATAGGAAACACTGTGCTTTTCTTCTGAGCACACTCACTTTCCCTGCTGTATTAGAGACTCTAGAAAGCAAGAGCGTGCTGCTTGCTCTAATGCAGAGTGTGATCCATGGATGAGAACTGTGTCTTTTGTTTCCCTTCAGAAATGGAGTTAAACCCAAGGCTCTGAGTCTTCCTACAAGGAAGACTTCGTTTCAAGTAAGGGCAGTTACTTTCAGCTCAAACGAACTACATCGTTCACAAAGCTCACACGTTACTCATCTTCACTGACAAGCATTGGATGTTAGAGGACCTTTGCTTTGTATCAATTTCAGGCAGAGTTGAACTAGATATGGTCCGTAAGTGTAAGAAACACCGTACTTTGGTTCTCAGCACACTCACGTTTCCTGCTGTATTAGAGACTCTAGAAAGCAAGAGCATGCTACTTGCTCTAAAGCAGAGTGTTATCCATGGATGAGAACTGTGTTGTGTGTTTCCCTTCAGAAATGGAGTTAAATCCCAGGCACTGTGTCTTCCTACAAGCAAGACTTCGTTTCAGGTAAGGGCAGTCACTTTTCAGCTAAAACGAACTACATTGTTCAGGAAGCTCACACGTTCCTCATCTTAACTGACAAGCATTGGATGTTCGAGGACCAGTGCTTTGTATCACTTTCAGAAGCAGAGTTGGACTAGATATGATCCGTATGTGTAGGAAACACCGTTCATTTGTTCTCAGCACACTCATATTTCCTGCTGTCTTTGATATTTTAGAAAGCTAGAACGTGCTTCTTGCTCTAAAGCAGAGTGTGATCCATGGATGAGAACTGTGTTGTGTGTTTCCCTTCAGAAATGGAGTTAAATCCCAGGCTCTGTGTCTTCCTACAAGCAAGACTTCGTTTCAGGTAAGGGCAGTCACTTCTCAGCTCAAACGAACTACATCGTTCAGGAAGCTCACACGTTTCTCATCTTAACTGACAAGCATCGGATGTTAGACGACCATTGCTTTGTATCAGTTTCAGAAGCAGAGTTGGACTAGATATGGTCCGTATGTGTAGGAAACACCATTCTTTTGTTCTCAGCATCTCACGTTTCATGCTGTCTTAGAGACTCTAGAAAGCTAGAGCTTGCTTCTTGCTCTAAAGCAGAGTGTGATCAATGGATGAGAACTCTGTTGTGTGTTTCACTTCAGGTATGGAGTTAAATCCCTGGCTCTGAGTCCTCCTACAAGCAAGACTTAATTCCAGGTAAGTGCAGTTACTTTACAGCTCAAACGAACTACATAGTTCACGAAGCTCACACGTTTTTCATCTTACCTGAGAAGCATTGGATGTTAGAGGACCTTTGCTTCGTATCATTTTCAAGCAGAGTTGAACTAGATATGGTCCGTATATATATTCAACACGGTTCTTTTCTTCTGAGCACACTCACGTTTCCTGCTGTATTAGAGAATCTAGAAAGCAAGAGCGTGCTTCTTGCTCTAAAGCAGAGTGTGATCAATGGATGAGAACTCTGTTGTGTGTTTCACTTCAGAAATTTATTTTAATCCCTGGCTCTGAGTCTTCCTACAAGCAAGACTTCGTTTCAGGTAAGGGAAGTTACTTTACAGCTCAAACGAATCACATCGTTCACGAAGCTCACACGTTTCTCATCTTAACTGACAAGCATTGTATGTTAGAAGACCAGTGCTTTGTATCAGTTTCAGAAGCAGAGTTGGACTAGATATGATCCGTATGTGTAGGAAACACCGTTCATTTGTTCTCAGCACACTCAAGGTTCTTGCTCTCTTAGAGACTCTAGAAAGCTAGAGCATGCTTCTTGCTCTAATGCAGAGTGTGATCAATGAATGAGAACTCTATTGTGTGTTTCACATCAGAAATGGATTTAAATCCCTGGGTCTGAGTCTTCCTACAAGCAAGACTTCGTTTCAGGTAAGAGCATTTACTTTACAGCTCAAACGAACTATATCGTTAACGATGGTCACACTTTTCTCATCTTAACTGAGAAGCATTGGATGATAGAGGACCTTTGCCTTGAGTCAATTTCAAGCAGAGTTGGACTAGATATGATCCATATGTGTAGGAAACAATGTTCATTTGTTCTCAGCACACTCAAGTTTCCTGCTGTCTTAGAGATTTTAGAAAGCTAGAGCGTGCTTCTTGCTCTAGAGCAGAGTGTGATCAATGAATGAGAGCTCTGTTGTGTGTTTCCCTTCAGAAATGGAGTTAAATCCCAGGCTCTGTGTCTTCCTACAAGCAAGACTTCGTTTCAGGTAAGGGCAGTCACTTTTCAGCTCAAACGAACTACATCGTTCAGGAAGCTCACACGTTTCTCATCTTAACTGACAAGCATGGGATGTTAGATGACCATTGCTTTGTATCACTTTCAGAGGCAGAGTTGGATTAGATATGGTCCGTATGTGTAGGAAACACCATTCTTTGGTTCTCAGCACACTCACCTTTCCTGCTGTATTAGAGACTCTAGAAAGCAAGAGCGTGCTTCTTGCTCTAAAGCAGAGTGTGTGCAGTTAATGAGAACTCTGCTGTGTGTTTCACTTCAGAAAGGGAGTTTAATCCTTGGCTCTGAGTCTAACTACAAGCAAGATTACGTTTCAGGTAAGGGCATTTACTTTACAGCTCAAACGATCTATATCGTTCACAAAGCTCACACGTTTCTCTTCTTAACTGAGAAGCCTTGGATGTTAGAGGACCTTTGCTTTTTATCAATTTCAACCAGAGTTGAACTAGATATGGTCCGTATGTATAGGAAACAAGGTTCTTTTCTTCTGAGCACACTCACGGTTCCTGCTGTATTAGAGACTCTAGAAAGCAAGAGCGTGCTTCTTGCTCTAAAGCAGAGTGTGATCAATGGAGGAGAACTCTGTTGTGTGTTTCACTTCAGAAATGGAGTTAAATACCAGGCTCTGAGTCTTCCTACAAGAAAGACTTCGTTTCAAGTAAGGGCAGTTACTTTCAGCTCAAACGAACTACATCGTTCACAAAGCTCACACGTTTCTCATCTTCCCTGACAAGCATTGGATGTTAGAGGACCTTTGCTTTGTATCAATTTCAAGCAGAGTTGAACTAGATATGGTCCGTTTGTATAGGAAACACGGTTCTTTTCTTCTGAGCACACTCACGTTTCCTGCTGTATTAGAGACTCTAGAAAGCTAGAGCGTGCTTCTTGCTCTAAAGCAGAGTGTGATCCATGGATGAGAACTGTGTTGTGTGTTTCCGCTCAAAAATGGAGTTAAATCCCAGGCTCTGTATCTTCCTACAAGTAAGACTTTGTTTCAGGTAAGGGCATTTACTTTAGAGCTCAAACGATCTATATCGTTCACAAAGCTCACAAGTTTCTCATCTTAACTGACGAGCATTGGATGTTAGAGGACCTTTGCTTTGAGTCAATTTCAAGCAGAGTTGAACTAGATATGGTCCGTATGTAAAGGAAACACGGTTCTTTTCTTTTGAGCACACTCAGGTTTCCTGCTGTATTAGAGACTCTAGAAAGCAAGAGCGTGCTTCTTGCTCTAAAGCAGAGTGTGATCCATGGATGAGAACTGTGTTGTCTGTTTCCCTTCACAAATGGAGTTGAATCCCTGGCTCTGAGTCTTCCTAAAAGCAAGACTTTGTTTCAGGTAAGGGCGTTTACTTTACAGCTCAAACGAACTACATCATTCAGGAAGCTCACACGATTCTCATCATAACTGAGGAGCATTGGATGTTAGAGGCCCTTTGCTTTGTATCAATTTCAGGCAGAGTTGAACTAGATATGGTCCGTATGTATAGGAAACACTGTGCTTTTCTTCTGAGCACACTCACTTTCCCTGCTGTATTAGAGACTCTAGAAAGCAAGAGCGTGCTGCTTGCTCTAATGCAGAGTGTGATCCATGGATGAGAACTGTGTCTTTTGTTTCCCTTCAGAAATGGAGTTAAACCCAAGGCTCTGAGTCTTCCTACAAGGAAGACTTCGTTTCAAGTAAGGGCAGTTACTTTCAGCTCAAACGAACTACATCGTTCACAAAGCTCACACGTTACTCATCTTCACTGACAAGCATTGGATGTTAGAGGACCTTTGCTTTGTATCAATTTCAGGCAGAGTTGAACTAGATATGGTCCGTAAGTGTAAGAAACACCGTACTTTGGTTCTCAGCACACTCACGTTTCCTGCTGTATTAGAGACTCTAGAAAGCAAGAGCATGCTACTTGCTCTAAAGCAGAGTGTTATCCATGGATGAGAACTGTGTTGTGTGTTTCCCTTCAGAAATGGAGTTAAATCCCAGGCACTGTGTCTTCCTACAAGCAAGACTTCGTTTCAGGTAAGGGCAGTCACTTTTCAGCTAAAACGAACTACATTGTTCAGGAAGCTCACACGTTCCTCATCTTAACTGACAAGCATTGGATGTTCGAGGACCAGTGCTTTGTATCACTTTCAGAAGCAGAGTTGGACTAGATATGATCCGTATGTGTAGGAAACACCGTTCATTTGTTCTCAGCACACTCATATTTCCTGCTGTCTTTGATATTTTAGAAAGCTAGAACGTGCTTCTTGCTCTAAAGCAGAGTGTGATCCATGGATGAGAACTGTGTTGTGTGTTTCCCTTCAGAAATGGAGTTAAATCCCAGGCTCTGTGTCTTCCTACAAGCAAGACTTCGTTTCAGGTAAGGGCAGTCACTTCTCAGCTCAAACGAACTACATCGTTCAGGAAGCTCACACGTTTCTCATCTTAACTGACAAGCATCGGATGTTAGACGACCATTGCTTTGTATCAGTTTCAGAAGCAGAGTTGGACTAGATATGGTCCGTATGTGTAGGAAACACCATTCTTTTGTTCTCAGCATCTCACGTTTCATGCTGTCTTAGAGACTCTAGAAAGCTAGAGCTTGCTTCTTGCTCTAAAGCAGAGTGTGATCAATGGATGAGAATTCTGTTGTGTGTTTCACTTCAGGTATGGAGTTAAATCCCTGGCTCTGAGTCCTCCTACAAGCAAGACTTAATTCCAGGTAAGTGCAGTTACTTTACAGCTCAAACGAACTACATAGTTCACGAAGCTCACACGTTTTTCATCTTACCTGAGAAGCATTGGATGTTAGAGGACCTTTGCTTCGTATCATTTTCAAGCAGAGTTGAACTAGATATTGTCCGTATATATATTCAACACGGTTCTTTTCTTCTGAGCACATTCACGTTTCCTGCTGTATTAGAGAATCTAGAAAGCAAGAGCGTGCTTCTTGCTCTAAAGCAGAGTGTGATCAATGGATGAGAACTCTGTTGTGTGTTTCACTTCAGAAATTTATTTTAATCCCTGGCTCTGAGTCTTCCTACAAGCAAGACTTCGTTTCAGGTAAGGGAAGTTACTTTACAGCTCAAACGAATCACATCGTTCACGAAGCTCACACGTTTCTCATCTTAACTGACAAGCATTGTATGTTAGAAGACCAGTGCTTTGTATCAGTTTCAGAAGCAGAGTTGGACTAGATATGATCCGTATGTGTAGGAAACACCGTTCATTTGTTCTCAGCACACTCAAGGTTCTTGCTCTCTTAGAGACTCTAGAAAGCTAGAGCATGCTTCTTGCTCTAATGCAGAGTGTGATCAATGAATGAGAACTCTATTGTGTGTTTCACATCAGAAATGGATTTAAATCCCTGGGTCTGAGTCTTCCTACAAGCCAGACTTCGTTTCAGGTAAGAGCATTTACTTTACAGCTCAAACGAACTATATCGTTAACGATGGTCACACTTTTCTCATCTTAACTGAGAAGCATTGGATGATAGAGGACCTTTGCTTTGAGTCAATTTCAAGCAGAGTTGAACTAGATATGGTCCGTATGTAAAGGAAGCACGGTTCATTTCTTTTTAGCACACACACGTTTCCTGCTGTATGAGAGTCTCTAGAAAGCAAGAGTGTGCTTCTTGCTCTAAAGCAGAGTGTGATCCATGGATGAGAACTGTGTTGTCTGTTTCCCTTCAGAAATGGAGTTAAATCCCAGGCTCGGTGTCTTCCTACAAGCAAGACTTCGTTTCAGGTAAGGGCAGTCACTTTTCAGCTCAAATGAACTACATCATTCAGGAAGCTCACACGTTTCTCATCTTAACTGACAAGCATCAGATGTTAGACGACCATTGCTTTGTATCAGTTTCAGAAGCAGTGTTGGACTAGATATGGTCCGTATGTGTAGGAAACACCATTCTTTTGTTCTCAGCAAACTCAGGTTTCATGCTGTATTAGAGACTCTAGAAAGCAAGAGAGTGCTGCTAGCTCTAATGCAGAGTGTGATCCATGGATGAGAACTGTGTTGTGTGTTTCCCTTCACAAATGGAGTTGAATCCCTGGCTCTGAGTCTTCCTAAAAGCAAGACTTTGTTTCAGGTAAGGGCATTTACTTTACAGCTCAAACGAACTACATTGTTCAGGAAGCTCACACGATTCTCATCTTAACTGAGGAGCATTGGATGTTAGAGGCCCTTTGCTTTGTATCAATTTCAGGCAGAGTTGAACTAGATATGGTCCGTATGTATAGGAAACACTGTGCTTTTCTTATGAGCACACTCACTTTCCCTGCTGTATTAGAGACTCTAGAAAGCAAGAACGTGCTGCTTGCTCTAATGCAGAGTGTGATCCGTGGATGAGAACTGTGTTGTGTGCTTCACTTCAGAAATGGAGTTAAATCCCAGGCTCTGAGTCTTCCTACAAGCAAGACTTCGTTTCAGGTAAGGGCAGTTAATTTACAGCTCAAACGAACTATATCGTTCACGAAGCTCACACGTTTCTCATCTGAACTGAGAAGCATTGGATGTTAGAGGACCTTTGCTCTGAATCAATTTCAAGCAGAGTTGAAGTAGATATGGTCCATATGTATAGGAAACACGGTTCTTTTCTTCTGAGCACACTCCCGTTTCCTGCTGTATTAGAGACTTCAGAAAGCAAGAGCGTTCTTCTTGCTCTAAAGTAGAGTGTGATCCATGGATGAGAACTGTGTTGTGTGTTTCCCTTTCGAAATGGAGTTAAATCCCAGGCTCTGTGTCTTCCTACAAGCAAGAATTTGTTTCAGGTAAGGGCAGTCACTTTTCAGCTCAAACGAACTACATCGTTCAGGAAGCTCACACGTTTCTCATCTTAACTGACAAGCACCAGATGTTAGACGACCAATGCTTTGTATCAGTTTCAGAAGCAGAGTTGGACTAGATATGGTCCGTATGTGTAGGAAACACCATTCTTTTGTTCTCAGCAAACTCACATTTCATGCTGTCTTAGAGACTCTAGAAAGCTAGAGCTTGCTTCTTGCTCTAAAGCAGAGTGTGATCAATGGATGAGAACTCTGCTGTGAGTTTCACTTCAGAACTGGAGTTAAATCCCAGGCTCTGAGTCTTCCTACAAGGGAGACTTCGTTTCAAGTAAGGGCAGTTACTTTCAGCTCAAAAGAACTACATCGTTCACAAAGCTCACACGTTTCTCAACTTAACTGAGGAGCATTGGATGTTAGAGGCCCTTTGCTTTGTATCAGTTTCAGAAGCAGAATTGGACTAGATATGATCTGTATGTTTAGGAAACACCGTTCATTTGTTCTCAGCACACTCAAGTTTCCGGCTGTCTTAGAGATTCTAGAAAGCTAGAGCGTGCTTCTTGCTCTAAAGCAGAGTGTGATCAATGGATGAGAACTCTGTTGTGTGTTTCCCTTCAGAAATGGAGTTAAATCCCAGGCTCTGTGTCTTCCTAAAAGCAAGACTTCGTTTCAGGTAAGGGCAGTCACTTTTCAGCTCAAACGAACTACATTGTTCTTGAAGCTCACACGTTTCTCATCGTAACAGACAAGCATCGGATGTTAGAGGACCATTGCTTTGTATCAGTTTCAGAAGCAGATTTGGACTAGATATGATCCGTATGTGTAGGAAACACCGTTCTTTTGTTTTCAGGACACTCAAGTTTCCAGCTGTCTTAGAGATTTTAGAAAGCTAGAGCGTGCTTCTTGCTCTAAAGCAGAGTGTGATCAATGGATGAGAACTCTGTTGTGTGTTTCACTTCAGAAATGGATTTAAATCACTGGGTCTGAGTCCTGCTACAAGCAAGACTTCATGTCAGGTAAGGGCATTTATTTTTCAGCTCAAACGAACTATATCGTTCACGAAGCTCACACGTTTCTCATCTTAACTGAGAAGCATTGGATATTAGAGGACCTTTGCTCTGAATCAATTTCAAGCAGAGTTGAACTAGATATGGTCCGTATGTATAGGAAACAAGGTTCTTTTATTCTGAGCACACTCACGTTTCCTGTTGTATTAGAGACTCTAGAAAGCAAGAGCGTGCTGCTTGCTCTAATGCAGAGTGTGATCCATGGATGAGAACTGTGTTGTCTGTTTCCCTTCAGAAATGGAGTTAAATCCCAGGCTCGGTGTCTTCCTACAAGCATGACTTCATTTCAGGTAAGGGCAGTCACTTTTCAGCTCAAACGAACTACATCGTTCAGGAAGCTCACACGTTTCTCATCTTAACTGACAAGCATCAGATGTTAGACGTCCATAGCTTTGCTTCAGTTTCAGAAGCAGAGTTGGACTAGATATGGTCCGTATGTGTAGGAAACACCATTCTTTTGTTCTCAGCAAACTCATATTTCATGCTCTCTTAGAGACTCTAGAAAGCTAGAGCTTGCTTCTTGCTCTAAAACAGAGTGTGATCAATGGATGAGAACTCTGCTGTGTGTTTCACTTCAGAACTGGAGTTAAATCCCAGGCTCTGAGTCTTCCTACAAGGGCGACTTCGTTTCAAGTAAGGGCAGTTACTTTCAGCTCAAATGAACTACATTGTTCACAAAATTCACACGTTTCTCATCTTAACTGAGGAGCATTGGATGTTAGAGGCCCTTTGCTTTGTATCAATTTCAGGCAGAGTTGAACTAGATATGGTCCGTATGTATAGGAAACACTGTTCTTTTCTTCTGAGCACAGTCACGTTTCCTGCTGTATTAGAGACTCTAGAAAGCGAGAGCATGCTACTTGCTCTAAAGCAGAGTGGGATCCATGGATGAGAACTGTGTTCTGTGTTTCCCTTCAGAAATGGAGTTAAATCCCAGGCACTGTGTCTTCCTACAAGCAAGACTTCGTTTCAGGTAAGGGCAGTCACTTTTCAGCTAAAAAGAACTACATTGTTCACGAAGCTCACACGTTCCTCATCTTAACTGAGGAGCATTGGATGTTAGAGGCCCTTTGCTTTGTATCAATTTCAGGCAGAGTTGAACTAGATATGGTCCATATGTATAGGAAACACTGTTCTTTTCTGCTGAGCACACTCACGTTTCCTGCTGTATTAGAGACTCTAGAAAGCAAGAGCGTGCTTCTTGCTCTAAAGCACAGTGTGATCAGTGGATGAGAAATCAGTTGTGTGTTTCACTTCAGAAATGGAGTTAAATCCAAGGCTCTGAGTCTTCCTAAAAGCAAGACTTCGTTTCAGGTAAGGGCAGTCACTTTTCAGCTCAAACGAACTACATCGTTCAGGAAGCTCACACGTTTCTCATCTTAACTGACAAGCATCAGATGTTAGACGACCATTGCTTTGTATCAGTTTCAGAAGCAGTGTTGGACTAGATATGGTCCGTATGTGTAGGAAACACCATTCTTTTGTTCTCAGCAAACTCAGGTTTCATGCTGTCTTAGAGACTCTAGAAAGCTAGAGCTTGCTTCTTGCTCTAAAGCAGAGTGTGATCAATGGATGAGAACTCTGTTGTGTGTTTCACTTCAGGTATGGAGTTAAATCCCTGGCTCTGAGTCCTCCTACAAGCAAGTCTTCATTCCAGGTAAGTGCAGTTACTTTACAGCTCAAACGAACTACATAGTTCACGAAGCTCACACGTTTTTCATCTTACCTGAGAAGCATTGGATGTTAGAAGACCTTTGCTTTGTATCAATTTCAAGCAGAGTTGAACTAGATATGGTCCGTATGTATAGGAAACACAGTTCTTTTCTTCAGAGCATACTCAAGTTTCCAGCTGTATTAGAGACTCTAGAAAGAAAGAGAGTGCTGCTAGCTCTAATGCAGAGTGTGATCCATGGATGAGAACTGTGTTGTGTGTTTCCCTTCACAAATGGAGTTGAATCCCTGGCTCTGAGTCTTCCTAAAAGCAAGACTTTGTTTCAGGTAAGGGCGTTTACTTTACAGCTCAAACGAACTACATCATTCAGGAAGCTCACACGATTCTCATCATAACTGAGGAGCATTGGATGTTAGAGGCCCTTTGCTTTGTATCAATTTCAGGCAGAGTTGAACTAGATATGGTCCGTATGTATAGGAAACACTGTGCTTTTCTTCTGAGCACACTCACTTTCCCTGCTGTATTAGAGACTCTAGAAAGCAAGAGCGTGCTGCTTGCTCTAATGCAGAGTGTGATCCATGGATGAGAACTGTGTCTTTTGTTTCCCTTCAGAAATGGAGTTAAACCCAAGGCTCTGAGTCTTCCTACAAGGAAGACTTCGTTTCAAGTAAGGGCAGTTACTTTCAGCTCAAACGAACTACATCGTTCACAAAGCTCACACGTTTCTCATCTTCACTGACAAGCATTGGATGTTAGAGGACCTTTGCTTTGTATCAATTTCAGGCAGAGTTGAACTAGATATGGTCCGTAAGTGTAAGAAACACCGTACTTTGGTTCTCAGCACACTCACGTTTCCTGCTGTATTAGAGACTCTAGAAAGCAAGAGCATGCTACTTGCTCTAAAGCAGAGTGTGATCCATGGATGAGAACTGTGTTGTGTGTTTCCCTTCAGAAATGGAGTTAAATCCCAGGCACTGTGTCTTCCTACAAGCAAGACTTCGTTTCAGGTAAGGGCAGTCACTTTTCAGCTAAAACGAACTACATTGTTCAGGAAGCTCACACGTTCCTCATCTTAACTGACAAGCATTGGATGTTCGAGGACCAGTGCTTTGTATCACTTTCAGAAGCAGAGTTGGACTAGATATGATCCGTATGTGTAGGATACACCGTTCATTTGTTCTCAGCACACTCATATTTCCTGCTGTCTTTGATATTTTAGAAAGCTAGAACGTGCTTCTTGCTCTAAAGCAGAGTGTGATCCATGGATGAGAACTGTGTTGTGTGTTTCCCTTCAGAAATGGAGTTAAATCCCAGGCTCCGTGTCTTCCTACAAGCAAGACTTCGTTTCAGGTAAGGGCAGTCACTTCTCAGCTCAAACGAACTACATCGTTCAGGAAGCTCACACGTTTCTCATCGTAACTGACAAGCATTGGATGTTAGAGGACCAGTGCTTTGTATCAATTTCAGGCAGAGTTGAACTAGATATGGTCCATATGTATAGGAAACACTGTTCTTTTCTGCTGAGCACACTCACGTTTCCTGCTGTATTAGAGACTCTAGAAAGCCAGAGCGTGCTTCTTGCTCTAAAGCACAGTGTGATCAGTGGATGAGAAATCAGTTGTGTGTTTCACTTCAGAAATGGAGTTAAATCCCAGGCTCTGAGTCTTCCTAAAAGCAAGAATTCGTTTCAGGTAAGGGAAATTACTTTACAGCTCAAACGAACTACATCATTCACGAAGCTCACACGTTTCTCACATTAACTGACAAGCATTGGATGTTTGACAACCAGTGCTTTGTATCAGTTTCAGAAGCAGAATTGGACTAGATATGATCCATATGTTTAGGAAACACCGTTCATTTGTTCTCAGCACACTCAAGTTTCCGGCTGTCTTAGAGACTCTAGAAAGCTAGAGCGTGCTTCTTGCTCTAAAGCAGAGTGTGATCAATGGATGAGAACTCTGTTGTGTGTTTCACTTCAGAAATGGAGTTAAATCTCTGGCTCTGAGTCTTCCTACAAGCAAGACTTCATTCCAGGTAAGGGCAGTTACTTTACAGCTCAAACGAACTACATAGTTCACGAAGCTCACACGTTTCTCATCTTAACTGAGAAGCATTGGATGTTAGAGGACCTTTGCTTTGTATCAATTTCAAGCAGAGTTGAACTAGTCATGGTCAGTATGTATAGGAAACACGGTTCTTTTCTTCTGAGTACACTCAAGTTTCCTGCTGTATTAGAGACTCTAGAAAGCAAGAGCGTGCTTCTTGCCCTAATGCAGAGTGTGATCCATGGATGAGAACTGTGTTGTGTATTTCCCTTCAGAAATGGAGTTAAATCCCAAGCTCTGTGTCTTCCTACAAGCAAGACTTCGTTTCAGGTAAGGGCAGTTACTTTTCAGCGCAAAAGAACTACATAGTTCACGAAGCTCACACGTTTCTCATCTTAACTGAGAAGGATTGGACGTTAAAGGACCAGTGCTTTGTATCACTTTCAGAAGTAGAGTTGGACTAGATATGATCCGTATGTGTAGGAAACACCGTTCATTTGTTTTCAGCACACTCAAGTTTCCTGCTGTCTTAGAGATTTTAGAAAGCTAGAGCGTGCTTCTTGCTCTAGAGCAGAGTGATCAATGAATGAAAACTCTGTTGTGTGTTTCACATCAGAAATGGATTTAAATCCCTGGGTCTGAGTCCTCCTACAAGCTAGACTTCGTTTCATGTAAGGGCATTTATTTTACAGCTCAAACGAACTATATCGTTCAGGAAGCTCACATGTTTCTCATCTTAACTGACAAGCATTGGATGTTAGAGGACCTTTGCTCTGAATCAATTTCTAGCAGAGTTGAACTAGATATGGTCCGTATGTATAGGAAACAAGGTTCTTTTCTTCTGAGCACACTCACGTTTTTTGCTGTATTAGAGACTCTAGAAAGCAAGAGCGTGCTTCTTGCCCTAAAGCAGAGTGTGATCCATGGATGAGAACTGTGTTGTGTGTTCCCCTTCAGAAATGGAGTTAAATCCCAGGCTCTGTGTCTTCCTACAAGCAAGACTTCGTTTCAGGTAAGGGTACTCACTTTTAAGCTCAAGCGAACTACATCATTCAGGAAGCTCACACGTTTCTCATTTTAACTGACAAGCATCGGATTTTAGACAACCAGTGCTTTGTATCAGTTTCAGAAGCAGAGTGGGACTAGATATGGTCTGTATGTGTAAGAAACACCGTTCTTTGGTTCTCAGCACACTCACGTTTCCTGCTGTATTAGAGACTCTAGAAAGCAAGAGCGGGCTTCTTGCTCTAAAGCAGAGTGTGATCCATGGATGAGAACTGTGTTGTGTGTTTCGCTTCAGAAATGGAGTTAAATCGCAGGATCTGTGTCTTCCTACAAGTAAGACTTCGTTTCAGGTAAGGGCATTTACTTTACAGCTCAAATGATCTCTATCGTTCACGCAGCTCACGCGTTTCTCATCTTAACTGAGAAGCATTGGATGTTAGAGGACCTTTGCTCTGAATCAATTTCAAGCAGAATTGAACTAGATATGGTCCGTATGTATAGGAAACACGGTTCTTTTCTTCTGAGCACACTCACGTTTCCTGCTGTATTAGATACTCTAGAAAGCAAGAGAGTGCTGCTTGCTCTAATGCAGAGTGTGATCCATGGATGAGAACTGTGTTGTGTGTTTCCCTTCACAAATGGAGTTGAATCCCTGGCTCTGAGTCTTCCTAAAAGCAAGACTTTGTTTCAGGTAAGGGGGTTTACTTTACAGCTCAAACGAACTACATCATTCAGGAAGCTCACACGATTCTCATCATAACTGAGGAGCATTGGATGTTAGAGGCCTTTTGCTTTGTATCAATTTCAGGCAGAGTTGAACTAGATATGGTCCGTATGTATAGGAAACACTGTGCTTTTCTTCTGAGCACACTCACTTTCCCTGCTGTATTAGAGACTCTAGAAAGCAAGAGCGTGCTGCTTGCTCTAATGCAGAGTGTGATCCATGGATGAGAACTGTGTTGTCTGTTTCCCTTCAGAAATGGAGTTAAATCCCAGGCTCGGTGTCTTCCTACAAGCATGACTTCATTTCAGGTAAGGGCAGTCACTTTTCAGCTCAAACGAACTACATCGTTCAGGAAGCTCACACGTTTCTCATCTTAACTGACAAGCATCAGATGTTAGACGTCCATAGCTTTGCTTCAGTTTCAGAAGCAGAGTTGGACTAGATATGGTCCGTATGTGTAGGAAACACCATTCTTTTGTTCTCAGCAAACTCATATTTCATGCTCTCTTAGAGACTCTAGAAAGCTAGAGCTTGCTTCTTGCTCTAAAACAGAGTGTGATCAATGGATGAGAACTCTGCTGTGTGTTTCACTTCAGAACTGGAGTTAAATCCCAGGCTCTGAGTCTTCCTACAAGGGCGACTTCGTTTCAAGTAAGGGCAGTTACTTTCAGCTCAAATGAACTACATTGTTCACAAAATTCACACGTTTCTCATCTTAACTGAGGAGCATTGGATGTTAGAGGCCCTTTGCTTTGTATCAATTTCAGGCAGAGTTGAACTAGATATGGTCCGTATGTATAGGAAACACTGTTCTTTTCTTCTGAGCACAGTCACGTTTCCTGCTGTATTAGAGACTCTAGAAAGCGAGAGCATGCTACTTGCTCTAAAGCAGAGTGGGATCCATGGATGAGAACTGTGTTCTGTGTTTCCCTTCAGAAATGGAGTTAAATCCCAGGCACTGTGTCTTCCTACAAGCAAGACTTCGTTTCAGGTAAGGGCAGTCACTTTTCAGCTAAAAAGAACTACATTGTTCACGAAGCTCACACGTTCCTCATCTTAACTGAGGAGCATTGGATGTTAGAGGCCCTTTGCTTTGTATCAATTTCAGGCAGAGTTGAACTAGATATGGTCCATATGTATAGGAAACACTGTTCTTTTCTGCTGAGCACACTCACGTTTCCTGCTGTATTAGAGACTCTAGAAAGCAAGAGCGTGCTTCTTGCTCTAAAGCACAGTGTGATCAGTGGATGAGAAATCAGTTGTGTGTTTCACTTCAGAAATGGAGTTAAATCCAAGGCTCTGAGTCTTCCTAAAAGCAAGACTTCGTTTCAGGTAAGGGCAGTCACTTTTCAGCTCAAACGAACTACATCGTTCAGGAAGCTCACACGTTTCTCATCTTAACTGACAAGCATCAGATGTTAGACGACCATTGCTTTGTATCAGTTTCAGAAGCAGTGTTGGACTAGATATGGTCCGTATGTGTAGGAAACACCATTCTTTTGTTCTCAGCAAACTCAGGTTTCATGCTGTCTTAGAGACTCTAGAAAGCTAGAGCTTGCTTCTTGCTCTAAAGCAGAGTGTGATCAATGGATGAGAACTCTGTTGTGTGTTTCACTTCAGGTATGGAGTTAAATCCCTGGCTCTGAGTCCTCCTACAAGCAAGTCTTCATTCCAGGTAAGTGCAGTTACTTTACAGCTCAAACGAACTACATAGTTCACGAAGCTCACACGTTTTTCATCTTACCTGAGAAGCATTGGATGTTAGAAGACCTTTGCTTTGTATCAATTTCAAGCAGAGTTGAACTAGATATGGTCCGTATGCATAGGAAACACAGTTCTTTTCTTCAGAGCATACTCAAGTTTCCAGCTGTATTAGAGACTCTAGAAAGAAAGAGAGTGCTGCTAGCTCTAATGCAGAGTGTGATCCATGGATGAGAACTGTGTTGTGTGTTTCCCTTCACAAATGGAGTTGAATCCCTGGCTCTGAGTCTTCCTAAAAGCAAGACTTTGTTTCAGGTAAGGGCGTTTACTTTACAGCTCAAACGAACTACATCATTCAGGAAGCTCACACGATTCTCATCATAACTGAGGAGCATTGGATGTTAGAGGCCCTTTGCTTTGTATCAATTTCAGGCAGAGTTGAACTAGATATGGTCTGTATGTATAGGAAACACTGTGCTTTTCTTCTGAGCACACTCACTTTCCCTGCTGTATTAGAGACTCTAGAAAGCAAGAGCGTGCTGCTTGCTCTAATGCAGAGTGTGATCCATGGATGAGAACTGTGTCTTTTGTTTCCCTTCAGAAATGGAGTTAAACCCAAGGCTCTGAGTCTTCCTACAAGGAAGACTTCGTTTCAAGTAAGGGCAGTTACTTTCAGCTCAAACGAACTACATCGTTCACAAAGCTCACACGTTTCTCATCTTCACTGACAAGCATTGGATGTTAGAGGACCTTTGCTTTGTATCAATTTCAGGCAGAGTTGAACTAGATATGGTCCGTAAGTGTAAGAAACACCGTACTTTGGTTCTCAGCACACTCACGTTTCCTGCTGTATTAGAGACTCTAGAAAGCAAGAGCATGCTACTTGCTCTAAAGCAGAGTGTGATCCATGGATGAGAACTGTGTTGTGTGTTTCCCTTCAGAAATGGAGTTAAATCCCAGGCACTGTGTCTTCCTACAAGCAAGACTTCGTTTCAGGTAAGGGCAGTCACTTTTCAGCTAAAATGAACTACATTGTTCAGGAAGCTCACACGTTCCTCATCTTAACTGACAAGCATTGGATGTTCGAGGACCAGTGCTTTGTATCACTTTCAGAAGCAGAGTTGGACTAGATATGATCCGTATGTGTAGGATACATCGTTCATTTGTTCTCAGCACACTCATATTTCCTGCTGTCTTTGATATTTTAGAAAGCTAGAACGTGCTTCTTGCTCTAAAGCAGAGTGTGATCCATGGATGAGAACTGTGTTGTGTGTTTCCCTTCAGAAATGGAGTTAAATCCCAGGCTCCGTGTCTTCCTACAAGCAAGACTTCGTTTCAGGTAAGGGCAGTCACTTCTCAGCTCAAACGAACTACATCGTTCAGGAAGCTCACACGTTTCTCATCGTAACTGACAAGCATTGGATGTTAGAGGACCAGTGCTTTGTATCAATTTCAGGCAGAGTTGAACTAGATATGGTCCATATGTATAGGAAACACTGTTCTTTTCTGCTGAGCACACTCACGTTTCCTGCTGTATTAGAGACTCTAGAAAGCCAGAGCGTGCTTCTTGCTCTAAAGCACAGTGTGATCAGTGGATGAGAAATCAGTTGTGTGTTTCACTTCAGAAATGGAGTTAAATCCCAGGCTCTGAGTCTTCCTAAAAGCAAGAATTCGTTTCAGGTAAGGGAAATTACTTTACAGCTCAAACGAACTACATCATTCACGAAGCTCACACGTTTCTCACATTAACTGACAAGCATTGGATGTTTGACAACCAGTGCTTTGTATCAGTTTCAGAAGCAGAATTGGACTAGATATGATCCATATGTTTAGGAAACACCGTTCATTTGTTCTCAGCACACTCAAGTTTCCGGCTGTCTTAGAGACTCTAGAAAGCTAGAGCGTGCTTCTTGCTCTAAAGCAGAGTGTGATCAATGGATGAGAACTCTGTTGTGTGTTTCACTTCAGAAATGGAGTTAAATCTCTGGCTCTGAGTCTTCCTACAAGCAAGACTTCATTCCAGGTAAGGGCAGTTACTTTACAGCTCAAACGAACTACATAGTTCACGAAGCTCACACGTTTCTCATCTTAACTGAGAAGCATTGGATGTTAGAGGACCTTTGCTTTGTATCAATTTCAAGCAGAGTTGAACTAGTCATGGTCAGTATGTATAGGAAACACGGTTCTTTTCTTCTGAGTACACTCAAGTTTCCTGCTGTATTAGAGACTCTAGAAAGCAAGAGCGTGCTTCTTGCCCTAATGCAGAGTGTGATCCATGGATGAGAACTGTGTTGTGTATTTCCCTTCAGAAATGGAGTTAAATCCCAAGCTCTGTGTCTTCCTACAAGCAAGACTTCGTTTCAGGTAAGGGCAGTTACTTTTCAGCGCAAAAGAACTACATAGTTCACGAAGCTCACACGTTTCTCATCTTAACTGAGAAGGATTGGACGTTAAAGGACCAGTGCTTTGTATCACTTTCAGAAGTAGAGTTGGACTAGATATGATCCGTATGTGTAGGAAACACCGTTCATTTGTTTTCAGCACACTCAAGTTTCCTGCTGTCTTAGAGATTTTAGAAAGCTAGAGCGTGCTTCTTGCTCTAGAGCAGAGTGATCAATGAATGAAAACTCTGTTGTGTGTTTCACATCAGAAATGGATTTAAATCCCTGGGTCTGAGTCCTCCTACAAGCTAGACTTCGTTTCATGTAAGGGCATTTATTTTACAGCTCAAACGAACTATATCGTTCAGGAAGCTCACATGTTTCTCATCTTAACTGACAAGCATTGGATGTTAGAGGACCTTTGCTCTGAATCAATTTCTAGCAGAGTTGAACTAGATATGGTCCGTATGTATAGGAAACAAGGTTCTTTTCTTCTGAGCACACTCACGTTTTTTGCTGTATTAGAGACTCTAGAAAGCAAGAGCGTGCTTCTTGCCCTAAAGCAGAGTGTGATCCATGGATGAGAACTGTGTTGTGTGTTCCCCTTCAGAAATGGAGTTAAATCCCAGGCTCTGTGTCTTCCTACAAGCAAGACTTCGTTTCAGGTAAGGGTACTCACTTTTAAGCTCAAGCGAACTACATCATTCAGGAAGCTCACACGTTTCTCATTTTAACTGACAAGCATCGGATTTTAGACAACCAGTGCTTTGTATCAGTTTCAGAAGCAGAGTGGGACTAGATATGGTCTGTATGTGTAAGAAACACCGTTCTTTGGTTCTCAGCACACTCACGTTTCCTGCTGTATTAGAGACTCTAGAAAGCAAGAGCGGGCTTCTTGCTCTAAAGCAGAGTGTGATCCATGGATGAGAACTGTGTTGTGTGTTTCGCTTCAGAAATGGAGTTAAATCGCAGGATCTGTGTCTTCCTACAAGTAAGACTTCGTTTCAGGTAAGGGCATTTACTTTACAGCTCAAATGATCTCTATCGTTCACGCAGCTCACGCGTTTCTCATCTTAACTGAGAAGCATTGGATGTTAGAGGACCTTTGCTCTGAATCAATTTCAAGCAGAATTGAACTAGATATGGTCCGTATGTATAGGAAACACGGTTCTTTTCTTCTGAGCACACTCACGTTTCCTGCTGTATTAGATACTCTAGAAAGCAAGAGAGTGCTGCTTGCTCTAATGCAGAGTGTGATCCATGGATGAGAACTGTGTTGTGTGTTTCCCTTCACAAATGGAGTTGAATCCCTGGCTCTGAGTCTTCCTAAAAGCAAGACTTTGTTTCAGGTAAGGGGGTTTACTTTACAGCTCAAACGAACTACATCATTCAGGAAGCTCACACGATTCTCATCATAACTGAGGAGCATTGGATGTTAGAGGCCTTTTGCTTTGTATCAATTTCAGGCAGAGTTGAACTAGATATGGTCCGTATGTATAGGAAACACTGTGCTTTTCTTCTGATCACACTCACTTTCCCTGCTGTATTAGAGACTCTAGAAAGCAAGAGCGTGCTGCTTGCTCTAATGCAGAGTGTGATCCATGGATGAGAACTGTGTCTTTTGTTTCCCTTCAGAAATGGAGTTAAACCCAAGGCTCTGAGTCTTCCTACAAGGAAGACTTCGTTTCAAGTAAGGGCAGTTACTTTCAGCTCAAACGAACTACATCGTTCACAAAGCTCACACGTTTCTCATCTTCACTGACAAGCATTGGATGTTAGAGGACCTTTGCTTTGTATCAATTTCAGGCAGAGTTGAACTAGATATGGTCTGTAAGTGTAAGAAACACCGTACTTTGGTTCTCAGCACACTCACGTTTCCTGCTGTATTAGAGACTCTAGAAAGCAAGAGCATGCTACTTGCTCTAAAGCAGAGTGTGATCCATGGATGAGAACTGTGTTGTGTGTTTCCCTTCAGAAATGGAGTTAAATCCCAGGCACTGTGTCTTCCTACTAGCAAGACTTCGTTTCAGGTAAGGGCAGTCACTTTTCAGCTAAAACGAACAACATTGTTCAGGAAGCTCACACGTTCCTCATCTTAACTGACAAGCATTGGATGTTCGAGGACCAGTGCGTTGTATCACTTTCAGAAGCAGAGTTGGACTAGATATGATCCGTATGTGTAGGAAACACCGTTCATTTGTTCTCAGCACACTCATATTTCCTGCTGTCTTTGATATTTTAGAAAGCTAGAACGTGCTTCTTGCTCTAAAGCAGAGTGTGATCCATGGACGAGAACTGTGTTGTGTGTTTCCCTTCAGAAATGGAGTTAAATCCCAGGCTCTCTGTCTTCCTACAAGCAAGACTTCGTTTCATGTAAGGGCAGTCACTTTTCAGCTAAAAAGAACTACATTGTTCACGAAGCTCACACGTTTCTCATCTTAACTGACAAGCATTGGATGTTAGAGGACCAGTGCTTTGTATCACTTTCAGAGGCAGAGTTGGACTAGATATTATCCGTATGTGTAGGAAACACCGTTTATTTGTTCTCACCACACTCAAGTTTCCTGCTGTCTTAGACTCGAGAAAGCTAGAGCGTGCTTCTGGCTCTAGAGCAGAGTGTGATCAATGAATGAGAACTCTGTTGTGTGTTTCATATTAGAAATGGATTTAAATCCCTGGGTCTGATTCTTCCTACAATCAAGACTTCGTTTCAGGTAAGGGCATTTACTTTACAGCTCAAATGAACTATATTGTTCACGAAGCTCACACGTTTCTCATCTTTACTGAGAAGCATTGGATGTTAGAGGACCTTTGCTCTGAATCAATTTCAAGCAGAAATGAACTAGACATGGTCCGTATGTATAGGAAACACGGTTCTATTCTTCTGAGCACACTCACGTTTCCTGCTGTATTAGAGACTCTAGAAAGCAAGAGCGTGCTTCTTGCTCTAAAGCAGAGTGTGATCCATGGATGAGAACTGTGTTGTGTGTTTCCCTTCAGAAATGGAGTTAAATCCCAGGCTCTGTGTCTTCTTACACGCAAGACTTCGTTACAGGTAAGGGCCGTCACTTTTCAGCTCAAGCGAACTACATCATTCAGGAAGCTCACACGATCTCATCTTAACTGACAAGCATCGGATGTTAGACAACCAGTGTTTTGTATCAGTTTCAGAAGCAGAGTTGGACTAGATATGGTCTGTATGTGTAAGAAACACAGTTCTTTGGTTCTCAGCACACTCAACATTCCTGCTGTATTAGAGACTCTATAATGCAAGAGCGTGCTTCTTGCTCTAAAGCAGAGTGTGTGCAGTTGATGATAACTCTGCTGTGTGTTTCACTTCATAAATGGAGTTTAATCCCTGGCTCTGAGTCTAACTACAAGCGAGATTACGTTTCCGGTAATGGCATTTACTTTACAGCTCAAACGATCTATATCGTTCACGAAGCTCACACGTATCTCATCTTAACTGAGAAGCATTGGATGTTAGAGGACCTTTGCTTGGTATCATTTTCAAGCAGAGTTTAACTACATATGGTCCGTATATATAGTCAACACGGTTCTATTCTTCTAAGCACACTCACGTTTCCTGCTGTATTAGAGAATCTAGAAAGCAAGAGCGTGCTTCTTGCTCTAAAGCAGAGTGTGATCAATGGATGAGAACTCTGTTGTGTGTTTCACTTCAGAAACGGATTTTAATCCCTGGCTCTGAGTCTTCCTACAAGCAAGACTTCGTTTCAGGTAAGGGAAGTTACTTTACTCCTCAAACGAATCACATCGTTCACGAAGCTCACACGTTTCTCATCTTAACTGACAAGCATTGTATGTTAGAAGACCAGTGCTTTGTATCAGTTTCAGAAGCAGAGTTGGACTAGATATGGTTCGTATGTGTAGGAAACACCGTTCATTTGTTCTCAGCACACTCAAGGTTCTTGCTCTCTTAGAGACTCTAGAAAGCTAGAGCATGCTTCTTGCTCTAATGCAGAGTGTGTTCAATGAATGAGAACTCTATTGTGTGTTTCACTTCAGAAATGGATTTAAATCCCTGGGTCTGCGTCTTCCTACAAGCAAGACTTCGTTTCAGGTAAGGTCATTTACTTTACAGCTCAAACGAACTATATCCTTAACGATGGTCACACTTTTCTCATCGTAACTGAGGAGCATTGGATGATAGAGGACCTTTGCTTTGACTCAATTTCCCGCAGAGTTGAACTACATATGGTACGTATGTATAGGAAACACGGTTCTTTTCTTTTGAGCACACTCACTTTTCCTGCTGTATTAGAGACTCTAGAAAGCAAGAGCGTGCTTCTTGCTCTAAAGCAGAGTGTGATACATGGATAAGAACTGTGTTGTCTGTTTCCCTGAGAAATGGATTTAAATCCCAGGCTCTGTGTCTTCCTACAAGCAAGACTTCGTTTCAGGTAAGGGCAGTCACTTTTCAGGTCAAACGAACTACATCGTTATTGAAGCTCACAAGTTTCTCATCATAACTGACAAGCATCGGATGTTAGAGGACCATTGCTTTGTATCAGTTTCAGAAGCAGATTTGGACTAGATATGATCCGTATGTGTAGGAAACACAGTTGTTTTGTTCTCAGGACACTCAAGTTTCCAGCTGTCTTAGAGATTTTAGAAAGCTAGAGCGTGCTTCTTGCTCTAAAGCAGAATGTGATCAATGGATGAGAACTCTGTTGTGTGTTTCCCTTCAGAAATGGAGTTAAATCCCTGGCTCTGAGTCCTCCTTCAAGTAAGACTTCATTTCAGGAAAGGGCATTTATTTAAATCTCAAATAATCTATATCGTTCACGAAGCTCACAAGTTTCTCATCTTAACTGAGGAGCATTGGATGTTAGAGGCCCTTTGCTTTGTATCATTTTCAGGCAGAGTAGAACTAGATATGGTCCGTATGTATAGGAAACACTGTTCTTTTCTTCTGAGCACACTCACGTTTCCTGTTGTAATAGAGACTCTAGAAAGCAAGAGCGTGCTTCTTGCTCTGAAGCACAGTATGATTAATGGATGAGAAATCTGTTTTGTGTTTCACTTCAGAAATGGAGTTAAATCCCAGGCTCTGTGTCTTCCTAAAAGCAAGAATTCATTTCAGGTGCTGGAAATTACTTTACAGCTCAAATGAACAACATCGTTCAGGAAGCTCACACGTTTCTCATCTTAACTGACAAGCATTGGATGTTAGAGGACCAGTGCTTTGTGTCAGTTTCAGAAGCAGAGTTGGACTAGATATGATCAATATGTGTAGAAAACACCGTTCATTTGTTCTCAGCACACTCAAGTTTCCTGCTGTCTTAGAGACTCTAGAAAGCTAGAGCGTGCTTCTGGATCTAGAGCAGAGTGTGATCAATGAATGAGAACTCTGTTGTGTGTTTCACATTAGAAATGGATTTAAATCCCAGGCTCTCTGTCTTCCTACAAGCAAGACTTCGTTTCAGGTAAGGGCAGTCACTTTTCAGCTCAAGCGAACTACATCGTTCAGGAAGCTAACACGTTTCTCATCTTAATTGACAAGCATCGGATGTTAGACGACCAGTGCTTTGGATCAGTTTCAGAAGCAGAGTTGGACTAGATATGGTCTTTAAGTGTAAGAAACACCGTTCTTTGGTTCTGAGCACACTCAAGTTTCCTGCTGTCTTAGATATTTTAGAAAGCTAGAACGTGCTTCTTGCTCTAAAGCAGAGTGTGATCAATGGATGAGAACTCTGTTGTGTGTTTCACTTCAGAAATGGAGTTAAATCCCTGGCTCTGAGTCTTCCTAAAAGCAAGACTTCGTTTCAGGTAAGGGCATTTACTTTACAGCTCAAACGAACTATATCGTTCACGAAGCTCACACGTTTCTCATCTTAACTGAGAAGCATTGGATGTTAGAGGACCTTGGCTTTGAATCAATTTCAAGCAGAGTTGAACTAGATATGGTCCGTATGTATAGGAAACATGGTTCTTTTCTTATGAGCACACTCACGTTTCCTGCTATCTTAGAGATTCTAGAAAGCAAGAGCGTGCTTCTTGCTCTAAAGCAGAGTGTGATCCATGGATGAGAACTGTGTTTTGTGTTTCCCCTCAGAAATGGAGTTAAATCCCAGGCTCTGTGTCTTCCTACAAGCCAGACTTCGTTTCAGGTAAGGGCAGTCACTTTTCAGCTCAAACGAACTACACCGTTCATGAAGCTCACACGTTTATCATCTTAACTGACAAGAATCAGATGTTAGACGACCATTGCTTTGTATCAGTTTCAGAAGCAGAGTTGGACTAGATATGGTCCGTATGTGTAGGAAACATCATTCTTTTGTTCTCAGCACACTCACGTTTCATGCTGTCTTAGACACTCTAGAAAGCTAGAGCTTGCTTCTTGCTCTAAAGCAGAGTGTGATCCATGGATGAGAACTGTGTTGTGTGTTTCCCTTCAGAAATGGAGTTAATCCCAGGCACTGTTTCTTCCTACAACCAAGACTTCGTTTCAGGTAAAGGCAGTCACTTTTCAGCTAAAAAGTACTACATTGTTCACAAAGCTCACACGTTCCTCATCTTAAGTGACAAGCATTGGATGTTAGAGGACCAGTGCTTTGTATCACTTTCAGAAGCAGAGTTGGACTAGATATGATCCGTATGTGTAGGATACACCGTTCATTTGTTCTCAGCACACTCAAGTTTCCTGCTGTCTTAGAGACTCTAGAAAGCTAGAGCTTGCTTCTTGCTCTAAAGCAGAGTGTGATCCATGGATGAGAACTGTGTTGTGTGTTTCCCTTCAGAAATGGAGTTAAATCCCAGGCTCTGTGTCTTCCTACAAGCAAGACTTCATTTCAGGTAAGGGCAGTCACTTTTCAGCTCAAAGGAACTACATCGTTCAGGAAGCTCACACGTTTCTCATCTTAACTGACAAGCATAGGATGTTAGACGACCATTGCTTTATATCAGTTTCACAAGCACAGTTGGACTAGATATGGTCCGTATGTGTAGGAAACACCATTCTTTTGTTCTCAGGAAACTCACGTTTCATGCTGTCTTAGAGACTGTAGAATGCTAGAGCTTGCTTCTTGCTCTAAAGCAGAGTGTGATCAATGGATGAGAACTCTGTTGTGTGTTTCACTTCAGAACTGGAGTTTAATCCCAGGCGCTGAGTCTTCCTACAAGGGAGACTTCGTTTCAAGTAAGGGCAGTTACTTTCAGCTCAAATGAACTACATCGTTCACAAAGCTCACACGTTTCTCATCTTAACTGAGGAGCATTGGATGTTAGAGGCCCTTTGCTTTGTATCAATTTCAGGCAGAGTTGAACTAGATATGGTCCGTATGTATAGGAAACACTGTTCTTTCTTCTGAGCACACTCACGTTTCATGCTATATTAGAGACTCTAGAAAGCAAGAGTGTGCTGCTTGCTGTAAGGCAGAGTGTGATCCATGGATGAGAACTGTGTTTTGTGTTTCCCTTCAGAAATGGAGTTAAATCCCAGGGTCTCTGTCTTCCTACAAGCAAGACTTCTTTTCAGGTAAGGCAGTCACTTTTCAGCTCAAGCGAACTACATCGTTCAGGAAACTCACACGTTTCTCATTTTAACTGACAAGCATTGGATGTTAGATGACCAGTGCTTTGTATCAGTTTCAGAAGCAGAGTTGGACTAGATATGGTCCATAAGTGTAAGAAACACCGTTCTTTGGTTCTCAGCACACTCACGTTTCCTGCTGTATTAGAGACTCTAGAAAGCAAGAGCATGCTTCTTGCTCTAATGCAGAGTATGATCCATGGATGAGAACTGTGTTGTGTGTTTCCCTTCAGAAATGGAGTTAAATCCCAGGCACTGTGTCTTCCTACAAGCAAGACTTGGTTTCAGGTAAGGGCAGTCACTTTTCAGCTAAAAAGAACTACATTGTTCACGAAGCTCACACGTTCCTCATCTTAACTGACAAGCATTGGATGTTAGAGGACCAGTGCTTTGTATCTCTTTCAGAAGCAGAGTAGGACTAGATATGGTCCGTATGTATAGGAAACACGGTTCTTTCTTCTGAACACACTCACGTTGCCTACTGTATTAGAGACTCTAGAAAGAAAGAGCGTGCTTCTTGCTCTAAAG
The DNA here is from genome assembly GCA_949786385.1 of Onychomys leucogaster. Classification (NCBI taxonomy): domain Eukaryota; kingdom Metazoa; phylum Chordata; class Mammalia; order Rodentia; family Cricetidae; genus Onychomys; species Onychomys leucogaster. The sequence goes on along the minus strand of CATKUP010000018.1, from coordinate 573,308 downwards.
CAGAGTGTGATCCATGGATGAGAACTGTGTTGTGTGTTTCCCTTCAGAAATGGAGTTAAATCCCAGGCTCTGTGTCTTCCTACAAGCAAGACTTCGTTTCAGGTAAGGGCAGTTTCTTTCAGCTCAAACGAACTACATCGTTCACAAAGCTCACACGTTTCTCATCTTAACTGGGGAGCATTGGATGTTAGAGGCCCTTTGCTTTGTATCAATTTCAGGCAGAGTTGAACTAGATATGGTCCGTATGTATAGGAAACACTGTTCTTTTCTGCTGAGCACACTCACGTTTCCTGCTGTATTAGAGAATCTAGAAAGCAAGAGCGTGCTTCTTGCTCTAAAGCACAGTGTGATCAGTGGATGAGAAATCAGTAGTGTGTTTCACTTCAGAAATGGAGTTAAGTCCCAGGCTCTGAGTCTTACTAAAAGCAAGAATTCATTTCAGGTAAGGGAAATTACTTTACAGCTCAAAAGATTTATCGTTCACGAAGCTCACACGTTTCTCATCTTAACTGACAAGCATTGGATGTTAGACAACCAGTGCTTTGTATCAGTTTCAGAAGCAGAGTTGGACTAGATATGATCCATTTGTTTAGGAAACACCGTTCATTTGTTCTCAGCACACTCAAGTTTCCGGCTGTCTTAGAGACACTAGAAAGCTAGAGCGTGCTTCTTGCTCTAAAGAAGAGTGTGAACAATGATTAAGAACTCTGTTGTGTGTTTCACTTCAGAAATGGAGGTGAATCCCTGGCTCTGAGTCTTCCTAAAATCAAGACTTCGTTTCAGGTAAGGGCATTTACTTTACAGCTCAAATGAACTATATCGTTCATGAAGCTCACACGATTCTCATCTTAACGGAGAAGCATTGGATGTTAGAGGACCTTTGCTTTGAATCAATTTCAAGCAGAGTTGAACTAGATATGGTCCGTATGTATAGGAAACACGGTTCTTTTCTTATGAGCACACTCACGCTTCCTGCTGTATTAGAGATTCTAGAATGCAAAAGCGTGCTTCTTGCTCTAAAGCAGAGTGTGATACATGGATAAGAACTGTGTTGTGGGTTTCCCTTCAGAAATGGAGTTAAATCCGAGGCTCTGAGTCTTCCTACAAGCAAGACTTCGTTTCAGGTAAGGGCAGTTAATTTACAGGTCAAACGAACTATATAGTTCACGAAGCCCACACGTTTCTCATCTTAACTGAGAAGCATAGGATGTTAGAGGACCTTTGCTCTGAATCAATTTCAAGCATAGTTGAACTAGATATGGTCCCTATGTATAGGAAACACGGTTCTTTTCTTCTGAGCACACTCACGTTTCCTGCTGTATTAGAGACTCTAGAAAGCAACAGCGTGCTTCTTGCTCTAAAGCAGAGTGTGATCCATGGATGAGAACTGTGTTGTGTGTTTCCCATCAGAAATGGAGTTAAATCCCAGGCTCTGTGTCTTCCTACAAGCAAGACTTCGTTTCAGGTAAGGGCAGTCACTTTTCAGCTCAAACGAACTACACCGTTCATGAAGCTCACACGTTTCTCATCTTAACTGACAAGAATCAGATGTTAGACGACCATTGCTTTGTATCAGTTTCAGAAGCAGAGTTGGACTAGATATGGTCCGTATGTGTAGGAAACATCATTCTTTTGTTCTCAGCACACTCACGTTTCATGATGTCTTAGACACTCTAGAAAGCTAGAGCTTGCTTCTTGCTCTAAAGCAGAGTGTGATCCATGGATGAGAACTGTGTTGTGTGTTTCCCTTCAGAAATGGAGTTAAATCCCTGGCTCTGAGTCCTCCTTCAAGTAAGACTTCATTTCAGGAAAGGGCATTTAGTTAAATCTCAAATAATCTATATCGTTCACGAAGCTCACAAGTTTCTCATCTTAACTGAGGAGCATTGGATGTTAGAGGCCCTTTGCTTTGTATCATTTTCAGGCAGAGTAGAACTAGATATGGTCCGTATGTATAGGAAACACTGTTCTTTTCTTCTGAGCACACTCACGTTTCCTGTTGTAATAGAGACTCTAGAAAGCAAGAGCGTGCTTCTTGCTCTGAAGCACAGTATGATTAATGGATGAGAAATCTGTTTTGTGTTTCACTTCAGAAATGGAGTTAAATCCCAGGCTCTGTGTCTTCCTAAAAGCAAGAATTCATTTCAGGTGCTGGAAATTACTTTACAGCTCAAATGAACAACATCGTTCAGGAAGCTCACACGTTTCTCATCTTAACTGACAAGCATTGGATGTTAGAGGACCAGTGCTTTGTGTCAGTTTCAGAAGCAGAGTTGGACTAGATATGATCAATATGTGTAGAAAACACCGTTCATTTGTTCTCAGCACACTCAAGTTTCCTGCTGTCTTAGAGACTCTAGAAAGCTAGAGCGTGCTTCTGGATCTAGAGCAGAGTGTGATCAATGAATGAGAACTCTGTTGTGTGTTTCACATTAGAAATGGATTTAAATCCCAGGCTCTCTGTCTTCCTACAAGCAAGACTTCGTTTCAGGTAAGGGCAGTCACTTTTCAGCTCAAGCGAACTACATCGTTCAGGAAGCTAACACGTTTCTCATCTTAATTGACAAGCATCGGATGTTAGACGACCAGTGCTTTGGATCAGTTTCAGAAGCAGAGTTGGACTAGATATGGTCTGTAAGTGTAAGAAACACCGTTCTTTGGTTCTGAGCACACTCAAGTTTCCTGCTGTCTTAGATATTTTAGAAAGCTAGAACGTGCTTCTTGCTCTAAAGCAGAGTGTGATCAATGGATGAGAACTCTGTTGTGTGTTTCACTTCAGAAATGGAGTTAAATCCCTGGCTGTGAGTCTTCCTAAAAGCAAGACTTCGTTTCAGGTAAGGGCATTTACTTTACAGCTCAAACGAACTATATCGTTCACGAAGCTCACACGTTTCTCATCTTAACTGAGAAGCATTGGATGTTAGAGGACCTTTGCTTTGAATCAATTTCAAGCAGAGTTGAACTAGATATGGTCCGTATGTATAGGAAACATGGTTCTTTTCTTATGAGCACACTCACGTTTCCTGCTATCTTAGAGATTCTAGAAAGCAAGAGCGTGCTTCTTGCTCTAAAGCAGAGTGTGATCCATGGATGAGAACTGTGTTTTGTGTTTCCCCTCAGAAATGGAGTTAAATCCCAGGCTCTGTGTCTTCCTACAAGCCAGACTTCGTTTCAGGTAAGGGCAGTCACTTTTCAGCTCAAACGAACTACACCGTTCATGAAGCTCACACGTTTATCATCTTAACTGACAAGAATCAGATGTTAGACGACCATTGCTTTGTATCAGTTTCAGAAGCAGAGTTGGACTAGATATGGTCCGTATGTGTAGGAAACATCATTCTTTTGTTCTCAGCACACTCACGTTTCATGCTGTCTTAGACACTCTAGAAAGCTAGAGCTTGCTTCTTGCTCTAAAGCAGAGTGTGATCCATGGATGAGAACTGTGTTGTGTGTTTCCCTTCAGAAATGGAGTTAATCCCAGGCACTGTTTCTTCCTACAACCAAGACTTCGTTTCAGGTAAGGGCAGTCACTTTTCAGCTAAAAAGTACTACATTGTTCACGAAGCTCACACGTTCCTCATCTTAAGTGACAAGCATTGGATGTTAGAGGACCAGTGCTTTGTATCACTTTCAGAAGCAGAGTTGGACTAGATATGATCCGTATGTGTAGGATACACCGTTCATTTGTTCTCAGCACACTCAAGTTTCCTGCTGTCTTAGACACTCTAGAAAGCTAGAGCTTGCTTCTTGCTCTAAAGCAGAGTGTGATCCATGGATGAGAACTGTGTTGTGTGTTTCCCTTCAGAAATGGAGTTAAATCCCAGGCTCTGTGTCTTCCTACAAGCAAGACTTCATTTCAGGTAAGGGCAGTCACTTTTCAGCTCAAAGGAACTACATCGTTCAGGAAGCTCACACGTTTCTCATCTTAACTGACAAGCATAGGATGTTAGACGACCATTGCTTTATATCAGTTTCACAAGCACAGTTGGACTAGATATGGTCCGTATGTGTAGGAAACACCATTCTTTTGTTCTCAGCAAACTCACGTTTCATGCTGTCTTAGAGACTGTAGAATGCTAGAGCTTGCTTCTTGCTCTAAAGCAGAGTGTGATCAATGGATGAGAACTCTGTTGTGTGTTTCACTTCAGAACTGGAGTTTAATCCCAGGCGCTGAGTCTTCCTACAAGGGAGACTTCGTTTCAAGTAAGGGCAGTTACTTTCAGCTCAAATGAACTACATCGTTCACAAAGCTCACACGTTTCTCATCTTAACTGAGGAGCATTGGATGTTAGAGGCCCTTTGCTTTGTATCAATTTCAGGCAGAGTTGAACTAGATATGGTCCGTATGTATAGGAAACACTGTTCTTTCTTCTGAGCACACTCATGTTTCATGCTATATTAGAGACTCTAGAAAGCAAGAGTGTGCTGCTTGCTGTAAGGCAGAGTGTGATCCATGGATGAGAACTGTGTTGTGTGTTTCCCTTCAGAAATGGAGTTAAATCCCAGGGTCTCTGTCTTCCTACAAGCAAGACTTCTTTTCAGGTAAGGCAGTCACTTTTCAGCTCAAGCGAACTACATCGTTCAGGAAACTCACACGTTTCTCATCTTAACTGACAAGCATTGGATGTTAGATGACCAGTGCTTTGTATCAGTTTCAGAAGCAGAGTTGGACTAGATATGGTCCATAAGTGTAAGAAACACCGTTCTTTGGTTCTCAGCACACTCACGTTTCCTGCTGTATTAGAGACTCTAGAAAGCAAGAGCATGCTTCTTGCTCTAATGCAGAGTATGATCCATGGATGAGAACTGTGTTGTGTGTTTCCATTCAGAAATGGAGTTAAATCCCAGGCACTGTGTCTTCCTACAAGCAAGACTTGGTTTCAGGTAAGGGCAGTCACTTTTCAGCTAAAAAGAACTACATTGTTCACGAAGCTCACACGTTCCTCATCTTAACTGACAAGCATTGGATGTTAGAGGACCAGTGCTTTGTATCTCTTTCAGAAGCAGAGTAGGACTAGATATGGTCCGTATGTATAGGAAACACGGTTCTTTCTTCTGAACACACTCACGTTGCCTACTGTATTAGAGACTCTAGAAAGAAAGAGCGTGCTTCTTGCTCTAAAGCAGAGTGTGATCCATGGATGAGAACTGTGTTGTGTGTTTCCCTTCAGAAATGGAGTTAAATCCCAGGCTCTGTGTCTTCCTACAAGCAAGACTTCGTTTCAGGTAAGGTCAGTTTCTTTCAGCTCAAACGAACTACATCGTTCACAAAGCTCACACGTTTCTCATCTTAACTGGGGAGCATTGGATGTTAGAGGCCCTTTGCTTTGTATCAATTTCAGGCAGAGTTGAACTAGATATGGTCCGTATGTATAGGAAACACTGTTCTTTTCTGCTGAGCACACTCACGTTTCCTGCTGTATTAGAGAATCTAGAAAGCAAGAGCGTGCTTCTTGCTCTAAAGCACAGTGTGATCAGTGGATGAGAAATCAGTAGTGTGTTTCACTTCAGAAATGGAGTTAAGTCCCAGGCTCTGAGTCTTACTAAAAGCAAGAATTCATTTCAGGTAAGGGAAATTACTTTACAGCTCAAAAGATTTATCGTTCACGAAGCTCACACGTTTCTCATCTTAACTGACAAGCATTGGATGTTAGACAACCAGTGCTTTGTATCAGTTTCAGAAGCAGAGTTGGACTAGATATGATCCGTTTGTTTAGGAAACACCGTTCATTTGTTCTCAGCACACTCAAGTTTCCGGCTGTCTTAGAGACACTAGAAAGCTAGAGCGTGCTTCTTGCTCTAAAGAAGAGTGTGAACAATGATTAAGAACTCTGTTGTGTGTTTCACTTCAGAAATGGAGGTGAATCCCTGGCTCTGAGTCTTCCTAAAATCAAGACTTCGTTTCAGGTAAGGGCATTTACTTTACAGCTCAAATGAACTATATCGTTCATGAAGCTCACACGATTCTCATCTTAACGGAGAAGCATTGGATGTTAGAGGACCTTTGCTTTGAATCAATTTCAAGCAGAGTTGAACTAGATATGGTCCGTATGTATAGGAAACACGGTTCTTTTCTTATGAGCACACTCACGCTTCCTGCTGTATTAGAGATTCTAGAATGCAAAAGCGTGCTTCTTGCTCTAAAGCAGAGTGTGATACATGGATAAGAACTGTGTTGTGGGTTTCCCTTCAGAAATGGAGTTAAATCCAAGGCTCTGAGTCTTCCTACAAGCAAGACTTCGTTTCAGGTAAGGGCAGTTAATTTACAGCTCAAACGAACTATATAGTTCACGAAGCCCACACGTTTCTCATCTTAACTGAGAAGCATAGGATGTTAGAGGACCTTTGCTCTGAATCAATTTCAAGCATAGTTGAACTAGATATGGTCCCTATGTATAGGAAACACGGTTCTTTTCTTCTGAGCACACTCACGTTTCCTGCTGTATTAGAGACTCTAGAAAGCAACAGCGTGCTTCTTGCTCTAAAGCAGAGTGTGATCCATGGATGAGAACTGTGTTGTGTGTTTCCCATCAGAAATGGAGTTAAATCCCAGGCTCTGTGTCTTCCTACAAGCAAGACTTCGTTTCAGGTAAGGGCAGTCACTTTTCAGCTCAAACGAACTACACCGTTCATGAAGCTCACACGTTTCTCATCTTAACTGACAAGAATCAGATGTTAGACGACCATTGCTTTGTATCAGTTTCAGAAGCAGAGTTGGACTAGATATGGTCCGTATGTGTAGGAAACATCATTCTTTTGTTCTCAGCACACTCACGTTTCATGATGTCTTAGACACTCTAGAAAGCTAGAGCTTGCTTCTTGCTCTAAAGCAGAGTGTGATCCATGGATGAGAACTGTGTTGTGTGTTTCCCTTCAGAAATGGAGTTAAATCCCAGGCTCTGTGTCTTCCTACAAGCAAGACTTCATTTCAGGTAAGGGCAGTCACTTTTCAGCACAAAGGAGCTACATCGTTCAGGAAGCTCACACGTTTCTCATCTTAACTGACAAGCATAGGATGTTAGACGACCATTGCTTTATATCAGTTTCACAAGCACAGTTGGACTAGATATGGTCCGTATGTGTAGGAAACACCATTCTTTTGTTCTCAGCAAACTCACGTTTCATGCTGTCTTAGAGACTGTAGAATGCTAGAGCTTGCTTCTTGCTCTAAAGCAGAGTGTGATCAATGGATGAGAACTCTGTTGTGTGTTTCACTTCAGAACTGGAGTTTAATCCCAGGCGCTGAGTCTTCCTACAAGGGAGACTTCGTTTCAAGTAAGGGCAGTTACTTTCAGCTCAAACGAACTACATCGTTCACAATGCTCACACGTTTCTCATCTTAACTGAGGAGCATTGGATGTTAGAGGCCCTTTGCTTTGTATCAATTTCAGGCAGAGTTGAACTAGATATGGTCCGTATGTATAGGAAACACTGTTCTTTCTTCTGAGCACACTCACGTTTCATGCTATATTAGAGACTCTAGAAAGCAAGAGTGTGCTGCTTGCTGTAAGGCAGAGTGTGATCCATGGATGAGAACTGTGTTGTGTGTTTCCCTTCAGAAATGGAGTTAAATCCCAGGGTCTCTGTCTTCCTACAAGCAAGACTTCTTTTCAGGTAAGGCAGTCACTTTTAGGCTCAAGCGAACTACATCGTTCAGGAAGCTCACACTTTTCTCATCTTAACTGACAAGCATTGGATGTTAGATGACCAGTGCTTTGTATCAGTTTCAGAAGCAGAGTTGGACTAGATATGGTCCATAAGTGTAAGAAACACCGTACTTTGGTTCTCAGCACACTCACGTTTCCTGCTGTATTAGAGACTCTAGAAAGCAAGAGCATGCTTCTTGCTCTAATGCAGAGTATGATCCATGGATGAGAACTGTGTGGTGTGTTTCCCTTCAGAAATGGAGTTAAATCCCAGGCACTGTGTCTTCCTACAAGCAAGACTTCGTTTCAAGTAAGGGCAGTCACTTTTCAGCTCAAACGAACTACACCGTTCACAAAGCTCACACGTTTCTCATCTTAACTTACAAGAATCAGATGTTAGACGACCATTGCTTTGTATCAGTTTCAGAAGCAGAGTTGGACTAGATATGGTCCGTATGTGTAGGAAACATCATTCTTTTGTTCTCAGCACACTCACGTTTCATGCTGTCTTAGACACTCTAGAAAGCTAGAGCTTGCTTCTTGCTCTAAAGCAGAGTGTGATCCATGGATGAGAACTGTGTTGTGTGTTTCCCTTCAGAAATGGAGTTAATCCCAGGCACTGTTTCTTGCTACAAGCAAGACTTCGTTTCAGGTAAGGGCAGTCACTTTTCAGCTAAAAAGAACTACATTGTTCACGAAGCTCACACGTTCCTCATCTTAACTGACAAGCATTGGATGTTAGAGGACCAGTGCTTTGTATCACTTTCAGAAGCAGAGATGGACTAGATATGATCCGTATGTGTAGGAAACACCGTTCATTTCTTCCCAGCACACGCAAGTTTCCTGCTGTCTTAGAGACTCTAGAAAGCTAGAGATTGCTTCTTGCTCTAAAGCACAGTGTGATCCATGGATGAGAACTGTGTTGTGTGTTTCCCATCAAAAATGGAGTTAAATCCCAGGCTCTGTGTCCTCCTACAAGCAAGACTTCGTTTCAGGTAAGGGCAGTCACTTTTCAGCTCAAACGAACTACACCGTTCATGAAGCTCACACGTTTCTCATCTTAACTGACAAGAATCAGATGTTAGATGACCATTGCTTTGTATCAGTTTCAGAAGCAGAGTTGGACTAGATATGGTCCGTATGTGTAGGAAACATCATTCTTTTGTTCTCAGCACACTCACGTTTCATGCTGTCTTAGACACTCTAGAAAGCTAGAGCTTGCTTCTTGCTCTAAAGCAGAGTGTGATCCATGGATGAGAACTGTGTTGTGTTTCCCTTCAGAAATGGAGTTAATCCCAGGCACTGTTTCTTCCTACAAGCAAGACTTCGTTTCAGGTAAGGGCAGTAACTTTTCAGCTAAAAAGAACTACATTGTTCACGAAGCTCACACGTTCCTCATCTTAACTGACAAGCATTGGATGTTAGTGGACCAGTGCTTTGTATCACTTTCAGAAGCAGAGTTGGACTAGATATGATCCGTATGTGTAGGAAACACCGTTCATTTCTTCTCAGCACACGCAAGTTTCCTGCTGTCTTAGAGACTCTAGAAAGCTAGAGCTTGCTTCTTGCTCTAAAGCAGAGTGTGATCAATGGATGAGAACTCTGTTGTGTGTTTCACTTCAGAACTGGAGTTTAATCCCAGGCGCTGAGTCTTCCTACAAGGGAGACTTCGTTTCAAGTAAGGGCAGTTACTTTCAGCTCAAACGAACTACATCGTTCACAAAGCTCACACGTTTCTCATCTTAACTGAGGAGGATTGGATGTTAGAGGCCCTTTGCTTTGTATCAATTTCAGGCAGAGTTGAACTAGATATGGTCCGTATGTATAGGAAACACTGTTCTTTCTTCTGAGCACACTCACATTTCATGCTATATTAGAGACTCTAGAAAGCAAGAGTGTGCTGCTTGCTCTAAGGCAGAGTGTGATCCATGGATGAGAACTGTGTTGTGTTTCCCTTCAGAAATGGAGTTAAATCCCAGGGTCTCTGTCTTCCTACAAGCAATACTTGGTTTCAGGTAAGGGCAGTCACTTTTCAGCTAAAAAGAACTACATCGTTCACAAAGCTCACACGTTCCTCATCTTAACTGACAGGCATTGGATGTTAGAGGACCAGTGCTTTGTTTCTCTTTCAGAAGCAGAGTTGGTCTAGATATGGTCCGTATGTATAGGAAACACGGTTCTTTTCTTCTGAGCACACTCATGTTTCCTACTGTATTAGAGACTCTAGAAAGAAAGAGCGTGCTTCTTGCTCTAAAGCAGAGTGTGATCCATGGATGAGAACTGTGTTGTGTGTTTCCCTTCAGAAATGGAGTTAAATGCCAGGCTCTGTGTCTTCCTACAAGCAAGACTTCGTTTCAGGTAAGGGCAGTTTCTTTCAGCTCAAACGAACTACATCGTTCACAAAGCTCACACGTTTCTCATCTTAACTGGGGAGCATTGGATGTTAGAGGCCCTTTGCTTTGTATCAATTTCAGGCAGAGTTGAACTAGATATGGTCCATATGTATAGGAAACATTGTTCTTTTCTGCTGAGCACACTCACGTTTCCTGCTGTATTAGAGACTCTAGAAAGCAAGAGTGTGCTTCTTGCTCTAAAGCACAGTGTGATCAGTGGATGAGAAATCAGTTGTGTGTTTCACTTCAGAAATGGAGTTAAATCCCAGGCTCTGAGTCTTACTAAAAGCAAGAATTCATTTCAGGTAAGGGAAATTACTTTACAGCTCAAACGATTTATGGTTCACGAAGCTCACACGTTTCTCATCTTAACTGACAAGCATTGGATGTTAGACAACCAGTGCTTTGTATCAGTTTCAGAAGCAGAGTTGGACTAGATATGATCCGTTTGTTTAGGAAACACCGTTCATTTGTTCTCAGCACACTCAAGTTTCCGGCTGTCTTAGAGACACTAGAAAGCTAGAGCGTGCTTCTTGCTCTAAAGAAGAGTGTGAACAATGATTAAGAACTCTGTTGTGTGTTTCACTTCAGAAATGGAGGTGAATCCCTGGCTCTGAGTCTTCCTAAAATCAAGACTTCGTTTCAGGTAAGGGCATTTACTTTACAGCTCAAATGAACTATATCGTTCATGAAGCTCACACGATTCTCATCTTAACGGAGAAGCATTGGATGTTAGAGGACCTTTGCTTTGAATCAATTTCAAGCAGAGTTGAACTAGATATGGTCCGTATGTATAGGAAACACGGTTCTTTTCTTATGAGCACACTCACGCTTCCTGCTGTATTAGAGATTCTAGAATGCAAAAGCGTGCTTCTTGCTCTAAAGCAGAGTGTGATACATGGATAAGAACTGTGTTGTGGGTTTCCCTTCAGAAATGGAGTTAAATCCAAGGCTCTGAGTCTTCCTACAAGCAAGACTTCGTTTCAGGTAAGGGCAGTTAATTTACGGCTCAAACGAACTATATAGTTCACGAAGCCCACACGTTTCTCATCTTAACTGAGAAGCATAGGATGTTAGAGGACCTTTGCTCTGAATCAATTTCAAGCATAGTTGAACTAGATATGGTCCCTATGTATAGGAAACACGGTTCTTTTCTTCTGAGCACACTCACGTTTCCTGCTGTATTAGAGACTCTAGAAAGCAACAGCGTGCTTCTTGCTCTAAAGCAGAGTGTGATCCATGGATGAGAACTGTGTTGTGTGTTTCCCATCAGAAATGGAGTTAAATCCCAGGCTCTGTGTCTTCCTACAAGCAAGACTTCGTTTCAGGTAAGGGCAGTCACTTTTCAGCTCAAACGAACTACACCGTTCATGAAGCTCACACGTTTCTCATCTTAACTGACAAGAATCAGATGTTAGACGACCATTGCTTTGTATCAGTTTCAGAAGCAGAGTTGGACTAGATATGGTCCGTATGTGTAGGAAACATCATTCTTTTGTTCTCAGCACACTCACGTTTCATGATGTCTTAGACACTCTAGAAAGCTAGAGCTTGCTTCTTGCTCTAAAGCAGAGTGTGATCCATGGATGAGAACTGTGTTGTGTGTTTCCCTTCAGAAATGGAGTTAAATCCCAGGCTCTGTGTCTTCCTACAAGCAAGACTTCATTTCAGGTAAGGGCAGTCACTTTTCAGCACAAAGGAGCTACATCGTTCAGGAAGCTCACACGTTTCTCATCTTAACTGACAAGCATAGGATGTTAGACGACCATTGCTTTATATCAGTTTCACAAGCACAGTTGGACTAGATATGGTCCGTATGTGTAGGAAACACCATTCTTTTGTTCTCAGCAAACTCACGTTTCATGCTGTCTTAGAGACTGTAGAATGCTAGAGCTTGCTTCTTGCTCTAAAGCAGAGTGTGATCAATGGATGAGAACTCTGTTGTGTGTTTCACTTCAGAACTGGAGTTTAATCCCAGGCGCTGAGTCTTCCTACAAGGGAGACTTCGTTTCAAGTAAGGGCAGTTACTTTCAGCTCAAACGAACTACATCGTTCACAATGCTCACACGTTTCTCATCTTAACTGAGGAGCATTGGATGTTAGAGGCCCTTTGCTTTGTATCAATTTCAGGCAGAGTTGAACTAGATATGGTCCGTATGTATAGGAAACACTGTTCTTTCTTCTGAGCACACTCACGTTTCATGCTATATTAGAGACTCTAGAAAGCAAGAGTGTGCTGCTTGCTGTAAGGCAGAGTGTGATCCATGGATGAGAACTGTGTTGTGTGTTTCCCTTCAGAAATGGAGTTAAATCCCAGGGTCTCTGTCTTCCTACAAGCAAGACTTCTTTTCAGGTAAGGCAGTCACTTTTAGGCTCAAGCGAACTACATCGTTCAGGAAGCTCACACTTTTCTCATCTTAACTGACAAGCATTGGATGTTAGATGACCAGTGCTTTGTATCAGTTTCAGAAGCATAGTTGGACTAGATATGGTCCATAAGTGTAAGAAACACCGTACTTTGGTTCTCAGCACACTCACGTTTCCTGCTGTATTAGAGACTCTAGAAAGCAAGAGCATGCTTCTTGCTCTAATGCAGAGTATGATCCATGGATGAGAACTGTGTTGTGTGTTTCCCTTCAGAAATGGAGTTAAATCCCAGGCACTGTGTCTTCCTACAAGCAAGACTTCGTTTCAAGTAAGGGCAGTCACTTTTCAGCTCAAACGAACTACACCGTTCACAAAGCTCACACGTTTCTCATCTTAACTTACAAGAATCAGATGTTAGACGACCATTGCTTTGTATCAGTTTCAGAAGCAGAGTTGGACTAGATATGGTCCGTATGTGTAGGAAACATCATTCTTTTGTTCTCAGCACACTCACGTTTCATGCTGTCTTAGACACTCTAGAAAGCTAGAGCTTGCTTCTTGCTCTAAAGCAGAGTGTGATCCATGGATGAGAACTGTGTTGTGTGTTTCCCTTCAGAAATGGAGTTAATCCCAGGCACTGTTTCTTGCTACAAGCAAGACTTCGTTTCAGGTAAGGGCAGTCACTTTTCAGCTAAAAAGAACTACATTGTTCACGAAGCTCACACGTTCCTCATCTTAACTGACAAGCATTGGATGTTAGAGGACCAGTGCTTTGTATCACTTTCAGAAGCAGAGATGGACTAGATATGATCCGTATGTGTAGGAAACACCGTTCATTTCTTCCCAGCACACGCAAGTTTCCTGCTGTCTTAGAGACTCTAGAAAGCTAGAGATTGCTTCTTGCTCTAAAGCACAGTGTGATCCATGGATGAGAACTGTGTTGTGTGTTTCCCATCAAAAATGGAGTTAAATCCCAGGCTCTGTGTCCTCCTACAAGCAAGACTTCGTTTCAGGTAAGGGCAGTCACTTTTCAGCTCAAACGAACTACACCGTTCATGAAGCTCACACGTTTCTCATCTTAACTGACAAGAATCAGATGTTAGATGACCATTGCTTTGTATCAGTTTCAGAAGCAGAGTTGGACTAGATATGGTCCGTATGTGTAGGAAACATCATTCTTTTGTTCTCAGCACACTCACGTTTCATGCTGTCTTAGACACTCTAGAAAGCTAGAGCTTGCTTCTTGCTCTAAAGCAGAGTGTGATCCATGGATGAGAACTGTGTTGTGTTTCCCTTCAGAAATGGAGTTAATCCCAGGCACTGTTTCTTCCTACAAGCAAGACTTCGTTTCAGGTAAGGGCAGTAACTTTTCAGCTAAAAAGAACTACATTGTTCACGAAGCTCACACGTTCCTCATCTTAACTGACAAGCATTGGATGTTAGTGGACCAGTGCTTTGTATCACTTTCAGAAGCAGAGTTGGACTAGATATGATCCGTATGTGTAGGAAACACCGTTCATTTCTTCTCAGCACACGCAAGTTTCCTGCTGTCTTAGAGACTCTAGAAAGCTAGAGCTTGCTTCTTGCTCTAAAGCAGAGTGTGATCAATGGATGAGAACTCTGTTGTGTGTTTCACTTCAGAACTGGAGTTTAATCCCAGGCGCTGAGTCTTCCTACAAGGGAGACTTCGTTTCAAGTAAGGGCAGTTACTTTCAGCTCAAACGAACTACATCGTTCACAAAGCTCACACGTTTCTCATCTTAACTGAGGAGGATTGGATGTTAGAGGCCCTTTGCTTTGTATCAATTTCAGGCAGAGTTGAACTAGATATGGTCCGTATGTATAGGAAACACTGTTCTTTCTTCTGAGCACACTCACATTTCATGCTATATTAGAGACTCTAGAAAGCAAGAGTGTGCTGCTTGCTCTAAGGCAGAGTGTGATCCATGGATGAGAACTGTGTTGTGTTTCCCTTCAGAAATGGAGTTAAATCCCAGGGTCTCTGTCTTCCTACAAGCAATACTTGGTTTCAGGTAAGGGCAGTCACTTTTCAGCTAAAAAGAACTACATCGTTCACAAAGCTCACACGTTCCTCATCTTAACTGACAGGCATTGGATGTTAGAGGACCAGTGCTTTGTTTCTCTTTCAGAAGCAGAGTTGGTCTAGATATGGTCCGTATGTATAGGAAACACGGTTCTTTTCTTCTGAGCACACTCATGTTTCCTACTGTATTAGAGACTCTAGAAAGAAAGAGCGTGCTTCTTGCTCTAAAGCAGAGTGTGATCCATGGATGAGAACTGTGTTGTGTGTTTCCCTTCAGAAATGGAGTTAAATGCCAGGCTCTGTGTCTTCCTACAAGCAAGACTTCGTTTCAGGTAAGGGCAGTTTCTTTCAGCTCAAACGAACTACATCGTTCACAAAGCTCACACGTTTCTCATCTTAACTGGGGAGCATTGGATGTTAGAGGCCCTTTGCTTTGTATCAATTTCAGGCAGAGTTGAACTAGATATGGTCCATATGTATAGGAAACATTGTTCTTTTCTGCTGAGCACACTCACGTTTCCTGCTGTATTAGAGACTCTAGAAAGCAAGAGTGTGCTTCTTGCTCTAAAGCACAGTGTGATCAGTGGATGAGAAATCAGTTGTGTGTTTCACTTCAGAAATGGAGTTAAATCCCAGGCTCTGAGTCTTACTAAAAGCAAGAATTCATTTCAGGTAAGGGAAATTACTTTACAGCTCAAACGATTTATCGTTCACGAAGCTCACACGTTTCTCATCTTAACTGACAAGCATTGGATGTTAGACAACCAGTGCTTTGTATCAGTTTCAGAAGCAGAGTTGGACTAGATATGATCCGTTTGTTTAGGAAACACCGTTCATTTGTTCTCAGCACACTCAAGTTTCCGGCTGTCTTAGAGACACTAGAAAGCTAGAGCGTGCTTCTTGCTCTAAAGCAGAGTGTGAACAATGAATAAGAACTCTGTTGTGTGTTTCACTTCAGAAATGGAGTTGAATCCCTGGCTCTGAGTCTTCCTAAAATCAAGACTTCGTTTCAGGTAAGGGCATTTACTTTACAGCTCAAATGAATTATATCGTTCATGAAGCACACACGATTCTCATCTTAACGGAGAAGCATTGGATGTTAGAGGACCTTTGCTTTGAATCAATTACAAGCAGAGTTGAACTAGATATGGTCCGTATGTAGAGGAAACAAGGTTCTTTTCTCCTGAGCACACTCACGCTTCCTGCTGTATTAGAGATTCTAGAAAGCAAGAGCGTGCTTCTTGCTCTAAAGCAGAGTGTGATCCATGGATGAGAACTGTGTTGTGTGTTTCCCTTCAGAAATGGAGTTAAATCCCAGGCTCTGTGTCTTCCTACAAGCAAGACTTCATTTCAGGTAAGGGCAGTCACTTTTCAGCTCAAAGGAACTACATCGTTCAGGAAGCTCACACGTTTCTCATCTTAACTGACAAGAATCAGATATTAGACGACCATTGCTTTGTATCAGTTTCAGAAGCAGAGTTGTCCTAGATATGGTCTGTATGTGTAGGAAACTTCATTCTTTTGTTCTCAGCACACTCACGTTTCATGCTGTCTTAGACACTCTAGAAAGCTAGAGCTTGCTTCTTGCTCTTAAGCAGAGTGTGATCCATGGATGAGAACTGTGTTTTTTGTTTCCCTTTAGAAATGGAGTTAAATCCCAGGCACTGTTTCTTCCTACAAGCTAGACTTCGTTTCACGTAAGGGCAGTCACTTTTCAGCTCAAAGGAACTACATCGTTCAGGAAGCTCACACGTTTCTCATCTTAACTGACAAGCATCGGATGTTAGAGGATCATTGCTTTGTATCACTTTCAGAAGCAGAGTTGGACTAGATATCGTAGATATGTGTAGGAAACACCATTCTATTGTTCTCAGCACACTCAAGTTTCCTGCTGTCTTAGAGACTCTAGAAAGCTAGAGGTTGCTTCTTGCTCTAAAGCAGAGTGTGATCCATGGATGAGAACTGTGTTGTGTGTTTCCCTTCAGAAATGGAGTTAAATCCCAGGCTCTGTGTCTTCCTACAAGGAAGACTTCATTTCAGTTAAGGGCAGTCACTTTTCAGCTAAAAAGAAATACATTGTTCACGAAGCTCACACGTTCCTAATCTTAACTGACAAGCATTGGATGTTAGAGGACCAGTGCTTTGTATCACTTTTAGAAGCAGAGTTGGACTAGATATGGTAGATATGTGTAGGAAACACCATTCTATTGTTCTCAGCAAACTCACGTTTCATGCTCTCTTAGAGACTCTAGAAAGCTAGAGCTTGCTTCTTGCTCTAAAGCAGAGTGTGATCAATGGATGAGAACTCTGTTGTGTGTTTCACTTCAGAAATGGAGTTAAATATCTGGCTCTGAGTCTTCCTACAAGCAAGACATCGTTTCAGGTAAGGGCAGTTAATTTACAGCTCAAAAGAACTACATAGTTCACGAAGCTCACACGTTTCTCATCTTAACTGACAAGCATTTGAATGTTAGAGGACCAGTGCTTTGTATCAGTTTCAGAAGCAGAGTTGGACTAGATATGATCCGTATGTGTAGGAAACACCGTTCATTTGTTCTCAGCACACACAAGTTTCCTGCTGTCTTAGAGACTCTAGAAAGCTAGAGTTTGCTTCTTGCTCTAAAGCAGAGTGTGATCCAAGGAAGAGAACTGTGTTGTGTGTTTCCCTTCAGAAATGGAGTTAAATCCCAGGCTCTGTGTCTTCCTACAAGCATGACTTCGTTTCAGGTAAGGGCAGTCACTTTTTAGCTCAAACGAACTACATTGTTCACAAAGCTCACACGTTTCTCATCTTAACTGACAAGAATCAGATGTTAGACGACCATTGCTTTGTATCAGTTTCAGAAGCAGAGTTGGACTAGATATGGTCCGTATGTGTAGGAAACTTCATTCTTTTGTTCTCAGCACACTCAGTTTTCATGCTGTCTTAGACACTCTAGAAAGCTAGAGCTTGCTTCTTGCTCTAAAGCAGAGTGTGATCCATGGATGAGAACTGTGTTGAGTGTTTCCCTTCAGAAATGGAGTTAAAGCCCAGGCACTGTTTCTTCCTACAAGCTAGACTTCGTTTCACGTAAGGGCAGTCACTTTTAAGCTCAAACGAACTACATCGTTCAGGAAGCTCACACGTTTCTCAACTTAACTGACAAGCATCGGATGTTAGAGGATCATTGCTTTGTATCACTTTCAGAAGTAGAGTTGGACTAGATATGATCCGTATGTGTGGGAAACACCGTTCTTTTGTTCTCAGCACACTCAAGTTTACTGCTGTCTTAAAGATTTTAGAAAGCTAGAGCGTGCTTCTTGCTCTAAAGCAGAGTGTGATCCATGGATGAGAACTGTGTTGTGTGTTTCCCTTCAGAAATGGAGTTAAATCCCAGGCTCTGTGTCTTCCTACAAGCAAGACTTCATTTCAGTTAAGGGCAGTCACTTTTCAGCTAAAAAGAAATACATTGTTCACGAAGCTCACACATTCCTAATCTTAACTGACAAGCATTGGATGGTAGAGGACCAGTGCTTTGTATCACTTTTAGAAGCAGAGTTGGACTAGATATGGTAGATATGTGTAGGAAACACCATTCTATTGTTCTCAGCAAACTCACGTTTTATGCTGTCTTAGAGACTCTAGAAAGCTAGAGCTTTCTTCTTGCTCTAAAGCAGAGTGTGATCAATGGATGAGAACTCTGTTGTGTGTTTCACTTCAGAAATGGAGTTAAATATCTGGCTCTGAGTCTTCCTACAACTAAGACTTCGTTTCAGGTAAGGGCAGTTAATTTACAGCTCAAAAGAACTACATAGTTCACGAAGCTCACACGTTTCTCATCTTAACTGACAAGCATTTGAATGTTAGAGGACCAGTGCTTTGTATCAGTTTCAGAAGCAGAGTTGGACTAGATATGGTCCGTATGTGTAGGAAACTTCATTCTTTTGTTCTCAGCACACTCAGGTTACATGCTGTCTTAGACACTCTAGAAAGCTAGAGCTTGCTTCTTGCTCTAAAGCAGAGTGGGATCCATGGATGAGAACTGTGTTGAGTGTTTCCCTTCTGAAATGGAGTTAAATCCCAGGCACTGTTTCTTCCTACAAGCAAGACTTCGTTTCAGGTAAGGGCAGTTAATTTACAGCTCAAAAGAACTACATAGTTCACGAAGCTCATACGTTTCTCATCTTAACTGACAAGCATTTGAATGTTAGAGGACCAGTGCTTTGTATGAGTTTCAGAAGCAGAGTTGGACTAGATATGATCCATATGTATAGGAAACACTGTTCTTTTCTTCTGAGCACACTCACGTTTCTTGCTGTTATTAGAGACTCTAGAAAGCTAGAGCTTGCTTCCTGCTCTAAAGCAGAGTGTGATCAATGGATGAGAACTCTGCTGTGTGTTTCACTTCAGAACTGGTGTTAAGTCCCAGGTTCTGAGTCTTCATACAAGGGAGACTTCGTTTCAAGTAAGGGCAGTTACTTTCAGCTCAAACGGACTACATCGTTCACAAAGCTCACACGTTTCTCATCTTAACTGAGGAGCATTGGATGTTAGATGCCCTTTGCTTTGTATCAATTTCAGGCAGAGTTGAACTAGATATGGTCCGTATGTATAGGAAACACTGTTCTTTTCTTCTGAGCACACTCACGTTTCCTGCTGTTATTAGAGACTCTAGAAAGGAAGAGCGTGCTGCTTGCTCTAATGCAGAGTGTGATCCATGGATGAGAACTCTGTTGTGTGTTTCCCTTCAGAAACTGAGTTAAATCCCAGGCTCTCTGTCTTCCTACAAGCAAGATTTCGTTTCAGGTAAGGGCAGTCACTTTTCAGCTCAAGCGAACTACATCGTTTAGGAAGCTCACATGTTTCTCATCTTAACTGACAAGCATCGGATGTTAGATGACCAGTGCTTTGAATCAGTTTCAGAAGCAGAGTTGGACTAGATATGGTCCGTAAGTGTAAGAAACACCGTTCTTTGGTTCTCAGCACACTCACGTTTCCTGCTGTATTAGAGACTCTAGAAAGCAAGAGCATGCTTCTTGCTCTAAAGCAGAGTGTGATCCATGGACGAGAACTATGTTGTGTGTTTCCCTTCAGAAATGGAGTTGAATCCCAGGCACTGTTTCTTCCTACAAGCAAGACTTCGTTTCAATTAAGGGCAGTCACTTTTCAGCTAAAAAGAACTACATTGTTCACGAAGATCACACGTTCCTCTTCTTAACTGACAAGCATTGGATGTTAGAGGACCAGTGCTTTGTATCACTTTCAGAAGCAGAGTTGGACTAGATATGATCCGTATGTGTAGGAAACACAGTTCATTTGTTCTCAGCACACTCAAGTTACCTGCTGTCTTAGATATTTTAGAAAGCTAGAATGTGCTTCTTGCTCTAAAGCAGAGTGTGATCCATGGATGAGAACTGTGTTGTGTGTTTCTCTTCAGAAATGGAGTTAAATTCAGGCACTGTGTCTTCCTATAAGCAAGACTTCGTTTCAGGTAAGGGCAGTTACTTTCAGCTCAAACGGACTACATTGTTCACAAAGCTCACACGTTTCTCATCTTAACTGAGGAGCATTGGATGTTAGATGCCCTTTGCTTTGTATCAATTTCAGGCAGAGTTGAACTAGATATGGTCCGTATGTATAGGAAACACTGTTCTTTTCTTCTGAGCACACTCACGTTCCCTGCTGTTATTAGAGACTCTAGAAAGGAAGAGCGTTCTGCTTGCTGTAATGCAGAGTGTGATCCATGGAAGAGAACTCTGTTGTGTGTTTCCCTTCAGAAATGGAGTTAAATCCCAGGCTCTCTGTCTTCCTACAAGCAAGATTTTGTTTCAGGTAAGGGCAGTCACTTTTCAGCTCAAACGAACTACATCGTTCAGGAAGCTCACATGTTTCTCATCTTAACTGACAAGCATCGGATGTTAGACGACCATTGCTTTGAATCAGTTTCAGAAGCAGACTTGGACTAGATATGGTCCGTAGGTGTAGGAAACACCGTTCTTTTGTTCTCAGCACACTCAAGTTTCCTGCTGTTTTAGAGATTTTAGAAAGCTAGAGCATGCTTCTTGCTCTAAAGGTGAGTGTGATCCATGGATGAGAACTGTGTTGTTTGTTTCCCTTCAGAAATGGAGTTAAATCCCAGGCACTGTGTCTTCCTACAAGCAAGACTTCGTTTCAGGTAAGGGCAGTCACTTTTCAGCTCAAACGAACTACATCGTTCAGGAAGCTCACACGTTTCTCATCTTAACTGACAAGCATCGGATGTTAGACGACCATTGCTTTGTATCAGTTTCAGAAGCAGAGTTGGACTAGATATGGTAGATATGTGTAGGAAACACCATTCTATTGTTCTCAGCAAACTCACGTTTCATGCTCTCTTAGAGACTCTAGAAAGCTAGAACTTGCTTCTTGCTCTAAAGCAGATTGTGATCAATGGATGAGAACTCTGTTGTGTGTTTCACTTCAGAAATGGAGTTAAATACCTGGCTCTGAGTCTTCCTACAAACAAGACTTCGTTTCAGGTAAGGGCAGTTTTTTTACAACTCAAAAGAACTACATAGTTCACGAAGCTCACACGTTTCTCATCATAACTGACAAGCATTTGAATGTTAGAGGACCAGTGCTTTGTATCAGTTTCAGAAGCAGAGTTGGACTAGATATGGTCCGTATGTGTAGGAAACACCGTTCATTTGTTCTCAGCACACTCAAGTTTCCTGCTGTCTTAGAGACTCTAGAATGCTAGAGCTTGCTTCTTGCTCTAAAGCAGAGTGTGATCCATGGATGAGAACTGTGTTGTGTGTTTCCCTTCAGAAATGGAGTTAAATCCCAGGCTCTGTGTCTTCCTACAAGCAAGACATCGTTTCAGGTAAGGGCAGTCACTTTTCAGCTCAAAGGAACTACATCGTTCAGGAAGCTCACACGTTTCTCATCTTAACTGACAAGAATCAGATGTTAGACGACCATTGCTTTGTATCAGTTTCATAAGAAGAGTTGGACTAGATATGGTCCGTATGTGTAGGAAACTTCATTCTTTTGTTCTCAGCACACTCAAGTTTCATGCTGTCTTAGACACTCTAGAAAGCTAGAGCTTGCTTCTTGCTCTAAAGCAGAGTGTGATCCATGGATGAGAACTGTGTTGTGTGTTTCCCTTCAGAAATGGAGTTGAATCCCAGGCACTGTTTCTTCCTACAAGCAAGACTTCGTTTCAATTAAGGGCAGTCACTTTTCAGCTAAAAAGAACTACATTGTTCACGAAGATCACACGTTCCACTTCTTAACTGACAAGCATTGGATGTTAGAGGACCAGTGCTTTGTATCACTTTCAGAAGCAGAGTTGGACTAGATATGATCCGTATGTGTAGGAAACACAGTTCATTTGTTCTCAGCACACTCAAGTTACCTGCTGTCTTAGATATTTTAGAAAGCTAGAATGTGCTTCTTGCTCTAAAGCAGAGTGTGATCCATGGATGAGAACTGTGTTGTGTGTTTCTCTTCAGAAATGGAGTTAAATTCAGGCACTGTGTCTTCCTATAAGCAAGACTTCGTTTCAGGTAAGGGCAGTTACTTTCAGCTCAAACGGACTACATTGTTCACAAAGCTCACACGTTTCTCATCTTAACTGAGGAGCATTGGATGTTAGATGCCCTTTGCTTTGTATCAATTTCAGGCAGAGTTGAACTAGATATGGTCCGTATGTATAGGAAACACTGTTCTTTTCTTCTGAGCACACTCACGTTCCCTGCTGTTATTAGAGACTCTAGAAAGGAAGAGCGTTCTGCTTGCTGTAATGCAGAGTGTGATCCATGGAAGAGAACTCTGTTGTGTGTTTCCCTTCAGAAATGGAGTTAAATCCCAGGCTCTCTGTCTTCCTACAAGCAAGATTTTGTTTCAGGTAAGGGCAGTCACTTTTCAGCTCAAACGAACTACATCGTTCAGGAAGCTCACATGTTTCTCATCTTAACTGACAAGCATCGGATGTTAGACGACCATTGCTTTGAATCAGTTTCAGAAGCAGACTTGGACTAGATATGGTCCGTAGGTGTAGGAAACACCGTTCTTTTGTTCTCAGCACACTCAAGTTTCCTGCTGTTTTAGAGAATTTAGAAAGCTAGAGCATGCTTCTTGCTCTAAAGTTGAGTGTGATCCATGGATGAGAACTGTGTTGTTTGTTTCCCTTCAGAAATGGAGTTAAATCCCAGGCACTGTGTCTTCCTACAAGCAAGACTTCGTTTCAGGTAAGGGCAGTCACTTTTCAGCTCAAACGAACTACATCGTTCAGGAAGCTCACACGTTTCTCATCTTAACTGACAAGCATCGGATGTTAGACGACCATTGCTTTGTATCAGTTTCAGAAGCAGAGTTGGACTAGATATGGTAGATATGTGTAGGAAACACCATTCTATTGTTCTCAGCAAACTCACGTTTCATGCTCTCTTAGAGACTCTAGAAAGCTAGAACTTGCTTCTTGCTCTAAAGCAGAGTGTGATCAATGGATGAGAACTCTGTTGTGTGTTTCACTTCAGAAATGGAGTTAAATACCTGGCTCTGAGTCTTCCTACAATCAAGACTTCGTTTCAGGTAAGGGCAGTTTTTTTTACAACTCAAAAGAACTACATAGTTCACGAAGCTCACACGTTTCTCATCATAACTGACAAGCATTTGAATGTTAGAGGACCAGTGCTTTGTATCAGTTTCAGAAGCAGAGTTGGACTAGATATGGTCCGTATGTGTAGGAAACACCGTTCATTTGTTCTCAGCACACTCAAGTTTCCTGCTGTCTTAGAGACTCTAGAATGTTAGAGCTTGCTTCTTGCTCTAAAGCAGAGTGTGATCCATGGATGAGAACTGTGTTGTGTGTTTCCCTTCAGAAATGGAGTTAAATCCCAGGCTCTGTGTCTTCCTAAAAGCAAGAATTCATTTCAGGTGCTGGAAATTACTTTACAGCTCAAATGAACAACATCGTTCAGGAAGCTCACACGTTTCTCATCTTAACTGACAAGCATTGGATGTTAGAGGACCAGTGCTTTGTGTCAGTTTCAGAAGCAGAGTTGGACTAGATATGATCAATATGTGTAGAAAACACCGTTCATTTGTTCTCAGCACACTCAAGTTTCCTGCTGTCTTAGAGACTCTAGAAAGCTAGAGCGTGCTTCTGGATCTAGAGCAGAGTGTGATCAATGAATGAGAACTCTGTTGTGTGTTTCACATTAGAAATGGATTTAAATCCCAGGCTCTCTGTCTTCCTACAAGCAAGACTTCGTTTCAGGTAAGGGCAGTCACTTTTCAGCTCAAGCGAACTACATCGTTCAGGAAGCTAACACGTTTCTCATCTTAATTGACAAGCATCGGATGTTAGACGACCAGTGCTTTGGATCAGTTTCAGAAGCAGAGTTGGACTAGATATGGTCTGTAAGTGTAAGAAACACCGTTCTTTGGTTCTGAGCACACTCAAGTTTCCTGCTGTCTTAGATATTTTAGAAAGCTAGAACGTGCTTCTTGCTCTAAAGCAGAGTGTGATCAATGGATGAGAACTCTGTTGTGTGTTTCACTTCAGAACTGGAGTTTAATCCCAGGCGCTGAGTCTTCCTACAAGGGAGACTTCGTTTCAAGTAAGGGCAGTTACTTTCAGCTCAAATGAACTACATCGTTCACAAAGCTCACACGTTTCTCATCTTAACTGAGGAGCATTGGATGTTAGAGGCCCTTTGCTTTGTATCAATTTCAGGCAGAGTTGAACTAGATATGGTCCGTATGTATAGGAAACACTGTTCTTTCTTCTGAGCACACTCATGTTTCATGCTATATTAGAGACTCTAGAAAGCAAGAGTTTGCTGCTTGCTGTAAGGCAGAGTGTGATCCATGGATGAGAACTGTGTTGTGTGTTTCCCTTCAGAAATGGAGTTAAATCCCAGGGTCTCTGTCTTCCTACAAGCAAGACTTCTTTTCAGGTAAGGCAGTCACTTTTCAGCTCAAGCGAACTACATCGTTCAGGAAACTCACACGTTTCTCTTCTTAACTGACAAGCATTGGATGTTAGATGACCAGTGCTTTGTATCAGTTTCAGAAGCAGAGTTGGACTAGATATGGTCCATAAGTGTAAGAAACACCGTTCTTTGGTTCTCAGCACACTCACGTTTCCTGCTGTATTAGAGACTCTAGAAAGCAAGAGCATGCTTCTTGCTCTAATGCAGAGTATGATCCATGGATGAGAACTGTGTTGTGTGTTTCCCTTCAGAAATGGAGTTAAATCCCAGGCACTGTGTCTTCCTACAAGCAAGACTTGGTTTCAGGTAAGGGCAGTCACTTTTCAGCTAAAAAGAACTACATTGTTCACGAAGCTCACACGTTCCTCATCTTAACTGACAAGCATTGGATGTTAGAGGACCAGTGCTTTGTATCTCTTTCAGAAGCAGAGTAGGACTAGATATGGTCCGTATGTATAGGAAACACGGTTCTTTCTTCTGAACACACTCACGTTGCCTACTGTATTAGAGACTCTAGAAAGAAAGAGCGTGCTTCTTGCTCTAAAGCAGAGTGTGATCCATGGATGAGAACTGTGTTGTGTGTTTCCCTTCAGAAATGGAGTTAAATCCCAGGCTCTGTGTCTTCCTACAAGCAAGACTTCGTTTCAGGTAAGGTCAGTTTCTTTCAGCTCAAACGAACTACATCGTTCACAAAGCTCACACGTTTCTCATCTTAACTGGGGAGCATTGGATGTTAGAGGCCCTTTGCTTTGTATCAATTTCAGGCAGAGTTGAACTAGATATGGTCCGTATGTATAGGAAACACTGTTCTTTTCTGCTGAGCACACTCACGTTTCCTGCTGTATTAGAGAATCTAGAAAGCAAGAGCGTGCTTCTTGCTCTAAAGCACAGTGTGATCAGTGGATGAGAAATCAGTAGTGTGTTTCACTTCAGAAATGGAGTTAAGTCCCAGGCTCTGAGTCTTACTAAAAGCAAGAATTCATTTCAGGTAAGGGAAATTACTTTACAGCTCAAAAGATTTATCGTTCACGAAGCTCACACGTTTCTCATCTTAACTGACAAGCATTGGATGTTAGACAACCAGTGCTTTGTATCAGTTTCAGAAGCAGAGTTGGACTAGATATGATCCGTTTGTTTAGGAAACACCGTTCATTTGTTCTCAGCACACTCAAGTTTCCGGCTGTCTTAGAGACACTAGAAAGCTAGAGCGTGCTTCTTGCTCTAAAGAAGAGTGTGAACAATGATTAAGAACTCTGTTGTGTGTTTCACTTCAGAAATGGAGGTGAATCCCTGGCTCTGAGTCTTCCTAAAATCAAGACTTCGTTTCAGGTAAGGGCATTTACTTTACAGCTCAAATGAACTATATCGTTCATGAAGCTCACACGATTCTCATCTTAACGGAGAAGCATTGGATGTTAGAGGACCTTTGCTTTGAATCAATTTCAAGCAGAGTTGAACTAGATATGGTCCGTATGTATAGGAAACACGGTTCTTTTCTTATGAGCACACTCACGCTTCCTGCTGTATTAGAGATTCTAGAATGCAAAAGCGTGCTTCTTGCTCTAAAGCAGAGTGTGATACATGGATAAGAACTGTGTTGTGGGTTTCCCTTCAGAAATGGAGTTAAATCCAAGGCTCTGAGTCTTCCTACAAGCAAGACTTCGTTTCAGGTAAGGGCAGTTAATTTACAGCTCAAACGAACTATATAGTTCACGAAGCCCACACGTTTCTCATCTTAACTGAGAAGCATAGGATGTTAGAGGACCTTTGCTCTGAATCAATTTCAAGCATAGTTGAACTAGATATGGTCCCTATGTATAGGAAACACGGTTCTTTTCTTCTGAGCACACTCACGTTTCCTGCTGTATTAGAGACTCTAGAAAGCAACAGCGTGCTTCTTGCTCTAAAGCAGAGTGTGA
This sequence comes from Onychomys leucogaster, assembly GCA_949786385.1. Taxonomy (NCBI): domain Eukaryota; kingdom Metazoa; phylum Chordata; class Mammalia; order Rodentia; family Cricetidae; genus Onychomys; species Onychomys leucogaster. Next base: position 546,979 of record CATKUP010000018.1, on the reverse strand, counting down.
TCCATGGATGAGAACTGTGTTGTGTGTTTCCCATCAGAAATGGAGTTAAATCCCAGGCTCTGTGTCTTCCTACAAGCAAGACTTCGTTTCAGGTAAGGGCAGTCACTTTTCAGCTCAAACGAACTACACCGTTCATGAAGCTCACACGTTTCTCATCTTAACTGACAAGAATCAGATGTTAGACGACCATTGCTTTGTATCAGTTTCAGAAGCAGAGTTGGACTAGATATGGTCCGTATGTGTAGGAAACATCATTCTTTTGTTCTCAGCACACTCACGTTTCATGATGTCTTAGACACTCTAGAAAGCTAGAGCTTGCTTCTTGCTCTAAAGCAGAGTGTGATCCATGGATGAGAACTGTGTTGTGTGTTTCCCTTCAGAAATGGAGTTAAATCCCAGGCTCTGTGTCTTCCTACAAGCAAGACTTCATTTCAGGTAAGGGCAGTCACTTTTCAGCACAAAGGAGCTACATCGTTCAGGAAGCTCACACGTTTCTCATCTTAACTGACAAGCATAGGATGTTAGACGACCATTGCTTTATATCAGTTTCACAAGCACAGTTGGACTAGATATGGTCCGTATGTGTAGGAAACACCATTCTTTTGTTCTCAGCAAACTCACGTTTCATGCTGTCTTAGAGACTGTAGAATGCTAGAGCTTGCTTCTTGCTCTAAAGCAGAGTGTGATCAATGGATGAGAACTCTGTTGTGTGTTTCACTTCAGAACTGGAGTTTAATCCCAGGCGCTGAGTCTTCCTACAAGGGAGACTTCGTTTCAAGTAAGGGCAGTTACTTTCAGCTCAAACGAACTACATCGTTCACAATGCTCACACGTTTCTCATCTTAACTGAGGAGCATTGGATGTTAGAGGCCCTTTGCTTTGTATCAATTTCAGGCAGAGTTGAACTAGATATGGTCCGTATGTATAGGAAACACTGTTCTTTCTTCTGAGCACACTCACGTTTCATGCTATATTAGAGACTCTAGAAAGCAAGAGTGTGCTGCTTGCTGTAAGGCAGAGTGTGATCCATGGATGAGAACTGTGTTGTGTGTTTCCCTTCAGAAATGGAGTTAAATCCCAGGGTCTCTGTCTTCCTACAAGCAAGACTTCTTTTCAGGTAAGGCAGTCACTTTTAGGCTCAAGCGAACTACATCGTTCAGGAAGCTCACACTTTTCTCATCTTAACTGACAAGCATTGGATGTTAGATGACCAGTGCTTTGTATCAGTTTCAGAAGCAGAGTTGGACTAGATATGGTCCATAAGTGTAAGAAACACCGTACTTTGGTTCTCAGCACACTCACGTTTCCTGCTGTATTAGAGACTCTAGAAAGCAAGAGCATGCTTCTTGCTCTAATGCAGAGTATGATCCATGGATGAGAACTGTGTTGTGTGTTTCCCTTCAGAAATGGAGTTAAATCCCAGGCACTGTGTCTTCCTACAAGCAAGACTTCGTTTCAAGTAAGGGCAGTCACTTTTCAGCTCAAACGAACTACACCGTTCACAAAGCTCACACGTTTCTCATCTTAACTTACAAGAATCAGATGTTAGACGACCATTGCTTTGTATCAGTTTCAGAAGCAGAGTTGGACTAGATATGGTCCGTATGTGTAGGAAACATCATTCTTTTGTTCTCAGCACACTCACGTTTCATGCTGTCTTAGACACTCTAGAAAGCTAGAGCTTGCTTCTTGCTCTAAAGCAGAGTGTGATCCATGGATGAGAACTGTGTTGTGTGTTTCCCTTCAGAAATGGAGTTAATCCCAGGCACTGTTTCTTGCTACAAGCAAGACTTCGTTTCAGGTAAGGGCAGTCACTTTTCAGCTAAAAAGAACTACATTGTTCACGAAGCTCACACGTTCCTCATCTTAACTGACAAGCATTGGATGTTAGAGGACCAGTGCTTTGTATCACTTTCAGAAGCAGAGATGGACTAGATATGATCCGTATGTGTAGGAAACACCGTTCATTTCTTCCCAGCACACGCAAGTTTCCTGCTGTCTTAGAGACTCTAGAAAGCTAGAGATTGCTTCTTGCTCTAAAGCACAGTGTGATCCATGGATGAGAACTGTGTTGTGTGTTTCCCATCAAAAATGGAGTTAAATCCCAGGCTCTGTGTCCTCCTACAAGCAAGACTTCGTTTCAGGTAAGGGCAGTCACTTTTCAGCTCAAACGAACTACACCGTTCATGAAGCTCACACGTTTCTCATCTTAACTGACAAGAATCAGATGTTAGATGACCATTGCTTTGTATCAGTTTCAGAAGCAGAGTTGGACTAGATATGGTCCGTATGTGTAGGAAACATCATTCTTTTGTTCTCAGCACACTCACGTTTCATGCTGTCTTAGACACTCTAGAAAGCTAGAGCTTGCTTCTTGCTCTAAAGCAGAGTGTGATCCATGGATGAGAACTGTGTTGTGTTTCCCTTCAGAAATGGAGTTAATCCCAGGCACTGTTTCTTCCTACAAGCAAGACTTCGTTTCAGGTAAGGGCAGTAACTTTTCAGCTAAAAAGAACTACATTGTTCACGAAGCTCACAAGTTCCTCATCTTAACTGACAAGCATTGGATGTTAGTGGACCAGTGCTTTGTATCACTTTCAGAAGCAGAGTTGGACTAGATATGATCCGTATGTGTAGGAAACACCGTTCATTTCTTCTCAGCACACGCAAGTTTCCTGCTGTCTTAGAGACTCTAGAAAGCTAGAGCTTGCTTCTTGCTCTAAAGCAGAGTGTGATCAATGGATGAGAACTCTGTTGTGTGTTTCACTTCAGAACTGGAGTTTAATCCCAGGCGCTGAGTCTTCCTACAAGGGAGACTTCGTTTCAAGTAAGGGCAGTTACTTTCAGCTCAAACGAACTACATCGTTCACAAAGCTCACACGTTTCTCATCTTAACTGAGGAGGATTGGATGTTAGAGGCCCTTTGCTTTGTATCAATTTCAGGCAGAGTTGAACTAGATATGGTCCGTATGTATAGGAAACACTGTTCTTTCTTCTGAGCACACTCACATTTCATGCTATATTAGAGACTCTAGAAAGCAAGAGTGTGCTGCTTGCTCTAAGGCAGAGTGTGATCCATGGATGAGAACTGTGTTGTGTTTCCCTTCAGAAATGGAGTTAAATCCCAGGGTCTCTGTCTTCCTACAAGCAATACTTGGTTTCAGGTAAGGGCAGTCACTTTTCAGCTAAAAAGAACTACATCGTTCACAAAGCTCACACGTTCCTCATCTTAACTGACAGGCATTGGATGTTAGAGGACCAGTGCTTTGTTTCTCTTTCAGAAGCAGAGTTGGTCTAGATATGGTCCGTATGTATAGGAAACACGGTTCTTTTCTTCTGAGCACACTCATGTTTCCTACTGTATTAGAGACTCTAGAAAGAAAGAGCGTGCTTCTTGCTCTAAAGCAGAGTGTGATCCATGGATGAGAACTGTGTTGTGTGTTTCCCTTCAGAAATGGAGTTAAATGCCAGGCTCTGTGTCTTCCTACAAGCAAGACTTCGTTTCAGGTAAGGGCAGTTTCTTTCAGCTCAAACGAACTACATCGTTCACAAAGCTCACACGTTTCTCATCTTAACTGAGAAGCTTTGGATGTTAGAGGCCCTTTGCTTTGTATCAATTTCAGGCAGAGTTGAACTAGATATGGTCCATATGTATAGGAAACATTGTTCTTTTCTGCTGAGCACACTCACGTTTCCTGCTGTATTAGAGACTCTAGAAAGCAAGAGTGTGCTTCTTGCTCTAAAGCACAGTGTGATCAGTGGATGAGAAATCAGTTGTGTGTTTCACTTCAGAAATGGAGTTAAATCCCAGGCTCTGAGTCTTACTAAAAGCAAGAATTCATTTCAGGTAAGGGAAATTACTTTACAGCTCAAACGATTTATCGTTCACGAAGCTCACACGTTTCTCATCTTAACTGACAAGCATTGGATGTTAGACAACCAGTGCTTTGTATCAGTTTCAGAAGCAGAGTTGGACTAGATATGATCCGTTTGTTTAGGAAACACCGTTCATTTGTTCTCAGCACACTCAAGTTTCCGGCTGTCTTAGAGACACTAGAAAGCTAGAGCGTGCTTCTTGCTCTAAAGCAGAGTGTGAACAATGAATAAGAACTCTGTTGTGTGTTTCACTTCAGAAATGGAGTTGAATCCCTGGCTCTGAGTCTTCCTAAAATCAAGACTTCGTTTCAGGTAAGGGCATTTACTTTACAGCTCAAATGAATTATATCGTTCATGAAGCACACACGATTCTCATCTTAACGGAGAAGCATTGGATGTTAGAGGACCTTTGCTTTGAATCAATTACAAGCAGAGTTGAACTAGATATGGTCCGTATGTAGAGGAAACAAGGTTCTTTTCTCCTGAGCACACTCACGCTTCCTGCTGTATTAGAGATTCTAGAAAGCAAGAGCGTGCTTCTTGCTCTAAAGCAGAGTGTGATCCATGGATGAGAACTGTGTTGTGTGTTTCCCTTCAGAAATGGAGTTAAATCCCAGGCTCTGTGTCTTCCTACAAGCAAGAGTTCATTTCAGGTAAGGGCAGTCACTTTTCAGCTCAAAGGAACTACATCGTTCAGGAAGCTCACACGTTTCTCATCTTAACTGACAAGAATCAGATATTAGACGACCATTGCTTTGTATCAGTTTCAGAAGCAGAGTTGTCCTAGATATGGTCTGTATGTGTAGGAAACTTCATTCTTTTGTTCTCAGCACACTCACGTTTCATGCTGTCTTAGACACTCTAGAAAGCTAGAGCTTGCTTCTTGCTCTTAAGCAGAGTGTGATCCATGGATGAGAACTGTGTTTTTTGTTTCCCTTTAGAAATGGAGTTAAATCCCAGGCACTGTTTCTTCCTACAAGCTAGACTTCGTTTCACGTAAGGGCAGTCACTTTTCAGCTCAAAGGAACTACATCGTTCAGGAAGCTCACACGTTTCTCATCTTAACTGACAAGCATCGGATGTTAGAGGATCATTGCTTTGTATCACTTTCAGAAGCAGAGTTGGACTAGATATCGTAGATATGTGTAGGAAACACCATTCTATTGTTCTCAGCACACTCAAGTTTCCTGCTGTCTTAGAGACTCTAGAAAGCTAGAGGTTGCTTCTTGCTCTAAAGCAGAGTGTGATCCATGGATGAGAACTGTGTTGTGTGTTTCCCTTCAGAAATGGAGTTAAATCCCAGGCTCTGTGTCTTCCTACAAGGAAGACTTCATTTCAGTTAAGGGCAGTCACTTTTCAGCTAAAAAGAAATACATTCTTCACGAAGCTCACACGTTCCTAATCTTAACTGACAAGCATTGGATGTTAGAGGACCAGTGCTTTGTATCACTTTTAGAAGCAGAGTTGGACTAGATATGGTAGATATGTGTAGGAAACACCATTCTATTGTTCTCAGCAAACTCACGTTTCATGCTCTCTTAGAGACTCTAGAAAGCTAGAGCTTGCTTCTTGCTCTAAAGCAGAGTGTGATCAATGGATGAGAACTCTGTTGTGTGTTTCACTTCAGAAATGGAGTTAAATACCTGGCTCTGAGTCTTCCTACAAGCAAGACATCGTTTCAGGTAAGGGCAGTTAATTTACAGCTCAAAAGAACTACATAGTTCACGAAGCTCACACGTTTCTCATCTTAACTGACAAGCATTTGAATGTTAGAGGACCAGTGCTTTGTATCAGTTTCAGAAGCAGAGTTGGACTAGATATGATCCGTATGTGTAGGAAACACCGTTCATTTGTTCTCAGCACACACAAGTTTCCTGCTGTCTTAGAGACTCTAGAAAGCTAGAGTTTGCTTCTTGCTCTAAAGCAGAGTGTGATCCAAGGAAGAGAACTGTGTTGTGTGTTTCCCTTCAGAAATGGAGTTAAATCCCAGGCTCTGTGTCTTCCTAAAAGCATGACTTCGTTTCAGGTAAGGGCAGTCACTTTTTAGCTCAAACGAACTACATTGTTCACAAAGCTCACACGTTTCTCATCTTAACTGACAAGAATCAGATGTTAGACGACCATTGCTTTGTATCAGTTTCAGAAGCAGAGTTGGACTAGATATGGTCCGTATGTGTAGGAAACTTCATTCTTTTGTTCTCAGCACACTCAGTTTTCATGCTGTCTTAGACACTCTAGAAAGCTAGAGCTTGCTTCTTGCTCTAAAGCAGAGTGTGATCCATGGATGAGAACTGTGTTGAGTGTTTCCCTTCAGAAATGGAGTTAAAGCCCATGCACTGTTTCTTCCTACAAGCTAGACTTCGTTTCACGTAAGGGCAGTCACTTTTAAGCTCAAACGAACTACATCGTTCAGGAAGCTCACACGTTTCTCAACTTAACTGACAAGCATCGGATGTTAGAGGATCATTGCTTTGTATCACTTTCAGAAGTAGAGTTGGACTAGATATGATCCGTATGTGTGGGAAACACCGTTCTTTTGTTCTCAGCACACTCAAGTTTACTGCTGTCTTAAAGATTTTAGAAAGCTAGAGCGTGCTTCTTGCTCTAAAGCAGAGTGTGATCCATGGATGAGAACTGTGTTGTGTGTTTCCCTTCAGAAATGGAGTTAAATCCCAGGCTCTGTGTCTTCCTACAAGCAAGACTTCATTTCAGTTAAGGGCAGTCACTTTTCAGCTCAAAAGAACTACATAGTTCACGAAGCTCACACGTTTCTCATCTTAACTGACAAGCATTTGAATGTTAGAGGACCAGTGCTTTGTATCAGTTTCAGAAGCAGAGTTGGACTAGATATGGTCCGTATGTGTAGGAAACTTCATTCTTTTGTTCTCAGCACACTCAGGTTACATGCTGTCTTAGACACTCTAGAAAGCTAGAGCTTGCTTCTTGCTCTTAAGCAGAGTGTGATCCATGGATGAGAACTGTGTTTTTTGTTTCCCTTTAGAAATGGAGTTAAATCCCAGGCACTGTTTCTTCCTACAAGCTAGACTTCGTTTCACGTAAGGGCAGTCACTTTTCAGCTCAAAGGAACTACATCGTTCAGGAAGCTCACACGTTTCTCATCTTAACTGACAAGCATCGGATGTTAGAGGATCATTGCTTTGTATCACTTTCAGAAGCAGAGTTGGACTAGATATCGTAGATATGTGTAGGAAACACCATTCTATTGTTCTCAGCACACTCAAGTTTCCTGCTGTCTTAGAGACTCTAGAAAGCTAGAGGTTGCTTCTTGCTCTAAAGCAGAGTGTGATCCATGGATGAGAACTGTGTTGTGTGTTTCCCTTCAGAAATGGAGTTAAATCCCAGGCTCTGTGTCTTCCTACAAGGAAGACTTCATTTCAGTTAAGGGCAGTCACTTTTCAGCTAAAAAGAAATACATTCTTCACGAAGCTCACACGTTCCTAATCTTAACTGACAAGCATTGGATGTTAGAGGACCAGTGCTTTGTATCACTTTTAGAAGCAGAGTTGGACTAGATATGGTAGATATGTGTAGGAAACACCATTCTATTGTTCTCAGCAAACTCACGTTTCATGCTCTCTTAGAGACTCTAGAAAGCTAGAGCTTGCTTCTTGCTCTAAAGCAGAGTGTGATCAATGGATGAGAACTCTGTTGTGTGTTTCACTTCAGAAATGGAGTTAAATACCTGGCTCTGAGTCTTCCTACAAGCAAGACATCGTTTCAGGTAAGGGCAGTTAATTTACAGCTCAAAAGAACTACATAGTTCACGAAGCTCACACGTTTCTCATCTTAACTGACAAGCATTTGAATGTTAGAGGACCAGTGCTTTGTATCAGTTTCAGAAGCAGAGTTGGACTAGATATGATCCGTATGTGTAGGAAACACCGTTCATTTGTTCTCAGCACACACAAGTTTCCTGCTGTCTTAGAGACTCTAGAAAGCTAGAGTTTGCTTCTTGCTCTAAAGCAGAGTGTGATCCAAGGAAGAGAACTGTGTTGTGTGTTTCCCTTCAGAAATGGAGTTAAATCCCAGGCTCTGTGTCTTCCTAAAAGCATGACTTCGTTTCAGGTAAGGGCAGTCACTTTTTAGCTCAAACGAACTACATTGTTCACAAAGCTCACACGTTTCTCATCTTAACTGACAAGAATCAGATGTTAGACGACCATTGCTTTGTATCAGTTTCAGAAGCAGAGTTGGACTAGATATGGTCCGTATGTGTAGGAAACTTCATTCTTTTGTTCTCAGCACACTCAGTTTTCATGCTGTCTTAGACACTCTAGAAAGCTAGAGCTTGCTTCTTGCTCTAAAGCAGAGTGTGATCCATGGATGAGAACTGTGTTGAGTGTTTCCCTTCAGAAATGGAGTTAAAGCCCATGCACTGTTTCTTCCTACAAGCTAGACTTCGTTTCACGTAAGGGCAGTCACTTTTAAGCTCAAACGAACTACATCGTTCAGGAAGCTCACACGTTTCTCAACTTAACTGACAAGCATCGGATGTTAGAGGATCATTGCTTTGTATCACTTTCAGAAGTAGAGTTGGACTAGATATGATCCGTATGTGTGGGAAACACCGTTCTTTTGTTCTCAGCACACTCAAGTTTACTGCTGTCTTAAAGATTTTAGAAAGCTAGAGCGTGCTTCTTGCTCTAAAGCAGAGTGTGATCCATGGATGAGAACTGTGTTGTGTGTTTCCCTTCAGAAATGGAGTTAAATCCCAGGCTCTGTGTCTTCCTACAAGCAAGACTTCATTTCAGTTAAGGGCAGTCACTTTTCAGCTCAAAAGAACTACATAGTTCACGAAGCTCACACGTTTCTCATCTTAACTGACAAGCATTTGAATGTTAGAGGACCAGTGCTTTGTATCAGTTTCAGAAGCAGAGTTGGACTAGATATGGTCCGTATGTGTAGGAAACTTCATTCTTTTGTTCTCAGCACACTCAGGTTACATGCTGTCTTAGACACTCTAGAAAGCTAGAGCTTGCTTCTTGCTCTAAAGCAGAGTGGGATCCATGGATGAGAACTGTGTTGAGTGTTTCCCTTCTGAAATGGAGTTAAATCCCAGGCACTGTTTCTTCCTACAAGCAAGACTTCGTTTCAGGTAAGGGCAGTTAATTTACAGCTCAAAAGAACTACATAGTTCACGAAGCTCATACGTTTCTCATCTTAACTGACAAGCATTTGAATGTTAGAGGACCAGTGCTTTGTATGAGTTTCAGAAGCAGAGTTGGACTAGATATGATCCATATGTATAGGAAACACTGTTCTTTTCTTCTGAGCACACTCACGTTTCTTGCTGTTATTAGAGACTCTAGAAAGCTAGAGCTTGCTTCCTGCTCTAAAGCAGAGTGTGATCAATGGATGAGAACTCTGCTGTGTGTTTCACTTCAGAACTGGTGTTAAATCCCAGGTTCTGAGTCTTCCTACAAGGGAGACTTCGTTTCAAGTAAGGGCAGTTACTTTCAGCTCAAACGGACTACATCGTTCACAAAGCTCACACGTTTCTCATCTTAACTGAGGAGCATTGGATGTTAGATGCCCTTTGCTTTGTATCAATTTCAGGCAGAGTTGAACTAGATATGGTCCGTATGTATAGGAAACACTGTTCTTTTCTTCTGAGCACACTCACGTTTCCTGCTGTTATTAGAGACTCTAGAAAGGAAGAGCGTGCTGCTTGCTCTAATGCAGAGTGTGATCCATGGATGAGAACTCTGTTGTGTGTTTCCCTTCAGAAACTGAGTTAAATCCCAGGCTCTCTGTCTTCCTACAAGCAAGATTTCGTTTCAGGTAAGGGCAGTCACTTTTCAGCTCAAGCGAACTACATCGTTCAGGAAGCTCACAGGTTTCTCATCTTAACTGACAAGCATCGGATGTTAGATGACCAGTGCTTTGAATCAGTTTCAGAAGCAGAGTTGGACTAGATATGGTCCGTAAGTGTAAGAAACACCGTTCTTTGGTTCTCAGCACACTCACGTTTCCTGCTGTATTAGAGACTCTAGAAAGCAAGAGCATGCTTCTTGCTCTAAAGCAGAGTGTGATCCATGGACGAGAACTATGTTGTGTGTTTCCCTTCAGAAATGGAGTTGAATCCCAGGCACTGTTTCTTCCTACAAGCAAGACTTCGTTTCAATTAAGGGCAGTCACTTTTCAGCTAAAAAGAACTACATTGTTCACGAAGATCACACGTTCCTCTTCTTAACTGACAAGCATTGGATGTTAGAGGACCAGTGCTTTGTATCACTTTCAGAAGCAGAGTTGGACTAGATATGATCCGTATGTGTAGGAAACACAGTTCATTTGTTCTCAGCACACTCAAGTTACCTGCTGTCTTAGATATTTTAGAAAGCTAGAATGTGCTTCTTGCTCTAAAGCAGAGTGTGATCCATGGATGAGAACTGTGTTGTGTGTTTCTCATCAGAAATGGAGTTAAATTCAGGCACTGTGTCTTCCTATAAGCAAGACTTCGTTTCAGGTAAGGGCAGTTACTTTCAGCTCAAACGGACTACATTGTTCACAAAGCTCACACGTTTCTCATCTTAACTGAGGAGCATTGGATGTTAGATGCCCTTTGCTTTGTATCAATTTCAGGCAGAGTTGAACTAGATATGGTCCGTATGTATAGGAAACACTGTTCTTTTCTTCTGAGCACACTCACGTTCCCTGCTGTTATTAGAGACTCTAGAAAGGAAGAGCGTTCTGCTTGCTGTAATGCAGAGTGTGATCCATGGAAGAGAACTCTGTTGTGTGTTTCCCTTCAGAAATGGAGTTAAATCCCAGGCTCTCTGTCTTCCTACAAGCAAGATTTTGTTTCAGGTAAGGGCAGTCACTTTTCAGCTCAAACGAACTACATCGTTCAGGAAGCTCACATGTTTCTCATCTTAACTGACAAGCATCGGATGTTAGACGACCATTGCTTTGAATCAGTTTCAGAAGCAGACTTGGACTAGATATGGTCCGTAGGTGTAGGAAACACCGTTCTTTTGTTCTCAGCACACTCAAGTTTCCTGCTGTTTTAGAGATTTTAGAAAGCTAGAGCATGCTTCTTGCTCTAAAGGTGAGTGTGATCCATGGATGAGAACTGTGTTGTTTGTTTCCCTTCAGAAATGGAGTTAAATCCCAGGCACTGTGTCTTCCTACAAGCAAGACTTCGTTTCAGGTAAGGGCAGTCACTTTTCAGCTCAAACGAACTACATCGTTCAGGAAGCTCACACGTTTCTCATCTTAACTGACAAGCATCGGATGTTAGACGACCATTGCTTTGTATCAGTTTCAGAAGCAGAGTTGGACTAGATATGGTAGATATGTGTAGGAAACACCATTCTATTGTTCTCAGCAAACTCACGTTTCATGCTCTCTTAGAGACTCTAGAAAGCTAGAACTTGCTTCTTGCTCTAAAGCAGATTGTGATCAATGGATGAGAACTCTGTTGTGTGTTTCACTTCAGAAATGGAGTTAAATACCTGGCTCTGAGTCTTCCTACAAACAAGACTTCGTTTCAGGTAAGGGCAGTTTTTTTACAACTCAAAAGAACTACATAGTTCACGAAGCTCACACGTTTCTCATCATAACTGACAAGCATTTGAATGTTAGAGGACCAGTGCTTTGTATCAGTTTCAGAAGCAGAGTTGGACTAGATATGGTCCGTATGTGTAGGAAACACCGTTCATTTGTTCTCAGCACACTCAAGTTTCCTGCTGTCTTAGAGACTCTAGAATGCTAGAGCTTGCTTCTTGCTCTAAAGCAGAGTGTGATCCATGGATGAGAACTGTGTTGTGTGTTTCCCTTCAGAAATGGAGTTAAATCCCAGGCTCTGTGTCTTCCTACAAGCAAGACATCGTTTCAGGTAAGGGCAGTCACTTTTCAGCTCAAAGGAACTACATCGTTCAGGAAGCTCACACGTTTCTCATCTTAACTGACAAGAATCAGATGTTAGACGACCATTGCTTTGTATCAGTTTCATAAGAAGAGTTGGACTAGATATGGTCTGTATGTGTAGGAAACTTCATTCTTTTGTTCTCAGCACACTCAAGTTTCATGCTGTCTTAGACACTCTAGAAAGCTAGAGCTTGCTTCTTGCTCTAAAGCAGAGTGTGATCCATGGATGAGAACTGTGTTGTGTGTTTCCCTTCAGAAATGGAGTTGAATCCCAGGCACTGTTTCTTCCTACAAGCAAGACTTCGTTTCAATTAAGGGCAGTCACTTTTCAGCTAAAAAGAACTACATTGTTCACGAAGATCACACGTTCCTCTTCTTAACTGACAAGCATTGGATGTTAGAGGACCAGTGCTTTGTATCACTTTCAGAAGCAGAGTTGGACTAGATATGATCCGTATGTGTAGGAAACACAGTTCATTTGTTCTCAGCACACTCAAGTTACCTGCTGTCTTAGATATTTTAGAAAGCTAGAATGTGCTTCTTGCTCTAAAGCAGAGTGTGATCCATGGATGAGAACTGTGTTGTGTGTTTCTCTTCAGAAATGGAGTTAAATTCAGGCACTGTGTCTTCCTATAAGCAAGACTTCGTTTCAGGTAAGGGCAGTTACTTTCAGCTCAAACGGACTACATTGTTCACAAAGCTCACACGTTTCTCATCTTAACTGAGGAGCATTGGATGTTAGATGCCCTTTGCTTTGTATCAATTTCAGGCAGAGTTGAACTAGATATGGTCCGTATGTATAGGAAACACTGTTCTTTTCTTCTGAGCACACTCACGTTCCCTGCTGTTATTAGAGACTCTAGAAAGGAAGAGCGTTCTGCTTGCTGTAATGCAGAGTGTGATCCATGGAAGAGAACTCTGTTGTGTGTTTCCCTTCAGAAATGGAGTTAAATCCCAGGCTCTCTGTCTTCCTACAAGCAAGATTTTGTTTCAGGTAAGGGCAGTCACTTTTCAGCTCAAACGAACTACATCGTTCAGGAAGCTCACATGTTTCTCATCTTAACTGACAAGCATCGGATGTTAGACGACCATTGCTTTGAATCAGTTTCAGAAGCAGACTTGGACTAGATATGGTCCGTAGGTGTAGGAAACACCGTTCTTTTGTTCTCAGCACACTCAAGTTTCCTGCTGTTTTAGAGAATTTAGAAAGCTAGAGCATGCTTCTTGCTCTAAAGTTGAGTGTGATCCATGGATGAGAACTGTGTTGTTTGTTTCCCTTCAGAAATGGAGTTAAATCCCAGGCACTGTGTCTTCCTACAAGCAAGACTTCGTTTCAGGTAAGGGCAGTCACTTTTCAGCTCAAACGAACTACATCGTTCAGGAAGCTCACACGTTTCTCATCTTAACTGACAAGCATCGGATGTTAGACGACCATTGCTTTGTATCAGTTTCAGAAGCAGAGTTGGACTAGATATGGTAGATATGTGTAGGAAACACCATTCTATTGTTCTCAGCAAACTCACGTTTCATGCTCTCTTAGAGACTCTAGAAAGCTAGAACTTGCTTCTTGCTCTAAAGCAGAGTGTGATCAATGGATGAGAACTCTGTTGTGTGTTTCACTTCAGAAATGGAGTTAAATACCTGGCTCTGAGTCTTCCTACAATCAAGACTTCGTTTCAGGTAAGGGCAGTTTTTTTACAACTCAAAAGAACTACATAGTTCACGAAGCTCACACGTTTCTCATCATAACTGACAAGCATTTGAATGTTAGAGGACCAGTGCTTTGTATCAGTTTCAGAAGCAGAGTTGGACTAGATATGGTCCGTATGTGTAGGAAACACCGTTCATTTGTTCTCAGCACACTCAAGTTTCCTGCTGTCTTAGAGACTCTAGAATGCTAGAGCTTGCTTCTTGCTCTAAAGCAGAGTGTGATCCATGGATGAGAACTGTGTTGTGTGTTTCCCTTCAGAAATGGAGTTAAATCCCAGGCTCTGTGTCTTCCTACAAGCAAGACATCGTTTCAGGTAAGGGCAGTCACTTTTCAGCTCAAAGGAACTACATCGTTCAGGAAGCTCACACGTTTCTCATCTTAACTGACAAGAATCAGATGTTAGACGACCATTGCTTTGTATCAGTTTCATAAGCAGAGTTGGACTAGATATGGTCCGTATGTGTAGGAAACTTCATTCTTTTGTTCTCAGCACACTCAAGTTTCATGCTGTCTTAGACACTCTAGAAAGCTAGAGCTTGCTTCTTGCTCTAAAGCAGAGTGTGATCCATGGATGAGAACTGTGTTGTGTGTTTCCCTTCAGAAATGGAGTTAAATCCCAGGCACTGTTTCTTCCTACAACAAGACTTCGTTTCAGTTAAGGGCAGTCACTCTTCAGCTAAAAAGAAATACATTGTTCACGAAGCTCACACGTTCCTCATCTTAACAGACAAGATTCAGTTGAAGGACGACCATTGCTTTGTATTAGTTTCAGAAGCAGAGTTGGACTAGATATGGTCAGTATGTGTAGGAAACACCGTTCTTTTGTTCTCAGCACACTCACATTTCATGCTGTCTTAGACACTCTAGAAAGCTAGAGCTTGCTTCTTGCTCTAAAGCAGAGTGTGATCCATGGATGAGAACTGTGTTGTGTGTTTCCCTTCAGAAATGGAGTTAAATATCAGGCACTGTTTCTTCCTACAAGCAAGACTTCGTTTCAGTTAAGGGCAGTCACTTTTCAGCTAAAAAGAAAAACATCGTTCACAAAGCTCACACGTTGCTCATCTTAACTGAGGAGCATTGGATGTTAGAGGCACTTTGCTTTGTATCAATTTCAGGCAGAGTAGAACTAGATATGGTCCGTATGTATAGGAAACACTGTTCTTTTCTTCTGAGCACACTCACGTTTCCTGCTGTTATTAGAGACTGTAGAAAGCAAGAGTGTGCTGCTTGCTCTAATGCAGAGTGTGATCCATTGATGAGAACTCTGTTGTGTGTTTCCCTTCAGAAATGGAGTTAAATCCCAGGCTCTCTGTATTCCTACAATCAAGATTTCGTTTCAGGTAAGGGCAGTCACTTTTCAGCTCAAACGAACTACATCGTTCAGGAAGCTCACACGTTTCTCATCTTAACTGACAAGATTCAGTTGTAGGACGACCATTGCTTTGTATCAGTTTCAGAAGCAGAGTTGGACTAGATATGGTCCGTATGTGTAGGAAACACCGTTCTTTTGTTCTCAGCACACTCACATTTCATGCTGTCTTAGACACTCTAGATAGCTAGAGCTTGCTTCTTGCTCTAAAGCAGAGTGTGATCCATGGATGAGAACTGTGTTGTGTGTTTCCCTTCAGAAATGGAGTTAAATATCAGGCACTGTTTCTTCCTACAAGCAAGACTTCGTTTCAGTTAAGGGCAGTCACTTTTCAGCTAAAAAGAAATACATTGTTCACGAAGCTCACACGTTCCTAATCTTAACTGACAAGCATTGGATGTTAGAGGACCAGTGCTTTGTATCACTTTTAGAAGCAGAGTTGGACTAGATATGGTAGATATGTGTAGGAAACACCATTCTATTGTTCTCAGCAAACTCACGTTTCATGCTCTCTTAGAGACTCTAGAAAGCTAGAGCTTGCTTCTTGCTCTAAAGCAGAGTGTGATCAATGGATGAGAACTCTGTTGTGTGTTTCACTTCAGAAATGGAGTTAAATATCTGGCTCTGAGTCTTCCTACAAGAAAGACATCGTTTCAGGTAAGGGCAGGTAATTTACAGCTCAAAAGAACTACATAGTTCACGAAGCTCACACGTTTCTCATCTTAACTGACAAGCATTTGAATGTTAGAGGACCAGTGCTTTGTATCAGTTTCAGAAGCAGAGTTGGACTAGATATGATCCGTATGTGTAGGAAACACCGTTCATTTGTTCTCAGCACACTCAAGTTTCCTGCTGTCTTAGAGACTCTAGAAAGCTAGAGTTTGCTTCTTGCTCTAAAGCAGAGTGTGATCCAAGGATGAGAACTGTGTTGTGTGTTTCCCTTCAGAAATGGAGTTAAATCCCAGGCTCTGTGTCTACCTACAAGCATGACTTCGTTTCAGGTAAGGACAGTCACTTTTTAGCTCAAACGAACTACATCGTTCACAAAGCTCACACGTTTCTCATCTTAACTGACAAGCATCAGATGTTAGAGGATCATTGCTTTGTATCACTTTCAGAAGTAGAGTTGGACTAGATATGATCCGTATGTGTGGAAAACACCGTTCTTTTGTTCTCAGCACACTCAAGTTTCCTGCTGTCTTAAAGATTTTAGAAAGCTAGAGCGTGCTTCTTGCTCTAAAGCAGAGTGTGATCCATGGATGAGAACTGTGTTGTGTGTTTCCCTTCAGAAATGGAGTTAAATCCCAGGCTCTGTGTCTTCCTACAAGCAAGACTTCATTTCAGTTAAGGGCAGTCACTTTTCAGCTAAAAAGAAATACATTGTTCACGAAGCTCACACATTCCTAATCTTAACTGACAAGCATTGGATGGTAGAGGACCAGTGCTTTGTATCACTTTTAGAAGCAGAGTTGGACTAGATATGGTAGATATGTGTAGGAAACACCATTCTATTGTTCTCAGCAAACTCACGTTTTATGCTGTCTTAGAGACTCTAGAAAGCTAGAGCTTTCTTCTTGCTCTAAAGCAGAGTGTGATCAATGGATGAGAACTTTGTTGTGTGTTTCACTTCAGAAATGGAGTTAAATATCTGGATGAGTCTTCCTACAACTAAGACTTCGTTTCAGGTAAGGGCAGTTAATTTACAGCTCAAAAGAACTACATAGTTCACGAAGCTCACACGTTTCTCATCTTAACTGACAAGCATTTGAATGTTAGAGGACTAGTGCTTTGTATCAGTTTCAGAAGCAGAGTTGGACTAGATATGATCCGTATGTGTAGGAAACACCGTTCATTTGTTCTCAGCACACTCAAGTCTCCTGCTGTCTTAGAGACTCTAGAAAGCTAGAGCGTGGTTCTTGCTCTAAAGCAAAATGTGATCAATGGATGAGAACTCTGTTGTGTGTTTCACTTCTGAAATGGAGTTAAATCCCAGGCTCTGAGTCTTCCTACATCAAGACTTCGTTTCAGGTAAGGGCAGTTACTTTACAGCTCAAATGAAATACATCGCTCACGAAGCTCACACGTTTCTCATCTTAACTGACAAGCATTGGATGTTAGAGGACCTGTGGTTTGTTTCAGTTTCAGAAGCACAGTTGAACTAGATATGGTCCGTATGTGTAAGAAACACCGATCTTTTGTTCTGAGCACACTCACGTTTCCTGCTGTATTAGAAACTCTAGAAAGCAAGAGCGTGCTTCTTGCTCTAAAGCACAGTTTGATCCATGGATGAGAACTATGCTGTGTGTTTCCCTTCAGAAATGGAGTTAAATTCCATGCTCTGTGTCTTCCTACATCGAAGACTTCGTTTCAGGTAAGGGCAGTCACATTTCAGCTCAAACGAACTACATCGTTCACGAATCTCACACGTTTCTCATCTCAACTGACAAGCATTGGATGTTAGAGGACCAGTGCTTTGTATCAGCTTCAGAAGCAGGGTTGGACTAGATATGGTCCATATGTATAAGAAACACCGTTGTATTGTTCTGAGCACACTCAAGTTTCCTGCTGTCTTAGAGACTCTAGAAAGCTAGAGCGTGATTCTTCTCTAAAGCAGAGTGTGATCAATGGATGAGAACTCTGTTGTGTGTGTCACTTCTGAAATGGAGTTAAATCCCAGGCTCTGAGTCTTCCTACAAGCAAGACTTCGTTTCGGGTAAGGGCAGTTACTTTACACCTCAAATGAACTACATCGTTCCCGATGCTCACACGTTTCTCATCGTAACTGACAAGCATTGGATGTTAGATGACCTGTGGTTTGTTTCAGTTTCAGCAGCAGAGTTCTTCTAGATATGGTCCATATGTGTAGGAAACATGGTTCTTTTGTTCAGAGCACACTAATGTTTCCTGCTGTATTAGAGACTCTAGAAAGCAAGAGTGTGCTTCTTGCTGTAAAGCAGAGTGTGATCCATGGATGAGAACTATGTTATGTTTCCCTTCAGAAATGGAGTTAAATTCCATGCTCTGTGTCTTCCTACAATCAAGCCTTCGTTTCAGGTAAAGGCAGTCACTTTTGAGCTCAAAAGTACTACATCATTCACAAAGCTCACACGTTTCTCATCTTAAATGACAAGCATTGGACGTTAGAGGACAAGTTCTTTTTATCAGTTTCAGAAGCAGAGTTGGACTAGATATGGTCCATATGTGTTGGAAACACCATTCATTTGTTCTCAGCCCACTCATGTTTCCTGCTGTCTTAGAGACACTAGAAAGCTAGAGCGTGCTTCTTGCTCTAAAGCAGAGTGTGATCAATGGATGACAACTCTGCTGTGTGTTTCACTTCAGAAATGGAGTTCAAGACCAGGCTCTGAGTCTTCCTACTAGGAAGACTTCGTTTCTAGTAAGGGCAGTTACTTTAGAGCTCAAACGACGTTCATCGTTCACGAAGCTCACAAGTTTCTCATCTTAAATGACAAGCATTGGATGAGAGAACCTGTGCTTTGTATCAATTTCAGATGTAGAGTACTTCTAGATATGGTCTGTATGTGTAGGTAAAACCATTCTTTTGTTCTCAGCACACTCATGTTTCTTGCTGTCTTAGAGATTCTAGAAAGCAAAAGCGTGCTTCTTGCTCTAAAGCAGAGTGTGATCTATATATGAGAACTCTGCTGTGTGTTTCACTTCAGAAATTGAATTAAATCCCAGGCTCTGAGTCTTCCTACAAGCAAGACTTCGTTTCAGGTAAGGGCAGTTACTAACAGCTCAAACGAACTACATCGTTCACGAAGCTAACACGTTTCTCATCGTAACTGACAAGCATTGGATGATAGAGGACCTGTGGTTTGTTTCAGTTTCAGAAGCAGAGTTGAACTAGATATGGCCCGTATGTGTAGGAAACACCGTTCTTTTCTTCTGAGCACACTAATGTTTCCTGCTGTATTAGAGACTCTAGAAAGCAAGAGCATGCTTCTAGCTGTAAAGCAGAGTGTGATCCATGGATGAGAACTATGCTTTGTGTTTCCCTTCAGAAATGGAGTTAAATTCCATGCTCTGTGTCTTCCTACAAACAAGACTTCGTTTCAGGTAAGTGCAGTTACTTTACAGCTCAAACGAACTACATCGTTCATGAATATCACATGTTTCTCATATTAACTGACAAGCATTGGATGTTAGAGGACCTGTGCTTTGTATCAATTTCAGAGGCAGAGTTCTTCTAGATATGTTCCGTATGTGTATGAAACACTGTTGTTTTGTTCACAGCACACTCAAGGTTCCTGCTGTCTTAGAGACTCTAGAAAGCTAGAGCGTGGTTCTTGCTCTAAAGCAGAGTGTGATCAATGGATGAGAACTCTGTTGTGTGTGTCACTTCTGAAATGGAGTTAAATCCCAGGCTCTGAGTCTTCCTACAAGCAAGACTTCGTTTCTGGTAAGGGCAGTTACTTTACACCTCAAATGAACTACATCGTTCCCGAAGCTCACACGTTTCTCATCTTAACTGACAAGCATTGGATGTTAGAGGACCTGTGGTTTGTTTCAGTTACAGCAGCAGAGTTCTTCTAGATATGGTCCGTATGTGTAGGAAACACCGTTCTTTTGTTCTGAGCACACTAATGTTTCCTGCTGTATTAGAGACTCTAGAAAGCAAGAGGGTGCTTCTTGCTGTAAAGCAGAGTGTGATCCATGGATGAGAACTATGCTGTGTTTCCCTTCAGAAATGGAGTTAAATTCCATGCTCTGTGTCTTCCTACAATCAAGACTTCGTTTCAGGTATGGGCAGTCACTTTTGAGCTCAAAAGTACTACATCATTCACAAAGCTCACACGTTACTCTACTTAAATGACAAGCATTGGACGTTAGAGGACCAGTGCTTTTTATCAGTTTCAGAAGCAGAGTTGGACTAGATATAGTCCATATGTGTAGGAAACACCATTCATTTGTTCTCAGCCCACTCATGTTTCCTGCTGTCTTAGAGACACTAGAAAGCTAGAGCGTGCTTCTTGCTCTAAAGCAGAGTGTGATCAATGGATGACAACTCTGCTGTGTGTTTCACTTCAGAAATGGAGTTAAAACCCAGGCTCTGAGTCTTCCTACAAGGAAGACTTCGTTTCAAGTAAGGGCAGTTACTTTACAGCTCAAACGACGTACATCGTTCACGAAGCTCACACGTTTCTCATCTTAAATGACAAGCATTGGATGAGAGAACCTGTGCTTTGTATCAATTTCAGAGGTAGAGTACTTCTAGATATGGTCCGTATGTGTAGGTAAAACCATTCTTTTGTTCTCAGCACACTCATGTTTCCTGCTGTCTTAGAGATTCTAGAAAGCAAAAGCGTGCTTCTTCTCTAAAGCAGAGTGTGATCAATGGATGAGAACTCTGTTGTGTGTTTCACTTCAGGAATGGAGTTAAATCCCAGGCTGTGAGTCTTCCTGCAAGCAAGACTTCCTTTCAGGTAAGGGCAGTTACTTTACAGCTCAAAAGAACTACATCGTTCACGAAGCTCACACGTTTCTCATCTTAACTGACAAGCATTGGATATTAGAGGACCTGTGCTTTGTATCAATTTCAGAGTCAGAGTTCTTCTAGATATGTTCCGTATGTGTATGAAACACCGTTTTTTTGTTCACAGCACACTCAAGTTTCCTGCTGTCTTAGAGACTCTGGAAAGCTAGAGCGTGGTTCTTGCTCTAAAGCAGAGTGTGATCAATGGATGAGAACTCTGTTGTGTGTGTCACTTCTGAAATGGAGTTAAATCCCAGGCTCTGAGTCTTCCTACAAGCCAGACTTCGTTTCAGGTAAGGGCAGTTACTAACAGCTCAAACGAACTACATCGTTCACGAAGCTAACACGTTTCTCATCATAACTGACAAGCATTGGATGATAGAGGACCTGTGGTTTGTTTCAGTTTCAGAAGCAGAGTTGAACTAGATATGGCCTGTATGTGTAGGAAACACCGTTCTTTTGTTGTGAGCACACTAATGTTTCCTGCTGTATTAGAGACTCTAGAAAGCAAGAGCATGCTTCTAGCTGTAAAGCAGAGTGTGATCCATGGATGAGAACTTTGCTTTGTGTTTCCCTTCAGAAATGGAGTTAAATTCCATGCTCTGTGTCTTCCTACAAACAAGACTTCGTTTCAGGTAAGGGCAGTTACTTTACAGCTCAAACGAACTACATCGTTCATGAATCTCACACGTTTCTCATATTAACTGACAAGCATTGGATGTTAGAGTACCTGTGCTTTGTATCAATTTCAGAGGCAGAGTTCTTCTAGATATGTTCCGTATGTGTATGAAACACTGTTGTTTTGTTCACAGCACACTCAAGGTTCCTGCTGTCTTAGAGACTCTAGAAAGCTAGAGTGTGGTTCTTGCTCTAAAGCAGAGTGTGATCAATGGATGAGAACTCTGTTGTGTGTGTCACTTCTGAAATGGAGTTAAATCCCAGGCTCTGAGTCTTCCTACAAGCAAGACTTCGTTTCAGGTAAGGGCAGTTACTAACAGCTCAAACGAACTACATCGTTCACGAAGCTAACACGTTTCTCATCATAACTGACAAGCATTGGATGATAGAGGACCTGTGGTTTGTTTCAGTTTCAGAAGCAGAGTTGAACTAGATATGGCCTGTATGTGTAGGAAACACCGTTCTTTTGTTCTGAGCACACTAATGTTTCCTGCTGTATTAGAGACTCTAGAAAGCAAGAGCATGCTTCTAGCTGTAAAGCAGAGTGTGATCCATGGATGAGAACTATGCTTTGTGTTTCCCTTCAGAAATGGAGTTAAATTCCATGCTCTGTGTCTTCCTACAATAAATACTTCGTTTCAGGTAAGGGCAGTCACTTTTGAGCTCAAAAGTACTACATCATTCACAAAGCTCACACGTTTCTCTACTTAAATGACAAGCATTGGACGTTAGAGGACCAATGCTTTGTTTCAGTTTCAGAAGCAGAGTTGCACTAGATATAGTCCATATGTGTAGGAAACACCATTCATTTGTTCTCAGCCCACTCATGTTTCCTGCTGTCTTAGAGACTCTAGAAATCTAGTGCGTGCTTCTTGCTCTAAAGCAGAGTGTGATCAATGGATGACAACTCTGCTGTGTGTTTCACTTCAGAAATGGAGTTAAAGCCCAGGCTCTGAGTCTTCCTACAAGGAAGACTTCGTTTCAAGTAAGGGCAGTTACTTTACAGCTCAAACGACGTACATCGTTCACGAAGCTCTCACGTTTCTCATCTTAAATGACAAGCATTGGATGAGAGAACCTGTGCTTTGTATCAGTTTCAGAGGTAGAGTACTTCTAGATATGGTCCGTATGTGTAGGAAACACCGTTCTTTTGTTCTCAGCACACTCATGTTTCCTGCTGTCTTAGAGACTCTAGAAAGCAAAAGCGTGCTTCTTCTCTAAAGCAGAGTGTGATCAATGGATGAGAACTCTGTTGTGTGTTTCCCTTCAGAAATGGAGTTAATTTCCATGCTCTGTGTCTTCCTACATGCAAGACTTCGTTTCACTTAAGGGCAGTCACATTTCAGCTCAAACGAACTACATCGTTCACGAATCTCACACGTTTCTCACCTTAACTGACAAGCATTGGATGTTAGAGGACCAGTGCTTTGTATCAGCTTCAGAAGCAGGGTTGGACTAGATATGGTCCATATGTATAAGAAACACCGTTGTTTTGTTCCGAGCACACTCAAGTTTCCTGCTGTCTTAGAGACTCTAGAAAGCTAGAGCGTGATTCTTCTCTAAAGCAGAGTGTGATCAATGGATGAGAACTCTGTGTGTGTGTGTCACTTCTGAAATGGAGTTAAATCCCAGGCTCTGAGTCTTCCTACAAGCAAGACTTCGTTTCAGGTAAGGGCAGTTACTTTACACCTCAAATGAACTACATTGTTCCCGAAGCTCACACGTTTCTCATCTTAACTGACAAGCATTGGATGTTAGAGGACCTGTGGTTTGTTTCAGTTTCAGCAGCAGAGTTCTTCTAGATATGGTCCATATGTGTAGGAAACATGGTTCTTTTGTTCAGAGCACACTAATGTTTCCTGCTGTATTAGAGACTCCAGAAAGCAAGAGTGTGCTTCTTGCTGTAAAGCAGAGTGTGATCCATGGATGAGAACTATGTTATGTTTCCCTTCAGAAATGGAGTTAAATTCCATGCTCTGTGTCTTCCTACAATCAAGCCTTCGTTTCAGGTAAGGGCAGTCACTTTTGAGCTCAAAAGTACTACATCATTCACAAAGCCCACACGTTTCTCATCTTAAATGACAAGCATTGGACGTTAGAGGACAAGTTCTTTTTATCAGTTTCAGAAGCAGAGTTGGACTAGATATGGTCCATATGTGTTGGAAACACCATTCATTTGTTCTCAGCCCACTCATGTTTCCTGCTGTCTTAGAGACACTAGAAAGCTAGAGCGTGCTTCTTGCTCTAAAGCAGAGTGTGATCAATGGATGACAACTCTGCTGTGTGTTTCACTTCAGAAATGGAGTTCAAGACCAGGCTCTGAGTCTTCCTACTAGGAAGACTTCGTTTCTAGTAAGGGCAGTTACTTTACAGCTCAAACGACGTTCATCGTTCACGAAGCTCACAAGTTTCTCATCTTAAATGACAAGCATTGGATGAGAGAACCTGTGGTTGGTATCAATTTCAGAGGTAGAGTACTTCTAGATATGGTCCGTATGTGTAGGAACAACCATTCTTTTGTTCTCAGCACACTCATGTTTCTTGCTGTCTTAGAGATTCTAGAAAGCAAAAGCGTGCTTCTTGCTCTAAAGCAGAGTGTGATCTATATATGAGAACTCTGCTGTGTGTTTCACTTCAGAAATTGAATTAAATCCCAGGCTCTGAGTCTTCCTACAAGCAAGACTTCGTTTCAGGTAAGGGCAGTTACTTTACACCTCAAATGAACTACATCGTTCCCGAAGCTCACACGTTTCTCATCTTAACTGACAAGCATTGGATGTTAGAGGACCTGTGGTTTGTTTCAGTTTCAGCAGCAGAGTTCTTCTAGATATGGTCCGTATGTGTAGGAAACACCGTTCTTTTGTTCTGAGCACACTAATGTTTCCTGCTGTATTAGAGACTCTAGAAAGCAAGAGGGTGCTTCTTGCTGTAAAGCAGAGTGTGATCCATGGATGAGAACTATGTTGTGTTTCCCTTCAGAAATGGAGTTAAATTCCATGCTCTGTGTCTTCCTACAATCAAGACTTCGTTTCAGGTAAGGGCAGTCACTTTTGAGCTCAAAAGTACTACATCATTCACAAAGCTCACACGTTTCTCTACTTAAATGACAAGCATTGGACGTTAGAGGACCAGTGCTTTTTATCAGTTTCAGAAGCAGAGTTGGACTAGATATAGTCCATATGTGTAGGAAACACCATTCATTTGTTCTCAGCCCACTCATGTTTCCTGCTGTCTTAGAGACTTAGAAAGCAAAAGCGTGCTTCTTCTCTAAAGCAAAGTGTGATCAATGGATGAGAACTCTGTTGTGTGTTTCACTTCAGATATGGAGTTAAATCCCAGGCTCTGAGTCTTCCTGCAAGCAAGACTTCGTTTCAGGTAAGGGCAGTTACTTTACAGCTCAAAAGAACTACATCGTTCACGAAGCTCACACGTTTCTCATCTTAACTGACAAGCATTGGATATTAGAGGACCAGTGCTTTGTATCAGCTTCAGAAGCAGGGTTGGACTAGATATGGTCCATATGTATAAGAAACACCGTTGTTTTGTTCTGAGCACACTCAAGTTTCCTGCTGTCTTAGAGACTCTAGAAAGCTAGAGCGTGATTCTTCTCTAAAGCAGAGTGTGATCAATGGATGAGAACTCTGTTGTGTTTGTCACTTCTGAAATGGAGTTAAATCCCAGGCTCTGAGTCTTCCTACAAGCAAGACTTCGTTTCAGGTAAGGGCAGTCACTTTTGAGCTCAAAAGTACTACATCATTCACAAAGCCCACACGTTTCTCATCTTAAATGACAAGCATTGGACGTTAGAGGACAAGTTCTTTTTATCAGTTTCAGAAGCAGAGTTGGACTAGATATGGTCCATATGTGTTGGAAACACCATTCATTTGTTCTCAGCCCACTCATGTTTCCTGCTGTCTTAGAGACACTAGAAAGCTAGAGCGTGCTTCTTGCTCTAAAGCAGAGTGTGATCAATGGATGACAACTCTGCTGTGTGTTTCACTTCAGAAATGGAGTTCAAGACCAGGCTCTGAGTCTTCCTACTAGGAAGACTTCGTTTCTAGTAAGGGCAGTTACTTTACAGCTCAAACGACGTTCATCATTCACGAAGCTCACAAGTTTCTCATCTTAAATGACAAGCATTGGATGAGAGAACCTGTGCTTTGCATCAATTTCAGAAGTAGAGTACTTCTAGATATGGTCCGTATGTGTAGGAAAAACCATTCTTTTGTTCTCAGCACACTCATGTTTCTTGCTGTCTTAGAGATTCTAGAAAGCAAAAGCGTGCTTCTTGCTCTAAAGCAGAGTGTGATCTAAATATGAGAACTCTGCTGTGTGTTTCACTTCAGAAATTGAATTAAATCCCAGGCTCTGAGTCTTCCTACAAGCAAGACTTCGTTTCAGGTAAGGGCAGTTACTAACAGCTCAAACGAACAACATCGTTCACGAGGCTCACACGTTTCTCATCCTAACTGACAAGCATTGGATGATAGAGGACCTGTGGTTTGTTTCAGTTTCAGAAGCAGAGTTGAACTAGATTGGCCTGTATGTGTAGGAAACACCGTTCTTTTGTTCTGAGCACACTAATGTTTCCTGCTGTATTAGAGACTCTAGAAAGCAAGAGCATGCTTCTAGCTGTAAAGCAGAGTGTGATCCATGGATGAGAACTATGCTTTGTGTTTCCCTTCAGAAATGGAGTTAAATTCCATGCTCTGTGTCTTCCTACAAACAAGACTTCGTTTCAGGTAAGGGCAGTTACTTTACAGCTCAAACGAACTACATCGTTCATGAATCTCACACGTTTCTCATATTAACTGACAAGCATTGGATGTTAGAGTACCTGTGCTTTGTATCAATTTCAGAGGCAGAGTTCTTCTAGATATGTTCCTTATGTGTATGAAACACTGTTGTTTTGTTCACAGCACACTCAAGGTTCCTGCTGTCTTAGAGACTCTAGAAAGCTAGAGTGTGGTTCTTGCTCTAAAGCAGAGTGTGATCAATGGATGAGAACTCTGTTGTGTGTGTCACTTCTGAAATGGAGTTAAATCCCAGGCTCTGAGTCTTCCTACAAGCAAGACTTCGTTCAGGTAAGGGCAGTTACTAACAGCTCAAACGAACTACATCGTTCACGAAGCTAACACGTTTCTCATCATAACTGACAAGCATTGGATGATAGAGGACCTGTGGTTTGTTTCAGTTTCAGAAGCAGAGTTGAACTAGATATGGCCTGTATGTGTAGGAAACACCGTTCTTTTGTTCTGAGCACACTAATGTTTCCTGCTGTATTAGAGACTCTAGAAAGCAAGAGCATGCTTCTAGCTGTAAAGCAGAGTGTGATCCATGGATGAGAACTATGCTTTGTGTTTCCCTTCAGAAATGGAGTTAAATTCCATGCTCTGTGTCTTCCTACAATAAATACTTCGTTTCAGGTAAGGGCAGTCACTTTTGAGCTCAAAAGTACTACATCATTCACAAAGCTCACACGTTTCTCTACTTAAATGACAAGCATTGGACGTTAGAGGACCAATGCTTTGTTTCAGTTTCAGAAGCAGAGTTGCACTAGATATAGTCCATATGTGTAGGAAACACCATTCATTTGTTCTCAGCCCACTCATGTTTCCTGCTGTCTTAGAGACTCTAGAAATCTAGTGCGTGCTTCTTGCTCTAAAGCAGAGTGTGATCAATGGATGACAACTCTGCTGTGTGTTTCACTTCAGAAATGGAGTTAAAGCCCAGGCTCTGAGTCTTCCTACAAGGAAGACTTCGTTTCAAGTAAGGGCAGTTACTTTACAGCTCAAACGACGTACATCGTTCACGAAGCTCTCACGTTTCTCATCTTAAATGACAAGCATTGGATGAGAGAACCTGTGCTTTGTATCAGTTTCAGAGGTAGAGTACTTCTAGATATGGTCCGTATGTGTAGGAAACACCGTTCTTTTGTTCTCAGCACACTCATGTTTCCTGCTGTCTTAGAGACTCTAGAAAGCAAAAGCGTGCTTCTTCTCTAAAGCAGAGTGTGATCAATGGATGAGAACTCTGTTGTGTGTTTCCCTTCAGAAATGGAGTTAATTTCCATGCTCTGTGTCTTCCTACATGCAAGACTTCGTTTCACTTAAGGGCAGTCACATTTCAGCTCAAACGAACTACATCGTTCACGAATCTCACACGTTTCTCACCTTAACTGACAAGCATTGGATGTTAGAGGACCAGTGCTTTGTATCAGCTTCAGAAGCAGGGTTGGACTAGATATGGTCCATATGTATAAGAAACACCGTTGTTTTGTTCCGAGCACACTCAAGTTTCCTGCTGTCTTAGAGACTCTAGAAAGCTAGAGCGTGATTCTTCTCTAAAGCAGAGTGTGATCAATGGATGAGAACTCTGTGTGTGTGTGTCACTTCTGAAATGGAGTTAAATCCCAGGCTCTGAGTCTTCCTACAAGCAAGACTTCGTTTCAGGTAAGGGCAGTTACTTTACACCTCAAATGAACTACATTGTTCCCGAAGCTCACACGTTTCTCATCTTAACTGACAAGCATTGGATGTTAGAGGACCTGTGGTTTGTTTCAGTTTCAGCAGCAGAGTTCTTCTAGATATGGTCCATATGTGTAGGAAACATGGTTCTTTTGTTCAGAGCACACTAATGTTTCCTGCTGTATTAGAGACTCCAGAAAGCAAGAGTGTGCTTCTTGCTGTAAAGCAGAGTGTGATCCATGGATGAGAACTATGTTATGTTTCCCTTCAGAAATGGAGTTAAATTCCATGCTCTGTGTCTTCCTACAATCAAGCCTTCGTTTCAGGTAAGGGCAGTCACTTTTGAGCTCAAAAGTACTACATCATTCACAAAGCCCACACGTTTCTCATCTTAAATGACAAGCATTGGACGTTAGAGGACAAGTTCTTTTTATCAGTTTCAGAAGCAGAGTTGGACTAGATATGGTCCATATGTGTTGGAAACACCATTCATTTGTTCTCAGCCCACTCATGTTTCCTGCTGTCTTAGAGACACTAGAAAGCTAGAGCGTGCTTCTTGCTCTAAAGCAGAGTGTGATCAATGGATGACAACTCTGCTGTGTGTTTCACTTCAGAAATGGAGTTCAAGACCAGGCTCTGAGTCTTCCTACTAGGAAGACTTCGTTTCTAGTAAGGGCAGTTACTTTACAGCTCAAACGACGTTCATCGTTCACGAAGCTCACAAGTTTCTCATCTTAAATGACAAGCATTGGATGAGAGAACCTGTGGTTGGTATCAATTTCAGAGGTAGAGTACTTCTAGATATGGTCCGTATGTGTAGGAACAACCATTCTTTTGTTCTCAGCACACTCATGTTTCTTGCTGTCTTAGAGATTCTAGAAAGCAAAAGCGTGCTTCTTGCTCTAAAGCAGAGTGTGATCTATATATGAGAACTCTGCTGTGTGTTTCACTTCAGAAATTGAATTAAATCCCAGGCTCTGAGTCTTCCTACAAGCAAGACTTCGTTTCAGGTAAGGGCAGTTACTTTACACCTCAAATGAACTACATCGTTCCCGAAGCTCACACGTTTCTCATCTTAACTGACAAGCATTGGATGTTAGAGGACCTGTGGTTTGTTTCAGTTTCAGCAGCAGAGTTCTTCTAGATATGGTCCGTATGTGTAGGAAACACCGTTCTTTTGTTCTGAGCACACTAATGTTTCCTGCTGTATTAGAGACTCTAGAAAGCAAGAGGGTGCTTCTTGCTGTAAAGCAGAGTGTGATCCATGGATGAGAACTATGTTGTGTTTCCCTTCAGAAATGGAGTTAAATTCCATGCTCTGTGTCTTCCTACAATCAAGACTTCGTTTCAGGTAAGGGCAGTCACTTTTGAGCTCAAAAGTACTACATCATTCACAAAGCTCACACGTTTCTCTACTTAAATGACAAGCATTGGACGTTAGAGGACCAGTGCTTTTTATCAGTTTCAGAAGCAGAGTTGGACTAGATATAGTCCATATGTGTAGGAAACACCATTCATTTGTTCTCAGCCCACTCATGTTTCCTGCTGTCTTAGAGACTTAGAAAGCAAAAGCGTGCTTCTTCTCTAAAGCAAAGTGTGATCAATGGATGAGAACTCTGTTGTGTGTTTCACTTCAGATATGGAGTTAAATCCCAGGCTCTGAGTCTTCCTGCAAGCAAGACTTCGTTTCAGGTAAGGGCAGTTACTTTACAGCTCAAAAGAACTACATCGTTCACGAAGCTCACACGTTTCTCATCTTAACTGACAAGCATTGGATATTAGAGGACCAGTGCTTTGTATCAGCTTCAGAAGCAGGGTTGGACTAGATATGGTCCATATGTATAAGAAACACCGTTGTTTTGTTCTGAGCACACTCAAGTTTCCTGCTGTCTTAGAGACTCTAGAAAGCTAGAGCGTGATTCTTCTCTAAAGCAGAGTGTGATCAATGGATGAGAACTCTGTTGTGTTTGTCACTTCTGAAATGGAGTTAAATCCCAGGCTCTGAGTCTTCCTACAAGCAAGACTTCGTTTCAGGTAAGGGCAGTCACTTTTGAGCTCAAAAGTACTACATCATTCACAAAGCCCACACGTTTCTCATCTTAAATGACAAGCATTGGACGTTAGAGGACAAGTTCTTTTTATCAGTTTCAGAAGCAGAGTTGGACTAGATATGGTCCATATGTGTTGGAAACACCATTCATTTGTTCTCAGCCCACTCATGTTTCCTGCTGTCTTAGAGACACTAGAAAGCTAGAGCGTGCTTCTTGCTCTAAAGCAGAGTGTGATCAATGGATGACAACTCTGCTGTGTGTTTCACTTCAGAAATGGAGTTCAAGACCAGGCTCTGAGTCTTCCTACTAGGAAGACTTCGTTTCTAGTAAGGGCAGTTACTTTACAGCTCAAACGACGTTCATCATTCACGAAGCTCACAAGTTTCTCATCTTAAATGACAAGCATTGGATGAGAGAACCTGTGCTTTGCATCAATTTCAGAAGTAGAGTACTTCTAGATATGGTCCGTATGTGTAGGAAAAACCATTCTTTTGTTCTCAGCACACTCATGTTTCTTGCTGTCTTAGAGATTCTAGAAAGCAAAAGCGTGCTTCTTGCTCTAAAGCAGAGTGTGATCTAAATATGAGAACTCTGCTGTGTGTTTCACTTCAGAAATTGAATTAAATCCCAGGCTCTGAGTCTTCCTACAAGCAAGACTTCGTTTCAGGTAAGGGCAGTTACTAACAGCTCAAACGAACAACATCGTTCACGAGGCTCACACGTTTCTCATCCTAACTGACAAGCATTGGATGATAGAGGACCTGTGGTTTGTTTCAGTTTCAGAAGCAGAGTTGAACTAGATTGGCCTGTATGTGTAGGAAACACCGTTCTTTTGTTCTGAGCACACTAATGTTTCCTGCTGTATTAGAGACTCTAGAAAGCAAGAGCATGCTTCTAGCTGTAAAGCAGAGTGTGATCCATGGATGAGAACTATGCTTTGTGTTTCCCTTCAGAAATGGAGTTAAATTCCATGCTCTGTGTCTTCCTACAAACAAGACTTCGTTTCAGGTAAGTGCAGTTACTTTACACCTCAAACGAACTACATCGTTCATGAATCTCACACGTTTCTCATATTAACTGACAAGCATTGGATGTTAGAGGACCTGTGCTTTGTATCAATTTCAGAGGCAGAGTTCTTCTAGATATGTTCCGTATGTGTATGAAACACTGTTGTTTTGTTCACAGCACACTCAAGGTTCCTGCTGTCTTAGAGACTCTAGAAAGCTAGAGCGTGGTTCTTGCTCTAAAGCAGAGTGTGATCCATGGATGAGAACTATGCTGTGTTTCCCTTCAGAAATGGAGTTAAATTCCATGCTCTGTGTCTTCCTACAATCAAGACTTCGTTTCAGGTAAGGGCAGTCAGTTTTGAGCTCAAAAGTACTACATCATTCACAAAGCTCACACGTTTCTCTACTTAAATGACAAGCATTGGACGTTAGAGGACCAGTGCTTTTTATCAGTTTCAGAAGCAGAGTTGGACTAGATATAGTCCATATGTGTAGGAAACACCATTCATTTGTTCTCAGCCCACTCATGTTTCCTGCTGTCTTAGAGAGTCTAGAAAGCAAAAGCGTGCTTCTTCTCTAAAGCAGAGTGTGATCAATGGATGAGAACTCTGTTGTGTGTTTCACTTCAGATATGGAGTTAAATCCCAGGCTCTGAGTCTTCCTGCAAGCAAGACTTCGTTTCAGGTAAGGGCAGTTACTTTACAGCTCAAAAGAACTACATCGTTCACGAAGCTCACACGTTTCTCATCTTAACTGACAAGCATTGGATATTAGAGGACCAGTGCTTTGTATCAGCTTCAGAAGCAGGGTTGGACTAGATATGGTCCATATGTATAAGAAACACCGTTATTTTGTTCTGAGCACACTCAAGTTTCCTGCTGTCTTAGAGACTCTAGAAAGCTAGAGTGTGATTCTTCTCTAAAGCAGAGTGTGATCAATGGATGAGAACTCTGTTGTGTGTGTCACTTCTGAAATGGAGTTAAATCCCAGGCTCTGAGTCTTCCTACAAGCAAGACTTCGTTTCAGGTAAGGGCAGTCACTTTTGAGCTCAAAAGTACTACATCATTCACAAAGCCTACACGTTTCTCATCTTAAATGACAAGCATTGGACGTTAGAGGACAAGTTCTTTTTATCAGTTTCAGAAGCAGAGTTGGACTAGATATGGTCCATATGTGTTGGAAACACCATTCATTTGTTCTCAGCCCACTCATGTTTCCTGCTGTCTTAGAGACACTAGAAAGCTAGAGCGTGCTTCTTGCTCTAAAGCAGAGTGTGATCAATGGATGACAACTCTGCTGTGTGTTTCACTTCAGAAATGGAGTTCAAGACCAGGCTCTGAGTCTTCTTACAAGGAAGACTTCGTTTCAAGTAAGGGCAGTTACTTTACAGCTCAAACGAACTACATCGCTCACGAAGCTCACACATTTCTCATCTTAAATGACAAGCATTGGATGTTAGAGGACCTGTGCTTTGTATCAATTTCAAGCAGAGTTGAACCAGATATGGTCCGTATGTTTAGGAAACACCGTTCTTTTGTTCTGAGCACACTCACGTTTCCTGGTGTATTAGAGACTCTAAAAAGCTAGAGCGTGGTTCTTGCTCTAAAGCAAAGTGTGATCAATGGATGAGAACTCTGTTGTGTGTTTCACTTCTGAAATGGAGTTAAATCCCAGGCTCTGAGTCTTCCTACATCAAGACTTCGTTTCAGGTAAGGGCAGTTACTTTACAGCTCAAATGAACTACATCGCTCACGAAGCTCACACGTTTCTCATCTTAACTGACAAGCATTGGATGTTAGAGGACCTGTGGTTTGTTTCAGTTTCAGAAGCACAGTTGAACTAGATATGGTCCGTATGTGTAAGAAACACCGATCTTTTGTTCTGAGCACACTCACGTTTCCTGCTGTATTAGAAACTCTAGAAAGCAAGAGCGTGCTTCTTGCTCTAAAGCACAGTGTGATCCATGGATGAGAACTATGCTGTGTGTTTCCCTTCAGAAATGGAGTTAAATTCCATGCTCTGTGTCTTCCTACATGCAAGACTTCGTTTCAGGTAAGGGCAGTCACATTTCAGCTCAAACGAACTACATCGTTCACGAATCTCACACGTTTCTCATCTTAACTGACAAGCATTGGATGATAGAGGACCAGTGCTTTGTATCAGCTTCAGAAGCAGGGTTGGACTAGATATGGTCCATATGTATAAGAAACACCGTTGTATTGTTCTGAGCACACTCAAGTTTCCTGCTGTCTTAGAGACTCTAGAAAGCTAGAGCGTGATTCTTCTCTAAAGCAGAGTGTGATCAATGGATGAGAACTCTGTTGTGTGTGTCACTTCTGAAATGGAGTTAAATCCCAGGCTCTGAGTCTTCCTACAAGCAAGACTTCGTTTCGGGTAAGGGCAGTTACTTTACACCTCAAATGAACTACATCATTCCCGAAGCTCACACGTTTCTCATCTTAACTGACAAGCATTGGATGTTAGAGGACCTGTGGTTTGTTTCAGTTTCAGCAGCAGAGTTCTTCTAGATATGGTCCATATGTGTAGGAAACATGGTTCTTTTGTTCACAGCACACTAATGTTTCTTGCTGTATTAGAGACTCTAGAAAGCAAGAGTGTGCTTCTTGCTGTAAAGCAGAGTGTGATCCATGGATGAGAACTATGTTATGTTTCCCTTCAGAAATGGAGTTAAATTCCATGCTCTGTGTCTTCCTACAATCAAGCCTTCGTTTCAGGTAAGGGCAGTCACTTTTGAGCTCAAAAGTACTACATCATTCACAAAGCCCACACGTTTCTCATCTTAAATTACAAGCATTGGACGTTAGAGGACAAGTTCTTTTTATCAGTTTCAGAAGCAGAGTTGGACTAGATATGGTCCATATGT
This sequence comes from Onychomys leucogaster, assembly GCA_949786385.1. Taxonomy (NCBI): domain Eukaryota; kingdom Metazoa; phylum Chordata; class Mammalia; order Rodentia; family Cricetidae; genus Onychomys; species Onychomys leucogaster. The sequence continues at coordinate 513,549 of CATKUP010000018.1, read as the reverse complement.
GTTGGAAACACCATTCATTTGTTCTCAGCCCACTCATGTTTCCTGCTGTCTTAGAGACACTAGAAAGCTAGAGCGTGCTTCTTGCTCTAAAGCAGAGTGTGATCAATGGATGACAACTCTGCTGTGTGTTTCACTTCAGAAATGGAGTTCAAGACCAGGCTCTGAGTCTTCCTACTAGGAAGACTTCGTTTCTAGTAAGGGCAGTTACTTTACAGCTCAAACGACGTTCATCATTCACGAAGCTCACAAGTTTCTCATCTTAAATGACAAGCATTGGATGAGAGAACCTGTGCTTTGTATCAATTTCAGAGGTAGAGTACTTCTAGATATGGTCCGTATGTGTAGGAAAAACCATTCTTTTGTTCTCAGCACACTCATGTTTCTTGCTGTCTTAGAGATTCTAGAAAGCAAAAGCGTGCTTCTTGCTCTAAAGCAGAGTGTGATCTATATATGAGAACTCTGCTGTGTGTTTCACTTCAGAAATTGAATTAAATCCCAGGCTCTGAGTCTTCCTACAAGCAAGACTTCGTTTCAGGTAAGGGCAGTTACTAACAGCTCAAACGAACTACATCGTTCACGAAGCTAACACGTTTCTCATCATAACTGACAAGCATTGGATGATAGAGGACCTGTGGTTTGTTTCAGTTTCAGAAGCAGAGTTGAACTAGATATGGCCTGTATGTGTAGGAAACACCGTTCTTTTGTTCTGAGCACACTAATGTTTCCTGCTGTATTAGAGACTCTAGAAAGCAAGAGCATGCTTCTAGCTGTAAAGCAGAGTTTGATCCATGGATGAGAACTATGCTTTGTGTTTCCCTTCAGAAATGGAGATAAATTCCATGCTCTGTGTCTTCCTACAAACAAGACTTCGTTTCAGGTAAGTGCAGTTACTTTACAGCTCAAACGAACTACATCGTTCCCAAAGCTCACACGTTTCTCATCTTAACTGACAAGCATTGGATGTTAGAGGACCTGTGGTTTGTTTCAGTTTCAGCAGCAGAGTTCTTCTAGATATGGTCCATATGTGTAGGAAACATGGTTCTTTTGTTCAGAGCACACTAATATTTCCTGCTGTATTAGAGACTCTAGAAAGCAAGAGTGTGCTTCTTGCTGTAAAGCAGAGTGTGATCCATGGATGAGAACTATGCTGTGTTTCCCTTCAGAAATGGAGTTAAATTCCATGCTCTGTGTCTTCCTACAATCAAGACTTCGTTTCAGGTAAGGGCAGTCACTTTTGAGTTCAAAAGTTCTACATCAGTCACAAAGCTCACACGTTTCTCTACTTAAATGACAAGCATTGGATGTTAGAGGACCAGTGCTTTTTATCAGTTTCAGAAGCTGAGTGGGACTAGATATAGTCCATATGTGTAGGAAACACCATTCATTTGTTCTCAGCCCACTCAAGTTTCCTGCTGTCTTAGAGACTCTAGAAAGCTAGAGCGTGCATCTTGCTCTAAAGCAGAGTGTGATCAATGGATGACAACTCTGCTGTGTGTTTCACTTCAGAGATGGAGTTAAAGCCCAGGCTCTGAGTCTTCTTACAAGGAAGACTTCGTTTCAAGTAAGGGCAGTTACTTTACAGCTCAAACGAACTACATCGCTCACGAAGCTCACACGTTTCTCATCTTAAATGACAAGCATTGGATGTTAGAGGACCTGTGCTTTGTATCAATTTCAAGCAGAGTTGAACCAGATATGGTCCGTATGTTTAGGAAACACCGTTCTTTTGTTCTGAGCACACTCACGTTTCCTGCTGTATTAGAGACTCTAGAAAGCTAGAGCGTGGTTCTTGCTCTAAAGCAAAGTGTGATCAATGGATGAGAACTCTGTTGTGTGTTTCACTTCTGAAATGGAGTTAAATCCCAGGCTCTGAGTCTTCCTACATCAAGACTTCGTTTCAGGTAAGGGCAGTTACTTTACAGCTCAAATGAACTACATCGCTCACGAAGCTCACACGTTTCTCATCTTAACTGACAAGCATTGGATGTTAGAGGACCTGTGGTTTGTTTCAGTTTCAGAAGCACAGTTGAACTAGATATGGTCCGTATGTGTAAGAAACACCGATCTTTTGTTCTGAGCACACTCACGTTTCCTGCTGTATTAGAAACTCTAGAAAGCAAGAGCGTGCTTCTTGCTCTAAAGCACAGTGTGATCCATGGATGAGAACTATGCTGTGTGTTTCCCTTCAGAAATGGAGTTAAATTCCATGCTCTGTGTCTTCCTACATGCAAGACTTCGTTTCAGGTAAGGGCAGTCACATTTCAGCTCAAACGAACTACATCGTTCACGAATCTCACACGTTTCTCATCTTAACTGACAAGCATTGGATGATAGAGGACCAGTGCTTTGTATCAGCTTCAGAAGCAGGGTTGGACTAGATATGGTCCATATGTATAAGAAACACCGTTGTATTGTTCTGAGCACACTCAAGTTTCCTGCTGTCTTAGAGACTCTAGAAAGCTAGAGCGTGATTCTTCTCTAAAGCAGAGTGTGATCAATGGATGAGAACTCTGTTGTGTGTGTCACTTCTGAAATGGAGTTAAATCCCAGGCTCTGAGTCTTCCTACAAGCAAGACTTCGTTTCGGGTAAGGGCAGTTACTTTACACCTCAAATGAACTACATCGTTCCCGATGCTCACACGTTTCTCATCTTAACTGACAAGCATTGGATGTTAGATGACCTGTGGTTTGTTTCAGTTTCAGGAGCAGAGTTCTTCTAGATATGGTCCATATGTGTAGGAAACATGGTTCTTTTGTTCAGAGCACACTAATGTTTCCTGCTGTATTAGAGACTCTAGAAAGCAAGAGTGTGCTTCTTGCTGTAAAGCAGAGTGTGATCCATGGATGAGAACTATGTTATGTTTCCCTTCAGAAATGGAGTTAAATTCCATGCTCTGTGTCTTCCTACAATCAAGCCTTCGTTTCAGGTAAGGGCAGTCACTTTTGAGCTCAAAAGTACTACATCATTCACAAAGCTCACACGTTTCTCATCTTAAATGACAAGCATTGGACATTAGAGGACAAGTTCTTTTTATCAGTTTCAGAAGCAGAGTTGGACTAGATATGGTCCATATGTGTTGGAAACACCATTCATTTGTTCTCAGCCCACTCATGTTTCCTGCTGTCTTAGAGACACTAGAAAGCTAGAGCGTGCTTCTTGCTCTAAAGCAGAGTGTGATCAATGGATGACAACTCTGCTGTGTGTTTCACTTCAGAAATGGAGTTCAAGACCAGGCTCTGAGTCTTCCTACTAGGAAGACTTCGTTTCTAGTAAGGGCAGTTACTTTACAGCTCAAACGACGTTCATCGTTCACGAAGCTCACAAGTTTCTCATCTTAAATGACAAGCATTGGATGAGAGAACCTGTGCTTTGTATCAATTTCAGAGGTAGAGTACTTCTAGATATGGTCCGTATGTGTAGGTAAAACCATTCTTTTGTTCTCAGCACACTCATGTTTCTTGCTGTCTTAGAGATTCTAGAAAGCAAAAGCGTGCTTCTTGCTCTAAAGCAGAGTGTGATCTATATATGAGAACTCTGCTGTGTGTTTCACTTCAGAAATTGAATTAAATCCCAGGCTCTGAGTCTTCCTACAAGCAAGACTTCGTTTCAGGTAAGGGCAGTTACTAACAGCTCAAACGAACTACATCGTTCACGCAGCTAACACGTTTCTCATCGTAACTGACAAGCATTGGATGATAGAGGACCTGTGGTTTGTTTCAGTTTCAGAAGCAGAGTTGAACTAGATATGGCCCGTATGTGTAGGAAACACCGTTCTTTTGTTCTGAGCACACTAATGTTTCCTGCTGTATTAGAGACTCTAGAAAGCAAGAGCATGCTTCTAGCTGTAAAGCAGAGTGTGATCCATGGATGAGAACTATGCTTTGTGTTTCCCTTCAGAAATGGAGTTAAATTCCATGCTCTGTGTCTTCCTACAAACAAGACTTCGTTTCAGGTAAGTGCAGTTACTTTACAACTCAAACGAACTACATCGTTCATGAATCTCACACGTTTCTCATATTAACTGACAAGCATTGGATGTTAGAGGACCTGTGCTTTGTATCAATTTCAGAGGCAGAGTTCTTCTAGATATGTTCCGTATGTGTATGAAACACTGTTGTTTTGTTCACAGCACACTCAAGGTTCCTGCTGTCTTAGAGACTCTAGAAAGCTAGAGCGTGGTTCTTGCTCTAAAGCAGAGTGTGATCAATGGATGAGAACTCTGTTGTGTGTGTCACTTCTGAAATGGAGTTAAATCCCAGGCTCTGAGTCTTCCTACAAGCAAGACTTCGTTTCAGGTAAGGGCAGTTACTTTACACCTCAAATGAACTACATCGTTCCCGAAGCTCACACGTTTCTCATCTTAACTGACAAGCATTGGATGTTAGAGGACCTGTGGTTTGTTTCAGTTTCAGCAGCAGAGTTCTTCTAGATATGGTCCATATGTGTAGGAAACATGGTTCTTTTGTTCAGAGCACACTAATGTTTCCTGCTGTATTAGAGACTCTAGAAAGCAAGAGTGTGCTTCTTGCTGTAAACAGAGTGTGATCCATGGATGAGAACTATGTTATGTTTCCCTTCAGAAATGGAGTTAAATTCCATGCTCTGTGTCTTCCTACAATCAAGCCTTCGTTTCAGGTAAGGGCAGTCACTTTTGAGCTCAAAAGTACTACATCATTCACAAAGCCCACACGTTTCTCATCTTAAATGACAAGCATTGGACGTTAGAGGACAAGTTCTTTTTATCAGTTTCAGAAGCAGAGTTGGACTAGATATGGTCCATATGTGTTGGAAACACCATTCATTTGTTCTCAGCCCACTCATGTTTCCTGCTGTCTTAGAGACACTAGAAAGCTAGAGCGTGCTTCTTGCTCTAAAGCAGAGTGTGATCAATGGATGACAATTCTGCTGTGTGTTTCACTTCAGAAATGGAGTTCAAGACTAGGCTCTGAGTCTTCCTACTAGGAAGACTTCGTTTCTAGTAAGGGCAGTTACTTTACAGCTCAAACGACATTCATCATTCACGAAGCTCACAAGTTTCTCATCTTAAATGACAAGCATTGGATGAGAGAACCTGTGCTTTGTATCAATTTCAGAGGTAGAGTACTTCTAGATATGGTCCATATGTGTAGGAAAAACCATTCTTTTTTTCTCAGCACACTCATGTTTCTTGCTGTCTTAGAGATTCTAGAAAGCAAAAGCGTGCTTCTTGCTCTAAAGCAGAGTGTGATCTATATATGAGAACTCTGCTGTGTGTTTCACTTCAGAAATTGAATTAAATCCCAGGCTCTGAGTCTTCCTACAAGCAAGACTTCGTTTCAGGTAACGGCAATTACTAACAGCTCAAACGAACTACATCGTTCACGAAGCTAACATGTTTCTCATCGTAACTGACAAGCATTGGATGATAGAGGACCTGTGGTTTGTTTCAGTTTCAGAAGCAGAGTTGAACTAGATATGGCCCATATGTGTAGGAAACACCGTTCTTTTCTTCTGAGCACACTAATGTTTCCTGCTGTATTAGAGACTCTAGAAAGCAAGAGCATGCTTCTAGCTGTAAAGCAGAGTGTGATCCATGGATGAGAACTATGCTTTGTGTTTCCCTTCAGAAATGGAGTTAAATTCCATGCTCTGTGTCTTCCTACAAACAAGACTTCGTTTCAGGTAAGTGCAGTTACTTTACAGCTCAAACGAACTACATCGTTCATGAATGTCACACGTTTCTCATCTTAACTGACAAGCATTGGATGTTAGAGGACCTGTGCTTTGTATCAATTTCAGAGGCAGAGTTCTTCTAGATATGTTCCGTATGTGTATGAAACACTGTTGTTTTGTTCACAGCACACTGAAGGTTCCTGCTGTCTTAGAGACACTAGAAAGCTAGAGCGTGGTTCTTGCTCTAAAGCAGAGTGTGATCAATGGATGAGAACTCTGTTTTGTGTGTCACTTCTGAAATGGAGTTAAATCCCAGGCTCTGAGTCTTCCTACAAGCAAGACTTCGTTTCAGGTAAGGGCAGTTACTTTACACCTCAAATGAACTACATCGTTCCCAAAGCTCACACGTTTCTCATCTTAACTGACAAGCATTGGATGTTAGAGGACCTGTGGTTTGTTTCAGTTTTAGCAGCAGAGTTCTTCTAGATATGGTCCGTATGTGTAGGAAACACCGTTCTTTTGTTCTGAGCACACTAATGTTTCCTGCTGTATTAGAGACTCTAGAAAGCAAGAGGGTGCTTCTTGCTGTAAAGCAGAGTGTGATCCATGGATGAGAACTATGCTGTGTTTCCCTTCAGAAATGGATTTAAATTCCATGCTCTGTGTCTTCCTACAATCAAGACTTCGTTGCAGGTAAGGGCAGTCACTTTTGAGCTCAAAAGTACTACATCATTCACAAAGCTCACACGATTCTCTACTTAAATGACAAGCATTGGACATTAGAGGACCAATGCTTTTTATCAGTTTCAGAAGCAGAGTTGGACTAGATATGGTCCCTATGTGTAGGAAACACCATTCATTTGTTCTCAGCCCACTCATGTTTCCTACTGTCTTAGAGACTCTAGAAAGCAAAAGCGTGCTTCTTCTCTAAAGCAGAGTGTGATCAATGGATGAGAACTCTGTTGTGTGTGTCACTTCTGAAATGGAGTTAAATCCCAGGCTCTGAGTCTTCCTACAAGCAAGACTTCGTTTCAGGTAAGGGCAGTTACTTTACACCTCAAATGAACTACATCGTTCCCGAAGCTCACACGTTTCTCATCTTAACTGACAAGCATTGGATGTTAGAGGACCTGTGGTTTGTTTCAGTTTCAGCAGCAGAGTTCTTCTAGATATGGTCCATATGTGTAGGAAACATGGTTCTTTTGTTCAGAGCACACTAATGTTTCCTGCTGTATTAGAGACTCTAGAAAGCAAGAGTGTGCTTCTTGCTGTAAAGCAGAGTGTGATCCATGGATGAGAACTATGTTATGTTTCCCTTCAGAAATGGAGTTAAATTCCATGCTCTGTGTCTTCCTACAATCAAGCCTTCGTTTCAGGTAAGGGCAGTCACTTTTGAGCTCAAAAGTACTACATCATTCACAAAGCCCACACGTTTCTCATCTTAAATGACAAGCATTGGACGTTAGAGGACAAGTTCTTTTTATCAGTTTCAGAAGCAGATTTGGACTAGATATGGTCCATATGTGTTGGAAACACCCTTCATTTGTTCTCAGCCCACTCATGTTTCCTGCTGTCTTAGAGACACTAGAAAGCTAGAGCGTGCTTCTTGCTCTAAAGCAGAGTGTGATCAATGGATGACAACTCTGCTGTGTGTTTCACTTCAGAAATGGAGTTCAAGACCAGGCTCTGAGTCTTCCTACTACGAAGACTTCGTTTCTAGTAAGGGCAGTTACTTTACAGCTCAAACGACGTTCATCGTTCACGAAGCTCACAAGTTTCTCATCTTAAATGACAAGCATTGGATGAGAGAACCTGTGCTTTGTATCAATTTCAGAGGTAGAGTACTTCTAGATATGGTCCGTATGTGTAGGAAAAACCATTCTTTTGTTCTCAGCACACTCATGTTTCTTGCTGTCTTAGAGATTCTAGAAAGCAAAAGCGTGCTTCTTGCTCTAAAGCAGAGTGTGATCTATATATGAGAACTCTGCTGTGTGTTTCACTTCAGAAATTGAATTAAATCCCAGGCTCTGAGTCTTCCTACAAGCAAGACTTCGTTTCAGGTGAGGGCAGTTACTAACAGCTCAAACGAACTACATCGTTCACGAAGCTAACACGTTTCTCATCGTAACTGACAAGCATTGGATGATAGAGGACCTGTGGTTTGTTTCAGTTTCAGAAGCAGAGTTGAACTAGATATGGCCTGTATGTGTAGGAAACACCGTTCTTTTCTTCTGAGCACACTAATGTTTCCTGCTGTATTAGAGACTCTAGAAAGCAAGAGCATGCTTCTAGCTGTAAAGCAGAGTGTGATCCATGGATGAGAACTATGCTTTGTGTTTCCCTTCAGAAATGGAGTTAAATTCCATGCTCTGTGTCTTCCTACAAATAAGACTTCGTTTCAGGTAAGTGCAGTTACTTTACAGCTCAAACGAACTACATCGTTCATGAATCTCACACGTTTCTCATATTAACTGACAAGCATTGGATGTTAGAGGACCTGTGCTTTGTATCAATTTCAGAGGCAGAGTTCTTCTAGATATGTTCCCTATGTGTATGAAACACTGTTGTTTTGTTCACAGCACACTCAAGGTTCCTGCTGTCTTAGAGACTCTAGAAAGCTAGAGCGTGGTTCTTGCTCTAAAGCAGAGTGTGATCAATGGATGAGAACTCTGTTGTGTGTGTCACTTCTGAAATGGAGTTAAATCCCAGGCTCTGAGTCTTCCTACAAGCAAGACTTCGTTTCAGGTAAGGGCAGTTACTTTACACCTCAAATGAACTACATCGTTCCCAAAGCTCACACGTTTCTCATCTTAACTGACAAGCATTGGATGTTAGAGGACCTGTGGTTTGTTTCAGTTTCAGCAGCAGAGTTCTTCTAGATATGGTCCGTATGTGTAGGAAACACCGTTCTTTTGTTCTGAGCACACTAATGTTTCCTGCTGTATTAGAGACTCTAGAAAGCAAGAGGGTGCTTCTTGCTGTAAAGCAGTGTGTGATCCATGGATGAGAACTATGCTGTGTTTCCCTTCAGAAATGGAGTTAAATTCCATGCTCTGTGTCTTCCTACAATCAAGACTTCGTTTCAGGTAAGGGCAGTCACTTTTGAGCTCAAAAGTACTACATCATTCACAAAGCTCACACGTTTCTCTACTTAAATGACAAGCATTGGACGTTAGAGGACCAATGCTTTTTATCAGTTTCAGAAGCAGAGTTGGACTAGATATAGTCCATATGTGTAGGAAACACCATTCATTTGTTCTCAGCCCACTCATGTTTCCTGCTGTCTTAGAGACACTAGAAAGCTAGAGCGTGCTTCTTGCTCTAAAGCAGAGTGTGATCAATGGATGGCAACTCTGCTGTGTGTTTCACTTCAGAAATGGAGTTAAAACCCAGGCTCTGAGTCTTCCTACAAGGAAGACTTCGTTTCAAGTAAGGGCAGTTACTTTACAGCTCAAACGACGTACATCGTTCACGAAGCTCACACGTTTCTCATCTTAAATGACAAGCATTGGATGAGAGAACCTGTGCTTTGTATCAATTTCAGAGGTAGAGTACTTCTAGATATGGTCCGTATGTGTAGGAAACACCGTTCTTTTGTTCTCAGCACACTCATGTTTCCTGCTGTCTTAGAGACTCTAGAAAGCAAAAGCGTGCTTCTTCTCTAAAGCAGAGTGTGATCAATGGATGAGAACTCTGTTGTGTGTGTCACTTCTGAAATGGAGTTAAATCCCAGGCTCTGAGTCTTCCTACAAGCAAGACTTCGTTTCAGGTAAGGGCAGTTACTTTACAGCTCAAATGAACTACATCGTTCCCGAAGCTCACACGTTTCTCATCTTAACTGACAAGCATTGGATGTTAGAGGACCTGTGGTTTGTTTCAGTTTCAGCAGCAGAGTTCTTCTAGATATGGTCCATATGTGTAGGAAACATGGTTCTTTTGTTCAGAGCACACTAATGTTTCCTGCTGTATTAGAGACTCTAGAAAGCAAGAGTGTGTTTCTTGCTGTAAAGCAGAGTGTGATCCATGGATGAGAACTATGTTATGTTTCCCTTCAGAAATGGAGTTAAATTCCATGCTCTGTGTCTTCCTACAATCAAGCCTTCGTTTCAGGTAAGGGCAGTCACTTTTGAGCTCAAAAGTACTACATCATTCACAAAGCCCACACGTTTCTCATCTTAAATGACAAGCATTGGACGTTAGAGGACAAGTTCTTTTTATCAGTTTCAGAAGCAGAGTTGGACTAGATATGGTCCATATGTGTTGGAAACACCATTCATTTGTTCTCAGCCCACTCATGTTTCCTGCTGTCTTAGAGACACTAGAAAGCTAGAGCGTGCTTCTTGCTCTAAAGCAGAGTGTGATCAATGGATGACAACTCTGCTGTGTGTTTCACTTCAGAAATGGAGTTCAAGACCAGGCTCTGAGTCTTCCTACTACGAAGACTTCGTTTCTAGTAAGGGCAGTTACTTTACAGCTCAAACGACGTTCATCGTTCACGAAGCTCACAAGTTTCTCATCTTAAATGACAAGCATTGGATGAGAGAACCTGTGCTTTGTATCAATTTCAGAGGTAGAGTACTTCTAGATATGGTCCGTATGTGTAGGAAAAACCATTCTTTTGTTCTCAGCACACTCATGTTTCTTGCTGTCTTAGAGATTCTAGAAAGCAAAAGCGTGCTTCTTGCTCTAAAGCAGAGTGTGATCTATATATGAGAACTCTGCTGTGTGTTTCACTTCAGAAATTGAATTAAATCCCAGGCTCTGAGTCTTCCTACAAGCAAGACTTCGTTTCAGGTAAGGGCAGTTACTAACAGCTCAAACGAACTACATCGTTCACGAAGCTAACACGTTTCTCATCGTAACTGACAAGCATTGGATGATAGAGGACCTGTGGTTTGTTTCAGTTTCAGAAGCAGAGTTGAACTAGATATGGCCTGTATGTGTAGGAAACACCGTTCTTTTCTTCTGAGCACACTAATGTTTCCTGCTGTATTAGAGACTCTAGAAAGCAAGAGCATGCTTCTAGCTGTAAAGCAGAGTGTGATCCATGGATGAGAACTATGCTTTGTGTTTCCCTTCAGAAACGGAGTTAAATTCCATGCTCTGTGTCTTCCTACAAACAAGACTTCGTTTCAGGTAAGTGCAGTTACTTTACAGCTCAAACGAACTACATCGTTCATGAATCTCACACGTTTCTCATATTAACTGACAAGCATTGGATGTTGGAGGACCTGTGCTTTGTATCAATTTCAGAGGCAGAGTTCTTCTAGATATGTTCCGTATGTGTATGAAACACTGTTGTTTTGTTCACAGCACACTCAAGGTTCCTGCTGTCTTAGAGACTCTAGAAAGCTAGAGCATGGTTCTTGCTCTAAAGCAGAGTGTGATCAATGGATGAGAACTCTGTTGTGTGTGTCACTTCTGAAATGGAGTTAAATCCCAGGCTCTGAGTCTTCCTACAAGCAAAACTTCGTTTCAGGTAAGGGCAGTTACTTTACACCTCAAATGAACTACATCGTTCCCGAAGCTCACACGTTACTCATCTTAAGTGACAAGCATTGGATGTTAGAGGACCTGTGGTTTGTTTCAGTTTCAGCAGCAGAGTTCTTCTAGATATGGTCCGTATGTGTAGGAAACACCGTTCTTTTGTTCTGAGCACACTAATGTTTCCTGCTGTATTAGAGACTCTAGAAAGCAAGAGGGTGCTTCTTGCTGTAAAGCAGAGTGTGATCCATGGATGAGAACTATGCTGTGTTTCCCTTCAGAAATGGAGTTAAATTCCATGCTCTGTGTCTTCCTGCAATCAAGACTTCGTTTCAGGTAAGGGCAGTCACTTTTGAGCTCAAAAGTACTACATCATTCACAAAGCTCACACGTTTCTCTACTTAAATGACAAGCATTGGACGTTAGAGGACCAGTGCTTTTTATCAGTTTCAGAAGCAGAGTTGGACTAGATATAGTCCATATGTGTAGGAAACACCATTCATTTGTTCTCAGCCCACTCATGTTTCCTACTGTCTTAGAGACTCTAGAAAGCAAAAGCGTTCTTCTTCTCTAAAGCAGAGTGTGATCAATGGATGAGAACTCTGTTGTGTGTGTCACTTCTGAAATGGAGTTAAATCCCAGGCTCTGAGTCTTCCTACAAGCAAGACTTCGTTTCAGGTAAGGGCAGTTACTTTACACCTCAAATGAACTACATCGTTCCCGAAGCTCACACGTTTCTCATCTTAACTGACAAGCATTGGATGTTAGAGGACCTGTGGTTTGTTTCAGTTTCAGCAGCAGAGTTCTTCTAGATACGGTCCATATGTGTAGGAAACATGGTTCTTTTGTTCAGAGCACACTAATGTTTCCTGCTGTATTAGAGACTCTAGAAAGCAAGAGTGTGCTTCTTGCTGTAAACAGAGTGTGATCCATGGATGAGAACTATGTTATGTTTCCCTTCAGAAATGGAGTTAAATTCCATGCTCTGTGTCTTCCTACAATCAAGCCTTCGTTTCAGGTAAGGGCAGTCACTTTTGAGCTCAAAAGTACTACATCATTCACAAAGCCCACACGTTTCTCATCTTAAATGACAAGCATTGGACGTTAGAGGACAAGTTCTTTTTATCAGTTTCAGAAGCAGAGTTGGACTAGATATGGTCCATATGTGTTGGAAACACCATTCATTTGTTCTCAGCCCACTCATGTTTCCTGCTGTCTTAGAGACACTAGAAAGCTAGAGCGTGCTTCTTGCTCTAAAGCAGAGTGTGATCAATGGATGACAACTCTGCTGTGTGTTTCTCTTCAGAAATGGAGTTCAAGACCAGGCTCTGAGTCTTCCTACTAGGAAGACTTCGTTTCTAGTAAGGGCAGTTACTTTACAGCTCAAACGACATATATCATTCACGAAGCTCACAAGTTTCTCATCTTAAATGAGAAGCATTGGATGAGAGAACCTGTGCTTTGTATCAATTTCAGAGGTAGAGTACTTCTAGATATGGTCCATATGTGTAGGAAAAACCATTCTTTTGTTCTCAGCACACTCATGTTTCTTGCTGTCTTAGAGATTCTAGAAAGCAAAAGCGTGCTTCTTGCTCTAAAGCAGAGTGTGATCTATATATGAGAACTCTGCTGTGTGTTTCACTTCAGAAATTGAATTAAATCCCAGGCTCTGAGTCTTCCTACAAGCAAGACTTCGTTTCAGGTAACGGCAATTACTAACATCTCAAACGAACTACATCGTTCACGAAGCTAACACGTTTCTCATCGTAACTGACAAGCATTGGATGATAGAGGACCTGTGGTTTGTTTCAGTTTCAGAAGCAGAGTTGAACTAGATATGGCCCGTATGTGTAGGAAACACCGTTCTTTTCTTCTGAGCACACTAATGTTTCCTGCTGTATTAGAGACTCTAGAAAGCAAGAGCATGCTTCTAGCTGTAAAGCAGAGTGTGATCCATGGATGAGAACTATGCTTTGTGTTTCCCTTCAGAAATGGAGTTAAATTCCATGCTCTGTGTCTTCCTACAAACAAGACTTCGTTTCAGGTAAGTGCAGTTACTTTACAGCTCAAACGAACTACATCGTTCATGAATCTCACACGTTTCTCATATTAACTGACAAGCATTGGATGTTAGAGGACCTGTGTTTTGTATCAATTTCAGAGGCAGAGTTCTTCTAGATATGTTCCGTATGTGTATGAAACACTGTTGTTTGTTCTCAGCCCACTCATGTTTCCTGCTGTCTTAGAGACACTAGAAAGCTAGAGCGTGCTTCTTGCTCTAAAGCAGAGTGTGATCAATGGATGGCAACTCTGCTGTGTGTTTCACTTCAGAAATGGAGTTAAAACCCAGGCTCTGAGTCTTCCTACAAGGAAGACTTCGTTTCAAGTAAGGGCAGTTACTTTACAGCTCAAACGACGTACATCGTTCACGAAGCTCACACGTTTCTCATCTTAAATGACAAGCATTGGATGAGAGAACCTGTGCTTTGTATCAATTTCAGAGGTAGAGTACTTCTAGATATGGTCCGTATGTGTAGGAAACACCGTTCTTTTGTTCTCAGCACACTCATGTTTCCTGCTGTCTTAGAGACTCTAGAAAGCAAAAGCGTGCTTCTTCTCTAAAGCAGAGTGTGATCAATGGATGAGAACTCTGTTTTGTGTTTCACTTCAGGAATGGAGTTAAATCCCAGGCTCTGAGTCTTCCTGCAAGCAAGACTTCCTTTCAGGTAAGAGCAGTTACTTTACAGCTCAAAAGAACTACATCGTTCACGAAGCTCACACGTTTCTCATCTTAACTGACAAGCATTGGATATTAGAGGACCTGTGCTTTGTATCAATTTCAGAGTCAGAGTTCTTCTAGATATGTTCCGTATGTGTATGAAACACCGTTTTTTTGTTCACAGCACACTCATGTTTCCTGCTGTCTTAGAGACTCTGGAAAGCTAGAGCGTGGTTCTTGCTCTAAAGCAGAGTGTGATCAATGTATGAGAACTCTGTTGTGTGTGTCACTTCTGAAATGGAGTTAAATCCCAGGCTCTGAGTCTTCCTACAAGCAAGACTTCGTTTCAGGTAAGGGCAGTTACTTTACAGCTCAAATGAACTACATCGTTCACGAAGCTCACACGTTTCTCATCTTATCTGACAAGCATTGGATGTTAGAGGACCTGTGGTTTGTTTCAGTTTCAGCAGCAGAGTTCTTCTAGATATGGTCCATATGTGTAGGAAACACCGTTCTTTTGTTCAGAGCACACTAATGTTTCCTGCTGTATTAGAGACTCTAGAAAGAAAGAGCGTGCTTCTTGCTGTAAAGCAGAGTGTGATCCATGGATGAGAACTATGTTGTGTTTCCCTTCAGAAATGTAGTTAAATTCCATGCTCTGTGTCTTCATACAATCAATCCTTCGTTTCAGGTACGGGCAGTCACTTTTGAGCTCAAAAGTACTACATCATTCACAAAGCTCACACGTTTCTCATCTTAAATGATAAGCATTGGACGTTAGAGGACCAGTTCTTTTTATCAGTTTCAGAAGCAGAGTTGGACTAGATATGGTCCATATGTGTAGGAAACACCATTCATTTGTTCTCAGCCCACTCATGTTTCCTGCTGTCTTAGAGACTCTAGAAAGCTAGAGCGTGCTTCTTGCTCTAAAGCAGAGTGTGATCAACGGATGACATCTCTGCTGTGTGTTTCACTTCAGAAATGGAGTTCAAGTCCAGGCACTGAGTCTTCCTACGAGGAAGATATCGTTTCAAGTAAGGGCAGTTACTTTACAGCTCAAACGACGTTCATCTTTCACGAAGCTCACAAGTTTCTCATCTTAAATGACAAGCATTGGATGAGAGAACCTGTGCTTTGTATCAATTTCAGAGGTAGAGTACTTCTAGATATGGTCCATATGTGTAGGAAACACCATTCTTTTGTTCTCAGCACACTCATGTTTCCTGCTGTCTTAGAGATTCTAGAAAGCAAAAGCGTGCTTCTTGCTCTAAAGCAGAGTGTGATCTATATATGAGAACTCTGCTGTGTGTTTCACTTCAGAAATTGAATTAAATCCCAGGCTCTGAGTCTTCCTACAAGCAAGACTTCGTTTCAGGTAACGGCAATTACTAACAGCTCAAACGAACTACATCGTTCACGAAGCTAACACGTTTCTCATCGTAACTGACAAGCATTGGATGATAGAGGACCTGTGGTTTGTTTCAGTTTCAGAAGCAGAGTTGAACTAGATATGGCCCGTATGTGTAGGAAACACCGTTCTTTTCTTCTGAGCACACTAATGTTTCCTGCTGTATTAGAGACTCTAGAAAGCAAGAGCATGCTTCTAGCTGTAAAGCAGAGTGTGATCCATGGATGAGAACTATGCTTTGTGTTTCCCTTCAGAAATGGAGTTAAATTCCATGCTCTGTGTCTTCCTACAAACAAGACTTCGTTTCAGGTAAGTGCAGTTACTTTACAGCTCAAACGAACTACATCGTTCATGAATCTCACACGTTTCTCATATTAACTGACAAGCATTGGATGTTAGAGGACCTGTGTTTTGTATCAATTTCAGAGGCAGAGTTCTTCTAGATATGTTCCGTATGTGTATGAAACACTGTTGTTTTGTTCTCAGCCCACTCATGTTTCCTGCTGTCTTAGAGACACTAGAAAGCTAGAGCGTGCTTCTTGCTCTAAAGCAGAGTGTGATCAATGGATGGCAAGTCTGCTGTGTGTTTCACTTCAGAAATGGAGTTAAAACCCAGGCTCTGAGTCTTCCTACAAGGAAGACTTCGTTTCAAGTAAGGGCAGTTACTTTACAGCTCAAACGACGTACATCGTTCACGAAGCTCACACGTTTCTCATCTTAAATGACAAGCATTGGATGAGAGAACCTGTGCTTTGTATCAATTTCAGAGGTAGAGTACTTCTAGATATGGTCCGTATGTGTAGGAAACACCGTTCTTTTGTTCTCAGCACACTCATGTTTCCTGCTGTCTTAGAGACTCTAGAAAGCAAAAGCGTGCTTCTTCTCTAAAGCAGAGTGTGATCAATGGATGAGAACTCTGTTTTGTGTTTCACTTCAGGAATGGAGTTAAATCCCAGGCTCTGAGTCTTCCTGCAAGCAAGACTTCCTTTCAGGTAAGAGCAGTTACTTTACAGCTCAAAAGAACTACATCGTTCACGAAGCTCACACGTTTCTCATCTTAACTGACAAGCATTGGATATTAGAGGACCTGTGCTTTGTATCAATTTCAGAGTCAGAGTTCTTCTAGATATGTTCCGTATGTGTATGAAACACCGTTTTTTTGTTCACAGCACACTCATGTTTCCTGCTGTCTTAGAGACTCTGGAAAGCTAGAGCGTGGTTCTTGCTCTAAAGCAGAGTGTGATCAATGGATGAGAACTCTGTTGTGTGTGTCACTTCTGAAATGGAGTTAAATCCCAGGCTCTGAGTCTTCCTACAAGCAAGACTTCGTTTCAGGTAAGGGCAGTTACTTTACAGCTCAAATGAACTACATCGTTCACGAAGCTCACACGTTTCTCATCTTATCTGACAAGCATTGGATGTTAGAGGACCTGTGGTTTGTTTCAGTTTCAGCAGCAGAGTTCTTCTAGATATGGTCCATATGTGTAGGAAACACCGTTCTTTTGTTCAGAGCACACTAATGTTTCCTGCTGTATTAGAGACTCTAGAAAGAAAGAGCGTGCTTCTTGCTGTAAAGCAGAGTGTGATCCATGGATGAGAACTATGTTGTGTTTCCCTTCAGAAATGGAGTTAAATTCCATGCTCTGTGTCTTCATACAATCAAGCCTTCGTTTCAGGTACGGGCAGTCACTTTTGAGCTCAAAAGTACTACATCATTCACAAAGCTCACACGTTTCTCATCTTAAATGATAAGCATTGGACGTTAGAGGACCAGTTCTTTTTATCAGTTTCAGAAGCAGAGTTGGACTAGATATGGTCCATATGTGTAGGAAACACCATTCATTTGTTCTCAGCCCACTTATGTTTCCTGCTGTCTTAGAGACTCTAGAAAGCTAGAGCGTGCTTCTTCCTCTAAAGCAGAGTGTGATCAACGGATGACATCTCTGCTGTGTGTTTCACTTCAGAAATGGAGTTCAAGTCCAGGCACTGAGTCTTCCTACGAGGAAGATATCGTTTCAAGTAAGGGCAGTTACTTTACAGCTCAAACGACGTTCATCTTTCACGAAGCTCACAAGTTTCTCATCTTAAATGACAAGCATTGGATGAGAGAACCTGTGCTTTGTATCAATTTCAGAGGTAGAGTACTTCTAGATATGGTCCATATGTGTAGGAAACACCATTCTTTTGTTCTCAGCACACTCATGTTTCCTGCTGTCTTAGAGATTCTAGAAAGCAAAAGCGTGCTTCTTGCTCTAAAGCAGAGTGTGATCTATATATGAGAACTCTGCTGTGTGTTTCACTTCAGAAATTGAATTAAATCCCAGGCTCTGAGTCTTCCTACAAGCAAGACTTCGTTTCAGGTAAGGGCAGTTACTAACAGCTCAAACGAACTACATCATTCACGAAGCTAACACGTTTCTCATCGTAACTGACATGCATTGGATGATAGAGGACCTGTGGTTTGTTTCAGTTTCAGAACCAGAGTTGAACTAGTTATGGCCCGTATGTGTAGGAAACTCCGTTCTTTTGTTATGAGCACACTAATGTTTCCTGCTGTATTAGAGACTCTAGAAAGCAAGAGCATGCTTCTAGCTGTAAAGCAGAGTGTGATCCATGGATGAGAACTATGCTTTGTGTTTCCCTTCAGAAATGGAGTTAAATTCCATGCTCTGTGTCTTCCTACAAAGAAGACTTCTTTTCAGGTAAGTGCAGTTACTTTACAGCTCAAACGAACTACATCGTTCATGAATCCCACACGTTTCTCATATTAACTGACAAGCATTGGATGTTAGAGGACGTGTGCTTTGTATCAATTACAGAGCCAGAGTTCTTCTAGATATGGTCCGTATGTGTAGGAAACACCGTTCTTTTGTTCTCAGCACACTCAAGTTTCCTGCTCTCTTAGAGACTCTAGAAAGCTAGAGCGTGATTCTTCTCTAAAGCAGAGTGTGATCAATGGTTGAGAACTCTGTTGTGTGTTTCACTTCAGCAATGGAGTAAAATCCCAGGCTCTGTGTCTTCCTACAAGCAAGACTTCGTTTCAGGTAAGGGCAGTTACTTTACAGCTCAAACGAACTACATTGTTCACAAAGCACACACGTTACTCATCTTAACTGAGAAGCATTGGATGTTAGAGGACCTTTGCTTTGTATCAATTTCAAGCAGAGTTGAACTAGATCTGCTCCGTATGTATAGGAAACACGGTTCTTTTCTTCTGAGCACACTCACATTTCCTGCTGTATTAGAGACTCTAGAAAGCAAGAGCGTGCTTCTTGCTGTAAAGCAGAATGTGATCCATGGATGAGAACTATGCTGTGTTTCCCTTCAGAAATGGCGTTAAATTCCATGCTCTGTGTCTTCCTGCAAGCAAGACTTCGTTTCAGGTAAGGGCAGTCACTTTTCAGCTCAAAAGAACTACATCATTCACAAAGCTCACACGTTTCTCATCTTAAATGACAAGCATTGGACGTTAGAGGACCAGTGCTTTGTTTCAGTTTCAGAAGCAGAGTTGGACGAGATATGGTCCATATGTGTAGGAAACACCATTCATTTGTTCTCAGCCCACTCAAGTTTCCTGCTGTCTTAGAGACTCTAGAAAGCTAGAGCGTGCTTCTTGCTTCACAGCAGAGTGTGATCAATGGATGACAACTCTGCTGTGTGTTTCACTTCAGAGATGGAGTTAAAGCCCAGGCTCTGAGTCTTCCTACAAGGAAGACTTCATTTCAAGTAAGGGCTGTTACTTTACAGCTCAAAAGAACTACATCGCTCACGAAGCTCACACGTTTCTCATCTTAAATGACAAGCATTGGATGTTAGAGGACCTGTGCTTTGTATCAATTTCAGAGGCAGAGTACCTCTAGATATGGTCTGTATGTGTAGGAAACACCGTTCTTTTGTTCTGAGCACACTCACGTTTCCTGCTGTATTAGAGACTCTAGAAAGGAAGAGCGTGCTTCTTGCTCTAAAGCAGAGTGTGATCAATGGATGAGAACTCTGCTGTGTGTTTCACTTCAGAAATGTAATTAAATCCCAGGCTCTGAGTCTTCCTACAAGCAAGACTTCGTTTCAGGTAAGTGCAGTTACTAACAGCTCAAACGAACTACATCGTTCACAAAGCTAACACGTTTCTCATCTTAACTGACAAGCATTGGATGTTAGAGGACCTGTGCTTTGTATCAATTTCAGAGGCAGAGTTCTTCTAGATATGTTCCGTATGTGTAGGAAACACTGTTGTTTTGTTTACAGCACACTCAATGTTCCTGCTGTCTTAGAGACTCTAGAAAGCTAGAGCGTGGTTCTTGCTCTAAAGCAGAGTGTGATCAATGGATGAGAACTCTGTTGTGTGTTTCCCTTCTGAAATGGAGTTAAATCCCAGGCTCTGAGTCTTCCTACAAGCAAGACTTCGTTTCAGGTAAGGGCAGTTACTTTACACCTCAAATAAACTACATCGTTCCCGAAGCTCACACGTTTCTCATCTTAACTGACAAGCATTGGACGTTAGAGGACCTGTGGTTTGTTTCAGTTTCAGCAGCAGAGTTCTTCTAGATATGGTCCGTATGTGTAGGAAACACCGTTCTTTTGTTCTGAGCACACTAATGTTTCCTGCTGTATTAGAGACTCTAGAAAGCAAGAGGGTGCTTCTTGCTGTAAAGCAGAGTGTGATCCATGGATGAGAACTATGCTGTGTTTCCCTTCAGAAATGGAGTTAAATTCCATGCTCTGTGTCTTCCTACAATCAAGACTTCGTTTCAGGTAAGGGCAGTCACTTTTGAGCTCAAAAGTACTACATCATTCACAAAGCTCACACGTTTCTCTACTTAAATGACAAGCATTGGACGTTAGAGGACCAGTGCTTTTTATCAGTTTCAGAAGCAGAGTTGGACTAGATATAGTCCATATGTGTAGGAAACACCATTCATTTGTTCTCAGCCCACTCATGTTTCCTGCTGTCTTAGAGACTCTAGAAAGCAAAAGCGTGCTTCTTCTCTAAAGCAGAGTGTGATCAATGGATGAGAACTCTGTTGTGTGTTTCATTTCAGGAATGGAGTTAAATCCCAGGCTCTGAGTCTTCCTGCAAGCAAGACTTCGTTTCAGGTAAGGGCAGTCACTTTTGAGCTCAAAAGTACTACATCATTCACAAAGCTCACACGTTTCTCTACTTAAATGACAAGCATTGGATGTTAGAGGACCAGTGCTTTTTATCAGTTTCAGAAGCAGAGTTGGACTAGATATAGTCCATATGTGTAGGAAACACCATTCATTTGTTCTCAGCACACTCAAGTTTCCTGCTGTCTTAGAGACTCTAGAAAGCTAGAGCGTGCTTTTTGCTCTAAACCAGAGTGTGATCAATGGATGACAACTCTGCTGTGTGTTTCACTTCAGAGATGGAGTTAAAGCCCAGGCTCTGAGTCTTCTTACAAGGAAGACTTCGTTTCAAGTAAGGGCAGTTACTTTACAGCTCAAACGAACTACATCGCTCACGAAGCTCACACGTTTCTCATCTTAAATGACACGCATTGGATGTTAGAGGACCTCTGCTTTGTATCAATTTCAAGCAGAGTTGAACTAGATATGGTCCGTATGTGTAGGAAACACCGTTCTTTTGTTCTGAGCACACCCACGTTTCCTGCTGTATTAGAGACTCTAAAAAGCTAGAGCGTGGTTCTTGCTCTAAAGCAAAGTGTGATCAATGGATGAGAACTCTGTTGTGTGTTTCACTTCTGAAATGGAGTTAAATCCCAGGCTCTGAGTCTTCCTACATCAAGACTTCGTTTCAAGTAAGGGCAGTTACTAACAGCTCAAACGAAGCACATCGTTCACGAAGCTAAAACGTTTCTCATCTTAACTGACAAGCATTGGATGATTGAGGACCTGTGGTTTGTATCAGTTTCAGAAGCAGATTTCTTCTAGATATGGTCCAAATGTGTATCTAACACCGTTCTTTTGTTTTGAGCACACTAATGTTTCCTGCTGTATTAGAGACTCTAGAAAGCAAGAGCGTGCTTCTTGCTGTAAAGCAGAATGTGATCCCTGGATGAGAACTATGCTTTGTTTCCCTTCATAAATGGATTTAAATTCCATGCTCTGAGTCTTCCTACAAGAAAGACTTCGTTTCAGGTAAGGGCAGTTACTTTATAGCTCAAACGAACTACATCGTTCACGATGATCACACGTTTCTCATCTTAACTGACAAGCATTGGATGTTAGAGGACCTGTGCTTTGTATCAATTTCAGAGGCAGAGTTCTCCTAGATATGGACCCTATGTTTAGGAAACACCGTTCTTTGGTTCTCAGCACACTCAAGTTTCCTGCTGTCTTAGAGACTCTAGAAAGCTAGAGTGTGCTTCTTCTCTAAAGCAGAGTGTGATCAATGGATGAGAACTCTGTTGTGTGTTTCACTTCAGAAATTGAGTTAAATCCCAGGTTCTGAGTCTTCCTTCAAGCAAAACTTCGTTTCAGGTAAGGGCAGCTACGTTACAGCTCAAATGAACTACATCGTTCACGAAGCTCACACATTTCTCATCTTAAATGAAAAGCATTGGATGTTAGAGGACCTGTGATTTGTTTCAGTTTCAGAAGCAGAGTTGAACTAGATATGGTCCGTATGTGTAAGAAACACCATTCTTTTGTTCTGAGCACACTCACGTTTCCTGCTGTATTAGAAACTCTAGAAAGCAAGAGCATGCTTCTTGCCCTAAAACACAGGGTGATCCATGGATGAGAACTATGCTTTGTGTTTCCCTTCAGAAATGGAGTTAAATTCCATGCTCTGTGTCTTCCTACATGCAAGACTTCGTTTCAGGTAAGGGCAGTTACTTTTCAGCTCAAACGAACTACATCGTTCACGAATCTCACACGTTTCTCATCATAACTGACAAGCATTGGATGTTAGAGGACCAGTGCTTTGTATCAGCTTCAGAAGCAGTGTTGGACTAGATATGGTCCATATGTATAAGAAACACCGTTCTTTTGTTCTGAGCCCACTCAAGTTTCCTGCTGTCTTAGAGACTCTAGAAAGCTAGAGCGTGCTTCTTGCTCTGAAGCAGAGTGTGATCCATGGATGAGAACTATGCTGTGTTTCCCTTCAGAAATGGAGTTAAATTCCATGCTCTGTGTCTTCCTACAATCAAGACTTCGTTTCAGGTAAGGGCAGTCACTTTTGAGCTCAAAATTACTACATCATTCACAAAGATCACACGTTTCTCATCTTAAATGACAAGCATTGGTTATGAGAATCTGTGCTTTGTATCACTTTCAGAGGTAGAGTACTTCTGGATATGGTCCGTATGTGTAGGAAACACCGTTCTTTTGTTCTGAGCACACTCATGTTTCCTGCTGTCTTAGAGACTCTAGAAAGCAAAAGCGTGCTTCTTGCTCTAAAGCAGAGTGTGATCTACATATGAGAACTCTGCTGTGTGTTTCACTTCAGAAATGGAAATAAATCCCAGGCTCTGAGTCTTCCTACAAGCAAGACTTCGTTTCAGGTAAGGGCAGTTACTAACAGCTCAAACGAACTACATCATTCACGAAGCTAACACGTTTCTCATTGTAACTGACAAGCATTGGATGATAGAGGACCTGTGGTTTGTTTCAGTTTTAGAAGCAGAGTTGAAGTAGATATGGCCCGTATGTGTAGGAAACACTGTTCTTTTTTTCTGAGCACACTCAAGTTTCCTGCTGTATTAGAGACTCTAGAAAGCAAGAGCGTGCTTCTTGCTCTAAAGCAGAGTGTGATCTATATATGAGAACTCTGCTGTGTGTTTCACTTCAGAAATTGAGTTAAATCCCAGGCTCTGAGTCTTCCTACAAGCGAGACTTCGCTTCAAGTAAGGGCAGTTACTAACAGCTCAAACGAACTACATTGTTCACGAAGCTCACACGTTTCTCATCTTAACTGACAAGCATTGGATGTTAGAGGACCTATGCTTTGTAACAATTTCAGAGGCAGAGTTCTTCTAGATATGGTCCGTATGTGTAGGAAACACCGTTCCTTTGTTCTAAGCACACTCAAGTTTCCTGCTGTCTTAGAGACTCTAGAAATCTAGAGCATGCTTCTTACTCTAAAGCAGAGTGTGATCAGTGGATGAGAACTCTGTTGTGTGTTTCATTTCAGAAATGGAGTTAAATCCCAGGCTCTGAGTCTTCCTAAAACCAAAACTTCGTTTCAAGTAAGGGCAGTTACCAACAGCTCAAACGAACTACATTGTTCAGGAAGCTCACACATTTGTCATCTTAACTGACAAGCATTGGATGTTAGAGGATCTGTGCTTTGTATCAATTTCAGAGGCCGAGTTCTTCCAGATATGGTCCCTATGTGTAGGAAACACCCTTCTTTTCTTCTCAGCACACTCAAGTTTCCTGTTGTCTTAGAGACTCCAGAAAGCTAGAGCGTGCTTCTTGTCTAACGCAGAGTGTGATCAATGGATGACAACTCTGCTGTGTGTTTCACTTCAGAAATGGAGTTAAAGCCCAGGCTCTGTGTCTTGATACAAGGAAGACTTCGTTTCAAGTAAGGGCAGTTACTTTACAGCTCAAACGAATTACATCGTTCACGAAGCTCACACGTTTCTCATCTTAAATGACAAACATTGGATGAGAGAACCTGTGCTTTGTATCAATTTCAGAAGCAGAGTACTTCTAGATATGGTCCGTATGTGTAGGAAATACTGGTCTTTTGTTCTCAGCACGCTCATGTTTCCTGCTGTCTTAGAGACTCTAGAAAGCAAGCGCGTGCTTCTTGCTCTAAAGCAGAGTGTGATCTATATATGAGAACTCTGCTGTGTGTTTCACTTCAGAATTGGAGTTAAATCCCAGGCTTTGAGTCATCCTACAAGCAAGACTTCATTTCAGGTAAGGGCAGTTACTTTACAGCTCAAACGAACTACATCATTCATGAAGCTCACACGTTTCTCATATTAAATGACAAGCATTGGATGTTAGAGGACCTGTGCTTTGTATCAATTTCAGAGGCAAAGTTCTTCTAGATATGGTCCATATGTGTAGGAAACACTGTTCTTTTTTTCTGAGCACACTCAAGTTTCCTGCTGTATTAGAGACTCTAGAAAGCTAGAGCGTATTCTTCTCTAGAGCAGAGTGTGATCTATGGTTGAGAACTCTGTTGTGTGTTTCACTTCAGCAATGGAGTTAAATCCCAGGCTCTGAGTCTTCCTACAAGAAAGACTTCGTTTCAGGTAAGGGCAGTTACTTTACAGCTCAAAGGAACTACATCGTTCACAAAGCTCACACGTTTCTCATCTTAACTGACAAGCATTGGATGTTAGAGGACCTGTGGTTTGTTTCAGTTTCAGAAGCAGATTTCTTCTAGATATGGTCCAAATGTGTATCTAACACCGTTCTTTTGTTCTGAGCACACTAATGTTTCCTGCTGTATTAGAGACTCTAGAAAGCAAGAGCGTGCTTCTTGCTCTAAAGCAGAGTGTGATCCATGGGTGAGAACTATGTTGTGTGTTTCCCTTCAGAAATGGAGTTAAATTCCATGCTCTGTGTCTTCCTAAAAGCAAGACTTCATTTCAGGTAAGGGCAGTCACTTTTTAGCTCAAACAAACTACATAGTTCACGAATCTCACACGTTTCTCATATTAACTGACAAGCATTGGATGTTAGAGGACCAGTGCTTTGTATCAGTTTCAGAAGCAGAGTTGGACTAGATAAGGTCCGTATGTTTAGGAAACACCATTCATTTGTTGTCAGCCCACTCATGTTTCCTGCTGTCTTAGAGACTCTAGAAAGCTAGAGCATGCTTCTTGCTCTAAAGCAGATTGTGATGAATAGATGACAACTCTGCTGTGTGTTTCACTTCAGAAATGGAGTTAAAGCCCAGGCTCTGAGTCTTCCTGCAAGGAAGACTTCGTTTCAAGTAAGGGCAGTTACTTTACGGCTCAAACGAACTACATTGTTCACGAAGCTCACACGTTTCTCATCTAAACTGACAAGCATTGGATGTTAGAGGACCTGTGGCTTGTTTCAGTTTCAGAAGCACTGTTGAACTAGATATGGTCCGTATGTATAATAAACACTGTTCTTTGTTCTCAGCACACTCACGTTTCCTGCTGTATTAGAGACTCTAGAAATCTAGAGCTTGCTTCTTACTCTAAAGCAGAGTGTGATCAGTGGATGAGAACTCTGTTGTGTGTTTCACTTCAGAAATGGAGTTAAATCCCAGGCTCTGAGTCTTCCTACTAGCAAAACTTCGTTTCAGGTAAGGGCAGTTACTTTGCAGCTCAAACGAACTACATCGTTCCCGAAGCTCACACGTTTCTCATCTTAACTGACAAGCATTGGATGTTAGAGGACCTGTGCTTTGTAACAATTTCAGAGGCAGATTTCTTGTAGATATGGTCCGTATGTGTAGGAAATACCGTTCTTTTGTTCTCAGCACACTCATTTTTCCTGATGTCTTAGAGACTCTAGAAAGCTAGAGTGTGTTTCTTGCTCTAAAGCAGAGTGTGATCCATGGGTGAGAACTATGCTGTGTGTTTCCCTTCAGAAATGGAGTTAAATTCCATGCTCTGTGTCTTCCTACAAGCAAGAGTTCATTTCAGGTAAGGGCAGTCACTTTTTAGCTCAAACGAACTACATCGTTCACGAATCTCACACGTTTCTCATATGAACTGACAAGCATTGGATGTTAGAGGACCAGTGCTTTGTATCAGTTTCAGAAGCAGAGTTGGACTAGATATGGTCCGTATGTTTAGGAAACACCATTCATTTGTTGTCAGCCCACTCATGTTTCCTGCTGTCTTAGAGACTCTAGAAAGCTAGAGCATGCTTCTTGCTCTAAAGCAGAGTGTGATAAATGGATGACAACTCTGCTGTGTGTTTCACTTCAGAAATGGAGTTAAAGCCCAGGCTCTGATTCTTCCTGCAAGGAAGACTTCATTTCAAGCAAGGGCAGTCACTTTACGGCTCAAACGAACTACATTGTTCACGAAGCTCACACGTTTCTCATCTTAACTGACAAGCATTGGATGTTAGAGGAACAGTGCTTTGTATCAGCTTCAGAAGCAGAGTTGGACTAGATATGGTCCATATGTGTAGGAAACACCGTTCTTTTGTTCTGAGCACACTCACGTTTCCTGCTGTATAAGAGACTCTAGAATGCAAAAGGTTGCTTCTTGCTCTTAAGCAGAGTGTGATCTATATATGAGAACTCTGCTGTGTGTTTCACTACACAAATGGAGCTAAATCCCAGGCTCTGAGTCTTCCTACAAGCAAGACTTCGTTTCAGGTAAGGGCAGTTATTAACAGCTCAAACGAACTACATCGTTCACGAAGCTAACACGTTTCTCATCTTAACTGACAAGCATTGGATGATAGAGGACCTGTGGTTTGTTTCACTTTTAGAAGCAGAGTTGAACTAGATATGGCCCGTATGTGTAGGAAACACTGTTCTTTTTTTCTGAGCACACTCAAGTTTCCTGCTGTATTAGAGACTCTAGAAAGCTAGAGCGTATTCTTCTCTAGAGCAGAGTGTGATCTATGGTTGAGAACTCTGTTGTGTGTTTCACTTCAGCAATGGAGTTAAATCCCAGGCTCTGAGTCTTCCTACAAGAAAGACTTCGTTTCAGGTAAGGGCAGTTACTTTACAGCTCAAAGGAACTACATCGTTCACAAAGCTCACACGTTTCTCATCTTAACTGACAAGCATTGGATGTTAGAGGACCTGTGGTTTGTTTCAGTTTCAGAAGCAGATTTCTTCTAGATATGGTCCAAATGTGTATCTAACACCGTTCTTTTGTTCTGAGCACACTAATGTTTCCTGCTGTATTAGAGACTCTAGAAAGCAAGAGCGTGCTTCTTGCTGTAAAGCAGAATGTGATCCCTGGATGAGAACTATGCTTTGTTTCCCTTCAAAAATGGATTTAAATTCCATGCTCTGAGTCTTCCTACAAGAAAGACTTCGTTTCAGGTAAGGGCAGTTACTTTATAGCTCAAACGAACTACATCGTTCACGATGATCACACGTTTCTCATCTTAACTGACAAGCTTTGGATGTTAGAGGACCTGTGCTTTGTATCAATTTCAGAGGCAGAGTTCTCCTAGATATGGACCCTATGTTTAGGAAACACCGTTCTTTTGTTCTCAGCACACTCAAGTTTCCTGCTGTCTTAGAGACTCTAGAAAGCTAGAGTGTGCTTCTTCTCTAAAGCAGAGTGTGATCAATGGATGAGAACTCTGTTGTGTGTTTCACTTCAGAAATTGAGTTAAATCCCAGGTTCTGAGTCTTCCTTCAAGCAAAACTTCGTTTCAGGTAAGGGCAGCTACGTTACAGCTCAAATGAACTACATAGTTCACGAAGCTCACACATTACTCATCTTAAATGAAAAGCATTGGATGTTAGAGGACCTGTGATTTGTTTCAGTTTTAGAAGCAGAGTTGAACTAGATATGGTCCGTATGTGTAAGAAACACCATTCTTTTGTTCTGAGCACACTCACGTTTCCTGCTGTATTAGAAACTCTAGAAAGCAAGAGCATGCTTCTTGCCCTAAAACACAGTGTGATCCATGGATGAGAACTATGCTGTGTGTTTCCCTTCAGAAATGGAGTTAAATTCCATGCTCTGTGTCTTCCTACATGCAAGACTTCGTTTCAGGTAAGGGCAGTTACTTTTCAGCTCAAACGAACTACATCGTTCACGAATCTCACACGTTTCTCATCATAACTGACAAGCATTGGATGTTAGAGGACCAGTGCTTTGTATCAGCTTCAGAAGCAGTGTTGGACTAGATATGTTCCATATGTATAAGAAACACCGTTCTTTTGTTCTGAGCACACTCAAGTTTCCTGCTGTCTTAGAGACTCTAGAAAGCTAGAGCGTGCTTCTTGCTCTGAAGCAGAGTGTGATCCATGGATGAGAACTATGCTGTGTTTCCCTTCAGAAATGGAGTTAAATTCCATGCTCTGTGTCTTCCTACAATCAAGACTTCGTTTCAGGTAAGGGCAGTCACTTTTGAGCTCAAAATTACTACATCATTCACAAAGATCACACGTTTCTCATCTTAAATGACAAGCATTGGTTATGAGAATCTGTGCTTTGTATCACTTTCAGAGGTAGAGTACTTCTGGATATGGTCCGTATGTGTAGGAAACACCGTTCTTTTGTTCTGAGCACACTCATGTTTCCTGCTGTCTTAGAGACTCTAGAAAGCAAAAGCGTGCTTCTTGCTCTAAAGCAGAGTGTGATCTACATATGAGAACTCTGCTGTGTGTTTCACTTCAGAAATGGAAATAAATCCCAGGCTCTGAGTCTTCCTACAAGCAAGACTTCGTTTCAGGTAAGGGCAGTTACTAACAGCTCAAACGAACTACATCATTCACGAAGCTAACACGTTTCTCATTGTAACTGACAAGCATTGGATGATAGAGGACCTGTGGTTTGTTTCAGTTTTAGAAGCAGAGTTGAAGTAGATATGGCCCGTATGTGTAGGAAACACTGTTCTTTTTTTCTGAGCACACTCAAGTTTCCTGCTGTATTAGAGACTCTAGAAAGCAAGAGCGTGCTTCTTGCTCTAAAGCAGAGTGTGATCTATATATGAGAACTCTGCTGTGTGTTTCACTTCAGAAATTGAGTTAAATCCCAGGCTCTGAGTCTTCCTACAAGCGAGACTTCGCTTCAAGTAAGGGCAGTTACTAACAGCTCAAACGAACTACATTGTTCACGAAGCTCACACGTTTCTCATCTTAACTGACAAGCATTGGATGTTAGAGGACCTATGCTTTGTAACAATTTCAGAGGCAGAGTTCTTCTAGATATGGTCCGTATGTGTAGGAAACACCGTTCCTTTGTTCTAAGCACACTCAAGTTTCCTGCTGTCTTAGAGACTCTAGAAATCTAGAGCATGCTTCTTACTCTAAAGCAGAGTGTGATCAGTGGATGAGAACTCTGTTGTGTGTTTCATTTCAGAAATGGAGTTAAATCCCAGGCTCTGAGTCTTCCTAAAACCAAAACTTCGTTTCAAGTAAGGGCAGTTACCAACAGCTCAAACGAACTACATTGTTCAGGAAGCTCACACATTTGTCATCTTAACTGACAAGCATTGGATGTTAGAGGATCTGTGCTTTGTATCAATTTCAGAGGCCGAGTTCTTCCAGATATGGTCCCTATGTGTAGGAAACACCCTTCTTTTCTTCTCAGCACACTCAAGTTTCCTGTTGTCTTAGAGACTCCAGAAAGCTAGAGCGTGCTTCTTGTCTAACGCAGAGTGTGATCAATGGATGACAACTCTGCTGTGTGTTTCACTTCAGAAATGGAGTTAAAGCCCAGGCTCTGTGTCTTGATACGAGGAAGACTTCGTTTCAAGTAAGGGCAGTTACTTTACAGCTCAAACGAATTACATCGTTCACGAAGCTCACACGTTTCTCATCTTAAATGACAAACATTGGATGAGAGAACCTGTGCTTTGTATCAATTTCAGAAGCAGAGTACTTCTAGATATGGTCCGTATGTGTAGGAAATACTGGTCTTTTGTTCTCAGCACGCTCATGTTTCCTGCTGTCTTAGAGACTCTAGAAAGCAAGCGCGTGCTTCTTGCTCTAAAGCAGAGTGTGATCTATATATGAGAACTCTGCTGTGTGTTTCACTTCAGAATTGGAGTTAAATCCCAGGCTTTGAGTCATCCTACAAGCAAGACTTCATTTCAGGTAAGGGCAGTTACTTTACAGCTCAAACGAACTACATCATTCATGAAGCTCACACGTTTCTCATATTAAATGACAAGCATTGGATGTTAGAGGACCTGTGCTTTGTATCAATTTCAGAGGCAAAGTTCTTCTAGATATGGTCCATATGTGTAGGAAACACTGTTCTTTTTTTCTGAGCACACTCAAGTTTCCTGCTGTATTAGAGACTCTAGAAAGCTAGAGCGTATTCTTCTCTAGAGCAGAGTGTGATCTATGGTTGAGAACTCTGTTGTGTGTTTCACTTCAGCAATGGAGTTAAATCCCAGGCTCTGAGTCTTCCTACAAGAAAGACTTCGTTTCAGGTAAGGGCAGTTACTTTACAGCTCAAAGGAACTACATCGTTCACAAAGCTCACACGTTTCTCATCTTAACTGACAAGCATTGGATGTTAGAGGACCTGTGGTTTGTTTCAGTTTCAGAAGCAGATTTCTTCTAGATATGGTCCAAATGTGTATCTAACACCGTTCTTTTGTTCTGAGCACACTAATGTTTCCTGCTGTATTAGAGACTCTAGAAAGCAAGAGCGTGCTTCTTGCTCTAAAGCAGAGTGTGATCCATGGGTGAGAACTATGTTGTGTGTTTCCCTTCAGAAATGGAGTTAAATTCCATGCTCTGTGTCTTCCTAAAAGCAAGACTTCATTTCAGGTAAGGGCAGTCACTTTTCAGCTCAAACAAACTACATAGTTCACGAATCTCACACGTTTCTCATATTAACTGACAAGCATTGGATGTTAGAGGACCAGTGCTTTGTATCAGTTTCAGAAGCAGAGTTGGACTAGATAAGGTCCGTATGTTTAGGAAACACCATTCATTTGTTGTCAGCCCACTCATGTTTCCTGCTGTCTTAGAGACTCTAGAAAGCTAGAGCATGCTTCTTGCTCTAAAGCAGATTGTGATGAATAGATGACAACTCTGCTGTGTGTTTCACTTCAGAAATGGAGTTAAAGCCCAGGCTCTGAGTCTTCCTGCAAGGAAGACTTCGTTTCAAGTAAGGGCAGTTACTTTACGGCTCAAACGAACTACATTGTTCACGAAGCTCACACGTTTCTCATCTAAACTGACAAGCATTGGATGTTAGAGGACCTGTGGCTTGTTTCAGTTTCAGAAGCACTGTTGAACTAGATATGGTCCGTATGTATAATAAACACTGTTCTTTGTTCTCAGCACACTCACGTTTCCTGCTGTATTAGAGACTCTAGAAATCTAGAGCTTGCTTCTTACTCTAAAGCAGAGTGTGATCAGTGGATGAGAACTCTGTTGTGTGTTTCACTTCAGAAATGGAGTTAAATCCCAGGCTCTGAGTCTTCCTACTAGCAAAACTTCGTTTCAGGTAAGGGCAGTTACTTTGCAGCTCAAACGAACTACATCGTTCCCGAAGCTCACACGTTTCTCATCTTAACTGACAAGCATTGGATGTTAGAGGACCTGTGCTTTGTAACAATTTCAGAGGCAGATTTCTTGTAGATATGGTCCGTATGTGTAGGAAATACCGTTCTTTTGTTCTCAGCACACTCATTTTTCCTGATGTCTTAGAGACTCTAGAAAGCTAGAGTGTGTTTCTTGCTCTAAAGCAGAGTGTGATCCATGGGTGAGAACTATGCTGTGTGTTTCCCTTCAGAAATGGAGTTAAATTCCATGCTCTGTGTCTTCCTACAAGCAAGAGTTCATTTCAGGTAAGGGCAGTCACTTTTTAGCTCAAACGAACTACATCGTTCACGAATCTCACACGTTTCTCATATGAACTGACAAGCATTGGATGTTAGAGGACCAGTGCTTTGTATCAGTTTCAGAAGCAGAGTTGGACTAGATATGGTCCGTATGTTTAGGAAACACCATTCATTTGTTGTCAGCCCACTCATGTTTCCTGCTGTCTTAGAGACTCTAGAAAGCTAGAGCATGCTTCTTGCTCTAAAGCAGAGTGTGATAAATGGATGACAACTCTGCTGTGTGTTTCACTTCAGAAATGGAGTTAAAGCCCAGGCTCTGATTCTTCCTGCAAGGAAGACTTCATTTCAAGCAAGGGCAGTCACTTTACGGCTCAAACGAACTACATTGTTCACGAAGCTCACACGTTTCTCATCTTAACTGACAAGCATTGGATGTTAGAGGAACAGTGCTTTGTATCAGCTTCAGAAGCAGAGTTGGACTAGATATGGTCCATATGTGTAGGAAACACCGTTCTTTTGTTCTGAGCACACTCACGTTTCCTGCTGTATAAGAGACTCTAGAATGCAAAAGGTTGCTTCTTGCTCTTAAGCAGAGTGTGATCTATATATGAGAACTCTGCTGTGTGTTTCACTTCACAAATGGAGCTAAATCCCAGGCTCTGAGTCTTCCTACAAGCAAGACTTCGTTTCAGGTAAGGGCAGTTACTAACAGCTCAAACGAACTACATCGTTCACGAAGCTAACACGTTTCTCATCTTAACTGACAAGCATTGGATGATAGAGGACCTGTGGTTTGTTTCACTTTTAGAAGCAGAGTTGAACTAGATATGGCCCGTATGTGTAGGAAACACTGTTCTTTTTTTCTGAGCACACTCAAGTTTCCTGCTGTATTAGAGACTCTAGAAAGCTAGAGCGTATTCTTCTCTAGAGCAGAGTGTGATCTATGGTTGAGAACTCTGTTGTGTGTTTCACTTCAGCAATGGAGTTAAATCCCAGGCTCTGAGTCTTCCTACAAGAAAGACTTCGTTTCAGGTAAGGGCAGTTACTTTACAGCTCAAAGGAACTACATCGTTCACAAAGCTCACACGTTTCTCATCTTAACTGACAAGCATTGGATGTTAGAGGACCTGTGGTTTGTTTCAGTTTCAGAAGCAGATTTCTTCTAGATATGGTCCAAATGTGTATCTAACACCGTTCTTTTGTTCTGAGCACACTAATGTTTCCTGCTGTATTAGAGACTCTAGAAAGCAAGAGCGTGCTTCTTGCTGTAAAGCAGAATGTGATCCCTGGATGAGAACTATGCTTTGTTTCCCTTCAAAAATGGATTTAAATTCCATGCTCTGAGTCTTCCTACAAGAAAGACTTCGTTTCAGGTAAGGGCAGTTACTTTATAGCTCAAACGAACTACATCGTTCACGATGATCACACATTTCTCATCTTAACTGACAAGCTTTGGATGTTAGAGGACCTGTGCTTTGTATCAATTTCAGAGGCAGAGTTCTCCTAGATATGGACCCTATGTTTAGGAAACACCGTTCTTTTGTTCTCAGCACACTCAAGTTTCCTGCTGTCTTAGAGACTCTAGAAAGCTAGAGTGTGCTTCTTCTCTAAAGCAGAGTGTGATCAATGGATGAGAACTCTGTTGTGTGTTTCACTTCAGAAATTGAGTTAAATCCCAGGTTCTGAGTCTTCCTTCAAGCAAAACTTCGTTTCAGGTAAGGGCAGCTACGTTACAGCTCAAATGAACTACATAGTTCACGAAGCTCACACATTACTCATCTTAAATGAAAAGCATTGGATGTTAGAGGACCTGTGATTTGTTTCAGTTTTAGAAGCAGAGTTGAACTAGATATGGTCCGTATGTGTAAGAAACACCATTCTTTTGTTCTGAGCACACTCACGTTTCCTGCTGTATTAGAAACTCTAGAAAGCAAGAGCATGCTTCTTGCCCTAAAACACAGTGTGATCCATGGATGAGAACTATGCTGTGTGTTTCCCTTCAGAAATGGAGTTAAATTCCATGCTCTGTGTCTTCCTACATGCAAGACTTCGTTTCAGGTAAGGGCAGTTACTTTTCAGCTCAAACGAACTACATCGTTCACGAATCTCACACGTTTCTCATCATAACTGACAAGCATTGGATGTTAGAGGACCAGTGCTTTGTATCAGCTTCAGAAGCAGTGTTGGACTAGATATGTTCCATATGTATAAGAAACACCGTTCTTTTGTTCTGAGCACACTCAAGTTTCCTGCTGTCTTAGAGACTCTAGAAAGCTAGAGCGTGCTTCTTGCTCTGAAGCAGAGTGTGATCCATGGATGAGAACTATGCTGTGTTTCCCTTCAGAAATGGAGTTAAATTCCATGCTCTGTGTCTTCCTACAATCAAGCCTTCGTTTCAGGTAAGGGCAGTCACTTTTTAGCTCAAAAGTACTACATCATTCACAAAGATCACACGTTTCTCATCTTAAATGACAAGCATTGGATGAGAGAACCTGTGCTTTGTATCACTTTCAGAGGTAGAGTACTTCTAGATATGGTCCGTATGTGTAGTTAACACCGTTCTTTTGTTCTCAGCACACTCATGTTTCCTGCTGTCTTAGAGACTCTAGAAAGCCAAAGCGTGCTTCTTGCTCTAAAGCAGAGTGTGATCTACATATGAGAACTCTGCTGTGTGTTTCACTTCAGAAATGGAAATAAATCCCAGGCTCTGAGTCTTCCTACAAGCAAGACTTCGTTTCAGGTAAGGGCAGTTACTAAAAGCTCAAACGAACAACATCGTTCACGAAGCTAACACGTTTCTCATTGTAACTGACAAGCATTGGATGATAGAGGACCTGTGGTTTGTTTCAGTTTTAGAAGCAGAGTTGAAGTAGATATGGCCCGTATGTGTAGGAAACACTGTTCTTTTTTTCTGAGCACACTCAAGTTTCCTGCTGTATTAGAGACTCTAGAAAGCAAGAGCGTGCTTCTTGCTCTAAAGCAGAGTGTGATCTATATATGAGAACTCTGCTGTGTGTTTCACTTCAGAAATTGAGTTAAGTCCCAGGCTCTGAGTCTTCCTACAAGCGAGACTTCGCTTCAAGTAAGGGCAGTTACTAACAGCTCAAAAGAACTACATTGTTCACGAAGCTCACACGTTTCTCATCTTAACTGACAAGCATTGGATGTTAGAGGACCTATGCTTTGTAACAATTTCAGAGGCAGAGTTCTTCTAGATATGGTCCGTATGTGTAGGAAACACCGTTCCTTTGTTCTAAGCACACTCAAGTTTCCTGCTGTCTTAGAGACTCTAGAAATCTAGAGCATGCTTCTTACTCTAAAGCAGAGTGTGATCAGTGGATGAGAACTCTGTTGTGTGTTTCATTTCAGAAATGGAGTTAAATCCCAGGCTCTGAGTCTTCCTAAAAGCAAAACTTCGTTTCAAGTAAGGGCAGTTACCAACAGCTCAAACGAACTACATTGTTCAGGAAGCTCACACATTTGTCATCTTAACTGACAAGCATTGGATGTTAGAGGATCTGTGCTTTGTATCAATTTCAGAAGCCGAGTTCTTCCAGATATGGTCCCTATGTGTAGGAAACACCCTTCTTTTCTTCTCAGCACACTCAAGTTTCCTGTTGTCTTAGAGACTCCAGAAAGCTAGAGCGTGCTTCTTGTCTAACGCAGAGTGTGATCAATGGATGACAACTCTGCTGTGTGTTTCACTTCAGAAATGGAGTTAAAGCCCAGGCTCTGTGTCTTGATACGAGGAAGACTTCGTTTCAAGTAAGGGCAGTTACTTTACAGCTCAAACGAATTACATCCTTCACGAAGCTCACACGTTTCTCATCTTAAATGACAAACATTGGATGAGAGAACCTGTGCTTTGTATCAATTTCAGAAGCAGAGTACTTCTAGATATGGTCCGTATGTGTAGGAAATACTGGTCTTTTGTTCTCAGCACTCTCATGTTTCCTGCTGTCTTAGAGACTCTAGAAAGCAAGCGCGTGCTTCTTGCTCTAAAGCAGAGTGTGATCTATATATGAGAACTCTGCTGTGTGTTTCACTTCAGAATTGGAGTTAAATCCCAGGCTTTGAGTCATCCTACAAGCAAGACTTCATTTCAGGTAAGGGCAGTTACTTTACAGCTCAAACGAACTACATCATTCATGAAGCTCACACGTTTCTCATATTAAATGACAAGCATTGGATGTTAGAGGACCTGTGCTTTGTATCAATTTCAGAGGCAAAGTTCTTCTAGATATGGTCCATATGTGTAGGAAACACCGTTCTTTTGTTCTCAGCACACTCATGTTTCCTGCTGTCTTAGAGACTCTAGAAAGCAAGAGCGTGCTTCTTGCTCTAAAGCAGAGTGTGATCCATGGGTGAGAACTATGTTGTGTGTTTCCCTTCAGAAATGGAGTTAAATTCCATGCTCTGTGTCTTCCTAAAAGCAAGACTTCATTTCAGGTAAGGGCAGTCACTTTTCAGCTCAAACAAACTACATAGTTCACGAATCTCACACGTTTCTCATATTAACTGACAAGCATTGGATGTTAGAGGACCAGTGCTTTGTATCAGTTTCAGAAGCAGAGTTGGACTAGATAAGGTCCGTATGTTTAGGAAACACCATTCATTTTTTGTCAGCCCACTCATGTTTCCTGCTGTCTTAGAGACTCTAGAAAGCTAGAGCATGCTTCTTGCTCTAAAGCAGATTGTGATAAATGGATGACAACTCTGCTGTGTGTTTCACTTCAGAAATGGAGTTAAAGCCCAGGCTCTGAGTCTTCCTGCAAGGAAGACTTCGTTTCAAGTAAGGGCAGTTACTTTACGGCTCAAACGAACTACATTGTTCACGAAGCTCACACGTTTCTCATCTAAACTGACAAGCATTGGATGTTAGAGGACCTGTGGCTTGTTTCAGTTTCAGAAGCACTG
The DNA here is from genome assembly GCA_949786385.1 of Onychomys leucogaster. Taxonomy (NCBI): domain Eukaryota; kingdom Metazoa; phylum Chordata; class Mammalia; order Rodentia; family Cricetidae; genus Onychomys; species Onychomys leucogaster. The sequence continues at coordinate 477,000 of CATKUP010000018.1, read as the reverse complement.
TTGAACTAGATATGGTCCGTATGTATAATAAACACTGTTCTTTCTTCTCAGCACACTCACGTTTCCTGCTGTATTAGAGACTCTAGAAATCTAGAGCTTGCTTCTTACTCTAAAGCAGAGTGTGATCAGTGGATGAGAACTCTGTTGTGTGTTTCACTTCAGAAATGGAGTTAAATCCCAGGCTCTGAGTCTTCCTACTAGCAAAACTTCGTTTCAGGTAAGGGCAGTTACTTTGCAGCTCAAACGAACTACATCGTTCCCGAAGCTCACACGTTTCTCATCTTAACTGACAAGCATTGGATGTTAGAGGACCTGTGCTTTGTAACAATTTCAGAGGCAGATTTCTTGTAGATATGGTCCGTATGTGTAGGAAATACCGTTCTTTTGTTCTCAGCACACTCATTTTTCCTGATGTCTTAGAGACTCTAGAAAGCTAGAGTGTGTTTCTTGCTCTAAAGCAGAGTGTGATCCATGGGTGAGAACTATGCTGTGTGTTTCCCTTCAGAAATGGAGTTAAATTCCATGCTCTGTGTCTTCCTACAAGCAAGAGTTCATTTCAGGTAAGGGCAGTCACTTTTTAGCTCAAACGAACTACATCGTTCATGAATCTCACACGTTTCTCATATGAACTGACAAGCATTGGATGTTAGAGGACCAGTGCTTTGTATCAGTTTCAGAAGCAGAGTTGGACTAGATATGGTCCGTATGTTTAGGAAACACCATTCATTTGTTGTCAGCCCACTCATGTTTCCTGCTGTCTTAGAGACTCTAGAAAGCTAGAGCGTGCTTCTTGCTCTAAAGCAGAGTGTGATAAATGGATGACAACTCTGCTGTGTGTTTCACTTCAGAAATGGAGTTAAAGCCCAGGGTCTGATTCTTCCTGCAAGGAAGACTTCATTTCAAGCAAGGGCAGTCACTTTACGGCTCAAACGAACGACATTGTTCACGAAGCTCACACGTTTCTCATCTTAACTGACAAGCATTGGATGTTAGAGGACCTGTGGCTTGTTTCAGTTTCAGAAGCACTGTTGAACTAGATATGGTCCATATGTATAAGAAACACCGTTCCTTTGTTCTGAGCACACTCACTTTTCCGGCTGTATTAGAGACTCTAGAAAGCAAGAGCGTGCTTCTTGCTCTAAAGCAGAGTGTGATCAATGGATGAGAACTCTGTTGTGGTTTTCACTTCAGAAATGGAGCTAAATCCCAGGCTCTGAGTCATCCTAAAGCAAGACTTCCTTTCTGGTAAGGGCAGTTACTTTACAACTCAAATGAAGTACATCGTTCACGAAGCTCACACGTTTCTCATCTTAACTGACAAGCATTGGATGAGAGAACCTGTGCTTTGTACCAATTTCAGAGGCAGAGTTCTTCTAGATATGGTCCATATGTGTAGGAAACACCGTTCTTTTGTTCTCAGCACACTCAAGTTTCCTGCTGTCTTAGAGACTCTAGAAATCTAGAGCGTGCTTCTTACTCTAAAGCAGAGTGTGATCAGTGAATGAGAACTCTGTTGTGTGTTTCACTTCAGAAATGGAGTTAAATCCCAGGCTCTGAGTCTTCCTAAAAGCAAAACTTCGTTTCAGGTAAGGGCAGTTACTTTACAGCTCAAACGAACTACATCATTCACGAAGCTCACACGTTTCTCATCTTAACTGACAGGCATTGGATGTTAGAAGGCCTGTGCTTTGTAACAATTTCAGAGGGAGATTTCTTCTAGATATGGTCTGTATGTGTAGGAAATACTGTTCTTTTGTTCTCAGCACACTCATGTTTCCTGCTGTCTTAGAGACTCTAGAAAGCTAGAGCATGCTTCTTGCTCTAAAGCAGAGTGTGATAAATGGATGACAACTCTGCTGTGTGTTTCACTTCAGAAATGGAGTTAAAGCCCAGGCTCTGAGTCTTCCTGCAAGGAAGACTTCGTTTCAAGTAAGGGCAGTTACTTTTCGGCTCAAATGAACTACATTGTTCACGAAGCTCACACGTTTCTCATCTAAACTGACAAGCATTGGATGTTAGAGGACCTGTGGCTTGTTTCAGTTTCAGAAGCACTGTTGAAGTAGATATGGTCCATATGTGTAGGAAAAACCATTCTTTTGTTCTCAGCACACTCATGTTTCTTGCTGTCTTAGAGATTCTAGAAAGCAAAAGCGTGCTTCTTGCTCTAAAGCAGAGTGTGATCTATATATGAGAACTCTGCTGTGTGTTTCACTTCAGAAATGGAGTTAAATCCCAGGCTCTGAGTCTTCCTAAATGCAAAACTTCGTTTCAAGTAAGGGCAGTTACTAACAGCTCAAACGAACTACATCGTTCACGCAGCTAACACGTTTCTCTTCTTAACTGACAAGCATTGGATGTTAGAGGATCTGTGCTTTGAATCAATTTCAGAGGCCGAGTTCTTCCAGATATGGTCCCTATGTGTAGGAAACACCCTTCTTTTCTTCTCAGCACACTCAAGTTTCCTGCTGTCTTAGAGACTCCAGAAAGCTACAGCGTGCTTCTTCTCTAATGCAGAGTGTGATCGATGGATGACAACTCTGCTGTGTGTTTCACTTCAGAAATGGAGTTAAAGCCCAGGCTCTGAGTCTTGATACGAGGAAGACTTCGTTTCAAGTAAGGGCAGTTACTTTACAGCTCAAACGAATTACATCGTTCACGAAGCTCACACGTTTCTCATCTTAAATGACAAACATTGGATGAGAGAACCTGTGCTTCGTATCAATTTCCGAGGCAGAGTACTTCTAGATATGGTCTGTATGTGTAGGAAATACTGGTCTTTTGTTCTCAGCACTCTCATGTTTCCTGCAGTCTTAGAGACTCTAGAAAGCTAGAGCGTGCTTCTTGCTCTAAAGCAGAGTGTGATAAATGGATGACAACTCTGCTGCGTGTTTCACTTCAGAAATGGAGTAAAAGCCCAGCGTCTGAGTCTTCCTGCAAGGAAACTTCATTTCAAATAAGGGCAGTTACTTTACGGCTCAAATGAACTACATTGTTCACGAAGCTCACACGTTTCTCATCTTAACTGACAAGCATTGGATGTTAGAGGACCTGTGGCTTGTTTCAGTTTCAGAAGCACTGTTGAACTAGATATGGTCCGTATGTGTAAGAAACACCGTTCTTTTGTTCTGAGCACACTCACGTTTCCAGCTGTATTATAGACTCTAGAAAGCAAGAGCGTGCGTCTTGCTCTAAAGCAGAGTGTGATCAATGGATGAGAACTCTGTTGTGGGTTTCACTTCAGAAATGGAGCTAAATCCCAGGCTCTGAGTCATTCTACAAGCAAGACTTCTTTTCAGGTAAGGGCAGTTACTTTACAGCTCAAATGAACTACATCGTTCACGAAGCTCACACGTTTCTCATCTTAACTGACAAGCATTGGATGTTAGAGGACATGTGCTTTGTATCAATTTCAGAGGCAGAGTTCTCCTAGATATGGTCCCTATGTTTAGGAAGCACCGTTCTTTTGTTCTCAGCACACTCATGTTTACTGCTGTCTTAGAGGCTCTAGAAAGCTAAGCGTGCTTCTTCTCTTAAGCAGAGTGTGATCAATGGATGAGAACTCTGCTGTGTGTTTCACTTCAGAAATGGAGTTAAATCCCAGGCTCTGAGTCTTCCTACAAGCACACCTTTGTTTCAGGTAAGGGCAGTTACTTTACAGCTCAAACGAACTACATCGTTCACGAAGCTCACACATTTCTCATCTTAACTGACAAGCATTGGATGTTAGAGGAACTGTGCTTTGTAACAATTTCAGAGGCAGATTTCTTCTAGTTATGGTCCGTATGTGTAGGAAATACTGGTCTTTTGTTCTCAGCACTCTCATGTTTCCTGCTGTCTTAGAGACTCTAGAAAGCAATCGCGTGCTTCTTGCTCTAAAGCAGAGTGTGATCTATATATGAGAACTATGCTGTGTGTTTCACTTCAGAATTGGACTTAAATCACAGGCTTTGAGTCATCCTACAAGCAAGACTTCGTTTCAGGTAAGGGCAGTTACTTTACAGCTCAAACGAACTACATCATTCACGAAGCTCACACATTTCTCATCTCAACTGACAAGCATTGGATGAGAGAACCTGTGCTTTGTATCACTTTCAGAGGTAGAGTACTTCTAGATATGGTCTGTATGTGTAGGAAACACCGTTCTTTTGTTCTCAGCACACTCATGTTTCCTGCTGTCTTAGAGACTCTAGAAAGCAAAAGCGTGCTTCTTGCTCTAAAGCAGAGTGTGATCTACATATGAGAACTCTGCTGTGTGTTTCACTTCAGAAATGGAATTAAATCCCAGGCTCTGAGTCTTCCTACAAGCCAGACTTCGTTTCAGGTAAGGGCAGTTACTAACAGCTCAAACGAACTACATCCTTCACGAAGCTAACACGTTTCTCATTGTAACTGACAAGCATTGGATGATAGAGGACCTGTGGTTTGTTTCAGTTTTAGAAGCAGAGTTGAAGTAGATATGGCCCGTATGTGTAGGAAACACTGTTCTTTTTTTCTGAGCACACTCAAGTTTCCTGCTGTATTAGAGACTCTAGAAAGCAAGAGCGTGCTGCTTGCTCTAAGGCAGAGTGTGATCTATATATGAGAACTCTGCTGTGTGTTTCATTTCAGAAATTGAGTTAAATCCCAGGCTCTGAGTCTTCCTACAAGCGAGACTTCGCTTCAAGTAAGGGCAGTTACTAACAGCTCAAACGAACTACATCCTTCACGAAGCTCACACGTTTCTCATCTTAACTGACAAGCATTGGATGTTAGAGGACCTGTGCTTTGTAACAATTTCAGAGGCAGAGTTCTTCTAGATATGGTCCGTATGTGTAGGAAACACCGTTCCTTTGTTCTAAGCACACTCAAGTTTCCTGCTGTCTTAGAGACTCTAGAAATCTAGAGCGTGCTTCTTACTCTAAAGCAGAGTGTGATCAGTGGATGAGAACTCTGTTGTGTGTTTCACTTCAGAAATTGAGTTAAATCCCAGGCTCTGAGTCTTCCTACAAGCAAAACTTCGTTTCAGGTAAGGGCAGTTACTTTACAGCTCAAACGAACTACATCGTTCACGAAGCTCACACGTTTCTCATCTTAACTGACAAGCATTGGATGTTAGAGGACCTGTGCTTTGTAACAATTTCAGAGGCAGATTTCTTCTAGATATGGTCTTATGTGTAGGAAATACCGTTCTTTTGTTCTCAGCACACTCATGTTTCCTGATGTCTTAGAGACTCTAGAAAGCTAGAGTGTGTTTCTTGCTCTGAAGCAGAGTGTGATCCATGGGTGAGAACTATGCTGTGTGTTTCCCTTCAGAAATGGAGTTAAATTCCATGCTCTGTGTCTTCCTACAAGCAAGACTTCATTTCAGGTAAGGGCAGTCACTTTTTAGCTCAAACGAACTACATCGTTCACGAATCTCACACGTTTCTCATATGAACTGACAAGCATTGGATGTTAGAGGACCTGTGGCTTGTTTCAGTTTCAGAAGCACTGTTGAACTAGATATGGTCCATATGTATAAGAAACACCGTTCTTTTGTTCTGAGCACACTCACTTTTCCGGCTGTATTAGAGATTCTAGAAAGCAAGAGCGTGCTTCTTGCTCTAAAGCAGAGTGTGATCAATGGATGAGAACTCTGTTGTGGGTTTCACTTCAGAAATGGAGCTAAATCCCAGGCTCTGAGTCATCCTACAAGCAAGACTTCCTTTCAGGTAAGGGCAGTTACTTTACAGCTCAAATGAACTACATCGTTCACGAAGCTCACACGTTTCTCATCTTAACTGACAAGCATTGGATGAGAGAACCTGTGCTTTGTATCAATTTCAGAGGCAGAGTTCTTCTAGATATGGTCCATATGTGTAGGAAACACCGTTCTTTTGTTCTCAGCACACTCAAGTTTCCTGCTGTCTTAGAGACTCTAGAAATCTAGAGCGTGCTTCTTACTCTAAAGCAGAGTGTGATCAGTGAATGAGAACTCTGTTGTGTGTTTCACTTCAGAAATGGAGTTAAATCCCAGGCTCTGAGTCTTCCTAAAAGCAAAACTTCGTTTCAGGTAAGGGCAGTTACTTTACAGCTCAAACGAACTACATCATTCACGAAGCTCACACGTTTCTCATCTTAACTGACAAGCATTGGATGTTAGAAGACCTGTGCTTTGTAACAATTTCAGAGGCAGATTTCTTCTAGATATGGTCTGTATGTGTAGGATATACTGTTCTTTTGTTCTCAGCACACTCATGTTTCCTGCTGTCTTAGAGACTCTAGAAAGCTAGAGCATGCTTCTTGCTCTAAAGCAGAGTGTGATAAATGGATGACAACTCTGCTGTGTGTTTCACTTCAGAAATGGAGTTAAAGCCCAGGCTCTGAGTCTTCCTGCAAGGAAGACTTCGTTTCAAGTAAGGGCAGTTACTTTTCGGCTCAAATGAACTACATTGTTCACGAAGCTCACACGTTTCTCATCTAAACTGACAAGCATTGGATGTTAGAGGACCTGTGGCTTGTTTCAGTTTCAGAAGCACTGTTGAAGTAGATATGGTCCATATGTGTAGGAAAAACCATTCTTTTGTTCTCAGCACACTCATGTTTCTTGCTGTCTTAGAGATTCTAGAAAGCAAAAGCGTGCTTCTTGCTCTAAAGCAGAGTGTGATCTATATATGAGAACTCTGCTGTGTGTTTCACTTCAGAAATGGAGTTAAATCCCAGGCTCTGAGTCTTCCTAAATGCAAAACTTCGTTTCAAGTAAGGGCAGTTACTAACAGCTCAAACGAACTACATCGTTCACGCAGCTAACACGTTTCTCTTCTTAACTGACAAGCATTGGATGTTAGAGGATCTGTGCTTTGAATCAATTTCAGAGGCCGAGTTCTTCCAGATATGGTCCCTATGTGTAGGAAACACCCTTCTTTTCTTCTCAGCACACTCAAGTTTCCTGCTGTCTTAGAGACTCCAGAAAGCTACAGCGTGCTTCTTCTCTAATGCAGAGTGTGATCGATGGATGACAACTCTGCTGTGTGTTTCACTTCAGAAATGGAGTTAAAGCCCAGGCTCTGAGTCTTGATACGAGGAAGACTTCGTTTCAAGTAAGGGCAGTTACTTTACAGCTCAAACGAATTACATCGTTCACGAAGCTCACACGTTTCTCATCTTAAATGACAAACATTGGATGAGAGAACCTGTGCTTCGTATCAATTTCCGAGGCAGAGTACTTCTAGATATGGTCTGTATGTGTAGGAAATACTGGTCTTTTGTTCTCAGCACTCTCATGTTTCCTGCAGTCTTAGAGACTCTAGAAAGCTAGAGCGTGCTTCTTGCTCTAAAGCAGAGTGTGATAAATGGATGACAACTCTGCTGCGTGTTTCACTTCAGAAATGGAGTAAAAGCCCAGCGTCTGAGTCTTCCTGCAAGGAAACTTCATTTCAAATAAGGGCAGTTACTTTACGGCTCAAATGAACTACATTGTTCACGAAGCTCACACGTTTCTCATCTTAACTGACAAGCATTGGATGTTAGAGGACCTGTGGCTTGTTTCAGTTTCAGAAGCACTGTTGAACTAGATATGGTCCGTATGTGTAAGAAACACCGTTCTTTTGTTCTGAGCACACTCACGTTTCCAGCTGTATTATAGACTCTAGAAAGCAAGAGCGTGCGTCTTGCTCTAAAGCAGAGTGTGATCAATGGATGAGAACTCTGTTGTGGGTTTCACTTCAGAAATGGAGCTAAATCCCAGGCTCTGAGTCATTCTACAAGCAAGACTTCTTTTCAGGTAAGGGCAGTTACTTTACAGCTCAAATGAACTACATCGTTCACGAAGCTCACACGTTTCTCATCTTAACTGACAAGCATTGGATGTTAGAGGACATGTGCTTTGTATCAATTTCAGAGGCAGAGTTCTCCTAGATATGGTCCCTATGTTTAGGAAGCACCGTTCTTTTGTTCTCAGCACACTCATGTTTCCTGCTGTCTTAGAGGCTCTAGAAAGCTAAGCGTGCTTCTTCTCTTAAGCAGAGTGTGATCAATGGATGAGAACTCTGCTGTGTGTTTCACTTCAGAAATGGAGTTAAATCCCAGGCTCTGAGTCTTCCTACAAGCACACCTTTGTTTCAGGTAAGGGCAGTTACTTTACAGCTCAAACGAACTACATCGTTCACGAAGCTCACACATTTCTCATCTTAACTGACAAGCATTGGATGTTAGAGGAACTGTGCTTTGTAACAATTTCAGAGGCAGATTTCTTCTAGTTATGGTCCGTATGTGTAGGAAATACTGGTCTTTTGTTCTCAGCACTCTCATGTTTCCTGCTGTCTTAGAGACTCTAGAAAGCAATCGCGTGCTTCTTGCTCTAAAGCAGAGTGTGATCTATATATGAGAACTATGCTGTGTGTTTCACTTCAGAATTGGACTTAAATCACAGGCTTTGAGTCATCCTACAAGCAAGACTTCGTTTCAGGTAAGGGCAGTTACTTTACAGCTCAAACGAACTACATCATTCACGAAGCTCACACATTTCTCATCTCAACTGACAAGCATTGGATGAGAGAACCTGTGCTTTGTATCACTTTCAGAGGTAGAGTACTTCTAGATATGGTCTGTATGTGTAGGAAACACCGTTCTTTTGTTCTCAGCACACTCATGTTTCCTGCTGTCTTAGAGACTCTAGAAAGCAAAAGCGTGCTTCTTGCTCTAAAGCAGAGTGTGATCTACATATGAGAACTCTGCTGTGTGTTTCACTTCAGAAATGGAATTAAATCCCAGGCTCTGAGTCTTCCTACAAGCCAGACTTCGTTTCAGGTAAGGGCAGTTACTAACAGCTCAAACGAACTACATCCTTCACGAAGCTAACACGTTTCTCATTGTAACTGACAAGCATTGGATGATAGAGGACCTGTGGTTTGTTTCAGTTTTAGAAGCAGAGTTGAAGTAGATATGGCCCGTATGTGTAGGAAACACTGTTCTTTTTTTCTGAGCACACTCAAGTTTCCTGCTGTATTAGAGACTCTAGAAAGCAAGAGCGTACTGCTTGCTCTAAGGCAGAGTGTGATCTATATATGAGAACTCTGCTGTGTGTTTCATTTCAGAAATTGAGTTAAATCCCAGGCTCTGAGTCTTCCTACAAGCGAGACTTCGCTTCAAGTAAGGGCAGTTACTAACAGCTCAAACGAACTACATCCTTCACGAAGCTCACACGTTTCTCATCTTAACTGACAAGCATTGGATGTTAGAGGACCTGTGCTTTGTAACAATTTCAGAGGCAGAGTTCTTCTAGATATGGTCCGTATGTGTAGGAAACACCGTTCCTTTGTTCTAAGCACACTCAAGTTTCCTGCTGTCTTAGAGACTCTAGAAATCTAGAGCGTGCTTCTTACTCTAAAGCAGAGTGTGATCAGTGGATGAGAACTCTGTTGTGTGTTTCACTTCAGAAATTGAGTTAAATCCCAGGCTCTGAGTCTTCCTACAAGCAAAACTTCGTTTCAGGTAAGGGCAGTTACTTTACAGCTCAAACGAACTACATCGTTCACGAAGCTCACACGTTTCTCATCTTAACTGACAAGCATTGGATGTTAGAGGACCTGTGCTTTGTAACAATTTCAGAGGCAGATTTCTTCTAGATATGGTCTTATGTGTAGGAAATACCGTTCTTTTGTTCTCAGCACACTCATGTTTCCTGATGTCTTAGAGACTCTAGAAAGCTAGAGTGTGTTTCTTGCTCTAAAGCAGAGTGTGATCCATGGGTGAGAACTATGCTGTGTGTTTCCCTTCAGAAATGGAGTTAAATTCCATGCTCTGTGTCTTCCTACAAGCAAGACTTCATTTCAGGTAAGGGCAGTCACTTTTTAGCTCAAACGAACTACATCGTTCACGAATCTCACACGTTTCTCATATGAACTGACAAGCATTGGATGTTAGAGGACCTGTGGCTTGTTTCAGTTTCAGAAGCACTGTTGAACTAGATATGGTCCATATGTATAAGAAACACCGTTCTTTTGTTCTGAGCACACTCACTTTTCCGGCTGTATTAGAGATTCTAGAAAGCAAGAGCGTGCTTCTTGCTCTAAAGCAGAGTGTGATCAATGGATGAGAACTCTGTTGTGGGTTTCACTTCAGAAATGGAGCTAAATCCCAGGCTCTGAGTCATCCTACAAGCAAGACTTCCTTTCAGGTAAGGGCAGTTACTTTACAGCTCAAATGAACTACATCGTTCACGAAGCTCACACGTTTCTCATCTTAACTGACAAGCATTGGATGAGAGAACCTGTGCTTTGTATCAATTTCAGAGGCAGAGTTCTTCTAGATATGGTCCATATGTGTAGGAAACACCGTTCTTTTGTTCTCAGCACACTCAAGTTTCCTGCTGTCTTAGAGACTCTAGAAATCTAGAGCGTGCTTCTTACTCTAAAGCAGAGTGTGATCAGTGAATGAGAACTCTGTTGTGTGTTTCACTTCAGAAATGGAGTTAAATCCCAGGCTCTGAGTCTTCCTAAAAGCAAAACTTCGTTTCAGGTAAGGGCAGTTACTTTACAGCTCAAACGAACTACATCATTCACGAAGCTCACACGTTTCTCATCTTAACTGACAAGCATTGGATGTTAGAAGACCTGTGCTTTGTAACAATTTCAGAGGCAGATTTCTTCTAGATATGGTCTGTATGTGTAGGATATACTGTTCTTTTGTTCTCAGCACACTCATGTTTCCTGCTGTCTTAGAGACTCTAGAAAGCTAGAGCATGCTTCTTGCTCTAAAGCAGAGTGTGATAAATGGATGACAACTCTGCTGTGTGTTTCAGTTCAGAAATGGAGTTAAAGCCCAGGCTCTGAGTTGCAAGGAAGACTTCGTTTCAAGTAAGGGCAGTTACTTTACGGCTCAAATGAACTACATTGTTCACGAAGCTCACACGTTTCTCATCTAAACTGACAAGCATTGGATGTTAGAGGACCTGTGGATTGTTTCAGTTTCAGAAGCACTGTTGAACTAGATATGGTCCGTATGTATAAGAAACACCGTTCTTTGTTCTGAGCACACTCACGTTTCCTGCTGTATTAGAGACTCTAGAAAGCAATAGCGTGCTTCTTGCTCTAAAGCAGAGTGTGATCAATGGATGAGAACTCTGTTGTGTATTTCACTTCAGAAATGGAGTTAAATCCCTGGGTCTGAGTCTTCGTACAAGCTACACTTCCTTTCAGGTAAGGGCAGTTACTTTACAGCTCAAATGAACTACATCGTTCCCGAAGCTCACACGTTTCTCATCTTAACTGACAAGCATTGGATGTTAGAGGACCTGTGGTTTGTTTCAGTTTCAGCAGCAGAGTTCTTCTAGATATGGTCCGTATGTGTAGGAAACACCGTTCTTTTGTTCTGAGCACACTAATGTTTCCTGCTGTATTAGAGACTCTAGAAAGCAAGAGGGTGCTTCTTGCTGTAAAGCAGAGTGTGATCTATGGATGAGAACTATGCTGTGTTTCCCTTCAGAAATGGAGTTAAATTCCATGCTCTGTGTCTTCCCACAATCAAGACTTCGTTTCAGGTAAGGGCAGTCACTTTTGAGCTCAAAAGTACTACATCATTCACAAAGCTCACACGTTTCTCTACTTAAATGACAAGCATTGGACGTTAGAGGACCAGTGCTTTTTATCAGTTTCAGAAGCAGAGTTGGACTAGATATAGTCCATATGTGTAGGAAACACCATTCCTTTGTTCTCAGCCCACTCATGTTTCCTGCTGTCTTAGAGACTCTAGAAAGCAAAAGCGTGCTTCTTCTCTAAAGCAGAGTGTGATCAATGGATGAGAACTCTGTTGTGTGTTTCACTTCAGGAATGGAGTTAAATCCCAGGCTCTGAGTCTTCCTGCAAGCAAGACTTCGTTTCAGGTAAGGGCAGTTACTTTACAGCTCAAAAGAACTACATCGTTCACGAAGCTCACACGTTTCTCATCTTAACTGACAAGCATTGGATATTAGAGGACCAGTGCTTTGTATCAGCTTCAGAAGCAGGGTTGGACTAGATATGGTCCATATGTATAAGAAACACCGTTGTTTTGTTCTGAGCTCCCTCAAGTTTCCTGCTGTCTTAGAGACTCTAGAAAGCTAGAGCGTGATTCTTCTCTAAAGCAGATTGTGATCAATGGATGAGAACTCTGTTGTGTGTGTCACTTCTGAAATGGAGTTAAATCCCAGGCTCTGAGTCTTCCTACAAGCAAGACTTCGTTTCAGGTACGGGCAGTTACTTTACACCTCAAATGAACTACATCGTTCCCGAAGGTCACACGTTTCTCATCTTAACTGACAAGCATTGGATGTTAGAGGACCTGTGGTTTGTTTCAGTTTCAGCAGCAGAGTTCTTCTAGATATGGTCCATATGTGTAGGAAACATGGTTCTTTTGTTCAGAGCACACTAATGTTTCCTGCTGTATTAGAGACTCTAGAAAGCAAGAGTGTGCTTCTTGCTGTAAAGAAGAGTGTGATCCATGGATGAGAACTATGTTATGTTTCCCTTCAGAAATGGAGTTAAATTCCATGCTCTGTGTCTTCCTACAATCAAGCCTTCGTTTCAGGTAAGGGCAGTCACTTTTGAGCTCAAAAGTACTACATCATTCACAAAGCCCACACGTTTCTCATCTTAAATGACAAGCATTGGACGTTAGAGGACAAGTTCTTTTTATCAGTTTCAGAAGCAGAGTTGGAGTAGATATGGTCCATATGTGTTGGAAACACCATTCATTTGTTCTCAGCCCACTCATGTTTCCTGCTGTCTTAGAGACACTAGAAAGCTAGAGCGTGCTTCTTGCTCTAAAGCAGAGTGTGATCAATGGATGACAACTCTGCTGTGTGTTTCACTTCAGAAATGGAGTTCAAGACCAGGCTCTGAGTCTTCCTACTAGGAAGACTTCGTTTCTAGTAAGGGCAGTTACTTTACAGCTCAAACGACGTTCATCATTCACGAAGCTCACAAGTTTCTCATCTTAAATGACAAGCATTGGATGAGAGAACCTGTGCTTTGTATCAATTTCAGAGGTAGAGTACTTCTAGATATGGTCCGTATGTGTAGGAAAAACCATTCTTTTGTTCTCAGCACACTCATGTTTCTTGCTGTCTTAGAGATTCTAGAAAGCAAAAGCGTGCTTCTTGCTCTAAAGCAGAGTGTGATCTATATATGAGAACTCTGCTGTGTGTTTCACTTCAGAAATTGAATTAAATCCCAGGCTCTGAGTCTTCCTACAAGCAAGACTTCGTTTCAGGTAAGGGCAGTTACTAACAGCTCAAACGAACTACATCGTTCACGAAGCTAACATGTTTCTCATCGTAACTGACAAGCATTGGATGATAGAGGACCTGTGGTTTGTTTCAGTTTCAGAAGCAGAGTTGAACTAGATATGGCCTGTATGTGTAGGAAACACCGTTCTTTTCTTCTGAGCACACTAATGTTTCCTGCTGTATTAGAGACTCTAGAAAGCAAGAGCATGCTTCTAGCTGTAAAGCAGAGTGTGATCCATGGATGAGAACTATGCTTTGTGTTTCCCTTCAGAAATGGAGTTAAATTCCATGCTCTGTGTCTTCCTACAAACAAGACTTCGTTTCAGGTACATACGGTTACTTTACAGCTCAAACGAACTACATCGTTCATGAATCTCACACGTTTCTCATATTAACTGACAAGCATTGGATGTTAGAGGACCTGTGCTTTGTATCAATTTCAGAGGCAGAGTTCTTCTAGATATGTTCCGTATGTGTATGAAACACTGTTGTTTTGTTCACAGCACACTCAATGTTCCTGCTGTCTTAGAGACTCTAGAAAGCTAGAGCGTGGTTCTTGCTCTAAAGCAGAGTGTGATCAATGGATGAGAAATCCGTTGTGTGTGTCACTTCTGAAATGGAGTTAAATCCCAGGCTCTGAGTCTTCCTACAAGCAAGACTTCGTTTCAGGTAAGGGCAGTTACTTTACACTTCAAATGAACTACATCGTTCCCAAAGCTCACACGTTTCTCATCTTAACTGACAAGCATTGGATGTTAGAGGACCTGTGGTTTGTTTCAGTTTCAGCAGCAGAGTTCTTCTAGATATGGTCCGTATGTGTAGGAAACACCGTTCTTTTGTTCTGAGCACACTAATGTTTCCTGCTGTATTAGAGACTCTAGAAAGCAAGAGGGTGCTTTTTGCTGTAAAGCAGAGTGTGATCCATGGATGAGAACTATGCTGTGTTTCCCTTCAGAAATGGAGTTAAATTCCATGCTCTGTGTCTTCCTACAATCAAGACTTCGTTTCAGGTAAGGGCAGTCACTTTTGAGCTCAAAAGTACTACATCATTCACAAAGCTCACACGTTTCTCTACTTAAATGACAAGCATTGGACGTTAGAGGACCAGTGCTTTTTATCAGTTTCAGAAGCAGAGTTGGACTAGATATAGTCCATATGTGTAGGAAACACCATTCATTTGTTCTCAGCCCACTCATGTTTCCTGCTGTCTTAGAGACTCTAGAAAGCAAAAGCGTGCTTCTTCTCTAAAGCAGAGTGTGATCAATGGATGAGAACTCTGTTGTGTGTTTCACTTCAGGAATGGAGTTAAATCCCAGGCTCTGAGTCTTCCTGCAAGCAAGACTTCGTTTCAGGTAAGGGCAGTTACTTTACAACTCAAAAGAACTACATCGTTCACGAAGCTCACACGTTTCTCATCTTAACTGACAAGCATTGGATATTAGAGGACCAGTGCTTTGTATCAGCTTCAGAAGCAGGGTTGGACTAGATATGGTCCATATGTATAAGAAACACCGTTGTTTTGTTCTGAGCACACTCAAGTTTCCTGCTGTCTTAGAGACTCTAGAAAGCTAGAGCGTGATTCTTCTCTAAAGCAGAGTGTGATCAATGGATGAGAACTCTGTTGTGTGTGTCACTTCTGAAATGGAGTTAAATCCCAGGCTCTGAGTCTTCCTACAAGCAAGACTTCGTTTCAGGTAAGGGCAGTTACTTTACACCTCAAATGAACTACATCGTTCCCGAAGCTCACACGTTTCTCATCTTAACTGACAAGCATTGGATGTTAGAGGACCTGTGGTTTGTTTCAGTTTCAGCAGCAGAGTTCTTCTAGATATGGTCCATATGTGTAGGAAACATGGTTCTTTGTTCAGAGCACACTAATGTTTCCTGCTGTATTAGAGACTCTAGAAAGCAAGAGTGTGCTTCTTGCTGTAAAGCAGACTGTGATCCATGGATGAGAACTATGTTATATTTCCCTTCAGAAATGGAGTTAAATCCATGCTCTGTGTCTTCCTACAATCAAGCCTTCGTTTCAGGTAAGGGCAGTCACTTTTGAGCTCAAAAGTACTACATCATTCAAAAAGCCCACACGTTTCTCATCTTAAATGACAAGCATTGGACGTTAGAGGACAAGTTCTTTTTATCAGTTTCAGAAGCAGAGTTGGACTAGATATGGTCCATATGTGTTGGAAACACCATTCATTTGTTCTCAGCCCACTCATGTTTCCTGCTGTCTTAGAGACACTAGAAAGCTAGAGCGTGCTTCTTGCTCTAAAGCAGAGTGTGATCAATGGATGACAACTCTGCTGTGTGTTTCACTTCAGAAATGGAGTTCAAGACCAGGCTCTGAGTCTTCCTACTAGGAAGACTTCGTTTCTAGTAAGGGCAGATACTTTACAGCTCAAACGACGTTCATCATTCACGAAGCTCACAAGTTTCTCATCTTAAATGACAAGCATTGGATGAGAGAACCTGTGCTTTGTATCAATTTCAGAGGTAGAGTACTTCTAGATATGGTCCGTATGTGTAGGAAAAACCATTCTTTTGTTCTCAGCACACTCATGTTTCTTGCTGTCTTAGAGATTCTAGAAAGCAAAAGCGTGCTTCTTGCTCTAAAGCAGAGTGTGATCTATATATGAGAACTCTGCTGTGTGTTTCACTTCAGAAATTGAATTAAATCCCAGGCTCTGAGTCTTCCTACAAGCAAGACTTCGTTTCAGGTAAGGGCAGTTACTAACAGCTCAAACGAACTACATCGTTCACAAAGCTAACACGTTTCTCATCGTAACTGACAAGCATTGGATGATAGAGGACCTGTGGTTTGTTTCAGTTTCAGAAGCAGAGTTGAACTAGATATGGCCTGTATGTGTAGGAAACACCGTTCTTTTCTTCTGAGCACACTAATGTTTCCTGCTGTATTAGAGACTCTAGAAAGCAAGAGCATGCTTCTAGCTGTAAAGCAGAGTGTGATCCATGGATGAGAACTATGCTTTGTGTTTCCCTTCAGAAATGGAGTTAAATTCCATGCTCTGTGTCTTCCTACAAACAAGACTTCGTTTCAGGTAAGTGCAGTTACTTTACAGCTCAAACGAACTACATCGTTCATGAATCTCACACGTTTCTCATATTAACTGACAAGCATTGGATGTTAGAGGACCTGTGCTTTGTATCAATTTCAGAGGCAGAGTTCTTCTAGATATGTTCCGTATGTGTATGAAACACTGTTGTTTTGTTCACAGCACACTCAATGTTCCTGCTGTCTTAGAGACTCTAGAAAGCTAGAGCGTGGTTCTTGCTCTAAAGCAGAGTGTGATCAATGGATGAGAACTCCGTTGTGTGTGTCACTTCTGAAATGGAGTTAAATCCCAGGCTCTGAGTCTTCCTACAAGCAAGACTTCGTTTCAGGTAAGGGCAGTTACTTTACACCTCAAATGAACTACATCGTTCCCAAAGCTCACACGTTTCTCATCTTAACTGACAAGCATTGGATGTTAGAGGACCTGTGGTTTGTTTCAGTTTCAGCAGCAGAGTTCTTCTAGATATGGTCCGTATGTGTAGGAAACACCGTTCTTTTGTTCTGAGCACACTAATGTTTCCTGCTGTATTAGAGACTCTAGAAAGCAAGAGGGTGCTTCTTGCTGTAAAGCAGAGTGTGATCCATGGATGAGAACTATGCTGTGTTTCCCTTCAGAAATGGAGTTAAATTCCATGCTCTGTGTCTTCCTACAATCAAGACTTCGTTTCAGGTAAGGGCAGTCACTTTTGAGCTCAAAAGTACTACATCATTCACAAAGCTCACACGTTTCTCTACTTAAATGACAAGCATTGGACGTTAGAGGACCAGTGCTTTTTATCAGTTTCAGAAGCAGAGTTGGACTAGATATAGTCCATATGTGTAGGAAACACCATTCATTTGTTCTCAGCCCACTCATGTTTCCTGCTGTCTTAGAGACTCTAGAAAGCAAAAGCGTGCTTCTTCTCTAAAGCAGAGTGTGATCAATGGATGAGAACTCTGTTGTGTGTTTCACTTCAGGAATGGAGTTAAATCCCAGGCTCTGAGTCTTCCTGCAAGCAAGACTTCGTTTCAGGTAAGGGCAGTTACTTTACAGCTCAAAAGAAGTACATCGTTCACGAAGCTCACACGTTTCTCATCTTAACTGACAAGCATTGGATATTAGAGGACCAGTGCTTTGTATCAGCTTCAGAAGCAGGATTGGACTAGATATGGTCCATATGTATAGGAAACACCGTTGTTTTGTTCTGAGCACACTAAAGTTTCCTGCTGTCTTAGAGACTCTAGAAAGCTAGAGCGTGCTTCTTGCTCTAAAGCAGAGTGTGATCAATGGATGACAACTCTGCTGTGTGTTTCACTTCAGAAATGGAGTTCAAGACCAGGCTCTGAGTCTTCCTACTACGAAGACTTCGTTTCTAGTAAGGGCAGTTACTTTACAGCTCAAACGACGTTCATCATTCACGAAGCTCACAAGTTTCTCATCTTAAATGACAAGCATTGGATGAGAGAACCTGTGCTTTGTATCAATTTCAGAGGTAGAGTACTTCTAGATATGGTCCGTATGTGTAGGAAAAACCATTCTTTTGTTCTCAGCACACTCATGTTTCTTGCTGTCTTAGAGATTCTAGAAAGCAAAAGCGTGCTTCTTGCTCTAAAGCAGAGTGTGATCTATATATGAGAACTCTGCTGTGTGTTTCACTTCAGAAATTGAATTAAATCCCAGGCTCTGAGTCTTCCTACAAGCAAGACTTCGTTTCAGGTAAGGGCAGTTACTAACAGCTCAAACGAACTACATCGTTCACAAAGCTAACACGTTTCTCATCGTAACTGACAAGCATTGGATGATAGAGGACCTGTGGTTTGTTTCAGTTTCAGAAGCAGAGTTGAACTAGATATGGCCTGTATGTGTAGGAAACACCGTTCTTTTCTTCTGAGCACACTAATGTTTCCTGCTGTATTAGAGACTCTAGAAAGCAAGAGCATGCTTCTAGCTGTAAAGCAGAGTGTGATCCATGGATGAGAACTATGCTTTGTGTTTCCCTTCAGAAATGGAGTTAAATTCCATGCTCTGTGTCTTCCTACAAACAAGACTTCGTTTCAGGTAAGTGCAGTTACTTTACAGCTCAAACGAACTACATCGTTCATGAATCTCACACGTTTCTCATATTAACTGACAAGCATTGGATGAGAGAACCTGTGCTTTGTATCAATTTCAGAGGTAGAGTACTTCTAGATATGGTCTGTATGTGTAGGAAACACCGTTCTTTTGTTCTCAGCACACTCATGTTTCCTGCTGTCTTAGAGACTCTAGAAAGCAAAAGCGTGCTTCTTCTCTAAAGCAGAGTGTGATCAATGGATGAGAACTCTGTTGTGTGTTTCACTTCAGGAATGGAGTTAAATCCCAGGCTCTGAGTCTTCCTGCAAGCAAGACTTCGTTTCAGGTAAGGGCAGTTACTTTACAGCTCAAAAGCACTACATCGTTCACGAAGCTCACACGTTTCTCATCTTAACTGACAAGCATTGGATATTAGAGGACCTGTGCTTTGTATCAATTTCAGAGTCAGAGTTCTACTAGATATGTTCCGTATGTGTATGAAACACCGTTTTTTTGTTCACAGCACACTCAAGTTTCCTGCTGTCTTAGAGACTCTGGAAAGCTAGAGCGTGGTTCTTGCTCTAAAGCAGAGTGTGATCAATGGATGAGTACTCTGTTGTGTGTGTCATTTCTGAAATGGAGTTAAATCCCAGGCTCTGAGTCTTCCTACAAGCAAGACTTCGTTTCAGGTAAGGGCAGTTACTTTACAGCTCAAATGAACTACATCGTTCACGAAGCTCACACGTTTCTCATCTTATCTGACAAGCATTGGATGTTAGAGGACCTGTGGTTTGTTTCAGTTTCAGCAGCAGAGTTCTTCTAGATATGGTCCATATGTGTAGGAAACACCGTTCTTTTGTTCAGAGCACACTAATGTTTCCTGCTGTATTAGAGACTCTAGAAAGCAAGAGCGTGCTTCTTGCTGTAAAGCAGAGTGTGATCCATGGATGAGAACTATGTTGTGTTTCCCTTCAGAAATGGAGTTAAATTCCATGCTCTGTGTCTTCATACAATCAAGCCTTCGTTTCAGGTAAGGGCAGTCACTTTTGAGCTCAAAAGTACTACATCATTCACAAAGCTCACACGTTTCTCATCTTAAATGATAAGCATTGGACGTTAGAGGACCAGTTCTTTTTATCAGTTTCAGAAGCAGAGTTGGACTAGATATGGTCCATATGTGTAGGAAACACCATTCATTTGTTCTCAGCCCACTCATGTTTCCTGCTGTCTTAGAGACTCTAGAAAGCTAGAGCGTGCTTCTTGCTCTAAAGCAGAGTGTGATCAACGGATGACATCTCTGCTGTGTGTTTCACTTCAGAAATGGAGTTCAAGTCCAGGCACTGAGTCTTCCTACGAGGAAGACATCGTTTCAAGTAAGGGCAGTTACTTTACAGCTCAAACGAATTACATCGTTCACGAAGCTCACACGTTTCTCATCTTAAATGACAAACATTGGATGAGAGAACCTGTGCTTTGTATCAATTTCAGAAGCAGAGTTCTTCTAGATATGGTCCATATGTGTAGGAAACACCGTTCTTTTGTTCAGAGCACACTAATGTTTCCTGCTGTATTAGAGACTCTAGAAAGCAAGAGCGTGCTTCTTGCTGTAAAGCAGAGTGTGATCCATGGATGAGAACTATGCTTTGTGTTTCCCTTCAGAAATGGAGTTAAATGCCATGTTCTGTGTCTTCCTACAAACAAGACTTCGTTTCAGGTAAGTGCAGTTACTTTACAGCTCAAACGAACTACATCGTTCATGAATCTCACACGTTTCTCATATTAACTGACAAGCATTGGATGTTAGAGGACCTGTGCTTTGTATCAATTACAGAGCCAGAGTTCTTCTAGATATGGTCCGTATGTGTAGGAAACACCGTTCTTTTGTTCTCAGCACACTCAAGTTTCCTGCTCTCTTAGAGACTCTAGAAAGCTAGAGCGTGATTCTTCTCTAAAGCAGAGTGTGATCAATGGTTGAGAACTCTGTTGTGTGTTTCACTTCAGCAATGGAGTAAAATCCCAGGCTCTGTGTCTTCCTACAAGCAAGATTTCGTTTCAGGTAAGGGCAGGTACTTTACAGCTCAAACGAACTACATTGTTCACAAAGCACACACGTTACTCATCTTAACTGAGAAGCATAGGATGTTAGAGGACCTTTGCTTTGTATCAATTTCAAGCAGAGTTGAACTAGATCTGCTCCGTATGTATAGGAAACACGGTTCTTTTCTTCTGAGCACACTCACATTTCCTGCTGTATTAGAGACTCTAGAAAGCAAGAGCGTGCTTCTTGCTGTAAAGCAGAATGTGATCCATGGATGAGAACTATGCTGTGTTTCCCTTCAGAAATGGAGTTAAATTCCATGCTCTGTGTCTTCCTGCAAGCAAGACTTCGTTTCAGGTAAGGGCAGTCACTTTTCAGCTCAAAAGACCTACATCATTCACAAAGCTCACACGTTTCTCATCTTAAATGACAAGCATTGGACGTTAGAGGACCAGTGCTTTGTTTCAGTTTCAGAAGCAGAGTTGGACGAGATATGGTCCATATGTGTAGGAAACACCATTCATTTGTTCTCAGCCCACTCAAGTTTCCTGCTGTCTTAGAGAATCTAGAAAGCTAGAGCGTGCTTCTTGCTTCACAGCAGAGTGTGATCAATGGATGACAACTCTGCTGTGTGTTTCACTTCAGAGATGGAGTTAAAGCCCAGGCTCTGAGTCTTCCTACAAGGAAGACTTCATTTCAAGTAAGGGCAGTTACTTTACAGCTCAAACGAACTACATCGCTCACGAAGCTCACACGTTTCTCATCTTAAATGACAAGCATTGGATGTTAGAGGACCTGTGCTTTGTATCAATTTCAGAGGCAGAGTACCTCTAGATATGGTCTGTATGTGTAGGAAACACCGTTCTTTTGTTCTGAGCACACTCACGTTTCCTGCTGTATTAGAGACTCTAGAAAGGAAGAGCGTGCTTCTTGCTCTAAAGCAGAGTGTGATCAATGGATGAGACCTCTGCTGTGTGTTTCACTTCAGAAATGGAATTAAATCCCAGGCTCTGAGTCTTCCTACAAGCAAGACTTCGTTTCAGGTAAGGGCAGTTACTAACAGCTCAAACGAACTACATCGTTCACAAAGCTAACACGTTTCTCATCTTAACTGACAAGCATTGGATGATAGAGGACCTGTGGTTTGTTTCAGTTTCAGAAGCACAGTTGAACTAGATATGGTCCGTATGTGTAAGAAACACCGATCTTTTGTTCTGAGCACAATCACGTTTCCTGCTGTATTAGAAACTCTAGAAAGCAAGAGCGTGCTTCTTGCTGTAAAGCAGAGTGTGATCCATGGATGAGAACTAAGCTTTGTGTTTCCCTTCAGAAATGGAGTTAAATCCCAGGCTCTGAGTCGTCCTACAAGCAAGACTTCGTTTCAGGTAAGGGCAGTTACTAACAGCTCAAATGAACTACATTGTTCACGAAGCAAACACGTTTCTCATCTTAACTGACAAGCATTGGATGATAGAGGACCTGTGGTTTGTTTCAGTTTTAGAAGCAGAGTTGAACTAGATATGGCACGTATGTGTAGGAAACACTGTTCTTTTTTTCTGAGTACACTCAAATTTCCTGCTGTTTTAGAGACTCTAGAAAGGAAGAGCGTGCTTCTTGCTCTAAAGCAGAGTGTGATCAATGGATGAGAACTCTGTTGTGTGTTTCACTTCAGAAATGGAGTTAAATCCCTGGGTCTGAGTCTTCCTACAAGCAAGACTTCATTTCAGGTAAGGGCAGTTACTTTACAGCTCAAACTAACTACATCGTTCACGAAGCTCACACGATTCTCATCTTAACTGACAAGCATTGGATATTATAGGACCTGTGGTTTGTTTCAGTTTCAGAAGCAGAGTTGAACTAGATATGGCCTGTATGTGTAGGAAACACCGTTCTTTTGTTCTCAGCACACTCAAGTTTCCTGCTGTCTTAGAGACTCTAGAAAGCTAGAGCGTGCTTCTTCTCTAAAGCAGAGTGTGATCAATGGATGAGAACTCTGTTGTGTGTTGCACTTCAGGAATTGAGTTAAATCCCAGGCTCTGCGTCTTCCTACAAGCAAGACTTCGTTTCAGGTAAGGGCAGTTACTTTACAGCTCAAAAGAACTACATCGTTCACGATGCTCACACGTTTCTCATCTTAACTGACAAGCATTGGATGTTAGAGGACCTGTGCTTTGTATCAATTTCAGAGGCAGAGTTCTTCTAGATATGTTCCGTATGTGTATGAAACACTGTTGTTTTGTTCACAGCACACTCAAGGTTCCTGCTGTCTTAGAGACTCTAGAAAGCTAGAGCGTGGTTCTTGCTCTAAAGCAGAGTGTGATCAATGGATGAGAACTCTGTTGTGTGTTTCCCTTCTGAAATGGAGTTAAATCCCAGGCTCTGAGTCTTCCTACAAGCAAGACTTCGTTTCAGGTAAGGGCAGTTACTTTACACCTCAAATAAACTACATCGTTCCCGAAGCTCACACGTTTCTCATCTTAACTGACAAGCATTGGATGTTAGAGGACCTGTGGTTTGTTTCAGTTTCAGCAGCAGAGTTCTTCTAGATATGGTCCGTATGTGTAGGAAACACCGTTCTTTTGTTCTGAGCACACTAATGTTTCCTGCTGTATTAGAGACTCTAGAAAGCAAGAGGGTGCTTCTTGCTGTAAAGCAGAGTGTGATCCATGGATGAGAACTATGCTGTGTTTCCCTTCAGAAATGGAGTTAAATTCCATGCTCTGTGTCTTCCTGCAAGCAAGACTTCGGTTCAGGTAAGGGCAGTCACTTTTGAGCTCAAAAGTACTACATCATTCACAAAGCTCACACGTTTCTCTACTTAAATGACAAGCATTGGACGTTAGAGGACCAGTGCTTTTTATCAGTTTCAGAAGCAGAGTTGGACTAGATATAGTCCATATGTGTAGGAAACACCATTCATTTGTTCTCAGCCCACTCAAGTTTCCTGCTGTCTTAGAGACTCTAGAAAGCTAGAGCGTGCTTTTTGCTCTAAACCAGAGTGTGATCAATGGATGACAACTCTGCTGTGTGTTTCACTTCAGAGATGGAGTTAAAGCCCAGGCTCTGAGTCTTCTTACAAGGAAGACTTCGTTTCAAGTAAGGGCAGTTACTTTACAGCTCAAACGAACTACATCGCTCACGAAGCTCACACGTTTCTCATCTTAAATGACACGCATTGGATGTTAGAGGACCTGTGCTTTGTATCAATTTCAAGCAGAGTTGAACTACATATGGTCCGTATGTGTAGGAAACACCGTTCTTTTGTTCTGAGCACACTCACGTTTCCTGCTGTATTAGAGACTCTAAAAAGCTAGAGCGTGGTTCTTGCTCTAAAGCAAAGTGTGATCAATGGAGGAGAACTCTGTTGTGTGTTTCACTTCTGAAATGGAGTTAAATCTCAGGCTCTGAGTCTTCCTACATCAAGACTTCGTTTCAGGTAAGGGCAGTTACTTTACAGCTCAAATGAACTACATCGCTCACGAAGCTCACACGTTTCTCATCTTAACTGACAAGCATTGGATGTTAGAGGACCTGTGGTTTGTTTCAGTTTCAGAAGAACAGTTGAACTAGATATGGTCCGTATGTGTAAGAAACACCAATCTTTTGTTCTGAGCACACTCATGTTTCCTGCTGTATTAGAAACTCTAGAAAGCAAGAGCGTGCTTCTTGCTCTAAAGCAAAGTGTGATCCATGGATGAGAACTATGCTGTGTGTTTCCCTTCAGAAATGGAGTTAAATTCCATGCTCTGTGTCTTCCTACATGCAAGACTTCGTTTCAGGTAAGGGCAGTCACATTTCAGCTCAAACGAACTACATCGTTCACGAATCTCACACGTTTCTCATCTTAACTGACAAGCATTGGATGTTAGAGGACCAGTGCTTTGTATCAGCTTCAGAAGCAGGGTTGGACTAGATATGGTCCATATGTATAAGAAACATCGTTGTTTTGTTCTGAGCACACTCAAGTTTCCTGCTGTCCTAGAGGCTCTAGAAAGCTAGAGCGTGATTCTTCTCTAAAGCAGAGTGTGATCAATGGATGAGAACTCTGTTGTGTGTGTCACTTCTGAAATGGAGTTAAATCCCAGGCTCTGAGTCTTCCTACAAGAAAGACTTCGTTTCAGGTAAGGGCAGTTACTTTACACCTCAAATGAACTACATCATTCCCGAAGCTCACACGTTTCTCATCTTAACTGACAAGCATTGGATGATAGAGGACCTGTGGTTTGTTTCAGTTTCAGCAGCAGAGTTCTTCTAGATATGGTCCGTATGTGTAGGAAACACCGTTCTTTTGTTCTGAGCACACTAATGTTTCCTGCTGTATTAGAGACTCTAGAAAGCAAGAGCATGCTTCTAGCTGTAAAGCAGAGTGTGATCCATGGATGAGAACTATGCTTTGTGTTTCCCTTCAGAAATGGAGTTAAATGCCATGTTCTGTGTCTTCCTACAAACAAGACTTCGTTTCAGGTAAGTGCAGTTACTTTACAGCTCAAACGAACTACATCGTTCATGAATCTCACACGTTTCTCATATTAACTGACAAGCATTGGATGTTAGAGGACCTGTGCTTTGTATCAATTACAGAGCCAGAGTTCTTCTAGATATGGTCCGTATGTGTAGGAAACACCGTTCTTTTGTTCTCAGCACACTCAAGTTTCCTGCTCTCTTAGAGACTCTAGAAAGCTAGAGCGTGATTCTTCTCTAAAGCAGAGTGTGATCAATGGTTGAGAACTCTGTTGTGTGTTTCACTTCAGCAATGGAGTAAAATCCCAGGCTCTGTGTCTTCCTACAAGCAAGACTTCGTTTCAGGTAAGGGCAGTTACTTTACAGCTCAAACGAACTACATTGTTCACAAAGCACACACGTTACTCATCTTAACTGAGAAGCATTGGATGTTAGAGGACCTTTGCTTTGTATCAATTTCAAGCAGAGTTGAACTAGATCTGCTCCGTATGTATAGGAAACACGGTTCTTTTCTTCTGAGCACACTCACATTTCCTGCTGTATTAGAGACTCTAGAAAGCAAGAGCGTGCTTCTTGCTGTAAAGCAGAATGTGATCCATGTATGAGAACTATGCTGTGTTTCCCTTCAGATATGGAGTTAAATTCCATGCTCTGTGTCTTCCTGCAAGCAAGACTTCGTTTCAGGTAAGGGCAGTCACTTTTCAGCTCAAAAGAACTACATCATTCACAAAGCTCACACGTTTCTCATCTTAAATGATAAGCATTGGACGTTAGAGGACCAGTGCTTTGTTTCAGTTTCAGAAGCAGAGTTGGACGAGATATGGTCCATATGTGTAGGAAACACCATTCATTTGTTCTCAGCCCACTCAAGTTTCCTGCTGTCTTAGAGAATCTAGAAAGCTAGAGCGTGCTTCTTGCTTCACAGCAGAGTGTGATCAATGGATGACAACTCTGCTGTGTGTTTCACTTCAGAGATGGAGTTAAAGCCCAGGCTCTGAGTCTTCCTACAAGGAAGACTTCACTTCAAGTAAGGGCAGTTACTTTACAGCTCAAAAGAACTACATCGCTCACGAAGCTCACAGGTTTCTCATCTTAAATGACAAGCATTGGATGTTAGAGGACCTGTGCTTTGTATCAATTTCAGAGGCAGAGTACCTCTAGATATGGTCTGTATGTGTAGGAAACACCGTTCTTTTGTTCTGAGCACACTCACGTTTCCTGCTGTATTAGAGACTCTAGAAAGGAAGAGCGTGCTTCTTGCTCTAAAGCAGAGTGTGATCAATGGATGAGAACTCTGCTGTGTGTTTCACTTCAGAAATGGAATTAAATCCCAGGCTCTGAGTCTTCCTACAAGCAAGACTTCGTTTCAGGTAAGGGCAGTTACTAACAGCTCAAACGAACTACATCGTTCACAAAGCTAACACGTTTCTCATCTTAACTGACAAGCATTGGATGATAGAGGACCTGTGGTTTGTTTCAGTTTCAGAAGCACAGTTGAACTAGATATGGTCCGTATGTGTAAGAAACACCGATCTTTTGTTCTGAGCACAATCACGTTTCCAGCTGTATTAGAAACTCTAGAAAGCAAGAGCGTGCTTCTTGCTGTAAAGCAGAGTGTGATCCATGGATGAGAACTAAGCTTTGTGTTTCCCTTCAGAAATGGAGTTAAATCCCAGGCTCTGAGTCGTCCTACAAGCAAGACTTCCTTTCAGGTAAGGGCAGTTACTAACAGCTCAAATGAACTACATTGTTCACGAAGCAAACACGTTTCTCATCTTAACTGACAAGCATTGGATGATAGAGGACCTGTGGTTTGTTTCAGTTTTAGAAGCAGAGTTGAACTAGATATGGCACGTATGTGTAGGAAACACCGTTCTTTTGTTCTCAGCACACTCAAGTTTCCTGCTGTCTTAGAGACTCTAGAAAGCTAGAGCGTGCTTCTTCTCTAAAGCAGAGTGTGATCAATGGATGAGAACTCTGTTGTGTGTTTCACTTCAGGAATTGAGTTAAATCCCAGGCTCTGCGTCTTCCTACAAGCAAGACTTCGTTTCAGGTAAGGGCAGTTACTTTACAGCTCAAAAGAACTACATCGTTCACGATGCTCACACGTTTCTCATCTTAACTGACAAGCATTGGATGTTAGAGGACCTGTGCTTTGTATCAATTTCAGAGGCAGAGTTCTTCTAGATATGTTCCGTATGTGTATGAAACACTGTTGTTTTGTTCACAGCACACTCAAGGTTCCTGCTGTCTTAGAGACTCTAGAAAGCTAGAGCGTGGTTCTTGCTCTAAAGCAGAGTGTGATCAATGGATGAGAACTCTGTTGTGTGTTTCCCTTCTGAAATGGAGTTAAATCCCAGGCTCTGAGTCTTCCTACAAGCAAGACTTCGTTTCAGGTAAGGGCAGTTACTTTACACCTCAAATAAACTACATCGTTCCCGAAGCTCACACGTTTCTCATCTTAACTGACAAGCATTGGATGTTAGAGGACCTGTGGTTTGTTTCAGTTTCAGCAGCAGAGTTCTTCTAGATATGGTCCGTATGTGTAGGAAACACCGTTCTTTTGTTCTGAGCACACTAATGTTTCCTGCTGTATTAGAGACTCTAGAAAGCAAGAGGGTGCTTCTTGCTGTAAAGCAGAGTGTGATCCATGGATGAGAACTATGCTGTGTTTCCCTTCAGAAATGGAGTTAAATTCCATGCACTGTGTCTTCCTGCAAGCAAGAATTCGTTTCAGGTAAGGGCAGTCACTTTTGAGCTCAAAAGTACTACATCATTCACAAAGCTCACATGTTTCTCTACTTAAATGACAAGCATTGGACGTTAGAGGACCAGTGCTTTTTATCAGTTTCAGAAGCAGAGTTGGACTAGATATAGTCCATATGTGTAGGAAACACCATTCATTTGTTCTCAGCCCACTCAAGTTTCCTGCTGTCTTAGAGACTCTAGAAAGCTAGAGCGTGCTTTTTGCTCTAAACCAGAGTGTGATCAATGGATGACAACTCTGCTGTGTGTTTCACTTCAGAGATGGAGTTAAAGCCCAGGCTCTGAGTCTTCTTACAAGGAAGACTTCGTTTCAAGTAAGGGCAGTTACTTTACAGCTCAAACGAACTACATCGCTCACGAAGCTCACACGTTTCTCATCTTAAATGACACGCATTGGATGTTAGAGGACCTGTGCTTTGTATCAATTTCAAGCAGAGTTGAACTACATATGGTCCGTATGTATAGGAAACACCGTTCTTTTGTTCTGAGCACACTCACGTTTCCTGCTGTATTAGAGACTCTAAAAAGCTAGAGCGTGGTTCTTGCTCTAAAGCAAAGTGTGATCAATGGAGGAGAACTCTGTTGTGTGTTTCACTTCTGAAATGGAGTTAAATCTCAGGCTCTGAGTCTTCCTACATCAAGACTTCGTTTCAGGTAAGGGCAGTTACTTTACAGCTCAAATGAACTACATCGCTCACGAAGCTCACACGTTTCTCATCTTAACTGACAAGCATTGGATGTTAGAGGACCTGTGGTTTGTTTCAGTTTCAGAAGAACAGTTGAACTAGATATGGTCCGTATGTGTAAGAAACACCAATCTTTTGTTCTCAGCACACTCACGTTTCCTGCTGTATTAGAAACTCTAGAAAGCAAGAGCGTGCTTCTTGCTGTAAAGCAAAGTGTGATCCATGGATGAGAACTATGCTGTGTGTTTCCCTTCAGAAATGGAGTTAAATTCCATGCTCTGTGTCTTCCTACATGCAAGACTTCGTTTCAGGTAAGGGCAGTCACATTTCAGCTCAAACGAACTACATCGTTCACGAATCTCACACGTTTCTCATCTTAACTGACAAGCATTGGATGTTAGAGGACCAGTGCTTTGTATCAGCTTCAGAAGCAGGGTTGGACTAGATATGGTCCATATGTATAAGAAACATCGTTGTTTTGTTCTGAGCACACTCAAGTTTCCTGCTGTCTTAGAGACTCTAGAAAGCTAGAGCGTGATTCTTCTCTAAAGCAGAGTGTGATCAATGGATGAGAACTCTGTTGTGTGTGTCACTTCTGAAATGGAGTTAAATCCCAGGCTCTGAGTCTTCCTACAAGAAAGACTTCGTTTCAGGTAAGGGCAGTTACTTTACACCTCAAATGAACTACATCGTTCCCGAAGCTCACACGTTTCTCATCTTAACTGACAAGCATTTGATGTTAGAGTACCTGTGGTTTGTTTCAGTTTCAGCAGCAGAGTTCTTCTAGATATGGTCCGTATGTGTAGGAAACACCGTTCTTTTGTTCTGAGCACACTAATGTTTCCTGCTGTATTAGAGACTCTAGAAAGTAAGAGCGTGCTTCTTGCTCTAAAGCAGAGTGTGATCAATGGATGAGAACTCTGCTGTGTGTTTCACTTCAGAAATGGAATTAAATCCCAGGCTCTGAGTCTTCCTACAAGCAAGACTTCGTTTCAGGTAAGTGCAGTTACTAACAGCTCAAACGAACTACATCGTTCACAAAGCTAACACATTTCTCATCTTAAATGACAAGCATTGGATGATAGAGGACCTGTGGTTTGTTTCAGTTTTAGAAGCAGAGTTGAACTAGATATGGCACGTATGTGTAGGAAACACTGTTCTTTTTTTCTGAGTACATTCAAATTTCCTGCTGTTTTAGAGACTCTAGAAAGGAAGAGCGTGCTTCTTGCTCTAAAGCAGAGTGTGATCAATGGATGAGAACTCTGTTGTGTGTTTCACTTCAGAAATGGAGTTAAATCCCTGGGTCTGAGTCTTCCTACAAGCAAGACTTCATTTCAGGTAAGGGCAGTTACTTTACAGCTCAAACTAACTACATCGTTCACAAAGCTCACACGATTCTCATCTTAACTGACAAGCATTGGATATTATAGGACCTGTGGTTTGTTTCAGTTTCAGAAGCAGAGTTGAACTAGATATGGCCTGTATGTGTAGGAAACACCGTTCTTTTGTTCTCAGCACACTCAAGTTTCCTGCTGTCTTAGAGACTCTAGAAAGCTAGAGCGTGCTTCTTCTCTAAAGCAGAGTGTGATCAATGGATGAGAACTCTGTTGTGTGTTTCACTTCAGGAATTGAGTTAAATCCCAGGCTCTGCGTCTTCCTACAAGCAAGACTTCGTTTCAGGTAAGGGCAGTTACTTTACAGCTCAAAAGAACTACATCGTTCACGATGCTCACACGTTTCTCATCTTAACTGACAAGCATTGGATGTTAGAGGACCTGTGCTTTGTATCAATTTCAGAGGCAGAGTTCTTCTAGATATGTTCCGTATGTGTATGAAACACTGTTGTTTTGTTCACAGCACACTCAAGGTTCCTGCTGTCTTAGAGACTCTAGAAAGCTAGAGCGTGGTTCTTGCTCTAAAGCAGAGTGTGATCAATGGATGAGAACTCTGTTGTGTGTTTCCCTTCTGAAATGGAGTTAAATCCCAGGCTCTGAGTCTTCCTACAAGCAAGACTTCGTTTCAGGTAAGGGCAGTTACTTTACACCTCAAATAAACTACATCGTTCCCGAAGCTCACACGTTTCTCATCTTAACTGACAAGCATTGGATGTTAGAGGACCTGTGGTTTGTTTCAGTTTCAGCAGCAGAGTTCTTCTAGATATGGTCCGTATGTGTAGGAAACACCGTTCTTTTGTTCTGAGCACACTAATGTTTCCTGCTGTATTAGAGACTCTAGAAAGCAAGAGGGTGCTTCTTGCTGTAAAGCAGAGTGTGATCCATGGATGAGAACTATGCTGTGTTTCCCTTCAGAAATGGAGTTAAATTCCATGCTCTGTGTCTTCCTGCAAGCAAGACTTCGGTTCAGGTAAGGGCAGTCACTTTTGAGCTCAAAAGTACTACATCATTCACAAAGCTCACACGTTTCTCTACTTAAATGACAAGCATTGGACGTTAGAGGACCAGTGCTTTTTATCAGTTTCAGAAGCAGAGTTGGACTAGATATAGTCCATATGTGTAGGAAACACCATTCATTTGTTCTCAGCCCACTCAAGTTTCCTGCTGTCTTAGAGACTCTAGAAAGCTAGAGCGTGCTTTTTGCTCTAAACCAGAGTGTGATCAATGGATGACAACTCTGCTGTGTGTTTCACTTCAGAGATGGAGTTAAAGCCCAGGCTCTGAGTCTTCTTACAAGGAAGACTTCGTTTCAAGTAAGGGCAGTTACTTTACAGCTCAAACGAACTACATCGCTCACGAAGCTCACACGTTTCTCATCTTAAATGACACGCATTGGATGTTAGAGGACCTGTGCTTTGTATCAATTTCAAGCAGAGTTGAACTAGATATGGTCCGTATGTGTAGGAAACACCGTTCTTTTGTTCTGAGCACACTCACGTTTCCTGCTGTATTAGAGACTCTAAAAAGCTAGAGCGTGGTTCTTGCTCTAAAGCAAAGTGTGATCAATGGATGAGAACTCTGTTGTGTGTTTCACTTCTGAAATGGAGTTAAATCTCAGGCTCTGAGTCTTCCTACATCAAGACTTCGTTTCAGGTAAGGGCAGTTACTTTACAGCTCAAATGAACTACATCGCTCACGAAGCTCACACGTTTCTCATCTTAACTGACAAGCATTGGATGTTAGAGGACCTGTGGTTTGTTTCAGTTTCAGAAGAATAGTTGAACTAGATATGGTCCGTATGTGTAAGAAACACCAATCTTTTGTTCTGAGCACACTCACGTTTCCTGCTGTATTAGAAACTCTAGAAAGCAAGAGCGTGCTTCTTGCTCTAAAGCAAAGTGTGATCCATGGATGAGAACTATGCTGTGTGTTTCCCTTCAGAAATGGAGTTAAATTCCATGCTCTGTGTCTTCCTACATGCAAGACTTCGTTTCAGGTAAGGGCAGTCACATTTCAGCTCAAACGAACTACATCGTTCACGAATCTCACACGTTTCTCATCTTAACTGACAAGCATTGGATGTTAGAGGACCAGTGCTTTGTATCAGCTTCAGAAGCAGGGTTGGACTAGATATGGTCCATATGTATAAGAAACATCGTTGTTTTGTTCTGAGCACACTCAAGTTTCCTGCTGTCTTAGAGACTCTAGAAAGCTAGAGCGTGATTCTTCTCTAAAGCAGAGTGTGATCAATGGATGAGAACTCTGTTGTGTGTGTCACTTCTGAAATGGAGTTAAATCCCAGGCTCTGAGTCTTCCTACAAGAAAGACTTCGTTTCAGGTAAGGGCAGTTACTTTACACTTCAAATGAACTACATCGTTCCCGAAGCTCACACGTTTCTCATCTTAACTGACAAGCATTTGATGTTAGAGTACCTGTGGTTTGTTTCAGTTTCAGCAGCAGAGTTCTTCTAGATATGGTCCGTATGTGTAGGAAACACCGTTCTTTTGTTCTGAGCACACTAATGTTTCCTGCTGTATTAGAGACTCTAGAAAGCAAGAGGGTGCTTCTTGCTGTAAAGCAGAGTGTGATCCATGGATGAGAACTATGCTGTGTTTCCCTTCAGAAATGGAGTTAAATTCCATGCTCTGTGTCTTCCTACAATAAATACTTCGTTTCAGGTAAGGGCAGTCACTTTTGAGCTCAAAAGTAATACATCATTCACAAAGCTCACAAGTTTCTCTACTTAAATGACAAGCATTGGACGTTAGAGGACCAGTGCTTTTTATCAGTTTCAGAAGCAGAGTTGGACTAGATATAGTCCATATGTGTAGGAAACACCATTCATTTGTTCTCAGCCCACTCATGTTTCCTGCTGTCTTTGAGACTCTAGAAAGCTAGTGCGTGCTTCTTGCTTCACAGCAGAGTGTGATCAATGGATGACAACTCTGCTGTGTGTTTCACTTCAGAAATGGAGTTAAAACCCAGGCTCTGAGTCTTCCTACAAGGAAGACTTCGTTTCAAGTAAGGGCAGTTACTTTACAGCTCAAACGACGTACATCGTTCACGAAGCTCACAGGTTTCTCATCTTAAATGACAAGCATTGGATGAGAGAACCTGTGCTTTGTATCAATTTCAGAGGTAGAGTACTTCTAGATATGGTCCGTATGTGTAGGAAACACCGTTCTTTTGTTCTCAGCACACTCATGTTTCCTGCTGTCTTTGAGACTCTAGAAAGCAAAAGCGTGCTTCTTGCTCTAAAGCAGAGTGTGATCTATATATGAGAACTCTGCTGTGTGTTTCACTCCAGAAATGGAATTAAATCCCAGTTTCTGAGTCTTCCTACAAGCAAGACTTCGTTTCAGGTAAGGGCAGTTACTAACAGCTCAAACGAACTACATCGTTCACGAAGCTAACACGTTTCTCATCGTAACTGACAAGCATGGGATGATAGAGGACCTGTGGTTTGTTTCAGTTTTAGAAGCAGATTTGAACTAAATATGGCCCGTATGTGTAGGAAACACTGTTCTTTTTTTCTGAGCACACTCAAGTTTCCTGCTGTATTAGAGATTCTAGAAAGCAAGAGCGTGCTTCTTGCTCTAAAGCAGAGTGTGATCTATATATGAGAACTCTGTTATGTGTTTCACTTCAGAAATTGAGTTAAATCCCAGGCTCTGAGTCTTCCTACAAGGGAGACTTCGCTTCAAGTAAGGGCAGTTACTAACAGCTCAAACGAAGTACATCGTTCACGAAGCTCACACGTTTCTCGTCTTAACTGACAAGCATTGGATGTTAGAGGACCTGTGCTTTGTAACAATTTCAGAGGCAGAGTTCTCCTAGATATGGTCCAAATGTGTATCTAACAACGTTCTTTTGTTCTGAGCACACTAATGTTTCTTGCTGTATTAGAGACTCTAGAAAGCAAGAGCGTGCTTCTTGCTGTAAAGCAGAATGTGAACCATGGATGAGAACTATGCTGTGTTTCCCTTCAGAAATGGAGTTAAATTCCATGCTCTGTGTCTTCCTACAAGCAAGACTTCGTTTCAGGTAAGGGCAGTTACTTTATAGCTCAAACGAACTACATCGTTCACGATGATCACACGTTTCTCATCTTAACTGACAAGCATTGGATGTTAGAGGACCTGTGCTTTGTATCAATTTCAGAGGCAGAGTTCTCCTAGATATGGACCCTATGTTTAGGAAACACCGTTCTTTTGTTCTCAGCACACTCAAGTTTCCTGCTGTCTTAGAGACTCTAGAAAGCTAGCGTGTGCTTCTTCTCTAAAGCAGAGTGTGATCAATGGATGAGAACTCTGTTGTGTGTTTCACTTCAGAAATTGAGTTAAATCCCAGGTTCTGAGTCTTCCTTCAAGCAAAACTTCGTTTCAGGTAAGGGCAGCTACGTTAGAGCTCAAATGAACTACATCGTTCACGAAGCTCACACATTTCTCATCTTAAATGAAAAGCATTGGATGTTAGAGGACCTGTGGTTTGTATCAGTTTCAGAAGCAGAGTTGGACTAGATATGGTCCGTATGTGTAGGAAACACCATTCTTTTGTTCTGAGCACACTCACGTTTCCTGCTGTATTAGAAACTCTAGAAAGCAAGAGCATGCTTCTTGCCCTAAAACACAGTGTGATCCATGGATGAGAACTATGCTGTGTGTTTCCCTTCAGAAATGGAGTTAAATTCCATGCTCTGTGTCTTCCTACATGCAAGACTTCGTTTCAGGTAAGGGCAGTTACTTTTCAGCTCAAACGAACTACATCGTTCACGAATCTCACACGTTTCTCATCATAACTGACAAGCATTGGATGTTAGAGGACCAGTGCTTTGTATCAGTTTCAGAAGCAGAGTTGGACTAGATATAGTCCATATGTGTAGGAAACACCATTCATTTGTTCTCAGCCCACTCAAGTTTCCTGCTGTCTTAGAGACTCTAGAAAGCTAGAGCGTGCTTTTTGCTCTAAACCAGAGTGTGATCAATGGATGACAACTCTGCTGTGTGTTTCACTTCAGAGATGGAGTTAAAGCCCAGGCTCTGAGTCTTCTTACAAGGAAGACTTCGTTTCAAGTAAGGGCAGTTACTTTACAGCTCAAACGAACTACATCGCTCACGAAGCTCACACGTTTCTCATCTTAAATGACACGCATTGGATGTTAGAGGACCTGTGCTTTGTATCAATTTCAAGCAGAGTTGAACTAGATATGGTCCGTATGTGTAGGAAACACCGTTCTTTTGTTCTGAGCACACTCACGTTTCCTGCTGTATTAGAGACTCTAAAAAGCTAGAGCGTGGTTCTTGCTCTAAAGCAAAGTGTGATCAATGGATGAGAACTCTGTTGTGTGTTTCACTTCTGAAATGGAGTTAAATCTCAGGCTCTGAGTCTTCCTACATCAAGACTTCGTTTCAGGTAAGGGCAGTTACTTTACAGCTCAAATGAACTACATCGCTCACGAAGCTCACACGTTTCTCATCTTAACTGACAAGCATTGGATGTTAGAGGACCTGTGGTTTGTTTCAGTTTCAGAAGAATAGTTGAACTAGATATGGTCCGTATGTGTAAGAAACACCAATCTTTTGTTCTGAGCACACTCACGTTTCCTGCTGTATTAGAAACTCTAGAAAGCAAGAGCGTGCTTCTTGCTCTAAAGCAAAGTGTGATCCATGGATGAGAACTATGCTGTGTGTTTCCCTTCAGAAATGGAGTTAAATTCCATGCTCTGTGTCTTCCTACATGCAAGACTTCGTTTCAGGTAAGGGCAGTCACATTTCAGCTCAAACGAACTACATCGTTCACGAATCTCACACGTTTCTCATCTTAACTGACAAGCATTGGATGTTAGAGGACCAGTGCTTTGTATCAGCTTCAGAAGCAGGGTTGGACTAGATATGGTCCATATGTATAAGAAACATCGTTGTTTTGTTCTGAGCACACTCAAGTTTCCTGCTGTCTTAGAGACTCTAGAAAGCTAGAGCGTGATTCTTCTCTAAAGCAGAGTGTGATCAATGGATGAGAACTCTGTTGTGTGTGTCACTTCTGAAATGGAGTTAAATCCCAGGCTCTGAGTCTTCCTACAAGAAAGACTTCGTTTCAGGTAAGGGCAGTTACTTTACACTTCAAATGAACTACATCGTTCCCGAAGCTCACACGTTTCTCATCTTAACTGACAAGCATTTGATGTTAGAGTACCTGTGGTTTGTTTCAGTTTCAGCAGCAGAGTTCTTCTAGATATGGTCCGTATGTGTAGGAAACACCGTTCTTTTGTTCTGAGCACACTAATGTTTCCTGCTGTATTAGAGACTCTAGAAAGCAAGAGGGTGCTTCTTGCTGTAAAGCAGAGTGTGATCCATGGATGAGAACTATGCTGTGTTTCCCTTCAGAAATGGAGTTAAATTCCATGCTCTGTGTCTTCCTACAATAAATACTTCGTTTCAGGTAAGGGCAGTCACTTTTGAGCTCAAAAGTAATACATCATTCACAAAGCTCACAAGTTTCTCTACTTAAATGACAAGCATTGGACGTTAGAGGACCAGTGCTTTTTATCAGTTTCAGAAGCAGAGTTGGACTAGATATAGTCCATATGTGTAGGAAACACCATTCATTTGTTCTCAGCCCACTCATGTTTCCTGCTGTCTTTGAGACTCTAGAAAGCTAGTGCGTGCTTCTTGCTCTAAAGCAGAGTGTGATCAATGGATGACAACTCTGCTGTGTGTTTCACTTCAGAAATGGAGTTAAAACCCAGGCTCTGAGTCTTCCTACAAGGAAGACTTCGTTTCAAGTAAGGGCAGTTACTTTACAGCTCAAACGACGTACATCGTTCACGAAGCTCACAGGTTTCTCATCTTAAATGACAAGCATTGGATGAGAGAACCTGTGCTTTGTATCAATTTCAGAGGTAGAGTACTTCTAGATATGGTCCGTATGTGTAGGAAACACCGTTCTTTTGTTCTCAGCACACTCATGTTTCCTGCTGTCTTTGAGACTCTAGAAAGCAAAAGCGTGCTTCTTGCTCTAAAGCAGAGTGTGATCTATATATGAGAACTCTGCTGTGTGTTTCACTCCAGAAATGGAATTAAATCCCAGTTTCTGAGTCTTCCTACAAGCAAGACTTCGTTTCAGGTAAGGGCAGTTACTAACAGCTCAAACGAACTACATCGTTCACGAAGCTAACACGTTTCTCATCGTAACTGACAAGCATTGGATGATAGAGGACCTGTGGTTTGTTTCAGTTTTAGAAGCAGATTTGAACTAAATATGGCCCGTATGTGTAGGAAACACTGTTCTTTTTTTCTGAGCACACTCAAGTTTCCTGCTGTATTAGAGATTCTAGAAAGCAAGAGCGTGCTTCTTGCTCTAAAGCAGAGTGTGATCTATATATGAGAACTCTGTTATGTGTTTCACTTCAGAAATTGAGTTAAATCCCAGGCTCTGAGTCTTCCTACAAGGGAGACTTCGCTTCAAGTAAGGGCAGTTACTAACAGCTCAAACGAAGTACATCGTTCACGAAGCTCACACGTTTCTCGTCTTAACTGACAAGCATTGGATGTTAGAGGACCTGTGCTTTGTAACAATTTCAGAGGCAGAGTTCTCCTAGATATGGTCCAAATGTGTATCTAACAACGTTCTTTTGTTCTGAGCACACTAATGTTTCTTGCTGTATTAGAGACTCTAGAAAGCAAGAGCGTGCTTGTTGCTGTAAAGCAGAATGTGATCCATGGATGAGAACTATGCTGTGTTTCCCTTCAGAAATGGAGTTAAATTCCATGCTCTGTGTCTTCCTACAAGCAAGACTTCGTTTCAGGTAAGGGCAGTTACTTTATAGCTCAAACGAACTACATCGTTCACGATGATCACACGTTTCTCATCTTAACTGACAAGCATTGGATGTTAGAGGACCTGTGCTTTGTATCAATTTCAGAGGCAGAGTTCTCCTAGATATGGACCCTATGTTTAGGAAACACCGTTCTTTTATTCTCAGCACACTCAAGTTTCCTGCTGTCTTAGAGACTCTAGAAAGCTAGCGTGTGCTTCTTCTCTAAAGCAGAGTGTGATCAATGGATGAGAACTCTGTTGTGTGTTTCACTTCAGAAATTGAGTTAAATCCCAGGTTCTGAGTCTTCCTTCAAGCAAAACTTCGTTTCAGGTAAGGGCAGCTAGGTTAGAGCTCAAATGAACTACATCGTTCACGAAGCTCACACATTTCTCATCTTAAATGAAAAGCATTGGATGTTAGAGGACCTGTGGTTTGTATCAGTTTCAGAAGCAGAGTTGGACTAGATATGGTCCGTATGTGTAGGAAACACCATTCTTTTGTTCTGAGCACACTCACGTTTCCTGCTGTATTAGAAACTCTAGAAAGCAAGAGCATGCTTCTTGCCCTAAAACACAGTGTGATCCATGGATGAGAACTATGCTGTGTGTTTCCCTTCAGAAATGGAGTTAAATTCCATGCTCTGTGTCTTCCTACATGCAAGACTTCGTTTCAGGTAAGGGCAGTTACTTTTCAGCTCAAACGAACTACATCGTTCACGAATCTCACACGTTTCTCATCATAACTGACAAGCATTGGATGTTAGAGGACCAGTGCTTTGTATCAGCTTCAGAAGCAGTGTTGGACTAGATATGGTCCATATGTATAAGAAACACCGTTCTTTTGTTCTGAGCACACTCAAGTTTCCTGCTGTCTTAGAGACTCTAGAAAGCTAGAGCGTGCTTCTTGCTCTGAAGCAGAGTGTGATCCATGGATGAGAACTATGCTGTGTTTCCCTTCAGAAATGGAGTTAAATTCCATGCTCTGTGTCTTCCTACAATCAAGACTTCGTTTCAGGTAAGGGCAGTCACTTTTGAGCTCAAAAGTACTACATCATTCACAAAGATCACACGTTTCTCATCTTAAATGACAAGCATTGGATGAGAGAACCTGTGCTTTGTATCACTTTCAGAGGTAGAGTACTTCTAGATATGGTCCGTATGTGTAGGAAATACCGTTCTTTTGTTCTCAGCACACTCATGTTTCCTGCTGTCTTAGAGACTCTAGAAAGCCAAAGCGTGCTTCTTGCTATAAAGCAGAGTGTGATCTACATATGAGTTCTCTGCTGTGTGTTTCACTTCAGAAATGGAAATAAATCACAGGCTCTGAGTCTTCCTACAAGCAAGACTTCGTTTCAGGTAAGGGCAGTTACTAACAGCTCAAACGAACTACATCGTTCACGAAGCTAACACGTTTCTCATTGTAACTGACAAGCATTGGATGATAGAGGACCTGTGGTTTGTTTCAGTTTTAGAAGCAGAGTTGAAGTAGATATGGCCCGTATGTGTAGGAAACACTGTTCTTTTTTTCTGAGCACACTCAAGTTTCCTGCTGTATTAGAGACTCTAGAAAGCAAGAGCGTGATTCTTGCTCTAAAGCAGAGTGTGATCTATATATGAGAACTCTGCTGTGTGTTTCACTTCAGAAATTGAGTTAAATCCCAGGCTCTGAGTCTTCCTACAAGCGAGACTTCGCTTCAAGTAAGGGCAGTTACTAACAGCTCAAACGAACTACATTGTTCACGAAGCACACACGTTTCTCATCTTAACTGACAAGCATTGGATGTTAGAGGACCTATGCTTTGTAACAATTTCAGAGGCAGAGTTCTTCTAGATATGGTCCGTATGTGTAGGAAACACCGTTCCTTTGTTCTAAGCACACTCAATTTTCCTGCTGTCTTAGAGACTCTAGAAATCTAGAGCATGCTTCTTACTCTAAAGCAGAGTGTGATCAGTGGATGAGAACTCTGTTGTGTGTTACATTTCAGAAATGGAGTTAAATCCCAGGCTCTGAGTCTTCCTAAAAGCAAACCTTCGTTTCAAGTAAGGGCAGTTACTAACAGCTCAAACGAACTACATTGTTCACGAAGCTCACACATTTGTCATCTTAACTGACAAGCATTGGATGTTAGAGGATCTGTGCTTTGTATCAATTTCAGAGGCCGAGTTCTTCCAGATATGGTCCCTATGTGTAGGAAACACCCTTCTTTTCTTCTCAGCACACTCAAGTTTCCTGTTGTCTTAGAGACTCCAGAAAGCTAGAGCGTGCTTCTTGTCTAACGCAGAGTGTGATCAATGGATGACAACTCTGCTGTGTGTTTCACTTCAGAAATGGAGTTAAAGCCCAGGCTCTGTGTCTTGATACGAGGAAGACTTCGTTTCAAGTAAGGGCAGTTACTAACAGCTCAAACGAACTACATTGTTCACGAAGCTCACACATTTGTCATCTTAACTGACAAGCATTGGATGTTAGAGGACCTGTGGTTTGTTTCAGTTTCAGCAGCAGAGTTCTTCTAGATATGGTCCATATGTGTAGGAAACATGGTTCTTTTGTTCAGAGCACACTAATGTTTCCTGCTGTATTAGAGACTCTAGAAAGCAAGAGTGTGCTTCTTGCTGTAAAGCAGAGTGTGATCCATGGATGAGAACTATGTTATGTTTCCCTTCAGAAATGGAGTTAAATTCCATGCTCTGTGTCTTCCTACAATCAAGCCTTCGTTTCAGGTAAGGGCAGTCACTTTTGAGCTCAAAAGTACTACATCATTCACAAAGCCCACACGTTTCTCATCTTAAATGACAAGCATTGGACGTTAGAGGACAAGTTCTTTTTATCAGTTTCAGAAGCAGAATTGGACTAGATATGGTCCATATGTGTTGGAAACACCATTCATTTGTTCTCAGCCCACTCATGTTTCCTGCTGTCTTAGAGACACTAGAAAGCTAGAGCGTGCTTCTTGCTCTAAAGCAGAGTGTGATCAATGGATGACAACTCTGCTGTGTGTTTCACTTCAGAAATGGAGTTCAAGACCAGGCTCTGAGTCTTCCTACTAGGAAGACTTCGTTTCTAGTAAGGGCAGTTACTTTACAGCTCAAACGACGTTCATCATTCACGAAGCTCACAAGTTTCTCATCTTAAATGACAAGCATTGGATGAGAGAACCTGTGCTTTGTATCAATTTCAGAGGTAGAGTACTTCTAGATATGGTCCGTATGTGTAGGAAAAACCATTCTTTTGTTCTCAGCACACTCATGTTTCTTGCTGTCTTAGAGATTCTAGAAAGCAAAAGCGTGCTTCTTGCTCTAAAGCAGAGTGTGATCTATATATGAGAACTCTGCTGTGTGTTTCACTTCAGAAATTGAATTAAATCCCAGGCTCTGAGTCTTCCTACAAGCAAGACTTCGTTTCAGGTAAGGGCAGTTACTAACAGCTCAAACGAACTACATCGTTCACGAAGCTAACACATTTCTCATCGTAACTGACAAGCATTGGATGATAGAGGACCTGTGGTTTGTTTCAGTTTCAGAAGCAGAGTTGAACTAGATATGGCCGGTAAGTGTAGGAAACACCGTTCTTTTCTGCTGAGCACACTAATGTTTCCGGCTGTATTAGAGACTCTAGAAAGAAAGAGCATGCTTCTAGCTGTAAAGCAGAGTGTGATCCATGGATGAGAACTATGCTTTGTGTTTCCCTTCAGAAATGGAGTTAAATTCCATGCTCTGTGTCTTCCTACAAACAAGACATCGTTTCAGGTAAGTGCAGTTACTTTACAGCTCAAACGAACTACATCGTTCATGAATCTCACACGTTTCTCATATTAACTGACAAGCATTGGATGTTAGAGGACCTGTGCTTTGTATCAATTTCAGAGGCAGAGTTCTTCTAGATATGTTCCGTATGTGTATGAAACACTGTTGTTTTGTTCACAGCACACTCAAGGTTCCTGCTGTCTTAGAGACTCTAGAAAGCTAGAGCATGGTTCTTGCTCTAAAGCAGAGTGTGATCAATGGATGAGAACTCTGTTGTGCGTGTCACTTCTGAAATGGAGTTAAATCCCAGGCTCTGAGTCTTCCTACAAGCAAGACTTCGTTTCAGGTAAGGGCAGTTACTTTACACCTCAAATGAACTACATCGTTCCCAAAGCTCACACGTTTCTCATCTTAACTGACAAGCATTGGATGTTAGAGGACCTGTGGTTTGTTTCAGTTTCAGCAGCAGAGTTCTTCTAGATATGGTCCGTATGTGTAGGAAACACCGTTCTTTTGTTCTGAGCACACTAATGTTTCCTGCTGTATTAGAGACTCTAGAAAGCAATAGGGTGCTTCTTGCTGTAAAGCAGAGTGTGATCCATGGATGAGAACTATGCTGTGTTTCCCTTCAGAAATGGAGTTAAATTCCATGCTCTGTGTCTTCCTACAATCAAGACTTCGTTTCAGGTAAGGGCAGTCACTTTTGAGCTCAAAAGTACTACATCATTCACAAAGCTCACACGTTTCTCTACTTAAATGACAAGCATTGGACGTTAGAGGACCAATGCTTTTTATCAGTTTCAGAAGCAGAGTTGGACTAGATATAGTCCATATGTGTAGGAAACACCATTCATTTGTTCTCAGCCCACTCATGTTTCCTGCTGTCTTAGAGACTCTAGAAATCTAGTGCGTGCTTCTTGCTCTAAAGCAGAGTGTGATCAATGGATGACAACTCTGCTGTGTGTTTCACTTCAGAAATGGAGTTAAAACCCAGGCTCTGAGTCTTCCTACAAGG
Organism: Onychomys leucogaster; assembly: GCA_949786385.1. Lineage (NCBI taxonomy): Eukaryota > Metazoa > Chordata > Mammalia > Rodentia > Cricetidae > Onychomys > Onychomys leucogaster. The sequence continues at coordinate 434,753 of CATKUP010000018.1, read as the reverse complement.
AAGACTTCGTTTCAAGTAAGGGCAGTTACTTTACAGCTCAAACGAAGTACATCGTTCACGAAGCTCACACGTTTCTCATCTTAAATGACAAGCATTGGATGAGAGAACCTGTGCTTTGTATCAATTTCAGAGGTAGAGTACTTCTAGATATGGTCCGTATGTGTAGGAAACACCGTTCTTTTGTTCTCAGCACACTCATGTTTCCTGCTGTCTTAGAGACTCTAGAAAGCAAAAGCGTGCTTCTTCTCTAAAGCAGAGTGTGATCAATGGATGAGAACTCTGTTGTGTGTTTCACTTCAGGAATGGAGTTAAATCCCAGGCTCTGAGTCTTCCTGCAAGCAAGACTTCGTTTCAGGTAAGGGCAGTTACTTTACAGCTCAAAAGAAGTACATCGTTCACGAAGCTCACACGTTTCTCATCTTAACTGACAAGCATTGGATATTAGAGGACCTGTGCTTTGTATCAATTTCAGAGTCAGAGTTCTTCTAGATATGGTCCGTATGTGTATGAAACACCGTTCTTTTGATCTCAGCACACTCAAGTTTCCTGCTGTCTTAGAGAATCTAGAAAGCTAGAGCGTGCTTCTTGCTTCACAGCAGAGTGTGATCAATGGATGACAACTCTGCTGTGTGTTTCACTACAGAGATGGAGTTAAAGCCCAGGCTCTGAGTCTTCCTACAAGGAAGACTTCATTTCAAGTAAGGGCAGTTACTTTACACCTCAAGTGAACTACATCGTTCCCGAAGCTCACACGTTTCTCATCTTAACTGACAAGCATTTGATGTTAGAGGACCTGTGGTTTGTTTCAGTTTCAGCAGCAGAGTTCTTTTAGATATGGTCCGTATGTGTAGGAAACACCGTTCTTTTGTTCTGAGCACACTCACATTTCCTGCTGTATTAGAGACTCTAGAAAGCAAGAGCGTGCTTCTTGCTGTAAAGCAGAATGTGATCCATGGATGAGAACTATGCTGTGTTTCCCTTCAGAAATGGAGTTAAATTCCATGCTCTGTGTCTTCCTGCAAGCAAGACTTCGTTTCAGGTAAGGGCAGTCACTTTGCAGCTCAAAAGAACTACATCATTCACAAAGCTCACACGTTTCTCATCTTAAGTGACAAGCATTGGACGTTAGAGGACCAGTGCTTTGTTTCAGTTTCAGAAGCAGAGTTGGACGAGATATGGTCCATATGTGTAGGAAACACCATTCATTTGTTCTCAGCCCATTCAAGTTTCCTGCTGTCTTAGAGAATCTAGAAAGCTAGAGTGTGCTTCTTGCTTCACAGCAGAGTGTGATCAATGGATGACAACTCTGCTGTGTGTTTCACTTCAGAGATGGAGTTAAAGCCCAGGCTCTGAGTCTTCCTACAAGGAAGACTTCATTTCAAGTAAGGGCAGTTACTTTACAGCTCAAACGAACTACATCGCTCACGAAGCTCACACGTTTCTCATCTTAAACGACAAGCATTTGATGTGAGAGGACCTGTGCTTTGTATCAATTTCAGAGGCAGAGTACCTCTAGATATGGTCTGTATGTGTAGGAAACACCGTTCTTTTGTTCTGAGCACACTCACGTTTCCTGCTGTATTAGAGACTCTAGAAAGGAAGAGCGTGCTTCTTGCTCTAAAGCAGAGTGTGATCACTGGATGAGAACTCTGCTGTGTGTTTCACCGCAGAAATGGAATTAAATCCCAGGCTCTGAGTCTTCCTACAAGCAAGACTTCGTTTCAGGTAAGGGCAGTTACTAATAACAGCTCAAACGAACTACATCATTCACAAAGCTAATACGTTTCTCATCTTAACTGACAAGCATTGGATGATAGAGGACCTGTGGTTTGTTTCAGTTTCAGAAGCACAGTTGAACTAGATATGGTCCGTATGTGTAAGAAACACCGATCTTTTGTTCTGAGCACAATCACGTTTCCTGCTGTATTAGAAACTCTAGAAAGCAAGAGCGTGCTTCTTGCTGTAAAGCAGAGTGTGATCCATGGACGAGAACTAAGCTTTGTGTTTCCCTTCAGAAATGGAGTTAAATCCCAGGCTCTGAGTCGTCCTACAAGCAAGACTTCGTTTCAGGTAAGGGCAGTTACTAACAGCTCAAACGAACTACATCGCTCACGAAGCTCACACGTTTCTCATCTTAAATGACACGCATTGGATGTTAGAGGACCTGTGCTTTGTATCAATTTCAAGCAGAGTTGAACTAGATATGGTCCGTATGTGTAGGAAACACCGTTCTTTTGTTCTGAGCACACTCACGTTTCCTGCTGTATTAGAGACTCTAAAAAGCTAGAGCGTGGTTCTTGCTCTAAAGCAAAGTGTGATCAATGGATGAGAACTCTGTTGTGTGTTTCACTTCTGAAATGGAGTTAAATCCCAGGCTCTGAGTCTTCCTACATCAAGACTTCGTTTCAGGTAAGGGCAGTTACTTTACAGCTCAAATGAACTACATCGCTCACGAAGCTCACACGTTTCTCATCTTAACTGACAAGCATTGGATGTTAGAGGACCTGTGGTTTGTTTCAGTTTCAGAAGAACAGTTGAACTAGATATGGTCCGTATGTGTAAGAAACACCAATCTTTTGTTCTGAGCACACTCACGTTTCCTGCTGTATTAGAAACTCTAGAAAGCAAGAGCGTGCTTCTTGCTCTAAAGCAAAGTGTGATCCATGGATGAGAACTATGCTGTGTGTTTCCCTTCAGAAATGGAGTTAAATTCCATGCTCTGTGTCTTCCTACATGCAAGACTTCGTTTCAGGTAAGGGCAGTCACATTTCAGCTCAAACGAACTACATCGTTCACGAATCTCACACGTTTCTCATCTTAACTGACAAGCATTGGATGTTAGAGGACCAGTGCTTTGTATCAGCTTCAGAAGCAGGGTTGGACTAGATATGGTCCATATGTATAAGAAACACCGTTGTTTTGTTCTGTGCACACTCAAGTTTCCTGCTGTCTTAGAGACTCTAGAAAGCTAGAGCGTGATTCTTCTCTAAAGCAGAGTGTGATCAATGGATGAGAACTCTGTTGTGTGTGTCACTTCTGAAATGGAGTTAAATCCCAGGCTCTGAGTCTTCCTACAAGAAAGACTTCGTTTCAGGTAAGGGCAGTTACTTTACACCTCAAATGAACTACCTCGTTCCCGAAGCTCACACGTTTCTCATCTTAACTGACAAGCATTTGATGTTAGAGGACCTGTGGTTTGTTTCAGTTTCAGCAGCAGAGTTCTTCTAGATATGGTCCGTATGTGTAGGAAACACCGTTCTTTTGTTCTGAGCACACTAATGTTTCCTGCTGTATTAGAGACTCTAGAAAGCAAGAGGGTGCTTCTTGCTGTAAAGCAGAGTGTGATCCATGGATGAGAACTATGCTGTGTTTCCCTTCAGAAATGGAGTTAAATTCCATGCTCTGTGTCTTCCTACAATAAATACTTCGTTTCAGGTAAGGGCAGTCACTTTTGAGCTCAAAAGTACTACATCATTCACAAAGCTCACACGTTTCTCTACTTAAATGACAAGCATTGGACGTTAGAGGACCAGTGCCTTTTATCAGTTTCAGAAGCAGAGTTGGACTAGATATAGTCCATATGTGTAGGAAACACCATTCATTTGTTCTCAGCCCAATCATGTTTCCTGCTGTCTTAGAGACTCTAGAAAGCTAGTGCGTGCTTCTTGCTCTAAAGCAGAGTGTGATCAATGGATGACAACTCTGCTGTGTGTTTCACTTCAGAAATGGAGTTAAAACCCAGGCTCTGAGTCTTCCTACAAGGAAGACTTCGTTTCAAGTAAGGGCAGTTACTTTACAGCTCAAAAGACGTACATCGTTCACGAAGCTCACACGTTTCTCATCTTAAATGACAAGCATTGGATGAGAGAACCTGTGCTTTGTATCAATTTCAGAGGTAGAGTACTTCTAGATATGGTCCGTATGTGTAGGAAACACCGTTCTTTTGTTCTCAGCACACTCATGTTTCCTGCTGTCTTTGAGACTCTAGAAAGCAAAAGCGTGCTTCTTGCTCTAAAGCAGAGTGTGATCTATATATGAGAACTCTGCTGTGTGTTTCACTCCAGAAATGGAATTAAATCCCAGTTTCTGAGTCTTCCTACAAGCAAGACTTCGTTTCAGGTAAGTGCAGTTACTAACAGCTCAAACGAACTACATCGTTCACGAAGCTAACACGTTTCTCATCGTAACTGACAAGCATTGGATGATAGAGGACCTGTGGTTTGTTTCAGTTTTAGAAGCAGATTTGAACTAAATATGGCCCGTATGTGTAGGAAACACTGTTCTTTTTTTCTGAGCACACTCAAGTTTCCTGCTGTATTAGAGATTCTAGAAAGCAAGAGCGTGCTTCTTGCTCTAAAGCAGAGTGTGATCTATATATGAGAACTCTGCTGTGTGTTTCACTTCAGAGATGGAGTTAAAGCCCAGGCTCTGAGTCTTCTTACATGGAAGACTTCGTTTCAAGTAAGGGCAGTTACTTTACAGCTCAAACGAACTACATCGCTCACGAAGCTCACACGTTTCTCATCTTAAATGACAAGCATTGGATGTTAGAGGACCTGTGCTTTGTATCAATTTCAAGCAGAGTTGAACTAGATATGGTCCGTATGTGTAGGAAACACCGTTCTTTTGTTCTGAGCACACTCACGTTTCCTGCTGTATAAGAGACTCTAGAATGCAAAAGGTTGCTTCTTGCTCTTAAGCAGAGTGTGATCTATATATGAGAACTCTGCTGTGTGTTTCACTTCACAAATGGAATTAAATCCCAGGCTCTGAGTCTTCCTACAAGCAAGACTTCGTTTCAGGTAAGGGCAGTTACTAACAGCTCAAACGAACTACATCGTTCACGAGCTAACACGTTTCTCATCTTAACTGACAAGCATTGGATGATAGAGGACCTGTGGTTTGTTTCAGTTTTAGAAGCAGAGTTGAACTAGATATGGCCCGTATGTGTAGGAAACACTGTTCTTTTTTTCTGAGCACACTCAAGTTTCCTGCTGTATTAGAGACTCTAGAAAGCTAGAGCGTGATTCTTCTCTAGAGCAGAGTGTGATCAATGGTTGAGAACTCTGTTGTGTGTTTCACTTCATCAATGGAGTTAAATCCCAGGCTCTGAGTCTTCCTACAAGAAAGACTTCGTTTCAGGTAGGGGCAGTTACTTTACAGCTCAAACGAACTACATCGTTCACAAAGCTCACACGTTTCTCATTTTAACTGACAAGCATTGGATGTTAGAGGACCTGTGGTTTGTTTCAGTTTCAGAAGCAGTTTTCTTCTAGATATGGTCCAAATGTGTATCTAACACCGTTCTTTTGTTCTGAGCACACTAATGTTTCCTGCTGTATTAGAGACTCTAGAAAGCAAGAGCGTGCTTCTTGCTGTAAAGCAGAATGTGATCCCTGGATGAGAACTATGCTTTGTTTCCCTTCATAAATGGATTTAAATTCCATGCTCTAAGTCTTCCTACAAGAAAGACTTCGTTTCAGGTAAGGGCAGTCACTTTTGAGCTCAAAAGTACTACATCATTCACAAAGATCACACGTTTCTCATCTTAAATGACAAGCATTGGATGAGAGAACCTTTGCTTTGTATCACTTTCAGAGGTAGAGTACTTCTAGATATGGTCCGTATGTGTAGGAAACACCGTTCTTTTGTTCTCAGCACACTCATGTTTCCTGCTGTCTTAGAGACTCTAGAAAGCAAAAGCGAGCTTCTTGCTATAAAGCAGAGTGTGATCTACATATGAGTTCTCTGCTGTGTGTTTCACTTCAGAAATGGAAATAAATCCCAGGCTCTGAGTCTTCCTACAAGCAAGACTTCGTTTCAGGTAAGGGCAGTTACTAACAGCTCAAACGAACTACATCGTTCACGAAGCTAACACGTTTCTCATTGTAACTGACAAGCATTGGATGATAGAGGACCTGTGGTTTGTTTCAGTTTTAGAAGCAGAGTTGAAGTAGATATGGCCCGTATGTGTAGGAAACACTGTTCTTTTTTTCTGAGCACACTCAAGTTTCCTGCTGTATTAGAGACTCTAGAAAGCAAGAGCGTGCTTCTTGCTCTAAAGCAGAGTGTGATCTATATATGAGAACTCTGCTGTGTGTTTCACTTCAGAAATTGAGTTAAATCCCAGGCTCTGAGTCTTCCTACAAGCGAGACTTTGCTTCAAGTAAGGGCAGTTACTAACAGCTCAAACGAACTACATTGTTCACGAAGCTCACACGTTTCTCATCTTAACTGACAAGCATTGGATGTTAGAGGACCTATGCTTTGTAACAATTTCAGAGGCAGAGTTCTTCTAGATATGGTCCGTATGTGTAGGAAACACCGTTCCTTTGTTCTAAGCACACTCAAGTTTCCTGCTGTCTTAGAGACTCTAGAAATCTAGAGCATGCTTCTTACTCTAAAGCAGAGTGTGATCAGTGGATGAGAACTCTGTTGTGTGTTACATTTCAGAAATGGAGTTAAATCCCAGGCTCTGAGTCTTCCTAAAAGCAAAACTTCGTTTCAAGTAAGGGCAGTTACGAACAGCTCAAACGAACTACATTGTTCACGAAGCTCACACATTTGTCATCTTAACTGACAAGCATTGGATGTTAGAGGATCTGTGCTTTGTATCAATTTCAGAGGCCGAGTTCTTCCAGATATGGTCCCTATGTGTAGGAAACACCCTTCTTTTCTTCTCAGCACACTCAAGTTTCCTGTTGTCTTAGAGCCTCCAGAAAGCTAGAGCGTGCTTCTTGCTCTAAAGCAGAGTGTGATCCATGGGTGAGAACTATGTTGTGTGTTTCCCTTCAGAAATGGAGTTAAATTCCATGCTCTGTGTCTTCCTAAAAGCAAGACTTCATTTCAGGTAAGGGCAGTCACTTTTCAGCTCAAACAAACTACATCGTTCACGAATCTCACACGTTTCTCATATTAACTGACAAGCATTGGATGTTAGAGGACCAGTGCTTTTTATCAGTTTCAGAAGCAGAGTTGGACTAGATAAGGTCCGTATGTTTAGGAAACACCATTCATTTGTTGTCAGCCCACTCATGTTTCCTGCTGTCTTAGAGACTCTAGAAAGCTAGAGCATGCTTCTTGCTCTAAAGCAGAGTGTGATAAATGGATGACAACTCTGCTGTGTGTTTCACTTCAGAAATGGAGTTAAAGCCCAGGCTCTGAGTCTTCCTGCAAGGAAGACTTCGTTTCAAGTAAGGGCAGTTACTTTACGGCTCAAACGAACTACATTGTTCACGAAGCTCACACGTTTCTCATCTAAACTGACAAGCATTGGATGTTAGAGGACCGGTGGCTTGTTAAAGTTTCAGAAGCACTGTTGAACTAGATATGGTCCGTATGTATAATAAACACTGTTCTTTGTTCTCAGCACACTCACGTTTCCTGCTGTATTAGAGACTCTAGAAATCTAGAGCTTGCTTCTTACTCTAAAGCAGAGTGTGATCAGTGGATGAGAACTCTGTTGTGTGTTTCACTTCAGAAATGGAGTTAAATCCCAGGCTCTGAGTCTTCCTACTAGCAAAACTTCGTTTCAGGTAAGGGCAGTTACTTTACAGCTCAAACGAACTACATCGTTCACGAAGCTCACACGTTTCTCATCTTAACTGACAAGCATTGGATGTTAGAGGACCTGTGCTTTGTAACAATTTCAGAGGCAGATTTCTTGTAGATATGGTCCGTATGTGTAGGAAATACCGTTCTTTTGTTCTCAGCACACTCATTTTTCCTGATGTCTTAGAGACTCTAGAAAGCTAGAGTGTGTTTCTTGCTCTAAAGCAGAGTGTGATCCATGGGTGAGAACTATGCTGTGTGTTTCCCTTCAGAAATGGAGTTAAATTCCATGCTCTGTGTCTTCCTACAAGCAAGAGTTCATTTCAGGTAAGGGCAGTCACTTTTTAGCTCAAACGAACTACATCGTTCACGAATCTCACACGTTTCTCATATGAACTGACAAGCATTGGATGTTAGAGGACCAGTGCTTTGTATCAGTTTCAGAAGCAGAGTTGGACTAGATATGGTCCGTATATTTAGGAAATACCATTCATTTGTTGTCAGCCCACTCATGTTTCCTGCTGTCTTAGAGACTCTAGAAAGCTAGAGCGTGCTTCTTGCTCTAAAGCAGAGTGTGATAAATGGATGACAACTCTGCTGTGTGTTTCACTTCAGAAATGGAGTTAAAGCCCAGGCTCTGATTCTTCCTGCAAGGAAGACTTCATTTCAAGCAAGGGCAGTCACTTTACGGCTCAAACGAACTACATTGTTCACGAAGCTCACACGTTTCTCATCTTAACTGACAAGCATTGGATGTTAGAGGACCTGTGGCTTGTTTCAGTTTCAGAAGCACTGTTGAACTAGATACGGTCCATATGTATAAGAAACACCGTTCTTTTGTTCTGAGCACACTCACTTTTCCGGCTGTATTAGAGACTCTAGAAAGCAAGAGCGTGCTTCTTGCTCTAAAGCAGAGTGTGATCAATGGATGAGAACTCTGTTGTGGGTTTCACTTCAGAAATGGAGCTAAATCCCAGGCTCTGAGTCATCCTACAAGCAAGACTTCCTTTCAGGTAAGGGCAGTTACTTTACAACTCAAATGAACTACATCGTTCACGAAGCTCACACGTTTCTCATCTTAACTGACAAGCATTGGATGAGAGAACCTGTGCTTTGTATCATTTCAGAGGCAGAGTTCTTCTAGATATGGTCCATATGTGTAGGAAACACCGTTCTTTTGTTCTCAGCACACTCAAGTTTCCTGCTGTCTTAGAGACTCTAGAAATCTAGAGCGTGCTTCTTACTCTAAAGCAGAGTGTGATCAGTGAATGAGAACTCTGTTGTGTGTTTCACTTCAGAAATGGAGTTAAATCCCAGGCTCTGAGTCTTCCTAAAAGCAAAACTTCGTTTCAGGTAAGGGCAGTTACTTTACAGCTCAAACGAACTACATCATTCACGAAGCTCACACGTTTCTCATCTTAACTGACAGGCATTGGATGTTAGAAGGCCTGTTCTTTGTAACAATTTCAGAGGGAGATTTCTTCTAGATATGGTCTGTATGTGTAGGAAATACTGTTCTTTTGTTCTCAGCACACTCATGTTTCCTGCTGTCTTAGAGACTCTAGAAAGCTAGAGCATGCTTCTTGCTCTAAAGCAGAGTGTGATAAATGGATGACAACTCTGCTGTGTGTTTCACTTCAGAAATGGAGTTAAAGCCCAGGCTCTGAGTCTTCCTGCAAGGAAGACTTCGTTTCAAGTAAGGGCAGTTACTTTACGGCTCAAATGAACTACATTGTTCACGAAGCTCACACGTTTCTCATCTAAACTGACAAGCATTGGATGTTAGAGGACCTGTGGCTTGTTTCAGTTTCAGAAGCACTGTAGAACTAGATATGGTCCGTATGTATAAGAAACACCGTTCTTTGTTCTGAGCACACTCACGTTTCCTGCTGTATTAGAGACTCTAGAAAGCAATAGCGTGCTTCTTGCTCTAAAGCAGAGTGTGATCAATTGATGAGAACTCTGTTCTGTGTTTCACTTCAGAAATGGAGTTAAATCCCTGGGTCTGAGTCTTCGTACAAGCTACACTTCATTTCAGGTAAGGGCAGTTACTTTACAGCTCAAACGATCTACATCGTTCACGAAGCTCACATGATTCTCATCTTAACTGAGAAGCATTGGATATTAGAGGACCTGTGGTTTGTTTCAGTTTCACAAGCACAGTTGAACTAGATATGGTTCGCATGTGTAAGAAACACCGTTCTTTTGTTCTGAGCACACTCACGTTTCTGGCTGTCTTAGAGACTCTAGAAAGCAAGAGCGTGCTTCTTGCTCTAAAGCAGAGTGTGATCTATATATGAGAACTCTGCTGTGTGTTTCACTTCAGAAATTGAGTTAAATCCCAGGCTCTGAGTCTTCCTACAAGCGAGACTTCGCTTCAAGTAAGGGCAGTTACTAACAGCTCAAACGAACTACATCGTTCACGAATCTCACACGTTTCTCATCATAACTGACAAGCATTGGATGTTAGAGGACCAGTGCTTTGTATCAGCTTCAGAAGCAGTGTTGGACTAGATATGGTCCATATGTATAAGAAACACCGTTCTTTTGTTCTGAGCACACTCAAGTTTCCTGCTGTCTTAGAGACTCTAGAAAGCTAGAGCGTGCTTCTTGCTCTGAAGCAGAGTGTGATCCATGGATGAGAACTATGCTGTGTTTCCCTTCAGAAATGGAGTTAAATTCCATGCTCTGTGTCTTCCTACAATCAAGACTTCGTTTCAGGTAAGGGCAGTCACTTTTGAGCTCAAAAGTACTACATCATTCACAAAGATCACACGTTTCTCATCTTAAATGACAAGCATTGGATGAGAGAACCTGTGCTTTGTATCACTTTCAGAGGTAGAGTACTTCTAGATATGGTCCGTATGTGTAGGAAACACCGTTCTTTTGTTCTCAGCACACTCATGTTTCCTGCTGTCTTAGAGACTCTAGAAAGCAAAAGCGAGCTTCTTGCTATAAAGCAGAGTGTGATCTACATATGAGTTCTCTGCTGTGTGTTTCACTTCAGAAATGGAAATAAATCCCAGGCTCTGAGTCTTCCTACAAGCAAGACTTCATTTCAGGTAAGGGCAGTTACTAACAGCTCAAACGAACTACATCGTTCACGAAGCTAACACGTTTCTCATTGTAACTGACAAGCATTGGATGATAGAGGACCTGTGGTTTGTTTCAGTTTTAGAAGCACAGTTGAAGTAGATATGGCCCGTATGTGTAGGAAACACTGTTCTTTTTTTCTGAGCACACTCAAGTTTCCTGCTGTATTAGAGACTCTAGAAAGCAAGAGCGTGCTTCTTGCTCTAAAGCAGAGTGTGATCTATATATGAGAACTCTGCTGTGTGTTTCACTTCAGAAATTGAGTTAAATCCCAGGCTCTGAGTCTTCCTACAAGCGAGACTTTGCTTCAAGTAAGGGCAGTTACTAACAGCTCAAACGAACTACATTGTTCACGAAGCTCACACGTTTCTCATCTTAACTGACAAGCATTGGATGTTAGAGGACCTATGCTTTGTAACAATTTCAGAGGCAGAGTTCTTCTAGATATGGTCCGTATGTGTAGGAAACACCGTTCCTTTGTTCTAAGCACACTCAAGTTTCCTGCTGTCTTAGAGACTCTAGAAATCTAGAGCATGCTTCTTACTCTAAAGCAGAGTGTGATCAGTGGATGAGAACTCTGTTGTGTGTTACATTTCAGAAATGGAGTTAAATCCCAGGCTCTGAGTCTTCCTAAAAGCAAAACTTCGTTTCAAGTAAGGGCAGTTACGAACAGCTCAAACGAACTACATTGTTCACGAAGCTCACACATTTGTCATCTTAACTGACAAGCATTGGAGGTTAGAGGATCTGTGCTTTGTATCAATTTCAGAGGCCGAGTTCTTCCAGATATGGTCCCTATGTGTAGGAAACACCCTTCTTTTCTTCTCAGCACACTCAAGTTTCCTGTTGTCTTAGAGCCTCCAGAAAGCTAGAGCGTGCTTCTTGCTCTAAAGCAGAGTGTGATCCATGGGTGAGAACTATGTTGTGTGTTTCCCTTCAGAAATGGAGTTAAATTCCATGCTCTGTGTCTTCCTAAAAGCAAGACTTCATTTCAGGTAAGGGCAGTCACTTTTCAGCTCAAACAAACTACATCGTTCACGAATCTCACACGTTTCTCATATTAACTGACAAGCATTGGATGTTAGAGGACCAGTGCTTTGTATCAGTTTCAGAAGCAGAGTTGGACTAGATATGGTCCGTATGTTTAGGAAACACCATTCATTTGTTGTCAGCCCACTCATGTTTCCTGCTGTCTTAGAGACTCTAGAAAGCTAGAGCATGCTTCTTGCTCTAAAGCAGAGTGTGATAAATGGATGACAACTCTGCTGTGTGTTTCACTTCAGAAATGGAGTTAAAGCCCAGGCTCTGAGTCTTCCTGCAAGGAAGACTTCGTTTCAAGTAAGGGCAGTTACTTTACGGCTCAAACGAACTACATTGTTCACGAAGCTCACACGTTTCTCATCTAAACTGACAAGCATTGGATGTTAGAGGACCTGTGGCTTGTTTCAGTTTCAGAAGCACTGTTGAACTAGATATGGTCCGTATGTATAATAAACACTGTTCTTTGTTCTCAGCACACTCACGTTTCCTGCTGTATTAGAGACTCTAGAAATCTAGAGCTTGCTTCTTACTCTAAAGCAGAGTGTGATCAGTGGATGAGAACTCTGTTGTGTGTTTCACTTCAGAAATGGAGTTAAATCCCAGGCTCTGAGTCTTCCTACTAGCAAAACTTCGTTTCAGGTAAGGGCAGTTACTTTACAGCTCAAACGAACTACATCGTTCACGAAGCTCACAAGTTTCTCATCTTAACTGACAAGCATTGGATGTTAGAGGACCTGTGCTTTGTAACAATTTCAGAGGCAGATTTCTTGTAGATATGGTCCATATGTGTAGGAAATACCGTTCTTTTGTTCTCAGCACACTCATTTTTCCTGATGTCTTAGAGACTCTAGAAAGCTAGAGTGTGTTTCTTGCTCTAAAGCAGAGTGTGATCCATGGGTGAGAACTATGCTGTGTGTTTCCCTTCAGAAATGGAGTTAAATTCCATGCTCTGTGTCTTCCTACAAGCAAGAGTTCATTTCAGGTAAGGGCAGTCACTTTTTAGCTCAAACGAACTACATCGTTCACGAATCTCACACGTTTCTCATATGAACTGACAAGCATTGGATGTTAGAGGACCAGTGCTTTGTATCAGTTTCAGAAGCAGAGTTGGACTAGATATGGTCCGTATGTTTAGGAAACACCATTCATTTGTTGTCAGCCCACTCATGTTTCCTGCTGTCTTAGAGACTCTAGAAAGCTAGAGCGTGCTTCTTGCTCTAAAGCAGAGTGTGATAAATGGATGACAACTCTGCTGTGTGTTTCACTTCAGAAATGGAGTTAAAGCCCAGGCTCTGATTCTTCCTGCAAGGAAGACTTCATTTCAAGCAAGGGCAGTCACTTTACGGCTCAAACGAACTACATTGTTCACGAAGCTCACACGTTTCTCATCTTAACTGACAAGCATTGGATGTTAGAGGACCTGTGGCTTGTTTCAGTTTCAGAAGCACTGTTGAACTAGATACGGTCCATATGTATAAGAAACACCGTTCTTTTGTTCTGAGCACACTCACTTTTCCGGCTGTATTAGAGACTCTAGAAAGCAAGAGCGTGCTTCTTGCTCTAAAGCAGAGTGTGATCAATGGAGGAGAACTCTGTTGTGGGTTTCACTTCAGAAATGGAGCTAAATCCCAGGCTCTGAGTCATCCTACAAGCAAGACTTCCTTTCAGGTAAGGGCAGTTACTTTACAACTCAAATGAACTACATCGTTCACGAAGCTCACACGTTTCTCATCTTAACTGACAAGCATTGGATGAGAGAACCTGTGCTTTGTATCAATTTCAGAGGCAGAGTTCTTCTAGATATGGTCCATATGTGTAGGAAACACCGTTCTTTTGTTCTCAGCACACTCAAGTTTCCTGCTGTCTTAGAGACTCTAGAAATCTAGAGCGTGCTTCTTACTCTAAAGCAGAGTGTGATCAGTGAATGAGAACTCTGTTGTGTGTTTCACTTCAGAAATGGAGTTAAATCCCAGGCTCTGAGTCTTCCTAACACAAGACTTCGTTTCAGGTAAGGGCAGTTACTTTACAGCTCAAACGAACTACATCATTCACGAAGCTCACACGTTTCTCATCTTAACTGACAGGCATTGGATGTTAGAAGGCCTGTTCTTTGTAACAATTTCAGAGGGAGATTTCTTCTAGATATGGTCTGTATGTGTAGGAAATACTGTTCTTTTGTTCTCAGCACACTCATGTTTCCTGCTGTCTTAGAGACTCTAGAAAGCTAGAGCATGCTTCTTGCTCTAAAGCAGAGTGTGATAAATGGATGACAACTCTGCTGTGTGTTTCACTTCAGAAATGGAGTTAAAGCCCAGGCTCTGAGTCTTCCTGCAAGGAAGACTTCGTTTCAAGTAAGGGCAGTTACTTTACGGCTCAAATGAACTACATTGTTCACGAAGCTCACACGTTTCTCATCTAAACTGACAAGCATTGGATGTTAGAGGACCTGTGGCTTGTTTCAGTTTCAGAAGCACTGTAGAACTAGATATGGTCCGTATGTATAAGAAACACCGTTCTTTGTTCTGAGCACACTCACGTTTCCTGCTGTATTAGAGACTCTAGAAAGCAATAGCGTGCTTCTTGCTCTAAAGCAGAGTGTGATCAATGGATGAGAACTCTGTTCTGTGTTTCACTTCAGAAATGGAGTTAAATCCCTGGGTCTGAGTCTTCGTACAAGCTACACTTCATTTCAGGTAAGGGCAGTTACTTTACAGCTCAAACGATCTACATCGTTCACGAAGCTCACATGATTCTCATCTTAACTGAGAAGCATTGGATATTAGAGGACCTGTGGTTTGTTTCAGTTTCACAAGCACAGTTGAACTAGATATGGTTCGCATGTGTAAGAAACACCGTTCTTTTGTTCTGAGCACACTCATGTTTCTGGCTGTCTTAGAGACTCTAGAAAGCAAGAGCGTGCTTCTTGCTCTAAAGCAGAGTGTGATCTATATATGAGAACTCTGCTGTGTGTTTCACTTCAGAAATTGAGTTAAATCCCAGGCTCTGAGTCTTCCTACAAGCGAGACTTCGCTTCAAGTAAGGGCAGTTACTAACAGCTCAAACGAACTACATCGTTCACGAATCTCACACGTTTCTCATCATAACTGACAAGCATTGGATGTTAGAGGACCAGTGCTTTGTATCAGCTTCAGAAGCAATGTTGGACTAGATATGGTCCATATGTATAAGAAACACCGTTCTTTTGTTCTGAGCACACTCAAGTTTCGTGCTGTCTTAGAGACTCTAGAAAGCTAGAGCGTGCTTCTTGCTCTGAAGCAGAGTGTGATCCATGGATGAGAACTATGCTGTGTTTCCCTTCAGAAATGGAGTTAAATTCCATGCTCTGTGTCTTCCTACAATCAAGACTTCGTTTCAGGTAAGGGCAGTCACTTTTGAGCTCAAAAGTACTACATCATTCACAAAGATCACACGTTTCTCATCTTAAATGACAAGCATTGGATGAGAGAACCTGTGCTTTGTATCACTTTCAGAGGTAGAGTACTTCTAGATATGGTCCGTATGTGTAGGAAACACCGTTCTTTTGTTCTCAGCACACTCATGTTTCCTGCTGTCTTAGAGACTCTAGAAAGCAAAAGCGAGCTTCTTGCTATAAAGCAGAGTGTGATCTACATATGAGTTCTCTGCTGTGTGTTTCACTTCAGAAATGGAAATAAATCCCAGGCTCTGAGTCTTCCTACAAGCAAGACTTCGTT
The DNA here is from genome assembly GCA_949786385.1 of Onychomys leucogaster. Taxonomy (NCBI): domain Eukaryota; kingdom Metazoa; phylum Chordata; class Mammalia; order Rodentia; family Cricetidae; genus Onychomys; species Onychomys leucogaster. Next base: position 419,355 of record CATKUP010000018.1, on the reverse strand, counting down.
TCAGGTAAGGGCAGTTACTAACAGCTCAAACGAACTACATCCTTCACGAAGCTAACACGTTTCTCATTGTAACTGACAAGCATTGGATGATAGAGGACCTGTGGTTTGTTTCAGTTTTAGAAGCAGAGTTGAAGTAGATATGGCCCGTATGTGTAGGAAACACTGTTCTTTTTTTCTGAGCACACTCAAGTTTCCTGCTGTATTAGAGACTCTAGAAAGCAAGAGCGTGCTTCTTGCTCTAAAGCAGAGTGTGATCTATATATGAGAACTCTGCTGTGTGTTTCACTTCAGAAATTGAGTTAAATCCCAGGCTCTGAGTCTTCCTACAAGCGAGACTTTGCTTCAAGTAAGGGCAGTTACTAACAGCTCAAACGAACTACATTGTTCACGAAGCTCACACGTTTCTCATCTTAACTGACAAGCATTGGATGTTAGAGGACCTATGCTTTGTAACAATTTCAGAGGCAGAGTTCTTCTAGATATGGTCCGTATGTGTAGGAAACACCGTTCCTTTGTTCTAAGCACACTCAAGTTTCCTGCTGTCTTAGAGACTCTAGAAATCTAGAGCATGCTTCTTACTCTAAAGCAGAGTGTGATCAGTGGATGAGAACTCTGTTGTGTGTTACATTTCAGAAATGGAGTTAAATCCCAGGCTCTGAGTCTTCCTAAAAGCAAAACTTCGTTTCAAGTAAGGGCAGTTACGAACAGCTCAAACGAACTACATTGTTCACGAAGCTCACACATTTGTCATCTTAACTGACAAGCATTGGATGTTAGAGGATCTGTGCTTTGTATCAATTTCAGAGGCCGAGTTCTTCCAGATATGGTCCCTATGTGTAGGAAACACCCTTCTTTTCTTCTCAGCACACTCAAGTTTCCTGTTGTCTTAGAGCCTCCAGAAAGCTAGAGCGTGCTTCTTGCTCTAAAGCAGAGTGTGATCCATGGGTGAGAACTATGTTGTGTGTTTCCCTTCAGAAATGGAGTTAAATTCCATGCTCTGTGTCTTCCTAAAAGCAAGACTTCATTTCAGGTAAGGGCAGTCACTTTTCAGCTCAAACAAACTACATCGTTCACGAATCTCACACGTTTCTCATATTAACTGACAAGCATTGGATGTTAGAGGACCAGTGCTTTGTATCAGTTTCAGAAGCAGAGTTGGACTAGATAAGGTCCGTATGTTTAGGAAACACCATTCATTTGTTGTCAGCCCACTCATGTTTCCTGCTGTCTTAGAGACTCTAGAAAGCTAGAGCATGCTTCTTGCTCTAAAGCAGAGTGTGATAAATGGATGACAACTCTGCTGTGTGTTTCACTTCAGAAATGGAGTTAAAGCCCAGGCTCTGAGTCTTCCTGCAAGGAAGACTTCGTTTCAAGTAAGGGCAGTTACTTTACGGCTCAAACGAACTACATTGTTCACGAAGCTCACACGTTTCTCATCTAAACTGACAAGCATTGGATGTTAGAGGACCTGTGGCTTGTTTCAGTTTCAGAAGCACTGTTGAACTAGATATGGTCCGTATGTATAATAAACACTGTTCTTTGTTCTCAGCACACTCACGTTTCCTGCTGTATTAGAGACTCTAGAAATCTAGAGCTTGCTTCTTACTCTAAAGCAGAGTGTGATCAGTGGATGAGAACTCTGTTGTGTGTTTCACTTCAGAAATGGAGTTAAATCCCAGGCTCTGAGTCTTCCTACTAGCAAAACTTCGTTTCAGGTAAGGGCAGTTACTTTACAGCTCAAACGAACTACATCGTTCACGAAGCTCACAAGTTTCTCATCTTAACTGACAAGCATTGGATGTTAGAGGACCTGTGCTTTGTAACAATTTCAGAGGCAGATTTCTTGTAGATATGGTCCATATGTGTAGGAAATACCGTTCTTTTGTTCTCAGCACACTCATTTTTCCTGATGTCTTAGAGACTCTAGAAAGCTAGAGTGTGTTTCTTGCTCTAAAGCAGAGTGTGATCCATGGGTGAGAACTATGCTGTGTGTTTCCCTTCAGAAATGGAGTTAAATTCCATGCTCTGTGTCTTCCTACAAGCAAGAGTTCATTTCAGGTAAGGGCAGTCACTTTTTAGCTCAAACGAACTACATCGTTCACGAATCTCACACGTTTCTCATATGAACTGACAAGCATTGGATGTTAGAGGACCAGTGCTTTGTATCAGTTTCAGAAGCAGAGTTGGACTAGATATGGTCCGTATGTTTAGGAAACACCATTCATTTGTTGTCAGCCCACTCATGTTTCCTGCTGTCTTAGAGACTCTAGAAAGCTAGAGCGTGCTTCTTGCTCTAAAGCAGAGTGTGATAAATGGATGACAACTCTGCTGTGTGTTTCACTTCAGAAATGGAGTTAAAGCCCAGGCTCTGATTCTTCCTGCAAGGAAGACTTCATTTCAAGCAAGGGCAGTCACTTTACGGCTCAAACGAACTACATTGTTCACGAAGCTCACACGTTTCTCATCTTAACTGACAAGCATTGGATGTTAGAGGACCTGTGGCTTGTTTCAGTTTCAGAAGCACTGTTGAACTAGATACGGTCCATATGTATAAGAAACACCGTTCTTTTGTTCTGAGCACACTCACTTTTCCGGCTGTATTAGAGACTCTAGAAAGCAAGAGCGTGCTTCTTGCTCTAAAGCAGAGTGTGATCAATGGAGGAGAACTCTGTTGTGGGTTTCACTTCAGAAATGGAGCTAAATCCCAGGCTCTGAGTCATCCTACAAGCAAGACTTCCTTTCAGGTAAGGGCAGTTACTTTACAACTCAAATGAACTACATCGTTCACGAAGCTCACACGTTTCTCATCTTAACTGACAAGCATTGGATGAGAGAACCTGTGCTTTGTATCAATTTCAGAGGCAGAGTTCTTCTAGATATGGTCCATATGTGTAGGAAACACCGTTCTTTTGTTCTCAGCACACTCAAGTTTCCTGCTGTCTTAGAGACTCTAGAAATCTAGAGCGTGCTTCTTACTCTAAAGCAGAGTGTGATCAGTGAATGAGAACTCTGTTGTGTGTTTCACTTCAGAAATGGAGTTAAATCCCAGGCTCTGAGTCTTCCTAACACAAGACTTCGTTTCAGGTAAGGGCAGTTACTTTACAGCTCAAACGAACTACATCATTCACGAAGCTCACACGTTTCTCATCTTAACTGACAGGCATTGGATGTTAGAAGGCCTGTTCTTTGTAACAATTTCAGAGGGAGATTTCTTCTAGATATGGTCTGTATGTGTAGGAAATACTGTTCTTTTGTTCTCAGCACACTCATGTTTCCTGCTGTCTTAGAGACTCTAGAAAGCTAGAGCATGCTTCTTGCTCTAAAGCAGAGTGTGATAAATGGATGACAACTCTGCTGTGTGTTTCACTTCAGAAATGGAGTTAAAGCCCAGGCTCTGAGTCTTCCTGCAAGGAAGACTTCGTTTCAAGTAAGGGCAGTTACTTTACGGCTCAAATGAACTACATTGTTCACGAAGCTCACACGTTTCTCATCTAAACTGACAAGCATTGGATGTTAGAGGACCTGTGGCTTGTTTCAGTTTCAGAAGCACTGTAGAACTAGATATGGTCCGTATGTATAAGAAACACCGTTCTTTGTTCTGAGCACACTCACGTTTCCTGCTGTATTAGAGACTCTAGAAAGCAATAGCGTGCTTCTTGCTCTAAAGCAGAGTGTGATCAATGGATGAGAACTCTGTTCTGTGTTTCACTTCAGAAATGGAGTTAAATCCCTGGGTCTGAGTCTTCGTACAAGCTACACTTCATTTCAGGTAAGGGCAGTTACTTTACAGCTCAAACGATCTACATCGTTCACGAAGCTCACATGATTCTCATCTTAACTGAGAAGCATTGGATATTAGAGGACCTGTGGTTTGTTTCAGTTTCACAAGCACAGTTGAACTAGATATGGTTCGCATGTGTAAGAAACACCGTTCTTTTGTTCTGAGCACACTCATGTTTCTGGCTGTCTTAGAGACTCTAGAAAGCAAGAGCGTGCTTCTTGCTCTAAAGCAGAGTGTGATCTATATATGAGAACTCTGCTGTGTGTTTCACTTCAGAAATTGAGTTAAATCCCAGGCTCTGAGTCTTCCTACAAGCGAGACTTCGCTTCAAGTAAGGGCAGTTACTAACAGCTCAAACGAACTACATCGTTCACGAATCTCACACGTTTCTCATCATAACTGACAAGCATTGGATGTTAGAGGACCAGTGCTTTGTATCAGCTTCAGAAGCAATGTTGGACTAGATATGGTCCATATGTATAAGAAACACCGTTCTTTTGTTCTGAGCACACTCAAGTTTCGTGCTGTCTTAGAGACTCTAGAAAGCTAGAGCGTGCTTCTTGCTCTGAAGCAGAGTGTGATCCATGGATGAGAACTATGCTGTGTTTCCCTTCAGAAATGGAGTTAAATTCCATGCTCTGTGTCTTCCTACAATCAAGACTTCGTTTCAGGTAAGGGCAGTCACTTTTGAGCTCAAAAGTACTACATCATTCACAAAGATCACACGTTTCTCATCTTAAATGACAAGCATTGGATGAGAGAACCTGTGCTTTGTATCACTTTCAGAGGTAGAGTACTTCTAGATATGGTCCGTATGTGTAGGAAACACCGTTCTTTTGTTCTCAGCACACTCATGTTTCCTGCTGTCTTAGAGACTCTAGAAAGCAAAAGCGAGCTTCTTGCTATAAAGCAGAGTGTGATCTACATATGAGTTCTCTGCTGTGTGTTTCACTTCAGAAATGGAAATAAATCCCAGGCTCTGAGTCTTCCTACAAGCAAGACTTCGTTTCAGGTAAGGGCAGTTACTAACAGCTCAAACGAACTACATCCTTCACGAAGCTAACACGTTTCTCATTGTAACTGACAAGCATTGGATGATAGAGGACCTGTGGTTTGTTTCAGTTTTAGAAGCAGAGTTGAAGTAGATATGGCCCGTATGTGTAGGAAACACTGTTCTTTTTTTCTGAGCACACTCAAGTTTCCTGCTGTATTAGAGACTCTAGAAAGCAAGAGCGTGCTTCTTGCTCTAAAGCAGAGTGTGATCTATATATGAGAACTCTGCTGTGTGTTTCACTTCAGAAATTGAGTTAAATCCCAGGCTCTGAGTCTTCCTACAAGCGAGACTTTGCTTCAAGTAAGGGCAGTTACTAACAGCTCAAACGAACTACATTGTTCACGAAGCTCACACGTTTCTCATCTTAACTGACAAGCATTGGATGTTAGAGGACCTATGCTTTGTAACAATTTCAGAGGCAGAGTTCTTCTAGATATGGTCCGTATGTGTAGGAAACACCGTTCCTTTGTTCTAAGCACACTCAAGTTTCCTGCTGTCTTAGAGACTCTAGAAATCTAGAGCATGCTTCTTACTCTAAAGCAGAGTGTGATCAGTGGATGAGAACTCTGTTGTGTGTTACATTTCAGAAATGGAGTTAAATCCCAGGCTCTGAGTCTTCCTAAAAGCAAAACTTCGTTTCAAGTAAGGGCAGTTACGAACAGCTCAAACGAACTACATTGTTCACGAAGCTCACACATTTGTCATCTTAACTGACAAGCATTGGATGTTAGAGGATCTGTGCTTTGTATCAATTTCAGAGGCCGAGTTCTTCCAGATATGGTCCCTATGTGTAGGAAACACCCTTCTTTTCTTCTCAGCACACTCAAGTTTCCTGTTGTCTTAGAGCCTCCAGAAAGCTAGAGCGTGCTTCTTGCTCTAAAGCAGAGTGTGATCCATGGGTGAGAACTATGTTGTGTGTTTCCCTTCAGAAATGGAGTTAAATTCCATGCTCTGTGTCTTCCTAAAAGCAAGACTTCATTTCAGGTAAGGGCAGTCACTTTTCAGCTCAAACAAACTACATCGTTCACGAATCTCACACGTTTCTCATATTAACTGACAAGCATTGGATGTTAGAGGACCAGTGCTTTGTATCAGTTTCAGAAGCAGAGTTGGACTAGATAAGGTCCGTATGTTTAGGAAACACCATTCATTTGTTGTCAGCCCACTCATGTTTCCTGCTGTCTTAGAGACTCTAGAAAGCTAGAGCATGCTTCTTGCTCTAAAGCAGAGTGTGATAAATGGATGACAACTCTGCTGTGTGTTTCACTTCAGAAATGGAGTTAAAGCCCAGGCTCTGAGTCTTCCTGCAAGGAAGACTTCGTTTCAAGTAAGGGCAGTTACTTTACGGCTCAAACGAACTACATTGTTCACGAAGCTCACACGTTTCTCATCTAAACTGACAAGCATTGGATGTTAGAGGACCTGTGGCTTGTTTCAGTTTCAGAAGCACTGTTGAACTAGATATGGTCCGTATGTATAATAAACACTGTTCTTTGTTCTCAGCACACTCACGTTTCCTGCTGTATTAGAGACTCTAGAAATCTAGAGCTTGCTTCTTACTCTAAAGCAGAGTGTGATCAGTGGATGAGAACTCTGTTGTGTGTTTCACTTCAGAAATGGAGTTAAATCCCAGGCTCTGAGTCTTCCTACTAGCAAAACTTCGTTTCAGGTAAGGGCAGTTACTTTACAGCTCAAACGAACTACATCGTTCACGAAGCTCACACGTTTCTCATCTTAACTGACAAGCATTGGATGTTAGAGGACCTGTGCTTTGTAACAATTTCAGAGGCAGATTTCTTGTAGATATGGTCCGTATGTGTAGGAAATACCGTTCTTTTGTTCTCAGCACACTCATTTTTCCTGATGTCTTAGAGACTCTAGAAAGCTAGAGTGTGTTTCTTGCTCTAAAGCAGAGTGTGATCCATGGGTGAGAACTATGCTGTGTGTTTCCCTTCAGAAATGGAGTTAAATTCCATGCTCTGTGTCTTCCTACAAGCAAGAGTTCATTTCAGGTAAGGGCAGTCACTTTTTAGCTCAAACGAACTACATCGTTCACGAATCTCACACGTTTCTCATATGAACTGACAAGCATTGGATGTTAGAGGACCAGTGCTTTGTATCAGTTTCAGAAGCAGAGTTGGACTAGATATGGTCCGTATGTTTAGGAAACACCATTCATTTGTTGTCAGCCCACTCATGTTTCCTGCTGTCTTAGAGACTCTAGAAAGCTAGAGCGTGCTTCTTGCTCTAAAGCAGAGTGTGATAAATGGATGACAACTCTGCTGTGTGTTTCACTTCAGAAATGGAGTTAAAGCCCAGGCTCTGATTCTTCCTGCAAGGAAGACTTCATTTCAAGCAAGGGCAGTCACTTTACGGCTCAAACGAACTACATTGTTCACGAAGCTCACACGTTTCTCATCTTAACTGACAAGCATTGGATGTTAGAGGACTTGTGGCTTGTTTCAGTTTCAGAAGCACTGTTGAACTAGATACGGTCCATATGTATAAGAAACACCGTTCTTTTGTTCTGAGCACACTCACTTTTCCGGCTGTATTAGAGACTCTAGAAAGCAAGAGCGTGCTTCTTGCTCTAAAGCAGAGTGTGATCAATGGATGAGAACTCTGTTGTGGGTTTCACTTCAGAAATGGAGCTAAATCCCAGGCTCTGAGTCATCCTACAAGCAAGACTTCCTTTCAGGTAAGGGCAGTTACTTTACAACTCAAATGAACTACATCGTTCACGAAGCTCACACGTTTCTCATCTTAACTGACAAGCATTGGATGAGAGAACCTGTGCTTTGTATCAATTTCAGAGGCAGAGTTCTTCTAGATATGGTCCATATGTGTAGGAAACACCGTTCTTTTGTTCTCAGCACACTCAAGTTTCCTGCTGTCTTAGAGACTCTAGAAATCTAGAGCGTGCTTCTTACTCTAAAGCAGAGTGTGATCAGTGAATGAGAACTCTGTTGTGTGTTTCACTTCAGAAATGGAGTTAAATCCCAGGCTCTGAGTCTTCCTAAAAGCAAAACTTCGTTTCAGGTAAGGGCAGTTACTTTACAGCTCAAACGAACTACATCATTCACGAAGCTCACACGTTTCTCATCTTAACTGACAGGCATTGGATGTTAGAAGGCCTGTTCTTTGTAACAATTTCAGAGGGAGATTTCTTCTAGATATGGTCTGTATGTGTAGGAAATACTGTTCTTTTGTTCTCAGCACACTCATGTTTCCTGCTGTCTTAGAGACTCTAGAAAGCTAGAGCATGCTTCTTGCTCTAAAGCAGAGTGTGATAAATGGATGACAACTCTGCTGTGTGTTTCACTTCAGAAATGGAGTTAAATCCCAGGCTCTGAGTCTTCCTACAAGCAAGACTTCGTTTCAGGTAAGGGCAGTTACTTTACGGCTCAAATGAACTACATTGTTCACGAAGCTCACACGTTTCTCATCTAAACTGACAAGCATTGGATGTTAGAGGACCTGTGGCTTGTTTCAGTTTCAGAAGCACTGTAGAACTAGATATGGTCCGTATGTATAAGAAACACCGTTCTTTGTTCTGAGCACACTCACGTTTCCTGCTGTATTAGAGACTCTAGAAAGCAATAGCGTGCTTCTTGCTCTAAAGCAGAGTGTGATCAATGGATGAGAACTCTGTTCTGTGTTTCACTTCAGAAATGGAGTTAAATCCCTGGGTCTGAGTCTTCGTACAAGCTACACTTCATTTCAGGTAAGGGCAGTTACTTTACAGCTCAAACGATCTACATCGTTCACGAAGCTCACATGATTCTCATCTTAACTGAGAAGCATTGGATATTAGAGGACCTGTGGTTTGTTTCAGTTTCACAAGCACAGTTGAACTAGATATGGTTCGCATGTGTAAGAAACACCGTTCTTTTGTTCTGAGCACACTCACGTTTCTGGCTGTCTTAGAGACTCTAGAAAGCAAGAGCGTGCTTCTTGCTCTAAAGCAGAGTGTGATCTATATATGAGAACTCTGCTGTGTGTTTCACTTCAGAAATTGAGTTAAATCCCAGGCTCTGAGTCTTCCTACAAGCAAGACTTCCTTTCAGGTAAGGGCAGTTACTTTACAGCTCAAACGAACTACATCGTTCACGAAGCTCACACGTTTCCCATCTTAACTGACAAGCATTGGATGTTAGAGGAACTGTGCTTTGTAACAATTTCAGAGGCAGATTTCTTCTAGTTATGGTACGTATGTGTAGGAAATACTGGTCTTTTGTTCTCAGCACTCTCATGTTTCCTGCTATCTTAGAGACTCTAGAAAGCAAGCGCGTGCTTCTTGCTCTAAAGCAGAGTGTGATCTATATATGAGAACTCTGCTGTGTGTTTCACTTAAGAATGGGACTTAAATCCCAGGCTTTGAGTCATCCTACAAGCAAGACTTCGTTTCAGGTAAGGGCAGTTACTTTACAGCTCAAACGAACTACATCGTTCATGAAGCTCACACGTTTCTCATATTAAATGACAAGCATTGGATTTTAGAGGACCTGTGCTTTGTATCAATTTCAGAGGCAGAGTTCTTCTAGATATGGTCCGTATGTGTAGGAAATACCGTTCTTTTGTTCTCAGCACACTCATGTTTCCTGATGTCTTAGAGACTCTAGAAAGCAAGAGTGTGCTTCTTGCTCTAAAGCAGAGTGTAATCCATGGGTGAGAACTATGCTGTGTGTTTCCCTTCAGAAATGGAGTTAAATTCCATGCTCTGTGTCTTCCTACAAGCAAGACTTCATTTCAGGTAAGGGCAGTCACTTTTCAGCTCAAACGAACTACATCGTTCACGAATCTCACACGTTTCTCATATTAACTGACAAGCATTGGATATTAGAGGACCAGTGCTTTGTATCAGTTTCAGAAGCAGAGTTGGACTATATATGGTCCGTATGTTTAGGAAACACCATTCATTTGTTGTCAGCCCACTCATGTTTCCTGCTGTCTTAGAGACTCTAGAAAGCTAGAGCGTGCTTCTTGCTCTAAAGCAGAGTGTGATAAATGGATCACAACTCTGTTGTGTGTTTCACTTCAGAAACGGAGTTAAATCCCAGGCACTGAGTCTTCCTAAAAGCAAAACCTCGATTCAGGTAAGGGCAGTTACTTTACGGCTCAAACGAACTACATTGTTCACGAAGCTCACACGTTTCTCATCTTAACTGACAAGCATTGGATGTTAGAGGACCTGTGGTTTGTTTCAGTTTCAGAAGCACAGTTGTACTAGATATGGTCCGTATGTGTAAGAAACACCGTTCTTTTATTCTGAGCACACTCACGTTTCCTGCTGTATTAGAAACTCTAGAAAGCAAGAGCGTGCTTCTTGCTCTAAAGCACAGTGTGATCCATGGATGAGAACTATGCTGTGTGTTTCCCTTCAGAAATGGAGTTAAATTCCATGCTCTGTGTCTTCCTACAAGCAAGACTTCATTTCAGGTAAGGGCAGTCACTTTTCAGCTCAAACGAACTACATCGTTCACGAAGCTCACACGTTTCTCATATTAACTGACAAGCATTGGATGTTAGAGGACCAGTGCTTTGTATCAGTTTCAGAAGCAGAGTTGGACTAGATATGGTCCGTATGTTTAGGAAACACCATTCATTTGTTGTCAGCCCACTCATGTTTCCTGCTGTCTTAGAGACTCTAGAAAGCTAGAGCGTGCTTCTTGCTCTAAAGCAGAGTGTGATAAATCGATGACAACTCTGCTGTGTGTTTCACTTCAGAAATGGAGTTAAAACCCAGGCTCTGAGTCTTCCTACAAGCAAACCTTCGTTTCAGGTAAGGGCAGTTACTTTACGGCTCAAACGAACTACATTGTTCACGAAGCTCACACGTTTCTCATCATAACTGACAAGCATTGGATGTTAGATGACCTGTGGCTTGTTTCAGTTTCAGAAGCACAGTTGAACTAGATATGGTCCGTATGTATAAGAAACACCGTTCTTTGTTATGAGCACACTCACGTTTTCTGCTGTATTAGAGACTCTAGAAAGCAAGTCGTGCTTCTTGCTCTAAAGCAGAGGTGATCAATGGATGAGAACTCTGTTGTGTGTTTCACGTCAGAAATGGAGTTAAATCCCAGGCTCTGAGTCATCCTACAAGCAACACTACTTTTCAGGTAAGGGCAGTTACGTTACAGCTCAAACGAACTACATCTTTCACTAAGCTCACACGTTTCTCATCTTAACTGACAAGCATTGGATGTAAGAGGACCTGTGCTTTGTACCAATTTCAGAGGCAGATTTCTTCTAGATATGGTCCGTATGTTTAGGAAACACCGTTCTATTGTTCTCAGCACACTGATGTTTCCTGCTGTCTTAGAGACTCTAGAAAGCAAGAGCGTGCTTCTTCTTCTAAAGCAGAGTGTGATCTATATATGAGAACTCTGCTGTGTGTTTCCCTTCAGAAATGGAGTTAAATCCCAGGCTCTGAGTCTTCCTACGAGCAAGACTTCGTTTCAGGTAAGGGCAGTTACTTTACAGCTCAAACGAACTACATCGTTCGTGAAGCTCACACGTTTCTCATCTTAACTGACAAGCACTGGATGTGAGAGGACCTGTGCTTTGTATCAATTTCAGAGGCAGATTTCTTCTAGATATGTTCTGTATGTGTAGGAAACACCGTTCTCTTGTTCTCAGCACACTCAAGTTTCCTGCTGTCTTAGAGACTCTAGAAAGCTTGAGCGTGCTTTTTGCTCTAAAGCAGAGTGTGATGAATGGATGAGAACTCTGCTGTGTGTTTCTCTTCAGAAATGGAGTTAAATCCCAGGCTCTGACTCTTCCTACAAGCAAGACTTCATTTCAGGTAAGGGCAGTCACTTTTCAGCTCAAACGAACTACATCATTCACGAAGCTCACACGTTTCTCATCTTAACTGACAAGCATTGGATGTTAGAGGAAGAGTGCTTTGTATCAGCTTCAGAAGCAGAGTTGGACTAGATATGGTCCGTATGTATAAGAAACACCGTTCTTTTTTTCTGAGCACACTCACGTTTCCTGCTGTATTAGAGACTCTAGAAAGCAAAAGCTTGCTTCTTCCACTAAAGCAGAGTGTGATCAATGGATGAGAACTCTGTTGTGGGTTTCACTTCAGAATTGGAGCTAAATCCCAGTCTCTGAGCCATCCTACAAGCAAGACTTCGTTTCAGGTAAGGGCAGTTACTTTACAGCTCAAATGAACTACATCGTTCACGAAGCTCACACGTTTCTCATCTTAACTGACAAGCATTGGATGTTAGAGGACCTGTGCTTTGTAACAAGTTCAGAGGCAGACTTCTTCTAGATATGGTCTGTATGTGTAGGAAATACCGTACTTTTGTTCTCAGCACACTCATGTTCCTGCTGCCTTAGAGACTCTAGAAAGCTAGAGCATGCTTCTTTCTCTAAAGCAGAGTGTGATCTATATATGAGAACTCTGCTGTGTGTTTCACTTCAGAAATGGAGTTAAATCCCAGGCTCTGTGTCTTCCTACATGCAAGACTTCATTTCAGGTAAGGGCAGTCACTTTTCAGCTCAAACGAACTACATCGTTCAATAATCTCACATGTTTCTCACCTTAACTGACAAGCATTGGATGTTAGAGGACCAGTGCTTTGTATCAGCTTCAAAAGCAGAGTTGGACTAGATATGGTCCGTATGTATAAGAAACACTGTTCTTTTGTTCTGAGCACACTCAAGTTTCCTGCTGTATTAGAGATTCTAGAAAGCAAGAGCTTGCTTCTTCCACTAAAGCAGAGTGTGATCAATGGATGAGAACTCTGTTGTGGGATTGACTTCAGAAATGGAGCTAAACACCAGGCTCTGAGTCATCTACAAGCAAGACTTCATTTCAGGTAAGGGCAGTCACTTTTCAGCTCAAACGAACTACATCGTTCACGATTCTCACACGTTTCTCATATTAACTGACAAGCATTGGATGTTAGAGGACCAGTGCTTTGTATCAGTTTCAGAAGCAGAGTTGGACTAGATATGGTCCATATGTTTAGCAAACACCATTCATTTGTTGTCAGCCCACTCATGTTTCCTGCTGTCTTAGAGACTCTAGAAAGCTAGAGCGTGCTTCTTGCTCTAAAGCAGAGTGTGATAAATGGATGACAACTCTGCTGTGTGTTTCACTTCAGAAATGGAGTTAAAGCCCAGGCTCTGAGTCTTCCTGCAAGGAAGACTTCGTTTCAAGTAAGGGCAGTTACTTTACGGCTCAAACGAACTACATTGTTCACGAAGCTCACACGTTTCTCATCTTAACTGACAAGCATTGGATGTTAGAGGACCTGTGGCTTGTTTCAGTTTCAGAAGCACTGTTGAACTAGATATGGTCCGTATGTATAAGAAACACCGTTCTTTGTTCTGAGCACACTCACGTTTCCGGCTGTATTAGAGACTCTAGAAAGCAAGAGCATGCTTCTTGCTCTAAAGCAGAGGTGATCAATGGATGAGAACTCTGTTGTGGGTTTCACGTCAGAAATGGAGTTAAATCCCAGGCTCTGAGTCATCCTACAAGCAAGACTACGTTTCAGGTAAGGGCAGTTACTTTACAGCTCAAACGAACTACATAGTTCACTAAGCTCACACGTTTCTCTTCTTAACTGACAAGCATTGGATGTTAGAGGACCTGTGCTTTGTAACAATTTCAGAGGCAGATTTCTTCTAGATATGGTCCGTATGTTTAGGAAACACCGTTCTTTTGGTCTCAGCACACTCATGTTTCCTGCTGTCTTAGAGACTCTAGAAAGCAAGAGCGTGCTTCTTGCTCTTAAGCAGAGTTTGATCTATATATGAGAACTCTGCTGTGTGTTTCCCTTCAGAAATGGAGTTAAATCCCAGGCTCTGAGTCTTCCTACGAGCAAGACTTCGTTTCAGGTAAGGGCAGTTACTTTACAGCTCAAACGAACTACATCGTTCGTGAAGCTCACACGTTTCTCATCTTAACTGACAAGCATTGGATGTTAGAGGACCTGTGCTTTGTATCAATTTCAGAGGCGGAGTTCTTCTAGATATGTTCTGTATGTGTAGGAAACACCGTTCTTTTGTTCTCAGCACACTCAAGTTTCCTGCTGTCTTAGAGACTCTAGAAAGCTAGAGCGTGCTTTTTGCTCTAATGCAGAGTCTGATCAATGGATGAGAACTCTGCTGTGTGTTTCACTTCAGAAATGGAGTTAAATCCCAGGCTCTGACTCTTCCTACAAGCAAGACTTTATTTCAGGTACGGGCAGTTACTTTACAGCTAAAAAGATCTACATCGTTCACGAAGCTCACACGTTTCTCATCTTAACTGACAAGCATTGGATGTTAGAGGACCAGTGCTTTGTATCAGCTTCAGAAGCAGAGTTGGACTAGATATGGTCCGTATGTGTAGGAAATACCATTCTTTTGTTCTCAGCACACTCATGTTTCCTGCTGTCTTAGAGAATCTAGAAAGCAAGAGCGTGCTTCTTGCTCTAAAGCAGAGTGTGATCCATGGGTGAGAACTATGCTGTGTGTTTTCCTTCAGAAATGCAGTTAAATTCCATGCTCTGTGTCTTCCTACAAGCAAGACTTCATTTCAGGTAAGGGCAGTCACTTTTCAGCTCAAACGAACTACATCGTTCACGATTCTCACACGTTTCTCATATTAACTGACAAGCATTGGAAGTTAGAGGACCAGTGCTTTGTATCAGTTTCAGAAGCAGAGTTGGACTAGATATGGTCCATATGTTTAGCAAACACCATTCATTTGTTGTCAGCCCACTCATGTTTCCTGCTGTCTTAGAGACTCTAGAAAGCTAGAGCGTGCTTCTTGCTCTAAAGCAGAGTGTGATAAATGGATGACAACTCTGCTGTGTGTTTCACTTCAGAAATGGAGTTAAAGCCCAGGCTCTGAGTCTTCCTGCAAGGAAGATTTCGTTTCAAGTAAGGGCAGTTACTTTACGGCTCAAACGAACTACATTGTTCACGAAGCTCACACGTTTCTCATCTTAACTGACAAGCATTGGATGTTAGAGGACCTGTGGCTTGTTTCAGTTTCAGAAGCACTGTTGAACTAGATATGGTCCGTATGTATAAGAAACACCGTTCTTTGTTCTGAGCACACTCACGTTTCCTGCTGTATTAGAGACTCTAGAAAGCAAGAGCGTGCTTCTTACTCTAAAGCAGAGGTGATCAATGGATGAGAACTCTGTTGTGTGTTTCATGTCAGAAATGGAGTTAAATCCCAGGCTCTGAGTCATCCTACAAGCAAGACTACGTTTCAGGTAAGGGCAGTTACTTTACAGCTCAAAGGAAATACATAGTTCACTAAGCTCACACGTTTCTCATCTTAACTGACAAGCATTAGATGTTAGAGGACCTGTGCTTTGTAACAATTTCAGAGGCAGATTTCTTCTAGATATGGTCCGTATGTTTAGGAAACACAGTTCTTTTGGTCTCAGCATACTCATGTTTCCTGCTGTCTTAGAGACTCTAGAAAGCAAGAGCGTGCTTCTTGCTCTAAAGCAGAGTGTGATCAATGGATGAGAACTCTGTTGTGGGTTTCACTTCAGAAATGGAGCTAAATCCCAGGCTCTGAGTTTTCCTACAAGCGAGACTTCGTTTCAAGTAAGGGCAGTTACTAACAGGTCAAACGAACTACATTGTTCACGAAGCTCACACGTTTCTCTTCTTAACTGACAAGCATTGGATGTTAGAGGACCTGTGCTTTGTATCAATTTCAGAGGCTGAGTTCTTCCAGATATGGTCCCTATGTGTAGGAAACACCGTTCTGTAGTTCTCAGCACACTCAATTTTCCTGCTGTCTTAGAGACTCTAGAAAGCAAGAGCATGCTTCTTGCTCTAAAGCAGAGTGTGATCCATGGATGGGAACTGTGTTGTGTGTTTCTCTTCAGAAATGGAGTTAAATCCCAGGCTCTGTGTCTTCCTACAAGCAAACCTTCGTTTCAGGTAAGGGCAGTCTCTTTTCAGCTCAAAGGAACTACATCGTTCACGAAGCTAACATGTTTCCCATCTTAACTGACAAGCATTGGATGTTAGGGGACCAGTGCTTTGTATCAATTTCAGAAGTAGAGTTGGAATAGATATGATCCGTATTTGTAGGAAACACCGTTCATTTTTTCTCAGCACACTCAAGTTTCCTGCTGTCTAGAGTTTCTAGATAGCTAGAGCATGCTTCTGGCTCTAAAGTAGAGTGTGATCAATGGATGAGAACTCTGTTGTGTGTTTCACTTCAGAAATGGAGTTAAATCCCTGGCTCTGAGTCTTCCTACAAGCAAGACTTCGTTTCAGGTAAGGGCAGTTACTTTACAGCTCAAACGAACTACATCATTCACGAAGCTCACACGTTTCTCATCTTAACTGAGAAGCATTGGATGTTAGAGGACCTTTGCTTTGTATCAGTATCAAGCAGAGTTGAAATAGATATGTTCCGTATGTATAGGAAACTCCCTTCTTTTCTTTTGAGCACACTCACGTTTCCTGCTTTATTAGAGACTCTAGAAAGCAAGTGCGTTCTTCCTGTTCTATAGCAGAGTGTGATCCACGGATGAGAACTCTGTTGTGTGTTTCACTTCAGAAATGGAGTTAAATCCCAGGCTCTGTGTCTTCCTACAAGCAAGACTTCGTTTCATGTAAGTGCAGTCACTTTTCAGCTCAAACGAACTACATAGTTCACGAAGCTCACACGTTTCTTAACTTAACTGAGATGCTTTGGATGTTAGAGGACCTTTGCTTTGTCTCAATATCAAGCAGAGTTGAACTAGATATGGTCCGTATGTGTAGGAAACACCGTTCTTTTGTTCTGAGCACACTCAAGTTTCCTTCATTATTAGAGAATCTTGCAAGCAATAGCGTTCTTCTTGCTCTAAAGCAGAGTGTGATCCATGGATGAGAACTCTGCTGTGTGTTTAACTTCAGAAATGGAGTTAAATCCCAGGCTCTGTGTCTTCCTAGAAGCAAGACTTCATTTCAGTTAAGGGCAGTCACTTTTCAGCTCAAAAGACCTACATCATTCATGAAGCTAACAAGATTCCCATCTTAACTGACAAGCATTGGATGTTAGTGGACTAGTGCTTTGTATCAGTTTCAGAAGCAGAGTTGGTCTAGATATGATCCGTATGTGTAGGAAACACCGTTCATTTGTTCTCAGAACACTCAATTTCCTGGTGTCTTAGAGTTTCTAGAAAGCTAGAGCAAGCTTCTTGCTCTAAAGAAGAGTGTGATCAATGGATGAGAACTCTGTTGTGTGTTTCACTTCAGAAATGGAGTTAAATCCCTGGCTCTGAGTCTTCCTACAAGCAAGACTTCGTTTCAGGTAAGGGCAGTTACTTTACATCTCAAAAGAACTACATAGTTCACGAAGCTCACACGTTTCTCATCTTAACTGAGAAGCATGGGATGATAGAGGACCTTGGCTTTGTATCAATTTCAAGCAGAGTTAAAATAGATATGGTCCGTATGTGAAGGAAACACCGTTCTTTTGTTCTCAGCACACTCATGTTTCCTGCTGTCTTAGAGACTCTTAAAAGCAAGAGCGTGCTTCTTGCTCTAAAGCAGAGTGTGATCCATGGATAAGAACTCTGCTGTGTGTTTCCCTTCAGAAATGGAGTTAAACCCCAATCTCTGTGTCTTCCTACAATCAAGACTTCGTTTCAGGTAAGGGCAGTCACTTTTCTGCTCAAACGAACTACATCGTTCACAAAGCTCACACGTTTCCCGTCTTAACTGACAAGCATTGGATGTTAGGGGACCAGTGCTTTGTATCAGTTTCAGAAGCAGAGTTGGACTAGATATGATCTGTATGTGTAGGAAACACCTTTCTTTTGTTCTGAGCACACTCAAGTTTCCTGTGGTATTAGAGAATCTTGAAAGCGATAGCGTTCTTCTTGCTCTAAAGCAGAGTGTGATCCATGGATGAGAACTCTGCTACGTGTTTCCCTTCAGAAACGGAGTTAAAGCCCAGGCTCAGTGTCTTCCTACAAGCAAGGCTTCGTTTCAGGTAAGGGCAGTCACTTTTCAGCTCAAACGAACTACATCGTTCACGAAGCTCACACGTTTCTCATCTTAAATGACAAGTATTGGATGTTTGTGGAACTGTGGTTTGTTTCAGTTTCAGAAGCAGAGTTGTACTAGATATAGTCCGTATGTATAGGAAACACGGTTCTTTTATTCTGAGAACACTCACGTTTCCTGCTTTATTAGATACTCTAGAAAGCAAGAGCGTGCTTCTTGCTCTGAATCAGAGTTTGATCCATGGATGAGAACTCTGCTGTGTGTTTCCTTTCTGAAATGGAGTTTATTCCCAGGCTCTGTGTCTTCCTACAAGCAAGACTTCGTTTCAGTTAAGGGCAATCACTTTTCAGCTCAAAAGACCTACATCGTTCACAAAGCTAACAAGTTTCCCATCTTAACTGACAAGTATTGGATGTTATGGGACCAGTGCTTTGTATCAGTTTCAGTAGCAGAGTTGGACTAGATATGATCCGTATGTGTAGGAAACACCGTTCAATTGTTCTCATCACACTCAATTTTCCTGCTGTCTTAGAGATTCTAGAAAGCAAGAGCATTCTTCTTGCTCTAAAGCAGAGTGTGATCCATGGATGGGAATTGTGTTGTGTGTTTCTCTTCAGAAATGGAGTTAAATCCCAGGCTCTGTGTATTCCTACAATCAAGACTTCGTTTCAGGTAAGGGCAGTTACTTTATAGCTCAAACGAACTACATTGTTCACAAAGCACACACGTTACACATCTTAACTGAGAAGCATTGGATGTTAGAGAACCTTTGCTTTGTATCAATTTCAAGCAGAGTTGAACTAGATCTGCTCCGTATGTATAAGAAACACGGTTCTTTTCTTCTGAGCACACTCACATTTCCTGCTGTATTAGAGAATCTAGAAAGCAAGAGCGTGCTTCTTGCTCTAAAGCAGAGTGTGATCCATTAATGGGAATTGTGTTGTGTGTTTCTCTTCAGAAATGGAGTAAAATCCCAGGCTCTGTGTATTCCTACAATCAAGACTTCGTTTCAGGTAAGGGCAGTTACTTTACAGCTCAAACAAACTACATTGTTCACAAAGCACACACGTTACTCATCTTAACTGAGAAGCATTGGATGTTAGAGGACCTTTGCTTTGTATCAATTTCAAGCAGAGATAAACTAGATATGCTCCGTATGTATAGGAAACACGGTTCTTTTCTTCTGAGCACACTCACATTTCCTGCTGTATTAGAGACTCTAGAAAGCAAGAGCGTGCTTCTTGCTCTAAAGCAGAGTGTGATCCATGGATGGGAATTGTGTTGTGTGTTCCTCTTCAGAAATGGAGTTAAATCCCAGGCTCTGTGTCTTCCTACAAGCAATACTTCGTTTCAGTTGTGGGCAGTCACTTTTCAGGTCAAACAAACTACATCATTCACGAAGCTCACACGTTTCTCATCTTAACTGACAAGCATTGGATGTTAGATGATCAGTCGCTTTTTTCAGTATCAGAAGCAGAGTTGAACTAGATATGGTCCGTATGTATAGGAAACACCCTTCTTTTGTTCTGAGCACACTCACGTTTCCTGCTGTATTAGAGTCTCTGGAAAGCAAGAGCGCGCTTCTTGCTCTGAACCAGAGTGTGATCCATGGATGAGAACTCTGCTGTGTGTTTCCCTTCTGAAATGGAGTTAAATCCCAGGCTCTGTATCTTCCTACAAGCAAGACTTCATATCAGGTAAGGGCAGTTACTTTTCAGCTCAAAGGAAGTACATCGTTCACGAAGCTCACACGTTTCTCATCTTAACTGACAAGCATTGGATGTTAGATGATCAGTGGCTTTTTTCAGTTTCAGAAGCAGAGTTGAACTAGATATGGTCTGTATGTATAGGAAACACCCTTCTTTTGTTCTGAGCACACTCAGGTTTACTGCTGTATTAGAGTCTCTGGAAAGCAAGAGCGTGCTTCTTGCTCTGAACCAGAGTGTGATCCATAAATGAGAACTCTGCTGTGTGTTTCCCTTCTGAAATGGAGTTAAATCCCAGGCTCTGTGTCTTCCTACAAGCAAGACTTCATTTCAGGTAAGGGCAGTCACTATTCTGCTCAAACGAACTACATCATTCACAAAGCTCACACGTTTCTCATCTTAACTGACAGGCACTGGATGTTAGAGGACCAGTGCTTTGTATCAGTTTCAGAATCAGAGTTGGACAACATAGGATCCGTATGTGTAGGAAACACCATTCATTTGTTCTCAGCACACTCAATTTTCCTGCTGTATTAGAGACTCTAGAAAGCAAGAGCGTGCTTCTTGCTCTAAAGCAGTGTGTGATCCATGGATGGGAACTGTGTTGTGTGTTTCTCTTCAGATATGGAGTTAAATCCCAGGCTCTGAGTCTTCCTACAAGCAAAACTTCGTTTCAGGTAAGGGCAGTCTCTTTTCAGCTCAAAGGAACTACATCGTTCACGAAGCACACACGTTAGTCATCTTAACTGAGAAGCATTGGATGTTAGAGGACCTATGCTTTGTATCAATATCAAGCAGAGTTGAACTAGATATGGTCCGTATGTGTAGGACACACTGTTCTTTTGTTCTGAGCACACTCCAGTTTCCTGCATTATTAGAGAATCTTGAAAGCAATAGCGTTCTTCTTGCTCTAAAGCAGAGTGTGATCCATGGGTGAGAGCTCTGCTGTGTGTTTCCCTTCAGAAATGGAGTTAAATCCCTGGCTCTGAGTCTTCCTACAAGCAAGACTTCGTTTCAGGTAAGGGCAGTTACTTTTCAGCTCAAACGAACTACATCCTTCACGAAGCTCACACGTTTCTCATCTTAAATGACAAGCATTGGATGTTTGAGGAACTGTGGTTTGTTTCAGTTTCAGAAGCAGAGTTGTACTAGATACATTCCGTATGTATAGGAAACATGGTTCTTTTCTTCTGAGCACACTCACGTTTCCTGCTGTATTAGATACTCTAGAAAGCAAGACCGTGCTTCTTGCTCTGAAGCAGAGTTTGATCCATGGATGAGAATTCTGCTGTGTGTTTCCCTTCAGAAATGGAGTTAAATCCCAGGCTCTGTGTCTTCCTACAAGCAAGACTTCGTTTCAGGTAAGGGCAGTCATTTTTCAGCTCAAAAGACCTACATCGTTCACAAAGCTAACAAGTTTCCCATCTTAACTGACAAGCATTGGATGTTAGGGGACCAGTGCTTTGTATCAGTTTCAGAAGCAGAGTTGGACTAGATATGATCCGTATGTGTAGGAAACACCGTACATTTGTTCTCAGCACACACAAGTTTCCTGCTGTCTTAGAGTTTCTAGAAAGCTAGAGCATGCTTCTTGCTCTAAAGTAGAGTGTGATCAATGGATGAGAACTCTGTTGTGTGTTTCACTTCAGAAATGGAGTTAAATCCCTAGCTCTGAGTCTTCCTACAAGCAAGACTTCGTTTCAGGTAAGGGCAGTTACTTTACATGTCAAACGAACTACATCGTTCACGAAGCTCACACGTTTCTCATCTTAACTGACAAGCATTGGATGTTAGATGACCAGTGGCTTTTTTCAGTTTCAGAAGCAGAGTTGAACTAGATATGGTCTGTATGTATAGGAAACACCCTTCTTTTGTTCTGAGCACACTCACGTTTCCTGCTGTATTAGAGTCTCTGGAAAGCAAGAGCGCGCTTCTTGCTCTGAACCAGAGTGTGATCCATGGATGAGAACTCTGCTGTGTGTTTCCCTTCTGAAATGGAGTTAAATCCCAGGCTCTGTGTCTTCCTCCAAGCAAGACTTCATTTCAGGTAAGGGCAGTCACTTTTCAGCTCAAAGGAACTACATCGTTCACGAAGCTCACACGTTTCTCATCTTAACTGACAAGCATTGGATGTTAGATGATCAGTGGCTTTTTTCAGTTTCAGAACCAGAGTTGAACTAGATATGGTCTGTATGTATAGGAAACACCCTTCTTTTGTTCTGAGCACACTCACGTTTCCTGCTGTATTAGAGTCTCTGGAAAGCAAGAGCGTGCTTCTTCCTCTAAAGCAGAGTGTGATCCATGGATGTGAACTCTGCTGTGTGTTTCCCTTCAGAAATGGAGTTAAATCCCAGGCTCTGTGTCTTCCTACAAGCAAGACTTCGTTTCAGTTAAGGGCAGTCACTTTTCAGCCCAAAAGACCTACATCGTTCACGAAGCTAACAAGTTTCCCATCTTAACTGAAAAGCATTGGATGTTAGGGGACCAGTGCTTTGTATCAGTTTCAGAATCAGAGTTGGACAAGATAGGATCCGTATGTGTAGGAAACACCGTTCATTTGTTCTCAGCACACTCAATTTTCCTGCTGTATTAGTGACTCTAGAAAGCAAGAGCGTGCTTCTTGTTCTAAATCAGTGTGTGATCCATGGATGGGAATTGTGTTGTGTGTTTCTCTTCAGAAATGGAGTTAAATCCCAGGCTCTGTGTCTTCCTACAAGCAAAACTTCGTTTCAGGTAAGGGCAGTCTCTTTTCAGCTCAAAGGAACTACATCGTTCACGAAGCACACACGTTAGTCATCTTAACTGAGAAGCATTGGATGTTAGAGGACCTATGCTTTGTATCAATATCAAGCAGAGTTGAACTAGATATGGTCCGTATGTGTAGGACACACTGTTCTTTTGTTCTGAGCACACTCCAGTTTCCTGCATTATTAGAGAATCTTGAAAGCAATAGCGTTCTTCTTGCTCTAAAGCAGAGTGTGATCCATGGATGAGAACTCTGCTATGTGTTTCCCTTCAGAAACAGAGTTAAAGCCCAGGCTCTGTGTCTTCCTACAAGCAAGGCTTCGTTTCAGGTAAGGGCAGTCACTTTTCAGCTCAAAAGAACTACATCGTTCACGAAGCTCACACATTTCTCATCTTAAATGACAAGTACTGGATGTTTGTGGAACTGTGGTTTGTTTCAGTTTCAGAAGCAGAATTCTACTAGATATAGTTCGTATGTATAGGAAACACGGTTCTTTTCTTCTGAGCACACTCACGTTTCCTGCTTTATTAGATACTCTAGAAAGCAAGAGCGTGCTTCTTGCTCTGAATCAGAGTTTGATCCATGGATGAGAACTCTGCTGTGTGTTTCCTTTCAGAAATGGAGTTTATTCCCAGGCTCTGTGTCTTCCTACAAGCAAGACTTCGTTTCAGTTAAGGGCAATCACTTTTCAGCTCAAAAGACCTACATCGTTCACAAAGCTAACAAGTTTCCCATCTTAACTGACAAGTATTGGATGTTATGGGACCAGTGCTTTGTATCAGTTTCAGTAGCAGAGTTGGACTAGATATGATCCGTATGTGTAGGAAACACCGTTCAATTGTTCTCAGCACACTCAATTTTCCTGCTGTCTTAGAGATTCTAGAAAGCTAGAGCATTCTTCTTGCTCTAAAGCAGAGTGTGATCCATGGATGGGAACTGTGTTGTGTGTTTCTCTTCAGAAATGGAGTTAAATCCCAGGCTCTGTGTCTTCCTACAAGCAAACCTTCGTTTCAGGTAAGGGCAGTCTCTTTTCAGCTCAAAGGAACTACATCGTTCACGAAGCTAACATGTTTCCCATCTTAACTGACAAGCATTGGATGTTAGGGGACCAGTGCTTTGTATCAATTTCAGAAGTAGAGTTGGAATAGATATGATCCGTATTTGTAGGAAACACCGTTCATTTTTTCTCAGCACACTCAAGTTTCCTGCTGTCTAGAGTTTCTAGATAGCTAGAGCATGCTTCTGGCTCTAAAGTAGAGTGTGATCAATGGATGAGAACTCTGTTGTGTGTTTCACTTCAGAAATGGAGTTAAATCCCTGGCTCTGAGTCTTCCTACAAGCAAGACTTCGTTTCAGGTAAGGGCAGTTACTTTACAGCTCAAACGAACTACATCATTCACGAAGCTCACACGTTTCTCATCTTAACTGAGAAGCATTGGATGTTAGAGGACCTTTGCTTTGTATCAGTATCAAGCAGAGTTGAAATAGATATGTTCCGTATGTATAGGAAACTCCCTTCTTTTCTTTTGAGCACACTCACGTTTCCTGCTTTATTAGAGACTCTAGAAAGCAAGTGCGTTCTTCCTGTTCTATAGCAGAGTGTGATCCACGGATGAGAACTCTGTTGTGTGTTTCACTTCAGAAATGGAGTTAAATCCCAGGCTCTGTGTCTTCCTACAAGCAAGACTTCGTTTCATGTAAGTGCAGTCACTTTTCAGCTCAAACGAACTACATAGTTCACGAAGCTCACACGTTTCTTAACTTAACTGAGATGCTTTGGATGTTAGAGGACCTTTGCTTTGTCTCAATATCAAGCAGAGTTGAACTAGATATGGTCCGTATGTGTAGGAAACACCGTTCTTTTGTTCTGAGCACACTCAAGTTTCCTTCATTATTAGAGAATCTTGCAAGCAATAGCGTTCTTCTTGCTCTAAAGCAGAGTGTGATCCATGGATGAGAACTCTGCTGTGTGTTTAACTTCAGAAATGGAGTTAAATCCCAGGCTCTGTGTCTTCCTAGAAGCAAGACTTCATTTCAGTTAAGGGCAGTCACTTTTCAGCTCAAAAGACCTACATCATTCATGAAGCTAACAAGATTCCCATCTTAACTGACAAGCATTGGATGTTAGTGGACTAGTGCTTTGTATCAGTTTCAGAAGCAGAGTTGGTCTAGATATGATCCGTATGTGTAGGAAACACCGTTCATTTGTTCTCAGAACACTCAATTTCCTGGTGTCTTAGAGTTTCTAGAAAGCTAGAGCAAGCTTCTTGCTCTAAAGAAGAGTGTGATCAATGGATGAGAACTCTGTTGTGTGTTTCACTTCAGAAATGGAGTTAAATCCCTGGCTCTGAGTCTTCCTACAAGCAAGACTTCGTTTCAGGTAAGGGCAGTTACTTTACATCTCAAAAGAACTACATAGTTCACGAAGCTCACACGTTTCTCATCTTAACTGAGAAGCATGGGATGATAGAGGACCTTGGCTTTGTATCAATTTCAAGCAGAGTTAAAATAGATATGGTCCGTATGTGAAGGAAACACCGTTCTTTTGTTCTCAGCACACTCATGTTTCCTGCTGTCTTAGAGACT
This sequence comes from Onychomys leucogaster, assembly GCA_949786385.1. Taxonomy (NCBI): domain Eukaryota; kingdom Metazoa; phylum Chordata; class Mammalia; order Rodentia; family Cricetidae; genus Onychomys; species Onychomys leucogaster. The sequence goes on along the minus strand of CATKUP010000018.1, from coordinate 394,501 downwards.
CTTAAAAGCAAGAGCGTGCTTCTTGCTCTAAAGCAGAGTGTGATCCATGGATAAGAACTCTGCTGTGTGTTTCCCTTCAGAAATGGAGTTAAACCCCAATCTCTGTGTCTTCCTACAATCAAGACTTCGTTTCAGGTAAGGGCAGTCACTTTTCTGCTCAAACGAACTACATCGTTCACAAAGCTCACACGTTTCCCGTCTTAACTGACAAGCATTGGATGTTAGGGGACCAGTGCTTTGTATCAGTTTCAGAAGCAGAGTTGGACTAGATATGATCTGTATGTGTAGGAAACACCTTTCTTTTGTTCTGAGCACACTCAAGTTTCCTGTGGTATTAGAGAATCTTGAAAGCGATAGCGTTCTTCTTGCTCTAAAGCAGAGTGTGATCCATGGATGAGAACTCTGCTACGTGTTTCCCTTCAGAAACGGAGTTAAAGCCCAGGCTCAGTGTCTTCCTACAAGCAAGGCTTCGTTTCAGGTAAGGGCAGTCACTTTTCAGCTCAAACGAACTACATCGTTCACGAAGCTCACACGTTTCTCATCTTAAATGACAAGTATTGGATGTTTGTGGAACTGTGGTTTGTTTCAGTTTCAGAAGCAGAGTTGTACTAGATATAGTCCGTATGTATAGGAAACACGGTTCTTTTATTCTGAGAACACTCACGTTTCCTGCTTTATTAGATACTCTAGAAAGCAAGAGCGTGCTTCTTGCTCTGAATCAGAGTTTGATCCATGGATGAGAACTCTGCTGTGTGTTTCCTTTCTGAAATGGAGTTTATTCCCAGGCTCTGTGTCTTCCTACAAGCAAGACTTCGTTTCAGTTAAGGGCAATCACTTTTCAGCTCAAAAGACCTACATCGTTCACAAAGCTAACAAGTTTCCCATCTTAACTGACAAGTATTGGATGTTATGGGACCAGTGCTTTGTATCAGTTTCAGTAGCAGAGTTGGACTAGATATGATCCGTATGTGTAGGAAACACCGTTCAATTGTTCTCATCACACTCAATTTTCCTGCTGTCTTAGAGATTCTAGAAAGCAAGAGCATTCTTCTTGCTCTAAAGCAGAGTGTGATCCATGGATGGGAATTGTGTTGTGTGTTTCTCTTCAGAAATGGAGTTAAATCCCAGGCTCTGTGTATTCCTACAATCAAGACTTCGTTTCAGGTAAGGGCAGTTACTTTATAGCTCAAACGAACTACATTGTTCACAAAGCACACACGTTACACATCTTAACTGAGAAGCATTGGATGTTAGAGAACCTTTGCTTTGTATCAATTTCAAGCAGAGTTGAACTAGATCTGCTCCGTATGTATAAGAAACACGGTTCTTTTCTTCTGAGCACACTCACATTTCCTGCTGTATTAGAGAATCTAGAAAGCAAGAGCGTGCTTCTTGCTCTAAAGCAGAGTGTGATCCATTAATGGGAATTGTGTTGTGTGTTTCTCTTCAGAAATGGAGTAAAATCCCAGGCTCTGTGTATTCCTACAATCAAGACTTCGTTTCAGGTAAGGGCAGTTACTTTACAGCTCAAACAAACTACATTGTTCACAAAGCACACACGTTACTCATCTTAACTGAGAAGCATTGGATGTTAGAGGACCTTTGCTTTGTATCAATTTCAAGCAGAGATAAACTAGATATGCTCCGTATGTATAGGAAACACGGTTCTTTTCTTCTGAGCACACTCACATTTCCTGCTGTATTAGAGACTCTAGAAAGCAAGAGCGTGCTTCTTGCTCTAAAGCAGAGTGTGATCCATGGATGGGAATTGTGTTGTGTGTTCCTCTTCAGAAATGGAGTTAAATCCCAGGCTCTGTGTCTTCCTACAAGCAATACTTCGTTTCAGTTGTGGGCAGTCACTTTTCAGGTCAAACAAACTACATCATTCACGAAGCTCACACGTTTCTCATCTTAACTGACAAGCATTGGATGTTAGATGATCAGTCGCTTTTTTCAGTATCAGAAGCAGAGTTGAACTAGATATGGTCCGTATGTATAGGAAACACCCTTCTTTTGTTCTGAGCACACTCACGTTTCCTGCTGTATTAGAGTCTCTGGAAAGCAAGAGCGCGCTTCTTGCTCTGAACCAGAGTGTGATCCATGGATGAGAACTCTGCTGTGTGTTTCCCTTCTGAAATGGAGTTAAATCCCAGGCTCTGTATCTTCCTACAAGCAAGACTTCATATCAGGTAAGGGCAGTTACTTTTCAGCTCAAAGGAAGTACATCGTTCACGAAGCTCACACGTTTCTCATCTTAACTGACAAGCATTGGATGTTAGATGATCAGTGGCTTTTTTCAGTTTCAGAAGCAGAGTTGAACTAGATATGGTCTGTATGTATAGGAAACACCCTTCTTTTGTTCTGAGCACACTCAGGTTTACTGCTGTATTAGAGTCTCTGGAAAGCAAGAGCGTGCTTCTTGCTCTGAACCAGAGTGTGATCCATAAATGAGAACTCTGCTGTGTGTTTCCCTTCTGAAATGGAGTTAAATCCCAGGCTCTGTGTCTTCCTACAAGCAAGACTTCATTTCAGGTAAGGGCAGTCACTATTCTGCTCAAACGAACTACATCATTCACAAAGCTCACACGTTTCTCATCTTAACTGACAGGCACTGGATGTTAGAGGACCAGTGCTTTGTATCAGTTTCAGAATCAGAGTTGGACAACATAGGATCCGTATGTGTAGGAAACACCATTCATTTGTTCTCAGCACACTCAATTTTCCTGCTGTATTAGAGACTCTAGAAAGCAAGAGCGTGCTTCTTGCTCTAAAGCAGTGTGTGATCCATGGATGGGAACTGTGTTGTGTGTTTCTCTTCAGATATGGAGTTAAATCCCAGGCTCTGAGTCTTCCTACAAGCAAAACTTCGTTTCAGGTAAGGGCAGTCTCTTTTCAGCTCAAAGGAACTACATCGTTCACGAAGCACACACGTTAGTCATCTTAACTGAGAAGCATTGGATGTTAGAGGACCTATGCTTTGTATCAATATCAAGCAGAGTTGAACTAGATATGGTCCGTATGTGTAGGACACACTGTTCTTTTGTTCTGAGCACACTCCAGTTTCCTGCATTATTAGAGAATCTTGAAAGCAATAGCGTTCTTCTTGCTCTAAAGCAGAGTGTGATCCATGGGTGAGAGCTCTGCTGTGTGTTTCCCTTCAGAAATGGAGTTAAATCCCTGGCTCTGAGTCTTCCTACAAGCAAGACTTCGTTTCAGGTAAGGGCAGTTACTTTTCAGCTCAAACGAACTACATCCTTCACGAAGCTCACACGTTTCTCATCTTAAATGACAAGCATTGGATGTTTGAGGAACTGTGGTTTGTTTCAGTTTCAGAAGCAGAGTTGTACTAGATACATTCCGTATGTATAGGAAACATGGTTCTTTTCTTCTGAGCACACTCACGTTTCCTGCTGTATTAGATACTCTAGAAAGCAAGACCGTGCTTCTTGCTCTGAAGCAGAGTTTGATCCATGGATGAGAATTCTGCTGTGTGTTTCCCTTCAGAAATGGAGTTAAATCCCAGGCTCTGTGTCTTCCTACAAGCAAGACTTCGTTTCAGGTAAGGGCAGTCATTTTTCAGCTCAAAAGACCTACATCGTTCACAAAGCTAACAAGTTTCCCATCTTAACTGACAAGCATTGGATGTTAGGGGACCAGTGCTTTGTATCAGTTTCAGAAGCAGAGTTGGACTAGATATGATCCGTATGTGTAGGAAACACCGTACATTTGTTCTCAGCACACACAAGTTTCCTGCTGTCTTAGAGTTTCTAGAAAGCTAGAGCAGACTTCTTGCTCTAAAGTAGAGTGTGATCAATGGATGAGAACTCTGTTGTGTGTTTCACTTCAGAAATGGAGTTAAATCCCTAGCTCTGAGTCTTCCTACAAGCAAGACTTCGTTTCAGGTAAGGGCAGTTACTTTACATGTCAAACGAACTACATCGTTCACGAAGCTCACACGTTTCTCATCTTAACTGACAAGCATTGGATGTTAGATGACCAGTGGCTTTTTTCAGTTTCAGAAGCAGAGTTGAACTAGATATGGTCTGTATGTATAGGAAACACCCTTCTTTTGTTCTGAGCACACTCACGTTTCCTGCTGTATTAGAGTCTCTGGAAAGCAAGAGCGCGCTTCTTGCTCTGAACCAGAGTGTGATCCATGGATGAGAACTCTGCTGTGTGTTTCCCTTCTGAAATGGAGTTAAATCCCAGGCTCTGTGTCTTCCTCCAAGCAAGACTTCATTTCAGGTAAGGGCAGTCACTTTTCAGCTCAAAGGAACTACATCGTTCACGAAGCTCACACGTTTCTCATCTTAACTGACAAGCATTGGATGTTAGATGATCAGTGGCTTTTTTCAGTTTCAGAACCAGAGTTGAACTAGATATGGTCTGTATGTATAGGAAACACCCTTCTTTTGTTCTGAGCACACTCACGTTTCCTGCTGTATTAGAGTCTCTGGAAAGCAAGAGCGTGCTTCTTCCTCTAAAGCAGAGTGTGATCCATGGATGTGAACTCTGCTGTGTGTTTCCCTTCAGAAATGGAGTTAAATCCCAGGCTCTGTGTCTTCCTACAAGCAAGACTTCGTTTCAGTTAAGGGCAGTCACTTTTCAGCCCAAAAGACCTACATCGTTCACGAAGCTAACAAGTTTCCCATCTTAACTGAAAAGCATTGGATGTTAGGGGACCAGTGCTTTGTATCAGTTTCAGAATCAGAGTTGGACAAGATAGGATCCGTATGTGTAGGAAACACCGTTCATTTGTTCTCAGCACACTCAATTTTCCTGCTGTATTAGTGACTCTAGAAAGCAAGAGCGTGCTTCTTGTTCTAAATCAGTGTGTGATCCATGGATGGGAATTGTGTTGTGTGTTTCTCTTCAGAAATGGAGTTAAATCCCAGGCTCTGTGTCTTCCTACAAGCAAAACTTCGTTTCAGGTAAGGGCAGTCTCTTTTCAGCTCAAAGGAACTACATCGTTCACGAAGCACACACGTTAGTCATCTTAACTGAGAAGCATTGGATGTTAGAGGACCTATGCTTTGTATCAATATCAAGCAGAGTTGAACTAGATATGGTCCGTATGTGTAGGACACACTGTTCTTTTGTTCTGAGCACACTCCAGTTTCCTGCATTATTAGAGAATCTTGAAAGCAATAGCGTTCTTCTTGCTCTAAAGCAGAGTGTGATCCATGGATGAGAACTCTGCTATGTGTTTCCCTTCAGAAACAGAGTTAAAGCCCAGGCTCTGTGTCTTCCTACAAGCAAGGCTTCGTTTCAGGTAAGGGCAGTCACTTTTCAGCTCAAAAGAACTACATCGTTCACGAAGCTCACACATTTCTCATCTTAAATGACAAGTACTGGATGTTTGTGGAACTGTGGTTTGTTTCAGTTTCAGAAGCAGAATTCTACTAGATATAGTTCGTATGTATAGGAAACACGGTTCTTTTCTTCTGAGCACACTCACGTTTCCTGCTTTATTAGATACTCTAGAAAGCAAGAGCGTGCTTCTTGCTCTGAATCAGAGTTTGATCCATGGATGAGAACTCTGCTGTGTGTTTCCTTTCAGAAATGGAGTTTATTCCCAGGCTCTGTGTCTTCCTACAAGCAAGACTTCGTTTCAGTTAAGGGCAATCACTTTTCAGCTCAAAAGACCTACATCGTTCACAAAGCTAACAAGTTTCCCATCTTAACTGACAAGTATTGGATGTTATGGGACCAGTGCTTTGTATCAGTTTCAGTAGCAGAGTTGGACTAGATATGATCCGTATGTGTAGGAAACACCGTTCAATTGTTCTCAGCACACTCAATTTTCCTGCTGTCTTAGAGATTCTAGAAAGCTAGAGCATTCTTCTTGCTCTAAAGCAGAGTGTGATCAATGGATGAGAACTCTGTTGTGTGTTTCACTTCAGAAATGGAGTTAAATCCCTGGCTCTGAGTCTTCCTACAAGCAAGACTTCGTTTCAGGTAAGGGCAGTTACTTTACATCTCAAACGAACTACATCGTTCACGAAGCACACATGTTACTCATCTTAACTGAGAAGCATTGGATGTTAGAGGACCTTTGCTTTGTATCAATTTCAAGAAGAGTTGAATTGGATATGGTCCGTATGTATAGGAAACATCCTTCTTTCTTCTGAGCACACTCACGTTTCCTGCTGTTTGAGACTCTAGAAAGCAAGAGCGTGCTTCTTGCTGTGAAGCAGAGAGTGATCCATGGATGGGAACTGTGTTGTGTGTTTCGCTTCAGAAATGGAGTTAAATCCCAGGCTCTGTGTCTTCCTACAAGCAAGGCTTCGTTTCAGGTAAGGGCAGTCACTTTTCAGCTCAAACGAACTACATTGTTCACGAAGCTAACAAGTTTCCAATCTTAACTGACAAGCATTGGATGTTAGAGGACCTGTGATTTGTTTCAGTTTCAGAAGCAGAGTTGGACTAGATATAGTCCGTATGTGTAGGAAACACCGTTCTTTTGTTCTGAGCACACTCAAGTTTCCTGTGGTATTAGAGAATCTTGAAAGCGATAGCGTTCTTCTTGCTCTAAAGCAGAGTGTGATCCATGGATGAGAACTCTGCTATGTGTTTCCCTTCAGAAACAGAGTTAAAGCCCAGTCTCTGTGTCTTCCTACAAGCAAGGCTTCGTTTCAGGTAAGGGCAGTCACTTTTCAGCTCAAAAGAACTACATCGCTCACGAAGCTCACACATTTCTCATCTTAAATGACAAGTACTGGATGTTTGTGGAACTGTGGTTTGTTTCAGTTTCAGAAGCAGAATTCTACTAGATATAGTTCGTATGTATAGGAAACACGGTTCTTTTCTTCTGAGCACACTCACGTTTCCTGCTTTATTAGATACTCTAGAAAGCAAGAGCGTGCTTCTTGCTCTGAATCAGAGTTTGATCCATGGATGAGAACTCTGCTGTGTGTTTCCTTTCAGAAATGGAGTTTATTCCCAGGCTCTGTGTCTTCCTACAAGCAAGACTTCGTTTCAGTTAAGGGCAATCACTTTTCAGCTCAAAAGACCTACATCGTTCACAAAGCTAACAAGTTTCCCATCTTAACTGACAAGTATTGGATGTTATGGGACCAGTGCTTTGTATCAGTTTCAGTAGCAGAGTTGGACTAGATATGATCCGTATGTGTAGGAAACACCGTTCAATTGTTCTCAGCACACTCAATTTTCCTGCTGTCTTAGAGATTCTAGAAAGCTAGAGCATTCTTCTTGCTCTAAAGCAGAGTGTGATCAATGGATGAGAACTCTGTTGTGTGTTTCACTTCAGAAATGGAGTTAAATCCCTGGCTCTGAGTCTTCCTACAAGCAAGACTTCGTTTCAGGTAAGGGCAGTTACTTTACATCTCAAACGAACTACATCGTTCACGAAGCACACACGTTACTCATCTTAACTGAGAAGCATTGGATGTTAGAGGACCTTTGCTTTGTATTAATTTCAAGCAGAGTTGAACTAGATATGTACTGTATTTATAGGAAACACGGTTCTTTTCTTCTGAGCACACTCACGTTTCCTGCTGTATTAGAGACTCTAGAAAGGAAGAGCGTGCTTCTTGCTCTAAAGCAGAGTGTGATCCATGGATGGGAATTGTGTTGTGTGTTTCTCTTCAGAAATGGAGTTAAATCCCAGGCTCTGTGTCTTCCTACAAGCAAGACTTCGTTTCAGTTATGGGCAGTCACTTTTCAGGTCAAACAAACTACATCGTTCACAAAGCTCACACGTTTCTCATCTTAACTGACAAGCATTGGATGTTAGATGATCAGTCGCTTTTTTCAGTTTCAGAAGCAGAGTTGAACTAGATATGGTCCGTACGTATAGGAAACACCCTTCTATTGTTCTGAGCACACTCACGTTTCCTGCTGTATTAGAGTCTCTGGAAAGCAAGAGCGCGCTTCTTGCTCTGAGCCAGAGTGTGATCCATGGATGAGAACTCTGCTGTGTGTTTCCCTCTGAAATGGAGTTAAATCCCAGGCTCTGTGTCTTCCTACAAGCAAGACTTCATTTCAGGTAAGGGCAGTCACTTTTCAGCTCAAACGAACTACATCACTCACGAATATAACAAATTTCTCATCTTAACTGACAAGCATTGGATGTTAGAGGACCAGTGCTTTTTATGAGTTTCGGAAGCAGAGTTGGATTAGATATGGTCCCTATGTGTAGGAAACCCCGTTCTTTTGTTCTCAGCACACTGAAGTTTCCTGCAGTATTAGAGAATCTTGAAAGCAATAGCGTTCTTCTTGCTCTAAAGCAGAGTGTGATCCATGGATGAGAACTCTGCTGTGTGTTTCCCTTCAGAAATGGAGTTAAATCCCTGGCTCTGAGTCTTCCTACAAGCAAGACTTCGTTTCAGGTAAGGGCAGTCACTTTTCAGCTCAAAAGAACTACATCGTTCACGAAGCTCACACATTTCTCATCTTAAATGACAAGTACTGGATGTTTGTGGAACTGTGGTTTGTTTCAGTTTCAGAAGCAGAATTCTACTAGATATAGTCCGTATGTATAGGAAACACAGTTCTTTTCTTCTGAGCACACTCACGTTTCCTGCTTTATTAGATACTCTAGAAAGCAAGAGCGTGCTTCTTGCTCTGAATCAGAGTTTGATCCATGGATGAGAACTCTGCTGTGTGTTTCCTTTCAGAAATGGAGTTTATTCCCAGGCTCTGTGTCTTCCTACAAGCAAGACTTCGTTTCAGTTAAGGGCAATCACTTTTCAGCACAAAAGACCTACATCGTTCACAAAGCTAACAAGTTTCCCATCTTAACTGACAAGTATTGGATGTTATGGGACCAGTGCTTTGTATCAGTTTCAGTAGCAGAGTTGGACTAGATATGATCCGTATGTGTAGGAAACACCGTTCAATTGTTCTCAGCACACTCAATTTTCCTGCTGTCTTAGAGATTCTAGAAAGCTAGAGCATTCTTCTTGCTCTAAAGCAGAGTGTGATCAATGGATGAGAACTCTGTTGTGTGTTTCACTTCAGAAATGGAGTTAAATCCCTGGCTCTGAGTCTTCCTACAAGCAAGACTTCGTTTCAGGTAAGGGCAGTTACTTTACATCTCAAACGAACTACATAGTTCACGAAGCACACACGTTACTCATCTTAACTGAGAAGCATTGGATGTTAGAGGACCTTTGCTTTGTATCAATTTCAAGAAGAGTTGAATTAGATATGGTCCGTATGTATAGGAAACATCCTTCTATTCTTCTGAGCACACTCACGTTTCCTGCTGTTTGAGACTCTAGAAAGCAAGAGCGTGCTTCTTGCTCTGAAGCAGAGAGTGATCCATGGATGGGAACTGTGTTGTGTGTTTCGCTTCAGAAATGGAGTTAAATCCCAGGCTCTGTGTCTTCCTACAAGCAAGGCTTCGTTTCAGGTAAGGGCAGTCACTTTTCAGCTCAAACGAACTACATTGTTCACGAAGCTAACAAGTTTCCAATCTTAACTGACAAGCATTGGATGTTAGAGGACCTGTGATTTGTTTCAGTTTCAGAAGCAGAGTTGGACTAGATATAGTCAGTATGTGTAGGAAACACTGTTCTTTTGTTCTGAGCACATTCAAGTTTCCTGTGGTATTAGAGAATCTTGAAAGCGATAGCGTTCTTCTTGCTCTAAAGCAGAGTGTGATCCATGGATGAGAACTCTGCTATGTGTTTCCCTTCAGAAACGGAGTTAAAGCCCAGGCTCTGTGTCTTCCTACAAGCAAGGCTTCGTTTCAGGTAAGGGCAGTCACTTTTCAGCTCAAACGAACTACATCGTTCACGAAGCTCACACGTTTCTCATCTTAAATGACAAGTATTGGATGTTTGTGGAACTGTGGTTTGTTTCAGTTTCAGAAGCAGAATTCTACTAGATATAGTCCGTATGTATAGGAAACACGGTTCTTTTCTACTGAGCACACTCACGTTTCCTGCTTTATTAGATACTCTAGAAAGCAAGAGCGTGCTTCTTGCTCTGAATCAGAGTTTGATCCATGGATGAGAACTCTGCTGTGTGTTTCCTTTCAGAAATGGAGTTTATTCCCAGGCTCTGTGTCTTCCTACAAGCAAGACTTCGTTTCAGTTAAGGGCAATCACTTTTCAGCTCAAAAGACCTACATCGTTCACAAAGCTAACAAGTTTCCCATCTTAACTGACAAGTATTGGATGTTATGGGACCAGTGCTTTGTATCAGTTTCAGTAGCAGAGTTGGACTAGATATGATCCGTATGTGTAGGAAACACCGTTCAATTGTTCTCAGCACACTCAATTTTCCTGCTGTCTTAGAGATTCTAGAAAGCTAGAGCATTCTTCTTGCTCTAAAGCAGAGTGTGATCCATGGATGGGAACTGTGTTGTGTGTTTCTCTTCAGAAATGGAGTTAAATCCCAGGCTCTGTGTCTTCCTACAAGCAAACCTTCGTTTCAGGTAAGGGCAGTCTCTTTTCAGCTCAAAGGAACTACATCGTTCACGAAGCTAACATGTTTCCCATCTTAACTGACAAGCATTGGATGTTAGGGGACCAGTGCTTTGTATCAATTTCAGAAGTAGAGTTGGAATAGATATGATCCGTATTTGTAGGAAACACCGTTCATTTTTTCTCAGCACACTCAAGTTTCCTGCTGTCTAGAGTTTCTAGATAGCTAGAGCATGCTTCTGGCTCTAAAGTAGAGTGTGATCAATGGATGAGAACTCTGTTGTGTGTTTCACTTCAGAAATGGAGTTAAATCCCTGGCTCTGAGTCTTCCTACAAGCAAGACTTCGTTTCAGGTAAGGGCAGTTACTTTACAGCTCAAACGAACTACATCATTCACGAAGCTCACACGTTTCTCATCTTAACTGAGAAGCATTGGATGTTAGAGGACCTTTGCTTTGTATCAGTATCAAGCAGAGTTGAAATAGATATGTTCCGTATGTATAGGAAACTCCCTTCTTTTCTTTTGAGCACACTCACGTTTCCTGCTTTATTAGAGACTCTAGAAAGCAAGTGCGTTCTTCCTGTTCTATAGCAGAGTGTGATCCACGGATGAGAACTCTGTTGTGTGTTTCACTTCAGAAATGGAGTTAAATCCCAGGCTCTGTGTCTTCCTACAAGCAAGACTTCGTTTCATGTAAGTGCAGTCACTTTTCAGCTCAAACGAACTACATAGTTCACGAAGCTCACACGTTTCTTAACTTAACTGAGATGCTTTGGATGTTAGAGGACCTTTGCTTTGTCTCAATATCAAGCAGAGTTGAACTAGATATGGTCCGTATGTGTAGGAAACACCGTTCTTTTGTTCTGAGCACACTCAAGTTTCCTTCATTATTAGAGAATCTTGCAAGCAATAGCGTTCTTCTTGCTCTAAAGCAGAGTGTGATCCATGGATGAGAACTCTGCTGTGTGTTTAACTTCAGAAATGGAGTTAAATCCCAGGCTCTGTGTCTTCCTAGAAGCAAGACTTCATTTCAGTTAAGGGCAGTCACTTTTCAGCTCAAAAGACCTACATCATTCATGAAGCTAACAAGATTCCCATCTTAACTGACAAGCATTGGATGTTAGTGGACTAGTGCTTTGTATCAGTTTCAGAAGCAGAGTTGGTCTAGATATGATCCGTATGTGTAGGAAACACCGTTCATTTGTTCTCAGAACACTCAATTTCCTGGTGTCTTAGAGTTTCTAGAAAGCTAGAGCAAGCTTCTTGCTCTAAAGAAGAGTGTGATCAATGGATGAGAACTCTGTTGTGTGTTTCACTTCAGAAATGGAGTTAAATCCCTGGCTCTGAGTCTTCCTACAAGCAAGACTTCGTTTCAGGTAAGGGCAGTTACTTTACATCTCAAAAGAACTACATAGTTCACGAAGCTCACACGTTTCTCATCTTAACTGAGAAGCATGGGATGATAGAGGACCTTGGCTTTGTATCAATTTCAAGCAGAGTTAAAATAGATATGGTCCGTATGTGAAGGAAACACCGTTCTTTTGTTCTCAGCACACTCATGTTTCCTGCTGTCTTAGAGACTCTTAAAAGCAAGAGCGTGCTTCTTGCTCTAAAGCAGAGTGTGATCCATGGATAAGAACTCTGCTGTGTGTTTCCCTTCAGAAATGGAGTTAAACCCCAATCTCTGTGTCTTCCTACAATCAAGACTTCGTTTCAGGTAAGGGCAGTCACTTTTCTGCTCAAACGAACTACATCGTTCACAAAGCTCACACGTTTCCCGTCTTAACTGACAAGCATTGGATGTTAGGGGACCAGTGCTTTGTATCAGTTTCAGAAGCAGAGTTGGACTAGATATGATCTGTATGTGTAGGAAACACCTTTCTTTTGTTCTGAGCACACTCAAGTTTCCTGTGGTATTAGAGAATCTTGAAAGCGATAGCGTTCTTCTTGCTCTAAAGCAGAGTGTGATCCATGGATGAGAACTCTGCTACGTGTTTCCCTTCAGAAACGGAGTTAAAGCCCAGGCTCAGTGTCTTCCTACAAGCAAGGCTTCGTTTCAGGTAAGGGCAGTCACTTTTCAGCTCAAACGAACTACATCGTTCACGAAGCTCACACGTTTCTCATCTTAAATGACAAGTATTGGATGTTTGTGGAACTGTGGTTTGTTTCAGTTTCAGAAGCAGAGTTGTACTAGATATAGTCCGTATGTATAGGAAACACGGTTCTTTTATTCTGAGAACACTCACGTTTCCTGCTTTATTAGATACTCTAGAAAGCAAGAGCGTGCTTCTTGCTCTGAATCAGAGTTTGATCCATGGATGAGAACTCTGCTGTGTGTTTCCTTTCTGAAATGGAGTTTATTCCCAGGCTCTGTGTCTTCCTACAAGCAAGACTTCGTTTCAGTTAAGGGCAATCACTTTTCAGCTCAAAAGACCTACATCGTTCACAAAGCTAACAAGTTTCCCATCTTAACTGACAAGTATTGGATGTTATGGGACCAGTGCTTTGTATCAGTTTCAGTAGCAGAGTTGGACTAGATATGATCCGTATGTGTAGGAAACACCGTTCAATTGTTCTCATCACACTCAATTTTCCTGCTGTCTTAGAGATTCTAGAAAGCAAGAGCATTCTTCTTGCTCTAAAGCAGAGTGTGATCCATGGATGGGAATTGTGTTGTGTGTTTCTCTTCAGAAATGGAGTTAAATCCCAGGCTCTGTGTATTCCTACAATCAAGACTTCGTTTCAGGTAAGGGCAGTTACTTTATAGCTCAAACGAACTACATTGTTCACAAAGCACACACGTTACACATCTTAACTGAGAAGCATTGGATGTTAGAGAACCTTTGCTTTGTATCAATTTCAAGCAGAGTTGAACTAGATCTGCTCCGTATGTATAAGAAACACGGTTCTTTTCTTCTGAGCACACTCACATTTCCTGCTGTATTAGAGAATCTAGAAAGCAAGAGCGTGCTTCTTGCTCTAAAGCAGAGTGTGATCCATTAATGGGAATTGTGTTGTGTGTTTCTCTTCAGAAATGGAGTAAAATCCCAGGCTCTGTGTATTCCTACAATCAAGACTTCGTTTCAGGTAAGGGCAGTTACTTTACAGCTCAAACAAACTACATTGTTCACAAAGCACACACGTTACTCATCTTAACTGAGAAGCATTGGATGTTAGAGGACCTTTGCTTTGTATCAATTTCAAGCAGAGATAAACTAGATATGCTCCGTATGTATAGGAAACACGGTTCTTTTCTTCTGAGCACACTCACATTTCCTGCTGTATTAGAGACTCTAGAAAGCAAGAGCGTGCTTCTTGCTCTAAAGCAGAGTGTGATCCATGGATGGGAATTGTGTTGTGTGTTCCTCTTCAGAAATGGAGTTAAATCCCAGGCTCTGTGTCTTCCTACAAGCAATACTTCGTTTCAGTTGTGGGCAGTCACTTTTCAGGTCAAACAAACTACATCATTCACGAAGCTCACACGTTTCTCATCTTAACTGACAAGCATTGGATGTTAGATGATCAGTCGCTTTTTTCAGTATCAGAAGCAGAGTTGAACTAGATATGGTCCGTATGTATAGGAAACACCCTTCTTTTGTTCTGAGCACACTCACGTTTCCTGCTGTATTAGAGTCTCTGGAAAGCAAGAGCGCGCTTCTTGCTCTGAACCAGAGTGTGATCCATGGATGAGAACTCTGCTGTGTGTTTCCCTTCTGAAATGGAGTTAAATCCCAGGCTCTGTATCTTCCTACAAGCAAGACTTCATATCAGGTAAGGGCAGTTACTTTTCAGCTCAAAGGAAGTACATCGTTCACGAAGCTCACACGTTTCTCATCTTAACTGACAAGCATTGGATGTTAGATGATCAGTGGCTTTTTTCAGTTTCAGAAGCAGAGTTGAACTAGATATGGTCTGTATGTATAGGAAACACCCTTCTTTTGTTCTGAGCACACTCAGGTTTACTGCTGTATTAGAGTCTCTGGAAAGCAAGAGCGTGCTTCTTGCTCTGAACCAGAGTGTGATCCATAAATGAGAACTCTGCTGTGTGTTTCCCTTCTGAAATGGAGTTAAATCCCAGGCTCTGTGTCTTCCTACAAGCAAGACTTCATTTCAGGTAAGGGCAGTCACTATTCTGCTCAAACGAACTACATCATTCACAAAGCTCACACGTTTCTCATCTTAACTGACAGGCACTGGATGTTAGAGGACCAGTGCTTTGTATCAGTTTCAGAATCAGAGTTGGACAACATAGGATCCGTATGTGTAGGAAACACCATTCATTTGTTCTCAGCACACTCAATTTTCCTGCTGTATTAGAGACTCTAGAAAGCAAGAGCGTGCTTCTTGCTCTAAAGCAGTGTGTGATCCATGGATGGGAACTGTGTTGTGTGTTTCTCTTCAGATATGGAGTTAAATCCCAGGCTCTGAGTCTTCCTACAAGCAAAACTTCGTTTCAGGTAAGGGCAGTCTCTTTTCAGCTCAAAGGAACTACATCGTTCACGAAGCACACACGTTAGTCATCTTAACTGAGAAGCATTGGATGTTAGAGGACCTATGCTTTGTATCAATATCAAGCAGAGTTGAACTAGATATGGTCCGTATGTGTAGGACACACTGTTCTTTTGTTCTGAGCACACTCCAGTTTCCTGCATTATTAGAGAATCTTGAAAGCAATAGCGTTCTTCTTGCTCTAAAGCAGAGTGTGATCCATGGGTGAGAGCTCTGCTGTGTGTTTCCCTTCAGAAATGGAGTTAAATCCCTGGCTCTGAGTCTTCCTACAAGCAAGACTTCGTTTCAGGTAAGGGCAGTTACTTTTCAGCTCAAACGAACTACATCCTTCACGAAGCTCACACGTTTCTCATCTTAAATGACAAGCATTGGATGTTTGAGGAACTGTGGTTTGTTTCAGTTTCAGAAGCAGAGTTGTACTAGATACATTCCGTATGTATAGGAAACATGGTTCTTTTCTTCTGAGCACACTCACGTTTCCTGCTGTATTAGATACTCTAGAAAGCAAGACCGTGCTTCTTGCTCTGAAGCAGAGTTTGATCCATGGATGAGAATTCTGCTGTGTGTTTCCCTTCAGAAATGGAGTTAAATCCCAGGCTCTGTGTCTTCCTACAAGCAAGACTTCGTTTCAGGTAAGGGCAGTCATTTTTCAGCTCAAAAGACCTACATCGTTCACAAAGCTAACAAGTTTCCCATCTTAACTGACAAGCATTGGATGTTAGGGGACCAGTGCTTTGTATCAGTTTCAGAAGCAGAGTTGGACTAGATATGATCCGTATGTGTAGGAAACACCGTACATTTGTTCTCAGCACACACAAGTTTCCTGCTGTCTTAGAGTTTCTAGAAAGCTAGAGCATGCTTCTTGCTCTAAAGTAGAGTGTGATCAATGGATGAGAACTCTGTTGTGTGTTTCACTTCAGAAATGGAGTTAAATCCCTAGCTCTGAGTCTTCCTACAAGCAAGACTTCGTTTCAGGTAAGGGCAGTTACTTTACATGTCAAACGAACTACATCGTTCACGAAGCTCACACGTTTCTCATCTTAACTGACAAGCATTGGATGTTAGATGACCAGTGGCTTTTTTCAGTTTCAGAAGCAGAGTTGAACTAGATATGGTCTGTATGTATAGGAAACACCCTTCTTTTGTTCTGAGCACACTCACGTTTCCTGCTGTATTAGAGTCTCTGGAAAGCAAGAGCGCGCTTCTTGCTCTGAACCAGAGTGTGATCCATGGATGAGAACTCTGCTGTGTGTTTCCCTTCTGAAATGGAGTTAAATCCCAGGCTCTGTGTCTTCCTCCAAGCAAGACTTCATTTCAGGTAAGGGCAGTCACTTTTCAGCTCAAAGGAACTACATCGTTCACGAAGCTCACACGTTTCTCATCTTAACTGACAAGCATTGGATGTTAGATGATCAGTGGCTTTTTTCAGTTTCAGAACCAGAGTTGAACTAGATATGGTCTGTATGTATAGGAAACACCCTTCTTTTGTTCTGAGCACACTCACGTTTCCTGCTGTATTAGAGTCTCTGGAAAGCAAGAGCGTGCTTCTTCCTCTAAAGCAGAGTGTGATCCATGGATGTGAACTCTGCTGTGTGTTTCCCTTCAGAAATGGAGTTAAATCCCAGGCTCTGTGTCTTCCTACAAGCAAGACTTCGTTTCAGTTAAGGGCAGTCACTTTTCAGCCCAAAAGACCTACATCGTTCACGAAGCTAACAAGTTTCCCATCTTAACTGAAAAGCATTGGATGTTAGGGGACCAGTGCTTTGTATCAGTTTCAGAATCAGAGTTGGACAAGATAGGATCCGTATGTGTAGGAAACACCGTTCATTTGTTCTCAGCACACTCAATTTTCCTGCTGTATTAGTGACTCTAGAAAGCAAGAGCGTGCTTCTTGTTCTAAATCAGTGTGTGATCCATGGATGGGAATTGTGTTGTGTGTTTCTCTTCAGAAATGGAGTTAAATCCCAGGCTCTGTGTCTTCCTACAAGCAAAACTTCGTTTCAGGTAAGGGCAGTCTCTTTTCAGCTCAAAGGAACTACATCGTTCACGAAGCACACACGTTAGTCATCTTAACTGAGAAGCATTGGATGTTAGAGGACCTATGCTTTGTATCAATATCAAGCAGAGTTGAACTAGATATGGTCCGTATGTGTAGGACACACTGTTCTTTTGTTCTGAGCACACTCCAGTTTCCTGCATTATTAGAGAATCTTGAAAGCAATAGCGTTCTTCTTGCTCTAAAGCAGAGTGTGATCCATGGATGAGAACTCTGCTATGTGTTTCCCTTCAGAAACAGAGTTAAAGCCCAGGCTCTGTGTCTTCCTACAAGCAAGGCTTCGTTTCAGGTAAGGGCAGTCACTTTTCAGCTCAAAAGAACTACATCGTTCACGAAGCTCACACATTTCTCATCTTAAATGACAAGTACTGGATGTTTGTGGAACTGTGGTTTGTTTCAGTTTCAGAAGCAGAATTCTACTAGATATAGTTCGTATGTATAGGAAACACGGTTCTTTTCTTCTGAGCACACTCACGTTTCCTGCTTTATTAGATACTCTAGAAAGCAAGAGCGTGCTTCTTGCTCTGAATCAGAGTTTGATCCATGGATGAGAACTCTGCTGTGTGTTTCCTTTCAGAAATGGAGTTTATTCCCAGGCTCTGTGTCTTCCTACAAGCAAGACTTCGTTTCAGTTAAGGGCAATCACTTTTCAGCTCAAAAGACCTACATCGTTCACAAAGCTAACAAGTTTCCCATCTTAACTGACAAGTATTGGATGTTATGGGACCAGTGCTTTGTATCAGTTTCAGTAGCAGAGTTGGACTAGATATGATCCGTATGTGTAGGAAACACCGTTCAATTGTTCTCAGCACACTCAATTTTCCTGCTGTCTTAGAGATTCTAGAAAGCTAGAGCATTCTTCTTGCTCTAAAGCAGAGTGTGATCAATGGATGAGAACTCTGTTGTGTGTTTCACTTCAGAAATGGAGTTAAATCCCTGGCTCTGAGTCTTCCTACAAGCAAGACTTCGTTTCAGGTAAGGGCAGTTACTTTACATCTCAAACGAACTACATCGTTCACGAAGCACACATGTTACTCATCTTAACTGAGAAGCATTGGATGTTAGAGGACCTTTGCTTTGTATCAATTTCAAGAAGAGTTGAATTGGATATGGTCCGTATGTATAGGAAACATCCTTCTTTCTTCTGAGCACACTCACGTTTCCTGCTGTTTGAGACTCTAGAAAGCAAGAGCGTGCTTCTTGCTGTGAAGCAGAGAGTGATCCATGGATGGGAACTGTGTTGTGTGTTTCGCTTCAGAAATGGAGTTAAATCCCAGGCTCTGTGTCTTCCTACAAGCAAGGCTTCGTTTCAGGTAAGGGCAGTCACTTTTCAGCTCAAACGAACTACATTGTTCACGAAGCTAACAAGTTTCCAATCTTAACTGACAAGCATTGGATGTTAGAGGACCTGTGATTTGTTTCAGTTTCAGAAGCAGAGTTGGACTAGATATAGTCCGTATGTGTAGGAAACACCGTTCTTTTGTTCTGAGCACACTCAAGTTTCCTGTGGTATTAGAGAATCTTGAAAGCGATAGCGTTCTTCTTGCTCTAAAGCAGAGTGTGATCCATGGATGAGAACTCTGCTATGTGTTTCCCTTCAGAAACAGAGTTAAAGCCCAGTCTCTGTGTCTTCCTACAAGCAAGGCTTCGTTTCAGGTAAGGGCAGTCACTTTTCAGCTCAAAAGAACTACATCGCTCACGAAGCTCACACATTTCTCATCTTAAATGACAAGTACTGGATGTTTGTGGAACTGTGGTTTGTTTCAGTTTCAGAAGCAGAATTCTACTAGATATAGTTCGTATGTATAGGAAACACGGTTCTTTTCTTCTGAGCACACTCACGTTTCCTGCTTTATTAGATACTCTAGAAAGCAAGAGCGTGCTTCTTGCTCTGAATCAGAGTTTGATCCATGGATGAGAACTCTGCTGTGTGTTTCCTTTCTGAAATGGAGTTTATTCCCAGGCTCTGTGTCTTCCTACAAGCAAGACTTCGTTTCAGTTAAGGGCAATCACTTTTCAGCTCAAAAGACCTACATCGTTCACAAAGCTAACAAGTTTCCCATCTTAACTGACAAGTATTGGATGTTATGGGACCAGTGCTTTGTATCAGTTTCAGTAGCAGAGTTGGACTAGATATGATCCGTATGTGTAGGAAACACCGTTCAATTGTTCTCAGCACACTCAATTTTCCTGCTGTCTTAGAGATTCTAGAAAGCTAGAGCATTCTTCTTGCTCTAAAGCAGAGTGTGATCAATGGATGAGAACTCTGTTGTGTGTTTCACTTCAGAAATGGAGTTAAATCCCTGGCTCTGAGTCTTCCTACAAGCAAGACTTCGTTTCAGGTAAGGGCAGTTACTTTACATCTCAAACGAACTACATCGTTCACGAAGCACACACGTTACTCATCTTAACTGAGAAGCATTGGATGTTAGAGGACCTTTGCTTTGTATTAATTTCAAGCAGAGTTGAACTAGATATGTACTGTATTTATAGGAAACACGGTTCTTTTCTTCTGAGCACACTCACGTTTCCTGCTGTATTAGAGACTCTAGAAAGGAAGAGCGTGCTTCTTGCTCTAAAGCAGAGTGTGATCCATGGATGGGAATTGTGTTGTGTGTTTCTCTTCAGAAATGGAGTTAAATCCCAGGCTCTGTGTCTTCCTACAAGCAAGACTTCGTTTCAGTTATGGGCAGTCACTTTTCAGGTCAAACAAACTACATCGTTCACAAAGCTCACACGTTTCTCATCTTAACTGACAAGCATTGGATGTTAGATGATCAGTCGCTTTTTTCAGTTTCAGAAGCAGAGTTGAACTAGATATGGTCCGTACGTATAGGAAACACCCTTCTATTGTTCTGAGCACACTCACGTTTCCTGCTGTATTAGAGTCTCTGGAAAGCAAGAGCGCGCTTCTTGCTCTGAGCCAGAGTGTGATCCATGGATGAGAACTCTGCTGTGTGTTTCCCTCTGAAATGGAGTTAAATCCCAGGCTCTGTGTCTTCCTACAAGCAAGACTTCATTTCAGGTAAGGGCAGTCACTTTTCAGCTCAAACGAACTACATCACTCACGAATATAACAAATTTCTCATCTTAACTGACAAGCATTGGATGTTAGAGGACCAGTGCTTTTTATGAGTTTCGGAAGCAGAGTTGGATTAGATATGGTCCCTATGTGTAGGAAACCCCGTTCTTTTGTTCTCAGCACACTGAAGTTTCCTGCAGTATTAGAGAATCTTGAAAGCAATAGCGTTCTTCTTGCTCTAAAGCAGAGTGTGATCCATGGATGAGAACTCTGCTGTGTGTTTCCCTTCAGAAATGGAGTTAAATCCCTGGCTCTGAGTCTTCCTACAAGCAAGACTTCGTTTCAGGTAAGGGCAGTCACTTTTCAGCTCAAAAGAACTACATCGTTCACGAAGCTCACACATTTCTCATCTTAAATGACAAGTACTGGATGTTTGTGGAACTGTGGTTTGTTTCAGTTTCAGAAGCAGAATTCTACTAGATATAGTCCGTATGTATAGGAAACACAGTTCTTTTCTTCTGAGCACACTCACGTTTCCTGCTTTATTAGATACTCTAGAAAGCAAGAGCGTGCTTCTTGCTCTGAATCAGAGTTTGATCCATGGATGAGAACTCTGCTGTGTGTTTCCTTTCAGAAATGGAGTTTATTCCCAGGCTCTGTGTCTTCCTACAAGCAAGACTTCGTTTCAGTTAAGGGCAATCACTTTTCAGCACAAAAGACCTACATCGTTCACAAAGCTAACAAGTTTCCCATCTTAACTGACAAGTATTGGATGTTATGGGACCAGTGCTTTGTATCAGTTTCAGTAGCAGAGTTGGACTAGATATGATCCGTATGTGTAGGAAACACCGTTCAATTGTTCTCAGCACACTCAATTTTCCTGCTGTCTTAGAGATTCTAGAAAGCTAGAGCATTCTTCTTGCTCTAAAGCAGAGTGTGATCAATGGATGAGAACTCTGTTGTGTGTTTCACTTCAGAAATGGAGTTAAATCCCTGGCTCTGAGTCTTCCTACAAGCAAGACTTCGTTTCAGGTAAGGGCAGTTACTTTACATCTCAAACGAACTACATAGTTCACGAAGCACACACGTTACTCATCTTAACTGAGAAGCATTGGATGTTAGAGGACCTTTGCTTTGTATCAATTTCAAGAAGAGTTGAATTAGATATGGTCCGTATGTATAGGAAACATCCTTCTATTCTTCTGAGCACACTCACGTTTCCTGCTGTTTGAGACTCTAGAAAGCAAGAGCGTGCTTCTTGCTCTGAAGCAGAGAGTGATCCATGGATGGGAACTGTGTTGTGTGTTTCGCTTCAGAAATGGAGTTAAATCCCAGGCTCTGTGTCTTCCTACAAGCAAGGCTTCGTTTCAGGTAAGGGCAGTCACTTTTCAGCTCAAACGAACTACATTGTTCACGAAGCTAACAAGTTTCCAATCTTAACTGACAAGCATTGGATGTTAGAGGACCTGTGATTTGTTTCAGTTTCAGAAGCAGAGTTGGACTAGATATAGTCAGTATGTGTAGGAAACACTGTTCTTTTGTTCTGAGCACATTCAAGTTTCCTGTGGTATTAGAGAATCTTGAAAGCGATAGCGTTCTTCTTGCTCTAAAGCAGAGTGTGATCCATGGATGAGAACTCTGCTATGTGTTTCCCTTCAGAAACGGAGTTAAAGCCCAGGCTCTGTGTCTTCCTACAAGCAAGGCTTCGTTTCAGGTAAGGGCAGTCACTTTTCAGCTCAAACGAACTACATCGTTCACGAAGCTCACACGTTTCTCATCTTAAATGACAAGTATTGGATGTTTGTGGAACTGTGGTTTGTTTCAGTTTCAGAAGCAGAATTCTACTAGATATAGTCCGTATGTATAGGAAACACGGTTCTTTTCTACTGAGCACACTCACGTTTCCTACTTTATTAGATACTCTAGAAAGCAAGAGCGTGCTTCTTGCTCTGAATCAGAGTTTGATCCATGGATGAGAACTCTGCTGTGTGTTTCCTTTCAGAAATGGAGTTTATTCCCAGGCTCTGTGTCTTCCTACAAGCAAGACTTCGTTTCAGTTAAGGGCAATCACTTTTCAGCTCAAAAGACCTACATCGTTCACAAAGCTAACAAGTTTCCCATCTTAACTGACAAGTATTGGATGTTATGGGACCAGTGCTTTGTATCAGTTTCAGTAGCAGAGTTGGACTAGATATGATCCGTATGTGTAGGAAACACCGTTCAATTGTTCTCAGCACACTCAATTTTCCTGCTGTCTTAGAGATTCTAGAAAGCTAGAGCATTCTTCTTGCTCTAAAGCAGAGTGTGATCAATGGATGAGAACTCTGTTGTGTGTTTCACTTCAGAAATGGAGTTAAATCCCTGGCTCTGAGTCTTCCTACAAGCAAGACTTCGTTTCAGGTAAGGGCAGTTACTTTACATCTCAAACGAACTACATCGTTCACGAAGCACACACGTTACTCATCTTAACTGAGAAGCATTGGATGTTAGAGGACCTTTGCTTTGTATTAATTTCAAGCAGAGTTGAACTAGATATGTACTGTATTTATAGGAAACACGGTTCTTTTCTTCTGAGCACACTCACGTTTCCTGCTGTATTAGAGACTCTAGAAAGGAAGAGCGTGCTTCTTGCTCTAAAGCAGAGTGTGATCCATGGATGGGAATTGTGTTGTGTGTTTCTCTTCAGAAATGGAGTTAAATCCCAGGCTCTGTGTCTTCCTACAAGCAAGACTTCGTTTCAGTTATGGGCAGTCACTTTTCAGGTCAAACAAACTACATCGTTCACAAAGCTCACACGTTTCTCATCTTAACTGACAAGCATTGGATGTTAGATGATCAGTCGCTTTTTTCAGTTTCAGAAGCAGAGTTGAACTAGATATGGTCCGTACGTATAGGAAACACCCTTCTATTGTTCTGAGCACACTCACGTTTCCTGCTGTATTAGAGTCTCTGGAAAGCAAGAGCGCGCTTCTTGCTCTGATCCAGAGTGTGATCCATGGATGAGAACTCTGCTGTGTGTTTCCCTTCTGAAATGGAGTTAAATCCCAGCCTCTGTGTCTTCCTACAAGCAAGACTTCATTTCAGGTAAGGGCAGTCACTTTTCAGCTCAAAAGAACTACATCATTCACGAAGCTCACACGTTTCTCATCTTAACTGAGAAGCATTGGATGTTAGATGATCAGTGGCTTTTTTCAGTTTCAGAAGCAGAGTTGAACTAGATATGGTCTGTATGTATAGGAAACACCCTTCTTTTGTTCTGAGCACACTCACGTTTACTGCTGTATTAGAGTCTCTGGAAAGCAAGAGCGTGCTTCTTCCTCTGAACCAGAGTGTGATCCATGGATGAGAACTCTGCTGTGTGTTTCCCTCTGAAATGGAGTTAAATCCCAGGCTCTGTGTCTTCCTACAAGCAAGAAGTCATTTCAGGTAAGGGCAGACACTTTTCAGCTCAAACGAACTACATCACTCACGAATCTAACAAATTTCTCATCTTAACTGACAAGCACTGGATGTTAGAGGACCAGTGCTGTTTATGAGTTTCAGAAGCAGAGTTGGATTAGATATGGTCCCTATGTGTAGGAAACCCGGTTCTTTTGTTCTCAGCACACTGAAGTTTCCTGCAGTATTAGAGAATCTTGAAAGCAATAGCGTTCTTCTTGCTCTAAAGCAGAGTGTGATCCATGGATGAGAACTCTGCTGTGTGTTTCCCTTCAGAAATGGAGTTAAATCCCTGGCTCTGAGTCTTCCTACAAGCAAGACTTCGTTTCAGGTAAGGGCAGTTACTTTACAGCTCTAACGAACTACATCGTTCACGAAGCACACACTTTACTCATCTTAACTGAGAAGCATTGGATGTTAGAGGACCTTTGCTTTGTATCAATTTCAAGAAGAGTTGAATTAGATATGGTCCGTATGTATAGGAAACATCCTTCTTTTCTTCTGAGCACACTCACGTTTCCTGCTGTTTGAGACTCTAGAAAGCAAGAGCGTGCGTCTTGCTCTGAAGCAGAGAGTGATCCATGGATGGGAACTGTGTTGTGTGTTTCGCTTCAGAAATGGAGTTAAATCCCAGGCTCTGTGTCTTCCTACAAGCAAGGCTTCGTTTCAGGTAAGGGCAGTCACTTTTCAGCTCAAACGAACTAAATTGTTCACGAAGCTAACAAGTTTCCAATCTTAACTGACAAGCATTGGATGTTAGAGGACCTGTGATTTGTTTCAGTTTCAGAAGCAGTGTTGGACTAGATATAGTCCGTATGTGTAGGAAACACCGTTCTTTTGTTCTGAGCACACTCAAGTTTCCTGTGGTATTCGAGAATCTTGAAAGCGATAGCGTTCTTCTTGCTCTAAAGCAGAGTGTGATCCATGGATGAGAACTCTGCTATGTGTTTCCCTTCAGAAACGGAGTTAAAGCCCAGGCTCTGTGTCTTCCTACAAGCAAGGCTTCGTTTCAGGTAAGGGCAGTCACTTTTCAGCTCAAACGAACTACATCGTTCACGAAGCTCACACGTTTCTCATCTTAAATGACAAGTATTGGATGTTTGTGGAACTGTGGTTTGTTTCAGTTTCAGAAGCAGAGTTGTACTAGATATAGTCCGTATGTATAGGAAACACGGTTCTTTTCTTCTGAGCACACTCACGTTTCCTGCTTTATTAGATACTCTAGAAAGCAAGAGCGTGCTTCTTGCTCTGA
Organism: Onychomys leucogaster; assembly: GCA_949786385.1. NCBI lineage: Eukaryota > Metazoa > Chordata > Mammalia > Rodentia > Cricetidae > Onychomys > Onychomys leucogaster. The sequence goes on along the minus strand of CATKUP010000018.1, from coordinate 369,829 downwards.
ATCAGAGTTTGATCCATGGATGAGAACTCTGCTGTGTGTTTCCTTTCAGAAATGGAGTTTATTCCCATGCTCTGTGTCTTCCTACAAGCAAGACTTCGTTTCAGTTAAGGGCAATCACTTTTCAGCTCAAAAGACCTACATCGTTCACAAAGCTAACAAGTTTCCCATCTTAACTGACAAGTATTGGATGTTATGGGACCAGTGCTTTGTATCAGTTTCAGTAGCAGAGTTGGACTAGATATGATCCGTATGTGTAGAAACACCGTTCAATTGTTCTCAGCACACTCAATTTTCCTGCTGTCTTAGAGATTCTAGAAAGCTAGAGCATTCTTCTTGCTCTAAAGCAGAGTGTGATCAATGGATGAGAACTCTGTTGTGTGTTTCACTTCAGAAATGGTGTTAAATCCCTGGCTCTGAGTCTTCCTACAAGCAAGACTTCGTTTCAGGTAAGGGCAGTTACTTTACATCTCAAACGAACTACATAGGTCACGAAGCTCACACGTTTCTCATCTTAAATGACAAGCATTGGATGTTAGATGACCAGTGGCTTTTTTCAGTTTCAGAAGCAGAGTTGAACTAGATATGGTCCGTATGTGTAGGAAACACCGCTCTTTTGTTCTGAGCACACTTACGTTTCCTGCTGTATTAGTGTCTCTGGAAAGCAAGAGCGTGCTTCTTGCTCTGAACCAGAGTGTGATCAATGGATGAGAACTCTGCTGTGTGTTTTTTGCCATCAACAATGGAGTTAAATCCTAGGCTCTGTGTCTTCCTACAATCAAGACTTCATTTCAGGTAAGGCCAGTCACTGTTCAGTTCAAACGAACTACATCGTTCACGAAGCTCACATGTTTCTCATCTTAACTGACAAGCATTGGATGTTAGCGGAACAGTGCTTTGTATCAGTTTCAGAAGCAGAGTTGGACTAGATCTGATCCGTATGTGTAGGAAACACCGTTCATTTGTTCTCAGCACACTGAAGTTTCCTGCAGTATTAGAGAATCTTGAAAGCAATAGCGTTCTTCTTGCTCTAAAGCAGAGTGTGATCCATGGATGAGAACTCTGCTGTGTGTTTCCCTTCAGAAATGGAGTTAAATCCCTGGCTCTGAGTCTTCCTACAAGCAAGACTTCGTTTCAGGTAAGGGCAGTTACTTTACAGCTCTAACGAACTACATCGTTCACGAAGCACACACTTTACTCATCTTAACTGAGAAGCATTGGATGTTAGAGGACCTTTGCTTTGTATCAATTTCAAGAAGAGTTGAATTAGATATGGTCCGTATGTATAGGAAACATCCTTCTTTTCTTCTGAGCACACTCACGTTTCCTGCTGTTTGAGACTCTAGAAAGCAAGAGCGTGCGTCTTGCTCTGAAGCAGAGAGTGATCCATGGATGGGAACTGTGTTGTGTGTTTCGCTTCAGAAATGGAGTTAAATCCCAGGCTCTGTGTCTTCCTACAAGCAAGGCTTCGTTTCAGGTAAGGGCAGTCACTTTTCAGCTCAAACGAACTAAATTGTTCACGAAGCTAACAAGTTTCCAATCTTAACTGACAAGCATTGGATGTTAGAGGACCTGTGATTTGTTTCAGTTTCAGAAGCAGTGTTGGACTAGATATAGTCCGTATGTGTAGGAAACACCGTTCTTTTGTTCTGAGCACACTCAAGTTTCCTGTGGTATTCGAGAATCTTGAAAGCGATAGCGTTCTTCTTGCTCTAAAGCAGAGTGTGATCCATGGATGAGAACTCTGCTATGTGTTTCCCTTCAGAAACGGAGTTAAAGCCCAGGCTCTGTGTCTTCCTACAAGCAAGGCTTCGTTTCAGGTAAGGGCAGTCACTTTTCAGCTCAAACGAACTACATCGTTCACGAAGCTCACACGTTTCTCATCTTAAATGACAAGTATTGGATGTTTGTGGAACTGTGGTTTGTTTCAGTTTCAGAAGCAGATTTCTACTAGATATAGTCCGTATGTATAGGAAACACGGTTCTTTTCTACTGAGCACACTCACGTTTCCTGCTTTATTAGATACTCTAGAAAGCAAGAGCGTGCTTCTTGCTCTGAATCAGAGTTTGATCCATGGATGAGAACTCTGCTGTGTGTTTCCTTTCAGAAATGGAGTTTATTCCCAGGCTCTGTGTCTTCCTACAAGCAAGACTTCGTTTCAGTTAAGGGCAATCACTTTTCAGCTCAAAAGACCTACATCGTTCACAAAGCTAACAAGTTTCCCATCTTAACTGACAAGTATTGGATGTTATGGGACCAGTGCTTTGTATCAGTTTCAGTAGCAGAGTTGGACTAGATATGATCCGTATGTGTAGGAAACACCGTTCAATTGTTCTCAGCACACTCAATTTTCCTGCTGTCTTAGAGATTCTAGAAAGCTAGAGCATTCTTCTTGCTCTAAAGCAGAGTGTGATCAATGGATGAGAACTCTGTTGTGTGTTTCACTTCAGAAATGGAGTTAAATCCCTGGCTCTGAGTCTTCCTACAAGCAAGACTTCGTTTCAGGTAAGGGCAGTTACTTTACATCTCAAACGAACTACATCGTTCACGAAGCACACGCGTTACTCATCTTAACTGAGAAGCATTGGATGTTAGAGGACCTTTGCTTTGTATTAATTTCAAGCAGAGTTGAACTAGATATGTACTGTATTTATAGGGAACACGGTTCTTTTCTTCTGAGCACACTCACGTTTCCTGCTGTATTAGAGACTCTAGAAAGGAAGAGCGTGCTTCTTGCTCTAAAGCAGAGTGTGATCCATGGATGGTAATTGTGTTGTGTGTTTCTCTTCAGAAATGTAGTTAAATCCCAGGCTCTGTGTCTTCCTACAAGCAAGACTTCGTTTCAGTTATGGGCAGTCACTTTTCAGGTCAAACAAACTACATCGTTCACGAAGCTCACACGTTTCTCATCTTAACTGACAAGCATTGGATGTTAGATGATCAGTCGCTTTTTTCAGTTTCAGAAGCAGAGTTGAACTAGATATGGTCCGTATGTATAGGAAACACCCTTCTTTTGTTCTGAGCACACACACGTTTCCTGCTGTATTAGAGTCTCTGGAAAGCAAGAGCGTGCTTCTTGCTCTGAACGAGAGTGTGATCCATGGATGAGAACTCTGCTGTGTGTTTCCCTTCTGAAGTGGAGTTAAATCCCAGGCTCTGTGTCTTCCTACAAGCAAGACTTCATTTCAGGTAAGGGCAGTCACTTTTCAGCTCAAACGAACTACATCATTCACGAAGCTCACACGTTTCTCATCTTAACTGACAAGCATTGGATGTTAGATGATCAGTGGCTTTTTTCAGTTTCAGAAGCAGAGTTGAACTAGATATGGTCTGTATGTATAGGAAACACCCTTCTTTTGTTCTGAGCACACTCACGTTTACTGCTGTATTAGAGTCTCTGGAAAGCAAGAGCGTGCTTCTTCCTCTGAACCAGAGTGTGATCCATGGATGAGAATTCTGCTGTGTGTTTCCCTTCTGAAATGGAGTTAAATCCCAGGCTCTGTGTCTTCCTACAAGCAAGACTTCATTTCAGGTAAGGGCAGTCACTTTTCAGCTCAAACGAACTACATCACTCACGAATCTAACAAATTTCTCATCTTAACTGACAAGCATTGGATGTTAGAGGACCAGTGCTTTTTATGAGTTTCAGAAGCAGAGTTGGATTAGATATGGTCCCTATGTGTAGGAAACCCCGTTCTTTTGTTCTCAGCACACTGAAGTTTCCTGAAGTATTAGAGAATCTTCAAAGCAATAGCGTTCTTCTTGCTCTAAAGCAGAGTGTGATCCATGGATGAGAACTCTGCTGTGTGTTTCCCTTCAGAAATGGAGTTAAATCCCTGGCTCTGAGTCTTCCTACAAGCAAGACTTCGTTTCAGGTAAGGGCAGTTACTTTACAGCTCTAACGAACTACATCGTTCACGAATCACACACTTTACTCATATTAACTGAGAAGCATTGGATGTTAGAGGACCTTTGCTTTGTATCAATTTCAAGAAGAGTTGAATTAGATATTGTCCGTATGTATAGGGAACATCCTTCTTTTCTTCTGAGCACACTCACGTTTCCTGCTGTTTGAGACTCTAGAAAGCAAGAGCGTGCTTCTTGCTCTGAAGCAGAGAGTGATCCATGGATGGGAACTGTGTTGTGTGTTTCGCTTCAGAAATGGAGTTAAATCCCAGGCTCTGTGTCTTCCTAAACGCAAGGCTTCGTTTCAGGTAAGGGCAGTCACTTTTCAGCTCAAACGAACTAAATTGTTCACGAAGCTAACAAGTTTCCAATCTTAACTGACAAGCATTGGATGTTAGAGGACCTGTGATTTGTTTCAGTTTCAGAAGCAGAGTTGGACTAGATATAGTCCGTATGTGTAGGAAACACCGTTCTTTTGTTCTGAAAACACTCAAGTTTCCTGTAGTGTTAGAGAATCTTGAAAGCGATAGCGTTCTTCTTGCTCTAAAGCAGAGTGTGATCCATGGATGAGAACTCTGCTATGTGTTTCCCTTCAGAAACGGAGTTAAAGCCCAGGCTCTGTGTCTTCCTACAAGCAAGGCTTCGTTTCAGGTAAGGGCAGTCACTTTTCAGCTCAAACGAACTACATCGTTCACGAAGCTCACACGTTTCTCATCTTAAATGACAAGTATTGGATGTTTGTGGAACTGTGGTTTGTTTCAGTTTCAGAAGCAGAGTTGTACTAGATATAGTCCGTATGTATAGGAAACACGGTTCTTTTCTTCTGAGCACACTCACGTTTCCTGCTTTATTAGATACTCTAGAAAGCAAGAGCGTGCTTCTTGCTCTGAATCAGAGTTTGATCCATGGATGAGAACTCTGCTGTGTGTTTCCTTTCAGAAATGGAGTTTATTCCCATGCTCTGTGTCTTCCTACAAGCAAGACTTCGTTTCAGTTAAGGGCAATCACTTTTCAGCTCAAAAGACCTACATCGTTCACAAAGCTAACAAGTTTCCCATCTTAACTGACAAGTATTGGATGTTATGGGACCAGTGCTTTGTATCAGTTTCAGTAGCAGAGTTGGACTAGATATGATCCGTATGTGTAGAAACACCGTTCAATTGTTCTCAGCACACTCAATTTTCCTGCTGTCTTAGAGATTCTAGAAAGCTAGAGCATTCTTCTTGCTCTAAAGCAGAGTGTGATCAATGGATGAGAACTCTGTTGTGAGTTTCACTTCAGAAATGGTGTTAAATCCCTGGCTCTGAGTCTTCCTACAAGCAAGACTTCGTTTCAGGTAAGGGCAGTTACTTTACATCTCAAACGAACTACATAGGTCACGAAGCTCACACGTTTCTCATCTTAAGTGACAAGCATTGGATGTTAGATGACCAGTGGCTTTTTTCAGTTTCAGAAGCAGAGTTGAACTAGATATGGTCCGTATGTGTAGGAAACACCGCTCTTTTGTTCTGAGCACACTTACGTTTCCTGCTGTATTAGTGTCTCTGGAAAGCAAGAGCGTGCTTCTTGCTCTGAACCAGAGTGTGATCAATGGATGAGAACTCTGCTGTGTGTTTTTTCCCATCAACAATGGAGTTAAATCCTAGGCTCTGTGTCTTCCTACAATCAAGACTTCATTTCAGGTAAGGCCAGTCACTGTTCAGTTCAAACGAACTACATCGTTCACGAAGCTCACATGTTTCTCATCTTAACTGACAAGCATTGGATGTTAGCGGAACAGTGCTTTGTATCAGTTTCAGAAGCAGAGTTGGACTAGATCTGATCCGTATGTGTAGGAAACACCGTTCATTTGTTCTCAGCACACTCAAGTTTCCTGCTGTCTTAGAGTTTCTAGAAAGCTAGAGCATGCTTCTTGCTCTAAAGTAGAGTGTGATCAATGGATGAAAACTCTGCAGTGTGTTTTTTCCCTTCAAAAATGGAGTTCAATCCCAGGCTATGTGTCTTCCTACAATCAAGACTTCGTTTCAGGTAAGGCCAGTCACTTTTCAGCTCAAAGGAACTACATCATTCACGAAGCTCACACGTTTCTCATCTTAACTGACAAGCATTGGATGTTAGAGGACCAGTGCTTTGTATCAGTTTCAGAAGCAGAGTTGGACTAGATATGATCCGTATGTGTAGGAAACACCGTTCTTTTGTTCTGAGCACACTCAGGTTTCCTGGTGTATTAGAGTCTCTGGAAAGCAAGAGCGTGCTTCTTGCTCTGAACCAGATTGTGATCCATGGATGAGAACTCTGCTGTGTGTTTCCCTTCTGAAATGGAGATAAATCCCAGGCTCTGTGTCTTCCTACAAGCAAGACTTCATTTCAGGTAAGGGCAGTCACTTTTCAGCTCAAACGAACTACATCACTCACGAATCTAACAAGCTTCCAATCTTAACTGACAAGCATTGGATGTTAGAGCACCAGTGCTTTTTATGAGTTTCAGAAGCAGAGTTGGACTAGATATGATCCGTATGTGTAGGAAACACCGTCCATTTGTTCTCAGCACACTCAATTTTCCAGCTGTCTTAGAGATTCTAGAAAGCTAGAGCATGCTTCTTGCTCCAAAGCAGAGTGTCATCAATGGATGAGAACTCTGTTGTGTGTTTCACTTCAGAAATGGAGTTAAATCCATGGCTCTGAGTCTTCCTACAAGCAAGACTTCGTTTCAGGTAAGGGCAGTTACTTTACAGCTCAAACGAACTACATCGTTCACGAAGCACACACGTTAGTCATCTTAACTGAGAAGCATTGGATGTCAGAGGACCTTTGATTTGTATCAATTTCAAGCAGAGTTGAACTAGATATGTTCCGTATTTATAGGAAACACGGTTCTTTTCTTCTGAGCACACTCACGTTTCCTGCTGTATTAGAGACTCTAGAAAGCAAGAGCGTGCTTCTTGCTCTAAAGCAGAGTGTGATCCTCGGATGGGAACTGTGTTGTGTGTTTCTCTCCAGAAATGGAGTTAAATCGCAGGAACTGTGTATAACTACAAGCAAGACTTTGTTTCAGGTAAGGGCAGTCACTTTTCAGCTGAAAGGAACTACATTGTTCACGAAGCTCACTCGTTTCTCATCTTAACTGACAAGCATTGGATGTTAGAGGACCTGTGATTTGTTTCAGTTTCAGAAGCAGAGTTGGACAAGATATAGTCCGTATGTGTAGGAAACACTGTTCTTTTGTTCTGAGCACACTCAAGTTACCTGTGGTATTAGAGAATCTTGAAAGCAATAGCGTTCTTCTTGCTCTAAAGTAGAGTGTGATCCATGGATGAGAACTCTGCTGTGGGTTTCCCTTCAGAAATGGAGTTAAAGCCCAGGCTCTGTGTCTTCCTACAAGCAAGGCTTCGTTTCTGGTAAGGGCAGTCACTTTTCAGCTCAAACGAACTACATCGTTCACGAAGCTCACACGTTTCTCATCTTAAATGAGAAGCATTGGATGTTTGAGTAACTGTGGTTTGTTTCAGTTTCAGAAGCAGAGTTGTATTAGATATATTCCGTATGTATAGGAAACACGCTTCTTTTCTTCTGAGCACACTCACGTTTCCTGCTGTTTTAGATACTCTAGAAAGCAAGAAGGTGCTTCTTGCTCTGAAGCAGAGTTTGATCCATGGATGAAAATTCTGCTGTGTGTTTCCCTTCAGAAATGGAGTTAAATCCCAGGCTCTGTGTCTTCCTACAAGCAAGACTTCGTTTCAGTTAAGGGCAGTCACTTTTCAGCTCAAAAGACCTACATCGTTCACAAAGCTAACAAGTTTCCCATCTTAACTGACAAGCATCGGATGTTAGGGGACCAGTGCTTTGTATCAGTTTCGGAAGCAGTGTTGGACTAGATATGATCCATATGTGTAGCAAACACCGTTCAATTGTTCTCAGCACACACAAGTTTCCTGCTGTCTTAGAGTTTCTAGAAAGCTAGAGCATGCTTCTTGCTCTAAAGTAGAGTGTGATCAATGGATGAGAACTCTGTTGTGTGTTTCACTTCAGAAATGGAGTTAAATCCCTAGCTCTGAGTCTTCCTACAAGCAAGACTTCGTTTCAGGTAAGGGCAGTTACTTTACATCTCAATCGAACTACATAGGTCACGAATCTCACACGTTTCTCATCTTAACTGACAAGCATTGGATGTTAGATGACCAGTGGCTTTTTTCAGTTTCAGAAGCAGAGTTGAACTAGATATGGTCCGTATGTGTAGGAAACACCGTTCTTTTGTTCTGAGCACACTTACGTTTCCTGCTGTATTAGTGTCTCTGGAAAGCAAGAGCGTGCTTCTTGCTCTGAACCAGAGTGTGATCAATGGATGAGAACTCTGCTGTGTGTTTTTTCCCATCAACAATGGAGTTCAATCCCAGGCTATGTGTCTTCCTACAATCAAGACTTCGTTTCAGGTAAGGCCAGTCACTTTTCAGCTCAAACGAACTACATCATTCACGAAGCTCACACGTTTCTCATCTTAACTGACAAGCATTGGATGTTAGAGGACCAGTGCTTTGTATCAGTTTCAGAAGCAGAGGTGGACTAGATATGATCCGTATGTGTAGGAAACACCGTTCATTTGTTCTCAGCACACTCATGTTTCCTGTTGTCTTAGAGATTCTAGAAAGCTAGAGCGAGCTTCTTGCTCTGAAGCAGAGTGTGATCCATGGATGAGAACTCTGCTGTGTGTTTCCCTTCATAAATGGATTTAAATCCCAGGCTCTGTGTCTTCCTACAAGCAAGACTTCGTTTCAGGTAAGGGCAGTCACTTTTCAGCTCAAACGAACTACATCGTTCACAAAGCTCACACGTTTCTCATCTTAACTGACAAGCATTGGATGTTAGGGGACCAGTGCTTTGTATCAGTTTCAGAAGCAGAGTTGAACTAGATATGGTCCGCAGGTGTAGGAAACACCGTTCTTTTGTTCTGAACACACTCACGTTTCCTCCTGTATTAGAGACTCTGGAAAGCAAGAGCGTGCTTCTTGCTCTAAACCAGAGTGTGATCCATGGATGAGAACTCTGCTGTGTGTTTCCCTTCTGAAATGGAGTTCAATCCCAGGCACTGTGTCTTCCTACAAACAAGACTTCGTTTCAGGTAATGGCAGTCTCTTTTCAGCTCAAACGAACTACATCGTTCACGAAACTCACACGTTTCTCATCTTAACTGACAAGCATTGGATGTTAGATGACCAGTGCTTTGTATCAGTTTCAGAAGCAGAGTTGGACTAGATATGATCGGTATGTGTAGGAAATACCGTTCATTTGTTCTCAGCACATTCAAGTTTCATGCTGTCTTAGAGTTTCTAGATAGCTAGAGCATGCTTCTGGCTCTAAAGTAGAGTGTGATCAATGGATGAGAACTCTTTTGTGTGTTTCACTTCAGAAATGGAGTTAAATCCCTGGCTCTGAGTCTTCCTACAAGCAATACTTCGTTTCAGGTAAGGGCAGTGACTTTACAGCTCAAACGAACTACATTGTTCACGAAGCTCACACGTTTCTCATCTTAACTGAGAAGCATTGGATGTTAGAGGACCTTGGCTTTGTATCAATATCAAGCAGAGTTGAAATAGATATGGTCCGTATGTATAGGAAACACCCTTCTTTTCTTCTGAGCACACTAACGTTTCCTGCTGTATTAGAGACTCTAGAAAGCAAGAGCGTTCTTCTTGCTCTAAAGCAGAGTGTGATCCACGGATGAGAACTCTGATGTGTTTTTCACTTCAGAAATGGAGTTAAATCCCAGGCTCTGTGTCTTCCTATAAGCAAGACTTCGTTTCAGTTAAGGGCAGTCACTCTTCAGCTCAAACGAACTACATCGTTCACGAAACTCACACGTTTCTCATCTTAACTGACAAGCATTGGATGTTAGATGACCAGTGGCTTTTTTCAGTTTCAGAAGCAGAGTTGAACTAGATATGGTCCATATGTGTAGGAAACACCGTTCTTTTGTTCTGAGCACACTCAAGTTTCCTGCTGTATTAGAGTCTCTGGAATATAAGAGCGTGCTTCTTGATCTGAACCAGAGTGTGATCCAGGGATGAGAACTCTGCTGTGTGTTTCCCTTCTGAAATAGAGTCAAATCCCAGGCTCTGTGTCTTCCTACAAGCAAGACTTCGTTTCATGTAAATGCAGTCACTTTTCAGCTCAAACGAACTACATTGTTCACGAAGCTAACAAGTTTCCAATCTTAACTGACAAGCATTGGATGTTAGAGGACCAGTGCTTTGTATCAGTTTCAGAAGCAGAGTTGGACTAGATATGATCTGTATGTGTAGGAAATACCGTTCATTTGTTCTCAGCAAATTCAAGTTTCCTGCTGTCTTAGATTTTCTAGATAGCTAGAGCATGCTTCTGGCTCTAAGTAGAGTGTGATCAATGGATGAGAACTCTGTTGTGTGTTTCACTTCAGAAATGGAGTAAAATCCCTGGCTCTGAGTCTTCCTACAAGCAAGCCTTCGTTTCAGGTAAGGGCAGTTACTTTACATCTCAAACGAACTATAGTTCACGAAGCTCACACGTTTCTCATCTTAACTGAGAGGAATTGGATGTTAGAGAACCTTTGCTTTGTATGAATATCAAGCAGAGTTGAACTAGATATGGCCCGAATGTGTTGGAAACACCATTCGTTTCTTCTCAGAACACTCACAATTCCTGCTGTCTTAGAGACTCTAGAACGCAAGAGCATGCTTCTTGCTCTAAAGCAGAGAGTGATCAATGGATGAAAACTCTGCAGTGTGTTTTTTCCCTTCAAAAATGGAGTTAAATCCCAGGCTCTGTGTCTTCCTACAATCAAGACTTCGTTTCAGGTAAGGCCAGTCACTTTTCAGCTCAAACGAACTACATCATTCACGAAGCTCACACTTATCTCATCTTAACTGACAAGCATTGGATGTTAGAGGACCAGTGCTTTGTATCAGTTTCAGAAGCAGAGTTGGACTAGATATGATCCTATGTGTAGGAAACACCGTTCATTTGTTCTCAGCAAACTCAAGTTTCCTGCTGTCTTAGAGTTTCTAGAAAGCTAGACCATGCTTCTTGCTCTAAAGAAGAGTGTGATCAATGGATGAGAACTCTGTTGTGTGTTTCACTTCAGAAATGGAGTTAAATCCCTGGCTCTGAGTCTTCCTACAAGCAAGACTTCGTTTCAGGTAAGGGCAGTTACTTTACATCTCAAACGAACTACATAGTTCACGAAGTTCACACGTTTCTCATCTTAACTGAGAAGCATTGGATGTTAGAGGACCTTGGCTTTGTATCAATATCAAGCAAGGTTGAACTAGATATGATCCGTATGTAAAGGAAACACCCTTCTTTTCTTCTGAGCACACTCACGTTTCCTGCTGTATTAGAGACTCTAGAAAGCAAGAGCATTCTTCTTGCTTTAAAGCAGAGTGTGATCAATGGATGAGAACTCTGCTGTGTGTTTTTTCCCTTCAAAAATGGACTTAAATCCCAGGCTCTGTGTCTTCCTACAAGCAAGACTTCGTTTCAGGTAAGGGCAGTCACTTTTTAGCTCAAACGAACTACATCGTTCACGAAGCTCACACGTTTCTCATCTTAACTGACAAGCATTGGATGTTAGAGGACCACTTTTTTGTATCAGTTTCAGAAGCAGAGTTGGACTAGATATGATCCGTATGTGTAGGAACCACTGTTCATTTGTTCTCAGCACACTCAAGTTTCCTGGTGTCTTAGAGATTCTAGAAAGCTAGAGCGAGCTTCTTGCTCTAGAGCAGAGTGTTATCAATGAATGAGAACTCTGTTGTGTGTTTCACTTCAGAAATGGAGTTAAATCCCTGGCTCTGAGTCTTCCTACATGCAAGACTTCTTTTCAGGTAAGGGCAGTTACTTTACAGCTCAAACGAACTACATCGTTCACGAAGCTCACACCTTTCTCATCTTAACTGATTAGCATTGGATGTTAGAGGACCTTTGCTTTGTATCAATTTCAAGCAGAGTTGAACTAGATATGGTCCATAGGTATAGGAAACACAGTTCTTTCTTCTGAGCACCCTCACTTTTCATGCTGTATTAGAGACTCTAGAAAGCAAGAGCGTGCTTCTTCATCTAAAGCAGAGTGTGACCAATGGATGAGAACTCTGTTGTGTGTTTCACTTCAGAAATGGAGTTAAATCCCTGGCTCTGAGTCTTCCTACAAGCCAGACATCTTTTCAGGTAATGGCAGTTACTTTACAGCTCAAATGAACTACATCGTTCACGAAGCTCACACGTTACTCATCTTAACAGAGAAGCATTGGACGATAGAGGACCTTTGCTTTGTATCAATTTCAAGCAGAGTTAAACTAGATATGGTCCGTATGTGAAGGAAACACCATTCTTTTGTTCTCAGCACACTCATGTTTCCTGCTGTCTTAGAGACTCTGGAAAGCAAGAGCGTGCTTCTTGCTCTAAAGCAGAGTGTGATCCATGGATGAGAACTCTGCTGTGTGTTTCCCTTCAGAAATGGAGTTAAATCCCAGGCTCTGTGTCTTCCTACAAGCAAGACTTCGTTTCAGTTAAGGGCAGTCACTTTTCAGCTCAAAAGACCTACATCGTTCACGAAGCTAACAAGTTTCCCATCTTAACTGACAAGCATTGGATGTTAGGGGACCAGTGCTTTTTATCAGTTTCAGAATCAGAGTTGGACTAGAAAGGATCCTTATGTGTAGGAAACACCGTTCATTTGTTCTCAGCACACTCAATTTTCTTGCTGTATTAGAGACTCTAGAAAGCAAGAGCGTGCTTCTTGCTCTAAAGAAGATTGTGATCCATGGATGGGAACTGTGTTGTTTGTTTCTCTTCAGAAATGGAGTTAAATCCCAGGCTCTGTGTCTTCCTACAAGCAAGACTTCTTTTCAGGTAAGGGCAGTCACTTTTCAGGGCAAACGAACTACATCGTTCAGGAAGCTAACAAGTTTCCCATCTTAACTAACAAGCATTGGATGTTAGATGACCAGTGGCTTTTTTTCAGTTTCAGAAGCAGAGTTGAAATAGATATGGTCCGTAGGTGTAGGAAACACCGTTCTTTTGTTCTGAGCACACTCAGGTTTCCTGCTGTATTAGAGTCTCTAGAATACAAGAGTGTGCTTCTTGATCTGAACCAGAGTGTGATCCAGGGATGAGAACTCTGCTGTGTGTTTCCCTTCTGAAATGGAGTCAAATCCCAGGCTCTGTGTCTTCCTACAAGCAAGACTTCATTTCATGTAAGTGCAGTCACTTTTCAGCTCAAACGAACTACATTGTTCACGAAGCTAACAAGTTTCCAATCTTAACTGACAAGCATTGGATGTTAGAGGACCAGTGCTTTGAATCAGTTTCAGAAGCAGAGTTGGACGAGATATGATCCGTATGTGTAGGAAACACCGTTCATTTGTTCTCAGCACACTCAAGTTTCCTGCTTTCTTAGAGTTTCTAGTAAGCAAAGCATGCTTCTTGCTCTAAAGTAGAGTGTGATCAGTGGATGAGAACTCTGTTGTGTGTTTCACTTCAGAAATGGAGTTAAATCCCAGACTCTGAGTCTTCCTACAAGCAAGACTTCGTTTCAGGTAAGGGCAGTTACTTTACATCTCAAATGAACTATAGTTCGTGAAGCTCACACGTTTCTCATCTTAACTGAGAGGAATTGGATGTTAGAGAACCTTTGCTTTGTATCAATATCAAGCAGAGTTGAACTAGATATGGCCCGAATGTGTTGGAAACACCATTCGTTTCTTCTCAGAACACTCACGATTCCTGCTGTCTTAGAGACTCTAGAACGCAAGAGCGTGCTTCTTGCTCTAAAGCAGAGAGTGATCAATGGATGAAAACTCTGCAGTGTGTTTTTTCCCTTCAAAAATGGAGTTAAATCCCAGGCTCTGTGTCTTCCTAGAATCAAGACTTCGTTTCAGGTAAGGCCAGTCACTTTTCAGCTCAAACGAACTACATCATTCACGAAGCTCACACTTATCTCATCTTAACTGACAAGCATTGGATGTTAGAGGACCAGTGCTTTGTATCAGTTTCAGAAGCAGAGTTGGACTAGATATGATCCTATGTGTAGGAAACACCGTTCATTTGTTCTCAGCAAACTCAAGTTTCCTGCTGTCTTAGAGTTTCTAGAAAGCTAGACCATGCTTCTTGCTCTAAAGAAGTGTGTGATCAATGGATGAGAACTCTGTTGTGTGTTTCAGTTCAGAAATGGAGTTAAATCCCTGGCTCTGAGTCTTCCTACAAGCAATACTTCGTTTCAGGTAAGGACAGTGACTTTACAGCTCAAACGAACTACATTGTTCACGAAGCTCACACGTTTCTCATCTTAACTGAGAAGCATTGGATGTTAGAGGACCTTGGCTTTGTATCAATATCAAGCAGAGTTGAAATAGATATGGTCCGTATGTATAGGAAACACCCTTCTTTTCTTCTGAGCACACTAACGTTTCCTGCTGTATTAGAGACTCTAGAAAGCAAGAGCGTTCTTCTTGCTCTAAAGCAGAGTGTGATCCACGGATGAGAACTCTGATGTGTTTTTCACTTCAGAAATGGAGTTAAATCCCAGGCTCTGTGTCTTCCTATAAGCAAGACTTCGTTTCAGTTAAGGGCAGTCACTCTTCAGCTCAAACGAACTACATCGTTCACGAAACTCACACGTTTCTCATCTTAACTGACAAGCATTGGATGTTAGATGACCAGTGGCTTTTTTCAGTTTCAGAAGCAGAGTTGAACTAGATATGGTCCATATGTGTAGGAAACACCGTTCTTTTGTTCTGAGCACACTCAAGTTTCCTGCTGTATTAGAGTCTCTGGAATATAAGAGCGTGCTTCTTGATCTGAACCAGAGTGTGATCCAGGGATGAGAACTCTGCTGTGTGTTTCCCTTCTGAAATAGAGTCAAATCCCAGGCTCTGTGTCTTCCTACAAGCAAGACTTCGTTTCATGTAAATGCAGTCACTTTTCAGCTCAAACGAACTACATTGTTCACGAAGCTAACAAGTTTCCAATCTTAACTGACAAGCATTGGATGTTAGAGGACCAGTGCTTTGTATCAGTTTCAGAAGCAGAGTTGGACTAGATATGATCTGTATGTGTAGGAAATACCGTTCATTTGTTCTCAGCAAATTCAAGTTTCCTGCTGTCTTAGATTTTCTAGATAGCTAGAGCATGCTTCTGGCTCTAAAGTAGAGTGTGATCAATGGATGAGAACTCTGTTGTGTGTTTCACTTCAGAAATGGAGTTAAATCCCTGGCTCTGAGTCTTCCTACAAGCAAGCCTTCGTTTCAGGTAAGGGCAGTTACTTTACATCTCAAACGAACTATAGTTCACGAAGCTCACACGTTTCTCATCTTAACTGAGAGGAATTGGATGTTAGAGAACCTTTGCTTTGTATCAATATCAAGCAGAGTTGAACTAGATATGGCCCGAATGTGTTGGAAACACCATTCGTTTCTTCTCAGAACACTCACAATTCCTGCTGTCTTAGAGACTCTAGAACGCAAGAGCATGCTTCTTGCTCTAAAGCAGAGAGTGATCAATGGATGAAAACTCTGCAGTGTGTTTTTTCCCTTCAAAAATGGAGTTAAATCCCAGGCTCTGTGTCTTCCTACAATCAAGACTTTGTTTCAGGTAAGGCCAGTCACTTTTCAGCTCAAACGAACTACATCATTCACGAAGCTCACACTTATCTCATCTTAACTGACAAGCATTGGATGTTAGAGGACCTTTGCTTTGTATCAATTTCAAGCAGAGTTGAACTAGATATGGTCCATAGGTATAGGAAACACAGTTCTTTCTTCTGAGCACCCTCACTTTTCATGCTGTATTAGAGACTCTAGAAAGCAAGAGCGTGCTTCTTCATCTAAAGCAGAGTGTGACCAATGGATGAGAACTCTGTTGTGTGTTTCACTTCAGAAATGGAGTTAAATCCCTGGCTCTGAGTCTTCCTACAAGCCAGACTTCTTTTCAGGTAATGGCAGTTACTTTACAGCTCAAATGAACTACATCGTTCACGAAGCTCACACGTTACTCATCTTAACAGAGAAGCATTGGACGATAGAGGACCTTTGCTTTGTATCAATTTCAAGCAGAGTTAAACTAGATATGGTCCGTATGTGAAGGAAACACCATTCTTTTGTTCTCAGCACACTCATGTTTCCTGCTGTCTTAGAGACTCTGGAAAGCAAGAGCGTGCTTCTTGCTCTAAAGCAGAGTGTGATCCATGGATGAGAACTCTGCTGTGTGTTTCCCTTCAGAAATGGAGTTAAATCCCAGGCTCTGTGTCTTCCTACAAGCAAGACTTCGTTTCAGTTAAGGGCAGTCACTTTTCAGCTCAAAAGACCTACATCGTTCACGAAGCTAACAAGTTTCCCATCTTAACTGACAAGCATTGGATGTTAGGGGACCAGTGCTTTTTATCAGTTTCAGAATCAGAGTTGGACTAGATAGGATCCTTATGTGTAGGAAACACCGTTCATTTGTTCTCAGCACACTCAATTTTCTTGCTGTATTAGAGACTCTAGAAAGCAAGAGCGTGCTTCTTGCTCTAAAGAAGATTGTGATCCATGGATGGGAACTGTGTTGTTTGTTTCTCTTCAGAAATGGAGTTAAATCCCAGGCTCTGTGTCTTCCTACAAGCAAGACTTCTTTTCAGGTAAGGGCAGTCACTTTTCAGGGCAAACGAACTACATCGTTCAGGAAGCTAACAAGTTTCCCATCTTAACTAACAAGCATTGGATGTTAGATGACCAGTGGCTTTTTTTCAGTTTCAGAAGCAGAGTTGAAATAGATATGGTCCGTAGGTGTAGGAAACACCGTTCTTTTGTTCTGAGCACACTCAGGTTTCCTGCTGTATTAGAGTCTCTAGAATACAAGAGTGTGCTTCTTGATCTGAACCAGAGTGTGATCCAGGGATGAGAACTCTGCTGTGTGTTTCCCTTCTGAAATGGAGTCAAATCCCAGGCTCTGTGTCTTCCTACAAGCAAGACTTCATTTCATGTAAGTGCAGTCACTTTTCAGCTCAAACGAACTACATTGTTCACGAAGCTAACAAGTTTCCAATCTTAACTGACAAGCATTGGATGTTAGAGGACCAGTGCTTTGAATCAGTTTCAGAAGCAGAGTTGGACGAGATATGATCCGTATGTGTAGGAAACACCGTTCATTTGTTCTCAGCACACTCAAGTTTCCTGCTTTCTTAGAGTTTCTAGTAAGCAAAGCATGCTTCTTGCTCTAAAGTAGAGTGTGATCAGTGGATGAGAACTCTGTTGTGTGTTTCACTTCAGAAATGGAGTTAAATCCCAGACTCTGAGTCTTCCTACAAGCAAGACTTCGTTTCAGGTAAGGGCAGTTACTTTACATCTCAAACGAACTATAGTTCGTGAAGCTCACACGTTTCTCATCTTAACTGAGAGGAATTGGATGTTAGAGAACCTTTGCTTTGTATCAATATCAAGCAGAGTTGAACTAGATATGGCCCGAATGTGTTGGAAACACCATTCGTTTCTTCTCAGAACACTCACGATTCCTGCTGTCTTAGAGACTCTAGAACGCAAGAGCGTGCTTCTTGCTCTAAAGCAGAGAGTGATCAATGGATGAAAACTCTGCAGTGTGTTTTTTCCCTTCAAAAATGGAGTTAAATCCCAGGCTCTGTGTCTTCCTAGAATCAAGACTTCGTTTCAGGTAAGGCCAGTCACTTTTCAGCTCAAACGAACTACATCATTCACGAAGCTCACACTTATCTCATCTTAACTGACAAGCATTGGATGTTAGAGGACCAGTGCTTTGTATCAGCTTCAGAAGCAGAGTTGGACTAGATATGATCCTATGTGTAGGAAACACCGTTCATTTGTTCTCAGCAAACTCAAGTTTCCTGCTGTCTTAGAGTTTCTAGAAAGCTAGACCATGCTTCTTGCTCTAAAGAAGTGTGTGATCAATGGATGAGAACTCTGTTGTGTGTTTCAGTTCAGAAATGGAGTTAAATCCCTGGCTCTGAGTCTTCCTACAAGCAATACTTCGTTTCAGGTAAGGGCAGTGACTTTACAGCTCAAACGAACTACATTGTTCACGAAGCTCACACGTTTCTCATCTTAACTGAGAAGCATTGGATGTTAGAGGACCTTGGCTTTGTATCAATATCAAGCAGAGTTGAAATAGATATGGTCCGTATGTATAGGAAACACCCTTCTTATCTTCTGAGCACACTAACGTTTCCTGCTGTATTAGAGACTCTAGAAAGCAAGAGCGTTCTTCTTGCTCTAAAGCAGAGTGTGATCCACGGATGAGAACTCTGATGTGTTTTTCACTTCAGAAATGGAGTTAAATCCCAGGCTCTGTGTCTTCCTATAAGCAAGACTTCGTTTCAGTTAAGGGCAGTCACTCTTCAGCTCAAACGAACTACATCGTTCACGAAACTCACACGTTTCTCATCTTAACTGACAAGCATTGGATGTTAGATGACCAGTGGCTTTTTTCAGTTTCAGAAGCAGAGTTGAACTAGATATGGTCCATATGTGTAGGAAACACCGTTCTTTTGTTCTGAGCACACTCAAGTTTCCTGCTGTATTAGAGTCTCTGGAATATAAGAGCGTGCTTCTTGATCTGAACCAGAGTGTGATCCAGGGATGAGAACTCTGCTGTGTGTTTCCCTTCTGAAATAGAGTCAAATCCCAGGCTCTGTGTCTTCCTACAAGCAAGACTTCGTTTCATGTAAATGCAGTCACTTTTCAGCTCAAACGAACTACATTGTTCACGAAGCTAACAAGTTTCCAATCTTAACTGACAAGCATTGGATGTTAGAGGACCAGTGCTTTGTATCAGTTTCAGAAGCAGAGTTGGACTAGATATGATCTGTATGTGTAGGAAATACCGTTCATTTGTTCTCAGCAAATTCAAGTTTCCTGCTGTCTTAGATTTTCTAGATAGCTAGAGCATGCTTCTGGCTCTAAAGTAGAGTGTGATCAATGGATGAGAACTCTGTTGTGTGTTTCACTTCAGAAATGGAGTTAAATCCCTGGCTCTGAGTCTTCCTACAAGCAAGCCTTCGTTTCAGGTAAGGGCAGTTACTTTACATCTCAAACGAACTATAGTTCACGAACCTCACACGTTTCTCATCTTAACTGAGAGGAATTGGATGTTAGAGAACCTTTGCTTTGTATCAATATCAAGCAGAGTTGAACTAGATATGGCCCGAATGTGTTGGAAACACCATTCGTTTCTTCTCAGAACACTCACAATTCCTGCTGTCTTAGAGACTCTAGAACGCAAGAGCATGCTTCTTGCTCTAAAGCAGAGAGTGATCAATGGATGAAAACTCTGCAGTGTGTTTTTTCCCTTCAAAAATGGAGTTAAATCCCAGGCTCTGTGTCTTCCTACAATCAAGACTTTGTTTCAGGTAAGGCCAGTCACTTTTCAGCTCAAACGAACTACATCATTCACGAAGCTCACACTTATCTCATCTTAACTGACAAGCATTGGATGTTAGAGGACCAGTGCTTTGTATCAGTTTCAGAAGCAGAGTTGGACTAGATATGATCCTATGTGTAGGAAACACCGTTCATTTGTTCTCAGCAAACTCAAGTTTCCTGCTGTCTTAGAGTTTCTAGAAAGCTAGACCATGCTTCTTGCTCTAAAGAAGAGTGTGATCAATGGATGAGAACTCTGTTGTGTGTTTCAGTTCAGAAATGGAGTTAAATCCCTGGCTCTGAGTCTTCCTACAAGCAAGACTTCGTTTCAGGTAAGGGCAGTTACTTTACATCTCAAACGAACTACATAGTTCACGAAGTTCACACGTTTCTCATCATAACTGAGAAGCATTGGATGTTAGAGGACCTTGGCTTTGTATCAATATCAAGCAAGGTTGAACTAGATATGATCCGTATGTAAAGGAAACACCCTTCTTTTCTTCTGAGCACACTCACGTTTCCTGCTGTATTAGAGACTCTAGAAAGCAAGAGCATTCTTCTTGCTTTAAAGCAGAGTGTGATCAATGGATGAGAACTCTGCTGTGTGTTTTTTCCCTTCAAAAATGGAGTTAAATCCCAGGCTCTGTGTCTTCCTACAAGCAAGACTTCGTTTCAGGTAAGGGCAGTCACTTTTTAGCTCAAACGAACTACATCGTTCACGAAGCTCACACGTTTCTCATCTTAACTGACAAGCATTGGATGTTAGAGGACCACTTTTTTGTATCAGTTTCAGAAGCAGAGTTGGACTAGATATGATCCGTATGTGTAGGAACCACTGTTCATTTGTTCTCAGCACACTCAAGTTTCCTGGTGTCTTAGAGATTCTAGAAAGCTAGAGCGAGCTTCTTGCTCTAGAGCAGAGTGTTATCAATGAATGAGAACTCTGTTGTGTGTTTCACTTCAGAAATGGAGTTAAATCCCTGGCTCTGAGTCTTCCTACATGCAAGACTTCTTTTCAGGTAAGGGCAGTTACTTTACAGCTCAAACGAACTACATCGTTCACGAAGCTCACACCTTTCTCATCTTAACTGATTAGCATTGGATGTTAGAGGACCTTTGCTTTGTATAAATTTCAAGCAGAGTTGAACTAGATATGGTCCATAGGTATAGGAAACACAGTTCTTTCTTCTGAGCACCCTCACTTTTCATGCTGTATTAGAGACTCTAGAAAGCAAGAGCGTGCTTCTTCATCTAAAGCAGAGTGTGACCAATGGATGAGAACTCTGTTGTGTGTTTCACTTCAGAAATGGAGTTAAATCCCTGGCTCTGAGTCTTCCTACAAGCCAGACTTCTTTTCAGGTAATGGCAGTTACTTTACAGCTCAAATGAACTACATCGTTCACGAAGCTCACACGTTACTCATCTTAACAGAGAAGCATTGGATGATAGAGGACCTTTGCTTTGTATCAATTTCAAGCAGAGTTAAACTAGATATGGTCCGTATGTGAAGGAAACACCATTCTTTTGTTCTCAGCACACTCATGTTTCCTGCTGTCTTAGAGACTCTGGAAAGCAAGAGCGTGCTTCTTGCTCTAAAGCAGAGTGTGATCCATGGATGAGAACTCTGCTGTGTGTTTCCCTTCAGAAATGGAGTTAAATCCCAGGCTCTGTGTCTTCCTACAAGCAAGACTTCGTTTCAGTTAAGGGCAGTCACTTTTTAGCTCAAAAGACCTACATCGTTCACGAAGCTAACAAGTTTCCCATCTTAACTGACAAGCATTGGATGTTAGGGGACCAGTGCTTTTTATCAGTTTCAGAATCAGAGTTGGACTAGATAGGATCCTTATGTGTAGGAAACACCGTTCATTTGTTCTCAGCACACTCAATTTTCTTGCTGTATTAGAGACTCTAGAAAGCAAGAGCGTGCTTCTTGCTCTAAAGAAGATTGTGATCCATGGATGGGAACTGTGTTGTTTGTTTCTCTTCAGAAATGGAGTTAAATCCCAGGCTCTGTGTCTTCCTACAAGCAAGACTTCTTTTCAGGTAAGGGCAGTCACTTTTCAGGGCAAACGAACTACATCGTTCAGGAAGCTAACAAGTTTCCCATCTTAACTAACAAGCATTGGATGTTAGATGACCAGTGGCTTTTTTTCAGTTTCAGAAGCAGAGTTGAAATAGATATGGTCCGTAGGTGTAGGAAACACCGTTCTTTTGTTCTGAGCACACTCAGGTTTCCTGCTGTTTTAGAGTCTCTTGAATACAAGAGTGTGCTTCTTGATCTGAACCAGAGTGTGATCCAGGGATGAGAACTCTGCTGTGTGTTTCCCTTCTGAAATGGAGTCAAATCCCAGGCTCTGTGTCTTCCTACAAGCAAGACTTCATTTCATGTAAGTGCAGTCACTTTTCAGCTCAAACGAACTACATTGTTCACGAAGCTAACAAGTTTCCAATCTTAACTGACAAGCATTGGATGTTAGAGGACCAGTGCTTTGAATCAGTTTCAGAAGCAGAGTTGGACGAGATATGATCCGTATGTGTAGGAAACACCGTTCATTTGTTCTCAGCACACTCAAGTTTCCTGCTTTCTTAGAGTTTCTAGTAAGCAAAGCATGCTTCTTGCTCTAAAGTAGAGTGTGATCAGTGGATGAGAACTCTGTTGTGTGTTTCACTTCAGAAATGGAGTTAAATCCCAGACTCTGAGTCTTCCTACAAGCAAGACTTCGTTTCAGGTAAGGGCAGTTACTTTACATCTCAAACGAACTATAGTTCGTGAAGCTCACACGTTTCTCATCTTAACTGAGAGGAATTGGATGTTAGAGAACCTTTGCTTTGTATCAATATCAAGCAGAGTTGAACTAGATATGGCCCGAATGTGTTGGAAACACCATTCGTTTCTTCTCAGAACACTCACGATTCCTGCTGTCTTAGAGACTCTAGAACCCAAGAGCGTGCTTCTTGCTCTAAAGCAGAGAGTGATCAATGGATGAAAACTCTGCAGTGTGTTTTTTCCCTTCAAAAATGGAGTTAAATCCCAGGCTCTGTGTCTTCCTAGAATCAAGACTTCGTTTCAGGTAAGGCCAGTCACTTTTCAGCTCAAACGAACTACATCATTCACGAAGCTCACACTTATCTCATCTTAACTGACAAGCATTGGATGTTAGAGGACCAGTGCTTTGTATCAGCTTCAGAAGCAGAGTTGGACTAGATATGATCCTATGTGTAGGAAACACCGTTCATTTGTTCTCAGCAAACTCAAGTTTCCTGCTGTCTTAGAGTTTCTAGAAAGCTAGACCATGCTTCTTGCTCTAAAGAAGTGTGTGATCAATGGATGAGAACTCTGTTGTGTGTTTCAGTTCAGAAATGGAGTTAAATCCCTGGCTCTGAGTCTTCCTACAAGCAATACTTCGTTTCAGGTAAGGGCAGTGACTTTACAGCTCAAACGAACTACATTGTTCACGAAGCTCACACGTTTCTCATCTTAACTGAGAAGCATTGGATGTTAGAGGACCTTGGCTTTGTATCAATATCAAGCAGAGTTGAAATAGATATGGTCCGTATGTATAGGAAACACCCTTCTTTTCTTCTGAGCACACTAACGTTTCCTGCTGTATTAGAGACTCTAGAAAGCAAGAGCGTTCTTCTTGCTCTAAAGCAGAGTGTGATCCACGGATGAGAACTCTGATGTGTTTTTCACTTCAGAAATGGAGTTAAATCCCAGGCTCTGTGTCTTCCTATAAGCAAGACTTCGTTTCAGTTAAGGACAGTCACTCTTCAGCTCAAACGAACTACATCGTTCACGAAACTCACACGTTTCTCATCTTAACTGACAAGCATTGGATGTTAGATGACCAGTGGCTTTTTTCAGTTTCAGAAGCAGAGTTGAACTAGATATGGTCCATATGTGTAGGAAACACCGTTCTTTTGTTCTGAGCACACTCAAGTTTCCTGCTGTATTAGAGTCTCTGGAATATAAGAGCGTGCTTCTTGATCTGAACCAGAGTGTGATCCAGGGATGAGAACTCTGCTGTGTGTTTCCCTTCTGAAATAGAGTCAAATCCCAGGCTCTGTGTCTTCCTACAAGCAAGACTTCGTTTCATGTAAATGCAGTCACTTTTCAGCTCAAACGAACTACATTGTTCACGAAGCTAACAAGTTTCCAATCTTAACTGACAAGCATTGGATGTTAGAGGACCAGTGCTTTGTATCAGTTTCAGAAGCAGAGTTGGACTAGATATGATCTGTATGTGTAGGAAATACCGTTCATTTGTTCTCAGCAAATTCAAGTTTCCTGCTGTCTTAGATTTTCTAGATAGCTAGAGCATGCTTCTGGCTCTAAAGTAGAGTGTGATCAATGGATGAGAACTCTGTTGTGTGTTTCACTTCAGAAATGGAGTTAAATCCCTGGCTCTGAGTCTTCCTACAAGCAAGCCTTCGTTTCAGGTAAGGGCAGTTACTTTACATCTCAAACGAACTATAGTTCACGAAGCTCACACGTTTCTCATCTTAACTGAGAGGAATTGGATGTTAGAGAACCTTTGCTTTGTATCAATATCAAGCAGAGTTGAACTAGATATGGCCCGAATGTGTTGGAAACACCATTCGTTTCTTCTCAGAACACTCACAATTCCTGCTGTCTTAGAGACTCTAGAACGCAAGAGCATGCTTCTTGCTCTAAAGCAGAGAGTGATCAATGGATGAAAACTCTGCAGTGTGTTTTTTCCCTTCAAAAATGGAGTTAAATCCCAGGCTCTGTGTCTTCCTACAATCAAGACTTTGTTTCAGGTAAGGCCAGTCACTTTTCAGCTCAAACGAACTACATCATTCACGAAGCTCACACTTATCTCATCTTAACTGACAAGCATTGGATGTTAGAGGACCAGTGCTTTGTATCAGTTTCAGAAGCAGAGTTGGACTAGATATGATCCTATGTGTAGGAAACACCGTTCATTTGTTCTCAGCAAACTCAAGTTTCCTGCTGTCTTAGAGTTTCTAGAAAGCTAGACCATGCTTCTTGCTCTAAAGAAGAGTGTGATCAATGGATGAGAACTCTGTTGTGTGTTTCAGTTCAGAAATGGAGTTAAATCCCTGGCTCTGAGTCTTCCTACAAGCAAGACTTCGTTTCAGGTAAGGGCAGTTACTTTACATCTCAAACGAACTACATAGTTCACGAAGTTCACACGTTTCTCATCTTAACTGAGAAGCATTGGATGTTAGAGGACCTTGGCTTTGTATCAATATCAAGCAAGGTTGAACTAGATATGATCCGTATGTAAAGGAAACACCCTTCTTTTCTTCTGAGCACACTCACGTTTCCTGCTGTATTAGAGACTCTAGAAAGCAAGAGCATTCTTCTTGCTTTAAAGCAGAGTGTGATCAATGGATGAGAACTCTGCTGTGTGTTTTTTCCCTTCAAAAATGGAGTTAAATCCCAGGCTCTGTGTCTTCCTACAAGCAAGACTTCGTTTCAGGTAAGGGCAGTCACTTTTTAGCTCAAACGAACTACATCGTTCACGAAGCTCACACGTTTCTCATCTTAACTGACAAGCATTGGATGTTAGAGGACCACTTTTTTGTATCAGTTTCAGAAGCAGAGTTGGACTAGATATGATCCGTATGTGTAGGAACCACTGTTCATTTGTTCTCAGCACACTCAAGTTTCCTGGTGTCTTAGAGATTCTAGAAAGCTAGAGCGAGCTTCTTGCTTTAGAGCAGAGTGTTATCAATGAATGAGAACTCTGTTGTGTGTTTCACTTCAGAAATGGAGTTAAATCCCTGGCTCTGAGTCTTCCTACATGCAAGACTTCTTTTCAGGTAAGGGCAGTTACTTTACAGCTCAAACGAACTACATCGTTCACGAAGCTCACACCTTTCTCATCTTAACTGATTAGCATTGGATGTTAGAGGACCTTTGCTTTGTATAAATTTCAAGCAGAGTTGAACTAGATATGGTCCATAGGTATAGGAAACACAGTTCTTTCTTCTGAGCACCCTCACTTTTCATGCTGTATTAGAGACTCTAGAAAGCAAGAGCGTGCTTCTTCATCTAAAGCAGAGTGTGACCAATGGATGAGAACTCTGTTGTGTGTTTCACTTCAGAAATGGAGTTAAATCCCTGGCTCTGAGTCTTCCTACAAGCCAGACTTCTTTTCAGGTAATGGCAGTTACTTTACAGCTCAAATGAACTACATCGTTCACGAAGCTCACACGTTACTCATCTTAACAGAGAAGCATTGGATGATAGAGGACCTTTGCTTTGTATCAATTTCAAGCAGAGTTAAACTAGATATGGTCCGTATGTGAAGGAAACACCATTCTTTTGTTCTCAGCACACTCATGTTTCCTGCTGTCTTAGAGACTCTGGAAAGCAAGAGCGTGCTTCTTGCTCTAAAGCAGAGTGTGATCCATGGATGAGAACTCTGCTGTGTGTTTCCCTTCAGAAATGGAGTTAAATCCCAGGCTCTGTGTCTTCCTACAAGCAAGACTTCGTTTCAGTTAAGGGCAGTCACTTTTCAGCTCAAAAGACCTACATCGTTCACGAAGCTAACAAGTTTCCCATCTTAACTGACAAGCATTGGATGTTAGGGGACCAGTGCTTTTTATCAGTTTCAGAATCAGAGTTGGACTAGATAGGATCCTTATGTGTAGGAAACACCGTTCATTTGTTCTCAGCACACTCAATTTTCTTGCTGTATTAGAGACTCTAGAAAGCAAGAGCGTGCTTCTTGCTCTAAAGAAGATTGTGATCCATGGATGGGAACTGTGTTGTTTGTTTCTCTTCAGAAATGGAGTTAAATCCCAGGCTCTGTGTCTTCCTACAAGCAAGACTTCTTTTCAGGTAAGGGCAGTCACTTTTCAGGGCAAACGAACTACATCGTTCAGGAAGCTAACAAGTTTCCCATCTTAACTAACAAGCATTGGATGTTAGATGACCAGTGGCTTTTTTTCAGTTTCAGAAGCAGAGTTGAAATAGATATGGTCCGTAGTTGTAGGAAACACCGTTCTTTTGTTCTGAGCACACTCAGGTTTCCTGCTGTATTAGAGTCTCTAGAATACAAGAGTGTGCTTCTTGATCTGAACCAGAGTGTGATCCAGGGATGAGAACTCTGCTGTGTGTTTCCCTTCTGAAATGGAGTCAAATCCCAGGCTCTGTGTCTTCCTACAAGCAAGACTTCATTTCATGTAAGTGCAGTCACTTTTCAGCTCAAACGAACTACATTGTTCACGAAGCTAACAAGTTTCCAATCTTAACTGACAAGCATTGGATGTTAGAGGACCAGTGCTTTGAATCAGTTTCAGAAGCAGAGTTGGACGAGATATGATCCGTATGTGTAGGAAACACCGTTCATTTGTTCTCAGCACACTCAAGTTTCCTGCTTTCTTAGAGTTTCTAGTAAGCAAAGCATGCTTCTTGCTCTAAAGTAGAGTGGGATCAGTGGATGAGAACTCTGTTGTGTGTTTCACTTCAGAAATGGAGTTAAATCCCAGACTCTGAGTCTTCCTACAAGCAAGACTTCGTTTCAGGTAAGGGCAGTTACTTTACATCTCAAACGAACTATAGTTCGTGAAGCTCACACGTTTCTCATCTTAACTGAGAGGAATTGGATGTTAGAGAACCTTTGCTTTGTATCAATATCAAGCAGAGTTGAACTAGATATGGCCCGAATGTGTTGGAAACACCATTCGTTTCTTCTCAGAACACTCACGATTCCTGCTGTCTTAGAGACTCTAGAACGCAAGAGCGTGCTTCTTGCTCTAAAGCAGAGAGTGATCAATGGATGAAAACTCTGCAGTGTGTTTTTTCCCTTCAAAAATGGAGTTAAATCCCAGGCTCTGTGTCTTCCTAGAATCAAGACTTCGTTTCAGGTAAGGCCAGTCACTTTTCAGCTCAAACGAACTACATCATTCACGAAGCTCACACTTATCTCATCTTAACTGACAAGCATTGGATGTTAGAGGACCAGTGCTTTGTATCAGCTTCAGAAGCAGAGTTGGACTAGATATGATCCTATGTGTAGGAAACACCGTTCATTTGTTCTCAGCAAACTCAAGTTTCCTGCTGTCTTAGAGTTTCTAGAAAGCTAGACCATGCTTCTTGCTCTAAAGAAGTGTGTGATCAATGGATGAGAACTCTGTTGTGTGTTTCAGTTCAGAAATGGAGTTAAATCCCTGGCTCTGAGTCTTCCTACAAGCAATACTTCGTTTCAGGTAAGGGCAGTGACTTTACAGCTCAAACGAACTACATTGTTCACGAAGCTCACACGTTTCTCATCTTAACTGAGAAGCATTGGATGTTAGAGGACCTTGGCTTTGTATCAATATCAAGCAGAGTTGAAATAGATATGGTCCGTATGTATAGGAAACACCCTTCTTTTCTTCTGAGCACACTAACGTTTCCTGCTGTATTAGAGACTCTAGAAAGCAAGAGCGTTCTTCTTGCTCTAAAGCAGAGTGTGATCCACGGATGAGAACTCTGATGTGTTTTTCACTTCAGAAATGGAGTTAAATCCCAGGCTCTGTGTCTTCCTATAAGCAAGACTTCGTTTCAGTTAAGGGCAGTCACTCTTCAGCTCAAACGAACTACATCGTTCACGAAACTCACACGTTTCTCATCTTAACTGACAAGCATTGGATGTTAGATGACCAGTGGCTTTTTTCAGTTTCAGAAGCAGAGTTGAACTAGATATGGTCCATATGTGTAGGAAACACCGTTCTTTTGTTCTGAGCACACTCAAGTTTCCTGCTGTATTAGAGTCTCTGGAATATAAGAGCGTGCTTCTTGATCTGAACCAGAGTGTGATCCAGGGATGAGAACTCTGCTGTGTGTTTCCCTTCTGAAATAGAGTCAAATCCCAGGCTCTGTGTCTTCCTACAAGCAAGACTTCGTTTCATGTAAATGCAGTCACTTTTCAGCTCAAACGAACTACATTGTTCACGAAGCTAACAAGTTTCCAATCTTAACTGACAAGCATTGGATGTTAGAGGACCAGTGCTTTGTATCAGTTTCAGAAGCAGAGTTGGACTAGATATGATCTGTATGTGTAGGAAATACCGTTCATTTGTTCTCAGCAAATTCAAGTTTCCTGCTGTCTTAGATTTTCTAGATAGCTAGAGCATGCTTCTGGCTCTAAAGTAGAGTGTGATCAATGGATGAGAACTCTGTTGTGTGTTTCACTTCAGAAATGGAGTTAAATCCCTGGCTCTGAGTCTTCCTACAAGCAAGCCTTCGTTTCAGGTAAGGGCAGTTACTTTACATCTCAAACGAACTATAGTTCACGAAGCTCACACGTTTCTCATCTTAACTGAGAGGAATTGGATGTTAGAGAACCTTTGCTTTGTATCAATATCAAGCAGAGTTGAACTAGATATGGCCCGAATGTGTTGGAAACACCATTCGTTTCTTCTCAGAACACTCACAATTCCTGCTGTCTTAGAGACTCTAGAACGCAAGAGCATGCTTCTTGCTCTAAAGCAGAGAGTGATCAATGGATGAAAACTCTGCAGTGTGTTTTTTCCCTTCAAAAATGGAGTTAAATCCCAGGCTCTGTGTCTTCCTACAATCAAGACTTTGTTTCAGGTAAGGCCAGTCACTTTTCAGCTCAAACGAACTACATCATTCACGAAGCTCACACTTATCTCATCTTAACTGACAAGCATTGGATGTTAGAGGACCAGTGCTTTGTATCAGTTTCAGAAGCAGAGTTGGACTAGATATGATCCTATGTGTAGGAAACACCGTTCATTTGTTCTCAGCAAACTCAAGTTTCCTGCTGTCTTAGAGTTTCTAGAAAGCTAGACCATGCTTCTTGCTCTAAAGAAGAGTGTGATCAATGGATGAGAACTCTGTTGTGTGTTTCAGTTCAGAAATGGAGTTAAATCCCTGGCTCTGAGTCTTCCTACAAGCAAGACTTCGTTTCAGGTAAGGGCAGTTACTTTACATCTCAAACGAACTACATAGTTCACGAAGTTCACACGTTTCTCATCTTAACTGAGAAGCATTGGATGTTAGAGGACCTTGGCTTTGTATCAATATCAAGCAAGGTTGAACTAGATATGATCCGTATGTAAAGGAAACACCCTTCTTTTCTTCTGAGCACACTCACGTTTCCTGCTGTATTAGAGACTCTAGAAAGCAAGAGCATTCTTCTTGCTTTAAAGCAGAGTGTGATCAATGGATGAGAACTCTGCTGTGTGTTTTTTCCCTTCAAAAATGGAGTTAAATCCCAGGCTCTGTGTCTTCCTACAAGCAAGACTTCGTTTCAGGTAAGGGCAGTCACTTTTTAGCTCAAACGAACTACATCGTTCACGAAGCTCACACGTTTCTCATCTTAACTGACAAGCATTGGATGTTAGAGGACCACTTTTTTGTATCAGTTTCAGAAGCAGAGTTGGACTAGATATGATCCGTATGTGTAGGAACCACTGTTCATTTGTTCTCAGCACACTCAAGTTTCCTGGTGTCTTAGAGATTCTAGAAAGCTAGAGCGAGCTTCTTGCTTTAGAGCAGAGTGTTATCAATGAATGAGAACTCTGTTGTGTGTTTCACTTCAGAAATGGAGTTAAATCCCTGGCTCTGAGTCTTCCTACATGCAAGACTTCTTTTCAGGTAAGGGCAGTTACTTTACAGCTCAAACGAACTACATCGTTCACGAAGCTCACACCTTTCTCATCTTAACTGATTAGCATTGGATGTTAGAGGACCTTTGCTTTGTATAAATTTCAAGCAGAGTTGAACTAGATATGGTCCATAGGTATAGGAAACACAGTTCTTTCTTCTGAGCACCCTCACTTTTCATGCTGTATTAGAGACTCTAGAAAGCAAGAGCGTGCTTCTTCATCTAAAGCAGAGTGTGACCAATGGATGAGAACTCTGTTGTGTGTTTCACTTCAGAAATGGAGTTAAATCCCTGGCTCTGAGTCTTCCTACAAGCCAGACTTCTTTTCAGGTAATGGCAGTTACTTTACAGCTCAAATGAACTACATCGTTCACGAAGCTCACACGTTACTCATCTTAACAGAGAAGCATTGGATGATAGAGGACCTTTGCTTTGTATCAATTTCAAGCAGAGTTAAACTAGATATGGTCCGTATGTGAAGGAAACACCATTCTTTTGTTCTCAGCACACTCATGTTTCCTGCTGTCTTAGAGACTCTGGAAAGCAAGAGCGTGCTTCTTGCTCTAAAGCAGAGTGTGATCCATGGATGAGAACTCTGCTGTGTGTTTCCCTTCAGAAATGGAGTTAAATCCCAGGCTCTGTGTCTTCCTACAAGCAAGACTTCGTTTCAGTTAAGGGCAGTCACTTTTCAGCTCAAAAGACCTACATCGTTCACGAAGCTAACAAGTTTCCCATCTTAACTGACAAGCATTGGATGTTAGGGGACCAGTGCTTTTTATCAGTTTCAGAATCAGAGTTGGACTAGATAGGATCCTTATGTGTAGGAAACACCGTTCATTTGTTCTCAGCACACTCAATTTTCTTGCTGTATTAGAGACTCTAGAAAGCAAGAGCGTGCTTCTTGCTCTAAAGAAGATTGTGATCCATGGATGGGAACTGTGTTGTTTGTTTCTCTTCAGAAATGGAGTTAAATCCCAGGCTCTGTGTCTTCCTACAAGCAAGACTTCTTTTCAGGTAAGGGCAGTCACTTTTCAGGGCAAACGAACTACATCGTTCAGGAAGCTAACAAGTTTCCCATCTTAACTAACAAGCATTGGATGTTAGATGACCAGTGGCTTTTTTTCAGTTTCAGAAGCAGAGTTGAAATAGATATGGTCCGTAGTTGTAGGAAACACCGTTCTTTTGTTCTGAGCACACTCAGGTTTCCTGCTGTATTAGAGTCTCTAGAATACAAGAGTGTGCTTCTTGATCTGAACCAGAGTGTGATCCAGGGATGAGAACTCTGCTGTGTGTTTCCCTTCTGAAATGGAGTCAAATCCCAGGCTCTGTGTCTTCCTACAAGCAAGACTTCATTTCATGTAAGTGCAGTCACTTTTCAGCTCAAACGAACTACATTGTTCACGAAGCTAACAAGTTTCCAATCTTAACTGACAAGCATTGGATGTTAGAGGACCAGTGCTTTGAATCAGTTTCAGAAGCAGAGTTGGACGAGATATGATCCGTATGTGTAGGAAACACCGTTCATTTGTTCTCAGCACACTCAAGTTTCCTGCTTTCTTAGAGTTTCTAGTAAGCAAAGCATGCTTCTTGCTCTAAAGTAGAGTGGGATCAGTGGATGAGAACTCTGTTGTGTGTTTCACTTCAGAAATGGAGTTAAATCCCAGACTCTGAGTCTTCCTACAAGCAAGACTTCGTTTCAGGTAAGGGCAGTTACTTTACATCTCAAACGAACTATAGTTCGTGAAGCTCACACGTTTCTCATCTTAACTGAGAGGAATTGGATGTTAGAGAACCTTTGCTTTGTATCAATATCAAGCAGAGTTGAACTAGATATGGCCCGAATGTGTTGGAAACACCATTCGTTTCTTCTCAGAACACTCACGATTCCTGCTGTCTTAGAGACTCTAGAACGCAAGAGCGTGCTTCTTGCTCTAAAGCAGAGAGTGATCAATGGATGAAAACTCTGCAGTGTGTTTTTTCCCTTCAAAAATGGAGTTAAATCCCAGGCTCTGTGTCTTCCTACAATCAAGACTTCGTTTCAGGTAAGGCCAGTCACTTTTCAGCTCAAACGAACTACATCATTCACGAAGCTCACACTTATCTCATCTTAACTGACAAGCATTGGATGTTAGAGGACCAGTGCTTTGTATCAGCTTCAGAAGCAGAGTTGGACTAGATATGATCCTATGTGTAGGAAACACCGTTCATTTGTTCTCAGCAAACTCAAGTTTCCTGCTGTCTTAGAGTTTCTAGAAAGCTAGACCATGCTTCTTGCACTAAAGAAGTGTGTGATCAATGGATGAGAACTCTGTTGTGTGTTTCAGTTCAGAAATGGAGTTAAATCCCTGGCTCTGAGTCTTCCTACAAGCAATACTTCGTTTCAGGTAAGGGCAGTGACTTTACAGCTCAAACGAACTACATTGTTCACGAAGCTCACACGTTTCTCATCTTAACTGAGAAGCATTGGATGTTAGAGGACCTTGGCTTTGTATCAATATCAAGCAGAGTTGAAATAGATATGGTCCGTATGTATAGGAAACACCCTTCTTTTCTTCTGAGCACACTAACGTTTCCTGCTGTATTAGAGACTCTAGAAAGCAAGAGCGTTCTTCTTGCTCTAAAGCAGAGTGTGATCCACGGATGAGAACTCTGATGTGTTTTTCACTTCAGAAATGGAGTTAAATCCCAGGCTCTGTGTCTTCCTATAAGCAAGACTTCGTTTCAGTTAAGGGCAGTCACTCTTCAGCTCAAACGAACTACATCGTTCACGAAACTCACACGTTTCTCATCTTAACTGACAAGCATTGGATGTTAGATGACCAGTGGCTTTTTTCAGTTTCAGAAGCAGAGTTGAACTAGATATGGTCCATATGTGTAGGAAACACCGTTCTTTTGTTCTGAGCACACTCAAGTTTCCTGCTGTATTAGAGTCTCTGGAATATAAGAGCGTGCTTCTTGATCTGAACCAGAGTGTGATCCAGGGATGAGAACTCTGCTGTGTGTTTCCCTTCTGAAATAGAGTCAAATCCCAGGCTCTGTGTCTTCCTACAAGCAAGACTTCGTTTCATGTAAATGCAGTCACTTTTCAGCTCAAACGAACTACATTGTTCACGAAGCTAACAAGTTTCCAATCTTAACTGACAAGCATTGGATGTTAGAGGACCAGTGCTTTGTATCAGTTTCAGAAGCAGAGTTGGACTAGATATGATCTGTATGTGTAGGAAATACCGTTCATTTGTTCTCAGCAAATTCAAGTTTCCTGCTGTCTTAGATTTTCTAGATAGCTAGAGCATGCTTCTGGCTCTAAAGTAGAGTGTGATCAATGGATGAGAACTCTGTTGTGTGTTTCACTTCAGAAATGGAGTTAAATCCCTGGCTCTGAGTCTTCCTACAAGCAAGCCTTCGTTTCAGGTAAGGGCAGTTACTTTACATCTCAAACGAACTATAGTTCACGAAGCTCACACGTTTCTCATCTTAACTGAGAGGAATTGGATGTTAGAGAACCTTTGCTTTGTATCAATATCAAGCAGAGTTGAACTAGATATGGCCCGAATGTGTTGGAAACACCATTCGTTTCTTCTCAGAACACTCACAATTCCTGCTGTCTTAGAGACTCTAGAACGCAAGAGCATGCTTCTTGCTCTAAAGCAGAGAGTGATCAATGGATGAAAACTCTGCAGTGTGTTTTTTCCCTTCAAAAATGGAGTTAAATCCCAGGCTCTGTGTCTTCCTACAATCAAGACTTTGTTTCAGGTAAGGCCAGTCACTTTTCAGCTCAAACGAACTACATCATTCACGAAGCTCACACTTATCTCATCTTAACTGACAAGCATTGGATGTTAGAGGACCAGTGCTTTGTATCAGTTTCAGAAGCAGAGTTGGACTAGATATGATCCTATGTGTAGGAAACACCGTTCATTTGTTCTCAGCAAACTCAAGTTTCCTGCTGTCTTAGAGTTTCTAGAAAGCTAGACCATGCTTCTTGCTCTAAAGAAGAGTGTGATCAATGGATGAGAACTCTGTTGTGTGTTTCAGTTCAGAAATGGAGTTAAATCCCTGGCTCTGAGTCTTCCTACAAGCAAGACTTCGTTTCAGGTAAGGGCAGTTACTTTACATCTCAAACGAACTACATAGTTCACGAAGTTCACACGTTTCTCATCTTAACTGAGAAGCATTGGATGTTAGAGGACCTTGGCTTTGTATCAATATCAAGCAAGGTTGAACTAGATATGATCCGTATGTAAAGGAAACACCCTTCTTTTCTTCTGAGCACACTCACGTTTCCTGCTGTATTAGAGACTCTAGAAAGCAAGAGCATTCTTCTTGCTTTAAAGCAGAGTGTGATCAATGGATGAGAACTCTGCTGTGTGTTTTTTCCCTTCAAAAATGGAGTTAAATCCCAGGCTCTGTGTCTTCCTACAAGCAAGACTTCGTTTCAGGTAAGGGCAGTCACTTTTTAGCTCAAACGAACTACATCGTTCACGAAGCTCACACGTTTCTCATCTTAACTGACAAGCATTGGATGTTAGAGGACCACTTTTTTGTATCAGTTTCAGAAGCAGAGTTGGACGAGATATGATCCGTATGTGTAGGAACCACTGTTCATTTGTTCTCAGCACACTCAAGTTTCCTGGTGTCTTAGAGATTCTAGACTGCTAGAGCGAGCTTCTTGCTTTAGAGCAGAGTGTTATCAATGAATGAGAACTCTGTTGTGTGTTTCACTTCAGAAATGGAGTTAAATCCCTGGCTCTGAGTCTTCCTACATGCAAGACTTCTTTTCAGGTAAGGGCAGTTACTTTACAGCTCAAACGAACTACATCGTTCACGAAGCTCTCACCTTTCTCATCTTAACTGATTAGCATTGGATGTTAGAGGACCTTTGCTTTGTATAAATTTCAAGCAGAGTTGAACTAGATATGGTCCATAGGTATAGGAAACACAGTTCTTTCTTCTGAGCACCCTCACTTTTCATGCTGTATTAGAGACTCTAGAAAGCAAGAGCGTGCTTCTTCATCTAAAGCAGAGTGTGACCAATGGATGAGAACTCTGTTGTGTGTTTCACTTCAGAAATGGAGTTAAATCCCTGGCTCTGAGTCTTCCTACAAGCCAGACTTCTTTTCAGGTAATGGCAGTTACTTTACAGCTCAAATGAACTACATCGTTCACGAAGCTCACACGTTACTCATCTTAACAGAGAAGCATTGGATGATAGAGGACCTTTGCTTTGTATCAATTTCAAGCAGAGTTAAACTAGATATGGTCCGTATGTGAAGGAAACACCATTCTTTTGTTCTCAGCACACTCATGTTTCCTGCTGTCTTAGAGACTCTGGAAAGCAAGAGCGTGCTTCTTGCTCTAAAGCAGAGTGTGATCCATGGATGAGAACTCTGCTGTGTGTTTCCCTTCAGAAATGGAGTTAAATCCCAGGCTCTGTGTCTTCCTACAAGCAAGACTTCGTTTCAGTTCAGGGCAGTCACTTTTCAGCTCAAAAGACCTACATCGTTTACGAAGCTAACAAGTTTCCCATCTTAACTGACAAGCATTGGATGTTAGGGGACCAGTGCTTTTTATCAGTTTCAGAATCAGAGTTGGACTAGATAGGATCCTTATGTGTAGGAAACATCGTTCATTTGTTCTCAGCACACTCAATTTTCTTGCTGTATTAGAGACTCTAGAAAGCAAGAGCGTGCTTCTTGCTCTAAAGAAGATTGTGATCCAAGGATGGGAACTGTGTTGTTTGTTTCTCTTCAGAAATGGAGTTAAATCCCAGGCTCTGTGTCTTCCTACAAGCAAGACTTCTTTTCAGGTAAGGGCAGTCACTTTTCAGCGCAAACGAACTACATCGTTCAGGAAGCTAACAAGTTTCCCATCTTAACTGACAAGCATTGGATGTTAGATGACCAGTGGCTTTTTTTCAGTTTCAGAAGCAGAGTTGAACTAGATATGGTCCGTAGGTGTAGGAAACACCGTTCTTTTGTTCTGAGCACACTCAGGTTTCCTGCTGTATTAGAGTCTCTAGAATACAAGAGTGTGCTTCTTGATCTGATCCAGAGTGTGATCCAGGGATGAGAACTC
This sequence comes from Onychomys leucogaster, assembly GCA_949786385.1. NCBI lineage: Eukaryota > Metazoa > Chordata > Mammalia > Rodentia > Cricetidae > Onychomys > Onychomys leucogaster. The sequence goes on along the minus strand of CATKUP010000018.1, from coordinate 333,845 downwards.
TGCTGTGTGTTTCCCTTCTGAAATGGAGTCAAATCCCAGGCTCTGTGTCTTCCTACAAGCAAGACTTCATTTCATGTAAGTGCAGTCACTTTTCAGCTCAAACGAACTACATTGTTCACGAAGCTAACAAGTTTCCAATCTTAACTGACAAGCATTGGATGTTAGAGGACTAGTGCTTTGAATCAGTTTCAGAAGCAGAGTTGGACGAGATATGATCCGTATGTGTAGGAAACACCGTTCATTTGTTCTCAGCACACTCAAGTTTCCTGCTTTCTTAGAGTTTCTAGTAAGCTAGAGCATGCTTCTTGCTCTAAAGTAGAGTGTGATCAGTGGATGAGTACTCTGTTGTGTGTTTCACTTCAGAAATGGAGTTAAATCCCAGACTCTGAGTCTTCCTACAAGCAAGACTTCGTTTCAGGTAAGGGCAGTTACTTTACATCTCAAACGAACTATAGTTCGTGAAGCTCACACGTTTCTCATCTTAACTGAGAGGAATTGGATGTTAGAGAACCTTTGCTTTGTATCAATATCAAGCAGAGTTGAACTAGATATGGCCCGAATGTGTTGGAAACACCATTCGTTTCTTCTCAGAACACTCACGATTCCTGCTGTCTTAGAGACTCTAGAACGCAAGAGCGTGCTTCTTGCTCTAAAGCAGAGAGTGATCAATGGATGAAAACTCTGCAGTGTGTTTTTTCCCTTCAAAAATGGAGTTAAATCCCAGGCTCTGTGTCTTCCTACAATCAAGACTTCGTTTCAGGTAAGGCCAGTCACTTTTCAGCTCAAACGAACTACATCATTCACGAAGCTCACACTTATCTCATCTTAACTGACAAGCATTGGATGTTAGAGGACCAGTGCTTTGTATCAGTTTCAGAAGCAGAGTTGGACTAGATATGATCCTATGTGTAGGAAACTCCGTTCATTTGTTCTCAGCAAACTCAAGTTTCCTGCTGTCTTAGAGTTTCTAGAAAGCTAGACCATGCTTCTTGCTCTAAAGAAGTGTGTGATCAATGGATGAGAACTCTGTTGTGTGTTTCAGTGCAGAAATGGAGTTAAATCCCTGGCTCTGAGTCTTCCTACAAGCAAGACTTCGTTTCAGGTAAGGGCAGTTACTTTACATCTCAAACGAACTACATAGTTCACGAAGTTCACACGTTTCTCATCTTAACTGAGAAGCATTGGATGTTAGAGGACCTTTGCTTTGTATCAATATCAAGCAAGGTTGAACTAGATATGATCCGTATGTAAAGGAAACACCCTTCTTTTCTTCTGAGCACACTCACGTTTCCTGCTGTATTAGAGACTCTAGAAAGCAAGAGCATTCTTCTTGCTTTAAAGCAGAGTGTGATCCATGGATGAGAACTCTGCTGTGTGTTTTTTCCCTTCAAAAATGGAGTTAAATCCCAGGCTATGTGTCTTCCTACAAGCAAGACTTCGTTTCAGGTAAGGGCAGTCACTTTTTAGCTCAAACGAACTACATTGTTCACGAAGCTCACACGTTTCTCATCTTAAGTGACAAGCATTGGATTTTAGAGGACCAGTGCCTTGTATCAGTTTCAGAGGCAGAGTTGGACTAGATATGATCCATATGTGTAGGAAACACCGTTCTTTTGTTCTGAGCACACTCACGTTTCCTGCTGTATTAGAGTCTCTGGAAAGCAAGAGCGTGCTTCTTGCTCTAAAGCAGAGTGTGATCCATGGATGAGAACTCTGCTGTGTGTTTCCCTTCTGAAATGGAGTTCAATCCCAGGCTCTGTGTCTTCCTACAAGGAAGACTTCATTTAAGGTAAGGGCAGTCACTTTTCAGCTCAAATGAACTACATCGCTCACGAAGCTAACAAGTTTCCAATCTTAACTGACAAGCATTGGATGTTAGAGGACCAGTGCTTTTTATGAGTTTCAGAAGCAGAGTAGGACTAGATATGGTCCGTATGTGTAGGAAACACCATTCTTTTGTTCTCAGCACACTGAAGTTTCCTGCAGTATTAGAGAATCTTGAAAGCAATAGCGTTCTTCTTGCTCTAAAGCAGAGTGTGATCCATGGATGAGAACTCTGCTGTGTGTTTCCCTTCAGAAAAGGAGTTAAATCCCAGGCTCTGTGTCTTCCTGCATGCAAGACTTCGTTTCAGGTAAGGGCAGTCACTTTTTAGCTCAAACGAACTACATCATTCACGAAGCTCACACGTTTCTCATCTTAACTGACAAGCATTGTATGTTAGAGGACCAGGTTTTTGTATCAGTTTCAGAAGCAGAGTTGGACTACATATGATCCGTATGTGTAGGAACCACTGTTCATTTGTTCTCTGCACACTCAAGTTTCCTGCTGTCTTAGAGATTCTAGAAAGCTAGAGTGAGCTTCTTGCTCTAGAGCAGAGTTTTATCAATGAATGAGAACTCTGTTGTGTGTTTCACTTCAGAAATGGAGTTAAATCCCTGGCTCTGAGTCTTCCTACAAGCAAGACTTCGTTTCAGGTAAGGGCAGTTACTTTACAGCTCAAACAAACTACATCGTTCAGGAAGCTCACACCTTTCTCATCTTAACTGATTAGCATTGGATGTTAGAGGACCTTTGCTTTGTATCAATTTCAAGCAGAGTCAAACAACATATGGTCCGTATGTGAAGGAAACACCATTCTTTTGTTCTCAGCACACTCATGTTTCCTGCTGTCTTAGAGACTCTGGAATGCAAGAGCGTGCTTCTTGCTCTAAAGCAGAGTGTGATCCATGGATGAGAACTCTGTTGTGTGTTTCACTTCAGAAATGGAGTTAAATCCCATGCTATGTGTCTTCCTACAAGCAAGACTTCGTTTCAGTTAAGGGCAGTCACTTTTCAGCTCAAATGAACTACATCGTTCAGGAAGCTAACAAGTTTCCCATCTTAACTGACAAGCATTGGATGTTAGGGGACCAGTGCTTTGTATCAGTTTCAGAAGCAGAGTTGAACTAGATATGGTCAGTAGGTGTAGGAAACACCGTTCTTTTGCTCTGAGCACTCTCACGTTTCCTCCTGTATTATAGTCTCTGGAAAGCAAGAGCGTGCTTCTTGCTCTGAACCAGAGTGTCATCCATGGATGAGAACTCTGCTGTGTGTTTCCCTTCTGAAATGGAGTTCAATCCCAGGCTCTGTGTCTTCCTACAAACAAGACTTCGTTTCAAGTAATGGCAGTCTCTTTTCAGCTCAAACGAACTACATCGTTCACGAAGCTAACAAGTTTCCCATCTTAACTGACAAGCATTGGATGTTAGGGGACCAGTGCTTTGTATCGGTTTCAAGAGCAGAGTTGGACTAGATATGGTCCGTATGTATAGGAAACACCCTTCTTTTCTTCTGAGCACACTCACTTTTCCTGCTGTATTAGAGTCTCTGGAAGCAAGAGAGTGCTTCTTGCTCTAAACCAGAACGTGATCCATGGATGAGAACTCTGCTGTGTGTTTCCCTTCTGAAATGGAGTTCAATCCCAGGCTCTGTGTCTTCCTACAATCCAGACTTCGTTTCAGGTAATGGCAGTCTCTTTTCAGCTCAAACGAACTACATCATTCATGAAGATAACAAGTTTCCCATCTTAACTTACAAGCATTGGATGTTAGGGGACCAGTTCTTTGTATCAGTTTCAGAAGCAGAGTTGGACTAGATATGATCCGTATGTATAGGAAACACCCTTCTTTTCTTCTGAGCACACTCACATTTCCTGCTGTATTTGAGACTCTAGAAAGCAAGAGCGTTCTTCTTGCTCTAAAGCAGAGTGTGATCCACTGATGAGAACTCTGTTGTGTGTTTCACTTCAGAAATGGAGTTAAATCCCAGGCTCTGTGTCTTCCTACAAGCAAGACTTCGTTTCAGTTAAGGGCAGTCACTCTTCAGCTCAAACGAACTACATCGTTCACGAAACACACACGTTTCTCATCTTAAATGACAAGCATTGGATTTTAGATGACCAGTGGCTTTTTTCAGTTTCAGAAGCAGAGTTGAACTAGATATGGTCCGTATGTGTAGGAAACACCGTTCTTTTGTCCTGAGCACACTCAAGTTTCCTGCTGTATTAGAGTCTCTGGAATACAAGAGCGTGCTTCTTGATCTGAACCAGAGTGTGATCCAGGGATGAGAACTCTGCTGTGTGTTTCCCTTCTGAAATGGAGTCAAATCCCAGGCTCTGTGTCTTCCTACAAGCAAGACTTCGTTTCATGTAAGTGCAGTCACTTTTCAGCTCAAATGAACTACATTGTTCACAAAGCTAACAAGTTTCCAATCTTAACTGACAAGCATTGGATGTTAGAGGACCAGTGCTTTGTATCAGTTTCAAAAGCAGAGTTGGACGAGATAAGATCCGTATGTTTAGGAAACACCGTTCATTTGTTCTCAGCACACTCAAGTTTCCTGCTTTCTTAGAGTTTCTAGAAAGCTAGAGCATGCTTCTTGCACTAAAGTAGAGTGTGATCAGTGGATGAGAACTCTGTTGTGTGTTTCACTTCAGAAATGGAGTTAAATCCCTGGCTCTGAGTCTTCCTACAAGCAAGACTTCGTTTCAGGTAAGGGCAGTTACTTTACATCTCAAACGAACTATAGTTTACGAAGCTCACACGTTTCTCATCTTAACTGAGAAGCATTGGATGTTAGAGGACCTTTGCTTTGTATCAATATCAAGCAGATTTGAACTAGATATGGCCCGAATGTGTTGGAAACACCGTTCTTTTCTTCTCAGAACACTCACGATTCCTGCTGTCTTAGAGACTCTAGAACGCAAGAGCGTGCTTCTTGCTCTAAAGCAGAGTGTGATCAATGGATGAAAACTCTGCAGTGTGTTTTTTCCCTTCAAAAATGGAGTTAAATCCCAGGCTCTGTGTCTTCCTACAATCAAGACTTCGTTTCAGGTAAGGCCAGTCACTTTTCAGCTCAAACGAACTACATCATTCACGAAGGTCACACTTATCTCATCTTAACTGACAAGCATTGGATGTTAGAGGACCAGTGCTTTGTATCAGTTTCAGAAGCAGAGTTGGAGTAGATATGAGCCGTATGTGTAGGAAACACCGTTCATTTGTTCTCAGCCCACTCAAGTTTCCTGCTGTCTTAGAGTTTCAAGAAAGCTAGACCATGCTTCTTGCTCTAAAGAAGAGTGTGATCAATGGATGAGAACTCTGTTGTGTGTTTCACTTCAGAAATGGAGTTAAATCCCTGGCTCTGAGTCTTCCTACAAGCAAGACTTCGTTTCAGGTAAGGGCTGTTACTTTACAACTCAAACGAACTACATTGTTCATGAAGCTCACACCTTTCTCATCTTAGCTGATTAGCTTTGGATGTTAGAGGACCTTTGCTTTGTATCAATTTCAAGCAGAGTTGAACTAGATATGGTCCATAGGTATAGGAAACACAGTTCTTTCTTCTGAGCACCCTCACGTTTCCTGCTGTATTAGAGACTCTACAAAGCAAGAGCATGCTTCTTGATCTAAAGCAGAGTGTGATCAATGGATGAGAACTCTGTTGTGTGTTTCACTTCAGAAATGGAGTTAAATCCCGGGCTCTGAGTATTCCTACAAGCCAGACTTCTTTTCAGGTAAGGGCAGTTACTTTACAGCTCAAATGCACTACATCGTTCACGAAGCTCACACGTTACTCATCTTAACAGAGAAGCATTGGATGATAGAGGACCTTTGCTTTGTATCAATTTCAAGCAGAGTTAAACTAGATATGGTCCGTATGTGAAGGAAACACCATTCTTTTGTTCTCAGCACACTCATGTTTCCTGCTGTCTTAGAGACTCTGGAAAGAAAGAGCATGCTTCTTGCTATAAAGCAGAGTGTGATCCATGTATGAGAACTGTGCTGTGTGTTTTTTCCCTTCAAAAGGGAGTTAAATCCCAGGCTCTGTGTCTTCCTACAATCAAGACTTCCTTTCAGTTAAGGCCATTCACTGTTCAGCTCAAACGAACTACATAGTTCACAAAGCTCACACGATTCACATCTTAAATGACAAGCATTGTATGTTTGAGGAACTGTGGTTCTTTTCAGTTTCAGAAGCAGAGTTGGACTACATATGGTCCGTATGTGTAGGAAACAACGTTCTTTTGTTCTCAGCACACTCACGTTTCCTGCTGTCTTAGAGACACTAGAAAGCAAGAGCGTGCTTCTTGCTCTAAAGCAGAGTGTGATCAATGGATGAGAACTCTGCTGTTTGTTTCCCTTCAGAAATGGAGTTAAATCCCAGGCAGTGAGTGTTCCTACAAGCAATGCTTCGCTTCAGGAAAGGGCAGTCACTTTTCAGCTCAAACAATCTACATCGTTCACGAAGCTAACAAGTTTCCCATCTTAATTGACAAGCATTGGATGTTAGGGGACCGGTGCTTTGTATCAGTTTCAGAAGCAGAGATGGACTAGATAAGATCCGTATGTGTAGGAAACACCGTACATTTGTTCTCAGCACACTCAAGTTTCCTGATGTCTTAGAGTTTCTAGAAAGCTGGAGCATGCTTCTTGCTGTAAAGTAGAGTGTGATCAATGGATGAGAACTCTGTTGTGCGTTTCACTTCAGAAATGGAGTTAAATCCCAGGCTCTGTGTCTTCCTACAAGCAAGACTTCATTTCAGGTAAGGGCAGTAACTTTTCAGCTCAAACGAACTACATCGTTCACGAAGCACACACGTTTCTCATCTTAACTGACAAGCATTGGATGTTAGATGACCAGTGGCTTTTTTCAGTTTCAGAAGCAGAGTTGAACTTGATATGGTCCGTATGTGTAGGAAACACCGTTCTTTTTTTCTGAGCACACTCACGTTTCCTGCTGTATTAGAGTATCTGGAAAGCAAGAGCGTGCTTCTTGCTCTGAACCAGAGTGTGATCCATGGATGAGAACTCTGCTGTGTGTTTCCCTTCTGAAATGGAGTTAAATACCAGGCTCTGTGTCTTGCTAAAAGCAAGACTTGGTTTCAGGTAAGGGCAGTCACTGTTCAGCTCAAACGACCTACATCGTTCACGAAGCTCACACATTTCTCATCTTAACTGACAAGCATCGGATGTTAGAGGACCAGTGCTTTGTATCAGTTTCAGAAGCAGAGTTGGACTAGATATGATCCGTATGTGTAGGAGACACCGTTCATTTGTTCTCAGCACACTCAAGTTTCCTGCTGTCTTATAGTTTCTAGAAAGCTAGAACGAGCTCCTTGTTCTGAAGCAGAGTGTGATCCATGGATGAGAACTCTGCTGTGTGTTTCCCTTCAGAAATGGAGTTAAATCCCAGGCTCTGAGTGTTCCTACAAGCAATACTTCGTTTCAGGAAAGGGCAGTCACTTTTCAGCTGAAACAAACTACATCGTTCACGAAGCTAACAAGTTTCCCATCTTAACTGACAAGCATTGGATGTTAGGGGACCAGTGCTTTGTATCGGTTTCAAGAGCAGAGTTGGACTAGATATGGTCCGTATGTATAGGAAACACCCTTCTTTTCTTCTGAGCACACTCACTTTTCCTGCTGTATTAGAGTCTCTGGAAGCAAGAGAGTGCTTCTTGCTCTAAACCAGAACGTGATCCATGGATGAGAACTCTGCTGTGTGTTTCCCTTCTGAAATGGAGTTCAATCCCAGGCTCTGTGTCTTCCTACAATCCAGACTTCGTTTCAGGTAATGGCAGTCTCTTTTCAGCTCAAACGAACTACATCATTCATGAAGATAACAAGTTTCCCATCTTAACTTACAAGCATTGGATGTTAGGGGACCAGTTCTTTGTATCAGTTTCAGAAGCAGAGTTGGACTAGATATGATCCGTATGTATAGGAAACACCCTTCTTTTCTTCTGAGCACACTCACATTTCCTGCTGTATTTGAGACTCTAGAAAGCAAGAGCGTTCTTCTTGCTCTAAAGCAGAGTGTGATCCACTGATGAGAACTCTGTTGTGTGTTTCACTTCAGAAATGGAGTTAAATCCCAGGCTCTGTGTCTTCCTACAAGCAAGACTTCGTTTCAGTTAAGGGCAGTCACTCTTCAGCTCAAACGAACTACATCGTTCACGAAACACACACGTTTCTCATCTTAAATGACAAGCATTGGATTTTAGATGACCAGTGGCTTTTTTCAGTTTCAGAAGCAGAGTTGAACTAGATATGGTCCGTATGTGTAGGAAACACCGTTCTTTTGTCCTGAGCACACTCAAGTTTCCTGCTGTATTAGAGTCTCTGGAATACAAGAGCGTGCTTCTTGATCTGAACCAGAGTGTGATCCAGGGATGAGAACTCTGCTGTGTGTTTCCCTTCTGAAATGGAGTCAAATCCCAGGCTCTGTGTCTTCCTACAAGCAAGACTTCGTTTCATGTAAGTGCAGTCACTTTTCAGCTCAAATGAACTACATTGTTCACAAAGCTAACAAGTTTCCAATCTTAACTGACAAGCATTGGATGTTAGAGGACCAGTGCTTTGTATCAGTTTCAAAAGCAGAGTTGGACGAGATAAGATCCGTATGTTTAGGAAACACCGTTCATTTGTTCTCAGCACACTCAAGTTTCCTGCTTTCTTAGAGTTTCTAGAAAGCTAGAGCATGCTTCTTGCACTAAAGTAGAGTGTGATCAGTGGATGAGAACTCTGTTGTGTGTTTCACTTCAGAAATGGAGTTAAATCCCTGGCTCTGAGTCTTCCTACAAGCAAGACTTCGTTTCAGGTAAGGGCAGTTACTTTACATCTCAAACGAACTATAGTTTACGAAGCTCACACGTTTCTCATCTTAACTGAGAAGCATTGGATGTTAGAGGACCTTTGCTTTGTATCAATATCAAGCAGATTTGAACTAGATATGGCCCGAATGTGTTGGAAACACCGTTCTTTTCTTCTCAGAACACTCACGATTCCTGCTGTCTTAGAGACTCTAGAACGCAAGAGCGTGCTTCTTGCTCTAAAGCAGAGTGTGATCAATGGATGAAAACTCTGCAGTGTGTTTTTTCCCTTCAAAAATGGAGTTAAATCCCAGGCTCTGTGTCTTCCTACAATCAAGACTTCGTTTCAGGTAAGGCCAGTCACTTTTCAGCTCAAACGAACTACATCATTCACGAAGGTCACACTTATCTCATCTTAACTGACAAGCATTGGATGTTAGAGGACCAGTGCTTTGTATCAGTTTCAGAAGCAGAGTTGGAGTAGATATGAGCCGTATGTGTAGGAAACACCGTTCATTTGTTCTCAGCCCACTCAAGTTTCCTGCTGTCTTAGAGTTTCAAGAAAGCTAGACCATGCTTCTTGCTCTAAAGAAGAGTGTGATCAATGGATGAGAACTCTGTTGTGTGTTTCACTTCAGAAATGGAGTTAAATCCCTGGCTCTGAGTCTTCCTACAAGCAAGACTTCGTTTCAGGTAAGGGCTGTTACTTTACAACTCAAACGAACTACATTGTTCATGAAGCTCACACCTTTCTCATCTTAGCTGATTAGCTTTGGATGTTAGAGGACCTTTGCTTTGTATCAATTTCAAGCAGAGTTGAACTAGATATGGTCCATAGGTATAGGAAACACAGTTCTTTCTTCTGAGCACCCTCACGTTTCCTGCTGTATTAGAGACTCTACAAAGCAAGAGCATGCTTCTTGATCTAAAGCAGAGTGTGATCAATGGATGAGAACTCTGTTGTGTGTTTCACTTCAGAAATGGAGTTAAATCCCGGGCTCTGAGTATTCCTACAAGCCAGACTTCTTTTCAGGTAAGGGCAGTTACTTTACAGCTCAAATGCACTACATCGTTCACGAAGCTCACACGTTACTCATCTTAACAGAGAAGCATTGGATGATAGAGGACCTTTGCTTTGTATCAATTTCAAGCAGAGTTAAACTAGATATGGTCCGTATGTGAAGGAAACACCATTCTTTTGTTCTCAGCACACTCATGTTTCCTGCTGTCTTAGAGACTCTGGAAAGAAAGAGCATGCTTCTTGCTATAAAGCAGAGTGTGATCCATGTATGAGAACTGTGCTGTGTGTTTTTTCCCTTCAAAAGGGAGTTAAATCCCAGGCTCTGTGTCTTCCTACAATCAAGACTTCCTTTCAGTTAAGGCCATTCACTGTTCAGCTCAAACGAACTACATAGTTCACAAAGCTCACACGATTCACATCTTAAATGACAAGCATTGTATGTTTGAGGAACTGTGGTTCTTTTCAGTTTCAGAAGCAGAGTTGGACTACATATGGTCCGTATGTGTAGGAAACAACGTTCTTTTGTTCTCAGCACACTCACGTTTCCTGCTGTCTTAGAGACACTAGAAAGCAAGAGCGTGCTTCTTGCTCTAAAGCAGAGTGTGATCAATGGATGAGAACTCTGCTGTTTGTTTCCCTTCAGAAATGGAGTTAAATCCCAGGCAGTGAGTGTTCCTACAAGCAATGCTTCGCTTCAGGAAAGGGCAGTCACTTTTCAGCTCAAACAATCTACATCGTTCACGAAGCTAACAAGTTTCCCATCTTAATTGACAAGCATTGGATGTTAGGGGACCGGTGCTTTGTATCAGTTTCAGAAGCAGAGATGGACTAGATAAGATCCGTATGTGTAGGAAACACCGTACATTTGTTCTCAGCACACTCAAGTTTCCTGATGTCTTAGAGTTTCTAGAAAGCTGGAGCATGCTTCTTGCTGTAAAGTAGAGTGTGATCAATGGATGAGAACTCTGTTGTGCGTTTCACTTCAGAAATGGAGTTAAATCCCAGGCTCTGTGTCTTCCTACAAGCAAGACTTCATTTCAGGTAAGGGCAGTAACTTTTCAGCTCAAACGAACTACATCGTTCACGAAGCACACACGTTTCTCATCTTAACTGACAAGCATTGGATGTTAGATGACCAGTGGCTTTTTTCAGTTTCAGAAGCAGAGTTGAACTTGATATGGTCCGTATGTGTAGGAAACACCGTTCTTTTTTTCTGAGCACACTCACGTTTCCTGCTGTATTAGAGTATCTGGAAAGCAAGAGCGTGCTTCTTGCTCTGAACCAGAGTGTGATCCATGGATGAGAACTCTGCTGTGTGTTTCCCTTCTGAAATGGAGTTAAATACCAGGCTCTGTGTCTTGCTAAAAGCAAGACTTGGTTTCAGGTAAGGGCAGTCACTGTTCAGCTCAAACGACCTACATCGTTCACGAAGCTCACACATTTCTCATCTTAACTGACAAGCATCGGATGTTAGAGGACCAGTGCTTTGTATCAGTTTCAGAAGCAGAGTTGGACTAGATATGATCCGTATGTGTAGGAGACACCGTTCATTTGTTCTCAGCACACTCAAGTTTCCTGCTGTCTTATAGTTTCTAGAAAGCTAGAACGAGCTCCTTGTTCTGAAGCAGAGTGTGATCCATGGATGAGAACTCTGCTGTGTGTTTCCCTTCAGAAATGGAGTTAAATCCCAGGCTCTGAGTGTTCCTACAAGCAATACTTCGTTTCAGGAAAGGGCAGTCACTTTTCAGCTGAAACAAACTACATCGTTCACGAAGCTAACAAGTTTCCCATCTTAATTGACAAGCATTGGATGTTAGAGGACATGTGGTTTGTTTCATTTTCAGAAGCAGAGTTGGTCTAGATATAGTCCGTATGTGTAGGAAACAACATTCTCTTATTCTGAGCACACTCAAGTTTCCTGCGGTATTAGAGAATCTTGAAAGCAATAGCGTTCTTCTTGCTCTAAAGCAGAGTGTGATCCATGGATGAAAACTCTGCTGTGTGTTACTTTACATCTCAAGCGAACTCCATAGGTCACGAAGCTCACACCTTTCTCATCTTAACTGAGAAGCATTGGATGTTAGAGGACCTTTGCTTTGTATCGATTTCAAGCAGAGTTGTACTAGATATGGTGCGTATGTATAGGAAACACGCTTCTTTTCTTCTGAGCACACTCACGTTTCCTGATGTATTAGAGACTCTAGAAAGCAAGAGCCTGCTTCTTGCTCTAAAGCAGAGTGTGATCCATGGATGGGTATTGTGTTGTGTGTTTCCCTTCAGAAATGCAGTTAAATCCCAGGCTCTGTGTGTTCCTACAAGCAAGACTTCGTTTCAGGAAAGGGCAGTCACTTTTCAGCTCCAATGAACTACATCGTTCTCGATGCTAACAAGTTTCCCATCTTAACTGACAAGCATTGGATGTTAGATGACCAGTGGCTTTTTTCAGTATCAGAAGCAGAGTTAAACTAGATATGGTCCGTATGTATAGAAAACACCGTTCTTTTGTTCTGAGCACACTTACGTTTCCTGCCGTATTAGAGTCTCTGGAAAGCAAGAGCGTGCTTCTTGCTATGAACCAGAGTTTGATCCATGGATGAGAACTCTGCTGTGTGTTTCCCTTCTGAAATGGAGTTAAATACCAGGCTCTGTGTCTTGCTACAAGCAAGACTTGGTTTCAGGTAAGGGAAGTCACTTTTAAGCTCAAATGAACTACATCGTTCACAAAGCTAACAAGTTTCCAATCTTAACTGACAAGCATTGCATGTCAGAGGACCAGTGCTTTTTATCAGTTTCAGAAGTATATTTGGACTAGATATGGTCCGTATGTGTAGGAAACAACGTTCTTTTGTTCTCAACACACTCACGTTTCCTGCTGTCTTAGAGACTATAGAAAGCAAGAGCGGGCTTCTTGCTCTAAAGCAGAGTGTGATCAATGGATGAGAACTCTGCTGTGTGTTTTTTCCCTTCAAAAGGGAGTTAAATCCCAGGCTCTGTGTCTTCCTACAATCAAGACTTCCTTTCAGGTAAGGCCATTCACTGTTCAGCTCAAACGAACTACATCTTTCACGAAGCTCACACGTTTCTCATCTTAACTGACAAGCATTGGATGTTAGAGGACCAGTGCTTTGTATCAGTTTCAGAAGCAGAGTTGGACTAGATATGATCCGTATGTGTAGGAAACACCGTTCATTTATTCTCAGCACACTCAAGTTTCCTGCTGTCTTATAGTTTCTAGAAAGCTAGAGCGAGCTCCTTGTTCTGAAGCAGAGTGTTATCCATGGATGAGAACTCTGCTGTGTGTTTCCCTTCAGAAATGGAGTTAAATCCCAGGCTCAGAATGTTCCTACAAGCAATACTTCGTTTCAGGAAAGGGCAGTCACTTTTCAGCTGAAACAAACTACATCGTTCACGAAGCTAACAAGTTTCCCTTCTTAATTGACAAGCATTGGATATTAGGGGACCGGTGCTTTGTATCAGTTTCAGAAGCAGAGATGGACTAGATATGATCCGTATGTTTAGGAAACACCATACATTTGTTCTCAGCACACTCAAGATTCCTGATGTCTTAGAGTTTCTAGAAAGCTAGAGCATGCTTCTTGCTGTAAAGTAGAGTGTGATCAATGGATGAGAACTCTGTTGTGTGTTTCACTTCAGAAATGGAGTTAAAGCCCTGGCTCTGTGTCATCCTACAAGCAAGACTTCCATTCTGGTAAGGGCAGTCACTTTTCAGCTCAAACGAACTCCATCGTTCACGAAGCTCACACGATTCTCATCTTAAATGACAAGCATTGGATGTTTGAGGAACTGTGGTTTGTTTCAGTTTCAGAAGCAGAGTTGGACTAGATATGTTCTGTATTTATAGGAAACACGGTTCTTTTCTTCTGAGCACACTCACATTTCCTGCTGAATTAGAGACTCTAGAAAGCAAGAGAGGGCTTCTTGCTCTAAAGCAGAGTGTGATCAATGGATGAGAAGTTGGCTGTGTGTTGTTTCCCTTCACAAATGGAGTTAAATCCCAGGCTCTGTGTCTTCCTACAAGCAAGGCTTCGTTTCAGGTAAGGGCAGTCACTTTTCAGCTCAAACGAACTACATCGTTCACGAAGCTCACACGATTCTCATCTTAAATGACAAGCATTTGATGTTTGAGGAACTGTGGTTTGTTTCAGTTTCAGAAGCAGAGTTAAACTAGATATGGTCCGTATGTGAAGGAAACACCATTCTTTTGTTCTCAGCACACTCATGTTTCCTGCTGTCTTAGAGACTCTGGAAAGAAAGAGCATGCTTCTTGCTATAAAGCAGAGTGTGATCCATGTATGAGAACTGTGCTGTGTGTTTTTTCCCTTCAAAAGGGAGTTAAATCCCAGGCTCTGTGTCTTCCTACAATCAAGACTTCCTTTCAGTTAAGGCCATTCACTGTTCAGCTCAAACGAACTACATAGTTCACAAAGCTCACACGATTCACATCTTAAATGACAAGCATTGTATGTTTGAGGAACTGTGGTTCTTTTCAGTTTCAGAAGCAGAGTTGGACTACATATGGTCCGTATGTGTAGGAAACAACGTTCTTTTGTTCTCAGCACACTCACGTTTCCTGCTGTCTTAGAGACACTAGAAAGCAAGAGCGTGCTTCTTGCTCTAAAGCAGAGTGTGATCAATGGATGAGAACTCTGCTGTTTGTTTCCCTTCAGAAATGGAGTTAAATCCCAGGCAGTGAGTGTTCCTACAAGCAATGCTTCGCTTCAGGAAAGGGCAGTCACTTTTCAGCTCAAACAATCTACATCGTTCACGAAGCTAACAAGTTTCCCATCTTAATTGACAAGCATTGGATGTTAGGGGACCGGTGCTTTGTATCAGTTTCAGAAGCAGAGATGGACTAGATAAGATCCGTATGTGTAGGAAACACCGTACATTTGTTCTCAGCACACTCAAGTTTCCTGATGTCTTAGAGTTTCTAGAAAGCTGGAGCATGCTTCTTGCTGTAAAGTAGAGTGTGATCAATGGATGAGAACTCTGTTGTGCGTTTCACTTCAGAAATGGAGTTAAATCCCAGGCTCTGTGTCTTCCTACAAGCAAGACTTCATTTCAGGTAAGGGCAGTAACTTTTCAGCTCAAACGAACTACATCGTTCACGAAGCACACACGTTTCTCATCTTAACTGACAAGCATTGGATGTTAGATGACCAGTGGCTTTTTTCAGTTTCAGAAGCAGAGTTGAACTTGATATGGTCCGTATGTGTAGGAAACACCGTTCTTTTTTTCTGAGCACACTCACGTTTCCTGCTGTATTAGAGTATCTGGAAAGCAAGAGCGTGCTTCTTGCTCTGAACCAGAGTGTGATCCATGGATGAGAACTCTGCTGTGTGTTTCCCTTCTGAAATGGAGTTAAATACCAGGCTCTGTGTCTTGCTAAAAGCAAGACTTGGTTTCAGGTAAGGGCAGTCACTGTTCAGCTCAAACGACCTACATCGTTCACGAAGCTCACACATTTCTCATCTTAACTGACAAGCATCGGATGTTAGAGGACCAGTGCTTTGTATCAGTTTCAGAAGCAGAGTTGGACTAGATATGATCCGTATGTGTAGGAGACACCGTTCATTTGTTCTCAGCACACTCAAGTTTCCTGCTGTCTTATAGTTTCTAGAAAGCTAGAACGAGCTCCTTGTTCTGAAGCAGAGTGTGATCCATGGATGAGAACTCTGCTGTGTGTTTCCCTTCAGAAATGGAGTTAAATCCCAGGCTCTGAGTGTTCCTACAAGCAATACTTCGTTTCAGGAAAGGGCAGTCACTTTTCAGCTGAAACAAACTACATCGTTCACGAAGCTAACAAGTTTCCCATCTTAATTGACAAGCATTGGATGTTAGAGGACATGTGGTTTGTTTCATTTTCAGAAGCAGAGTTGGTCTAGATATAGTCCGTATGTGTAGGAAACAACATTCTCTTATTCTGAGCACACTCAAGTTTCCTGCGGTATTAGAGAATCTTGAAAGCAATAGCGTTCTTCTTGCTCTAAAGCAGAGTGTGATCCATGGATGAAAACTCTGCTGTGTGTTACTTTACATCTCAAGCGAACTCCATAGGTCACGAAGCTCACACCTTTCTCATCTTAACTGAGAAGCATTGGATGTTAGAGGACCTTTGCTTTGTATCGATTTCAAGCAGAGTTGTACTAGATATGGTGCGTATGTATAGGAAACACGCTTCTTTTCTTCTGAGCACACTCACGTTTCCTGATGTATTAGAGACTCTAGAAAGCAAGAGCCTGCTTCTTGCTCTAAAGCAGAGTGTGATCCATGGATGGGTATTGTGTTGTGTGTTTCCCTTCAGAAATGCAGTTAAATCCCAGGCTCTGTGTGTTCCTACAAGCAAGACTTCGTTTCAGGAAAGGGCAGTCACTTTTCAGCTCCAATGAACTACATCGTTCTCGATGCTAACAAGTTTCCCATCTTAACTGACAAGCATTGGATGTTAGATGACCAGTGGCTTTTTTCAGTATCAGAAGCAGAGTTAAACTAGATATGGTCCGTATGTATAGAAAACACCGTTCTTTTGTTCTGAGCACACTTACGTTTCCTGCCGTATTAGAGTCTCTGGAAAGCAAGAGCGTGCTTCTTGCTATGAACCAGAGTTTGATCCATGGATGAGAACTCTGCTGTGTGTTTCCCTTCTGAAATGGAGTTAAATACCAGGCTCTGTGTCTTGCTACAAGCAAGACTTGGTTTCAGGTAAGGGAAGTCACTTTTAAGCTCAAATGAACTACATCGTTCACAAAGCTAACAAGTTTCCAATCTTAACTGACAAGCATTGCATGTCAGAGGACCAGTGCTTTTTATCAGTTTCAGAAGTATATTTGGACTAGATATGGTCCGTATGTGTAGGAAACAACGTTCTTTTGTTCTCAACACACTCACGTTTCCTGCTGTCTTAGAGACTATAGAAAGCAAGAGCGGGCTTCTTGCTCTAAAGCAGAGTGTGATCAATGGATGAGAACTCTGCTGTGTGTTTTTTCCCTTCAAAAGGGAGTTAAATCCCAGGCTCTGTGTCTTCCTACAATCAAGACTTCCTTTCAGGTAAGGCCATTCACTGTTCAGCTCAAACGAACTACATCTTTCACGAAGCTCACACGTTTCTCATCTTAACTGACAAGCATTGGATGTTAGAGGACCAGTGCTTTGTATCAGTTTCAGAAGCAGAGTTGGACTAGATATGATCCGTATGTGTAGGAAACACCGTTCATTTATTCTCAGCACACTCAAGTTTCCTGCTGTCTTATAGTTTCTAGAAAGCTAGAGCGAGCTCCTTGTTCTGAAGCAGAGTGTTATCCATGGATGAGAACTCTGCTGTGTGTTTCCCTTCAGAAATGGAGTTAAATCCCAGGCTCAGAATGTTCCTACAAGCAATACTTCGTTTCAGGAAAGGGCAGTCACTTTTCAGCTGAAACAAACTACATCGTTCACGAAGCTAACAAGTTTCCCTTCTTAATTGACAAGCATTGGATATTAGGGGACCGGTGCTTTGTATCAGTTTCAGAAGCAGAGATGGACTAGATATGATCCGTATGTTTAGGAAACACCATACATTTGTTCTCAGCACACTCAAGATTCCTGATGTCTTAGAGTTTCTAGAAAGCTAGAGCATGCTTCTTGCTGTAAAGTAGAGTGTGATCAATGGATGAGAACTCTGTTGTGTGTTTCACTTCAGAAATGGAGTTAAAGCCCTGGCTCTGTGTCATCCTACAAGCAAGACTTCCATTCTGGTAAGGGCAGTCACTTTTCAGCTCAAACGAACTCCATCGTTCACGAAGCTCACACGATTCTCATCTTAAATGACAAGCATTGGATGTTTGAGGAACTGTGGTTTGTTTCAGTTTCAGAAGCAGAGTTGGACTAGATATGTTCTGTATTTATAGGAAACACGGTTCTTTTCTTCTGAGCACACTCACATTTCCTGCTGAATTAGAGACTCTAGAAAGCAAGAGAGGGCTTCTTGCTCTAAAGCAGAGTGTGATCAATGGATGAGAAGTTGGCTGTGTGTTGTTTCCCTTCACAAATGGAGTTAAATCCCAGGCTCTGTGTCTTCCTACAAGCAAGGCTTCGTTTCAGGTAAGGGCAGTCACTTTTCAGCTCAAACGAACTACATCGTTCACGAAGCTCACACGATTCTCATCTTAAATGACAAGCATTTGATGTTTGAGGAACTGTGGTTTGTTTCAGTTTCATAAGCAGAGTTGTACTAGATATATTCTGTATGTATAGGAAACACGGTTCTTTTCTTCTGAGCACACTCACGTTTCGTGCTGTATTAGAGACTCTAGAAAGCAAGAGTGTGCTTCTTGCTCTGAAGCAGAGTGTGATCCACGGATGGGAACTGTGTTGTGTGTTTCTATTCAGAACTGGAGTTAAATCCCAGGCTCTGTGTATTCCTATAAGCAAGACTACGTTTCTGTTAATGGCAGTCACTTTTCAGCTCAAACGAACTACATCATTCACGATGCTAACAAGTTTCCCATCTTAACTGACAAGCATTGGATGTTAGGGGACCAGTGCTTTGTATCAGTTTCGGAAGTATATTTGGACTAGATATGGTCCGTATGTGTAGGAAACAACGTTCTTTTGTTCTCAACACACTCACGTTTCCTGCTGTCTTAGAGAATATAGAAAGCAAGAGCGTGCTTCTTGCTCTAAAGCAGAGTTTGATCCATGGATGAGAATTCTGCTGTGTGTTTCCCTTCAGAAATGGAGTTAAATCCCAGGCTCTGTGTCTTCCTACAAGCAAGACTTCGTTTCAGTTAAGGGCAGTCACTTTTCAGCTCAAACGAACTACATCGTTCACGAAGCACACACGTTAGTCATCTTAACTGAGAAGCATTGGATGTTAGAGGACCTTTGCTTTTTATCAATTTCAAGCAGAGTAGAACTAGATATGTTCCGTATTTATAGAAAACACGGTTCTTTTCTTCTGAGCACACTCACGTTTCGTGCTGTATTAGAGACTCTAGAAAGCAAGAGTGTGCTTCTTGCTCTGAAGCAGAGTGTGATCCACGGATGGGAACTGTGTTGTGTGTTTCTATTCAGAACTGGAGTTAAATCCCAGGCTCTGTGTATTCCTATAAGCAAGACTACGTTTCTGTTAATGGCAGTCACTTTTCAGCTCAAACGAACTACATCATTCACGATGCTAACAAGTTTCCCATCTTAACTGACAAGCATTGGATGTTAGGGGACCAGTGCTTTGTATCAGTTTCGGAAGTATATTTGGACTAGATATGGTCCGTATGTGTAGGAAACAACGTTCTTTTGTTCTCAACACACTCACGTTTCCTGCTGTCTTAGAGAATATAGAAAGCAAGAGCGGGCTTCTTGCTCTAAAGCAGAGTGTGATCAGTGGATGAGAACTCTGCTGTCTGTTTCTTCCCTTCAGAAATGGAGTTAAATCCCAGGCTCTGAGTGTTCCTACAAGCAATAATTCGTTTCAGGAAAGGGCAGTCACTTTTCAGCTCAAACAAACTACATCGTTCACGAAGCTAACAAGTTTCCCTTCTTAATTGACAAGCATTGGAGGTTAGGGGACCGGTGCTTTGTATCAGTTTCAGAAGCAGAGATGGACTAGATATGATCCGTATGTTTAGGAAACACCGTACATTTGTTCTCAGCACACTCAAGATTCCTGATGTCTTAGAGTTTCTAGAAAGCTAGAGCATGCTTCTTGCTGTAATGTAGAGTGTGATCAATGGATGAGAACTCTGTTGTGTGTTTCACTTCAGAAATGGAATTAAATACCAGGCTCTGTGTCTTCCTACAAGCAAGACTTCGTTTCAGTTAAGGGCAGTCACTTTTCAGCTCAAACGAACTACATCGTTCACAAAGCTCACACGTTTCTCACATTAACTGACAAGCATTGGATGTTAGATGACCAGTGGCTTTTTTCAGTTTCAGAAGCAGAGTTGAACTTGATATGGTCCGTATGTGTAGGAAACACCATTCTTTTGTTCTGAGCACACTCACATTTCCTGCTGTATTAGAGTATCTGGAAAGCAAGAGCGTGCTTCTTGCTCTGAACCAGAGGGTGATCAATGGATGAAAACACTGCTGTGTGTTTCCCTTCAGAAATGGAGTTAAAGCCCTGGCTCTGTGTCTTCCTACAAGCAAGACTTCCATTCTGTTAAGGGCAGTCACTTTTCAGCTCAAACGAACTACATAGTTCACAAAGCTCACACGATTCACATCTTAAATGACAAGCATTGGATGTTTGAGGAACTGTGGTTCTTTTCAGTTTCAGAAGCAGAGTTGGACTACATATGGTCCGTATGTGTAGGAAACAACGTTCTTTTGTTCTCAGCACACTCACGTTTCCTGCTGTCTTAGAGACACTAGAAAGCAAGAGCGTGCTTCTTGCTCTAAAGCAGAGTGTGATCAATGGATGAGAACTCTGCTGTGTGTTTTTTCCCTTCAAAAATGGAGTTAAATCCCAGGCTCTGTGTCTTCCTACAATCAAGACTTCGTTTCAGGTAAGGCCAGTCACTGTTCAGCTCAAACGAACTACATCGTTCACGAAGCTCACACGTTTCTCATCTTAACTGACAAGCATTGGATGTTAGAGGACCAGTGCTTTGTATCAGTTTCAGAAGCAGAGTTGGACTAGATATTATCCGTATGTGTAGGAGATACCGTTCATTTGTTCTCAGCACACTCAAGTTTCCTGCTGTCTTAGAGTTTCTAGAAAGCTAGAGCGAGCTCCTTGTTCTGAAGCAGAGTCTGATCCATGGATGAAAACTCTGCTGTGTGTTTCCCTTCAGAAATGGAGTTAAATCCCAGGCAGTGAGTGTTCCTACAAGCAATGCTTCGCTTCAGGAAAGGGCAGTCACTTTTCAGCTCAAACAATCTACATCGTTCACGAAGCTAACAAGTTTCCCATCTTAATTGACAAGCATTGGATGTTAGGGGACCGGTGCTTTGTATCAGTTTCAGAAGCAGAGATGGACTAGATAAGATCCGTATGTGTAGGAAACACCGTACATTTGTTCTCAGCACACTCAAGTTTCCTGATGTCTTAGAGTTTCTAGAAAGCTAGAGCATGCTTCTTGCTGTAAAGTAGAGTGTGATCAATGGATGAGAACTCTGTTGTGGGTTTCACTTCAGAAATGGAGTTAAATCCCAGGCTCTGTGTGTTCCTACAAACAAGACTTCGTTTCAGTTAAGGGCAGTCACTTTTCAGCTGAAACGAACTACATTGTTCACGAAGCTCACACGTTTCTCATCTTAAAGGACAAGCATTGGATGTTAGAGGACAGGTGTTTTTTTTCATTTTCAGAAGCAGAGTTGGACTAGATATAGTCTGTCTGTGTAGGAAACAACATTCTCTTATTCTGAGCACACTCAAGTTTCCTGCGGTATTAGAGAATCTTGAAAGCAATAGCGTTCTTCTTTCTCTAAAGCAGAGTGTGATCCATGGATGAACACTCTGCTGTGTGTTTCCCTTCAAAAATGGAGTTAAATCCCAGGGTCTCTGTCTTCCTACAATCAAGACTTCGTTTCAGGTAAGGCCAGTCACTGTTCAGCTCAAACGACCTACATCGTTCACGAAGCTCACACGTTTCTCATCTTAACTGACAAGCATCGGATGTTAGAGGACCAGTGCTTTGTATCAGTTTCAGAAGCAGAGTTGGACTAGATATGATCCGTATGTGTAGGAGACACCGTTCATTTGTTCTCAGCACACTCAAGTTTCCTGCTGTCTTATAGTTTCTAGAAAGCTAGAGCGAGCTCCTTGTTCTGAAGCAGAGTGTGATCCATGGATGAGAACTATGCTGTGTGTTTCCCTTCAGAAATGGAGGTAAATCCCAGGCTCTGAGTGTTCCTACAAGCAATACTTCGTTTCAGGAAAGGGCAGTCACTTTTCAGCTGAAACAAACTACATCGTTCACGAAGCTAACAAGTTTCCCATCTTAATTGACAAGCATTGGATGTTAGAGGACACGTGGTTTGTTTCATTTTCAGAAGCAGAGTTGGACTAGATATGGTCCGTATGTGTAGGAAACAACATTCTCTTATTCTGAGCACACTCAAGTTTCCTGCGGTATTAGAGAATCTTGAAAGCAATAGCGTTCTTCTTGCTCTAATGCAGAGTGTGATCCATGGATGAACACTCTGCTGTGTGTTTCCCTTCAGAAATGGAGTTAAAGCCCAGGCTCTGTGTCTTCCTACAAGCAAGACTTCGATTCATGTAAGGGCAGTCACCTTTCATCTCAAACGAACTACATCGTTCACAAAGCTCACACGATTCTCATCTTAAATGACAAGCATTGGATGTTTGAGGAAGTGTGGTTTGTTTCAGTTTCAGAAGCAGAGTTGGACTAGATATAGTCCGTATGTATAGGAAACACGGTTCTTTTCTTCTGAGCACACTCATAATTCCTGCTGTATTAGAGACTCTAGAAAGCAAGAGCGTGCTTCTTGCTCTAAAGCAGAGTGTGATCCATGGATGGGAACTGTGTTGTGTGTTTCTCTTCAGAAATGGAGTTAAATCCCAGGCTCTGTGTCTTCCTACAAGCAAGACTACGTTTCAGGTAATGGCAGTCACTTTTCAGCTCAAACGAACTACATCATTCACGAAGCTAACAAGTTTCCCATCTTAACTGACAAGCATTGGATGTTAGGGGACCAGTGCTTTGTATCAGTTTCGGAAGCAGAGTTGGACTAGATATGGTCCGTATGTGTAGGAAACAACGTTCTTTTGTTCTCAGCACACTCACGTTTCCTGCTGTCTTAGAGACTATAGAAAGCAAGAGCGTGCTTCTTGCTCTAAAGCAGAGTGTGATCAATGGATGAGAACTCTGCTGTGTGTTTCCCTTCAGAAATGGAGTTAAATCCCAGGCTCTGAGTGTTCCTACAAGAAATACTTCGTTTCAGGAAAGGGCAGTCACTTTTCAGCTCAAACAAACTACATCGTTCACGAAGCTAACAAGTTTCCCATCTTAATTGACAAGCATTGGATGTTAGGGGACCTGTGCTTTGTATCAGTTTCAGAAGCAGAGATGGACTAGATAAGATCCGTATGTGTAGGAAACACCGTACATTTGTTCTCAGCACACTCAAGTTTCCTGATGTCTTAGAGTTTCTAGAAAGCTGGAGCATGCTTCTTGCTGTAAAGTAGAGTGTGATCAATTAATGAGAACTCTGTTGTGCGTTTCACTTCAGAAATGGAGTTAAATCCCAGGCTCTGTGTCTTCCTACAAGCAAGACTTCATTTCAGGTAAGGGCAGTAACTTTTCAGCTCAAACGAACTACATCGTTCACGAAGCACACACGTTTCTCATCTTAACTGACAAGCATTGGATGTTAGATGACCAGTGGCTTTTTTCAGTTTCAGAAGCAGAGTTGAACTTGATATGGTCCGTATGTGTAGGAAACACCGTTCTTTTTTTCTGAGCACACTCACGTTTCCAGCTGTATTAGAGTATCTGGAAAGCAAGAGCGTGCTTCTTGCTCTGAACCAGAGTGTGATCCATGGATGAGAACTCTGCTGTGTGTTTCCCTTCTGAAATGGAGTTAAATCCCCGGCTCTGTGTCTTCCTACAATCAAGACTTCGTTTCAGGTAAGGCCAGTCACTGTTCACCTCAAACGAACTACATCGTTCACGAAGCTCACACGTTTCTCATCTTAACTGACAAGCATTGGATGTTAGAGCACCAGTGCTTTGTATCAGTTTCAGAAGCCGAGTTGGACTAGATATGATCCGTATGTGTAGGAGACACCGTTAATTTGTTCTCAGCACACTCAAGTTTCCTGCTGTCTTATAGTTTCTAGAAAGCTAGAGCGAGCTCCTTGTTCTGAAGCAGAGTGTGATCCATGGATGAGAACTCTGCTGTGTGTTTCCCTTCAGAAATGGAGTTAAATCCCAGGCTCTGAGTGTTCCTACAAGCAATACTTCGTTTCAGGAAAGGGCAGTCACTTTTCAGCTGAAACAAACTACATCGTTCACGAAGCTAACAAGTTTCCCATCTTAATTGACAAGCATTGGATGTTAGAGGACATGTGGTTTGTTTCATTTTCAGAAGCAGAGTTGGACTAGATATAGTCCGTATGTGTAGGAAACAACATTCTCTTATTCTGAGCACACTCAAGTTTCCTGCGGTATTAGAGAATCTTGAAAGCAATATCGTTCTTCTTGCTCTAAAGCAGAGTGTGATCCATGGATGAAAACTCTGCTGTGTGTTACTTTACATCTCAAACGAACTCCATAGGTCACGAAGCTCACACCTTTCTCATCTTAACTGAGAAGCATTGGATGTTAGAGGACCTTTGCTTTGTATCGATTTCAAGCAGAGTTGTACTAGATATGGTGCGTATGTATAGGAAACACGCTTCTTTTCTTCTGAGCACACTCACGTTTCCTGATGTATTAGAGACTCTAGAAAGCAAGAGCCTGCTTCTTGCTCTAAAGCAGAGTGTGATCCATGGATGGGTATTGTGTTGTGTGTTTCCCTTCAGAAATGCAGTTAAATCCCAGGCTCTGTGTGTTCCTACAAGCAAGACTTCGTTTCAGGAAAGGGCAGTCACTTTTCAGCTCCAATGAACTACATCGTTCTCGATGCTAACAAGTTTCCCATCTTAACTGACAAGCATTGGATGTTAAAGGACCAGTGCTTTTTTATCAGTTTCAGAAGCAGAGTTGAACTAGATATGGTCCCTATGTGTAGGAAACATCGTTCTTATGTTCTCAGCACACTCATGTTTCCTGCTGTCTTTGAGATTCTGGAAAGCAAGAGCGTGCTTCTTGCTCTAAAGTAGAGTGTGATCAATGGATGAGAACTCTGTTGTGTGTTTTCCTCCAGAAATGCAGTTAAATCCCAGGCTCTGTGTCTTCCTACAAGCAATACTTCGTTTCAGGTAAGGGCAGTCACTTTTCACCTCAAACGACCTACAACGTTCACGAAGCTCACACGTTTCTCATCTTAACTGACAAGCATGGAATGTTAGATGACCAGTGGCTTTTTTCAGTTTCAGAAGCAGAGTTAAACTAGATATGGTCTGTATGTGTAGGAAACACCGTTCTTTGGTTCTGAACACACTCACGTTTCCTGCTGTATTAGAGTCTTTGGAAAGCAAGAGCGTGCTTCTTGCTCTGAAGCAGAGTGTGATCCATGGATGAGAACTCTGCTGTGTGTTTCTCTTCAGAAATGGAGTTAAATCCCAGGCTCTGTGTCTTCCTACAAGCAAGACTTCGTTTCAGGTATTGGCAGTCACTTTTCATCTCAAACGAACTATGTTGTTCACGAAGCTAACAAATTTCCCATCTTAACTGACAAGCATTGGATGTTAGGGGACCAGTGCTTTGTATCAGTTTCAGAAGCAGAGTTGGACTAGATATGATCCGTATGTGTAGGAAACACCGTTCATTTGTTCTTAGCACACTCAAGTTTCCTGCAGTCTTATAGTTTCTAGAAAGCTAGAGCATGATTCTTGCTCTAAAGTAGAGTGTGATCAATGGATGAGAACTCTGTTGTGTGTTTCCCTTCAGAAATGGAGTTAAATCCCTGGCTCTGAGTCTTCCTAAAAGCAAGACTTCGTTTCAGGTAAGGGCAGTTACTTTACATCTCAAACGATCTCCATAGTTCACGAAGCTCACACCTTTCTCATCTTAACTGAGAAGTTTTGGATGTTAGAGGACCTTTCCTTTATATCAATTTCAAGCAGAGTTGTACTAGATATGGGCCGTATGTATAGGAAACATCCTTCTTTTCTTCTGAGCACACTCACGTTTCCTGCTGTATTAGAGACTCTAGAAAGCAAGAGCGTGCTTCTTGCTCTAAAGCAGAGTGTGATCCATGGATGGGAACTGTGTTGTTTGTTTCCCTTCAGAAATGGGGTGAAATCACAGGCTCTCTGTATTCCTACAAGCAAGACTTCGTTTCAGGTAAGGGCAGTCACTTTTCAGCTCAAACGACCTACATCGTTCACGAAGCTCACACGTTTCTCATCTTAACTGACAAGCATTGGATGTTAGATGACCAGTGGCTTTTTTCAGTATCAGAAGCAGAGTTAAACTAGATATGGTCTGTATGTGTAGGAAACACCGTTCTTTTGTTCTGAGCACACTCACGTTTCCTGCTGTATTAGAGTCTCTGGAAAGCAAGAGCGTGCTTCTTGCTCTGAAGCAGAGTGTGATCCATGGATGAGAACTCTGCTGTGTGTTTCCCTTCAGAAATGGAGTTAAATCCCAGGCTCTGTGTCTTCCTACAAGCAAGACTTCGTTTCAGGAAAGGGCAGTCACTTTTCAGCTCCAATGAACTACATCGTTCTCGATGCTAACAAGTTTTCCATCTTAACTGACAAGCATTGGATGTTAAAGGACCAGTGCTTTTTTATCAGTTTCAGAAGCAGAGTTGAACTAGATGTAGTCCGTATGTGTAGGAAACATCGTTCTTATGTTCTCAGAACACTCATGTTTCCTGCTGTCTTTGAGAGTCTGGAAAGCATGAGTTGGCTTCTTGCTCTAAAGCAGTGTGATCCATGGATGAGAACTCTGCTGTGTGTTTCCCTCCAGAAATGCAGTTAAATCCCAGGCTCTGTGTCTTCCTACAAGCAATACTTCGTTTCAGGTAAGGTCAGTAACTTTTCCGCTCAAACGACCTACAACGTTCACGAAGCTCACACGTTTCTCATATTAACTGACAAGCATGGAATGTTAGATGACCAGTGGCTTTTTTCAGTTTCAGAAGCAGAGTTAAACTAGATATGGTCTGTATGTGTAGGAAACACCGTTCTTTTGTTCTGAACACACTCACGTTTCCTGCTGTATTAGAGTCTTTGGAAAGCAAGAGCGTGCTTCTTGCTCTGAAGCAGAGTGTGATCCATGGATGAGAACTCTGCTGTGTGTTTTTTCCCTTCAAAAATGGAGTTAAATCCCAGGCTCTGTATCTTCCTACAATCAAGACTTCGTTTCAGGTAAGGCCAGTCACTTTAGAGCTCAAACGAACTACATCTTTCCCAAATCTCACACGTTTCTCATCTTAACTGACAAATATTGGATGTTAGAGGACCAGTGCTTTGTATCAGTTTCAGAAGCAGAGTTGGACTAGATATAGTCCGTATGTGTAGGAAACACGGTTCTTTTCTTCTGAGTACACTCAAGTTTCCTGCGGTATTAGAGAATCTTGAAAGCAATAGCGTTCTTCTTTCTCTAAAGCAGAGTGTTATCCATGGATGAGAACTCTGCTGTGTGTTTTCCTTCCGAAATGGAGTTAAAGCACAGGCTCTGTGTCTTCCTACAAGCAAGACTTCCTTTCAGGAAAGGGCAGTCACTTTTCAGCTCAAACGAACTACATCGTTCACGAAGCTAACAAGTTTCCCATCTTAAATGACAAGCATTGGACGTTAGAGGACCAGTGCTTTTTATCAGTTTCAGAAGCAGAGTTGGACTATATATGATCCGTATGTGTAGGAAACACCGTTCATTTGTTCTCAGCACACTCAATTTTCCTGCTGTCTTAGAGATTCTAGAAAGCTAGAGCATGCTTCTTGCTCTAAAGCAGAGTGTGACCAATGGATGAGAACTCTGTTGTGTGTTTCACTTCAGAAATGGAGTTAAATCCCTGGCTCTGAGTCTTCCTACAAGCAAGACTTCGTTTCAGGTAAGGGCAGTTACTTACATCTCAAACAAACTACATCGTTCAAGAAGCTCACACGTTTCTCATCTTAACTGACAAGCATTGGATGTTAAAGGACCAGTGCTTTGTATCAGTTTCAGAAGCAGAGTTGGACTAGATATGATCCATATGTGTAGGAAATACCGTTCATTTGTTCTCAGCACACTCAAGTTTCCTGCTCTCTTAGAGAATCTAGAAAGCTAGCGCGAGCTTCTTGCTCTGAAGCAGAGTGTGATCCATGGATGAGAACTCTGCTGTGAGTTTCCCTTAAGAAATGGAGTTAAATCCCAGGCTCTGTGTCTTCCTACAAGCACTACTTCCTTTCATGTAAGGGCAGTCACTTTTCAGCTAAAATGAACTACATCATTCACGAAGCTCACACGTTTCTCACTTCAATGAGAAGCATTGTATGTTAGAGGTCCTGTGCTTTGTATCAATTTCAGAAGCAGAGTTGTACTAGATATGGTCCATATGTGTAGGAAACATTGTTCTTTTGTTCTCAGCACACTCATGATTCCTGCTGTCTTTGAGATTCTGGAAAGCAAGAGCCTGCTTCTTGCTCTAAAGCAGTGTGATCCATGGATGAGAACTCTGCTGTGTGTTTCCCTTCAGAAATGGAGTTAAATCCCAGGCTCTGTGTCTTCCTACAAGCAAGACTTCGTTTCAGGTAAGGGCAGTCACTTTTCAGCTCAAACGACCTACATCGTTCACGAAGCTCACACGTTTCTCATCTTAACTGACAAACATATGATGTTAGATGACCACTGGCTTTTTTCAGGGTCAGAAGCAGAGTTAAACTAGATATGCTCTGTATGTGTAGGAAACACCATTCTTTTGTTCTGAGCACACTCAGGTTTCCTGCTGTATTAGAGACTCTAGAAAGCAAGAGCGTGCTTCCTGCTCTGAAGCAGAGTGTGATCCATGGATGAGAACTCTGCTGTGTGTTTCCCTTCAGAAATGGAGTTAAATCCCAGGCTCTGTGTGTTCCTACAAGCAAGACTACGTTTCAGGAAAGGGCAGTCACTTTTCAGCTCCAACGAACTACATCGTTCACAAAGCTAACAAGTTTCCCATCTTAACTGACTACCATTGGATGTTAGAGGACCATTGCTTTCTTCAGTTTCAGAAGCAGAGTTGGACTAGATATGGTCTGTATGTGTAGGAAACACTGTTCTTTGTTCTCAGCACACTCACGTTTCCTGCTGTCTTAGAGACTCTAGATTGCAAGAGCGTGCTTCTTGCTCTGAAGCAGAGTGTGATCCATGGATGATAACTCTGCTGTGTGTTTCCCTTCATAAATGGAGTTAAATCGCAGGCCCTGTGTCTTCCTACAGGCAAGACTTCATTTCAGGTAAGGGCAGTCACTTTTCAGCTCAAAAGAACTACATCGTTCACGAAGCTAACAAGTTTCCCATCTTAAATGACAAGCATTGGATGTTAGAGGACCAGTGCTTTTTATCAGTTTCAGAAGCAGAGTTGGACTAGATATGGTCCGTATGTGTAGGAAACACCGTTCTTTTGTTCCCAGCACACTCACGTTTCCTGCTGTCTTAGAGACTCTAGAAAGCAAGAGCGTGCTTCTTGCTCTAAAGCAGAGTGTGATCAATGGATGAGAACTCTGCTGTGTGTTTTTTCCCTTCAAAAATGGAGTTAAATCCCAAGATCTGTATCTTCCTACAATCAAGACTTCGTTTCAGGTAAGACCAGTCTCTTTTCAGCTCAAACGAACTACCTCATTCACGAAGCTCACACGTTTCTCATCTTATCTGACAAGCGTTGGATGTTAGAGGACCAGTGCTTTGTATCAGTTTCAGAAGCAGAGTTGGACTAGATATGAGCCGTATGTGTAGGAAATACCGTTCTTTTGTTTTCAGCACACTCAAGTTTCCTGCTGTCTTAGAGAATCTAGAAAGATAGAGCGAGCTTCTTGCTCTCAAGCAGAGTGTGATCCATGGATGAGAACTCTGCTGTGTGTTTCCCTTCAGAAATGGAGTTAAATCCCAGGCTCTGTGTCTTCCTACAAGCACTACTTCCTTTCATGTAAGGGCAGTCACTTTTCAGCTAAAACGAACTACATCATTCACGAAGCTCACACGTTTCTCACTTCAATGAGAAGCATTGTATGTTAGATGTCCTGTGCTTTGTATCAATTTCAGAAGCAGAGTTGTACTAGATATGGTCCATATGTGTAGGAAACATTGTTCTTTTGTTCTCAGCACACTCATGATTCCTGCTGTCTTTGAGATTCTGGAAAGCAAGAGCCTGCTTCTTGCTCTAAAGCAGTGTGATCCATGGATGAGAACTCTGCTGTGTGTTTCCCTTCAGAAATGGAGTTAAATCCCAGGCTCTGTGTCTTCCTACAAGCAAGACTTCGTTTCAGGTAAGGGCAGTCACTTTTCAGCTCAAACGACCTACATCGTTCACGAAGCTCACACGTTTCTCATCTTAACTGACAAGCATAGGATGTTAGATGACCACTGGCTTTTTTCAGGGTCAGAAGCAGAGTTAAACTAGATATGGTCCGTATGTGTAGGAAACACCATTCTTTTGTTCTGAGCACACTCAGGTTTCCTGCTGTATTAGAGACTCTAGAAAGCAAGAGCGTGCTTCCTGCTCTGAAGCAGAGTGTGATCCATGGATGAGAACTCTGCTGTGTGTTTCCCTTCAGAAATGGAGTTAAATCCCAGGCTCTGTGTGTTCCTACAAGCAAGACTACGTTTCAGGAAAGGGCAGTCACTTTTCAGCTCCAACGAACTACATCGTTCACAAAGCTAACAAGTTTCCCATCTTAACTGACTACCATTGGATGTTAGAGGACCAGTGCTTTCTTCAGTTTCAGAAGCAGAGTTGGACTAGATATGGTCTGTATGTGTAGGAAACACCGTTCTTTGTTCTCAGCACACTCACGTTTCCTGCTGTCTTAGAGACTCTAGATTGCAAGAGCGTGCTTCTTGCTCTGAAGCAGAGTGTGATCCATGGATGATAACTCTGCTGTGTGTTTCCCTTCATAAATGGAGTTAAATCGCAGGCCCTGTGTCTTCCTACAGGCAAGACTTCATTTCAGGTAAGGGCAGTCACTTTTCAGCTCAAAAGAACTACATCGTTCACGAAGCTAACAAGTTTCCCATCTTAAATGACAAGCATTGGATGTTAGAGGACCAGTGCTTTTTATCAGTTTCAGAAGCAGAGTTGGACTAGATATGGTCCGTATGTGTAGGAAACACCGTTCTTTTGTTCCCAGCACACTCACGTTTCCTGCTGTCTTAGAGACTCTAGAAAGCAAGAGCGTGCTTCTTGCTCTAAAGCAGAGTGTGATCAATGGATGAGAACTCTGCTGTGTGTTTTTTCCCTTCAAAAATGGAGTTAAATCCCAAGATCTGTATCTTCCTACAATCAAGACTTCGTTTCAGGTAAGACCAGTCTCTTTTCAGCTCAAACGAACTACCTCATTCACGAAGCTCACACGTTTCTCATCTTATCTGACAAGCGTTGGATGTTAGAGGACCAGTGCTTTGTATCAGTTTCAGAAGCAGAGTTGGACTAGATATGAGCCGTATGTGTAGGAAATACCGTTCTTTTGTTTTCAGCACACTCAAGTTTCCTGCTGTCTTAGAGAATCTAGAAAGATAGAGCGAGCTTCTTGCTCTCAAGCAGAGTGTGATCCATGGATGAGAACTCTGCTGTGTGTTTCCCTTCAGAAATGGAGTTAAATCCCAGGCTCTGTGTCTTCCTACAAGCAAGACTTCGTTTCAGGTAAGGGCAGTCACTTTTCAGCTCAAACGACCTACATCGTTCACGAAGCTCACACGTTTCTCATCTTAACTGACAAGCATTGGATGTTAGATGACCAGTGGCTTTTTTCAGTATCAGAAGCAGAGTTAAACTAGATATGGTCTGTATGTGTAGGAAACACCGTTCTTTTGTTCTGAGCACACTCACGTTTCCTGCTGTATTAGAGTCTCTGGAAAGCAAGAGCGTGCTTCTTGCTCTGAAGCAGAGTGTGATCCATGGATGAGAACTCTGCTGTGTGTTTCCCTTCAGAAATGGAGTTAAATCCCAGGCTCTGTGTCTTCCTACAAGCAAGACTTCGTTTCAGGAAAGGGCAGTCACTTTTCAGCTCCAATGAACTACATCGTTCTCGATGCTAACAAGTTTTCCATCTTAACTGACAAGCATTGGATGTTAAAGGACCAGTGCTTTTTTATCAGTTTCAGAAGCAGAGTTGAACTAGATGTAGTCCGTATGTGTAGGAAACATCGTTCTTATGTTCTCAGAACACTCATGTTTCCTGCTGTCTTTGAGAGTCTGGAAAGCATGAGTTGGCTTCTTGCTCTAAAGCAGTGTGATCCATGGATGAGAACTCTGCTGTGTGTTTCCCTCCAGAAATGCAGTTAAATCCCAGGCTCTGTGTCTTCCTACAAGCAATACTTCGTTTCAGGTAAGGTCAGTAACTTTTCCGCTCAAACGACCTACAACGTTCACGAAGCTCACACGTTTCTCATATTAACTGACAAGCATGGAATGTTAGATGACCAGTGGCTTTTTTCAGTTTCAGAAGCAGAGTTAAACTAGATATGGTCTGTATGTGTAGGAAACACCGTTCTTTTGTTCTGAACACACTCACGTTTCCTGCTGTATTAGAGTCTTTGGAAAGCAAGAGCGTGCTTCTTGCTCTGAAGCAGAGTGTGATCCATGGATGAGAACTCTGCTGTGTGTTTTTTCCCTTCAAAAATGGAGTTAAATCCCAGGCTCTGTATCTTCCTACAATCAAGACTTCGTTTCAGGTAAGGCCAGTCACTTTAGAGCTCAAACGAACTACATCTTTCCCAAATCTCACACGTTTCTCATCTTAACTGACAAATATTGGATGTTAGAGGACCAGTGCTTTGTATCAGTTTCAGAAGCAGAGTTGGACTAGATATAGTCCGTATGTGTAGGAAACACGGTTCTTTTCTTCTGAGTACACTCAAGTTTCCTGCGGTATTAGAGAATCTTGAAAGCAATAGCGTTCTTCTTTCTCTAAAGCAGAGTGTTATCCATGGATGAGAACTCTGCTGTGTGTTTTCCTTCCGAAATGGAGTTAAAGCACAGGCTCTGTGTCTTCCTACAAGCAAGACTTCCTTTCAGGAAAGGGCAGTCACTTTTCAGCTCAAACGAACTACATCGTTCACGAAGCTAACAAGTTTCCCATCTTAAATGACAAGCATTGGACGTTAGAGGACCAGTGCTTTTTATCAGTTTCAGAAGCAGAGTTGGACTATATATGATCCGTATGTGTAGGAAACACCGTTCATTTGTTCTCAGCACACTCAATTTTCCTGCTGTCTTAGAGATTCTAGAAAGCTAGAGCATGCTTCTTGCTCTAAAGCAGAGTGTGACCAATGGATGAGAACTCTGTTGTGTGTTTCACTTCAGAAA
Source organism: Onychomys leucogaster (assembly GCA_949786385.1). NCBI lineage: Eukaryota > Metazoa > Chordata > Mammalia > Rodentia > Cricetidae > Onychomys > Onychomys leucogaster. Next base: position 301,127 of record CATKUP010000018.1, on the reverse strand, counting down.
TGGAGTTAAATCCCTGGCTCTGAGTCTTCCTACAAGCAAGACTTCGTTTCAGGTAAGGGCAGTTACTTACATCTCAAACAAACTACATCGTTCAAGAAGCTCACACGTTTCTCATCTTAACTGACAAGCATTGGATGTTAAAGGACCAGTGCTTTGTATCAGTTTCAGAAGCAGAGTTGGACTAGATATGATCCATATGTGTAGGAAATACCGTTCATTTGTTCTCAGCACACTCAAGTTTCCTGCTCTCTTAGAGAATCTAGAAAGCTAGCGCGAGCTTCTTGCTCTGAAGCAGAGTGTGATCCATGGATGAGAACTCTGCTGTGAGTTTCCCTTAAGAAATGGAGTTAAATCCCAGGCTCTGTGTCTTCCTACAAGCACTACTTCCTTTCATGTAAGGGCAGTCACTTTTCAGCTAAAATGAACTACATCATTCACGAAGCTCACACGTTTCTCACTTCAATGAGAAGCATTGTATGTTAGAGGTCCTGTGCTTTGTATCAATTTCAGAAGCAGAGTTGGACTAGATATGGTCCATATGTGTAGGAAACATTGTTCTTTTGTTCTCAGCACACTCATGATTCCTGCTGTCTTTGAGATTCTGGAAAGCAAGAGCCTGCTTCTTGCTCTAAAGCAGTGTGATCCATGGATGAGAACTCTGCTGTGTGTTTCCCTTCAGAAATGGAGTTAAATCCCAGGCTCTGTGTCTTCCTACAAGCAAGACTTCGTTTCAGGTAAGGGCAGTCACTTTTCAGCTCAAACGACCTACATCGTTCACGAAGCTCACACGTTTCTCATCTTAACTGACAAACATAGGATGTTAGATGACCACTGGCTTTTTTCAGGGTCAGAAGCAGAGTTAAACTAGATATGCTCTGTATGTGTAGGAAACACCATTCTTTTGTTCTGAGCACACTCAGGTTTCCTGCTGTATTAGAGACTCTAGAAAGCAAGAGCGTGCTTCCTGCTCTGAAGCAGAGTGTGATCCATGGATGAGAACTCTGCTGTGTGTTTCCCTTCAGAAATGGAGTTAAATCCCAGGCTCTGTGTGTTCCTACAAGCAAGACTACGTTTCAGGAAAGGGCAGTCACTTTTCAGCTCCAACGAACTACATCGTTCACAAAGCTAACAAGTTTCCCATCTTAACTGACTACCATTGGATGTTAGAGGACCATTGCTTTCTTCAGTTTCAGAAGCAGAGTTGGACTAGATATGGTCTGTATGTGTAGGAAACACTGTTCTTTGTTCTCAGCACACTCACGTTTCCTGCTGTCTTAGAGACTCTAGATTGCAAGAGCGTGCTTCTTGCTCTGAAGCAGAGTGTGATCCATGGATGATAACTCTGCTGTGTGTTTCCCTTCATAAATGGAGTTAAATCGCAGGCCCTGTGTCTTCCTACAGGCAAGACTTCATTTCAGGTAAGGGCAGTCACTTTTCAGCTCAAAAGAACTACATCGTTCACGAAGCTAACAAGTTTCCCATCTTAAATGACAAGCATTGGATGTTAGAGGACCAGTGCTTTTTATCAGTTTCAGAAGCAGAGTTGGACTAGATATGGTCCGTATGTGTAGGAAACACCGTTCTTTTGTTCCCAGCACACTCACGTTTCCTGCTGTCTTAGAGACTCTAGAAAGCAAGAGCGTGCTTCTTGCTCTAAAGCAGAGTGTGATCAATGGATGAGAACTCTGCTGTGTGTTTTTTCCCTTCAAAAATGGAGTTAAATCCCAAGATCTGTATCTTCCTACAATCAAGACTTCGTTTCAGGTAAGACCAGTCTCTTTTCAGCTCAAACGAACTACCTCATTCACGAAGCTCACACGTTTCTCATCTTATCTGACAAGCGTTGGATGTTAGAGGACCAGTGCTTTGTATCAGTTTCAGAAGCAGAGTTGGACTAGATATGAGCCGTATGTGTAGGAAATACCGTTCTTTTGTTTTCAGCACACTCAAGTTTCCTGCTGTCTTAGAGAATCTAGAAAGATAGAGCGAGCTTCTTGCTCTCAAGCAGAGTGTGATCCATGGATGAGAACTCTGCTGTGTGTTTCCCTTCAGAAATGGAGTTAAATCCCAGGCTCTGTGTCTTCCTACAAGCACTACTTCCTTTCATGTAAGGGCAGTCACTTTTCAGCTAAAACGAACTACATCATTCACGAAGCTCACACGTTTCTCACTTCAATGAGAAGCATTGTATGTTAGATGTCCTGTGCTTTGTATCAATTTCAGAAGCAGAGTTGGACTAGATATGGTCCATATGTGTAGGAAACATTGTTCTTTTGTTCTCAGCACACTCATGATTCCTGCTGTCTTTGAGATTCTGGAAAGCAAGAGCCTGCTTCTTGCTCTAAAGCAGTGTGATCCATGGATGAGAACTCTGCTGTGTGTTTCCCTTCAGAAATGGAGTTAAATCCCAGGCTCTGTGTCTTCCTACAAGCAAGACTACGTTTCAGGTAAGGGCAGTCAATGTTCAGCTGAAACGAAATACATCGTTCACGAAGCTCACACGTTTCTCATCCTAACTGACAAGCATTGGATGTTAGAGGACCTATTGTTTGTTTCAGTTTCAGAAGCAGAGTTGGACTAGATATAGTCCGTATGTGTAGGAAACACCATTCTTTTGTTCTGAGCACACTCAATTTTCCTGCGGTTTTAGAGAATCTTGAAAGCAATATCGTTCTTCTTGCTCTAAAGCAAAGTGTGATCCATGGATGAGAACTCTGCTGTGTGTTTTCCTTCAGAAATGGAGTTAAAGCCCAGGCTCTGTGTCTTCCTACAAGCAAGACTTCATTTCAGGTAAGGGCAGTAACTTCTCAGGTCAAACGAACTACATCGTTCACGAGCTCACACGTTTCTCATCTTAAATGACAAGCATTGGATGTTTGAGGAACTGTGGTTTGTTTTAGTTTCAGAAGCAGAGTTCGACTAGATATAGTCCGTATGTATATGAAACACGGTTCTTTTCTTCTGAGCACACTCACGGTTCCTGCTGTATTAGATACTCTAGAAAGCAAGAGCGTGCTTCTTGCTCTGAAGCAGAGTGTGATCCATGGATGAGAATGCTGCTCTGTGTTTCCCTCATAAATGGAGTTAAATCCCAGGCTCTGTGTCTTCCTACAAGCACTACTTCCTTTCATGTAAGGGTAGTCACTTTTCAGCTCAGAAGACCTACATCGTTCATGAAGCTAACAAGTTTCCCATCTTAACTGACAAGCATTGGATGTCAGGGGACAGGTGCTTTGTATCAGTTTCAAAAGCAGAGTTGGACTACATATGATCCGTATGTGTAGGAAACACCGTTCATTTGTTCTCAGCACACTCAATTTTCCTGCTGTTTTAGAGATTCTAGAAAGCTAGAGCATGATTCTTAATCTAAAGCAGAGTGTGATCAATGGAAGAGAACTCTATTGTGTGTTTCACTTCAGAAATGGAGTTAAATCCCTTGCTCTGAGTCTTCCTACAAGCAAGACTTCGTTTTAGGTAAGGGCAGTTACTTACAGCTCAAACGAACTACATCGTTCAAGAAGCACACACGTTACTCATCTTAACTGAGAAGCATTGGATGTTAGAGGACCTTCGCTTTGTATCAATTTCAAGCAGAGTTGAACAAGATATGGTCCGTATTCATAGGAAACACTGTTCTTTTCTTCTCAGCATACTCACTTTTCCTGCTGTATTAGAGACTCTAGAAAGCAAGAGCGTGCTTCTTGCTCTAAAGCAGAATGTGATCCATTAATGGGAACTGTGTTGTGTGTTTCCCTTCAGAAATGGAGTTAAATCCCAGGCTCTCTGTATTCCTACAAGCAAGACATCGTTTCAGGTAAGGGCAGTCACTTTTCAGCTCAAACGACCTACATCGTTCACGAAGCTCACACGTTTCTCATCTTAACTGACAAGCATTGGATGTTAGATGACCACTGGCTTTTTTCAGGGTCAGAAGCAGAGTTAAACTAGATATGGTCCGTATGTGTAGGAAACACCGTTCTTTTGTTCTGAGCACACTCAGGTTTCCTGCTGTATTAGAGACTCTAGAAAGCAAGAGCGTGCTTCCTGCTCTGAAGCAGAGTGTGATCCATGGATGAGAACTCTGCTGTGTGTTTCCCTTCAGAAATGGAGTTAAATCCCAGGCTCTGTGTGTTCCTACAAGCAAGACTACGTTTCAGGAAAGGGCAGTCACTTTTCAGCTCCAACGAACTACATCGTTCACAAAGCTAACAAGTTTCCCATCTTAACTGACTAGCATTGGATGTTAGAGGACCAGTGCTTTCTTCAGTTTCAGAAGCAGAGTTGGACTAGATATGGTCTGTATGTGTAGCAAACACTGTTCTTTTGTTCTCAGCACACTCACGTTTCCTGCTGTCTTAGAGACTCTAGATTGCAAGAGCGTGCTTCTTGCTCTGAAGCAGAGTGTGATCCATGGATGATAACTCTGCTGTGTGTTTCCCTTCATAAATGGAGTTAAATCCCAGGCCCTGTGTCTTCCTACAGGCAAGACTTCATTTCAGGTAAGGGCAGTCACTTTTCAGCTCAAAAGAACTACATCGTTCACAAAGCTAACAAGTTTCCCATCTTAAATGACAAGCATTGGATGTTAGAGGACCAGTGCTTTTTATCAGTTTCAGAAGCAGAGTTGGACTAGATATGGTCCGTATGTGTAGGAAACAAAGTTCTTTTGTTCCCAGCACACTCACGTTTCCTGCTGTCTTAGAGACTCTAGAAAGCAAGAGCGTGCTTCTTGCTCTAAAGCAGAGTGTGATCAATGGATGAGAACTCTGCTGTGTGTTTTTTCCCTTCAAAAATGGAGTTAAATCCCAAGATCTGTATCTTCCTACAATCAAGACTTCGTTTCAGGTACGACCAGTCTCTTTTCAGCTCAAACGAACTACCTCATTCACGAAGCTCACACGTTTCTCATCTGACAAGCGTTGGATGTTAGAGGACCAGTGCTTTGTATCAGTTTCAGAAGCAGAGTTGGACTAGATATGAGCCGTATGTGTAGGAAATACCGTTCTTTTGTTTTCAGCACACTCAAGTTTCCTGATGTCTTAGAGAATCTAGAAAGCTAGAGCGAGCTTCTTGCTCTGAAGCAGAGTGTGATCCATGGATGAGAACTCTGCTGTGTGTTTCCCTTCAGAAATGGAGTTAAATCCCAGGCTCTGTGTCTTCCTACAAGCACTACTTCCTTTCATGTAAGGGCAGTCAATTTTCAGCTGAAACGAAATACATCGTTCACGAAGCTCACACGTTTCTCATCCTAACTGACAAGCATTGGATGTTGGAGGACCTATTGTTTGTTTCAGTTTCAGAAGCAGAGTTGGACTAGATATAGTCCGTATGTGTAGGAAACACCATTCTTTTGTTCTGAGCACACTCAAGTTTCCTGCGGTATTAGAGAATCTTGAAAGCAATATCCTTCTTCTTGCTCTAAAGCAGAGTGTGATCCATGGATGAGAACTCTGCTCTGTGTTTTCCTTCAGAAATGGAGTTAAAGCCCAGGCTCTGTGTCTTCCTACAAGCAAGACTTCATTTCAGGTAAGGGCAGTAACTTCTCAGGTCAAACGAACTACATCGTTCACAAGCTCACACGTTTCTCATCTTAAATGACAAGCATTGGATGTTTGAGGAACTGTGGTTTGTTTTAGTTTCAGAAGCAGAGTTCGACTAGATATAGTCCGTATGTATAGGAAACACGGTTCTTTTCTTCTGAGCATACTCACGGTTCCTGCTGTATTAGATACTCTAGAATGCAAGAGCGTGCTTCTTGCTCTGAAGCAGAGTGTGATCCATGGATGAGAATGCTGCTTTGTGTTTCCCTTCATAAATGGAGTTAAATCCCAGGCTCTGTGTCTTCCTACAAGCACTACTTCCTTTCATGTAAGGGTAGTCACTTTTCAGCTCAGAAGACCTACATCGTTCATGAAGCTAACAAGTTTCCCATCTTAACTGACAAGCATTGGATGTCAGGGGACAGGTGCTTTTTAATTAGTTTCAAAAGCAGAGTTGGACTATATATGATCCGTATGTGTAGGAAACACCGTTCATTTGTTCTCAGCACACTCAAGTTTCCTGCTGTCTTAGAGTTTCTAGAAAGCTAGACCATGCTTCTTGCTCTAAAGAAGAGTGTGATCAATGGATGAGAACTCTGTTGTGTGTTTCACTTCAGAAATGGAGTTAATTCCCTGGCTCTGAGTCTTCCTACAAGCAAGACTTCGTTTCAGGTAAGGGCAGATACTTACAGCTCAAACGAACTACATCGTTCATGAAGCACACACGTTATTCATCTTAACTGAGAAGCATTGGATGTTAGAGGACCTTTGCTTTGTATCAATTTCAAGCAGAGTTGAACTAGATATGGTCCGTATTCATAGGAAACACTGTTCTTTTCTTCTCAGCATACTCACGTTTCCTGCTGTATTAGAGACTCTAGAAAGCAAGAGCGTGCTTCTTGCTCTAAAGCAGAATGTGATCCATTAATGGGAACTGTGTTGTGTGTTTCCCTTCAGAAATGGAGTTAAATCCCAGGCTCTCTGTATTCCTACAAGCAAGACTTCGTTGCAGGTAAGGGCAGTCACTTTTCAGCTCAAACGACCTACATCGTTCACGAGGCTCACACGTTTCTCATCTTAACTGACAAGCATTGGATGTAAGATGACCACTGGCTTTTTTCAGGGTCAGAAGCAGAGTTAAACTAGATATGGTCCGTATGTGTAGGAAACACCGTTCTTTTGTTCTGAGCACACTCAGGTTTCCTGCTGTATTAGAGACTCTAGAAAGCAAGAGCGTGCTTCCTGCTCTGAAGCAGAGTGTGATCCACGGATGAAAACTCTGCTGTGTGTTTCCCTTCAAAAATGGAGTTAAATCCCAGGCTCTGTGTGTTCCTACAAGCAAGACTACGTTTCAGGAAAGGGCAGTCACTTTTCAGCTCCAACGAACTACATCGTTCACAAAGCTAACAAGTTTCCCATCTTAACTGACTAGCATTGGATGTTAGAGGACAAGTGCTTTCTTCAGTTTCAGAAGCAGAGTTGGACTAGATATGGTCGGTATGTGTAGGAAACACCGTTCTTTTGTTCCCAGCACACTCACGTTTCCTGCTGTCTTAGAGACTCTAGATTGCAAGAGCGTGCTTCTTGCTCTGAAGCAGAGTGTGATCCATGGATGATAACTCTGCTGTGTGTTTCCCTTCATAAATGGAGTTAAATCCCAGGCCCTGTGTCTTCCTACAGGCAAGACTTCATTTCAGGTAAGGGCAGTCACTTTTCAGCTCAAAAGAACTACATCGTTCACGAAGCTCACAAGTTTCTCATCTTAACTGACAAGCATTGGATGTTAGAGGACCTGTGGGTTTTTTCAGTTTGAGGATCAGATTTGAACTAGATATGGTCCATATGTGTAAGAAACACCATTCTTTTGTTCTGAGCACACTCAAGTTTCCTGTGGTATTAGAGAATCTTGAAAGCAATAGCATTCTTCTTGCTCTAAAGCAGAGTGTGATCCATGGATGAGAACGATTCTTTGTGTTTCCCTTCATAAATGGAGTTAAATCCCAGGCCCTGTGTCTTCCTACAGGCAAGACTTCATTTCAGGTAAGGGCAGTCACTTTTCAGCTCAAAAGAACTACATTGTTCACGAAGCTAACAAGTTTCCCATCTTAACTGAGAAGCATTGGATGTTAGAGGTCCAGTGCTTTTTATCAGTTTCAGAAGCAGAGTTGGACTAGATATGGTCCGTATGTGTAGGAAACACCGTTCTTTTGTTCCCAGCACACTCACGTTTCCTGCTGTCTTAGAGACTCTAGAAAGCAAGAGCGTGCTTCTTTCTCTAAAGCAGAGTGTGATCAATGGATGAGATCTCTGCTGTGTGTTTTTTCCCTTCAAAAATGGAATTAAATCCCAAGATCTGTATCTTCCTACAATCAAGACTTCGTTTCAGGTAAGACCAGTCTGTTTTCAGCTCAAACGAACTACCTCATTCACGAAGCTCACACGTTTCTCATCTTATCTGACAAGCTTTGGAGGTTAGAGGAACAGTGCTTTGTATCAGTTTCAGGAGCAGAGTTGGACTAGATATGAGCCGTATGTGTAGGAAATACCGTTCATTTGTTTTCAGCACACTCAAGTTTCCTGCTGTCTTAGAGTCTCTGGAAAGGAAGAGCGTGCTTCTTGCTCTCAAGCAGATTGTGATTCATGGATGAGAACTCTGCTGTGTGTTTCCCTTCAGAAATGGAGATAAATCCCAGGCTCTGTGTCTTCCTACAAGCACTACTTCCTTTCAGGTAAGGGAAGTCACTTTTCTGCTAAAAACAAATACATCGTCCACAAAGCTCACACGTTTCTCATCTTAAATGACAAGCATTGGATGTTAGAGGTCCTGTTCTTTGTATCAATTTCAGAAGCAGAGTTGGACTAGATATGGTCCGTATGTGTAGGAAATATCGTTCTTTTGTTCTCAGCACACTCATGTTTCTTGCTGTCTTTGAGATTCTGGAAAGAAAGAGCGTGATTCTTGCTCTAAAGCAGAGTGTGAACCATGGATGAGAACGATTCTGTGTGTTTCCCTTCAGAAATGGAGTTAAATCCCAGGCTCTGTGTGTTCCTACAAGCAAGACTACGTTTCAGGAAAGGGCAGTCACTTTTCAGCTCCAACGAACTACATCGTTCACAAAGCTAACAAGTTTCCCATCTTAACTGACTAGCATTGGATGTTAGAGGACCAGTGCTTTCTTCAGTTTCAGAAGCAGATTTGGACTAGATATGAGCCGTATGTGTAGGAAATACCGTTCATTTGTTTTCAGCACACTCAAGTTTCCTGCTGTCTTAGAGTCTCTGGAAAGGAAGAGCGTGCTTCTTGCTCTCAAGCAGATTGTGATTCATGGATGAGAACTCTGCTGTGTGTTTCCCTTCAGAAATGGAGATAAATCCCAGGCTCTGTGTCTTCCTACAAGCACTACTTCCTTTCAGGTAAGGGAAGTCACTTTTCTGCTAAAAACAAATACATCGTCCACAAAGCTCACACGTTTCTCATCTTAAATGACAAGCATTGGATGTTAGAGGTCCTGTGCTTTGTATCAATTTCAGAAGCAGAGTTGGACTAGATATGGTCCGTATGTGTAGGAAATATCGTTCTTTTGTGCTCAGCACACTCATGTTTCTTGCTGTCTTTGAGATTCTGGAAAGAAAGAGCGTGCTTCTTGCTCTAAAGCAGAGTGTGAACCATGGATGAGAACGATTCTGTGTGTTTCCCTTCAGAAATGGAGTTAAATCCCAGGCTCTGTGTTTTCCTACTATCAAGACTTCGTTTCAGGTAAGGACAGGCACTTTTCAGCTCAAAAGAGCTACATCGTTCACAAAGCTAACATGTTTCGCATTTTAACTGACAAGCATTGGATGTTAGAGGACCAGAGCTTTGTATCTGTTTCAGAAACAGAGTTGGACTAGATATGATCCGTATGTGTAAGAAACACTGTTCATTTGTTTTCAGCACACTCAATTTTCCTGCTGTCTTGGAGATTCTAGAAAGCTAGAGCGTGCTTCTTGCTCTAAAGCAGAGTGTGATCAATGGATGAGAACTCTGTTCTGTGTTTCACTTCAGAAATGGAGTTAAATCCCAGGCTCTGTGTCTTCCTACAAGCAAGACTTCGTTTCAGGTAAGGGCAGTCACTTTTCGCTAAAACGAACTACATCATTCACGAAGCTCACACGTTTCTCACTTCAATGACAAGCATTGCATGTTAGAGGTCCTGTGCTTTGTATCAATTTCAGAAGCAGAGTTGGACTAGATATAGTCCGTATGTATAGGAAACACCATTCTTTTGTTCTGAGCACACTCAATTTTCCTGCGGTATTAGAGAATCTTGAAAGCAATATCGTTCTTCTTGCTCTAAAGCAGAGCGTGATCCATGGATGAGAACTCTGCTGTGTGTTTTCCTTCATAAATGGAGTTAAATCCCAGGCTCTGTGTCTTCCTACAAGCAAGACTTCATTTCAGGTAAGGGCAGTAACTTCTCAGGTCAAACGAACTACATCGTTCACGAGCTCACACGTTTCTCATCTTAAATGACAAGCATTGGATGTTTGAGGAACTGTGGTTTGTTTTAGTTTCAGAAGCAGAGTTCGACTAGATATAGTCCGTATGTATAGGAAACACGGTTCTTTTCTTCTGAGCACACTCACGGTTCCTGCTGTATTAGATACTCTAGAAAGCAAGAGCGTGCTTCTGGCTCTAAAGCAGAATGTGATCCATTAATGGGAACTGTGTTGTGTGTTTCCCTTCAGAAATGGAGTTAAATCCCAGGCTCTCTGTATTCCTACAAGCAAGACTTCGTTTCAGGTAAGGGCAGTCACTTTTCAGCTCAAACGACCTACATCGTTCACGAAGCTCACACGTTTCTCATCTTAACTGACAAGCATTGGATGTAAGATGACCACTGGCTTTTTTCAGGGTCAGAAGCAGAGTTAAACTAGATATGGTCCGTATGTGTAGGAAACACCGTTCTTTTGTTCTGAGCACACTCAGGTTTCCTGCTGTATTAGAGACTCTAGAAAGCAAGAGCGTGCTTCCTGCTCTGAAGCAGAGTGTGATCCATGGATGAGAACTCTGCTGTGTGTTTCCCTTCAGAAATGGAGTTAAATCCCAGGCTCTGTGTGTTCCTACAAGCAAGACTACGTTTCAGGAAAGGGCAGTCACTTTTCAGCTCCAACGAACTACATTGTTCACAAAGCTAACAAGTTTCCCATCTTAACTGACTAGCATTGGATGTTAGAGGACAAGGGCTTTCTTCAGTTTCAGAAGCAGAGTTGGACTAGATATGGTCTGTATGTGTAGGAAACACCGTTCTTTTGTTCTCAGCACACTCACGTTTCCTGCTGTCTTAGAGACTCTAGATTGCAAGAGCGTGCTTCTTGCTCTGAAGCAGAGTGTGATCCATGGATGATAACTCTGCTGTGTGTTTCCCTTCATAAATGGAGTTAAATCCCAGGTCCTGTGTCTTCCTACAGGCAAGACTTCATTTCAGGTAAGGGCAGTCACTTTTCAGCTCAAAAGAACTACATCGTTCACGAAGCTAACAAGTTTCCCATCTTAAATGACAAGCATTGGATGTTAGAGGACCAGTGCTTTTTATCAGTTTCAGAAGCAGAGTTGGACTAGATATGGTCCGTATGTGTAGGAAACACCGTTCTTTTGTTCTCAGCACACTCAAGTTTCCTGCTGTCTTAGAGTTTCTAGAATGCTAGCGCGAGCTTCTGGCTCAGAAGCAGAGTGTGATCCATGGATGAGAACGCTACTGTGTGTTTCCCTTCAGAAATGGAGTTAAAGCCCAGGCTCTGTGTCTTCCTACAAGCAAGACTTCATTTCAGGTAAGGGCAGTAACTTCTCAGGTCAAACGAACTACATCGTTCACGAGCTCACACGTTTCTCATCTTAAATGACAAGCATTGGATGTTTGAGGAACTGTGGTTTGTTTTAGTTTCAGAAGCAGAGTTCGACTAGATATAGTCCGTATGTATAGGAAACACAGTTCTTTTATTCTGAGCACACTCACGGTTCCGGCTGTATTAGATACTCTAGAATGCAAGAGCGTGCTTCTTGCTCTGAAGCAGAGTGTGATCCATGGATGAGAATGCTGCTTTGTGTTTCCCTTCATAAATGGAGTTAAATCCCAGGCTCTGTGTCTTCCTACAAGCACTACTTCCTTTCATGTAAGGGTAGTCACTTTTCAGCTCAGAAGACCTACATCGTTCATGAAGCTAACAAGTTTCCCATCTTAACTGACAAGCATTGGATGTCAGGGGACAGGTGCTTTGTAATTAGTTTCAAAAGCAGAGTTGGACTATATATGATCCGTATGTGTAGGAAACACCGTTCATTTGTTCTCAGCACACTCAAGATTCCTGCTGTCTTAGAGTTTCTAGAAAGCTAGACCATGCTTCTTGCTCTAAAGAAGAGTGTGATCAATGGATGAGAACTCTGTTGTGTGTTTCACTTCAGAAATGGAGTTAATTCCCTGGCTCTGAGTCTTCCAACAAGCAAGACTTCGTTTCAGGTAAGGGCAGATACTTACAGCTCAAACGAACTACATCGTTCATGAAGCACACACGTTACTCATCTTAACTGAGAAGCATTGGATGTTAGAGGACCTTTGCTTTGTATCAATTTCAAGCAGAGTTGAATTAGATATGGTCCGTATTCATAGGAAACACTGTTCTTTTCTTCTCAGCATACTCACGTTTCCTGCTGTATTAGAGACTCTAGAAAGCAAGAGCGTGCTTCTTGCTCTAAAGCAGAATGTGATCCATTAATGGGAACTGTGTTGTGTGTTTCCCTTCAGAAATGGAGTTAAATCCCAGGTTCTCTGTATTCCTACAAGCAAGACTTCGTTTCAGGTAAGGGCAGTCACTTTTCAGCTCAAACGACCTACATCGTTCACGAAGCTCACACGTTTCTCAGTTTAACTGACAAACATTGGATGTAAGATGACCACTGGCTTTTTTCAGGGTCAGAAGCAGAGTTAAACCAGATATGGTCAGTATGTGTAGGAAACACCGTTCTTTTTTTCTGAGCACAGTCAGGTTTCCTGCTGTATTAGAGACTCTAGAAAGCAAGAGCGTGCTTCCTGCTCTGAAGCAGAGTGTGATCCATGGATGAGAACTCTGCTGTGTGTTTCCCTTCAGAAATGGAGTTAAATCCCAGGCTCTGTGTGTTCCTACAAGCAAGACTACGTTTCAGGAAAGGGCAGTCACTTTTCAGCTCCAACTAACTACATCGTTCACAAAGCTAACAAGTTTCCCATCTTAACTGACTAGCATTGGATGTTAGAGGACAAGTGCTTTCTTCAGTTTCAGAAGCAGAGTTGGACTAGATATGGTCTGTATGTGTAGGAAACTCCGTTCTTTGTTCTCAGCACACTCACGTTTCCTGCTGTCTTAGAGACTCTAGATTGCAAGAGCGTGCTTCTTGCTCTGAAGCAGAGTGTGATCCATGGATGATAACTCTGCTGTGTGTTTCCCTTCATAAATGGAGTTAAATCCCAGGCCCTGTGTCTTCCTACAGGCAAGACTTCATTTCAGGTAAGGGCAGTCACTTTTCAGCTCAAAAGAACTACATCGTTCACGAAGCTCACAAGTTTCCCATCTTAAATGACAAGCATTGGATGTTAGAGGACCAGTGCTTTTTATCAGTTTCAGAAGCAGAGTTGGACTAGATATGGTCCATATGTGTAGGAAACACCATTCTTTTGTTCTGAGCACACTCAAGTTTCCTGTGGTATTAGAGAATCTTGAAAGCAATAGCGTTCTTCTTGCTCTAAAGCAGAGTGTGATCCATGGATGAGAACGATTCTGTGTGTTTCCCTTCATAAATGGAGTTAAATCCCAGGCTCTGTGGCTTCCTACTATCAAGACTTCGTTTCAGGTAAGGACAGGCACTGTTCAGCTCAAAAGAGCTACATCGTTCACGAAGCTAACATGTTTTGCATTTTAACTGACAAGCATTGGATGTTAGAGGACCAGTGCTTTGTATCAGTTTCAGAAGCAGAGTTGTACTAGATATGATTCGTATGTGTAGGAAACACCGTTCATTTGTTCTCAGCACACTCAAGTTTCCTGCTGTCTTAGAGTTTCTAGAAAGCTAGACAATGCTTCTTGCTCTAAAGTAGAATGTGGTCAATGGATGAGAACTCTATTGTGTTTCACTTCAGAAATGTAGTTAAATCCCTGGCTCTGAGTCTTCCTACAAGCAAGACTTCATTTCAGTTAAGGGCAGTCACTTTTCAGCTCAAACGAAGTACATCGTTCACAAAGCTCACACGTTTCTCATTTTAACTGAAAAGCGTTGGATGTTAGAGGACCTTTGCTTTGTATCAATTTCAAGCAGAGTTGAACTAGATATGGTTCGTATGTATAGGAAACACCCTTCTTTTCTTCTGAGCACACTCACGTTTCCTGTTGCATTAGAGACTCTAGAAAGCAAGAGCGTGCTTCTTGCTCTAAAGCAGAGTGTGATCCATGGAGGAGAACTCTGTTGTGTGTTTTACTAGAGAAATGGAGTTAAATCCTTAGCTCTGAGTCTTCCTACAAGCAAGACTTCGTTTCAGGTAAGGGCAGTTACTTTACAGCTCAAACGAACTACATCGTTCACGAATCTCACACGTTACTCTTCTTAACTGAGAAGCTTTGGATGTTAGAGGTCCTGTGCTTTGTATCAATTTCAGAAGCAGAGTTGGACTAGATATGGTCCGTATGTGTAGGAAACATCGTTCTTTTGTTCTCAGCACACTCATATTTCTTGCTGTCTTTGAGATTCTGGAAAGCAAGAGCGTGCTTCTTGCTCTAAAGCAGGGTGATCCATGGATGAGAACTCTGCTGTGTGTTTGCCTTCAGAAATGGAGTTAAATCCCAGGCTCTGTGTCTTCCTACAAGCAAGACTTCATTTCAGGTAAGGGCAGTCACTTTTCAGCTCAAACGAACTACATTATTCACGAAGCTCACACGTTTCACATCTTAACTGACAAGCATTGGATGTTAGGGGACCAGTGCTTTGTATCAGTTTCAGAAGCAGAGTTGTACTAGATATGATCCGTATGTGTAGGAAACACTGTTCATTTGTTCACAGCACACTCAAGTTTCCTGCTGTATTAGAGTTTCTGGAAAGCAAGAGCATGCTTCTTGCTCTGAAGCAGAGTGTGATCAATGGATGAGAATTCTGCTGTGTGTTTTTTCCCTTCAAAAATGGAGTTAAATCCCAGGCTCTGTGTCTTCCTACAAGCACTACTTCCTTTCAGGCAAGGGAAGACACTTTTCTGCTAAAAACAAATACATCGTTCACAAAGCTCACACGTTTCTCATCTTAAATGACAAGCATTGGATGTTAGAGGTCCTGTGCTTTGTATCAATTTCAGAAGCAGAGTTGGACTAGATATGGTCTGTATGTGTAGGAAACATCGTTCTTTTGTTCTCAGCACACTCATGTTTCTTGCTGTCTTTGAGATTCTGGAAAGAAAGAGCGTGCTTCCTGCTCTAAAGCAGAGTGTGAACCATGGATGAGAACGATTCTGTGTGTTTCCCTTCAGAAATGGAGTTAAATCCCAGGCTCTGTGTTTTCCTACTATCAAGACTTCGTTTCAGGTAAGGACAGGCCCTTTTCAGATCAAAAGAGCTACATCGTTCACGAAGCTAACATGTTTCGCCTTTTAACTGACAAGCATTGGATGTTAGAGGACCAGTGCTTTGTATCAGTTTCAGAAGCAGAGTTGGACTAGATATGATCCGTATGTGTAAGAAACACCGTTCATTTGTTTTCAGCACACTCAATTTTCCTGCTGTCTTAGAGATTCTAGAAAGCTAGAGCGTGCTTCTTGCTCTAAAGCAGAGTGTGATCAATGGATGTGAACTCTGTTCTGTGTTTCACTTCAGAAATAGAGTTAAATCCCAGGCTCTGAGTCTTCCTACAAGCAAGACTTCGTTTCAGGTAAGAGCAGTCACTTTTCAGCTCAAACGAACTACATTGTTCACGAAGCTCACACATTTCTCATCTTAACTGAAAAGCATTGTATGTTAGAGGACCTTTGGTTTGTATCAATTTCAAGCAGAGTTGAACTAGTTATGGTCCGTCTGTATAGGAAACACCCTTCTTTTGTTCTGAGCACACTCATGTTTCTTGCTGTATTAGAGTCTCTGGAAAGCAAGAGCGTGCTTCTTGCTCTGAAGCAGAGTGTGATCCATGTATGAGAACTCTGCAGTGTGTTTCCCTTCAGAAACGGAGTTAAATCCCAGGCTCTATGTGTTCCTACAAGCAAGACTTCGTTTCAGGTAAGAGCAGTCACTTTTCAGCTCAAACGAACTACATTATTCACGAAGCTCACACATTACTCATCTTAACTGAAAAGCATTGTATGTTAGAGGACCTTTGGTTTGTATCAATTTCAAGCAGAGTTGAACTAGTTATGGTCCGTCTGTATAGGAAACACCCTTCTTTTTTTCTGAGCACACTCATATTTCTTGCTGTATTAGAGGCTCTGGAAAGCAAGAGCGTGCTTCTTGCTCTGAAGCAGAGTGTGATCCATGGATGAGAACTCTACAGTGTGTTTCCCTTCAGAAATGGAGTTAAATCCCAGGCTCTGTGTGTTCCTACAAGCAAGACTACGTTTCAGGAAAGGGCAGTCACTTTTCAGCTCCAACGAACTACATCGTTCACAAAGCTAACAAGTTTCCCATCTTAACTGACTAGCATTGGATGTTAGAGGACCAGTGCTTTCTTCAGTTTCAGAAGCAGAGTTGGACTAGATATGGTCTGTATGTGCAGGAAACACCGTTCTTTTGTTCTCAGCAGACTCACGTTTTCTGCTGTCTTAGAGACTCTAGATTGCAAGAGCGTGCTTCTTGCTCTGAAGCAGAGTGTGATCCATGGATGATAACTCTGATGTGTGTTTCCCTTCATAAATGGAATTAAATCCCAGGCACTGTGTCTTCCTACAGGCAAGACTTCATTTCAGGTAAGGGCAGTCACTTTTCAGCTCAAAAGAACTACATCGTTCACGAAGCTAACAAGTTTCCCATCTTAACTGACAAGCATTGGATGTTAGAGGACCAGTGCTTTTTATCAGTTTCAGAAGCAGAGTTGGACTAGATATGGTCCGTATGTGTAGGAAACACCGTTCTTTTGTTCCCAGCACACTCACGTTTCCTGCTGTCTTAGAGACTCTAGAAAGCAAGAGCGTGCTTCTTGCTCTAAAGCAGAGTGTGATCAATGGATGAGAACTCTGCTGTGTGTTTTTTCCCTTCAAAAATGGAGTTAAATCCCAAGATCTGTATCTTCCTACAATCGAGACTTCGTTTCAGGTAAGACCAGTCTCTTTTCAGCTCAAACGAACTACCTCATTCACGAAGCTCACACGTTTCTCATCTTATCTGACAAGCTTTGGATGTTAGAGGACCAGTGCTTTGTATCAGTTTCAGAAGCAGAGTTGGACTAGATATGAGCCGTATGTGTAGGAAATACCGTTCATTTGTTTTCAGCACACTCAAGTTTCCTGCTATCTTAGAGTCTCTGGAAAGGAAGAGCGTGCTTCTTGCTCTCAAGCAGATTGTGATTCATGGATGAGAACTCTGCTTTGTGTTTCACTTCAGAAATGGAGATAAATCCCAGGCTCTGTGTCTTCCTACAAGCACTACTTCCTTTCAGGTAAGGGAAGTCACTTTTCTGCTAAAAACAAATACATCGTCCACAAAGCTCACACGTTTCTCATCTTAAATGACAAGCATTGGATGTTAGAGGTCCTGTGCTTTGTATCAATTTCAGAAGCAGAGTTGGACTAAATATGGTCCATATGTGTAGGAAACATCGTTCTTTTGTTCTCAGCACACTCATGTTTCTTGCTGTCTTTGAGATTCTGGAAAGAAAGAGCGTGCTTCTTGCTCTAAAGCAGAGTGTGAACCATGGATGAGAACGATTCTGTGTGTTTCCCTTCAGAAATGGAGTTAAATCCCAGGCTCTGTGTTTTCCTACTATCAAGACTTCGTTTCAGGTAAGGACAGGCACTTTTCAGCTCAAAAGAGCTACATCGTTCACGAAGCTAACATGTTTCGCATTTTAACTGACAAGCATTGGATGTTAGAGGACCAGTGCTTTGTATCAGTTTCAGAAACAGAGTTGGACTAGATATGATCCGTATGTGTAAGAAACACTGTTCATTTGTTTTCAGCATACTCATGTTTCCTGCTGTCTTGGAGATTCTAGAAAGCTAGAGCGTGCTTCTTGCTCTAAAGCAGAGTGTGATCAATGGATGAGAACTCTGTTCTGTGTTTCACTTCAGAAATGGAGTTAAATCCCAGGCTCTGTGTCTTCCTACAAGCACTACTTCCTTTCATGTAAGGGCAGTCACTTTTCGCTAAAACGAACTATATCATTCACGAAGCTCACACGTTTCTCAC
Organism: Onychomys leucogaster; assembly: GCA_949786385.1. Classification (NCBI taxonomy): domain Eukaryota; kingdom Metazoa; phylum Chordata; class Mammalia; order Rodentia; family Cricetidae; genus Onychomys; species Onychomys leucogaster. The sequence goes on along the minus strand of CATKUP010000018.1, from coordinate 283,206 downwards.
TTCAATGACAAGCATTGTATGTTAGAGGTCCTGTGCTTTGTATCAATTTCAGAAGCAGAGTTGGACTAGATATGGTCCATATGTGTAGGAAACATTGATCTTTTGTTCTCAGCACACTCATGATTCCTGCTGTCTTTGAGATTCTGGAAAGCAAGAGCCTGCTTCTTGCTCTAAAGCAGTGTGATCCATGGATGAGAACTCTGCTGTGTGTTTCCCTTCAGAAATGGAGTTAAATCCCAGGCTCTGTGTCTTCCTACAAGCAAGACTTCGTTTCAGGTAAGGGCAGTCACTTTTCGCTAAAACAAACTACATCATTCACGAAGCTCACACGTTTCTCACTTCAATTACAAGCATTGTATGTTAGAGGTCCTGTGCTTTGTATCAATTTCAGAAGCAGAGTTGGACTAGATATAGTCCGTATGTGTAGGAAACACCATTCTTTTGTTCTGAGCACACTCAATTTTCCTGCGGTATTAGAGAATCTTGAAAGCAATATCGTTCTTCTTGCTCTAAAGCAGAGCGTGATCCATGGATGAGAACTCTGCTGTGTGTTTTCCTTCAGAAATGGAGTTAAAGCCCAGGCTCTGTGTCTTCCTACAAGCAAGACTTCATTTCAGGTAAGGGCAGTAACTTCTCAGGTCAAACGAACTACATCGTTCACGAGCTCACACGTTTCTCATCTTAAATGACAAGCATTGGATGTTTGAGGAACTGTGGTTTGTTTTAGTTTCAGAAGCAGAGTTCGACTAGATATAGTCCATATGTATAGGAAACACGGTTCTTTTCTTCTGAGCACACTCACGGTTCCTGCTGTATTAGATACTCTAGAATGCAAGAGCGTGCTTCTTGCTCTGAAGCTGAGTGTGATCCATGGATGAGAATGCTGCTTTGTGTTTCTCTTCATAAATGGAGTTAAATCCCAGGCTCTGTGTCTTCCTACAAGCACTACTTCCTTTCACGTAAGGTTAGTCACTTTTCAGCTCAGAAGACCTACATCGTTCATGAAGCTAACAAGTTTCCCATCTTAACTGACAAGCATTGGATGTCAGGGGACAGGTGCTTTGTAATTAGTTTCAAAAGCAGAGTTGGACTATATATGATCCGTATGTGTAGGAAACACCGTTCATTTGTTCTCAGCACACTCAAGTTTCCTGCTGTCTTAGAGTTTCTAGAAAGCTAGACCATGCTTCTTGCTCTAAAGAAGAGTGTGATCAATGGACGAGAACTCTGTTGTGTGTTTCACTTCAGAAATGGAGTTAATTCCCTGGCTCTGAGTCTTCCTACAAGCAAGACTTCGTTTCAGGTAAGGGCAGATACTTACAGCTCAAACGAACTACATCGTTCATGAAGCACACACGTTACTCATCTTAACTGAGAAGCATTGGATGTTAGAGGACCTTTGCTTTGTATCAATTTCAAGCAGACTTGAACTAGATATGGTCCGTATTCATAGGAAACACTGTTCTTTTCTTCTCAGCATACTCACGTTTCCTGCTGTATTAGAGATTCTAGAAATCAAGAGCGTGCTTCTTGCTCTAAAGCAGAATGTGATCCATTAATGGGAACTGTGTTGTGTGTTTCCCTTCAGAAATGGAGTTAAATCCCAGGCTCTCTGTATTCCTACAAGCAAGACTTCGTTTCAGGTAAGGGCAGTCACTTTTTAGCTCAAACGACCTACATCGTTCACGAAGCTCACACGTTTCTCATCTTAACTGACAAGCATTGGATGTAAGATGACCACTGGCTTTTTTCAGGGTCAGAAGCAGAGTTAAACTAGATATGGTCCGTATGTGTAGGAAACACCGTTCTTTTGTTCTGAGCACACTCGGGTTTCCTGCTGTATTAGAGACTCTAGAAAGCAAGAGCGTGCTTCCTGCTCTGAAGCAGAGTGTGATCCATGGATGAGAACTCTGCTGTGTGTTTCCCTTCAGAAATGGAGTTAAATCCCAGGCTCTGTGTGTTCCTACAAGCAAGACTACGTTTCAGGAAAGGGCAGTCACTTTTCAGCTCCAACGAACTACATCGTTCACAAAGCTAACAAGTTTCCCATCTTAACTGACTAGCATTGGATGTTAGAGGACCAGTGCTTTCTTCAGTTTCAGAAGCAGAGTTGGACTAAATATGGTCTGTATGTGTAGGAAACACCGTTCTTTTGTTCTCAGCACACTCACGTTTCCTGCTGTCTTAGAGACTCTAGATTGCAAGAGCGTGCTTCTTGCTCTGAAGCAGAGTGTGATCCATGGATGATAACTCTGCTGTGTGTTTTCCTTCATAAATGGAGTTAAATCCCAGGCCCTGTGTCTTCATACAGGGAAGACTTCATTTCAGGTAATGGCAGTCACTTTTCAGCTCAAAAGAACTACATCGTTCATGAAGCTAACAAGTTTCCCATCTTAACTGACAAGCATTGGATGTTAGAAGATCAGTGCTTTTTATCAGTTTCAGAAGCAGAGTTGGACTAGATATGGTCCGTATGTGTAGGAAACACCGTTCTTTTGTTCTCAGCACACTCAAGTTTCCTGCTGTCTTTGAGTTTCTAGAATGCTAGCGCGAGCTTCTGGCTCAGAAGCAGAGTGTGATCCATGGATGAGAACGCTACTGTGTGTTTCCCTTCATAAATGGAGGTAAATCCCAGGCTCTGTGTCTTCCTACAAACACTACTTCCTTTCATGTAGGGGTAGTCACTTTTGAGTTAAAACAAACTACATCGTTCACGAAGCTCACAAGTTTCTCATCTTAACTGACAAGCATTGGATGTTAGAGGACCTGTGGGTTTTTTCAGTTTGAGGATCAGATTTGAACTAGATATGGTCCATATGTGTAAGAAACACCATTCTTTTGTTCTGAGCACACTCAAGTTTCCTGTGGTATTAGAGAATCTTGAAAGCAATAGCGTTCTTCTTGCTCTAAAGCAGAGTGTGATCCATGGATGAGAACGATTCTGTGTGTTTCCCTTCATAAATGGAGTTAAATCCCAGGCTCTGTGGCTTCCTACTATCAAGACTTCATTTCAGGTAAGGGCAGTCACTTTTCAGCTCAAAAGAACTACATCGTTCATGAAGCTAACAAGTTTCCCATCTTAACTGACAAGCATTGGATGTTAGAGGACCAGTGCTTTTTATCAGTTTCAGAAGCAGAGTTGGACTAGATATGGTCCGTATGTGTAGGAAACACCGTTCTTTTGTTCCCAGCACACTCACGTTTCCTGCTGTCTTGGAGACTCTAGAAAGCAAGAGCGTGCTTCTTGCTCTAAAGCAGAGTGTGATCAATGGATGAGATCTCTGCTGTGTGTTTTTTCCCTTCAAAAATGGAGTTAAATCCCAAGATCTGTATCTTCCTACAATCAAGACTTCGTTTCAGGTAAGACCAGTCTCTTTTCAGCTCAAACGAACTACCTCATTCACGAAGCTCACACGTTTCTCATCTTATCTGACAAGCTTTGGATGTTAGAGGACCAGTGCTTTGTATCAGTTTCAGAAGCAGAGTTGGACTAGATATGAGGCGTATGTGTAGGAAATACCGTTCATTTGTTTTCAGCACACTCAAGTTTCCTGTTGTCTTAGAGTCTCTGGAAAGGAAGAGCGTGCTTCTTGCTCTCAAGCAGATTGTGATTCATGGATGAGAACTCTGCTGTGTGTTTCCCTTCAGAAATGGAGATAAATCCCAGGCTCTGTGTCTTCCTACAAGCACTACTTCCTTTCAGGTAAGGGAAGTCACTTTTCTGCTAAAAACAAATACATCGTCCACAAAGCTCACACGTTTCTCATCTTAAATGACAAGCATTGGATGTTAGAGGTCCTGTGCTTTGTATCAATTTCAGAAGCAGAGTTGGACTAGATATGGTCCGTATGTGTAGGAAACATCGTTCTTTTGTTCTCAGCACACTCATGTTCCTTGCTGTCTTTGAGATTTTGGAAAGAAAGAGCGTGCTTCTTGCTCTAAAGCAGAGTGTGAACCATGGATGAGAACGATTCTGTGCGTTTCCCTTCAGAAATGGAGTTAAATCCCAGGCTCTGTGTTTTCCTACTATCAAGACTTCGTTTCAGGTAAGGACAGGCACTTTTCAGCTCAAAAGAGCTACATCGTTCACGAAGCTAACATGTTTCACATTTTAACTGACAAGCATTGGATGTTAGAGGACCAGTGCTTTGTATCAGTTTCAGAAACAGAGTTGGACTAGATATGATCCGTATGTGTAAGAAACACTGTTCATTTGTTTTCAGCACACTCAATTTTCCTGCTGTCTTGGAGATTCTAGAAAGCTAGAGCGTGCTTCTTGCTCTAAAGCAGAGTGTGATCAATGGATGAGAACTCTGTTCTGTGTTTCACTTCAGAAATGGAGTTAAATCACAGGCTCTGTGTCTTCCTACAAGCACTACTTCCTTTCATGTAAGGGCAGTCACTTTTCGCTAAAACGAACTACATCATTCACGAAGCTCACACGTTTCTCACTTCAATGACAAGCATTGTATGTTAGAGGTCCTGTGCTTTGTATCAATTTCAGAAGCAGAGTTGGACTAGATATGGTCCATATGTGTAGGAAACATTGTTCTTTTGTTCTCAGCACACTCATGATTCCTGCTGTCTTTGAGATTCTGGAAAGCAAGAGCCTGCTTCTTGCTCTAAAGCAGTGTGATCCATGGATGAGAACTCTGCTGTGTGTTTCCCTTCAGAAATGGAGTTAAATCCCAGGCTCTGTGTCTTCCTACAAGCAAGACTTCGTTTCAGGTAAGGGCAGTCATTTTTCGCTAAAACGAACTACATCATTCACGAAGCTCACACGTTTCTCACTTCAATGACAAGCATTGTATGTTAGAGGTCCTGTGCTTTGTATCAATTTCAGAAGCAGAGTTGGACTAGATATAGTCCGTATGTATAGGAAACACCATTCTTTTGTTCTGAGCACACTCAATTTTCCTGCGGTATTAGAGAATCTTGAAAGCAATATCGTTCTTCTTGCTCTAAAGCAGAGCGTGATCCATGGATGAGAACTCTGCTGTGTGTTTTCCTTCAGAAATGGAGTTAAAGCCCAGGCTCTGTGTCTTCCTACAAGCAAGACTTCATTTCAGGTAAGGGCAGTAACTTCTCAGGTCAAACGAACTACATCGTTCACGAGCTCACACGTTTCTCATCTTAAATGACAAGCATTGGATGTTTGAGGAACTGTGGTTTGTTTTAGTTTCAGAAGCAGAGTTCGACTAGATATAGTCCGTATGTATAGGAAACACGGTTCTTTTCTTCTGAGCACACTCACGGTTCCTGCTGTATTAGATACTCTAGAATGCAAGAGCGTGCTTCTTGCTCTGAAGCAGAGTGTGATCCATGGATGAGAATGCTGCTTTGTGTTTCCCTTCATAAATGGAGTTAAATCCCAGGCTCTGTGTCTTCCTACAAGCACTACTTCCTTTCATGTAAGGGTAGTCACTTTTCAGCTCAGAAGACCTACATCGTTCATGAAGCTAACAAGTTTCCCATCTTAACTGACAAGCATTGGATATCAGGGGACAGGTGCTTTGTAATTAGTTTCAAAAGCAGAGTTGGACTATATATGATCCGTATGTGTAGGAAACACCGTTCATTTGTTCTCAGCACACTCAAGTTTCCTGCTGTCTTAGAGTTTCTAGAAAGCTAGACCATGCTTCTTGCTCTAAAGAAGAGTGTGATCAATGGATGAGAACTCTGTTGTGTGTTTCACTTCAGAAATGGAGTTAATTCCCTGGCTCTGAGTCTTCCTACAAGCAAGACTTCGTTTCAGGTAAGGGCAGATACTTACAGCTCAAACGAACTACATCGTTCATGAAGCACACACGTTACTCATCTTAACTGAGAAGCATTGGATGTTAGAGGACCTTTGCTTTGTATCAATTTCAAGCAGAGTTGAACTAGATATGGTCCGTATTCATAGGAAACACTGTTCTTTTCTTCTCAGCATACTCACGTTTCCTGCTGTATTAGAGACTCTAGAAAGCAAGAGCGTGCTTCTTGCTCTAAAGCAGAATGTGATCCATTAATGAGAACTGTGTTGTGTGTTTCCCTTCAGAAATGGAGTTAAATCCCAGGCTCTCTGTATTCCTACAAGCAAGACTTCGTTTCAGGTAAGGGCAGTCACTTTTCAGCTCAAACGACCTACATCGTTCACGAAGCTCACACGTTTCTCATCTTAACTGACAAGCATTGGATGTAAGATGACCACTGGCTTTTTTCAGGGTCAGAAGCAGAGTTAAACCAGATATGGTCCGTATGTGTAGGAAACACCGTTCTTTTGTTCTGAGCACACTCAGGTTTCCTGCTGTATTAGAGACTCTAGAAAGCAAGAGCGTGCTTCCGGCTCTGAAGCAGAGTGTGATCCATGGATGAGAACTCTGCTGTGTGTTTCCCTTCAGAAATGGAGTTAAATCCCAGGCTCTGTGTGTTCCTACAAGCAAGACTACGTTTCAGGAAAGGGCAGTCACTTTTCAGCTCCAACGAACTACATCGTTCACAAAGCTAACAAGTTTCCCATCTTAACTGACTAGCATTGGATGTTAGAGGACAAGTGCTTTCTTCAGTTTCAGAAGCAGAGTTGGACTAGATATGGTCTGTATGTGTAGGAAACTCCGTTCTTTTGTTCTCAGCACACTCATGTTTCCTGCTGTCTTAGAGACTCTAGATTGCAAGAGCGTGCTTCTTGCTCTGAAGCAGAGTGTGATCCATGGATGATAACTCTGCTGTGTGTTTCCCTTCATAAATGGAGTTAAATCCCAGGCCCTGTGTCTTCCTACAGGCAAGACTTCATTTCAGGTAAGGGCAGTCACTTTTCAGCTCAAAAGAACTACATCGTTCACGAAGCTAACAAATTTCCCATCTTAAATGACAAGCATTGGATGTTAGAGGACCAGTGCTTTTTATCAGTTTCAGAAGCAGAGTTGTACTAGATATGATTCGTATGTGTAGGAAACACCGTTCATTTGTTCTCAGCACACTCAAGTTTCCTGCTGTCTTAGAGTTTCTAGAAAGCTAGACAATGCTTCTTGCTCTAAAGTAGAATGTGATCAATGGATGAGAACTCTGTTGTGTTTCACTTCAGAAAGGTAGTTAAAACCCTGGCTCTTAGTCTTCCTACAAGCAAGACTTCGTTTCAGTTAAGGGCAGTCACTTTTCAGCTCAAACGAAGTACATCGTTCACAAAGCTCACACGTTTCTCATTTTAACTGAAAAGCGTTGGATGTTAGAGGACCTTTGCTTTGTATCAATTTCAAGCAGAGTTCAACTAGATATGGTTCGTATGTATAGGAAACACCCTTCTTTTCTTCTGAGCACACTCACGTTTCCTGTTGCATTAGAGACTCTAGAAAGCAAGAGCGTGCTTCTTGCTCTAAAGCAGAGTGTGATCCATGGAGGATAACTCTGTTGTGTGTTTTACTAGAGAAATGGAGTTAAATCCTTAGCTCTGAGTCTTCCTACAAGCAAGACTTCGTTTCAGGTAAGGGCAGTTACTTTACAGCTCAAACGAACTACATCGTTCACGAATGTCACACGTTACTCTTCTTAACTGAGAAGCATTGGATGTTAGAGGTCCTGTGCTTTGTATCAATTTCAGAAGCAGAGTTGTACTAGATATGATCCGTATGTGTAGGAAACACCGTTCATTTGTTCACAGCATACTCAAGTTTCCTGCTGTATTAGAGTCTCTGGAAAGCAAGAGCATGCTTCTTGCTCTGAAGCAGAGTGTGATCAATGGATGAGAATTCTGCTGTGTGTTTTTTCCCTTCAAAAATGGAGTTAAATCCCAGGCTCTGTGTCTTCCTACAAGCACTACTTCCTTTCAGGCAAGGGAAGACACTTTTCTGCTAAAAACAAATACATCGTTCACAAAGCTCACACGTTTCTCATCTTAAATGACAAGCATTGGATGTTAGAGGTCCTGTGCTTTGTATCAATTTCAGAAGCAGAGTTGGACTAGATATGGTCTGTATGTGTAGGAAACATCGTTCTTTTGTTCTCAGCACACTCATGTTTCTTGCTGTCTTTGAGATTCTGGAAAGAAAGAGCGTGCTTCCTGCTCTAAAGCAGAGTGTGAACCATGGATGAGAACGATTCTGTGTGTTTCCCTTCAGAAATGGAGTTAAATCCCAGGCTCTGTGTTTTCCTACTATCAAGACTTCGTTTCAGGTAAGGACAGGCACTTTTCAGATCAAAAGAGCTACATCGTTCACGAAGCTAACATGTTTCGCATTTTAACTGACAAGCATTGGATGTTAGAGGACCAGTGCTTTGTATCAGTTTCAGAAGCAGAGTTGGACTAGATATGAGGCGTATGTGTAGGAAATACCGTTCATTTGTTTTCAGCACACTCAAGTTTCCTGCTGTCTTAGAGTCTCTGGAAAGGAAGAGCGTGCTTCTTGCTCTCAAGCAGATTGTGATTCATGGATGAGAACTCTGCTGTGTGTTTCCCTTCAGAAATGGAGATAAATCCCAGGCTCTGTGTCTTCCTACAAGCACTACTTCCTTTCAGGTAAGGGAAGTCACTTTTCTGCTAAAAACAAATACATCGTCCACAAAGCTCACACGTTTCTCATCTTAAATGACAAGCATTGGATGTTAGAGGTCCTGTGCTTTGTATCAATTTCAGAAGCAGAGTTGGACTAGATATGGTCCGTATGTGTAGGAAACATCGTTCTTTTGTTCTCAGCACACTCATGTTCCTTGCTGTCTTTGAGATTTTGGAAAGAAAGAGCGTGCTTCTTGCTCTAAAGCAGAGTGTGAACCATGGATGAGAATGATTCTGTGCGTTTCCCTTCAGAAATGGAGTTAAATCCCAGGCTCTGTGTTTTCCTACTATCAAGACTTCGTTTCAGGTAAGGACAGGCACTTTTCAGCTCAAAAGAGCTACATCGTTCACGAAGCTAACATGTTTCGCATTTTAACTGACAAGCATTGGATGTTAGAGGACCAGTGCTTTGTATCAGTTTCAGAAACAGAGTTGGACTAGATATGATCCGTATGTGTAAGAAACACTGTTCATTTGTTTTCAGCACACTCAATTTTCCTGCTGTCTTGGAGATTCTAGAAAGCTAGAGCGTGCTTCTTGCTCTAAAGCAGAGTGTGATCAATGGATGAGAACTCTGTTCTGTGTTTCACTTCAGAAATGGAGTTAAATCACAGGCTCTGTGTCTTCCTACAAGCACTACTTCCTTTCATGTAAGGGCAGTCACTTTTCGCTAAAACGAACTACATCATTCACGAAGCTCACACGTTTCTCACTTCAATGACAAGCATTGTATGTTAGAGGTCCTGTGCTTTGTATCAATTTCAGAAGCAGAGTTGGACTAGATATGGTCCATATGTGTAGGAAACATTGTTCTTTTGTTCTCAGCACACTCATGATTCCTGCTGTCTTTGAGATTCTGGAAAGCAAGAGCCTGCTTCTTGCTCTAAAGCAGTGTGATCCATGGATGAGAACTCTGCTGTGTGTTTCCCTTCAGAAATGGAGTTAAATCCCAGGCTCTGTGTCTTCCTACAAGCAAGACTTCGTTTCAGGTAAGGGCAGTCACTTTTCGCTAAAACGAACTACATCATTCACGAAGCTCACACGTTTCTCACTTCAATGACAAGCATTGTATGTTAGAGGTCCTGTGCTTTGTATCAATTTCAGAAGCAGAGTTGGACTAGATATAGTCCGTATGTATAGGAAACACCATTCTTTTGTTCTGAGCACACTCAATTTTCCTGCGGTATTAGAGAATCTTGAAAGCAATATCGTTCTTCTTGCTCTAAAGCAGAGCGTGATCCATGGATGAGAACTCTGCTGTGTGTTTTCCTTCAGAAATGGAGTTAAAGCCCAGGCTCTGTGTCTTCCTACAAGCAAGACTTCATTTCAGGTAAGGGCAGTAACTTCTCAGGTCAAACGAACTACATCGTTCACGAGCTCACACGTTTCTCATCTTAAATGACAAGCATTGGATGTTTGAGGAACTGTGGTTTGTTTTAGTTTCAGAAGCAGAGTTCGACTAGATATAGTCCGTATGTATAGGAAACACGGTTCTTTTCTTCTGAGCACACTCACGGTTCCTGCTGTATTAGATACTCTAGAATGCAAGAGCGTGCTTCTTGCTCTGAAGCAGAGTGTGATCCATGGATGAGAATGCTGCTTTGTGTTTCCCTTCATAAATGGAGTTAAATCCCAGGCTCTGTGTCTTCCTACAAGCACTACTTCCTTTCATGTAAGGGTAGTCACTTTTCAGCTCAGAAGACCTACATCGTTCATGAACCTAACAAGTTTCCCATCTTAACTGACAAGCATTGGATATCAGGGGACAGGTGCTTTGTAATTAGTTTCAAAAGCAGAGTTGGACTATATATGATCCGTATGTGTAGGAAACACCGTTCATTTGTTCTCAGCACACTCAAGTTTCCTGCTGTCTTAGAGTTTCTAGAAAGCTAGACCATGCTTCTTGCTCTAAAGAAGAGTGTGATCAATGGATGAGAACTCTGTTGTGTGTTTCACTTCAGAAATGGAGTTAATTCCCTGGCTCTGAGTCTTCCTACAAGCAAGACTTCGTTTCAGGTAAGGGCAGATACTTACAGCTCAAACGAACTACATCGTTCATGAAGCACACACGTTACTCATCTTAACTGAGAAGCATTGGATGTTAGAGGACCTTTGCTTTGTATCAATTTCAAGCAGAGTTGAACTAGATATGGTCCGTATTCATAGGAAACACTGTTCTTTTCTTCTCAGCATACTCACGTTTCCTGCTGTATTAGAGACTCTAGAAAGCAAGAGCGTGCTTCTTGCTCTAAAGCAGAATGTGATCCATTAATGGGAACTGTGTTGTGTGTTTCCCTTCAGAAATGGAGTTAAATCCCAGGCTCTCTGTATTCCTACAAGCAAGACTTCGTTTCAGGTAAGGGCAGTCACTTTTCAGCTCAAACGACCTACATCGTTCACGAAGCTCACACGTTTCTCATCTTAACTGACAAGCATTGGATGTAAGATGACCACTGGCTTTTTTCAGGGTCAGAAGCAGAGTTAAACCAGATATGGTCCGTATGTGTAGGAAACACCGTTCTTTTGTTCTGAGCACACTCAGGTTTCCTGCTGTATTAGAGACTCTAGAAAGCAAGAGCGTGCTTCCGGCTCTGAAGCAGAGTGTGATCCATGGATGAGAACTCTGCTGTGTGTTTCCCTTCAGAAATGGAGTTAAATCCCAGGCTCTGTGTGTTCCTACAAGCAAGACTACGTTTCAGGAAAGGGCAGTCACTTTTCAGCTCCAACGAACTACATCGTTCACAAAGCTAACAAGTTTCCCATCTTAACTGACTAGCATTGGATGTTAGAGGACAAGTGCTTTCTTCAGTTTCAGAAGCAGAGTTGGACTAGATATGGTCTGTATGTGTAGGAAACTCCGTTCTTTTGTTCTCAGCACACTCATGTTTCCTGCTGTCTTAGAGACTCTAGATTGCAAGAGCGTGCTTCTTGCTCTGAAGCAGAGTGTGATCCATGGATGATAACTCTGCTGTGTGTTTCCCTTCATAAATGGAGTTAAATCCCAGGCCCTGTGTCTTCCTACAGGCAAGACTTCATTTCAGGTAAGGGCAGTCACTTTTCAGCTCAAAAGAACTACATCGTTCACGAAGCTAACAAATTTCCCATCTTAAATGACAAGCATTGGATGTTAGAGGACCAGTGCTTTTTATCAGTTTCAGAAGCAGAGTTGTACTAGATATGATTCGTATGTGTAGGAAACACCGTTCATTTGTTCTCAGCACACTCAAGTTTCCTGCTGTCTTAGAGTTTCTAGAAAGCTAGACAATGCTTCTTGCTCTAAAGTAGAATGTGATCAATGGATGAGAACTCTGTTGTGTTTCACTTCAGAAAGGTAGTTAAAACCCTGGCTCTTAGTCTTCCTACAAGCAAGACTTCGTTTCAGTTAAGGGCAGTCACTTTTCAGCTCAAACGAAGTACATCGTTCACAAAGCTCACACGTTTCTCATTTTAACTGAAAAGCGTTGGATGTTAGAGGACCTTTGCTTTGTATCAATTTCAAGCAGAGTTCAACTAGATATGGTTCGTATGTATAGGAAACACCCTTCTTTTCTTCTGAGCACACTCACGTTTCCTGTTGCATTAGAGACTCTAGAAAGCAAGAGCGTGCTTCTTGCTCTAAAGCAGAGTGTGATCCATGGAGGAGAACTCTGTTGTGTGTTTTACTAGAGAAATGGAGTTAAATCCTTAGCTCTGAGTCTTCCTACAAGCAAGACTTCGTTTCAGGTAAGGGCAGTTACTTTACAGCTCAAACGAACTACATCGTTCACGAATGTCACACGTTACTCTTCTTAACTGAGAAGCATTGGATGTTAGAGGTCCTGTGCTTTGTATCAATTTCAGAAGCAGAGTTGTACTAGATATGATCCGTATGTGTAGGAAACACCGTTCATTTGTTCACAGCATACTCAAGTTTCCTGCTGTATTAGAGTCTCTGGAAAGCAAGAGCATGCTTCTTGCTCTGAAGCAGAGTGTGATCAATGGATGAGAATTCTGCTGTGTGTTTTTTCCCTTCAAAAATGGAGTTAAATCCCAGGCTCTGTGTCTTCCTACAAGCACTACTTCCTTTCAGGCAAGGGAAGACACTTTTCTGCTAAAAACAAATACATCGTTCACAAAGCTCACACGTTTCTCATCTTAAATGACAAGCATTGGATGTTAGAGGTCCTGTGCTTTGTATCAATTTCAGAAGCAGAGTTGGACTAGATATGGTCTGTATGTGTAGGAAACATCGTTCTTTTGTTCTCAGCACACTCATGTTTCTTGCTGTCTTTGAGATTCTGGAAAGAAAGAGCGTGCTTCCTGCTCTAAAGCAGAGTGTGAACCATGGATGAGAACGATTCTGTGTGTTTCCCTTCAGAAATGGAGTTAAATCCCAGGCTCTGTGTTTTCCTACTATCAAGACTTCGTTTCAGGTAAGGACAGGCACTTTTCAGATCAAAAGAGCTACATCGTTCACGAAGCTAACATGTTTCGCATTTTAACTGACAAGCATTGGATGTTAGAGGGCCAGTGCTTTGTATCAGTTTCAGAAGCAGAGTTGGACTAGATATGATCCGTATGTGTAAGAAACACCGTTCATTTGTTTTCAGCACACTCAATTTTCCTGCTGTCTTAGAGTTTCTAGAAAGCTAGAGCGTGCTTCTTGCTCTAAAGCAGAGTGTGATCAATGGATGAGAACTCTGTTCTGTGTTTCACTTCAGAAATGGAGTTAAATCCCAGGCTCTGAGTCTTCCTACAAGCAAGACTTCGTTTCAGGTAAGAGCAGTCACTTTTCAGCTCAAACGAACTACATTGTTCACGAAGCTCACACATTTCTCATCTTAACTGAAAAGCATTGTATGTTAGAGGACCTTTGGTTTGTATCAATTTCAAGCAGAGTTGAACTAGTTATGGTCTGTCTGTATAGGAAACACCCTTCTTTTGTTCTGAGCACACTCATGTTTCTTGCTGTATTAGAGTCTATGGAAAGCAAGAGCGTGCTTCTTGCTCTGAAGCAGAGTGTGATCCATGTATGAGAACTCTGCAGTGTGTTTCCCTTCAGAAACGGAGTTAAATCCCAGGCTCTATGTGTTCCTACATGCAAGACTTCGTTTCAGGTAAGAGCAGTCACTTTTCAGCTCAAACGAACTACATTGTTCACGAAGCTCACACATTTCTCATCTTAACTGAAAAGCATTGTATGTTAGAGGACCTTTGGTTTGTATCAATTTCAAGCAGAGTTGAACTAGTTATGGTCCGTCTGTATAGGAAACACCCTTCTTTTTTTCTGAGCACACTCATATTTCTTGCTGTATTAGAGGCTCTGGAAAGCAAGAGCGTGCTTCTTGCTCTGAAGCAGAGTGTGATCCATGGATGAGAACTCTACAGTGTGTTTCCCTTCAGAAATGGAGTTAAATCCCAGGCTCTGTGTGTTCCTACAAGCAAGACTACGTTTCAGGAAAGGGCAGTCACTTTTCAGCTCCAACGAACTACATCGTTCACAAAGCTAACAAGTTTCCCATCTTAACTGACTAGCATTGGATGTTAGAGGACCAGTGCTTTCTTCAGTTTCAGAAGCAGAGTTGGACTAGATATGGTCTGTATGTGCAGGAAACACCGTTCTTTTGTTCTCAGGAGACTCACGTTTTCTGCTGTCTTAGAGACTCTAGATTGCAAGAGCGTGCTTCTTGCTCTGAAGCAGAGTGTGATCCATGGATGATAACTCTGCTGTGTGTTTCCCTTCAGAAATGGAGTTAAATCCCAGGCTCTGTGTTTTCCTGCTATCAAGACTTCGTTTCAGGTAAGGACAGGCACTTTTCAGCTCAAAAGAGCTACATCGTTCACGAAGCTAACATGTTTCTCATTTTAACTGACAAGCATTGGATGTTAGAGGACCAGTGCTTTGTATCAGTTTCAGAAACAGAGTTGGACTAGATATGATCCGTATGTGTAAGAAACACTGTTCATTTGTTTTCAGCACACTCAAGTTTCCTGCTGTCTTGGAGATTCTAGAAAGCTAGAGCGTGCTTCTTGCTCTAAAGCAGAGTGTGATCAATGGATGAGAACTCTGTTCTGTGTTTCACTTCAGAAATGGAGTTAAATCCCAGGCTCTGTGTCTTCCTACAAGCACTACTTCCTTTCATGTAAGGGCAGTCACTTTTCGCTAAAACGAACTATATCATTCACGAAGCTCACACGTTTCTCACTTCAATGACAAGCATTGTATGTTAGAGGTCCTGTGCTTTGTATCAATTTCAGAAGCAGAGTTGGACTAGATATGGTCCATATGTGTAGGAAACATTGATCTTTTGTTCTCAGCACACTCATGATTCCTGCTGTCTTTGAGATTCTGGAAAGCAAGAGCCTGCTTCTTGCTCTAAAGCAGTGTGATCCATGGATGAGAACTCTGCTGTGTGTTTCCCTTCAGAAATGGAGTTAAATCCCAGGCTCTGTGTCTTCCTACAAGCAAGACTTCGTTTCAGGTAAGGGCAGTCACTTTTCGCTAAAACAAACTACATCATTCACTAAGCTCACACGTTTCTCACTTCAATGACAAGCATTGTATGTTAGAGGTCCTGTGCTTTGTATCAATTTCAGAAGCAGAGTTGGACTAGATATAGTCCGTATGTGTAGGAAACACCATTCTTTTGTTCTGAGCACACTCAATTTTCCTGCGGTATTAGAGAATCTTGAAAGCAATATCGTTCTTCTTGCTCTAAAGCTAGCGTGATCCATGGATGAGAACTCTGCTGTGTGTTTTCCTTCAGAAATGGAGTTAAAGCCCAGGCTCTGTGTCTTCCTACAAGCAAGACTTCATTTCAGGTAAGGGCAGTAACTTCTCAGGTCAAACGAACTACATCGTTCACGAGCTCACACGTTTCTCATCTTAAATGACAAGCATTGGATGTTTGAGGAACTTTGGTTTGTTTTAGTTTCAGAAGCAGAGTTCGACTAGATATAGTCCATATGTATAGGAAACACGGTTCTTTTCTTCTGAGCACACTCACGGTTCCTGCTGTATTAGATACTCTAGAATGCAAGAGCGTGCTTCTTGCTCTGAAGCTGAGTGTGATCCATGGATGAGAATGCTGCTTTGTGTTTCTCTTCATAAATGGAGTTAAATCCCAGGTTCTGTGTCTTCCTACAAGCACTACTTCCTTTCATGTAAGGTTAGTCACTTTTCAGCTCAGAAGACCTACATCGTTCATGAAGCTAACAAGTTTCCCATCTTAACTGACAAGCATTGGATATCAGGGGACAGGTGCTTTGTAATTAGTTTCAAAAGCAGAGTTGGACTATATATGATCCGTATGTGTAGGAAACACCGTTCATTTGTTCTCAGCACACTCAAGTTTCCTGCTGTCTTAGAGTTTCTAGAAAGCTAGACCATGCTTCTTGCTCTAAAGAAGAGTGTGATCAATGGATGAGAACTCTGTTGTGTGTTTCACTTCAGAAATGGAGTTAATTCCCTGGCTCTGAGTCTTCCTACAAGCAAGACTTCGTTTCAGGTAAGGGCAGATACTTACAGCTCAAACGAACTACATCGTTCATGAAGCACACACGTTACTCATCTTAACTGAGAAGCATTGGATGTTAGAGGACCTTTGCTTTCTATCAATTTCATGCAGAGTTGAACTAGATATGGTCCGTATTCATAGGAAACACTGTTCTTTTCTTCTCAGCATACTCACGTTTCCTGCTGTATTAGAGATTCTAGAAATCAAGAGCGTGCTTCTTGCTCTAAAGCAGAATGTGATCCATTAATGGGAACTGTGTTGTGTGTTTCCCTTCAGAAATGGAGTTAAATCCCAGGCTCTCTGTATTCCTACAAGCAAGACTTCGTTTCAGGTAAGGGCAGTCACTTTTTAGCTCAAACGACCTACATCGTTCACGAAGCTCACACGTTTCTCATCTTAACTGACAAGCATTGGATGTAAGATGACCACTGGCTTTTTTCAGGGTCAGAAGCAGAGTTAAACTAGATATGGTCCGTATGTGTAGGAAACACCGTTCTTTTGTTCTGAGCACACTCAGGTTTCCTGCTGTATTAGAGACTCTAGAAAGCAAGAGCGTGCTTCCTGCTCTGAAGCAGAGTGTGATCCATGGATGAGAACTCTGCTGTGTGTTTCCCTTCAGAAATGGAGTTAAATCCCAGGCTCTGTGTGTTCCTACAAGCAAGACTACGTTTCAGGAAAGGGCAGTCACTTTTCAGCTCCAACGAACTACATCGTTCACAAAGCTAACAAGTTTCCCATCTTAACTGACTAGCATTGGATGTTAGAGGACCAGTGCTTTCTTCAGTTTCAGAAGCAGAGTTGGACTAAATATGGTCTGTATGTGTAGGAAACACCGTTCTTTTGTTCTCAGCACACTCACGTTTCCTGCTGTCTTAGAGACTCTAGATTGCAAGAGCGTGCTTCTTGCTCTGAAGCAGAGTGTGATCCATGGATGATAACTCTGCTGTGTGTTTTCCTTCATAAATGGAGTTAAATCCCAGGCCCTGTGTCTTCATACAGGCAAGACTTCATTTCAGGTAAGGGCAGTCACTTTTCAGCTCAAAAGAACTACATCGTTCATGAAGCTAACAAGTTTCCCATCTTAACTGACAAGCATTGGATGTTAGAGGATCAGTGCTTTTTATCAGTTTCAGAAGCAGAGTTGGACTAGATATGGTCCGTATGTGTAGGAAACACCGTTCTTTTGTTCTCAGCACACTCAAGTTTCCTGCTGTCTTTGAGTTTCTAGAATGCTAGCGCGAGCTTCTGGCTCAGAAGCAGAGTGTGATCCATGGATGAGAACGCTACTGTGTGTTTCCCTTCATAAATGGAGTTAAATCCCAGGCTCTGTGTCTTCCTACAAACACTACTTCCTTTCATGTAGGGGTAGTCACTTTTGAGTTAAAACAAACTACATCGTTCACGAAGCTCACAAGTTTCTCATCTTAACTGACAAGCATTGGATGTTAGAGGACCTGTGGGTTTTTTCAGTTTGAGGATCAGATTTGAACTAGATATGGTCCATATGTGTAAGAAACACCATTCTTTTGTTCTGAGCACACTCAAGTTTCCTGTGGTATTAGAGAATCTTGAAAGCAATAGCGTTCTTCTTGCTCTAAAGCAGAGTGTGATCCATGGATGAGAACGATTCTGTGTGTTTCCCTTCATAAATGGAGTTAAATCCCAGGCTCTGTGGCTTCCTACTATCAAGACTTCATTTCAGGTAAGGGCAGTCACTTTTCAGCTCAAAAGAACTACATCGTTCATGAAGCTAACAAGTTTCCCATCTTAACTGACAAGCATTGGATGTTAGAGGACCAGTGCTTTTTATCAGTTTCAGAAGCAGAGTTGGACTAGATATGGTCCGTATGTGTAGGAAACACCGTTCTTTTGTTCCCAGCACACTCACGTTTCCTGCTGTCTTAGAGACTCTAGAAAGCAAGAGCGTGCTTCTTGCTCTAAAGCAGAGTGTGGTCAATGGATGAGATCTCTGCTGTGTGTTTTTTCCCTTCAAAAATGGAGTTAAATCCCAAGATCTGTATCTTCCTACAATCAAGACTTCGTTTCAGGTAAGACCAGTCTCTTTTCAGCTCAAACGAACTACCTCATTCACGAAGCTCACACCTTTCTCATCTTATCTGACAAGCTTTGGATGTTAGAGGACCAGTGCTTTGTATCAGTTTCAGAAGCAGAGTTGGACTAGATATGAGGCGTATGTGTAGGAAATACCGTTCATTTGTTTTCAGCACACTCAAGTTTCCTGCTGTCTTAGAGTCTCTGGAAAGGAAGAGCGTGCTTCTTGCTCTCAAGCAGATTGTGATTCATGGATGAGAACTCTGCTGTGTGTTTCCCTTCAGAAATGGAGATAAATCCCAGGCTCTGTGTCTTCCTACAAGCACTACTTCCTTTCAGGTAAGGGAAGTCACTTTTCTGCTAAAAACAAATACATCGTCCACAAAGCTCACACGTTTCTCATCTTAAATGACAAGCATTGGATGTTAGAGGTCCTGTGCTTTGTATCAATTTCAGAAGCAGAGTTGGACTAGATATGGTCCGTATGTGTAGGAAACATCGTTCTTTTGTTCTCAGCACACTCATGTTCCTTGCTGTCTTTGAGATTTTGGAAAGAAAGAGCGTGCTTCTTGCTCTAAAGCAGAGTGTGAACCATGGATGAGAACGATTCTGTGCGTTTCCCTTCAGAAATGGAGTTAAATCCCAGGCTCTGTGTTTTCCTACTATCAAGACTTCGTTTCAGGTAAGGACAGGCACTTTTCAGCTCAAAAGAGCTACATCGTTCACGAAGCTAACATGTTTCGCATTTTAACTGACAAGCATTGGATGTTAGAGGACCAGTGCTTTGTATCAGTTTCAGAAACAGAGTTGGACTAGATATGATCCGTATGTGTAAGAAACACTGTTCATTTGTTTTCAGCACACTCAATTTTCCTGCTGTCTTGGAGATTCTAGAAAGCTAGAGCGTGCTTCTTGCTCTAAAGCAGAGTGTGATCAATGGATGAGAACTCTGTTCTGTGTTTCACTTCAGAAATGGAGTTAAATCACAGGCCCTGTGTCTTCCTACAAGCACTACTTCCTTTCATGTAAGGGCAGTCACTTTTCGCTAAAACGAACTACATCATTCACGAAGCTCACACGTTTCTCACTTCAATGACAAGCATTGTATGTTAGAGGTCCTGTGCTTTGTATCAATTTCAGAAGCAGAGTTGGACTAGATATGGTCCATATGTGTAGGAAACATTGTTCTTTTGTTCTCAGCACACTCATGATTCCTGCTGTGTTTGAGATTCTGGAAAGCAAGAGCCTGCTTCTTGCTCTAAAGCAGTGTGATCCATGGATGAGAACTCTGCTGTGTGTTTCCCTTCAGAAATGGAGTTAAATCCCAGGCTCTGTGTCTTCCTACAAGCAAGACTTCGTTTCAGGTAAGGGCAGTCACTTTTCGCTAAAACGAACTACATCATTCACGAAGCTCACACGTTTCTCACTTCAATGACAAGCATTGTATGTTAGAGGTCCTGTGCTTTGTATCAATTTCAGAAGCAGAGTTGGACTAGATATAGTCCGTATGTATAGGAAACACCATTCTTTTGTTCTGAGCACACTCAATTTTCCTGCGGTATTAGAGAATCTTGAAAGCAATATCGTTCTTCTTGCTCTAAAGCAGAGCGTGATCCATGGATGAGAACTCTGCTGTGTGTTTTCCTTCAGAAATGGAGTTAAAGCCCAGGCTCTGTGTCTTCCTACAAGCAAGACTTCATTTCAGGTAAGGGCAGTAACTTCTCAGGTCAAACGAACTACATCGTTCACGAGCTCACACGTTTCTCATCTTAAATGACAAGCATTGGATGTTTGAGGAACTGTGGTTTGTTTTAGTTTCAGAAGCAGAGTTCGACTAGATATAGTCCGTATGTATAGGAAACACGGTTCTTTTCTTCTCAGCACACTCACGGTTCCTGCTGTATTAGATACTCTAGAATGCAAGAGCGTGCTTCTTGCTCTGAAGCAGAGTGTGATCCATGGATGAGAATGCTGCTTTGTGTTTCCCTTCATAAATGGAGTTAAATCCCAGGCTCTGTGTCTTCCTACAAGCACTACTTCCTTTCATGTAAGGGTAGTCACTTTTCAGCTCAGAAGACCTACATCGTTCATGAACCTAACAAGTTTCCCATCTTAACTGACAAGCATTGGATATCAGGGGACAGGTGCTTTGTAATTAGTTTCAAAAGCAGAGTTGGACTATATATGATCCGTATGTGTAGGAAACACCGTTCATTTGTTCTCAGCACACTCAAGTTTCCTGCTGTCTTAGAGTTTCTAGAAAGCTAGACCAAGCTTCTTGCTCTAAAGAAGAGTGTGATCAATGGATGAGAACTCTGTTGTGTGTTTCACTTCAGAAATGGAGTTAATTCCCTGGCTCTGAGTCTTCCTACAAGCAAGACTTCGTTTCAGGTAAGGGCAGATACTTACAGCTCAAACGAACTACATCGTTCATGAAGCACACACGTTACTCATCTTAACTGAGAAGCATTGGATGTTAGAGGACCTTTGCTTTGTATCAATTTCAAGCAGAGTTGAACTAGATATGGTCCGTATTCATAGGAAACACTGTTCTTTTCTTCTCAGCATACTCACGTTTCCTGCTGTATTAGAGACTCTAGAAAGCAAGAGCGTGCTTCTTGCTCTAAAGCAGAATGTGATCCATTAATGGGAACTGTGTTGTGTGTTTCCCTTCAGAAATGGAGTTAAATCCCAGGCTCTCTGTATTCCTACAAGCAAGACTTCGTTTCAGGTAAGGGCAGTCACTTTTCAGCTCAAACGACCTACATCGTTCACGAAGCTCACACGTTTCTCATCTTAACTGACAAGCATTGGATGTAAGATGACCACTGGCTTTTTTCAGGGTCAGAAGCAGAGTTAAACCAGATATGGTCCGTATGTGTAGGAAACACCGTTCTTTTGTTCTCAGCACACTCACGTTTCCTGCTGTCTTAGAGACTCTAGATTGCAAGAGCGTGCTTCTTGCTCTGAAGCAGAGTGTGATCCATGGATGATAACTCTGCTGTGTGTTTCCCTTCATAAATGGAGTTAAATCCCAGGCCCTGTGTCTTCCTACAGGCAAGACTTCATTTCAGGTAAGGGCAGTCACTTTTCAGCTCAAAAGAACTACATCGTTCACGAAGCTAACAAATTTCCCATCTTAAATGACAAGCATTGGATGTTAGAAAACCAGTGCTTTTTATCAGTTTCAGAAGCAGAGTTGTACTAGATATGATTCGTATTTGTAGGAAACACCGTTCATTTGTTCTCAGCACACTCAAGTTTCCTGCTGTCTTAGAGTTTCTAGAAAGCTAGACAATGCTTCTTGCTCTAAAGTAGAATGTGATCAATGGATGAGAACTCTGTTGTGTTTCACTTCAGAAAGGTAGTTAAAACCCTGGCTCTTAGTCTTCCTACAAGCAAGACTTCGTTTCAGTTAAGGGCAGTCACTTTTCAGCTCAAACGAAGTACATCGTTCACAAAGCTCACACGTTTCTCATTTTAACTGAAAAGCGTTGGATGTTAGAGGACCTTTGCTTTGTATCAATTTCAAGCAGAGTTCAACTAGATATGGTTCGTATGTATAGGAAACACCCTTCTTTTCTTCTGAGCACACTCACGTTTCCTGTTGCATTAGAGACTCTAGAAAGCAAGAGCGTGCTTCTTGCTCTAAAGCAGAGTGTGATCCATGGAGGAGAACTCTGTTGTGTGTTTTACTAGAGAAATGGAGTTAAATCCTTAGCTCTGAGTCTTCCTACAAGCAAGACTTCGTTTCAGGTAAGGGCAGTTACTTTACAGCTCAAACGAACTACATCGTTCACGAATGTCACACGTTACTCTTCTTAACTGAGAAGCATTGGATGTTAGAGGTCCTGTGCTTTGTATCAATTTCAGAAGCAGAGTTGTACTAGATATGATCCGTATGTGTAGGAAACACCGTTCATTTGTTCACAGCATACTCAAGTTTCCTGCTGTATTAGAGTCTCTGGAAAGCAAGAGCATGCTTCTTGCTCTGAAGCAGAGTGTGATCAATGGATGAGAATTCTGCTGTGTGTTTTTTCCCTTCAAAAATGGAGTTAAATCCCAGGCTCTGTGTCTTCCTACAAGCACTACTTCCTTTCAGGCAAGGGAAGACACTTTTCTGCTAAAAACAAATACATCGTTCACAAAGCTCACACGTTTCTCATCTTAAATGACAAGCATTGGATGTTAGAGGTCCTGTGCTTTGTATCAATTTCAGAAGCAGAGTTGGACTAGATATGGTCTGTATGTGTAGGAAACATCGTTCTTTTGTTCTCAGCACACTCATGTTTCTTGCTGTCTTTGAGATTCTGGAAAGAAAGAGCGTGCTTCCTGCTCTAAAGCAGAGTGTGAACCATGGATGAGAACGATTCTGTGTGTTTCCCTTCAGAAATGGAGTTAAATCCCAGGCTCTGTGTTTTCCTACTATCAAGACTTCGTTTCAGGTAAGCACAGGCACTTTTCAGATCAAAAGAGCTACATCGTTCACGAAGCTAACATGTTTCGCATTTTAACTGACAAGCATTGGATGTTAGAGGACCAGTGCTTTGTATCAGTTTCAGAAGCAGAGTTGGACTAGATATGATCCGTATGTGTAAGAAACACCGTTCATTTGTTTTCAGCACACTCAATTTTCCTGCTGTCTTAGAGATTCTAGAAAGCTAGAGCGTGCTTCTTGCTCTAAAGCAGAGTGTGATCAATGGATGAGAACTATGTTCTGTGTTTCACTTCAGAAATGGAGTTAAATCCCAGGCTCTGAGTCTTCCTACAAGCAAGACTTCGTTTCAGGTAAGAGCAGTCACTTTTCAGCTCAAACGAACTACATTGTTCACGAAGCTCACACATTTCTCATCTTAACTGAAAAGCATTGTATGTTAGAGGACCTTTGGTTTGTATCAATTTCAAGCAGAGTTGAACTAGTTATGGTCCGTCTGTATAGGAAACACCCTTCTTTTGTTCTGAGCACACTCATGTTTCTTGCTGTATTAGAGTCTATGGAAAGCAAGAGCGTGCTTCTTGCTCTGAAGCAGAGTGTGATCCATGTATGAGAACTCTGCAGTGTGTTTCCCTTCAGAAACGGAGTTAAATCCCAGGCTCTATGTGTTCCTACATGCAAGACTTCGTTTGAGGTAAGAGCAGTCACTTTTCAGCTCAAACGAACTACATTGTTCACGAAGCTCACACATTTCTCATCTTAACTGAAAAGCATTGTATGTTAGAGGACCTTTGGTTTGTATCAATTTCAAGCAGAGTTGAACTAGTTATGGTCCGTCTGTATAGGAAACACCCTTCTTTTGTTCTGAGCACACTCCCGTTTCTTGCTGTATTAGAGTCTCTGGAAAGCAAGAGCGTGCTTCTTGCTCTGAAGCAGAGTGTGATCCATGGATGAGAACTCTGCAGTGTGTTTCCCTTCAGAAATGGAGTTAATTTCCAGGCTATGTGTCTTCCTACAAGCAAGACTTCGTTTCAGGTAATGGCAGTCACTTTTCAGCTCAAACGAACTACATCGTTCACGAAGCTAACAAGTTTCCCATCTTAACTGACAAGCATTGGATGTTAGGGGACCAGTGCTTTGTATCAGTTTCAGAAGCAGAGTTGGACTAGATATGATCCGTATGTGTAGGAAACACCGTTCATTTGTTCTCAGCACACTCAAGTTTCCTGCTGTCTTAGAGTTTCTAGAAAGCTAGAGCATGCTTTTTGCTCTAAAGTAGAGTGTGATCAATGGATGAGAACTCTGTTGTGTGTTTCACTTCAGAAATGGAGTTAAATCCCTGGCTTTGAGTCTTCCTACAAGCAAGACTTCGTTTCAGTAAGGGCAGTTACTTTACATGTCAAACAAACTACATAGTTCACAAAGATCACACGTTTCTCATTTTAACTGAAAAGCGTTGGATGTTAGAGGACCTTTGCTTTGTATCAATTTCAAGCAGAGTTCAACTAGATATGGTTCGTATGTATAGGAAACACCCTTCTTTTCTTCTGAGCACACTCACGTTTCCTGTTGCATTAGAGACTCTAGAAAGCAAGAGCGTGCTTCTTGCTCTAAAGCAGAGTGTGATCCATGGAGGAGAACTCTGTTGTGTGTTTTACTAGAGAAATGGAGTTAAATCCTTAGCTCTGAGTCTTCCTACAAGCAAGACTTCGTTTCAGGTAAGGGCAGTTACTTTACAGCTCAAACGAACTACATCGTTCACGAATGTCACACGTTACTCTTCTTAACTGAGAAGCATTGGATGTTAGAGGTCCTGTGCTTTGTATCAATTTCAGAAGCAGAGTTGTACTAGATATGATCCGTATGTGTAGGAAACACCGTTCATTTGTTCACAGCATACTCAAGTTTCCTGCTGTATTAGAGTCTCTGGAAAGCAAGAGCATGCTTCTTGCTCTGAAGCAGAGTGTGATCAATGGATGAGAATTCTGCTGTGTGTTTTTTCCCTTCAAAAATGGAGTTAAATCCCAGGCTCTGTGTCTTCCTACAAGCACTACTTCCTTTCAGGCAAGGGAAGACACTTTTCTGCTAAAAACAAATACATCGTTCACAAAGCTCACACGTTTCTCATCTTAAATGACAAGCATTGGATGTTAGAGGTCCTGTGCTTTGTATCAATTTCAGAAGCAGAGTTGGACTAGATATGGTCTGTATGTGTAGGAAACATCGTTCTTTTGTTCTCAGCACACTCATGTTTCTTGCTGTCTTTGAGATTCTGGAAAGAAAGAGCGTGCTTCCTGCTCTAAAGCAGAGTGTGAACCATGGATGAGAACGATTCTGTGTGTTTCCCTTCAGAAATGGAGTTAAATCCCAGGCTCTGTGTTTTCCTACTATCAAGACTTCGTTTCAGGTAAGCACAGGCACTTTTCAGATCAAAAGAGCTACATCGTTCACGAAGCTAACATGTTTCGCATTTTAACTGACAAGCATTGGATGTTAGAGGACCAGTGCTTTGTATCAGTTTCAGAAGCAGAGTTGGACTAGATATGATCCGTATGTGTAAGAAACACCGTTCATTTGTTTTCAGCACACTCAATTTTCCTGCTGTCTTAGAGATTCTAGAAAGCTAGAGCGTGCTTCTTGCTCTAAAGCAGAGTGTGATCAATGGATGAGAACTATGTTCTGTGTTTCACTTCAGAAATGGAGTTAAATCCCAGGCTCTGAGTCTTCCTACAAGCAAGACTTCGTTTCAGGTAAGAGCAGTCACTTTTCAGCTCAAACGAACTACATTGTTCACGAAGCTCACACATTTCTCATCTTAACTGAAAAGCATTGTATGTTAGAGGACCTTTGGTTTGTATCAATTTCAAGCAGAGTTGAACTAGTTATGGTCCGTCTGTATAGGAAACACCCTTCTTTTGTTCTGAGCACACTCATGTTTCTTGCTGTATTAGAGTCTATGGAAAGCAAGAGCGTGCTTCTTGCTCTGAAGCAGAGTGTGATCCATGTATGAGAACTCTGCAGTGTGTTTCCCTTCAGAAACGGAGTTAAATCCCAGGCTCTATGTGTTCCTACATGCAAGACTTCGTTTGAGGTAAGAGCAGTCACTTTTCAGCTCAAACGAACTACATTGTTCACGAAGCTCACACATTTCTCATCTTAACTGAAAAGCATTGTATGTTAGAGGACCTTTGGTTTGTATCAATTTCAAGCAGAGTTGAACTAGTTATGGTCCGTCTGTATAGGAAACACCCTTCTTTTGTTCTGAGCACACTCCCGTTTCTTGCTGTATTAGAGTCTCTGGAAAGCAAGAGCGTGCTTCTTGCTCTGAAGCAGAGTGTGATCCATGGATGAGAACTCTGCAGTGTGTTTCCCTTCAGAAATGGAGTTAATTTCCAGGCTATGTGTCTTCCTACAAGCAAGACTTCGTTTCAGGTAATGGCAGTCACTTTTCAGCTCAAACGAACTACATCGTTCACGAAGCTAACAAGTTTCCCATCTTAACTGACAAGCATTGGATGTTAGGGGACCAGTGCTTTGTATCAGTTTCAGAAGCAGAGTTGGACTAGATATGATCCGTATGTGTAGGAAACACCGTTCATTTGTTCTCAGCACACTCAAGTTTCCTGCTGTCTTAGAGTTTCTAGAAAGCTAGAGCATGCTTTTTGCTCTAAAGTAGAGTGTGATCAATGGATGAGAACTCTGTTGTGTGTTTCACTTCAGAAATGGAGTTAAATCCCTGGCTTTGAGTCTTCCTACAAGCAAGACTTCGTTTCAGTAAGGGCAGTTACTTTACATGTCAAACAAACTACATAGTTCACAAAGATCACACGTTTTCATTTTAACTGAAAAGCATTGGATGTTAGAGGACCTTTGCTTTGTATCAATTTCAAGCAGAGTTGAACTAGATATGGTCCGTATGTATAGGAAACACCCTTCTTTTCTTCTGAGCCCACTCACGTTTCCTGTTGCATTAGAGACCTAGAAAGCAAGAGCGTGCTTCTTGCTCTAAAGCAGATTGTGATCCATGGAGGAGAACTCTATTGTGTGTTTCACTAGAGAAATGGAGTTAAATCCTTGGCTCTGAGTCTTCCTGTAAGCAAGACTTCGTTTCAGGTAAGGGCAGTTACTTTACAGCTCAAACGAACTACATCATTCACGAATCTCACACGTTACTCTTCTTAACTGAGAAGCATTGGATTTTAGAGGTCCTGTGCTTTGTATCAATTTCAGAAGCAGAGTTGGACTAGATATGGTCCGTATGTGTAGGAAAAATCGTTCTTTTGTTCTCAGCACACTCATATTTCTTGCTGTCTTTGAGATTCTGGAAAGCAAGTGCGTGCTTCTTGCTCTAAAGCAGTGTGATACATGGATGAGAACTCTGCTGTGTGTTTGCCTTCAGAAATGGAGTTAAATCCCAGGTTCTGTGTCTTCCTACAAGCAAGACTTCGTTTCAGGTAAGGGCAGTCACTTTTCAGCTCAAACGGACTACATCATTCACGAAGCTAACACGTTTCACATCTTAACTGACAAGCATTGGATTTTAGGGGACCAGTGCTTTGTATCAGTTTCAGAAGCAGAGTTGTACTAGATATGATCCGTATGTGTAGGAAACACCGTTCATTTGTTCTCAGCACACTCAAGTTTCCTGCTGTATTAGAGTCTCTGGAAAGCAAGAGCATGCTTCTTGCTCTGAAGCAGAGTGTGATCAATGGATGAGAATTCTGCTTTGTGTTTTTTCCCTTCAAAAATGGAGTTAAATCCCAGGCTCTGTGTCTTCCTACAATCAATACTTCGTTTCGGGTAAGGCCAGTCACTTTTCAGCTCAAACGAACTACATCGTTCACGAAGCTCACACGTTTCTCATCTTAAATGACAAGCATTGGATGTTAGAGGACCTGTGGGTTTTTTCAGTTTGAGGATCAAATTTGAACTAGATATGGTCCGTATGTGTAGGAAACACCATTCTTTTGTTCTGAGCACACTCAAGTTTCCTGCTGTATTAGAGTCTCTGGAAAGCAAGAGCATGCTTCTTGCTCTGAAGCAGAGTGTGATCCATGGATGAGAACGATTCTGTGTGTTTCCCTTCAGAAATGGAGTTAAATCCCAGGCTCTGTGTCTTCCTACTATCAAGACTTCGTTTCACGTAAGGACAGGCACTGTTCAGCTCAAAAGAGCTACATCGTTCACGAAGCTAACATGTTTCGCATTTTAACTGACAAGCATTGGATGTTAGAGGACCAGTGCTTTGTATCAGTTTCAGAAGCAGAGTTGGACTAGATATGATCTGTATGTGTAAGAAACACCGTTCATTTGTTTTCAGCACACTCAAGTTTCCTGCTGTATTAGATAGTCTAGAAAGCAAGAGCGTGCTTCTTGCTCTAAAGCAGAGTGTGATCAATGGATGAGAACTCTGTTGCATTTCACTTCAGAAATGGAGTTAAATCCCTGGCTCTGAGTCTTCCTACAAGCAAGACTTCGTTTCAGTTAAGGGCAGTCACTTTTCAGCTCAAACGAACTACATCGTTCACGAAGCTCACACGTTTCGCATCTTAACTGACAAGCATTGGATGTTAGGGGACCAGTGCTTTGTATCAGTTTCCGAAGCAGAGTTGTACTAGATATGATCTGTATGTGTAAGAAACACCGTTCATTTGTTCTCAGCACACTCAAGTTTCCTGCTGTCTTAGAGTTTCTAGAAAGCTAGAGCATGCTTCTTGTTCTAAAGTAGAGTGTGATCAATGGATGAGAACTCTTTTGTGTTTCACTTCAGAAATGTAGTTAAATCCCTGGCTCTGAGTCTTCCTACAAGCAAGACTTCGTTTCAGTTAAGGGCAGTCACTTTTCAGCTCAAATGAACTACATCGTTCACGAAGGTCACACGTTTCTCATCTTAACTGACAAGCATTGCATGTTAGATGACCAGTGGCTATTTTCAGTTTCAGAAGCAGAGTTGAACTAGATATGGTCCGTATGTGTAGGAAACATCGTTCTTTTGTTCTCAGCACACTCATGTTTCTTGCTCTCTTTGAGATTCTGGAAAGCAAGAGCGTGCTTCTTGCTCTAAAGCAGTGTGATCCATGGATGAGAACTGTGTAGTGTGTTTCCCTTCAGAAATGGAGTTAAATCCCAGGCTCTATGTGTTCCTAAATGCAAGACTTCGTTTAAGGAATGGCAGTCACTTTTCAGCTCAAACGAACTACATCGTTCACGAAGCTAACAAGTTTCCCATCTTAAATGACAAACATTGGACGTTAGAGGACCAGTACTTTTTATCAGTTTCAGAAGCAGAGTTGGACTAGATATGGTCCGTATGTGTAGGAAACACCGTTCATTTGTTCTCAGCACACTCAAGTTTCCTGCTGTATTAGAGTCTCTGGAAAGCAAGAGCGTGCTTCTTGCTCTGAAGCAGAGTGTGATCAATGGATGAGAATTCTGCTGTGTGTTTTTTCCCTTCAAAAATGGAGTTAAATCCCAGGCTCTGTGTCTTCCTACAATCAATACTTCGTTTCGGGTAAGGCCAGTCACTTTTCAGCTCAAACGAACTACATCGTTCACGAAGCTCACACGTTTCTCATCTTAAATGACAAGCATTGGATGTTAGAGGACCTGTGGGTTTTTTCAGTTTGAGGATCAGATTTGAACTAGATATGGTCCGTATGTGTAGGAAACACCATTCTTTTGTTCTGAGCACACTCAAGTTTCCTGTGGTATTAGAGAATCTTGAAAGCAATATCGTTATTCTTGCTCTAAAGCAGAGTGTGATCCATGGATGAGAAAGATTCTGAGTGTTTACCTTCAGAAATGGAGTTAAATTCCAGGCTCTGAGTCTTCCTACAAGCAAGACTTCGTTTCAGGTAAGGGCAGTCACTTTTCTGCTCAAACGAACTACATCATTCACGAAGCTCACGCGTTTCACATCTTAACTGACAAGCATTGGATGTTAGGGGACCAGTGCTTTGTATCAGTTTCTGAAGCAGAGTTGGACTAGATATGATCCGTATGTGTAGGAAACACCGTTCATTTGTTCTCAGCACACTCACGTTTCCTGGTGTATTAGAGTCTCTGGAAAGCAAGAGCGTGCTTCTTGCTCTGAAGCAGAGTGTGATCCATGGATGAGAACTCTGCAGTGTGTTTCCCTTCAGAAATGGAGTTAAATCCCAGGCTCTATGTGTTCCTACAAGCAAGACTTCGTTTCAGGAAAGGGCAGTCACTTTTCAGCTCAAAGGAACTACATCGTTCACGAAGCTAACAAGTTTCCCATCTTAACTGACAAGCATTGGACGTTAGAGGGCCAGTACTTTTTATCAGTTTCAGAAGCAGAGTTGCACTAGATATGGTCCGTATGTGTAGGAAACATCGTTCTTTTGTTCTCAGCACACTCATGTTTCTTGCTCTCTTTGAGATTCTGGAAAGCAAGAGCGTGCTTCTTGCTCTAAAGCAGTGTGATCCATGGATGAGAACTCTGTAGTGTGTTTCCCATCAGAAATGGAGTTAAATCCCAGGCTCTATGTGTTCCTAAAAGGAAGACTTCGTTTCAGGAATGGCAGTCACTTTTCAGCTCAAACGAACTACATCGTTCACGAAGCTAACAAGTTTCCCATCTTAAATGACAAACATTGGACGTTAGAGGACCAGTACTTTTTATCAGTTTCAGAAGCAGAGTTGGACTAGATATGGTCCGTATGTGTAGGAAACACCGTTCATTTGTTCTCAGCACACTCAAGTTTCCTGCTGTATTAGAGTCTCTGGAAAGCAAGAGCGTGCTTCTTGCTCTGAAGCAGAGTGTGATCAATGGATGAGAATTCTGCTGTGTGTTTTTTCCCTTCAAAAATGGAGTTAAATCCCAGGCTCTGTGTCTTCCTACAATCAATACTTCGTTTCGGGTAAGGCCAGTCACTTTTCAGCTCAAACGAACTACATCGTTCACGAAGCTCACACGTTTCTCATCTTAAATGACAAGCATTGGATGTTAGAGGACCTGTGGGTTTTTTCAGTTTGAGGATCAGATTTGAACTAGATATGGTCCGTATGTGTAGGAAACACCATTCTTTTGTTCTGAGCACACTCAAGTTTCCTGTGGTATTAGAGAATCTTGAAAGCAATATCGTTATTCTTGCTCTAAAGCAGAGTGTGATCCATGGATGAGAAAGATTCTGAGTGTTTACCTTCAGAAATGGAGTTAAATTCCAGGCTCTGAGTCTTCCTACAAGCAAGACTTCGTTTCAGGTAAGGGCAGTCACTTTTCTGCTCAAACGAACTACATCATTCACGAAGCTCACGCGTTTCACATCTTAACTGACAAGCATTGGATGTTAGGGGACCAGTGCTTTGTATCAGTTTCTGAAGCAGAGTTGGACTAGATATGATCCGTATGTGTAGGAAACACCGTTCATTTGTTCTCAGCACACTCACGTTTCCTGGTGTATTAGAGTCTCTGGAAAGCAAGAGCGTGCTTCTTGCTCTGAAGCAGAGTGTGATCCATGGATGAGAACTCTGCAGTGTGTTTCCCTTCAGAAATGGAGTTAAATCCCAGGCTCTATGTGTTCCTACAAGCAAGACTTCGTTTCAGGAAAGGGCAGTCACTTTTCAGCTCAAAGGAACTACATCGTTCACGAAGCTAACAAGTTTCCCATCTTAACTGACAAGCATTGGACGTTAGAGGGCCAGTACTTTTTA
Organism: Onychomys leucogaster; assembly: GCA_949786385.1. Lineage (NCBI taxonomy): Eukaryota > Metazoa > Chordata > Mammalia > Rodentia > Cricetidae > Onychomys > Onychomys leucogaster. The sequence goes on along the minus strand of CATKUP010000018.1, from coordinate 252,017 downwards.
TCAGTTTCAGAAGCAGAGTTGCACTAGATATGGTCCGTATGTGTAGGAAACATCGTTCTTTTGTTCTCAGCACACTCATGTTTCTTGCTCTCTTTGAGATTCTGGAAAGCAAGAGCGTGCTTCTTGCTCTAAAGCAGTGTGATCCATGGGTGAGAACTCTGTAGTGTGTTTCCCTTCAGAAATGGAGTTAAATCCCAGGCTCTATGTGTTCCTAAAAGGAAGACTTCGTTTCAGGAATGGCAGTCACTTTTCAGCTCAAACGAACTACATCGTTCACGAAGCTAACAAGTTTCCCATCTTAAATGACAAACATTGGACGTTAGAGGACCAGTACTTTTTATCAGTTTCAGAAGCAGAGTTGGACTAGATATGATCCGTATGTGTAGGAAACACCATTCATTTGTTCTCAGCACACTCAAGTTTCCTGCTGTCTTAGTGTTTCTGGAAAGCTAGCGCGAGCTTCTGGCTCAGAAGCAGAGTGTGATCAATGGATGAGAACGCTGCTGTGTGTTTCCCTTCATGAATGGAGTTAAATCCCTGGTTCTGTGTCTTCCTACAAACACTACTTCCTTTCATGTAAGGGTAGTCACTTTTCAGTTCAAACAAACTACATCGATCACGAAGCTCACAAGTTTCTCATCTTAACTGACAAGCATTGGATGTTCGAGGACCTGTGGTTTTTTTCAGTTTGAGGATCAGATTTGAACTAGATATGGTCCGTATGTGTAGGAAACACCATTCTTTTGTTCTGAGCACACTCAAGTTTCCTGTGGTATTAGAGAATCTTGAAAGCAATAGCGTTCTTCTTGCTCTAAAGCAGAGTGTGATCCATGGATGAGAACGATTCTGTGTGTTTCCCTTCGGAAATGGAGTTAAATCCCAGGCTCTGTGTCTTCCTACTATCAAGACTTCGTTTCAGGTAAGGACAGGCACTGTTCAGCTCAAAAGAGCTACATCGTTCACGAAGCTAACATGTTTCGCATTTTAACTGACAAGCATTGGATGTTAGAGGACCAGTGCTTTGTATCAGTTTCAGAAGCAGAGTTGGACTAGATATGATCCGTATGTGTAAGAAACACCGTTCATTTGTTTTAGCACACTGAAGTTTCCTGCTGTATTAGATACTCTAGAATGCAAGAGCGTGCTTCTTGCTCTAAAGCAGAGTGTGATCAATGGAAGAGAACTCTGTTGTGTTTCACTTCAGAAATGTAGTTAAATCCCTGGCTCTGAGTCTTCCTACAAGCAAGACTTCGTTTCAGTTAAGGGCAGTCACTTTTCAGCTCAAACGAACTACATCGTTCACGAAGCTCACACGTTTCACATCTTAACTGACAAGCATTGGATGTTAGAGGACCAGTGCTTTGTATCAGTTTCCGAAGCAGAGTTGTACTAGATATGATCCGTATGTGTAGGAAACACCGTTCATTTGTTCTCAGCTCACTCAAGTTTCCTGCTGTCTTAGAGTTTCTAGAAAGCTAGAGCATGCTTCTTGCTCTAAAGTAGAGTGTGATCAATGGATGAGAACTCTGTTGTGTTTCACGTCAGAAATGTAGTTAAATCCCTGGCTCTGAGTCTTCCTACAAGCAAGACTTCGTTTCAGTTAAGGGCAGTCACTTTTCAGCTCAAACGAACTACTTCGTTCACGAACCTCACACGTTTCTCATCTTAACTGACAAGCATTGGATGTTAGATGACCAGTGGCTATTTTCAGTTTCAGAAGCAGAGTTGAACTAGATATGGTCCGTATGTGTCGGAAACTCCGTTCTTTTGTTCTGAGCACACTCACGTTTCCTGCTCTATTAGAGTCTCTGGAAAGGAAGAGCGTGCTTCTTGCTCTCAAACAGATTGTGATTCATGGATGATAACTCTGCTGTGTGTTTCCCTTCAGAAATGGAGATAAATCCCATGCTCTGTGTCTTCCTACAAGCACTACTTCCTTTCAGGTAAGGGAAGTCACTTTTCTGCTAAAAACAAATACATCCTTCACAAAGCTCACACATTTCTCATCTTAACTGAAAAGCATTGTATGTTAGAGGACCTTTGGTTTGTATCAATTTCAAGCAGAGTTGAACTAGTTATGGTCCGTCTGTATACGAAACACCCTTCTTTTGTTCTGAGCACACTCCCGTTTCTTGCTGTATTAGAGTCTCTGGAAAGCAAGAGCGTGCTTCTTGCTCTGAAGCAGAGTGTGATCCATGGATGAGAACTCTGCAGTGTGTTTCCCTTCAGAAATGGAGTTAAATCCCAGGCTCTATGTGTTCCTACAAGCAAGACTTCGTTTCAGGAAATGGCAGTCACTTTCCAGCTCAAACGAACTACATCGTTCACGAAGCTAACAAGTTTCCCATCTTAAATGACAAGCATTGGACGTTAGAGGACCAGTACTTTTTATCAGTTTCAGAAGCAGAGTTGGACTAGATATGGTCCGTACGTGTAGGAAACACCATTCTTTTGTTCTCAGCACACTCACGTTTCCTTTGTCTTAGAGACTCTAGAAAGCAAGAGCGTGCTTCTTGCTCTGAAGCAGAGTGTGATCCATGGATGAGAACTCTGCGTGTGTTTCCCTTCATAAATGGAGTTAATTTCCAGACTATGTGTCTTCCTACAAGCAAGACTTCGTTTCAGGTAATGGCAGTCACTTTTCAGCTCAAACGAACTACATCGTTCACGAAGCTAACAAGTTTCCCATCTTAACTGACAAGCATTGGATGTTAGGGGACCAGTGCTTTGTATCAGTTTCAGAAGCAGAGTTGGACTAGATATGATCCGTATGTGTAGGAAACACCGTTCATTTGTTCTCAGCACACTCAAGTTTCCTGCTGTCTTAGAGTTTCTAGAAAGCTAGAGCATGCTTTTTGCTCTAAAGTAGAGTGTGATCAATGGATGAGAACTCTGTTGTGTGTTTCACTTCAGAAATGGAGTTAAATCCCTGGCTTTGAGTCTTCCTACAAGCAAGACTTCGTTTCAGTAAGGGCAGTTACTTTACATGTCAAACAAACTACATAGTTCACAAAGATCACACGTTTTCATTTTAACTGAAAAGCATTGGATGTTAGAGGACCTTTGCTTTGTATCAATTTCAAGCAGAGTTGAACTAGATATGGTCCGTATGTATAGGAAACACCCTTCTTTTCTTCTGAGCCCACTCACGTTTCCTGTTGCATTAGAGACCTAGAAAGCAAAAGCGTGCTTCTTGCTCTAAAGCAGATTGTGATCCCTGGAGGAGAACTCTGTTGTGTGTTTCACTAGAGAAATGGAGTTAAATCCTTGGCTCTGAGTCTTCCTATAAGCAAGACTTCGTTTCAGGTAAGGGCAGTTACTTTACAGCTCAAACGAACTACATCATTCACGAATCTCACACGTTACTCTTCTTAACTGAGAAGCATTGGATGTTAGAGGTCCTGTGCTTTGTATCAATTTCAGAAGCAGAGTTGGACTAGATATGGTCCGTATGTGTAGGAAAAATCGTTCTTTTGTTCTCAGCACACTCATATTTCTTGCTGTCTTTGAGATTCTGGAAAGCAAGTGCGTGCTTCTTGCTCTAAAGCAGTGTGATCCATGGATGAGAACTCTGCTGTGTGTTTGCCTTCAGAAATGGAGTTAAATCCCAGGATCTGTGTCTTCCTACAAGCAAGACTTCGTTTCAGGTAAGGGCAGTCACTTTTCAGCTCAAACGGACTACATCATTCACGAAGCTAACACGTTTCACATCTTAACTGACACGCATTGGATTTTAGGGGACCAGTGCTTTGTATCAGTTTCAGAAGCAGAGTTGTACTAGATATGATCCGTATGTGTAGGAAACACCGTTCATTTGTTCTCAGCACACTCAAGTTTCCTGCTGTATTAGAGTCTCTGGAAAGCAAGAGCATGCTTCTTGCTCTGAAGCAGAGTGTGATCAATGGATGAGAATTCTGCTTTGTGTTTTTTCCCTTCAAAAATGGAGTTAAATCCCAGGCTCTGTGTCTTCCTACAATCAATACTTCGTTTCGGGTAAGGCCAGTCACTTTTCAGCTCAAACGAACTACATCGTTCACGAAGCTCACACGTTTCTCATCTTAAATGACAAGCATTGGATGTTAGAGGACCTGTGGGTTTTTTCAGTTTGAGGATCAAATTTGAACTAGATATGGTCCGTATGTGTAGGAAACACCATTCTTTTGTTCTGAGCACACTCATGTTTCCTGTGGTATTAGAGAATCTTGAAAGCAATAGCGTTCTTCTTGCTCTAAAGCAGAGTGTGATCCATGGATGAGAACGATTCTGTGTGTTTCCCTTCAGAAATGGAGTTAAATCCCAGGCTCTGTGTCTTCCTACTATCAAGACTTCGTTTCACGTAAGGACAGGCACTGTTCAGCTCAAAAGAGCTACATCGTTCACGAAGCTAACATGTTTCGCATTTTAACTGACAAGCATTGGATGTTAGAGGACCAGTGCTTTGTATCAGTTTCAGAAGCAGAGTTGGACTAGATATGATCTGTATGTGTAAGAAACACCGTTCATTTGTTTTCAGAACACTCAAGTTTCCTGCTGTATTAGATAGTCTAGAAAGCAAGAGCGTGCTTCTTGCTCTAAAGCAGAGTGTGATCAATGGATGAGAACTCTGTTGCATTTCACTTCAGAAATGGAGTTAAATCCCTGGCTCTGAGTCTTCCTACAAGCAAGACTTCGTTTCAGTTAAGGGCAGTCACTTTTCAGCTCAAACGAACTACATCGTTCACGAAGCTCACACGTTTCACATCTTAACTGACAAGCATTGGATGTTAGGGGACCAGTGCTTTGTATCAGTTTCCGAAGCAGAGTTGTACTAGATATGATCTGTATGTGTAGGAAACACCGTTCATTTGTTCTCAGCACACTCAAGTTTCCTGCTGTCTTAGAGTTTCTAGAAAGCTAGAGCATGCTTCTTGTTCTAAAGTAGAGTGTGATCAATGGATGAGAACTCTTTTGTGTTTCACTTCAGAAATGTAGTTAAATCCCTGGCTCTGAGTCTTCCTACAAGCAAGACTTCGTTTCAGTTAAGGGCAGTCACTTTTCAGCTCAAACGAACTACATCGTTCACGAAGGTCACACGTTTCTCATCTTAACTGACAAGCATTGCATGTTAGATGACCAGTGGCTATTTTCAGTTTCAGAAGCAGAGTTGAACTAGATATGGTCCGTATGTGTAGGAAACATCGTTCTTTTGTTCTCAGCACACTCATGTTTCTTGCTCTCTTTGAGATTCTGGAAAGCAAGAGCGTGCTTCTTGCTCTAAAGCAGTGTGATCCATGGATGAGAACTGTGTAGTGTGTTTCCCTTCAGAAATGGAGTTAAATCCCAGGCTCTATGTGTTCCTAAATGCAAGACTTCGTTTAAGGAATGGCAGTCACTTTTCAGCTCAAACGAACTACATCGTTCACGAAGCTAACAAGTTTCCCATCTTAAATGACAAACATTGGACGTTAGAGGACCAGTACTTTTTATCAGTTTCAGAAGCAGAGTTGGACTAGATATGGTCCGTATGTGTAGGAAACACCGTTCATTTGTTCTCAGCACACTCAAGTTTCCTGCTGTATTAGAGTCTCTGGAAAGCAAGAGCGTGCTTCTTGCTCTGAAGCAGAGTGTGATCAATGGATGAGAATTCTGCTGTGTGTTTTTTCCCTTCAAAAATGGAGTTAAATCCCAGGCTCTGTGTCTTCCTACAATCAATACTTCGTTTCGGGTAAGGCCAGTCACTTTTCAGCTCAAACGAACTACATCGTTCACGAAGCTCACACGTTTCTCATCTTAAATGACAAGCATTGGATGTTAGAGGACCTGTGGGTTTTTTCAGTTTGAGGATCAGATTTGAACTAGATATGGTCCGTATGTGTAGGAAACACCATTCTTTTGTTCTGAGCACACTCAAGTTTCCTGTGGTATTAGAGAATCTTGAAAGCAATATCGTTATTCTTGCTCTAAAGCAGAGTGTGATCCATGGATGAGAAAGATTCTGAGTGTTTACCTTCAGAAATGGAGTTAAATTCCAGGCTCTGAGTCTTCCTACAAGCAAGACTTCCTTTCAGGTAAGGGCAGTCACTTTTCTGCTCAAATGAACTACATCATTCACGAAGCTCACGCGTTTCACATCTTAACTGACAAGCATTGGATGTTAGGGGACCAGTGCTTTGTATCAGTTTCTGAAGCAGAGTTGGACTAGATATGATCCGTATGTGTAGGAAACACCGTTCATTTGTTCTCAGCACACTCACGTTTCCTGGTGTATTAGAGTCTCTGGAAAGCAAGAGCGTGCTTCTTGCTCTGAAGCAGAGTGTGATCCATGGATGAGAACTCTGCAGTGTGTTTCCCTTCAGAAATGGAGTTAAATCCCAGGCTCTATGTGTTCCTACAAGCAAGACTTCGTTTCAGGAAAGGGCAGTCACTTTTCAGCTCAAAGGAACTACATCGTTCACGTAGCTAACAAGTTTCCCATCTTAACTGACAAGCATTGGACGTTAGAGGGCCAGTACTTTTTATCAGTTTCAGAAGCAGAGTTGCACTAGATATGGTCCGTATGTGTAGGAAACATCGTTCTTTTGTTCTCAGCACACTCATGTTTCTTGCTCTCTTTGAGATTCTGGAAAGCAAGAGCGTGCTTCTTGCTCTAAAGCAGTGTGATCCATGGATGAGAACTCTGTAGTGTGTTTCCCTTCAGAAATGGAGTTAAATCCCAGGCTCTATGTGTTCCTAAAAGCAAGACTTCGTTTCAGGAATGGCAGTCACTTTTCAGCTCAAACGAACTACATCGTTCACGAAGCTAACAAGTTTCCCATCTTAAATGACAAACATTGGACGTTAGAGGACCAGTACTTTTTATCAGTTTCAGAAGCAGAGTTGGACTAGATATGATCCGTATGTGTAGGAAACACCATTCATTTGTTCTCAGCACACTCAAGTTTCCTGCTGTCTTAGTGTTTCTGGAAAGCTAGCGCGAGCTTCTGGCTCAGAAGCAGAGTGTGATCAATGGATGAGAACGCTGCTGTGTGTTTCCCTTCATGAATGGAGTTAAATCCCTGGTTCTGTGTCTTCCTACAAACACTACTTCCTTTCATGTAAGGGTAGTCACTTTTCAGTTCAAACAAACTACATCAATCACGAAGCTCACAAGTTTCTCATCTTAACTGACAAGCATTGGATGTTCGAGGACCTGTGGTTTTTTTCAGTTTGAGGATCAGATTTGAACTAGATATGGTCCGTATGTGTAGGAAACACCATTCTTTTGTTCTGAGCACACTCAAGTTTCCTGTGGTATTAGAGAATCTTGAAAGCAATAGCGTTCTTCTTGCTCTAAAGCAGAGTGTGATCCATGGATGAGAACGATTCTGTGTGTTTCCCTTCGGAAATGGAGTTAAATCCCAGGCTCTGTGTCTTCCTACTATCAAGACTTCGTTTCAGGTAAGGACAGGCACTGTTCAGCTCAAAAGAGCTACATCGTTCACGAAGCTAACATGTTTCGCATTTTAACTGACAAGCATTGGATGTTAGAGGACCAGTGCTTTGTATCAGTTTCAGAAGCAGAGTTGGACTAGATATGATCCGTATGTGTAAGAAACACCGTTCATTTGTTTTAGCACACTGAAGTTTACTGCTGTATTAGATACTCTAGAATGCAAGAGCGTGCTTCTTGCTCTAAAGCAGAGTGTGATCAATGGAAGAGAACTCTGTTGTGTTTCACTTCAGAAATGTAGTTAAATCCCTGGCTCTGAGTCTTCCTACAAGCAAGACTTCGTTTCAGTTAAGGGCAGTCACTTTTCAGCTCAAACGAACTACATCGTTCACGAAGCTCACACGTTTCACATCTTAACTGACAAGCATTGGATGTTAGAGGACCAGTGCTTTGTATCAGTTTCCGAAGCAGAGTTGTACTAGATATGATCCGTATGTGTAGGAAACACCGTTCATTTGTTCTCAGCTCACTCAAGTTTCCTGCTGTCTTAGAGTTTCTAGAAAGCTAGAGCATGCTTCTTGCTCTAAAGTAGAGTGTGATCAATGGATGAGAACTCTGTTGTGTTTCACGTCAGAAATGTAGTTAAATCCCTGGCTCTGAGTCTTCCTACAAGCAAGACTTCGTTTCAGTTAAGGGCAGTCACTTTTCAGCTCAAACGAACTACTTCGTTCACGAACCTCACACGTTTCTCATCTTAACTGACAAGCATTGGATGTTAGATGACCAGTGGCTATTTTCAGTTTCAGAAGCAGAGTTGAACTAGATATGGTCCGTATGTGTCGGAAACTCCGTTCTTTTGTTCTGAGCACACTCACGTTTCCTGCTCTATTAGAGTCTCTGGAAAGGAAGAGCGTGCTTCTTGCTCTCAAGCAGATTGTGATTCATGGATGATAACTCTGCTGTGTGTTTCCCTTCAGAAATGGAGATAAATCCCATGCTCTGTGTCTTCCTACAAGCACTACTTCCTTTCAGGTAAGGGAAGTCACTTTTCTGCTAAAAACAAATACATCCTTCACAAAGCTCACACGTTTCTCATCTTAAATGACAAGCATTGGATGTTAGAGGTCCTGTGCTTTGTATCAATTTCAGAAGCAGAGTTGGACTAGATATGGTCCGTATGTGTAGGAAACATCGTTCTTTTGTTCTCAGCACACTCATGTTTCTTGCTCTCTTTGAGATTCTGGAAAGCAAGAGCGTGCTTCTTGCTCTAAAGCAGTGTGATCCATGGATGAGAACTCTGCTGTGTGTTTGCCTTCAGAAATGGAGTTAAATCCCAGGCTCAGTGTCTTCCTACATGCAAGACTTCGTTACAGGGAAAGGCAGTCACTTTTCAGCTCAAACGAACTACATCATTCACGAAGCTCACACGTTTCACATCTTAACTGACAAGCATTGGATGTTAGAGGACCAGTGCTTTGTATCAGTTTCAGAAGCAGAGTTGGACTAGATATGATCCGTATGTGTAAGAAACACCGTTCATTTGTTTTCAGCACACTCAAGTTTCCTACTGTCTTAGAGATTCTAGAGAGCTAGACAATGCTTCTTGCTCTAAAGTAGAATGTGATCAATGGATGAGAACTCTGTTGTGTTTCACTTCAGAAATGGAGTAAAATCCCATGCTCTGAGTCTTCCTACAAGCAAGACTTCGTTTCAGGTAAGAGCAGTCACTTTTCTGCTCAAACGAACTACATTGTTCACGAAGCTCACACATTTCTCATCTTAACTGAAAAGCATTGTATGTTAGAGGACCTTTGGTTTGTATCAATTTCAAGGAGAGTTGAACTAGTTATGGTCCGTCTGTATAGGAAACACCATTCTTTTGTTCTGAGCACACTCACGTTTCTTGCTGTATTAGAGTCTCTGGAAAGCAAGAGCGTGCTTCTTGCTCTGAAGCAGAGTGTGATCCATGGATGAGAACTCTGCACTGTGTTTCCCTTCAGAAATGGAGTTAAATCCCAGGCTCTATGTGTTCCTACAAACAAGACTTCGTTTCAGGAAAGGGCATTCACTTTTCAGCTCAAACGAACTACATCGTTCACGAATCACACACGTTACTCTTCTTAACTGAGAAGCTTTGGATGTTAGAGGTCCTGTGCTTTGTATCAATTTCAGAAACAGAGTTGGACTAGATATGGTCCGTATGTGTAGGAAACATCGTTCTTTTGTTCTCAGCACACTCATATTTCTTGCTGACTTTGAGATTCTGGAAACCAAGAGCGTCCTTCTTGCTCTAAAGCAGTGTGATTCATGGATGAGAACTCTGCTGTGTGTTTGCCTTCAGAAATGGAGTTAAATCCCAGGCTCTGTCTTCCTAAAAGCAAGACATCTTTTCAGGTAAGGGCAGTCACTTTTCAGCTCAAACGAACTACATCATTCACGAAGCTCACACGTTTCACATCTTAACTGACAAGCATTGGATGTTAGGGGACCAGTGCTTTGTATCAGTTTCAGAAGCAGAGTTGTACTAGATATGATCCGTATGTGTAGGAAACACTGTTCATTTGTGCTCAGCACACACACGTTTCCTGCTGTATTAGAGTCACTGGAAAGCAAGAGCATGCTTCTTGCTCTGAAGGAGAGTGTGATCAATGGATGAGAATTCTGCTGTGTGTTTTTTCCCTTCAAAAATGGAGTTAAATCCCAGGCTCTGTGTCTTCCTACAATCAATACTTCTCTTCGGGTAAGGCCAGTCACTTTTCAGCTCAAACGAACTAAATCGTTCACGAAGCTCACACGTTTCTCATCTTAAATGACAAGCATTGGATATTAGAGGTCCTGTGCTTTGTATCAATTTCAGAAGCAGAGTTGGACTAGATATGGTCCTTATGTGTAGGAAACATCGTTCTTTTGTTCTCAGCACACTCATGTTTCTTGCTCTCTTTGAGATTCTGGAAAGCAAGAGCGTGCTTCTTGCTCTAAAGCAGTGTGATCCATGGATGAGAACTCTGCAGTGTGTTTCCCTTCAGAAATGGAGTTAAATCCCAGGCTCTATGTGTTCCTAAAAGCAAGACTTCGTTTCAGGAATGGCAGTCACTTTTCAGCTCAAACGAACTATATCGTTCACGAAGCTAACAAGTTTCCCATCTTAAATGACAAACATTGGACGTTAGAGGACCAGTACTGTTTATCAGTTTCAGAAGCAGAGTTGGACTAGATATGATCCGTAAGTGTTGGAAACACCGTTCATTTGTTCTCAGCACACTCAAGTTTCCTGCTGTATTAGAGTCTCTGGAAAGCAAGAGGGTGCTTCTTGCTCTGAAGCAGACTGTGATCAATGGATGAGAACTCTGTTCTGTGTTTCACTTCAGAAATGGAGTTAATTCCCAGGCTCTGAGTCTTCCTACAAGCAAGACTTCATTTCAGGTAAGAGCAGTCACTTTTCAGCTCAAACGAACTACATTGTTCACGAAGCTCACACATTTCTCATCTTAACTGAAAAGCATTGTATGTTAGAGGACTTTTGGTTTGTATCAATTTCAAGCAGAGTTGAACTAGTTATGGTCCCTATGTATAGGAAACACCCTTCTTTTGTTCTGAGCACACTCACGTTTCTTGCTGTATTAGAGTCTCTGGAAAGCAAGAGCGTGCTTCTTGCTCTGAAGCAGAGTATGATCGATGTATGAGAACTCTGCAGTGTGTTTCCCTTCAGAAATGGAGTTAAATCCCAGGCTCTATGTGTTCCTACAAGCAAGACTTCGTTTCAGGAAAGGGCAGTCACTTTTCCGCTCAAACGAACTACATCGTTCACGAAGCTAACAAGTTTCCCATCTTAAATGACAAGCATTGGACGTTAGAGGACCAATACATTTTATCAGTTTCAGAAGCAGAGTTGGACTAGATATGATCCGTATGTGTAGGAAACACCATTCATTTGTTCTCAGCACACTCAAGTTTCCTGCTGTCTTAGAGATTCTAGAATGCTAGCGCGAGCTTCTGGCTCGGAAGCAGAGTGTGATCCATGGATGAGAACGCTGCTGTGTGTTTCCCTTCATAAATGGAGTTAAATCCCAGGCTCTGTGTCTTCCTACAAACACTACTTCCTTTCATATAAGGGTAGTCACTTTTCAGATCAAACAAACTACATCGTTCACGAAGCTCACAAGTTTCTCACCTTAACTGACAAGCATTGGATGTTCGAGGACCTGTGGGTTTTTTCAGTTTGAGGATCAGATTTGAACTAGATATGGTCCATATGTGTATGAAACACCATTCTTTTGTTCTGAGCACACTCAATTTTCCTGTGGTATTAGAGAATCTTGAAAGCAATTGCATTCTTCTTGCTCTAAAGCAGAGTGTGATCCATGGATGAGAACGATTCTGTGTGTTTCCCTTCAGAAATGGAGTTAAATCCCAGGCTATGTGTCTTCCTACTATCAAGATTTCGTTTCAGGTAAGGACAGGCACTGTTCAGCTCAAAAGAGCTAAATCGTTCCTGAAGCTAACATGTTTCGCATTTTAACTGACAAGCATTGGATGTTAGAGGAGCAGTGCTTTGTATCAGTTTCAGAAGCAGAGTTGGACTAGATATGATCCGTATGTGTAAGAAACACCGTTCATTTGTTTTCAGCACACTCAAGTTTAGTGCTGTATTAGATACTCTAGAAAGCAAGAGCGTGCTTCTTGCTCTAAAGCAGAGTGTGATCAATGGACGAGAACTCTGTTCTGTGTTTCACTTCAGAAATGGAGTTAAATCCCAGGCTCTGAGTCTTCCTACAAGCAAGACTTCGTTTCAGGTAAGGGCAGTCACTTTTCTGCTCAAACGAATTACATCAATCACGAAGCTCACGCGTTTCACATCTTAACTGACAAGCATTGGATGTTAGGGGACCAGTGCTTTGTATGAGTTTCCGAAGCAGAGTTGGACTAGATATGATCCGTATGTGTAGGAAACACCGTTCATTTGTTCTCAGCACACTCACGTTTCCTGCTGTATTAGAGTCTCTGGAAAGCAAGAGCGTGCTTCTTGCTCTGAAGCAGAGTGTGATACATGGATGAGAACTCTGCTGTGTGTTTCCCTTCATAAATGGAGTTAATTTCCAGACTATGTGTCTTCCTACAAGCAAGACTTCGTTTCAGGTAATGGCAGTCACTTTTCAGCTCAAAAGAACCACATCGTTCACGAAGCTAACAAGTTTCCCATCTTAACTGACAAGCATTGGATGTTAGGGGACCAGTGCTTTGTATCAGTTTCAGAAGCAGAGTTGGACTAGATATGATCCGTATGTGTAGGAAACACCGTTCATTTGTTCTCAGCACACTCAAGTTTCCTGCTGTCTTAGAGTTTCTAGAAAGCTAGAGCATGCTTTTTGCTCTAAAGTAGAGTGTGATCAATGGATGAGAACTCTGTTGTGTGTTTCACTTCAGAAATGGAGTTAAATGCCTGGCTTTGAGTCTTCCTAGAAGCAAGACTTCGTTTCAGCTAAGGGCAGTTACTTTACATGTCAAACGAACTAATAGTTCACGAAGCTCACACGTTTCTCATTTTAACTGAGAAGCATTGGATGTTAGAGGTCCTGTGCTTTGTATCAATTTCAGAAGCAGAGTTGGAGTAGATATGGTCCGTATGTGTAGGAAACTTCGTTCATTTTCTCAGCACACTCATGTTTCTTGCTGTCTTTGAGATTCTGGAAAGCAAGAGCGTGCTTCTTGCTCTAAAGCAGAGTGTGAACCATAGATGAGAACGATTCTGTGTGTTTCCCTTGAGAAATGGAGTTAAATCCCAGGCTCTGTGTTTTCCTACTATCAAGACTTCGTTTCAGGTAAGGACAGGCACTTTTCAGCTCAAAACAGCTAAATCGTTCACGAAGCTAACATGTTTCTCATTTTAACTGACAAGCATTGGATGTTAGAGGACCATTGCTTTGTATCAGTTTCAGAAACAGAGTTGGACTAGATATGATCCGTATGTGTAAGAAACACCGTTCATTTGTTTTCAGCACACTTAAGTTTCCTGCTGTCTTGGAGATTCTAGAAAGCTAGAGCGTGCTTCTTGCTCTAAAGCAGAGTGTGATCAATGGATGAGAACTCTGTTCTGTGTTTCACTTCAGAAATGGAGTTAAATCCCAGGCTCTGAGTCTTCCTACAAGCAAGACTTCGTTTCAGGTAAGAGCAGTCACTTTTCAGCTCAAACGAACTACATTGTTCACGAAGCTCACACATTTCTCATCTTAACTGAAAAGCATTGTATGTTAGAGGACCTTTGGTTTGTATCAATTTCAAGCAGAGTTGAACTAGTTATGGTCCGTCTGTATAGGAAACACCCTTCTTTTGTTCTGAGCACACTCACGTTTCTTGCTGTATTAGAGTCTCTGGAAAGCAAGAGCGTGCTTCTTGCTCTGAAGCAGAGTGTGATCCATGGATGAGAACTTTGCAGTGTGTTTCCCTTCAGAAATGGAGTTAAATCCCAGGCTCTATGTGTTCCTACAAGCAAGACTTCGTTTCAGGAAAGGGCAGTCACTTTTCAGCTCAAACGAACTACATCGTTCACGAAGCTCACAAGTTTCTCATCTTAACTGACAAGCATTGGATGTTCGAGGACCTGTGGGTTTTTTCAGTTTGAGGATCAGATTTGAACTAGATATGTTCCATATGTGTAGGAAACACCATTCATTTGTTCTGAGCACACTCAAGTTTCCTGTGGTATTAGAGAATCTTGAAAGCAATAGCGTTCTTCTTGCTCTAAAGCAGAGTGTGATCCATGGATGAGAACTCTGTTCTGTGTTTCACTTCATAAATGGAGTTAAATCCCAGGCTCTGAGTCTTCCTACAAGCAAGACTTCGTTTCAGGTAACGGCAGTCACTTTTCAGCTAAAACGAACTACATTGTTCAAAAAGCTCACACATTTCTCATCTTAACTGAAAAGCATTGCATGTTAGAGGACCTTTGGTTTGTATCAATTTCAAGCAGAGTTGAACTAGTTATGGTCGGTCTGTATAGGAAACACCCTTCTTTTCTTCTGAGCACACTCACGTTTCCTGCTGTATTAGAGACTCTAGAAAGCAAGAGCGTGCTTCTTGCTCTAAAGCAGAGTGTGATCCATGAATGGGAACTGTGTTGTGTGTTTCCCTTCAGAAATGGAGTTAAATCCCCGGCTCTGTGTATTCCTACAAGGAAGACTTCGTTTCAGGTAAGGGCAGTCACTTTTCAGCTCAAACGACCGATCGTTCATGAAGCTCACACGTTTCTCATCTAAACTGACAATCTTTGGATGTTAGATGACCAGTGGCTTTTTTTAGTTTCAGAAGCAGAATTAAACTAGATATGTTCCTTATGTGTAGGAAACACCGTACTTTTGTTCTGAGCACACTCACGTTTCCTGCTGTATTAGAGTCTCTGGAAAGCAAGAGCGTGCTTCTTGCTCTGAAGCAGAGTGTGATCCATGGATGAGAACTCTGCAGTGTGTTTCCCTTCAGAAATGGAGTTAAATCCCAGGCTCTATGTGTTCCTACAAGCAAGACTTCTTTTCAGGATAGGGCATTCACTTTCAGCTAAAACGAACTACATCGTTCACGAAGCTAACAAGTTTCCCATCTTAACTGACAATCATTGGACGTTAGAGGACCAGTACTTTTTATGAGTTTCAGAAGCAGAGTTGGACTAGATATGGTCTGTATGTGTAGGAAACACCATTCTTTTGTTCTCAGCACACTCACGTTTCCTTTGTCTTAGAGACTCTAGAAAGCAAGTGCGTGCTTCTTGCTCTACAGCAGAGTGTGATCCATGGATGAGAACTCTGTTGTGTGTTTCACTTCAGAAATGGAGTTAAATCCCAGGCTCTGTGTCTTCCTACAAGCAAGATTTCGTTTCAGTTAAGGGCAGTCACTTTTCAGCTCAAACGGACTTCATCGTTCACAAAGCTCACACGTTTCTCATCTTAACTGACTACCATTGGATGTTAGATGACCCGTGGCTATTTTCAGTTTCAGAAGCAGAGTTGGAGTAGATATCGTCCATATGTGTAGGAAACACCGTTCTTTTGTTGTGAGCACACTCAGGTTTCCTGCTGTATTAGAGTCTGTGAAAAGCAAGAGCGTGCTTCTTGCTCTACAGCAGAGTGTGATCAATGGATGAGAACTCTGCTGTGTGTTTCCCTTCATAAATGGCGTTAATTTCCAGGCTATGTGTCTTCCTACAAGCAAGACTTCGTTTCAGGTAATGGCAGTCACTTTTCAGCACAAACGAACTACATAGTTCACGAAGCTCACACGTTTCTCATCTTAACTGAGAAGCAATGGATGTTAGAGGACCTTTGCCCTGTATCAATTTTAAGCAGAGTTGAACTAGATATGGGCCGTATGTATAGGAAACACCCTTCTTTTCTTCTGAGCACACTCACGTTTCCTGCTGTACTAGAGACTCTAGAAAGCAACAGCATGCTTCTTGCTCTACAGCAGAGTGTGATCCATGGATGAGAACTCTGTTGTGTGTTTCACTTCAGAAATGGAGTTAAATCCCAGGCTCTGTGTCTTCCTACAAGCAAGATTTCATTTCAGTTAAGGGCAGTCACATTTCAGCTCAAACGGACTTCATCGTTCACGAAGCTCACACGTTTCTCATCTTAACTGACTACCATTGGATGTTAGATGACCAGTGGCTATTTTTAGTTTCAGAAGCAGAGTTGAACTAGATATGGTCCGTATGTGTAGGAAACACCGTACTTTTGTTCTGAGCACACTCATGTTTCCTGCTGTATTAGAGTCTGTGAAAAGCAAGAGCGTGCTTCTTACTCTGAATCAGAGTGTGATCAATGGATGAGAACTCTGCTGTGTGTTTTTTCCCTTCAAAAATGGACTTAAATCCCAGGCTCTGTGTCTTCCTACAATCAAGACTTCGTTTCGGGTAAGGCCAGTCACTTTTCAGCTCAAACGAACTACATCATTCAAGAAGCTCACACGTTTCTCATATTAACTGACAAGCATTGGATTTTAGAGGACCAGTGCTTTGTATCAGTGTCAGAAGCAGAGTTGGACTAGATATGATCCGTATGTGTAGGAAACACCATTCATTTGTTCTCAGCACACTCAAGTTTCCTGCTGTCTTAGAGATTCTAGAAAGCTAGCGCGAGCTTCTGGCTCTGAAGCAGAGTGTGATCCATGGATGAGAACGCTGCTGTGTGTTTCCCTTCATAAATGGAGTTAAATCCCAGGCTCTGTGTATTCCTTCAAGCACTACTTCCTTTCATGTAAGGGTAGTCACTTTTCAGTTCAAACGAACTACATCGTTCACGAAGCTCACAAGTTTCTCAGCTTTTCTGACAAGCATTGGAAGTTATTGGACCTGGGGGTTTTTTCAGTTTGAGGATCTGATTTGAAATAGATATGGTCCGTATGTGTAGGAAACACCGTTCTTTTGATCTGAGCACACTCAAGTTTCCTGTGGTATTAGAGAATCTTGAAAGCAATAGCGTTCTTCTTGCTCTAAAGCAGAGTGTGGTCCATGGATGAGAACTCTGTTCTGTGTTTCACTTCATAATGGAGTTAAATCCCAGGCTCTGAGTCTTCCTACAAGCAAGACTTCGTTTCAGGTAACGGCAGTCACTTTTCAGCTAAAACGAACTACATTGTTCAAAAAGCTCACACATTTCTCATCTTAACTGAAAAGCATTGCATGTTAGAGGACCTTTGGTTTGTATCAATTTCAAGCAGAGTTGAACTAGTTATGGTCGGTCTGTATAGGAAACACCCTTCTTTTCTTCTGAGCACACTCACATTTCCTGCTGTATTAGAGACTCTAGAAAGCAAGAGCGTGCTTCTTGCTCTAAAGCAGAGTGTGATCCATGGATGGGAACTGTGTTGTGTGTTTCCCTTCAGAAATGGAGTTAAATCCCCGGCTCTGTGTATTCCTACAAGGAAGACTTCGTTTCAGGTAAGGGCAGTCACTTTTCAGCTCAAACGACCGATCGTTCATGAAGCTCACACGTTTCTCATCTAAACTGACAATCTTTGGATGTTAGATGACCAGTGGCTTTTTTTAGTTTCAGAAGCAGAATTAAACTAGATATGTTCCGTATGTGTAGGAAACACCGTACTTTTGTTCTGAGCACACTCACGTTTCCTGCTGTATTAGAGTCTCTGGAAAGCAAGAGCGTGCTTCTTGCTCTGAAGCAGAGTGTGATCCATGGATGAGAACTCTGCAGTGTGTTTCCCTTCAGAAATGGAGTTAACTCCCAGGCTCTATGTGTTCCTACAAGCAAGACTTCTTTTCAGGAAAGGGCATTCACTTTCAGCTAAAACGAACTACATCGTTCACGAAGCTAACAAGTTTCCCATCTTAACTGACAATCATTGGACGTTAGAGGACCAGTACTTTTTATGAGTTTCAGAAGCAGAGTTGGACTAGATATGGTCTGTATGTGTAGGAAACACCATTCTTTTGTTCTCAGCACACTCACGTTTCCTTTGTCTTAGAGACTCTAGAAAGCAAGTGCGTGCTTCTTGCTCTACAGTAGAGTGTGATCCATGGATGAGAACTCTGTTGTGTGTTTCACTTCAGAAATGGAGTTAAATCCCAGGCTCTGTGTCTTCCTACAAGCAAGATTTCGTTTCAGTTAAGGGCAGTCACTTTTCAGCTCAAACGGACTTCATCGTTCACAAAGCTCACACGTTTCTCATCTTAACTGACTACCATTGGATGTTAGATGACCCGTGGCTATTTTCAGTTTCAGAAGCAGAGTTGGAGTAGATATCGTCCATATGTGTAGGAAACACCGTTCTTTTGTTGTGAGCACACTCAGGTTTCCTGCTGTATTAGAGTCTGTGAAAAGCAAGAGCGTGCTTCTTGCTCTACAGCAGAGTGTGATCAATGGATGAGAACTCTGCTGTGTGTTTCCCTTCATAAATGGAGTTAATTTCCAGGCTATGTGTCTTCCTACAAGCAAGACTTCGTTTCAGGTAATGGCAGTCAATTTTCAGCACAAACGAACTACATAGTTCACGAAGCTCACACGTTTCTCATCTTAACTGAGAAGCAATGGATGTTAGAGGACCTTTGCCCTGTATCAATTTCAAGCAGAGTTGAACTAGATATGGGCCGTATGTATAGGAAACACCCTTCTTTTCTTCTGAGCACACTCACGTTTCCTGCTGTACTAGAGACTCTAGAAAGCAACAGCATGCTTCTTGCTCTACAGCAGAGTGTGATCCATGGATGAGAACTCTGTTGTGTGTTTCACTTCAGAAATGGAGTTAAATCCCAGGCTCTGTGTCTTCCTACAAGCAAGATTTCATTTCAGTTAAGGGCAGTCACATTTCAGCTCAAACGGACTTCATCGTTCACGAAGCTCACACGTTTCTCATCTTAACTGACTACCATTGGATGTTAGATGACCAGTGGCTATTTTTAGTTTCAGAAGCAGAGTTGAACTAGATATGGTCCGTATGTGTAGGAAACACCGTACTTTTGTTCTGAGCACACTCACGTTTCCTGCTGTATTAGAGTCTGTGAAAAGCAAGAGCGTGCTTCTTACTCTGAATCAGAGTGTGATCAATGGATGAGAACTCTGCTGTGTGTTTTTTCCCTTCAAAAATGGACTTAAATCCCAGGCTCTGTGTCTTCCTACAATCAAGACTTCGTTTCGGGTAAGGCCAGTCACTTTTCAGCTCAAACGAACTACATCATTCAAGAAGCTCACACGTTTCTCATATTAACTGACAAGCATTGGATTTTAGAGGACCAGTGCTTTGTATCAGTGTCAGAAGCAGAGTTGGACTAGATATGATCCGTATGTGTAGGAAACACCATTCATTTGTTCTCAGCACACTCAAGTTTCCTGCTGTCTTAGAGATTCTAGAAAGCTAGCGCGAGCTTCTGGCTCTGAAGCAGAGTGTGATCCATGGATGAGAACGCTGCTGTGTGTTTCCCTTCATAAATGGAGTTAAATCCCAGGCTCTGTGTATTCCTTCAAGCACTACTTCCTTTCATGTAAGGGTAGTCACTTTTCAGTTCAAACGAACTACATCGTTCACGAAGCTCACAAGTTTCTCAGCTTTTCTGACAAGCATTGGAAGTTATTGGACCTGGGGGTTTTTTCAGTTTGAGGATCTGATTTGAAATAGATATGGTCCGTATGTGTAGGAAACACCGTTCTTTTGATCTGAGCACACTCAAGTTTCCTGTGGTATTAGAGAATCTTGAAAGCAATAGCGTTCTTCTTGCTCTAAAGCAGAGTGTGGTCCATGGATGAGAACTCTGTTCTGTGTTTCACTTCATAAATGGAGTTAAATCCCAGGCTCTGAGTCTTCCTACAAGCAAGACTTCGTTTCAGGTAACGGCAGTCACTTTTCAGCTAAAACGAACTACATTGTTCAAAAAGCTCACACATTTCTCATCTTAACTGAAAAGCATTGCATGTTAGAGGACCTTTGGTTTGTATCAATTTCAAGCAGAGTTGAACTAGTTATGGTCGGTCTGTATAGGAAACACCCTTCTTTTCTTCTGAGCACACTCACGTTTCCTGCTGTATTAGAGACTCTAGAAAGCAAGAGCGTGCTTCTTGCTCTAAAGCAGAGTGTGATCCATGGATGGGAACTGTGTTGTGTGTTTCCCTTCAGAAATGGAGTTAAATCCCCGGCTCTGTGTATTCCTACAAGGAAGACTTCGTTTCAGGTAAGGGCAGTCACTTTTCAGCTCAAACGACCGATCGTTCATGAAGCTCACACGTTTCTCATCTAAACTGACAATCTTTGGATGTTAGATGACCAGTGGCTTTTTTTAGTTTCAGAAGCAGAATTAAACTAGATATGTTCCGTATGTGTAGGAAACACCGTACTTTTGTTCTGAGCACACTCACGTTTCCTGCTGTATTAGAGTCTCTGGAAAGCAAGAGCGTGCTTCTTGCTCTGAAGCAGAGTGTGATCCATGGATGAGAACTCTGCAGTGTGTTTCCCTTCAGAAATGGAGTTAACTCCCAGGCTCTATGTGTTCCTACAAGCAAGACTTCTTTTCAGGAAAGGGCATTCACTTTCAGCTAAAACGAACTACATCGTTCACGAAGCTAACAAGTTTCCCATCTTAACTGACAATCATTGGACGTTAGAGGACCAGTACTTTTTATGAGTTTCAGAAGCAGAGTTGGACTAGATATGGTCTGTATGTGTAGGAAACACCATTCTTTTGTTCTCAGCACACTCACGTTTCCTTTGTCTTAGAGACTCTAGAAAGCAAGTGCGTGCTTCTTGCTCTACAGCAGAGTGTGATCCATGGATGAGAACTCTGTTGTGTGTTTCACTTCAGAAATGGAGTTAAATCCCAGGCTCTGTGTCTTCCTACAAGCAAGATTTCGTTTCAGTTAAGGGCAGTCACTTTTCAGCTCAAACGGACTTCATCGTTCACAAAGCTCACACGTTTCTCATCTTAACTGACTACCATTGGATGTTAGATGACCCGTGGCTATTTTCAGTTTCAGAAGCAGAGTTGGAGTAGATATCGTCCATACGTGTAGGAAACACCGTTCTTTTGTTGTGAGCACACTCAGGTTTCCTGCTGTATTAGAGTCTGTGAAAAGCAAGAGCGTGCTTCTTGCTCTACAGCAGAGTGTGATCAATGGATGAGAACTCTGCTGTGTGTTTCCCTTCATAAATGGCGTTAATTTCCAGGCTATGTGTCTTCCTACAAGCAAGACTTCGTTTCAGGTAATGGCAGTCACTTTTCAGCACAAACGAACTACATAGTTCACGAAGCTCACACGTTTCTCATCTTAACTGAGAAGCAATGGATGTTAGAGGACCTTTGCCCTGTATCAATTTCAAGCAGAGTTGAACTAGATATGGGCCGTATGTATAGGAAACACCCTTCTTTTCTTCTGAGCACACTCACGTTTCCTGCTGTACTAGAGACTCTAGAAAGCAACAGCATGCTTCTTGCTCTACAGCAGAGTGTGATCCATGGATGAGAACTCTGTTGTGTGTTTCACTTCAGAAATGGAGTTAAATCCCAGGCTCTGTGTCTTCCTACAAGCAAGATTTCATTTCAGTTAAGGGCAGTCACATTTCAGCTCAAACGGACTTCATCGTTCACGAAGCTCACACGTTTCTCATCTTAACTGACTACCATTGGATGTTAGATGACCAGTGGCTATTTTTAGTTTCAGAAGCAGAGTTGAACTAGATATGGTCCGTATGTGTAGGAAACACCGTACTTTTGTTCTGAGCACACTCACGTTTCCTGCTGTATTAGAGTCTGTGAAAAGCAAGAGCGTGCTTCTTACTCTGAATCAGAGTGTGATCAATGGATGAGAACTCTGCTGTGTGTTTTTTCCCTTCAAAAATGGACTTAAATCCCAGGCTCTGTGTCTTCCTACAATCAAGACTTCGTTTCGGGTAAGGCCAGTCACTTTTCAGCTCAAACGAACTACATCATTCAAGAAGCTCACACGTTTCTCATATTAACTGACAAGCATTGGATTTTAGAGGACCAGTGCTTTGTATCAGTGTCAGAAGCAGAGTTGGACTAGATATGATCCGTATGTGTAGGAAACACCATTCATTTGTTCTCAGCACACTCAAGTTTCCTGCTGTCTTAGAGATTCTAGAAAGCTAGCGCGAGCTTCTGGCTCTGAAGCAGAGTGTGATCCATGGATGAGAACGCTGCTGTGTGTTTCCCTTCATAAATGGAGTTAAATCCCAGGCTCTGTGTATTCCTTCAAGCACTACTTCCTTTCATGTAAGGGTAGTCACTTTTCAGTTCAAACGAACTACATCGTTCACGAAGCTCACAAGTTTCTCAGCTTTTCTGACAAGCATTGGAAGTTATTGGACCTGGGGGTTTTTTCAGTTTGAGGATCTGATTTGAAATAGATATGGTCCGTATGTGTAGGAAACACCGTTCTTTTGATCTGAGCACACTCAAGTTTCCTGTGGTATTAGAGAATCTTGAAAGCAATAGCGTTCTTCTTGCTCTAAAGCAGAGTGTGGTCCATGGATGAGAACTCTGTTCTGTGTTTCACTTCATAAATGGAGTTAAATCCCAGGCTCTGAGTCTTCCTACAAGCAAGACTTCGTTTCAGGTAACGGCAGTCACTTTTCAGCTAAAACGAACTACATTGTTCAAAAAGCTCACACATTTCTCATCTTAACTGAAAAGCATTGCATGTTAGAGGACCTTTGGTTTGTATCAATTTCAAGCAGAGTTGAACTAGTTATGGTCGGTCTGTATAGGAAACACCCTTCTTTTCTTCTGAGCACACTCACGTTTCCTGCTGTATTAGAGACTCTAGAAAGCAAGAGCGTGCTTCTTGCTCTAAAGCAGAGTGTGATCCATGGATGGGAACTGTGTTGTGTGTTTCCCTTCAGAAATGGAGTTAAATCCCCGGCTCTGTGTATTCCTACAAGGAAGACTTCGTTTCAGGTAAGGGCAGTCACTTTTCAGCTCAAACGACCGATCGTTCATGAAGCTCACACGTTTCTCATCTAAACTGACAATCTTTGGATGTTAGATGACCAGTGGCTTTTTTTAGTTTCAGAAGCAGAATTAAACTAGATATGTTCCGTATGTGTAGGAAACACCGTACTTTTGTTCTGAGCACACTCACGTTTCCTGCTGTATTAGAGTCTCTGGAAAGCAAGAGCGTGCTTCTTGCTCTGAAGCAGAGTGTGATCCATGGATGAGAACTCTGCAGTGTGTTTCCCTTCAGAAATGGAGTTAACTCCCAGGCTCTATGTGTTCCTACAAGCAAGACTTCTTTTCAGGAAAGGGCATTCACTTTCAGCTAAAACGAACTACATCGTTCACGAAGCTAACAAGTTTCCCATCTTAACTGACAATCATTGGACGTTAGAGGACCAGTACTTTTTATGAGTTTCAGAAGCAGAGTTGGACTAGATATGGTCTGTATGTGTAGGAAACACCATTCTTTTGTTCTCAGCACACTCACGTTTCCTTTGTCTTAGAGACTCTAGAAAGCAAGTGCGTGCTTCTTGCTCTACAGCAGAGTGTGATCCATGGATGAGAACTCTGTTGTGTGTTTCACTTCAGAAATGGAGTTAAATCCCAGGCTCTGTGTCTTCCTACAAGCAAGATTTCGTTTCAGTTAAGGGCAGTCACTTTTCAGCTCAAACGGACTTCATCGTTCACAAAGCTCACACGTTTCTCATCTTAACTGACTACCATTGGATGTTAGATGACCCGTGGCTATTTTCAGTTTCAGAAGCAGAGTTGGAGTAGATATCGTCCATACGTGTAGGAAACACCGTTCTTTTGTTGTGAGCACACTCAGGTTTCCTGCTGTATTAGAGTCTGTGAAAAGCAAGAGCGTGCTTCTTGCTCTACAGCAGAGTGTGATCAATGGATGAGAACTCTGCTGTGTGTTTCCCTTCATAAATGGCGTTAATTTCCAGGCTATGTGTCTTCCTACAAGCAAGACTTCGTTTCAGGTAATGGCAGTCACTTTTCAGCACAAACGAACTACATAGTTCACGAAGCTCACACGTTTCTCATCTTAACTGAGAAGCAATGGATGTTAGAGGACCTTTGCCCTGTATCAATTTCAAGCAGAGTTGAACTAGATATGGGCCGTATGTATAGGAAACACCCTTCTTTTCTTCTGAGCACACTCACGTTTCCTGCTGTACTAGAGACTCTAGAAAGCAACAGCATGCTTCTTGCTCTACAGCAGAGTGTGATCCATGGATGAGAACTCTGTTGTGTGTTTCACTTCAGAAATGGAGTTAAATCCCAGGCTCTGTGTCTTCCTACAAGCAAGATTTCATTTCAGTTAAGGGCAGTCACATTTCAGCTCAAACGGACTTCATCGTTCACGAAGCTCACACGTTTCTCATCTTAACTGACTACCATTGGATGTTAGATGACCAGTGGCTATTTTTAGTTTCAGAAGCAGAGTTGAACTAGATATGGTCCGTATGTGTAGGAAACACCGTACTTTTGTTCTGAGCACACTCACGTTTCCTGCTGTATTAGAGTCTGTGAAAAGCAAGAGCGTGCTTCTTACTCTGAATCAGAGTGTGATCAATGGATGAGAACTCTGCTGTGTGTTTTTTCCCTTCAAAAATGGACTTAAATCCCAGGCTCTGTGTCTTCCTACAATCAAGACTTCGTTTCGGGTAAGGCCAGTCACTTTTCAGCTCAAACGAACTACATCATTCAAGAAGCTCACACGTTTCTCATATTAACTGACAAGCATTGGATTTTAGAGGACCAGTGCTTTGTATCAGTGTCAGAAGCAGAGTTGGACTAGATATGATCCGTATGTGTAGGAAACACCATTCATTTGTTCTCAGCACACTCAAGTTTCCTGCTGTCTTAGAGATTCTAGAAAGCTAGCGGGAGCTTCTGGCTCTGAAGCAGAGTGTGATCCATGGATGAGAACGCTGCTGTGTGTTTCCCTTCATAAATGGAGTTAAATCCCAGGCTCTGTGTATTCCTTCAAGCACTACTTCCTTTCATGTAAGGGTAGTCACTTTTCAGTTCAAACGAACTACATCGTTCACGAAGCTCACAAGTTTCTCAGCTTTTCTGACAAGCATTGGAAGTTATTGGACCTGGGGGTTTTTTCAGTTTGAGGATCTGATTTGAAATAGATATGGTCCGTATGTGTAGGAAACACCGTTCTTTTGATCTGAGCACACTCAAGTTTCCTGTGGTATTAGAGAATCTTGAAAGCAATAGCGTTCTTCTTGCTCTAAAGCAGAGTGTGGTCCATGGATGAGAACTCTGTTCTGTGTTTCACTTCATAATGGAGTTAAATCCCAGGCTCTGAGTCTTCCTACAAGCAAGACTTCGTTTCAGGTAACGGCAGTCACTTTTCAGCTAAAACGAACTACATTGTTCAAAAAGCTCACACATTTCTCATCTTAACTGAAAAGCATTGCATGTTAGAGGACCTTTGGTTTGTATCAATTTCAAGCAGAGTTGAACTAGTTATGGTCGGTCTGTATAGGAAACACCCTTCTTTTCTTCTGAGCACACTCACGTTTCCTGCTGTATTAGAGACTCTAGAAAGCAAGAGCGTGCTTCTTGCTCTAAAGCAGAGTGTGATCCATGGATGGGAACTGTGTTGTGTGTTTCCCTTCAGAAATGGAGTTAAATCCCCGGCTCTGTGTATTCCTACAAGGAAGACTTCGTTTCAGGTAAGGGCAGTCACTTTTCAGCTCAAACGACCGATCGTTCATGAAGCTCACACGTTTCTCATCTAAACTGACAATCTTTGGATGTTAGATGACCAGTGGCTTTTTTTAGTTTCAGAAGCAGAATTAAACTAGATATGTTCCGTATGTGTAGGAAACACCGTACTTTTGTTCTGAGCACACTCACGTTTCCTGCTGTATTAGAGTCTCTGGAAAGCAAGAGCGTGCTTCTTGCTCTGAAGCAGAGTGTGATCCATGGATGAGAACTCTGCAGTGTGTTTCCCTTCAGAAATGGAGTTAACTCCCAGGCTCTATGTGTTCCTACAAGCAAGACTTCTTTTCAGGAAAGGGCATTCACTTTCAGCTAAAACGAACTACATCGTTCACGAAGCTAACAAGTTTCCCATCTTAACTGACAATCATTGGACGTTAGAGGACCAGTACTTTTTATGAGTTTCAGAAGCAGAGTTGGACTAGATATGGTCTGTATGTGTAGGAAACACCATTCTTTTGTTCTCAGCACACTCACGTTTCCTTTGTCTTAGAGACTCTAGAAAGCAAGTGCGTGCTTCTTGCTCTACAGCAGAGTGTGATCCATGGATGAGAACTCTGTTGTGTGTTTCACTTCAGAAATGGAGTTAAATCCCAGGCTCTGTGTCTTCCTACAAGCAAGATTTCATTTCAGTTAAGGGCAGTCACATTTCAGCTCAAACGGACTTCATCGTTCACGAAGCTCACACGTTTCTCATCTTAACTGACTACCATTGGATGTTAGATGACCAGTGGCTATTTTTAGTTTCAGAAGCAGAGTTGAACTAGATATGGTCCGTATGTGTAGGAAACACCGTACTTTTGTTCTGAGCACACTCACGTTTCCTGCTGTATTAGAGTCTGTGAAAAGCAAGAGCGTGCTTCTTACTCTGAATCAGAGTGTGATCAATGGATGAGAACTCTGCTGTGTGTTTTTTCCCTTCAAAAATGGACTTAAATCCCAGGCTCTGTGTCTTCCTACAATCAAGACTTCGTTTCGGGTAAGGCCAGTCACTTTTCAGCTCAAACGAACTACATCATTCAAGAAGCTCACACGTTTCTCATATTAACTGACAAGCATTGGATTTTAGAGGACCAGTGCTTTGTATCAGTGTCAGAAGCAGAGTTGGACTAGATATGATCCGTATGTGTAGGAAACACCATTCATTTGTTCTCAGCACACTCAAGTTTCCTGCTGTCTTAGAGATTCTAGAAAGCTAGCGCGAGCTTCTGGCTCTGAAGCAGAGTGTGATCCATGGATGAGAACGCTGCTGTGTGTTTCCCTTCATAAATGGAGTTAAATCCCAGGCTCTGTGTATTCCTTCAAGCACTACTTCCTTTCATGTAAGGGTAGTCACTTTTCAGTTCAAACGAACTACATCGTTCACGAAGCTCACAAGTTTCTCAGCTTTTCTGACAAGCATTGGAAGTTATTGGACCTGGGGGTTTTTTCAGATTGAGGATCTGATTTGAAATAGATATGGTCCGTATGTGTAGGAAACACCGTTCTTTTGATCTGAGCACACTCAAGTTTCCTGTGGTATTAGAGAATCTTGAAAGCAATAGCGTTCCTCTTGCTCTAAAGCAGAGTGTGGTCCATGGATGAGAACTCTGTTCTGTGTTTCACTTCATAAATGGAGTTAAATCCCAGCCTCTGAGTCTTCATACAAGCAAGACTTCGTTTCAGGTAACGGCAGTCACTTTTCAGCTAAAACGAACTACATTGTTCAAAAAGCTCACACATTTCTCATCTTAACTGAAAAGCATTGCATGTTAGAGGACCTTTGGTTTGTATCAATTTCAAGCAGAGTTGAACTAGTTATGGTCGGTCTGTATAGGAAACACCCTTCTTTTCTTCTGAGCACACTCACGTTTCCTGCTGTATTAGAGACTCTAGAAAGCAAGAGCGTGCTTCTTGCTCTAAAGCAGAGTGTGATCCATGGATGGGAACTGTGTTGTGTGTTTCCCTTCAGAAATGGAGTTAAATCCCCGGCTCTGTGTATTCCTACAAGGAAGACTTCGTTTCAGGTAAGGGCAGTCACTTTTCAGCTCAAACGACCGATCGTTCATGAAGCTCACACGTTTCTCATCTAAACTGACAATCTTTGGATGTTAGATGACCAGTGGCTTTTTTTAGTTTCAGAAGCAGAATTAAACTAGATATGTTCCGTATGTGTAGGAAACACCGTACTTTTGTTCTGAGCACACTCACGTTTCCTGCTGTATTAGAGTCTCTGGAAAGCAAGAGCGTGCTTCTTGCTCTGAAGCAGAGTGTGATCCATGGATGAGAACTCTGCAGTGTGTTTCCCTTCAGAAATGGAGTTAACTCCCAGGCTCTATGTGTTCCTACAAGCAAGACTTCTTTTCAGGAAAGGGCATTCACTTTCAGCTAAAACGAACTACATCGTTCACGAAGCTAACAAGTTTCCCATCTTAACTGACAATCATTGGACGTTAGAGGACCAGTACTTTTTATGAGTTTCAGAAGCAGAGTTGGACTAGATATGGTCTGTATGTGTAGGAAACACCATTCTTTTGTTCTCAGCACACTCACGTTTCCTTTGTCTTAGAGACTCTAGAAAGCAAGTGCGTGCTTCTTGCTCTACAGCAGAGTGTGATCCATGGATGAGAACTCTGTTGTGTGTTTCACTTCAGAAATGGAGTTAAATCCCAGGCTCTGTGTCTTCCTACAAGCAAGATTTCGTTTCAGTTAAGGGCAGTCACTTTTCAGCTCAAACGGACTTCATCGTTCACAAAGCTCACACGTTTCTCATCTTAACTGACTACCATTGGATGATAGATGACCCGTGGCTATTTTCAGTTTCAGAAGCAGAGTTGGAGTAGATATCGTCCATATGTGTAGGAAACACCGTTCTTTTGTTGTGAGCACACTCAGGTTTCCTGCTGTATTAGAGTCTGTGAAAAGCAAGAGCGTGCTTCTTGCTCTACAGCAGAGTGTGATCAATGGATGAGAACTCTGCTGTGTGTTTCCCTTCATAAATGGAGTTAATTTCCAGGCTATGTGTCTTCCTACAAGCAAGACTTCGTTTCAGGTAATGGCAGTCACTTTTCAGCACAAACGAACTACATAGTTCACGAAGCTCACACGTTTCTCATCTTAACTGAGAAGCAATGGATGTTAGAGGACCTTTGCCCTGTATCAATTTCAAGCAGAGTTGAACTAGATATGGGCCGTATGTATAGGAAACACCCTTCTTTTCTTCTGAGCACACTCACGTTTCCTGCTGTACTAGAGACTCTAGAAAGCAACAGCATGCTTCTTGCTCTACAGCAGAGTGTGATCCATGGATGAGAACTCTGTTGTGTGTTTCACTTCAGAAATGGAGTTAAATCCCAGGCTCTGTGTCTTCCTACAAGCAAGATTTCATTTCAGTTAAGGGCAGTCACATTTCAGCTCAAACGGACTTCATCGTTCACGAAGCTCACACGTTTCTCATCTTAACTGACTACCATTGGATGTTAGATGACCAGTGGCTATTTTTAGTTTCAGAAGCAGAGTTGAACTAGATATGGTCCGTATGTGTAGGAAACACCGTACTTTTGTTCTGAGCACACTCACGTTTCCTGCTGTATTAGAGTCTGTGAAAAGCAAGAGCGTGCTTCTTACTCTGAATCAGAGTGTGATCAATGGATGAGAACTCTGCTGTGTGTTTTTTCCCTTCAAAAATGGACTTAAATCCCAGGCTCTGTGTCTTCCTACAATCAAGACTTCGTTTCGGGTAAGGCCAGTCACTTTTCAGCTCAAACGAACTACATCATTCAAGAAGCTCACACGTTTCTCATATTAACTGACAAGCATTGGATTTTAGAGGACCAGTGCTTTGTATCAGTGTCAGAAGCAGAGTTGGACTAGATATGATCCGTATGTGTAGGAAACACCATTCATTTGTTCTCAGCACACTCAAGTTTCCTGCTGTCTTAGAGATTCTAGAAAGCTAGCGCGAGCTTCTGGCTCTGAAGCAGAGTGTGATCCATGGATGAGAACGCTGCTGTGTGTTTCCCTTCATAAATGGAGTTAAATCCCAGGCTCTGTGTATTCCTTCAAGCACTACTTCCTTTCATGTAAGGGTAGTCACTTTTCAGTTCAAACGAACTACATCGTTCACGAAGCTCACAAGTTTCTCAGCTTTTCTGACAAGCATTGGAAGTTATTGGACCTGGGGGTTTTTTCAGTTTGAGGATCTGATTTGAAATAGATATGGTCCGTATGTGTAGGAAACACCGTTCTTTTGATCTGAGCACACTCAAGTTTCCTGTGGTATTAGAGAATCTTGAAAGCAATAGCGTTCTTCTTGCTCTAAAGCAGAGTGTGGTCCATGGATGAGAACTCTGTTCTGTGTTTCACTTCATAATGGAGTTAAATCCCAGGCTCTGAGTCTTCCTACAAGCAAGACTTCGTTTCAGGTAACGGCAGTCACTTTTCAGCTAAAACGAACTACATTGTTCAAAAAGCTCACACATTTCTCATCTTAACTGAAAAGCATTGCATGTTAGAGGACCTTTGGTTTGTATCAATTTCAAGCAGAGTTGAACTAGTTATGGTCGGTCTGTATAGGAAACACCCTTCTTTTCTTCTGAGCACACTCACGTTTCCTGCTGTATTAGAGACTCTAGAAAGCAAGAGCGTGCTTCTTGCTCTAAAGCAGAGTGTGATCCATGGATGGGAACTGTGTTGTGTGTTTCCCTTCAGAAATGGAGTTAAATCCCCGGCTCTGTGTATTCCTACAAGGAAGACTTCGTTTCAGGTAAGGGCAGTCACTTTTCAGCTCAAACGACCGATCGTTCATGAAGCTCACACGTTTCTCATCTAAACTGACAATCTTTGGATGTTAGATGACCAGTGGCTTTTTTTAGTTTCAGAAGCAGAATTAAACTAGATATGTTCCGTATGTGTAGGAAACACCGTACTTTTGTTCTGAGCACACTCACGTTTCCTGCTGTATTAGAGTCTCTGGAAAGCAAGAGCGTGCTTCTTGCTCTGAAGCAGAGTGTGATCCATGGATGAGAACTCTGCAGTGTGTTTCCCTTCAGAAATGGAGTTAACTCCCAGGCTCTATGTGTTCCTACAAGCAAGACTTCTTTTCAGGAAAGGGCATTCACTTTCAGCTAAAACGAACTACATCGTTCACGAAGCTAACAAGTTTCCCATCTTAACTGACAATCATTGGACGTTAGAGGACCAGTACTTTTTATGAGTTTCAGAAGCAGAGTTGGACTAGATATGGTCTGTATGTGCAGGAAACACCATTCTTTTGTTCTCAGCACACTCACGTTTCCTTTGTCTTAGAGACTCTAGAAAGCAAGTGCGTGCTTCTTGCTCTACAGCAGAGTGTGATCCATGGATGAGAACTCTGTTGTGTGTTTCACTTCAGAAATGGAGTTAAATCCCAGGCTCTGTGTCTTCCTACAAGCAAGATTTCGTTTCAGTTAAGGGCAGTCACTTTTCAGCTCAAACGGACTTCATCGTTCACAAAGCTCACACGTTTCTCATCTTAACTGACTACCATTGGATGTTAGATGACCCGTGGCAATTTTCAGTTTCAGAAGCAGAGTTGAACTAGATATGGTCCGTATGTGTAGGAAACACCGTACTTTTGTTCTGAGCACACTCACGTTTCCTGCTGTATTAGAGTCTGTGGAAAGCAAGAGCGTGCTTCTTGCTCGGAAGCAGAGTTTGATCAATGGATGAGAATTCTGCTGTGTGTTTTTTCCCTTCAAAAATGGAGTTATATCCCAGGCTCTATGTCTTCCTACAATCAATACTTCGTTTCGGGTAAGGCCACTCAATTTTCAGCTCAAAAGAACTACATCTTTCATGAAGCTCACACATTTCTCATCTTAACTGACAAGCATTGGATGTTAGGGGACCAGTACTTTGTATCAGTTTCAGAAGCAGAGTTGGACTAGATATGATCCGTATTTAGGAAACACCATTCATTTGGTCTCAGCACACTCAAGTTTCCTGCTCTCTTAGAGATTCTAGAAAGCTAGCGCAAGCTTCTGGCTCTGAAGCAGAGTGTGATCCATGGATGAGAACGCTGCTGTGTGTTTCCCTTCATAAATGAAGTTAAATCCCAGGCTCTGTATCTTCCTACAAGCACTACTTCCTTTCATGTACGGGTAGTCACTTTTCAGTTCAAATGAACTACATCGTTCACGAAGCTCACAAGTTTCTCATCTTAACTGACAAGCATTGGATGTTAGAGGACCTGTGGGTTTTTTCAGTTTGATGATCTGATTTGAAATAGATATGGTCCGTATGTGTAGGAAACACCATTCTTTTGATCTGAGCACACTCATGTTTCCTGTGGTATTAGAGAATCTTGAAAGCAATAGCGTTCTTCTTGCTCTAAAGCAGAGTGTGATCCATGGATGAGAACTCTGTTCTGTGTTTCACTTCAGAAATGGAGTTAAATCCCAGGCTCTGAGTCTTCCTACAAGCAAGACTTCGTTTCAGGTAACGGCAGTCACTTTTCAGCTCAAATGAACTACATTGTTCACAAAGCTCACACATTTCTCATCTTAACTGAAAAGCATTGCATGTTAGAGGACCTTTGGTTTGTATCAATTTCAAGCAGAGTTGAACTAGTTATGGTCGGTCTGTATAGGAAACACCCTTCTTTTCTTCTGAGCACACTCACGATTCCTGCTGTATTAGAGACTCTAGAAAGCAAGAGCGTGCTTCTTGCTCTAAAGCAGAGTGTGATCCATGGATGGGAACTGTGTTGTGTGTTTCCCTTCAGAAATGGAGTTAAATCCCCGGCTCTGTGTATTCCTACAAGCAAGACTTCATTTCAGGTAAGGGCAGTCACTTTTCAGCTTAAACAACCCATCGTTCATGAAACTCACACGTTTCTCATCTAAACTGACAATCTTTGCATGTTAGATGACCAGTGGCTTTTTTTAGTTTCAGAAGCAGAATTAAACTAGATATGTTCCGTATGTGTAGGAAACACCGTACTTTTGTTCTGAGCACACTCACGTTTCCTGCTGTATTAGAGTCTCTGGAAAGCAAGAGCGTGCTTCTTGCTCTGAAGCAGAGTGTGATCCATGGATGAGAACTCTGCAGTGTATTTCCCTTCAGAAATGGAGTTAAATCCCAGGCTCTATGTGTTCCTACAAGCAAGACTTCTTTTCAGGAAAGGGCATTCACTTTCAGCTAAAACGAACTACATCGTTCACGAAGCTAACAAGTTTCCCATCTTAACTGACAATCATTGGACGTTAGAGGACCAGTACTTTTTATGAGTTTCAGAAGCAGAGTTGGACTAGATATGGTCTGTATGTGTAGGAAACACCATTCTTTTGTTCTCAGCACACTCACGTTTCCTTTGTCTTAGAGACTCTAGAAAGCAAGTGCGTGCTTCTTGCTCTACAGCAGAGTGTGATCCATGGATGAGAACTCTGTTGTGTGTTTCACTTCAGAAATGGAGTTAAATCCCAGGCTCTGTGTCTTCCTACAAGCAAGATTTCGTTTCAGTTAAGGGCAGTCACTTTTCAGCTCAAACGGACTTCATCGTTCACAAAGCTCACACGTTTCTCATCTTAACTGACTACCATTGGATGTTAGATGACCAGTGGCTATTTTCAGTTTCAGAAGCAGAGTTGGAGTAGATATGGTCCGTATGTGTAGGAAACACCGTTCTTTTGTTGTGAGCACACTCAGGTTTCCTGCTGTATTAGAGTCTGTGAAAAGCAAGAGCGTGCTTCTTGCTCTGAAGCAGAGTGTGATCAATGGATGAGAACTCTGCTGTGTGTTTTTTCCCTTCAAAAATGGAGTTAAATCCCAGGCTCTGTGTCTTCCTACAATCAAGACTTCGTTTCGGGTAAGGCCAGTCACTTTTCAGCTCAAACGAACTACATCGTTCACGAAGCTCACACGTTTCTCATATTAACTGACAAGCATTGGATTTTAGAGGACCAGTGCTTTGTATCAGTGTCAGAAGCAGAGTTCGACTAGATATGATCCGTATGTGTAGGAAACACCATTCATTTGTTCTGAGCACACTCAAGTTTCCTGCTGTCTTAGAGATTCTAGAAAGCTAGCGCGAGCTTCTGGCTCTGAAGCAGAGTGTGATCCATTGATGAGAACGCTGCTGTGTGTTTCCCTTCATAAATGGAGTTAAATCCCAGGCTCTGTGTCTTCCTACAATCACTACTTCCTTTCATGTACGGGTAGTCACTTTTCAGTTCAAACGAACTACATCATTCACGAAGCTCACAAGTTTCTCAGCTTTTCTGAAAAGCATTGGAAGTCATTGGACCTGGGGGTTTTTTCAGTTTGAGGATCAGATTTGAACTAGATATGGTCCGTATGTGTAGGAAACACCGTTCTTTTGTTCTGAGCACACTCAAGTTTCCTGTGGTATTAGAGAATCTTGAAAGCAATAGCGTTCTTCTTGCTCTAAAGCAGAGTGTGATTCATGGATGAGAATGATTCTGTGTGTTTCCCTTCAGAAATGGAGTTAAATCCCAGGCTCTGTGTCTTCCTACTATCAAGACATCGTTTCAGGTAAGGGCAGGCACTTTTCAGCTCAAAAGAGCTACATCGTTCACGAAGCTAACATGTTTCGCATTTTAACTGACAAGCATTGGATGTTAGAGGACCAGTGCTTTGTATCAGTTTCAGAAGCAGAGTTGGACTAGATATGATCCGTATTTGTAAGAAACACTGTTCATTTGTTTTCAGCATACACAAGTTTCCTGCTGTCTTAGAGATTCTAGACAGCAAGAGCGTGCTTCTTGCTCAAAAGCAGAGTGTGATCAATGGATGAGAACTCTGTTCTGTGTTTCACTTCAGAAATGGAGTTACATCCCAGGCTCTGAGTCTTCCTACAAGCAAGATTTAGTTTCAGGTAAGGGCAGTCACTTTTCAGCTCAAACGAACTACATCGTTCACGAAGCTCAAACAATTCTCATCTTAACTGAGAAGCATTGTATGTTAGAGGACCTTTGCTTTGTATCAATTTCAAGCAGTGTTAAACTAGTTATGGTCCGTATGTATAGGAAACACCCTTCTTTTCTTCTGAGCACACTCACGTTACCTGCTGTATTAGATACTCTAGAAAGCAAGAGCATGCTTCTTGCTCTAAAGCAGAGTGTGATCCATGGATGGGAACTGTGTTGTGTGTTTCTCTTCAGAAATGGAGTTAAATACCAGGCTCTGTGTATTCCTACAAGCAAGACTTCGTTTCAGGTAAGGGCAGTCACTTTTCAGCTCAAACGACCGATCGTTCATGAAGCTCACACGTTTCTCATCTAAACTGACAATCTTTGGATGTTAGATGACCAGTGGCTTTTTTTAGTTTCAGAAGCAGAATTAAACTAGATATGTTCCGTATGTGTAGGAAACACCGTACTTTTGTTCTGAGCACACTCACGTTTCCTGCTGTATTAGAGTCTCTGGAAAGCAAGAGCGTGCTTCTTGGTCTGAAGCAGAGTGTGATCCTTGGATGAGAACTCTGTTGTGTGTTTCCCTTCAGAAATGGAGTTAAATCCCAGGCTCTGTGTCTTCCTTCAAGCAAGACTTTTCTTTCAGTTAAGGGCAGTCACTTTTCAGCTCAAAGGAACTACATCGTTCACGAAGCTCACACGTTTCTCATCTTAACTGACAAGCATTGGATGTTAGATGACCAGTGGCTTTTTTCAGTTTCAGAAGCAGAGTTGAACTGGATATGGTCCGTATGTGCAGGAAACACCGTTCTTTTGTTCTGAGCACACTCACGTTTCCTGCTGTATTAGAGTCTCTGGAATCCAAGAGTGTGCTTCTTGCTATGAACCAGAGTGTGATCCATGGATGACAACTCTGCTGTGTGTTTCCCTTCTGAAATGGAGTTAAATCACTGGCTCTGTGACTTCCTACATGCAATACTTCGTTTCAGGTAACGGCAGTCACTTTTCAGCACAAACGAACTACATCGTTCACCAAGCTAATAAGTTTCCAATCTTAGCTGACAAGCATTGGATGTTAGAGGACCAGTGCTTTTCATCAGTTTCAGAAGCAGAGTTGGACTACATATGGTCCCTATGTGTAGGAAACAACGTTTTTTTTTTCTCAGCACACTCACGTTTCCTGCTGTCTTAGAGACTCTAGAACGCATGAGCGTGCTTCTTTCTCTAAATCAGAGTGTGATGAATGGATGAAAACTCTGCTGTGTGTTTTTTCCCTTCAAAAGTGGAGTTAAATCCCAGGCTCTGTGTCTTCCTACGTTCAAGACTTCATTTCTGGTATGGCCAGTCACTTTTCAGCTCAAACGAACTACATCATTCACGAAGCTCACACGTTTCTCATCTTAACTGACCAGCATTGGATGTTAGAGGACCAGTGCTTTGTATCAGTTTCAGAAGCAGAGTTGGACTAGATATGATCCGTATGTGTAGGAAACACCGTTCAATTGTTCTCAGCACACTCAAGTTTCCTGCTGTCTTAGAGTTTCTAGAGGGCTAGAGCATGCTTCTTGATCTAAAGCAGAGTGTGATATATGGAAGAGAACTCTGCCGTGTGTTTCACTTCAGAAATGGAGTTAAATCCCAGGCTCTGAGTCTTCCTACAAGCAAGACTTCATTTCAGGTAAGGGCAGTTACTTTACAGCTCAAACGAACTACATCGTTCACGAAGCTCACCCGTTTCTCTTCTTAACTGACAAGCATTGGATGTTAGAGGACCTGTGGTTTGTTTCAGTTTCAGAAGCAGAGTTGAAGATGATATGGCCCATATGTGTAGGAAACACAGTTCTTTTGTTCAGAGCACACTCAAGTTTCCTGCTGTATTAGAGTATCTAGAAAGTAAGAGCGTGCTTCTTGCTCTAAAGCAGAGTGTGATCCATCGATGAGAACTATGCCGTGTGTTTCCCTTCAGAAATGGAGTTATATTCCTGGCTCTGTGTCTTCCTACAAGTAAGACTTCGGTTCAAGTAAGGGCAGTCACTCTTCAGCTCAAATGATCTACATCGTTCACGAAGCTCACACGATTCTCATCTTAACTGACAAGCATTGGATGTTAGAGGACCTGTGGTTTGTATCAATTTCAGAGGCAGAGTTGTACTAGATATGGTCCGTATGTGTAGGGAACACCGTTCTTTTGTTCTCATCACACTCACATTTCCTGCTGTCTTAGAGACCCTGGAAAGCAAGAGCGTGCTTCTTGCTCTAAAGCAGAGTGTGAACCATCAAAGAGAACTATGCTGTATGTTTCCCTTCAGAATTGGAGTTATATTCCAGGCTCTGTGTCTTCCTACAAGCAAGAATTCGTTTCAAGTAAGTGCAGTCGTTTTTCAGATCAAAAGAACAACATTGTTCACGAAGCTCACACGTTTCTCATCTTAACTGACAAGCATTGAATGTCAGAGGACGAGTGCTTTGTATCAGTTTCAGAAGCAGAGTTGGACTAGATATGGTCCGTATGTGTAGGAAACACCGTTCATTTGTTCTCAGCAAACTCATGTTTCTTGCTGTCTTAGAGACTCTAGAAAGCTAGGGCGTGCTTCTGGCTCTAAAGCAGAGTGTGTTCAATGGATGAGAATTCTGTTGTGTGTTTCACATCAGAAATGGAGTTAAATCCCAGGCTCTGAGTCTTCCTAGAAGCAAGACTTCGTTTCAGGTAAGGGCAGTTACTTTATATGTCAAAAGAACTCCATCGTTCACGAAGCAGACATGTATCTCATCTTAACTGAGAAACATTGGATGCTAGATGACCTCTGGTTTGTTTCAGTTTCAGAATTAGAGTTGAACTAGATATGGTCCAAATGTATAGGAAACGCCGTTCTTTTCTTCTGGGCACACTCACGTTTCTTGCGGTATTAGAGACTCTAGAATGCAAGAGCATGCTTCTTGCTCTAAAGCAGAGTGTGGTCCATCGATGAGAACTCTGCTGTGTGTTTCACTTCAGAAATGGAGTTAAATCCCAGGCTCTGAATCTTCCTACAAGCAAGACTTCGTTTCAGGTAAGGGCAGTTACTTTACAGCTCAAAAGAACTACATCATTCACGAAGCTCACACGTTTCTCATCTTAACTGACAAGCATTGGATGTGAGTGGACCAGTGCTTTGTATCAGTTACAGAAGGAGAGTTGGACTAGATAGGGTCCCTATATGTAGGAAACACCGTTCTTTTGTTCTCATCACACTCACATTTCCTGCTGTCTTAGAGACTCTGGAAAGCAAGAGCGTGATTCTGGCTCTAAAGCAGAGTGTGATCATTGGATGAGAACTCTGCTGTGTGTTTCACTTCAGAAATGGAGATAAATCCCAGGCTCTGAGTCTTCCTACAAGCAAGACTTCGTTTCAGGTAAGGGCAGTTACTTTACAGGTCAAACGAACTAGATCATTCACGAAGCTCACACGTTTCTCATCTTAACTGACAAGCATTGGATGTTAGAGGACCTGTGGTTTGTTTCAGTTTCAGAAGCAGAGTTGAACTCCATATGGCCTGTATGTGTAGGAAACAGCGGTCTTTTGTTCTGAGCACACTCAATTTTCCGGCTGTATTAGAGACTCTAGAAAGCAAGAGCGTGCTTCTTGCTCTAAAGCAGAGTGTGATCCATCGAAGAGAACTATGCTGTGTGTTTCCCTTCAGAAATGGACTTATATTCCAGGCTCTGTGTCTTCATACAAGCAAGATTCGTTTCAAGTAAGTGCAGTCATTTTTCAGATCAAACGAACTACATCGTTCACGAAGCTCACACGTTTCTCATCTTAACTGACCAGCATTGGATGTTAGAGGACCTGTGGTTTGTTTCAGTTTCAGAAGCAGAATTGAACTATATATGGCCCATATGTGTAGGAAACACAGTTCTTTGTTCTGAGCACACTCAAGTTTCCTGCTGTATTAGAGACTCTAGAAAGCAAGAGCGTGCTTCTTGCTCTAAAGCAGAGTGTGATCCATCGATGAGAACTATGCTGTGTGTTTCCCTTCAGAAATGGAGTTAAATTCCAGGCTCTTTGTGTTCCTACAAGGAAGACTTCGTTTCCAGTAAGGGCAGTCACTTTACAGCTCAAACGATCTACATCGTTCATGAAGCTAACACGTTTCTCATCTTAACTGACAAGCATTGGATGTTAGAGGACATGTGCTTTGTGTCAATTTCAGAGGCAGAGTTGTACTAGATATGGTCCGTATGTGTAGGGAACACCGTTCTTTTGTTCTCATCACACTCACATTTCCTGCTGTCTTAGAGAACCTGGAAATCAAGAGCGTGCTTCTGGCTCTATAGCAGAGTGTGATCAATGGATGAGAACTCTGCTGTGTGTTTCACTTCAGAAATGGAGTTAAATCCCAGGCTCTGAGTCTTCCTACAGGCAAGACTTTGTTTCAGGTAAGGGCAGTTACTTTACAGCTCAAACGAACTACATTGTTCACGAAGCTCACACGTTTCTCATCTAAACTGACAAGCATTGGATGTGAGTGGACCAGTGCTTTGTATCAGTTTCAGAAGGAGAGTTGGACTAGATAGGGTCCCTATATGTAGGAAACACCGTTCTTTTGTTCTCATCACACTCACATTTCCTGCTGTCTTAGAGACTCTGGAAAGCAAGAGCGTGATTCTGGCTCTAAAGCAGAGTGAGATCATTGGATGAGAACTCTGCTGTGTGTTTCACTTCAGAAATGGAGATAAATCCCAGGCTCTGAGTCTTCCTACAAGCAAGACTTCATTTCAGGTAAGGGCAGTTACTTTACAGGTCAAACGAACTAAATCGTTCACGAAGCTCACACGTTTCTCATCTTAACTGACAAGCATTGGATGTTAGAGGACCTGTGGTTTGTTTCAGTTTCAGAAGCAGAGTTGAACTCCATATGGCCCGTATGTGTAGGAAACAGCGGTCTTTTGTTCTGAGCACACTCAATTTTCCGGCTGTATTAGAGACTCTAGAAAGCAAGAGCGTGCTTCTTGCTCTCAAGCAGAGTGTGATCCATCTAAGAGAACTATGCTGTGTGTTTCCCTTCAGAAATGGAGTTAAATTCCAGGCTCTGTCTCTTCCTACATGCAAGAATTCATTTCAAGTAAGTGCAGTCCTTTTTCAGATCAAAAGAACTACATCGTTCACGAAGCTCACACGTTTCTCATCTTAACTGACAAGCATTGAATGTTAGAGGACCAGTGCTTTGTATGAGTTTCAGAAGCAGAGTTGGATTATATATGGTCTGTATGTGTTGGAAACACCGTTCATTTGTTCTCAGCAAACTCATGTTTCTTGCTGTCTCAGAGAATCTAGAAAGCTAG
The DNA here is from genome assembly GCA_949786385.1 of Onychomys leucogaster. Lineage (NCBI taxonomy): Eukaryota > Metazoa > Chordata > Mammalia > Rodentia > Cricetidae > Onychomys > Onychomys leucogaster. The sequence goes on along the minus strand of CATKUP010000018.1, from coordinate 212,202 downwards.
GGCGTGCTTCTTGCTCTAAAGCAGAGTGTGATCAATGGATGAGAATTCTGTTGTGTGTTTCACTTCATAAATTGTGTTAAATCCCAGGCTCTGAGTCTTCCTAGAAGGAAGACTTCGTTTCAGGTAAGGGCAGTTACTTTATAGGTCAAAAGACCTCCATCGTACACGAAGCTCAAATGTTTCTCATCTTAACTGAGAAGCATTGGATGTTAGAGGACCTCTGGTTTGTTTCAGTTTCAGAAGCAGAGTTGAACTACATATGGCCCGAATATGTAGGAAACACCGTTCTTTTGTTCTGAGCACACTCAAGTTTCCTGCTGTATTAGAGACTCTAGAAAGCAAGAGCGTGCTTCTTGCTCTAAGGCAGAGTGTGATCCATGGATGAGAACTAAGCTGTGTGTTTCCCTTCAGAAATGAGTTAATCCCCAGGCTCTGTGTCTTCCTACAAGTAAGACTTCGGTTCAAGTAAGGGCAGTCACTCTTCAGCTCAAATGATCTACATCGTTCACGAAGCTCACACGATTCTCATCTTAACTGACAAGCATTGGATGTTAGAGGACCTGTGGTTTGTATCAATTTCAGAGGCAGAGTTGTACTAGATATGGTCCGTATGTGTAGGGAACACCGTTCTTTTGTTCTCATCACACTCACATTTCCTGCTGTCTTAGAGACCCTGGAAAGCAAGAGCGTGCTTCTTGCTCTAAAGCAGAGTGTGAACCATCAAAGAGAACTATGCTGTATGTTTCCCTTCAGAATTGGAGTTATATTCCAGGCTCTGTGTCTTCCTACAAGCAAGAATTCGTTTCAAGTAAGTGCAGTCGTTTTTCAGATCAAAAGAACAACATTGTTCACGAAGCTCACACGTTTCTCATCTTAACTGACAAGCATTGAATGTCAGAGGACGAGTGCTTTGTATCAGTTTCAGAAGCAGAGTTGGACTAGATATGGTCCGTATGTGTAGGAAACACCGTTCATTTGTTCTCAGCAAACTCATGTTTCTTGCTGTCTTAGAGACTCTAGAAAGCTAGGGCGTGCTTCTGGCTCTAAAGCAGAGTGTGTTCAATGGATGAGAATTCTGTTGTGTGTTTCACATCAGAAATGGAGTTAAATCCCAGGCTCTGAGTCTTCCTAGAAGCAAGACTTCGTTTCAGGTAAGGGCAGTTACTTTATATGTCAAAAGAACTCCATCGTTCACGAAGCAGACATGTATCTCATCTTAACTGAGAAACATTGGATGCTAGATGACCTCTGGTTTGTTTCAGTTTCAGAATTAGAGTTGAACTAGATATGGTCCAAATGTATAGGAAACGCCGTTCTTTTCTTCTGGGCACACTCACGTTTCTTGCGGTATTAGAGACTCTAGAATGCAAGAGCATGCTTCTTGCTCTAAAGCAGAGTGTGGTCCATCGATGAGAACTCTGCTGTGTGTTTCACTTCAGAAATGGAGTTAAATCCCAGGCTCTGAATCTTCCTACAAGCAAGACTTCGTTTCAGGTAAGGGCAGTTACTTTACAGCTCAAAAGAACTACATCATTCACGAAGCTCACACGTTTCTCATCTTAACTGACAAGCATTGGATGTGAGTGGACCAGTGCTTTGTATCAGTTACAGAAGGAGAGTTGGACTAGATAGGGTCCCTATATGTAGGAAACACCGTTCTTTTGTTCTCATCACACTCACATTTCCTGCTGTCTTAGAGACTCTGGAAAGCAAGAGCGTGATTCTGGCTCTAAAGCAGAGTGTGATCATTGGATGAGAACTCTGCTGTGTGTTTCACTTCAGAAATGGAGATAAATCCCAGGCTCTGAGTCTTCCTACAAGCAAGACTTCGTTTCAGGTAAGGGCAGTTACTTTACAGGTCAAACGAACTAGATCATTCACGAAGCTCACACGTTTCTCATCTTAACTGACAAGCATTGGATGTTAGAGGACCTGTGGTTTGTTTCAGTTTCAGAAGCAGAGTTGAACTCCATATGGCCTGTATGTGTAGGAAGCAGCGGTCTTTTGTTCTGAGCACACTCAATTTTCCGGCTGTATTAGAGACTCTAGAAAGCAAGAGCGTGCTTCTTGCTCTAAAGCAGAGTGTGATCCATCGAAGAGAACTATGCTGTGTGTTTCCCTTCAGAAATGGACTTATATTCCAGGCTCTGTGTCTTCATACAAGCAAGATTCGTTTCAAGTAAGTGCAGTCATTTTTCAGATCAAACGAACTACATCGTTCACGAAGCTCACACGTTTCTCATCTTAACTGACCAGCATTGGATGTTAGAGGACCTGTGGTTTGTTTCAGTTTCAGAAGCAGAATTGAACTATATATGGCCCATATGTGTAGGAAACACAGTTCTTTGTTCTGAGCACACTCAAGTTTCCTGCTGTATTAGAGACTCTAGAAAGCAAGAGCGTGCTTCTTGCTCTAAAGCAGAGTGTGATCCATCGATGAGAACTATGCTGTGTGTTTCCCTTCAGAAATGGAGTTAAATTCCAGGCTCTTTGTGTTCCTACAAGGAAGACTTCGTTTCCAGTAAGGGCAGTCACTTTACAGCTCAAACGATCTACATCGTTCATGAAGCTAACACGTTTCTCATCTTAACTGACAAGCATTGGATGTTAGAGGACATGTGCTTTGTGTCAATTTCAGAGGCAGAGTTGTACTAGATATGGTCCGTATGTGTAGGGAACACCGTTCTTTTGTTCTCATCACACTCACATTTCCTGCTGTCTTAGAGAACCTGGAAATCAAGAGCGTGCTTCTGGCTCTATAGCAGAGTGTGATCAATGGATGAGAACTCTGCTGTGTGTTTCACTTCAGAAATGGAGTTAAATCCCAGGCTCTGAGTCTTCCTACAGGCAAGACTTTGTTTCAGGTAAGGGCAGTTACTTTACAGCTCAAACGAACTACATTGTTCACGAAGCTCACACGTTTCTCATCTAAACTGACAAGCATTGGATGTGAGTGGACCAGTGCTTTGTATCAGTTTCAGAAGGAGAGTTGGACTAGATAGGGTCCCTATATGTAGGAAACACCGTTCTTTTGTTCTCATCACACTCACATTTCCTGCTGTCTTAGAGACTCTGGAAAGCAAGAGCGTGATTCTGGCTCTAAAGCAGAGTGAGATCATTGGATGAGAACTCTGCTGTGTGTTTCACTTCAGAAATGGAGATAAATCCCAGGCTCTGAGTCTTCCTACAAGCAAGACTTCATTTCAGGTAAGGGCAGTTACTTTACAGGTCAAACGAACTAAATCGTTCACGAAGCTCACACGTTTCTCATCTTAACTGACAAGCATTGGATGTTAGAGGACCTGTGGTTTGTTTCAGTTTCAGAAGCAGAGTTGAACTCCATATGGCCCGTATGTGTAGGAAACAGCGGTCTTTTGTTCTGAGCACACTCAATTTTCCGGCTGTATTAGAGACTCTAGAAAGCAAGAGCGTGCTTCTTGCTCTCAAGCAGAGTGTGATCCATCTAAGAGAACTATGCTGTGTGTTTCCCTTCAGAAATGGAGTTAAATTCCAGGCTCTGTCTCTTCCTACATGCAAGAATTCATTTCAAGTAAGTGCAGTCCTTTTTCAGATCAAAAGAACTACATCGTTCACGAAGCTCACACGTTTCTCATCTTAACTGACAAGCATTGAATGTTAGAGGACCAGTGCTTTGTATGAGTTTCAGAAGCAGAGTTGGATTATATATGGTCTGTATGTGTTGGAAACACCGTTCATTTGTTCTCAGCAAACTCATGTTTCTTGCTGTCTCAGAGAATCTAGAAAGCTAGGGCGTGCTTCTTGCTCTAAAGCAGAGTGTGATCAATGGATGAGAATTCTGTTGTGTGTTTCACTTCATAAATTGTGTTAAATCCCAGGCTCTGAGTCTTCCTAGAAGGAAGACTTCGTTTCAGGTAAGGGCAGTTACTTTATAGGTCAAAAGACCTCCATCGTACACGAAGCTCAAATGTTTCTCATCTTAACTGAGAAGCATTGGATGTTAGAGGACCTCTGGTTTGTTTCAGTTTCAGAAGCAGAGTTGAACTACATATGGCCCGAATATGTAGGAAACACCGTTCTTTTGTTCTGAGCACACTCAAGTTTCCTGCTGTATTAGAGACTCTAGAAAGCAAGAGCGTGCTTCTTGCTCTAAAGCAGAGTGTGAACAATCAAAAGAACTATGCTGTGTGTTTCCCTTCAGAAATGGGGTTAAATTCCAGGCTCTGTGTCTTCGTACAAGCAAGATTTCGTTTCAAGTAAGTGCAGTCATTTTTCAGATCAAACGAACTACATCATTCACGAAGCTCACATTTTTCTGATCTTAACTGACCAGCTTTGGATGTTAGAGGACCTGTGGTTTGTTTCAGTTTCAGAAGCAGAGTTGAACTATGTATGGCCCATATGTGTAGGAAACACAGTTCTTTTGTTCTGAGCACACTCACGTTTCCTGCTGTATTAGAGACTCTAGAAAGCAAGAGCGTGCTTCTTGCTCTAAAGCAGTGTGTGATCCATCGATGAGAACTATGCTGTGTGTTTCCCTTCAGAAATGGAGTTAAATTCCTGGCTCTGTGTGTTCCTACAAGCACGACTTCGTTTCAGGTAAGGGCAGTCACTTTTCAGCTCAAACGAACTACATCGTTCACGAAGCTCACACGTTTCTCATCTTAACTGACAAGCATTGGATGTTAGAGGACCTGTGCTTTGTATCAATTTCAGAGGCAGAGTTGTACTAGATATGGTCCTTATGTGTAGGGAACACCGTTCTTTTGTTCTCATCACACTCACATTTCCTGATGTCTTAGAGACCCTGGAAAGCAAGAGCGTGCTTCTGGCTCTAAAGCAGAGTGTGATCAATGGATGAGAACTCTGCTGTGTGTTTCACTTCAGAAATGGAGTTAAATCCCAGGCTCTGAGTCTTCCTACAAGCAAGACTTCGTTTCAGGTAAGGGCAGTTACTTTACAGTTCAACGGAACTACATCGTTCACGAAGCTCACACGTTTCTCATCTTAACAAATAAGCTTTGGATGTTAGAGGACCTGTGGTTTATTTCAGTTTCAGAAGCAGAGTTGAAGTATATATGGCCCATATGTGTAGGAAACACAGTTCTTTTGTTCTGAGCACACTCAAGTTTCCTGCTGTAGTAGAGACCCTAGAAAGCAAGAGCGTGCTTGTTGCTCTAAAGCAGAGTGTGATCCATGGATGAGAACTATGCTGTGTGTTTCCCTTCAGAATAGGAGTTATATTCCAGGCTCTGTGTGTTCCTATAAGGAAGAATTCGTTTAGAGTAAGAGCAGTCACTTTTCAGCTCAAACGATCTACTTCGTTCATGAAGCTAACACGTTTCTCATCTTAAATAACAAGCATTGGATGTTAGAGGACCTGTGCTTTGTATCAATTTCAGAGGCAGATTTGTACTAGATATTTTCCGTATGTGTAGGGAACACCGTTCGTTTGTTCTCATCACACTCACATTTCCTGCTGTCTTAGAGACCCTGGAAAGCAAGAGCGTGCTGCTGGCTCTAAAGCAGAGTGTGATCAATGGATGAGAATTCTGTTGTGTGTTTCACTTCAGAAATGGTGTTAAATCCCAGGCTCTGAGTCTTCCTAGAAGGAAGACTTCGTTTAAGGTAAGGGCAGTTACTTTATAGTTCAAAAGAACTCCATCGTTCACGAAGCTCACACATTTGTCATCTTAACTGACAAGCATTGGATGTTAGAGGACCTGTGGTTAGTTTCAGTTTCAAAAGCAGAGTTGAACTAGATATGGCCCGTATGTGTAGGAAACTCCGTTCTTTTGTTCTGAGCAAACTCAAGTTTCTGGGTGTATTAGAGACTCTAGAAAGCAAGAGCATGCTTCTTGCTCGAAAGCAGAGTGTGATCCATGGAAGAGAACTATGCTGTGTGTTTACCTTCAGAAATGGAGTAAAATTCCAGGCTCTGTGTCTTCCTACAAGCAAGACTTCGTTTCAAGTAAGTGCAGTCGTTTTTCAGATCAAAGGAACTACATCGTTCACGAAGCTCACACATTTCTCGTCATAACTGACCAGCATTGAATGTTAGAGGACCAGTGCTTTGTATCAGTTTCAGAAGCAGAGTTGGACTATATATGGTCCCTATGTGCAGGAAACACCGTTCATTTGTTCTCAGCAAACTCATGTTTCTTGCTGTCTTAGAGACTCTAGAAAGCTAGGGCGTGCTTCTTGCTCTAAAGCAGAGAGTGATCAATGGATGAGAACTCGGTTGTGTGTTTCCCTTCAGAAATGGAGTTAAATTCCAGGCTCTGAATCTTCCTACAAGCAAGACTTCGTTTCAGGTAAGGGCAGTTTCTTTACAGCTCAAACGAATTACATCGTTCACAAAGCTCACATGTTTCTCATCTTAACTGAGAAGCATTGGATGTTAGCGGACCTCTGGTTTGTTTCAGTTTCAGAAGCAGAGTTGAACTAGATATGGTCCGTATGTATCGGAAACACCGTTTTTTTCTTCTGAGCACACTCACATTTCCTGCGGTATTAGAGACTCTAGAAAGCAAGAGCATGCTTCTTGCTCTAAAGCAGAGTGTGATCCATCAATGAGAACTCTGCTGTGTGTTTCCCTTCAGAAATGGAGTTAAATTCCAGGCTCTGAATGTTCCTACAAGCAAGACTTCGTTTCATGTAAGGGCAGTTACTTTGCAGCTCAAATGAACTACATCGCTCACAAAGCTCACACGTTTCTCATCTTAACTGACAAGCATTGGATGTTAGAGGACCTGTGGTTTGTTTCAGTTTCAGAAGCAGAGTTGAACTAGATATGGCCCGTATGTGTAGGAAACTCCGTTCTTATGTTCTGAGCACACTCAAGTTTCTGGGTGTATTAGAGACTCTAGAAAGCAAGAGCCTGCTTCTTGCTCTAAAGCAGAGTGTGATCCATCGAAGAGAACTATGGTGTGTGTTTCCCTGCAGAAATGGAGTTAAATCCCAGGCTCTGTGTCTTCCTACAAGCAAGACTTCGTTTCAAGTAAGTGCAGTCGTTTTTCAGATCAGAGAAACTACATTGTTCACGAAGCTCACACATTTCTCATCTTAACTGACAAGCATTGAATGTTAGAGGACCAGTGCTTTGTATCAGTTTCAGAAGCAGATTGGACTAGACATTGTCCCTATGTGCAGGAAACACCGTTCATTTGTTCTCAACAAACTCATGTTTCTTGCTGTCTTAGAGACTCTAGAAAGCTAGGGCGACCTTCTTGCTCTAAAGCAGAGTGTGATCAATGGATGAGAACTCTGTTGTGTGTTTCACTTCATAAATGGAGTAAAATCCCAGGCTCTGAGTCTTCCTACAAGCAAGACTTCGTTTCAGGTAAGGGCAGTTACTTTACAGCTCAAAACAACTCCATCGTTCACGAAGCTCACATGTTTCTCATCTTAATTGAGAAGCATTGGATGTTAGAGGACCTCTGGTTTGTTTCAGTTTCAGAAGCAGAGTTGAACTAGATATGGCCCGTATGTGTAGGAAACTCCGTTCTTATGTTCTGAACACACTCAAGTTTCTGGGTGTATTAGAGACTCTAGAAAGCAAGAGCCTGCTTCTTGCTCTAAAGCAGAGTGTGATCCATCGAAGAGAACTATGGTGTGTGTTTCCCTTCAGAAATGGAGTTAAATCCCAGGCTCTGTGTCTTCCTACAAGCAAGACTTCGTTTCCAGTAATTGCAGTCGTTTTTCAGATCAAAGGAACTACATCGTTCACGAACCTCACACATTTCTCATCTTAACTGACAAGCATTGAATGTTAGAGGACCAGTGCTTTGTATCAGTTTCAGAAGCAGAGTTGGACTAGATATGGTCCCTATGTGCAGGAAACACCATTCATTTGTTCTCAACAAACTCATGTTTCTTGCTGTCTTAGAGACTCTAGAAAGCTAGGGCTTTCTTCTGGCTCTAATGCAGAGTGTGATCAATGGATGAGAACTCTGTTGTGTGTTTCACTTCATAAATGGAGTAAAATCCCAGGCTCTGAGTCTTCCTACAAGCAAGACTTCGTTTCAGGTAAGGGCAGTTACTTTACAGCTCAAAACAACTCCATCGTTCACGAAGCTCACATGTTTCTCATCTTAATTGAGAAGCATTGGATGTTAGAGGACCTCGGGTTTGTTTCAGTTTCAGAAGCAGAGTTGAACTAGATATGGTCCGTATGTGTAGGAAACTCCGTTCTTTTGTTCTGAGCAAACTCAAGTTTCTGGGTGTATTAGAGACTCTAGAAAGCAAGAGCGTGCTTCTTGCTCTAAAGCAGAGTGTGATCCATCGAAGAGAACTATGCTGTGTGTTTACCTTCAGAAATGGAGTAAAATTCCAGGCTCTGTGTCTTCCTACAAGCAAGACTTCGTTTCAAGTAAGTGCAGTCGTTTTTCAAATCAAAGGAACTACATCGTTCACGAAGCTCACACATTTCTCGTCTTAACTGACCAGCATTGAATGTTAGAGGACCAGTGCTTTGTATCAGTTTCAGAAGCAGAGTTGGACTAGATATGGTCCCTATGTGCAGGAAACACCGTTCATTTGTTCTCAGCAAACTCATGTTTCTTGCTCTCTTAGAGACTCTAGAAAGCTAGGGCGTGCTTCTTGCTCTAAAGCAGAGTGTGATCAATGGATGAGAACTCGGTTGTGTGTTTCCCTTCAGAAATGGAGTTAAATTCCAGGCTCTGAATCTTCCTACAAGCAAGACTTCGTTTCAGGTAAGGGCAGTTACTTTACAGCTCAAACGAATTACATCGTTCACAAAGCTCACATGTTTCTCATCTTAACTGAGAAGCATTGGATGTTACAGGACCTCTGTTTTGTTTCAGTTTCAGAAGGGGAGTTGAACTAGATATGGTCCGTATGTATAGTAAACACCGTTCTTTTCTTCTGAGCACACTCACATTTCCTGCGGTATTAGAGACTCTAGAAAGCAAGAGCATGCTTCTTGCTCTAAAGCAGAGTGTGATCCATCAATGAGAACTCTGCTGTGTGTTTCCCTTCAGAAATGGAGTTAAATTCCAGGCTCTGAATCTTCCTACAAGCAAGACTTCGTTTCATGTAAGGGCAGTTACTTTACAGCTCAAATGAACTACATCGCTCACAAAGCTCACACGTTTCTCATCTTAACTGACAAGCATTGGATGTTAGAGGACCTGTCGTTTGTTTCAGTTTCAGAAGCAGAGTTGAACTAGATATGGCCCGTATGTGTAGGAAACTCCGTTCTTATGTTCTGAACACACTCAAGTTTCTGGGTGTATTAGAGACTCTAGAAAGCAAGAGCCTGCTTCTTGCTCTAAAGCAGAGTGTGATCCATCGAAGAGAACTATGGTGTGTGTTTCCCTTCAGAAATGGAGTTAAATCCCAGGCTCTGTGTCTTCCTACAAGCAAGACTTCGTTTCTAGTAAGTGCAGTCGTTTTTCAGATCAAAGGAACTACATCGTTCACGAACCTCACACATTTCTCATCTTAACTGACAAGCATTGAATGTTAGAGGACCAGTGCTTTGTATCAGTTTCAGAAGCAGAGTTGGACTAGATATGGTCCCTATGTGCAGGAAACACCATTCATTTGTTCTCAACAAACTCATGTTTCTTGCTGTCTTAGAGACTCTAGAAAGCTAGGGCGTTCTTCTTGCTCTAAAGCAGAGTGTGATCAATGGATGCGAACTCTGTTGTGTGTTTCACTTCATAAATGGAGTAAAATCCCAGGCTCTGAGTCTTCCTACAAGCAAGACTTCGTTTCAGGTAAGGGCAGTTACTTTACAGCTCAAAACAACTCCATCGTTCACGAAGCTCACATGTTTCTCATCTTAATTGAGAAGCATTGGATGTTAGAGGACCTCTGGTTTGTTTCAGTTTCAGAAGCAGAGTTGAACTAGATATGGTCCGTATGTATCGGAAACACTGTTCTTTTCTTCTGAGCACACTCACGTTTCCTGCGGTATTAGAGACTCTAGAAAGCAAGAGCATGCTTCTTGCTCTAAAGCAGAGTGTGATCCATCGATGAGAACTATGCTGTGTGTTTCCCTTCAGAAATGGAGTTAAATTCCAGTCATTTTGTGTTCCTACAAGCACGACTTCGTTTCAGGTAGGGGCAGTCACTTTTCAGCTCAAATGAACAACATCGTTCACAAAGCTAACACGTTTCTCATCTTAAATGACAAGCATTGGATGGTAGAGGACCAGGGCTTTGTATCAGTTTCAGAAGGAGAGTTGGACTAGATATGGTCCCTATGTGTAGGAAACACCGTTCATTTTTTCTCATCACACTCACATTTCCTGATGTCTTAGAGACTCTGGAAAGCAAGAGCGTGCTTCTGGCTCTAAAGCAGAGTGTGATCAATGGATGAGAACTCTGCTGTGTTTCACTTCAGAAATGGAGTTAAATCCCAGGCTCTGAGTCTTCCTACAAGCAAGACTTCGATTCAGGTAAGGGCAGTTACTTTACAGCTCAAACGAACTACATCGTTCACGAAGCTCACACGTTTCTCATCTTAACTGACCAGCATTGGATGTTAGAGGACCTGTTGTTTGTTTCAGTTTCAGAAGCAGAATTGAACTATACATGGCCCATATGTGTAGGAAACACAGTTCTTTTGTTCTGAGCACACTCACGTTTCCTGCTGTATTAGAGAGCCTAGAAAGCAAGAGCGTGCTTCTTGCTCTAAAGCAGAGTGTGATCCATCGATGAGAACTATGCTGTGTGTTTCCCTTCAGAAATGGAGTTAAATTCCAGGCTCTTTGTGTTCCTACAAGGAAGACTTCGTTTCCAGAAAGGGCAGTCACTTTTCAGCTCAAATGATCTACATCGTTCATGAAGCTAACACGTTTCTCATCTTAACTGACAAGCATTGGATGTTAGAGGACCTGTGCTTTGTATCAATTTCAGAGGCAGAGTTGTACTAGATATGGGCCGTATGTGTAGGGAACACCGTTCGTTTGTTCTCATCACACTCACATTTCCTGCTGTCTTAGAGACCCTGGAAAGCAAGAGCGTGCTGCTGGCTCTAAAGCAGAGTGTGAACAATGGATGAGAACTCTGCTGGGTGTTTCACTTCAGAAATGGAGTTAAATCCCAGGCTCTGAGTCTTCCTAAAAGCAAGCCTTCGTTTCAGGTAAGGGCAGTTACTTTACAGCTCGAACGAACTACATCGTTCACGAAGCTCACACGTTTCTCATCATAACTGAAAAGCATTGGATGTTAGAGGACCTGTGGTTAGCTTCAGTTTCAGAAGCAGAGTTGAACTAGATATGGCTCGTATGTGTAGGAAACTCCGTTCTTTTGTTCTGACCAAACTCAAGTTTCTGGGTGTATTAGAGACTCTAGAAAGCAAGAGCGTGCTTCTTGCTCTAAAGCAGAGTGTGATCCATCGATGAGAACTATGCTGTGTGTTTCCCTTCAGAAATGGAGTTAAATTCCAGGCATTGTGTGTTCCTACAAGCACGACTTCGTTTCAGGTAGGGGCAGTCACTTTTCAGCTCAAACGAACAACATCGTTCACGAAGCTAACACGATTCTCATCTTAAATGACAAGCATTGGATGGTAGAGGACCAGGGCTTTGTATCAGTTTCAGAAGGAGAGTTGGACTAGATATGGTCCCTATGTGTAGGAAACACCGTTCATTTGTTCTCATCACACTCACATTTCCTGCTGTCTTAGAGACCCTGGAAAGCAAGAGCGTGCTTCTGGCTCTAAAGCAGAGTGTGATCAATGGATGAGAACTCTGCTGTGTGTTTCACTTCAGAAATGGAGTTAAATCCCAGGCTCTGAGTCTTCCTACAAGCAAGACTTCGATTCAGGTAAGGGCAGTTACTTTACAGCTCAAACGAACTACATCGTTCACGAAGCTCACACGTTTCTCATCTTAACTGACCAGCATTGGATGTTAGAGGACCGGTTGTTTGTTTCAGCTTCAGAAGCAGAATTGAACTATACATGGCCCATATGTGTAGGAAACACAGTTCTTTTGTTCTGAGCACACTCAAGTTTCCTGCTGTATTAGAGACTCTAGAAAGCAAGAGCATGCTTCTTGCTCTAAAGCAGAGAGTGATCCATCGATGAGAAATATTCTGTGTGTTTCCCTTCAGAAATGGAGATAAATTCCAGGCTCTGTGTGTTCCTACAAGCAAGACTTCGTTTCAAGTAAGGGCAATCACTTTTCAGCTCAAACAATCTACATCGTTCATGAAGCTAACAAGTTTCTCATCTTAACTGACAACCACTGGATGTAAGAGGACATGTGCTTTGTATCAATTTCAGAGGCAGAGTTGTACTAGATATGGTCCGTATATGTAGGGAACACCGTTCTTTTGTTCTCATCACACTCACATTTCCTGCTGTCTTAGAGACCCTGAAAAGCAAGAGCGTGCTCTGCCTCTAAAGCAGAGTGTGAACAATGGATGAAAACTCTGCTGTGTGTTTCAGTTCAGAAATGGAGTTAAATCCCAGGCTCTGAGACTTCCTACAAGCAAGACTTCGTTTCAGGTAAGGGCAGTTACTTTACAGCTCAAATGAACTACATCGCTCACAAAGCTCACACGTTTCTCATCTTAACTGACAAGCATTGGATGTTAGAGGACCTGTGGTTTGTTTCAGTTTCAGAAGCAGAGTTGAACTAGATATGGCCCGTATGTGTAGGAAACTCCGTTCTTATGTTCTGAGCACACTCAAGTTTCTGGGTGTATTAGAGACTCTAAAAAGCCAGAGCGTGCTTCTTGCTCTAAAGCAGAGTGTGATCCTTCAAAGAGAACTATGGTGTGTGTTTCCCTTCAGAAATGGAGTTAAATCCAAGGCTCTGTGTCTTCCTACAAGCAAGACTTCGTTTCAAGGAAGTGCAGTCGTTTTTCAGATCAAAGGAACTACATCGTTCACGAAGCTCACACATTTCTCATCTTAACTGACAAGCATTGAATGTTAGAGGACCAGTGCTTTGTATCAGTTTCAGAAGCAGAGTTGGACTAGATATGGTCCCTATGTGCAGGAAACACCGTTCATTTGTTCTCAACAAACTCATGTTTCTTGATGTCTTAGAGATTCTAGAAAGCTAGGGCGTTCTTCTTGCTCTAAAGCAGAGTGTGATCAATGGATGAGAACTCTGTTGTGTGTTTCACTTCAGAAATGGAGTAAAATCCCAGGCTCTGAGTCTTCCTACAAGCAAGACTTCATTTCAGGTAAGGGCAGTTACTTTACAGCTCAAAAGAACTCCATCGTTCACGAAGCTCACATGTTTCTCATCTTAACTGAGAAGCATTGGATGTTAGCGGACCTCTGGTTTGTTTCAGTTTCAGAAGCAGAGTTGAACTAGATATGGTCCGTATGTATCGGAAACACTGTTCTTTTCTTCTGAGCACACTCACGTTTCCTGCAGTATTAGAGACTCTAGAAAGCAAGAGCATGCTTCTTGCTCTAAAGCAGAGTGTGATCCATCGATGAGAACTATGCTGTGTGTTTCCCTTCAGAAATGGAGTTAAATTCCAGGCTCTGTGTGTTCCTACAAGAACGACTTCGTTTCAGGTAAGGGCAGTCACTTTTCAGCTCAAACGAACAACATCGTTCACGAAGCTAACACGTTTCTCATCTTAAATGACAAGCATTGGATGGTAGAGGACCAGTGCTTTGTATCAGTTTCAGAAGGAGAGTTGGACTAGATATGGTCCCTATGTGTAGGAAACACCGTTCATTTGTTCTCATCACACTCACATTTCCTGATATCATAGAGACTCTGGAAAGCAAGAGCGTGCTTCTGGCTCTAAAGCAGAGTGTGATCATTGGATGAGAACTCTGCTGTGTGTTTCACTTCAGAAATGGAGTTAAATCCCAGGCTCTGAGTCTTCCTACAAGCAAGACTTCATTTCAGCTAAGGGCAGTTACTTTACAGGTCAAACGAACTACATCGTTCACGAAGCTCATACGTTTCTCATCTTAAATGACAAGCATTGGATGTTAGAGGACCTCTGGTTTGTTTCAGTTTCAGAAGCAGAGTTGAAGTATATATGGCCCATATGTGTAGGAAACACAGTTCTTTGTTCTGAGCACACTCAAGTTTCCTGCTGTATTAGAGACTCTAGAAAGCAGGAGCATGCTTCTTGCTCTAAAGCAGAGAGTGATCCATCGATGAGAACTATGCTGTGTGTTTCCCTTCAGAAATGGAGTTAAATTCCAGGCTCTGTGTGTTCCTACAAGCAAGACTTCGTTTCAAGTAAGGGCAATCACTTTTCAGATCAAACAATCTACATCGTTCATGAAGCTAACACGTTTCTCATCTTAACTGACAAGCATTGGATGTTAGAGTACCTGTGCTTTGTATCAATTTCAGAGGCAGAGTTGGACTAGATATGGTCGGTATATGTAGGGAACACCGTTCTTTTGTTCTCATCACACTCACATTTCCTGCTGTCTTAGAGACCCTGGAAAGCAAGAGCATGCTACTGGCTTGAAAGCAGAGTGTGAACAATGGATGAAAACTCTGCTGTGTGTTTCAGTTCAGAAATGGAGTTAAATCCCATGCTCTGAGACTTCCTACAAGCAAGACTTCGTTTCAGGTACTTTACAGCTCAAATGAACTACATCGTTCACGAAGCTAACACGTTTCTCATCTTAACTGACAAGCATTGAATGTTAGAGGACCAGTGCTTTGTATCAGTTTCAGAAGCAGATTTGGACTAGATATGGTCCCTATGTGCAGGAAACACCGTTCATTTGTTCTCAGCAAACTCATGTTTCTTGCTGTCTTAGAGACTCTAGAAAGCTAGGGCGTTCTTCTGCTCTAAAGCAGAGTGTGATCAATGGATGAGAACTCTGTTGTGTGTTTCACTTCAGAAATGGAGTTAAATCCCAGGCTCTGAGTCTTCCTACAAGCAAGACTTCGTTTCAGGTAAGAGTAGTTACTTTACAGCTCAAAAGAACTCCATCGTTCACGAAACTCACATGTTTCTCATCTTAACTGAGAAGCTTTGGATGTTAGAGGACCTCTGGTTTGTTTCAGTTTCAGAAGCAGAGTTGAACTATATATGGCCCATATGTGTAGGAAACACGGTTCTTTTGTTCTGAGCACACTCACGTTTCCTGCTGTATTAGAGACTCTAGAAGCAAGAGCGTGCCTCTTGCTGTAAATCAGAGTGTGATCCATCGATGACAACTATACTGTGTGTTTCCCTTCAGAATAGGAGTTAAATTCCAGGCTCTGTGTGTTCCTACAAGCAAGACTTCGTTTCAAGTAAGGGCAGTCACTTTTCAGCTCAAACGATCTACAACATTCTTGAAGCTAACACGTTTCTCATCTTAACTGACAAGCATTGGATGTTAGAGGACCTGTGCTTTGTATCAATTTCAATGGCAGAGTTGGACTAGATATGGTCCATATGTGTAAGGAACACCATTCTTTTGTTCTCATCACACTCACATTTCCTGCTGTCTTAGAGACCCTGGAAAGCAAGAGCGTGCTTCTGGCTCTAAAGCAGAGTGTGAACAATGGATGAGAACTCTGCTGTGTGTTTCACTTCAGAAATGGAGTTAAATCCCAGGCTCTGAGTCTTCCTACAAGTAAGACTTCGTTTCAGGAAAGGGCAGTTACTTTACAGCTCAAATGAACTACATCGTTCACGAAGCTCACACGTTTCTCATCTTAACTGAGAAGCATTGGATGTTAGAGGACCTGTGGTTTGTTTCAGTTTCAGAAGCAGAGTTGAACTAGGTATGGCCCATATGTGTAGGAAACACCGTTCTTTTGTTCTGAGCACACTCAAGTTTCTGGGTGTATTAGAGACCCTAGAACGCAAGAGCGTGCTTCTTGCTCTAAAGCAGAGTGTGATCCATCGATGAGAACTATGCTGTGTGTTTCCCTTCAGAAATGGAGTTAAATTCCAGGCTCTGTGTCTTTCTACAAGCAACATTTCGTTTCAAGTAAGGGCAGTCGTTTTTCAGATCAAAGGAACTACATCGTTCACGAAGCTCACACATTTCTCATCTTAACTGACAAGCATTGAATGTTAGAGGACCAGTGCTTTGTATCTGTTTCAGAAGCAGAGTTGGACTAGATATGGTCCCTATGTGTAGGAAACACCATTCCTTTGTTCTCATCACACTCACATTTCCTGCTGTCTTAGAGAGTCTGGAAAGCAAGAGCGTGATTCTGGCTCTAAAGCAGAGTGTGATCAATTGATGAGAACTCTGCTGTGTGTTTCACTTCAGAAATGGAGTTAAATCCCAGGCTCTGAATCTTCCTACAAGCAAGACTTCGTTTCAGGTAAGGGCAGTTACTTTACTGCTCAAACGAACTACATCGTTCCCGAAGCTCACACGTGTCTCATCTTAACTGACTAGCATTGGATGTTAGAGGACCTGTGGTTTCTTTCAGTTTGAAAAGCAGAGTTGAACTAGATATGGCCCGTATGTGTAGGAAACACCGTTCTTTGTTCTGAGCTCACTCAAGTTTCTGGGTGTATTAGAGACTCTAGAAAGCAAGAGCGTGCTTCTTGCTCTAAAGCAGAGTGTGATCCATTGATGAGAACTCTGCTGTGTGTTTCACTTCAGAAATGGAGTTAAATCTCAGGCTCTGAATCTTCCTACAAGCAAGACTTCGTTTGAGGTAAGGGCAGTTACTTTACAGCTCAAACGAACTACATCGTTCACGAAGCTCACACGTTTCTCATCTTAACTGACAAGCATTGGAAGTTAGAGGAACTGGGGTTTGTTTCAGTTTCAGAAGCCGAGTTGATCTAGATATGGCCCATATGTGTAGGAAACCCCGTTCTTTTCTTCTGAGCACACTCACGTTTCCGGATCTATTAGAGAATCTAGAAAGCAAGAGCGTGCTTCTTACTCTAAAGCACAGTGTCTTCCATCGAAGAGAACTATGCTGTGTGTTTCCCTTCAGAAATCGAGTTAAATTCCTGGCTCTGTGTCTTCCTACAGGCAAGACTTCGTTTCAAGGAAGGGCAGTCATTTTTCAGATCAAACGATCTACATCGTTATGAAGCTCACACGTTTCTCATCTTAACTGACAAGCATTGAATGTCAGAGGACCAGTGCTTTGTATCAGTTTCAGAAGCAGAGTTGGACTAGATATGATCCGTATGTATAGGAAACATCGTTCATTTGTTCTCAGCAAAGTCATGTTTCTTGCTGTCTTAAAGACTCTAGAAAGCTAGGGCGTGCTTCTTGCTCTAAAGCAGAGTGTGATCCATGGATGAGCACTATTCTGTGTGTTTCCCTTCAGAAATGGAGTTAAATTCCAGGATCTGTGTCTTCCTACAAGCAAGACTTCGTTTCAGGTAAGGGCAGGCACTTTACAGCTAAAACGAACAACATCATTCACAAAGCTCACACGTTTCTAATCTTAACTGACAAGCATTGGATGTTTAATGACTTGTGGTTTGTTTCAGATTCAGAAGCAGAGTTGAACTAGATATGGCCCGTATGTGTAGGAAACACAGTTCTTTTGTTCTGAGCACACTCAAGTTTCCTGCTCTATTAGAGACTCTAGAAAGCAAGAGCGTGCTTCTTGCTCTAAAGCAGAGTGTGATCAATGGATGAGAACTCTGCTGTGTGTTTCACTTCAGAAATGGAGTTAAATCCCAGGCTCTGAGTCTTCCTACAATGAAGACTTCGTTTCAGGTAAGCGCCTTTACTTTACAGCTCAAACGAACTCCATCGTTCACGAAGCTCACATGTTTCTTATCTTAAATGAGAAGCATTGTGTGTTAGAGGACCTCTGGTTTGTTCCAGTTTCAGAAGCAGAGTTGAACTAGATAGGTTCCGTATGTATAGGAAACACCGTTCTTTTCTTCTGAGCACACTCACGTTTCCTGCGGTATTACAGACTCTAGAAAGCAAGAGCATGTTTCTTGCTTTAAAGCAGAGTGTGATCCATCGATGAGAACTATGCTGTGTGTTTCCCTTCAGAAATGGAGATAAATTCCAGGATCTGTGTGTTCCTACATGCACGACTTCGTTTCAGGTAAGGGCAGTTACTTTACAGCTCAAACGAACTACATCGTTCACAAAGCTCACATGTTTCTCATCTTCACTGAGAAGCATTGGATGTTAGAGGACCTCTGGTTTGTTTCAGTTTCAGAAGCAGAGTTGAACTAGATATGTTCCGTATGTATAGGAAACTCCGTTCTTTTCTTCTGAGCACACTCACTTTTCCTGCGGTATTACAGACTCTAGAAAGCAAGAGCATGCTTCTTGCTCTAAAGCGGAGTGTGATCCATCAATGAGAACTATGCTGTGTGTTTCCCTTCAGAAATGGAGTTAAATTCCAGGATCTGTGTGTTCCTACAAGCACGATTTCGTTTCAGTTAAGGGCAGTCACTTTTCAGCTCAAACGAACTACATCGTTCACGAAGCTCACATGTTTCTCATCTTAACTAACAAGCATTGCATGTTAGAGGACCAGTGCTTTGTATCAGTTTGAGAAGCAGAGTTGGACTAGATATGGTCCCTATGTGCAGGAAACATTGTTCATTTGTTCTCAGCAAACTCATGTTTCTTGCTGTCTTAGAGACTCTAGAAAGCTAGGGCATTCTTCTTGCTCTAAAGCAGAGTGTGATCAATGGATGAGAACTCTGTTGTGTGTTTCACTTCAGAAATGGAGTTAAATCCCAGGATATGTGTGTTCCTACAAGGAAGACTTCGTTTCAAGTAAGGGCAGTCACTTTTCAGCTCAAACGATCTACATCATTCATGAAGCTAACACGTTTCTCATCTTAACTGACAAGCATTGGATGTTAGAGGACCTCTGGTTTGTTTCAGTTTCAGAAGCAGAGTTGAACTAGATATGGTCCGTATGTCTAGGAAACACCATTCTTTTCTTCTGAGCACACTCACGTTTCCTGCGGTATTAGAGACTCTAGAAAGCAAGAGCATGCTTCTTGCTCTAAAGCAGAGTGTGATCCATCGATGAGAACTCTGCTGTGTGTTTCCATTTAGAAATGGAGTTAAATTCCAGGCTCTGTGTGTTCCTACAAGCACGAATTCCTTCCAGGTAAGGGCAGTCACTTTTCAGCTGAAACGAACTACATCGTTCACGAAGCTAACACGTTTCTCATCTTAAATGACAAGCATTGGATGGTAGTGGACCAGTGCTTTGTATCAGTTTCAGAAGGAGAGTTGGACTAGATATGGTCCCTATGTGTAGGAAACACCGTTCTTTTGTTCTCATCACACTCACATTTTCTGGTGTCTTAGAGACTCTGGAAAGCAAGAGCGTGCTTCTGGCTCTAAAGCAGAGTGTGATCAATGGATGAGAACTCTGTTGTGTGTTTCACTTCAGAAATGGAGTTAAATCCCAGGCTCTGAGTCTTCCTACAAGCAAGACTTCGTTTCCGGTAAGGGCGGTTACTTTACAGTTCAAACGAACTACATCGTTCACGAAGCTCACACGTTTCTCATCTTAACTGACCAGCATTGGATGTTAGAGGACCTGTGGTATGTTTCAGTTTCAGAAGCAGAGTTGAAGTATATATGGCCCATATGTGTAGGAAACACAGTTCTTTTGTTCTGAGCACACTCACGTTTCCTGCTGTATTAGAGATTCTAGAAAGCAAGAGCGTGCTTCTTGCTCTAAAGCAGAGTGTGATCATTCGATGAGAACTATGCTGTGTGTTTCCCTTCAGAAATGGAGTTAAATTCCAGGCTCTGTGTGTTCCTACAAGCACGAATTCCTTCCAGGTAAGGGCAGTCACTTTTCAGCTGAAACGAACTACATCGTTCACGAAGCTAACACGTTTCTCATCTTAAATGACAAGCATTGGATGTTAGAGGACCTGTGCTTTGTATCAATTTCAGAGGCAGAGTTGTACTAGATATGGTCCTTATGTGTAGGGAACACCGTTCTTTTGTTCTCATCACACTCACATTTCCTGCTGTCTTAGAGACCCTGGAAAGCAAGAGCGTGCTTCTGGCTCTAAAGCAGAGTGTGATCAATGGATGAGAACTCTGGTGTGTGTTTCACTTTGGAAATGGAGTTAAATCCCAGGCTCTGAGTCTTCCTACAAGCAAGACTTCGTTTCAGGTAAGGGCAGTCACTTTTCAGCTCAAAAGAACTACATCGTTCACGAAGCTCACATGTTTCTCATATTAACTGACAAGCATTGCATGTTAGAGGACCAGTGCTTTGTATCAGTTTCAGAAGCAGAGTTGGACTAGATATGGTCCGTATGTGTAGGAACCAACGTTCTTTTGTTGTCAAAACACTCACGTTTTCTGTTGTCTTAGAGACTCTAGAAAGCAAGAGCGTGCTTCTTGCTCTAAACCAGAGTGTGATCAATGGATGAGAACTCTGCTGTCTGTTTCACTTCAGAAATGGAGTTAAATCCCATGCTCTGAGTCTTCCTACAAGGAAGACCTCGATTCAAGTAAGGGCAGTTACTTTACAGGTCAAACGAACTACATCGTTCACGAAGCTCACACGATTCTCATCTTAACTGACAAGCATTGAATGTTAGAGGACCAGAGCTTTGTATCAGTTTCAGAAGCAGAGTTGGACTAGATATGGTCCGTATGTATAGGAAACACCGTTCATTTGTTCTCATCACACTCATGTTTTCTGCTGTCTTAGAGACTCTAGAAAGCAAGACCGTGCTTCTTGCTATAAAGCAGAGTATGATCCATCCATGAGAACTATGCTGTGTGTTTCCATTTACAAATGGAGTTAAATTCCAGGCTCTGTGTGTTCCTACAAGCACTACTTCGTTTCAGGTAAGGGCAGTCATTTTCAGCTGAAACGAACTACATCATTCACGAAGCTCACACGGTTCTCATCTTAATTGACAAGCATTGGATGTTAGAGGACCTGTGGTTTGTTTCAGTTTCAGAAGCAGAGTTGAAGTAGATATGGGCCGTATGTGTAGGAAACACCGTTCTTTTGTTCTGAGCACACTCATGTTTCCTGCTGTCATAGAGACTCTAGAATGCAAGTGCGTGCTTCTTGCTCTAAAGCAGAGTGTGATCAATGGATGAGAACTCTGCTGTGTGTTTCACTTCATAAATGGAGTAAAATCCCAGGCTCTGAGTCTTCCTACAAGCAAGACTTCGTTTCAGGTAAGGGCAGTTACTTTACTGCTCAAACGAACTATATCGTTCACAAAGCTCACAGGTTTCTCATCTTAACTGACAAGCATTGGATGTTAGGGGACCTGTAGTTTGTTTCAGTTTCAGAAGCAGAGTTGACCTAGATATGGCCCGTGTGTGTAGGAAACCCCGTATATTGTTCTGAGCACACTCATGTTTCCAGCTGTATTAGAGACTCTAGAAAGCTAGGGCGTGCTTCTTGCTCTAAAGCAGAGTGTGATACATCGATGAGAACTATGCTGTGTGTTTCCATTTAGAAATGGAGTTAAATTCCAGGCTCTGTGTGTTCCTACAAGCACGACTTCGTTTTAGGTAAGGGCAGTCATTTTCAGCTCAAACGAACTACATCATTCACGAAGCTCACACGTTTCTCATATTAACTGACAAGCATTGGATGTTAGAGAACCATTGCTTTGTATCAGTGTCAGAAGCAGAGTTGGACTAGATATGGTCCGTATGTGTAGGAACCACCGTTCTTTTGTTGTCAAAACACTCACGTTTTCTGTTGTCTTAGAGACTCTAGAAAGCAAGAGCGTGCTTCTTGCTCTAAAGCAGAGTGTGATCAATGGATGAGAACTCTGCTGTGTGTTTCACTTCAGAAATGGAGTTAAATCCCATGCTCTGAGTCTTCCTACAAGGAAGATATCGATTCAAGTAAGGGCAGTTTCTTTACAGGTAATACGAACTACATCGTTCACGAAGCTCACACGATTCTCATCTTAACTGACAAGCATTGAATGTTAGAGGACCAGAGCTTTGTATCAGTTTCAGAAGCAGAGTAGGACTAGATATGGTCCGTATGTGTAGGAAACACCGTTCATTTGTTCTCAGCAAACTCATGTTTCTTGCTATCTTAGAGCCTCTAGAAAGCTAGGGTGTGCTTCTTGCTCTAAAGCAGAGTTTGATCAATGGATGAGTACTCTGCTGTTTCTTGCACTTCAGAAATGGAATTAAATCCCAGGCTCTGAGTCTTCCACTAACAAGACCTCGTTTCAAGTAAGGGCAGTCACTTTTCAGCTCAAATGAACAACATCGTTCACGAAGCTCACACGTTTCTCATCAAAACTGACAAGCATTGAATGTTAGAGGACCAGTGCTTTGTATCAGTTTCAGAAGCAGAGTTGGACTAGATATGGTCCATATGTGTAGGAAACACCGTTCATTTGTTCTCAGCAAACTCAAGTTTCCTGCTGACTTAGAGAATCTAGAAAGCTAGGGCGTGATTCTTGCTCTAAAACAGAGTGTGATCAATGGATGAGAACTCTGTTGTGTGTTTCACTTCAGAAATGGAGTTAAATCCCAGGCTCTGAGTCTTCCTACAAGCAAGACTTCGTTTCCGGTAAGGGCGGTTACTTTACAGTTCAAACGAACTACATCGTTCACGAAGCTCACACGTTTCTCATCTTAACTGACCAGCATTGGATGTTAGAGGACCTGTGGTATGTTTCAGTTTCAGAAGCAGAGTTGAAGTATATATGGCCCATATGTGTAGGAAACACAGTTCTTTTGTTCTGAGCACACTCACGTTTCCTGCTGTATTAGAGATTCTAGAAAGCAAGAGCGTGCTTCTTGCTCTAAAGCAGAGTGTGATCATTCGATGAGAACTATGCTGTGTGTTTCCCTTCAGAAATGGAGTTAAATTCCAGGATCTGTGTGTTCCTACAAGCACGATTTCGTTTCAGTTAAGG
Source organism: Onychomys leucogaster (assembly GCA_949786385.1). Lineage (NCBI taxonomy): Eukaryota > Metazoa > Chordata > Mammalia > Rodentia > Cricetidae > Onychomys > Onychomys leucogaster. The sequence goes on along the minus strand of CATKUP010000018.1, from coordinate 189,462 downwards.
GCAGTCACTTTTCAGCTCAAACGAACTACATCGTTCACGAAGCTCACATGTTTCTCATCTTAACTAACAAGCATTGCATATTAGAGGACCAGTGCTTTGTATCAGTTTGAGAAGCAGAGTTGGACTAGATATGGTCCCTATGTGCAGGAAACATCGTTCATTTGTTCTCAGCAAACTCATGTTTCTTGCTGTCTTAGAGACTCTAGAAAGCTAGGGCGTTCTTCTTGCTCTAAAGCAGAGTGTGATCAATGGATGAGAACTCTGTTGTGTGTTTCACTTCAGAAATGGAGTTAAATCTCAGGATATGTGTGTTCCTACAAGGAAGACTTCGTTTCAAGTAAGGGCAGTCACTTTTCAGCTCAAACGATCTACATCGTTCATGAAGCTAACACGTTTCTCATCTTAACTGACAAGCATTGGATGTTAGAGGACCTCTGGTTTGTTTCAGTTTCAGAAGCAGAGTTGAACTAGATATGGTCCGTATGTCTAGGAAACACCGTTCTTTTCTTCTGAGCACACTCACGTTTCCTGCGGTATTAGAGACTCTAGAAAGCAAGAGCATGCTTCTTGCTCTAAAGCAGAGTGTGATCCATCGATGAGAACTATGCTGTGTGTTTCCATTTAGAAATAGAGTTAAATTCCAGGCTCTGTGTGTTCCTACAAGCACGAATTCCTTCCAGGTAAGGGCAGTCACTTTTCAGCTGAAACGAACTACATCGTTCACGAAGCTAACACGTTTCTCATCTAAAATGACAAGCATTGGATGGTAGAGGACCGGTGCTTTGTATCAGTTTCAGAAGGAGAGTTGGACTAGATATGGTCCCTATGTGTAGGAAACACCGTTCTATTGTTCTCATCACACTCACATTTTCTGCTGTCTTAGAGACTCTGGAAAGCAAGAGCGTGCTTCTGGCTCTAAAGCAGAGTGTGATCAATGGATAAGAACTCTGTTGTGTGTTTCACTTAAGAAATGGAGTTAAATCCCAGGCTCTGAGTCTTCCTACAAGCAAGACTTCGTTTCCGGTAAGGGCGGTTACTTTACAGTTCAAACGAACTACATAGTTCACGAAGCTCACACGTTTCTCATCTTAACTGACCAGCATTGGATGTTAGAGGACCTGTGGTATGTTTCAGTTTCAGAAGCAGAGTTGAAGTATATATGGCCCATATGTGTAGGAAACACAGTTCTTTTGTTCTGAGCACACTCACGTTTCCTGCTATATTAGAGATTCTAGAAAGCAAGAGCGTGCTTCTTGCTCTAAAGCAGAGTGTGATCATTCGATGAGAACTATGCTGTGTGTTTCCCTTCAGAAATGGAGTTAAATTCCAGGCTCTGTGTGTTCCTACAATCATGGCTTCGTTTCAGGTAAGGGCAGTCACTTTTCAGCTGAAACGAACTACATCGTTCAGGAAGCTAACATGTTTCTCACCTTAAATGACAAGCATTGGATGGTAGAGGACCAGTGCTTTGTATCAGTTTCAGAAGGAGAGTTGCACTAGATATGGTCCCTATGTGTAGGAAACACCGTTCTTTTGTTCTAATCACACTCACATTTCCTGCTGTCTTAGAGACCCTGGAAAGCACGAGCGTGCTTCTGGCTCTAAAGCAGAGTGTGATCAATGCATGAGAACTCTGCTGTGTGTTTCACTTCAGAAATGGAGTTAAATCCCAGGCTCTGAGTCTTCCTACAAGCAAGACTTCGTTTCCGGTAAGGGCGGTTACTTTACAGTTCAAACGAACTACATCGTTCACGAAGCTCACACGTTTCTCATCTTAACTGACCAGCATTGGATGTTAGAGCACCTGTGGTATGTTTCAGTTTCAGAAGCAGAGTTGAAGTATATATGGCCCATATGTGTAGGAAACACAGTTCTTTTGTTCTGAGCACACTCACGTTTCCTGCTGTATTAGAGAGCCTAGAAAGCAAGAGCGTGCTTCTTGCTCTAAAGCAGAGTGTGATCATTCGATGAGAACTATGCTGTGTGTTTCCCTTCACAAATGGAGTTAAATTCCAGGCTCTGTGTGTTCCTACAAGCACGAATTCCTTCCAGGTAAGGGCAGTCACTTTTCAGCTGAAACGAACTACATCGTTCACGAAGCTAACACGTTTCTCATCTTAAATGACAAGCATTGGATGGTAGAGGACCTGTGCTTTGTATCAATTTCAGAGGCAGAGTTGTACTAGATATGGTCCTTATGTGTAGGGAACACCGTTCTTTTGTTCTCATCACACTCACATTTCCTGCTGTCTTAGAGACCCTGGAAAGCAAGAGCGTGCTTCTGGCTCTAAAGCAGAGTGTGATCAATGGATGAGAACTCTGGTGTGTGTTTCACTTTGGAAATGGAGTTAAATCCCAGGCTCTGAGTCTTCCTACAAGCAAGACTTCGTTTCAGGTAAGGGCAGTCACTTTTCAGCTCAAAAGAACTACATCGTTCACGAAGCTCACATGTTTCTCATATTAACTGACAAGCATTGCATGTTAGAGGACCAGTGCTTTGTATCAGTTTCAGAAGCAGAGTTGGACTAGATATGGTCCGTATGTGTAGGAACCAACGTTCTTTTGTTGTCAAAACACTCACGTTTTCTGTTGTCTTAGAGACTCTAGAAAGCAAGAGCGTGCTTCTTGCTCTAAACCAGAGTGTGATCAATGGATGAGAACTCTGCTGTCTGTTTCACTTCAGAAATGGAGTTAAATCCCATGCTCTGAGTCTTCCTACAAGGAAGACATCGATTCAAGTAAGGGCAGTTACTTTACAGGTCAAACGAACTACATCGTTCACGAAGCTCACACGATTCTCATCTTAACTGACAAGCATTGAATGTTAGAGGACCAGAGCTTTGTATCAGTTTCAGAAGCAGAGTTGGACTAGATATGGTCCGTATGTATAGGAAACACCGTTCATTTGTTCTCATCACACTCATGTTTTCTGCTGTCTTAGAGACTCTAGAAAGCAAGACCGTGCTTCTTGCTATAAAGCAGAGTATGAAACATCCATGAGAACTATGCTGTGTGTTTCCATTTAGAAATGGAGTTAAATTCCAGGCTCTGTGTGTTCCTACAAGCACGACTTCGTTTCAGGTAAGGGCAGTCATTTTCAGCTGAAACGAACTACATCATTCACGAAGCTCACACGGTTCTCATCTTAATTGACAAGCATTGGATGTTAGAGGACCTGTGGTTTGTTTCAGTTTCAGAAGCAGAGTTGAAGTAGATATGGGCTGTATGTGTAGGAAACACCGTTCTTTTGTTCTGAGCACACTCATGTTTCCTGCTGTCATAGAGACTCTAGAATGCAAGTGCGTGCTTCTTGCTCTAAAGCAGAGTGTGATCAATGGATGAGAACTCTGCTGTGTGTTTCACTTCATAAATGGAGTAAAATCCCAGGCTCTGAGTCTTCCTACAAGCAAGACTTCATTTCAGGTAAGGGCAGTTACTTTACTGCTCAAACGAACTATATCGTTCACAAAGCTCACAGGTTTCTCATCTTAACTGACAAGCATTGGATGTTAGGGGACCTGTAGTTTGTTTCAGTTTCAGAAGCAGAGTTGACCTAGATATGGCCCGTGTGTGTAGGAAACCCCGTATTTTGTTCTGAGCACACTCATGTTTCCAGCTGTATTAGAGACTCTAGAAAGCTAGGGCGTGCTTCTTGCTCTAAAGCAGAGTGTGATACATCGATGAGAACTATGCTGTGTGTTTCCATTTAGCAATGGAGTTAAATTCCAGGCTCTGTGTGTTCCTACAAGCACGACTTCGTTTTAGGTAAGGGCAGTCATTTTCAGCTCAAACGAACTACATCATTCACGAAGCTCACACGTTTCTCATCTTAACTGACAAGCATTGGATGTTAGAGAACCATTGCTTTGTATCAGTGTCAGAAGCAGAGTTGGACTAGATATGGATCTGTATGTGTAGGAACCACCGTTCTTTTGTTGTCAAAACACTCACGTTTTCTGTTGTCTTAGAGACTCTAGAAAGCAAGAGCGTGCTTCTTGCTCTAAAGCAGAGTGTGATCAATGGATGAGAACTCTGCTGTGTGTTTCACTTCAGAAATGGAGTTAAATCCCATGCTCTGAGTCTTCCTACAAGGAAGATATCGATTCAAGTAAGGGCAGTTTCTTTACAGGTAAAACGAACTACATCGTTCACGAAGCTCACACGATTCTCATCTTAACTGACAAGCATTGAATGTTAGAGGACCAGAGCTTTGTATCAGTTTCAGAAGCAGAGTTGGACTAGATATGGTCCGTATGTGTAGGAAACACCGTTCATTTGTTCTCAGCAAACTCATGTTTCTTGCTATCTTAGAGCCTCTAGAAAGCTAGGGTGTGCTTCTTGCTCTAAAGCAGAGTTTGATCAATTGATGAGTACTCTGCTGTTTCTTGCACTTCAGAAATGGAATTAAATCCCAGGCTCTGAGTCTTCCACTAACAAGACCTCGTTTCAAGTAAGGGCAGTCACTTTTCAGCTCAAATGAACAACATCGTTCACGAAGCTCACACGTTTCTCATCAAAACTGACAAGCATTGAATGTTAGAGGACCAGTGCTTTGTATCAGTTTCAGAAGCAGAGTTGGACTAGATATGGTCCATATGTGTAGGAAACACCGTTCATTTGTTCTCAGCAAACTCAAGTTTCCTGCTGACTTAGAGAATCTAGAAAGCTAGGGCGTGATTCTTGCTCTAAAACAGAGTGTGATCAATGGATGAGAACTCTGTTGTGTGTTTCACTTCAGAAATGGAGTTAAATCCCAGGCTCTGAGTCTTCCTACAAGCAAGACTTCGTTTCCGGTAAGGGCGGTTACTTTACAGTTCAAACGAACTACATCGTTCACGAAGCTCACACGTTTCTCATCTTAACTGACCAGCATTGGATGTTAGAGGACCTGTGGTATGTTTCAGTTTCAGAAGCAGAGTTGAAGTATATATGGCCCATATGTGTAGGAAACACAGTTCTTTTGTTCTGAGCACACTCACGTTTCCTGCTGTATTAGAGATTCTAGAAAGCAAGAGCGTGCTTCTTGCTCTAAAGCAGAGTGTGATCATTCGATGAGAACTATGCTGTGTGTTTCCCTTCAGAAATGGAGTTAAATTCCAGGATCTGTGTGTTCCTACAAGCACGATTTCGTTTCAGTTAAGGGCAGTCACTTTTCAGCTCAAACGAACTACATCGTTCACGAAGCTCACATGTTTCTCATCTTAACTAACAAGCATTGCATATTAGAGGACCAGTGCTTTGTATCAGTTTGAGAAGCAGAGTTGGACTAGATATGGTCCCTATGTGCAGGAAACATCGTTCATTTGTTCTCAGCAAACTCATGTTTCTTGCTGTCTTAGAGACTCTAGAAAGCTAGGGCGTTCTTCTTGCTCTAAAGCAGAGTGTGATCAATGGATGAGAACTCTGTTGTGTGTTTCACTTCAGAAATGGAGTTAAATCTCAGGATATGTGTGTTCCTACAAGGAAGACTTCGTTTCAAGTAAGGGCAGTCACTTTTCAGCTCAAACGATCTACATCGTTCATGAAGCTAACACGTTTCTCATCTTAACTGACAAGCATTGGATGTTAGAGGACCTCTGGTTTGTTTCAGTTTCAGAAGCAGAGTTGAACTAGATATGGTCCGTATGTCTAGGAAACACCGTTCTTTTCTTCTGAGCACACTCACGTTTCCTGCGGTATTAGAGACTCTAGAAAGCAAGAGCATGCTTCTTGCTCTAAAGCAGAGTGTGATCCATCGATGAGAACTATGCTGTGTGTTTCCATTTAGAAATAGAGTTAAATTCCAGGCTCTGTGTGTTCCTACAAGCACGAATTCCTTCCAGGTAAGGGCAGTCACTTTTCAGCTGAAACGAACTACATCGTTCACGAAGCTAACACGTTTCTCATCTAAAATGACAAGCATTGGATGGTAGAGGACCAGTGCTTTGTATCAGTTTCAGAGGGAGAGTTGGACTAGATATGGTCCCTATGTGTAGGAAACACCGTTCTATTGTTCTCATCACACTCACATTTTCTGCTGTCTTAGAGACTCTGGAAAGCAAGAGCGTGCTTCTGGCTCTAAAGCAGAGTGTGATCAATGGATAAGAACTCTGTTGTGTGTTTCACTTAAGAAATGGAGTTAAATCCCAGGCTCTGAGTCTTCCTACAAGCAAGACTTCGTTTCCGGTAAGGGCGGTTACTTTACAGTTCAAACGAACTACATAGTTCACGAAGCTCACACGTTTCTCATCTTAACTGACCAGCATTGGATGTTAGAGGACCTGTGGTATGTTTCAGTTTCAGAAGCAGAGTTGAAGTATATATGGCCCATATGTGTAGGAAACACAGTTCTTTTGTTCTGAGCACACTCACGTTTCCTGCTATATTAGAGATTCTAGAAAGCAAGAGCGTGCTTCTTGCTCTAAAGCAGAGTGTGATCATTCGATGAGAACTATGCTGTGTGTTTCCCTTCAGAAATGGAGTTAAATTCCAGGCTCTGTGTGTTCCTACAATCACGGCTTCGTTTCAGGTAAGGGCAGTCATTTTTCAGCTGAAACGAACTACATCGTTCAGGAAGCTAACATGTTTCTCACCTTAAATGACAAGCATTGGATGGTAGAGGACCAGTGCTTTGTATCAGTTTCAGAAGGAGAGTTGCACTAGATATGGTCCCTATGTGTAGGAAACACCGTTCTTTTGTTCTAATCACACTCACATTTCCTGCTGTCTTAGAGACCCTGGAAAGCATGAGCGTGCTTCTGGCTCTAAAGCAGAGTGTGATCAATGCATGAGAACTCTGCTGTGTGTTTCACTTCAGAAATGGAGTTAAATCCCAGGCTCTGAGTCTTCCTACAAGCAAGACTTCGATTCCAGTAAGGGCAGTTACTTTACAGCTCAAACGAACTACATCATTCACGAAGCTCACACGTTTCTCATCTTAACTGACCAGCATTGGATGTTAGAGGACCTCTGGTATGTTTCAGTTTCAGAAGCAGAGTTGAACTATATATGGCCCATATGTGTAGGAAACACAGTTCTATTGTTCTGAGCACACTCACGTTTCCTGCTGTATTAGAGATTCTAGAAAGCAAGAGCGTGCTTCTTGCTCTAAAGCAGAGTGTGATCCATCGATGAGAACTTTGCTGTGTGTTTCCCTTCAGAAATGGAGTTAAATTCCAGGATCTGTGTGATCCTACAAGGAAGACTTCGTTTCAAGTAAGGGCAGTCACTTTTCAGCTCAAACGATCTACATCGTTAATGAAGCTAACACGTTTCTCATCTTAACTGACAAGCATTGGATGTTAGAGGACCTGTGCTTTGTATCAATTTTTGAGGCAGAGTTGTACTAGATATGGTCCTTATGTGTAGGGAACACCGTTCTTTTGTTCTCATCACACTCACATTTCCTGCTGTCTTAGAGACCCTGGAAAGCAAGAGCGTGCTTCTGGCTCTAAAGCAGAGTGTGATCAATGGATGAGAACTCTGCTGTCTGTTTCACTTCAGAAATGGAGTTAAATACCATGCTCTGAGTCTTCCTACAAGGAAGACATCGATTCAAGTAAGGGCAGTTACTTTACAGGTCAAACGAACTACATCGTTCACGAAGCTCACACGATTCTCATCTTAACTGACAAGCATTGAATGTTAGAGGACCAGAGCTTTGTATCAGTTTCAGAAGCAGAGTTGGACTAGATATGGTCCGTATGTATAGGAAACACCGTTCATTTGTTCTCATCACACTCATGTTTTCTGCTGTCTTAGAGACTCTAGAAAGCAAGACCGTGCTTCTTGCTATAAAGCAGAGTATGATCCATCCATGAGAACTATGCTGTGTGTTTCCATTTAGAAATGGAGTTAAATTCCAGGCTCTGTGTGTTCCTACAAGCACGACTTCGTTTCAGGTAAGGGCAGTCATTTTCAGCTCAAACGAACTACATCATTCACGAAGCTCACACGTTTCTCATCTTAACTGACAAGCATTGGATGTTAGAGAACCATTGCTTTGTAACAGTGTCAGCAGCAGAGTTGGACTAGATATGGTCCGTATGTGTAGGAACCACCGTTCTTTTGTTGTCAAAACACTCACGTTTTCTGTTGTCTTAGAGACTCTAGAAAGCAAGAGCGTTCTTCTTGCTCTAAAGCAGAGTGTGATCAATGGATGAGAACTCTGCTGTGTGTTTCACTTCAGAAATGGAGTTAAATCCATGCTCTGAGTCTTCCTACAAGGAAGATATCGATTCAAGTAAGGGCAGTTTCTTTACAGGTAAAACGAACTACATCGTTCACGAAGCTCACACGATTCTCATCTTAACTGACAAGCATTGAATGTTAGAGGACCAGAGCTTTGTATCAGTTTCAGAAGCAGAGTTGGACTAGATATGGTCCGTATGTGTAGGAAACACCGTTCATTTGTTCTCAGCAAACTCATGTTTCTTGCTATCTTAGAGCCTCTAGAAAGCTAGGGTGTGCTTCTTGCTCTAAAGCAGAGTGTGATCAATGGATGAGTACTCTGCTGTTTCTTGCACTTCAGAAATGGAATTAAATCCCAGGCTCTGAGTCTTCCACTAACAAGACCTCGTTTCAAGTAAGGGCAGTCACTTTTCAGCTCAAATGAACAACATCGTTCACGAAGCTCACACGTTTCTCATCAAAACTGACAAGCATTGAATGTTAGAGGACCAGTGCTTTGTATCAGTTTCACAAGCAGAGTTGGACTAGATATGGTCCATATGTGTAGGAAACACCGTTCATTTGTTCTCAGCAAACTCAAGTTTCCTGCTGACTTAGAGAATCGAGAAAGCTAGGGCGTGATTCTTGCTCTAAAACAGAGTGTGATCAATGGATGAGAACTCTGTTGTGTCTTTCACTTCAGAAATGGAGTTAAATCCCAGGCTCTGAGTCTTCCTACAAGTAAGACTTCGTTTCAGGTAAGGGCAGTTACTTTACAGCTCAAACGAACTACATCGTTCACGAAGCTCACACGATTCTCATCTTAACTGACAAGCATTGGATGTTAGAGGACCTGTGGTTTGTTTCAGTTTCAGAAGCAGAGTTGAACTAGATATGGCCCAAATGTGTAGGAAACACAGTTCTTTTGTTCTGAGCACACTGAAGTTTCCTGATGTATTAGAGACTCTAGAAATCTAGGGGTTGCTTCTTGCTCTAAAGCAGAGTGTGATCAATGGATGAGAACTCTGTTGTGTGTTTCACTTCAGAAATGGAGTTAAATCCCAGGCTCTGAGTCTTCCTACAAGCAAGACTTCGTTTCCGGTAAGGGCGGTTACTTTACAGTTCAAACGAACTACATCGTTCACGAAGCTCACACGTTTCTCATCTTAACTGACCAGCATTGGATGTTAGAGGACCTGTGGTATGTTTCAGTTTCAGAAGCAGAGTTGAAGTATATATGGCCCATATGTGTAGGAAACACAGTTCTTTTGTTCTGAGCACACTCACGTTTCCTGCTGTATTAGAGATTCTAGAAAGCAAGAGCGTGCTTCTTGCTCTAAAGCAGAGTGTGATCATTCGATGAGAACTATGCTGTGTGTTTCCCTTCAGAAATGGAGTTAAATTCCAGGATCTGTGTGTTCCTACAAGCACGATTTCGTTTCAGTTAAGGGCAGTCACTTTTCAGCTCAAACGAACTACATCGTTCACGAAGCTCACATGTTTCTCATCTTAACTAACAAGCATTGCATATTAGAGGACCAGTGCTTTGTATCAGTTTGAGAAGCAGAGTTGGACTAGATATGGTCCCTATGTGCAGGAAACATCGTTCATTTGTTCTCAGCAAACTCATGTTTCTTGCTGTCTTAGAGACTCTAGAAAGCTAGGGCGTTCTTCTTGCTCTAAAGCAGAGTGTGATCAATGGATGAGAACTCTGTTGTGTGTTTCACTTCAGAAATGGAGTTAAATCTCAGGATATGTGTGTTCCTACAAGGAAGACTTCGTTTCAAGTAAGGGCAGTCACTTTTCAGCTCAAACGATCTACATCGTTCATGAAGCTAACACGTTTCTCATCTTAACTGACAAGCATTGGATGTTAGAGGACCTCTGGTTTGTTTCAGTTTCAGAAGCAGAGTTGAACTAGATATGGTCCGTATGTCTAGGAAACACCGTTCTTTTCTTCTGAGCACACTCACGTTTCCTGCGGTATTAGAGACTCTAGAAAGCAAGAGCATGCTTCTTGCTCTAAAGCAGAGTGTGATCCATCGATGAGAACTATGCTGTGTGTTTCCATTTAGAAATAGAGTTAAATTCCAGGCTCTGTGTGTTCCTACAAGCACGAATTCCTTCCAGGTAAGGGCAGTCACTTTTCAGCTGAAACGAACTACATCGTTCACGAAGCTAACACGTTTCTCATCTAAAATGACAAGCATTGGATGGTAGAGGACCAGTGCTTTGTATCAGTTTCAGAGGGAGAGTTGGACTAGATATGGTCCCTATGTGTAGGAAACACCGTTCTATTGTTCTCATCACACTCACATTTTCTGCTGTCTTAGAGACTCTGGAAAGCAAGAGCGTGCTTCTGGCTCTAAAGCAGAGTGTGATCAATGGATAAGAACTCTGTTGTGTGTTTCACTTAAGAAATGGAGTTAAATCCCAGGCTCTGAGTCTTCCTACAAGCAAGACTTCGTTTCCGGTAAGGGCGGTTACTTTACAGTTCAAACGAACTACATAGTTCACGAAGCTCACACGTTTCTCATCTTAACTGACCAGCATTGGATGTTAGAGGACCTGTGGTATGTTTCAGTTTCAGAAGCAGAGTTGAAGTATATATGGCCCATATGTGTAGGAAACACAGTTCTTTTGTTCTGAGCACACTCACGTTTCCTGCTATATTAGAGATTCTAGAAAGCAAGAGCGTGCTTCTTGCTCTAAAGCAGAGTGTGATCATTCGATGAGAACTATGCTGTGTGTTTCCCTTCAGAAATGGAGTTAAATTCCAGGCTCTGTGTGTTCCTACAATCACGGCTTCGTTTCAGGTAAGGGCAGTCATTTTTCAGCTGAAACGAACTACATCGTTCAGGAAGCTAACATGTTTCTCACCTTAAATGACAAGCATTGGATGGTAGAGGACCTGTGCTTTGTATCAGTTTCAGAAGGAGAGTTGCACTAGATATGGTCCCTATGTGTAGGAAACACCGTTCTTTTGTTCTAATCACACTCACATTTCCTGCTGTCTTAGAGACCCTGGAAAGCATGAGCGTGCTTCTGGCTCTAAAGCAGAGTGTGATCAATGCATGAGAACTCTGCTGTGTGTTTCACTTCAGAAATGGAGTTAAATCCCAGGCTCTGAGTCTTCCTACAAGCAAGACTTCGATTCCAGTAAGGGCAGTTACTTTACAGCTCAAACGAACTACATCATTCACGAAGCTCACACGTTTCTCATCTTAACTGACCAGCATTGGATGTTAGAGGACCTCTGGTATGTTTCAGTTTCAGAAGCAGAGTTGAACTATATATGGCCCATATGTGTAGGAAACACAGTTCTATTGTTCTGAGCACACTCACGTTTCCTGCTGTATTAGAGATTCTAGAAAGCAAGAGCGTGCTTCTTGCTCTAAAGCAGAGTGTGATCCATCGATGAGAACTTTGCTGTGTGTTTCCCTTCAGAAATGGAGTTAAATTCCAGGATCTGTGTGATCCTACAAGGAAGACTTCGTTTCAAGTAAGGGCAGTCACTTTTCAGCTCAAACGATCTACATCGTTAATGAAGCTAACACGTTTCTCATCTTAACTGACAAGCATTGGATGTTAGAGGACCTGTGCTTTGTATCAATTTTTGAGGCAGAGTTGTACTAGATATGGTCCTTATGTGTAGGGAACACCGTTCTTTTGTTCTCATCACACTCACATTTCCTGCTGTCTTAGAGACCCTGGAAAGCAAGAGCGTGCTTCTGGCTCTAAAGCAGAGTGTGATCAATGGATGAGAACTCTGCTGTCTGTTTCACTTCAGAAATGGAGTTAAATACCATGCTCTGAGTCTTCCTACAAGGAAGACATCGATTCAAGTAAGGGCAGTTACTTTACAGGTCAAACGAACTACATCGTTCACGAAGCTCACACGATTCTCATCTTAACTGACAAGCATTGAATGTTAGAGGACCAGAGCTTTGTATCAGTTTCAGAAGCAGAGTTGGACTAGATATGGTCCGTATGTATAGGAAACACCGTTCATTTGTTCTCATCACACTCATGTTTTCTGCTGTCTTAGAGACTCTAGAAAGCAAGACCGTGCTTCTTGCTATAAAGCAGAGTATGATCCATCCATGAGAACTATGCTGTGTGTTTCCATTTAGAAATGGAGTTAAATTCCAGGCTCTGTGTGTTCCTACAAGCACGACTTCGTTTCAGGTAAGGGCAGTCATTTTCAGCTCAAACGAACTACATCATTCACGAAGCTCACACGTTTCTCATCTTAACTGACAAGCATTGGATGTTAGAGAACCATTGCTTTGTAACAGTGTCAGCAGCAGAGTTGGACTAGATATGGTCCGTATGTGTAGGAACCACCGTTCTTTTGTTGTCAAAACACTCACGTTTTCTGTTGTCTTAGAGACTCTAGAAAGCAAGAGCGTTCTTCTTGCTCTAAAGCAGAGTGTGATCAATGGATGAGAACTCTGCTGTGTGTTTCACTTCAGAAATGGAGTTAAATCCATGCTCTGAGTCTTCCTACAAGGAAGATATCGATTCAAGTAAGGGCAGTTTCTTTACAGGTAAAACGAACTACATCGTTCACGAAGCTCACACGATTCTCATCTTAACTGACAAGCATTGAATGTTAGAGGACCAGAGCTTTGTATCAGTTTCAGAAGCAGAGTTGGACTAGATATGGTCCGTATGTGTAGGAAACACCGTTCATTTGTTCTCAGCAAACTCATGTTTCTTGCTATCTTAGAGCCTCTAGAAAGCTAGGGTGTGCTTCTTGCTCTAAAGCAGAGTGTGATCAATGGATGAGTACTCTGCTGTTTCTTGCACTTCAGAAATGGAATTAAATCCCAGGCTCTGAGTCTTCCACTAACAAGACCTCGTTTCAAGTAAGGGCAGTCACTTTTCAGCTCAAATGAACAACATCGTTCACGAAGCTCACACGTTTCTCATCAAAACTGACAAGCATTGAATGTTAGAGGACCAGTGCTTTGTATCAGTTTCACAAGCAGAGTTGGACTAGATATGGTCCATATGTGTAGGAAACACCGTTCATTTGTTCTCAGCAAACTCAAGTTTCCTGCTGACTTAGAGAATCGAGAAAGCTAGGGCGTGATTCTTGCTCTAAAACAGAGTGTGATCAATGGATGAGAACTCTGTTGTGTCTTTCACTTCAGAAATGGAGTTAAATCCCAGGCTCTGAGTCTTCCTACAAGTAAGACTTCGTTTCAGGTAAGGGCAGTTACTTTACAGCTCAAACGAACTACATCGTTCACGAAGCTCACACGATTCTCATCTTAACTGACAAGCATTGGATGTTAGAGGACCTGTGGTTTGTTTCAGTTTCAGAAGCAGAGTTGAACTAGATATGGCCCAAATGTGTAGGAAACACAGTTCTTTTGTTCTGAGCACACTGAAGTTTCCTGATGTATTAGAGACTCTAGAAATCTAGGGGTTGCTTCTTGCTCTAAAGCAGAGTGTGATCCATCGATGAGAACTATGCTGTGTGTTTCCCTTCAGAAATGGAGTTATATTCCAGGCTCTGTGTCTTCCTACAAGCAAGACTTCGTTTCAAGTAAGGGCAGTCACTTTTCAGCTCCAACGATCTACATCGTTCACGAAGCTCACACGTTTCTCATCTTAACTTACAAGTATTGGATGTTAGAGGACCTGTGCTTTGTAACAATTTCAGAGGCAGAGTTGTACTAAATATGGTCCGTATGGGTAGGGAACGCCGTTCTTTTGCTCTATTCACGCTCACATTTCCTGCTGTCTTAGAGACTATGGAAAGCAAGTGTGTGCTTCTGGCTCTAAAGCAGAGTGTGATCAATGGATGAGAAATCTGCTGTGTGTTTCACTTCATAAACAGAGTAAAATCCCAGACTCTGAGTCTTCGTACAAGCAACACTTCGTTTCAGGTAAGGGCTGTTACTTTACTGCTCAAACGAACTACATCGTTTACGAAGCTCACACGTTTCTCATCTTAACTGACAAGCATCGGATGTTAGAGGACCAGTGCTTTGTATCAGTTTCCGAAGCAGAGTTGGACTAGATATGGTCCATATGTGTAGGAAACACCGTTCTTTTGTTCTTGGCACACTCATGTTACCTGCTGTCTTAGAGACCCTAGAAAGCAAGAGCGTGCTTCTGGCTCTAAAGCAGAGTGTGATCAATGGATGAGAACTCTGCTGTGAGTTTCACTTCAGAAATGGTGTTAAATCCCAGGCTCTGTGTCTTCCTACAAGCAAGACTTCGTTTCAGGTAAGGGCAGGCACTTTTCAGCTCAAACGAACTACATCATTCATGAAGCTCACACGGTTCTCATCTTAATTGACAAGCATTGGATGTTAGAGGACCTGTGGTTTGTTTCAGTTTCAGAAGCAGAGTTGAAGTAGATATGGGCCGTATGTGTAGGAAACACCCTTCTTTTGTTCTGAGCACACTCAAGTTTCCTGCTGTATTAGAGACTCTAGAAAGCAAGAGCGTGCTTCTGGCTCTAAAGCAGAGTGTGATCAATGGATGAGAACTCTGCTGTGTGTTTCACTTCAGAAATGGAGTTAAATCCCATGCTCTGAGTCTTCCTACAAGGAAGACATCGATTCAAGTAAGGGCAGTTACTTTACAAGTGAAACGAACTACATCGTTCACAAAGCTCACACGATTCTCATCTTAACTGACAAGCAGTGAATGTTAGAGGACCAGAGCTTTGTATCAATTTCAGAAGCAGAGTTTGACTAGATATGGTCTGTATGTGTAGGAAACACCGTTCATTTGTTCTCAGCAAAGTCATGTTTCTTGATATCTTAGAGACTCTCGAAAGGTAGGGCGTGCTTCTTGCTCTAAAGCAGAGTGTGATCAATGGATGAGTACTCTGCTGTTTCTTGCACTTCAGAAATGGAATTAAATCCCAGGCTCTGAGTCTTCCACTAACAAGACCTCGTTTCAAGTAAGGGCAGTCACTTTTCAGCTCATATGAACAACATCGTTCACGAAGCTCACACGTTTCTCATCTAAACTGACAAGCATTGAATGTTAGAGGACCAGTGCTTTGTATCAGTTTCAGAAGCAGTGTTGGACTAGATATGGTCCATATGTGTAGGAAACACCGTTCATTTGTTCTCAGCAAACTCAAGTTTCCTGCTGACTTAGAGAATCTAGAAAGCTAGGGCGTGCTTCTTGCTCTAAAGCAGAGTGTGATCAATGGATGAGAACTCTGTTGTGTGTTTCACTTCAGAAATGAAGTTAAATCCCAGGCTCTGAGTCTTCCTACTAGCAGGACTTCGTTTCAGGTAAGGGCAGTTACTTTACAGCTCAAACGAACTACATCGTTCATGAAGCTCACACGATTCTCATCTTAACTGACAAGCATTGGATGTTAGAGGACCTGTGGTTTGTTTCAGTTTCAGAGGCAGAGTTGTACTAAATATGGTCCGTATGGGTAGGGAACACCGTTCTTTTGCACTATTCACACTCACATTTCCTGCTGACTTAGAGACTCTGGAAAGCAAGTGCGTGCTTCTGGCTCTAAAGCAGAGTGTGATCAATGGATGAGAACTCTGCTGTTTGTTTCACTTCAGAAATGGAGTTAAATTCCAGGCTCTGTGTCTTCCTACAAGAAAGACTTCGTTTCAAGTAAGTGCAGTCATTTTTCAGATCAAAAAAACTACATTGTTCACGAAGCTCACATGTTTCTCATCTTAACTGACAAGCATTGAATTTAGAGGACCAGTGCTTTGTATCAGTTTCAGAAGCAGAGTTGGACTAGATATGGTCC
The DNA here is from genome assembly GCA_949786385.1 of Onychomys leucogaster. NCBI lineage: Eukaryota > Metazoa > Chordata > Mammalia > Rodentia > Cricetidae > Onychomys > Onychomys leucogaster. The sequence continues at coordinate 173,558 of CATKUP010000018.1, read as the reverse complement.
GTATGTGTAGGAAACACCGTTCATTTGTTCTCAGCAAACTCATATTTCTTGCTTTCTTTGAGACTCTAGAAAGTTAGGGCGTGCTTCTTGCTCTAAAGCAGAGTGTGATCAATGGATGAGATCTCTGTTGTGTGTATCACTTCAAAAATGTCGTTAAATCCCAGTCTCTGAGTCTTCCTACCAGCAAGACTTCGTTTCAGGTAAGGGCAGTTACTTTACAGCTCAAAAGAACTCCATCGTTCACGAAGCTCACATGTTTCTCATCTTAACAGAGAAGCATTGGATGTTAGAGGACCTCTTTTTTGTTTCAGTTTCAGAAGCAGAGTTGAACTAGATATGGTACGTATGTATAGGAAACTCCGTTCTTTTCTTCTGAGCACACTCACATTTCCTCTTGACTTAGAGACTCTGGAAAGCAAGTGCGTGCTTCTGGCTCTAAAGCAGAGTGTGATCAATGGATGAGAACTCTGCTGTGCGTTTCACTTCAGAAATGGAGTTAAATCCCAGGCTCTGAGTCTTCCTACAAGCAAAACTTCGTTTCAGGTAAGGGCTGTTACATTACAGCTCAAACGAACTACATCGTTTACGAAGCTCACACGTTTCTCATCTTAACTGACAAGCATCGGATATTAGAGGACCAATGCTTAGTATCAGTTACAGAAGCAGATTTGGACTAGATATGGTCCATATGTGTAGGAAACACCGTTCTTTTGTTCTTGGCACACTCATGTTACCTGCTGTCTTAGAGACTCTAGAAAGAAAGCGCGTGCTTCTTGCTCTAAAGCTGAGTGTGATCCATCGATGAGAACTACGCTGTATGTTTCCCTTCAGAAATGGAGTTAAATTCCAGGCTCTGTGTCTTCCTACAAGCAAGATATCGTTTCAAGTAAGTCCAGTCATTTTTTAGAGCAAAAGAACTACATCGTTCACGTAGCTCACACGTTTCTCATCTAAACTGACAAGCATTGAAAGTTAGAGGACCAGTGCTTTGTATCAGCTTCAGAAGCAGAGTTGGACTAGATATGGTCCGTATGTGTAGGAAACACCGTTCTTTTGTTCTCAGCAAACTCAAGTTTCCTGCTGTCTTAGAGACTCTACAAAGCTAGAGCATGCTTCTTGCTCTAAAACAGAGTGTGATCAATGGATGAGAACTCTGCTGTGTGGTTCACATCAGAAATGGAGTTAAATCCCAGGCTCTGAGTCTTTCTACAATCAAGACTTTGTTTCAGGTAAGGGCAGTTACTTTACAGCTCAAACGAACTACATCGTTCACGAAGCTCACACGTTTCTGATCTTAACTGACAAGCATGGGATGTTAGAGGACCTGTGGTTTGTTTCAGTTTCCGAAGCAGAGTTGAACTAGATATGGTCCGTATGTATAGGAAACACCGTTCTTTTCTTCAGAGCACACTCACGTTTCCTGCGGTATTAGAGACTCTAGAAAGCAAGAGCGTGGGTCTTGCTCTAAAGCAGAGTGTGATCCATAGATGAGAACTATGCTGTGTGTTGCCCTTCAGAAATGGAGTTAAATTCCAGGCTCTGTGTGTTCCTACAAGCACGACTTCGTTTCAGGTAAGGGCACTCACTTTTCAGCTCAGAAGAACTACATCGTTCACGAAGCTCACACGTTTCTCATCTAAACTGACAAGCATTGGATGTTAGAGGACCTATGGTTTGTTTCAGTTTCAAAAGTAGAGTTGAACTAGATATGGTCCGTATGTATAGTAAACACCGTTCTTTTCTTCTGAGCACACTCACATATCCTGCGGTATTAGAGACTCTAGAATGTAAGAGCATGCTTCTTGCTCTAAAGCAGAGTGTGATCCATCGATGAGAAGAATGCTGTGTGTTTCCCTTCAGAAATGGGTTAATTTCCAGGCTCTGTGTGTTCCTACAAGCACGACTTCGTTTCAGGTAAGGGCAGTCACTTTTCAGCTCAAACGAACTACATCGTTCACGAAGCGCACACGTTTCTCATCTTAACTGACAAGCATTGGATGTTAGAGAACCACTGCTTTGTATCAGTTTCAGAAACAGAGTTGGACTAGATATGGTCCGTATGTGTAGGAACCACCTTTCTTTTGTTCTCAGAACACTCACGTTTTCTGCTGTCTTAGAGACTCTAGAAAGCAAAAGCGTGCTTCTTGCTCTAAAGCAGAGTGTGATCAATGGATCAGAACTCTGCTGTGTGTTTCAATTCAGAAATGGAGTTAAATCCCATGCTCTGAGACTTCCTACATGGAAGACTTTGATTCAAGTAAGGGCAGTTACTTTACAGCTCAAACGAACTACATCGTTCACGAAACTCACACGATTCTCATCTTGACTGACAAGCATTGGATGTTAGAGGACCTGTGCTTTGTATCAATTTCAGAGGCAGAGTTGTACTAGATATCGTCCGTATGTGTAGGGAACAACATTCTTTTGTTCTCATCACACTCATATTTCCTTATGTCTTAGAGACTCTGGAAAGCAACAGCGTGCTTCTGGCTCTAAAGCAGAGTGTGATCAATGAATGAGAACTCTGCTGTGTGTTTCACTTCAGAAATGGAGTTAAATCACAGGCTCTGAGTCTTCCTACAAGGAACACTTCTTTTCAGGTAAGGGCAGTCACTTTTCAGCTCAAACGAACTACATCGTTTACAAAGCTCACACGTTTCTCATCTTAACTGACAAGCATCGGATATTAGAGGACCAGTGCTTTGTATCAGTTTCAGAAGCAGAGTTGGACTAGATATGGTCCATATGTGTAGGAAACACCGTTCTTTGTTCTTGGCACACTCATGTTACCTGCTGTCTTAGAGACTCTAGAAAGAAAGAGCGTGCTTCTTGCTCTAAAGCAGAGTGTGATCCATCGAAGAGAACTACGCTGTATGTTTCCCTTCAGAAAAGGAGTTAAATTCCAGGCTCTGTGTCTTCCTACAAGCAAGATATCGTTTCAAGTAAGTGCAGTCATTTTTTAGAGCATAAGAACTACATCGTTCACGAAGCTCACACGTTTCTCATCTTAACTGACAAGCATTGAATGTTAGAGGACCAGTGCTTTGTATCAGTTTCAGAAGCAGAGTTGGACTAGATATGGTCCATATGTGTTGGAAACAACGTTCTTTTGTTCTTGTCACACTCATTTTACCTGCTTTCTCAGAGACTCTAGAAAGCAAGAGCGTGCTCTTGCTCTAAAACAGAGTGTGATCAATGGATGAGAACTCTGCTGTGTGTTTCACTTCAGAAATGGAGTTAAATCCAAGGCTCTGAGTCTTTCTACAAGCAAGACTTCGTTTCAAGTAAGCGCAGTCACTTTTCAGCTCAAACGAACTCCATCGTTCACGAAGCTCACATTTTTCTCATCTAAACTGACAAGCATTGAAAGTTAGAGGACCAGTGCTTTGTATCAGTTTCAGAAGCAGAGTTGGACTAGCTATGGTCCGTATGTGTAGGAAACACCGTTCTTTTGTTCTCAGCAAACTCAAGTTTCCTGCTGTCTTCGAGACTCTAGAAAGCTAGGGCATGCTTCTTGCTCTAAAGCAGAGTGTTATCAATGGATGAGAACTCTGCTGTGTGTTTCACATCAGAAATGGAGTTAAATCCCCGGCTCTGAGTCTTTCTACAATCAAGACTTTGTTTCAGGTAAGGGCACTCACTTTTCAGCTCAAAAACTACATCGTTCACGAAGCTCACACGTTTCTCATCTTAACTGACAAGCATTGGATATTAGAGGACCTGTGGTTTGTTTCAGTTTCAGAAGCAGAGTTGACCTAGATATGGCCCATATGTGTAGGAAACACCGTTCTTTTGTTCTGAGCACACTCATGTTTCCTGCTGTATTAGAGACTCTAGAAAGCTTGGGCGTGCTTCTTGCCCTACAGCAGAGTGTGATCCATCGATAAGAACTATGCTGTGTGTTTCCATTCAGAAATGGAGTTATATTCCAGGCTCTGTGTCTTCCTACAGGCAAGACTTCGTTTCAGGTAAGGGCACTCACTTTTCAGCTCAAAAGAACTACATCGTTCACGAAGCTCACACGTTTCTCATCTTAACTGACAAGCATTTGATGTTAGAGGACCTGTGGTTTGTTTCAGTTTCAGAAGCAGAGTTGACCTAGATATGGCCCATATGTGTAGGAAACACCGTTCTTTTGTTCTGAGCACACTCAAGTTTCCTGCTGTATTAGAGACTCTAGAAAGCTAGGGCGTGCTTCTTGCTCTAAAGCATAGTGTGATCCATCGATGAGAACTATGTTGTGTGTTTCCCTTCAGAAATGGAGTTATATTCCATGCTCTGTGTCTTCCTACAAGCAAGACTTCGTTTCAAGTAAGGGCAGTCACGTTTCAGCTCAAATGATCTACATCGTTCATGAAGCTCACACGTTTCTCATCTTAACTTACAAGTATTGGATGTTAGAGGACCAGTGCTTTGTATCAGTTTCAGAAGCAGAGTTGGACTAGATATGGTCCGTATGTGTAGGAAACACCGTTCTTTTGTTCTCAGCAAACTCAAGTTTCCTGCTGTCTTAGAGACTCTAGAAGCTAGGGCATGCTTCTTGCTCTAAAGCAGAGTGTGATCAATGGATGAGAACTCTGCTGTGTGTTTCACATCAGAAATGGAGTTAAATCCCAGGCTCTGAGTCTTTCTACAATCAAGACTTTGTTTCAGGTAAAGGCAGTTACTTTACAGCTCAAACAAACTACATCGTTCACGAAGCTCACACATTTCTGATCTTAACTGACAAGCATTGGATGTTAGAGGACCTGTGCTTTGTATCAATTTCAGAGGCAGAGTTGTACTAGATATGGTCCGAATGGGTAGGGAACACCGTTCTTTTGCTCTATTCACACTCACATTTCCTGCTCTCTTAGAGACTCTTGAAAGCAAGTGCGTGCTTCTGGATCTAAAGCAGAGTGTGATCAATGGATGAGAACTCTGCTGTGTGTTTCACTTCATAAATGGAGTAAAATCCCAGGCTCTGAGTCTTCCTACAAGCAACACTTCGTTTCAGGTAAGGGCTGTTACATTACTGCTCAAACGAACTACATCGTTTATGAAGCTCACACGTTTCTCATCTTAACTGACAAGCATTGGATGTTAGAGGACCAGTGCTTTGTATCAGTTTCAGAAGCAGAGTTGGACTAGATATGGTCCATATCTGTAGGAAACACCGTTCTTTTGTTCTAGGCACACTCATGTTACCTGCTGTCTTAGGGACCCTGGAAAGCAAGAGCGTGCTTCTGGCTCTAAAGCAGAGTGTGATCAATGGATGAGAACTCTGCTGTGAGTTTCACTTCAGAAATGGAGTTAAATTCCAGGCTCTGTGTGTTCCTACAAGCACGACTTCTTTTCAGGTAAGGGCACTCACTTTTCAGCTCAAAAGAACTACATCGTTCACGAAGCTCACACGTTTCTCATCTTAACTGACCAGCATTGGATGTTAGAGGACCTCTGGTATGTTTCAGTTTCAGAAGCAGAGTTGAACTATATATGGCCCATATGTGTAGGAAACACAGTTCTATTGTTCTGAGCACACTCACGTTTCCTGCTGTATTAGAGATTCTAGAAAGCAAGAGCGTGCTTCTTGCTCTAAAGCAGAGTGTGATCCATCGATGAGAACTTTGCTGTGTGTTTCCCTTCAGAAATGGAGTTAAATTCCAGGATCTGTGTGTTCCTACAAGGAAGACTTCGTTTCAAGTAAGGGCAGTCACTTTTCAGCTCAAATGATCTACATTGTTAATGAAGCTAACACGTTTCTCATCTTAACTGACAAGCATTGGATGTTAGAGGACCTGTGCTTTGTATCAATTTCAGAGGCAGAGTTGTACTAGATATGGTCCTTATGTGTAGGGAACACCGTTCTTTTGTTCTCATCACACTCACATTTCCTGCTGTCTTAGAGACCCTGGAAAGCAAGAGCGTGCTTCTGGCTCTAAAGCAGAGTGTGATCAATGGATGAGAACTCTGCTGTCTGTTTCACTTCAGAAATGGAGTTAAATCCCATGCTCTGAGTCTTCCTACAAGGAAGACATCGATTCAAGTAAGGGCAGTTACTTTACAGGTCAAACGAACTACATCGTTCACGAAGCTCACACGATTCTCATCTTAACTGACAAGCATTGAATGTTAGAGGACCAGAGCTTTGTATCAGTTTCAGAAGCAGAGTTGGACTAGATATGGTCCGTATGTATAGGAAACACCGTTCATTTGTTCTCATCACACTCATGTTTTCTGCTGTCTTAGAGACTCTAGAAAGCAAGACCGTGCTTCTTGCTATAAAGCAGAGTATGATCCATCCATGAGAACTATGCTGTGTGTTTCCATTTAGAAATGGAGTTAAATTCCAGGCTCTGTGTGTTCCTACAAGCACGACTTCGTTTCAGGTAAGGGCAGTCATTTTCAGCTCAAACGAACTACATCATTCACGAAGCTCACACGTTTCTCATCTTAACTGACAAGCATTGGATGTTAGAGAACCATTGCTTTGTATCAGTGTCAGAAGCAGAGTTGGACTAGATATGGATCTGTATGTGTAGGAACCACCGTTCTTTTGTTGTCAAAACACTCACGTTTTCTGTTGTCTTAGAGACTCTAGAAAGCAAGAGCGTGCTTCTTGCTCTAAAGCAGAGTGTGATCAATGGATGAGAACTCTGCTGTGTGTTTCACTTCAGAAATGGAGTTAAATCCATGCTCTGAGTCTTCCTACAAGGAAGATATCGATTCAAGTAAGGGCAGTTTCTTTACAGGTAAAACGAACTACATCGTTCACGAAGCTCACACGATTCTCATCTTAACTGACAAGCATTGAATGTTAGAGGACCAGAGCTTTGTATCAGTTTCAGAAGCAGAGTTGGACTAGATATGGTCCGTATGTGTAGGAAACACCGTTCATTTGTTCTCAGCAAACTCATGTTTCTTGCTATCTTAGAGCCTCTAGAAAGCTAGGGTGTGCTTCTTGCTCTAAAGCAGAGTGTGATCAATGGATGAGTACTCTGCTGTTTCTTGCACTTCAGAAATGGAATTAAATCCCAGGCTCTGAGTCTTCCACTAACAAGACCTCGTTTCAAGTAAGGGCAGTCACTTTTCAGCTCAAATGAACAACATCGTTCACGAAGCTCACACGTTTCTCATCAAAACTGACAAGCATTGAATGTTAGAGGACCAGTGCTTTGTATCAGTTTCAGAAGCAGAGTTGGAGTAGATATGGTCCATATGTGTAGGAAACACCGTTCATTTGTTCTCAGCAAACTCAAGTTTCCTGCTGACTTAGAGAATCGAGAAAGCTAGGGCGTGATTCTTGCTCTAAAACAGAGTGTGATCAATCGATGAGAACTCTGTTGTGTGTTTCACTTCAGAAATGGAGTTAAATCCCAGGCTCTGAGTCTTCCTACAAGTAAGACTTCGTTTCAGGTAAGGGCAGTTACTTTACAGCTCAAACGAACTACATCGTTCACGAAGCTCACACGATTCTCATCTTAACTGACAAGCATTGGATGTTAGAGGACCTGTGGTTTGTTTCAGTTTCAGAAGCAGAGTTGAACTAGATATGGCCCAAATGTGCAGGAAACACAGTTCTTTTGTTCTGAGCACACTGAAGTTTCCTGATGTATTAGAGACTCTAGAAAGCTAGGGCGTGCTTCTTGCTCTAAAGCAGAGTGTGATCCATCGATGAGAACTATGCTGTGTGTTTCCCTTCAGAAATGGAGTTATATTCCAGGCTCTGTGTCTTCCTACAAGCAAGACTTCGTTTCAAGTAAGGGCAGTCACTTTTCAGCTCCAACTATCTACATCGTTCAGGAAGCTCACACGTTTCTCATCTTAACTTACAAGTATTGGATGTTAGAGGACCTGTGCTTTGTAACAATTTCAGAGGCAGAGTTGTACTAAATATGGTCCGTATGGGTAGGGAACGCCGTTCTTTTGCTCTATTCACGCTCACATTTCCTGCTGTCTTAGAGACTATGGAAAGCAAGTGTGTGCTTCTGGCTCTAAAGCAGAGTGTGATCAATGGATGAGAAATCTGCTGTGTGTTTCACTTCATAAACAGAGTAAAATCCCAGGCTCTGAGTCTTCGTACAAGCAACACTTCGTTTCAGGTAAGGGCTGTTACTTTACTGCTCAAACGAACTACATCGTTTACGAAGCTCACACGTTTCTCATCTTAACTGACAAGCATCGGATGTTAGAGGACCAGTGCTTTGTATCAGTTTCCGAAGCAGAGTTGGACTAGATATGGTCCATATGTGTAGGAAACACCGTTCTTTTGTTCTTGGCACACTCATGTTACCTGCTGTCTTAGAGACCCTAGAAAGCAAGAGCGTGCTTCTGGCTCTAAAGCAGAGTGTGATCAATGGATGAGAACTCTGCTGTGAGTTTCACTTCAGAAATGGTGTTAAATCCCAGGCTCTGTGTCTTCCTACAAGCAAGACTTCGTTTCAGGTAAGGGCAGGCACTTTTCAGCTCAAACGAACTACATCATTCATGAAGCTCACACGGTTCTCATCTTAATTGACAAGCATTGGATGTTAGAGGACCTGTGGTTTGTTTCAGTTTCAGAAGCAGAGTTGAAGTAGATATGGGCCGTATGTGTAGGAAACACCCTTCTTTTGTTCTGAGCACACTCAAGTTTCCTGCTGTATTAGAGACTCTAGAAAGCAAGAGCGTGCTTCTGGCTCTAAAGCAGAGTGTGATCAATGGATGAGAACTCTGCTGTGTGTTTCACTTCAGAAATGGAGTTAAATCCCATGCTCTGAGTCTTCCTACAAGGAAGACATCGATTCAAGTAAGGGCAGTTACTTTACAGGAGAAACGAACTACATCGTTCACGAAGCTCACACGATTCTCATCTTAACTGACAAGCAGTGAATGTTAGAGGACCAGAGCTTTGTATCAATTTCAGAAGCAGAGTTTGACTAGATATGGTCTGTATGTGTAGGAAACACCGTTCATTTGTTCTCAGCAAAGTCATGTTTCTTGATATCTTAGAGACTCTCGAAAGGTAGGGCGTGCTTCTTGCTCTAAAGCAGAGTGTGATCAATGGATGAGTACTCTGCTGTTTCTTGCACTTCAGAAATGGAATTAAATCCCAGGCTCTGAGTCTTCCACTAACAAGACCTCGTTTCAAGTAAGGGCAGTCACTTTTCAGCTCATATGAACAACATCGTTCACGAAGCTCACACGTTTCTCATCTTAACTGACAAGCATCGGATGTTAGAGGACCAGTGCTTTGTATCAGTTTCAGAAGCAGAGTTGGACTAGATATGGTCCATATGTGTAGGAAACACCGTTCATTTGTTCTCAGCAAACTCAAGTTTCCTGCTGACTTAGAGAATCTAGAAAGCTAGGGCGTGCTTCTTGCTCTAAAGCAGAGTGTGATCAATGGATGAGAACTCTGTTGTGTGTTTCACTTCAGAAATGAAGTTAAATCCCAGGCTCTGAGTCTTCCTACAAGCAGGACTTCGTTTCAGGTAAGGGCAGTTACTTTACAGCTCAAACGAACTACATCGTTCATGAAGCTCACACGATTCTCATCTTAACTGACAAGCATTGGATGTTAGAGGACCTGTGGTTTGTTTCAGTTTCAGAGGCAGAGTTGTACTAAATATGGTCCGTATGGGTAGGGAACACCGTTCTTTTGCACTATTCACACTCACATTTCCTGCTGACTTAGAGACTCTGGAAAGCAAGTGCGTGCTTCTGGCTCTAAAGCAGAGTGTGATCAATGGATGAGAACTCTGCTGTTTGTTTCACTTCAGAAATGGAGTTAAATTCCAGGCTCTGTGTCTTCCTACAAGAAAGACTTCGTTTCAAGTAAGTGCAGTCATTTTTCAGATCAAAAAAACTACATTGTTCACGAAGCTCACATGTTTCTCATCTTAACTGACAAGCATTGAATTTAGAGGACCAGTGCTTTGTATCAGTTTCAGAAGCAGAGTTGGACTAGATATGGTCCGTATGTGTAGGAAACACCGTTCATTTGTTCTCAGCAAACTCATATTTCTTGCTTTCTTTGAGACTCTAGAAAGTTAGGGCGTGCTTCTTGCTCTAAAGCAGAGTGTGATCAATGGATGAGATCTCTGTTGTGTGTATCACTTCAAAAATGTCGTTAAATCCCAGTCTCTGAGTCTTCCTACCAGCAAGACTTCGTTTCAGGTAAGGGCAGTTACTTTACAGCTCAAAAGAACTCCATCGTTCACGAAGCTCACATGTTTCTCATCTTAACAGAGAAGCATTGGATGTTAGAGGACCTCTTTTTTGTTTCAGTTTCAGAAGCAGAGTTGAACTAGATATGGTACGTATGTATAGGAAACTCCGTTCTTTTCTTCTGAGCACACTCACATTTCCTCTTGACTTAGAGACTCTGGAAAGCAAGTGCGTGCTTCTGGCTCTAAAGCAGAGTGTGATCAATGGATGAGAACTCTGCTGTGCGTTTCACTTCAGAAATGGAGTTAAATCCCAGGCTCTGAGTCTTCCTACAAGCAAAACTTCGTTTCAGGTAAGGGCTGTTACATTACAGCTCAAACGAACTACATCGTTTACAAAGCTCACACGTTTCTCATCTTAACTGACAAGCATCGGATATTAGAGGACCAATGCTTAGTATCAGTTACAGAAGCAGATTTGGACTAGATATGGTCCATATGTGTAGGAAACACCGTTCTTTTGTTCTTGGCACACTCATGTTACCTGCTGTCTTAGAGACTCTAGAAAGAAAGCGCGTGCTTCTTGCTCTAAAGCTGAGTGTGATCCATCGATGAGAACTACGCTGTATGTTTCCCTTCAGAAATGGAGTTAAATTCCAGGCTCTGTGTCTTCCTACAAGCAAGATATCGTTTCAAGTAAGTCCAGTCATTTTTTAGAGCAAAAGAACTACATCGTTCACGTAGCTCACACGTTTCTCATCTAAACTGACAAGCATTGAAAGTTAGAGGACCAGTGCTTTGTATCAGCTTCAGAAGCAGAGTTGGACTAGATATGGTCCGTATGTGTAGGAAACACCGTTCTGTTGTTCTCAGCAAACTCAAGTTTCCTGCTGTCTTAGAGACTCTACAAAGCTAGAGCATGCTTCTTGCTCTAAAACAGAGTGTGATCAATGGATGAGAACTCTGCTGTGTGGTTCACATCAGAAATGGAGTTAAATCCCAGGCTCTGAGTCTTTCTACAATCAAGACTTTGTTTCAGGTAAGGGCAGTTACTTTACAGCTCAAACGAACTACATCGTTCACGAAGCTCACACGTTTCTGATCTTAACTGACAAGCATGGGATGTTAGAGGACCTGTGGTTTGTTTCAGTTTCCGAAGCAGAGTTGAACTAGATATGGTCCGTATGTATAGGAAACACCGTTCTTTTCTTCTGAGCACACTCACGTTTCCTGGGGTATTAGAGACTCTAGAGAGCAAGAGCGTGGGTCTTGCTCTAAAGAAGAGTGTGATCCAAAGATGAGAACTATGCTGTGTGTTGCCCTTCAGAAATGGAGTTAAATTCCAGGCTCTGTGTGTTCCTACAAGCACGACTTCGTTTCAGGTAAGGGCACTCACTTTTCAGCTCAAAAGAACTACATCGTTCACGAAGCTCACACGTTTCTCATCTAAACTGACAAGCATTGGATGTTAGAGGACCTATGGTTTGTTTCAGTTTCAAAAGTAGAGTTGAACTAGATATGGTCCGTATGTATAGTAAACACCGTTCTTTTCTTCTGAGCACACTCACATATCCTGCGGTATTAGAGACTCTAGAATGTAAGAGCATGCTTCTTGCTCTAAAGCAGAGTGTGATCCATCGATGAGAAGAATGCTGTGTGTTTCCCTTCAGAAATGGGTTAATTTCCAGGCTCTGTGTGTTCCTACAAGCACGACTTCGTTTCAGGTAAGGGCAGTCACTTTTCAGCTCAAACGAACTACATCGTTCACGAAGCGCACACGTTTCTCATCTTAACAGACAAGCATTGGATGTTAGAGAACCACTGCTTTGTATCAGTTTCAGAAACAGAGTTGGACTAGATATGGTCCGTATGTGTAGGAACCACCGTTCTTTTGTTCTCAGAACACTCACGTTTTCTGCTGTCTTAGAGACTCTAGAAAGCAAAAGCGTGCTTCTTGCTCTAAAGCAGAGTGTGATCAATGGATCAGAACTCTGCTGTGTGTTTCAATTCAGAAATGGAGTTAAATCCCATGCTCTGAGACTTCCTACATGGAAGACTTTGATTCAAGTAAGGGCAGTTACTTTACAGCTCAAACGAACTACATCGTTCACGAAACTCACACGATTCTCATCTTGACTGACAAGCATTGGATGTTAGAGGACCTGTGCTTTGTATCAATTTCAGAGGCAGAGTTGTACTAGATATCGTCCGTATGTGTAGGGAACAACATTCTTTTGTTCTCATCACACTCATATTTCCTTATGTCTTAGAGCCTCTGGAAAGCAACAGCGTGCTTCTGGCTCTAAAGCAGAGTGTGATCAATGAATGAGAACTCTGCTGTGTGTTTCACTTCAGAAATGGAGTTAAATCACAGGCTCTGAGTCTTCCTACAAGGAACACTTCTTTTCAGGTAAGGGCAGTCACTTTTCAGCTCAAACGAACTACATCGTTTACAAAGCTCACACGTTTCTCATCTTAACTGACAAGCATCGGATATTAGAGGACCAGTGCTTTGTATCAGTTTCAGAAGCAGAGTTGGACTAGATATGGTCCATATGTGTAGGAAACACCGTTCTTTGTTCTTGGCACACTCATGTTACCTGCTGTCTTAGAGACTCTAGAAAGAAAGAGCGTGCTTCTTGCTCTAAAGCAGAGTGTGATCCATCGAAGAGAACTACGCTGTATGTTTCCCTTCAGAAAAGGAGTTAAATTCCAGGCTCTGTGTCTTCCTACAAGCAAGATATCATTTCAAGTAAGTGCAGTCATTTTTTAGAGCAAAAGAACTACATCGTTCACGAAGCTCACACGTTTCTCATCTTAACTGACAAGCATTGAATGTTAGAGGACCAGTGCTTTGTATCAGTTTCAGAAGCAGAGTTGGACTAGATATGGTCCATATGTGTTGGAAACAACGTTCTTTTGTTCTTGTCACACTCATTTTACCTGCTTTCTCAGAGACTCTAGAAAGCAAGAGCGTGCTCTTGCTCTAAAACAGAGTGTGATCAATGGATGAGAACTCTGCTGTGTGTTTCACTTCAGAAATGGAGTTAAATCCAAGGCTCTGAGTCTTTCTACAAGCAAGACTTCGTTTCAAGTAAGCGCAGTCACTTTTCAGCTCAAACGAACTCCATCGTTCACGAAGCTCACATGTGTCTCATCTAAACTGACAAGCATTGAAAGTTAGAGGACCAGTGCTTTGAATCAGTTTCAGAAGCAGAGTTGGACTAGCTATAGTCCGTATGTGTAGGAAACACCGTTCTTTTGTTCTCAGCAAACTCAAGTTTCCTGCTGTCTTCGAGACTCTAGAAAGCTAGGGCATGCTTCTTGCTCTAAAGCAGAGTGTTATCAATGGATGAGAACTCTGCTGTGTGTTTCACATCAGAAATGGAGTTAAATCCCCGGCTCTGAGTCTTTCTACAATCAAGACTTTGTTTCAGGTAAGGGCACTCACTTTTCAGCTCAAAAACTACATCGTTCACGAAGCTCACACGTTTCTCATCTTAACTGACAAGCATTGGATATTAGAGGACCTGTGGTTTGTTTCAGTTTCAGAAGCAGAGTTGACCTAGATATGGCCCATATGTGTAGGAAACACCGTTCTTTTGTTCTGAGCACACTCATGTTTCCTGCTGTATTAGAGACTCTAGAAAGCTTGGGCGTGCTTCTTGCCCTACAGCAGAGTGTGATCCATCGATAAGAACTATGCTGTGTGTTTCCATTCAGAAATGGAGTTATATTCCAGGCTCTGTGTCTTCCTACAGGCAAGACTTCGTTTCAGGTAAGGGCACTCACTTTTCAGCTCAAAAGAACTACATCGTTCACGAAGCTCACACGTTTCTCATCTTAACTGACAAGCATTTGATGTTAGAGGACCTGTGGTTTGTTTCAGTTTCAGAAGCAGAGTTGACCTAGATATGGCCCATATGTGTAGGAAACACCGTTCTTTTGTTCTGAGCACACTCAAGTTTCCTGCTGTATTAGAGACTCTAGAAAGCTAGGGCGTGCTTCTTGCTCTAAAGCATAGTGTGATCCATCGATGAGAACCATGTTGTGTGTTTCCCTTCAGAAATGGAGTTATATTCCATGCTCTGTGTCTTCCTACAAGCAAGACTTCGTTTCAAGTAAGGGCAGTCACGTTTCAGCTCAAATGATCTACATCGTTCATGAAGCTCACACGTTTCTCATCTTAACTTACAAGTATTGGATGTTAGAGGACCAGTGCTTTGTATCAGTTTCAGAAGCAGAGTTGGACTAGATATGGTCCGTATGTGTAGGAAACACCGTTCTTTTGTTCTCAGCAAACTCAAGTTTCCTGCTGTCTTAGAGACTCTAGAAGCTAGGGCATGCTTCTTGCTCTAAAGCAGAGTGTGATCAATGGATGAGAACTCTGCTGTGTGTTTCACATCAGAAATGGAGTTAAATCCCAGGCTCTGAGTCTTTCTACAATCAAGACTTTGTTTCAGGTAAAGGCAGTTACTTTACAGCTCAAACAAACTACATCGTTCACGAAGCTCACACATTTCTGATCTTAACTGACAAGCATTGGATGTTAGAGGACCTGTGCTTTGTATCAATTTCAGAGGCAGAGTTGTACTAGATATGGTCCGAATGGGTAGGGAACACCGTTCTTTTGCTCTATTCACACTCACATTTCCTGCTCTCTTAGAGACTCTTGAAAGCAAGTGCGTGCTTCTGGATCTAAAGCAGAGTGTGATCAATGGATGAGAACTCTGCTGTGTGTTTCACTTCAGAAATGGAGTTAAATTCCAGGCTCTGTGTGTTCCTACAAGCACGACTTCTTTTCAGGTAAGGGCACTCACTTTTCAGCTCAAAAGAACTACATCGTTCACGAAGCTCACACGTTTCTCATCTTAACTGACAAGCATTGGATGTTAGAGGACCTGTGGTTTGTTTCAGTTTCAGAAGCAGAGTTGACCTAGATATGGCCCATATGTGTAGGAAACACCGTTCTTTTGTTCAGAGCACACTCAAGTTTCCTGCTGTATTAGAGACTCTAGAAAGCAAGAGCGTGCTTCTTGCTCTAAAGCAGTGTGTGATCCATCGATGAGAACTATGCTGTGTGTTTCCCTTCAGAAATGGAGTTAATTTCCAGGCTCTTTGTGTTCCTACAAGGAAGACTTCGTTTCAAGTAAGGGCAGTCACTTTTCAGCTCAAACGATCTACATCGTTCATGAAGCTCACACGTTTCTCATCTTAACTGACAAGCATTGGATGTTAGAGGACCTGTGATTTGTATCAATTTCAGAGGCAGAGTTGTACTAGATATGGTCCTTATGTGTAGGGAACACTGTTCTTTTGTTCTCATCACACTCACATTTCCTGCTGTCTTAGAGACCCTGGAAAGCAAGAGCGTGCTTCTGGCTCTAAAGCAGAGTGTGATCAATGGATGAGAACTCTGCTGTGTGTTTCACTTCAGAAATGGAGTTAAATCCCAGGCTCTGAGTCTTCCTACAAGCAAGACTTCGTTTCAGGTAAGGGCAGTTACTTTACAGTTCAAACGAACTACATCGTTCACAAAGCTCACACGTTTCTCATCTTAACTGATAAGCTTCGGATGTTAGAGGACCTGTGGTTTATTTCAGTTTCAGAAGCAGAGTTGAACTATATATGGCCCATATGTGTAGGAAACACAGTTCTTTTGTTCTGAGCACACTCAAGTTTCCTGCTGTAGTAGAGACCCTAGAAAGCAAGAGCGTGCTTGTTGCTCTAAAGCAGAGTGTGATCCATCGATGAGAACTATGCTGTGTGTTTCCCTTCAGAATAGGAGTTATATTCCAGGCTGTGTGTGTTCCTATAAGGAAGAATTCGTTTAAAGTAAGAGCAGTCACTTTTCAGCTCAAACGATCTACTTCGTTCATGAAGCTAACAAGTTTCTCATCTTAAATAACAAGCATTGGATGTTAGAGGACCTGTGCTTTGTATCAATTTCAGAGGCAGATTTGTACTAGATATTTTCCGTATGTGTAGGGAACACCGTTCGTTTGTTCTCATCACACTCACATTTCCTGCTGTCTTAGAGACCCTGGAAAGCAAGAGCGTGCTGCTGGCTCTAAAGCAGAGTGTGAACAATGGATGAGAACTCTGCTGGGTGTTTCACTTCAGAAATGGAGTTAAATCCCAGGCTCTGAGTCTTCCTACAAGCAAGACTACGTTTCAGGTAAGGGCAGTTACTTTACAGCTCAAACGAACTACATCGTTCACGAAGCTCACACGTTTCTCATCATAACTGACAAGCATTGGATTATAGAGGACCTGTGGTTAGTTTCAGTTTCAGAAGCAGAGTTGAACTAGATATGGCCCGTATGTGTAGGAAACTCCGTTCTTTTGTTCTGAGCAAACTCAAGTTTCTGGGTGTATTAGAGACTCTAGAAAGCAAGAGCATGCTTCTTGCTCGAAAGCAGAGTGTGATCCATGGAAGAGAACTATGCTGTGTGTTTACCTTCAGAAATGGAGTAAAATTCCAGGCTCTGTGTCTTCCTACAAGCAAGACTTCGTTTCAAGTAAGTGCAGTCGTTTTTCAGATCAAAGGAACTACATCGTTCACGAAGCTCACACATTTCTCGTCTTAACTGACCAGCATTGAATGTTAGAGGACCAGTGCTTTGTATCAGTTTCAGAAGCAGTGTTGGACTAGATATGGTCCCTATGTGCAGGAAACACCGTTCATTTGTTCTCAGCAAACTCAAGTTTCTTGCTGTCTTAGAGACTCTAGAAAGCTAGGGCGTGCTTCTTGCTCTAAAGCAGAGAGTGATCAATGGATGAGAACTCGGTTGTGTGTTTCCCTTCAGAAATGGAGTTAAATTCCAGGCTCTGAATCTTCCTACAAGCAAGACTTCGTTTCAGGTAAGGGCAGTTTCTTTACAGCTCAAACGAATTACATCGTTCACAAAGCTCACATGTTTCTCATCTTAACTGAGAAGCATTGGATGTTACAGGACCTCTGGTTTTTTTCAGTTTCAGAAGGAGAGTTGAACTAGATATGGTCCGTATGTATAGGAAACACCGTTCTTTTCTTCTGAGCACACTCACATTTCCTGCGGTATTAGAGACTCTAGAAAGCAAGAGCATGCTTCTTGCTCTAAAGCAGAGTGTGATCCCTCTATGAGAACTCTGCTGTGTGTTTCCCTTCAGAAATGGAGTTAAATTCCAGGCTCTGAATCTTCCTACAAGCAAGACTTCGTTTCATGTAAGGGCAGATACTTTGCAGCTCAAATGAACTACATCGCTCACAAAGCTCACACGTTTCTCATCTTAACTGACAAGCATTGGATGTTAGAGGACCTGTGGTTTGTTTCAGTTTCAGAAGCAGAGTTGAACTAGATATAGCCCGTATGTGTAGGAAACTCCGTTCTTATGTTCTGAGCACACTCAAGTTTCTGGGTGTATTAGAGACTCTAGAAAGCAAGAGCGTGCTTCTTGCTCTAAATCAGAGTGTGATCCATCGAAGAGAACTATGGTGTGTGTTTCCCTTCAGAAATGGAGTTAAATCCCAGGCTCTGTGTCTTCATACAAGCAAGACTTCGTTTCAAGTAAGTGCAGTCGTTTTTCAGATCAAAGGAACTACATCGTTCACGAAGCTCACACATTTCTCATCTTAACTGACAAGCATTGAATGTTAGAGGACCAGTGCTTTGTATCAGTTTCAGAAGCAGAGTTGGACTAGATATTGTCCCTATGTGCAGGAAACACCGTTCATTTGTTCTCAACAAACTCATGTTTCTTGCTGTCTTAGAGACTCTAGAAAGCTAGGGCGATCTTCTTGCTCTAAAGCAGAGTGTGATCAATGGATGAGAACTCTGTTGTGTGTTTCACTTCATAAATGGAGTAAAATCCCAGGCTCTGAGTCTTCCTACAAGCAAGACTTCGTTTCAGGTAAGGGCAGTTACTTTACAGCTCAAAAGAACTCCATCGTTCACGAAGCTCACATGTTTCTCATCTTAACTGAGAAGCATTGGATGTTAGAGGACCTCTGGTTTGTTTCAGTTTCAGAAGCAGAGTTGAACTCGATATGGTCCGTATGTATCGGAAACACTGTTCTTTTCTTCTGAGCACACTCACGTTTCCTGCGGTATTAGAGACTCTAGAAAGCAAGAGCATGCTTCTTGCTCTAAAGCAGAGTGTGATCCATCGATGAGAACTATGCTGTGTGTTTCCCTTCAGAAATGGAGTTAAATTCCAGTCTCTTTGTGTTCCTACAAGGAAGACTTCGTTTCCAGTAAGGGCAGTCACTTTTCAGCTCAAATGATCTACATCGTTCATGAAGATAACACGTTTCTCATCTTAACTGACAAGCATTGGATGTTAGAGGACCTGTGCTTTGTATCAATTTCAGAGGCAGAGTTGTCCTAGATATGGTCCGTATGTGTAGGGAACACCGTTCTTTTGTTCTCATCACACTCACATTTCGTGCTGTCTTAGAGAACCTGGAAATCAAGAGCGTGCTTCTGGCTCTATAGCAGAGTGTGATCCATGGATGAGAACTCTGCTGTGTGTTTCACTTCAGAAATGGAGTTAAATCCCAGGCTCTGAATCTTCCTATAAGAAAGACTTCGTTTCAGGTAAGGGCAGTTACTTTACAGCTCAAACGAACTACATTGTTCACGAAGCTCACACGTTTCTCATCTAAACTGACAAGCATTGGATGTGAGTGGACCAGTGCTTTGTATCAGTTTCAGAAGGAGAGTTGGACTAGATATGTTCCCTATATGTAGGAAACACCGTTCTTTTGTTCTCATCACACTCACATTTCCTGCTGTCTTTGAGACTCTGGAAAGCAAGAGCGTGATTCTGGCTCTAAAGCAGAGTGTGATCATTGGATGAGAACTCTGCTGTGTGTTTCACTTCAGAAATGGAGTTAAATCCCAGGCTCTGAGTCTTCCTACAAGCAAGACTTTGTTTCAGGTAAGGGCAGTTACTTTACAGGTCAAACGAACTACATCGTTCACGAAGCTCACACGTTTCTCATCTTAACTGACAAGCATTGGATGTTAGAGGACCTGTGGTTTGTTTCAGTTTCAGAAGCAGAGTTGAACTATATATGGCCCATATGTGTAGGAAACACAGTTCTTTGTTCTGAGCACACTCAAGTTTCCTGCTGTATTAGAGTCTCTAGAAAGCAAGAGCATGCTTCTTGCTCTAAAGCAGAGAGTGATCCATCGATGAGAACTATGCTGTGTGTTTCCCTTCAGAAATGGAGTTAATTTCCAGGCTCTTTGTGTTCCTACAAGGAAGACTTCGTTTCAAGTAAGGGCAGTCACTTTTCAGCTCAAAGGATCTACATCGTTCATGAAGCTCACACGTTTCTCCTCTTAACTGACAAGCATTGGATGTTAGAGGACCTGTGCTTTGTATCAATTTCAGAGGCAGAGTTGTACTAGATATGGTCCTTATGTGTAGGGAACACCGTTCTTTTGTTCTCATCACACTCACATTTCCTGCTGTTTTAGAGACCCTCAAAGCAAGAGCGTGCTGCTGGCTCTAAAGCAGAGTGTGAACAATGGATGAGAACTCTGCTGGGTGTTTTACTTCAGAAATGGAGTTAAATCCCAGGCTCTAAGTCTTCCTACAAGCAAGACTTCGTTTCAGGTAAGGGCAGTTACTTTACAGCTCAAACGAACTACATCGTTCACGAAGCTCACACGTTTCTCATCTTAACTGATAAGCTTCGGATGTTAGAGGACCTGTGGTTTATTTCAGTTTCTGAAGCAGAGTTGAACTATATATGGCCCATATGTATAGGAAACACAGTTCTTTTGTTCTGAGCACACTCATGTTTCCTGCTGTAGTAGAGACTCTAGAAAGCAAGAGCATGCTTCTTGCTCTAAAGCAGAGTGTGATCCATCGATGAGAACTATGCTGTGTGTTTCCCTTCAGAATAGGAGTTATATTCCAGGCTCTGTGTGTTCCTATAAGGAAGAATTCGTTTAAAGTAAGAGCAGTCACTTTTCAGCTCAAACGATCTACTTCGTTCATGAAGCTAACACGTTTCTCATCTTAACTGACAAGCATTGGATGTTAGAGGACCTGTGCTTTGTATCAATTTCAGAGGCAGAGTTGTCCTAGATATGGTCCGTATGTGTAGGGAACACCGTTCTTTTGTTCTCATCACACTCACATTTCGTGCTGTCTTAGAGAACCTGGAAATCAAGAGCGTGCTTCTGGCTCTATAGCAGAGTGTGATCCATGGATGAGAACTCTGCTGTGTGTTTCACTTCAGAAATGGAGTTAAATCCCAGGCTCTGAATCTTCCTATAAGAAAGACTTCGTTTCAGGTAAGCGCAGTTACTTTACAGCTCAAACGAACTACATTGTTCACGAAGCTCACACGTTTCTCATCTAAACTGACAAGCATTGGATGTGAGTGGACCAGTGCTTTGTATCAGTTTCAGAAGGAGAGTTGGACTAGATATGTTCCCTATATGTAGGAAACACCGTTCTTTTGTTCTCATCACACTCACATTTCCTGCTGTCTTTGAGACTCTGGAAAGCAAGAGCGTGATTCTGGCTCTAAAGCAGAGTGTGATCATTGGATGAGAACTCTGCTGTGTGTTTCACTTCAGAAATGGAGTTAAATCCCAGGCTCTGAGTCTTCCTACAAGCAAGACTTTGTTTCAGGTAAGGGCAGTTACTTTACAGGTCAAACGAACTACATCGTTCACGAAGCTCACACGTTTCTCATCTTAACTGACAAGCATTGGATGTTAGAGGACCTGTGGTTTGTTTCAGTTTCAGAAGCAGAGTTGAACTATATATGGCCCATATGTGTAGGAAACACAGTTCTTTGTTCTGAGCACACTCAAGTTTCCTGCTGTATTAGAGTCTCTAGAAAGCAAGAGCATGCTTCTTGCTCTAAAGCAGAGAGTGATCCATCGATGAGAACTATGCTGTGTGTTTCCCTTCAGAAATGGAGTTAATTTCCAGGCTCTTTGTGTTCCTACAAGGAAGACTTCGTTTCAAGTAAGGGCAGTCACTTTTCAGCTCAAAGGATCTACATCGTTCATGAAGCTCACACGTTTCTCCTCTTAACTGACAAGCATTGGATGTTAGAGGACCTGTGCTTTGTATCAATTTCAGAGGCAGAGTTGTACTAGATATGGTCCTTATGTGTAGGGAACACCGTTCTTTTGTTCTCATCACACTCACATTTCCTGCTGTTTTAGAGACCCTCAAAGCAAGAGCGTGCTGCTGGCTCTAAAGCAGAGTGTGAACAATGGATGAGAACTCTGCTGGGTGTTTTACTTCAGAAATGGAGTTAAATCCCAGGCTCTAAGTCTTCCTACAAGCAAGACTTCGTTTCAGGTAAGGGCAGTTACTTTACAGCTCAAACGAACTACATCGTTCACGAAGCTCACACGTTTCTCATCTTAACTGATAAGCTTCGGATGTTAGAGGACCTGTGGTTTATTTCAGTTTCTGAAGCAGAGTTGAACTATATATGGCCCATATGTATAGGAAACACAGTTCTTTTGTTCTGAGCACACTCATGTTTCCTGCTGTAGTAGAGACTCTAGAAAGCAAGAGCATGCTTCTTGCTCTAAAGCAGAGTGTGATCCATCGATGAGAACTATGCTGTGTGTTTCCCTTCAGAATAGGAGTTATATTCCAGGCTCTGTGTGTTCCTATAAGGAAGAATTCGTTTAAAGTAAGAGCAGTCACTTTTCAGCTCAAACGATCTACTTCGTTCATGAAGCTAACATGTTTCTCATCTTAAATAACAAGCATTGGATGTTAGAGGACCTGTGCTTTGTATCAATTTCAGAGGCAGAGTTGTACTAGATATGGGCCGTATGTGTAGGGAACACCGTTCGTTTGTTCTCATCACACTCACATTTCCTGCTGTCTTAGAGACCCTGAAAAGCAAGTGCGTGCTGCTGGCTCTAAAGCAGAGTGTGAACAATGGATGAGAACTCTGCTGGGTGTTTCACTTCAGAAATGGAGTTAACCCCAGGCTCTGAATCTTCCTACAAGCAAGCCTTCGTTTCAGGTAAGGGCAGTTGCATTACAGCTCAAACGAACTACATCGTTCACGAAGCTCACACGTTTCTCATCATAACTGACAAGCATTGGATGTTAGAGGACCTGTGGTTAGTTTCAGTTTCAGAAGCAGAGTTGAACTAGATATGGCCCGTATGTGTAGGAAACTCCGTTCTTATGTTCTGAGCAAACTCAAGTTTCTGGGTGTATTAGAGACTCTAGAAAGCAAGAGCGTGCTTCTTGCTCTAAAGCAGAGTGTGATCCATCGAAGAGAACTATGCTGTGTGTTTACCTTCAGAAATGGAGTAAAATTCCAGGCTCTGTGTCTTCCTACAAGCAAGACTTCGTTTCAAGTAAGTGCAGTCATTTTTCAGATCAAAGGAACTACATCGTTCACGAAGCTCACACATTTCTCGTCTTAACTGACCAGCATTGAATGTTAGAGGACCAGTGCTTTGTATCAGTTTCAGAAGCAGAGTTGGACTAGATATGGTCCCTATGTGCAGGAAACACCGTTCATTTGTTCTCAGCAAACTCATGTTTCTTGCTGTCTTAGAGACTCTAGAAAGCTAGGGCGTGCTTCTTGCTCTAAAGCAGAGTGTGATCAATGGATGAGAACTCGGTTGTGTGTTTCCCTTCAGAAATGGAGTTAAATCCCAGGCTCTGAATCTTCCTACAAGCAAGACTTCGTTTCAGGTAAGGGCAGTTACTTTATAGCTCAAACGAATTACATCGTTCACAAAGCTCACATGTTTCTCATCTTAACTGAGAAGCATTGGATGTTACAGGACCTCTGTTTTGTTTCAGTTTCAGAAGGGGAGTTGAACTAGATATGGTCTGTATGTATAGTAAACACCGTTCTTTTCTTCTGAGCACACTCACATTTCCTGCGGTATTAGAGACTCTAGAAAGCAAGAGCATGCTTCTTGCTCTAAAGCAGAGTGTGATCCATCAATGAGAACTCTGCTGTGTGTTTCCCTTCAGAAATGGAGTTAAATTCCAGGCTCTGAATCTTCCTACAAGCAAGACTTCGTTTCATGTAAGGGCAGTTACTTTACAGATCAAATGAACTACATCGCTCACAAAGCTCACACGTTTCTCATCTTAACTGACAAGCATTGGATGTTAGAGGACCTGTGGTTTGTTTCAGTTTCAGAAGCAGAGTTGAACTAGATATGGCCCGTATGTGTAGGAAACTCCGTTCTTATGTTCTGAACACACTCAATTTTCTGGGTGTATTAGAGACTCTAGAAAGCAAGAGCCTGCTTCTTGCTCTAAAGCAGAGTGTGATCCATCGATGAGAACTATGGTGTGTGTTTCCCTTCAGAAATGGAGTTAAATCCCAGGCTCTGTGTCTTCCTACAAGCAAGACTTCGTTTCTAGTAAGTGCAGTCGTTTTTCAGATCAAAGGAACTACATCGTTCACGAAGCGCACACGTTTCTCATCTTAACTGACAAGCATTGGATGTTAGAGAACCACTGCTTTGTATCAGTTTCAGAAACAGAGTTGGACTAGATATGGTCCGTATGTGTAGGAACCACCGTTCTTTTGTTCTCAGAACACTCACGTTTTCTGCTGTCTTAGAGACTCTAGAAAGCAAAAGCGTGCTTCTTGCTCTAAAGCAGAGTGTGATCAATGGATCAGAACTCTGCTGTGTGTTTCAATTCAGAAATGGAGTTAAATCCCATGCTCTGAGACTTCCTACATGGAAGACTTTGATTCAAGTAAGGGCAGTTACTTTACAGCTCAAACGAACTACATCGTTCACGAAACTCACACGATTCTCATCTTGACTGACAAGCATTGGATGTTAGAGGACCTGTGCTTTGTATCAATTTCAGAGGCAGAGTTGTACTAGATATCGTCCGTATGTGTAGGGAACAACATTCTTTTGTTCTCATCACACTCATATTTCCTTATGTCTTAGAGACTCTGGAAAGCAACAGCGTGCTTCTGGCTCTAAAGCAGAGTGTGATCAATGAATGAGAACTCTGCTGTGTGTTTCACTTCAGAAATGGAGTTAAATCACAGGCTCTGAGTCTTCCTACAAGGAACACTTCTTTTCAGGTAAGGGCAGTCACTTTTCAGCTCAAACGAACTACATCGTTTACAAAGCTCACACGTTTCTCATCTTAACTGACAAGCATCGGATATTAGAGGACCAGTGCTTTGTATCAGTTTCAGAAGCAGAGTTGGACTAGATATGGTCCATATGTGTAGGAAACACCGTTCTTTGTTCTTGGCACACTCATGTTACCTGCTGTCTTAGAGACTCTAGAAAGAAAGAGCGTGCTTCTTGCTCTAAAGCAGAGTGTGATCCATCGAAGAGAACTACGCTGTATGTTTCCCTTCAGAAAAGGAGTTAAATTCCAGGCTCTGTGTCTTCCTACAAGCAAGATATCGTTTCAAGTAAGTGCAGTCATTTTTTACAGCAAAAGAACTACATCGTTCACGAAGCTCACACGTTTCTCATCTTAACTGACAAGCATTGAATGTTAGAGGACCAGTGCTTTGTATCAGTTTCAGAAGCAGAGTTGGACTAGATATGGTCCATATGTGTTGGAAACAACGTTCTTTTGTTCTTCTCACACTCATTTTACCTGCTTTCTCAGAGACTCTAGAAAGCAAGAGCGTGCTCTTGCTCTAAAACAGAGTGTGATCAATGGATGAGAACTCTGCTGTGTGTTTCACTTCAGAAATGGAGTTAAATCCAAGGCTCTGAGTCTTTCTACAAGCAAGACTTCGTTTCAAGTAAGCGCAGTCACTTTTCAGCTCAAACGAACTCCATCGTTCACGAAGCTCACATGTTTCTCATCTAAACTGACAAGCATTGAAAGTTAGAGGACCAGTGCTTTGTATCAGTTTCAGAAGCAGAGTTGGACTAGCTATGGTCCGTATGTGTAGGAAACACCGTTCTTTTGTTCTCAGCAAACTCAAGTTTCCTGCTGTCTTCGAGACTCTAGAAAGCTAGGGCATGCTTCTTGCTCTAAAGCAGAGTGTTATCAATGGATGAGAACTCTGCTGTGTGTTTCACATCAGAAATGGAGTTAAATCCCCGGCTCTGAGTCTTTCTACAATCAAGACTTTGTTTCAGGTAAGGGCACTCACTTTTCAGCTCAAAAACTACATCGTTCACGAAGCTCACACGTTTCTCATCTTAACTGACAAGCATTGGATATTAGAGGACCTGTGGTTTGTTTCAGTTTCAGAAGCAGAGTTGACCTAGATATGGCCCATATGTGTAGGAAACACCGTTCTTTTGTTCTGAGCACACTCATGTTTCCTGCTGTATTAGAGACTCTAGAAAGCTTGGGCGTGCTTCTTGCCCTACAGCAGAGTGTGATCCATTGATAAGAACTATGCTGTGTGTTTCCATTCAGAAATGGAGTTATATTCCAGGCTCTGTGTCTTCCTACAGGCAAGACTTCGTTTCAGGTAAGGGCACTCACTTTTCAGCTCAAAAGAACTACATCGTTCACGAAGCTCACACGTTTCTCATCTTAACTGACAAGCATTTGATGTTAGAGGACCTGTGGTTTGTTTCAGTTTCAGAAGCAGATTTGACCTAGATATGGCCCATATGTGTAGGAAACACCGTTCTTTTGTTCTGAGCACACTCAAGTTTCCTGCTGTATTAGAGACTCTAGAAAGCTAGGGCGTGCTTCTTGCTCTAAAGCATAGTGTGATCCATCGATGAGAACTATGTTGTGTGTTTCCCTTCAGAAATGGAGTTATATTCCATGCTCTGTGTCTTCCTACAAGCAAGACTTCGTTTCAAGTAAGGGCAGTCACGTTTCAGCTCAAATGATCTACATCGTTCATGAAGCTCACACGTTTCTCATCTTAACTTACAAGTATTGGATGTTAGAGGACCAGTGCTTTGTATCAGTTTCAGAAGCAGAGTTGGACTAGATATGGTCTGTATGTGTAGGAAACACCGTTCTTTTGTTCTCAGCAAACTCAAGTTTCCTGCTGTCTTAGAGACTCTAGAAGCTAGGGCATGCTTCTTGCTCTAAAGCAGAGTGTGATCAATGGATGAGAACTCTGCTGTGTGTTTCACATCAGAAATGGAGTTAAATCCCAGGCTCTGAGTCTTTCTACAATCAAGACTTTGTTTCAGGTAAAGGCAGTTACTTTACAGCTCAAACAAACTACATCGTTCACGAAGCTCACACATTTCTGATCTTAACTGACAAGCATTGGATGTTAGAGGACCTGTGCTTTGTATCAATTTCAGAGGCAGAGTTGTACTAGATATGGTCCGAATGGGTAGGGAACACCGTTCTTTTGCTCTATTCACACTCACATTTCCTGCTCTCTTAGAGACTCTTGAAAGCAAGTGCGTGCTTCTGGATCTAAAGCAGAGTGTGATCAATGGATGAGAACTCTGCTGTGTGTTTCACTTCATAAATGGAGTAAAATCCCAGGCTCTGAGTCTTCCTACAAGCAACACTTCGTTTCAGGTAAGGGCTGTTACATTACTGCTCAAACGAACTACATCGTTTATGAAGCTCACACGTTTCTCATCTTAACTGACAAGCATTGGATGTTAGAGGACCAGTGCTTTGTATCAGTTTCAGAAGCAGAGTTGGACTAGATATGGTCCATATCTGTAGGAAACACCGTTCTTTTTCTAGGCACACTCATGTTACCTGCTGTCTTAGGGACCCTGGAAAGCAAGAGCGTGCTTCTGGCTCTAAAGCAGAGTGTGATCAATGGATGAGAACTCTGCTGTGAGTTTCACTTCAGAAATGGAGTTAAATTCCAGGCTCTGTGTGTTCCTACAAGCACGACTTCTTTTCAGGTAAGAGCACTCACTTTTCAGCTCAAAAGAACTACATCGTTCACGAAGCTCACACGTTTCTCATCTTAACTGACAAGCATTGGATGTTAGAGGACCTGTGGTTTGTTTCAGTTTCAGAAGCAGAGTTGACCTAGATATGGCCCATATGTGTAGGAAACACCGTTCTTTTGTTCAGAGCACACTCAAGTTTCCTGCTGTATTAGAGACTCTAGAAAGCAAGAGCGTGCTTCTTGCTCTAAAGCAGTGTGTGATCCATCGATGAGAACTATGCTGTGTGTTTCCCTTCAGAAATGGAGTTAATTTCCAGGCTCTTTGTGTTCCTACAAGGAAGACTTCGTTTCAAGTAAGGGCAGTCACTTTTCAGCTCAAACGATCTACATCGTTCATGAAGCTCACACGTTTCTCATCTTAACTGACAAGCATTGGATGTTAGAGGACCTGTGATTTGTATCAATTTCAGAGGCAGAGTTGTACTAGATATGGTCCTTATGTGTAGGGAACACTGTTCTTTTGTTCTCATCACACTCACATTTCCTGCTGTCTTAGAGACCCTGGAAAGCAAGAGCGTGCTTCTGGCTCTAAAGCAGAGTGTGATCAATGGATGAGAACTCTGCTGTGTGTTTCACTTCAGAAATGGAGTTAAATCCCAGGCTCTGAGTCTTCCTACAAGCAAGACTTCGTTTCAGGTAAGGGCAGTTACTTTACAGTTCAAACGAACTACATCGTTCACGAAGCTCACACGTTTCTCATCTTAACTGATAAGCTTCGGATGTTAGAGGACCTGTGGTTTATTTCAGTTTCAGAAGCAGAGTTGAACTATATATGGCCCATATGTGTAGGAAACACAGTTCTTTTGTTCTGAGCACACTCAAGTTTCCTGCTGTAGTAGAGACCCTAGAAAGCAAGAGCGTGCTTGTTGCTCTAAAGCAGAGTGTGATCCATCGATGAGAACTATGCTGTGTGTTTCCCTTCAGAATAGGAGTTATATTCCAGGCTCTGTGTGTTCCTATAAGGAAGAATTCGTTTAAAGTAAGAGCAGTCACTTTTCAGCTCAAACGATCTACTTCGTTCATGAAGCTAACAAGTTTCTCATCTTAAATAACAAGCATTGGATGTTAGAGGACCTGTGCTTTATATCAATTTCAGAGGCAGATTTGTACTAGATATTTTCCGTATGTGTAGGGAACACCGTTCGTTTGTTCTCATCACACTCACATTTCCTGCTGTCTTAGAGACCCTGGAAAGCAAGAGCGTGCTGCTGGCTCTAAAGCAGAGTGTGAACAATGGATGAGAACTCTGCTGGGTGTTTCACTTCAGAAATGGAGTTAAATCCCAGGCTCTGAGTCTTCCTACAAGCAAGACTACGTTTCAGGTAAGGGCAGTTACTTTACAGCTCAAACGAACTACATCGTTCACGAAGCTCACACGTTTCTCATCATAACTGACAAGCATTGGATTATAGAGGACCTGTGGTTAGTTTCAGTTTCAGAAGCAGAGTTGAACTAGATATGGCCCGTATGTGTAGGAAACTCCGTTCTTTTGTTCTGAGCAAACTCAAGTTTCTGGGTGTATTAGAGACTCTAGAAAGCAAGAGCATGCTTCTTGCTCGAAAGCAGAGTGTGATCCATGGAAGAGAACTATGCTGTGTGTTTACCTTCAGAAATGGAGTAAAATTCCAGGCTCTTTGTCTTCCTACAAGCAAGACTTCGTTTCAAGTAAGTGCAGTCGTTTTTCAGATCAAAGGAACTACATCGTTCACGAAGCTCACACATTTCTCGTCTTAACTGACCAGCATTGAATGTTAGAGGACCAGTGCTTTGTATCAGTTTCAGAAGCAGTGTTGGACTAGATATGGTCCCTATGTGCAGGAAACACCGTTCATTTGTTCTCAGCAA
Organism: Onychomys leucogaster; assembly: GCA_949786385.1. Lineage (NCBI taxonomy): Eukaryota > Metazoa > Chordata > Mammalia > Rodentia > Cricetidae > Onychomys > Onychomys leucogaster. The sequence goes on along the minus strand of CATKUP010000018.1, from coordinate 144,737 downwards.
ACTCAAGTTTCTTGCTGTCTTAGAGACTCTAGAAAGCTAGGGCGTGCTTCTTGCTCTAAAGCAGAGAGTGATCAATGGATGAGAACTCGGTTGTGTGTTTCCCTTCAGAAATGGAGTTAAATTCCAGGCTCTGAATCTTCCTACAAGCAAGACTTCGTTTCAGGTAAGGGCAGTTTCTTTACAGCTCAAACGAATTACATCGTTCACAAAGCTCACATGTTTCTCATCTTAACTGAGAAGCATTGGATGTTACAGGACCTCTGGTTTTTTTCAGTTTCAGAAGGAGAGTTGAACTAGATATGGTCCGTATGTATAGGAAACACCGTTCTTTTCTTCTGAACACACTCACATTTCCTGCGGTATTAGTGACTCTAGAAAGCAAGAGCATGCTTCTTGCTCTAAAGCAGAGTGTGATCCATCTATGAGAACTCTGCTGTGTGTTTCCCTTCAGAAATGGAGTTAAATTCCAGGCTCTGAATCTTCCTACAAGCAAGACTTCGTTTCATGTAAGGGCAGTTACTTTGCAGCTCAAATGAACTACATCGCTCACAAAGCTCACACGTTTCTCATCTTAACTGACAAGCATTGGATGTTAGAGGACCTGTGGTTTGTTTCAGTTTCAGAAGCAGAGTTGAACTAGATATGGCCCATATGTGTAGGAAACTCCGTTCTTATGTTCTGAGCACACTCAAGTTTCTGGGTGTATTAGAGACTCTAGAAAGCAAGAGCGTGCTTCTTGCTCTAAATCAGAGTGTGATCCATCGAAGAGAACTATGGTGTGTGTTTCCCTTCAGAAATGGAGTTAAATCCCAGGCTCTGTGTCTTCATACAAGCAAGACTTCGTTTCAAGTAAGTGCAGTCGTTTTTCAGATCAAAGGAACTACATCGTTCACGAAGCTCACACATTTCTCATCTTAACTGACAAGCATTGAATGTTAGAGGACCAGTGCTTTGTATCAGTTTCAGAAGCAGAGTTGGACTAGATATTGTCCCTATGTGCAGGAAACACCGTTCATTTGTTCTCAACAAACTCATGTTTCTTGCTGTCTTAGAGACTCTAGAAAGCTAGGGCGATCTTCTTGCTCTAAAGCAGAGTGTGATCAATGGATGAGAACTCTGTTGTGTGTTTCACTTCATAAATGGAGTAAAATCCCAGGCTCTGAGTCTTCCTACAAGCAAGACTTCGTTTCAGGTAAGGGCAGTTACTTTACAGCTCAAAAGAACTCCATCGTTCACGAAGCTCACATGTTTCTCATCTTAACTGAGAAGCATTGGATGTTAGAGGACCTCTGGTTTGTTTCAGTTTCAGAAGCAGAGTTGAACTCGATATGGTCCGTATGTATCGGAAACACTGTTCTTTTCTTCTGAGCACACTCACGTTTCCTGCGGTATTAGAGACTCTAGAAAGCAAGAGCATGCTTCTTGCTCTAAAGCAGAGTGTGATCCATCGATGAGAACTATGCTGTGTGTTTCCCTTCAGAAATGGAGTTAAATTCCAGTCTCTTTGTGTTCCTACAAGGAAGACTTCGTTTCCAGTAAGGGCAGTCACTTTTCAGCTCAAATGATCTACATCGTTCATGAAGATAACACGTTTCTCATCTTAACTGACAAGCATTGGATGTTAGAGGACCTGTGCTTTGTATCAATTTCAGAGGCAGAGTTGTCCTAGATATGGTCCGTATGTGTAGGGAACACCGTTCTTTTGTTCTCATCACACTCACATTTCGTGCTGTCTTAGAGAACCTGGAAATCAAGAGCGTGCTTCTGGCTCTATAGCAGAGTGTGATCCATGGATGAGAACTCTGCTGTGTGTTTCACTTCAGAAATGGAGTTAAATCCCAGGCTCTGAATCTTCCTATAAGAAAGACTTCGTTTCAGGAAAGGGCAGTTACTTTACAGCTCAAACGAACTACATTGTTCACGAAGCTCACACGTTTCTCATCTAAACTGACAAGCATTGGATGTGAGTGGACCAGTGCTTTGTATCAGTTTCAGAAGGAGAGTTGGACTAGATATGTTCCCTATATGTAGGAAACACCGTTCTTTTGTTCTCATCACACTCACATTTCCTGCTGTCTTTGAGACTCTGGAAAGCAAGAGCGTGATTCTGGCTCTAAAGCAGAGTGTGATCATTGGATGAGAACTCTGCTGTGTGTTTCACTTCAGAAATGGAGTTAAATCCCAGGCTCTGAGTCTTCCTACAAGCAAGACTTTGTTTCAGGTAAGGGCAGTTACTTTACAGGTCAAACGAACTACATCGTTCACGAAGCTCACACGTTTCTCATCTTAACTGACAAGCATTGGATGTTAGAGGACCTGTGGTTTGTTTCAGTTTCAGAAGCAGAGTTGAACTATATATGGCCCATATGTGTAGGAAACACAGTTCTTTGTTCTGAGCACACTCAAGTTTCCTGCTGTATTAGAGTCTCTAGAAAGCAAGAGCATGCTTCTTGCTCTAAAGCAGAGAGTGATCCATCGATGAGAACTATGCTGTGTGTTTCCCTTCAGAAATGGAGTTAATTTCCAGGCTCTTTGTGTTCCTACAAGGAAGACTTCGTTTCAAGTAAGGGCAGTCACTTTTCAGCTCAAAGGATCTACATCGTTCATGAAGCTCACACGTTTCTCCTCTTAACTGACAAGCATTGGATGTTAGAGGACCTGTGCTTTGTATCAATTTCAGAGGCAGAGTTGTACTAGATATGGTCCTTATGTGTAGGGAACACCGTTCTTTTGTTCTCATCACACTCACATTTCCTGCTGTTTTAGAGACCCTCAAAGCAAGAGCGTGCTGCTGGCTCTAAAGCAGAGTGTGAACAATGGATGAGAACTCTGCTGGGTGTTTTACTTCAGAAATGGAGTTAAATCCCAGGCTCTGAGTCTTCCTACAAGCAAGACTTCGTTTCAGGTAAGGGCAGTTACTTTACAGCTCAAACGAACTACATCGTTCACGAAGCTCACACGTTTCTCATCTTAACTGATAAGCTTCGGATGTTAGAGGACCTGTGGTTTATTTCAGTTTCTGAAGCAGAGTTGAACTATATATGGCCCATATGTATAGGAAACACAGTTCTTTTGTTCTGAGCACACTCATGTTTCCTGCTGTAGTAGAGACTCTAGAAAGCAAGAGCATGCTTCTTGCTCTAAAGCAGAGTGTGATCCATCGATGAGAACTATGCTGTGTGTTTCCCTTCAGAATAGGAGTTATATTCCAGGCTCTGTGTGTTCCTATATGGAAGAATTCGTTTAAAGTAAGAGCAGTCACTTTTCAGCTCAAACGATCTATTTCGTTCATGAAGCTAACACGTTTCTCATCTTAAATAACAAGCATTGGATGTTAGAGGACCTGTGCTTTGTATCAATTTCAGAGGCAGAGTTGTACTAGATATGGGCCGTATGTGTAGGGAACACCGTTCGTTTGTTCTCATCACACTCACATTTCCTGCTGTCTTAGAGACCCTGAAAAGCAAGTGCGTGCTGCTGGCTCTAAAGCAGAGTGTGAACAATGGATGAGAACTCTGCTGGGTGTTTCACTTCAGAAATGGAGTTAACCCCAGGCTCTGAATCTTCCTAAAAGCAAGCCTTCGTTTCAGGTAAGGGCAGTTGCTTTACAGCTCAAACGAACTACATCGTTCACGAAGCTCACACGTTTCTCATCATAACTGACAAGCATTGGATGTTAGAGGACCTGTGGTTAGTTTCAGTTTCAGAAGCAGAGTTGAACTAGATATGGCCCGTATGTGTAGGAAACTCCGTTCTTTTGTTCTGAGCAAACTCAAGTTTCTGGGTGTATTAGAGACTCTAGAAAGCAAGAGCGTGCTTCTTGCTCTAAAGCAGAGTGTGATCCATCGAAGAGAACTATGCTGTGTGTTTACCTTCAGAAATGGAGTTAAATTCCAGGCTCTGAATCTTCCTACAAGCAAGATTTCGTTTCATGTAAGGGCAGTTACTTTACAGATCAAATGAACTACATCGCTCACAAAGCTCACACGTTTCTCATCTTAACTGACAAGCATTGGATGTTAGAGGACCTGTGGTTTGTTTCAGTTTCAGAAGCAGAGTTGAACTAGATATGGCCCGTATGTGTAGGAAACTCCGTTCTTATGTTCTGAACACACTCAATTTTCTGGGTGTATTAGAGACTCTAGAAAGCAAGAGCCTGCTTCTTGCTCTAAAGCAGAGTGTGATCCATCGATGAGAACTATGGTGTGTGTTTCCCTTCAGAAATGGAGTTAAATCCCAGGCTCTGTGTCTTCCTACAAGCAAGACTTCGTTTCTAGTAAGTGCAGTCGTTTTTCAGATCAAAGGAACTACATCGTTCACGAACCTCACACATTTCTCAGCTTAACTGACAAGCATTGAATGTTAGAGGACCAGTGCTTTGAATCAGTTTCAGAAGCAGAGTTGGACTAGATATGGTCCCTATGTGCAGGAAACACCATTCATTTGTTCTCAACAAACTCATGTTTCTTGCTGTCTTAGAGACTCTAGAAAGCTAGGGCGTTCTTCTTGCTCTAAAGCAGAGTGTGATCAATGGATGAGAACTCTGTTGTGTGTTTCACTTCATAAATGGAGTAAAATCCCAGGCTCTGAGTCTTCCTACAAGCAAGACTTCGTTTCAGGTAAGGGCAGTTACTTTACAGCTCAAAACAACTCCATCGTTCACGATGCTCACATGTTTCTCATCTTAACTGAGAAGCATTGGATGTTAGAGGACCTCTGGTTTGTTTCAGTTTCAGAAGCAGAGTTGAACTAGATATGGTCCGTATGTATCGGAAACACTGTTCTTTTCTTCTGAGCACACTCACGTTTCCTGCGGTATTAGAGACTCTAGAAAGCAAGAGCATGCTTCTTGCTCTAAAGCAGAGTGTGATCCATCGATGAGAACTATGCTGTGTGTTTCCCTTCAGAAATGGAGTTAAATTCCAGGCATTGTGTGTTCCTACAGGCACGACTTCGTTTCAGGTAGGGGCAGTCACTTTTCAGCTCAAATGAACAACATCGTTCACAAAGCTAACACGTTTCTCATCTTAAATGACAAGCATTGGATGGTAGAGGACCAGGGCTTTGTATCAGTTTCAGAAGGAGAGTTGGACTAGATATGGTCCCTATGTGTAGGAAACACCGTTCATTTGTTCTCATCACACTCACATTTCCTGCTCTCTTAGAGACCCTGGAAAGCAAGAGCGTGCTTCTGGCTCTAAAGCAGAGTGTGAACAATGGATGCGAACTGTGCTGTGTGTTTCACTTCAGAAATGGAGTTAAATCCCAGGCTCTGAGTCTTCCTACAAGCAAGACTTCGTTTCAGGTAAGGGCAGTTACTTTACAGCTCAAATGAACTCCATCGTTCCCGAAACTCACACGTGTCTCATCTTAACTGACTAGCATTGGATGTTAGAGGACCTGTGGTTTCTTTCAGTTTGAGAAGCAGAGTTGAACTAGATATGGCCCGTATGTGTAGGAAACACCGTTCTTTGTTCTGAGCTCACTCTAGTTTCTGGGTGTATTAGAGACTCTAGAAAGCAAGAGCGTGCTTCTTGCTCTAAAGCAGAGTGTGATCCATTGATGAGAACTCTGCTGTGTGTTTCACTTCAGAAATGGAGTTAAATCTCAGGCTCTGAATCTTCCTACAAGCAAGACTTCGTTTGAGGTAAGGGCAGTTACTTTACAGCTCAAACGAACTACATCGTTCACGAAGCTCACACGTTTCTCATCTTAACTGACAAGCATTGGAAGTTAGAGGACCTGGGGTTTGTTTCAGTTTCAGAAGCCGAGTTGATCTAGATATGGCCCATATGTGTAGTAAACCCCGTTCTTTTCTTCTGATCACACTCACGTTTCCGGATCTATTAGAGAATCTAGAAAGCAAGAGCGTGCTTCTTACTTTAAAGTACAGTGTCTTCCCTCGAAGAGAACTATGCTGTGTGTTTCCCTTCAGAAATCGAGTTAAATTCCTGGCTCTGTGTCTTCCTACAGGCAAGACTTCGTTTCAAGGAAGGGCAGTCATTTTTCAGATCAAACGAACTACATCGTTCACGAAACTCACACGTTTCTCATCTTAACTGACAAGCATTGAATGTTAGAGGACCAGTGCTTTTTATCAGTTTCAGAAGAAGAGTTGGACTAGATAGGGTCTGTATGTGTAGGAAACACCGTTCATTTGTTCTCAGCAAACTCAAGTTTCCTGCTGTCTTAGAGACTCTAGAAAGCTAGTGCGTGCTTCTTGCTCTAAAGCAGAGTGTGATCAATGGATGAGAACTCTGTTGTGTGTTTCACTTCAGAAATGGAGTTAAATCCCAGGCTCTGAGTCTGCCTACAAGCAAGAGTTCGTTTCAGGTAAGGGCAGTTACTTTACAGCTCAAACGAACCATCGTTCACGAAGCTCACACGTTTGTCATCTTAACTGAGAAGCATTGGAAGTTAGAGGACCTCTGGTTTGTTTCAGTTCCAGAAGCAGAGTTGAACTAGATATGGTCCGTATGTATAAGAAACACCATTCTTTTCTTCTGAGCACACACGCGTTTCAAGCGGTATTAGAGATTCTAGAAAGTAAGTGCGTGGTTCTTGCTCTAAAGCAGAGTGTGATACCTGGATGAGAACTGTGTTGTGTGTTTCCCTTCAGAAATGGAGTTAAACCCCAGGCTCTGTGTCTTCATATAAGCAAGACTTCGTTTCAGGTAAGGGCAGTCACTCTTCAGCTCAAACGATCTACATCGTTCATGAAGCTCACACGTTTCTCATCTTAACTGACAAGCATTGAATGTCAGAGGACCAGTGCTTTGTATCAGTTTCAGAAGCAGAGTTGGACTAGATATGATCCGTATGTATAGGAAACATCGTTCATTTGTTCTCAGCAAAGTCATGTTTCTTGCTGTCTTAAAGACTCTAGAAAGCTAGGGCGTGCTTCTTGCTCTAAAGCAGAGTGTGATCCATGGATGAGCACTATTCTGTGTGTTTCCCTTCAGAAATGGAGTTAAATTCCAGGATCTGTGTCTTCCTACAAGCAAGACTTCGTTTCAGGTAACGGCAGGCACTTTACAGCTAAAACGAACAACATCGTTCACAAAGCTCACACGTTTCTCATCTTAACTGACAAGCATTGGATGTTTAATGACTTGTGGTTTGTTTCAGATTCAGAAGCAGAGTTGAACTAGATATGGCCCGTATGTGTAGGAAACACAGTTCTTTTGTTCTGAGCACACTCAAGTTTCCTGCTCTATTAGAGACTCTAGAAAGCAAGAGCGTGCTTCTTGCTCTAAAGCAGAGTGTGATCAATGAATGAGAACTCTGCTGTGTGTTTCCCTTCAGAAATGGAGTTAAATCCCAGGCTCTGAGTCTTCCTACAAGGAAGACTTCGTTTCAGGTAAGCGCCTTTACTTTACAGCTCAAACGAACTCCATCGTTCACGAAGCTCACATGTTTCTTATCTTAAATGAGAAGCATTGTGTGTTAGAGGACCTCTGGTTTGTTCCAGTTTCAGAAGCAGAGTTGAACTAGATAGGTTCCGTATGTATAGGAAACACCGTTCTTTTCTTCTGAGCACACTCACGTTTCCTGCGGTATTACAGACTCTAGAAAGCAAGAGCATGCTTCTTGCTCTAAAGCAGAGTGTGATCCATCGATGAGAACTATGCTGTGTGTTTCCCTTCAGAAATGGAGATAAATTCCAGGATCTGTGTGTTCCTACATGCACGACTTCGTTTCAGGTAAGGGCAGTCTCTTTTCAGCTCAAAAGAACTACATCGTTCACGAAGCTCACACGTTTCTCATCTTAACTGACAAGCATTGCATGTTAGAGGACCAGTGCTTTGTATCAGTTTCAGAAGCAGAGTTGGACTAGATATGGTCCGTATGTGTAGGAACCATCGTTCTTTTGTTCTCAGCACACTCAGGTTTTCTGCTGTCTTAGAGAATCTAGAAAGCAAGAGGGTGTTTCTTGCTCTAAAGCAGAGTGTGATCAATGGATGAGAACTCTGTTGTGTGTTTCACTTCAGAAATGGAGTTAAATCCCATGCTCTGAGTCTTCCTACAAACAAGGCTTCGTTTCACGTAAGGGCAGTCACTTTTCAGCTCAAACGAACTACATCGTTCACGAAGCTCACATGTTTCTCATCTTAACTAACAAGCATTGCATGTTAGAGGACCAGTGCTTTGTATCAGTTTGAGAAGCAGAGTTGGACTAGATATGGTCCCTATGTGCAGGAAACATCGTTCATTTGTTCTCAGCAAACTCATGTTTCTTGCTGTCTTAGAGACTCTAGAAAGCTAGGGCGTTCTTCTTGCTCTAAAGCAGAGTGTGATCAATGGATGAGAACTCTGTTGTGTGTTTCACTTCAGAAATGGAGTCAAATCCCAGGATATGTGTGTTCCTACAAGGAAGACTTCGTTTCAAGTAAGGGCAGTCACTTTTCAGCTCAAACGATCTACATCGTTCATGAAGCTAACACGTTTCTCATCTTAACTGACAAGCATTGGATGTTAGAGGACCTCTGGTTTGTTTCAGTTTCAGAAGCAGAGTTGAACTAGATATGGTCCGTATGTCTAGGAAACACCGTTCTTTTCTTCTGAGCACACTCACGTTTCCTGCGGTATTAGAGACTCTAGAAAGCAAGAGCATGCTTCTTGCTCTAAAGCAGAGTGTGATCCATCGATGAGAACTATGCTGTGTGTTTCCATTTAGAAATGGAGTTAAATTCCAGGCTCTGTGTGTTCCTACAAGCACGACTTCCTTCCAGGTAAGGGCAGTCACTTTTCAGCTGAAACGAACTACATCGTTCACGAAGCTAACACGTTTCTCATCTTAAATGACAAGCATTGGATGGTAGAGGACCAGTGCTTTCTATCAGTTTGAGAAGGAGAGTTGGACTAGATATGGTCCCTATGTGTAGGAAACACCGTTCTTTTGTTCTCATCACACTCACATTTTCTGCTGTCTTAGAGACACTGGAAAGCAAGAGCGTGCTTCTGGCTCTAAAGCAGAGTGTGATCAATGGATGAGAACTCTGCTGTGTTTCACTTCAGAAATGGAGTTAAATCCCAGGCTCTGAGTCTTCCTACAAGCAAGACTTCGTTTCCGGTAAGGGCGGTTACTTTACAGTTCAAACGAACTACATCGTTCACGAAGCTCACACGTTTCTCATCTTAACTGACCAGCATTTGATGTTAGAGGACCTGTGGTATGTTTCAGTTTCAGAAGCAGAGTTGAAGTATATATGGCCCATATGTGTAGGAAACACAGTTCTTTTGTTCTGAGCACACTCACGTTTCCTGCTGTATTAGAGATTCTAGAAAGCAAGAGCGTGCTTCTTACTCTAAAGCAGAGTGTGATCCATCGATGAGAACTATGCTGTGTGTTTCCCTTCAGAAATGGAGTTAAATTCCAGGATCGGTGTGTTCCCACAAGGAAGACTTCGTTTCAAGTAAGGGCAGTCACTTTTCAGCTCAAACGATCTACATCGTTCATGAAGCTAACACGTTTCTCATCTTAACTGACAAGCCTTGGATGTTAGAGGACCTGTGCTTTGTATCAATATCAGAGGCAGAGTTGTACTAGATATGGTCCTTATGTGTAGGGAACACCGATCTTTTGTTCTCATCACACTCACATTTCCTGCTGTCTTAGAGACCCTGGAAAGCAAGAGCGTGCTTCTGGCTCTAAAGCAGAGTGTGATCAATGGATGAGAACTCTGGTGTGTGTTTCACTTTAGAAATGGAGTTAAATCCCAGGCTCTGAGTCTTCCTACAAGCAAGACTTCGTTTCAGGTAAAGGCAGTTACTTTACAGCTCAAACGAACTACATCGTTCACGAAGCTCACACGTTTCTCATCTTAACTGACAAGCTTGGTATGTTAGAGGACCTGTGGTTTGTTTCAGTTGCAGAAGCAGAGTTGAACTATATATGGCCCATATGTTTAGGAAACACAGTTCTTTTATTCTGAGCACACTCAAGTTTCCTGCTGTTTTAGAGACTCTAGAAAGCAAGAGCGTGCTTCTTGCTCTAATCAGAGTAAGATCCATCAATGAGAACTATGCTGTGTGTTTCCCTTCAGAAATGGAGTTAAATTCCAGGCTCTGTGTGTTCCTACAAGCACGACTTCGTTGCAGGTAAGGGCAGTCACTTTTCAGCTCAAACGAACTACATCGTTCACGAAGCTCACATGTTTCTCATCTTAACTGACAAGCATTGCATGTTAGAGGACCAGTGCTTTGTATCAATTTCAGAAGCAGAGTTGGACTAGATATGGTCTGTATGTGTAGGAACCACCGTTCTTTTGTTCTCAGCTCACTCACGTTTTCTGCTCTCTTAGAGACTCTAGAAAGCAAGAGGGTGTTTCTTCCTCTAAAGCAGAGTGTGATCAATGGATGAGAACTCTGCTGTGTGTTTCACTTCAGAAATGGAGTTAAATCCCATGTGCTGAGTCTTCCTACAAGCAAGACTTCGTTTCAAGTAAGTGCAGTCGTTTTTCAGATCAGAGGAACTACATTGTTCACGAAGCTCACACATTTCTCATCTTAACTGACAAGCATTGAATGTTAGAGGACCAGTGCTTTGTATCAGTTTCAGAAGCAGAGTTGGACTAGATATGGTCCCTATGTGCAGGAAACACCGTTCATTTGTTCTCAGCAATCTCATGTTTCTTGCTGTCTTAGAGACTCTAGAAAGCTAGGGCGTTCTTCTTGCTCTAAAGCAGAGTGTGATCAATGGATGAGAACTCTGTTGTGTGTTTCACTTCAGAAATGGAGATAAATCCGAGGCTCTGAGTCTTCCTACAAGCAACACTTCGTTTCAGGTAAGGGCCGTTACTTTACAGCTCAAAAGAACTCCATCGTTCACGAAGCTCACATGTTTCTCATCTTAACTGAGAAGGATTGGATGTTTGAGGACCTCTGGTTTGTTTCAGTTTCAGAAGCAGAGTTGAACTAGATATGGTCCGTATGTCTAGGAAACACAGTTCTTTTCTACTGAGCACACTCACGTTTCCTGCGGTATTAGAGACTCTAGAAAGCAAGAGCATGCTTCTAGCTCTAAAGCAGAGTGTGATCCATCAATGAGAACTATGCTGTGTGTTTCCCTTCAGAAATGGAGTTAAATTCCAGGCTCTGTGTGTTCCTACAAGCACGGCTTCGTTTCAGTTAAGGGCAGTCACTTTTCAGCTGAAACGAACTACATCGTTCAGGAAGCTAACATGTTTCTCACCTTAAATGACAAGCATTGGATGGTAGAGGACCAGTGCTTTGTATCAGTTTCAGAAGGAGAGTTGCACTAGATATGGTCCCTATGTGTAGGAAACACCGTTCTTTTGTTCTCATCACACTCACATTTCCTGCTGTCTTAGAGACCCTGGAAAGCACGAGCGTGCTTCTGGCTCTAAAGCAGAGTGTGATCAATGGATGAGAACTCTGCTGTGTGTTTCACTTCAGAAGTGGAGTTAAATCCCAGGATCTGAGTCTTCCTACAAGCAAGACTTCGATTCCGGTAAGGACAGTTACTTTACAGCTCAAACGAACTACATCATTCACGAAGCTCACACGTTTCTCATCTTAACTGAGCAGCATTGGATGTTAGAGGACCTGTGTTATGTTTCAGTTTCAGAAGCAGAGTTGAACTATATATGGCCCATATGTGTAGGAAACACAGTTCTATTGTTCTGAGCACACTCACGTTTCCTGCTGTATTAGAGATTCTAGAAAGCAAGAGCGTGCTTCTTGCTCTAAAGCAGAGTGTGATCCATCGATGAGAACTTTGCTGTGTGTTTCCCTTCAGAAATGGAGTTAAATTCCAGGATCTGTGTGATCCTACAAGGAAGACTTCGTTTCAAGTAAGGGCAGTCACTTTTCAGCTCAAACGATCTACATCGTTAATGAAGCTAACACATTTCTTATCTTAAATGACAAGCATTGGATGTTAGAGGACCTGTGCTTTGTATCAATTTCAGAGGCAGAGTTGTACTAGATATGGTCCTTATGTGTAGGGAACACCGTTCTTTTGTTCTCATCACACTCACATTTCCTGCTGTCTTAGAGACCCTGGAAAGCAAGAGCGTGCTTCTGGCTCTAAAGCAGAGTGTGATCCATGGATGAAAACTATGCTGTGTGTTTCACTTTAGAAATGGAGTTAAATCCCAGGCTCTGAGTCTTCCTACAAGCAAGACTTCGTTTCAGGTAAGGGCAGTCACTTTTCAGCTCAAAAGAACTACATCGTTCACGAAGCTCACATGTTTCTCATATTAACTGACAAGCATTGCATGTTAGAGGACCAGTGCTTTGTATCAGTTTCAGAAGCAGAGTTGGACTAGATATGGTCCGTATGTGTAGGAACCACCATTCTTTTGTTGTCAAAACACTCACGTTTTCTGTTGTCTTAGAGACTCTAGAAAGCAAGAGCTTGCTTCTTGCTCTAAAGCAGAGTGTGATCAATGGATGAGAACTCTGCTGTCTGTTTCACTTCAGAAATGGAGTTAAATCCCATGCTCTGAGTCTTCCTACAAGGAAGACATCGATTCAAGTAAGGGCAGTTACTTTACAGGTCAAACGAACTACATCGTTCACGAAGCTCACACGATTCTCATCTTAACTGACAAGCATTGAATGTTAGAGGACCAGAGCTTTGTATCAATTTCAGAAGCAGAGTTGGACTAGATATGGTCCGTATGTGTAGGAAACACCGTTCATTTGTTCTCATCACATTCATGTTTTCTGCTGTCTTAGAGACTCTAGAAAGCAAGACCGTGCTTCTTGCTATAAAGCAGAGTATGATCCATCCATGAGAACTATGCTGTGTGTTTCCATTTAGAAATGGAGTTAAATTCCAGGCTCTGTGTGTTCCTACAAGCACGACTTCGTTTCAGGTAAGGGCAGTCATTTTCAGCTGAAACGAACTACATCATTCACGAAGCTCACACGGTTCTCATCTTAATTGACAAGCATTGGATGTTAGAGGACCGTGGTTTGTTTCAGTTTCAGAAGCAGAGTTGAAGTAGATATGGGCCGTATGTGTAGGAAACACAGTTCTTTTGTTCTGAGCACACTCAAGTTTCCTGCTGTCTTAGAGACTCTAGAAAGCAAGTGCGTGCTTCTGGCTCTAAAGCAGAGTGTGATCAATGGATGAGAACTCTGCTGTGTATTTCACTTCATAAATGGAGTAAAATCCCAGGCTCTGAGTCTTCCTACAAGCAAGACTTCGTTTCAGGTAAGGGCAGTTACTTTACTGCTCAAACGAACTATATCGTTCACAAAGCTCACAGGTTTCTCATCTTAACTGACTAGCATTGGATGTTAGGGGACCTGTGCTTTGTTTCAGTTTCAGAAGCAGAGTTGACCTAGATATGGCCCGTGTGTGTAGGAAACCGCGTATTTTGTTCTGAGCACACTCATGTTTCCAGCTGTATTAGAGACTCTAGAAAGCTAAGGCGTGCTTCTTGCTCTAAAGCAGAGTGTGATACATCGATGAGAACTATGCTGTGTGTTTCCATTTAGAAATGGAGTTAAATTCCAGGCTCTGTGTGTTCCTACAAGCACGACTTCGTTTCAGGTAAGGGCAGTCATTTTCAGCTCAAACGAACTACATCATTCACGAAGCTCACACGTTTCTCATCTTAACTGACAAGCATTGGATGTTAGAGAACCATTGCTTTGTATCAGTTTCCGAAGTAGAGTTGGACTAGATATGGTCCATATGTGTAGGAAACACCGTTCTTTTGTTCTTGGCACACTCATGTTACCTGCTGTCTTAGAGACCCTGGAAAGCAAGAGCGTGCTTCTGGCTCTAAAGCAGAGTGTGATCAATGGATGAGAACTCTGCTGTGAGTTTCACTTCAGAAATGGAGTTAAATCCCAGGCTCTGTGTCTTCCTACAAGCAAGACTTCGTTTCAGGTAAGGGCAGGCACTTTTCAGCTCAAACGAACTACATCATTCATGAAGCTCACACGGTTCTCATCTTAATTGACAAGCATTGGATGTTAGAGGACCTGTGGTTTGTTTCAGTTTCAGAAGCAGAGTTGAAGTAGATATGGGCCGTATGTGTAGGAAACACCGTTCTTTTGTTCTGAGCACACTCAAGTTCCCTGCTGTATTAGAGACTCTAGAAAGCAAGAGCGTGCTTCTGGCTCTAAAGCAGAGTGTGATCAATGGATGAGAACTCTGCTGTGTATTTCACTTCAGAAATGGAGTTAAATCCCATGCTCTGAGTCTTCCTACAAGGAAGACATCGATTCAAGTAAGGGCAGTTACTTTACAGGACAAACGAACTACATCGTTCACGAAGCTCACCCGATTCTCATCTTAACTGACAAGCATTGAATGTTAGAGGACCAGAGCTTTGTATCAATTTCAGAAGCAGAGTTGGACTAGATATGGTCCGTATGTGTAGGAAACACCGTTCATTTGTTCTCAGCAAAGTCATGTTTCTTGATATCTTAGAGACTCTCGAAAGGTAGGGCGTGCTTCTTGCTCTAAAGCAGAGTGTGATCAATGGATGAGTACTCTGCTGTTTCTTGCACTTCAGAAATGGAATTAAATCCCAGGCTCTGAGTCTTCCACTAACAAGACCTCGTTTCAAGTAAGGGCAGTCACTTTTCAGCTCAAATGAACAACATCGTTCACGAAGCTCACACGTTTCTCATCTAAACTGACAAGCATTGAATGTTAGAGGACCAGTGCTTTGTATCAGTTTCAGAAGCAGAGTTGGACTAGATATGATCCGTATGTGTAGGAAACACCGTTCATTTGTTCTCAGCAAACTCAAGTTTCCTGCTGACTTAGAGAATCTAGAAAGCTAGGGCGTGCTTCTTGCTCTAAAGCAGAGTGTGATCAATGGATGAGAACTCTGTTGTGTGTTTCACTTCAGAAATGAAGTTAAATCCCAGGCTCTGAGTCTTCCTACAAGCAAGACTTCGTTTCAGGTAAGGGCAGTTACTTTACAGCCCAAAGAACTACATCGTTCACGAAGCTCACACGATTCTCATCTTAACTGACAAGCATTGGATGTTAGAGGACCTGTGGTTTGTTTCAGTTTCAGAGGCAGAGTTGTACTAGATATGGTCCGTATGGGTAGGGAACACCGTTCTTTTGCACTATTCACACTCACATTTCCTGCTGACTTAGAGAATCTGGAAAGCAAGTGCGTGCTTCTGGCTCTAAAGCAGAGTGTGATCAATGGATGAGAACTCTGCTGTGTGTTTCACTTCATAAATGGAGTAAAATCCCAGGCTCTGAGTCTTCCTACAAGCAACACTTCATTTCAGGTAAGGGCTGTTACTTTATTGCTCAAACGAACTACATCGTTTACGAAGCTCACACGTTTCTCATCTTAACTGACAAGCATCAGATGTTAGAGGACCAGTGCTTTGTATCAGTTTCAGAAGCAGAGTTGGACTAGATATGGTCCATATGTGTAGGAAACACCGTTCTTTTGTTCTTGGCACACTCATGTTTCCTGCTGTATTAGAGACTCTAGAAAGCTTGGGCGTGCTTCTTGCTCTAAAGCAGAGTGTGATCCATCGATAAGAACTATGCTGTGTGTTTCCCTTCAGAAATGGAGTTATATTCCAGGCTCTGTGTCTTCCTACAGGCAAGACTTCGTTTCAGGTAAGGGCACTCACTTTTCAGCTCAAAAGAACTACATCGTTCACGAAGCTCACACGTTTCTCATCTTAACTGACAAGCATTTGATGTTAGAGGACCTGTGGTTTGTTTCAGTTTCAGAAGCAGAGTTGACCTAGATATGGCCCATATGTGTAGGAAACACCGTTCTTTTGTTCTGAGCACACTCAAGTTTCCTGCTGTATTAGAGACTCTAGAAAGCTAGGGCATGCTTCTTTCTCTAAAGCAGAGTGTGATCAATGGATGAGAACTCTGCTGTGTGTTTCACATCAGAAATGGAGTTAAATCCCAGGCCCTGAGTCTTTCTACAATCAAGACTTTGTTTCAGGTAAAGGCAGTTACTTTACAGCTCAAACAAACTACATCGTTCACGAAGCTCACACGTTTCTGATCTTAACTGACAAGCACTGGATGTTAGAGGACCTGTGCTTTGTATCAATTTCAGAGGCAGAGTTGTACTAGATATGGTCCGTATGGGTAGGGAACACCGTTCTTTTGCTCTATTCACACTCTCATTTCCTGCTGTCTTAGAGACTTTGGAAAGCAAGTGCGTGCTTCTGGCTCTAAAGCAGAGTGTGATCAATGGATGAGAACTCAGCTGTGTGTTTCACTTCATAAATGGAGTAAAATCCCAGGCTCTGAGTCTTCCTACAAGCAACACTTCGTTTCAGGTAAGGGCTGTTACATTACTGCTCAAACGAACTACATCGTTTATGAAGCTCACACGTTTCTCATCTTAACTGGCAAGCATTGGATGTTAGAGGACCAGTGCTTTGTATCAGTTTCAGAAGCAGAGTTGGACTAGATATGGTCCATATCTGTAGGAAACACCGTTCTTTTGTTCTTGGCACACTCATGTTACCTGCTGTCTTAGAGACCCTGGAAAGCAAGAGCGTGCTTCTGGCTCTAAAGCAGAGTGTGATCAATGGATGAGAACTCTGCTGTGAGTTTCACTTCAGAAATGGAGTTAAATTCCAGGCTCTGTGTGTTCCTACAAGCACGACTTCTTTTCAGGTAAGGGCACTCACTTTTCAGCTCAAAAGAACTACATCGTTCACGAAGCTCACACGTTTCTCATCTTAACTGACAAGCATTGGATGTTAGAGGACCTGTGGTTTGTTTCAGTTTCAGAAGCAGAGTTGACCTAGATATGGCCCATATGTGTAGGAAACACCGTTCTTTTGTTCAGAGCACACTCAAGTTTCCTGCTGTATTAGAGACTCTAGAAAGCTAGGGCGTGCTTCTTGCTCTAAAGCAGAGTGTGATCCATCGATGAGAACTATGCTGTGTGTTTCCCTTCAGAAATGGAGTTATATTCCAGGCTCTGTGTCTTCCTACAAGCAAGACTTCGTTTCAAGTAAGGGCAGTAACTTTTCAGCTCAAATGATCTACATCGTTCACGAAGCTCACACGTTTCTCATCTTAACTTACAAGTATTGGATGTTAGAGGACCAGTGCTTTGTATCAGTTTCAGAAGCAGAGTTGGACTAGATATGGTCCGTATGTGTAGGAAACTCCGTTCTTTTGTTCTCAGCAAACTCAAGTTTCCTGCTGTCTTAGAGACTCTAGAAAGCTAGGGCATGCTTCTTGCTCTAAAGCAGAGTGTTTTCAATGGATGAGATCTCTGCTGTGTGTTTCACATCAGAAATGGAGTTAAATCCCAGGCTCTGAGTCTTCCTACAAGCAACACTTCGTTTCAGGTAAGGGCTGTTACTTTACTGCTCAAACGAACTACATCTTTTATGAAGCTCACACGTTTCTCATCTTAACTGACAAGCATTGGATGTTAGAGGACCAGAGCTTTGTAGCAGTTTCAGAATCAGAGTTGGACCAGATATGGTCCAAATCTGTAGAAAACACCGTTCTTTTGTTCTTGGCACACTCATGTTACCTGCTGTCTTAGAGACCCTGGAAAGCTAAGCGTGCTTCTGGCTCTAAAGCAGAGTGTGATCAATGGATGAGAACTCTGCTGTGAGTTTCACTTCAGAAATGGAGTTAAATCCCAGGCTCTGTGTCTTCCTACAAGCAAGACTTCCTTTCAGGTAAGGGCAGGCACTTTTCAGCTGAAACGAACTACATCATTCACGAAGCTCACACGGTTCTCATCTTAATTGACAAGCATTGGATGTTAGAGGAACTGTGGTTTGTTTCAGTTTCAGAAGCAGAGTTGAAGTAGATATGGGCCGCATGTGTAGGAAACACCGTTATTTTGTTGTGTGCACACTCAAGTTTCCTGCTGTATTAGAGACTCTAGAAAGAAAGAGCGTGCTTCTGGCTCTAAAGCAGAGTGTGATCCATCGAAGAGAACTATGCTGTGTGTTTCCCTTCAGAAATGGAGTTATATTCCAGGGTCTGTGTCTTCCTACAAGCAAGACTTCGTTTCAAGTAAGGGCAGTAACTCTTCAGCTCAAACGATCTACATCGTTCACGAAGCTCTCACGTTTCTCATCTTAACTGACAAGCATTGGATGTTAGAGGACCTGTGCTTTGTATCAATTTCAGAGGCAGAGTTGTACTAGATATGATCCGTATGTGTAGGGCACACCGTTCTTTTGTTCTCATCACACTCACATTTCCTGCTGTCTTAGAGACCCTGGAAAGCAAGAGCTTGCTTCTACCTCTAAAGCAGAGTGTGATCAATGGATGAGTACTCTGCTGTGTGTTTCACTTCAGAAATGGAGTTAAAACCCATGCTCTGTGTCTTCTTACAAGGAAGACATCGATTCAAGTAAGGGCAGATACTTTACAGCTCAAACGAACTACATCGTTCACGAAGCTCACATGTTTCTCAACTTAACTGACAAGCATTGAATGTTAGAGGACCAGTGCTTTGTATCAGTTTCAGAAGCAGAGTTGGAGTAGATATCATCTGTATGTGTAGGAAACACCGTTCATTTGTTCTCAGCAAACTCATGTTTCTTGCTGTCTTAGAGACTCTCGAAAGCTTGGGCGTGCTTCTTGTTCTAAAGCAGAGTGTGATCAATGGATGAGAACTCTGTTGTGTGTTTCACTTCAGAAATGGAGTTAAATCCCAGGCTCTGTGTCTTCCTACAAGCAAGACTTCGTTTCAGGTAAGGGCAGGCACTTTTCAGCTCAAACGAACTACATCATTCACGAAGCTCACACGGTTCTCATCTTAATTGACAAGCATTGGATGTTAGAGGACCTGTGGTTTGTTTCAGTTTCAGAAGCAGAGTTGAAGTAGATATGGCCCATATGTGTAGGAAACACCGTTCTTTTCTTCTGAGCACACTCATGTTTCCTGCTGTATTAGAGACTCTAGTAAGCAAGAGCGTGATTCTTGCTCTAAAGCAGAGTGTGATCCATCGATGAGAACTATGCTGTGTGTTTCCCTTCAGAAATGGAGTTATATTCCAGGCTCTGTGTCTTCCTACAAGCAAGACTCGTTTCAAGTAAGGGCAGTCACTTTTCAGCTCAAACGATCTACATCGTTCACGAAGCTCACACGTTTCTCATCTTAACTGACAAGCATTGGATGTTAGAGGACCTCTGCTTTGTATCACTTTCAGAGGCAGAGTTGTACTAGATATGGTCCGTATGTGTAGGGAACCCCGTTCTTTTGTTCTCATCACACACACATTTCCTGCTATCTTAGAGACTTTGGAAAGCGACAGCGTGCTTCTGGCTCTAAAGCAGAGTGTGATCAATGGATGAGATCGCTGCTATGTTTTTCACTACAGAAATGGAGTTAAATCACAGGCTCTGAGTCTTCCTACAAGCAAGACTTCGTTTCAGGTAAGGGCAGTTATTTTACAGCTTAAACGAACTACATCGTTCACGAAGCTCACACGTTTCTCATCTAAACTGACAAGCATTGAATGTTAGAGAACCAGTGCTTTTTATCAGTTTCAGAAGCAGAGTTGGACTAGATATGGTCCATATGTGTAGGAAACAATGTTCTTTTGTTCTTGGCACACTAATGTTACCTGCTGTCTTAGAGATTCTCGAAAGCAAGAGAGTGCTTCTTGCTCTAAAGCAGAGTGTGATGAATGGAAGAGAACTCTGCTGTGTGTTTCACTTCAGAAGTGGAGTTAAATCCCAGCCTCTGAGTCTTCCTAGAAGCAAGACTTTGTTTCAGGTAAGGGCAGTTACTTTACAGCTCAAACAAACTCCATCGGTCAAGGAGCTCACATGTTTCTCATCTTACCTGAGAAGCATTGGATGTTAGAGGACCTCTGGTTTGTTTCAGTTTCAGAAGCAGAGTTGAATTAGATATGGTCGGTACGTATAGGAAACACCGTTCTTTTCTTCTGAGCACACTCACGTTTCCTGCGGTATTAGAGACTCTAGAAAGAAAGAGCATGCTTCTTGCTCTAAAGCAGAGTGTGATCCATCGATGAGAACTATGCTGTGTGTTTCCCTTCAGAAATGGAGTTAAATTCCAGGCTCTGTGTGTTCCTACAAACACGACTTCGTTTTAGGTAAAGGCAGTCACTTTTCAGCTCAAACGAACTACATCGTTCACAAAGCTCACACGATTCTCATCTTAACTGACAAGCATTGGATGTTAGAGGACCAGTGCTTTGTATCAGTTTCAGAAGCAGAGTTGGACTAGATATGGTCAGTATGTGGAGGAAACACCGTTCATTTGTGCTCAGGAAACTGATGTTGCTTGCTGTCTTAGAAACTCTAGAAAGCTAGGGCATGCTTCTTGCTCTAAAGTAGAGTGTGATCAATGGATGAGAACTCTGCTGTGTGTTTCACTTCAGAAATGGAGTTTAATCCCAGGCTCTGAGTCTTCCTACAAGGAAGACTTCGATTCAAGTAAGGGCAGTTACTTTATAGCTCAAACGAACTACATCGTTCACAAAGCTCACACGATTCTCATCTTAACTGAGAAGCTTTGGATGTTAAAGGACCTCTGGTTTGTTTCAGTTTCAGAAGCAGAGTTGAACTAGATATGGTTCGTATGTATAGGAAAGACCGTTCTTTTCTACTGAGCACACTCACGTTTCCTGCATTATTAGAGACTAGAAAGCAAGTGCGTGCTTCTTGCTCTAAAGCTGAGTGTGATCCATCGATGAGAACTATGCTGTGTGTTTCCCTTCAGAAATGGAGTTAAATTCCAGGCTCTTTGTGTTCCTACAAGCACGACTTCGTTTCAGGTATGGGCAGTTACTTTACTGCTCAAACGAACCACATCTTTCATGAAACTCACACGTTTGTCATCTTAACTGACAAGCATTGGGTGTTAGAGGACCTGTGGTTTGTTTCAGTTTCAGAAGCAGAGTTGAACTAGATATGGTTCGTATGTATAGGAAAGACCGTTCTTTTCTACTGAGCACACTCACGTTTCCTGCAGTATTAGAGACTAGAAAGCAAGTGCGTGCTTCTTGCTCTAAAGCTGAGTGTGATCCATCGATGAGAACTATGCTGTGTGTTTCCCTTCAGAAATGGAGTTAAATTCCAGGCTCTTTGTGTTCCTACAAGCACGACTTCGTTTCAGGTATGGGCAGTTACTTTACTGCTCAAACGAACCACATCTTTCACGAAACTCACACGTTTGTCATCTTAACTGACAAGCATTGGGTGTTAGAGGACCTGTGGTTTGTTTCAGTTTCAGAAGCAGAGTTGAACTAGATATGGCCCGTGTGTGTAGGAAACCCCGTATTTTGTTCTGAGCACACTCATGTTTCCAGCTGTATTAGAGACTCTAGAAAGCTATGGCGTGCTTCTTGCTCTAAAGCAGAGTGTGATCCATCGATGAGAACTATGCTGTGTGTTTCCCTTCAGAAATGGAGTTATATTCCAGGGTCTGTGTCTTCCTACAGGCAAGACTTCGTTTCAAGTAAGGGCAGTAACTCTTCAGCTCAAACGATCTACATCGTTCACGAAGCTCTCACGTTTCTCATCTTAACTGACAAGCATTGGATGTTAGAGGACCTGTGCTTTGTATCAATTTCAGAGGCAGAGTTGTACTAGATATGATCCGTATGTGTAGGGCACACCGTTCTTTTGTTCTCATCACACTCACATTTCCTGCTGTCTTAGAGACCCTGGAAAGCAAGAGCTTGCTTCTACCTCTAAAGCAGAGTGTGATCAATGGATGAGTACTCTGCTGTGTGTTTCACTTCAGAAATGGAGTTAAAACCCATGCTCTGAGTCTTCTTACAAGGAAGACATCGATTCAAGTAAGGGCAGATACTTTACAGCTCAAACGAACTACATCGTTCACGAAGCTCACATGTTTCTCAACTTAACTGACAAGCATTGAATGTTAGAGGACCAGTGCTTTGTATCAGTTTCAGAAGCAGAGTTGGAGTAGATATCATCTGTATGTGTAGGAAACACCGTTCATTTGTTCTCAGCAAACTCATGTTTCTTGCTGTCTTAGAGACTCTCGAAAGCTTGGGCGTGCTTCTTGTTCTAAAGCAGAGTGTGATCAATGGATGAGAACTCTGTTGTGTGTTTCACTTCAGAAATGGAGTTAAATCCCAGGCTCTGTGTCTTCCTACAAGCAAGACTTCGTTTCAGGTAAGGGCAGGCACTTTTCAGCTCAAACGAACTACATCATTCACGAAGCTCACACGGTTCTCATATTAATTGACAAGCATTGGATGTTAGAGGACCTGTGGTTTGTTTCAGTTTCAGAAGCAGAGTTGAATTAGATATGGTCGGTACGTATAGGAAACACCGTTCTTTTCTTCTGAGCACACTCACGTTTCCTGCGGTATTAGAGACTCTAGAAAGAAAGAGCATGCTTCTTGCTCTAAAGCAGAGTGTGATCCATCGATGAGAACTATGCTGTGTGTTTCCCTTCAGAAATGGAGTTAAATTCCAGGCTCTGTGTGTTCCTACAAACACGACTTCGTTTCAGGTAAAGGCAGTCACTTTTCAGCTCAAATGAACTACATCGTTCACAAAGCTCACACGATTCTCATCTTAACTGACAAGCATTGGATGTTAGAGGACCAGTGCTTTGTATCAGTTTCAGAAGCAGAGTTGGACTAGATATGGTCAGTATGTGGAGGAAACACCGTTCATTTGTGCTCAGCAAACTGATGTTGCTTGCTGTCTTAGAGACTCTAGAAAGCTAGGGCATGCTTCTTGCTCTAAAGTACAGTGTGATCAATGGATGAGAACTCTGCTGTGTGTTTCACTTCAGAAATGGAGTTTAATCCCAGGCTCTGAGTCTTCCTACAAGGAAGACTTCGATTCAAGTAAGGGCAGTTACTTTATAGCTCAAACGAACTACATCGTTCACAAAGCTCACACGATTCTCATCTTAACTGAGAAGCTTTGGATGTTAGAGGACCTCTGGTTTGTTTCAGTTTCAGAAGCAGAGTTGAACTAGATATGGTTCGTATGTATAGGAAAGACCGTTCTTTTCTACTGAGCACACTCACGTTTCCTGCATTATTAGAGACTAGAAAGCAAGTGCGTGCTTCTTGCTCTAAAGCTGAGTGTGATCCATCGATGAGAACTATGCTGTGTGTTTCCCTTCAGAAATGGAGTTAA
This sequence comes from Onychomys leucogaster, assembly GCA_949786385.1. Lineage (NCBI taxonomy): Eukaryota > Metazoa > Chordata > Mammalia > Rodentia > Cricetidae > Onychomys > Onychomys leucogaster. The sequence continues at coordinate 121,660 of CATKUP010000018.1, read as the reverse complement.
ATTCCAGGCTCTTTGTGTTCCTACAAGCACGACTTCGTTTCAGGTATGGGCAGTTACTTTACTGCTCAAACGAACCACATCTTTCACGAAACTCACACGTTTGTCATCTTAACTGACAAGCATTGGGTGTTAGAGGACCTGTGGTTTGTTTCAGTTTCAGAAGCAGAGTTGAACTAGATATGGTTCGTATGTATAGGAAAGACCGTTCTTTTCTACTGAGCACACTGACGTTTCCTGCAGTATTAGAGACTAGAAAGCAAGTGCGTGCTTCTTGCTCTAAAGCTGAGTGTGATCCATCGATGAGAACTATGCTGTGTGTTTCCCTTCAGAAATGGAGTTAAATTCCAGGCTCTGTGTGTTCCTACAAGCACGACTTCGTTTCAGGTATGGGCAGTTACTTTACTGCTCAAAAAACCACATCTTTCACGAAACTCACACGTTTGTCATCTTAACTGACAAGCATTGGGTGTTAGAGGACCTGTGGTTTGTTTCAGTTTCAGAAGCAGAGTTGAACTAGATATGGCCCGTGTGTGTAGGAAACCCCGTATTTTGTTCTGAGCACACTCATGTTTCCAGCTGTATTAGAGACTCTAGAAAGCTATGGCGTGCTTCTTGCTCTAAAGCAGAGTGTGATCCATCGATGAGAACTATGCTGTGTGTTTCCCTTCAGAAATGGAGTTAAATTCTAGGCTCTGTGTGTTCGTACAAGCACGACTTCGTTTCAGGTAAGGGCAGTCATTTTCAGCTCAAACGAACTACATCGTTCACGAAGCTCACACGTTTCTCATCTTAACTGACAAGCATTGGATGTTAGAGAACCAGTGCTTTGTATCAGTTTCAGAAGCAGAGTTGGACTAGATATGGTCCGTATGTGTAGGAACCACCGTTCTATTGTTTTCAAAACACTCACGTTTTCTGTTGTCTTAGAGACTCTAGAAAGCAAGAGCGTGCTTCTTGCTCTAAAGCAGAGTGTGATCAATGGATGAGAACTCTGCTGTGTGTTTCACATCAGAAATGGAGTTAAACCCCATGCTCTGAGTCTTCCTACAAGGAAGACATCGATTCAAGTAAGGGCAGTTACTTTACATCTCAAACGAACTACATCGTTCACGAAGCTCACACGATTCTCATCTTAACTGACAAGCATTGGATGTTAGAGGACCTGTGGTTTGTTTAAGTTTCAGAAGCAGAGTTGAACTGGATATGGCCCGTATGTGTAGGAAACATCGTTCTTTTGTTCTGAGCACACTCACGTTTCCTGGGTTATTAGATACTCTAGAAAGCAAGAGCATGCTTCTTGCTCTAAAGCAGAGTGTGATTGATCAATGAGAACTGTGCTGTGTGTTTCACTTCAGAAATGGTGTTAAATCCCATGCTCTGAATCTTCCTACAAGCAAGACTTCATTCAAGTAAGGGCAGTCACTTTTCAGCTCAAACGAACTACATAGTTCACGAAGCTCACACGTTTCTCATCTAAACTGAAAAGCATTGGATGTTAGAGGACCTGTGGTTTGTTTCAGTTTCAGAAGCAGAGTTGAACTAGATATGGCCCTATGTGTAGGAAACACAGTTCTTTTGTTCTGAGCAGACTCAAGTTTCCTGTTTTATTAGAGACTCTAGAAAGCAAGAGCGTGCTTCTTGCTCTAAAGCAGAGTGTGATCCATCGATGAGAACTATGCTGTGTGTTTCCCTTCAGAAATGGAGTTATATTCCAGGGTCTGTGTCTTCCTACAAGCAAGACTTCGTTTCAAGTAAGGGCAGTAACTCTTCAGCTCAAACGATCTACATCGTTCACGAAGCTCTCACGTTTCTCATCTTAACTGACAAGCATTGGATGTTAGAGAACCTGTGCTTTGTATCAATTTCAGAGGCAGAGTTGTACTAGATATGATCCGTATGTGTAGGGCACACCGTTCTTTTGTTCTCATCACACTCACATTTCCTGCTGTCTTAGAGACCCTGGAAAGCAAGAGCTTGCTTCTACCTCTAAAGCAGAGTGTGATCAATGGATGAGTACTCTGCTGTGTGTTTCACTTCAGAAATGGAGTTAAAACCCATGCTCTGAGTCTTCTTACAAGGAAGACATCGATTCAAGTAAGGGCAGTTACTTTACAGCTCAAACGAACTACATCGTTCACGAAGCTCACATGTTTCTCATCTTAACTGACAAGCATTGAATGTTAGAGGACCAGTGCTTTGTATCAGTTTCAGAAGCAGAGTTGGAGTAGATATCATCTGTATGTGTAGGAAACACCGTTCATTTGTTCTCAGCAAACTCCTGTTTCTTGCTGTCTTAGAGACTCTAGAAAGCTTGGGCATGCTTCTTGTTCTAAAGCAGAGTGTGATCAATGGATGAGAACTCTGTTGTGTGTTTCACTTCAGAAATGGAGTTAAATCCCAGGCTCTGTGTCTTCCTACAAGCAAGACTTCGTTTCAGGTAAGGGCAGGCACTTTTCAGCTCAAACGAACTACATCGTTCACAAAGCTCACACGATTCTCATCTTAACTGAGAAGCTTTGGATGTTAGAGGACCTCTGGTTTGTTTCAGTTTCAGAAGCAGAGTTGAAGTAGATATGGCCCATATGTGTAGGAAACACCGTTCTTTTCTTCTGAGCACACTCATGTTTCCTGCTGTATTAGAGACTCTAGAAAGCAAGAGCGTGCTTCTTGCTCTAAAGCAGAGTGTGATCCATCGATGAGAACTATGCTGTGTGTTTCCCTTCAGAAATGGAGTTATATTCCAGGCTCTGTGTGTTCGTACAAGCACGACTTCGTTTCAGGTAAGGGCAGTCATTTTCAGCTCAAACGAACTACATCGTTCACGAAGCTCACACGTTTCTCATCTTAACTGACAAGCATTGGATGTTAGAGAACCAGTGCTTTGTATCAGTTTCAGAAGCAGAGTTGGAGTAGATATCATCTGTATGTGTAGGAAACACCGTTCATTTGTTCTCAGCAAACTCATGTTTCTTGCTGTCTTAGAGACTCTAGAAAGCTTGGGCGTGCTTCTTGTTCTAAAGCAGAGTGTGATCAATGGATGAGAACTCTGTTGTGTGTTTCACTTCAGAAATGGAGTTAAATCCCAGGCTCTGTGTCTTCCTACAAGCAAGACTTCGTTTCAGGTAAGGGCAGACACTTTTCAGCTCAAACGAACTACATCATTCACGAAGCTCACACGGTTCTCATCTTAATTGACAAGCATTGGATGTTAGAGGACCTGTGGTTTGTTTCAGTTTCAGAAGCAGAGTTGAAGTAGATATGGCCCATATGTGTAGGAAACACCGTTCTTTTCTTCTGAGCACACTCATGTTTCCTGCTGTATTAGAGACTCTAGAAAGCAAGAGCGTGCTTCTTGCTCTAAAGCAGAGTGTGATCCATCGATGAGAACTATGCTGTGTGTTTCCCTTCAGAAATGGAGTTATATTCCAGGCTCTGTGTCTTCCTACAAGCAAGACTTCGTTTCAAGTAAGGGCAGTCACTTTTCAGCTCAAACGATCTACATCGTTCACGAAGCTCACACGTTTCTCATCTTAACTGACAAGCATTGGATGTTAGAGGACCTCTGCTTTGTATCACTTTCAGAGGCAGAGTTGGACTAGATATGGTCCGTATGTGTAGGGAACACCGTTCTTTTGTTCTCATCACACTCACATTTCCTGCTATCTTAGAGACTCTGGAAAGCAACAGCATGCTTCTGGCTCTAAAGCAGAGTGTGATCAATGGATGAGATCTCTGCTATGTGTTTCACTACAGAAATGGAGTTAAATCACAGGCTCTGAGTCTTCCTACAAGCAAGACTTCGTTTCAGGTAAGGGCAGTTATTTTACAGCTTAAACGAACTACATCGTTCACAAAGCTCACACGTTTCTCATCTAAACTGACAAGCATTGAATGTTAGAGAACCAGTGCTTTTTATCAGTTTCAGAAGCAGAGTTGGACTAGATATGGTCCATATGTGTAGGAAACAATGTTCTTTTGTTCTTGGCACACTCATGTTACCTGCTCTCTTAGAGACTCTCGAAAGCAAGAGCGTGCTTCTTGCTCTAAAGCAGAGTGTGATGAATGGAAGAGAACTCTGCTGTGTGTTTCACTTCAGAAATGGAGTTAAATCCCAGGCTCTGAGTCTTCCTAGAAGCAAGACTTTGTTTCAGATAAGTGCAGTTATTTTACAGCTCAAACAAACTCCATCGTTCAAGAAGCTCACATGTTTCTCATCTTACCTGAGAAGCATTGGATGTTAGAGGACCTCTGGTTTGTTTCAGTTTCAGAAGCAGAGTTGAATTAGATATGGTCGGTACGTATAGGAAACACCGTTCTTTTCTTCTGAGCACACTCACGTTTCCTGCGGTATTAGAGACTCTAGAAAGAAAGAGCATGCTTCTTGCTCTAAAGCAGAGTGTGATCCATCGATGAGAACTATGCTGTGTGTTTCCCTTCAGAAATGGAGTTAAATTCCAGGCTCTGTGTGTTCCTACAAACACGACTTCGTTTCAGGTAAAGGCAGTCACTTTTCAGCTCAAACGAACTACAGCGTTCACAAAGCTCACACGATTCTCATCTTAACTGACAAGCATTGGATGTTAGAGGACCAGTGCTTTGTATCAGTTTCAGAAGCAGAGTTGGACTAGATATGGTCAGTATGTGGAGGAAACACCGTTCATTTGTGCTCAGCAAACTGATGTTGCTTGCTGTCTTAGAGACTCTAGAAAGCTAGGGCATGCTTCTTGCTCTAAAGTACAGTGTGATCAATGGATGAGAACTCTGCTGTGTGTTTCACTTCAGAAATGGAGTTTAATCCCAGGCTCTGAGTCTTCCTACAAGGAAGACTTCGATTCAAGTAAGGGCAGTTACTTTATAGCACAAACGAACTACATCGTTCACAAAGCTCACACGATTCTCATCTTAACTGAGAAGCTTTGGATGTTAGAGGACCTCTGGTTTGTTTCAGTTTCAGAAGCAGAGTTGAACTAGATATGGTTCGTATGTATAGGAAAGACCGTTCTTTTCTACTGAGCACACTCACGTTTCCTGCATTATTAGAGACTAGAAAGCAAGTGCGTGCTTCTTGCTCTAAAGCTGAGTGTGATCCATCGATGAGAACTATGCTGTGTGTTTCCCTTCAGAAATGGAGTTAAATTCCAGGCTCTGTGTGTTCCTACAAGCACGACTTCGTTTCAGGTATGGGCAGTTACTTTACTGCTCAAACGAACCACATCTTTCACGAAACTCACACGTTTTTCATCTTAACTGACAAGCATTGGGTGTTAGAGGACCTGTGGTTTGTTTCAGTTTCAGAAGCAGAGTTGAACTAGATATGGCCCGTGTGTGTAGGAAACCCCGTATTTTGTTCTGAGCACACTCATGTTTCCAGCTGTATTAGAGACTCTAGAAAGCTATGGCGTGCTTCTTGCTCTAAAGCAGAGTGTGATCCATCGATGAGAACTATGCTGTGTGTTTCCATTCAGAAATGGAGTTAAATTCCAGGCTCTGTGTGTTCGTACAAGCACGACTTCGTTTCAGGTAAGGGCAGTCATTTTCAGCTCAAACGAACTACATCGTTCACGAAGCTCACACGTTTCTCATCTTAACTGACAAGCATTGGATGTTAGAGAACCAGTGCTTTGTATCAGTTTCAGAAGCAGAGTTGGACTAGATATGGTCCGTATGTGTAGGAACCACCGTTCTTCTGTTTTCAAAACACTCACGTTTTCTGTTGTCTTAGAGACTCTAGAAAGCAAGAGCGTGCTTCTTGCTCTAAAGCAGAGTGTGATCAATGGATGAGAACTCTGCTGTGTGTTTCACTTCAGAAATGGAGTTAAACCCCATGCTCTGAGTCTTCCTACAAGGAAGACATCGATTCAAGTAAGGGCAGTTACTTTACATCTCAAACGAACTACATCGTTCACGAAGCTCACACGATTCTCATCTTAACTGACAAGCATTGGATGTTAGAGGACCTGTGGTTTGTTTAAGTTTCAGAAGCAGAGTTGAACTGGATATGGCCCGTATGTGTAGGAAACATCGTTCTTTTGTTCTGAGCACACTCACGTTTCCTGGGTTATTAGATACTCTAGAAAGCAAGAGCATGCTTCTTGCTCTAAAGCAGAGTGTGATCGATCAATGAGAACTGTGCTGTGTGTTTCACTTCAGAAATGGTGTTAAATCCCATGCTCTGAATCTTCCTACAAGCAAGACTTCATTCAAGTAAGGGCAGTCACTTTTCAGCTCAAACGAACTACATAGTTCACGAAGCTCACACGTTTCTCATCTAAACTGAAAAGCATTGGATGTTAGAGGACCTGTGGTTTGTTTCAGTTTCAGAAGCAGAGTTGAACTAGATATGGCCCTATGTGTAGGAAACACAGTTCTTTTGTTCTGAGCAGACTCAAGTTTCCTGTTTTATTAGAGACTCTAGAAAGCAAGAGCGTGCTTCTTGCTCTAAAGCAGAGTGTGATCCATCGATGAGAACTATGCTGTGTGTTTCCCTTCAGAAATGGAGTTATATTCCAGGGTCTGTGTCTTCCTACAAGCAAGACTTCGTTTCAAGTAAGGGCAGTAACTCTTCAGCTCAAACGATCTACATCGTTCACGAAGCTCTCACGTTTCTCATCTTAACTGACAAGCATTGGATGTTAGAGAACCTGTGCTTTGTATCAATTTCAGAGGCAGAGTTGTACTAGATATGATCCGTATGTGTAGGGCACACCGTTCTTTTGTTCTCATCACACTCACATTTCCTGCTGTCTTAGAGACCCTGGAAAGCAAGAGCTTGCTTCTACCTCTAAAGCAGAGTGTGATCAATGGATGAGTACTCTGCTGTGTGTTTCACTTCAGAAATGGAGTTAAAACCCATGCTCTGAGTCTTCTTACAAGGAAGACATCGATTCAAGTAAGGGCAGTTACTTTACAGCTCAAACGAACTACATCGTTCACGAAGCTCACATGTTTCTCATCTTAACTGACAAGCATTGAATGTTAGAGGACCAGTGCTTTGTATCAGTTTCAGAAGCAGAGTTGGAGTAGATATCATCTGTATGTGTAGGAAACACCGTTCATTTGTTCTCAGCAAACTCCTGTTTCTTGCTGTCTTAGAGACTCTAGAAAGCTTGGGCGTGCTTCTTGTTCTAAAGCAGAGTGTGATCAATGGATGAGAACTCTGTTGTGTGTTTCACTTCAGAAATGGAGTTAAATCCCAGGCTCTGTGTCTTCCTACAAGCAAGACTTCGTTTCAGGTAAGGGCAGGCACTTTTCAGCTCAAACGAACTACATCGTTCACAAAGCTCACACGATTCTCATCTTAACTGAGAAGCTTTGGATGTTAGAGGACCTCTGGTTTGTTTCAGTTTCAGAAGCAGAGTTGAAGTAGATATGGCCCATATGTGTAGGAAACACCGTTCTTTTCTTCTGAGCACACTCATGTTTCCTGCTGTATTAGAGACTCTAGAAAGCAAGAGCGTGCTTCTTGCTCTAAAGCAGAGTGTGATCCATCGATGAGAACTATGCTGTGTGTTTCCCTTCAGAAATGGAGTTATATTCCAGGCTCTGTGTGTTCGTACAAGCACGACTTCGTTTCAGGTAAGGGCAGTCATTTTCAGCTCAAACGAACTACATCGTTCACGAAGCTCACACGTTTCTCATCTTAACTGACAAGCATTGGATGTTAGAGAACCAGTGCTTTGTATCAGTTTCAGAAGCAGAGTTGGAGTAGATATCATCTGTATGTGTAGGAAACACCGTTCATTTGTTCTCAGCAAACTCATGTTTCTTGCTGTCTTAGAGACTCTAGAAAGCTTGGGCGTGCTTCTTGTTCTAAAGCAGAGTGTGATCAATGGATGAGAACTCTGTTGTGTGTTTCACTTCAGAAATGGAGTTAAATCCCAGGCTCTGTGTCTTCCTACAAGCAAGACTTCGTTTCAGGTAAGGGCAGACACTTTTCAGCTCAAACGAACTACATCATTCACGAAGCTCACACGGTTCTCATCTTAATTGACAAGCATTGGATGTTAGAGGACCTGTGGTTTGTTTCAGTTTCAGAAGCAGAGTTGAAGTAGATATGGCCCATATGTGTAGGAAACACCGTTCTTTTCTTCTGAGCACACTCATGTTTCCTGCTGTATTAGAGACTCTAGAAAGCAAGAGCGTGCTTCTTGCTCTAAAGCAGAGTGTGATCCATCGATGAGAACTATGCTGTGTGTTTCCCTTCAGAAATGGAGTTATATTCCAGGCTCTGTGTCTTCCTACAAGCAAGACTTCGTTTCAAGTAAGGGCAGTCACTTTTCAGCTCAAACGATCTACATCGTTCACGAAGCTCACACGTTTCTCATCTTAACTGACAAGCATTGGATGTTAGAGGACCTCTGCTTTGTATCACTTTCAGAGGCAGAGTTGGACTAGATATGGTCCGTATGTGTAGGGAACACCGTTCTTTTGTTCTCATCACACTCACATTTCCTGCTATCTTAGAGACTCTGGAAAGCAACAGCATGCTTCTGGCTCTAAAGCAGAGTGTGATCAATGGATGAGATCTCTGCTATGTGTTTCACTACAGAAATGGAGTTAAATCACAGGCTCTGAGTCTTCCTACAAGCAAGACTTCGTTTCAGGTAAGGGCAGTTATTTTACAGCTTAAACGAACTACATCGTTCACAAAGCTCACACGTTTCTCATCTAAACTGACAAGCATTGAATGTTAGAGAACCAGTGCTTTTTATCAGTTTCAGAAGCAGAGTTGGACTAGATATGGTCCATATGTGTAGGAAACAATGTTCTTTTGTTCTTGGCACACTCATGTTACCTGCTGTCTTAGAGACTCTCGAAAGCAAGAGCGTGCTTCTTGCTCTAAAGCAGAGTGTGATGAATGGAAGAGAACTCTGCTGTGTGTTTCACTTCAGAAATGGAGTTAAATCCCAGGCTCTGAGTCTTCCTAGAAGCAAGACTTTGTTTCAGATAAGTGCAGTTATTTTACAGCTCAAACAAACTCCATCGTTCAAGAAGCTCACATGTTTCTCATCTTACCTGAGAAGCATTGGATGTTAGAGGACCTCTGGTTTGTTTCAGTTTCAGAAGCAGAGTTGAATTAGATATGGTCGGTACGTATAGGAAACACCGTTCTTTTCTTCTGAGCACACTCACGTTTCCTGCGGTATTAGAGACTCTAGAAAGAAAGAGCATGCTTCTTGCTCTAAAGCAGAGTGTGATCCATCGATGAGAACTATGCTGTGTGTTTCCCTTCAGAAATGGAGTTAAATTCCAGGCTCTGTGTGTTCCTACAAACACGACTTCGTTTCAGGTAAAGGCAGTCACTTTTCAGCTCAAACGAACTACAGCGTTCACAAAGCTCACACGATTCTCATCTTAACTGACAAGCATTGGATGTTAGAGGACCAGTGCTTTGTATCAGTTTCAGAAGCAGAGTTGGACTAGATATGGTCAGTATGTGGAGGAAACACCGTTCATTTGTGCTCAGCAAACTGATGTTGCTTGCTGTCTTAGAGACTCTAGAAAGCTAGGGCATGCTTCTTGCTCTAAAGTACAGTGTGATCAATGGATGAGAACTCTGCTGTGTGTTTCACTTCAGAAATGGAGTTTAATCCCAGGCTCTGAGTCTTCCTACAAGGAAGACTTCGATTCAAGTAAGGGCAGTTACTTTATAGCACAAACGAACTACATCGTTCACAAAGCTCACACGATTCTCATCTTAACTGAGAAGCTTTGGATGTTAGAGGACCTCTGGTTTGTTTCAGTTTCAGAAGCAGAGTTGAACTAGATATGGTTCGTATGTATAGGAAAGACCGTTCTTTTCTACTGAGCACACTCACGTTTCCTGCATTATTAGAGACTAGAAAGCAAGTGCGTGCTTCTTGCTCTAAAGCTGAGTGTGATCCATCGATGAGAACTATGCTGTGTGTTTCCCTTCAGAAATGGAGTTAAATTCCAGGCTCTGTGTGTTCCTACAAGCACGACTTCGTTTCAGGTATGGGCAGTTACTTTACTGCTCAAACGAACCACATCTTTCACGAAACTCACACGTTTGTCATCTTAACTGACAAGCATTGGGTGTTAGAGGACCTGTGGTTTGTTTCAGTTTCAGAAGCAGAGTTGAACTAGATATGGCCCGTGTGTGTAGGAAACCCCGTATTTTGTTCTGAGCACACTCATGTTTCCAGCTGTATTAGAGACTCTAGAAAGCTATGGCGTGCTTCTTGCTCTAAAGCAGAGTGTGATCCATCGATGAGAACTATGCTGTGTGTTTCCATTCAGAAATGGAGTTAAATTCCAGGCTCTGTGTGTTCGTACAAGCACGACTTCGTTTCAGGTAAGGGCAGTCATTTTCAGCTCAAACGAACTACATCGTTCACGAAGCTCACACGTTTCTCATCTTAACTGACAAGCATTGGATGTTAGAGAACCAGTGCTTTGTATCAGTTTCAGAAGCAGAGTTGGACTAGATATGGTCCGTATGTGTAGGAACCACCGTTCTTCTGTTTTCAAAACACTCACGTTTTCTGTTGTCTTAGAGACTCTAGAAAGCAAGAGCGTGCTTCTTGCTCTAAAGCAGAGTGTGATCAATGGATGAGAACTCTGCTGTGTGTTTCACTTCAGAAATGGAGTTAAACCCCATGCTCTGAGTCTTCCTACAAGGAAGACATCGATTCAAGTAAGGGCAGTTACTTTACATCTCAAACGAACTACATCGTTCACGAAGCTCACACGATTCTCATCTTAACTGACAAGCATTGGATGTTAGAGGACCTGTGGTTTGTTTAAGTTTCAGAAGCAGAGTTGAACTGGATATGGCCCGTATGTGTAGGAAACATCGTTCTTTTGTTCTGAGCACACTCACGTTTCCTGGGTTATTAGATACTCTAGAAAGCAAGAGCATGCTTCTTGCTCTAAAGCAGAGTGTGATCGATCAATGAGAACTGTGCTGTGTGTTTCACTTCAGAAATGGTGTTAAATCCCATGCTCTGAATCTTCCTACAAGCAAGACTTCATTCAAGTAAGGGCAGTCACTTTTCAGCTCAAACGAACTACATAGTTCACGAAGCTCACACGTTTCTCATCTAAACTGAAAAGCATTGGATGTTAGAGGACCTGTGGTTTGTTTCAGTTTCAGAAGCAGAGTTGTACTAGATATGGCCCTATATGTAGGAAACACAGTTCTTTTGTTCTGAGCAGACTCAAGTTTCCTGTTGTATTAGAGACTCTAGAAAGCAAGAGCGTGCTTATTGCTCTAAAGCAGAGTGTGATCCATCGATGAGAACTATGCTGTGTGTTTCCCTTCAGAAATGGAGTTATATTCCAGGGTCTGTGTCTTCCTACAAGCAAGACTTCGTTTCAAGTAAGGGCAGTAACTCTTCAGCTCAAACGATCTACATCGTTCACGAAGCTCTCACGTTTCTCATCTTAACTGACAAGCATTGGATGTTAGAGAACCTGTGCTTTGTATCAATTTCAGAGGCAGAGTTGTACTAGATATGATCCGTATGTGTAGGGCACACCGTTCTTTTGTTCTCATCACACTCACATTTCCTGCTGTCTTAGAGACCCTGGAAAGCAAGAGCTTGCTTCTACCTCTAAAGCAGAGTGTGATCAATGGATGAGTACTCTGCTGTGTGTTTCACTTCAGAAATGGAGTTAAAACCCATGCTCTGAGTCTTCTTACAAGGAAGACATCGATTCAAGTAAGGGCAGTTACTTTACAGCTCAAACGAACTACATCGTTCACGAAGCTCACATGTTTCTCATCTTAACTGACAAGCATTGAATGTTAGAGGACCAGTGCTTTGTATCAGTTTCAGAAGCAGAGTTGGAGTAGATATCATCTGTATGTGTAGGAAACACCGTTCATTTGTTCTCAGCAAACTCCTGTTTCTTGCTGTCTTAGAGACTCTAGAAAGCTTGGGCGTGCTTCTTGTTCTAAAGCAGAGTGTGATCAATGGATGAGAACTCTGTTGTGTGTTTCACTTCAGAAATGGAGTTAAATCCCAGGCTCTGTGTCTTCCTACAAGCAAGACTTCGTTTCAGGTAAGGGCAGGCACTTTTCAGCTCAAACGAACTACATCGTTCACAAAGCTCACACGATTCTCATCTTAACTGAGAAGCTTTGGATGTTAGAGGACCTCTGGTTTGTTTCAGTTTCAGAAGCAGAGTTGAAGTAGATATGGCCCATATGTGTAGGAAACACCGTTCTTTTCTTCTGAGCACACTCATGTTTCCTGCTGTATTAGAGACTCTAGAAAGCAAGAGCGTGCTTCTTGCTCTAAAGCAGAGTGTGATCCATCGATGAGAACTATGCTGTGTGTTTCCCTTCAGAAATGGAGTTATATTCCAGGCTCTGTGTGTTCGTACAAGCACGACTTCGTTTCAGGTAAGGGCAGTCATTTTCAGCTCAAACGAACTACATCGTTCACGAAGCTCACACGTTTCTCATCTTAACTGACAAGCATTGTATGTTAGAGAACCAGTGCTTTGTATCAGTTTCAGAAGCAGAGTTGGAGTAGATATCATCTGTATGTGTAGGAAACACCGTTCATTTGTTCTCAGCAAACTCATGTTTCTTGCTGTCTTAGAGACTCTAGAAAGCTTGGGCGTGCTTCTTGTTCTAAAGCAGAGTGTGATCAATGGATGAGAACTCTGTTGTGTGTTTCACTTCAGAAATGGAGTTAAATCCCAGGCTCTGTGTCTTCCTACAAGCAAGACTTCGTTTCAGGTAAGGGCAGACACTTTTCAGCTCAAACGAACTACATCATTCACGAAGCTCACACGGTTCTCATCTTAATTGACAAGCATTGGATGTTAGAGGACCTGTGGTTTGTTTCAGTTTCAGAAGCAGAGTTGAAGTAGATATGGCCCATATGTGTAGGAAACACCGTTCTTTTCTTCTGAGCACACTCATGTTTCCTGCTGTATTAGAGACTCTAGAAAGCAAGAGCGTGCTTCTTGCTCTAAAGCAGAGTGTGATCCATCGATGAGAACTATGCTGTGTGTTTCCCTTCGGAAATGGAGTTATATTCCAGGCTCTGTGTCTTCCTACAAGCAAGACTTCGTTTCAAGTAAGGGCAGTCACTTTTCAGCTCAAACGATCTACATCGTTCACGAAGCTCACACGTTTCTCATCTTAACTGACAAGCATTGGATGTTAGAGGACCTCTGCTTTGTATCACTTTCAGAGGCAGAGTTGGACTAGATATGGTCCGTATGTGTAGGGAACACCGTTCTTTTGTTCTCATCACACTCACATTTCCTGCTATCTTAGAGACTCTGGAAAGCAACAGCATGCTTCTGGCTCTAAAGCAGAGTGTGATCAATGGATGAGATCTCTGCTATGTGTTTCACTACAGAAATGGAGTTAAATCACAGGCTCTGAGTCTTCCTACAAGCAAGACTTCGTTTCAGGTAAGGGCAGTTATTTTACAGCTTAAACGAACTACATCGTTCACGAAGCTCACACGTTTCTCATCTAAACTGACAAGCATTGAATGTTAGAGAACCAGTGCTTTTTATCAGTTTCAGAAGCAGAGTTGGACTAGATATGGTCCATATGTGTAGGAAACAATGTTCTTTTGTTCTTGGCACACTCATGTTACCTGCTGTCTTAGAGACTCTCGAAAGCAAGAGCGTGCTTCTTGCTCTAAAGCAGAGTGTGATGAATGGAAGAGAACTCTGCTGTGTGTTTCACTTCAGAAATGGAGTTAAATCCCAGGCTCTGAGTCTTCCTAGAAGCAAGACTTTGTTTCAGGTAAGTGCAGTTACTTTACAGCTCAAACAAACTCCATCGTTCAAGAAGCTCACATGTTTCTCATCTTACCTGAGAAGCATTGGATGTTAGAGGACCTCTGGTTTGTTTCAGTTTCAGAAGCAGAGTTGAATTAGATATGGTCGGTACGTATAGGAAACACCGTTCTTTTCTTCTGAGCACACTCACGTTTCCTGCGGTATTAGAGACTCTAGAAAGAAAGAGCATGGTTCTTGCTCTAAAGCAGAGTGTGATCCATCGATGAGAACTATGCTGTGTGTTTCCCTTCAGAAATGGAGTTAAATTCCAGGCTCTGTGTGTTCCTACAAACACGACTTCGTTTCAGGTAAAGGCAGTCACTTTTCAGCTCAAACGAACTACATCGTTCACAAAGCTCACACGATTCTCATCTTAACTGACAAGCATTGGATGTTAGAGGACCAGTGCTTTGTATCAGTTTCAGAAGCAGAGTTGGACTAGATATGGTCAGTATGTGGAGGAAACACCGTTCATTTGTGCTCAGCAAACTGATGTTGCTTGCTGTCTTAGAGACTCTAGAAAGCTAGGGCATGATTCTTGCTCTAAAGTACAGTGTGATCAATGGATGAGAACTCTGCTGTGTGTTTCACTTCAGAAATGGAGTTTAATCCCAGGCTCTGAGTCTTCCTACAAGGAAGACTTCGATTCAAGTAAGGGCAGTTACTTTATAGCACAAACGAACTACATCGTTCACAAAGCTCACACGATTCTCATCTTAACTGAGAAGCTTTGGATGTTAGAGGACCTCTGGTTTGTTTCAGTTTCAGAAGCAGAGTTGAACTAGATATGGTTCGTATGTATAGGAAAGACCGTTCTTTTCTACTGAGCACACTCACGTTTCCTGCAGTATTAGAGACTAGAAAGCAAGTGCGTGCTTCTTGCTCTAAAGCTGAGTGTGATCCATCGATGAGAACTATGCTGTGTGTTTCCCTTCAGAAATGGAGTTAAATTCCAGGCTCTGTGTGTTCCTACAAGCACGACTTCGTTTCAGGTATGGGCAGTTACTTTACTGCTCAAACGAACCACATCTTTCACGAAACTCACACGTTTGTCATCTTAACTGACAAGCATTGGGTGTTAGAGGACCTGTGGTTTGTTTCAGTTTCAGAAGCAGAGTTGAACTAGATATGGCCCGTGTGTGTAGGAAACCCCGTATTTTGTTCTGAGCACACTCATGTTTCCAGCTGTATTAGAGACTCTAGAAAGCTATGGCATGCTTCTTGCTCTAAAGCAGAGTGTGATCCATCGATGAGAACTATGCTGTGTGTTTCCATTCAGAAATGGAGTTAAATTCCAGGCTCTGTGTGTTCGTACAAGCACGACTTCGTTTCAGGTAAGGGCAGTCATTTTCAGCTCAAACGAACTACATCGTTCACGAAGCTCACACGTTTCTCATCTTAACTGACAAGCATTGGATGTTAGAGAACCAGTGCTTTGTATCAGTTTCAGAAGCAGAGTTGGACTAGATATGGTCCGTATGTGTAGGAACCACCGTTCTTTTGTTTTCAAACACTCACGTTTTCTGTTGTCTTAGAGACCCTAGAAAGCAAGAGCGTGCTTCTTGCTCTAAAGCAGAGTGTGATCAATGGATGAGAACTCTGCTGTGTGTTTCACTTCAGAAATGGAGTTAAACCCCATGCTCTGAGTCTTCCTACAAGGAAGACATCGATTCAAGTAAGGGCAGTTACTTTACATCTCAAACGAACTATATCGTTCACGAAGCTCACACGATTCTCATCTTAACTGACAAGCATTGGATGTTAGAGGACCTGTGGTTTGTTTAAGTTTCAGAAGCAGAGTTGAACTGGATATGGCCCGTATGTGTAGGAAACATCGTTCTTTTGTTCTGAGCACACTCACGTTTCCTGGGTTATTAGATACTCTAGAAAGCAAGAGCATGCTTCTTGCTCTAAAGCAGAGTGTGATCGATCAATGAGAACTGTGCTGTGTGTTTCACTTCAGAAATGGTGTTAAATCCCATGCTCTGAATCTTCCTACAAGCAAGACTTCATTCAAGTAAGGGCAGTCACTTTTCAGCTCAAACGAACTACATAGTTCACGAAGCTCACACGTTTCTAATCTAAACTGAAAAGCATTGGATGTTAGAGGACCTGTGGTTTGTTTCAGTTTCAGAAGCAGAGTTGAACTAGATATGGCCCTATGTGTAGGAAACACAGTTCTTTTGTTCTGAGCAGACTCAAGTTTCCTGTTGTATTAGAGACTCTAGAAAGCAAGAGCGTGCTTCTTGCTCTAAAGCAGAGTGTGATCCATCGATGAGAACTATGCTGTGTGTTTCCCTTCAGAAATGGAGTTATATTCCAGGCTCTGTGTCTTCCTACAAGCAAGACTTCGTTTCAAGTAAGGGCAGTCACTTTTCAGCTCAAACGATCTACATCGTTCACGAAGCTCACACGTTTCTCATCTTAACTGACAAGCATTGGATGTTAGAGGACCTCTGCTTTGTATCACTTTCAGAGGCAGTGTTGGACTAGATATGGTCCGTATGTGTAGGGAACACCGTTCTTTTGTTCTCATCACACTCACATTTCCTGCTATCTTAGAGACTCTGGAAAGCAACAGCGTGCTTCTGGCTCTAAAGCAGAGTGTGATCAATGGATGAGATCTCTGCTATGTGTTTCACTACAGAAATGGAGTTAAATCACAGGCTCTGAGTCTTCCTACAAGCAAGACTTCGTTTCAGGTAAGGGCAGTTATTTTACAGCTTAAACGAACTACATCGTTCACGAAGCTCACACGTTTCTCATCTAAACTGACAAGCATTGAATGTTAGAGAACCAGTGCTTTTTATCAGTTTCAGAAGCAGAGTTGGACTAGATATGGTCCATATGTGTAGGAAACAATGTTCTTTTGTTCTTGGCACACTCATGTTACCTGCTGTCTTAGAGACTCTCGAAAGCAAGAGCGTGCTTCTTGCTCTAAAGCAGAGTGTGATGAATGGAAGAGAACTCTGCTGTGTGTTTCACTTCAGAAATGGAGTTAAATCCCAGGCTCTGAGTCTTCCTAGAAGCAAGACTTTGTTTCAGGTAAGTGCAGTTACTTTACAACTCAAACAAACTCCATCGTTCAAGAAGCTCACATGTTTCTCATCTTACCTGAGAAGCATTGGATGTTAGAGGACCTCTGGTTTGTTTCAGTTTCAGAAGCAGAGTTGAATTAGATATGGTCGGTACGTATAGGAAACACCGTTCTTTTCTTCTGAGCACACTCACGTTTCCTGCGGTATTAGAGACTCTAGAAAGAAAGAGCATGGTTCTTGCTCTAAAGCAGAGTGTGATCCATCGATGAGAACTATGCTGTGTGTTTCCCTTCAGAAATGGAGTTAAATTCCAGGCTCTGTGTGTTCCTACAAACACGACTTCGTTTCAGGTAAAGGCAGTCACTTTTCAGCTCAAACGAACTACATCGTTCACAAAGCTCACACGATTCTCATCTTAACTGACAAGCATTGGATGTTAGAGGACCAGTGCTTTGTATCAGTTTCAGAAGCAGAGTTGGACTAGATATGGTCAGTATGTGGAGGAAACACCGTTCATTTGTGCTCAGCAAACTGATGTTGCTTGCTGTCTTAGAGACTCTAGAAAGCTAGGGCATGATTCTTGCTCTAAAGTACAGTGTGATCAATGGATGAGAACTCTGCTGTGTGTTTCACTTCAGAAATGGAGTTTAATCCCAGGCTCTGAGTCTTCCTACAAGGAAGACTTCGATTCAAGTAAGGGCAGTTACTTTATAGCACAAACGAACTACATCGTTCACAAAGCTCACACGATTCTCATCTTAACTGAGAAGCTTTGGATGTTAGAGGACCTCTGGTTTGTTTCAGTTTCAGAAGCAGAGTTGAACTAGATATGGTTCGTATGTATAGGAAAGACCGTTCTTTTCTACTGAGCACACTCACGTTTCCTGCAGTATTAGAGACTAGAAAGCAAGTGCGTGCTTCTTGCTCTAAAGCTGAGTGTGATCCATCGATGAGAACTATGCTGTGTGTTTCCCTTCAGAAATGGAGTTAAATTCCAGGCTCTGTGTGTTCCTACAAGCACGACTTCGTTTCAGGTATGGGCAGTTACTTTACTGCTCAAACGAACCACATCTTTCACGAAACTCACACGTTTGTCATCTTAACTGACAAGCATTGGGTGTTAGAGGACCTGTGGTTTGTTTCAGTTTCAGAAGCAGAGTTGAACTAGATATGGCCCGTGTGTGTAGGAAACCCCGTATTTTGTTCTGAGCACACTCATGTTTCCAGCTGTATTAGAGACTCTAGAAAGCTATGGCATGCTTCTTGCTCTAAAGCAGAGTGTGATCCATCGATGAGAACTATGCTGTGTGTTTCCATTCAGAAATGGAGTTAAATTCCAGGCTCTGTGTGTTCGTACAAGCACGACTTCGTTTCAGGTAAGGGCAGTCATTTTCAGCTCAAACGAACTACATCGTTCACGAAGCTCACACGTTTCTCATCTTAACTGACAAGCATTGGATGTTAGAGAACCAGTGCTTTGTATCAGTTTCAGAAGCAGAGTTGGACTAGATATGGTCCGTATGTGTAGGAACCACCGTTCTTTTGTTTTCAAACACTCACGTTTTCTGTTGTCTTAGAGACCCTAGAAAGCAAGAGCGTGCTTCTTGCTCTAAAGCAGAGTGTGATCAATGGATGAGAACTCTGCTGTGTGTTTCACTTCAGAAATGGAGTTAAACCCCATGCTCTGAGTCTTCCTACAAGGAAGACATCGATTCAAGTAAGGGCAGTTACTTTACATCTCAAACGAACTATATCGTTCACGAAGCTCACACGATTCTCATCTTAACTGACAAGCATTGGATGTTAGAGGACCTGTGGTTTGTTTAAGTTTCAGAAGCAGAGTTGAACTGGATATGGCCCGTATGTGTAGGAAACATCGTTCTTTTGTTCTGAGCACACTCACGTTTCCTGGGTTATTAGATACTCTAGAAAGCAAGAGCATGCTTCTTGCTCTAAAGCAGAGTGTGATCGATCAATGAGAACTGTGCTGTGTGTTTCACTTCAGAAATGGTGTTAAATCCCATGCTCTGAATCTTCCTACAAGCAAGACTTCATTCAAGTAAGGGCAGTCACTTTTCAGCTCAAACGAACTACATAGTTCACGAAGCTCACACGTTTCTAATCTAAACTGAAAAGCATTGGATGTTAGAGGACCTGTGGTTTGTTTCAGTTTCAGAAGCAGAGTTGAACTAGATATGGCCCTATGTGTAGGAAACACAGTTCTTTTGTTCTGAGCAGACTCAAGTTTCCTGTTGTATTAGAGACTCTAGAAAGCAAGAGCGTGCTTCTTGCTCTAAAGCAGAGTGTGATCCATCGATGAGAACTATGCTGTGTGTTTCCCTTCAGAAATGGAGTTATATTCCAGGCTCTGTGTCTTCCTACAAGCAAGACTTCGTTTCAAGTAAGGGCAGTCACTTTTCAGCTCAAACGATCTACATCGTTCACGAAGCTCACACGTTTCTCATCTTAACTGACAAGCATTGGATGTTAGAGGACCTCTGCTTTGTATCACTTTCAGAGGCAGTGTTGGACTAGATATGGTCCGTATGTGTAGGGAACACCGTTCTTTTGTTCTCATCACACTCACATTTCCTGCTATCTTAGAGACTCTGGAAAGCAACAGCGTGCTTCTGGCTCTAAAGCAGAGTGTGATCAATGGATGAGATCTCTGCTATGTGTTTCACTACAGAAATGGAGTTAAATCACAGGCTCTGAGTCTTCCTACAAGCAAGACTTCGTTTCAGGTAAGGGCAGTTATTTTACAGCTTAAACGAACTACATCGTTCACGAAGCTCACACGTTTCTCATCTAAACTGACAAGCATTGAATGTTAGAGAACCAGTGCTTTTTATCAGTTTCAGAAGCAGAGTTGGACTAGATATGGTCCATATGTGTAGGAAACAATGTTCTTTTGTTCTTGGCACACTCATGTTACCTGCTGTCTTAGAGACTCTCGAAAGCAAGAGCGTGCTTCTTGCTCTAAAGCAGAGTGTGATGAATGGAAGAGAACTCTGCTGTGTGTTTCACTTCAGAAATGGAGTTAAATCCCAGGCTCTGAGTCTTCCTAGAAGCAAGACTTTGTTTCAGGTAAGTGCAGTTACTTTACAACTCAAACAAACTCCATCGTTCAAGAAGCTCACATGTTTCTCATCTTACCTGAGAAGCATTGGATGTTAGAGGACCTCTGGTTTGTTTCAGTTTCAGAAGCAGAGTTGAATTAGATATGGTCGGTACGTATAGGAAACACCGTTCTTTTCTTCTGAGCACACTCACGTTTCCTGCGGTATTAGAGACTCTAGAAAGAAAGAGCATGCTTCTTGCTCTAAAGCAGAGTGTGATCCATCGATGAGAACTATGCTGTGTGTTTCCCTTCAGAAATGGAGTTAAATTCCAGGCTCTGTGTGTTCCTACAAACACGACTTCGTTTCAGGTAAAGGCAGTCACTTTTCAGCTCAAACAAACTACATCGTTCACAAAGCTCACACGATTCTCATCTTAACTGACAAGCATTGGATGTTAGAGGACCAGTGCTTTGTATCAGTTTCAGAAGCAGAGTTGGACTAGATATGGTCAGTATGTGGAGGAAACACCGTTCATTTGTGCTCAGCAAACTGATGTTGCTTGCTGTCTTAGAGACTCTAGAAAGCTAGGGCATGCTTCTTGCTCTAAAGTACAGTGTGATCAATGGATGAGAACTCTGCTGTGTGTTTCACTTCAGAAATGGAGTTTAATCCCAGGCTCTGAGTCTTCCTACAAGGAAGACTTCGATTCAAGTAAGGGCAGTTACTTTATAGCACAAACGAACTACATCGTTCACAAAGCTCACACGATTCTCATCTTAACTGAGAAGCTTTGGATGTTAGAGGACCTCTGGTTTGTTTCAGTTTCAGAAGCAGAGTTGAAGTAGATATGGTTCGTATGTATAGGAAAGACCGTTCTTTTCTACTGAGCACACTCACGTTTCCTGCAGTATTAGAGACTAGAAAGCAAGTGCGTGCTTCTTGCTCTAAAGATGAGTGTGATCCATCGATGAGAACTATGCTGTGTGTTTCCCTTCAGAAATGGAGTTAAATTCCAGGCTCTGTGTGTTCCTACAAGCACGACTTCGTTTCAGGTATGGGCAGTTACTTTACTGCTCAAACGAACCACATCTTTCACGAAACTCACACGTTTGTCATCTTAACTGACAAGCATTGGGTGTTAGAGGACCTGTGGTTTGTTTCAGTTTCAGAAGCAGAGTTGAACTAGATATGGCCCGTGTGTGTAGGAAACCCCGTATTTTGTTCTGAGCACACTCATGTTTCCAGCTGTATTAGAGACTCTAGAAAGCTATGGCATGCTTCTTGCTCTAAAGCAGAGTGTGATCCATCGATGAGAACTATGCTGTGTGTTTCCATTCAGAAATGGAGTTAAATTCCAGGCTCTGTGTGTTCGTACAAGCACGACTTCGTTTCAGGTAAGGGCAGTCATTTTCAGCTCAAACGAACTACATCGTTCACGAAGCTCACACGTTTCTCATCTTAACTGACAAGCATTGGATGTTAGAGAACCAGTGCTTTGTATCAGTTTCAGAAGCAGAGTTGGACTAGATATGGTCCGTATGTGTAGGAACCACCGTTCTTTTGTTTTCAAAACACTCACGTTTTCTGTTGTCTTAGAGACTCTAGAAAGCAAGAGCGTGCTTCTTGCTCTAAAGCAGAGTGTGATCAATGGATGAGAACTCTGCTGTGTGTTTCACTTCAGAAATGGAGTTAAACCCCATGCTCTGTGTCTTCCTACAAGGAATACATCGATTCAAGTAAGGGCAGTTACTTTACATCTCAAACGAACTATATCGTTCACGAAGCTCACACGATTCTCATCTTAACTGACAAGCATTGGATGTTAGAGGACCTGTGGTTTGTTTAAGTTTCAGAAGCAGAGTTGAACTGGATATGGCCCGTATGTGTAGGAAACATCGTTCTTTTGTTCTGAGCACACTCACGTTTCCTGGGTTATTAGATACTCTAGAAAGCAAGAGCATGCTTCTTGCTCTAAAGCAGAGTGTGATCGATCAATGAGAACTGTGCTGTGTGTTTCACTTCAGAAATGGTGTTAAATCCCATGCTCTGAATCTTCCTACAAGCAAGACTTCATTCAAGTAAGGGCAGTCACTTTTCAGCTCAAACGAACTACATAGTTCACGAAGCTCACACGTTTCTCATCTAAACTGAAAAGCATTGGATGTTAGAGGACCTCTGGTTTGTTTCAGTTTCAGAAGCAGAGTTGAACTAGATATGGCCCTATGTGTAGGAAACACAGTTCTTTTGTTCTGAGCAGACTCAAGTTTCCTGTTGTATTAGAGACTCTAGAAAGCAAGAGCGTGCTTCTTGCTCTAAAGCAGAGTGTGATCCATCGATGAGAACTATGCTGTGTGTTTCCCTTCAGAAATGGAGTTATATTCCAGGGTCTGTGTCTTCCTACAAGCAAGACTTCGTTTCAAGTAAGGGCAGTAACTCTTCAGCTCAAACGATCTACATCGTTCACGAAGCTCTCACGTTTCTCATCTTAACTGACAAGCATTGGATGTTAGAGGACCTGTGCTTTGTATCAATTTCAGAGGCAGAGTTGTACTAGATATGATCCGTATGTGTAGGGCACACCGTTCTTTTGTTCTCATCACACTCACATTTCCTGCTGTCTTAGAGACCCTGGAAAGCAAGAGCTTGCTTCTACCTCTAAAGGAGAGTGTGATCAATGGATGAGTACTCTGCTGTGTGTTTCACTTCAGAAATGGAGTTAAAACCCATGCTCTGAGTCTTCTTACAAGGAAGACATCGATTCAAGTAAGGGCAGTTACTTTACAGCTCAAACGAACTACATCGTTCACGAAGCTCACATGTTTCTCATCTTAATTGACAAGCATTGAATGTTAGAGGACCAGTGCTTTGTATCAGTTTCAGAAGCAGAGTTGGAGTAGATATCATCTGTATGTGTAGGAAACACCGTTCATTTGTTCTCAGCAAACTCATGTTTCTTGCTGTCTTAGAGACTCTAGAAAGCTTGGGCGTGCTTCTTGTTCTAAAGCAGAGTGTGATCAATGGATGAGAACTCTGTTGTGTGTTTCACTTGAGAAATGGAGTTAAATCCCAGGCTCTGTGTCTTCCTACAAGCAAGACTTCGTTTCAGGTAAGGGCAGACACTTTTCAGCTCAAACGAACTACATCATTCACGAAGCTCACACGGTTCTCATCTTAATTGACAAGCATTGGATGTTAGAGGACCTGTGGTTTGTTTCAGTTTCAGAAGCAGAGTTGAAGTAGATATGGCCCATATGTGTAGGAAACACCGTTCTTTTCTTCTGAGCACACTCATGTTTCCTGCTGTATTAGAGACTCTAGAAAGCAAGAGCGTGCTTCTTGCTCTAAAGCAGAGTGTGATCCATCGATGAGAACTATGCTGTGTGTTTCCCTTCAGAAATGGAGTTATATTCCAGGCTCTGTGTCTTCCTACAAGCAAGACTTCGTTTCAAGTAAGGGCAGTCACTTTTCAGCTCAAAAGATCTACATCGTTCACGAAGCTCACACGTTTCTCATCTTAACTGACAAGCATTGGATGTTAGAGGACCTCTGCTTTGTATCACTTTCAGAGGCAGAGTTGGACTAGATATGGTCCGTATGTGTAGGGAATACCGTTCTTTTGTTCTCATCACACTCACATTTCCTGCTATCTTAGAGACTCTGGAAAGCAACAGCATGCTTCTGGCTCTAAAGCAGAGTGTGATCAATGGATGAGATCTCTGCTATGTGTTTCACTACAGAAATGGAGTTAAATCACAGGCTCTGAGTCTTCCTACAAGCAAGACTTCGTTTCAGGTAAGGGCAGTTATTTTACAG
Organism: Onychomys leucogaster; assembly: GCA_949786385.1. Taxonomy (NCBI): domain Eukaryota; kingdom Metazoa; phylum Chordata; class Mammalia; order Rodentia; family Cricetidae; genus Onychomys; species Onychomys leucogaster. The sequence goes on along the minus strand of CATKUP010000018.1, from coordinate 97,971 downwards.
CTTAAACGAACTACATCGTTCACGAAGCTCACACGTTTCTCATCTAAACTGACAAGCATTGAATGTTAGAGAACCAGTGCTTTTTATCAGTTTCAGAAGCAGAGTTGGACTAGATATGGTCCATATGTGTAGGAAACAATGTTCTTTTGTTCTTGGCACACTCATGTTACCTGCTGTCTTAGAGACTCTCGAAAGCAAGAGCGTGCTTCTTGCTCTAAAGCAGAGTGTGATGAATGGAAGAGAACTCTGCTGTGTGTTTCACTTCAGAAATGGAGATAAATCCCAGGCTCTGAGTCTTCCTAGAAGCAAGACTTTGTTTCAGGTAAGTGCAGTTACTTTACAGCTCAAACAAACTCCATCGTTCAAGAAGCTCACATGTTTCTCATCTTACCTGAGAAGCATTGGATGTTAGAGGACCTCTGGTTTGTTTCAGTTTCAGAAGCAGAGTTGAATTAGATATGGTCGGTACGTATAGGAAACACCGTTCTTTTCTTCTGAGCACACTCACGTTTCCTGCGGTATTAGAGACTCTAGAAAGAAAGAGCATGGTTCTTGCTCTAAAGCAGAGTGTGATCCATCGATGAGAACTATGCTGTGTGTTTCCCTTCAGAAATGGAGTTAAATTCCAGGCTCTGTGTGTTCCTACAAACACGACTTCGTTTCAGGTAAAGGCAGTCACTTTTCAGCTCAAACGAACTACATCGTTCACAAAGCTCACACGATTCTCATCTTAACTGACAAGCATTGGATGTTAGAGGACCAGTGCTTTGTATCAGTTTCAGAAGCAGAGTTGGACTAGATATGGACAGTATGTGGAGGAAACACCGTTCATTTGTGCTCAGCAAACTGATGTTGCTTGCTGTCTTAGAGACTCTAGAAAGCTAGGGCATGATTCTTGCTCTACAGTACAGTGTGATCAATGGATGAGAACTCTGCTGTGTGTTTCACTTCAGAAATGGAGTTTAATCCCAGGCTCTGAGTCTTCCTACAAGGAAGACTTCGATTCAAGTAAGGGCAGTTACTTTATAGCACAAACGAACTACATCGTTCACAAAGCTCACACGATTCTCATCTTAACTGAGAAGCTTTGGATGTTAGAGGACCTCTGGTTTGTTTCAGTTTCAGAAGCAGAGTTGAACTAGATATGGTTCGTATGTATAGGAAAGACCGTTCTTTTCTACTGAGCACACTCACGTTTCCTGCAGTATTAGAGACTAGAAAGCAAGTGCGTGCTTCTTGCTCTAAAGCTGAGTGTGATCCATCGATGAGAACTATGCTGTGTGTTTCCCTTCAGAAATGGAGTTAAATTCCAGGCTCTGTGTGTTCCTACAAGCACGACTTCGTTTCAGGTATGGGCAGTTACTTTACTGCTCAAACGAACCACATCTTTCACGAAACTCACACGTTTGTCATCTTAACTGACAAGCATTGGGTGTTAGAGGACCTGTGGTTTGTTTCAGTTTCAGAAGCAGAGTTGAACTAGATATGGCCCGTGTGTGTAGGAAACCCCGTATTTTGTTCTGAGCACACTCATGTTTCCAGCTGTATTAGAGACTCTAGAAAGCTATGGCATGCTTCTTGCTCTAAAGCAGAGTGTGATCCATCGATGAGAACTATGCTGTGTGTTTCCATTCAGAAATGGAGTTAAATTCCAGGCTCTGTGTGTTCGTACAAGCACGACTTCGTTTCAGGTAAGGGCAGTCATTTTCAGCTCAAACGAACTACATCGTTCACGAAGCTCACACGTTTCTCATCTTAACTGACAAGCATTGGATGTTAGAGAACCAGTGCTTTGTATCAGTTTCAGAAGCAGAGTTGGACTAGATATGGTCCGTATGTGTAGGAACCACCGTTCTTTTGTTTTCAAACACTCACGTTTTCTGTTGTCTTAGAGACCCTAGAAAGCAAGAGCGTGCTTCTTGCTCTAAAGCAGAGTGTGATCAATGGATGAGAACTCTGCTGTGTGTTTCACTTCAGAAATGGAGTTAAACCCCATGCTCTGAGTCTTCCTACAAGGAAGACATCGATTCAAGTAAGGGCAGTTACTTTACATCTCAAACGAACTATATCGTTCACGAAGCTCACACGATTCTCATCTTAACTGACAAGCATTGGATGTTAGAGGACCTGTGGTTTGTTTAAGTTTCAGAAGCAGAGTTGAACTGGATATGGCCCGTATGTGTAGGAAACATCGTTCTTTTGTTCTGAGCACACTCACGTTTCCTGGGTTATTAGATACTCTAGAAAGCAAGAGCATGCTTCTTGCTCTAAAGCAGAGTGTGATCGATCAATGAGAACTGTGCTGTGTGTTTCACTTCAGAAATGGTGTTAAATCCCATGCTCTGAATCTTCCTACAAGCAAGACTTCATTCAAGTAAGGGCAGTCACTTTTCAGCTCAAACGAACTACATAGTTCACGAAGCTCACACGTTTCTCATCTAAACTGAAAAGCATTGGATGTTAGAGGACCTGTGGTTTGTTTCAGTTTCAGAAGCAGAGTTGAACTAGATATGGCCCTATGTGTAGGAAACACAGTTCTTTTGTTCTGAGCAGACTCAAGTTTCCTGTTGTATTAGAGACTCTAGAAAGCAAGAGCGTGCTTCTTGCTCTAAAGCAGAGTGTGATCCATCGATGAGAACTATGCTGTGTGTTTCCCTTCAGAAATGGAGTTATATTCCAGGCTCTGTGTCTTCCTACAAGCAAGACTTCGTTTCAAGTAAGGGCAGTCACTTTTCAGCTCAAACGATCTACATCGTTCACGAAGCTCACACGTTTCTCATCTTAACTGACAAGCATTGGATGTTAGAGGACCTCTGCTTTGTATCACTTTCAGAGGCAGTGTTGGACTAGATATGGTCCGTATGTGTAGGGCACACCGTTCTTTTGTTCTCATCACACTCACATTTCCTGGTATCTTAGAGACTCTGGAAAGCAACAGCGTGCTTCTGGCTCTAAAGCAGAGTGTGATCAATGGATGAGATCTCTGCTATGTGTTTCACTACAGAAATGGAGTTAAATCACAGGCTCTGAGTCTTCCTACAAGCAAGACTTCGTTTCAGGTAAGGGCAGTTATTTTACAGCTTAAACGAACTACATCGTTCACGAAGCTCACACGTTTCTCATCTAAACTGACAAGCATTGAATGTTAGAGAACCAGTGCTTTGTATCAGTTTCAGAAGCAGAGTTGGACTAGATATGGTCCATATGTGTAGGAAACAATGTTCTTTTGTTCTTGGCACACTCATGTTACCTGCTGTCTTAGAGACTCTCGAAAGCAAGAGCATGCTTCTTGCTCTAAAGCAGAGTGTGATGAATGGAAGAGAACTCTGCTGTGTGTTTCACTTCAGAAATGGAGTTAAATCCCAGGCTCTGAGTCTTCCTAGAAGCAAGACTTTGTTTCAGGTAAGGGCAGTTACTTTACAGCTCAAACAAACTCCATCGTTCAAGAAGCTCACATGTTTCTCATCTTACCTGAGAAGCATTGGATGTTAGAGGACCTCTGGTTTGTTTCAGTTTCAGAAGCAGAGTTGAATTAGATATGGTCGGTACGTATAGGAAACACCGTTCTTTTCTTCTGAGCACACTCACGTTTCCTGCGGTATTAGAGACTCTAGAAAGAAAGAGCATGCTTCTTGCTCTAAAGCAGAGTGTGATCCATCGATGAGAACTATGCTGTGTGTTTCCCTTCAGAAATGGAGTTAAATTCCAGGCTCTGTGTGTTCATACAAACACGACTTCGTTTCAGGTAAAGGCAGTCACTTTTCAGCTCAAACGAACTACATCGTTCACAAAGCTCACACGATTCTCATCTTAACTGACAAGCATTGGATGTTAGAGGACCAGTGCTTTGTATCAGTTTCAGAAGCAGAGTTGGACTAGATATGGTCAGTATGTGGAGGAAACACCGTTCATTTGTGCTCAGCAAACTGATGTTGCTTGCTGTCTTAGAGACTCTAGAAAGCTAGGGCATGCTTCTTGCTCTAAAGTACAGTGTGATCAATGGATGAGAACTCTGCTGTGTGTTTCACTTCAGAAATGGAGTTTAATCCCAGGCTCTGAGTCTTCCTACAAGGAAGACTTCGATTCAAGTAAGGGCAGTTACTTTATAGCACAAAAGAACTACATCGTTCACAAAGCTCACACGATTCTCATCTTAACTGAGAAGCTTTGGATGTTAGAGGACCTCTGGTTTGTTTCAGTTTCAGAAGCAGAGTTGAACTAGATATGGTTCGTATGTATAGGAAAGACCGTTCTTTTCTACTGAGCACACTCACGTTTCCTGCAGTATTAGAGACTAGAAAGCAAGTGCGTGCTTCTTGCTCTAAAGCTGAGTGTGATCCATCGATGAGAACTATGCTGTGTGTTTCCCTTCAGAAATGGAGTTAAATTCCAGGCTCTGTGTGTTCCTACAAGCACGACGTCGTTTCAGGTATGGGCAGTTACTTTACTGCTCAAACGAACCACATCTTTCACGAAACTCACACGTTTGTCATCTTAACTGACAAGCATTGGGTGTTAGAGGACCTGTGGTTTGTTTCAGTTTCAGAAGCAGAGTTGAACTAGATATGGCCTGTGTGTGTAGGAAACCCCGTATTTTGTTCTGAGCACACTCATGTTTCCAGCTGTATTAGAGACTCTAGAAAGCTATGGCATGCTTCTTGCTCTAAAGCAGAGTGTGATCCATCGATGAGAACTATGCTGTGTGTTTCCATTCAGAAATGGAGTTAAATTCCAGGCTCTGTGTGTTCGTACAAGCACGACTTCGTTTCAGGTAAGGGCAGTCATTTTCAGCTCAAACGAACTACATCGTTCACGAAGCTCACACGTTTCTCATCTTAACTGACAAGCATTGGATGTTAGAGAACCAGTGCTTTGTATCAGTTTCAGAAGCAGAGTTGGACTAGATATGGTCCGTATGTGTAGGAACCACCGTTCTTTTGTTTTCAAACACTCACGTTTTCTGTTGTCTTAGAGACTCTAGAAAGCAAGAGCGTGCTTCTTGCTCTAAAGCAGAGTGTGATCCATCGATGAGAACTATGCTGTGTGCTTCCCTTCAGAAATGGAGTTATATTCCAGGGTCTGTGTCTTCCTACAAGCAAGACTTCGTTTCAAGTAAGGGCAGTAACTCTTCAGCTCAAACGATCTACATCGTTCACGAAGCTCTCACGTTTCTCATCTTAACTGACAAGCATTGGATGTTAGAGGACCTGTGCTTTGTATCAATTTCAGAGGCAGAGTTGTACTAGATATGATCCGTATGTGTAGGGCACACCGTTCTTTTGTTCTCATCACACTCACATTTACTGCTGTCTTAGAGACCCTGGAAAGCAAGAGCTTGCTTCTACCTCTAAAGCAGAGTGTGATCAATGGATGAGTACTCTGCTGTGTGTTTCACTTCAGAAATGGAGTTAAAACCCATGCTCTGAGTCTTCTTACAAGGAAGACATCGATTCAAGTAAGGGCAGTTACTTTACAGCTCAAACGAACTACATCGTTCACGAAGCTCACATGTTTCTCATCTTAACTGACAAGCATTGAATGTTAGAGGACCAGTGCTTTGTATCAGTTTCAGAAGCAGAGTTGGAGTAGATATCATCTGTATGTGTAGGAAACACCGTTCATTTGTTCTCAGCAAACTCATGTTTCTTGCTGTCTTAGAGACTCTAGAAAGCTTGGGCGTGCTTCTTGTTCTAAAGCAGAGTGTGATCAATGGATGAGAACTCTGTTGTGTGTTTCACTTCAGAAATGGAGTTAAATCCCAGGCTCTGTGTCTTCCTACAAGCAAGACTTCGTTTCAGGTAAGGGCAGGCACTTTTCAGCTCAAACGAACTACATCGTTCACAAAGCTCACACGATTCTCATCTTAACTGAGAAGCTTTGGATGTTAGAGGACCTCTGGTTTGTTTCAGTTTCAGAAGCAGAGTTGAAGTAGATATGGCCCATATGTGTAGGAAACACCGTTCTTTTCTTCTGAGCACACTCATGTTTCCTGCTGTATTAGAGACTCCAGAAAGCAAGAGCGTGCTTCTTGCTCTAAAGCAGAGTGTGATCCATCGATGAGAACTATGCTGTGTGTTTCCCTTCAGAAATGGAGTTATATTCCAGGCTCTGTGTCTTCCTACAAGCAAGACTTCGTTTCAAGTAAGGGCAGTTCTTTTCAGCTCAAACGATCTACATCGTACACGAAGCTCACACGTTTCTCATCTTAACTGACAAGCATTGGATGTTAGAGGACCTCTGCTTTGTATCACTTTCAGAGGCAGAGTTGTACTAGATATGGTCCGTATGTGTAGGGAACACCGTTCTTTTGTTCTCATCACACTCACATTTCCTGCTATCTTAGAGACTCTGGAAAGCAACAGCGTGCTTCTGGCTCTAAAGCAGAGTGTGATCAATGGATGAGATCTCTGCTATGTGTTTCACTACAGAAATGGAGTTAAATCACAGGCTCTGAGTCTTCCTACAAGCAAGACTTCGTTTCAGGTAAGGGCAGGCACTTTTCAGCTCAAACGAACTACATCGTTCACAAAGCTCACACGATTCTCATCTTAACTGAGAAGCTTTGGATGTTAGAGGACCTCTGGTTTGTTTCAGTTTCAGAAGCAGAGTTGAACTAGATATGGTTCGTATGTATAGGAAAGACCGTTCTTTTCTACTGAGCACACTCACGTTTCCTGCAGTATTAGAGACTAGAAAGCAAGTGCGTGCTTCTTGCTCTAAAGCTGAGTGTGATCAATCGATGAGAACTATGCTGTGTGTTTCCCTTCAGAAATGGAGTTAAATTCCAGGCTCTGTGTGTTCCTACAAGCACGACTTCGTTTCAGGTATGGGCAGTTACTTTACTGCTCAAACGAACCACATCTTTCACGAAACTCACACGTTTGTCATCTTAACTGACAAGCATTGGGTGTTAGAGGACCTGTGGTTTGTTTCAGTTTCAGAAGCAGAGTTGAACTTGATATGGCCGGTGTGTGTAGGAAACCCCGTATTTTGTTCTGAGCACACTCATGTTTCCAGCTGTATTAGAGACTCTAGAAAGCTATGGCGTGCTTCTTGCTCTAAAGCAGAGTGTGTTCCATCGATGAGAACTATGCTGTGTGTTTCCATTCAGAAATGGAGTTAAATTCCAGGCTCTCTGTGTTCGTACAAGCACGACTTCGTTTCAGGTAAGGGCAGTCATTTTCAGCTCAAACGAACTACATCGTTCACGAAGCTCACACGTTTCTCATCTTAACTGACAAGCATTGGATGTTAGAGAACCAGTGCTTTGTATCAGTTTCAGAAGCAGAGTTGGACTAGATATGGTCCGTATGTGTAGGAACCACCGTTCTTTTGTTTTCAAAACACTCACGTTTTCTGTTGTCTTAGAGACTCTAGAAAGCAAGAGCGTGCTTCTTGCTCTAAAGCAGAGTGTGATCAATGGATGAGAACTCTGCTGTGTGTTTCACTTCAGAAATGGAGTTAAACCCCATGCTCTGAGTCTTCCTACAAGGAAGACATCGATTCAAGTAAGGGCAGTTACTTTACATCTCAAACGAACTACATCGTTCACGAAGCTCACACGATTCTCATCTTAACTGACAAGCATTGGATGTTAGAGGACCTGTGGTTTGTTTCAGTTTCAGAAGCAGAGTTGAACTGGATATGGCCCGTATGTGTAGGAAACATCGTTCTTTTGTTCTGAGCACACTCACGTTTCCTGGGTTATTAGATACTCTAGAAAGCAAGAGCATGCTTCTTGCTCTAAAGCAGAGTGTGATCGATCAATGAGAACTGTGCTGTGTGTTTCACTTCAGAAATGGTGTTAAATCCCATGCTCTGAATCTTCCTACAAGCAAGACTTCATTCAAGTAAGGGCAGTCACTTTTCAGCTCAAACGAACTACATAGTTCACGAAGCTCACACGTTTCTCATCTAAACTGAAAAGCATTGGATGATAGAGGACCTGTGGTTTGTTTCAGTTTCAGAAGCAGAGTTGAACTAGATATGGCCCTGTGTAGGAAACACAGTTCTTTGTTCTGAGCAGACTCAAGTCTCCTGTTGTATTAGAGACTCTAGAAAGCAAGAGCGTGCTTCTTGCTCTAAAGCAGACTGTGATCCATCGATGAGAACTATGCTGTGTGTTTCCCTTCAGAAATGGAGTTATATTCCAGGCTCTGTGTCTTCCTACAAGCAAGACTTCGTTTCAAGTAAGGGCAGTAACTCTTCAGCTCAAACGATCTACATCGTTCACGAAGCTCTCATGTTTCTCATCTTAACTGACAAGCATTGGATGTTAGAGGACCTGTGCTTTGTATCAATTTCAGAGGCAGAGTTGTACTAGATATGATCCGTATGTGTAGGGCACACCGTTCTTTTGTTCTCATCACACTCACATTTCCTGGTATCTTAGAGACTCTGGAAAGCAACAGCGTGCTTCTGGCTCTAAAGCAGAGTGTGATCAATGGATGAGATCTCTGCTATGTGTTTCACTACAGAAATGGAGTTAAATCACAGGCTCTGAGTCTTCCTACAAGCAAGACTTCGTTTCAGGTAAGGGCAGTTATTTTACAGCTTAAACGAACTACATCGTTCACGAAGCTCACATGTTTCTCACCTAAACTGACAAGCATTGGATGTTAGAGGACCAGTGCTTTGTATCAGTTTCAGAAGCAGAGTTGGACTAGATATGGTCAGTATGTGGAGGAAACACCGTTCATTTGTGCTCAGCAAACTGATGTTGCTTGCTGTCTTAGAGACTCTAGAAAGCTAGGGCATGCTTCTTGCTCTAAAGTACAGTGTGATCAATGGATGAGAACTCTGCTGTGTGTTTCACTTCAGAAATGGAGTTTAATCCCAGGCTCTGAGTCTTCCTACAAGGAAGACTTCGATTCAAGTAAGGGCAGTTACTTTATAGCACAAACGAACTACATCGTTCACAAAGCTCACACGATTCTCATCTTAACTGAGAAGCTTTGGATGTTAGAGGACCTCTGGTTTGTTTCAGTTTCAGAAGCAGAGTTGAACTAGATATGGTTCGTATGTATAGGAAAGACCGTTCTTTTCTACTGAGCACACTCACGTTTCCTGCAGTATTAGAGACTAGAAAGCAAGTGCGTGCTTCTTGCTCTAAAGCTGAGTGTGATCCATCGATGAGAACTATGCTGTGTGTTTCCCTTCAGAAATGGAGTTAAATTCCAGGCTCTGTGTGTTCCTACAAGCACGACTTCGTTTCAGGTATGGGCAGTTACTTTACTGCTCAAACGAACCACATCTTTCACGAAACTCACACGTTTGTCATCTTAACTGACAAGCATTGGGTGTTAGAGGACCTGTGGTTTGTTTCAGTTTCAGAAGCAGAGTTGAACTAGATATGGCCCGTGTGTGTAGGAAACCCCGTATTTTGTTCTGAGCACACTCATGTTTCCAGCTGTATTAGAGACTCTAGAAAGCTATGGCATGCTTCTTGCTCTAAAGCAGAGTGTGATCCATCGATGAGAACTATGCTGTGTGTTTCCATTCAGAAATGGAGTTAAATTCCAGGCTCTGTGTGTTCGTACAAGCACGACTTCGTTTCAGGTAAGGGCAGTCATTTTCAGCTCAAACGAACTACATCGTTCACGAAGCTCACACGTTTCTCATCTTAACTGACAAGCATTGGATGTTAGAGAACCAGTGCTTTGTATCAGTTTCAGAAGCAGAGTTGGAGTAGATATCATCTGTATGTGTAGGAAACACCGTTCATTTGTTCTCAGCAAACTCATGTTTCTTGCTGTCTTAGAGACTCTAGAAAGCTTGGGCGTGCTTCTTGTTCTAAAGCAGAGTGTGATCAATGGATGAGAACTCTGTTGTGTGTTTCACTTCAGAAATGGAGTTAAATCCCAGGCTCTGTGTCTTCCTACTAGCAAGACTTCGTTTCAGGTAAGGGCAGACACTTTTCAGCTCAAACGAACTACATCATTCACGAAGCTCACACGGTTCTCATCTTAATTGACAAGCATTGGATGTTAGAGGACCTGTGGTTTGTTTCAGTTTCAGAAGCAGAGTTGAAGTAGATATGGCCCATATGTGTAGGAAACACCGTTCTTTTCTTCTGAGCACACTCATGTTTCCTGCTGTATTAGAGACTCTAGAAAGCAAGAGCGTGCTTCTTGCTCTAAAGCAGACTGTGATCCATCGATGAGAACTATGCTGTGTGTTTCCCTTCAGAAATGGAGTTATATTCCAGGCTCTGTGTCTTCCTACAAGCAAGACTTCGTTTCAAGTAAGGGCAGTAACTCTTCAGCTCAAACGATCTACATCGTTCACGAAGCTCTCATGTTTCTCATCTTAACTGACAAGCATTGGATGTTAGAGGACCTGTGCTTTGTATCAATTTCAGAGGCAGAGTTGTACTAGATATGATCCGTATGTGTAGGGCACACCGTTCTTTTGTTCTCATCACACTCACATTTCCTGGTATCTTAGAGACTCTGGAAAGCAACAGCGTGCTTCTGGCTCTAAAGCAGAGTGTGATCAATGGATGAGATCTCTGCTATGTGTTTCACTACAGAAATGGAGTTAAATCACAGGCTCTGAGTCTTCCTACAAGCAAGACTTCGTTTCAGGTAAGGGCAGTTATTTTACAGCTTAAACGAACTACATCGTTCACGAAGCTCACATGTTTCTCACCTAAACTGACAAGCATTGGATGTTAGAGGACCAGTGCTTTGTATCAGTTTCAGAAGCAGAGTTGGACTAGATATGGTCAGTATGTGGAGGAAACACCGTTCATTTGTGCTCAGCAAACTGATGTTGCTTGCTGTCTTAGAGACTCTAGAAAGCTAGGGCATGCTTCTTGCTCTAAAGTACAGTGTGATCAATGGATGAGAACTCTGCTGTGTGTTTCACTTCAGAAATGGAGTTTAATCCCAGGCTCTGAGTCTTCCTACAAGGAAGACTTCGATTCAAGTAAGGGCAGTTACTTTATAGCACAAACGAACTACATCGTTCACAAAGCTCACACGATTCTCATCTTAACTGAGAAGCTTTGGATGTTAGAGGACCTCTGGTTTGTTTCAGTTTCAGAAGCAGAGTTGAACTAGATATGGTTCGTATGTATAGGAAAGACCGTTCTTTTCTACTGAGCACACTCACGTTTCCTGCAGTATTAGAGACTAGAAAGCAAGTGCGTGCTTCTTGCTCTAAAGCTGAGTGTGATCCATCGATGAGAACTATGCTGTGTGTTTCCCTTCAGAAATGGAGTTAAATTCCAGGCTCTGTGTGTTCCTACAAGCACGACTTCGTTTCAGGTATGGGCAGTTACTTTACTGCTCAAACGAACCACATCTTTCACGAAACTCACACGTTTGTCATCTTAACTGACAAGCATTGGGTGTTAGAGGACCTGTGGTTTGTTTCAGTTTCAGAAGCAGAGTTGAACTAGATATGGCCCGTGTGTGTAGGAAACCCCGTATTTTGTTCTGAGCACACTCATGTTTCCAGCTGTATTAGAGACTCTAGAAAGCTATGGCATGCTTCTTGCTCTAAAGCAGAGTGTGATCCATCGATGAGAACTATGCTGTGTGTTTCCATTCAGAAATGGAGTTAAATTCCAGGCTCTGTGTGTTCGTACAAGCACGACTTCGTTTCAGGTAAGGGCAGTCATTTTCAGCTCAAACGAACTACATCGTTCACGAAGCTCACACGTTTCTCATCTTAACTGACAAGCATTGGATGTTAGAGAACCAGTGCTTTGTATCAGTTTCAGAAGCAGAGTTGGAGTAGATATCATCTGTATGTGTAGGAAACACCGTTCATTTGTTCTCAGCAAACTCATGTTTCTTGCTGTCTTAGAGACTCTAGAAAGCTTGGGCGTGCTTCTTGTTCTAAAGCAGAGTGTGATCAATGGATGAGAACTCTGTTGTGTGTTTCACTTCAGAAATGGAGTTAAATCCCAGGCTCTGTGTCTTCCTACTAGCAAGACTTCGTTTCAGGTAAGGGCAGACACTTTTCAGCTCAAACGAACTACATCATTCACGAAGCTCACACGGTTCTCATCTTAATTGACAAGCATTGGATGTTAGAGGACCTGTGGTTTGTTTCAGTTTCAGAAGCAGAGTTGAAGTAGATATGGCCCATATGTGTAGGAAACACCGTTCTTTTCTTCTGAGCACACTCATGTTTCCTGCTGTATTAGAGACTCTAGAAAGCAAGAGCGTGCTTCTTGCTCTAAAGCAGAGTGTGATCCATCGATGAGAACTATGCTGTGTGTTTCCCTTCAGAAATGGAGTTATATTCCAGGCTCTGTGTCTTCCTACAAGCAAGACTTCGTTTCAAGTAAGGGCAGTCACTTTTCAGCTCAAACGATCTACATCGTTCACGAAGCTCACACGTTTCTCATCTTAACTGACAAGCATTGGATGTTAGAGGACCTCTGCTTTGCATCACTTTCAGAGGCAGAGTTGTACTAGATATGGTCCGTATGTGTAGGGAACACCGTTCTTTTGTTCTCATCACACTCACATTTCCTGCTATCTTAGAGACTCTGGAAAGCAACAGCATGCTTCTGGCTCTAAAGCAGAGTGTGATCAATGGATGAGATCTCTGCTATGTGTTTCACTACAGAAATGGAGTTAAATCACAGGCTCTGAGTCTTCCTACAAGCAAGACTTCGTTTCAGGTAAGGGCAGTTATTTTACAGCTTAAACGAACTACATCGTTCACGAAGCTCACACGTTTCTCATCTAAACTGACAAGCATTGAATGTTAGAGAACCAGTGCTTTTTATCAGTTTCAGAAGCAGAGTTGGACTAGATATGGTCCATATGTGTAGGAAACAATGTTCTTTTGTTCTTGGCACACTCATTTTACCTGCTGTCTTAGAGACTCTCGAAAGCAAGAGCGTGCTTCTTGCTCTAAAGCAGAGTGTGATGAATGGAAGAGAACTCTGCTGTGTGTTTCACTTCAGAAATGGAGTTAAATCCCAGGCTCTGAGTCTTCCTAGAAGCAAGACTTTGTTTCAGGTAAGGGCAGTTACTTTACAGCTCAAACAAACTCCATCGTTCAAGAAGCTCACATGTTTCTCATCTTACCTGAGAAGCATTGGATGTTAGAGGACCTCTGGTTTGTTTCAGTTTCAGAAGCAGAGTTGAATTAGATATGGTCGGTACGTATAGGAAACACCGTTCTTTTCTTCTGAGCACACTCACGTTTCCTGCGGTATTAGAGACTCTAGAAAGAAAGAGCATGCTTCTTGCTCTAAAGCAGAGTGTGATCCATCGATGAGAACTATGCTGTGTGTTTCCCTTCAGAAAAGGAGTTAAATTCCAGGCTCTGTGTGTTCCTACAAACACGACTTCGTTTCAGGTAAAGGCAGTCACTTTTCAGCTCAAACGAACTACATCGTTCACAAAGCTCACACGATTCTCATCTTAACTGACAAGCATTGGATGTTAGAGGACCAGTGCTTTGTATCAGTTTCAGAAGCAGAGTTGGACTAGATATGGTCAGTATGTGGAGGAAACACCGTTCATTTGTGCTCAGCAAACTGATGTTGCTTGCTGTCTTAGAGACTCTAGAAAGCTAGGGCATGCTTCTTGCTCTAAAGTACAGTGTGATCAATGGATGAGAACTCTGCTGTGTGTTTCACTTCAGAAATGGAGTTTAATTCCAGGCTCTGAGTCTTCCTACAAGGAAGACTTCGATTCAAGTAAGGGCAGTTACTTTATAGCACAAACGAACTACATCGTTCACAAAGCTCACACGATTCTCATCTTAACTGAGAAGCTTTGGATGTTAGAGGACCTCTGGTTTGTTTCAGTTTCAGAAGCAGAGTTGAACTAGATATGGTTCGTATGTATAGGAAAGACCGTTCTTTTCTACTGAGCACACTCACGTTTCCTGCAGTATTAGAGACTAGAAAGCAAGTGCGTGCTTCTTGCTCTAAAGCTGAGTGTGATCCATCGATGAGAACTATGCTGTGTGTTTCCCTTCAGAAATGGAGTTAAATTCCAGGCTCTGTGTGTTCCTACAAGCACGACTTCGTTTCAGGTATGGGCAGTTACTTTACTGCTCAAACGAACCACATCTTTCACGAAACTCACACGTTTGTCATCTTAACTGACAAGCATTGGGTGTTAGAGGACCTGTGGTTTGTTTCAGTTTCAGAAGCAGAGTTGAACTAGATATGGCCCGTGTGTGTAGGAAACCCCGTATTTTGTTCTGAGCACACTCATGTTTCCAGCTGTATTAGAGACTCTAGAATGCTATGGCATGCTTCTTGCTCTAAAGCAGAGTGTGATCCATCGATGAGAACTATGCTGTGTGTTTCCATTCAGAAATGGAGTTAAATTCCAGGCTCTGTGTATTCCTACAAGCACGACTTCGTTTCAGGTAAGGGCAGTCATTTTCAGCTCAAACGAACTACATCGTTCACGAAGCTCACACGTTTCTCATCTTAACTGACAAGCATTGGATGTTAGAGAACCAGTGCTTTGTATCAGTTTCAGAAGCAGAGTTGGAGTAGATATCATCTGTATGTGTAGGAAACACCGTTCATTTGTCCTCAGCAAACTCATGTTTCTTGCTGTCTTAGAGACTCTAGAAAGCTTGGGCGTGCTTCTTGTTCTAAAGCAGAGTGTGATCAATGGATGAGAACTCTGTTGTGTGTTTCACTTCAGAAATGGAGTTAAATCCCAGGCTCTGTGTCTTCCTACAAGCAAGACTTCGTTTCAGGTAAGGGCAGACACTTTGCAGCTCAAACGAACTACATCATTCACGAAGCTCACACGGTTCTCATCTTAATTGACAAGCATTGGATGTTAGAGGACCTGTGGTTTGTTTCAGTTTAAGAAGCAGAGTTGAAGTAGATATGGCCCATATGTGTAGGAAACACCGTTCTTTTCTTCTGAGCACACTCATGTTTCCTGCTGTATTAGAGACTCTAGAAAGCAAGAGCGTGCTTCTTGCTCTAAAGCAGAGTGTGATCCATCGATGAGAACTATGCTGTGTGTTTCCCTTCAGAAATGGAGTTATATTCCAGGCTCTGTGTCTTCCTACAAGCAAGACTTCGTTTCAAGTAAGGGCAGTCACTTTTCAGCTCAAACGATCTACATCGTTCACGAAGCTCACACGTTTCTCATCTTAACTGACAAGCATTGGATGTTAGAGGACCTCTGCTTTGCATCACTTTCAGAGGCAGAGTTGTACTAGATATGGTCCGTATGTGTAGGGAACACCGTTCTTTTGTTCTCATCACACTCACATTTCCTGCTATCTTAGAGACTCTGGAAAGCAACAGCATGCTTCTGGCTCTAAAGCAGAGTGTGATCAATGGATGAGATCTCTGCTATGTGTTTCACTACAGAAATGGAGTTAAATCACAGGCTCTGAGTCTTCCTACAAGCAAGACTTCGTTTCAGGTAAGGGCAGTTATTTTACAGCTTAAACGAACTACATCGTTCACAAAGCTCACACGTTTCTCATCTAAACTGACAAGCATTGAATGTTAGAGAACCAGTGCTTTTTATCAGTTTCAGAAGCAGAGTTGGACTAGATATGGTCCATATGTGTAGGAAACAATGTTCTTTTGTTCTTGGCACACTCATTTTACCTGCTGTCTTAGAGACTCTCGAAAGCAAGAGCGTGCTTCTTGCTCTAAAGCAGAGTGTGATGAATGGAAGAGAACTCTGCTGTGTGTTTCACTTCAGAAATGGAGTTAAATCCCAGGCTCTGAGTCTTCCTAGAAGCAAGACTTTGTTTCAGGTAAGGGCAGTTACTTTGCAGCTCAAACAAACTCCATCGTTCAAGAAGCTCACATGTTTCTCATCTTACCTGAGAAGCATTGGATGTTAGAGGACCTCTGGTTTGTTTCAGTTTCAGAAGCAGAGTTGAATTAGATATGGTCGGTACGTATAGGAAACACCGTTCTTTTCTTCTGAGCACACTCACGTTTCCTGCGGTATTAGAGACTCTAGAAAGAAAGAGCATGCTTCTTGCTCTAAAGCAGAGTGTGATCCATCGATGAGAACTATGCTGTGTGTTTCCCTTCAGAAATGGAGTTAAATTCCAGGCTCTGTGTGTTCCTACAAACACGACTTCGTTTCAGGTAAAGGCAGTCACTTTTCAGCTCAAACGAACTACATCGTTCACAAAGCTCACACCATTCTCATCTTAACTGACAAGCATTGGATGTTAGAGGACCAGTGCTTTGTATCAGTTTCAGAAGCAGAGTTGGACTAGATATGGTCAGTATGTGGAGGAAACACCGTTCATTTGTGCTCAGCAAACTGATGTTGCTTGCTGTCTTAGAGACTCTAGAAAGCTAGGGCATGCTTCTTGCTCTAAAGTACAGTGTGATCAATGGATGAGAACTCTGCTGTGTGTTTCACTTCAGAAATGGAGTTTAATTCCAGGCTCTGAGTCTTCCTACAAGGAAGACTTCGATTCAAGTAAGGGCAGTTACTTTATAGCACAAACGAACTACATCGTTCACAAAGCTCACACGATTCTCATCTTAACTGAGAAGCTTTGGATGTTAGAGGACCTCTGGTTTGTTTCAGTTTCAGAAGCAGAGTTGAACTAGATATGGTTCGTATGTATAGGAAAGACCGTTCTTTTCTACTGAGCACACTCACGTTTCCTGCAGTATTAGAGACTAGAAAGCAAGTGCGTGCTTCTTGCTCTAAAGCTGAGTGTGATCCATCGATGAGAACTATGCTGTGTGTTTCCCTTCAGAAATGGAGTTAAATTCCAGGCTCTGTGTGTTCCTACAAGCACGACTTCGTTTCAGGTATGGGCAGTTACTTTACTGCTCAAACGAACCACATCTTTCACGAAACTCACACGTTTGTCATCTTAACTGACAAGCATTGGGTGTTAGAGGACCTGTGGTTTGTTTCAGTTTCAGAAGCAGAGTTGAACTAGATATGGCCCGAGTGTGTAGGAAACCCCGTATTTTGTTCTGAGCACACTCATGTTTCCAGCTGTATTAGAGACTCTAGAAAGCTATGGCATGCTTCTTGCTCTAAAGCAGAGTGTGATCCATCGATGAGAACTATGCTGTGTGTTTCCATTCAGAAATGGAGTTAAATTCCAGGCTCTGTGTGTTCCTACAAGCACGACTTCGTTTCAGGTAAGGGCAGTCATTTTCAGCTCAAACGAACTACATCGTTCACGAAGCTCACACGTTTCTCATCTTAACTGACAAGCATTGGATGTTAGAGAACAAGTGCTTTGTATCAGTTTCAGAAGCAGAGTTGGAGTAGATATCATCTGTATGTGTAGGAAACACCGTTCATTTGTCCTCAGCAAACTCATGTTCCTTGCTGTCTTAGAGACTCTAGAAAGCTTGGGCGTGCTTCTTGTTCTAAAGCAGAGTGTGATCAATGGATGAGAACTCTGTTGTGTGTTTCACTTCAGAAATGGAGTTAAATCCCAGGCTCTGTGTCTTCCTACAAGCAAGACTTCGTTTCAGGTAAGGGCAGACACTTTTCAGCTCAAACGAACTACATCATTCACGAAGCTCACACGGTTCTCATCTTAATTGACAAGCATTGGATGTTAGAGGACCTGTGGTTTGTTTCAGTTTCAGAAGCAGAGTTGAAGTAGATATGGCCCATATGTGTAGGAAACACCGTTCTTTTCTTCTGAGCACACTCATGTTTCCTGCTGTATTAGAGATTCTAGAAAGCAAGATCGTGCTTCTTGCTCTAAAGCAGAGTGTGATCCATCGTTGAGAACTATGCTGTGTGTTTCCCTTCAGAAATGGAGTTATATTCCAGGCTCTGTGTCTTCCTACAAGCAAGACTTCGTTTCAAGTAAGGGCAGTCACTTTTCAGCTCAAACGATCTACATCGTTCACGAAGCTCACACGTTTCTCATCTTAACTGACAAGCATTGGATGTTAGAGGACCTCTGCTTTGTATCACTTTCAGAGGCAGAGTTGTACTAGATATGGTCCGTATGTGTAGGGAACACCATTCTTTTGTTCTCATCACACTCACATTTCCTGCTATCTTAGAAACTCTGGAAAGCAACAGCATGCTTCTGGCTCTAAAGCAGAGTGTGATCAATGGATGAGATCTCTGCTATGTGTTTCACTACAGAAATGGAGTTAAATCACAGGCTCTGAGTCTTCCTACAAGCAAGACTTCGTTTCAGGTAAGGGCAGTTATTTTACAGCTTAAACGAACTACATCGTTCACAAAGCTCACACGTTTCTCATCTAAACTGACAAGCATTGAATGTTAGAGAACCAGTGCTTTTTATCAGTTTCAGAAGCAGAGTTGGACTAGATATGGTCCATATGTGTAGGAACCACCGTTCTTTTGTTTTCAAAACACTCACGTTTTCTGTTGTCTTAGAGACTCTAGAAAGCAAGAGCGTGCTTCTTGCTCTAAAGCAGAGTGTGATCAATGGATGAGAACTCTGCTGTGTGTTTCACTTCAGAAATGGAGTTAAACCCCATGCTCTGAGTCTTCCTACAAGGAAGACATCGATTCAAGTAAGGGCAGTTACTTTACATCTCAAACGAACTATATCGTTCACGAAGCTCACACGATTCTCATCTTAACTGACAAGCATTGGATGTTAGAGGACCTGTGGTTTGTTTAAGTTTCAGAAGCAGAGTTGAACTGGATATGGCCCGTATGTGTAGGAAACATCGTTCTTTTGTTCTGAGCACACTCACGTTTCCTGGGTTATTAGATACTCTAGAAAGCAAGAGCATGCTTCTTGCTCTAAAGCAGAGTGTGATCGATCAATGAGAACTGTGCTGTGTGTTTCACTTCAGAAATGGTGTTAAATCCCATGCTCTGAATCTTCCTACAAGCAAGACTTCATTCAAGTAAGGGCAGTCACTTTTCAGCTCAAACGAACTACATAGTTCACGAAGCTCACACGTTTCTCATCTAAACTGAAAAGCATTGGATGTTAGAGGACCTGTGGTTTGTTTCAGTTTCAGAAGCAGAGTTGAACTAGATATGGCCCTATGTGTAGGAAACACAGTTCTTTTGTTCTGAGCAGACTCAAGTTTCCTGTTGTATTAGAGACTCTAGAAAGCAAGAGCGTGCTTCTTGCTCTAAAGCAGAGTGTGATCCATCGATGAGAACTATGCTGTGTGTTTCCATTCAGAAATGGAGTTATATTCCAGGGTCTGTGTCTTCCTACAAGCAAGACTTCGTTTCAAGTAAGGGCAGTAACTCTTCAGCTCAAACGATCTACATCGTTCTGAAGCTCTCACGTTTCTCATCTTAACTGACAAGCATTGGATGTTAGAGAACCTGTGCTTTGTATCAATTTCAGAGGCAGAGTTGTACTAGATATGATCCGTATGTGTAGGGCACACCGTTCTTTTGTTCTCATCACACTCACATTTCCTGCTGTCTTAGAGACCCTGGAAAGCAAGAGCTTGCTTCTACCTCTAAAGCAGAGTGTGATCAATTGATGAGTACTCTGCTGTGTGTTTCACTTCAGAAATGGAGTTAAAACCCATGCTCTGAGTCTTCTTCCAAGGAAGACATCGATTCAAGTAAGGGCAGTTACTTTACAGCTCAAACGAACTACATCGTTCACGAAGCTCACATGTTTCTCATCTTAACTGACAAGCATTGAATGTTAGAGGACCAGTGCTTTGTATCAGTTTCAGAAGCAGAGTTGGAGTAGATATCATCTGTATGTGTAGGAAACAACGTTCTTTTGTTCTCAGCAAACTCATGTTTCTTGCTGTCTTAGAGACTCTAGAAAGCTTGGGCGTGCTTCTTGTTCTAAAGCAGAGTGTGATCAATGGATGAGAACTCTGTTGTGTGTTTCACTTCAGAAATGGAGTTAAATCCCAGGCTCTGTGTCTTCCTACAAGCAAGACTTCGTTTCAGGTAAGGGCAGGCACTTTTCAGCTCAAACGAACTACATCGTTCACAAAGCTCACACGATTCTCATCTTAACTGAGAAGCTTTGGATGTTAGAGGACCTCTGGTTTGTTTCAGTTTCAGAAGCAGAGTTGAAGTAGATATGGCCCATATGTGTAGGAAACACCGTTCTTTTCTTCTGAGCACACTCATGTTTCCTGCTGTATTAGAGACTCTAGAAAGCAAGAGCGTGCTTCTTGCTCTAAAGCAGAGTGTGATCCATCGATGAGAACTATGCTGTGTGTTTCCCGTCAGAAATGGAGTTATATTCCAGGCTCTGTGTCTTCCTACAAGCAAGACTTCGTTTCAATAAGGGCAGTAACTCTTCAGCTCAAACGATCTACATCGTTCACGAAGCTCTCACGTTTCTCATCTTAACTGACAAGCATTGGATGTTAGAGGACCTGTGCTTTGTATCAATTTCAGAGGCAGAGTTGTACTAGATATGATCCGTATGTGTAGGGCACACCGTTCTTTTGTTCTCATCACACTCACATTTCCTGCTGTCTTAGAGACCCTGGAAAGCAAGAGCTTGCTTCTACCTCTAAAGCAGAGTGTGATCAATGGATGAGTACTCTGCTGTGTGTTTCACTTCAGAAATGGAGTTAAAACCCATGCTCTGAGTCTTCTTACAAGGAAGACATCGATTCAAGTAAGGGCAGTTACTTTACAGCTCAAACGAACTACATCGTTCACGAAGCTCACATGTTTCTCATCTTAATTGACAAGCATTGAATGTTAGAGGACCAGTGCTTTGTATCAGTTTCAGAAGCAGAGTTGGAGTAGATATCATCTGTATGTGTAGGAAACACCGTTCATTTGTTCTCAGCAAACTCATGTTTCTTGCTGTCTTAGAGACTCTAGAAAGCTTGGGCGTGCTTCTTGTTCTAAAGCAGAGTGTGATCAATGGATGAGAACTCTGTTGTGTGTTTCACTTCAGAAATGGAGTTAAATCCCAGGCTCTGTGTCTTCCTACAAGCAAGACTTCGTTTCAGGTAAGGGCAGACACTTTTCAGCTCAAACGAACTACATCATTCACGAAGCTCACACGGTTCTCATCTTAATTGACAAGCATTGGATGTTAGAGGACCTGTGGTTTGTTTCAGTTTCAGAAGCAGAGTTGAAGTAGATATGGCCCATATGTGTAGGAAACACCGTTCTTTTCTTCTGAGCACACTCACGTTTCCTGCTGTATTAGAGACTCTAGAAAGCAAGTGCGTGCTTCTTGCTCTAAAGCAGAGTGTGATCCATCGATGAGAACTATGCTGTGTGTTTCCCTTCAGAAATGGAGTTATATTCCAGGCTCTGTGTCTTCCTACAAGCAAGACTTCGTTTCAAGTAAGGGCAGTCACTTTTCAGCTCAAACGATCTACATCGTTCACGAAGCTCACACGTTTCTCATCTTAACTGACAAGCATTGGATGTTAGAGGACCTCTGCTTTGTATCACTTTCAGAGGCAGAGTTGTACTAGATATGGTCCGTATGTGTAGGGAACACCGTTCTTTTGTTCTCATCACACTCACATTTCCTGCTATCTTAGAGACTCTGGAAAGCAACAGCATGCTTCTGGCTCTAAAGCAGAGTGTGATCAATGGATGAGATCTCTGCTATGTGTTTCACTACAGAAATGGAGTTAAATCACAGGCTCTGAGTCTTCCTACAAGCAAGACTTCGTTTCAGGTAAGGGCAGTTATTTTACAGCTTAAACGAACTACATCGTTCACGAAGCTCACACGTTTCTCATCTAAACTTACAAGCATTGAATGTTAGAGAACCAGTGCTTTTTATCAGTTTCAGAAGCAGAGTTGGACTAGATATGGTCCATATGTGTAGGAAACAATGTTCTTTTGTTCTTGGCACACTCATGTTACCTGCTGTCTTAGAGACTCTCGAAAGCAAGAGCATGCTTCTTGCTCTAAAGCAGAGTGTGATGAATGGAAGAGAACTCTGCTGTGTGTTTCACTTCAGAAATGGAGTTAAATCCCAGGCTCTGAGTCTTCCTAGAAGCAAGACTTTGTTTCAGGTAAGGGCAGTTACTTTACAGCTCAAACAAACTCCATCGTTCAAGAAGCTCACATGTTTCTCATCTTACCTGAGAAGCATTGGATGTTAGAGGACCTCTGGTTTGTTTCAGTTTCAGAAGCAGAGTTGAATTAGATATGGTCGGTACGTATAGGAAACACCGTTCTTTTCTTCTGAGCACACTCACGTTTCCTGCGGTATTAGAGACTCTAGAAAGAAAGAGCATGCTTCTTGCTCTAAAGCAGAGTGTGATCCATCGATGAGAACTATGCTGTGTGTTTCCCTTCAGAAATGGAGTTAAATTCCAGGCTCTGTGTGTTCCTACAAACACGACTTCGTTTCAGGTAAAGGCAGTCACTTTTCAGCTCAAACGAACTACATCGTTCACAAAGCTCACACGATTCTCATCTTAACTGACAAGCATTGGATGTTAGAGGACCAGTGCTTTGTATCAGTTTCAGAAGCAGAGTTGGACTAGATATGGTCAGTATGTGGAGGAAACACCGTTCATTTGTGCTCAGCAAACTGATGTTGCTTGCTGTCTTAGAGACTCTAGAAAGCTAGGGCATGCTTCTTGCTCTAAAGTACAGTGTGATCAATGGATGAGAACTCTGCTGTGTGTTTCACTTCAGAAATGGAGTTTAATCCCAGGCTCTGAGTCTTCCTACAAGGAAGACTTCGATTCAAGTAAGGGCAGTTACTTTATAGCACAAAAGAACTACATCGTTCACAAAGCTCACACGATTCTCATCTTAACTGAGAAGCTTTGGATGTTAGAGGACCTCTGGTTTGTTTCAGTTTCAGAAGCAGAGTTGAACTAGATATGGTTCGTATGTATAGGAAAGACCGTTCTTTTCTACTGAGCACACTCACGTTTCCTGCAGTATTAGAGACTAGAAAGCAAGTGCGTGCTTCTTGCTCTAAAGCTGAGTGTGATCCATCGATGAGAACTATGCTGTGTGTTTCCCTTCATAAATGGAGTTAAATTCCAGGCTCTGTGTGTTCCTACAAGCACGACTTCGTTTCAGGTATGGGCAGTTACTTTACTGCTCAAACGAACCACATCTTTCACGAAACTCACACGTTTGTCATCTTAACTGACAAGCATTGGGTGTTAGAGGACCTGTGGTTTGTTTCAGTTTCAGAAGCAGAGTTGAACTAGATATGGCCCGAGTGTGTAGGAAACCCCGTATTTTGTTCTGAGCACACTCATGTTTCCAGCTGTATTAGAGACTCTAGAAAGCTATGACATGCTTCTTGCTCTAAAGCAGAGTGTGATCCATCGATGAGAACTATGCTGTGTGTTTCCATTCAGAAATGGAGTTAAATTACAGGCTCTGTGTGTTCGTACAAGCACGACTTCGTTTCAGGTAAGGGCAGTCATTTTCAGCTCAAACGAACTACATCGTTCACGAAGCTCACACGTTTCTCATCTTAACTGACAAGCATTGGATGTTAGAGAACCAGTGCTTTGTATCAGTTTCAGAAGCAGAGTTGGACTAGATATGGTCCGTATGTGTAGGAACCACCGTTCTTTTGTTTTCAAACACTCACGTTTTCTGTTGTCTTAGAGACTCTAGAAAGCAAGAGCGTGCTTCCTGCTCTAAAGCAGAGTGTGAACAATGGATGAGAACTCTGCTGTGTGTTTCACTTCAGAAATGGAGTTAAACCCCATGCTCTGAGTCTTCCTACAAGGAAGACATCGATTCAAGTAAGGGCAGTTACTTTACATCTCAAACGAACTATATCGTTCACGAAGCTCACACGATTCTCATCTTAACTGACAAGCATTGGATGTTAGAGGACCTGTGGTTTGTTTAAGTTTCAGAAGCAGAGTTGAACTGGATATGGCCCGTATGTGTAGGAAACATCGTTCTTTTGTTCTGAGCACACTCACGTTTCCTGGGTTATTAGATACTCTAGAAAGCAAGAGCATGCTTCTTGCTCTAAAGCAGAGTGTGATCGATCATTGAGAACTGTGCTGTGTGTTTCATTTCAGAAATGGTGTTAAATCCCATGCTCTGAATCTTCCTACAAGCAAGACTTCATTCAAGTAAGGGCAGTCACTTTTCAGCTCAAACGAACTACATAGTTCACGAAGCTCACACGTTTCTCATCTAAACTGAAAAGCATTGGATGTTAGAGGACCTGTGGTTTGTTTCAGTTTCAAAAGCAGAGTTGAACAAGATATGGTCCGTATGTGTAGGAAACACCGTTCTTTTGTTCTGAGCAGACTCAAGTTTCCTGTTGTATTAGAGACTCTAGAAAGCAAGAGCGTGCTTCTTGCTCTAAAGCAGAGTGTGATCCATCGATGAGAACTATGCTGTGTGTTTCCCTTCAGAAGTGGAGTTATATTCCAGGGTCTGTGTCTTCCTACAAGCAAGACTTCGTTTCAAGTAAGGGCAGTAACTCTTCAGCTCAAACGATCTACATCGTTCACGAAGCTCTCACGATTCTCATCTTAACTGACAAGCATTGGATGTTAGAGGACCTGTGCTTTGTATCAATTTCAGAGGCAGAGTTGTACTAGATATGATCCGTATGTGTAGGGCACACCGTTCTTTTGTTCTCATCACACTCACATTTCCTGCTGTCTTAGAGACCCTGGAAAGCAAGAGCTTGCTTCTACCTCTAAAGCAGAGTGTGATCAATGGATGAGTACTCTGCTGTGTGTTTCACTTCAGAAATGGAGTTAAAACCCATGCTCTGAGTCTTCTTACAAGGAAGACATCGATTCAAGTAAGGGCAGTTACTTTACAGCTCAAACGAACTACATCGTTCACGAAGCTCACATGTTTCTCATCTTAATTGACAAGCATTGAATGTTAGAGGACCAGTGCTTTGTATCAGTTTCAGAAGCAGAGTTGGAGTAGATATCATCTGTATGTGTAGGAAACACCGTTCATTTGTTCTCAGCAAACTCATGTTTCTTGCTGTCTTAGAGACCCTAGAAAGCTTGGGCGAGCTTCTTTTTCTAAAGCAGAGTGTGATCAATGGATGAGAACTCTGTTGTGTGTTTCACTTCAGAAATGGAGTTAAATCCCAGGCTCTGTGTCTTCCTACAAGCAAGACTTCGTTTCAGGTAAGGGCAGACACTTTTCAGCTCAAACGAACTACATCATTCACGAAGCTCACACGGTTCTCATCTTAATTGACAAGCATTGGATGTTAGAGGACCTGTGGTTTGTTTCAGTTTCAGAAGCAGAGTTGAAGTAGATATGGCCCATATGTGTAAGAGACACCGTTCTTTTCTTCTGAGCACACTCATGTTTCCTGCTGTATTAGAGACTCTAGAAAGCAAGTGCGTGCTTCTTGCTCTAAAGCAGAGTGTGATCCATCGATGAGAACTATGCTGTGTGTTTCCCTTCAGAAATGGAGTTATATTCCAGGCTCTGTGTCTTCCTACAAGCAAGACTTCGTTTCAAGTAAGGGCAGTCACTTTTCAGCTCAAACGATCTACATCGTTCACGAAGCTCACACGTTTCTCATCTTAACTGACAAGCATTGGATGTTAGAGGACCTCTGCTTTGTATCACTTTCAGAGGCAGAGTTGTACTAGATATGGTCCGTATGTGTAGGGAACACCGTTCTTTTGTTCTCATCACACTCACATTTCCTGCTATCTTAGAGACTCTGGAAAGCAACAGCATGCTTCTGGCTCTAAAGCAGAGTGTGATCAATGGATGAGATCTCTGCTATGTGATTCACTACAGAAATGGAGTTAAATCACAGGCTCTGAGTCTTCCTACAAGCAAGACTTCGTTTCAGGTAAGGGCAGTTATTTTACAGCTTAAACGAACTACATCGTTCACGAAGCTCACACGTTTCTCATCTAAACTGACAAGCATTGAATGTTAGAGAACCAGTGCTTTTTATCAGTTTCAGAAGCAGAGTTGGACTAGATATGGTCCATATGTGTAGGAAACAATGTTCTTTTGTTCTTGGCACACTCATGTTACCTGCTGTCTTAGAGACTCTCGAAAGCAAGAGCATGCTTCTTGCTCTAAAGCAGTGTGTGATGAATGGAAGAGAACTCTGCTGTGTGTTTCTCTTCAGAAATGGAGTTAAATCCCAGGCTCTGAGTCTTCCTAGAAGCAAGACTTTGTTTCAGGTAAGGGCAGTTACTTTACAGCTCAAACAAACTCCATCGTTCAAGAAGCTCACATGTTTCTCATCTTACCTGAGAAGCATTGGATGTTAGAGGACCTCTGGTTTGTTTCAGTTTCAGAAGCAGAGTTGAATTAGATATGGTCGGTACGTATAGGAAACACCGTTCTTTTCTTCTGAGCACACTCACGTTTCCTGCGGTATTAGAGACTCTAGAAAGAAAGAGCATGCTTCTTGCTCTAAAGCAGAGTGTGATCCATCGATGAGAACTATGCTGTGTGTTTCCCTTCAGAAATGGAGTTAAATTCCAGGCTCTGTGTGTTCCTACAAACACGACTTCGTTTCAGGTAAAGGCAGTCACTTTTCAGCTCAAACGAACTACATCGTTCACAAAGCTCACACGATTCTCATCTTAACTGACAAGCATTGGATGTTAGAGGACCAGTGCTTTGTATCAGTTTCAGAAGCAGAGTTGGACTAGATATGGTCAGTATGTGGAGGAAACACCGTTCATTTGTGCTCAGCAAACTGATGTTGCTTGCTCTCTTAGAGACTCTAGAAAGCTAGGGCATGCTTCTTGCTCTAAAGTACAGTGTGATCAATGGATGAGAACTCTGCTGTGTGTTTCACTTCAGAAATGGAGTTTAATCCCAGGCTCTGAGTCTTCCTACAAGGAAGACTTCGATTCAAGTAAGGGCAGTTACTTTATAGCACAAAAGAACTACATCGTTCACAAAGCTCACACGATTCTCATCTTAACTGAGAATCTTTGGATGTTAGAGGACCTCTGGTTTGTTTCAGTTTCAGAAGCAGAGTTGAACTAGATATGGTTCGTATGTATAGGAAAGACCGTTCTTTTCTACTGAGCACACTCACGTTTCCTGCAGTATTAGAGACTAGAAAGCAAGTGCGTGCTTCTTGCTCTAAAGCTGAGTGTGATCCATCGATGAGAACTATGCTGTGTGTTTCCCTTCAGAAATGGAGTTAAATTCCAGGCTCTGTGTGTTCCTACAAGCACGACTTCGTTTCAGGTATGGGCAGTTACTTTACTGCTCAAACGAACCACATCTTTCACGAAACTCACACGTTTGTCATCTTAACTGACAAGCATTGGGTGTTAGAGGACCTGTGGTTTGTTTCAGTTTAAGAAGCAGAGTTGAACTAGATATGGCCCGTGTGTGTAGGAAACCCCGTATTTTGTTCTGAGCACACTCATGTTTCCAGCTGTATTAGAGACTCTAGAAAGCTATGGCGTGCTTCTTGCTCTAAAGCAGAGTGTGTTCCATCGATGAGAACTATGCTGTGTGTTTCCATTCAGAAATGGAGTTAAATTCCAGGCTCTCTGTGTTCGTACAAGCACGACTTCGTTTCAGGTAAGGGCAGTCATTTTCAGCTCAAACGAACTACATCGTTCACGAAGCTCACACGTTTCTCATCTTAACTGACAAGCATTGGATGTTAGAGAACCAGTGCTTTGTATCAGTTTCAGAAGCAGAGTTGGACTAGATATGGTCCGTATGTGTAGGAACCACCGTTCTTTTGTTTTCAAAACACTCACGTTTTCTGTTGTCTTAGAGACTCTAGAAAGCAAGAGCGTGCTTCTTGCTCTAAAGCAGAGTGTGATCAATGGATGAGAACTCTGCTGTGTGTTTCACTTCAGAAATGGAGTTAAACCCCATGCTCTGAGTCTTCCTACAAGGAAGACATCGATTCAAGTAAGGGCAGTTACTTTACATCTCAAACGAACTACATCGTTCACGAAGCTCACACGATTCTCATCTTAACTGACAAGCATTGGATGTTAGAGGACCTGTGGTTTGTTTAAGTTTCAGAAGCAGAGTTGAACTGGATATGGCCCGTATGTGTAGGAAACATCGTTCTTTTGTTCTGAGCACACTCACGTTTCCTGGGTTATTAGATACTCTAGAAAGCAAGAGCATGCTTCTTGCTCTAAAGCAGAGTGTGATCGATCAATGAGAACTGTGCTGTGTGTTTCACTTCAGAAATGGTGTTAAATCCCATGCTCTGAATCTTCCTACAAGCAAGACTTCATTCAAGTAAGGGCAGTCACTTTTCAGCTCAAATGAACTACATAGTTCACGAAGCTCACACGTTTCTCATCTAAACTGAAAAGCTTTGGATGTTAGAGGACCTGTGGTTTGTTTCAGTTTCAGAAGCAGAGTTGAACTAGATATGGCCCTGTGTAGGAAACACAGTTCTTTGTTCTGAGCAGACTCAAGTCTCCTGTTGTATTAGAGACTCTAGAAAGCAAGAGCGTGCTTCTTGCTCTAAAGCAGAGTGTGATCCATCGATGAGAACTATGCTGTGTGTTTCACTTCAGAAATGGAGTTATATTCCAGGGTCTGTGTCTTCCTACAAGCAAGACTTCGTTTCAAGTAAGGGCAGTAACTCTTCAGCTCAAACGATCTACATCGTTCACGAAGCTCTCACGTTTCTCATCTTAACTGACAAGCATTGGATGTTAGAGGACCTGTGCTTTGTATCAATTTCAGAGGCAGAGTTGTACTAGATATGATCCGTATGTGTAGGGCACACCGTTCTTTTGTTCTCATCACACTCACATTTCCTGCTATCTTAGAGACTCTGGAAAGCAACAGCGTGCTTCTGGCTCTAAAGCAGAGTGTGATCAGTGGATGAGATCTCTGCTATGTGTTTGACTACAGAAATGGAGTTAAATCACAGGCTCTGAGTCTTCCTACAAGCAAGACTTCGTTTCAGGTAAGGGCAGTTATTTTACCGCTTAAACGAACTACATCGTTCACGAAGCTCACACGTTTCTCATCTAAACTGACAAGCATTGAATGTTAGAGAACCAGTGCTTTTTATCAGTTTCAGAAGCAGAGTTGGACTAGATATGGTCCATATGTGTAGGAAACAATGTTCTTTTGTTCTTGGCACACTCATGTTACCTGCTGTCTTAGAGACTCTCGAAAGCAAGAGCATGCTTCTTGCTCTAAAGCAGAGTGTGATGAATGGAAGAGAACTCTGCTGTGTGTTTCTCTTCAGAAATGGAGTTAAATCCCAGGCTCTGAGTCTTCCTAGAAGCAAGACTTTGTTTCAGGTAAGGGCAGTTACTTTACAGCTCAAACAAACTCCATCGTTCAAGAAGCTCACATGTTTCTCATCTTACCTGAGAAGCATTGGATGTTAGAGGACCTCTGGTTTGTTTCAGTTTCAGAAGCAGAGTTGAATTAGATATGGTCGGTACGTATAGGAAACACCGTTCTTTTCTTCTGAGCACACTCACGTTTCCTGCGGTATTAGAGACTCTAGAAAGAAAGAGCATGCTTCTTGCTCTAAAGCAGAGTGTGATCCATCGATGAGAACTATGCTGTGTGTTTCCCTTCAGAAATGGAGTTAAATTCCAGGCTCTGTGTGTTCCTACAAACACGACTTCGTTTCAGGTAAAGGCAGTCACTTTTCAGCTCAAACGAACTACATCGTTCACAAAGCTCACACGATTCTCATCTTAACTGACAAGCATTGGATGTTAGAGGACCAGTGCTTTGTATCAGTTTCAGAAGCAGAGTTGGACTAGATATGGTCAGTATGTGGAGGAAACACCGTTCATTTGTGCTCAGCAAACTGATGTTGCTTGCTCTCTTAGAGACTCTAGAAAGCTAGGGCATGCTTCTTGCTCTAAAGTACAGTGTGATCAATGGATGAGAACTCTGCTGTGTGTTTCACTTCAGAAATGGAGTTTAATCCCAGGCTCTGAGTCTTCCTACAAGGAAGACTTCGATTCAAGTAAGGGCAGTTACTTTATAGCACAAAAGAACTACATCGTTCACAAAGCTCACACGATTCTCATCTTAACTGAGAATCTTTGGATGTTAGAGGACCTCTGGTTTGTTTCAGTTTCAGAAGCAGAGTTGAACTAGATATGGTTCGTATGTATAGGAAAGACCGTTCTTTTCTACTGAGCACACTCACGTTTCCTGCAGTATTAGAGACTAGAAAGCAAGTGCGTGCTTCTTGCTCTAAAGCTGAGTGTGATCCATCGATGAGAACTATGCTGTGTGTTTCCCTTCAGAAATGGAGTTAAATTCCAGGCTCTGTGTGTTCCTACAAGCACGACTTCGTTTCAGGTATGGGCAGTTACTTTACTGCTCAAACGAACCACATCTTTCACGAAACTCACACGTTTGTCATCTTAACTGACAAGCATTGGGTGTTAGAGGACCTGTGGTTTGTTTCAGTTTAAGAAGCAGAGTTGAACTAGATATGGCCCATGTGTGTAGGAAACCCCGTATTTTGTTCTGAGCACACTCATGTTTCCAGCTGTATTAGAGACTCTAGAAAGCTATGGCGTGCTTCTTGCTCTAAAGCAGAGTGTGTTCCATCGATGAGAACTATGCTGTGTGTTTCCATTCAGAAATGGAGTTAAATTCCAGGCTCTCTGTGTTCGTACAAGCACGACTTCGTTTCAGGTAAGGGCAGTCATTTTCAGCTCAAACGAACTACATCGTTCACGAAGCTCACACGTTTCTCATCTTAACTGACAAGCATTGGATGTTAGAGAACCAGTGCTTTGTATCAGTTTCAGAAGCAGAGTTGGACTAGATATGGTCCGTATGTGTAGGAACCACCGTTCTTTTGTTTTCAAAACACTCACGTTTTCTGTTGTCTTAGAGACTCTAGAAAGCAAGAGCGTGCTTCTTGCTCTAAAGCAGAGTGTGATCAATGGATGAGAACTCTGCTGTGTGTTTCACTTCAGAAATGGAGTTAAACCCCATGCTCTGAGTCTTCCTACAAGGAAGACATCGATTCAAGTAAGGGCAGTTACTTTACATCTCAAACGAACTACATCGTTCACGAAGCTCACACGATTCTCATCTTAACTGACAAGCATTGGATGTTAGAGGACCTGTGGTTTGTTTAAGTTTCAGAAGCAGAGTTGAACTGGATATGGCCCGTATGTGTAGGAAACATCGTTCTTTTGTTCTGAGCACACTCACGTTTCCTGGGTTATTAGATACTCTAGAAAGCAAGAGCATGCTTCTTGCTCTAAAGCAGAGTGTGATCGATCAATGAGAACTGTGCTGTGTGTTTCACTTCAGAAATGGTGTTAAATCCCATGCTCTGAATCTTCCTACAAGCAAGACTTCATTCAAGTAAGGGCAGTCACTTTTCAGCTCAAATGAACTACATAGTTCACGAAGCTCACACGTTTCTCATCTAAACTGAAAAGCTTTGGATGTTAGAGGACCTGTGGTTTGTTTCAGTTTCAGAAGCAGAGTTGAACTAGATATGGCCCTGTGTAGGAAACACAGTTCTTTGTTCTGAGCAGACTCAAGTCTCCTGTTGTATTAGAGACTCTAGAAAGCAAGAGCGTGCTTCTTGCTCTAAAGCAGAGTGTGATCCATCGATGAGAACTATGCTGTGTGTTTCACTTCAGAAATGGAGTTATATTCCAGGGTCTGTGTCTTCCTACAAGCAAGACTTCGTTTCAAGTAAGGGCAGTAACTCTTCAGCTCAAACGATCTACATCGTTCACGAAGCTCTCACGTTTCTCATCTTAACTGACAAGCATTGGATGTTAGAGGACCTGTGCTTTGTATCAATTTCAGAGGCAGAGTTGTACTAGATATGATCCGTATGTGTAGGGCACACCGTTCTTTTGTTCTCATCACACTCACATTTCCTGCTATCTTAGAGACTCTGGAAAGCAACAGCGTGCTTCTGGCTCTAAAGCAGAGTGTGATCAGTGGATGAGATCTCTGCTATGTGTTTGACTACAGAAATGGAGTTAAATCACAGGCTCTGAGTCTTCCTACAAGCAAGACTTCGTTTCAGGTAAGGGCAGTTATTTTACCGCTTAAACGAACTACATCGTTCACGAAGCTCACACGTTTCTCATCTAAACTGACAAGCATTGAATGTTAGAGAACCAGTGCTTTTTATCAGTTTCAGAAGCAGAGTTGGACTAGATATGGTCCATATGTGTAGGAAACAATGTTCTTTTGTTCTTGGCACACTCATGTTACCTGCTGTCTTAGAGACTCTCGAAAGCAAGAGCATGCTTCTTGCTCTAAAGCAGAGTGTGATGAATGGAAGAGAACTCTGCTGTGTGTTTCTCTTCAGAAATGGAGTTAAATCCCAGGCTCTGAGTCTTCCTAGAAGCAAGACTTTGTTTCAGGTAAGGGCAGTTACTTTACAGCTCAAACAAACTCCATCGTTCAAGAAGCTCACATGTTTCTCATCTTACCTGAGAAGCATTGGATGTTAGAGGACCTCTGGTTTGTTTCAGTTTCAGAAGCAGAGTTGAATTAGATATGGTCGGTACGTATAGGAAACACCGTTCTTTTCTTCTGAGCACACTCACGTTTCCTGCGGTATTAGAGACTCTAGAAAGAAAGAGCATGCTTCTTGCTCTAAAGCAGAGTGTGATCCATCGATGAGAACTATGCTGTGTGTTTCCCTTCAGAAATGGAGTTAAATTCCAGGCTCTGTGTGTTCCTACAAACACGACTTCGTTTCAGGTAAAGGCAGTCACTTTTCAGCTCAAACGAACTACATCGTTCACAAAGCTCACACGATTCTCATCTTAACTGACAAGCATTGGATGTTAGAGGACCAGTGCTTTGTATCAGTTTCAGAAGCAGAGTTGGACTAGATATGGTCAGTATGTGGAGGAAACACCGTTCATTTGTGCTCAGCAAACTGATGTTGCTTGCTCTCTTAGAGACTCTAGAAAGCTAGGGCATGCTTCTTGCTCTAAAGTACAGTGTGATCAATGGATGAGAACTCTGCTGTGTGTTTCACTTCAGAAATGGAGTTTAATCCCAGGCTCTGAGTCTTCCTACAAGGAAGACTTCGATTCAAGTAAGGGCAGTTACTTTATAGCACAAAAGAACTACATCGTTCACAAAGCTCACACGATTCTCATCTTAACTGAGAATCTTTGGATGTTAGAGGACCTCTGGTTTGTTTCAGTTTCAGAAGCAGAGTTGAACTAGATATGGTTCGTATGTATAGGAAAGACCGTTCTTTTCTACTGAGCACACTCACGTTTCCTGCAGTATTAGAGACTAGAAAGCAAGTGCGTGCTTCTTGCTCTAAAGCTGAGTGTGATCCATCGATGAGAACTATGCTGTGTGTTTCCCTTCAGAAATGGAGTTAAATTCCAGGCTCTGTGTGTTCCTACAAGCACGACTTCGTTTCAGGTATGGGCAGTTACTTTACTGCTCAAACGAACCACATCTTTCACGAAACTCACACGTTTGTCATCTTAACTGACAAGCATTGGGTGTTAGAGGACCTGTGGTTTGTTTCAGTTTAAGAAGCAGAGTTGAACTAGATATGGCCCATGTGTGTAGGAAACCCCGTATTTTGTTCTGAGCACACTCATGTTTCCAGCTGTATTAGAGACTCTAGAAAGCTATGGCGTGCTTCTTGCTCTAAAGCAGAGTGTGTTCCATCGATGAGAACTATGCTGTGTGTTTCCATTCAGAAATGGAGTTAAATTCCAGGCTCTCTGTGTTCGTACAAGCACGACTTCGTTTCAGGTAAGGGCAGTCATTTTCAGCTCAAACGAACTACATCGTTCACGAAGCTCACACGTTTCTCATCTTAACTGACAAGCATTGGATGTTAGAGAACCAGTGCTTTGTATCAGTTTCAGAAGCAGAGTTGGACTAGATATGGTCCGTATGTGTAGGAACCACCGTTCTTTTGTTTTCAAAACACTCACGTTTTCTGTTGTCTTAGAGACTCTAGAAAGCAAGAGCGTGCTTCTTGCTCTAAAGCAGAGTGTGATCAATGGATGAGAACTCTGCTGTGTGTTTCACTTCAGAAATGGAGTTAAACCCCATGCTCTGAGTCTTCCTACAAGGAAGACATCGATTCAAGTAAGGGCAGTTACTTTACATCTCAAACGAACTACATCGTTCACGAAGCTCACACGATTCTCATCTTAACTGACAAGCATTGGATGTTAGAGGACCTGTGGTTTGTTTAAGTTTCAGAAGCAGAGTTGAACTGGATATGGCCCGTATGTGTAGGAAACATCGTTCTTTTGTTCTGAGCACACTCACGTTTCCTGGGTTATTAGATACTCTAGAAAGCAAGAGCATGCTTCTTGCTCTAAAGCAGAGTGTGATCGATCAATGAGAACTGTGCTGTGTGTTTCACTTCAGAAATGGTGTTAAATCCCATGCTCTGAATCTTCCTACAAGCAAGACTTCATTCAAGTAAGGGCAGTCACTTTTCAGCTCAAATGAACTACATAGTTCACGAAGCTCACACGTTTCTCATCTAAACTGAAAAGCTTTGGATGTTAGAGGACCTGTGGTTTGTTTCAGTTTCAGAAGCAGAGTTGAACTAGATATGGCCCTGTGTAGGAAACACAGTTCTTTGTTCTGAGCAGACTCAAGTCTCCTGTTGTATTAGAGACTCTAGAAAGCAAGAGCGTGCTTCTTGCTCTAAAGCAGAGTGTGATCCATCGATGAGAACTATGCTGTGTGTTTCACTTCAGAAATGGAGTTATATTCCAGGGTCTGTGTCTTCCTACAAGCAAGACTTCATTTCAAGTAAGGGCAGTAACTCTTCAGCTCAAACGATCTACATCGTTCACGAAGCTCTCACGTTTCTCATCTTAACTGACAAGCATTGGATGTTAGAGGACCTGTGCTTTGTATCAATTTCAGAGGCAGAGTTGTACTAGATATGATCCGTATGTGTAGGGCACACCGTTCTTTTGTTCTCATCACACTCACATTTCCTGCTATCTTAGAGACTCTGGAAAGCAACAGCGTGCTTCTGGCTCTAAAGCAGAGTGTGATCAGTGGATGAGATCTCTGCTATGTGTTTGACTACAGAAATGGAGTTAAATCACAGGCTCTGAGTCTTCCTACAAGCAAGACTTCGTTTCAGGTAAGGGCAGTTATTTTACCGCTTAAACGAACTACATCGTTCACGAAGCTCACACGTTTCTCATCTAAACTGACAAGCATTGAATGTTAGAGAACCAGTGCTTTTTATCAGTTTCAGAAGCAGAGTTGGACTAGATATGGTCCATATGTGTAGGAAACAATGTTCTTTTGTTCTTGGCACACTCATGTTACCTGCTGTCTTAGAGACTCTCAAAAGCAAGAGCGTGCTTCTTGCTCTAAAGCAGAGTGTGATGAATGGAAGAGAACTCTGCTGTGTGTTTCACTTCAGAAATGGAGTTAAATCCCAGGCTCTGAGTCTTCCTAGAAGCAAGACTTTGTTTCAGGTAAGGGCAGTTACTTTACAGCTCAAACAAACTCCATCGTTCAAGAAGCTCAAATGTTTCTCATCTTACCTGAGAAGCATTGGATGTTAGAGGACCTCTGGTTTGTTTCAGTTTCAGAAGCAGAGTTGAATTAGATATGGTCGGTACGTATAGGAAACACCATTCTTTTCTTCTGAGCACACTCACGTTTCCTGCGGTATTAGAGACTCTAGAAAGAAAGAGCATGCTTCTTACTCTGAAGCAGAGTGTGATCCATCGATGAGAACTATGCTGTGTGTTTCTGTTCAGAAATGGAGTTAAATTCCAGGCTCTGTGTGTTCCTACAAACACGACTTCGTTTCAGGTAAAGGCAGTCACTTTTCAGCTCAAACGAACTAAGCTCACATGATTCTCATCTTAACTGACAAGCATTGGATGTTAGAGGACCAGTGCTTTGTATCAGTTTCAGAAGCAGAGTTGGACTAGATATGGTCAGTATGTGGAGGAAACACCGTTCATTTGTGCTCAGCAAACTGATGTTGCTTGCTGTCTTAGAGACTCTAGAAAGCTAGGGCATGCTTCTTGCTCTAAAGTAGAGTGTGATCAATGGATGAGAACTCTGCTGTGTGTTTCACTTCAGAAATGGAGTTTAATCCCAGGCTCTGAGTCTTCATACAAGGAACACTTCGATTCAAGTAAGGGCAGTTACTTTATAGCTCAAACGAACTACATCGTTCACAGAGCTCACACGATTCTCATCTTAACTGAGAAGCTTTGGATGTTAGAGGACCTCTGGTTTGTTTCAGTTTCAGAAGCAGAGTTGAACTAGATATGGTTCGTATGTATAGGAAAGACCGTTCTTTTCTACTGAGCACACTCACGTTTCCTGCAGTATTAGAGACTAGAGAGCAAGTGCGTGCTTCTTGCTCTAAAGCTGAGTGTGATCCATCGATGAGAACTATGCTGTGTGTTTCCCTTCATAAATGGAGTTAAATTCCAGGCTCTGTGTGTTCCTACAAGCACGACTTCGTTTCAGGTATGGGCAGTTACTTTACTGCTCAAACGAACCACAACTTTCACGAAACTCACACGTTTGTCATCTTAACTGACAAGCACTGGGTGTTAGAGGACCTGTGGTTTGTTTCAGTTTCAGAAGCAGAGTTGAACTAGATATGGCCCTTGTGTGTAGGAAACCCCGTATTTTGTTCTGAGCACACTCATGTTTCCAGCTGTATTAGAGACTCTAGAAAGCTAGGGCGTGCTTCTTGCTCTAAAGCAGAGTGTGATCCATCGATGAGAACTATGCTGTGTGTTTCCATTCAGAAATGGAGTTAAATTCCAGGCTCTGTGTGTTCGTACAAGCACGACTTCGTTTCAGGTAAGGGCAGTCATTTTCAGCTCAAACGAACTACATCGTTCACGAAGCTCACACGTTTCTCATCTTAACTGACAAGCATTGGATGTTAGAGAACCAGTGCTTTGTATCAGTTTCAGAAGCAGAGTTGGACTAGATATGGTCCGTATGTGTAGGAACCACCGTTCTTTTGTTTTCAAAACACTCACGTTTTCTGTTGTCTTAGAGACTCTAGAAAGCAAGAGCATGCTTCTTGCTCTAAAGCAGAGTGTGATCAATGGATGAGAACTCTGCTGTGTGTTTCACTTCAGAAAAGGAGTTAAACCCCATGCTCTGAGTCTTCCTACAAGGAAGACATCAAATCAAGTAAGGGCAGTTACTTTACATCTCAAACGAACTACATCGTTCACGAAGCTCACACGATTCTCATCTTAACTGACAAGCATTGGATGTTAGAGGACCTGTGGTTTGTTTAAGTTTCAGAAGCAGAGTTGAACTGGATATGGCCCGTATGTGTAGGAAACATCGTTCTTTTGTTCTGAGCACACTCACGTTTCCTGGGTTATTAGATACTCTAGAAAGCAAGAGCATGATTCTTGCTCTAAAGCAGAGTGTGATCGATCAATGAGAACTGTGCTGTGTGTTTCACTTCAGAAATGGTGTTAAATCCCATGCTCTGAATCTTCCTACAAGCAAGACTTCATTCAAGTAAGGGCAGTAACTTTTCAGCTCAAACGAACTACATAGTTCACGAAGCTCACACGTTTCTCATCTAAACTGAAAAGCATTGGATGTTAGAGGACCTGTGGTTTGTTTCAGTTTCAGAAGCAGAGTTGAACTAGATATGGCCCTATGTGTAGGAAACACAGTTCTTTTGTTCTGAGCAGACTCAAGTTTCCTGTTGTATTAGAGACTCTAGAAAGCAAGAGCGTGCTTCTTGCTCTAAAGCAGAGTGTGATCCATCGATGAGAACTATGCTGTGTGTTTCCCTTCAGAAATGGAGTTATATTCCAGGGTCTGTGTCTTCCTACAAGCAAGACTTCGTTTCAAGTAAGGGCAGTAACTCTTCAGCTCAAACGATCTACATCGTTC
The DNA here is from genome assembly GCA_949786385.1 of Onychomys leucogaster. NCBI lineage: Eukaryota > Metazoa > Chordata > Mammalia > Rodentia > Cricetidae > Onychomys > Onychomys leucogaster. The sequence continues at coordinate 60,313 of CATKUP010000018.1, read as the reverse complement.
ATGAAGCTCTCACGTTTCTCATCTTAACGGACAAGCATTGGATGTTAGAGGACCTGTGCTTTGTATCAATTTCAGAGGCAGAGTTGTACTAGATATGATCCGTATGTGTAGGGCACACCGTTCTTTTGTTCTCATCACACTCACATTTCCTGCTGTCTTAGAGACCCTGGAAAGCAAGAGCTTGCTTCTACCTCTAAAGCAGAGTGTGATCAATGGATGAGTACTCTGCTGTGTGTTTCACTTCAGAAATGGAGTTAAAACCCATGCTCTGAGTCTTCTTACAAGGAAGACATCGATTCAAGTAAGGGCAGTTACTTTACAGCTCAAACGAACTACATCGTTCACGAAGCTCACATGTTTCTCATCTTAACTGATAAGCATTGGATGTTAGAGGACCTCTTTTTTGTTTCAGTTTCAGAAGCAGAGTTGAACTAGATATGGTCCGTATGTGTAGGAAACACCGTGCATTTGTTCTCAGCAAACCCATGTTTCTTGCTTTCTTAGAGACTCTAGAAAGTTAGGGCGTGCTTCTTGCTCTAAAGCAGAGTGTGATCAATGGATGAGATCTGTGTTGTGTGTTTCACTTCAGAAATGGCGTTAAATCCCAGTCTCTGAGTCTTCCTACAAGCAAGACTTCGTTTCAGGTAAGGGCAGTTACTTTACAGCTCAAACGAACTCCATCGTTCACGAAGCTCACATGTTTCTCATCTTAACTGATAAGCATTGGATGTTAGAGGACCTCTTTTTTGTTTCAGTTTCAGAAGCAGAGTTGAACTAGATATGGTTCCGTATGTATAGGAAACACCATTCTTTTCTTCTGAGCACACTCACATTTCCTGTTGTCTTAGAGACTCTGGAAAGCAAGAGCGTGCTTCTGGCTCTAAAGCAGAGTGTGATCAATGGATGAGAACTCTGCTGTGTGTTTCACTTCAGAAATGGAGTTAAATCCCAGGCTCTGAGTCTTCCACTAACAAGACCTCGTTTCAAGTAAGGGCAGTCACTTTTCAACTCAAACGAACAACATCGTTCACGAAGCTCACTCGTTTCTCATCTAAACTGACAAGCATTGAATGTTAGAGGACCAGTGCTTTGTATCAGTTTCAGAAGCAGAGTTGGACTAGATATGGTCCATATGTGTAGGAAACACAGTTCATTTGTTCTCAGCAAACTCATGTTTCTTGCTGTCTTAGAGACTCTAGAAAGCTAGGGCATGCTTCTTGCTCTAAAGCAGAGTGTGATCAATGGATGAGATCTCTGTTGTGTGTTTCACTTCAGAAATGTCGTTAAATCCCAGTCTCTGAGTCTTCCTACAAGGAAGACCTCGTTTCAGGTAAGGGCAGTTACTTTACAGCTCAAACGTACTCCATCATTCACGAAGCTCACATGTTTCTCATCTTAACAGAGAAGCATTGGATGTTAGAGGACCTCTTTTTTGTTTCAGTTTCAGAAGCAGAGTTGAACAAGATATGGTCCGTATGTATTCGAAACACCGTTCTTTTCTTCTGAGCACACTCACACTTCCTGTTGTCTTAGAGACTCTGGAAAGCAAGTGCGTGCTTCTGGCTCTAAAGCAGAGTGTGATCAATGGATGAGAACTCTGCTGTGTGTTTCACTTCATAAATGGAGTAAAATCCCAAGCTCTGAGTCTTCCTAGAAGCAAGACTTCGTTTCAGGTAAGGGCTGTTACTTTACTGCTCAAACGAACTACATCGTTTACGAAGCTCACACGTATCGCATCTTAACTGACAAGCATTGGATGTTAGAGGACCTGTGGTTTGTTTCAGTTTCAGAAGCAGAGTTGAACTAGATATGGCCCGTATGTGTAGGAAACACCATACTATTGTTCTGAGCACACTCGTGTTTCCGGCTGTATTAGAGACTCTAGAAAGCTAGGGCGTGCTTCTTGCTCTAAAGCAGAGTGTGATCAATCGATGAGAACTATGCTGTGTGTTTCCATTCAGAAATGGAGTTAAATTCCATGCTCTGTGTGTTCCTACAAGCACGACTTCGTTTCAGGTGAGGGCAGTCATTTTCAGCTCAAACAAACTACATCGTTCACGAAGCTCACACGTTTCTCATCGTAACTGACAAGCATTGGATGTTAGAGAACCAGTGCTTTGTATCAGTTTCAGGAGCAGAGTTGGACTAGATATTGTCCGTATGTGTAGGAACCACCGTTCTTTTGTTTTCAAAACACTCACGTTTTCTGCTGTCTTAGAGACTCTAGAAAGCAAGAGCATGCTTCTTGCTCTAAAGCAGAGTGTGATCAATGGATGAGAACTCTGCTGTGTGTTTCACTTCAGAAAAGGAGTTAAACCCCATGCTCTGAGTCTTCCTACAAGGAAGACATCAAATCAAGTAAGGGCAGTTACTTTACATCTCAAACGAACTACATCGTTCACGAAGCTCACACGATTCTCATCTTAACTGACAAGCATTGGATGTTAGAGGACCTGTGGTTTGTTTAAGTTTCAGAAGCAGAGTTGAACTGGATATGGCCCGTATGTGTAGGAAACATCGTTCTTTTGTTCTGAGCACACTCACGTTTCCTGGGTTATTAGATACTCTAGAAAGCAAGAGCATGCTTCTTGCTCTAAAGCAGAGTGTGATCGATCAATGAGAACTGTGCTGTGTGTTTCACTTCAGAAATGGTGTTAAATCCCATGCTCTGAATCTTCCTACAAGCAAGACTTCATTCAAGTAAGGGCAGTCACTTTTCAGCTCAAACGAACTACATAGTTCACGAAGCTCACACGTTTCTCATCTAAACTGAAAAGCATTGGATGTTAGAGGACCTGTGGTTTGTTTCAGTTTCAGAAGCAGAGTTGAACTAGATATGGCCCTATGTGTAGGAAACACAGTTCTTTTGTTCTGAGCAGACTCAAGTTTCCTGTTGTATTAGAGACTCTAGAAAGCAAGAGCGTGCTTCTTGCTCTAAAGCAGAGTGTGATCCATCGATGAGAACTATGCTGTGTGTTTCCCTTCAGAAATGGAGTTATATTCCAGGGTCTGTGTCTTCCTACAAGCAAGACTTCGTTTCATGTAAGGGCAGTAACTCTTCAGCTCAAACGATCTACATCGTTCACGAAGCTCTCACGTTTCTCATCTTAACTGACAAGCATTGGATGTTAGAAGACCTGTGCTTTGTATCAATTTCAGAGGCAGAGTTGTACTAGATATGATCCGTATGTGTAGGGCACACCGTTCTTTTGTTCTCATCACACTCACATTTCCTGCTGTCTTAGAGACCCTGGAAAGCAAGAGCTTGCTTCTACCTCTAAAGCAGAGTGTGATCAATGGATGAGTACTATGCTGTGTGTTTCACTTCAGAAATGGAGTTAAAACCCATGCTCTGAGTCTTCTTACAAGGAAGACATCGATTCAAGTAAGGGCAGTTACTTTACAGCTCAAACGAACTACATCGTTCACGAAGCTCACATGTTTCTCATCTTAACTGATAAGCATTGGATGTTAGAGGACCTCTTTTTTGTTTCAGTTTCAGAAGCAGAGTTGAACTAGATATGTTCCGTATGTGTAGGAAACACCGTGCATTTGTTCTCAGCAAACCCATGTTTCTTGCTTTCTTAGAGACCTTAGAAAGTTAGGGCGTGCTTCTTGCTCTAAAGCAGAGTGTGATCAATGGATGAGATCTGTGTTGTGTGTTTCACTTCAGAAATGGCGTTAAATCCCAGTCTCTGAGTCTTCCTACAAGCAAGACTTCGTTTCAGGTAAGGGCAGTTACTTTACAGCTCAAACGAACTCCATCGTTCACGAAGCTCACATGTTTCTCATCTTAACTGATAAGCATTGGATGTTAGAGGACCTCTTTTTTGTTTCAGTTTCAGAAGCAGAGTTGAACTAGATATGGTCCGTATGTATAGGAAACACCGTTCTTTTCTTCTGAGCACACTCACATTTCCTGTTGTCTTAGAGACTCTGGAAAGCAAGTGCGTACTTCTGGCTCTAAAGCAGAGTGTGATCAATGGATGAGAACTCTGCTGTGTGTTTCACTTCAGAAATGGAGTTAAATCCCAGGCTCTGAGTCTTCCTACAAGCAAGACTACGTTTCAGGTAAGGGCTGTTACTTTACAGCTCAAACGAACTTCATCATTTACGAAGCTCACACGTTTCTCATCTTAATTGACAAGCATTGGATATTAGAGGACCAGTGCTTTGTATCAGTTTCAGAAGCAGAGTTGGACTAGATATGGTCCATATGTGTAGGAAACACCGTTCTTTTGTTCTTGGCACACTCATGTTACCTGCTGTCTTAGAGACTCTACAAAGCAAGAGAGTGCTTCTTGTTCTAAAGCAGAGTGTGATCTATGGATGAGAACTCTGCTGTGTGTTTCACTTCAGAAATGGAGTTAAATCCCAGGCTCTGAGTCTTCCACTAACAAGACCTCGTTTCAAGTAAGGGCAGTCACTTTTCAACTCAAACGAACAACATCGTTCACGAAGCTCACTCGTTTCTCATCTAAACTGACAAGCATTGAATGTTAGAGGACCAGTTCTTTGTATCAGTTTCAGAAGCAGAGTTGGACTAGATATGGTCCATATGTGTAGGAAACACCGTTCATTTGTTCTCAGCAAACTCATGTTTCTTGCTGTCTTAGAGACTCTAGAAAGCTAGGGCATGCTTCTTGCTCTAAAGCAGAGTGTGATCAATGGATGAGATCTCTGTTGTGTGTTTCACTTCAGAAATGTCGTTAAATCCCAGTCTCTGAGTCTTCCTACAAGGAAGACCTCGTTTCAGGTAAGGGCAGTTACTTTACAGCTCAAACGTACTCCATCATTCACGAAGCTCACATGTTTCTCATCTTAACAGAGAAGCATTGGATGTTAGAGGACCTCTTTTTTGTTTCAGTTTCAGAAGCAGAGTTGAACAAGATATGGTCCGTATGTATAGGAAACACCGTTCTTTTCTTCTGAGCACACTCACACTTCCTGTTGTCTTAGAGACTCTGGAAAGCAAGTGCGTGCTTCTGGCTCTAAAGCAGAGTGTGATCAATGGATGAGAACTCTGCTGTGTGTTTCACTTCATAAATGGAGTAAAATCCCAAGCTCTGAGTCTTCCTACAAGCAAGACTTCGTTTCAGGTAAGGGCTGTTACTTTACTGCTCAAACGAACTACATCGTTTACGAAGCTCACACGTATCGCATCTTAACTGACAAGCATTGGATGTTAGAGGACCTGTGGTTTGTTTCAGTTTCAGAAGCAGAGTTGAACTAGATATGGCCCGTATGTGTAGGAAACACCGTACTTTTGTTCTGAGCACACTCGTGTTTCCGGCTGTATTAGAGACTCTAGAAAGCTAGGGCGTGCTTCTTGCTCTAAAGCAGAGTGTGATCAATCGATGAGAACTATGCTGTGTGTTTCCATTCAGAAATGGAGTTAAATTCCATGCTCTGTGTGTTCCTACAAGCACGACTTCGTTTCAGGTGAGGGCAGTCATTTTCAGCTCAAACGAACTACATCGTTCACGAAGCTCACACGTTTCTCATCGTAACTGACAAGCATTGGATGTTAGAGAACCAGTGCTTTGTATCAGTTTCAGAAGCAGAGTTGGACTAGATATTGTCCGTATGTGTAGGAACCACCGTTCTTTTGTTTTCAAAACACTCACGTTTTCTGCTGTCTTAGAGACTCTAGAAAGCAAGAGCGTGCTTCTTGCTCTAAAGCAGAGTGTGATCAATGGATGAGAACTCTGCTGTGTGTTTCACTTCAGAAAAGGAGTTAAACCCCATGCTCTGAGTCTTCCTACAAGGAAGACATCAAATCAAGTAAGGGCAGTTACTTTACATCTCAAACGAACTACATCGTTCACGAAGCTCACACGATTCTCATCTTAACTGACAAGCATTGGATGTTAGAGGACCTGTGGTTTGTTTAAGTTTCAGAAGCAGAGTTGAACTGGATATGGCCCGTATGTGTAGGAAACATCGTTCTTTTGTTCTGAGCACACTCACGTTTCCTGGGTTATTAGATACTCTAGAAAGCAAGAGCATGCTTCTTGCTCTAAAGCAGAGTGTGATCGATCAATGAGAACTGTGCTGTGTGTTTCACTTCAGAAATGGTGTTAAATCCCATGCTCTGAATCTTCCTACAAGCAAGACTTCATTCAAGTAAGGGCAGTCACTTTTCAGCTCAAACGAACTACATAGTTCACGAAGCTCACACGTTTCTCATCTAAACTGAAAAGCATTGGATGTTAGAGGACCTGTGGTTTGTTTCAGTTTCAGAAGCAGAGTTGAACTAGATATGGCCCTATGTGTAGGAAACACAGTTCTTTTGTTCTGAGCAGACTCAAGTTTCCTGTTGTATTAGAGACTCGAGAAAGCAAGAGCGTGCTTCTTGCTCTAAAGCAGAGTGTGATCCATCGATGAGAACTATGCTGTGTGTTTCCCTTCAGAAATGGAGTTATATTCCAGGGTCTGTGTCTTCCTACAAGCAAGACTTCGTTTCATGTAAGGGCAGTAACTCTTCAGCTCAAACGATCTACATCGTTCACGAAGCTCTCACGTTTCTCATCTTAACTGACAAGCATTGGATGTTAGAAGACCTGTGCTTTGTATCAATTTCAGAGGCAGAGTTGTACTAGATATGATCCGTATGTGTAGGGCACACCGTTCTTTTGTTCTCATCACACTCACATTTCCTGCTGTCTTAGAGACCCTGGAAAGCAAGAGCTTGCTTCTACCTCTAAAGCAGAGTGTGATCAATGGATGAGTACTCTGCTGTGTGTTTCACTTCAGAAATGGAGTTAAAACCCATGCTCTGAGTCTTCTTACAAGGAAGACATCGATTCAAGTAAGGGCAGTTACTTTACAGCTCAAACGAACTACATCGTTCACGAAGCTCACATGTTTCTCATCTTAACTGATAAGCATTGGATGTTAGAGGACCTCTTTTTTGTTTCAGTTTCAGAAGCAGAGTTGAACTAGATATGTTCCGTATGTGTAGGAAACACCGTGCATTTGTTCTCAGCAAACCCATGTTTCTTGCTTTCTTAGAGACCTTAGAAAGTTAGGGCGTGCTTCTTGCTCTAAAGCAGAGTGTGATCAATGGATGAGATCTGTGTTGTGTGTTTCACTTCAGAAATGGCGTTAAATCCCAGTCTCTGAGTCTTCCTACAAGCAAGACTTCGTTTCAGGTAAGGGCAGTTACTTTACAGCTCAAACGAACTCCATCGTTCACGAAGCTCACACGTTTCTCGCTCTTAACTGACAAGCATTGGATGTTAGAGGACCTCTTTTTTGTTTCAGTTTCAGAAGCAGAGTTGGACTAGATATGGTCTGTATGTGTAGGAACCACCGTTCTTTTGTTCTCAAAACACTCACGTTTTCTGTTGTCTTAGAGATTCTAGAAAGCAAGAGCGTCGTGCTTCTTGCTCTAAAGCAGAGTGTGATCAATGGATGAGAACTCTGCTGTGTGTTTCACTTCAGAAATGGAGTTAAATCCCATGCTCTGTGTCTTCCTACAAGGAAGACATCGATTCAAGTAAGGGAAGTTACTTTACAGCTCAAATGAACTACATCGTTCACGAAGCTCACAGGATTCTCATCTTAACTGACCAGCATTGGATGTTAGAGGACCTCTTTTTCGTTTCAGTTTCAGAAGCAGAGTTGAACTAGATATGGTCCGTGTGTATAGGAAACACCGTTCTTTTCTTCTGAGCACACTCACATTTCCTGCTGTCTTAGAGACTCTGGAAAGCAAGTGCGTGCTTCCGGCTCTAAAGCAGAGTGTGCTCAATGGATGAGAACTCTGCTGTGTGTTTCACTTCAGAAATGGAGTTAAATCCCAGGCTCTGAGTCTTCCTACAAGCAAGACTTCGTTTCAGGTAAGGGCTGTTACTTTACAGCTCAAACGAACTACATCGTTTACGAAGCTCACACGTTTCTCATCTTAACTGATAAGCATCGGTATTAGAGGACCAGTGCTTTGTATCAGTTTCAGAAGCAGATTTGGACTAGATATGGTCCATATGTTTAGGAAACACCGTTCTTTTGTTCTTGGCTCACTCATGTTACCTGCTGTCTTAGAGACTCTAGAAAGCAAGAGCGTACTTCTTGTTCTAAAGCAGAGTGTGATCAATGGATGAGAACTCTGCTGTGTGTTTCACTTCAGAAATGGAGTTAAATCCCAGGCTCTGAGTCTTCCACTAGAAAGACCTCGTTTCAAGTAAGGGCAGTCACTTTTCAGCTCAAACGAACAACATCGTTCACAAAGCTCACACGTTTCTCATCTAAACTGACAAGCATTGAATGTTAGAGGACCAGTGCTTTGTATCAGTTTCAGAAGCAGAGTTGGACTAGATATGGTCCATATGTGTAGGAAACACCGTTCATTTGTTATCAGCAAACTCAAGTTTCCTGCTATCTTAGAGACTCTAGAAAGGTAGGGCGTCCTTCTTGCTCTAAAGCATAGTGTGATCAATAGATGAGAACTATGCTATGTGTTTCACATCAGAAATGTAGTTATATTCCAGGCTCTGTGTCTTCCTACAAGCAAGACTTCGTTTCAAGTTACGGCAGTCACTTTTCAGCTCAAACGATCTACAACGTTCACGAAGCTCACACGTTTCTCATCTTAACTTACAAGTATTGGATGTTAGAGGACCTGTGCTTTGTATCAATTTCAGAGGCAGAGTTGTACTAGATATGGTCCGTATGGGTAGGGAACACCATTCTTTTGCTATCATCACACTCACATATCCTGCTGTCTTAGAGACTCTGGAAAGCAAGTGCATGCTTCTGGCTCTAAAGCAGAGTGTGATCAATGGATGAGAACTCTGCTGTGTGTTTCACTTCATAAATGGATTAAAATCCCAGGCTCTGAGTCTTCCTACAAGCAAGACTTCGTTTCAGGTAAGGGCAGTTACTTTACAGCTCAAATGAACTCCAAAATTCACGAAGCTCACATGTTTCTCATCTTTACAGAGAAGCATTGGATGTTAGAGGACCTCTGGTTTGTTTCAGTTTCAGAAGCAGAGTTGAACTTGATATGGTCTGTATGTATAGGAAACACCGTTCTTTTCTTCTGAGCACACTCACGTTTCCTGAGGTATTAGTGTCTCTAGAAAGCAAGAGCATGCTTCTTGCTCTAAAGCAGAGTGTGATCCATCGATGAGAACTATGCTGTGTGTTTCACTTCAGAAATGGAGTTAAATCCCAGGCTCTGAGTCTTCCTACAAACAAGACTTCGTTTCAAGTAAGGGCAGTCACTTTCCAGCTCAAACGAACTACATCGTTCACGAAGCTCACACGATTCTCATCTTAACTGACAAGCATCAGATGTTAGAGGACCTGTGGTTTGTTTCAGTTTCAGAAGCAGAGTTGAACAAGATATGGTCCGTATGTGTAGGAAACACCGTTCTTTGTTCTCAGCAAACTCATGTTTCCTGCTGTCTTAGAGACTCTAGAAAGCAAGAGCGTACTTCTTGCTCTAAAGTAGAGTGTGATCCATGGATTAGAACTCTGCTGTGGGTTTCACTTCAGAAATGGAGTTAAATCCCATGCTCTGAGACTTCCTACAAGCAAGACTTCGTTTCATGTAAGGGCAGTTACTTTAGTGCTCAAACTAACTACATCGTTCACGAAGCTCACACGTTCCTCATCTTAACTGACAAGCATTGAATGTTAGAGGACCAGTGCTTTGTATCAGTTTTAGAAGCAGAGTTGGACTAGATATGGTCGGTATGTGTAGGAAACACCGTTCATTTGTTCTCAGCAAACTCATGTTTCTTGCTGTCTTAGAGACTCTAGAAAGCTAGGGCGTGCTTCTTGCTCTAAAGCATAGTGTGATCAATGGATGAGAACTATGCTGTGTGTTTCACTTCAGAAATGGAGTTAAATCACAGGCTTTGAGTCTTCCTACAAGCAAGAATTCTTTTCAGGTAAGGGCAGTTACTTTACAGCTCAAATGAACTCCAAAATTCACGAAGCTCACATGTTTCTCATCTTTTCTGAGAAGCATTGGATGTTAGAGCACCTCTGGTTTGTTTTAGTTTCAGAAGCAGAGTTGAACTAGATGTGGTCTGTATGTATAGGAAACACCGTTCTTTTCTTCTGAGCACACTCACGTTTCCTGAGGTATTAGAGTCTCTAGAAAGCAAGAGCATGCTTCTTGCTCTAAAGCAGAGTGTGATCCATCGATGAGAACTATGCTGTGTGTTTCACTTCAGAAATGGAGTTAAATCCCATGCTCTTAGTCTTCCTACAAACAAGACTTCGTTTCAAGTAAGGGCAGTCACTTTACAGCTGAAATGAACTACATCGTTCACGAAGCTCACACGATTCTCATCTTAACTGACAAGCATTGGATGTTAGAGGACCAGTGCTTTGAATCAGTTTCAGAAGCAGGGTTGGAGTATATATGGTCCATATGTGTAGGAACCACCGTTCTTTTGTTCTCAGCACACTAACGTTTTCTGATGTCTTAGAGACTCTAGAAAGCAAGAGCGTACTTCTTGCTGTAAAGCAGACTGTGATCAATGGATTAGAACTCTGCTGTGTGTTTCACTTCAAAATGGAGTTAAATCCCAGGCTCTGAGTCTTCCTACAAGCAAGACTTCGTTTCACGTAAGGGCAGTTACTTTACAGCTCAAACGAACTACATCCTTCACGAAGCTCACACGTTTCTCATCTAAACTGACAAGCATTGTATGTTAGAGGACCAGTGCTTTGAATCAGTTTCAGAAGCAGAGTTGGACTAGATATGGTCCGTATGTGTAGGAAACACCATTCATTTGTTCTCAGCAAACTCAAGTTTCCCGCTGTCTTAGAGACTCTAGAAAGCTAGGGCGTGCTTCTTGCTCTAAAGCAGAGTGTGATCAATGAATGAGAACTCTGTTGTGTGTTTCACTTCAGAAAAGGAGTTAAATCCCAGGATCTGAGTCTTCCTACAAGCAAGACTTTGTTTCAGGTAAGGGCAGTTACTTTACAGCTCAAACGAACTATATCGTTCAAGAACCTCACATGTTTCTAATCTTCACTGAGAAGCATTGCATGTTAGAGGACCGCTGGTTTGTTTCAGTTTCAGAAGCAGATTTGAACTAGATATGGTCCGTATGTATAAGAAACACGGTTCTTTTCTTCTGAGCACACTCACGTTTCCTGCGGTATTAGAGACTCTAGAAAGCAAGAGCGTTCTTCTTGCTCTAAATCAGAGTGTGATCCATCGATGAGAACTGTGCTGTGTGTTTCCATTCAGAAATGGAGTTAAATTCCTGGCTCTGTGTGTTCCTACAAGCACGAATTCGTTTCAGGTAAGGGCAGTCACTTTTCAGCTCAAACGAACTACATCGTTCACGAAGCTCACACGATTCTCATCTTAACTGACAAGCATTGGATGTTAGAGGACCTGTGGTTTGTTTCAGTTTCAGAAGCAGAGTTGAACTAGGTATGGCCCATATGTGTAGGAACCACCGTTCGTTTTTCTCAGCACACTCACGTTTTCCGATGTCTTAGAGACTCTAGAAAGCAAGAGCGTACTTCTTGCTCTAAAGCAGAGTGTGATCCATGGATTAGAACTCTGCTGTGCGTTTCACTTCAGAAATGGAGTTAAATCCCAGGCTCTGAGTCTTCCTACAAGGAAGACTTCGATTCAAGTAAGGGCAGTTACTTTACAGCTCAAACGAACTCCATCGTTCAAGAAGCTCACATGTTTCTCATCTTCACTGAGAAGCATTGGATGTTAGAGGACCTCTGGTTTGTTTCAGTTTCAGAAGCAGATTTGAACTAGATATGGTCCGTATGTATAAGAAACACCGTTCTTTTCTTCTGAGCACACTCACGTTTCCTGCAGTATTAGAGACTCTAGAAAGCAAGAGCATGCTTCTTGCTCTAAAGCAGAGTGTGATCCATCGATGAGAACTATGCTGTTTGTTTCCCTTCAGAAATGGAGTTAAATCCCAGGCTCTGAGTCTTCCTACAAGCAAGACCTCTTTTCAAGTAAGGGCAGTCACTTTTCAGCTCAAACGAACTACATCGTTCACGAAGCTCACACGTTTCTCATCTAAACTGACAAGCATTGAATGTTAGAGGACCAGTGCTTTGTATCAGTTTCAGAATCAGAGTTGGACTAGATATGGTCCGTATGTGTAGGAAACACCGTTCTTTGTTCTCAGCAAACTCATGTTTCCTGCTGTCTTAGAGACTCTAGAAAGCAAGAGCGTACTTCTTGCTCTAAAGTAGAGTGTGATCCATGGATTAGAACACTGCTGTGCGTTTCACTTCAGAAATGGAGTTAAATCCCAGGCTCTGAGTCCTCCTACAAGCAAGACCTCTTTTCAAGTAAGGGCAGTCACTTTTCAGCTCAAACGAACTACATCGTTCACGAAGCTCACACGTTTCTCATCTTAACTGACAAGCATCGGATGTTAGAGGATCAGTGCTTTGTATCAGTTTTAGAAGCAGAGTTGGACTAGATATGGTCTGTATGTGTAGGAACCACCGTTCTTTTGTTCTCAGCACACTCAAGTTTCCGGCTGTATTAGAGACTCTAGAAAGCAAGAGCGTGCTTCTTGCTCTAAAGCAGAGTGTGATCAATGGATGAGAACTCTGCTGTGTGTTTCACTTCTGAAATGGAGTTAAATCCCAGGCTCTGAGTCTTCCTACAAGCAAGACTTCGAATAAGGTAAGGGCAGTTACTTTACAGCTCAAACGAACTATATCGTTCAAGAACCTCACATGTTTCTAATCTTCACTGAGAAGCATTGCATGTTAGAGGACCTCTGGTTTGTTTCCGTATCAGAAGCAGATTTGAACTAGATATGGTCCGTATGTATAAGAAACACGGTTCTTTTCTTCTGAGCACACTCACGTTTCCTGCGGTATTACAGACTCTAGAAAGCAAGAGTGTTCTTCTTGCTCTAAATCAGAGTGTGATCCATCGATGAGAACTATGCTGTGTGTTTCCCTTCAGAAATGGAGTTAAATTCCTGGCTCTGTGTGTTCCTACAAGCACGACTTCGTTTCAGGTAAGGGCAGTCACTTTTCAGCTCAAACGAACTACATCGTTCACGAAGCTCACACGATTCTCATCTTAACTGACAAGCATTGGATGTTAGAGGACCTGTGGTTTGTTTCAGTTTCAGAAGCAGAGTTGAACTAGATATGGCCTATATGTGTAGGAACCACCGTTCTTTTGTTCTCAGCACACTCAAGTTTCCGGCTGTATTAGAGACTCTAGAAAGCAAGAGCGTGCTTCTTGCTCTAAAGCAGAGTGTGATCCATCGAAGAGAACTATGCTGTGTGTTTCCCTTCAGAAATGTAGTTAAATTCCAGGCTCTGTGTCTTCCTACAAGCAAGACTCCTTTTCAAGTAAGTGCAGTCACTTTTCAGCTCAAACGAACTACATCCTTCACGAAGCTCACACGTTTCTCATCTTAACTGACAAGCATTGGATGTTAGAGGACCAGTGCTTTGTATCAGTTTCTGAAGCATAGTTGGACTAGATATGGTCCGTATGTGTAGGAACCACGGTTCATTTGTTCTCAGCAAACTCAAGTTTCCTGATGTCTTAGAGACTCTAGATAGCAACAGCGTGCTTCTTTCTCTAAATCAGAGTGTGATCCATCGAAGAGAACTGGGCTGTGTGTTTCCCTTCAGAAATGGAGTTAAATTCCCGGCTCTGAGACTTCCTACAAGCAAGACTTCGTTTCATGTAAGGGTAGTTACTTTACTGCTCAAACTAACTATATCGTTCACGAAGCTCACACGGTTCTCATCTTAACTGACAAGCATTGAATGTTAGAGGACCAGTGCTTTGTATCAGTTTTAGAAGCAGAGTTGGACTAGATATGGTCCATATGTGTAGGAAACACCGTTCATTTGTTCTCAGCAAACTCATGTTTCTTGCTGTCTTAGAGACTCTAGAAAGCTAGGGCGTGCTTCTTGCTCTAAAGCAGAGTGTGATCAATGGATGAGAACTATGCTGTGTGTTTCACTTCAGAAATGGAGTTAAATCACAGGCTCTGAGTCTTCCTACAAGCAAGACTTCGTTTCAGGTAAGGGCAGTTACTTTACAGCTCAAATGAACTCCAAAATTCACGAAGCTCACATGTTTCTCATCTTCACTGAGAAGCATTGGATGTTAGAGGACCTCTGGTTTGTTTCCGTTTCAGAAGCAGAGTTGAACTAGATATGGTCTGTATGTACAGGAAACACCGCTCTTTTCTTCTCAGCACACTCACGTTTCCTGAGGTATTAGAGTCTCTAGAAAGCAAGAACATGCTTCTTGCTCTAAAGCAGAGTGTGATCCATCGAAGAGAACTATGGTGTGTGTTTCACTTCAGAAATGGAGTTAAATCCCAGGCTCTGAGTCTTCCTACAAGCAAGACTTCGTTTCAGGTAAGGGCAGTTACTTTACAGCTCAAACGAACTACATCGTTCACGAAGCTTACACGTTTCTCATCTAAACTGACAAGCATTGAATGATAGAGGACCAGTGCTTTATTCAGTTTCAGAAGCAGAGTTGGACTAGATATGGTCCGTATGTGTAGGAAACACCGTTCTTTGTTCTCAGCAAACTCATGTTTCCTGCTGTCATAGAGACTCTAGAAAGAAAGAGCTTACTTCTTGCTCTAAAGCAGAGTGTGATCCATGGATTAGTACTCTGCTGTGCGTTTCACTTCAGAAATGGAGTTAAATCCCAGGCTCTGAGTCTTCCTTCAAGCAAGACCTCTTTTCAAGTAAGGGCAGTCACTTTTCAGCTCAAACGAACTACATCGTTCACGAAGCTCACACGTTTCTCATCTTAACTGACAAGCATTGGATGTTACAGGACCAGTGCTTTGAATCAGTTTCAGAAGCAGAGTTGGAGTAGATATGGTCCGTATGTGTAGGAAACACCGTTAATTTGTTCTCAGCAAACTAAAGTTTCCTGCTGTCTTAGAGACTCTAGAAAGCTATGGCGTGCTTCTTGCTCTAAAGCAGAGTCTGATCAATGGATGAGAACTCTGTTGTGTGTTTCACTTCAGAAATGGAGTTAAATCCCATGCTCTGAGTCTTCCTACAAGCAAGACTTCGTTTCATGTATGGGCCGTTACTTTACTGCTCAAACTAACTACATCGTTCACGAAGATCACACGTTTCTCATCTTAACTGACAAGCATTGGATGTTAGAGGACCTGTGGTTTGTTTCAATTTCAGAAGCAGAGTTGAACTAGATATGGCCCGTATGTGTGGGAAACACCGTTCTTTTGTTCTGAGCACACTCAAGTTTCCGGGCTGTATTAGAGAATATAGAAAGCAAGAGCGTGCTTCTTGCTCTAAAGCAGAGTGTGATCCATCGAAGAGAACTATGCTTTGTGTTTCCCTTCAGAAATGGAGTTAAATTCCAGGCTCTGTGTCTTCCTACAAGCAAGACTCCTTTTCAAATAAGTGCAGTCATTTTTCAGCTCAAACGAACTACATCTTTCACGAAGCTCACACTTTTCTCATCTTAACTGACAAGCATTGGATGTTAGAGGACCAGTGCTTTGTATCAGTTTCAGAAGCAGAGTTGGACTAGATATGGTCCGTATGTGTAGGAAACACCATTCATTTGTTCTCAGCAAACTCTAGTTACCTGCTGTCTTAGAGACTCTAGAAAGCTAGTGCGTGCTTCTTGTTCTAAAGCAGAGTGTGATCAATGAATGAGAACTCTGTTGTGTGTTTCACTTCAGAAATGGAGTTAAATCCCAGGATCTGAGTCTTCCTACAAGCAAGACTTTGTTTCAGGTAAGGGCAGTTACTTTACAGCTCAAACGAACTCCATCGTTCAAGAAGCTCACATGTTTCTCATCTTCACTGAGAAGCATTGGATGTTAGAGGACCTCTGGTTTGTTTCAGTTTCAGAAGCAGATTTGAACTAGATATGGTCCGTATGTGTAGGAAACACCGTTCTTTGTTCTCAGCAAACTCATGTTTCCTGCTGTCTTAGAGACTCTAGAAAGCAAGAGCGTACTTCTTGCTCTAAAGTAGAGTGTGATCCATGGATTAGAACTCTGCTGTGCGTTTCACTTCAGAAATGGAGTTAAATCCCAGGCTCTGAGTCTTCCTACAAGCAAGACCTCTTTTCAAGTAAGGGCAGTCACTTTTCAGCTCAAACGAACTACATCGTTCACGAAGCTCACACGTTTCTCATCTTAACTGACAAGCATCGGATGTTAGAGGATCAGTGCTTTGTATCAGTTTTAGAAGCAGAGTTGGACTAGATATGGTCTGTATGTGTAGGAACCACCGTTCTTTTGTTCTCAGCACACTCAAGTTTCCGGCTGTATTAGAGACTCTAGAAAGCAAGAGCGTGCTTCTTGCTCTAAGGCAGAGTGTGATCAATGGATGAGAACTCTGCTGTGTGTTTCACTTCTGAAATGGAGTTAAATCCCAGGCTCTGAGTCTTCCTACAAGCAAGACTTCGTTTCAAGTTAGGGCAGTCACTTTTCAGCTCAAACGATCTACAACGTTCACGAAGCTCACACGTTTCTCATCTTAACTTACAAGTATTGGATGTTAGAGGACCTGTGCTTTGTATCAATTTCAGAGGCAGAGTTGTACTAGATATGGTCAGTATGGGTAGGGAACACCATTCTTTTGCTATCATCACACTCACATATCCTGCTGTCTTAGAGACTCTGGAAAGCAAGTGCATGCTTCTGGCTCTAAAGCAGAGTGTGATCAATGGATGAGAACTCTGCTGTGTGTTTCACTTCATAAATGGATTAAAATCCCAGGCTCTGAGTCTTCCTACAAGCAAGACTTCGTTTCACGTAAGGGCAGTTACTTTACAGCTCAAATGAACTCCAAAATTCACGAAGCTCACATGTTTCTCATCTTTACAGAGAAGCATTGGATGTTAGAGGACCTCTGGTTTGTTTCAGTTTCAGAAGCAGAGTTGAACTTGATATGGTCTGTATGTATAGGAAACACCGTTCTTTTCTTCTGAGCACACTCACGTTTCCTGAGGTATTAGTGTCTATAGAAAGCAAGAGCATGCTTCTTGCTCTAAAGCAGAGTGTGATCCATCGATGAGAACTATGCTGTGTGTTTCACTTCAGAAATGGAGTTAAATACCAGGCTCTGAGTCTTCCTACAAACAAGACTTCGTTTCAAGTAAGGGCAGTCACTTTTCAGCTCAAACGAACTACATCGTTCACGAAGCTCACACGTTTCTCATCTAAACTGACAAGCATCAGATGTTAGAGGACCTGTGGTTTGTTTCAGTTTCAGAAGCAGAGTTGAACAAGATATGGTCCGTATGTGTAGGAAACACCGTTCTTTGTTCTCAGCAAACTCATGTTTCCTGCTGTCTTAGAGACTCTAGAAAGCAAGAGCGTACTTCTTGCTCTAAAGTAGATTGTGATCCATGGATTAGAACTCTGCTGTGCGTTTCACTTCAGAAATGGAGTTAAATCCCATGCTCTGAGACTTCCTACAAGCAAGACTTCGTTTCATGTAAGGGCAGTTACTTTAGTGCTCAAACTAACTACATCGTTCACGAAGCTCACACGTTCCTCATCTTAACTGACAAGCATTGAATGTTAGAGGACCAGTGCTTTGTATCAGTTTTAGAAGCAGAGTTGGACTAGATATGGTCGGTATGTGTAGGAAACACCGTTCATTTGTTCTCAGCAAACTCATGTTTCTTGCTGTCTTAGAGACTCTAGAAAGCTAGGGCGTGCTTCTTGCTCTAAAGCATAGTGTGATCAATGGATGAGAACTATGCTGTGTGTTTCACTTCAGAAATGGAGTTAAATCACAGGCTTTGAGTCTTCCTACAAGCAAGAATTCTTTTCAGGTAAGGGCAGTTACTTTACAGCTCAAATGAACTCCAAAATTCACGAAGCTCACATGTTTCTCATCTTTACTGAGAAGCACTGGATGTTAGAGCACCTCTGGTTTGTTTTAGTTTCAGAAGCAGAGTTGAACTAGATGTGCTCTGTATGTATAGGAAACACCGTTCTTTTCTTCTGAGCACACTCACGTTTCCTGAGGTATTAGAGTCTCTAGAAAGCAAGAGCATGCTTCTTGCTCTAAAGCAGAGTGTGATCCATCGATGAGAACTATGCTGTGTGTTTCACTTCAGAAATGGAGTTAAATCCCATGCTCTTAGTCTTCCTACAAACAAGACTTCGTTTCAAGTAAGGGCAGTCACTTTACAGCTGAAATGAACTACATCGTTCACGAAGCTCACACGATTCTCATCTTAACTGACAAGCATTGGATGTTAGAGGACCAGTGCTTTGAATCAGTTTCAGAAGCAGGGTTGGAGTATATATGGTCCATATGTGTAGGAACCACCGTTCTTTTGTTCTCAGCACACTAACGTTTTCTGATGTCTTAGAGACTCTAGAAAGCAAGAGCGTACTTCTTGCTGTAAAGCAGACTGTGATCAATGGATTAGAACTCTGCTGTGTGTTTCACTTCAAAATGGAGTTAAATCCCAGGCTCTGAGTCTTCCTACAAGCAAGACTTCGTTTCACGTAAGGGCAGTTACTTTACAGCTCAAACGAACTACATCCTTCACGAAGCTCACACGTTTCTCATCTAAACTGACAAGCATTGTATGTTAGAGGACCAGTGCTTTGAATCAGTTTCAGAAGCAGAGTTGGACTAGATATGGTCCGTATGTGTAGGAAACACCGTTCATTTGTTCTCAGCAAACTCAAGTTTCCCGCTGTCTTAGAGACTCTAGAAAGCTAGGGCGTGCTTCTTGCTCTAAAGCAGAGTGTGATCAATGAATGAGAACTCTGTTGTGTGTTTCACTTCAGAAAAGGAGTTAAATCCCAGGATCTGAGTCTTCCTACAAGCAAGACTTTGTTTCAGGTAAGGGCAGTTACTTTACAGCTCAAACGAACTATATCGTTCAAGAACCTCACATGTTTCTAATCTTCACTGAGAAGCATTGCATGTTAGAGGACCGCTGGTTTGTTTCAGTTTCAGAAGCAGATTTGAACTAGATATGGTCCGTATGTATAAGAAACACGGTTCTTTTCTTCTGAGCACACTCACGTTTCCTGCGGTATTAGAGACTCTAGAAAGCAAGAGCGTTCTTCTTGCTCTAAATCAGAGTGTGATCCATCGATGAGAACTGTGCTGTGTGTTTCCATTCAGAAATGGAGTTAAATTCCTGGCTCTGTGTGTTCCTACAAGCACGAATTCGTTTCAGGTAAGGGCAGTCACTTTTCAGCTCAAACGAACTACATCGTTCACGAAGCTCACACGATTCTCATCTTAACTGACAAGCATTGGATGTTAGAGGACCTGTGGTTTGTTTCAGTTTCAGAAGCAGAGTTGAACTAGATATGGCCCATATGTGTAGGAACCACCGTTCTTTTTTCTCAGCACACTCACGTTTTCCGATGTCTTAGAGACTCTAGAAAGCAAGAGCGTACTTCTTGCTCTAAAGCAGAGTGTGATCCATGGATTAGAACTCTGCTGTGCGTTTCACTTCAGAAATGGAGTTAAATCCCAGGCTCTGAGTCTTCCTACAAGGAAGACTTCGATTCAAGTAAGGGCAGTTACTTTACAGCTCAAACGAACTCCATCGTTCAAGAAGCTCACATGTTTCTCATCTTCACTGAGAAGCATTGGATGTTACAGGACCAGTGCTTTGAATCAGTTTCAGAAGCAGAGTTGGAATAGATATGGTCCCTATGTGTAGGAACCACCGTTCTTTTGTTCTCAGCACACTCACGTTTTCTGATGTCTTAGAGAGTCTAGAAAGCAAGAGCGTACTTCTTGCTCTAAAGCAGATTGTGATCCATTGATTAGAACTCTGCTGTGCGTTTCACTTCAGAAATGGAGTTAAATCCCAGGCTCTGAGTCTTCCTACAAGCAAGACCTCTTTTCAAGTAAGGGCAGTCACTTTTCAGCTCAAACGAACTACATCGTTCACGAAGCTCACACATTTCTCATCTAAACTGACAAGCATTGAATGTTAGAGGACCAATGCTTTGTATCAGTTTCAGAAGCAGAGTTGGACTAGATATGTTCCGTATGTGTAGGAAACACCGTTCTTTGTTCTCAGCAAACTCATGTTTCCTGCTGTCTTAGAGACTCTAGAAAGCAAGAGCGTACTTCTTGCTCTAAAGTAGAGTGTGATCCATGGATTAGAACTCTGCTGTGCGTTTCACTTCAGAAATGGAGTTAAATCCCAGGCTCTGAGTCTTCCTACAAGCAAGACCTCTTTTCAAGTAAGGGCAGTCACTTTTCAGCTCAAACGAACTACATCATTCACGAAGCTCACACGTTTCTCATCTTAACTGACAAGCATCGGATGTTAGAGGATCAGTGCTTTGTATCAGTTTTAGAAGCAGAGTTGGACTAGATATGGTCTGTATGTGTAGGAACCACCGTTCTTTTGTTCTCAGCACACTCAAGTTTCCGGCTGTATTAGAGACTCTAGAAAGCAAGAGCGTGCTTCTTGCTCTAAAGCAGAGTGTGATCCATCGAAGAGAACTGTGATGTGTGTTTCCCTTCAGAAATGGAGTTAAATTCCAGGCTCTGCGACTTCCTACAAGCAAGACTTCGTTTCATGTAAGGGCAGTTACTTTACTGCTCAAACTAACTACATCGTTCACGAAGCTCCCACGGTTCTCATCTTAACTGACAAGCATTGAATGTTAGAGGACCAGTGCTTTGTATCAGTTTTAGAAGCAGAGTTGGACTAGATATGGTCCGTATGTGTAGGAAACACCGTTCATTTGTTCTCAGCAAACTCATGTTTCTTACTGTCTTAGAGAATCTAGAAAGCTAGGGCGTGCTTCTTGCTCTAAAGCAGAGTGTGATTAATGGATGAGAACTATGCTGTGTGTTTCACTTCAGAAATGGAGTTAAATCACAGGCTCCGAGTCTTCCTACAAGCAAGACTTCGTTTCAGGTAAGGGCAGTTACTTTACAGCTCAAACGAACTACATCGTTCACGAAGCTCACACGATTCTCATCTTAACTGACAAGCATCAGATGTTAGAGGACCTGTGGTTTGTTTCAATTTCAGAAGCAGAGTTGAACTAGATATGGCCCATATGTGTAGGAAACACTGTTCTTTTGTTCTGAGCACACTCAAGTTTCCGGCTGTATTAGAGACTCTAGAAAGAAAGAGCGTGCGTCTTGCTCTAATGCAGAGTGTGATCCATCGATGAGAACTATGCTGTGTGTTTCCCTTCAGAAATGGAGTTATATTCCAGGCTCTGTGTCTTCCTACAAGCAAGACTTCGTTTCAAGTAAGGGCAGTCACTTTTCAGCTCCAACGATCTACATCGTTCACGAAGCTCACACGTTTCTCATCTTAACTGACAAGCATTGGATGTTAGAGGACCTGTGCTTTGTATCACTTTCAGAGGCAGAGTTGTACTAGATATGGCCCATATGTGTAGGGAACAACGTTCTTTTGTTCTCATCACAGTCACATTTCCTGCTATCTTAGAGACTCTGGAAAGCAACAGCGTGCTTCTGGCTCTAAAGCAGAGTGTGATCAATGCATGAGAACTCTGCTGTGTGTTTGACTTCAGAAATGGAGTTAAATCCCAGGAACTGAGTCTTCCTACAAGCAAGACTTTGTTTCAGGTAAGGACAGTTACTTTACAGCTCAAACGAACTCCATCTTTCAAGAAGCTCACATGATTCTCATCTTCACTGAGAAGCATTGGATGTTAGAGGACCTCTGGTTTGTTTCAGTTTCAGAAGCAGATTTGAACTAGATATGGTCCGTATGTATAAGAAACACCGTTCTTTTCTTCTGAGCACACTCACGTTTCCTGCGGTATTAGAGACTCTAGAAAGCAAGAGCATGCTTTTTGCTCTAAAGCAGAGTGTGATCCATCGATGAGAACTATGCTTGTGTGTTTCCCTTCAGAAATGGAGTTAAATTCCAGGCTCTGTGTGTTCCTACAAGCAAGACTTCCTTTCAGGTAAGGGCAGTTACTTTACAGCTCAAACGAACTACATCGTTCACGAAGCTCACACGTTTCTCATCTAAACTGACAAGCATTGAATGATAGAGGACCAGTGCTTTGAATCAGTTTCAGAAGCAGAGTTGGACTAGATATGGTCCGTATGTGTAGGAAACACCGTTCTTTTTTCTCCGCAAACTCATGTTTCCTGCTGTCTTAGAGACTCTAGAAAGCAAGAGCTTAGTTCTTGCTCTAAAGCAGAGTGTGATCCATGGATTAGAACTCTGCTGTGCGTTTCACTTCAGAAATGGAGTTAAATCCCAGGCTCTGAGTCTTCCTACAAGCACGACTTCGTTTCAGGTAAGGGCACTCACTTTTCAGCTCAAACGAACTACATCGTTCACAAAGCTTACACGTTTCTCATCTTAACTGACAAGCATTGGATGTTAGAGGACCTGTGCTTTGTATCAATTTCACAGGCAGAGTTGTACTAGATATGGTCCGTATGTGTATGGAACACCGTTCTTTTGTTCTCATCACACTCACTTTTCCTGCTGTCTTAGAAACCCTGGAAAGCAAGAGCGTGCTTCTTGCTCTAAAGCAGAGACTGTGATCAATGGATGAGAACTCTGCTGTGTGTTTCACTTCAGAAATGGAGTTAAATCCCAGGCTCTGAGTCTTCCTACAAGCAAGACTTCGTTTCAGGTAAGGGCAGTTACTTTACAGCTCAAACGAACTACATCGTTCACGAAGCTCACACGTTTCTCATCTAAACTGACAAGCATTGAATGATAGAGGACCAGTGCTTTGATTCAGTTTCAGAAGCAGAGTTGGACTAGATATGGTCCGTATGTGTAGGAAACACCGTTCTTTGTTCTCAGCAAACTCATGTTTCCTGCTGTCTTAGAGACTCTAGAAAGCAAGAGCTTACTTCTTGCTCTAAAGCAGAGTGTGATCCATGGATTAGAACTCTGCTGTGCGTTTCACTTCAGAAATGGAGTTAAATCCCAGGCTCTGAGTCTTCCTTCAAGCAAGACCTCTTTTCAAGTAAGGGCAGTCACTTTTCAGCTCAAACGAACTACATCGTTCACGAAGCTCACACGTTTCTCATCTTAACTGACAAGCATTGGATGTTACAGGACCAGTGCTTTGAATCAGTTTCAGAAGCAGAGTTGGAGTAGATATGGTCCGTATGTGTAGGAAACACCGTTAATTTGTTCTCAGCAATCTAAAGTTTCCTGCTGTCTTAGAGACTCTAGAAAGCTATGGCGTGCTTCTTACTCTAAAGCAGAGTCTGATCAATGGATGAGAACTCTGTTGTGTGTTTCACTTCAGAAATGGAGTTAAATCCCATGCTCTGAGTCTTCCTACAAGCAAGACTTCGTTTCATGTATGGGCCGTTACTTTACTGCTCAAACTATCTACATCGTTCACGAAGATCACACGTTTCTCATCTTAACTGACAAGCATTGGATGTTAGAGGACCTGTGGTTTGTTTCAATTTCAGAAGCAGAGTTGAACTAGATATGGCCCGTATGTGTGGGAAACACCGTTCTTTTGTTCTGAGCACACTCAAGTTTCCGGGCTGTATTAGAGAATATAGAAAGCAAGAGCGTGCTTCTTGCTCTAAAGCAGAGTGTGATCCATCGAAGAGAACTATGCTTTGTGTTTCCCTTCAGAAATGGAGTTAAATTCCAGGCTCTGTGTCTTCCTACAAGCAAGACTCCTTTTCAAATAAATGCAGTCATTTTTCAGCTCAAACGAACTACATCTTTCACGAAGCTCACACGTTTCTCATCTTAACTGACAAGCATTGGATGTTAGAGGACCAGTGCTTTGTATCAGTTTCAGAAGCAGAGTTGGACTAGATATGGTCCGTATGTGTAGGAAACACCATTCATTTGTTCTCAGCAAACTCTAGTTTCCTGCTGTCTTAGAGACTCTAGAAAGCTAGTGCGTGCTTCTTGTTCTAAAGCAGAGTGTGATCAATGAATGAGAAGTCTGTTGTGTGTTTCACTTCAGAAATGGAGTTAAATCCCAGGATCTGAGTCTTCCTACAAGCAAGACTTTGTTTCAGGTAAGGGCAGTTACTTTACAGCTCAAACGAACTCCATCGTTCAAGAAGCTCACATGTTTCTCATCTTCACTGAGAAGCATTGGATGTTAGAGGACCTCTGGTTTGTTTCAGTTTCAGAAGCAGATTTGAACTAGATATGGTCCGTATGTATAAGAAACACCGTTCTTTTCTTCTGAGCACACTCAAGTTTCCTGCAGTATTAGAGACTCTAGAAAGCAAGAGCATGCTTCTTGCTCTAAAGCAGAGTGTGATCCATCGATGAGAACTATGCTGTTTGTTTCCCTTCAGAAATGGAGTTAAATCCCAGGCTCTGAGTCTTCCTACAAGCAAGACCTCTTTTCAAGTAAGGGCAGTCACTTTTCAGCTCAAACGAACTACATCGTTCACGAAGCTCACACGTTTCTCATCTAAACTGACAAGCATTGAATGTTAGAGGACCAGTGCTTTGTATCAGTTTCAGAATCAGAGTTGGACTAGATATGGTCCGTATGTGTAGGAAACACCGTTCTTTGTTCTCAGCAAACTCATGTTTCCTGCTGTCTTAGAGACTCTAGAAAGCAAGAGCGTACTTCTTGCTCTAAAGTAGAGTGTGATCCATGGATTAGAACACTGCTGTGCGTTTCACTTCAGAAATGGAGTTAAATCCCAGGCTCTGAGTCCTCCTACAAGCAAGACCTCTTTTCAAGTAAGGGCAGTCACTTTTCAGCTCAAACGAACTACATCGTTCACGAAGCTCACACGTTTCTCATCTTAACTGACAAGCATCGGATGTTAGAGGATCAGTGCTTTGTATCAGTTTTAGAAGCAGAGTTGGACTAGATATGGTCTGTATGTGTAGGAACCACCGTTCTTTTGTTCTCAGCACACTCAAGTTTCCGGCTGTATTAGAGACTCTAGAAAGCAAGAGCGTGCTTCTTGCTCTAAAGCAGAGTGTGATCAATGGATGAGAACTCTGCTGTGTGTTTCACTTCTGAAATGGAGTTAAATCCCAGGCTCTGAGTCTTCCTACAAGCAAGACTTCGAATAAGGTAAGGGCAGTTACTTTACAGCTCAAACGAACTATATCGTTCAAGATCCTCACATGTTTCTAATCTTCACTGAGAAGCATTGCATGTTAGAGGACCTCTGGTTTGTTTCCGTATCAGAAGCAGATTTGAACTAGATATGGTCCGTATGTATAAGAAACACGGTTCTTTTCTTCTGAGCACACTCACGTTTCCTGCGGTATTACAGACTCTAGAAAGCAAGAGTGTTCTTCTTGCTCTAAATCAGAGTGTGATCCATCGATGAGAACTATGCTGTGTGTTTCCCTTCAGAAATGGAGTTAAATTCCTGGCTCTGTGTGTTCCTACAAGCACGACTTCGTTTCAGGTAAGGGCAGTCACTTTTCAGCTCAAACGAACTACATCGTTCACGAAGCTCACACGATTCTCATCTTAACTGACAAGCATTGGATGTTAGAGGACCTGTGGTTTGTTTCAGTTTCAGAAGCAGAGTTGAACTAGATATGGCCTATATGTGTAGGAACCACCGTTCTTTTGTTCTCAGCACACTCAAGTTTCCGGCTGTATTAGAGACTCTAGAAAGCAAGAGCGTGCTTCTTGCTCTAAAGCAGAGTGTGATCCATCGAAGAGAACTATGCTGTGTGTTTCCTTTCAGAAATGTAGTTAAATTCCAGGCTCTGTGTCTTCCTACAAGCAAGACTCCTTTTCAAGTAAGTGCAGTCACTTTTCAGCTCAAACGAACTACATCCTTCACGAAGCTCACACGTTTCTCATCTTAACTGACAAGCATTGGATGTTAGAGGACCAGTGCTTTGTATCAGTTTCTGAAGCATAGTTGGACTAGATATGGTCCGTATGTGTAGGAACCACGGTTCATTTGTTCTCAGCAAACTCAAGTTTCCTGAAGTCTTAGAGACTCTAGATAGCAACAGCGTGCTTCTTTCTCTAAATCAGAGTGTGATCCATCGAAGAGAACTGGGCTGTGTGTTTCCCTTCAGAAATGGAGTTAAATTCCCGGCTCTGAGACTTCCTACAAGCAAGACTTCGTTTCATGTAAGGGTAGTTACTTTACTGCTCAAACTAACTATATCGTTCACGAAGCTCACACGGTTCTCATCTTAACTGACAAGCATTGAATGTTAGAGGACCAGTGCTTTGTATCAGTTTTAGAAGCAGAGTTGGACTAGATATGGTCCATATGTGTAGGAAACACCGTTCATTTGTTCTCAGCAAACTCAAGTTTCCTGCTGTCTTAGAGACTCTAGAAAGCTAGGGCGTGCTTCTTGCTCTAAAGCAGAGTGTGATCAATGAAAGAGAACTCTGTTGTGTGTTTCACTTCAGAAAAGGAGTTAAATCCCAGGATCTGAGTCTTCCTACAAGCAAGATTTCGGTTCAGGTAAGGGCAGTTACTTTACAGCTCAAACGAACTATATCGTTCAAGAACCTCACATGTTTCTAATCTTCACTGAGAAGCATTGCATGTTAGAGGACCTCTGGTTTGTTTCAGTTTCAGAAGCAGATTTGAACTAGATATGGTCCGTATGTATAAGAAACACGGTTCTTTTCTTCTGAGCACACTCACGTTTCCTGCGGTATTACAGACTCTAGAAAGCAAGAGTGTTCTTCTTGCTCTAAATCAGAGTGTGATCCATCGATGAGAACTATGCTGTGTGTTTCCCTTCAGAAATGGAGTTAAATTCCTGGCTCTGTGTGTTCCTACAAGCACGACTTCGTTTCAGGTAAGGGCAGTCACTTTTCAGCTCAAACGAACTACATCGTTCACGAAGCTCACACGATTCTCATCTTAACTGACAAGCATTGGATGTTAGAGGACCTGTGGTTTGTTTCAGTTTCAGAAGCAGAGTTGAACTAGATATGGCCTATATGTGTAGGAACCACCGTTCTTTTGTTCTCAGCACACTCACGTTTTCTGATGTCTTTGAGAATCTAGAAAGCAAGTGCGTACTTCTTGCTCTAAAGCAGAGTGTGATCCATGGATTAGAACTCTGCTGTGCGTTTCACTTCAGAAATGGAGTTAAATCCCAGGCTCTGAGTCTTCCTACAAGCAAGACCTCTTTTCAAGTAAGGGCAGTCACTTTTCAGCTCAAACGAACTACATCGTTCACGAAGCTCACACGGTTCTCATCTAAACAGACACGCATTTAATGTTAGAGGACCAGTGCTTTGTATCAGTTTCAGAAGCATAGTTGGACTAGATATGGTCCGTATGTGTAGGAAACACCGTTCATTTGTTCTCAGCAAACTCAAGTTCCCTGCTGTCTTAGAGACTCTAGAAAGCCAAGGCGTGCATCTTGCTGTAAAGCAGAGTGTGATCAATGGAGGAAAACTCTGTTGTGTGTTTCACTTCAGAAATGGAGTTAAATTCCAAGCTCTGCGTTTTCCTACAAGCACGACTTCGTTTCAGGTAAGGGCAGTCACTTTTCAGCTCAAACGAACTACATCGTTCTTGAAGCTTACACGTTTCTCATCTTAACTAACAAGCATTCGATGTTAGAGGACCTGTGCTTTGTATCAATTTCAGAGGCAGAGTTGTACTAGATAAGGTCCGTATGTGTAGGGAACACCGTTCTTTTGTTCTCATCACACTCACATTTCCTGGGGTCTTAGAGACCCTGTAAAGCAAGAGCGTGCTTCTTGCTCTAAAGTAGAGTGTGATCAATGGATGAGAACTCTGCTGTGTGTTTCACTTCAGAAATGGAGTTAAATCCCAGGGTCTGAGTCTTCCTTCAAGCAAGACTTCGTTTCAGGTAAGGGCAGTCACTTTTCAGCTAAAACGAACTTCATCGTTCACGAAGCTCACACGTTTCTCATCTTAACTGACAAGCATTGGATGTTAGAGGATCAGTGCTTTGGATCAGTTTTAGAAGCAGATTTGGACTAGATATGGTCCGTATGTGTAGGAACCACCGTTCTTTTGGTCTCAGCACACTCAAGTTTCCGGCTGTATTAGAGACTCTAGAAAGCAAGAGCGTGCTTCTTGCTCTAAAGCAGAGTGTGATCCATCGAAGAGAACTATGCTGTGTGTTTCCCTTCAGAAATGTAGTTAATTTCCAGGCTCTGTGTCTTCCTACAAGCAAGACTCCTTTTCAAGTAAGTGCAGTCACTTTTCAGCTCAAACGAACTACATCCTTCACGAAGCTCACACGTTTCTCATCTTAATTGAGAAGTGTTGGATGTTAGAGGACCAGTGCTTTGTATAAGTTTCTGAAGCATAGTTGGACTAGATATGGTCCGTATGTGTAGGAACCACGGTTCATTTGTTCTCAGCAAACTCAAGTTTCCTGATGTCTTAGAGACTCTAGATAGCAACAGCGTGCTTCTTTCTCTAAATCAGAGTGTGATCCATCGAAGAGAACTGGGCTGTGTGTTTCCCTTCAGAAATGGAGTTAAATTCCCGGCTCTGAGACTTCCTACAAGCAAGACTTCGTTTCATGTAAGGGCAGTTACTTTACTGCTCAAACTAACTACATCGTTCACGAAGCTCACACGGTTCTCATCTTAACTGACAAGCATTGAATGTTAGAGGACCAGTGCTTTGTATCAGTTTTAGAAGCAGAGTTGGACTAGATATGGTCCATATGTGTAGGAAACACCGTTCATTTGTTCTCAGCAAACTCATGTTTCTTGCTGTCTTAGAGACTCTAGAAAGCTAGGGCGTGCTTCTTGCTCTAAAGCATAGTGTGATCAATGGATGAGAACTATGCTGTGTGTTTCACTTCAGAAATGGAGTTAAATCCCAGGCTCTGAGTCTTCCTACAAGCAAGACTTCGTTTCAGGTAAGGGCAGTTATTTACAGCTCAAATGAACTCCAAAATTCACGAAGCTCACATGTTTCTCATCTTCACTGAGAAGCATTGGATGTTAGAGGACCTCTGGTTTGTTTCAGTTTCAGAAGCAGAGTTGAACTAGATATGGTCTGTATGTACAGTAAACACCGCTCTTTTCTTCTCAGCACACTCACATTTCCTGAGGTATT
Organism: Onychomys leucogaster; assembly: GCA_949786385.1. Lineage (NCBI taxonomy): Eukaryota > Metazoa > Chordata > Mammalia > Rodentia > Cricetidae > Onychomys > Onychomys leucogaster. Next base: position 31,357 of record CATKUP010000018.1, on the reverse strand, counting down.
AGAGTCTCTAGAAAGCAAGAACATGCTTCTTGCTCTAAAGCAGAGTGTGATCCATCGAAGAGAACTATGCTGTGTGTTTCACTTCAGAAATGGAGTTAAATCCCAGGCTCTGAGTCTTCCTACAAGCAAGACTTCGTTTCAGGTAAGGGCAGTTACTTTACAGCTCAAACGAACTACATCGTTCACGAAGCTCACACGTTTCTCATCTAAACTGACAAGCATTGAATGATAGAGGACCAGTGCTTTGATTCAGTTTCAGAAGCAGAGTTGGACTAGATATGGTCCGTATGTGTAGGAAACACCGTTCTTTGTTCTCAGCAAACTCATGTTTCCTGCTGTCTTAGAGACTCTAGAAAGCAAGAGCTTACTTCTTGCTCTAAAGCAGAGTGTGATCCATGGATTAGAACTCTGCTGTGCGTTTCACTTCAGAAATGGAGTTAAATCCCAGGCTCTGAGTCTTCCTTCAAGCAAGACCTCTTTTCAAGTAAGGGCAGTCACTTTTCAGCTCAAACGAACTACATCGTTCACGAAGCTCACACGTTTCTCATCTTAACTGACAAGCATTGGATGTTACAGGACCAGTGCTTTGAATCAGTTTCAGAAGCAGAGTTGGAGTAGATATGGTCCGTATGTGTAGGAAACACCGTTAATTTGTTCTCAGCAAACTAAAGTTTCCTGCTGTCTTAGAGACTCTAGAAAGCTATGGCGTGATGCTTGCTCTAAAGCAGAGTCTGATCAATGGATGAGAACTCTGTTGTGTGTTTCACTTCAGAAATGGAGTTAAATCCCATGCTCTGAGTCTTCCTACAAGCAAGACTTCGTTTCATGTATGGGCCGTTACTTTACTGCTCAAACTATCTACATCGTTCACGAAGATCACACGTTTCTCATCTTAACTGACAAGCATTGGATGTTAGAGGACCTGTGGTTTGTTTCAATTTCAGAAGCAGAGTTGAACTAGATATGGCCCGTATGTGTGGGAAACACCGTTCTTTTGTTCTGAGCACACTCAAGTTTCCGGGCTGTATTAGAGAATATAGAAAGCAAGAGCGTACTTCTTGCTCTAAAGCAGAGTGTGATCCATCGAAGAGAACTATGCTTTGTGTTTCCCTTCAGAAATGGAGTTAAATTCCAGGCTCTGTGTCTTCCTACAAGCAAGACTCCTTTTCAAATAAGTGCAGTCATTTTTCAGCTCAAACGAACTACATCTTTCACGAAGCTCACACGTTTCTCATCTTAACTGACAAGCATTGGATGTTAGAGGACCAGTGCTTTGTATCAGTTTCAGAAGCAGAGTTGGACTAGATATGGTCCGTATGTGTAGGAAACACCATTCATTTGTTCTCAGCAAACTCTAGTTTCCTGCTGTCTTAGAGACTCTAGAAAGCTAGTGCGTGCTTCTTGTTCTAAAGCAGAGTGTGATCAATGAATGAGAACTCTGTTGTGTGTTTCACTTCAGAAATGGAGTTAAATCCCAGGATCTGAGTCTTCCCACAAGCAAGACTTTGTTTCAGGTAAGGGCAGTTACTTTACAGCTCAAACGAACTCCATCGTTCAAGAAGCTCACATGTTTCTCATCTTCACTGAGAAGCATTGGATGTTAGAGGACCTCTGGTTTGTTTCAGTTTCAGAAGCAGATTTGAACTAGATATGGTCCGTATGTATAAGAAACACCGTTCTTTTCTTCTGAGCACACTCACGTTTCCTGCAGTATTAGATTCTAGAAAGCAAGAGCATGCTTCTTGCTCTAAAGCAGAGTGTGATCCATCGATGAGAACTATGCTGTGTGTTTCCCTTCAGAAATGGAGTTAAATCCCAGGCTCTGAGTCTTCCTACAAGCAAGACCTCTTTTCAAGTAAGGGCAGTCACTTTTCAGCTCAAACGAACTACATCGTTCACGAAGCTCACACGTTTCTCATCTAAACTGACAAGCATTGAATGTTAGAGGACCAGTGCCTTGTATCAGTTTCAGAAGCAGAGTTGGACTAGATATGGTCCCTATGTGTAGGAAACACCGTTCTTTGTTCTCAGCAAACTCATGTTTCCTGCTGTCTTAGAGACTCTAGAAAGCAAGAGCGTACTTCTTGCTCTAAAGTAGAGTGTGATCCATGGATTAGAACTCTGCTGTGCGTTTCACTTCAGAAATGGAGTTAAATCCCAGGCTCTGAGTCTTCCTACAAGCAAGACTTCGAATAAGGTAAGGGCAGTTACTTTACAGCTCAAACGAACTACATCGTTCACGAAGCTCACACGTTTCTCATCTAAACTGACAAGCATGTATGTTAGAGGACCAGTGCTTTGAATAAGTTTCAGAAGCAGAGTTGGACTAGATATGGTCCGTATGTGTAGGAAACACCGTTCATTTGTTCTCAGCGAACTCAAGTTTCCTGCTGTCTTAGAGACTCTAGAAAGCAAGAGCGTGCTTCTTGCTCTAAAGCAGAATGTGATCAATGAATGAGAACTCTGTTGTGTGTTTCACTTCAGAAAAGGAGTTAAATCCCAGGATCTGAGTCTTCCTACAAGCAAGATTTCGGTTCAGGTAAGGGCAGTTACTTTAGAGCTCAAACGAACTATATTGTTCAAGAACCTCACATGTTTCTAATCTTCACTGAGAAGCATTGCATGTTAGAGGACCTCTGGTTTGTTTCAGTTTCAGAAGCAGATTTGAACTAGATATGGTCCGTATGTATAAGAAACACGGTTCTTTTCTTCTGAGCACACTCACGTTTCCTGCGGTATTACAGACTCTAGAAAGCAAGAGTGTTCTTCTTGCTCTAAATCAGAGTGTGATCCATCGATGAGAACTATGCTGTGTGTTTCCCTTCAGAAATGGAGTTAAATTCCTGGCTCTGTGTGTTCCTACAAGCACGACTTCGTTTCAGGTAAGGGCAGTCACTTTTCAGCTCAAACGAACTACATCGTTCACGAAGCTCACATATTCTCATCTTAACTGACAAGCATTGGATGTTAGAGGACCTGTGGTTTGTTTCAGTTTCAGAAGCAGAGTTGAACTAGATATGGCCTATATGTGTAGGAACCACCGTTCTTTTGTTCTCAGCACACTCACGTTTTCTGATGTCTTAGAGAATCTAGAAAGCAAGAGCGTACTTCTTGCTCTAAAGCAGAGTGTGATCCATGGATTAGAACTCTGCTGTGCGTTTCACTTCAGAAATGGAGTTAAATCCCAGGCTCTGAGTCTTCCTACAAGCAAGACCTCTTTTCAAGTAAGGGCAGTCACTTTTCAGCTCAAACGAACTACATCGTTCACGAAGCTCACACGGTTCTCATCTAAACTGACACGCATTTAATGTTAGAGGACCAGTGCTTTGTATCAGTTTCAGAAGCATAGTTGGACTAGATATGGTCCGTATGTGTAGGAAACACCGTTCATTTGTTCTCAGCAAACTCAAGTTCCCTGCTGTCTTAGAGACTCTAGAAAGCCAAGGCGTGCATCTTGCTGTAAAGCAGAGTGTGATCAATGGAAGAGAACTCTGTTGTGTGTTTCACTTCAGAAATGGAGTTAAATTCCAAGCTCTGCGTTTTCCTACAAGCACGACTTCGTTTCAGGTAAGGGCAGTCACTTTTCAGCTCAAACGAACTACATCGTTCTTGAAGCTTACACGTTTCTCATCTTAACTAACAAGCATTCGATGTTAGAGGACCTGTGCTTTGTATCAATTTCAGAGGCAGAGTTGTACTAGATAAGGTCCGTATGTGTAGGGAACACCGTTCTTTTGTTCTCATCACACTCACATTTCCTGGTGTCTTAGAGACCCTGTAAAGCAAGAGCGTGCTTCTTGCTCTAAAGTAGAGTGTGATCAATGGATGAGAACTCTGCTGTGTGTTTCACTTCAGAAATGGAGTTAAATCCCAGGGTCTGAGTCTTCCTTCAAGCAAGACTTCGTTTCAGGTAAGGGCAGTTCCTTACAGCTCAAACGAACTACATCGTTCACGAAGCTCACACGTTTCTCATCTAAACTGACAAGCATTGAATGTTAGAGGACCAGTGCTTTGAATCAGTTTCAGAGGCAGAGTTGTACTAGATATGGTCCGTATGTGTAGGAAACACCGTTCTTTTGTTCTCAGCAAACTCAAGTTTCCTGCTGTCTTAGAGACTCTAGAAAGCAAGAGCGTACTTCTTCCTCTAAAGCAGAGTGTGATCCATGGATTAGAACTCTGCTGTGCATTTCACTTCAGAAATGGAGTTCACACCCAGGCTCTGAGTCTTCCTACAAGCAAGAACTCTTTTCAAGTAAGGGCAGTCACTTTTCAGCTCAAACGAACTTCATCGTTCACGAAGCTCACACGTTTCTCATCTTAACTGACAAGCATCGGATGTTAGAGGATCAGTGCTTTGGATCAGTTTCAGAAGCAGATTTGGACTAGATATGGTCCGTATGTGTAGGAACCACGGTTCTTTTGGTCTCAGCACACTCAAGTTTCCGGCTGTATTAGAGACTCTAGAAAGCAAGAGCGTGCTTCTTGCTCTAAAGCAGAGTGTGATCCATCGAAGAGAACTATGCTGTGTGTTTCCCTTCAGAAATGTAGTTAAATTCCAGGCTCTGTGTCTTCCTACAAGCAAGACTCCTTTTCAAGTAAGTGCAGTCACTTTTCAGCTCAAACGAACTACATCCTTCACGAAGCTCACACGTTTCTCATCTTAACTGACAAGCATTGGATGTTAGAGGACCAGTGCTTTGTATCAGTTTCTGAAGCATAGTTGGACTAGATATGGTCCGTATGTGTAGGAACCACGGTTCATTTGTTCTCAGCAAACTCAAGTTTCCTGATATCTTAGAGACTCTAGATAGCAACAGCGTGCTTCTTTCTCTAAATCAGAGTGTGATCCATCGAAGAGAACTGGGCTGTGTGTTTCCCTTCAGAAATGGAGTTAAATTCCCGGCTCTGAGACTTCCTACAAGCAAGACTTCGTTTCATGTAAGGGCAGTTACTTTACTGCTCAAACTAACTACATCGTTCACGAAGCTCACACGGTTCTCATCTTAACTGACAAGCATTGAATGTTAGAGGACCAGTGCTTTGTATCAGTTTTAGAAGCAGAGTTGCACTAGATATGTTCCATATGTGTAGGAAACACCGTTCATTTTTTCTCAGCAAACTTATGTTTCTTGCTGTCTTAGAGACTCTAGAAAGCTAGGGCGTGCTTCTTGCTCTAAAGCATAGTGTGATCAATGGATGAGAACTATGCTGTGTGTTTCACTTCAGAAATGGAGTTAAATCCCAGGCTCTGAGTCTTCCTACAAGCAAGACTTCGTTTCAGGTAAGGGCAGTTACTTTACAGCTCAAATGAACTCCAAAATTCACGAAGCTCACATGTTTCTCATCTTCACTGAGAAGCATTGGATGTTAGAGGACCTCTGGTTTGTTTCAGTTTCAGAAGCAGAGTTGAACTAGATATGGTCTGTATGTACAGGAAACACCGCTCTTTTCTTCTCAGCACACTCACATTTCCTGAGGTATTAGAGTCTCTAGAAAGCAAGAACATGCTTCTTGCTCTAAAGCAGAGTGTGATCCATCGAAGAGAACTATGCTGTGTGTTTCACTTCAGAAATGGAGTTAAATCCCAGGCTCTGAGTCTTCCTACAAGCAAGACTTCGTTTCAGGTAAGGGCAGTTACTTTACAGCTCAAACGAACTACATCGTTCACGAAGCTCACACGTTTCTCATCTTAACTGAAAAGCATTGGATGTTAGAGGACCTGTGGTTTCTTTCAGTTTCAGAAGCAGAGTTGGATTAGATATGGTCCATATGTGTAGGAAACAACGTTCTTTTATTCTTGGCACATTCATGTTACCTGCTTTCTTAGAGACTCTAGAAAGCAAGAGCGTGCTTCTTGATCTAAAGCAGACTGTGATCAATGGATGAGAACTCTGCTGTGTGTTTCACTTCTGAAATGGAGTAAAATCCCAGGCTCTGGGTCTTCCTACAAGCAAGATTTCGAATAAGGTAAGGGCAGTTACTTTAGAGCTCAAACGAACTACATCCTTCACGAAGCTCACACGTTTCTCATCTAAACTGACAAGCATTGGATGTTAGAGGACCAGTGCTTTGAATCAGTTTCAGAAGAAGAGTTGGACTAGATATGGTCCGTATGTGTAGGAAACACCGTTCATTTGTTCTCAGCAAACTCAAGTTTCCTGCTGTCTTAGAGACTCTAGAAAGCTAAGGCATGCTTCTTCTCTAAAGCAGAGTGTGATCAATGAATGAGAACTCTGTTGTGTGTTACACTTCAGAAATGGAGTTAAATTCCAGGCTCTGTGTGTTCCTACAAGCACGACTTTCTTTCAGGTAAGGGCAGTCACTTTTCAGCTCAAACGACCTACATCGTTCACGAAGCTTACATGATTCTCATCTTAACTGACAAGCATTGGATGTTAGAGGACCTGTGATTGGATCAATTTCAGAGGCAGAGTTGTACTAGATATGGTCCGTATGTGTAGGGAACACCGTTCTTTTCTTCTCATCACACTCACATTTCCTGCTGTCTTAGAGACCCTGTAAAGCAAGAGCATGCTTCTTGCTCTAAAGCAGACTGTGATCAATGGATGAGAACTCTGCTGTGTGTTTCACTTCAGAAATGGAGTTAAATCCCATGCTCTGAGTCTTCCGACAAACAAGACTTCGTTTCAAGTAAGGGCAGCCACTTTACAGCTCAAATGAACTACATCGTTCACGAAGCTCACACGATTCTCATCTTAACTGACAAGCATTGGATGTTAGAGGACCTGTGGTTTGATTCAGTTTCAGAAGCAGAGTTGAACTAGATATGGCCCATATGTGTAGGAAACACAGTTCTTTTGTTCTGAGCACACTCAAGTTTCCTGCTGTATTAGAGACTCTAGAAAGCAAGAGCGTGCTTCTGGCTCTAAAGGAGAGTGTGACCCATCCATGAGAACTGAGCTGTGTGTTTTCCTTCAGAAATGGAGTTAAATTCCAGGCTCTGTGTGTTCCTACAAGCACGAGTTCGTTTCAGGTAAGGGCAGTCAATTTTCAGCTCATACGAACTACATCGTTCATGAAGCTCACACGTTTCTCATCTTAACTGACAAGCATTGGATGTTAGAGTACCAGTGCTTTGTATCAGTTTCAGAAGCAGAGTTGGACTAGATATGGTCCGTATGTGTAGGAACCACCGTTCTTTTGTTCTCAGCACACTCACGTTTCCTGCTGTCTTAGAGACTCTAGAAAGCAAGAGCGTGCTTCTTGCTCTAAAGTAGAGTGTGATCAATGGATGAGAAGTCTGCTGTGTGTTTCACTTCAGAAATGGCGTTAAATCCCATGCTCTGAGTCTTCTTATGAGCAAGAATTCGTTTCAAGTAAAGGCAGTCACTTTACTGCTCAAACGAACTACATCGTTCACAAAGCTCACACGATTCTCATCTTAACTGACAAGCATTGGATGTTAGAGGACCTGTGGTTTGTTTCAGTTTCAGAAGCAGAGTTGAACTAGATATGGCCCATATGTGTAGGAAACACCGTTCTTTTGTTCTCAGCAAACTCAAGTTTCCTGCTGTCTTAGAGCCTCTAGAAAGCTAGGGCATGTTTCTTGCTCTAAAGTAGAGTGTGATCAATGGATGAGAACTCTGTTTTGTGTTTCCCTTCAGAAATAGTGTTAAATCCCAGGCTCTGAGTCTTCCTACAAGCAAGACTTCGTTTCAGGTAAGGGCAGTTACTTACAGCTGAAACGAACAACATCGTTCAAAAAGCTCACACGTTTCTCAAATTAACTGACAAGCATTGGATGTTTGATGGCCTGTGGTTTGTTTCAGTTTCAGAAGGAGAGTTGAACTAGAAATGGCCCGTATGTGTAGAAAACACTGTTCTTTTGTTCTGAGCTCACTAAAGTTTCCTGCTGTCTTAGAGGCTCTAGAAAGCCAAGGCGTACATCTTGCTCTAAAGCAGAGTGTGATCAATGGAGGAGAACTCTGTTGTGTGTTTCACTTCAGAAATGGAGGTAAATTCCAGGCTCTGTGTGTTCCTACAAGCAGGACTTCGTTTCAGGTAAGGGCAGTCACTTTTCAGCTCTAGCGAACTACATCGTTCACGAAGCTCACACGTTTCTCATCTTAACTGACAAGCATTGGATGTTACAGGACCAGTGCTTTGAATCAGTTTCAGAAGCAGAGTTGGACTAGATATGGTCCATATGTGTAGGAAACAAAGTTCTTTTGTTCTTGGCACACTCATGTTACCTGCTGTCTTAGAGACTCTTGAAAGCAAGAGCGTGCTTCTTGATCTAAAGCAGAGTGTGATCCATGGATTAGAACTCTGCTGTGCGTTTCACTTCAGAAATGGAGTTAAATCCCAGGCTCTGAGTCTTCCTACAAGCAAGACTTCGTTTCAGGTAAGGGCAGTTACTTTACAGCTCAAACGAACTACATCGTCCACAAAGCTCACACGTTTCTCATCTTAACTGACAAGCATCGGATGTTAGAGGATCAGTGCTGTTTATCAGTTTTAGAAGCAGAGTTGGACTAGATATGGTCCGTATGTGTAGGAACCACCGTTCTTTTGTTCTCAGCACACTCAAGTTTCCTGCTCTATTAGAGACTCTAGAAAGCAAGAGCGTGTTTCTTGCTCTAAAGTAGAGTGTGATCCATCGATGAGAACTATGCTCTGTGTTTCCCTTCAGAATGGAGTTAAATTCCAGGCTCTGTGTGTTCCTACAAGCTCGACTTCGTTTCAGGTAAGGGCAGTCACTTTTCAGCTCAAACGAACTACATCGTTCACGAAGCTCACACGATTCTCATCTTAACTGACAAGCATTGGATGTTAGAGGACCTGTGGTTTGTTTCAGTTTCAGAAGCAGAGTTGAACTAGATATGGCCTATATGTGTAGGAACCACCGTTCTTTTGTTCTCAGCACACTCACGTTTTCTGATGTCTTTGAGAATCTAGAAAGCAAGTGCGTACTTCTTGCTCTAAAGCAGAGTGTGATCCATGGATTAGAACTCTGCTGTGCGTTTCACTTCACAAATGGAGTTAAATCCCAGGCACTCTGTCTTCCTACAAGGTAGACTTCGTTTCAAGTTAGGGCTGTCATTTTTCAGCTCAAACTAACTACATCGTTAACGAAGCTCACACGTTTCTCATCTTAACTGACAAGCATTGAATGTTAGAGGACCAATGCTTTGTATCAGTTTCAGAAGCAGAGTTGGACTAGATATGGTCTGTATGTGTAGGAAACACCGTTCATTTGTTCTCAGCACACTCAAGTTTCCTGCTGTCTTAGAGAGTCTTGAAAGCTAGAGCGTGTTTCTTACTCTAAAGCAGAGTGTGATCAATGGATGAGAACTCTGCTGTGTGTTTCACATCAGAAATAGAGTTAAATCCCAGGCTCTGTGTCTTCCTACAAGCAAGACTTCGTTTCAGGTAAGGGCAGTCACAGTTCAGTTCAAATAAACTACATCGTTCACGAAGCTTACAAGTTTCCCTTCTTAACTACCAAGCATTGGATGTTAGAGGACCAGTGCTTTGTGTCAGTTTCAGAAGCAGAGTTGGACTAGATATGGTCCTTATGTGTACGAAACACCGTTCTTTTGTTCTCAGCACACTCATGTTTCCTGCTGTCTTAGAGATTCTAGAAAGCTAGAGCGTGCTTCTTGCTCTAAAGCAGTGTGTACAATGGATGAGAACTCTGCTGTCTGTTTCACTTCAGAAATGGAGTTAAATCCCAGGCTCTGAGTCTTCCTACAAGCAAGACTTCGTTTCAGGTAAGGGCAGTTTCTTTTCAGCTCAAACGAACTACATCGTTCACGAAGCTCACACGTTTCTCATCTTAACTGAAAAGCATTGGATGTTAGAGGACCTGTGGTTTCTTTCAGTTTCAGAAGCAGAGTTGAACTATATGGTCCGTATGTGTAGGAAGCATTGTTCTTTTCTTCTGCGCACAACCATGTTTCCTGCTGTATTAGAGATTATAGAAAGAAAGAGTGTGCTTTTTGCTCTAAAGCAGAGTGTGAGCAATGGATGAGAACTCTGCTGTGTGTTTCACTTCAGAAATGGAATTAAATCCCAGGCTCTGAGTCTTCCTAAAAGCAAGACCTATTTTCAGGTAAGCTTAGTTTCTTTACAGCTCAAACGAAATATATTGTTCACCAAGTTCACACGTTTCTCATCTAAACTGACAAGCATTGGATGTTAGAGGACCTCTGGTTTGTTTCAGAGTCAGAAGCAGAGATGAACTAGATATGGTCCATATGTGTAGGAAACACTGTTCTTTTCTTCTGAGCACACTCACGTTTCCTGCGGTATTAGAGAATCTAGAGAGCAAGAGCATGCTTCTTGCTCTAAAGCAGAGTGTGATCCATCGATGAGAACTGTGTTGTGGGTTTCCCTTCATCAATGGAGTTAAACTCCAGGCTCTGTGTCTTCATACAATCAAGACTTCATTTTAGGTAAGGGCAGTCACTATTCAGCTCAAATGATCTACATCGTTCACGAAGCTCACACGTTTCTTATCTTAAATGTCAAGCATTGGATGTTAGAGGACCAGTGCTTTGTATCAGTTTCAGAAGCAGAGTTGGACTAGATATGGTCCTTATGTGTAGGAAACACAGTTCTTTTGTTCTGAGCACACTCACGTTTCCTGCTGTCTTAGAGACTCTAGAAAGCAAGAACGTGCTTCTTGCTCTAAAGCAGAGTGTGATCCATCGATGAGAACTATGCTGTGTGTTTCCCTTCAGAAATGGAGTTAAATCCCAGGCTCTGAGTCTTCCTACAAGCAAGACCTCTTTTCAAGTAAGGGCAGTCACTTTTCAGCTCAAACGAACTACATCGTTCACGAAGCTCACACGTTTCTCATCTAAACTGACAAGCATTGAATGTTAGAGGACCAGTGCTTTGTATCAGTTTCAGAATCAGAGTTGGACTAGATATGGTCCGTATGTGTAGGAAACACCGTTCTTTGTTCTCAGCAAACTCATGTTTCGTGCTGTCTTAGAGACTCTAGAAAGCAAGAGCGTACTTCTTGCTCTAAAGTAGAGTGTGATCCATGGATTAGAACACTGCTGTGCGTTTCACTTCAGAAATGGAGTTAAATCCCAGGCTCTGAGTCTTCCTACAAGCAAGACCTCTTTTCAAGTAAGGGCAGTCACTTTTCAGCTCAAACGAACTACATCGTTCACGAAGCTCACACGTTTCTCATCTTAACTGACAAGCATCGGATGTTAGAGGATCAGTGCTTTGTATCAGTTTTAGAAGCAGAGTTGGACTAGATATGGTCTGTATGTGTAGGAACCTCCGTTCTTTTGTTCTCAGCACACTCAAGTTTCCGGCTGTATTAGAGACTCTAGAAAGCAAGAGCGTGCTTCTTGCTCTAAAGCAGAGTGTGATCAATGGATGAGAACTCTGCTGTGTGTTTCACTTCTGAAATGGAGTTAAATCCCAGGCTCTGAGTCTTCCTACAAGCAAGACTTCGAATAAGGTAAGGGCAGTTACTTTACAGCTCAAACGAACTATATCGTTCAAGAACCTCACATGTTTCTAATCTTCACTGAGAAGCATTGCATGTTAGAGGACCTCTGGTTTGTTTCAGTATCAGAAGCAGATTTGAACTAGATATGGTCCGTATGTATAAGAAACACGGTTCTTTTCTTCTGAGCACACTCACGTTTCCTGCGGTATTACAGACTCTAGAAAGCAAGAGTGTTCTTCTTGCTCTAAATCAGAGTGTGATCCATCGATGAGAACTATGCTGTGTGTTTCCCTTCAGAAATGGAGTTAAATTCCTGGCTCTGAGTCTTCCTACAAGCAAGAACTCTTTTCAAGTAAGGGCAGTCACTTTTCAGCTCAAACGAACTACATCCTTCACGAAGCTCACACGTTTCTCATCTTAACTGACAAGCATTGGATGTTAGAGGACCAGTGCTTTGTATCAGTTTCTGAAGCATAGTTGGACTAGATATGGTCCGTATGTGTAGGAACCACGGTTCATTTGTTCTCAGCAAACTCAAGTTTCCTGATGTCTTAGAGACTCTAGATAGCAACAGCGTGCTTCTTTCTCTAAATCAGAGTGTGATCCATCGAAGAGAACTGGGCTGTGTGTTTCCCTTCAGAAATGGAGTTAAATTCCCGGCTCTGAGACTTCCTACAAGCAAGACTTCGTTTCATGTAAGGGTAGTTACTTTACTGCTCAAACTAACTACATCGTTCACGAAGCTCACACGGTTCTCATCTTAACTGACAAGCATTGAATGTTAGAGGACCAGTGCTTTGTATCAGTTTTAGAAGCAGAGTTGGACTAGATATGGTCCATATGTGTAGGAAACACCATTCATTTGTTCTCAGCAAACTCATGTTTCTTGCTGTCTTAGAGACTCTAGAAAGCTAGGGCGTGCTTCTTGCTCTAAAGCATAGTGTGATCAATGGATGAGAACTATGCTGTGTGTTTCACTTCAGAAATGGAGTTAAATCCCAGGGTCTGAGTCTTCCTACAAGCAAGACTTCGTTTCAGGTAAGGGCAGTTACTTTACAGCTCAAATGAACTCCAAAATTCACGAAGCTCACATGTTTCTCATCTTCACTGAGAAGCATTGGATGTTAGAGGACCTCTGGTTTGTTTCAGTTTCAGAAGCAGAGTTGAACTAGATATGGTCTGTATGTACAGGAAACACCGCTCTTTTCTTCTCAGCACACTCACGTTTCCTGAGGTATTAGAGTCTCTAGAAAGCAAGAACATGCTTCTTGCTCTAAAGCAGAGTGTGATCCATCGAAGAGAACTATGCTGTGTGTTTCACTTCAGAAATGGAGTTAAATCCCATGCTCTGAGTCTTCCTACAAACAAGACTTCGTTTCAAGTAAGGGCAGTCACTTTACAGCTCAAACGAACTACATCGTTCAAGAAGCTTACACGTTTCTCATCTTAACTGACAAGCATTGGATGTTAGAGGACCTGCACTTTGTATCAGTTTCAGAAGCAGAGTTGGATTAGATATGGTCCATATGTGTAGGAAACAACGTTCTTTTATTCTTGGCACATTCATGTTACCTGCTGTCTTAGAGACTCTAGAAAGCAAGAGCGTGCTTCTTGATCTAAAGCAGACTGTGATCAATGGATGAGAACTCTGCTGTGTGTTTCACTTCTGAAATGGAGTTAAATCCCAGGCTCTGGGTCTTCCTACAAGCAAGATTTCGAATAAGGTAAGGGCAGTTACTTTAGAGCTCAAACGAACTACATCCTTCACGAAGCTCACACGTTTCTCATCTAAACTGACAAGCATTGGATGTTAGAGGACCAGTGCTTTGAATCAGTTTCAGAAGCAGAGTTGGACTAGATATTGTCCGTATGTGTAGGAAACACCGTTCATTTGTTCTCAGCAAACTCAAGTTTCCTGCTGTCTTAGAGACTCTAGAAAGCTAAGGCATGCTTCTTGCTCTAAAGCAGAGTGTGATCAATGAATGAGAACTCTGTTGTGTGTTTCACTTCAGAAATGGAGTTAAATTCCAGGCTCTGTGTTTTCCTACAAGCACGACTTTCTTTCAGGTAAGGGCAGTCACTTTTCAGCTCAAACGACCTACATCGTTCACGAAGCTTACATGATTCTCATCTTAACTGACAAGCATTGGATGTTAGAGGACCTGTGATTGGATCAATTTCAGAGGCAGAGTTGTACTAGATATGGTCCGTATGTGTAGGGAACACCGTTCTTTTCTTCTCATCACACTCACATTTCCTGCTGTCTTAGAGACCCTGTAAAGCAAGAGCATGCTTCTTGCTCTAAAGCAGACTGTGATCAATGGATGAGAACTCTGCTGTGTGTTTCACTTCAGAAATGGAGTTAAATCCCATGCTCTGAGTCTTCCGACAAACAAGACTTCGTTTCAAGTAAGGGCAGCCACTTTACAGCTCAAATGAACTACATCGTTCACGAAGCTCACACGATTCTCATCTTAACTGACAAGCATTGGATGTTAGAGGACCTGTGGTTTGATTCAGTTTCAGAAGCAGAGTTGAACTAGATATGGCCCATATGTGTAGGAAACACAGTTCTTTTGTTCTGAGCACACTCAAGTTTCCTGCTGTATTAGAGACTCTAGAAAGCAAGAGCGTGCTTCTGGCTCTAAAGGAGAGTGTGATCCATCCATGAGAACTGAGCTGTGTGTTTTCCTTCAGAAATGGAGTTAAATTCCAGGCTCTGTGTGTTCCTACAAGCACGAGTTCGTTTCAGGTAAGGGCAGTCAATTTTCAGCTCATACGAACTACATCGTTCATGAAGCTCACACGTTTCTCATCTTTACTGACAAGCATTGGATGTTAGAGTACCAGTGCTTTGTATCAGTTTCAGAAGCAGAGTTGGACTAGATATGGTCCGTATGTGTAGGAACCACCGTTCTTTTGTTCTCAGCACACTCACCTTTCCTGCTGTCTTAGAGACTCTAGAAAGCAAGAGCGTGCTTCTTGCTCTAAAGTAGAGTGTGATCAATGGATGAGAAGTCTGCTGTGTGTTTCACTTCAGAAATGGCGTTAAATCCCATGCTCTGAGTCTTTTTACGAGCAAGAATTCGTTTCAAGTAAAGGCAGTCACTTTACTGCTCAAACGAACTACATCGTTCACAAAGCTCACACGATTCTCATCTTAACTGACAAGCATTGGATGTTAGAGGACCTGTGGTTTGTTTCAGTTTCAGAAGCAGAGTTGAACTAGATATGGCCCATATGTGTAGGAAACACCGTTCTTTTGTTCTCAGCAAACTCAAGTTTCCTGCTGTCTTAGAGCCTCTAGAAAGCTAGGGCATGTTTCTTGCTCTAAAGTAGAGTGTGATCAATGGATGAGAACTCTGTTGTTTGTTTCCCTTCAGAAATGGTGTTAAATCCCAGGCTCTGAGTCTTCCTACAAGCAAGACTTCGTTTCAGGTAAGGGCAGTTACTTACAGCTGAAACGAACAACATCGTTCAAAAAGCTCACACGTTTCTCAACTTAACTGACAAGCATTGGATGTTTGATGGCCTGTGGTTTGTTTCAGTTTCAGAAGGAGAGTTGAACTAGAAATGGCCCGTATGTGTAGAAAACACTGTTCTTTTGTTCTGAGCTCACTAAAGTTTCCTGCTGTCTTAGAGGCTCTAGAAAGCCAAGGCGTACATCTTGCTCTAAAGCAGAGTGTGATCAATGGAGGAGAACTCTGTTGTGTGTTTCACTTCAGAAATGGAGTTAAATTCCAGGCTCTGTGTGTTCCTACAAGCAGGACTTCGTTTCAGGTAAGGGCAGTCACTTTTCAGCTCTAGCGAACTACATCGTTCACGAAGCTCACACGTTTCTCATCTTAACTGACAAGCATTGGATGTTACAGGACCAGTGCTTTGAATCAGTTTCAGAAGCAGAGTTGGACTAGATATGGTCCATATGTGTAGGAAACAAAGTTCTTTTGTTCTTGGCACACTCATGTTACCTGCTGTCTTAGAGACTCTTGAAAGCAAGAGCATGCTTCTTGATCTAAAGCAGAGTGTGATCCATGGATTAGAACTCTGCTGTGCGTTTCACTTCAGAAATGGAGTTAAATCCCAGGCTCTGAGTCTTCCTACAAGCAAGACTTCGTTTCAGGTAAGGGCAGTTACTTTACAGCTCAAACGAACTACATCGTTCACAAAGCTCACACGTTTCTCATCTTAACTGACAAGCATCGGATGTTAGAGGATCAGTGCTGTTTATCAGTTTTAGAAGCAGAGTTGGACTAGATATGGTCCGTATGTGTAGGAACCACCGTTCTTTTGTTCTCAGCACACTCAAGTTTCCTGCTCTATTAGAGACTCTGGAAAGCAAGAGCGTGTTTCTTGCTCTAAAGTAGAGTGTGATCCATCGATGAGAACTATGCTCTGTGTTTCCCTTCAGAAATGGAGTTAAATTCCAGGCTCTGTGTGTTCCTACAAGCTCGACTTCGTTTCAGGTAAGGGCAGTCACTTTTCAGCTCAAACGATCTACATAGTTCACGAAGCTCACACGTTTCTCATCTTTACTGACAAGCATTGAATGTTAGAGGACCAGTGCTTTGTATCAGTTTCAGAATCAGAGTTGGACTCGATATGGTCTGTATGTGTAGGAAACACCGTTCATTTGTTCTCAGCAAACTCAAGTTTCCTGCTGTACTAGAGACTCTAGAAAGCTAGGGCATGCTTCTTGCTCTAAAGCAGTGTGTGATCAATGGATGAGAACTCTGTTGTGTGTTTCACTTCAGAAATGGAGTTAAATCCCAGGATCTGAGTCTTCCTACAAGCAAGACTTCGTTTCAGGTAAGGGCAGTTACTTTACAGCTCAAACTAACACCCTCGTTCACGAAGATCACATGTTTCTCATATTAACTGAGAAGCATTGGATGTTAGAGGACCTCTGGTTTGTTTCAGTTTCAGAAGCAGAGTTGAACTAGATATGGTCCGTATGTAGAGGAAACACCGTTCTTTTCTTCTGAGCACACTCATGTTTCCTGTGGTATTAGGGATTCTAGAAAGAAAGAGCGTGTTTCTTGCTCTAAAGCAGAATTTGATCCATGGATGAGAACTGTGTTGTGTGTTTCCCTTCAGAAATGGAGTTAAACCCCAGGCTCTGTGTCTTCATACAAGCAAGAGATCATTTCAGGTAAGGGCAGTCAATTTTCAGCTGAAACGAACTACATGGTTCACGAAGCTCACACGTTTCTCATCTTTAATGGCAAGCATTGGATGTTAGAGGACCAGTGCTTTGTATCACTTTCAGAAGCAGAATTGGACTAGATATGGTCCGTACTTGTAGGAAACACCGTTCTTTTCTTCTCAGCACCCTCACGTTTCCTGCTGTCTTAGAGACTCTAGAATGCTAGAGCATGCTCCTTGCTCTAAATCAGAGTGTGATCCATCGATGAGAACTATGCTGTGTGTTTCCCTTCAGAAATGGAGTTAAATTCCTGGCTCTGAGTCTTCCTACAAGCAAGAACTCTTTTCAAGTAAGGGCAGTCACTTTTCAGCTCAAACGAACTACATCCTTCACGAAGCTCACACGTTTCTCATCTTAACTGACAAGCATTGGATGTTAGAGGACCAGTGCTTTGTATCAGTTTCTGAAGCATAGTTGGACTAGATATGGTCCGTATGTGTAGGAACCACGGTTCATTTGTTCTCAGCAAACTCAAGTTTCCTGATGTCTTAGAGACTCTAGATAGCAACAGCGTGCTTCTTTCTCTAAATCAGAGTGTGATCCATCGAAGAGAACTGGGCTGTGTGTTTCCCTTCAGAAATGGAGTTAAATTCCCGGCTCTGAGACTTCCTACAAGCAAGACTTCGTTTCATGTAAGGGTAGTTACTTTACTGCTCAAACTAACTACATCGTTCACGAAGCTCACACGGTTCTCATCTTAACTGACAAGCATTGAATGTTAGAGGACCAGTGCTTTGTATCAGTTTTAGAAGCAGAGTTGGACTAGATATGGTCCATATGTGTAGGAAACACCATTCATTTGTTCTCAGCAAACTCATGTTTCTTGCTGTCTTAGAGACTCTAGAAAGCTAGGGCGTGCTTCTTGCTCTAAAGCATAGTGTGATCAATGGATGAGAACTATGCTGTGTGTTTCACTTCAGAAATGGAGTTAAATCCCAGGGTCTGAGTCTTCCTACAAGCAAGACTTCGTTTCAGGTAAGGGCAGTTACTTTACAGCTCAAATGAACTCCAAAATTCACGAAGCTCACATGTTTCTCATCTTCACTGAGAAGCATTGGATGTTAGAGGACCTCTGGTTTGTTTCAGTTTCAGAAGCAGAGTTGAACTAGATATGGTCTGTATGTACAGGAAACACCGCTCTTTTCTTCTCAGCACACTCACGTTTCCTGAGGTATTAGAGTCTCTAGAAAGCAAGAACATGCTTCTTGCTCTAAAGCAGAGTGTGATCCATCGAAGAGAACTATGCTGTGTGTTTCACTTCAGAAATGGAGTTAAATCCCATGCTCTGAGTCTTCCTACAAACAAGACTTCGTTTCAAGTAAGGGCAGTCACTTTACAGCTCAAACGAACTACATCGTTCAAGAAGCTTACACGTTTCTCATCTTAACTGACAAGCATTGGATGTTAGAGGACCTGCACTTTGTATCAGTTTCAGAAGCAGAGTTGGATTAGATATGGTCCATATGTGTAGGAAACAACGTTCTTTTATTCTTGGCACATTCATGTTACCTGCTGTCTTAGAGACTCTAGAAAGCAAGAGCGTGCTTCTTGATCTAAAGCAGACTGTGATCAATGGATGAGAACTCTGCTGTGTGTTTCACTTCTGAAATGGAGTTAAATCCCAGGCTCTGGGTCTTCCTACAAGCAAGATTTCGAATAAGGTAAGGGCAGTTACTTTAGAGCTCAAACGAACTACATCCTTCACGAAGCTCACACGTTTCTCATCTAAACTGACAAGCATTGGATGTTAGAGGACCAGTGCTTTGAATCAGTTTCAGAAGCAGAGTTGGACTAGATATTGTCCGTATGTGTAGGAAACACCGTTCATTTGTTCTCAGCAAACTCAAGTTTCCTGCTGTCTTAGAGACTCTAGAAAGCTAAGGCATGCTTCTTGCTCTAAAGCAGAGTGTGATCAATGAATGAGAACTCTGTTGTGTGTTTCACTTCAGAAATGGAGTTAAATTCCAGGCTCTGTGTTTTCCTACAAGCACGACTTTCTTTCAGGTAAGGGCAGTCACTTTTCAGCTCAAACGACCTACATCGTTCACGAAGCTTACATGATTCTCATCTTAACTGACAAGCATTGGATGTTAGAGGACCTGTGATTGGATCAATTTCAGAGGCAGAGTTGTACTAGATATGGTCCGTATGTGTAGGGAACACCGTTCTTTTCTTCTCATCACACTCACATTTCCTGCTGTCTTAGAGACCCTGTAAAGCAAGAGCATGCTTCTTGCTCTAAAGCAGACTGTGATCAATGGATGAGAACTCTGCTGTGTGTTTCACTTCAGAAATGGAGTTAAATCCCATGCTCTGAGTCTTCCGACAAACAAGACTTCGTTTCAAGTAAGGGCAGCCACTTTACAGCTCAAATGAACTACATCGTTCACGAAGCTCACACGATTCTCATCTTAACTGACAAGCATTGGATGTTAGAGGACCTGTGGTTTGATTCAGTTTCAGAAGCAGAGTTGAACTAGATATGGCCCATATGTGTAGGAAACACAGTTCTTTTGTTCTGAGCACACTCAAGTTTCCTGCTGTATTAGAGACTCTAGAAAGCAAGAGCGTGCTTCTGGCTCTAAAGGAGAGTGTGATCCATCCATGAGAACTGAGCTGTGTGTTTTCCTTCAGAAATGGAGTTAAATTCCAGGCTCTGTGTGTTCCTACAAGCACGAGTTCGTTTCAGGTAAGGGCAGTCAATTTTCAGCTCATACGAACTACATCGTTCATGAAGCTCACACGTTTCTCATCTTTACTGACAAGCATTGGATGTTAGAGTACCAGTGCTTTGTATCAGTTTCAGAAGCAGAGTTGGACTAGATATGGTCCGTATGTGTAGGAACCACCGTTCTTTTGTTCTCAGCACACTCACCTTTCCTGCTGTCTTAGAGACTCTAGAAAGCAAGAGCGTGCTTCTTGCTCTAAAGTAGAGTGTGATCAATGGATGAGAAGTCTGCTGTGTGTTTCACTTCAGAAATGGCGTTAAATCCCATGCTCTGAGTCTTTTTACGAGCAAGAATTCGTTTCAAGTAAAGGCAGTCACTTTACTGCTCAAACGAACTACATCGTTCACAAAGCTCACACGATTCTCATCTTAACTGACAAGCATTGGATGTTAGAGGACCTGTGGTTTGTTTCAGTTTCAGAAGCAGAGTTGAACTAGATATGGCCCATATGTGTAGGAAACACCGTTCTTTTGTTCTCAGCAAACTCAAGTTTCCTGCTGTCTTAGAGCCTCTAGAAAGCTAGGGCATGTTTCTTGCTCTAAAGTAGAGTGTGATCAATGGATGAGAACTCTGTTGTTTGTTTCCCTTCAGAAATGGTGTTAAATCCCAGGCTCTGAGTCTTCCTACAAGCAAGACTTCGTTTCAGGTAAGGGCAGTTACTTACAGCTGAAACGAACAACATCGTTCAAAAAGCTCACACGTTTCTCAACTTAACTGACAAGCATTGGATGTTTGATGGCCTGTGGTTTGTTTCAGTTTCAGAAGGAGAGTTGAACTAGAAATGGCCCGTATGTGTAGAAAACACTGTTCTTTTGTTCTGAGCTCACTAAAGTTTCCTGCTGTCTTAGAGGCTCTAGAAAGCCAAGGCGTACATCTTGCTCTAAAGCAGAGTGTGATCAATGGAGGAGAACTCTGTTGTGTGTTTCACTTCAGAAATGGAGTTAAATTCCAGGCTCTGTGTGTTCCTACAAGCAGGACTTCGTTTCAGGTAAGGG
This sequence comes from Onychomys leucogaster, assembly GCA_949786385.1. NCBI lineage: Eukaryota > Metazoa > Chordata > Mammalia > Rodentia > Cricetidae > Onychomys > Onychomys leucogaster. Next base: position 10,990 of record CATKUP010000018.1, on the reverse strand, counting down.
CAGTCACTTTTCAGCTCTAGCGAACTACATCGTTCACGAAGCTCACACGTTTCTCATCTTAACTGACAAGCATTGGATGTTACAGGACCAGTGCTTTGAATCAGTTTCAGAAGCAGAGTTGGACTAGATATGGTCCATATGTGTAGGAAACAAAGTTCTTTTGTTCTTGGCACACTCATGTTACCTGCTGTCTTAGAGACTCTTGAAAGCAAGAGCGTGCTTCTTGATCTAAAGCAGAGTGTGATCCATGGATTAGAACTCTGCTGTGCGTTTCACTTCAGAAATGGAGTTAAATCCCAGGCTCTGAGTCTTCCTACAAGCAAGACTTCGTTTCAGGTAAGGGCAGTTACTTTACAGCTCAAACGAACTACATCGTTCACAAAGCTCACACGTTTCTCATCTTAACTGACAAGCATCGGATGTTAGAGGATCAGTGCTGTTTATCAGTTTTAGAAGCAGAGTTGGACTAGATATGGTCCGTATGTGTAGGAACCACCGTTCTTTTGTTCTCAGCACACTCAAGTTTCCTGCTCTATTAGAGACTCTGGAAAGCAAGAGCGTGTTTCTTGCTCTAAAGTAGAGTGTGATCCATCGATGAGAACTATGCTCTGTGTTTCCCTTCAGAAATGGAGTTAAATTCCAGGCTCTGTGTGTTCCTACAAGCTCGACTTCGTTTCAGGTAAGGGCAGTCACTTTTCAGCTCAAACGATCTACATAGTTCACGAAGCTCACACGTTTCTCATCTTTACTGACAAGCATTGAATGTTAGAGGACCAGTGCTTTGTATCAGTTTCAGAATCAGAGTTGGACTCGATATGGTCTGTATGTGTAGGAAACACCGTTCATTTGTTCTCAGCAAACTCAAGTTTCCTGCTGTACTAGAGACTCTAGAAAGCTAGGGCATGCTTCTTGCTCTAAAGCAGTGTGTGATCAATGGATGAGAACTCTGTTGTGTGTTTCACTTCAGAAATGGAGTTAAATCCCAGGATCTGAGTCTTCCTACAAGCAAGACTTCGTTTCAGGTAAGGGCAGTTACTTTACAGCTCAAACTAACACCCTCGTTCACGAAGATCACATGTTTCTCATATTAACTGAGAAGCATTGGATGTTAGAGGACCTCTGGTTTGTTTCAGTTTCAGAAGCAGAGTTGAACTAGATATGGTCCGTATGTAGAGGAAACACCGTTCTTTTCTTCTGAGCACACTCATGTTTCCTGTGGTATTAGGGATTCTAGAAAGAAAGAGCGTGTTTCTTGCTCTAAAGCAGAATTTGATCCATGGATGAGAACTGTGTTGTGTGTTTCCCTTCAGAAATGGAGTTAAACCCCAGGCTCTGTGTCTTCATACAAGCAAGAGATCATTTCAGGTAAGGGCAGTCAATTTTCAGCTGAAACGAACTACATGGTTCACGAAGCTCACACGTTTCTCATCTTTAATGGCAAGCATTGGATGTTAGAGGACCAGTGCTTTGTATCACTTTCAGAAGCAGAATTGGACTAGATATGGTCCGTACTTGTAGGAAACACCGTTCTTTTCTTCTCAGCACCCTCACGTTTCCTGCTGTCTTAGAGACTCTAGAATGCTAGAGCATGCTCCTTGCTCTAAAGCAGAGTGTGATCCATGGATGAGAACTATGCTGTGTGTTTCCCTTCAGAAATGTAGTTAAATTCCAGGCTCTGTGTCTTCCTACAAGCAAGACTCCTTTTCAAGTAAGGGCAGTCACTTTTCAGCTCAAACGAACTACATCCTTCACGAAGCTCACACGTTTCTCATCTTAACTGACAAGCATTGGATGTTAGAGGACCAGTGCTTTGTATCAGTTTCTGAAGCATAGTTGGACTAGATATGGTCCGTATGTGTAGGAACCACGGTTCATTTGTTCTCAGCAAACTCAAGTTTCCTGATGTCTTAGAGACTCTAGATAGCAACAGCGTGCTTCTTTCTCTAAATCAGAGTGTGATCCATCAAAGAGAACTGGGCTGTGTGTTTCCCTTCAGAAATGGAGTTAAATTCCCGGCTCTGAGACTTCCTACAAGCAAGACTTCGTTTCATGTAAGGGTAGTTACTTTACTGCTCAAACTAACTACATCGTTCACGAAGCTCACACGGTTCTCATCTTAACTGACAAGCATTGAATGTTAGAGGACCAGTGCTTTGTATCAGTTTTAGAAGCAGAGTTGGACTAGATATGGTCCATATGTGTAGGAAACACCATTCATTTGTTCTCAGCAAACTCATGTTTCTTGCTGTCTTAGAGACTCTAGAAAGCTAGGGCGTGCTTCTTGCTCTAAAGCATAGTGTGATCAATGGATGAGAACTATGCTGTGTGTTTCACTTCAGAAATGGAGTTAAATCCCAGGGTCTGAGTCTTCCTACAAGCAAGACTTCGTTTCAGGTAAGGGCAGTTACTTTACAGCTCAAATGAACTCCAAAATTCACGAAGCTCACATGTTTCTCATCTTCACTGAGAAGCATTGGATGTTAGAGGACCTCTGGTTTGTTTCAGTTTCAGAAGCAGAGTTGAACTAGATATGGTCTGTATGTACAGGAAACACCGCTCTTTTCTTCTCAGCACACTCACGTTTCCTGAGGTATTAGAGTCTCTAGAAAGCAAGAACATGCTTCTTGCTCTAAAGCAGAGTGTGATCCATCGAAGAGAACTATGCTGTGTGTTTCACTTCAGAAATGGAGTTAAATCCCATGCTCTGAGTCTTCCTACAAACAAGACTTCGTTTCAAGTAAGGGCAGTCACTTTACAGCTCAAACGAACTACATCGTTCAAGAAGCTTACACGTTTCTCATCTTAACTGACAAGCATTGGATGTTAGAGGACCTGCACTTTGTATCAGTTTCAGAAGCAGAGTTGGATTAGATATGGTCCATATGTGTAGGAAACAACGTTCTTTTATTCTTGGCACATTCATGTTACCTGCTGTCTTAGAGACTCTAGAAAGCAAGAGCGTGCTTCTTGATCTAAAGCAGACTGTGATCAATGGATGAGAACTCTGCTGTGTGTTTCACTTCTGAAATGGAGTTAAATCCCAGGCTCTGGGTCTTCCTACAAGCAAGATTTCGAATAAGGTAAGGGCAGTTACTTTAGAGCTCAAACGAACTACATCCTTCACGAAGCTCACACGTTTCTCATCTAAACTGACAAGCATTGGATGTTAGAGGACCAGTGCTTTGAATCAGTTTCAGAAGCAGAGTTGGACTAGATATTGTCCGTATGTGTAGGAAACACCGTTCATTTGTTCTCAGCAAACTCAAATTTCCTGCTGTCTTAGAGACTCTAGAAAGCTAAGGCATGCTTCTTGCTCTAAAGCAGAGTGTGATCAATGAATGAGAACTCTGTTGTGTGTTTCACTTCAGAAATGGAGTTAAATTCCAGGCTCTGTGTTTTCCTACAAGCACGACTTTCTTTCAGGTAAGGGCAGTCACTTTTCAGCTCAAACGACCTACATCGTTCACGAAGCTTACATGATTCTCATCTTAACTGACAAGCATTGGATGTTAGAGGACCTGTGATTGGATCAATTTCAGAGGCAGAGTTGTACTAGATATGGTCCGTATGTGTAGGGAACACCGTTCTTTTCTTCTCATCACACTCACATTTCCTGCTGTCTTAGAGACCCTGTAAAGCAAGAGCATGCTTCTTGCTCTAAAGCAGACTGTGATCAATGGATGAGAACTCTGCTGTGTGTTTCACTTCAGAAATGGAGTTAAATCCCATGCTCTGAGTCTTCCGACAAACAAGACTTCGTTTCAAGTAAGGGCAGCCACTTTACAGCTCAAATGAACTACATCGTTCACGAAGCTCACACGATTCTCATCTTAACTGACAAGCATTGGATGTTAGAGGACCTGTGGTTTGATTCAGTTTCAGAAGCAGAGTTGAACTAGATATGGCCCATATGTGTAGGAAACACAGTTCTTTTGTTCTGAGCACACTCAAGTTTCCTGCTGTATTAGAGACTCTAGAAAGCAAGAGCGTGCTTCTGGCTCTAAAGGAGAGTGTGATCCATCCATGAGAACTGAGCTGTGTGTTTTCCTTCAGAAATGGAGTTAAATTCCAGGCTCTGTGTGTTCCTACAAGCACGAGTTCGTTTCAGGTAAGGGCAGTCAATTTTCAGCTCATACGAACTACATCGTTCATGAAGCTCACACGTTTCTCATCTTTACTGACAAGCATTGGATGTTAGAGTACCAGTGCTTTGTATCAGTTTCAGAAGCAGAGTTGGACTAGATATGGTCCGTATGTGTAGGAACCACCGTTCTTTTGTTCTCAGCACACTCACCTTTCCTGCTGTCTTAGAGACTCTAGAAAGCAAGAGCGTGCTTCTTGCTCTAAAGTAGAGTGTGATCAATGGATGAGAAGTCTGCTGTGTGTTTCACTTCAGAAATGGCGTTAAATCCCATGCTCTGAGTCTTTTTACGAGCAAGAATTCGTTTCAAGTAAAGGCAGTCACTTTACTGCTCAAACGAACTACATCGTTCACAAAGCTCACACGATTCTCATCTTAACTGACAAGCATTGGATGTTAGAGGACCTGTGGTTTGTTTCAGTTTCAGAAGCAGAGTTGAACTAGATATGGCCCATATGTGTAGGAAACACCGTTCTTTTGTTCTCAGCAAACTCAAGTTTCCTGCTGTCTTAGAGCCTCTAGAAAGCTAGGGCATGTTTCTTGCTCTAAAGTAGAGTGTGATCAATGGATGAGAACTCTGTTGTTTGTTTCCCTTCAGAAATGGTGTTAAATCCCAGGCTCTGAGTCTTCCTACAAGCAAGACTTCGTTTCAGGTAAGGGCAGTTACTTACAGCTGAAACGAACAACATCGTTCAAAAAGCTCACACGTTTCTCAACTTAACTGACAAGCATTGGATGTTTGATGGCCTGTGGTTTGTTTCAGTTTCAGAAGGAGAGTTGAACTAGAAATGGCCCGTATGTGTAGAAAACACTGTTCTTTTGTTCTGAGCTCACTAAAGTTTCCTGCTGTCTTAGAGGCTCTAGAAAGCCAAGGCGTACATCTTGCTCTAAAGCAGAGTGTGATCAATGGAGGAGAACTCTGTTGTGTGTTTCACTTCAGAAATGGAGTTAAATTCCAGGCTCTGTGTGTTCCTACAAGCAGGACTTCGTTTCAGGTAAGGGCAGTCACTTTTCAGCTCTAGCGAACTACATCGTTCACGAAGCTCACACGTTTCTCATCTTAACTGACAAGCATTGGATGTTACAGGACCAGTGCTTTGAATCAGTTTCAGAAGCAGAGTTGGACTAGATATGGTCCATATGTGTAGGAAACAAAGTTCTTTTGTTCTTGGCACACTCATGTTACCTGCTGTCTTAGAGACTCTTGAAAGCAAGAGCGTGCTTCTTGATCTAAAGCAGAGTGTGATCCATGGATTAGAACTCTGCTGTGCGTTTCACTTCAGAAATGGAGTTAAATCCCAGGCTCTGAGTCTTCCTACAAGCAAGACTTCGTTTCAGGTAAGGGCAGTTACTTTACAGCTCAAACGAACTACATCGTTCACAAAGCTCACACGTTTCTCATCTTAACTGACAAGCATCGGATGTTAGAGGATCAGTGCTGTTTATCAGTTTTAGAAGCAGAGTTGGACTAGATATGGTCCGTATGTGTAGGAACCACCGTTCTTTTGTTCTCAGCACACTCAAGTTTCCTGCTCTATTAGAGACTCTGGAAAGCAAGAGCGTGTTTCTTGCTCTAAAGTAGAGTGTGATCCATCGATGAGAACTATGCTCTGTGTTTCCCTTCAGAAATGGAGTTAAATTCCAGGCTCTGTGTGTTCCTACAAGCTCGACTTCGTTTCAGGTAAGGGCAGTCACTTTTCAGCTCAAACGATCTACATAGTTCACGAAGCTCACACGTTTCTCATCTTTACTGACAAGCATTGAATGTTAGAGGACCAGTGCTTTGTATCAGTTTCAGAATCAGAGTTGGACTCGATATGGTCTGTATGTGTAGGAAACACCGTTCATTTGTTCTCAGCAAACTCAAGTTTCCTGCTGTACTAGAGACTCTAGAAAGCTAGGGCATGCTTCTTGCTCTAAAGCAGTGTGTGATCAATGGATGAGAACTCTGTTGTGTGTTTCACTTCAGAAATGGAGTTAAATCCCAGGATCTGAGTCTTCCTACAAGCAAGACTTCGTTTCAGGTAAGGGCAGTTACTTTACAGCTCAAACTAACACCCTCGTTCACGAAGATCACATGTTTCTCATATTAACTGAGAAGCATTGGATGTTAGAGGACCTCTGGTTTGTTTCAGTTTCAGAAGCAGAGTTGAACTAGATATGGTCCGTATGTAGAGGAAACACCGTTCTTTTCTTCTGAGCACACTCATGTTTCCTGTGGTATTAGGGATTCTAGAAAGAAAGAGCGTGTTTCTTGCTCTAAAGCAGAATTTGATCCATGGATGAGAACTGTGTTGTGTGTTTCCCTTCAGAAATGGAGTTAAACCCCAGGCTCTGTGTCTTCATACAAGCAAGAGATCATTTCAGGTAAGGGCAGTCAATTTTCAGCTGAAACGAACTACATGGTTCACGAAGCTCACACGTTTCTCATCTTTAATGGCAAGCATTGGATGTTAGAGGACCAGTGCTTTGTATCACTTTCAGAAGCAGAATTGGACTAGATATGGTCCGTACTTGTAGGAAACACCGTTCTTTTCTTCTCAGCACCCTCACGTTTCCTGCTGTCTTAGAGACTCTAGAATGCTAGAGCATGCTCCTTGCTCTAAAGCAGAGTGTGATCCATGGATGAGAACTATGCTGTGTGTTTCCCTTCAGAAATGTAGTTAAATTCCAGGCTCTGTGTCTTCCTACAAGCAAGACTCCTTTTCAAGTAAGTGCAGTCACTTTTCAGCTCAAATGAACTACATCCTTCACGAAGCTCACACGTTTCTCATCTTAACTGACAAGCATTGGATGTTAGAGGACCAGTGCTTTGTATCAGTTTCTGAAGCATAGTTGGACTAGATATGGTCCGTATGTGTAGGAACCACGGTTCATTTGTTCTCAGCAAACTCAAGTTTCCTGATGTCTTAGAGACTCTAGATAGCAACAGCGTGCTTCTTTCTCTAAATCAGAGTGTGATCCATCGAAGAGAACTGGGCTGTGTGTTTCCCTTCAGAAATGGAGTTAAATTCCCGGCTCTGAGACTTCCTACAAGCAAGACTTCGTTTCATGTAAGGGTAGTTACTTTACTGCTCAAACTAACTACATCGTTCACGAAGCTCACACGGTTCTCATCTTAACTGACAAGCATTGAATGTTAGAGGACCAGTGCTTTGTATCAGTTTTAGAAGCAGAGTTGGACTAGATATGGTCCATATGTGTAGGAAACACCATTCATTTGTTCTCAGCAAACTCATGTTTCTTGCTGTCTTAGAGACTCTAGAAAGCTAGGGCGTGCTTCTTGCTCTAAAGCATAGTGTGATCAATGGATGAGAACTATGCTGTGTGTTTCACTTCAGAAATGGAGTTAAATCCCAGGGTCTGAGTCTTCCTACAAGCAAGACTTCGTTTCATGTATGGGCCGTTACTTTACTGCTCAAACTATCTACATCGTTCACGAAGATCACACGTTTCTCATCTTAACTGACAAGCATTGGATGTTAGAGGACCTGTGGTTTGTTTCAATTTCAGAAGCAGAGTTGAACTAGATATGGCCTGTATGTGTGGGAAACACCGTTCTTTTGTTCTGAGCACACTCAAGTTTCCGGGCTGTATTAGAGAATATAGAAAGCAAGAGCGTGCTTCTTGCTCTAAAGCAGAGTGTGATCCATCGAAGAGAACTATGCTTTGTGTTTCCCTTCAGAAATGGAGTTAAATTCCAGGCTCTGTGTCTTCCTACAAGCAAGACTCCTTTTCAAATAAGTGCAGTCATTTTTCAGCTCAAACGAACTACATCTTTCATGAAGCTCACACGTTTCTCATCTTAACTGACAAGCATTGGATGTTAGAGGACCAGTGCTTTGTATCAGTTTCAGAAGCAGAGTTGGACTAGATATGGTCCGTATGTGTAGGAAACACCATTCATTTGTTCTCAGCAAACTCTAGTTTCCTGCTGTCTTAGAGACTCTAGAAAGCTAGTGCGTGCTTCTTGTTCTAAAGCAGAGTGTGATCAATGAATGAGAACTCTGTTGTGTGTTTCACTTCAGAAATGGAGTTAAATCCCAGGATCTGAGTCTTCCTACAAGCAAGACTTTGTTTCAGGTAAGGGCAGTTACTTTACAGCTCAAACGAACTCCATCGATCAAGAAGCTCACATGTTTCTCATCTTCACTGAGAAGCATTGGATGTTACAGGACCTCTGGTTTGTTTCAGTTTCAGAAGCAGATTTGAACTAGATATGGTCCGTATGTATAAGAAACACCGTTCTTTTCTTCTGAGCACACTCACGTTTCCTGCAGTATTAGATTCTAGAAAGCAAGAGCATGCTTCTTGCTCTAAAGCAGAGTGTGATACATCGATGAGAACTATGCTGTGTGTTTCCCTTCAGAAATGGAGTTAAATCCCAGGCTCTGAGTCTTCCTACAAGCAAGACCTCTTCTCAAGTAAGGGCAGTCACTTTTCAGCTCAAACGAACTACATCGTTCACGAAGCTCACACGTTTCTCATCTAAACTGACAAGCATTGAATGTTATAGGACCAGTGCCTTGTATCAGTTTCAGAAGAAGAGTTGGACTAGATATGGTCCGTATGTGTAGGAAACACCGTTCTTTGTTCTCAGCAAACTCATGTTTCCTGCTGTCTTAGAGACTCTAGAAAGCAAGAGCGTACTTCTTGCTCTAAAGTAGAGTGTGATCCATGGATTAGAACTCTGCTGTGCGTTTCACTTCAGAAATGGAGTTAAATCCCAGGCTCTGAGTCTTCCTACAAGCAAGACCTCTTTTCAAGTAAGGGCAGTCACTTTTCAGCTCAAACGAACTACATCGTTCACGAAGCTCACACGTTTCTCATCTTAACTGACAAGCATCGGATGTTAGAGGATCAGTGCTTTGTATCAGTTTTAGAAGCAGAGTTGGACTAGATATGGTCTGTATGTGTAGGAACCACCGTTCTTTTGTTCTCAGCACACTCAAGTTTCTGGCTGTATTAGAGACTCTAGAAAGCAAGAGCGTGCTTCTTGCTCTAAAGCAGAGTGTGATCAATGGATGAGAACTCTGCTGTGTGTTTCACTTCTGAAATGGAGTTAAATCCCAGGCTCTGAGTCTTCCTACAAGCAAGACTTCGAATAAGGTAAGGGCAGTTACTTTACAGCTCAAACGAACTACATCCTTCACGAAGCTCACACGTTTCTCATCTAAACTGACAAGCATTGTATGTTAGAGGACCAGTGCTTTGAATAAGTTTCAGAAGCAGAGTTGGACTAGATATGGTCCGTATGTGTAGGAAACACCGTTCATTTGTTCTCAGCAAACTCAAGTTTCCTGCTGTCTTAGAGACTCTAGAAAGCTAGGGCGTGCTTCTTGCTCTAAAGCAGAGTGTGATCAATGAATGAGAACTCTGTTGTGTGTTTCACTTCAGAAAAGGAGTTAAATCCCAGGATCTGAGTCTTCCTACAAGCAAGATTTCGGTTCAGGTAAGGGCAGTTACTTTACAGCTCAAACGAACTATATAGTTCAAGAACCTCACATGTTTCTAATCTTCACTGAGAAGCATTGCATGTTAGAGGACCTCTGGTTTGTTTCAGTTTCAGAAGCAGATTTGAACTAGATATGGTCCGTATGTATAAGAAACACGGTTCTTTTCTTCTGAGCACACTCACGTTTCCTGCGGTATTACAGACTCTAGAAAGCAAGAGTGTTCTTCTTGCTCTAAATCAGAGTGTGATCCATCGATGAGAACTATGCTGTGTGTTTCCCTTCAGAAATGGAGTTAAATTACTGGCTCTGTGTGTTCCTACAAGCACGACTTTGTTTCAGGTAAGGGCAGTCACTTTTCAGCTCAAACGAACTACATCGTTCACAAAGCTCACACGATTCTCATCTTAACTGACAAGCATTGGATGTTAGAGGACCTGTGGTTTGTTTCAGTTTCAGAAGCAGAGTTGAACTAGATATGGCCTATATGTGTAGGAACCACCGTTCTTTTGTTCTCAGCACACTCACGTTTTCTGATGTCTTAGAGAATCTAGAAAGCAAGAGCGTACTTCTTGCTCTAAAGCAGAGTGTGATCCATGGATTAGAACTCTGCTGTGCGTTTCACTTCAGAAATGGAGTTAAATCCCAGGCTCTGAGTCTTCCTACAAGCAAGACCTCTTTTCAAGTAAGGGCAGTCACTTTTCAGCTCAAACGAACTACATCGTTCACGAAGCTCACACGGTTCTCATCTAAACTGACACGCATTTAATGTTAGAGGACCAGTGCTTTGTATCAGTTTCAGAAGCATAGTTGGACTAGATATGGTCCGTATGTGTAGGAAACACCGTTCATTTGTTCTCAGCAAACTCAAGTTCCCTGCTGTCTTAGAGACTCTAGAAAGCCAAGGCGTGCATCTTGCTGTAAAGCAGAGTGTGATCAATGGAGGAGAACTCTGTTGTGTGTTTCACTTCAGAAATGGAGTTAAATTCCAAGCTCTGCGTTTTCCTACAAGCATGACTTCGTTTCAGGTAAGGGCAGTCACTTTTCAGCTCAAACGAACTACATCGTTCTTGAAGCTTACACGTTTCTCATCTTAACTAACAAGCATTCGATGTTAGAGGACCTGTGCTTTGTATCAATTTCAGAGGCAGAGTTGTACTAGATAAGGTCCGTATGTGTAGGGAACAACGTTCTTTTGTTCTCATCACACTCACATTTCCTGGTGTCTTAGAGACCCTGTAAAGCAAGAGCGTGCTTCTTGCTCTAAAGTAGAGTGTGATCAATGGATGAGAACTCTGCTGTGTGTTTCACTTCAGAAATGGAGTTAAATCCCAGGCTCTGTGTCTTCCTTCAAGCAAGACTTCGTTTCAGGTAAGGGCAGTTCCTTACAGCTCAA